>JAZHEH010001685.1:0-4800000 GCA_036589455.1 Ateles fusciceps | reverse complement strand
ATAGAGGCAGGCTGGTGTAGTTAGGAAGATGATCTCAGGTGGGTTTGAATTCTAGAAACCTCATTTGCCAGGAGGTTGAGCTTGGGTAATTACTTTCTCAGATCCTCATTTTATTGATCAATACAATGCAATGATAACTATTTCTGAGGGTATTATGACAAGTTATTATGTAGGGGAAGGTTTAATACTTGACTATAAAATGGTAGTTACTGTCAGTAGGAGAGGACATGCAAATCTATGGCTGTGTGTCTCCAAGATTTGGGTTTCTTAGGCAAAGCTGAACAAGGGGGCTTTACATTAGTTTGTCACCGTCTAATTTGAGCTTCTTCCATGGTTTGAACCATAGCGTGATTTAGAAGAGTTGGAAGAGTTACTATTACATGTTTTAATAGTATGGAGCATCAACATAATAGCTCAGAAACACTTGAAAGTTCCTTGAGATTGTGTGGATTGACTGTGTGTGAGGGTCTATGTATGGGTAGGGGAGGGTGATGGTAGAGTGGGTTGGTGGAGTGCCTGGGCTTCATTCCACTAGCTTCATGTAGAAAAGTAGCTATTAGGCCAGCTAAGGGCACTTATACCCAGGTAGGAAAGTCTCCTTGTGATCTAGATTCATGACCTGGCATTAAATGACTTTCCAGTCTACTTCCTTATCAAGTTCCGAAATGATGGGGGCAGGTTGCTTTTTGATGCAGCCTCTACTCCTCTCATGTCATCCCTGGGCAGCTGCAAGGAGTAGACTCCCAGGCTCCTGGCCCACCCTTGGGTGTGCTGTGGTTTTACTCCCTTCTCTATTTTGGCTCAGCGCTTTCTTGGACAGCATAGTCATCATAAATGTGGTTGACTGAATAAATGATAGGTACACTTAGTTATTTTGGCTTAACTGGAAGAAAAGAAGAAATCTTTTTTGTTAAGGGGGGGGGCATCTGATGGCTCGGCACTCTTAATTGAGAACTATATTATAGGGCAATGAAGACCATAATACTTTTTTTATGCCTCTGACTTTGAAATTGCATCTAAATATTTTTAAGGCTACTAGGTGTTATTGTAGCTATGGACACAGGAGATGGCAGCATTAGTTCTTTGCTTTCAGGGGCCTGTGGCCGGGTCCTAGCGCCGACTGACTTGTTTTTGTTTAAATATTTGGGGGGGCAGGGCTGTGTAGGGGCCCTGAGAAGTAGAAAGATAAAGGATTTGGATTCTGACAATTTGGACAGCTTTGGCAAACTGTTAAACTCTCTGTCCCTCAGTTTTCTCATCTACTCGTGGGGACTTTAATTCCACATGAGGTTTTATGAGGATGAAATATACCATAGATGAAGAAGTCCCAGTGAGGTTAGCTAGCTTTCTCAAGGTCACACAAAAAGTGTTCAAAATAGGCCCTCTTTCCTTTTCTTTTGGTGAGTTGACATTCTTTGCTTGGAAGGGGTGGAAAAGGGAGATTCCAGTTAGGGTCATGTTGGAAGGAACTGGATTCCTGAGAACCGTGTCTTTGGACTGCTGAGCATATACCAATACTTCAGGCTGCTCTGACCCAGTATCCCAGTTGGGGGCTGATTTGGGGGTGAATCTCTGTAGATTTGTTTTCTGCATTGCATTAATTTCCCTCTTTGGTTCCTCACCCAACCACCCACCCGCCCACCACCCTGCTCTGCAACGAAGCAAAATAACAAATTAAAACAATTATTTAATTGAAGATATAGTACTTCATAGTCTTCAGGCATAAATTGGAATTTTGGTTGGTGTGCAAGGAAGTGGACTTAAATTTTTAAAAGTCCGTTTAGACACTTGGATAATATCTGGTGGCCTGTGGCAATGTTAAAAGGACACCTAGTGTTTTGCAAAAGAAAGCCCAAGTCTTAATGAGGTAGAGTTGAAGAAGCTGGTTCACAAGGTTATTATGAAGCTGGTTGCTTAGCTGTTCATCAGAAGGCAAAGGAAATAGCTCAGAACTGGATAGTAAATAATATTCTCAAGAAAAGTAATAATAGAAAGAAGGAACTGTGATATAGAAAAGGGAGTGGGCCAATACCCACTCCTATCTGCTCCATCTGGAGTGCTGAGAACTGTTATGTTTCACTCCCTTTGGAAAAGGCATTAACTCTGTGAAGCCCAGGGTAGCACCAGTCCTGTTTACTTTCCAGCTCTAGAGAAATCAGGAATAGCTGTAGAATAGTCAAAGGGAAATATTTTCAGATAAAAATTTATTTAGATGAAGGAGAACATGACTTGAGCTTTCTTTCAAATGCCAGGATTAAACTAAATATTGAGTACTTTTTGGAGCTTAGATTAATTTTGTTTAGTGTTGTTTTCTCCAAATATCCACAGCTTCTGGTTTCCTATAAAGCATCAGTATCAAGGGATAGTTTGTTCTCTTACTATTGTAGACTCTGACATAGCTAGTGCTTGCTGAAAACAATAAGGGGAATTCTTCTCAGTAGCTATAGCTGTAGCCTGTTTGGCCAGAGGCTTGGGCCTTTATATCATTGATCAGTCCATAAACATGTATTGAGTGTCCACTGTATGCCAGGCACCATGCCAGATGTGTTGCATATTCGAAGAAAGACTTTTGGAAAAGACCCTGCCCTCCAGAAGCTAAGATGTCCACATTAGAAAGGAGAAAAATTTGATGCCCAGTGATTGTTCTAGCTAGAACACTCTACAGGCCTTAAGCAGTGAGTGGGAAAGTTGCTTCATTCATCCATCCATCCATCCATCCATTCATTCATTCATTCATGGTGCTGTTCTGTGCCAGGGGAAACTTCTCAGAGGAATCTCTCTTCTTAGGTTCATATGGGGTAGAAGATGATATTTTCTAGTTGGAATGCACAGACAAAATCACAGCTCATAATAAACTGACAGCTAAAGGTGAAAAGGTTTTCAGGTCTGGGGACCTGGCTGAGGGGTTTATTCATTTTCCCATGCAAAGGGGAGGTGATGGGGATTGATAAACAGAAGAGGCAAAACATGCAGGGGGTATTTTTGGTGTTTTTTTTTTTTTTTTTTTTTGACAAGGTCTCACTCCGTTGCCCAGGCTGGAGTATATCTCATCTTGGCTCACTGCAACCTCTGCCTCCCAGCTTCAAGCGATTCTCCTGCTCAGCCTCCTGGGTACCTGGGATTACAGGCACGTGCCACCACGCTTGGCTAATTTTTATATTTTTAGTAGAGACAGGTTTTACCACATTGGCCAGGCTTGTCTTGAAATCCTGACCTCAAGTGACCCGCCCCCAACTTGGCCTCCCAAATGGTTTGGATTATAGGTGTGAGCCACTGCACTCAGCTGGTGTTTTTTTGTTTTTAATTTCAACTTTTATTTTAGATTCTGGGAGTACATATGCAGGTTTGTTACCTGGGTACACTGTGTGACGCTGAGGTTTTGAGTACGATTAATCCCATCAGCCAGGTATTGAGCATAGTATCCAATAGTTTTTAACCCTTACCTCCCCTTCCTCCCTCCCAGTAGCCCCCAGTTTCTGTTGTTGCCATCTGTATGTCTATGCTGCCTAAGCTTCTTCCTAAGGCCCCAGCATTCACTCCCATGACTGTCAGGAAGTGGAGGATGTGGTTGACAGGTGTTTCATAATTTGTTTCTTAGTCCAAGTTAGGGGCAGTGTTGGAATCAACCTGAGTCTGAGGGAATTCAGTCCCCTTTCTGAGTACCTCTAGTTCTGGATTGGATGATGGCATCTCAAGACCAGAGATTTTCAGGCTTTTTGAAGCAGAGAAGTGTTGTAGCAGCCCTGTAGCTGCCCCTATTTCATCCTTACCAAACGACAGTTCTTCAAGGAACTACTGGCTCCTTGACTGCATGCATAAATGGAGAATAGGCGGAAACTCCACTAGTCGTTTTAAAATTCTTTGGTTTCAGGTGTCTACACTGGGAGTGCTGTGTTCTGGATACACAGAAGTAAATAGATGTGTAATAGACAATTAGAGAAGTAAATAGACCATTCATTCTAGACTACATCTCCTCTGTTGTCATGACTCTAGAGAAGATGTAGTCTAGAATGAATGAATACACTGACGAATTTGTGCTTACAAGTTGTATAAAGTCTGAGGGATGATGCTAGATCATAGATTGGGGGTGGACCTTCTATAGAATGACTTCTATGGGGAAGTAACTTATAAAATGAGACTGGATGGTTGTCTAGAAGGCTGGGGAGAGCATTCCAAGTGAAACAGGGAAAGGCTTTGCCCTTTGAGGACCTGAAACACGGCCTCAGTCCATGATGGGGAGGGCTGCTTCCACCTTCTCCACTGCTACCACATGTCCAAGCCACCATCATCTGCCTCTACCTGGACAAGTGCAGGAGCCTCCTTGTTGATCTTGCAGCTTCCATTTTATCCTGACCCTCCCTTATTTCCTCCCCTACCCACGCCAGTTTGTTTGCCACACCTCTATGGAGATTACTTACGAAAGGAATCATGTAATGTCACTCCTGTATCCTCAGCTCTCCGACAACCCAAAGCCTTTCCTGTGGCTGACCATGCCCTGCATATTCTAGGCTCTGACACCCCTCAACCCTCCTTTCCCATGTCTGTTGACTTGCTCTCTGTTCTTTAGGCACGCTGACCTCCCTGTAGTGAGCTCTTGCTCTCACGCTTGCTCTCAGGGTTTTTATACTTGCTCTCTCTCTGCCTGGGATCATCTTCATTCAAATGCTGGCTCCTTCATTCCACCCAGGTCTCTGCTCAAATGTTTTCCCCTCCTCTGTAGAGATCTCTTCTCTTGAAAAAAAGTATTCTTTAACCTGCTTCAATTTTCTTTCCAGAACTTTTCCTGCATGACGTTATGTTCTGTATGTGTGTGTGTGTGTGTTTGTTTTGTTTTGTTTTTTGCCAGTCTTTCCCACAACAATAAAAGCTGTAGGATGTCAAGGTCTTTGCTGTGTCCACTGATATATTCCTACCACCTGGACTGGTACCTGGCATAGTAATGGATGCTTACTGAATATTTGCGAATGAACAAATGAATCACCATTCATGCAGGAGAAGTAGGCTAAGTCAATGCATCTGGGGCCTTGTGAGACTTAAAGGATACAAAGTGGCCATTGTATCCTAAGGGCCAAGAGATTAAAGGATATCAAACATGGGAATGACAAGATGAGCTAAATTTTGGAGGTAGAGTTCCAAAGCCTTGTTTGGTTTTGAAATGGAAGGTTGAAGGAGAAGGAGGTGGCAGGGATGACCAGGTTCATATGAAGAACAATGGAACAGAAAGAGCTGGCAGTTGCTGAGAGGTGCAGTCTGGGGGAGAGTGGTTTCTTAATTTAAGGTTCAGGTGGCTTGAGATAAGTGAGAGATGCCTGGGAGATGTCCAGGTGGGTGTAGCAAGTAGGGGCTGGATGCGCAGGGTGGAAATGCCACTAGAGGGCAATTGTGCCTTTCCCTACAGGGAATTGGGGCTTCACATTCCATGCCAGGCCGAAGATCTAAGCAGTGCTTGCTGTTTGCTCTGTTGAAAGGTCTGTTGTCTCAGGGCTTTTAAACATTTCACAGGTCACAAGCAGTTATTTTTCTTTCTTGGGGGGCGGGGGCAGGGGAGCTTCGTTTTTCTAGTGACTGATTTCTTGTTAATTGACTGGTTGCTCCCTAACTACTGACTGGATGACCTTGGACAAGTGAAACTTTGTGAGGTCCGGTTTCCTCTTCTGTAAAAAAGCCATAATAATTATTATCGCCTAAATGTTTCGATACAAATTAGGTGACAGAATGCAAGTAAAGTATCATGCAGGGATAGAACTGATACTTAAGTTAGTTTAATTTTGATGGACAGCTACAAATCTTCAGCTTCCTGCTACTCCCTCACCTCCTCCCCTAACCTCACAGATAATTCACCAGTTCCAGGCTCTCTCCCTTTCCAGGAAGTCTAGCCTGCTGACACCTCAGATGCATACTTCCCTTAAATGGTTGTGTTTCTCTTTTCAGGATATCAACCAGAAACTCCAGGAGGACAACCAGGAACTGAGGGACCTCTGTTGCTTCCTGGATGATGACCGGCAGAAAGGCAAGAGGGTGTCCCGGGAGTGGCAGAGACTAGGGTCGCTACACTGCCGGGGTGATGCACAAGGAAGTGGCCTTATACCTGCAGAAGCTGAAAGAGCTGGAGGTGAAGCAGGAGGAAGTGGTGAAGGAGAACATGGAGCTCAAGGAGCTCTGCGTGCTGCTGGATGAAGAGAAGGGTGCGGGCTGCGCCGGCAGCCGCTGCTCCATTGACAGCCAGGCCAGCCTGTGCCAGCTCACAGCCTCCACCGCGCCCTACGTGCGGGATGTGGGTGACGGCAGCAGCACCTCCAGCACCGGCAGCACTGACAGTCCAGACCACCACAAGCACCACGCGAGCAGTGGCAGCCCAGAGCACCTGCAGAAGCCCCGGAGCGAGGGCAGCCTGGAGCACGCCAAGCAGAGGAGCGCCAGTCCCGAGCATCCACAGAAACCCAGGGCCTGCGGGACTCCAGATCACCCCAAAGCACTCAAAGGAACTAGCCCGGAGCACCACAAACCCTTGTGCAAGGGCAGCCCCGAACAGCAAAGGCACCCGCATCCAGGGGAGCAGCCCCGAAACGCTGCCTAAGCACGTGCTGAGTGGGAGCCCGGAACACTTCCAGAAGCACCGGTCAGGGGGGCAGCCCTGAACACGCCCGGCACAGTGGAGGGAGCCCGGAGCATCTTCAGAAACACGCCCTCGGGGGGAGCCTAGAGCATCTCCCCAGACCCAGGGGCACCAGCCCGGAGCACCTCAAACAACATTATGGAGGGAGCCCTGATCACAAACACGGAGGCGGCGGTGGAGGAGGTGGAGGCAGCGGCGGAGGCAGCAGGGAGGGCACCCTCAGACGGCAGGCGCAGGAGGACGGGTCACCCCATCACCGCAATGTCTACAGTGGCATGAACGGTGGGTCAGTACGTGCTGGGGTGCTGCTTGGGATGGGAAACTCAGCAGATAGTTATGAATGATTACGGGCTTTCCAGCCATGTAAGAGAGTGCAGGCGCTGGCTAGGCAGTGGGTTTGGGGAAGGAGCAAACTTTGGACCCAAAATCATGATGTGGGGTTTTCCCCTATTTTATACATTTATCACTTAGCCTGAAGAAGGTTGGGGATGAGGGGTTGTGGGAGGGAGAGGAACAGTAACTCCTTAGAACCCTGAGTTGTCAAGGTGAAATTTGTGGTATTGGAGATAAAAAATAGAACCATTCTGAGTCTTTCATCTTAAACATGAGCATTTTCTTAGTGGTGTGTTGCTTCCTACTAGGGCTTGTTTGTGGAATGGTTGCCAAAAGGTTTTTGAATTCAGTTAATAGGTTATGTACAGGAAGAAATGAATATTTCTTATGAAAAACCAATAACATTAGAAAAGAAACATGATGTTCCTAAACAGGCTTGATGCTGGTTTACCCAAATGCCTATAAATGTGCCTGACTTTTCCATGAGGATTTTTTCCATTGTGTTGGGGGTCTGAATTTGTGAAATTTCTTTGCATTTAAAATGCATCAGCTGATTCCTTATTTACTCACTCAAAACACACCAACACTATCACCAAACTCCCTTAAACATATTCCGAATAATACGTTGTTTTCCATTGCAAGAGACATCTTTCCTGGTTGTTTGAATGTACCTTTTTAAAATGTACACATGTGTTTGGACACTCTTTTGGTTTCTAAAGTATAACATCTGCTACACTTGCTGAACCTGGGCTTTTAAACCTTTTAGAAGAGGTTTAATTTTCTGCATGTTGGATCCGAAACCACTTAGAACTTAAGAGAGAAAAAAATCATTTCTTAAAGAATAAAAACCAAAAACACTCCACAATCCTTTTACCTGTGGTTGAGTTGGAGCTAAAATGATTGATTTTATAAACTGTGGGGTTTTTTTTAATTGAAAAGATCTGAGGGCTTTTGCTTTATTTGAAAGGTGCTCTGGAGTCTGCAGCCAACTCCAAGCAGTAATGGATGAGGCTGCCAGTTTTAGCAGTGACAAGAAGGGTAAATTTTCAATATTGTATTTGGGGATTTACCTGTGGGGATTCCATTTTATCCTAATCCTTTTCTCATAGTGCTGAAAATTGTCTTCGAATACAAGCAATGTTCTTTTAGGTATAAATGGAAATAAAAAGTTTGGAAACATGGGAAGCTACTGCTTTATTCTTAGGAGGTGGAGGCCCAGAGAAGCCAATTCACCTGTTGTGTTGAGGCTTCCTGGCTGGTGCCTTTCCAAGGTTGAACCTTCACTCACTGTTGCCAAGAGCTGTGGAGATGCTGCCCCCACCCCCACCCTATTGCTATAGACACTCTTGGCTACCCAATTCTGTACAATAGATGCAAGTAATTTAAAAAGAAAGTTTGGTTATGTTACTATCATGAGATTGGTCATTGGCCATGAAGCTTGCCTTTGGAGGGGGGGATAATGGAGTCATGGGAAGGTAAAGTTAATGATTTTTCCATTTCTTGATTACTTTTTAATGAGTTTGAGAAGTAAATATGTGCACCATGATAAGGAAACTTTGTCTCTTAAACGAAAAAGAAAATATTAGGGGCAAGTGGATCACTTAAAAAAACAATTTCTCTTTACCAAAGCGCTCCTTTATCTAAAGAACTCCTCTAGTTTAATCACCATATGACTTGACTTCTAAGAAAAGTTTTTAGATGCAGCTTTTAAAAATGCCTTGCATGGAAAGTAAGGTGTATCTCCTGGTAAAGATGACAATACATCATAGCTTATTGCCTGGATACAGATAAACTTAGTGGGGCAGGTAATTGTTTCTTAAAATTTAACAATTTAATTTAGTTAAAACTGATGTAATAGAATGATACTGTAGTTCAAATCTTATGTCCACTTCAAGTTTTCTCGTTCTTAAGTGACAAATCTTATGCCGACAGTTGATATCCTCAAAGTATATTTGCAGTGCATTTGCATTGCATTTTAATTTCAGTAATTAATTGGAAAATGAAGTGGCACAATGAGACGTTTTGGATCATCAGCCTATAAACATGGGCATTGGTAACTTGTATTTATCCTGCTGTTACAAATTAATTTTTGATATGAATGGTAAGATCTGCTTTTCTATATTTTTAAATCCTCACACAGTTTGTTTGAATCATTTGTGTGTAAATAGATAGGAAGCAGTATCGAGGTTAATTCAGAATTGCAGATTTGCTGACTCATTTCCAGAGTCATTCTGCTTGGGGCTGGTGTGAAACATGAGTGTTTAGGATGAGCACTTGCATGCTTTTACATGAACAAAAAGCAGGTAAAAACAAATGGGAAGTGTGTGTACATTACAGCAAACTGAAACAGAAATGAAATATGCATTGGCAGGAAATTGTCCTACCTGTAAAGATATGCATTCCCTCCCAGAACACACCCATATGCACACTGAGAGAACATTAGTGAAAAAGATGGCTGTTTTAGTTGACTATGCCTTGAGCATTTGTTAATCTTCTTGTGCTTATAATTACAAACTCAGTGGATGAAATAGTTAAACACATTAAAGAGTTTTTTGGGGGAATGCAAAGATAAATTTTAGCTATTTTTTCCTCTCTTAAAAACATCTTAAGTCTGTATAATAATTTCTTAGTAGGTGTTTAGAAAAACAACAAAAGCAAAAACAAATGAAACTTTTAAACAAACCTTCAAACTACACAAAATTCTCAAGAATGCATTTAATTCTTTAGAAGTTATTGTTCAATGATTTCTTTCTAGTTTGCGTAGAGTTCCATTTTCAAATAGGAAGTAGATTCAACACTTATCACATCTAGACATTAATGCATTTGTCCATTCATTCAAGTTGTTTATTTCAGGTTTGTAAATTAAATAGTTGAATAACCACTGCTATCTATAAATGTTTTAAAACTGACAGCCTCAAGTATTGAGAATGGGAGTTTCCCTTACTTGATTCCATTGACATTCAAGGTTGAATGGAATTTTCTTAGGTGAAGCGTTCTCTTCCACAACATAAGGAAGGAGTTTTGCTTCCAGATCCTAGCTGGCAGGCCTTTGCTTTTAAACAGGTAACTATTTAGCTCAGGTCATGGATGTCTTGGATGATTTAGGTTCTTCTAGCAATAGCTCTGTTTGTTATTGCCCTTCAAGACGAAGAAGATTCTGATGATCAGAGATACTTACAAGTAGTCCCCCCCCACCAGATATAGTGAATGCAGAAGAAAAAATAATGAAAATAGTTTGATTTTAATTCTAGAAGCACATATTGCTGGTTACCGGCAAACGAAAAGGAACGATAGACAATGAAACAGTACTCTTCATTATCTTCTTTCTTCTTCTTAAAAAAAAAGGGAATTGTTTAATTATCCTGGTGGGTCTGATTCCCCTTTGCCTAGTTAGAGCAAGTTTCAGTGAACAGTAGCATTGTGCCCTCCTTAAACATCACTCCAGCCAATGAGAGCAAGCATGAGGAAATCATTCACTTGCATTGAACAAGGTCCGTTTAGAACTACTTTGGTCTTGCTGAATGGAGTGTCATGGTTGTAAGTCTTCCTCCTGAAAGCTTCCTATTGATTCTTTTCTTGTTTTGCGAGGGTATCTCTCAAGATTGGAAGAGCAGGCCGTTTCTCTCAACAACTCTTCTTCTAGTTCAGGGTTTCTTTACAGCTACACTATTATTATTTTGGACCAGATAATTCTTTGTTGTGAGTTGCTGCTTTACGCATTTTAGGAGGGTTGGCAGCATCCCTGGGCTTTACCTCTGGGCATCCCCGCTAGTTGTGATAATAAAAAATGTCTCCAGACACTGTCGGTGTTTCAGGGTGGAGGATAGACAGAATGCCTCTGGTTCAAAACCATTGCTTTAGAGCAGTAGTTTTCAATCTGGTTGCAGATTAAAATCACTGTGATAGCTTTGAAAAAATACCGGTGGCTAGCCCTGCACTGCACTCAGAGATGCAAATTGAGTTGGTCTGGTACTGGGCTTGGGCACTTTGCAAAAGGAGCTCCTCAGGTGATTCTAATGAGCAGACCAGTTGAAAACCATTGCTCTCAATGAGTGATTTTTGCTTAAGATGGGTTGCTGTGAGTGGAGGTTTTAAACACTCAAGTTTCCTGGGAGGAAGAAAAGCTAACTCCTTTGCTTAACTCCAGAACTGAGAAGGGGACCCCGGCTGTTACCGTAAAACTTCACGCCATTCTAGACTACAGTTGTCTACTAACATGCTATTTTAGGATATGGGTTGAAAATTTGTGTTTTTGATGGGTGGAGTTGTTAGGCTAATTTGGGGGAAACTCTGGCATATGAGAGGTTATGACTGCTTTACTTTTTAAAGCCTTCACATCCAAATAGAAAAAGAAGAACACCCACCTAAAATGCAATTAAAAAAAAAGAAAGAAAAGAAGAGTACTTGAGTTTCTAACCTATTTACGGCAGATGTCGGTGCACTGCTTGCAATGCTAATGTGTACTTCCCGCAAGAGAATATTGCATTTCAAATCTCCCACTTTATGGGTTTCACCCTGAGTTTTAGGACTGCTCCTTATCCTCTGTTGAGGTTATTAATGAGTAAACAAAAAATGTTGATAACACAAAGTGGCCTTGTCTGTGAGGGGTCAGATAACCTGCCTGTGGAAGACCCCAGCAGTATTTTTCTGCAGCGGGATTGTCTGTAAATTGAGTCGTGTGCACTATAGCATGAATAATTGCTCTCATAAATCTTTTATTTTGCTTAAGAAAAGTCAGAACATCACTTATGAATGAATTTGGACAATAGAAATTGAGTGTCTCCTGGGAAAAAAATTTTAACAGTTGCAGTTATGGAATACCAGAACTGGTTTTAATTGAGTCTCTCTGTGTGTATTTTCTATTGTGTGAACTGACAGATGGTTAAAGAAGTAAATAATGGCTTTTTTTCCTCAAATTTGAATACTGTAATTTGGTAACCTTATATGCACTTTGATGAGACATTGATTTAAGGTTTTGATAAAATTAATTATACCATGCTTGCATTTGCAAAGCATATTACATTTTTCATAGGATACATTTTGACTTAATGATATAGAAAGCTTAATATTGAAAATGTAGTTTGTTTAAGAAAATTGCAAAATATCTCAGAGGCAAACTATTGGAAAACCTAGGTGGCTTAGAAAGGTATTTTCTAGCACAATGTAAGGTTTTCAACTCTGCTGACAGTGATAGCGCAATGCTATAAATGTAATTTAAATCTGGAGGGTCATTTTCATCTTTTTCTTAAGATTGCCCATCTGTCTGTCTGCCAACATTGTGTATATATGTGTATACATATGTTTACATACATTTCTGTAACTTTAATATTGCATCTGCACAATGCCAGACATTCAGTTGATTTCTCTTTGGTCAAGCTAATGTTCAAATGTGTCTGGCATCCCGTCACATAAACTAGTTGCTGCCGTAAAGTAAACCAGGAATCTCTTTCAACTGGTTATAATCCTGTTCTTTAGACTGAATTGAAACCAGTGAAATGTTTATATCTTCTGGCTCATTGCAACTTTTCAAAAGATATAATAGAAAAAAATGTGACCATTGAATTAGTGATGCATTTATCATTTCATTTTACCTGAAATAGTTGAGAACAAAGGATGGGGAAGTGGTAAACTATGGTGAGTTATTTCATCAGGTCACAGCTTTTCACAAGTGTCAAGTGAATACAGATATGTGAATGTAAACGCCTAAGTACATGAATAAATGAATGCAATACAAATACAAAATGTGCAGGGCTATACAGTTAAGTCGTGGTAATGAGGCATGGGTGTAGGGATCTAGTTGAGCTCCACTGGTCAGAAATAAAAGTGTAAAGTCAAAGTTTGCCAAAGCTTTAAGAAAATAAATAATTATAATGTTTTACTTGTGTAGCAACTTTGGGCCAGTGTATCTGTGATTGGAGTTAGGCTTTCCAGGCTGAAATTTATCACCGTAGACTCCATAACTTACTTTTGATGGTTAGAGATAGAACTGTGGATTCCTACATTAAATGGCCCTGTATGAATATTCTTTTTAAAATCTCCTAAAAATAGATTTCTAGTCACTTCTAGTACTGCCATGATGACAGCTGCACTCTTTCCTGACCTCAGCAGGCCTGACTTTAACTCATTTTCTCAATGTTTCTAAATTCTTTTCTGATGTTCCCAATGGCTGGTCATTGCTTGGGAATGCAGATAACTGCCCTGCTTAGAAATGTGGTTAAAATAAGGATAAATAATCATGCAGTGTCCTTCTAAGAGTAAATTACATGAGCTTCAGTGCATAGTCCACATGCCATAGGTATTTCAGCTTTTCAGGGTTCATTTTTGCTTGTTTTCTGAGTCTTGACTATACTTCAGATAAATGAGGTACTATGTTTCTATAATATTATCAACTCAAATATTTGCTTCTTGGATATGTTGGTATAAACGAGTTGCCCTTGATTGTACTTTAATACATAATATTTATGTTGAGCATTAAGCATATTTAGAAAAAATGTTTATTTTGAATTTGATTCTGGGACATATTAAGAATAGTTTCATGTTCTGAAATGGGCTGATTTTTAAGAGTGCTAGGAAATTTGAGATTCAATATCAAGAGTAGACCATGGGACACTTGAGAATACAGACATGAAGTCTAAGCTCTAATTTATAAGGCTCTAATCTGCAAAAGAGTGAGGTTCATGTTACTGCTGCTCCTGACGTAAATTGCTTTCTCTTTAGAGTGCCATTCAAGTGTTTCCAATAGAAAGAACCTGTGCTCTTTCTTAGATAGACGATCCTTTAGCAGTAGAGAGGCAGAAGAGGTGTTTTTGAAAAGGGAAAATGGCAGAGGAGTAGCAAGTTACATTGTCGTCCTTACAAAGGCAATACTGGTTTGTTGTTCCAAAGATAAAAGGCAATAACTGGGTTATTCACAGATGGCTGTTCATTTACCATTTTTACATAATGAAAATTATGTGTATTACAGAATTTTTGTCTCACATCATTATGGAAGAATACAAGAAGTCTTGGGACTTCATCCTGGCTCTGGATCACAATTAGGCACATATTCAATTACTGGATGAATTATATCTAATAGTTTTAATTTGTTTATTTAAAAGTTCATCAGAACCTTAGTTATTTAGGCCTTCTGTAGGCTTCTTTATGAGACAGGACATATCTAAGGGAAAAAGAGTGGATTTGGTAATTGTTCAAAAACTGTATTTCATTTATTTCATCTCTCTCTCCACACACACACACACACACACACACACCCACACACACCATTTGGTGTTCTTGTATGTATATTTCAGAACGTCAAGTGCATTACACTTAAAGATATTGAATGATCTTTTTTTATTCCTCCTTCACCTTCATTTCAACCATATGAAGGAAAGTAAATCCTTTAAAAATTTTAAAGTCTGGCAAACAAAATATTTATAGCACTAGTTTTGCCTGCTGGTATGGTTGAGGGATAGAATGTTTAGATTAACTTTGGAAGATCAGGCATATGACAGTGGTCTCTGATACTCCCTGAGTGAGTTAGCTTTTCTGGTGAGATCTAGTCAGATACAGTCATCATTGCATTAAACTCAGAATTTTGCCTTCTAATCTTGATTATAAAGAAAAGTGAAAAGGCTTCTCATCTTTCTCCTAATTATTGAGGGACTTTTTGGCTTTTGGGGAAATCCCTGATCTGGGCTACATATAGCTATAACTTTCTAAGTACCCCTAATTGCTGGTTCTTAAAAAATGTTAAAATGCATGAATTGCTTTTGGGGGCATGGTGTGTGTTTTCTTATCAGTAGGAAAGAAAAAACCCAATTGGTAGTGAATATGTACATGCCTATTTATGTATATGTATTTATTGATGTATCTAGTTATTTATTCAGTTGAGAATATATATATATATATATATATATATATATATTAAGCTAAAGAATAGGAAGAAATAAGGACAATTTAGTTGCATTTAGTTTAGAACTTCATAGAATCATAGAACTTAAAGCCAGGAAGTATACTCTATGATAGAGCTGTGACGTACTCAACCCTCCCATGTTCTGAACGAAACAATTGACTTCCAAAGAAGGTTAGTGAATTGTCCAAGGCCAGGTGACAGTTAGTAGAGGACTAGAAACTATCAAGCTGACTCCCAGGGTACGGAGTCAGTTTTATAAAGAAGACATTTATTCTAGACGCAGAGGCCACTTGAAGTAGAGGTAATGTTAATGATAAAGACCCTAAATGGAATAATAAACCCGTTTTTCTCAATTGTTACTGGAAATCCCAGATAAGTAGAGACGTGCAGTGACAAGAGTGTGAGATAAGATGAGTATCACTAGCCTCTGGCTTAGAAAAGTACCAAAGAAGACCTGGTGATCTATTAGGTGAGTTCAGATCTATTGCCTGGAAACCTCTGATTCAGCCAGATGGGACACACAGTTTACAGCTGGATGGACAACTACCAAAATGCATTTTTAATGGAAGGAGTATTCCTATTCCTAACCTGGAAGTCCAGCAACTTTAGTATCTTTCTCCTGCCACTACTTCCACTAATAGCCTTTTGATGACTTCTAGCAAATCTCACTAACCTTGCCTTACCCCCAACCATTATAATATGGGAACTCTGTAACCATAGCTTCATTCTCCTGATCGAACATCACCATCATGCTTATAGGACTTAATATACTAATTACAGCCCTTTACTCCCTATACATATTAGTCACAACCCAACGAGGAACATTGAACATTCACATACTACACTAACAGTATTAAACCTTCCTTTACATGAGAAAATACATTAATGCTTATACATCTTGCACCTATCTTGCTGCCACACAGACTCTCCTCACCCCAAGGCCATATTCCTTCCAGATAAACATTCTTGAGAAGATGGTCTGACTAAGACTAAGTTCTGGTCCTTATATAGCCACTTGCATTCACAGCCAAAGTGCTGTGTGTCTGGGGAAGTGTTGGTTTCTGGAATGCAAGAAACAGAAGGGAAAGAGACCAGGAGCAAAGGGATGGGCCAGATGGCAACACCAACTGCTCTCGAGGAGTTGTGTTTTTAATAACTCAGCTTACTGCAAACAAAACTAATTAAGCCAGTTATTCTGATTTATGCTACTATAGGCAGAAGTAAAGTACACTTACATTCCCTTTTGATGGCATTTAAAAGGTCAAAATACCTGAGTTGCAGATTTTTGTTCGTAGCAGCCTGGTCTGTTGAACCACTCTTGAGAATTCAAATTAACCAAGCTCATTAATTCAGCATCTCTTCTGTTTCCCTAGACAGCAAGTACCAATTCGCCCATCCACCCAAACAGAATAAAAAGACCCTGAAAGGCAAGTCATTAGTCGTATCTGCAGATGATGGATAAGATGTGATTTAACAGGAAAGTGAGGTAAGAGTCAACTTACAGTAAGGAAGAGAGAGTGAAAATAACAGACAAAGGCAATTGAGAGCCATCAGTTTTTGAAGGGGATGCTGTGAAGAATTTAAAAGAATCTGTTCGGCTGTGCATGGTGTAAACGGTCTATGTTGATTGGCGGGGCAGTCCTCTTCACTGTTACAAAAGCTGACCAGAATCACTCTGGTTATGGAGTCACGGGAGAAAGTGTCTGAATTTAGATGCTTATTTTACATATGAGGACACTTATGAAGAGAGTACATTTATAATTATGATCAATTTGAGGTCTAGGAATAAACATTATCCAGGTGGTTTGCCATGAATAGCTCCCCTAGTATACTGACTTTCATAAGAAACAGTTTGGAATCAAGCTTTTTAAAATCTGTGGAAGAACAGGCTTGAAAATTGTGTGTGTGTGCATGTGTGTGTGTGTGTGTGTGTGTGTGTGTGTGTGTGTGTGTATCTCTTTAGCACTTAAATGGAGATCAAATCTTCAGTCCCTTACTCTCAAACTCTGTACCATGTGGTTTTCATCTTTAATTTCTTTGGCTTTTTTTCCCATTGCAGTCTCAAAATTGCCCACTTTGGGGTTTATTCGCCTAGCACATAAATCTGTGTTCAATGGAACCATTTTTGCTAGAGTCTATACAGCCAGCTGTACAATACACATTCATTTGAAAAGAGAGCTAAACTGGTTTGATTATTTCTATTAGCAAAGCATATGTAGTTATTTTTACATTTTGAGTATCCCTGTGGACTTTCACCCATATGTTAAAGAAATATGTGTTACCTTGAATTGGCATATGGCATCTAAGCTTTGTTTACAGCTTTACGGCAATGAAAAACAATTTTATAAACCTTCTTTAGATAAATTCTAATTATGAATAAAAATGACATTTATTTAAAATGTGTTTAAAACACTTTAAATTAATTGACTTAAATTCCCATGGAGTTTAAAAAAAATGATATAATGCACCAACTTCCTAAGGGGCTTGATGATGGCACACTTACCCAGCTGGAGTTTCAGATTCACAAATGGCTTTGTCACTTTCTTACTACATGGCCTTTAGTATACTGTCAACCTCTGTGGGCAAAATATTTATGCATCAGGCAAGGGGCTTGGAATAGAGATTTTCTGAGTCAGTAGTACCAGAATTTAGATTTCACAGGTAAATAAAACCTGAGAATAAACCTGGAATTGCCAACTTTTTACTTCATTAGGTATAGATGGTAAAATAATCATCTGCTAACATCATAATTTCATAAAGAAGATCCTTTAAACGTTTAAAATAAAAAATTATATCTATTTACTAAAGGGCAATCTTTTTCTCCAAATAAATAATGATAACATTGTATTCTTACATGTCTCTTCATTGTTTTGGAATAATAACCTGTAATGAAATGTTCGGATTCAGCAGTGCAACACAAAGTCCAGTTACAGTGCTGAACATGTTTTAAGACCTTATTTTTTTAATCCCAGCCATCATAGAAAGTCCAATTTGACACGAGTTTGTATGTTAATAAACATAGAAGCCACAGTGTTAACTCAGTTTACTTAGGCAGATTCTGGGTGAAGAGGCCAGAAACCGCATTCCATGCTGCTTCCAGCTTCTTGTCCCTCCTCTTACCAGGAAAGGAAGAAAGGAGATTCATCTACCTGTATGTCTAATTGGCTTGGACTGGCCACTCCTCTCCCTACCTGCTACTCCCCTCCTCCGGGTTGTGCACCTGTGCCTGGACTTCTGACATGGAGCAATGAGGGATGTGTTTGTTCTGACAAAAATTCTGTGTATAGGTGGAAAGTTCACCATGCACGGCATGACCTATAAAGAACCATTGTTCTAAATTCTCTCTGCACTCCTGTGCCTGGTTGGGAACCTGTCAGGATTGCAGCAATTCATCTAGCAATATCAGAATAAACCACATCTTCTTTGAAGCACCACAGTGATGAGTCTGAACACTTCTTGGGAAACAGGGAGCTAAAGAGACTATAGTAGAAGTGACTTGGGATTTGTAATTTGTATACTTCTAAAATTTGTGGATAGTAGCTTTCTTTTGCTTGGTCAGGGTCTCAGATGGCAGACTACAGATGGACTGGCCATGTGTATAACATGTGCATTCTATGTCTAGTCTCTCATATTTCTCCATGTTTCTTAGTAGGATAGGGCTCTGTTAAATCAGAGAGAAGGACTTTCCTTTCTACTCCATTGTAGACCTGATTTTCTTAGGTCTCTTTACTGTCTTTGTACTGGATTAAAGAGTATGGCTTATCAACTCAAGTTTGGAAGAGAGTAGTCTAGTGACAAAACAGGGGCACCAGGCTCTTCGTATGTTTTAATTATGTCCCATTTAAATGGGTTTTGATGATTTTTTTCCTGGAAACTTTGGGCAAAAGACAAGACATTTTCTCCTTTCTTTGGCACTTTACTTCTATTACTTTACAGCTGATACTTGAACTAGTTTGGAGTAAGGCTCTTCAGTGAAGTGGGGGAGGGTAGTATTAACTGAGGGGGAAGGGCAAAATCTATGGCAATTTCATTATAAATCATTGCGTTGACTAATTAGTCAGCCATGCATGCTAAATAATGTCAGGGATAATAGAGATTTATTACAACAAATTAAAGGCTAATCAGAGTGTGTCCTGAGATAAACAACATAGTAAAAGAAACATAAATGGCAAAAAGGGGAAACCTGAGCTGATAAGACTCCTGGATGTGGGCAGTAGTAGGAAACCAAATTCTGCTTGTATTTCATTTGCTTTGTATTTCTCTGCACTGTTCCATGTGTAGATGAGAGACTGAGAATAAACACA
This sequence comes from Ateles fusciceps, assembly GCA_036589455.1. Taxonomy (NCBI): domain Eukaryota; kingdom Metazoa; phylum Chordata; class Mammalia; order Primates; family Atelidae; genus Ateles; species Ateles fusciceps. The sequence goes on along the minus strand of JAZHEH010001685.1, from coordinate 4,780,853 downwards.
TACTCATTTATTTAACAAATATTTATCGCATATTCCATGTGGGGTACAGCTTGGTAGTAGGTATTGTGTGAGGTGTTCGTGCTCTGACATGTCCATGGGACAAGGTAAGTAACAATAAAGATGTATGGTTAAGAAGCAAAATAGGCCAGGCACGGTGGCTCATGCCTGCAATCCCAGCACTTTGGGAGGCCGAGGAGGGTGGATCACCTGAGGTCAGGAGTTCAAGACCAGGCTGACCAACATGGTGAAACCCCCCTCTCTACTAAAAATACAAAAAAATTAGCTGGGTGTGATGGTGGGCACCTATAATCCCAGCTACTAGGGAGGCTGAGGCAGGAGAATCGCTTGAACCCGGGAAGCGGAAGTTGCAGTGAGCCAAGATCACGCTATTGCAGTCCAGCCTGGGCAACAAGAGTAAAACTCCATCTCAAAAAAAAAAAAAAAGGAAGAAGAAGAAGCATCATCCCATGGTGGAAAGCAAGAGGGCAAGAGGGCACAAGAGTGCAAGCAAGCAAGAGGGAGCCCAACTTGCTTCTATAACAGGCCCATTCTCTTGATAACTAACCCACTCCCATGATGATGACATTAATCCATTCAGGAAGGCAGAGCCCTCAGGACCTAATCACCTCTTATTAGGCCCCACCTCCCAGCACTGCTGCACTGGGGATTATGTTTCTAACATGTAAACTTTGGGGAACATATTCAAGCCATAGCATTAAGGGTTCCTGAACAAAGAGGTTTTACAATGATCAGTGCTTGAGGGCTTTATGTTCCCCGGTTTGTGCCATCATTTAATCCCTTTTCAGTTATTTTATTTTTCTGGTAAAGTTTATGCTGAATTACTGGAGAATTTTTACAATGAAGAAGTCATCAGTTAAGAAAATCCATCTTCTTACTAATATCTTCTGAGTCAGTAATGAAGATGTAATGATTTTTGGGGAAAATAGGACCTATTTGCTTGGGAGGCAGAAATATTCTAAATATTCTGCTAAGTGAAAATTAATAAGCTAATTCTGTTTAAACAATAAAAGTAGACAAATAATCTTGCAACCTTGTGGACCCTTTGGCTAGTCTAGTATAGTAAAATTAATTTAGCTTTTACATTTCATTTATTTTGATGTTTTTCCACTTTAGTATTTTGACCTTGCTTTAGCTTGTTGTGTTCTATCTTAAGTCTCAGATTGTTTATACACTGTGCTCCATTGAGCCCTGGAAGGTCTGTGGAGCCTCCTTCGGGCAGTTGGGTGTGCATAGGGAGGAGTATGCACACCCAATGGCATACTTGGGATAAATGGCTCTGCCACCCCATTTATCCCAAGAACAGCTCCAGCTTCAGCTGAAGCAACTCTACATTTGAATGGTTTGTTCCCATTTCTGCTTAAGCTCTTAATTGAACAAAGCTGACTTTACAAAGCTGACTTGAAAACCTCTGGTGTTAACCAGTGACACCAAAAGAAGCAAACATTTTGGACGCTTCAGACAGGTTTCCAGATCAGTAAATGGATGATCCCAGATAACATTATTTTTTGATTCTTGTTGTCATCTGATTTCAGCTACAGTTATAGGTGTGTTGTGAAAAACATACAGTCAAGTTAATTTACAGGCATAGGACTTTTGTTTTTCAGAGATGGATATGTAAACTGGTGTATCTTTGAAAACTTTCACCTTCAGTTTTTCCTCCTTCATGTCCACCATCTGTTCTTTATTTCATCATGCCTTCTGGGGCTGTAGAGGAAACAAAATATAAATTCTTTAAAGAAAACCAAGCTTTTCGTATCTTCTACCTATAGCTGCTGAGGTGCTGATAATAATGAATGGTCACTATAAGAAACAATAAACTTTTACTAAGAAACATAATATTTATATCTGACTCTACCAACTCAGCCTTTTCCTGTGTGAACCTCTATTTTTCACACTGGAACTATTTGGACATAATTCATGTTTTATTGACTTAATTAGATAAATATAACTTTTATTGTGACATCAGTGGATTGCCATTCAAAAATAGTAAGTTCAAGTTTAAGGTTTCTTAGTTGCATTTCTGCTTTCAATTCTGAGGTTCTCTTAAGAATATAAGTTACTTTTTTCTTAAGGACTGGTTTTTATAGTATTCAAGATACCAAATTTCATTAGCCCAGAAGAAACTAAATTTCTAATTTTGTCGATACAATGAAGTTTTGTTTTATTTAGCACAGTCTCCCATTATCACCCCATTGCACCCACGTCCAGATATACACGTCAACTGATTTGACTTTGGTAACTCACTGAAGATAGAGTTCCACTGCAGCAGAGTATTTTAAAGTAGTAATGTAGGTTACAACACGGTATCTTTTATTCCCTGTAGTCACATCTCCTGGAATTCTGTGTTGATGTAAATCAAGAAGTGCCTGCTTTGGTGAGCAGGATAATTTATTGGGCACTTGGTGAATGGTGAACCACTTGCCCACCATAGGGTCAAGAAGTGTCTTAAAACCAGCTTGACTAGAGAGAGAAGCTTTCACACTTATTTTATAGGCTTCAGAATATTTTTGTTTTTCAAGCTTTCTCTTCCTTTTCCTCTTTTAGGCTCACACAGCACATGTGGTAAAGGGCAGACACGGTAAAGGGAATATTATAAGTTTTATTAGAACAGCTGGCAGCCTGGGATTTGTCTCAGGATGTTTCATCTCATCTTGTAAATTCTTAGCATGTCATGGTCTTCAGTATACATTTATAAATACTGTAGAAAACACAATTTCCTTGGTACCCCACCTCAGAACTCAAAAACTCTACATTTATAATCCAGCTAAGGGGAAGCAGGCAATCTTCACCTTTCTCAAGGATATCTTTGTGCATACTGGCCCAGGGTCTGGTCTAACTCAGGCAGCCCAAAAGGAAAGGAAGGAATCTTTTGGTCATGGTGTCAAATCTGGCTATTTTGAGCCACCCTGTTCTGAAGGCCTGGTGGTGGATTTGAATTTGCTGCCTGAGTACATTTCCAAGTCTTTTTTAATATTTAATCTTGATATCATAATTTATATCTAGCTCACTAGTACAGATGGCTGTGGTACAATGATTTCACAGAAAGTAAATAGAGTGCTAATTTGTTACACAACCTCTTTGAAAGTAAACATTCTTCCAGAGTCTCATGTGACTTCTTTTCTGTGCTCCTTATAAAGAAAATTAAAACAAACAGACAAACAAATAGAATCCTAGTCACTTACAAGAAGATTAATTTAGGCCTGGGTGATATTTGGGGAAAACAGACGGCAAATACAAGTCTGTTCTTTCTTTTTTTTCCTTTTTCTTTCAGCACTAAATATTGACTTGTATGCAAAACTTTCTACTGAATTGTTCACAGAGAATGGCCTTTTTTGTTGGTTGTTTAATACATTTGGGCAAAGGTTTTAATCTATAGTGAATTATAATGAGCTAGTTGTATGAATAGTTCTGCATTGGTAATTGGAACTTGGGGGGAATTTGTAGTTTCTGTTTTACAGAGTTAAAAATTTACATTGGTTTAATACTTAAGGGGACCTAAGTTAGGTCATGATTTTGACTTTGTGGAGATGCCAAAATACAGTGTAAGGGAAAGTAAGATCAATCATTTGTTGAGATGGTTATTTTTTCATTCATTTATTTATATATTTATATTTTGTTGAGTTATTGTTATGTATAAGGTTCACTTTTTATTCAACAATGGAATTACTGCTTTCTAGGTCATAGATTCGAGGCATGCCACTTGAGTTTATATTTATGACTTTCGAACTTACTGTCTCTTGTCATCATCATGACTTTAAGGTGTTAGAAAATGGACCTTAAAATCCACTAGAGATATACAACTAGAGCAAATCCTGGAATGTGTTTGAAAATATCTCAGTCCTCATTAGAGCTGATTCTTGCCTAACGTTATCTAAAGAAAAGCAACAACAAAAGCCCGTGTGGTGCAGAGTAGTAATGGCAAGGTGGTCTGAACCACTGACTGTGTGCTTGTTGGAAGTAGCTGTCTGTGAAGGCACATACCTGCCTCCAGATAATCTACATACTACATGAACAGTTGCAACCATGGTCCAAGGACCAAATACCATCACAGTCATGTTTTATTTGGCCCAAGTGGTGTTTTGACAGTTGGAAAATTCATATACAAATCTGTGTCTGTTTTCTCTTGGTAAACTGGAAGGTCGCCTAACACTGGCTGAGCATCGCCACGTGGCAGCAGTCCGTGGGAACAGCACAGTGGCTGCCTCTTAGTGGAGGCGTCCTGGCCTTCTATTGCTATGTAACAAACCATCTCAACACTTAGTGTTGTGAAACATCAGTCTTTCATTATGTTCATAGATTCTGTGAATCAGGAATTTGCACAAGGCATAGAAGGGATGGTTTGTTTCTACTCCACAATGTCTGGGGCTTCTGCTGAGGAGACATATATTCTGGGGGCCGGGACCATCTGGAGGTATCTTTACTCACGTATCATATGCCTGGGCTGGGATGGCTTGGAGTTCCTTGAGCGCCCTTGAATTTCGGTGCAGATTCTGGAATTTCTATGTGTTCTCTCCGTGTATCTTCTGCAGCATGGCAGCCTCCGGATAGTCAGGGCTCCTACAGTGTGGCTCAGTGATCCAAGGGCAAGTGTCCTACAAGAACAAGGCAAAAGCCACCTGACGTTTTCTGACCTAGTCTCAGAAGTCATACTGTGCTACTATCTTGTACTGTATTGGTTGAAGTAGTCATAAGCCCACCAAGATGCAAGCAGAATGGTCATAGACAACTCCTCTTGATGAGCTAAGTGACACGGAGTTTGCAACTGTGTTTTAAAACCACTGATGTGGGGGGTCAAGCATGTTTTCATTTGCTGTAGTCTTCACCACTCCCTATTACATTGCATCCAGGCTGCTTTACCAACTTCTGTTATCTGACCGTTGTTAAGAGCATTTGAGTTAGAGATCACTGTTCTTCCTTTTTCTTCTAAATTTAGATAAATTCTAAATTCTAGTTAGGATTTGTCTTTTGTCAGTGTTCATGAGGAGGATAAATCTGAATGTTCCCTTTGGGGAAAGAGTGGGAGGCAGCATGGACTTACAGTGCAAACTTCCTGTAGGAAACTGAGTATGATTTTGGGCTGAAGAAGATAAATCCACTGAGGTATGAGTCATGCTCGTTTTAGTCTTGTCTTGTATTTGCACTTGCAAAAATGTGTTCTCCTATTTGTATATTTATTTCCTTATTTCTTACTCTTGGTTATGTGCATTTCCTGCTGCATTTCTTTATTCTGGGGAGCATGAATCAAGCCATTTGCTTGACTATTATTTTTAAAATATCCTATGAGTGTTATCACTATCATTGTAACTAATGGAATCTTATTTAGTAGTGCTACGCTACTAGAAATGTTAGAAATAAAGCAATCAGATTTTTTTTAATTAAGGAAAAATAAGTAAAACTAATGATATTCCTTTTCCTTTTTACCAAACCCTGTTCTTTGAGAGAAGGCATCAAAATTTCCCTGGTTGGAATACTGTGTGTTATCCCAGATTCTTCTTTATGCATTATCCTAGAATGCCAACAAATTTGGGCAATTTATTCTCCAAAATACTCCTATCTGTCCTCTATCCCCCTGTTACTGAGACACACATAATCAGCCTAGATCCACATAATTTTTCACTTGGGACTTCCAGGATTAGGGAACCTACCTTGATATTCTCCTTATCTCTAGTATCTTCCCCATTCCAAACTGTTCTCTACTTTAGAGCAATCTTCCTAAAACTTCCCATTTCATGCTAATTCTCTGGTCACAAGCCCAGCAGTGGCATCTCTGTGCCTCTGCATAAAATTCAATGTCTTTTGGTACATGACACAGGAGGGCCTACAATATCTGCACTCAGCTCTTAGACCTTGTATCCAAATTGCTCCCATGTCCTCTAACACATTCACACCCCAAGTTGCTCTGGTCATAACTGGCTGCTTGCTTCTGAGTACTTGCCAGGTATGCTTGGCCAAATTCTACACTGGAAGCCTTTGCTGGTATTCTGCCATTTTCACTGTGTGCTAAAGGCCTCATCTTTGAGTTTTGTGGCATTCCATAGCATTTATCTCAGTATAGTAGTTTGTTTACTGTGTGTCTTTCCAATTCTAATTCAGATTTTTTGAAAGTAGAAACTATCCTTTTGTCTACATATCCCAATGCTTGGCTTAGCATAAGTAGGGCTCTTTATAAATGTTTGTGGAATGCTGACTGATTGAAACCCATGAACTCATTCCAAAATTACTGTTGCTTAATGACAGTGTTCAGACAGTATTCATAGTGGGAGAGAAGACCCTTTGGCTTAGTAGTTGTCAGGGAGAATGCATCACTTCCTGTGCTTTCCACACTGAAAGAGAAAACATAAATACATATTTTGGAGGAAAACTATGAAAGAGCTTTATCTAAAATTTATATATCTTGATTATATATTTGTGTGTATTTCAAAAGTAGAAGGTCTTAAATACAGTCCTCATTGGTGAATGTTAAAAAACCTTCCTATGCGTGTACCTACACTGGTGACACGTTTCTGAGTGCCCTCAGTGTGCAGCCAGAATTTTCACAAGAATTCTATCTGAAGTCACCTGGTATAGTGAGAGGGATATAATCTTTGGAGCCACACACACCCTATACAGATTCTGGTTCCAGTTTCTTCCTAAGCTTCATGTCATTGGAAATAACTTACCTCACTTCTCAAAGCCTCACCATATTGATAAAGTGTAGATCCCTTGCTCCCTCCAAAGGGGAAATAATAGTATGCTTAACTTATATTTGTTTTACAATCAGGTAGCCATCTCTTTTATCTCTTAGCGCCTTATATTGTCATTGAAATCTCAGCAACTTAGAAGCCAATAAACCTCATATGCCAGGTAATTATTGTTAACTGTGTAAAGAAGATATAACATGCCAGAATCAAAGAAATGAGATGTGAAGCGCTCTCAACTGACTGTAGTCTTGGTTAGGGTTCCATATTTTTATGTCAGCTTTGACAGCTTTCAAATGGATCACCTTGGTTACTCTTATTTGTAAAAGAAGAAATATGCACTTAAGCTTTCAGTATGTCCGGAATTGCATAATATTAAGCTCACTTAGTCCTTGGACCCCTTTTGCCTGCTATTGGGGTATTAGGTCAATATCTCAAATTAATTTGTATTATCTCACACCTTATAAATACAGGTTCAGAAAGGCTTGGGTGGCAAGGTGGTACTGCAGCTATTGTAATCCACAATCTTGTCTTATGAAGAGTTCAGATTTGTCTGTAACTGGGAGCAGGTTCTTTACCAAGTCAAAGAAAAAATTATCTATATTTCAAACAAAAAGAATTGTTCTAAGAGCTTGTTCTGCATTTTTCTAGCAAGTGGGGGGAGAAAGCGGAGATAGATGACTTTTGCTTGAATCCCCAGACTCTAGGATCTAGGCCAAACAGGGATTGTACTGCCTCTTAAAATTTTTATTATTGTGCACTCTAGGAACCTCTCGAAAGAGAATAATGTACTTTTAATGGCTGGATGTTAAAGAATATTTATTTCAAGCATAAAAAGTTGCTGTTTAAGTGATTTTCTTTTCTCCCTTGCCTCAGTTCAGGCATAGAAGGACCAAAGTCTAGTAACTGAAAATAGAACAACCAAAAATACCCCCTCTCGTAAATGTGACATGATTATAGATGGCACAGTTTTGGTAGGGTAACCCTGTATGGTGAATTGTAATTTTGGGAAGGAAGATATGTAGTCAGCAGCAGTATATAGCAGGTGAGTAGAGGACCAAGATATGGCAGCAGACGTGTTCAGTAAGGCTGGAGAGACATTGGGGACCAGGTTTGGCTGATAGTAGGTGGTGATATTGAACACTCTACTGAGACAAGACTATATGGATAAATACAGCCTTCTACAGAAAAAGTTGACATTAATATATATGATATGTTAGGAGTATGGGATCTGGGGCCAGACTTGGTTTGAATCCTAGCTTATCCACTTGCTACGTCTACGAGATTAGACAAGTTATATAATCTCTTTGGTCCTCAGTTATCTCATTTGTAAGAAGAGGACATAATAATTCCTACCTCATAGGGATATGAAGTGAGTATGAAGAGAGTCAATAGTCAATGTATGTAAAGCATTTAGATTGATACCTGTAGATGGTAAGTGCTGCATAAAAAAAATCTGTGTTGAATTATTAGGATTTTCCATTGATTACCTCACCACTTGGAAACTATAGATGAGGATCAGTGGTGACATATTTGAAAGACTTTGACAGGACGCTAATAATCTAGTGAGAAATTTTGCATTTAGGAATCAATTTCTTGAGTTAATTTTTGTAAAAGATGTCAATGTCTACAATAATTGTGTGTGGTTTTTTTTTTTTTTTTTTTTTTGAGGGTGAAGGGTACAGATGGATATCCAGTTATCCCAGTACCGTTTGTTGAAAGGACTTTACTGTATTGAATTGACTTTACTTCTTTGTTAAAGATCAATTGACTGTATTTGTGTGGGTCTATTTCTGAGCTCTATATTCTGTTTCATAGACATATGTGTTCTTAAACTAATTCCACACTGTCTTGATTACTATAGTTTGGAGTAATTATAGAAATTGGGTTGTGTGATTTCTCCAAATTTGTTCTTCTGTATTGTGTTGGCTATTCTGGATCTTTTGTCTTCCCACTTAAACTTCAGAATCAGTTTGCTGATATTTATAAAGCAGCTTGCTGGGATTTTGGTTAAAATTCCATTAAACCTACAGATCAGGTTGGGAAGAATTGATATCTTAACAATATTGAATCTTCCAATCCATGAACACAGAATGTCTCATCTGTCTGTTTATTTAGGTCATCTTTGATTTCTTTTATCAGAGTTTTGTAGTTTACTACATATAGACCAATTTTACTGGGTTTATATCTAAGTATTTTATATCTTTTTTGGGTGATATCATAATCACCCATAAATTATGGTGATATCATAATTTATATCTTTTTTTGGGTGATATTTTTTACATTTCAAATTCCAATTGTTTATTACTGTTATATAGAAAGGCAGTATATGTTTTGTATGTTAATCTTGTATCCTCTGACCTATACTCACTTACTAGTTTCAGTTACAGGAGGTTTTCTTGTTGTTGTTGGCTTGTTTTTTGTCAGTTCTTTGAGATTTTCTACATAGGTAATCATGTCATCTGCCAGTAAAGTTAGTGTTATTTCTTGCTTTCCAGTTTTATAATACTTACTTGCTTTTATTGTCTTCTTGTACTAGTGAGACTTTCAATATGGTGTTGAACACGAATGGTGGGAGAGGACATTCTTGTCTTGTTCTGAATCTTAGGGAGAAGGCATCCAGTTTCTCACTATTAAATGTAATGTTAACTATAGATTTTTGAAAAACAAAGTTGAGGAAGTTCCCTTTTAGTCCTAGTTTGTTGACAGTCTTTTTTTTTTAAATCAAACTGGATATTGGATTTTGCTAAATGCTTTTTCCATGTCAATTGACATCATGGTTTTTCTTCTTTAGATTGTATTCTCTTTGAACTTCCTCACTTTTTAAAATAACCCAATCTTGCGTTTGAAGGTATATTAATCTTGCACAGATAGTTGTGCTTTATACCTTTTTGTACTGCTTTATAGCATGAGTTGGTAAACTATGGCCAGTAAGTAGGTCACGTCTAGCCTGGTGCCTGTTTTTACATGACTTGTAAGTTGAGAATGGTTTTTACACTTTTAACTGGTTGGAAAAGATCTGAAGAAAAGTAATATTTTGTGACATGTGAAAATTATGACATTTAAACTTCATTGTCCGTAAATAAAGTGTAATTGGAGCACAGCCATGTACATTGATGTATTTATTCGCTGTTGCTTCATTTGCACTACAGTGGCAGATTGAATATTTGCAACAGAGATCATAGACTTTTAAAGCCTAAAATATTTATTTACTGTCTGGCTCTTTATGGAAAAATTTGCTGACTCCTGATATATAGTATTCCATTGGATAATATTCCACAAAATGTGTACTTTTGGCATTGCTCAAAAAGCTATCATGAAGATTTTCCCATGTACGTACTTGTGCATCTAAGCATGTATACCTTGAAGTGGCATTGCAGGGTCATAGCAATGTGTCTATCTTCAGCTTTACTAGATAAATGGATACATGTTCCAGAATGGAGATTCCAAATTACATTCTCACTAGCTGTGGCTGAAACTCCTTATTGTTCTATGTGCTCACCAACAACCACTATTGTACAACTTAAAATTTTTTGCCAATATTATGAGTGTAATCTAGTATTTCATTTAGGTTTTAATTTGTTTCTTCCTTATCACCAATGAAGCCTCTTATGTATTTGAATGTTTATCCACATTAATTCTTTTTCTTCTTCTAAAACACCAATTATGTATATCTGTTGTCTTTTTTTTTTCCCTTAACCTCCCATTTTGATGACTGTATCCTGTCTACCTTGTTTTTGATTGTGAGTTTAGTTGTATTCATTTCATTATTTCTCCTTCTAATATGTTTTTCATTTCAGTTTTTTATTTTACTTCTTTATTTGAACTTTGCCACAATATTTTTATCTTTTTTAAAAAACTTGTTTCTCCTTCTATGAGCTGTTCTAGCTAAAATTTCTTTGGTCATGGAGAACTATTTGCCTGAAATTTTTTCCTGTTTCATTGTGCTTTTCTTTTTGTTATGTTCTTCATCTTTTGCTCATGGGGCCAAGGGAATGTGAACTAGGGCATTCTGAAGTTTCAGTTTTGGCTTTTGTTCAAGGCAACCAAATGATTGCATTTTCTTTGCCCTCTGGGTTTGTGTTGCCTTAGTATTTAGCCTTTAACGGGTGATGGTCATGCCCAGCAAAGCTGCCAGTGTCAAAGGCTGACTTTGTAATCTCATGGTCTTGCTGCTTTTCCTCTGTCAGACTCACCTCTCAAAGGTTAGGTTAGAGGTAATACAAATGAGGATGTAAAAAAAGGTTTAAGTTTTATCTATCTCTCCCATGACATTCTGTGACTCTTTCTGTGTCTTTATTGCCATCAGATATAATCCCTGTGACTATCACCTAGTCCTCTTGTCCCATACATACACCTCTGGGACTCCCTAATCATTGGATAGGCCTCTCCCCCCTGGCAGCCTAGTCTGTCTTGAGCTTTTAGGGACACTTGTTTCCCCCTGATGTCTGAGGAGGTGGGTGTAGTGACAGCACCTTCCATTGTTTAGGTGTGCCTTCATCGTTTGCATTTTGTAGTTGTCACTGTGTAAGTTTCTTCCATCTTTAACTTTTTGGTTTATTTTTTATTGGTTTTGAAGGAGGGGAATTCCTTTGCTTAGCCATTTTTAACTGGAAGTCATGACATACTTTTTTGGTGCTTTAAAATGAGTGTTGTGTTAGGAAGACAAAATAAATAGATAATTGATTTATTTCATTTTTTTATCCATATATGTTGATGTCATGTAAAAAGAGCCAGCATTGGTAAGGTGCTTTTTTTTTTTTTTTTTAAGGCATAACTGTCTGGAATGGAAGGAAAATTCTTCTATATGAAATAAAAGCAAAATGCCCAAAATAATGATTTTCCTTATAAGAGCTTGATGTAGTATGTCTTAATTATGTAGGAATTAAAGCCTATGATACAGTTATTATATTAATTGTACATGAAAATCATGGCAAACATTCAAATATACATCTCTGAATGTGATTTGCCAGTCTTTTTGTTACTCATAATGATCTCTTTCTTAATTAGGTTTGTCTGATTATTGGTTTCTTAAAATATGTGCATATTTTAATGATCATAGGGAAGTCAGTTTATGGAAAAGCATCATTAAATTGGTTTTACAGACTCTGAGTTGCTCCTGCTGAGGTTAGGCGACATATGGTACCTTGTCTGATACAACATCTTGTGTGAAAAATCATGCTCAGAAACCAAAACAAAAACAACAGGAAATAAGAATAAACTACAGCAACACAAAATTTTCCTTAGTTAAAATGCTCTCAAGTAATTTCGGCAAATCTATCATACCTTGTGACTGCAGATAAACAATGATAAATATCCTCTTCTTATTTATGGGAAAGAAGAGTTTAAAACAAACTTGAAAAAGGAAACTGTAATCTACAATATTTTAAAGCAGAACTATACATGTAAAAGAAAGAATAAGTTATGTAGTTGTCTAAGTTTTTAAATAAAAAATATTTATTATTTAAATAGTAATAGGTATACATTATAGCAAATTAGAAAAAACATGTAAAATTCAAGATGAAAACACCATCATCCAACCACTCAGACAAGATGCAAACACTATCTTCCAACCACCTAGACATAACCATTATTAATAGCCTATTGTACATGTTTTATATTCCTTTCTATATGCATATGTTTTTTTAAACCAAAATAAGATCATACTCTACATGCTGTTTTGTAGTCTTCTTTTAAGTTAACAGTCACCACCATGTCAATAAATTCACATCTTATTACCTGGTCCATATGTAAAATTTAACATTTGCTCCCCCACATATCCTTTAGAACTTGTTTGACCAGTCAGGATTCTATCCCAGACTACCCTGTCATCATCTAGTGATGATGTCCCTTAAGTTTCTTTCATCTGGTACAATTCCCACTTTTTTCCCTGTGGTACCAACTTGTTGAAGAGGCTGGGCAAGGAGAGACTGGGAAAATAGATTTTTGAAACTAAATTCTTCTGAGGTAGTATTTGATCTCTTGAGCAATTAAAGACTCACATCTTAAAAGTTTTACACATAAAATGAAGTGAGAAAATCATTCATCTATAAAGATATGCATTAGCATTCATTACTTACATGTTTAATCTGTGAGATGTCTTCCAAACTGTGAAGCTCTGAATTCTCCAAGGTCTTTCTCCATTTTTTATTGAATTAACTGAGATGATCATGTGTATTAGAGATTGGTTGTTTACTTTTGTGTATACTATTTTTTGTCTTCGCACTGACATGTATCGGTGCATGTATAGACACACACACAAACACACACACACACACACACATACACATTTTCTTTTCCTGGGCCCCTTAAGCCCACTACCAAAAATAATAGTGTAGAGTGCCTGCAATGTGCTATGTGTTGCGTTAGGTGCCATACAAGATACAAAGGTGAGTAATGCAGTATTTTCCCTCAGGAACCCTTACAGTATAATCGTGGAGAAACGATTTAGCAGAAATATGAAGAAATATATGCCAACTTAGAGGACACTTTCAGAACAATAGACAAGACAGCATTAAAAATATTACATGATCTTGCATTTTAAAATCAGTTGTATTGAGTTACCATTGACGTACAATGAAATGCAACCGTTTTAAGTGTCTAGGCTCATTTTGAACCCCTGCCTGCTTTATCCTGCTGCAATGACAAACTGCTTGTAAAGTCACCTACAAATCCCATCTTTCCTTTGCCTTTCAGCTATTCAGTATATTATGTGCTTTCCTATTTCTTCTGCCTGGAGTACTCTCCTTCCCATTTGCTTTACAAGTTTCACTCCTGGATGCTTACCCTCCCCAATGCTTTTAGAGATCTATGTGTATAATACCTTTTACCCAAGAAAGTGAATACACAATGTTCTTCCACTTCACTTGAATAATATGTTAACTTCACTTTGTCCCCTATTACCAAACATTTTCCTTTTCCTTTTTCTATTTCATGCATTTTATGATATAGTTACCCATTGATCATTATATATCAGGCTTACTGCCAGACCCTGGAGCAGATAAAACTTAGACATTGTCCTTGCTTTCATCAGACTAAAATACAATAGAAATGACAGATTCAGAAACAATGACAATACAGTGTGGTAAATGTAATAGAAATAAGTGCACTGACCTGTGGGAATAAGGAGTAGGAGGTGACCAACCATATGGGGAAGAAGGAGAGCTTCACTAAGGTGACAACTGAGTTAAATCTAGAGACAAATGGGATTTGCCAGGTAGAGAAGACAAGGAAGGGCATTGGGGTAGTGGGAACAGCATCCATGCGTGGTCGTCAGAAGTCAAGCTCTAGTCAGGGAATTCTGAGATGTTAGTGTTCTTGGAATATCCTTTCTTGCATGTGAGTATATTTGTCAGTACAGGCACAAATATTCCCTTCTATAATCTCTTTTGATTTTGCTTTCTACTTAATTTTAAACTCCTTCACTCCAGTGCACTATTCTGTTCTTTCCTTAAAAGGCTGTTAAATCAGGTATACTACACATGCTGAATAGATATTTTAGGATTTTTTTTTAATGAAGTCATGCTTGTGTTATATAAGGACAAAATACTAAATTATTAACATCAGAGAACAAGATGTGATTATTCATAGAAATTCAGTAAGCTGTCATTAAGCTTTTGAAACAGTTTACCTTTATAATGTTTCTAAAGAAAGACAATTGTACTTTCAAAGAATGAGGGCAGAAAACCACATACAGGGAGTGGTTCTTTGTTCTCCAGAAATTTTATCACTCAGTGTTCCTTAAATTGCAGACAGTTTAGCAGGTCACACATCTCTGAGAAAGGAGGCTTTGTACTTCATTATTTCTTTTCAGTAACGAAATGACATTCTGGAAGATCAGACATCAGAAATGTCAGTGTGCTTAATGATAGGACAAAGCCACAAATGCATTGTCTGAAAGCTAAGTAAGAACTGGCTTAACCTACAAAATACTGATAAAAGTTAATCTCCATTGATATCCTCTTTGATACGTTCTCTTTTGTCTCCTCTCATTACCAAAAATAGCATGTAATAAAATGTTCCATAAATCTAGAGAAAAAAATATGCAGGTGGTCAAGGATGTAGGGTCTCTTGATTGGCTCCTAAATGGCCTCTTCATTCCCATGAAAGCCTCCAGCTCTGCTCCCTGTCACTACCACATTTGGCCCACTGGATTGGACAACATCCTTTTTCGAGACAAATTTTCATTTTGTAAAAAACTCTGTGTTGAAGGTTCTGATTTTCTTGGTGTTTTATGTGGTTGTTTGCTTTTCTGACTTCATTTCCTAGTATACCAATAGCAAGCACTAGCTTATGAATAAGAGATGAGCCATGTAGAAATGTCTTAAGTGGGTTTGGGTTCATAGATGGCTACTCAGAAATAGAATCAGCCTGTGTACAAGGCTTCTCTTGGAATTTAAAATCATCAACTGCCAATGCGTTTTGGTCCCATCATGAAGTTTTATACCATATATAAACTTACTGTGTAGTAGATGTGCACTTAACCAGCTTCCATTTAACCTACTTAAGAGATTAACTGATACTTTCTATTTTTTTTTTTGTAAAACATACTGACTGATGCCCATAGAACTCATAATACTTGCAGCTAAGAAGGAGATATTCTCTATTATGTTTGCACACTTTTCTTCTGAGTTGAATTTTGCTTACTAAGAGTTAACGCTGTGTATTCCCAAACCTATTTATATCAGTTGCCGTTATTACTGTAATTTTGGAATATAATGAAATAACACGTAGCCGATGAACTATAATTGTAACACAGGAGTTATTTTTCTATGAAAAGTAAATCAACTGATACGGAAAGATTCAGTACAGGTAATTCATATCATGATAATTGCTGTCAAATTAGAGATAGTAAAGAAAATAGTGAAATATTTGAAAACAGTCATAAAAATCTAGAATGAATTTGTTAGGTTATAAAGTTCTCACTCCACATTTAAATTTTAAAGTGTTTTCAATTTCTTACTACATGTGTTATCTTGTTTTCTACTATTGTAACAGAATACCACAACAAAAATTTATTTCTTACACTTCTGGAGACTGGAAGTCCAAGAGTGTGGCATTGGTATCTGGCAAGGCTCATTCCATACTAGAAGGATGGAAGGGTGGGGAAATGGAAGCAAGTGCACAAGACAGAGGAAACTGGCCCAAACTTCCCCCTTTTATAATTAACCCACTCTCATGATAATATTCTTAATCCATTCATGAGCACATTGCCCTCAAAAATCTATCATCTCTTAAAAGCCCCATATCTTTACACTGTTACTTTGGGGTTTAAGTTCCCAACACATGAACTGTGGGGGACATATTCTAACCATATCACTATGATTTAAAGAATAAAGCAAAACTAGAAAATCTAGGTGATGCGTTTTGCATTGGTTTCTGTGAGTATTACAGTGTAGACACTGAGAAAAAGTCTTTACTTATATATATCATTTTAAAAATGATTCTCAACTTTAAAAATTTTAATTGACATTGTACATATTTAAGGTATATAGCATAATTTTTTGATATACATAAAAGTGACTTCCAACTTTTAAAATTAATGAAATAACCCATTATGCCATATCTTAGACAAAAGACTTAGAAAGCATCTGAAATAGAAAAGCTTCACGTTTTCATGTGCAGTCATGCAAAGAGGTATATTCCCTGTTAGACCCACCGGGCTGGAATTTTTCAGTTTTATATAAGAAGGAATTTCTGGACCTAGTCAGGGAAGGAGATGTAGAGGCCCTCCAGCTATTAGGGAACCCATCATGGATAATTACACCATGGAGAGTTAATGTCTTTGTAAATCTATTTTCTTGGCACAGAATATTCAGGGAATATACACATACCTGGAATGGCTACATTGGAGATTTGAAAAGATATGAGGGATCAGGTCTTTCCATTTCCCTAAATAATGCTCTGTGATCCACTTCAGCTGTCTGATGGCACCTTTAAGCTGCTGACTGGCTTTCTCTACTTCCCTGTTTCCTTCTCCTCTCCCTTTCTTCACTTAATATCTTTATTAAGATATAATTCACATATCATAAAATCCACCCGTTTAAAGTGTACAGTTCAGTGGCTTTTAGTATACATTCAGAGTTGTACAACTATCACAAGTGACTTTAGAACATTTGTATCTCCCCCAAAGTATCATTTGCATTTAACCCCATACCCATTAGTAGTTATTTTTCATCTTCCTTCGTACTCTCAAAGAAACCACTATTCTAGCCGGGTGCGGTGGCTCACGCCTGTAATTCTAGCATTTTGGGAGGCCAAGGCAAGCAGATCATGAGGTCAAGAGATCGAGATCATCCTGGCCAACATGGTGAAACCCTGTCTCTACTAAAATACAAAAATTAGCTGGGCATGGTGGCACGTGCCTGTAGTCCCAGCTACTAGGGAGGCCAAGGCAGGAGAATTGCTTGTCCCAGGAGGTGGAGATTGCAGTGAGCCGAGATCCCACCCCACTACACTGCAGCCTGGCGACAAAGTGAGACTCTGTCTCAAAAAAAAAAAAAAAAAAAAAAGGAACCACTACTCTACTTTCTGTCTCTATCAATTTTTCTATTATGGGTTATTTCATATAAGTGGGATAAGATGCTATATGGTCTTTTGTGACTGTGTTCACTCATTTAATACATTATTTTCAAGGTTTATCCATCTTTAGCATTTATCAGTACCTCATTTCTTTTCACCGGGGACTGATATATTATATGCATGTACTGTATCTGAAAAAAATCCATTCATTGATTGACGAACATTTAGGTTGCTTTCACTTTTGGCTGTTATGAATGTTGCTATTACAGATACAAACAATTTTGTAGAAATGTTTTCATATTTCTTAGATAAATACCTAGGAGTGGAATGTCAACATTTGGCAGCCATATGATTTATGTTTAACATTTTGAGAAACTGCCTGTTGTTTTCCAAAGTAGCTGTACCATTTTACACTCCCACCAGCAATGCATGAGGGTTCCACTTTCTCCACATCCTTGCCAATACTTGCTATTGTTTGCCTTTTTATTATAACCTTCCTAGTGGATATTAAGTGGTATCTCATTATGGTTTTGATTTTTATTTCTTTGATGATTAATAATGTTGAGCATTCTTTCATGTGTTATTGGTTATTTGTATATTCTTTGGAGAAATGTCTATTCAAGTCTTTCCCTCATTTTTAATTGGTTTATCATTTTGTTATTGAGTTATAAATGTTCTTTATGTATGTTTTAGATATAAATCCCTTATCAGATATATAATGTACGAAGAGTTGTTTCTCATTCTGTGGGTTGTCTTTTCATTTTCTTCATAGTGTCCTTAGAAGCACAAAAGCTTTTAATTTCGATGAATTCTATTTTTTCTTTCATTGCCATGTTTTAAAGTCATATCTCAGAAACAATTGCTTCACCCAAGTTTATGAAGATATATGCCTATTATTTCTTCTAAGATATTTATAGTTTTAATTGTTATAGTTGGCTTTATAATCCATTTTTGTTCATTTTTTTAATGAGGTGCAAATTCATTTGTTTCTGTGTGGATATCCAGTTGTCCTGGCATCATTTATTGAAAATACTGTTTACTCTCTGATTGAATGGTTTTGGGACACATGTTAAAAATTATTAACCATAAATATAAGGGTTTATTTCTGACTCTTTATTCCATTCCATTTACCTATATGCCTCTCCTTATGTCAGTACCAGAGTGTCTTTATTACTGTACCTGTGTGGTAATTTTTGAAATCAGGAAATATGAGTCTTTTAATTTTGTTCCCCTCCAAGGTTATTTTGGTTTTTCTGGGTCTCCTGAATTTCCATATATTTTTTAGTATAGGCTTGTCATTATCTGCAACACTGGCATTGGGATTTTGAAAGGGATTGCATTGACTCTGTAGATGAATTTGAAGAGTATTGCCATCCTAACAATATTAAATCTTCTGGCTCATTAACATGGGATGTCCATCTTGCTACCTGCTTCTCCCTCTCCATTATTTTCTCTCCTTGATCCTCCTCTTGTCTCAAGGCTGCGTAGAGTAAATCTCATGCCTTTTCCTATGTAAAAATCCTGTTATATAAAGATGCTTATGTGTTTCCAGCTAACTCTTCTCTTCTGGTTAAAGAGACAGGAGAATTCCTCATATTTTTCCAGATATTTCGTTTTCCTGCTCGACACATTAAAATATATGGAGAGGAACTCTGTGCCTCTCTTAAAATGTGTCGCATAGAACTGAACACAGTTTTCCAAGTGTGATATCATTGCAAGGTACAACGGGATTATCACCTCTTGAATTCAGGGCATGTTTAATGGACTGTGGTTAAGACTCTAGGCTTTGGAGTCAAATGGACTTGAGTTAAAATTCCAAGCCAGCCATTTACTTGATCTGTGAGAAATTTACTTGATGTGCCTTAATTTCCTTATCTGTAAAATAAAGATAATAAACATTGGCATTTCTCTCAATAATAGATGTTGTGGGGGCAAGGACTGTATCTGTTTTGCTTTGCTTACCATTGGTTACCTAGTTCTTAGTACAGTGCCTGGATCATAGTAGACACTCATTGATTATATTTTGAATGCATGAGAGGGTGGATACCTGTCCCAAATAACTGTTACTAAGATTGAAAGCACTTACCACAATGTCCAGCACTTAGAAAGCATTTGGTCATTTTCTAAAAGGCTTTTTAGCAACTGTGTCACACTTTTTTTTCCTATTAAATTTCTTTTCAACTAAAACTGCATAATTTTTCACAAGTGAACCTTTTAAATCATATTTTCCCAATTCCTGCATTTTAACTTCACTACATTTGGTGGTGTTAACCTTGGTATTATGAATTTCATCTCTTACTTGTGTTTTGTTACATCTTCATCTTTGTGTCTCCCAAATGTAGTAATGGCAACCATTCCCCAACCCTCCCACTCTTCCCATCGGCTTCATAGGATTAAGGAATTCAATGGCCACGCTAGTCACAGCTTTAAAATATCTCACTCACATTTCTGCCACAGTTTGGAAATCTGAGTTCCTCGCACAAGTAGATGGTCTTAGGATGGACTAGATCTTCAACTTAAGAATTTTGTAACTGAATGTTGCTGTTTTATCCTTTGTTCCAAGAATACTGAGGGGGGGGTGCATCCTGACTAATTCCAATAGACAAATTTTAGCACCTTTTATTCTGAGAAAGGGGTAAAAGCTAGTGAAAACCATTCAATAACTCAAAATAATTTTAGCTAATGTGGAAAGAGTAAGATTTTTCTGTTTTTATGTCTTTAGTTATTTGAGTAGCTGCATATAATACTCTTTTATTGTTAGTCAGGCTTCTGAAATCCAACCAACAAAATTAGTTTGTTGTTTCTAATGTAAGAACCCACTGATTTGATATGAGTTCTATTTCTTTCCATTCTCTTTTCTTGCATTTTATTTATTTTTAAAAGTCTCTTTCTGCAATCAAGATATCCTGTTTCTATATCGTTACTATACAACTGAGACTGTTAATCAAGGTCTCAGATCGTATTGTAGCTGAAGTGTGTTGCTTGGCAACAGAGGGGAAGGATACATGTTTTCAGATTTTAAAAATAATTCAAGGTTTTATGCTTTTTTATTAAATGATTTTATTAGTTGTGGAAAAATAGCCTTGAGCAGAAGAGAAATGGACCATGGCAGCAATATCTTTCTTATGTTTGTCTTCTAAGAAATGTTCTAAGTGGGAATTGGTTTTTGTCCATTTGAATTATATAGATAGCGTGTCTGGATCTCAGTTTTATGCTGTGAAGTATTGTCCAGGCTACCTGTGTGTGGAGGAATATTCTCTTACCGAAATATTACAGCTCACAGACCCTCTTTCTTCGGGAAGACTTCCTGGAATTATGTATAGCCATTGTTTGACACATGGAGCCACTCCCATTTTTTTGGTGTATTTTAATAGCTGTGTGTTTATGGTAATTAGATGTTGGTCCAGCCTCTTGCCTGTCAGAGTTCACAGCCTCCGAGGCCACTTTCACAATGCCCTGTGTATTTGTAATGAGGTTTGTTAATGGTCTGATTGCCCTTGTCCAATGATGCTCACCTAGATTTCAGGCGCTGTGAGAAGTTCCGTAACTTGGACACCAGTGCTCTCTGCATAGTACTTATCACTCTGTTGTGAGCATATACTGTGACTTATAAGACAGATCAGTCCTATTTCACAATCACAGAAATGACTGAGTTGTTGACAGATTGAAATACTTTTTTCAAGGACATGGCACAGAGTAGAACTGAAGACTAATGTTCACTCACTGGGCATCAGAGAATAACTCTGAGAACTTCCTTTGTGAAGTCAGCCAGTCCAGCATTATTTTCTGGCTCTGTCACATACAAGCTTTGTGATATGGGCAAGTCTCTTAACTTCTCCGTGCCTTAATTTCCTTATCTGTAAACTGAGGATAATGATAGTACCCATCTTATAAGGTTGTTCTCAGGATTAAATGAGACAATACTAGCTGGCACATAGTAAGTATACAATAAATATTTGCTTTTATTATTGCTTGTGTTAGTATTTTCATGCAATAACTTAAAAGTCCACACATTGTCTTTCTTCCTCCTCTTTCTCCCCTTTATTTCCACTATACCTGACCATATTAAATTTCAAAGTCGAGTTGAGATATGTTTTTGTCAACCTTCTAAACTTCCATTTATTGGACAATAATACATTTAAATAACAAGCCTTCTCATTAAGATTTTCCAAATACACAGTTGAAATACAGGAACTGGATACCTGTGATTGCAAAGTCTTTTGAAGATTCTCTGGACTTCTGCCTGCTTATGAGTCTTTTATGAAAAACCAAGCCAACAACAGGATTTTTCCACTACAGTCCATGATTGTGACATGGTTACTTTTACCAGCAGAGTTTAGGACCTAGTCCCTTTGGAAATTTTGTTTTCCCTTCAATGAGTATATCCAAAGCTTCATTTGTCATTTTATTTCTAGTGTTTTTCCCCCTTACCCTATTAGCTTCTGAGGAGCTTAATTATATGTGATTAAGACATAGACTTATGTCTGTGAATTCGTACTATTTATTGTGCATTTTATTATTTTTTTTGGCTAAGTTTTTGGACATGTGCAATGTTTTCTTTGTTTTTTATAAAGGACTTTAAGTATTTTTAAGGCAAGATGAGTAACATTGTTGCTTGTAATTATGGCAAAAGCTATGGGTCAGTGATTGCCCATCATTTTAGATCTTAGTTCTTCAAGGTTTTGTAAGACTTTGGAACTGGTAGCAAGCATGGGCTATTGGCATGAAGAGATAAAAAGTAAGAGAACTGAAAAGGAAAGGAGAGAAAGAAAAAGAGAAAAAGGAGAGCCATAGGTGGTGATATCATGGACCTCTGATTTTTGCTCTAGGTGACCATAAGTTTTTTTGTTTGGTCTATTTGTCTTTAAAGATAATAGAATCATATTGAAGCACAGTCAGAAACAGCCAGATCTATATGTCTAAATATTTTTTGAATGAAACATGAAAAATGATCAATTTCTTAAAATGATATAGAGTACAAATTAGTCACAAAGAACTTACACTGTCTTTGTGTTTTATCTGAGGCAAAGATGAATCAGCTCCAACAAATGGGTTTTCACCAGGGAATTAATGTGACTTTCTTTCACCTTGAGCTAATTTTGCTTTAGCATAAGCAAGATATAGGTGAATTTTCTCTGTGATATTTCACTGGGAAAATTTGTTTATGCAGTTGTCAGAGAATCTTAGTGAGGTTGATACAAATATTAATGATTCAGTAAAATTATGCTTGAGTAAATATTGCTGGGCCAGTTGTGGACAGGGGGCAATTCATAGAATCAGCAGTAAAAGGCATTTGGCAGCATCAAGCCCAGTATATTCTGTAGTCTTTGTATCTCATGTTTTACTTGCATTTTCTGTGTTTTGAACATTTTCTTGAGGCTGGATGAAACCTGCATAATTACTTACACTAATTGAACTAAACCCTTCTTTGCTTATGATATTGGTAACTGATGACTGATAATTTAGGAACATAGACTTACTCTAGGGACAGATACCTTGGGCAGATGATGTAATTCCTGGACACAGGCAGTAAAAGTACAAGCAGTTATTTTTTTGTGTTCCCTACTCTCTTAATTAGTCATTGAAAACATCATAAAAGAGGTAATGACTCATTCCCTTTTATAGGCAATCCCAGGAGTTCATATTTATTTTCCTGCGATTAGAAATACTGCTGCTAAACTGCAGAGCCCAGGTTATTTTCCTGTGGTTTTGAGCTCTATGTTGGATATGTGGTTTTAAAAATGTAAATTGAACGCTCTTCCTCACATCTGGCCACGACTCATCCTCCTTGTCACTGAGGTCTCAGTTCACATGTTACCTCCTCCCAGAGTCCTCTTGTGATCATCTGTTTTTAAAAAGCTTCTCTGTTCTGACCCTTGTTTGATTATTCTTTTCAAAATAACGAATTTCTCATTTGAAAATTTCTCTCGTTTTTTTGCTTTTACTTGTTTCTCATCTGAGCCCCCATGAGTGCAAGGATAGTGTCTGTCATCTAGCTTGTGACCTTGGCTCTGGCATCGGCCCTCTGAAAAAATCTAGTGGGTGAATGCTGGAGGAAATTAGAAGAAAGAATTATTTCAGGTTCAGATTCTACTTTTGTCTTACTCTTTTGCTACTAAGGGTCTGCTTAGGTGCTTAAATGAGCTGCAGAGTGTAAGATCCACATAAGCTCTGCTTGTATGTTACTCACATCTCAGTATTGCTTTAAAAAATGCAGTGCACACTGGCCAGGCGCAGTGGCTCATGTCTGTAATCCGAGCACTTTGGGAGGCTGAGGCAGGAGGATCACGAGGTCAGGAGATTGAGACCATCCTGGGAGACTGAGACCATCCTGGCC
The DNA here is from genome assembly GCA_036589455.1 of Ateles fusciceps. NCBI lineage: Eukaryota > Metazoa > Chordata > Mammalia > Primates > Atelidae > Ateles > Ateles fusciceps. Next base: position 4,757,297 of record JAZHEH010001685.1, on the reverse strand, counting down.
AACATGATAAAACCCTGTCTCTACTAAAATACAAACAAATTAGCTGGGCGTGGTGGTGTGTGCCTTAGTCCCAGCTACCTGGGAGGCTGAGGCAGGGGAATTGCTTGAACCCAGAAGGCAGAGATGCAGTGAGCTGAGATTGTGCCACTGCACTCCAGCCTGGCGGCAGAGCGAGACTCCATCAAAAACAAAACAAAAAAAACAATTAAAAAATGCAGTACACTTGGCCTACATAGAGTCTGGAATATTTCCCTTATACTAAAAGGTATGAGATTTAGGGGAAAGCTGGAGATACCAAAAAATTAGTTACTTGAATACTACTTTGTCTTTATGAAATTCTGACTCTGTAGAATCTGATGATAAGATACTCTGGCTGCTCATTCAACTAGCATGACACCAGAGTCTCTCATGGAAGAATTTGGAAGAATAACATCATCTTAATTGCTTTCATGGTAAAACACCTTATGCAAATTATAGTGTCCCTATCCTGAGATGGAAAGAAAAGCAAGGTGGTAGCTGGGTAAGGTACTGAAGCCTTTTAATACAGTATCTCAGGAGCCTGGCTCTTGCACAACCTCCTCAGTCTAACAGTGTCCCTTACAGAAATCAGTGAAACAGCTGGAGTCAAGCAGACTCAACTCACCGTAATTAAGTTTATGGGTTCTGAATCAGGTAATTCCGTTTTGTGGAAAAGAGACACATTCTTAAAGGAAAGTATTTCATAGGCAGTACAGGAGGCCTTTTAAAATATTGGAATTGTCTGTAGACTCATGACTCTTAGCTTCAATCTAAGAATGAGTCAGTTGGGGTAAAATAACTTAGCCTTGGCAGTATTTATTTTTTTTTACTATAGACCAAGGATTTTTAATGAGGTGCCTAAAAACCCTAGGGAGTTCATGGCTTTAGAGTGGTCTCTCTATAATGTAATCAACTCTAATATTTGATGTTGCATGTGTTAGCGTACATTACTACTCTAGGAAAAAGATTCTGAGCTTCATGAGGGATGCTTGTAGTAACAGTTTTTGCTTCTCACTTCCTGTTCTTGTCTCATCCTACTCCAGTAGCTCTTTAGTTGCCCCCACTTTACTGAGACAGCTCCATGGTGAGCCAGAGGGTACAACTCTCCTATTCAACCACTCACAGCATTGGACAGGGATGGCCATTCTCTCCTGGTAACAACGTTTCATCTCTTGGTGTTCATGATGTCATGCTCCCTTTGCCTTCTTTGGTTGTTTTTTCTCTTGGACTTGGTCTTACTCCTCTGCTTCACTCCTCAGTATCTGAAGGTCCCAGGGCTACCTTATATGCATCTTTCTTTTCTTCTTGCATTTTACATGATTTCATCTGGTCCATGGCTTTAAATTCCAAGTTAATACAGATGACTTCCAAATCTGTACCTGTAGCCATAATTTTTCCTGAAGATGTTGAATGAACACCTGCTACCTATTCATCATCACTACTAGGATGTCTAATTGGCATCTGAAATGTAACATTCCCAAAACCAGACTCTGGATTTCTTCCCCTTAGCTACTTTCCCCCTGAGACTGCTGATGTTAGAAAATGGCACCACTCAATTTTTCAAGCCAGATGTGTCCTAGTTGCCTTTGATTCCCCCTTGTATTTTGATATTTGGCTCTGTGTCCCCACCCAAATCTCACCTTGAATTGTAATAATTCCCACATGTCAAGGGCAGGACCAGGTGGAGGTAATTGAATCATGGGGGCAGTTTCCTCCATGCTGTCACTACAATGTCATTCAGATTGAAGCTTAACTCTAACTTCTTCAGAAAGCACTTTTCTGGTATTTTTCATGTTTATTTATTATCAATTCACCATGCATATATGAATGCATATAAGGATGTACATTTGTGTTTATTTTCTAATTCTTCCATAGAATGTTAGTTGTTCAGTACTCTCCATTGTCTGTGGCATGTACCTGGCATATTTTAAGAGCTCTATCAACATTTGTTGAATGAATGAATGAATGTTTATACTCAAAGGGATCTGTGATTTTTAGAAGGCATTAAGAATGACCGACATCAGCAAAACTGTTGGTTTTCGGTCCAGGATTTAGTTGTCTGTGTCATTGTATGGCCAATGCCTTTTGTGTTGTGTAAATAGAAATATCTCAGAAACATGACTGTGAAAGAAGAAGGGCTTGCATGTGAGCTAAGAATACAAGATCAAGAAGTCACCAGTCTGTCCAGCTCCTGGTAGATGTGGGCTACTGATTGGTTGGTGCGGTTAGATAGTACTTTCCCAGGTAGGCAAGGAAATTGAGACTGACAGGGTTAAGTCCAGTTACGTAACGGTGGACTGAGGGGTCAGAACTGGAACACTGTCCTTTTTTTTTTTGAGATGGAGTTTCACTCTTGTTGCCTAGGCTGGAGTGCGTGATCTTGGCTCACAACCTCTGCCTCCCGGGTTCAAGTGATTCTCCTGCCTCAGCATCCCAAGTAGCTGGGATTACAGGCATGCATCACCACACCTGGCTAATTTTTTATCTTTAGTAGAGACGGGGTTTATACATGTTGGTCAGGCTGGTCTCGAACTCCCAACTTCAGGTGATCCGCCCGTCTAGCCTCCCAAAGTGCTGGGATTACAGTTGTGAACTGCTGCACCCAGCCAGAGCACTGTCTTTCTTAATCCAGAGCTGTTCCGCAAAGATGAGACTACATACCTTCCTTGTCTCATCCTTTGAGGAATAGCAGAGGGAATACATGCTAAACCTTTGTGTTGAGAAATCATGCCATGCTCAAATTAGACAGTTAATATTAGGCTGGCTTTGCAGGACCAAAAGGTCTCCATTGTAACTACTTAACTCCATTATTGTAGTGAAAAGAAATAATAAACAATATATAAATGAATGGTGATGACTGTTCCAATAAAATTTTTGTACACTGAAATTGGAATTTTATATATTTTGCATCATAAAATATTAAAAAATTTTTCAACCATTCTTAGTCTGTGGGCTGTACAAAAGCAGGCAACAGGTTGGGGATTTAGCCCAAGGGCTGTTGTTTGCTGACTCCCACTGTAAAAGATTTTATGGTAGTACTCATATTATATCAGTAAATCTGAGAATGGCCTCCATAACCAAACCCTGAATTGCAGCTTCTGAAATCTCCTTGAGGGGAAAGGCCTTGTATTTCTCTTGCCTTTTTTTTCACTGATGCTTACTTGAATTGATTCCATTTTGTTGAGTCCTATTTTGCAGTCTGGGTAGATAAAGATTTTCCCTAATTTCTGTCAAAAAGGGAAAATGTTGGCTGATGCATAATCATATTAGAAATGCAAGGGCTGGGTTGTTTCTCAAGCATAATTTTCAAACTTCTTGAAGGATAAAATTTTTCTAAAAGCTCAGTTATGAAGACACCTGAAAAGACTAAAAGGCTTGCTACAACATCTTTTATTTGTTGCTGTTATTCATCAGTATTTAAAATAGTCAGAGGATATGTGTCCATGTAGTTAACATACAGTGCTGTATCACTGCTTTCACTAGAGAGGGGAATCATGAACCCATAGACTTTCACTTTCTTCTCTTCACTATCTGTCTGCTTCTCTTTTGACAGTTACCTCAATCATGCCATGTATCATGGGTGCAGTGGTAACTTTGTTTTTGTCGTTTCATTGGGCTTCTAGAGGGCAGAGTCTCTTTGTAGGGCAGGATCTGCTCAGCAGCTCTTAGCATGGTGCCTTGTCCTGAGCAGAACCTCAGTGAATAGCCCTTGAATTGAACTGACTCCTTTTGAGCTTACCTAGCTTTTCATTTCTCAGTAGCTGCTCTTGTCACTTCAAAATGTCTTGGCTGCAATTATCTTTATGATTAAAAAATTACACCACCACATATTTTCATCGTCTCTTGTATTTCATGTTTATTCCCATCTTGATTCATCTTGCAACTCCTCAGTCTTTTTCTCAAATGTACCTATTTCACATCAGTCACTCATTATTTATCCTACCTCTTTTTTCCTCTCTGGGTTTCATTTCCCTTTCAAATGTGCATGTTCTCCAGAGCCCCCACAGACCTTTGCTAAAGATATTCAGAATCGATTTAGTTGTTCTTACTCCTTGATTATGTATTCATCTTCCTTTACCTGAGTGTTTACACATTCTTTTCTTGTCTTGCCTATTTGCTGACTTTAGGGAAGACACTATGTTTTAATTATTTGTTGAATAATAATTACCACATTATGAAAGGTTGAACAGTTTTTGTCATCTCTTCTGACAGAGATAGCTTCTTAGTAGATGTTCCACATACCTATAAGCCTGAGTATAAATGAGTTCATCTCAGGTTGTAAAAAACAGTTTACTAAAATCAGAAACTAATCAAAACAGATGTAAGGTTTTAGGGTCATTAGTTTCCATTAAATTTCTATGGAGACCTATGAAAAAGCTAAAAATACCATCAGTGAATTATTTGAAATGCCTTCATCAGTGATGTGCAATGTAGTAAGAGAAAACTGTGAAGCTAAATACTTATTCCTAATTTGCAATCTTGTCTAAATGAAAAGTGGATAATCTTATTAGCTGGAATTGTTAACAAAGTAGTCATAGGTAGTTTTCTCCCACCCAAGTACTAACCAGGCCTGACCCTGCTTAGCTTCCAGTGAGATCCAGTGCATTCAGGGTGGTACGACAGCATAGGTAGTTTTCTATACACTTACTGTAGGACCAACCAGATCCCTGATTAAATAGCCACCATTAGATGTACCTTGAAAAATAGTTGAATACTGTAGGAGGCTTACTTTGATACTGGTTTTTGCCCATGAATGAAAAAGGTACATAGGGAAAAGACTAAACAATCAATGAGAGAAGCAGAATGTATAAGACACTGAAAGTAGATTTCAGTTTTCTTTTCAAAGTTTCTGTCCATCGATAAGACATTCCTGCCGCCAATGTGTATGGTGTACCTAATGTGGAGCACAGGCATCAGTGCCATAATATTCAGTCTCCTGAAAATGGGCGGCCTAGCAGAGGAAGAAGAATTGCACAAAATTCAATGTAAGTCCCATACAGATGGTACAAAAGGGATCTTAAATAATTAGGAGAGAAGATTTAAATTTTGAAAGGAAATGTGTAAAATGTGGGTGGAGAGTTAATAAAAAAATAAAAATGGATTCTCGTAAGAAATCAAGAAGTGTGAGGTCTCTTCTGGCTAAGAAAAGCTGGACAAGACAGATTCTCTTCGCTTTTTGACTTAGAGAAGTCCTGGTGGAGGACATGTGTTTGAGATCAGCTTTGAAAAGGGGGTACATTCCTGCTGGAGGGAAAGCCACCAACTAGCAAGGGACCAAAGGGAAAGAAATACAAAGTGTGAATAGAAAAGAGTGAGATGTTCATTTTGGTGGAGTTCAAGGAATGATGCTAGAAAAAGGCTGAAAATGCAGATATGACCAAATATAGTGTTTGAATAATATTAAGAATAATAATATGGCTGGGCGCTGTGGCTCATGACTGTAATCTCAGCACTTTGGGAGGCCAAGGCAGGTGAATCATGAGATCAGGAGTTTGAGACCAGCCTGGCCAACATGGTGAAACCTCATCTTTACTAAAGATACAAAAAATTAGCTGGGCATGGTGGTGGGCACCTGTAATCCCAGCTACTCGGAGGCTGAAGCAGGAAAATCACTTGAACCCAGGAAGCGGAGGTTGCAGTGAGTTGAGATGGCACCACTGCACTCCACCCTGGGAAGCCGTGCAAGACTCCATCTCAAGAAAAAAAAAAAAAAGAATAATAATACAATAACAGAATAGTAACAGCTTACTTCCAGTGTCATTGTAAGCATTGGGAATAGTGAAGGAAAAGTCCCTGTGCAGTACCTGGTTACCTAGTAGGCACGCTATAATAGCTACTATGGCTGGTGTGAGGAAGGCTGTAGGAAGCTGCTCCCTGTGTTTGAGCAGAGAAGCAACACAATCATGGCCACTGGAAAAGGTTAGGGCATGTGCCTGACAGATCAGAATGCTGAGAGACTTGAGGCAGCTGGGAGAATGGGAGAGATGACGAGGCATGATCTGTGCCTGGCTTCTGTAATCCTTTTCTGACTTGGCCTTCTTCACAAGGTGGAATTCAGGTACAGCTAATAATGAAAGAGGAGATGAGAGGGTTTACTCTACAGGGAAGAGGAAGAGCAACTAATGAAGGGTAGAGGAGGTGTGAGACCTCACACTTGTTGACCTTTTATGAGAATCCATTGTTAGTTTTTATTAACTCTCCACCCACATTTTACATATTTCCTCTCAAAATGTGTAAGTGTCCTGCAGAGTATCAAGGGGTGATAATTCAGGACAGACAAGATTAAATGAGCATCAGACTTACCTAGTGGAGGCATGACGAGAATCCAGATCTCCTGCGTGAGTCCTTTTCTCTTTGTAAATGGCTGCTTCATCATTTGGGCCTCACATTTGCACAAATTTGTCAGGTCTCTTACATCCCCATTATCCTTATTCCTGGTCTTATGCCTGAATACCCAAATGATGCTGAGTTACCAAAAATATATTAGATCGTCTTTCAGGGAAGTAGCAAGGTAGGGCCTCTCCCCCTGTAAAAATGATGATTCTGTTGTATTCTTTTCTATCTTGTCCAGCTTTTCTATGAATTTCTTTTTTACATGGCTCATCAAAATTTATTTCAGTTGGTTACTAATTTGTGCAAAATGCCGATTTGATGTAAAAGGGCATTTCTTAATGATGCTTATTTCGGCATTTTTCTTATGTTGGGATTGTCTCTGAAGATAGACCCAGAATCTGATGGCTTCACTAAGAGGACTAACTGAAAAGCTTGCGCAATGTGGAGAGTCACTCACTCAGATACAGTTCATGCACTTCCACCAAAGTCAGATATCCTCTTTAGATTACTGGCATGTCTTAGAGAGCACAGGTCATCTATAAGTAGTTCACCGAGATTATCCTTATTACAGCTGTAATTACATAACAGGCAGGCACAGCTTATTTGGTTGGGAAAGTTGGGTATAGGAGGCAGAAATCAGGTGTCAATATCCGTGTTGATGTTGCTTTCATGTAACATAGTGGAGATTCAGAAGATTTGTACATGAATTCAGAAGAAAAAAATAGGTTAAGAATCTTGCTAAGTAATAACAGTAATCACCAGTGTATGTCGAGCACTTTGTTAAGCAGCTTACATGAAGGTCTTATTTAAACCCCATAACAACCCATTAAAGGAAGTAAGTACTTTATTGTCCCTATTTTATAGTCAAGGAAACTGAATTTGAGAGGTTAAGAAATTTGAACTAAATACACTGGGCAGTATGCAGTAGAGTTAGGATTCAAACTCAAATCTCATCATCTTTTTGCTGGAGCTCTTAACTGTGATGCTATCCAACCCTAACCATTAAATTAAAGAGAGAGAGAACAAAGTTTGCTATGATTAAATGCTGAATAAAGTGTAATTTCTTTTGTCAATGAAGAGAAGGATATTTGTGGGATGCCTATTATGAACGGTCTAATAGGGATTGGTGGCTTTGTGTAGTGCCATGTGCTGTGTTCTACATGAAATGTTTCTCTTCTTGTTGCATCCTCGTGGTAACTTTGAAAGGTAGATACTGTCTCCACATTACAGAGTTGAAAGCTGAGGATTGAAGCTTTCCCAGTGACTTTCCCAAATTCATACACAGTTAGTTCATGAAAACTCTGGACTTGAACCCCTGGTCTGCCTGACTGTATTATTCATCTCTGCTTTTCCACTATGCATGCTGCCAGAGGGTAGCAGGATAGTATAAAAGTGCGTGGTGGCTCACATCTATAATCCCAACACTTTGGGAGGCCGAAGCAGGTGGATCACCTGAGGTCAGCAGTTCGAGACCAGCCTGGCCAACATGGCGAAACCCTGTTTCTACTAAATGTAAAAAAAATTAGCTGGGCATGGTGGCAGGCACCTGTAATCCTACCTACACGGGAGGCTGAGGCAGGAGAATCACTTGAACCTGGGAGGCAGAGGTTGCAGTGAGCTGAGATCACGCCAGTGCACTACAGCCTGCGCAACAAGAGCAAGACTCTGTCTCAAAAAAAAAAAAGTGACACTCAGAGTTCATTTTCTTTTTTTTTTTTTTTTTTAATAAAAAACAAACATATCCTATATATGGCTTATTCCTGGCACAATCTGTGTAGCCCATATATTTTCATTTGTTGGACATTGTACAAATCAAACATTTAGAATATAATAAAGATCTTGAAGGTTATTTGGAAGCTTTGTCTTTATGAGGATCCTAAGTTAGAGTGACTAAATTGTAAAATTTAAGTTTGTTCACATAGTCACTGATTTTTTTTCTTGCCAAAGAACTGATCATTTTTCTACTATAAGACCACTATGTAAGAGTAAAAAAAAATCATACTACTTTATGGGCCCAGTCTACATAAAACCAATCTTATTATTATTATTTTTTTTTACAGATCATTGAGCCATTTGATAGGTTTCATGTATAACCTTAGTTCTATGGCTCTGCAATGGACTTTGCAAAAGGTTATTTAATTCCTTTATATCTCTTTAAAATTTTATGTTATCTTTACGAGAGGGAGCATCATACTGATATGCTCACTACTTATTCAAGGGCATAAAGAATCCTTACAATTAAGAATTTCTTTGGCAGCTGAAAATAAATGCAAAGAAGCTTGAAAAGAGAAGAGAGGTTTCCTTTTCCAACTGCACTGAAACTTACAATGTTGAAGAGAGGGGGAGTATGCTTTTGAGGTTCCCTAAGCAGACATTTCACTGTCATTTTAATCAGCCAGATGTCAAGGTTGTTATATGATTGCAGAGTTTGCACAGTCAGCTTGTTTGGGTCAGAAAAAGAGATAATTAAATGTCCTTATGCTCAAGGTACATGTCATACTATTGTTTGTTTTAAAGTGGTGGGCAGGAGAGAGACACCACTGGATGATGAAGCCCCAAAGAAAGAGGGCATAAAGTGGTGTGCTTATGAACCCTGGCTGATAAAGCCTTGTGTTTGCTAACAGATGACTCTCTGTAGGGTTAATCTGGCCTCCTCCTATTTCCTCTTTAAAATAACATTGTAGCAAATTACATGTAGCTGGGAAGTAGCCAAGTGCATTTCAGTTTGAATCACTTAGGTTCAGATCTGGAGCCTTGTAAAACAACTCTGTCCTATACTGAGGCATATTATATACTTGGGAAATGAATTGGCAGTGTTCATTTTTATGATGAAAATTCATTGAACAGTGTTTCTGGGGGTGAGTTTTGCTTTGCTAAGGGGGTTCATCAACAGTTACTGAGTTTGATTTTTCAGACCAAAGTAAAGATTATTTCTGGGAATTGGAGTTTTAAAAAGGCATGTTCTGTCCTCTTTCAGTGAGGATGTTGTCCAGATCCTTCCAGTGGCAGTCACAGGAGATATGATGTGATAATTTTGTGGGAGAATTCCCTTGAAAGTCTTCTGAAATCATACTTTTAAAGCTCATTGTAACTTGAGATCTTTTTTCAACTTGTAATTTTATATATTTATATCTGTTTCATGGTAAGTTTACAATGAAATTGCTTGAGGATTACCAAGCTTTACATACTTAAAAGATCTGTGCACCTCCCAAGTTTAAATTTTTCTTTTCAAACTTGAGGTATAATTGAGATGTAATGCACATGTCCTAAAATTCACCCATCTACAATTCAGTAGTTTTAAGTATATTCACCAAGTTGTACAATGGTCACCGCTATTTAATTCAGTAATTTTCATCATTCCAAAAAGAAATATTATACCCATTCAGTTGCTCCCTATTTCCCCTTCCTTCAGTTCCCAGCAACCCACTAATCTACTTTTAAGTCTTCATTTGCATAGGGTATAACTTCGTTACTTCACTTCAGCCTCTGATTGGTTGCCTCCTGCAATCAATCAGATTGGTCATGGGGCAAGTCTTTATTTACATAGGGTGTAACCAAGTAACTAATGGGAAACCTCTAAAGGTATTTAAACCCCAGAAAATTCTGTAACCAGCACTCTTGAGCCACCTGCTCAAGCCTGCTCTCACTCTGTGGAGTGTACTTTTGTTTCAGTAAATGAGTGCTTTCCTTACTTCATTTTTCACTTCATTTTTCATTCATTCTTCATTCTTTGTGTGTTTTGTCCATGTCTTTGTTCAAAATGCCAAGAACCTGGATGACTTGTAGTCAGTACCCTCTGCCAGTAACACTTTCTGTCTGTATGGATTTGTCTATTCTGGACATATCATACAAATGGACTCTTGCAATATTATGTGGGCCTTTTGAGCCTGCAACGCCTATGTAGCATACTTAGTATAATGTTAAGGTTTATTGATGTCACTATCAATGTTTTATTTTTAGGGCTAAATAATAGCCCACTGCATGGATAATATACCATTTATCAATTGATGAAAATTTGGGTTGTTTCCTTTTTTTCCCTTTTGCTGTTATGAGTAAGGCCACTATAAACACTATGTTCAAGTGTTTGTGTGAACTTTTGTTTTAGATTCTCTTGGGAGTGGAATTGCTGCATCATGTGGTGACTCTATATTTAACTTTTTGAAAAACTGCCAAGTTTTTCCAAAGTGGATGCACCATTTTACATTGCTACTAACAATATAAGATGGTTTCAGTTTCTCCATATTCTTGCCAACGTTTGCTATTGCCTGTCTAGATCATAGGTGGCACTCATTGTGGTTTTGATTTGAATTTCCCTAATAACTAAGAAACATCTTATTATGTCTTATTGGTCATTTGCATATGTTGTTTGGAGAAATGTCAATTCAAATCCTTTGCCCATTTTTTAATTTAATTTTTGTGGGTACATAGTAGGGATATATATGTGTGTATATATATATATGTAACATTTAAGGGGTATATGGGATATTTTGATACAGACCTGCAATGTGTAATAGTCACATCAGTGTAAATGGAGTGCCCATCACTTCAAGCATTTATCCTTTGTGTTACAAATAATCCGATTATACTTTTTTAGGTTTTTAAACGTATACAATTGAATTATTGACTGTAGTTGCTCTGTCGTGCTATCAAATACTGGATCTTAGTCGTTCTTTCTATTTTTTTGTGCCCATTAACCATCCCCCACTTTTCCCCCTTCCACGTCCCCCATTGCCTTTCTGGGCCTCTGATACCCATTGTTCTACTCTCTATCTCCATGATTTCAATTGTTTTAACTTTTAGTTCCCACAAAATAAGTGAGAATGTGAAGTTTGTCTTTCTGTGCCTGGCTTAGTTCACTTAACATAGTGACCTCCAATACCAAGTACCAGCTCGGTTGGGGAGACCCCCCTACCCAGGCAGCGCTGAAGGAATTGAGAGGCAGACACCCAGATAGAACAACTGAGTGGATCATTCCGGGGGACCAACAACAGCCTGAGAGTGTCAGGGTCTAACAGCTTTTTAGGCTGAAGGCCCAGAGCCAATTCTCATCCACGTATTAATTTGCTCTTAGACAGGTGATTCTTATTAATACACAGGTGCTCTATGTTTACTCATAACTCAAGAATGTACCAAGTAGGCAGCTGTTACCCGTCTACCACTATTTATAAACTAAAAGATACCCTTCACAAAGGAACCATTGGGGCAGGGAAAACTTAATGTTTCTCAACATCCAATTCCATCCATGTTCTTGCAAATGGCAAGATCTCATTCTTTTTGATGGCTGAATAGTACTCCATGGTATACATCACATTTTCTTCATCCATTTGTCTGTTGATGGACACTCAGATTGTTTTCAAATCTTGACTATTGTGAATAGTACAGCATTAAACATGGGAGTGCAGCTGTCTCTTTGATATTCTGATTTCCTTTCATTTGGGTATATGCCTAGCAGTGGGATTGCTGGATCATAAGGTAGCTCTATTTTTAGTTATTTTGGGGAACCTCCAAACTGTTCTCCATAGTGTTTGAACTAATTTACATTCCCAGTATACAGGGGTTCCCTTTTCTCCACATCCTTTATTATTGCTTGTCTTTTGGATAAAAACCATTTTAACTAGAGTAAGATGATATCTCATTGTGGTTTTGATTTGCATTTCTCTGATGATCAGTGATGTTGAGCACCTTTTCATATGCCTGTTTTTCAGTTGTATGTTCTCTTTTGTGAAATGTCTATTCAGATCTTTAGCCAATTTTTAAAATCAGATTATTACATTTTTTTTTCCTATAGAGTTGTTTGAGCTCCTTAGATATTCTTGTTATTAATTCCTTGTTCAGATAGTGTATTAGGCCATCCTTGCGTTGCTATAAATACCTGAGACTGGGTAATTTATAAAGAAGAGGGGGTTTCATTGGTTCATCGTTCTGCAGGCTCTACAGGAATCATTGTGTCAGCATCTGCTTGGTTTCCTCAGAGGCCTCAGGAAACTTAAAATCGTGGCAGAAGGCAAAGAGGGAGTAGGCATATCACATGGTGAGAATGGAGCGAGAGAGAGAAAGTTGTGGGGGGGGGAGATGCTCCACACTTTTAAATAACCAGATCTTATGTGAACTCAGAGTGAGATTTCACTTTTCACCAAGGGAGTGGCCTAAGCCATTTAGGAGGGATCTGCCCCTATGATCCGAACACCTCCCACCAGTCCCCACCTCTGACACTGATAATTACAATTCAACATAGAATTTTATCAGATGGGTAGTTTGCAAATATTTTCTACAATTCTACAGATTGTCTCTTTATTTTTTTGTTGATTCATTCACCATTCAAAAGCTTTTTAACGTGATGTGATCTGATTTGTCCATTTTTGCTTTCGGTACCTGTGCTTGTAGGGTATTTGCCAAGAAATCTTTTCCTAGTCCAACGTCCTGGAGAATTCATTCAGTGTTTTCTGTTAGTAGTTTTAAAGTTTGAGGTATTCAATTTAAGTTTTTAATTCATTTTGATACGATTTTTGAAAATGTTGAAAGATTGGGGTCTAGTTTTATTCTTCTGCCAATTGATATCCAGGTTTCCCAGCACAATTTACTAAGAAGACTGTCCTTTGTATGTTATTTGTTTTTTTTTCTTTTGATGCTTTTAGGATCTTTTCTTTATACATGATCTTTGAGTATTTAGTTATTAAATGCCTTGAAGTAATCTTCTTTGGGTTAAATCTGCTTAGTGTTCTATAACCTTCTTGTACTTGACTATTGTTATCTTTTTCTCTATTTGGGAAGTTCTCTATTATTATCCCTTTGAATAAATGTTCTACCCTTGTTTCTTTCTGTATCTCCTCTTTAAGGCCAATAACTCTTACATTTGCCATTTTGAAGCTACTTTCCAGTTGTTGTAGGTGTGCCTCATTTTTTTTCTTTTGTCTCTTCTGTGTATTTTCAAATAGCTTGTCTTCCAGCTTGCTGGTTCTTTCTACTCCTTGATTAATTCTGCTATTAAGAGACTCTGATGCATTCTTCAGTATGCCAGTTGCATTTTTAAATTCCAGAATTTCTCCTTGATCCTTTTTATTTATTTCAATTTCTTTGTTAATTTATCTGATAGAATTTTGAATTCTCTGTGTTATCTTGAATTTTTTCAAGTTTTTTGAAAACAGCTATTTTGAATTCTCTTTGTGAAAGGTCACGTATATATCTTTCCAGGATTGGCCCCTGGTTCCTTATTTAGTTTGTTCAGTGAGGTCATGTTTTCCTGCAGGATCTTGATGTTTGTAGATATTCATCAATGTCTGGGCATTGAGGAGTTAGATATTTATTGTAGTCTTCACTGTCTGAACTTGTTTCTACCTATTCTTAAGAAGGCTTTCCAGGTATTTGAAGATACTTTGGTGTTGTGATCTAAGATTTTGGTCACTGCAACTGTGTCTGCATTAGAGGACACCCCAAACCCCGTAACACCATAGTTCTTGCAGACTCATAGAGGTACTGCCTTGGGGTCCTGGATGAGTTCTGGAATAATTCTATGGATTACCAGGCAGATATCTTTGTTTTCCTCCCTTACTTTGTCTCCAACAAATAGAGTCTCCCTCTCTCTCTTTACTAAAGCCAGCACAGCACTGCGTCTTGCCTAAGGCCCAGTATAACCACTACCTGTCTACTGCCTATGTTCACTCAAGACACTAGAGCTCTACAGTAAGCAGGTAGTAAATTCAGCTACTCTTGTGTCTTTCCCTTTAGGGCAGTCAATTTCCTTGGGCCCTAGGCAGGTTCAGAGATGTCCAGGAACCAGGACCTGGAGTGGGAAACCATAGAAATCTACCTGGTGCTCTATTCTGCAGCTAAACTGGCATTGAAACCACAAGACAATGTTTTCCCCCACTCTTACCTCCCCTTGCCCCAGAAGAGGACTCTCTTTCATGCCCACCACCACTGCAGGCTCATGGGAAGTACTGCCAGGGTACCAGTGACATTCACTTAAGGTCCAGGCGCTTTTCAGTCAACTTGTGCTGAATGCTTCTAGGCCTGGGACGCTCCCTTCTGGTCCAGTGTAGGGTACAGAAATGCCATTCAAAAGCCAAAGCCTGGAATTGGGGACCCTAAGGGCCTGCTGGGTGCTCTCCCCTACTGTGGCCAAACTGCTACCCTGGCTGCAAGACAAAGTCTCCTCTATTTTTTCCTTTCCTTTCTCAAGCAGAAGGAATAATGCTCTCTGCAGTTTGAATATTCTGTGAGTATGCTGCGTCATGCCTGAAGCCAGGACATCTGAGTCTCACCCAAGGCCCACAGTATATACTACTTGGTTACCGCTGCTAATTATTCAGGGCCCAAGGGCTTCTTCAGTCAGCAAGTGATGAATCTTGTCAGGATTGAGTCTTTCCTTTCAAGCAGTGGGTTCCCTTTTGGGCAAGGGTGTGTCTAGAAATGTTATTTGAAAGCTAGAGCCTGGAATGGGGACCTTAAGACTCTGCCTGATGCCCTATTCTACTGTGGCTGAGCTGGTATCCAAGTTTCAGAACGAGGTCCTCTTTACTCTTCCTTCTCCTCTCCTCAAGCAGAAGGAAGTGGCCTCTTTTGGAGCTGCAAGCTGTGCTGCCTGTGCTTGTAGAGGGGGTGACAGAAGCACTCCCTTAGCCACCCTGGATGGTGTCTCACTAGGTCATGTGCCCCACAAGTCCACTGGCTGTGAGCCCACCACAGCACTAGGACATGTCTAGGAGTTGCAGTCCTTATGGTTAGACAGCCTTTCAAGTTTATTTAGAACCCCAGAGCACTTTACCCTGGAGTGGTGAGGCTTGCTGAAACTCAAGTTCCAGGAGCTGGGATAGGGTGATTCCCCCTCTTCTAGGGCTGGTCTGAATACTCCCTGTATGGGCATGAGCTGAGTTCTGCCCAGTGTTGGCAGTGCTGAATTCTTATGAAAAATCCCACAATTGCTCGCTTTCCCTCCCGCAAGCGCACGGATTCTCTCCTCATGCCACAGGGGATGGAGGAGTGGGTCGCCTCAGCAATTCAAGACTATCTTTCCGATCTTCTTCAGTGCCTCCTTCAGTGATATTAAATTAAAACCAGGTACTGTGATTGCTCATCTGATTTTTGGTTCTTATAAAGTTGCTTTTTTGCATAGATAGTTGTCACATTTGGTGGTCTTGCAAGGGGACCACTGGGGGAGGCTTCTATTTGGCGATTTTGCTCTACCTTTCTCTTCCTGCCCGTTTTTAAATTGGGTTGTGCTTTGGTTTGAATATGTCCTTCCCAAAGTTCAGGTGTTGCCAATGTGATGGTATTGGGAGGTGGGGTC
Organism: Ateles fusciceps; assembly: GCA_036589455.1. Classification (NCBI taxonomy): domain Eukaryota; kingdom Metazoa; phylum Chordata; class Mammalia; order Primates; family Atelidae; genus Ateles; species Ateles fusciceps. The sequence goes on along the minus strand of JAZHEH010001685.1, from coordinate 4,741,660 downwards.
TCTAAGAGGTGAGTAAGCCATGAGGCTATTAAGGCCCTAATAAAAGAGGCTTCATATTAGCATTTGGCCAACTTACCCTTCTGCCTTCTGCCACATGTGGATGTTTCAAGAAGGCCTTCACTAGACCAAATGCCGTCTCCTTGATCTTGGACTTGATGAATAAATTTTTATTCTTTATAAATTACCCCATCTCAGTATTCTGTTATAGCAGCTGAAAACGTACTAAGACAAGTTATTTGTCTCTATTGTTTGATTTATAAAAGCTCTTTTATATAATCTAGATACAAGTTGCTTATCAAATATGACTTGCAAATACTTTTTATCATTCTGTGGGTTGTCTTACTACATTCTTGATAATGTCCTTTGAAGCATAAAAACATTTTTTTGATGAAGTCCAGTTTTTCTTTACTTATGCTTTTGGTGTCATATCTAAAAATAAAACACTGCATAATCCAAAGTCATGAAGAGTTGTGTCTATGTTTTCTTCTAAAAGTTTTGTAGTTTTACCTGTTAATTTTAAGGTCTTTGGTCTATTTGAGTTAACTTTTAAATATGATATGAGGTAGAGTTCCAACTTGATTCTTTTGTTTGTGGATATCCAGTTGTTCTGACACTATTTGTTGAAAAGACTGTTCTTTCTCCATTGAATTGCCTTGACAGTGTTGTTGAAAATCATATGAGGGTAAATGAGAGGTTTTTATTTCTGACTCTCAATTATATTTCATTGATCTATATGTATATTCTTATGCTAGTATTGCACTGTCTTGATTATCGTAGCTTTGTAGTAAGTCTTGAAATTGGGAAGTGTGAGTCCTCTTTGTTCTTCTTTTTTGAAGATTATTTTGGTTATTCTGAATTTTTTGGATTTCCATATACATTTTAGGATTAGCTTGTCAGTTTCTTCAAAGAATCAAGCTGAATTTTGCTAGAGATTGTATTGAATCTGTAGATCATTTTTGGAATATTGCCATATTAACAATATCAAGTCTTCTGATCCATGAACATGGAATGTCTTTTCATTTATTTAGGTCATCTTTAATTTCTTTCAACAATGTTTTGTGGTTTTCAGTGCATACATTTTGCACTTATTATATTTATTTCCAGTATTTTATTTTTGGTTCCTTTGTAAATGTAATTGTTTTCTTAATTTCATTTTTAGATTGTTAATTGCTAGTATAAGGAAGTACAATTAATTTTTGTATATTGATGTTGTATTCTGAAAATTAAAAAAAAACCAAAACTTAGTAGAGTCACAAGACAGTGGAGTCAGTGTCAGTAATGAAGGAAGGAGAACACAGAAGAAGGGGGACTCAGAACATGGTAGAATAATTAGCTTAGATTTGAACATCTTATTTTCCATTGCACAGACAGACTTATTGATCTTTTCTTAAAAAAAAAAAAGCTAAAATTTACTTGTTGGATAGGTTTCTGCCCTGTTCTGTTTTCAGAGGTTGATGGTTTCAGGAGTTTTTACTTCTGACTTCATTGTTTGAAAAAATATTTATTTTGAGAAAGGACAATTCATTCCAATCATCCTTGCAATCCAAGTATGTGTGAAGTTCTTGAAGGAGTTGTGATTATTATAATTTTCAACATTTTCGTATGAAAATTTATAAGATTTCCACTCAATGCTACCTTTATTATGAAGATTCAGGTGTGCTGCACACAAAAACATGTCCTCTCAAAATGTATTTGTGCTATAGTGCAGGTTCTGCCCAAGAACCGAGACTTTCCTGGTTATGTGTAAAGAGAGTGACTGCCCCACATTAGTGGGGTAATTTGAAGGTGACCAGAACACCTTGGTCACTGGGATTCTTGATATTCGGTTGCAGTGAAAATACGTTGCTTGAGAAGAGTAATAGTAACCCACTCATGTCCAGTGATGGTGAGTAAAGAGAAATTTATAATTTCTTTTAATACTTATCTGGATAACAGACATTGGATATGACATGTTCATTTTTTTTTTTTTTTATTTCTGGGGGAAGAGAAAACACACTTGGAAGATATATTTTCCTTCTGTAGTTTTTCCCCTGTATACATCATGTAACTTGTAGTTTTCATAGGAGGTTCTTCTGCAATTTTAAAGTAGTTGGAGTGTTTTCCTCCTTTTGCTCATTGAGACCATTTAGGCTTTTAATGCAGTATGAGCTCACAGACCAAATTGGGTCCTTGAAGCCACCTTGTTTAAAAGTTGAAGTGTTTCGTTTGAGTGTTTCTAAACTGTGTCTTATTTTGATGGCAACTGATAAAAGTGGCTTCTTGGTACTTTGATAAAAATGTGAAATGGAAAAGACTAGACCATGAAAAATCATAAACCTGCAAAAATATAGGGGATGAGAGGGACACAGAAGATAGATGATATATTTTTCCTTCTAGTACAATTTTATAAAATATAGCATTGTTTAATTCTGTCTTTTAGATCACAGGACAAAGAAAGGAATGCATTGATTCAAGTAAACAAGTGGAAAATTTGAGGATATTGGAATTGGGGCCAATATTTTGCTGGTACTATAAGCTATTTGGAGAGGCCCAAGCCATTCGGAGAGAAAAGATAGAGTGCTATCAAAACGCTCCAGAATGCACTGGGGAGCAGGGGGGACTTGTCAGGGGTACCCAGGCTTTACCTGCTCTGCTCAGAGTCACAGAACTGTATCTTTCTTTCTCACTGGTTCGTTTCAGAAAGTGACAGGGGATATAAGTGATATTACTCAGATGGCTGTTTCTAGGTGTCTCAATTTCTGGAAGTTAGTATATGTCATTGTGATAAATGCTTCTGCTCTCTGAATATTCCATGGAAACATTGGCCCTAGAAGAAGAACGTTCTGCCAGCCAGCAGGAAGGGTGATAGATTTAGAGTGAACGGTATATTTTGGGATTGGCTGACCCTGGAACGGTCTTCCTAGCTTGGGTCTCCAGCCTTGATTACTTCTGTTGTGGGGGGAGCCCTGGCATCGTAACCAGGTGCCAAGTGGAACGGTGTACTCAGAGGACTCAGGTGCTTTTTGTACCAGTGTGGCCTGACCTCACAGAGACAGGGAAGCAGACAGGCCCTTGGTGTCTGCCCACCTCCCCTCCTGTGCTGTCTTCTCTGCCTTGTGGCTGGCTTATCTCTGGAGACCTTAGTTTCTACTCAAATTCTCCAGCATCCTAGGGCTCCCACTGTAGCAGTCAACTCAGTCCTGCCTGGGGTGTTTCTGTTTTAACAAGTGGCTTCTGACAAGGCAGAGGCTCAACACAAATGTAGCAATTTTAGGCAATAGTGGAAGTCAGAGTGAGGAGTTAGGGCATGGTCATTGTAAATAACAGTGGAGATAATAGTAGTTCACTTTTATCAAACACTTTACTGGCAGGGCTGAGCTGAGTGCCACATATATGATTTCATCGTCAGGACACCGGTCTGAATTGGGTTTCATTAGGATCCTTGTGGTGAGGAAGCCTGGAGAGGAAAGGTTACAGGCCAGGGTCACATGAATATTGATTAGAAAAAAAATGAGAATTCATGTCAGATAGTCTGATGCCAAAATCCATACCCTTAGCTATCATAAGTGTCCTAAAGATCATATCAGAGAAGTGCCTGTATTGGCAAGAATAGATGGGACTCTTGGAAAGGTTAGGGCGGGGCTGCATTCAAGGAATGATTGCAGGCAGCCCAAGATGACACTGGAGGGAGGAAGTCCAGGAATAAATACCAGGGCCTTACGCTCTTCCTTCTGTCTAGTATCATGCGGATGCTCACCAGTGACTGAGCCCAGTGGGAAGCTAGAGGTCTGGACAATTCATTGCTATAACTCGTATAGATGAGAGATGCTGGAACAAGGTGAGGAAGTGGCTGTCGCTATAGGAGCAGGACCACCAGACATGAGCTCTGCCTTAGGTAGAGGGATGCACCAATGCCAAACCATAGCCTGGTTTTGGGAAAGGGGGAAAGGGGGAGGAAACCCCTGTTCCTTTCTCTCTTTCTTTATTCTCATCCCTTGCCAGGGACACTTATTGACCAAGCCCAATGAGATGCTAGAAGGCAGGGGAAGCTGGTTTGATGTAGCCTTCTGGGGTACAGAGCAGGAGGATAGAGTGAATCTGAAGAAGAGCATGAAAACAGTCTCATACAGGGCCCATATGTGAATCTGTTCTTGAAGAGCAGCCCCGGAAGACACACTGTGGAAGCTTTGAGGTCACTGGGTCATTGGTCAGCAGCTTTATTTAGATCAGCTACTTCTGTGTATACAGCATCTTTCATTGACACAGTAATTTGACCTTGTTACATTTCGGTTTTCTCTGAGCCTTGAAGAAGTAGCTTTTTATCAATTTGCTTTGCCTTCTAAGTGAAAGCCAGCAAATTTGCAGAGGGGCTGGTCTCCCCCACATCTAGATATCTGTGTATTTTGCAAATTCTTGACCTTGAGTGGTCCTGGCATGTCGTTATTCCTCTGTGTCTACACCTGGGCCCTGGGGCATTTGTGTCCTTCAGATGCCCCTTCCTCTGATAAACTTCCTGAAGGTTCAGAATTTTCTGTGTCTCATTAAAATTTAATTTGCTGTAACATTGCCAGGCCCTGCCATAGCTATATTTAAATGGCTTCATTGCCTCATTCTTTGCATTGCCTTTGCTTTTGAGGATCTTGAAATGGTAAATGCCTTCAGTTGTGCCAGCAGCCATGAAGGGCAGGCAGGGGCTTTGTAGATGATTATCTGTATACTTGTAGGTTTTGCTTCTCTAAAACATGTAAGCAAGGGCAGTGAGGTTATTGTGAGAGGGAAGGGCATGGGAAGGGCATTTGGGGACAGCAGGAAGCATTTGGAAGTAAATGTTAATTCATTTAAGAGTTTGATGCCTGTTTAATTTTTCGTAAGCCCACTTAAAATATAGTAAGATTTTAAGTTGGAGTGCTTTTCTAAGCAATAAAAATGTGCCCTGGACCCTATTCTGTAATTGGCACAAGGACTACAGTGGAGTTTTACAATTATTCTCACGTACCCAAGTCTGTGTCTCTGCAACCTTTGGAAAATATTCTTAGTTTGAAGTTAGAAAACAAAGTAAACTGTCTGCTTGACTGTTGTTGAAAAAGATATTGTACTAACTTATCAAGGATAAGATGATACAAACCAGGCCCGGAAAAGAAGTTAGGAAACGCTTAGTGACATCTGCATGATAGTCGGCTTACCTAGGGAAGAAGCTGAATGAGAGAGAGAGTTGGGAGAGTAGAAGATAGGGGCAGAACATTCTGAGTTTCCTGAGAAGCCGTGGGTGGCAGTTTCTCCTCTGAGTTTCAAGAAGTGAATATATTATAGGAAGGGTTGAAATGTGATTCAAGTTGCTAATGTGTGCTTCTTGAAAAAATATCAAAACACTTCCCCAAATTGAGGTATTTGGTTAATAAACAATCAAGTCTCTGTTCGTTGGGTTATCATTTGTCATTGGTAGAGTTGATCTATTGGACTAGAGCAAATAGAGGAATATTAGAAGAAGATTAGAAAGACTTCAAATACAGTGGTCTTTTACTGTAAATGTAATCTTTTATTTTCTTTCTTGTCATATTCCCAATACTCCTATCTGACCTCTCTTCTGTGCTATTTTTGTCTTTCATTCAAGTCCCTTTCTATTTACTCTCTTTTCATTTTAGTTTAGTTTTCTCTTTGTGTGTACATGTTTTCCATTCATTTTGTATGTTTCTGGTCTGACAGTTTATCACCTAATGTTGTCTGTGCTGTATGTTTCATCAGTCCTTTCTTCCCCCAAGGGTATCTCCTGGGACCTATAAATAATACTGCAACAATGTGTTGGTAAACTTTGGGTAAACAAAAGGCATGGGTCACTTTAGACCTTTCTTAAGGCAGCCGGGTCTTGAGGGCTTTGCTTTCTCCAGTAGGTAGCACATGATTTGTGAGCCCAGGTTTGCCCAGTGCCTGGTATATATTGGGTGCTTAGTGAGTATTTGTTGAACACATGGCTGTATTATTTGAAAATATTGAACCTGTATGAGTGGAAAATAAGGACTGCTCTTTGGGAAAATGCTGGTGAGTTTCACGTGGGAAGTTTTCCTCTGGGAATAGTGGCTTTGCCAGTTTGGTTGCTATTTAGTCTTGACACTGTCTTTCACAAATCCTTATTTTCTATGGGTTCTGCTGTTTCTTTTTCCTTCTCCACTAATAAATATTTCCTTCTCCACTAATAAATATTGTTTGTATCATGTTGCACCCTCCTCTTTGGCTTAACTTCCCTTGGTCTGTGTTGGTGGTGGCAGGGTCCGTTTGCTCCTTTGTTGCTGTCTCAGTGGCAGCTCCTTTCTTCTTCTTTACCTGCACTGCCTCTTCTTGCTGTTCCTGTTCTCATTATTGGGATTCCTTGCCTACTCTCCCTTCTTCGGTCATTTTATTGATTTTTTGTTTCCTTCTTGAGCATCGTGGGGCTTGGTCTTTTTAGGATAAGGAGCCTCTGCTGTACTACCCTAGGATGGGCACTGGAAGTTAAAGGAACCCCAAGCAAGTGGAACGCCCATAGCAGGGGAGAAGGTGGCCATAGTTTCTTTAGTCATATAGTCTCTGCTATTCAGTTTAACCTAGACTTTTATTTCTCTGTAGGCTTCATCCCCTCATAGTTTCTCTGGCTCTATCAAGTTTTTTTTTTTTTTTTGAGATGGAGTCTCGCACTGTCACCCAGGCTGGAGTGCAATGGCGTGATCTTGGCTCACTACAGCCTCTGCCTCCCAGGTTCAAGCGATTCTCCTGCCTCAGCCTCCCGTGTAGCTGGGATTACAGGCACTCACCACCACACCTGGCTAATTTTTTGTATTTTTAGTAGAGACGGGGTTCCGCTATGTTGGCCAGGCTGGTCTCAAACGCTTGACCTCATGATCCACCCACCTTGGCCTCCCAAAGTGCTGGGGTTACAGGTGTGAGCCACCGTACCTGGTCTCATTAACTATTTTTTAAGTACTTAACTAGGCCAGGCATTGTAGGATCAATGGCGAGGAAACTCAACCTGCTTCTGTGGAGCTTATGGTCTCATGGGGAAGTGTCAGACATTAATCAAATAATGTTAAATTGCAGCTGCAAAAATGCATAGTATGTAAAAGGAGAATTGCACTCGATCAGGATGCTCTGGGTACTTTTAAAAGCCTTTTGTATTACTTGGGAGGCTGAGACAGGAGAATCGCTTGAACTGGGAGGCGGAGGTTGCAGTAAGCTGAGATTGCGCCACTGCACAGCAGTCTGGGTGACAATACAAGACTCCATCTCAAAAAAACCACAAAAAACCCCAAAGAAGTAAAATATACATACAGAAGAGTATGCTTATTATAGATGTATAGCTCATGGACTTGCACAAACTCAACACTCCTGTGTAGCTTTCACTCACATTAAGAAACAGAATTTCACGAGCACCCAGAAGCCCCCTCGTATTTTCTTCAAGTCCCTACCCCCATCAAGGATAAACTGTGATTGAAACTTATAGCACCATAAGCTGGTTTAGAGATTTTTATCTAGTCCAGAGACCAGAAAAGACTTCTTGAGGAAAGTATTTCCTGAGCTGAGAGTAGAAGAATGAGTAGGACAGGAGCTGGGGTGAAGATCAAGGGAAGAATTTCTAGGCAAGAGATCCCATGGGAGGAGGGAGAAGGAAGCAGGTAAAGAACAAGAAGAGCAGAGTGGGTTGGAAAGAGAAAGGTTTCTAGTTGAATTGGGGAGGGGAGAATTAAATTTGAATTTGAAAGAGATCACTCTGGCTTGAGGGTGGAGAAAAATTGAATAGAGGTCAGGGCGAGTAAGAGAAGACTAGGAAGTTATTGGAATATTCTAAGCTGGAGAGGAGGTGGCTTAGTCAAGGTTGATGGTAGCAAGGCATTAGAACAGAGTGGATTTGAGAGATGTTTCAGAGCAAAGATTGATAGGACTTATTAATGGATTTACCATAGAAACCTGCGGGAAGAAGTGTCAAGGATGATTTCTAAGTTTCCTGCTTGGAAACATGGAAGAATGGTGATGCCAGTTGCTGAGATTGTCTGCTAGATTAAATAAAATGTCTCTGTAGAATGTAGATTTGGAACAAAGAACAGGTGTGATTGGTTTTGTGCCCATCTAAGCAAACATTGACTTTGAAGCTATGAGTTATGATTGGCACATTTGAGTATTAAATGAAAGTGCCATGTTTACTCATGTATCCCCTTGCTTATTTCCCTCAACTCTACTCTTCAGGAGGATATGTGCGCGCACACACACACACACACACACATACATAGACATATATATGCACATACACATATATATGTCTTTCAATCTGTAGTTTATGTGTATTTTCCCTCTTAGCAGGCAGGGTTAGCTGGAGTAATTGTTCAGGTATATGAAGAAATGAGAAAGACTGTTGAATTTGATAAATGTAAAAGAATTAATACCTAGCTCCTGTTTATAGTTCATAAAGTTCTCTTAACATTCTCAGAGGGTTCCCAGCTATTTCTCTGGTGATACTGTGTAGGTGTTATTGCTGCTGTCTCCTTGTTTTTGGGGTGGTGGTGGTAGCAGTGATATCAAGGATAAAATGTTGCCCCCATCCTGAAACAGTTAAATAGAGATAAGACATTTATTCCAATATCTATTGTGTATGATAGTGCCATGTTGATTAATTAATTTGTGTGAAAAACCAAGTATTTCACCAAGCACTGTGTTAGACATTGCAGAAACAAAAAATGAGCAACATTGACTTAGTTCACAAGTGTTTATTCATTTCTTACTTTTTGCTGTTCCGGACTGGGTTTTAATGGTAAACTAAAACAGGTATGGTGTCCCTGATCTCATGGAGCCTATGGCTAGAAAGGAGATGGACATTAATCAAAGAATCAGCAAATAAATAACACTGATGTGTAGCATAAGGGAAAAATATATGGTGTCATGACAGCATACAAGTAGGGGATTGGAGCTAGCCAGGGACATCAGCAGAGGCTTCCCTGAAGAAGTGATCATTAAGTTGAAAGAAGAATAGTATCACTTGGGCAAGAGAGGATGGAGAGAAGAGCATTTTGTCTGATGGGGCTGCTTGACAATGCAAGAGTGCAAGCAGGCTGGGTTATGTATGAAGAACACATGAACCCCTCGAGTCCAGGGTCTTAGCATCACAAAGGTTTGCTTCTTCCTCTCACTACCTGAATGATGTAACTTGATGAGGAGGTTCTGTTCTTTATAGGTGTTCCTGGACACCCGTTGACGGAGGTTTCCCCTCTCTGAGCATTGCTGTTGGTGTGGCACTGGAGTAGACATGGACTTACCCCTCCTTGCTCTTCTCTGTTCCCACCTGGAAGTGACCCATATTACTTCTGCCCATGGTCCACTGGCCAGACTGATCACATGACCCCACCTCACGGCATGGAACTGGGTGGTATAGTTTTCTGTAAGAGGTTACAATAACACTTACTGAAGTGATGATTATGGCTATGTGGAAGAAATAAAACATATCAATGACTATGCAAATGATGTACCAGAATGACTTGTTGGCTGCTAAAATGTGGGTGATGAAGAAGGAGAGGGAGTCAAAAAGCGGGAGTTAGCCTTTAGCTCCTAGGTGAGTGGCAGAATTAAGGAACCATTCACAGGGTTAAGGAAGGGATAGAGGCTTTTGATAGATGGGGTGATAAGTGTCTTTGAAGTTATATTTAGTCTGGGATGTTAGCTAGGAGAAGATGTCCAACAGGCAGGTGGAAATACAGGACTAGATTTTACCAGATGAGGGGCTAAGGGAAGGGCACTTTAAGGTAGTACAAATAGGGTGATGAGTGAAACTAAAGGAGAGACAAAGATGGTAAAGGCTGTACCTTGGGCTGTACCTATATAGATATAGCAGCACCAGGAGAAAAAAGAATGATCAGAGGAGACAGAAGGGGGAGCAAAGGATAATGATAGGGAGTTTTGACAGCCATGGTAAGGGGTGTTTCAGAAGGAAGGAGGGTCTAGCTGTGTTAAATGCCCTACACGTTAAAGAAGATGGAGAATCAGACCAAGTCATTGGGTTGGGAATTGAGGAGGTTATTGATGATCTAGGAAGGAGAAAGAAAGGATAGAATCGTGTGAGACTGTTAAAGTCATGGGTCAGGGTTGTTGTTGTTTTGTTTTATGAGGGATAGAGGAGAGTAAATCCCAAACATGATGATAGGTACAGAATGAAAGAGAGAATGAACATAGGAAAAATAAGATTTAGAATAAACAAGAATGGAAGAAATACAGGGTTAACCTTGGTAACAAGGAGTCACATTTCCTTCTTAGAGGTAAGAGCAATAGATGGGAGGAGAGTTTGAAGAAACAAAGAAATATTTGAGGTAATGAATGGGTTGATAGGAGAGATGAACAGATGTACATACCCTGTGTAGAATTCAGGATCCTTAGAGGTTAACTGTTCATAATCCTGAAATCTGCAATAAATTGGCAGGACTACAAATTCTGCTCAAAAAAGCTCAGAATTCAGATATGCCTTGGTTATAGGTCATATTGCAGAGGACCTAATGAAAGAGCTATTGTTGGAAAATTAAAAATAATAGTAATTGTTGCAGTTTTCTGTAATTGTGCATTGGTTATTATGTTATTTCTTTGGGAATATAGAATGAACCTCCTGGCTGGAATTGATTACACATCTTTTTAAGCAGAATCAAGGCACCTTTTAGGATAGTGTATGAGAATTAATTAACGTGGCTATCTTTCAGATGTCAGAAACCTGCTTTTTATTACTATTTATTAAGTGGGCACAATGTGTCCTTGGTGGCCTATTGATCAGTGTTATCAGTTTAAAACCTGTCAGTCTAGCTGTGAATTACCTAAAGAAAATTCAATTATAAAGTAGCTCACTAAAATAGCTCTTGCATAAGGAAGGAATGAATTATACCGATCAGTATTAATTTTCAACTCAGATATTTTTTAGGAGATTAGGTCTTCTTTGTTCACTATAAAATTTCAAAGTAGGACAGGCCCTTTTTATCCTAATTCAGGAGCCCCCGCAGTTGACTTACGTATTGTTTCACTGGATTTGACTCCCTTGCCCAGGCAGATAAATGTAACCTTCCCGGCCCAATGTCTAAGTGCTGTGAATGACTGCCACTTACATTTGATAATTTCCCCTGTGACTTCAGAAGTTATGAAAAGACTGAACAGCCCTGCAGACTCATCTGAAACAATTAACAAATAAATCAGGCACCAATTGTCAAGTGTTGCTGAATGAGAGTCATTTATTTTTCATTTTGTGCTTGAAGGTTTTAAAAATACCTGGGTAGTAATCTCAAACAGATTCAAATTGTCAAACATGTTTGGGAGGGAAAGGGAAAGAGCTTGTTTGTAGGGGGAAACATTCAACTGAAGTCCCTATAGTACTGCCCTTCTGATACCACGAATGTCCAGTAACTGAAGCTACCCATGGCTCATTGTATGACAGACCTCAGTTTGCTTTTATTCAGTTTGTAAAACATTTAGTGAATACCTTCTGTGTGTAAGGTGCTATGGTGTGAACATTCTGAAAGCACAAACTTAAGTAAGTTTCAGTCCTTGATATAAGGTATCTTAGAGTACCACAGATGTATGTGTATTGGGGAGTTGGTGGCAAGGCATTAGTTAATTATAATGCAGTCCAGAATGTGATGGATGTCACAGTGGGGCCCAATGTACTGTAGGAGTTCAAAGAATGAACACGCTATTTTCAATTAAAGGATCAGGAAAACTTTCATGAAGAAGGTAGTATTTGAAGTGACACCAAAATTAAGAGATGAACCCATGTTATGGTAGGATAGTGAAAGAGGAAAATGATCGGGTAGGCGCGAGCATGCAATGAGGGACTGAAAACAATGGAGGAAAACGTGAGAGGTGAGAGAAGCTAGGGTTGTGGAGTCACGTAGCTTAGCAAGGGGTAGTGGGGGAGGAAGTTACATGAAAAACGTGAGAAGAAGGTAGGTTGGGGCATATTGTGGAGGTCTTAGGTGGTTGTGTAAGGAGTTTTGATACTCTTTCAAGAGGAGGTGAGAGATCAGAAAACATTTTAAAGAAGCTCAATCAGGTGTTTATTCAGGTATATGCAAGGCAGATTAGAGGACGGATGCTGAAGGCAGGGAAGTGAGTTAGGAAGTTATTATGATGTTATGCATGAGAAACTATGTGGATCTGAACAAGGAGAGTCCCTCTCTGAACCAGACATGGAGGAGAAGATATAAAAGATGTTGTAGATGCCAAATCTTTCTATATTAGCAACTGATGGAGAGGAAGAGAAAGGTAATGAAGACGGCGATAAGATGTTGACATCCTTTTCACCAACAGAAACAAAACATCAGCAGTAAGGGCTGTTCTTTAAACCACTATTATAACAGGTTTGGATTTATACTTTCTTAAATCATAGCCCTGTTAGGATTTATCAGATACTCTCCTTTGAGATGCTGACTTGGTAGCTGTGTACATGACATTAAAGGAGCGAATTGGCTTCTGAAGAGGAAGTGTGAGGATGTAGGGGATGGAGAACAAGGTCCTGCAGCAAACCTGCAGGTGAGAGGTGGGCAAGGCCGTGGAAGCATGGCTGTGGGAGACGATGAAGAAGATTGAAGCTGGTGCTGTAGTATAGAAGGCAATGGAACAAAGAGTTTGAAAAAGGAGGTTATTGAAAAGAAGAAAGAATAAGAAAATGTCTGTTGATTTATTAATTAAAATCTCACTTAAGCCAGGGCGTAAGAAGTTACGGGATAAGAGGGTGGTGTAAAAGGGAAGACAGTGTATTTTTTGATGTAAACAGATAGGCCATACTCTCCCTGCCCACACCTTGCCACCCCCTCATCATTGTCCGACATGGCCTGAGCTTGACTTGTCTGCATTATCCGATGTGACCTGAACTTGGCCTGAGCCCTCTCCACAGAGAGTTATGGAGAGAGTCTGCCAGAGTTGGCCTGGGATAAAACTGTTTGGCATCCCAATTTAGACTCTCTCATGCAGAATTTTGGTAGAATGGGATGATAGTTAGAAAAGCAAAGCAAAATCTAAAACAGGAGAGACCAGAATATAATTGTGGCAGAGATGAAGTTAGCACACAAAATTTAGATTGAATTATGAGAGAAACAAGTTACCTGATAAAAGTCTTTGCAAAGGCAAGAGGGAAAGAGATCAGGTCTGGGTTTGGCTTGGTGAGGAGAGGGACTTTTTTTCTTCAGAAATGAGAGAGAAACTGAAGTAGAGAGATTTTGAGGTAGAATGGAAGGAAATATGGAGGACTTTTAGTTGGATTTCTTCAATCTTCTCTGTAAAATATGGAATGAAGTCCTCTGCTGAGAGTGAGTAGGTGGGTAAGATGTGGAGCTAAGGCTTTTGAGAAAGTTTAGAATAATTTCTGAAGGCTGGGTGACTTAACACGAGATGAGTAAAATAATGGTAGGGCCACCTTGAAGGCCCAGGTGAGGTTGGGTGTCATATGGTTGTAATGACTTAGGTTATGACTTTTTCCTGCCGTAATTGTCAACTGAGGGGACATGCTGTGCTGACCAGTTGGGGTTATCATGTACTAAGGATGGAAAGAGCAAGGAACTTGACAGAAACAGGGAGCCTAGAATGGTGGGGAGTACATTGTTGGCATTGTTTTTGGATAAGGCTTGTTTTTTCGTGGACAGGCTCCATATGCACTGATTGCTTCATCCTCCATACTCCTAGAGGCTGACCTATTGGAAGTAAGTTCTTCATATGGTAAAGAGTAGAGGAGATATGAGAGAAAGCTGTGACCAAGGAGCCAGTGGGCCCTGGCTTCCCCAGCACCATATCCCAGTCTTTTGCTCCTGTGCCTCCCTCTCTTGGGCTCAGGCCTGTCCAATCCCTGGCCATACTGAGTAGGACAGGGGATGTGCCCATTGGGAGCTTCCAGTCCATGGTGGGTGAAGGTAGAATTAGTTCTGCTTCTGTACTCCTGTGTCTGTACTCCTTGGATGTCCATGAAGTTGTAGCCTTCACCTGATCCCCTTGGCATTTTCAGAAGGCACCCGCTTCAACTTCAGCTTAATGTTTCTCCTTGAGTCTGGGCCCACTTGAAACTCTGCCTGTGTGACTGGAGCTGTCACCTTCCTAGATCTTCCCAGAGCTGATTCTCCAAGGACTAGAAATTTAGCCATTAGCCAAAATCCTGCCCTTAATGGACTTAAAATCAAGAAGTTTCTTTGCCTTTCTTGCCAAATTGGGCCTTTTCAGTACTGGTACTGATGATGGCAAATGTCAGACTTGATTTCATCTTGCCTTTCTGGACACTGAAGGCTAAACTTCTCATTACTCATCTTAAGGGCCAGTTTGATAGCTGGATCATCTTCACCAAACTCAAGTGGGCCATTTCCTTATGAATCTATGTTGCTGAGACTTCTTGGCAATCCTGCTAAAGTGTTGTCATATTTGTATAGGCGGATTTACTCAAGGTACTTAATGTAGTGAGTTTAGCAACCAGACTAGCATTTAAGACCATAAAAGAGAAGTAGTATCTGAGGGGAACCAGGTGGTTAGAGAGCAGGGAAGACTGATGGGAACCAGAGAAATACCAATGTGAAAATTAGTATGCATCTTGGAGGCTGGACAGGTAATGTAGGACCACAGCGTTATAGGAAACGGGCAAAACCAGACAAATGCTTGCTATCCCTGAAACACCATTGGTCTCCTGCCGGAGTAGTGGTTTTGTTGAGCTTGGCTTTCCCAGGGATCTCAGGTAGAATTGGTGTAAGAGTGGGAGTAAAAAGACTCTGACAGAGAACCACAAGAATCTTTCCTTTGATCAATGTTCTTTTCAAGATGTTTGCAACTGTCCATAATGTAAGTCACGCTTGAAATAAAACTTTAGTGGAACAAATTTATTCAAACCTGGGCTTACATAAACATGAGAAATCTGTCCAGTTTTTTTTTTTAGCTGCTCTGGTGTCATGGTAACTCTTTGCCTGCAGGAGTAGCGATGTGATCTGGCTCCATAGTTCAGCCTATTGAGCAGGGCAGGGCTGTATTAGTAGTCCCATTGCATTCAAGACCTTCACTACGCGTTGCTGCCGGAAAGGATCATTTAGGGTGACGTTGCCTGGAGTTGGCATAAACCTCTTTGGCTGTAGAATGTGTATGTGTCTGATACATACATGTTCACACAACCTTGTTCAGGTTATCTTAATATCCTTAATAAAGGCAAAGGTCATTTAGACACATAAAAAAGTATCCTCTTTTAGCCATTTATAATGATTCTGTTTGTTGGCTAACTACCTTATTTAGCCTGAATTGTCTATCAATTGCTTCAGGGAGTTTAACCTTTGATTATTAGATCTCCTATTTCTTATAGATCTTGCCTTCACAAAAAATAATAATTTTCAAAATATGCATTGGCATTACAAAATCATCCTGTACAAATTTAGTGGGTTCTTTCAAAGACATGAAAACTGATTTAGTAATGAAGTTGATGTAGTACTGAACAGGCATCAGGACCCCTGAGTTTGCATCCTAGATCACTTTTCCCTGGGTGATCTTGGGAAATTTACAAAGCCTCTTGGAGGTATAGCTTTCTCATCTCTTAAATGGAGATAAGGAAACCTCCTTCTTAGGGAAAATGTGAAAGAAACTGTGGTAGTGCTTTGAAAACAATAATGCCATTCTTATAGAGAGACTCTGTACCTTATAGAGAGAAACAGTGCTGTAAAATAGGTAGTTTATAAGCCCAGGTGTTGTCCTCTTTTCCCTTTATTGGTGCTATGTGCACATCACCAATGTTTCTGAATGTATGTTACATTCAAAGTGATTCTGGCACAGCCCTGGTGCCATTTTGAACATTTACACATCACAGTTAACCAAATTCATATGCTAAGATTGATCTCATTTAAGCCAGTCTGAAATTCAGCATACATTGCACCCCGGTAGTATCACTTCGGTTGTATTCCCATGATGTGTGCGTCATCTTAGTTCATTTACCTGACATTTACTGAGTGAACATCCAATATATGCAAAATATGGTGTTGGATGCTGTCAAGGATGCAAACATATGCATGGCATGGTCCCTGTCTTTAAGGACTTAACCATCTGATGAAATGAGAATAGGCTAGTAGTACATTTGCTGTTCATAAGGAGGAAACAAGGCTAGTGACTTGAAGATGCATCACCTCAGTTCTCAGGAGGGTGGGACACTGTAGGCACAGTGAGAACTGACCTCGAGGCTGGTTAGAGGGTGCAAATTGTGTTGTAGGTGAAGTGAGATTTTTGGAGCACTCTTCACATACCCTTTCATGATAACCTGCACTCATGCACTTTAGCTCTCAACTGCCCAGTGGCCCAGCCTAAGCCAGGTTTTGGCCCTTCTTCTTCAGCCACCTTCTTAGGATCCAGTGTCCAGGTGGGACACAGTGAAAGAGCTGATGAAATGAACTATTCCTTCATTCATCCAATAAGTAGCAAACATCTGCCATAGGATGTGTTATAGGGCTTTGGAATATTTTCAGTTAAGAGACACTACCTGAACCCAATTTCAGGTGGTGAGATTTTTAGGATTGTTGAGGAAATTTGAGAGGTCAGCGGAAACATTCAGTCTCCTATGGCTGTGTTACCCCTTCTAAAGGTTAAGCTGATTTTTTTCTACTTAAGCCTTAATTGAGGTGTGGATAATGAAGGGGTAATTATTCAGAATTTATTATTGGTTTCAAAATTTCTTATTGTTATTTTATTATGAATAGGAGTACATCGGATGTTCTGGGAATTTACTGCAAACAGAATAATAAGGTTCCCTCATAAAGACTCAGTTCTTTCTGTAACTAATTGTCAGAAATGTTTCTTTTTCTCAATCTAATACAGATGGACTTCTGCCCAGATTTCCTTGGCTCCTAAGGGTTTTCTGAATGAGAAACCCTGGATTGGGGGAGAGTAGGTGCTTCTGGATAAGCTGGTGTGACTCAAGTGTCCCCAGGTAATCAAGGGTTGTCTTCACCTCACTGGGAGATGCTCATGACCAATGGTAGCTATCAATAAACCATCCACATATTGCTAGGTTTCATTAAATTCTCCGTGGTATCTCATAGAAAGTGGCAATTGTATTTGTGAGATACCACAGCAGGGTCACACCTCATGCTCAAAGTCAGTTTAAGGCAGAGTATCGCTATCTCTTGCATCTCAAAATTCTGCTTTCTGAAAGAGCCATCACAGGCAAGCTCTTTGAAACAGAAAATGTCCATATAATGTCAGCACAACAGCTCACATATAGAAAATGTAAGTATTCAGCCACATATACGTAATCAGGGCATTTGGTTTGCCCACTTCTGTTTGCACTGGATTACTCCATTAGTTTGGCAAAATATAACTACAGCTTCAGTTCCTTTGCTTCAAAAATAAGAGGTGCCTCAGAGAACATTTTTTTTTCAAGACATCTTTTAAAGGACTGATTAACAAAGAGACCAGTGAGGACTAAATGAATACTTAGTTTGGAAAAGCACTGAGAAATACTGCAAGCAGCACAAAGCAAGTGAAAGTACTTAATTAGATTGTGTAAAACTTGACCTTTCTTGGGCACTGTGACATCATGTAGAAATACGGTGTAATCCAGAAGATGGAGTTCCTGCAGAGAGCCCAGCACCCTTAGGATTGCTGTGGCCCTGATGCATAAGGAGAGATGATGCCATGGAATTCTTTGTCTTGCACTGCCCATACACGTTCAAAGAGAGCTTCTAGATAGTGTTAATAAGTAATAAAACTTGATTAAGAAATTCATTCTTCTTTAAAACTTGAATGAATGTTTGGAGACAAGTAGAATAATTTATTTTTGCTTCTGCTCCCTTTGGGAAGACCTTCTGTGTAACTGAATTGAGACAGAGCCTCAAACTTCCAGAGCGAGTTTCCATTCCACGTCCCCTCTCTGCCTGCCTGCTCACATCCCTAGCCAGGATATTTCCAAGAATGTCCTCCCAAGTTTGCACTCTAGCTGTATGTTGGGCTGGTCTTGTGGATGTGCAAGCTGGGTGTGAGGGGGTGTGTGTGAGTGTGTGTTCTTGAGAGTCTGTGTCTGTGTATAGAAGAAGAATATGTGCTAGACTGAAAGATGAGTGGGATGATGTCGACACTTGAACAGCCTTCTTCCTATAGTAGAGAGGAGAGCATGGCTCTTAGGAACTGCAAGTTGATTCATTTTCTTTTACAGTGGGGCAAATAGGATAATTTATGCAGGACTCCTTCCCAGACTTCTTTACTAATTTCTGTTTATCTCCTCCAACTTACACACTCTAACACTGGGTTACCTGGGGTTTTAGTCCTTGGCCTTCTTCCTTGTTCTGTCTCCATTCATTCCCTAGGACAGGGGTGTCCAGTATTTTGGCTTCCTTGGGCCACACTGGAAGAAGAAGAATTGTCTTAGGCCACACATAAAATACACTAACACTAATGATAGCTGATGAACTAAAAAACAAAATCATAAAAAAATTTCACAATGTTTTGAGAAAGTGTACGAATTTGTGTTGGGCCACATGCAAAGCTGTCCTGGGCTGCATGCCACCTATGGGCCTTGGCTTGAACAGGCTTGCCCTAGGTGATTTCATCCAGTTTCATGCCATGCATCTAATTTTTATATCGTCTCTATTCTCTCAATTCTCAAATTTTATCTCTAGCCTGAACTTTCCTTCAGAACTCCAGATTCTTATATCTAACTGCCTATTTGATATTTCTCCTTGAATATCCAGTAGGTTTTCAAACCTAACATGTGTAAAACCAAGCTTCTGATACCCCCATCTCCCCCCGAACCTGCTCCCCCTGTGTGCCTGCCCTGTCTTAACTAGATGGCACCACCATCTTTTCTACTTCCAAGACCAGGATCCTAGGAGTCACCCTTGACTCTCACATCTTGTTTATTTCATACCCAAACCACTGGCAATTCCTTTCAGTTCTATTTTCAAAACATATCCAGTACCCATTCGCTTGTTCTACTTATACTACCAACACCCTGTTCTAAGCCACCGTTAATTTATCTCCTGCATTATTGCAGTAGCCTCTGAACTGGATTCCATGTTTCACCCAAGCTTTCTACTGTCTTGTCTGCATACAATAGTCATCCTGTTATTATGTCACTCCTGTTTACAGCCCTTCAAATTTACTTCACCTTTTTACAGTCTAAATGCAGAAGTCCTTATAGGATTTAAAAGACAGGTCGCTGCCTGTGATCAGGCCCCTGCCTACTTTCTGCCTCACCTTTCAGCATGCTCCACCTCACTCATTCCTCTTCAGACCATCGTTACATTTCTCTTCTTCAGTCACACCAAGTAGGCTCTTACATGTGCCGTTGCCTCTGCCTTTCGCCTTCAGGTACTTCCATGATTCATGTCTCTGGCAAAATGTCACACTTTTAAGGAGACCTACCTGGACTTGCCTGTATAAAATAATACAGTAACACCCCACACCCCTCCCAGGTTACCTATGCCCCTTACCTTCCTTTGTTTTTTTCCATAGCACTTACCACTATGTGACTTTATGACCTGTGGTGCTAGATTTTGCTCATGTATGCTCCTGGCATTCACAGGCCTTAAACAAGGAATAGGAAGAGGGAAAGGGAAAAAGGAAAAGGCATTGAAAGGGGAAGAACAAGCCAGAGGAAGGAATAAAACTGTCTTTCAGATGCCACTTTGCCAGATGTGTCAAAGTTGCCTATAGTTGAACAAACTAGAGTAATCTCTTCAATGGAGAGTTCTACCTGTCTTCTTAACAGAGCGACTTGTTAACTGTGCTACTATTTAAAATATATGGGGAACTAAAACTACTTCATAACAAAAAAGCAAATAACCCTATTTTAAAAAGGGCAAAGGACCTAGAATAGACATTTCTCAAAAGAAGATATACAAATGGCCAACAGATATGTGAAAAAATGCTAAATATCTCTAATCATCAGAGAAATGCAAATTAAAACCAAAATGAGATGTCACCTCATACCTGTTATATTGGCTATTATCAAAAAGATTAAAAATAAAAAACTTTGGCGAGGATGCGGAGAAAAGGAACACTTGCTCATGGCTGGCGGTATTGTAAATTAGTACAGACATGATGGAAAATGGTGTGGAGGTTCCTCAAAAAACTAAAAATAGAATCACCCTTTGATCCAGCAGTCTCAGTACTGGGTGTAAATCCAAAGAAAATGGAACTAGTATTTTGAAGAGTTATCTGCACTCTCATATTTATCACAGCACTATTCACAGTAGCCAAAATATGGAATCAATCTAAGTGTCCAACAGTGGATGACTTAATTTTTTTAAATATGAAATATCTACACAATGGTATATTATTCAGTATTTAAAAAGTAGGAAATTCTGTCATTTGCCACATAATGAATGAACCTAGAGGACATTATGTGAGTGAAATAAGCCACATATTGCATGATGTCACTTACATGTGAACAAGTAGATGGCATAGACATAGAGAGTAAAATGGTGGTTACCAAAGGGTAGGGGGTATGAGAGTTGCAGGATATGGGTGGAGAAAGGGGAAATGTCAGTCAAAGGGTACAAAGTTTCAGTTAGGAGAAATAGGTTATAGTGCTCTATTATATAGCATGGGGACTATAATTAATATTGATGTATTATATATTTCAAACTAGCTGAAAGAATCTGGTGTACCGGTGTCCCTCTATAGTCCCAACTTCTCAGAATGCTGAGATGGGAGGGTTGCTTTAGCCCAGGGGTTTGAATCCAGCCTGGGCAGCATAGCAAGATGCTATTTCTAATAAAAGCAAACCAAATAGCTAAAACAATGGATTCTCAGGAAAAAGAAACAATAAGTATCAGAGGTGATTGATTTGTTATTAGCCTGATTTGATTATTCTACAATGCATACATGTATCAAGACATCACATTGTACCCAGTAAATACATACAATTATTGGTCAATTTAAAATAACCCCCCTGCCCGATAATCTTCTTCTTCCAAAAAAGATCCACTGTGATTTATGTGAATTGAATTGAAGAAAGCCTTGGGTTTTGCAGATTTGTGGTTTATGGTTTTAATTTTCACTGAGAGTCTTACACGGGATATCAGCTTCCAGATTACTGTTATTTGAGCTTCTTTGTCCCTTTGCCTCCCTGTGGCGTCTATTGTTGCCTACTTATAGACCTGGTCTTTAGTTATGTCCTCTTTATTGAAAAGGAATATTAGCAAGTTGTTCAAATGAAAATGCTTAAAATACATTAGCAGTGAATTAAGGCTGAAACTATTAACATTCAAGTGGGTGGTGTGGTTTGCTTTGGAGAAAAAGTGAGTAGCTGTCAGACCCATTCCCTACTGAGAGCAAGATATTTGTGGTTTTTCTATTTGTGAGTGTCCATGTGCTTGCGCAAATGAAGACAGCTTTATCTTTTTTAAAAAAATATACAATGTAGGGATAGTGTAGTATGTAATTATGGACAATGAAATATGTTCTTGGGCTTGGTTTGTGATAGTTCCAACTGAGAAGTAGATGCTGTTCTAAAATGGAACAATTTTCACTGGCCCTAAAAATAGCAATTAACTACTCCTCTTCCAGCCCCCAGACCCCTCTCTCTTGCCAGTTTTCCAGTTCTCACCATCCCTAGCCAAGGCTGCGGAATAGATTTCAAGCCAGCTCCCTGGGCAGATCTCTTTAACAACCAGTACTGCTATTTCTGATCCTTTTTTTTTCCCCCCCCAACGCAACTAGGATCTCTGAAAAGATTGATTAAATATGTTGGGAATGATAGTGTTTCAAATGCTCATTGCCTTTTTACATATGGTGCACACTTAAATAACTTTAACTATGTTTTTATCCATGTTTTTAAAAATTCTTATTTAAAAAGGTAATTGGTATATTCGATATAGTACACAGACCCTTGAGTTCATTCTGACTGGGACCAGATGGGATGAATGTGGAGCTCCAATATAGCTTTGGCATGCTGGCAACCACACTGAGCCCTGGAGGCTTTTGAGAAGGTTTACTGAGTGCATGTCGCCCTCATGCAGCATAAAACTGGCTATGTTTTATACAGTTAACCTCTGAAGACTGCCAAAGGGACCCATATTTCATTGGGAACACTGGAGAGTGGAATTAAATGTAATTCAAGACTATTTTGAACTTTTGCCTAGAATTACACTTACAATAAAAACTAGCCAAAATCTAACTATCAGGATTTAGAAACATCTGAAATTTCTCTTTGAACCCAATTCAGAGAAACAGGTGAAATGGGTAGTGGTGTTAGACCTAGATATGTTTGGTAAGTTTGTTAAGCTCAGAAAAGCTATATCAACAATTTTTCCTAAAAAGCTATTTCAAGGACAAATCTCATAGACTTTCCATGTTCACATTCTTTTGGGTGATGGTTAAATGATGCCCCTGAAGCTTTATTTATAAATGAAAGAAAATCTTCGATCAAATTAATGTATTCTATAGTTTTGGAAGATGTACATGAGCTGTTAACACAAAGTAAGGTCAAGTTTTATAGGTTTTTAAGACTTTCACTTATATGTCAGGAAATGAGAATCAATTATCTTACAGAATATTGAAGACAAGAATCTATGAGAATCTGTAGAGGCAGATTCAGGTTTCATGGGGCTTGAAACATAAAGTTTTGGAGGATCTCTTAAGGAAAAAATGAGAAAGTTACAAGTAAATTAGAAAAGAAATCACAACAAATTACAGATCTTCCAAAAACTGACATCATTATCACAAAATAGGAAGATTGTATAATGTTTTTTAAAATTACCTCTATTGTCCTTTTTTTAAAAAAACATTTTTGGCTGCATACTCTTTGATCATTTCATACAATAAAGATTTTTCTAATATTTTCCATAGAGAGACTAGAAATATAATACAGTCTTCCCTTTGACAATATTGATTGAGCTTTTTTTTGTTATTGTTGGTTTAGAAAATTTTAGCTTTTATTAGTAATGCCATGTACATTTTTTAGGCTTGCTGTCAAATTTGGAAAATTATCAAGTTTCTTTCACTTACGTATGTTTCTGAAAGATTTGGAACACTTTCCCATAGACTAGTTTCTGGCTGTGAACACTTATATCAGGCCTTGTTTTCTCCTTTCTTACCTCATCCTTTCTTGGTGCTGAATAACGTAGGCCACATTTGTTTTACATTCTCTGGCCCTGCATCTTTGGGCCACAACACAAGGGGAATTGGGACATTAAGTGGTAGGAGCATCCTCCACCAGGACCCATAGCAATAACTTACTTTACCTGGGTCACATAAAAATATCCCAGTCATTCCCAATTAAATGTACTCCCAGCTCTGCTGCTCTTTAGCTGGCTCCCAAAATGCCCATGCACACTACCGTACTCTTTGCAAGTGTGTGTGTGTGTGTGTGTGTGTGTGTGTGTGTGTGTGTGAAGGAGGAAAAGTTGTAGTGGAAGGAAGCAATCTTAATGATAGTGGTAATAGATTTCATTTTCTCAGGATTTACAAAAACATAAGTCTGTGTGAAGACATTGCTAGGGCTCCTCCTATGTTCTTGGAAGAGGCCCTTACAACTGCGGGTCCCAAGGCTTAAGCTTCATTGTCTTTACAGTAAATTTGTCTTTGTTAACATGTATTGAGGATTCATCAAATTCTCCAGAGAAAGGATATGGCACTTTCCCCTCACCAGCAACTTCATCTCTCAGGCTCACATTCAGTTGTCGTAAGTTAAGCATATGCTTTAAAATCCTCTGTTTTTAATTGGTGCTGTCTCATTTCTCCCATTAGCACCATCATCCCCCTCACTGCAAAAGCCTTTCATTTTTTTAAGTGAGCATATGCAGATATTAGGCTGACTGTGGACATAAGGTAGACTTAACATCCATTTCCTTTCTTGTGTTATTTCAGATGATCCATTCCCAGAAACAGCACTATTATATTTTCCATTCACATTAGCTTTGCTGGTGACTTTTTTAATACTCAACACGGAGCATGTACAGCTGTCAGTTGTTCTGCTATTACAAGTCCTGTCTGCTAAATGCTTTCTCACAGTAGTGGCATTGCTAGGCTAAGTGAGTGTCAGATTCATTTTGTGTCGAAATAGTCTGTCAAGTACACCCTCCCTGTTTTCATTTCATTGTAGAAATTAAGTTCTTGGTGGGTGAATGTATATATGTGTTTATGTCAGTCTGGATTGCTGATTTGCATCTTTCCTTTAGACTAATTACTGGTAGAATCCAGAGAGTTTTGATGATTTATCTTAGCAAATGGCAATTGGCAAATTTTTAAGAATTATGGAAAAATTAGCATTAATTTAAAAAATATTATTTATATAATTTCATACTTTGATAGCAAAGGAAAATACCTAAAAAGAAAAAAGATCACTATATATCTTTGAAAGCTGATTTTTTAAATAAAGAGTCTGGATAGCTGGTCAGGTAGAAAGTCGCCACTAGCCAGATTTTCAAAGAAAATGTGATCATAAAATGCCAAAGAAAAGCTTTGAGTTAAATAGTATCTTAACATTTTCATTTAAACACCCGGGATGAAAAGTAATAGATACTTTGTGGGTATCTGCAATATTATGTAAATTACTGTGTACCCCTGAGCTTAGCTGCTTTTTCTATTTAAGTCAAGAACTGTTAAACCTAGAGGAGTCATTTTTGTAGTTATTTTTACAAGTTCAAATTAATTTTAATAAACCCTCTTTTTAAATATATTTTTTTTGTATTTTAAGGTGACATTGAATATTGCTGTGACTCTCAAAATTTCGCTTTGCATGTGCAGTTGAAGGCTGACTGATTTAAAAGCAGTCAGCAATAAAGACAAAGGTGTTTAATTTAGGAACTCAAGGCAGACAGGGTCCATGTGATGCTTCATAGACAGTTTGTGCAGTCTACCATGGGAAAACCACTACATTTATTACTAGTTCAAGTCACCTTTGGTGGGAGGGGCTAATACATAATCAAGTGCCTTTTCTGTTTCATGCACTGTGTTAGTTACTAGTTGTTGTATTATTTCTTCAAATCCTAACAGCTTTTGAACTAGGATTTATATTATCTTCATTTTCCAGATCAGGGAAATAAGCTCAAAGAAGTGCAGTGGCTTGTCCAGTGTCCCACAGCTTGTAAGTGGCAGAACTACAAATGAACCCAAATCTGTCTGGCCACAGTATCTAATGTGCTACTAGTACACTATGTCACTTCTCCTGTAGTATTTACTAAACAGGAGTTATGACGCAGGGGTCAGATGTGGGTCAGTTATGTGGGGCTGTAGATTTTGGTCTTCGGTAGGGATCAGAATAATTTGAGTAATGAATTACCAGCAAACAGAACACAGGGGGAAGGGTTAGTATATAGCATGCGTGTTTAGGTGAGTGAGGAATTGGATCCAGGCAGCTAAGCTATAGTGAAGAGGGGCAAACAACTATCATTGGCTAGGCTGGCTGGACTCAGAGTCCAGAAAGCAAAAGAACTAATTGGAGGTAGGGGGCACTGTGTGTGAGCCAGAGATACTCCCTGTCTGTGTGATGCAAGCTGCTTGCTTTGGGTTCACAGGACCTACACAGCAGGTGTCAGAGGTATGCGGTGTGAGTTTCAGGACAGAGATTCTGTGGTTGCCTCATAAACTGACAGGCTAGTGTATTAGGTCATTTTGGCTTTTTTCTTCCCTGTCAAGCTCCTCCTGATCCATCATTATATCCCAAAGGTTTGGCTCAATTAGGAGGTCTCTGTTGCTGAACAACTGTCCATGCCTGATGGGAGGTGAGGCACAGACAAGGGCAATCATTTCCTCTGTTTCTGAGCCGGAGAGAAGCACCACGTCAGGAAGCTAAGTCAAGTACTGGCTGCTTAAGAGTAAGCTCAGGGGCAGAAATATATCAGAACTTGGCTATTCGTGTCAGTGGCTTTCTGTCCCTGTCTTTGGCAAATGATGGCATTGATGAGGTAAAGGATAGAGGCTAAATTTCCTATACTGTTTGAATGTATGAGCTTCCTTTCAGCTTTTTAATTTCTGACTAAAGATAAAATATCTTGGTTGGAAGCTAAAGGAGGTGGGTAGTGAGGAGTGTTCATTTCCACATATGTTTTCTCAGCTCTGTTTATGAGACTAAGAAGACAATCTTGGTCCCTTTGCTTAAAAGGACATAGTGTTTTAACACTTCTTGTTTTTAACCCCTTTCCGTCTCCACCTAAATGCTACCAGACAAGAGTAAAGTTGTGTGTTAATAATAAGTATTAATCCCTAAGGCAAAAGAATATGGGATAGGTGGTATCAGTGGGTAATAGGTGTTCATAAAATTTAACAAGGTGAAAAGCAGAAAGAGGAGTTGTAACAAACTTAGCAAAACAGAGGAAAGTATTACCTGCCATCCCGCAGAGGGGGTTGTAAGCCAGAAGCAAGATTAATATTTTAGAACTCTTAACGGTCTTATAGGTAGTGTGTTTTACAGAGGCAGCAGGCAGGTCTGAACACTCCCCAAATGCATTTATTCAGAAGAGTCATAGGAGCAGGGAGTTTTGGGATCTTTAGCCCTCCTCCACCTAACATGGTCATGTTATATTCTCCCCATTGCCTCCCATGCTTTTCTCATAGAAGAACTGAGGTTTGTTCTTTGAAGAAATTAATTGGGAAGCTCCGCCCTCAGGGACATCATATATAGCAGAGAGTAAAAGTAAATTACAGGGCTGAAAACCAGAAGGTTCAGTAAATCTACACAGAAGGTTCATGACAGGCAGGAGAACAGAGTATTAGCATCTTGAGAAAGAATAATTCTTAGATAAAAAGTTTTCCAAATCCTTACATCTGAGAGTCTTTCAGAAAAAGGCCTTTTTTTTTCTGACTGCTTTTCAGTGAAGTCTCCAAGGCAACATGCTCAGCCTATATTTTCTAACCTTGCAAGGAGAATTTCAGTGCCTCAACTTGTAAATGTGAATATGCAGGTCAATATTAAAAGGTATATGAAGAAGGCTTTCAACATGAAAAACAGAAAAACATGACAAATTGGGAAAAAAAAAGAGAGAGAGAGGAAATGAAGAATATGTTAAGATAACCATACTGAATTACTTAGATTTAGGATGATGTTACATTTATAAAACAAAACGAATCATTAAGTAACAGGTAAGAGGTCTTCTAAATAAAACAGTATACAGCAAAAAAAAAAAAAAAAAAAAAATTCAGAGGAAAATTTGGAAGATAGCACTCTTAGAAAGTAAACTAAAAGCAAAGATGTAGAAAATATGGCATCAAAGATAACAAAACTAGGAGATCAGTCTCTGAGGTTCAGATCTAATGTGAGTTCTAGAAAGAGGCCACAAGAATGGGGGACAGGAAATTGACATAGAAAGAATATTTTAAAATCCTCAAAACTGAAAGACACGTGTTTCTAAATGGTGTGCTGAGCCCCTCAGTATATGGGAGGGGAAAGCCTAGCTCAAGGAAAAACCACTGCAGTGTTCCAGTGATGGGAAAAAAGGAAGTAAACAGAAAAAAAATTGGAGTTAGACTTTATAATAGTAACCCTGGATTTTAGAAAACAAAGGAACAATGCCTTTAAAACTTTTTGACTTAATATTTCATATGCAAGAAAATGATCAATCAAGTATGAGATTAATTATATTTTCAGAAATAAAAATATTTTAAAACGTACCTTTTATATAACCTTCCTGGAAGGTTACTGGAGGATGTGACCCAGCAAAATTAATGGAAGAACCAAGAAAAAAGGAGAACATGGGTTCCAGAAGAAAAAAAAATACTGGAAAAAGGAAAGGGGGAAGTCCCAGGATGAGAGCTATGTAGCAGAACTGGGGTTGGGAGTTAGGGGGACATGGGGGTAACCATGAGGAGGGACTCCAGAAAAAAATTGGAGCTTATAGAACATCTGATGTTTGTTCATTGTGAAGAAAAATCATTTGTCAGACATAAGGCGTATCTGATGGCAAAGATTAAAGAAAAATGAATTACAGACTATGCCAACTAGGCAATTGTTATCTCTATGGAAAGCACAAAGATGGTATAAAAAGTAAACATGATCATAGTAGACAATACTAAACATTTTAATTTAACTGTATTTGGAGGATGGGAGAGGTACTAAATCAGTTGATAAGTATAAAATAGCTAATCTGTACTAGAGAACTCTGCACAACTACCCACTCTTGTAGATAATTCATGAAATATCTGTGCATCATTTTCTTTATCCCTGCCCTGACAGTTGGTCCCAGTCATTGTCTATCCCATGTTTCTTTGATACCATTCTGCTTAACCTGTATACTAGGGTTCTACAGAGAAGTAGAACCAATAATGTATGTGTGTATATATGTGTGTATGTAAGTGTGTGTGTTATATATATGGTGAGAGAGAGTTTGATTTTAAGAAATGCTCGTGGGGAGCTGACAAGTTCGAAATTTTTTGGGCTGGCTGGCAGGCCATAAATTTAGGCAACAGTTAATGTTGAAAAGTAATATTGAAAAGTAATTTAGAATGATGTTACATTTATAACAATTAATGTTTTGAGTTCAAAATCCACAGGGTAGGACAACGGGCTGGAGGCTCAGGTAGGGTTTCTGTGTTGCAGTCTTGAGGGAGAATTGCTTCCTTTTCAGGAAACCTCAGTCTTTGCTCTTAGGGCTTTCAACTGATTGGATAAGGCCCACACACATTGTGAATGGTAATCTGCTTCACTTAAAATCTACGGATTTTCAGTGTTAATCACATTCACAAATACCTTCACAGCAGCATCTAGAGGAGTGTTTCACCAGGTGACTGGGCACCATAATCTAGCCAAGTTGACACATGAAGTTAGCCATCACAATCTATTAAGCATAACCTATGTCTTAGTCTGCTCTGGCTGCTATAACAAAGTACTATAGACTGTGGGGCTTAAGTAATAAGATTTTATTTCTCACATTTCAGAGCGTGGAAGTCCAAGATCACGAGTGCCATCAGGTCAGTGTCTGGTGAGGGTTCTGTCTGTGGATTACAGATGGTACCTTATTGCTATGTCCTCCCATGGCCTTCTTGGTGTGTGTGGGTTAAGAGAAAGATAACAAGCTCTCTGGTGTCCTTACAAGGCCACTAACTTCATCATAAGGGCACCATCCTCACAACCTCATCTAAATCTGACTACCTCCCAAAGGCCCCGTCTCTAAATACCACCACATTGGGAGCTAGGGCTTCAACCGATGAATTTTTTGTTGTTGTTGGTGGGGGTTAGGGGGAATTACTCAGTTCACAGCAACCTGCTTAAACCCACCACGAATCTGTTATATTAATATAAGCCCTCAGTCTTTATATCAGGCCTGCTGGCCTTGAATGCATGGATCCCCAGCTACATGGCGGCATTAATATAGCAACCTGTATTTGTAGTCCTTGGTAGAATGCCTCTCTTGATAAATGGAATACAGCAACTCAGTATAGCTAGAAGTTAAAGTTAGAATTGTTTCACTGTGAAATAGATCATCACTATTATAGGTGCCATTGAAAGAGAAATCAGTTATACCAGCTATTTAACATCATATAGACCATACACTCATTTTGTTAAATAAATTTTCACTTTTTAGCTGTTTGTCCACATCCTATATTTACATTTTATGGAAGAGTTAAAAATGGAACTTAGGACAAAGCTTTTTACTGTCGACCAACACTGAGCCTGAATACAGGGGTCCATGTAATGTTCCAGTTTTAATCTGGCTTTAGAGTGCTAACTGCTTGATGTAATATTTTGTAGACATACACATCCCTGTATACTCTTAGTATTATTTATCTTCATCATGACCTTTATACTTAGACTGATCCGTGATAGGTTAGAATTTGTTCTGTTATTCTTACCCACAAGCAAAGCCCAAATCCTTTCTCACTTCTGAGAATCAGGAGGCAAAAGTTCATCACGAACCTTCTGAGTAAATCTGCCCTTTTGTTTTGGTATTTTTGTAGGTCCACTTTTGCTAATTAGGAGAAAAGACTGAGTCAGAGCATGAAGGTCCTATGGGCTAGCCTCATGATGTTTCCTCACCCTCTATAAGTGTCCTGTTTAAATTTGGCTCAAGAAAGAAGGATTTCACACTTCATCAATTTACTCAGATTGGTAGCTTTGAGAGAATTTTACATCGTATGAAATACGTTTAGGGCATCTCCCCCTCCTTATGTTCCTGTTAGGTAAATTTAGAAACTTATTAATTTTTTTTCTTACTGGAAATTCTGTGTATAAACATAAAATTATACCCAGGAATATGGCAATTTAAGGATTGCTTAACAATTTTTGAGTTAAGCATGTTTTTGAGTACATATTTTTGAGTACTTTTTATTTTGCTTACTGGCTCCTGGTACACTACTTTCTGAAGATGACTGGCTAGCGTGGTCCAGGGTGGATTTTATGCTTTGGTGAGTGATATGAGTGATATGATTTGACTGTATCCCCATCCAAATCTCATCTTGAATTATAACTCCCACAATTCCCACGTGTTGTAGGAGGAATTGGTGAGAGGTGATTGAATCATGGGGGCGGGTCTTTGGCGCCGTTCTTGTGATAGTGAATAAGTCTCACGAAATCTGATGATTTCATAAGGGGAAACCCGTTTAGCTTGGCTCTCATTCTTTCTCTTGCTGCCGTCATGTGAGATGTACCTCCTCTTCACCCCCTGGCTCTAGGCGTTCACTTCTCTACTTTCTGTCTCTATTCTGCCTCAGATTCTCCTTCACCTTCCGCCATGATTTTGAGGCCTCCCCTGCCACATGGAACTCTAACAAACCTGTTGCTTTTGTAAATTGCTCAGTCTTGGATATGTCTTTATCAGCAGTGTGAAAACAGACTAACACAGTGAGTGTATTTTTTTTAACTTTTAAGTTTGGGGTACAAGTGCAGGTTTGTTAGATAGGTAAACTTGTGTCATGGGGTTTGTTATATTTTAACTTGAAGGTTGATGTACATCTGGATTGCAAATGCAAACCAGTGAGTGATGGCTTAGCAAAGCATCATCTGTTACAGCAGTGAACTTTGTTTTCAGCGTCTAGCCAGTACTCATTAAGGACACTAGGTGTTCTTAGAATTACTACACAGCGTGAGGAGCAGAGAACATAGTCTCCTAATTCTCTAAGAGAAGGCCAGTTCTAAACTGCTTTGAGTTGCTGGGACTCTCTGAGACCACACAGTCTTCTCTTTTGATACTTCTTTTTTCCTTTGATGACTTTTTTTATTCTTTCACAATAGCTCAGCAGCTTAAATGGGGAAACTGGATCCTGGGTACCAAGCTGGCAATTCTTTGGGAAAATTTCCCCTTGTCTTTCTTAATGGGAAGCATCTACCTGTGCCTTTTATGTCTGTTTTCTAATAATTAAGAAGTGGTAAAGGAGGGAAAATTCAAGAATCATCTTGCCTGGCCTATCATTTTATAGGCATGATTAAGCCATTTAGAACAGATCTTTGGTGGTTTTTCTCCTGAAAACTCTATGGGAATAGAAAACCCAAAATGTCCTTCATTTTCTTCTCTTCTTTAAATTAAACCCCTTTCCATAGAGATCTTGCATGGACACATAATCATAGAATTTTAAAGCTGAAAAGAAACGTTTAGAGATTCCTTTTTCTTTCCATTTGACATTGGAGACATGGAAGCATTAAAAAGATCACATGGCTTGTTTAAAGTTATAGGTCAGTACCCCAACTTTGACTTGCTGTGTGGTGGTTGCTTCAAACATTACATTTCAGAATTTTCTGAAAGACACCCTTGGCAGACTTCATATCTTCATTGGTAAATTCACTCATTCCTTCCTCTAACATTTCCTAAGCACTCTCTATACGAGGCACTCTGCTCAGCATAGGGAATGCTAACATGAGTAAGATGAGGCTCCAGCCCTTACACTGAGAGTCTCCTAAGGAGCTGCCCCTTAATGTTTTCTTCTTTGATATGCCATAATATAGTGAGAGAAGCACTTATCTCGCCTAGGTTCTAAAAGGTGGAGACCCTTGTGCTGAGTTTGGGAAGATAAGCTGGAGTAATTCAGACAGAGACATTATGAAGGGACATATTGGACCAACAGAGCAGTATGCATGGAAAGCAAAGAGGGCACTGGGTCCAGACAGCTTGACATGGGTGGGATTAGGAAAGCCCGTGTGTGAGCATGTGGGAGATGACGCTGGGGAGGCTATACCTTCAAAGACCTTGCAGTTGAATATGTTGGCCTAGAGCTTAGGACATTAGTACTGGCTAGAGATGCAAGTAGATGACTGTCGGTATAGAAGTGTCATTAGAACCTGTGTGTCTTTAGTGTCTTTCCCCCATGCCAGAGTGTCTAGATCCTCTTTATTGGTTTGGGTATTTTCTTCACTCTCTTCCCCTTTTTCAAGAATAAAATCAAGAAGATGATTTCCTCATAAATGAACTGGGTTTTGTTTTGTTTTTAGTCTGAGTGGGTCTGGGTGCATAACATAAAATGGTTTTATTTATTCCTCATTACAGCCTTCAACTGTGCTATGCTGAATTGCTTTTTGCTATGTTTTAATGATATCTCGGGTATATCTCAGAGCTTTCTGGTCACTTTTAGTTGCATAACAAAACCCAATTCTGTCTCGTCCAGCTGAATATTTCAATCTGATATCTGGCTCAAGGATCACCTTATCATTTTGTCCTTCTCAGCTCAGTCTGAAGGATCTGGCATGGGCGTAACCTGGTCTGCTTGCTTGCCTGCCTGCCTGCATGCCTGCCTTTCTCCCTTCCCTTCCTTCTTCCCTCTTCCCTTCTTCCCCTCCTCCCTTCCTCTCTTCCTTCTCTCCCTCCCTCTTTCTTTCTTTTCTTTTCTTTTTTTTTTTTTTTGGAGATGGAGTCTTGTCTCACTCTGTTACCCAGGCTAAAGTGCAGTGGCACAATCTTGTCTCACTACAACCTCTGCTTCCTGGGTTCAAGTGATTCTCCTGCCTCAGCTTCCCGAGTAGCTGGGATTACAGGTGCCCACCACCACGCCTGGCTAATTTTTGTATTTTTAGTAGCAACGGGGTTTCATCATGTTTGCCAAGCTGGTCACGAACTCCTGACTTCAAGTGATCCTCCTGCCTTGGCCTTCCAAAGTGCTGGGATTGCAGGCTTGAGCCAGTGCCCAGCCCTGGTCTGCTTTTCTTATTTTACTCATTTCTCCAGGCTTCTTTCTCCTTTAGTGTGTATGTTAGGGATCAGTGAGAGACACGAGGAGGAGGGAACAAACCGTCTCCTTCTTAGCTGATGAAACTGCTGCCAAAGATCAACATTCTTGGGGTGGCCCAAGGCCAGCTGTGATTTTCCAGAGGAACTTTGGAGGCTCTGTGCTCTTTGTTCTCCCTCTTCTGGTCTGTGTCTGTACCCCTGTTAGCATGAAGCTTAATGGGCTGTGAACTAGAAAGTTGACCTTCTGGAAGACTCAGTTTAGATGTGTGGCCAGTATTATCTTCTCAAGGTCTTTGAGAATTTGTATTGCATTTCCAAAGCCCTGGACAGGCTTTAAAAAAAGTCTTATGGAGTTATTCACATATCATACAGTTCACTCACTTAAAATATACAATCAAAAGGTTTTCAGTTTGTTCACAGAGTTGTACAACCACCACACAATTTTAAAACATATTCATAACCCCCCAAAGAACCTCCATAACCATTAATAGTCATTCCTAGTTTCTCCTCCTCCCACCACCTCTCCCCCTTCACCCCCAGCTCCAGGCAGTCACCTCTCTACTATCTGTCTCTATAAACTTGCCTATTCTGCATATTTAAAAAAATATTTCTCTTATTTTAACTATAATTATATATCCTTTGATCAACATCTACTTTCCCTCTCTCCTCTAACACCCAAGTTTCTAGTAACTATCATTGTATTGTGTTCTTCTATGAGATCAACTTTTTTAGATGCCACATATGAATGAGATTGTGTGGTATTTATTTTTCTGTGCCTGTGTTATTTCACTTACTATAATGTCCTCCAGATTCATTCCTGTTGCTGCAAATACAGAATGAAATCTTTTTAATGACCGAGTAATATTCCATTGGGTATATATACCTGTTTTCTTTATTCATTCACTAATAGAAATGTAGGTTAATTTCCTACCTTGGATATTGTGAAAAGTGCTACTGTAAACATGCGAGTGCAGGCTTCTTTTCAGTACACTGATTTTAAGAAAATTGGGGCTGTAACTAGAGGTTATTTCCCATGGAACAAAATTGCCTAATGCTTAAATCTAAAACCTGAAAGAATAAGAAATTCAAAGGGAATATGCCATTTTAAAATTCCTTGTGAACTACATGCTATCCTCACCCCCGACCCCTAAATATAAGGCATGCATTCACTTAACATATGGTGTCTATCTCCCTTAGAACCGTTTCACTTCCTCTAGCACTTTTGAGTTCCATAGAATTTGATGGTTCATGCACTTGTGCTGGCCTAGCTTCCAGAGTTGGTTCCCTGTGGGTCCATCTCAAGTTCAGTGTTTGAAAAGGCTTCAAGGTCAGGCTTGGTGGCTCACACCTGTAACCCCAGCACTTTGGGAGGCCAAGGCAGCCGGATCATGAGGTCAGGAGATGGAGACCATCCTGGCTAACACGGTGAAACCCTGTCTTTACTAAAAACACAAAAAATTAGCTGGGTGTGGTGGCACGTGCCTGTAGTCCCAGCTACTTGGGAGGCTGATGCAGGAGAATCACTTGAACCCAGGAGGTGGAGGTTGCAGTGAGTCAAGATCACACCACTGCACTTCAGCCTGGGTGACAGAGTGAGACTCCATCGTAAGAAAATGCTCTGTCTTAAGAAAATAGTTTTGGGTGATCCATTTCGTAGTCAACAAGAGTGTGATGCTTAAAGATCAAAGTATTAATAGTTTGCCAACAGTGATAAGAGTTGGGATCCATCCACTGAGAGAATCCCTTGTTGTTTAATGTTAGAGAGATAGTATTAAAGAACAATGAGATGGAGGTGGGAGGCAATGATGTTAGCACATACATCTAACAGAAAAGTTATTTCTGGCCCATACTTTCTCTCTCCCTCACAAACTTTTGGTGAGGAAATAGTACTATATGTTAGTAAAGTTATATTGTTGACTAGTTTCACCTGTAAACTTCATATTATCCTTTCACATTAGAAATTAATATTCATAGGATGTTGGAGCCACCAGAAATCCTAGACTCTTGCTTTTTTAGTTGAAATTTTAAACAGAGTGAAATGCATATATTGTGAGTATATGATTCGGAGTTTTGGCCAACATTATGTCCACATAACCAATACTTAAATAAGGATTTAGGACATTTCCGTTACCTTTATACCCTCTTACAGTAAATCCCTAAACCACTTAGGTGACCACTATTCTTATTTATATCAGCATACATTAGTTTTGCCTGTTCTTGAGCTTAAAATAGACAGAACCATACAGTATTTACTTTTGTATCTGGATTCTTTCACTGAACATAATGGTTTTGAGATTAAGCCATGTTGTTGCATATATTATCTGTTCATTCTTTTTAAAAGATATTTTTTCTATTCAAATGTATAAATATAACTATTTATATATGGTTTTGTTGATGGGACTTGGGTTGTTTCTAGCTTTTGGCTATTCTGAATAAAGTCATATACATACAAGTCTTTCTGTGGATATTATATTTTCATTTCTTCTGGATGAATACCTAGGAATAGAATTGCAAGTCATAGGGTTGATGTATGTTGAACTTTGTGTAAAACTGCCAGATAATTTCTGAAAGTGGTTATATCATCTTATGCTCCCATCCTAAGTGTTTGAAAATTCCAGTTGTTCCACGTCCTCATACACATTTGGTATTGTGAGGCTTTTTTATTTTAGCCATTCTAGTGGGTATATAACAGTGTCCTACAGGTTTTGTTTGCATTTTTCTGATGAATAATGAAGTTTAGCACTTTATAGTGTGCATATCAGCCATTTGTAATCTTTTTTAGTGAAGTGTCCATTCACGCATTTTGCCTTTTTTGATTAGCTATTCGTTCATTATTTTCATTGAGTTGTTAAGAGTTCTTTATATATTCTGTAATCAAGGATTTTTTTCAAAGATATATACATATTTGTCAAATATGTATACATAACAGTGAATAAGAATGTTTTCTCTCAATCTGTAGCTTGACCTGTCGTTTTCTTAGTAGTGTCTAGATGATGAAGAGTCCTTACTTTTGATGAAGCTCAGTATATCCATTTAAACATTTTGTGGTTGTACTTGTTGCATCCTAAGAAATCTTTGAGAACTCCAGCATTGCAAGTGTTACTCCCCTCTGTGTTTAACTACAACTTTTATTATTTTAGATTGGATCTTTAGGTCTGTGATCCATTTTGCTATTATTATTACCATGTGAGGAAAGTTTTGAGAGGTGTTTTTTTTTTTTTTGTATGAATATTGAGGTACAATTTGTTGAAAAGATGAGAAGACTGTTCTTTTCCCCATTGAATACCTTGGCATCTTTGTCAAAGATCAATTGGTCATATATGTGTGGATCATTTTCTAGATTCAGTTGTTATGTTTGTCTTTCCTTACATTAATACAACACTGTTTTGATAACTGTAGCTTTATAGTAAGGCCTGAAATCAAATAGTGTGAGTCCTCCACATTTTGTTGTTGTTGATTGAGATTATTTCAACAATTTGAGGTCAAATATATTTAAAAATAAATGTATCAATTTTTACAAGGAAAGGCTGATGTTTTGAGTTGGATTGTGTTGTGTCTGTATATTTTAATAATATGAAATCTTCTCATTTACTTTTCATTTATTTATTCATTTATTTATTTAGAGACGGAGTCTTGCTCTGTCACCCAGGCTAGAGTGCAGTGGCGTGATCTCGGCTCACTGCAACCTCCACCTCCCTGGTTCAAGCAATTCTCCTGCCTCAGCCTTCTGAGTAGCTGGGATTACAGGTGCATGCTACCATGCCTGGCTAATTTTTTGTATTTCTATGAGAGATGGGGTTTCACCATGTTGGCAGGACTGGTCTTGAACTCCTGACCTCAGGCAGTCTACCCGCCTCAGCCTCCCAAAGTGCTGGGATTATAGGCATGAGCCATTGCACCCAGCCAAGTACATATCTTTTCTTTTCTTTTTTGAGACAGACTTTCAGAATTTCACTCTTGCTGCCCAGGCTGGAGTGCAATGTCGTGATTTTCGCTCACCACAACCTCTGCCTCCTGGGTTCAAGTGATTCTCCTGCCTCAGCCTCCCAAGTAGCTGGGATTACAGGCACCCACCACCACACCCAACTAATTTTGTATCTTTAGTAGAGACGGGGTTTCTCCATGTTGGTCATGCTGGTCTCAAACTCCTGACCTCAGGGGATCCGCCCACCTCGGCCTTCCAAAGTGCTAGGATTATAGGTGTGAACCACTGTGCCTGGCCCAGCAGAGTACATTTCTATTTAATGTTCTTATGGATATGGTTGAGTTAAGTTACAGCTTTTTACAATTTGTTTTCTATTTGTGCCATCTTATTTTTCTTCCTTTTTTTTTTAAATCTTTCTTTGCTTCATTTTAATGCAATCTAATACTTAGATTCATTTAATGTAAATTTAATATTTATAGTATTAACAGTTTATATTTGTAAAATCATTGCTCTTAGAATTACAGTGTGCATACTAAATTTATCACAATCTTAGAATTTATATTGTACACTTCAAGTTTAAGAATTTTTTACTATATAATTACATTTTTCTCCCCTTATCTTTTGTGTTATGTCATGCATTTTACTTCTATATGCATTATAAACCCTGTTGTATAATAATTGTTTTGCCTTTAGTTTTCTTTTAATGAAGTTAAGAAAAAAAGGTTGCTTTTTATATTTACCCACATATTTACTATTTCCAGTGTTCTTCTTTGCTTCTTATGAGTGTTGGGCTGGTATCATTTGTCTTCAGCCTGAAGAAATTTCTTTTTGTAGTGCAGGTCTGTTGGAGATAAATCTTCTGAGGTTTTGTTATCTCTGCAAATGTCTTTTTCACCCTCAGATTTGAAGGATATATTTACTGAGTATAGAATTTTGAGTTGACAGTCCCCCCCACCCCACTCCCCACAATTTAATGATGTTTTATTGTTGTTTGACTCCATTGTTTCTGATGAGAAGCCAGCTGTAAATTGAATAATCATTTCTCTGTAGTTAATATATATGTTTTTCTCAGGCTGCTTTCATGACTTTTTTCTATATCTTTGATTTTTTAGCAGTTTGGCATTATGTGCCTAGTTGTAATTTTTTTTCTCTCTCTTTTTTGTTTTTTTTTCCCGAAAATTTTTTTTTTCTGTTTAATTCTCTCTCTTGTTTTTCTGTCAGCTAACAATTGCACATTTTAGACCACTTAGTATTATTGAATAACTCATTTTAAAAAGCCTCAGTGAAGCCTCTCTTCACTGAAGTTCTTTTTTTTTTAAATTTTAAAAAATGCTTTTATCTATGTTCTTCAGATTGGATAATTTCTATTGATTTGTCTTCCAGCTCATTGATTCCCTATGCTGTAGTCTCCAATCTGCTACTAAGACTACTTGCTAAATTTTTCATATTACTTTTTACTACTAGAAAAGGTTTTCTTTTATATATTTCATATCTCTGCTGAGATTTCTCCGTATGTTCATTAATATGTCCATATTTTCCTTTCAGCCCTTGAACATGTTTATAATAACTATATTATAATCCCATCCACCCATTTTTACATCTGGATCATCTCTTGGTCTCTGTATTGGCTGCTTATTTTTCTTTATTATAAGTCACATATTCCTACTTTTTGTATGACTTGTTAATTTTTTATTGTAAATTGAACATCAAGGATCATTCCTTGTAGGGAATCTGGGGTATGTTGTGTTCTTTGAAAGGAAATTGAATTTTCTTCTGGAAAGCAGTTAAATTACTGGTGTGTTTTCTTGATCCTGTTGGACTTGGTTTTATTCCCCCTTAGGTTGGCTTTATTTTAGGTTTTGTCCTTAGTCCTAGGACATGACGTTTACTTCAGGGGAGAGGTATTTTCCCCAAGGGGTGTCCTTTCTGTGGTTTTAACTGAATGCTGAGGTGTTTGAGGTCTCTCTATTCTGACTGAACCAGGGTTCCCATGGCTGTCAGCATAGTTATGACATCTGGTATCTTTGTTCATCTCCCAGCCTTGCAGCAGTTACTTTCTGCTAGGATGATGAGTTTCACTCTTCACTTTTGCTCCCCAGACTTTTGTCAAAGACTCATGGGAGACCTTCAAGCTAACTTTTAAGTGCCCTGTTTCCTTCTGTGGAACCATCTAGTTTCCAGTACTCTGCCCTATGCATTCTGGTGGCTTCAGATGCTGTGAGCTTCAGTTTCCATCTCCTCAACTCAGGTACATAGTTCTCTACTTGAGCTTCACTTTCCTGTGCCACAGTCTGGAAAGTGTCCTCAAACAGAAAACCAGGGCAAATATCTTGACAGTTTCTCTTCTCTCAACAATTACTATCTTCCATTGCCTATTGTCCAATGTCTGAAAACAGGCCAGTATTCTACCAACTTTCTAGTTGTTTATGGTAGGAGGACAGACAGTCCCAGTTACAATAACTCTGCCATGACCTGAATGTGAAGTCACATTCCTTGTGGAATGCATATGAGAGTTGTATAGTTGATTCTCTGTCATTCCACTTTCTTTTTCTGTCACATCTACACCAAACTCAGCCTTTCAGAGCCAGTGTTTACAGAACTCTTCTTTCTTGGCTCTAAGCCAAGTCTTTCTCCTTTATTTTCTCACTTTACCCTTTTCAAATTCTTCCTCTTTTCACAGTTTGCCTGATTTTAGGAAATGGGACATTGTAGCACCCAGCATATAACATTCTATGCATATAAATGTGAACTACTTTTGGGAGTGTGAAATTTTCCCCCTGTTTAGAGAAGGACTGTAGGCCTTTTAAGTTCCTTTCCTGTTGTCTTTGAGTTTTACCTCTTCTGCAGAGAGCTGCCATAGGGTGTTTTAAATCATAGCAGAAACCTTCTGGGGGAAGCTTTGGGGTCTCTTTCCATCTAGTCCTTCTCAGAGGTTCCTTTACAGAGCCTGGTGTCAGCTTCACCCCTGAACCCATGCTTCTTGGGATGATTGACAGTTTATTCCACACATCTGAGTAGGAGCACTAATGCTGTGCTCATTATTCATTACAGAGAGATGGAGTAGACAGAGGTCTTCAAATTTGAGTGATGAATAGTTTTCTACCTGGTCACAATCCCAGCATTTTTATTTGTGGCAAATTTATCATTCATCATTACTCATAAAGCCTTATTTTTACTTCCCAATACTCCTTACTTAAAATTTCCTTTTGTTCCTTTTTTTTCTTTTAGCATCAAGATAATCAGACACTTATATATTTCCCAAAGCAGAAAACCAGGAACAAATTACAATGGAAATCACTGTCAGTTTTTAAGCTCTTCTTATAAATACAAACTAGCTTAATGTTTTTGATTGACATTTCATAAATAATGAAGTTATTATGAAGTTAAAATTAGTTATGTCTGCCTGCATATTTTAGCCTCAAAGTGTATGTTTAATTAGTTACTTTTGATGTGTTAGACATAATTATGTTTAACTTTAATTCAGCATGAAAATGACATTTCCAGATCCAAGTTTAGTGGTGTATTTTCCAACACACCAATAGAGAATTGCATTTCATCTCCTGGGGCCCTGTTGCTGCCTCCTGCCCTCCACCCCATCATCGTTAAAGTTAAATCAATATTTTTTAAAAAACAAATCTGATTGTGCCTAAATTATACATCCTAAGGCCAGAGCACCAAAATTAACACCATTTTCCTAGTCAGTGAACCTTGAAAATGTGTAAGTCAGTGTCTACGTTAATGGTTCAAATGACTTGTATTGCGGGGAGAAATCACATCTGCTCTCTGCCCTGGAGAAGTGATAATTATTTCTAAAGGTCTGTCTACAGAGAGGCTTATTACCCTTTAGTTGCTGATGGTTTCACTAACATGGTGGTAAGAGTTTCAGTAGTGTAAGCAGAGGTGGCCTAAGTAGCACTAGGATGAGACAGGGACCTGGGATGCTGACCGCAGTTCCAGGGTACAGGGAGAACTGCCCAAGCTATAGTTAGCATGCCAAATGAAAGTATGCAGGTTCATGAGCCAGTAGGCAACATAGGACCCATGATGTTCTTATTATCAACTGACTTCAGAGTCAGATCACCACTCTTTTTTCTCTCTCTTCTTTGCATATGGATTTTTAAATGTATTTATTTATTCTACCTATATTTATCGGTTATTGTTTTCTATTCAGTATAACAGACATGGAGATACAGGCCTGACAAATAAGTTGTCAGGAAAATAAGATCATCCAGCATAGTATAAATATTCTGATATGATTTATGAGCACCAGGGGATACAGTTAACCCAGGTCAGTTTGAAGAGGAGCTCATGAAAGTCATCTGAGCCAAGTCTTGAAAAATGAGTAGGATTTAGTAGGGCAAAGGGGGTGATGTGGGTGGTATAAGGACATTATAACTAGGGGGGAGCAGCATGAGAGAGAGTGACACACTTGGGACTCTGTGTAGTTTAGTATGCTTGGAGTACAGGGTATAACAGTGGGAGAGGTGGCATGGGAGATTGTGAGAGATGGGGCAGAGATGTAGGCATCGACCAGATCTTGAAAAGATCTCAGTTGTCTTCCCTACCATCTTCTTTCCACTATTCATCTGCTTTCCATTTACTTTTTGCAGAGTATGTAAACTTCATCTCTGTTGTCTGAATCATCATGAATTTTCAACTAATGAAGCTTAATTTAATGGTTTTGTTATTTTTGAAGGGGGTATAAACCCACCAGGACATTCTGGTCTTATATATCTTTATCAGGTGCTTTCTATTTTAATACTTAATAATTTATATTTCAACTGCAGATCAAATTGAAGAACTTGTCTCTGG
Source organism: Ateles fusciceps (assembly GCA_036589455.1). Lineage (NCBI taxonomy): Eukaryota > Metazoa > Chordata > Mammalia > Primates > Atelidae > Ateles > Ateles fusciceps. The sequence goes on along the minus strand of JAZHEH010001685.1, from coordinate 4,699,927 downwards.
TACCAGGCTATGGGTCAGACCTTATCCCAGAGGGGTCGAGGTTGTAATTGTCCTGGTTCAAGCCAGACCCTCATTTCCTGCTATTATCTGGTTCTGAGTTATTCCACAGTCTGCTTCTCTGCTCTGCCCTATTCTAGCCAAATCCTTCTATAATTCCTTTCTCTTATTCTTGCATCACTGCTGACATGTCAGTTGTAGTGAGTCCTCAATCTCTGTGTCTGTAATCACTCAAAGATCAATCTTAGATTTAAGCCATTATCTTTCTGTCATCTAGCTATTTTGGTTCTTAATTATTACATATGTAATCCATGTAAATGATAGAGATGTAGCTTTTTTGCTAATACTAACATGGCATCTGTTTTTTCAGTCTGCTTTTTGTCCTGGTTTTGGTGGGAGGGGTCCTATGAAGATCTATCATTTGTAGTCATAGGGGTGGGAAAGAGAACAGGTTTTTCTTTTTGCCATTTCCTATGTTTATAGGTGATTAAATATACCTGATTCTGTGCCTCTCTACTATGGCAAATGAATTATATTTGTGTCCATGGTGAAATTTTGCTGTTTCACTGTTTCAAACTTAGCTATTTGTTGAATCCATAGTTAATAACATTGCTGATAGTGAACATTTAACTATTTAGAAGACAGGCAGAAGAAGCAAATAGTGTAGATAATTCTGGAATCATGTAGTCAACACCTTGTTTATAGATAATTGATTTTTAATTGTCATTGTTAGTGTTTCACATTATATTACTAGCTTCTTTACTGTGAACCGAAAGGATGTCTCTCAAGAAAACTACATTTAGCATTTTCCTCTGTACATTTATCTAGAAAATTGTTTCCAAGTGTATTTTGAGGTATACTAGTTTGTAGGGATGTTACTTGGCATTAGTCGAAAAATTGGCTTTTTGTCAGGAGTATGGAAAATCTTGGGTTAAAACAAAGTCAGGTTTTCTTACTATAATTCTTTTGGAGTCTTTAATATACTAGTACACACTGTGAATTTTTAAGGCAAAACAAGAAAAAGAAAAAATGTGTAGTATTTTCCAGGTTCATTTGACCATGTTACTCTTTTGGGGGATTATTTGAAGAACTTATGTTGTGGGTTACATGGCAGTTGCTATTAGAACAATTGATGATGAATTGTGAAACTTTGCTTTTATAAAATGTAAATGGATTCATTTCTCATTTAGAGACAGATACTGAGGAGTATAAGTAGAATAATGAGAGAAATAAGACCTTGATGTCTTAATCTTTGAGTAGAGGCTTAGTGACAAAAAAAAATGCATAGATGGATCCAACCATATTGTGGGTTCTCATTTATTCATCTATTAGTCAGTCAGCAAGTACTGATGGGGTCCTCTACTAGGAGACAGGCACTGTGCTGGGCACTGCGATGGACAAGACAGCATTAGAGAGTGAGATAAATGCATGAAGGACTGAACATACCATTAGTGAAAACAGCTGGTGGTAAGTGCTGTGAAGTAAGTGACAGTGGCTGCAGAGAAAATAGCAGGGTGGGGGGCCGCTATGGCTAGGGCGATCAGAAAAGGCCTCCCTGAGTAGATGATGTTTAAGCTGAAGACCTAAAGGATAGGAAGATACTGTTCCCTTGAAAATTTGGGAGACGATCAGAAAGATCAGTAAGTACAAAAACCCTGAAGTAGGAAAGAATGTTTGGTGGGCTATCAGAGCCTGATGTGTTGGGAGCTTTGTAGACAAAGGGACGCATAGCATGAAATGAGGTTGGAAATGTTGATAAAACATGTAAGGCCCTGCAGGCTGAGTTACATGTTTGGTTTTTACTCAAAGAAAAATGGGAAAGCTTTGTCGAGTTTTAGGGAGAGGGAGGACATAACCCGATTTACCTGTGAGAATGCTCATGCTGACTCCTGAAGAGAGAATTGTAGCCAGAAAGGGTAGAAGTGAAGAGCCCACTGGGAGGCTGGTGCAGGCCCAGGTGAGAGACAGCAAAGGCTAGCTTATACTAGAGTGGTATTTAAAGAGGCAGATAGAGGGGATTAGGCAGGCATATTTGAGATATATGTCTCAGTAAAACAAATGCCTGAATTAAAACATGTATTATTGCAGCACAGGCACATTTTGAGTTGCAGCATAATTTTCAACTTGACAAAGGATACACATTGTCTCGTATTTCCTTTTGGTCCAGACCTTTCAGTTTTGGTCTTCACAGGGATCTATAGACTCCTCTGCCTTCCACAACCCTCTCTCAGGGTTCCACAACCCACTCTCCTCCTGAAAAGAGGAGAGTGATGTGTTATTCAGTTAGATATGAAGTAGGATGGGAGAAAAGAAATTAGTTTTGCCTGCTTTTAGTGTTGTAAGCCACTCGTACCTGCCTCTCACCTAGGCAAAAAAATATAAATAAATAAATTACTCTATATGATTCATTTTGGCTTACATTGGGACGTGAGACACTTGGATATATCATTTGTACATATATCTTCTCAGGGGCCGTGAAGGCGCTGTGGCTGTCATTGAGGGCAGGATTTTTTTCCTGGCTCAGTACCATTCTATTCCATTATGGCACATCAGTAACATTTATGATACTGCTTATGAAAAAAAGCTGAACATGAGGTAGTGTGCAAACCTATATTGGCATCAGTTTCCCTAGGTTTTCAAATAGAGAAGATAATCTTCTAAACCCAATGGATAGCCAACTTGGGAGAAATAAAGGGGGCTTTAGAACACTACTCCAGTTTTTCCATGTCATGGTACACATAGAAATTAGATCAGGTGTACAGTGCAGGGCAATGAGTGGACCAGGCTACCCCCAGCTGGAGAAGACCAGAGTCAGGGCTCATGCCCACTGGGTACTGGCTGGCAGCTTTGATAGAAGGGGAGTCAACATCTGTGGCATATATTAGGTCCCATTAGCTGCCTACCAGATGTACCTGTTACAGCATTCAAGGCTGGAGGATTTCATATGGAGAAAAGCCAAAGTTATACCAAGATAGGCCTTTAAAATCAGTTTCCCATTGGCTAGCCATATGCATAAAATTGAAACTGGATGCCTTCCTTACACTGTATACAAAAATTAACTCAAGATGAATTAAAGGCTTAAATGTAAAACCCAAAACATATAAAAACCCTAGAAGAAAATCTAGGCAGTACCATTTAGGATATAGGCACAGGCAAAGATTTCATGGCAAAAACATCAAAAGCAATGGCAACACAAGCAAAAACTGACCAGTGGGATCTAATTAAACTAAAGAGCTTCTGTACAGCAGAAGAAACTGTCATCAGAGTGAACAAACAACTTACAGAATGGGAGAAAATTTTTGCAATCTATCCATCTGACAAAGGTCTAATATTCAGAATCTATAAGGAACTTAAACAAATTTACAAGAAAAAAACAACTTCATCAAAAAGTAGGCAAAGGACATGAACAGACACTTATCAAAAGAAGACATGTATGCAGCTGACAAGCACATGAAGAAAAGCTCAACATCACTGGTCATTAGAGAAATTTAAATCAAAACCACAATGAGATACCATCTCACACCAGTTGGAATGGCGATTATTAAAAACTCAAAAAATAACAGATGCTGGCAAGGCTGTGGAGAAATAGGAACACTTTTACACTGTTGGTGGAAATGTAAATTAGTTCAACTATTTGGAAGACAGTGTGGCAATTCCTCAAAGATTTGGAACCAGAAATACCATTTGACCCTGCAATCCCATTACTGGGATTGCCCAAAGTAATGTAAGTCATTCTACTATTAAGATACATGCACACTTATGTTTATTGTAGCACTATTTACAATAGCAAAGACATGGCATCAACCCAAATCCCCATCAGTGATAGACTAGATAAAAGAAAATGTGGTACATATACACCATGGAATACTGTGAATCCATAAAAAGGAACAAGATCATGTCCTTTGCAGGGATATGGATGGAGCTGGAAGCCCTTATTCTCAGCAAACTAACACAGGAACAGAAAACCAAACACCACATGTTCTCACTTACAAGCGGGGAGCTGAACAGTGAGAACACATGGACACAAGGAGGGGAACAATACATACTGGAGCCTGTGGAGGGGCCAGGGGAAGCAGAGCATCAGGATGAGTGGCTAATGCATGCTGGGCTTAATACCTAGGTGATGGGTTGATAGGTGCAGCACACCACCATGGCACACGTTTACCTACATAACAAACCTACATGTCCTGCGCATATATACCAGAACTTAAATAAAAGAAAATTTTTAAAAAAATCAGTTTTCCAAGTCATGGCATTTGTATTCATTCTGTAGGAATGGTTAAGGCCAGTGTTAGGCACTCACTGACCTTCTTGATCTAAGAGTGGCCTCTTGGGATTAGTTTATTTCCTTGTCCATCTCAAGCATATAACTCTATTCAGAGTTGACAATTTGATTCACATCTTTTTTCAGTTATTTCCTCTATGATTATGTAGGAACTGACTGACAATACAGATAAAACACTTTGCCCAAACAGCATCAGAACTTAGAGATTTATGTATGAAAAAGTGATAATGTTTCTGGGTTGCTGGATTATAGGGGAGAACTTCCGGAAAAAAAACTCTAAGTCCGCTGTAAGTCTTGGTACTTTTGAAGAGAGCTTTAGGCGCAAAGTAGAACGTGGTATCTGCTAAAGCCAGTACCTCTAATAGCTAGCTCCCTGAAATACCCAGGATGGGTTGGTGGTGTTAGTAAGTAGTAAGTAGTAAGTTAGTAAGTAGTAATGATTATGACAGTGATTTTGGCAATTCTGAGGACGAAATACATGACAGTGTGAACTCAAGTCATTGAATTGTCTGCATTATCTGGTGTAAGATTTAAAACATTGTGTTTATGGCAACCAAATTTTTAAAGAAGTGTGTCAGATTTTAGTTGCTGTGTATTTTTCTGCTTATATTTTCATTGAATGGACCAGTAGTTTTGGATTTTTAAAAATTTTCATTAAGCAGACACCTCCCTAAATGCTCCCGCCTCACCCCCCAAAAGATCGTGTCTCAGAGTTTCAGAGAAAGAGGTCAATTCAACCAGTATACTTATTGGACCTTTAAGTATTCATTTTTTGCTCACAGTTTTCAAGATGAGTGTTTTTGAATGTTATAGCAGCATTTTTATTCTTTTTTGTAGTGGGGCTTAAATCAAGGTTTCCATTGACACCATGATCTTCCATGGTGAATTGACTTCTTCACAAATGGCTAGATTTTGCCTATGGCACAAATATAACTGATTAATAATATTAATAGCTTTACACTGTTGTGATGCAGCAAATGAGCTTCCGCACGACTAGTGGAAAGAAGATTGACCTCTTTGTGAAAGGATGCCACTGGAGTTCACCGTCAGGGCCCTCAGAGGGCTGACAATAGGTGTGGGTGTGCATGGCAGGCAGGTGCTTGGCCCCTGGGAAAAGAAATGGCCCCTCTCTCTAGGAGTGTGAATTTCTGCCACTCACTATTGTTCCAGATCATTTCTCTGCAAATTAAGAAGGTGGTATCTGTTTAGTGACTTCTCTTGAGCATTAGCATCATTATCTAGTGTCAGGAAACTCCCTGGAGTATAGACTGAAAAGGAAATGCCTGGAGGAATCTCCCTCCCTCCCCTGTCATATCAGCTTCTGGCTTCAGGCAAAGGCCAGGTGAGAAGGTGAGGTGCAAAGCCACCAGTATCACTACTCAGGTGCTGTGTGCCTGAGGAGTTTTGTGTCAGGATTCTGCAAATCTAGCTGACAGGTTTTTCTGTGGCTTTCTAATTAAGTCTGTAAGTGTTGACATCTTTCTTATATATACAAAAAGGAGAAAGGAGACATGCAGCCCTGAAAATGAAAAAAAGAAGTCGGTTTTAAAAATGTAAAATCGACAGGCAGTAATTTTCCTTTCCTCTATGTGAAAATGACATCAGGAACTTCAGCACATTGGCAGGATCTCAGGGGTATAGCTTTCATTGCCTCTTTTTATTCTCTTCCTTAATATTTCCCACTTATAGAAGCTTCTAAATATGTGTCTGATGGCCTGGGTGCCCTTTTTTGCTATTATAACAGCACCTGTGGTAAAGGTGTATCCCAAAGAGTCATTAATAGTTCAGAAGGGTTTCTTTTTGCTCTGCTGTGCCAGAATGATATGAAATAACTTAAAAACTATTTATAACATACCTACTGAGAAGTTCCTGGAATATGGTAGTTTTCTTCTTTCCCTTTTCCATAAACAGCAAATGAAAATGAGAAGAGAACCTTTTGAAGCATACCTAAGTCTGCAGACAGAAAAGGCAGCTGAACCATCACCAAGCACCCTGTTATTTCTTACTTGTATGGAGGTGATCTCTAACTAGTGTTTTTTTCCTTTCTCAAGTAGGGAAAGGAATTTTGGTGGCTTTTGATATTTAATGCACATTAAGCAGGGATTATACAGAAGGGCTTTCTTCAGAATTCTTGGCCTGTTTTACGGAAGAATCATAAGACAGAGCACCTGGGTTGTTCATCTGGGGTGTGAGGGAAGAAACAGTTTACTTTGAGAGGGAATTTTCCGTTTTCCTTGGGAAGAAGTGAACTGCCTATAATAATGGAAAGAGGAAAGAGTTAGCAATTTAAACAATTTACATAGCAAATTAATAGCATAAATTATCTATTTGCTTATTTAAAATGGGCCAGAAATGCCTACTTTTTTCATGGAAGATTATTTCATTCTATGTACTAAAATAGAATAACACCATATAGAAAAGCAGTAAAAATGAAATAAGACTTTTGAAGACATATTAATATATGAAATATTTATTATACAGGCTCAGTAGTGTTTGCATTTAATCATTTTTATTGTATATCAGGGGTTAGTCATTTCATTCTGAATTCTGAAAAATGAACATGAGATGTTTTGCAAGCACTGCTTTTTCTGGAGTGTGCTCTCAGTGGAATTTACTGAGGAAATACTTATTCATTGAGAGGTGGGGGCATGTGTCTGTAAGTGCATTACAGATGCTTCCCACAGTGGCACTAAAATGATGAGAGGAAATGAGAGGGAAGCCAAGGGCAAGGTTGCTTCTATGATACGGATTCTTACTGGTATGCTAAGAGGACTGTGCATGAGTTGGGGAAACTTACTCAAAACAGCAGGGAGGCAGTACCTGTTTCCTAGCTCTGTGCTTTGTAAACCGCATCTTTCTCTTAGGCTCTTTGAATACTAGTCTTTGTATAAGCCTGTTTTATTTTTATTGTGTGTCCTTCATGTGGAATAACTATATTTTTTCTGTTTCCAGAGCATGTATATATGATTGTTTGAGGATTGGGGCCAAGAGTTGGAACATTTGTGACGTAGCTTTTCAGTAGTCAAGAGTTCACTGACTGAATGAGGCTGTATATCAAGTGGAATCACAGTGCAGGGCCATGGAAAGTGGGCCTTCACTGTAGATTTTCTGTATTAAATTGTGAGTCCTGAAGGGCAAGAGAAAGCCTTTTCCTCAGTAAGATCAGTAAAGTTTAATAACAAAAGGCAGGGGACGAAGTATTTGGTCACTAAATCCAGGTGAGTGTCAGAACTTGCCGTGTGAGGTGACGTTGGGGACTTGGATATTGGTGTGGAACTGGGTATAGGGCTTCATTCTTCTTCAGGCCACTTGGCCAAAGTGGGTGGCATTTGGCAGATGGTTAGCTGGAGCTTGGCACCAACCACTGGCAGTGTGCAGGGGTGTAAACAGGGTTGTGAAATGGTAGTATCTTCCAGCCTGTTCCATGTTTGAGACACTATGATCTGCCATCAACAACATAGTCATCTCTGCAAATGGTTACAGCTGTGATTCCTGGCAGTGCCATCCCACACAGACTGCAGAAAAGATTTATAAGGTCATGCCCCAGGCATCAGAACCATCTTGCATAGCCAACGAACCTCCTGGGGTTGATGTTACATTGAGAAATGATTCTGTTTTAGTGGATGCACTGCCTGATTGGCAGTTTGTGCCAAGGAGGTTTTTTTCAGGTCATTTGAAGCTGATAGAATAGCACTGGTTGAGAATTGACAGCAGGAGAGGGACTGTGTAAGACCAAAATGATGCCCAATACTCTGAGTTTGATATAAGATAATTACAGAAGTGAAGGTTCTGGTGGGTGAATACATTCTAGACACACCCCTGCATTGCCCAGGAAGAACATGGAATTTCAGATTGGAAGGGAATTTAAATGAAGGGGAGCCCTCATTTCAACCAAATTATAGGCTGCATTATGGAAAAAAGGTGATCTTGTTCCAGCATTTGTTAAAGGAACATTTTAACACTCTCAATGAGTATTTAGATCCTAAATTCTGTTTCAGGGCTCAGCTAAATTTTAGTCAAGAAATTCTTAAGAAACACCTTTCTGATGTATCTGGTATCATACATTCTCTGAGGATCTGATGAATTTAGGAAATGTTTCAAACTTTCCCTTTCCTAGTTTCGATTTTTAAAAATCTTTTTCTAGGGTAACTGGAATCAGGAGATCACTTAAAATGGTTTGTGATGACATCACTAATCTAGAGATCAGAGAATAGGTGGGAATTACTATCCCTTTTCTACGTTTGATTTTTTAAAACTTTTCTAGACAGCTAGAATCTAAGAGATCACTTAAAATGGTTTGTAATGACATCACTAATCTAGAGATCAGAGAATAGGTGGGAATTAGGAGAGACAGTGATAGGAGGTTTGAAATTTGGGCTGTTACTGTTAGAGAATGTCTTTAACCATGCATACTACTTCTGTTTACTTTTGTGGCCTTTGAAATGCTGTGATTTTATTAGCTAGCCAAATTTCAAGAGTCTGGAGGGGAGAGGTCTGGGAGGGGGGTTGAGACACATGGTGGGCAAGAACAGCTGGAGAGAGGCTAAGGACAGGATCAAAGGTACAGTTTTTTCTTCAACCCTGTCATTCTCATTACCATTTGGGGCACACAGGGTAGAAATCTAGTCACCTTGTAGCAAATGCAGGGTTTAGGCGTGCATTAGCGTGGCAGGCCTGAATAAAGCTTTCCCCACCAGTAGTTCTCATGCATTATTTATTTCTGATACCTCCGCTCTTACTCCTTTTACAGCTGCGCTCGGTCTGTAAGAGTAAAGGGTACACAGGAAATCCTCAGCTCCTGGCCCAGTGCACTTAGAGAATATTGCCTACCAATTTGGTAACTGTGATAACTGCAGCAACATTCTTGGGTAGCTTGTTTTCAGAACATCTTTAATGAGAGAAGAGGATTTGAGGAGGCTATTAGCCTTGGCTGTGCTAAGTTTAGAGTGCTGTCAGTGATCTACTGCATGGATGCCCCCTGCTGATTTCTTCCTTGATTAGTCTTTTCTAATGTTCTTGCCTGGATGCATCTGTGCTGTAATAAGAGAACTAAAATTCATAATCTTTGCTTGGGATCCCGAGGCTGTACTCTGTTCTGGAGCCCAGACGTCTTTTGTTTCCTAGCTTTGCCACTGAAACCAGATTTCCTGGCACTTTGGCTGATGGTTGGATGAGCAGCATCGAACATGAGAAAGAAAATGCGGGGAATGGAGGATGGTCAGTTACAGTCTAACTCAGAAAACAATATTCCAGCTGCTGGAATTACATTAGAAAGGGCGGTCATTGGTGAATACACATCCTGAATCAAGGAACTGGGTAAAAGTAAGGGACCAGTCATTTTAAGCTAAAAGACAGATTAAATAAAATCCCTGAAGTAATATTACCGGTGATTCCCTGCCACTGTCCTTAGAAAATCAGCTGGTGCTTACCTTCCCCCTCCATCCATTTCTTTTTTATAACTGTCTGAAAAAGTCTGACATGGGCTTTAGAGTGAGTTTTTACCAAGGAAAACTATAGGAAGTGAGCAACTGTGCAAGTAATGTGAGCTTTGCCATATGTAGCAGGCCTCGGTCTAGAAAAGGAGAAAAAATTGTGGGAGGTGAGTGAGAGGCATCTGGGTGACAAAACAGTGTATACTAGAGGTGACCTGAGGGGCAGCCAGCATTCAGAAACAGAGAGTACACCTAGATCTAGGCAAACGAGGCCCTTCCAAAGTGGCTTAGATTCCCAGACCTAGAGGAGCTGACCTGTTAGGATATCAGTGCACAGCCTCAGACACTGGGGAAGTAAGATAGGGACGCAGCCCTCCTATGGGGGAGGAATGGATAGTGTTGGACTTTAGTATCTAGACCATAAGATCCTTCAGGGTAAATACCATGTACCATGCAAAGTAGGTCTAAATTAATACTTGTTGAACAAGTGAATGAACATGGAAAAATTGTTTCTTGAATGCTAACAATGGATTCCGATATAGGTCATTAGCAAGGGCAATTTAATGCTGATTTGTTGGTAAGTTGACCTATATATGTTGGTGAGTTGACAATCCTGTCTCTCCCTTTCTTCCACCAAAAGGACAATTTTAGTCACCTAGGGGTGTTGCTGAACCCAGTTTGTAGGGAAGAAGCTTATTCTAGAATCTGATCCAGTGACACTAGTTAGATGCAAGAGAAACACAGAAGCAGAAAACACAGAGATGCCATTGTATGCCCAGGCATGCTGCTGTCTGACTTTCAAGAAGGGAGTACCTTCGAGTTTGTAACTCAGTGAATTTATACTCTTCCTCCCGACCCCCGCACCCCCCGCCACAGAGTATTTAAGGAAACTATCCAAAGTATATACAACATAACCCCACATGATAAAAATACGTAGAATCTTCGACATGACAAGCCAGTATGAGAGACTGGCCCACTTTTATAATCTCCCATTTGAGAACAGCACTTTTACTAAGCATGATTGCCTTTGTGATGTTTGCCTGGCAAGGTCAATGAATCTTGCTTTACAAATCTGTTTTGAGTCAGATTTAATCATATTTATTTTTCCTGCAAACACACACACCAAAATTTAGTCTTAAGTATCATCTAAGTAATCTGGATTGTGAAACCCTGGTTCTATTTTATAAGCAGTGCTGAATGGGAAAGAGTGATATTACACTTTCTTTTTGCAGTCTTTCCAAGCTGCAAATAAAATAAATTTGCACCTGAAATTCTCTATTAAAAAAGTCAACTTCTAAGTTTTGGATGCTGCTTTTATTGAAATAATAAAAAGTTTTACCCTAAAATCTTTTCTTAATCACAATAGTGTTTGTGTTGTATGAAGTATTTATGGAGCAAATCAAAGCTCTTGGTCGTCACTAAATATGTTTGTCTGTTTATGTGTAAATGTATGTTATATGTACCCTTGAATATGTGAGTGTTCAGAGTTCTGTCATAAGGTGGATTTGTGATAAGGCAATATTTCTTAAAGTCTGACCTTCCTACCACCTGTGACAGAATCACCTAGGTGCTGGTTAAAATGTAATTATTTTGGCCACATGCTCTCAATCACAATTTTTGAGGCTAAAACCTGGGAATCTATATTTTCTATAAGCGCCCTCCAGTGATTCTGATACAGAAGTAAATAAGAATGAATAATTATTTTTTTGGTAACGTGATTAATACCAAGTAAATAGGAAGTAAGAAGGGAAAGGTCATAGTGTTTAGGATATTGGAGAAAAACTTTACAGAGGATGCAGAATCTGAAATGTTCTAGGTACTAAGGCAGGAGGCAGGCATTTTATGCATAAAGAATGGCTTAGGGCTGGGCGTAGTGGCTCATCCGTGTAATCCCAGCACTTTGGGAGGCCGAGGCAGGCTGATCACGAGGTCAAGAGATCAAGACCATCCTGGCCAACATGGTGAAACCCTGTCTCTACTAAAAATACAAAAAATTAGCCAGGCGTGGTGGCATGTGCCTGTAATCCCAGCTACTCCAGAGGCTGAGGTAGGAGAATTGCTTGAATCCAGGGGGCGGAGGTTGTAGCGAGCCAAGATCACACCATTGCACTCTAGCCTGGGCAACAAGAGTGAAACTACATCTGAAAAAAAAAGGGCTTAACAAAAGGTAGAATTTAAAAGATCAGAAAATCTAACACTGAATGTTCTCACTCGTAAGTGGGAGTTGAACAATGAGAACACATGGACACAGGGAGGGAAACATCACACACTGGGGCCTGTTGGGGGGGTGGGAGGCAAGGGGAGGGAGAGCATTAGGACAAATACCAAATACATGCGGGGCCTAAAACCTAGATGATGGGTTGATGGGTGCAGGAAACCAACATGGCATATGTATAACCTATATAATAAACCTGCATATGTATCCCAGAACTTAAAGCATATATATATGTGTGTGTACATACATATACATATATATATATATATAAAGATCATAAATAGGCCAGGCCCAGTGGCTCATGCCTATAATCCCAGCACTTTGGGAGGCCGAGGTGGGTGGATCACTGGAGGTCAGGAGTTCGAGACCATTCTGGCCAACAAGGTGAAACCCCGTCTCTACTAAAAATACAAAAATTAATCGGGCATGGTGGCGGACACCTATAATCCCAGCTACTTGGGGTGGCTGAGGCAGGAGTATCACTTGGACCCGGGAGGCAGAGGTTGCAGTGAGCTGAGATTGCACCATTGCACTCCAGCCTCAGCAACAGAGCAAGCTCCATCTCCAATCAATCAATCAATGATTATCTGCCTCATTAAAGTGAAAGACTTGTTTCAGCTAGGGTAGTAGAAGGAGATACTTGTATGAGTAAGATGAAGCAAGCTGTAATGAGGGGCTTCTGAAAGAGAAATTTACTGGAGTTGAGCTCAAGGAGAATGGCACTGACAGTGACATGTAATATTTGGCCCGCATGAATTCTTTTTCTGTCTCCTATCAAAGACAGAAATAGGCATGATCTCTCAGAATTTTGAAACAGAAAAATGAACCCACATGATTATAGGAGGAAAACCATTTGGGAACAATATATTTGGTTTTATACTATTTGCTTAGCACAAAGAGATACGGATAGAAATTAGTCTGTCCAGACACCATCTTTCCAATCTTAGTCTCATGTTGTGATTTCAACATTCAGCTCATTTTTACAAATGTCTAAGTCAGAGTCACTATGTGTATGTGTTATATTTATTTGTATATGTTATGTAAGGTCTTTTCCACCTTTCTTTTATTTCCTTGTCTGTAGCCAGTCTAGTGTAAGAATTGAGAATGAGCCCTTAGTAAATCACAATTTCTTCTTTTTCCTCTCCTTTGATGTTCATGCTTATACTGTGAGGCAAATCAACAGGCCTCATTAGGGCATTTTAGCTGTGAAAACCAAGTAGTGGGGGAAATTAGTTCAGTGATGTGCTCAGTGTCATGCCTGGCTCCATGAAGCAGGTCGAGCCAGGTTTCTGGATCCCCCGAGTCAGTGCTTCTTCTCTTTAACATGCCATGGCTTCTTTGAATGGACTTGCTGATTTCTCCATCCTCATCCTCATCCCGGAGAGAATCTTTTGCAAACCCATCTCACTGCATTGCAATTCTTCATTGACTTGTTTGTCTATCCCCTGTACTTGATTTGGAGTTGAGCTCTTTGAGGCCTGGGGTTATGTCTCTTTCCTCTGTATATCCCCAGTCATGGCATGTAGTAAATAGTTATGATGTCTCATTAAATGAAAGAGTGTGTATAATTTTGTGGTTAAAACTAATATAGTCAAAAACATAATACTGGACTATGAGAACCCAGAGGGCATCAGTTGTTATTTTTCTCTCTCTTGTATTCTCAATTCCTGGCACAATACAGCACAGAGTAAGTTCTTAATCAGTATTTATTGCATGAAGAAATGGAGGAAGATGAGCAAGGACTGTCACAGGTAGAAAAGAACTTCATTTGACTCCTGAACCTGATAGAATAAGTAGGCATTTCCTAAAGGGCACTAAGTGGGAAAGGGATTCTGTGAGCAGAAGACTTGGGTGAATGAGGAATTGGTCCTTATGAGAACTAAATCATTAGTTTTTTCTATCTGAATGGTTGCTGTGTTTATAATGCAGATGAGAAACTACCAGACACATTTTTTTTTTATTGAGAGTAGAAGATTATTGTATCCATAAAGGTTTTGAAATGTCCTTGGTGAATGCAAGGATCAATTTTTTGATAAGTATAACGGGTGGTTTATACTGTTATGTTTTGGCATAATTAATGGACAAGCAATATGTTGGTTGACATGAGTGTCTCCTAATGGAGATTGGTTAGGAGCTAACAGTCTGCACGGGCATTTTTGGGAACTGACACTAAAAGCTGAGGAAGTTCGTCATATCAGGTAAAGCCAGAAGGATCTGTGAAAGAGATAAGGATCAGAACAAAATGATGAAAGAGTGGATGTTGGATATCTATGTCCTAGTGGTTTTCATTAAATGAAAGTAATTACATAAGTTATTTCAGTTAGGTGGCAATTGTGATTTTTCCTTGCATATCTATGAACGAGGCTGTTGTAAGTGCATTATTACTAGGAAATACGGCATGTTAACTAAATCCCAAGCCATTTGATGACTAATGCCACTTACAATAAAGTTGACCTTGACTCTGTGGTTTTAATTGGATATAGCACCTGTTATTTGGGGTTTCTTGACTCAGAGAATTCATAGAACTGACATTTCCAACAAATAATGTTTTTGAAATGCTCTCATGCTGAACAATGGCACTGAAAATGTATTCTGAGTAGAATTTTAAATCCGAGGAATATGATATGCATAAAAATTTGACTTTTGTGCAGTGGCATCAAAAATTTTCTCTAGGACTGGTACATTTATGTGAGAGTTCACTGGGCCAAGTAGACTTAATTATGAGGTGAAAGAACACTAAGTGATTTTATTAGCATCTGTGCTGGTGGCAAGAATAGGAAATTGAAATTGTGAGAAGAACTGCGGGACCACCTACAATAATACTGTGATGAAAGGAAAACTGAGAAATGTTAAAATAGTAAATGTACAAAAAATAGGGTTCACCCAGTGCTCACTCTCTAAACTTTTATCCATGGGGGAATCTGGGAGATAGAGTTTTGAAATATTTCAAGAAAATTTCTGACCTCAGTATACGCCTTTTAATATGCTTACAATAAAAATGTACGGGATTAGGCTGGGTGCGGTGGCTCACACCTGTAATCCCAGCATTTAGAGAGGCTAGGGCAGGCGGATCACCTGAGGTCAGGAGTTCGAGACCATCCTGGCCAACGTAGCAAAATCCCATCTCTACTAAAAATCAAAAAAAAAAAAAAAAAAAAAAATGCCGAGCGTGGTGGTGTGCACTTTTAGTCCCAGCTACTCTGGAGATTGAGATAGGAGAATCACTTGAATGTGGGAGGCGGAGGTTGCAGTGAGCTGAGATCACACCACTGCACTCCAGTCTGAGTGACAGAGCAAGACTCTGTCTCAAAAAAAAAGGCAGGGAAGGGGGGGGGATATTATCTTCAGGATCGTTAGGAAAATGGAAGAAAATGGAAGAGTATAATGGTGGTCATGATTATATTTAGGACATGATGCTACTGATACATGATCATTTCAAGGAATGGAGGTGAATACATATGTTTACTAGTAATGGCTAGTATTTACTGAACAGTTAGTTTAGCAAATACTGTATAAACTTATTTGATCTTTAAACAAGCATGTGAGGTAAGTATTATTTATCATTCCCATTTTACTGATGACTACAATGAAGCACAGAGAGGTTAAGTAACCCGCCCAGGTCAAACAGCTAGGAAGTGGTAAAGTAGAGATTTGAACTTGGGCAGCCTTTTGTTCCTGTGCTTTTAAACACTATAATCCCTATGTGTTTGAAGTTGGAAGACTACTCTGTAGTATGCAACCTCTACTGCCAGAGTTATTCAGAAGGCAAGGGCACAGCCCGTAGATAATAGTGTTTTCAAGAGATTTTATAATTTGTATATTTGCCTCACAGGCAGCAGGATTAGGTTTCAACAATGACGTAAGTTTCATTACAGGCAGAATCCAGCAAATTGTATCTCAGCATTTGCTGATTAAAGTCATGGTCTTGGTTTAATTGATTGGCTGGTTTATATGCTTAAAATTCAATATTGATATTTACAAGTGGGCACATTGGTTTTGATTAATTGCTGAATTTAATTCAGTACAGAGTACTTCTGATTGTGTAATCAGCATTGCTGATTTAATAATCAAGTCCTCCTGCTTCCCAGATAATGACATTAGGTACCCAAAATGGCAATTTGAAGATTGACACATTTCTTTTTAATTGAACTATAAATTCATTCCAAGAAGTGATTCTGTTGTCTCTTGCTCTCTTCCTTCTTTCATTGCCTTGACAAACATCATATTAAGTCTTGCTAAGTGCCAGAACTGTGCTAAGTGTAACGAATACAGTGATGAATATAGCAGGAAGGTTGTGCCTGTCTCTTCTTGTACTGTAAGTGCTGTGTGACTTCCAATGTATCAGATCCTTTTTTTTTTTTTTTTTTTTGAGATAGAATCTCGCTCTGTCACCCAGGCTGGAGTGCAGTGGTGCGATCTCAGCTCACTGCACCCTCTGTCCTCCCAGATTCAAGCAGTCCTCCTGCCTCAGCCTCCAAGTAGCTGGGATTACAAGCACCTGCTACCATGCTCAGCTAAGTTTTGTATTTTTAGTAGAGATGGGGTTTCACCATGTTGGTCAGGCTGCTCAAACTCCAGACCTCAGGTGATCTGCCCACCTCGGCCTCCCAAAGTGCTGGGATTATAGGTGTGAGCCACCACACCCAGCCCAGATCTTTTTAAACAACAACTATTTTTGAGTTGTCTTGAAAATGCTTTATAGAAATATTTTAACTCACATTATATAACCACTTATACAACCATATTTCCAAATGTCAGAAAAAATGTGGGGTTTCTCAATTAATGACATTTGGATGTATGGTTGTATAAGTGGTAATGTCATATGAGTATGAATTACAAATGCTCTATTACTGATGTTTATTGCATACAGTAGCCTCACGCAGTTAACAACCCATACTGTTTGTAACTGGAGATCTTCTAGGTATGCTAAAATTTCAAGTAACTTTTCCATCACTTGGCTGGACCATAGCTGTTTTTTGAACCCCTACTACGTGCCAGGCCTAAGCTAGAAGTTGAGTTACAGCAGCACGAAAGATGCAGTGCTTATCCTCCTGGATGAGACAATCTAGAAGGATACTGCCAGACTTGATAAGGTTATTGTCTGATATGAGTTAATTTTTTTTTTTTTTCTAGCTGTTACCATGTTAGGAAGACATTTTTTCTAGTTTAGGAAATTTTAGCCTATTTTGGAATGATTGATTGAAAATTCAGAATAGTAGTTTTGCTTCATCCAAAATTTATGTGACCCTCTACCAATTTTAGATAGAGACAAGATTAAGCATTTTATAAAAATTTAGGAACTACAGCCCAAATCAGAAAAGTTTAGGGGATTATCATTATAATTTAGTTCCTATGCTTAGAATAGATACAAGCCTTTATAAAGAAATTGTTTCATATAAATAAACTGTTTTTGAACTCATTTGTTATTTTCTTGCACAATACAGCCTTATCAGTTAGAGGGATTACCTACTTTTAAGTATGTAAAGCAAGAAAAAAATGATAAATTTTGTCAGGATGAAATATATTAATTCTGGAGTATAGAAATTATCATATGCTTAAAAAAAAAAAACAAAAAACCCTCTTCAAGTCCCAGTGCAATCAGGTTGTTTTAGTCAAGCTCCTTGGAGTCTCCCTTCATTGACAGGAGTAACTCCAGTGCCTAACTCAGTGATAGGAGGTAGTGTAGAAATTTAATGCACTAATAAGTTGTGTTGAGTAAATGGTCCTTTTTCGCATATTGAGTGACTCTGACACATGGAAACTGGGTTTGCTTCTTTATTGATGTAATAATTAGCATATCATTGATTGAATGTTTATTTTGTGCCAGTTATTTAATTTGGTTATTTCTTATCCTTCTAGTAATTCTACAAGGTATTCTTATCTTTATTTTACAGGTGAGGAAACTGAGGCTCAGGGAAATTAAAGATGCCCAAAATAATGTACCTGCAAATTGACAGCACCAGGATTGAAGTGCATGTCTCCATGGCTTTAGTATTCATGTCTTTTTCTCATGCTATGTTGTTTTACTTGGCAAGATAAGATGGTGGGTATGGACAAGTGGATGTGACACATAGATAGGACTGAGTGCTTTGAGCAGTGTCTATTGCTGTTTAGTGAGCTAGGCTGTGCGTGAGAATGCAGAAAAGAAAGGCCTTTCTGAACACAGCCATGATGACATTTTGTCAACAGTAAACACTTAAGTGTCTTTAGGAAGTGTGTTTTACATGTGTCACTCTAATTCTGAAATTCATTTACCCCAATATCATCCTATTTTTACTCTGATAGCATGAGTTAACCTTTAAGGAGAATACCTGGATAGTTGGTGGTTTGACAGTACCAAACCATTTCAGGCAACTCTTGATACATCCTCAAACTAGTTGTGAGAAGCCAGTGTAGTTCACCATTTTCAGACATTTTGTCAAATAAGACATTCCGTTTTTGTCAAAATGTTTCTGTTCTGAAACCCACTCTTTGAGTGTCTGTACCTCTATAGAAAGAACTCCTCCCTTCTTCCCCACTCAAACTATCTTGGACTGAAATGGAAGACAGTGTTGGGGAGCTTTCATCAGTAGATTTATCCAAGTAGTCTGGACCCATTCAGTGTGCGTTTGAGGAAGTGGGTTTTATTTAGGAAGCTGCTGAACTTAGAAGACCAACTTAATGTTGGAGTTGGCAAGATGAGCTTTCTTTTAGATTCAGATGAACTAAAGTTCAAAATCTGGCTCTGTTGCCTTCTATGTAGGCAGACATGGAAAACAACAACAACACAATTTCTATAAGCTTTGGTTTTTCTCAAGTGAAAAATAGGACCTAATAATACCTACCTTGAGTGTTTGTTGAAAGATTCTGTTTCTCCTTGATACTGACATTCCCTGAAATTTAAGAGGAAACTTCATCCCGAATGACATTTGTTTATGAGGAGGAAGAAAGGAAACTCATATTTATTGAAAGTCCACTGGCCCGACTTTGGCAGATCTGCTGCATACACTGTCTCATTTGATCTCTGCACTGTAATAGAGAGAAAGTGATTGGCTTTGGAGTCACACAGGCTTAGGATTGAATCCTGGCCTTGTAAATTCCACCCTGTTGGATGAAGAGGAAAGAGGGTGAGGGTTTCACCTTTTGTCAAGGGTGATATGGGAAAAGTGAGGGGCAGCTCTTCTAGAAGCCTCTCTTTTGGAGGAAGGGAGATCTGTAGGTTCCTCAGCTTCCAAAATTCCCCAATTGGGACTTGGGACTGTGCTCTCTATAGAAATAATAGGAAAATGCCATTATTAATATGATAGTTCTGTTGTACTGAGAGTTAAATACGATATATATTGGTCATATGGGAACATGGGCATTATTTCTATATAAAAAGAATTAAACTTCTCATAAGAAGGGTAACCATCTATAGAGTAAAATTTCAAAGTGGTATTTCTTGTTCAAGGAGAAAATAATCAATTTGTGATATGAGACCTTTCTGTGATGGTTCAAATTAGATTTCTTGACATCAGACCTAGCTCTTAAATCTAATAGGCAGCTACACAGATAGTAGCAGTTTTGTAAATGTGTTTTATGGACTTCAGCTTGCAGCACATTAAATGACACTGCCAGCTTAATTATAATAAAAGCTTCACAGACCCTAGCTGGCATTACAGGCTAGGTTTCTAAAATATTTTATGGTATAGTGATAGTTTATTTAATGTCACGACGTAAGATATTGCTCAGAAAATGATGGTGATCCTGAAGTGAGATGTGACAAGATTCTGTTTAGTGTTTGGTGAACAATAAAAGGGATTTTTAAAATAAAGTTTGGGGCAGTTAGGACAGATTAGTGAACTGGGGAAGAGGACTCTCCTTGGTAATGGTTCATCTTTGGACAGTCACATTTAGAAAACAGCTTTTAGGAAGGCGTTTGAACAAATAAAGAATCTACTGTATATCCCGATGTAAAAGGTTGTCATTGACTTTGACGGTTGTGCTGAGGACCTAAAAGGATGCGTGCTAAATAGCTGAATGCTTTTGAGAAGGCTCTGGGGTTTTGGCAGTGGGGTTTGAGGTTGGCTGCATCACAGCATAGTTGGTGAATGTCAGCTTCATGTGCAGACTTTTTATGGCTGCATCTTAAGTGATTATAATACAGTGTGCACTTTGCCCAAGAGAGAAAAATATTATTTTTCCTTGTTCTTCTGTTCTTTGCCCTTTATATAGTTGCACAAGGCCCTAGAGGAATCGTACTATTCACATCATCACCTTTTACCTGTTTGTTTCGTATGAGATGTGAGGCACGAAATATCTAAATAAATTACTTTCTCCGGGCCTCATCCCAGTTGTGACAGGGGTAGAGCCATTTTCTGTCTTCATTTTTAACCACTGTTTAACCCACACTTAGAGTTTGCAGTGAGACAGGGATATACCGTAGGTAAAATGTCATGACCGTGTTCCCCGATGCACCCGAGTGAATGCTGGCTTATTTTGATGAGGGGGGAAGTCTAGGTGGGAGAGCTGTCCCCCAATACAGGACAGTTTCTGACTGACTAAGGACCAGCTTAGGATACTGAGGAGGTTAGCTCATATTCTTGCAGGAATTTAGTTTTCTGGTACTCAGACCTGTCAATTGCAGCTACTAGCGGCAATAAGAAATCCCAGTGTTTATCTTGGATATGAAAGACATTTCAAAATAATGTCTTTAGACAAAATGGCTTTCCTCTATTCCAACTTATAACACGGCCTAAGCAAACTTGTACCACAATGATGATTATATATTATGAACCAAGTCAGTCCAGACCAGACCAGTCAAGCAAACAACAAAAAATTTGATCTACTTCAGCATTTGAGAATACCCATTTAAGAATGTGCCCCAAAGATGACAAAAGAAAAATGGAATTTCTGTTGTCATTGCTGTTCCCCTGACATCTAACTATATAAGGCCTACAGCACTCTGTACTGTTAAGAAAAAAAGCACCCCAGAATTCTTTCAGGATGCTAGATGGAAGCAAGGTTATATGGACAACTGCATGTACTTTTCAGGAAAGAGGAGTAGTTCCATCTGATTTTCCACTTCAGTTTGGTAGATCTGAAGGGACAGAAACCATGAAGACTACTAAAGTCCTATTCTTCCCAGAACTTCAGCCCATTTGTCTCTTTTAAATTCAGACCATCCAGGAACTCTTGATCCTTGCAATACTGGTGACTTTTGAGGAGAAAATACGTAACATGACTTTTGACATTCACATTTTCCGTTAGTTCAACGACAGTGTCCTTCGACCTTTCCATGGATAAATTATTCGTACATGCTGGTATTTTGACTTACAACATAAACTAGAAGTAGTGATTTTGATTCTTATTTTGTTCCAGTTTTAAAAGTTCTTTAGAATTCTTGGTTCCCTGGTGATAAGGCTGAGAGAGAGGGAAATACACACACTTTAATGTCTTGAATTCTATAGTCAGTTATTTGGAGAAGCTTTCCTCTTCCGCTGCTTCCTATTTCCCTCCTGCCCTCATTAACACTGCATAATTCATACCATTCCTCGGGTCTCGATGCCTTAACCTGTTTATTTGACAGTTTCCATCAATGCTCAAACATAGGATTTTGGCTTTTGCTGGCTTTTAGCTATTCTGGTGAGAGTTGTTTTGAGACTGCTTTTAAAAGCTTAAGCTAATGATCTGTTAATCGTTGTTTTTAATGACTTTGCAATGAAGAGAAAGTAACTAACATTTAGTTAGAATCTAACCATGTGTTCAGGCACTGTGCTAAGAGCTTTTCTATGAGTTTAATTTATCTTTATAATAATTCCCCCAAATGTAGCAATATAATTTCCCTTTTGCAGATGTAAAACCTGCTCTAAAGGCTGTGTAACTTGCTCACGGTCTCACCATTGGTGCAGTGATTCAGGCTTTCATAGTGCTCTATTTCTGCTTCTCAGAGGGTTGTCCATGGAACAGCAGCAGCAGGAGTTACATCCCAGCACAGACCTACTGAACCTACATTACAGTTTAACAAGATCCACAGGTGATTTGAATGCATATTAAAGTTTGAGGAGACCAGCTGTACTTGGAAGTTCAGATAAACTGCAGGCTGCAGTAGATAAGGAGGGTCAGGGGCACTTGCTTCCGGGAGGCACCGCTTGGCTGTGATAGCGAATATCTGCTTTTCTATCTTTGAATGAAACAAGGGCTAGGAAAAAATGAAGAGAAGCATTGAGTAAATGGTGACTCGCAGACTAATTTTTGAGGTGTAAGAGCATGACTGTCACTATCATTAATAACAGCAAACATCTATCAAGCACCCTGAGGGCAGCTCTCAGTTTATGAAATGATTTAGACTGCCTGTTTGCACTCTAAATTTATCAGGAGAAAATGTGTCCTAAATTAGAATTTCTTGGACTGTGTTTGAACACCTGGAGACACTGCTAAAAATGCAAGAAATCATTAATAATTAAGTGTTTAATGTTTATTATAGTGACTCCAGTAGTTTAGGTCTGAATGTATAATGTAGTAAAGTTGTATTTTGTGATGTAGTTACAATTTATGATGCATTAGGGCCCTTTAAATAATCGGTATGTACCATGCATGATGGCCATAAATACAGGTTTTGAAGAATAACTTTACTATTTTACATGATTATGAAGATTTATGATGATTTTATTTTTGCTTTTATGACATTATAGATCATATCTGTGACAGCTATAATATCAAATCCTTGGTCAGAAACAAACACCCAATTACAGTACAGTCCCAGTAGGAAAACATGATTTGCTTTTTGAGTATCTACTTTATAAAATGATTTTTAAGGATTTTAACTTGGCAAAAAGGAAGTACTTTCTGTGCAGCACTTTTATTTTAACATTCATTTATTTGATAGTTATTCAGTGGCTACTATGTGCTAAGTAAATCGATCTCTGATTTTGAAAATCTTACCATTTACAAATCTTAAAACTGATTTGGTATAATACTTCTAGTTTTGTATATCAAGGATAGACTTGTTAGCCTATAATACTGAGATAAAAAAGCAGGATAACTATGTAGAGAGCACTTTATGTTTCTAAAACGCTTCTATATACACTGTCTTATTTAATTTTCACATTTGTTAGGTTTTAACATGCTCATTTTATGGAAGGATAGATGATGCATTAGATGAACTTGTTGCCATTTGCATCCTGAAAGTCTTTTATTATAGACGAAGAATTGTATTGTCCTGAACATTCATGGCTGATACTGTTACTGTTTGTACAATCCAGTTGGCAACTAATCACGTTCTTTTTGTTATAACTCTGTCTTCTATTTTTATCTTAATAGTCTTTAATATTTATCTTTTTATACATTTCAGTTTTACTTTCCCAACTAGCCTGCAAATCTCATGTGTGCCATATTTCTCTTTAATCATAAAGAAATACTAACTATTTCTTTATAGTACCTGGCACATTGTAGGCCCTCAGTAAATTTAATTGAATCTGAAGTGGGAATAAGGAGAACTGATACCTTGATTTGCATCCTACCTTCATTTGTTTCATTCTCTGAGCAGTATTTTTGCTTTAGGCCAGTCAAGCCTGGGACTTCCCTCTCTTTTCCAGGCCTTTGCTGTAAGCCATGTAATTGCACAGCAGACCATAGTGCGACAAAGAGGATTTGGAGCCCTGTACACTCAGTTTTGCCAAACGTTCACTGCTCTAATAAATCATCTATTGGCTAACTTTGGGGAATTCCAAGGGACTTCTATTTGCCAGCCCCATCTGGTTGCCATGGATACTTGCTGTGACATAAGGTTGTCCTACAGGCACTGGAACATGATGTTGTCTGTGGCAACAAATAGCTCAGTGGACGGCAGAAGGAACAGGGGGTGGGATGGGAGTACCAGGTACTCACAGGGAGCTGGGACTTTGGTTGGACTCAGGAGAAGCTATAAGAGGCATTCTAGTCAGATAGTCAGGACTGGGTCTGTTCAGGGAGCATGTGATATTAGGAGATAGTGTTGTTGCAAAGGTAGTTAGCATTGAGGAGGTCCATTAAGGGCAATAGGTGAAGTTTTGGCTGGTGAACAGCCATGTGGTCATGGGGATTCTGGAAGCAGGTAATCTGCAGAGACCAGGTGAGCTAGGAGTTGAGATTGGGTCTAGTATGAAATAGACCAGAGACAGGAGTCAAGGGCAGTCTTGAATGAACTCAGGCACTTAGCCATAGGGGGAGGGCAGAAACAGAGCCTCAAGATTGTCAGGAGAGAAGGCAGAGCTAAGGCATAGCTGTCTAGCAGAAGTAAACCTGCGGTCAGTGCTGGAATCAGATGTGTGATGGTGTAGAAGAGATAGTACTGACCTAGAGTGGAAAGTTTTGACTTCTGGTTCCTAGCTCTTCCACATACTAAGCCTGCAATCTTTAGGATTTTTTTTTTTTTTGACTTCTCTAGGCCTCAGTTTCCTGTATGTAGAATGAAAAGGGTGGGTTGATGTGCGTTTTGCAACCCATGACCTGCGTAGAGTTTGCCCTTCCAAAAAGCATTTTGTGTTAAAATAGTTTCAGAAATGCTGCATAGTATATGTTCTCCCAACATTGCCAAGATTTATAATGCTCATTATTATCTTAAAGTAGCCAGTGATGCACTATGATTTTATTTAGTCTAGTAATTCTGAAACTGATTGACCATGAAATATTTCTTCCCCCGAGACAGCTGTTGATTTGGTGAGGGATTCTGGAATTGGAAGGAATATAGCCTGGAAAAGACTGGACTCACTGATTTTTCAGATGCCTGCCATTTGAGCATACTCATGCATTTATGAGGCTGTTGATACACTAATTATCTGTTCAGTTGGCTGGCTATGGATGATTCCGTCCCCTCCTACAACTTTAACTTGGTATTTCCTTCTCCCTTTCCTCTTAAGAGTTATAGTATAGACCCTGCTGCTGTTTGGAGTTTCCTGTCTCCCAGCACTGGAACACTGGTCCCTGGTTCCCAGATTATCACTTAGAGGAAAGGGTGTGGATAGTGTCTGTAATTGTTCCTCCTTCCCCTCCCAGAGCCTTGGTGTTGGTCTTAAAGTCAGCCTCCCCCATATCTGCTTCTGTTCCCTTACCAAAAGAACTTCTCTTTCTCCCATCCCCCTTTACTTCATCTGTCATAGGCTTCTGGAAAACTAACCTCCACATAGAGCATTATTTCTGCCACTGGGAATGTGTTTTCCTCTTTCCAAACAACTCATTTACAAATAAACTTTTGGAGTTCTGCCCATCTCACTTCACCTCCCATGAGGTTGACTGAGGTAATTCCTCGTATACAATCTGTTTAAACATTTTGCTATCAAGAGCAGGAAAAAAAATACTAATTGTTTTGTCAGACCTCATTTTGCATAAATAACTGAACAGCTTGCTCCCCCATCCCCCCACCTGCCTTTTGGGAATGGGAAGATTTTATAAAATAAACTTGGTGCAAATAAAAGTGACTTTTTTAGTGGTTGAATCAAGTTATGGTAATAATTTTGAGACTGAAGATATTTACTGAAATAGCAAGAACTTACGAAGTTTATACCATGAGTGTAATATTGTGCCAGACACTGTGGGATATCAACCAAATGGCCCTCAAGGAATGCTTGTAACTGAGTAAGACCAGCATATGGAATCAATTGGAATGGGATTCAGTGTTAATCTGTATGGTATTCCATTGAGTTGAGGGAAGGTATGGTATAAATTCAGAGACGGGACTGACCCTTACAGGCTGATTTAGTCAGTGAGGCCTCTGCCAAAATAGAAGGCTATAAAGGCCAGCTCTTGAAAGATAGGTGGAATTTGTAAATTTTGCAAAAGAATAGTGTTTACATGGATGAACATACGCAAGCAAATCAAACCTCCTCAGATAAAATATATTTGAGACTCTGCCATGTGCTAGGCAGTGCATTTTGTATTATAGATAACAGTGAGAATTCCCTCTTTGGGGCAGGAAGTAGGTGTGTAGGACCCGTGAGAATGAATGTATGTAACTAGAATAACTGAGAGAACAACTAATCCCAACTTCTCTGCTTAGTTCGAAGTCAGAATTTTCCCAGCTTGGTGTAATTCTGTAGGCCAGCTAGACTCGGGGATCAGCTTGGTGTTGGGACACCTGGATTCAGATAGAATGTTGGCAAGAAACATAATGTCAGGGTTATCCCTGAGACATATTTGTTAAAATAACTTAAATAGAGATTTGGGTTAGTTAACAGCTGAGATTATACATTTCAAATAAAATGTTGGCACTTTTCATTTGGAATCATCCAAAGAAGTGCCCCAGCAACAAATTTGGTTTGGACAGCTTTTCACCCTTAATCTCTGTCAGGACACGGTTGGCTTATATAATTCTCCTATAAGCTATTCTTGCATATCAGTGGAAAACCAATTTATCTCTCTCTTAGATATTTTTTCTCTTATAAATTTAGATAAAACCTCAGAATGTTCTGTTTTACACTGGGTTTGAGGACCCACACAAAGGAACTTTGGTCCTGTTAAATGCATAGGAAGATCAGTCCAGTGATTTACCTGAATTTTTTTTTTAACTTTGTTATTCACAAAATTGACAGGTTATTTTTGAAGCTCAGTGGTCAACTCTTTGGAAGCCATTGAAGTGGTTTACTGGTGTAGACATGATCTTAGTACTTGAAAAAACTCACTTCACTTAGCTAGATCCCATCTGCCCTATCGGTTGAATAGAGACAATAACTATTGTGAGGATAAAGCAAAAAGTGTTGAGAAATTATTTAGTAAGGGGATGTTCTCCTAAATATACTCTTAAGAATTTTTATTTTTGTACAGACACGTAGTTGACTGCCCATAAACATTTGCCAAATAAATGTATGGTTGAAGCTTCCCACTTCTGTGCCACAAAACGGCAACATGTCACTTTTTTATGGTAAACAGGCATCACTGACATTCATTAAATTGCAAATATTAACAATAGTTGTCACAGAGATTTTTTAAATGTCCTTTTCTTTTTATATGTCTTATCGTACATGGCTAGAAAAAATCCCTAAACCAGAGCTGTGATTTTTCTTCTATTTTCTGTTAAAGTGGACTTTCTGTTCAGAGGGCAAATTTTAGCTTCAAATATTGGGAAATTAACTAAGGTTATCTCATGTTATAAGAGATGCACCTGTAAATGGAAGATGGCAAAGTGGAAGATTTTTCTTATCATTAAAGGCCTGTATTTCTTATAGCCAAGTCAATTCAGTTAAGACTTGAAGGCACCAATTATTTTAGATTTTTCTTTTAAGAAGCAAACTTTAATAAAAATGTATAGTTACTTTGATTTCCTTGCTATCCATTTAGGCAATTTATCTATAAATATATTTTCACAAAATAAATTCCATGTTAATTGGAGGTTTACTTTCTGTATCAAGGAACACGCCTACACTTGTATGGAGTGATCCAAAAGTCTACATTGGCATTGCCAGGATAGCATTTCTCCGAGATCTTCTCTCCAAATGAAACATTACAGCATTTTTCGTAAATATTAATGTATGAACTAAGGCTGTCTCTCTTGTCTTGCAAAGCTAAGTGGAAAATTAAATACTTAGCCAGACAACTCAATTCATCTGTCCCTAGACTCCTCTTTTTCCTCATTAAGAGGAAATTTTACCTGAAATATTAGAATTGTATTCATAATTGGAAATGAGTTTTTCAGAAGGGACTGGAAAAGGGTGCTTATTTCAAAGCCCCCCCTACAGATTATTTTGATTGATGCCCTTGAACAATTCTTTGGAATTTAAACTTTTAGAAATCTCCATTTTAGTTTGGGAAAAGGAATGAAAATAATTTTTTAAACTCTTAAGTTGTTCACAAAACTGCTTGCCTATTGTTATGTAATAATCTCCAGTTCCTATTTTCTCTATTCACACCACCTCTATTCTCAAGTGGAGCCTTTATGTATGAAGTTGAGGGATTACCTGTGATCACTTCACTCTCTCTTTGACTAACCAGATTACCACAAATTTTCCAAAATCCAACCCATCTTCTTTATTCTTGTAGTAAAGGCTGACATCTGTTATACATTTCATCTACTCAAACACCTTTTTTTTTTTTAGCACTTTTGTGTAGTCCAAGATGTTAAAGCCAATATAATTTGTCTTATCTGTGCCTATCAATACATCACTTCCTACAGATACTTAATAGAATTTTTTGTATTTACCTGGTTTTCACTCCCATTTCAGATTCCCAATGCTTATGTTTAATGCTGTATGCAGTAGTCAGTGCATTCACTGAAAACTACCCTTTCTTGCTGGTGTTAAGTATAGATGGCTGAGTGTCACAGCAGCCCATGAAAGCCAAGGATAGGAAGCTAGTCTGAAGACTATGTGGGCTGCCATGGGTAGAAGATTTTGCACCAATGATAAGCATAGTCCTAGATCTGCCATCATGGTGCTGGAGCAGGAGTAGAGTAAAGCAATCAACCAACTCTCCTAGAGAAAGCCAGAAACATGTGGGGGAGGGGAGTAGGGGGGTGATATCAAAACTGTAGTTAGCACTAGAATGGAGGCAGATAATAATAAATAGCTAGAAGGAGCTACATGCCAGGACCTGTCTTCGGTGATTTACACATAGCAACTCAATCTGTACAACAACCTTATGGAGTAGGTACTATTATTAACCCATTTTTCAAATGGGAAAACTGAGACACAAGAGTTTAATAATGTCACAGAGTAGGTACTAGAACCAGGATTCAGACCCAGGCAGTCTAGCTCTCACATCCATGCTTCTAACTGCCAGTCTACACCAAGATGATTGTTTTCAAGGAGATGATTCTTAAAGTAGCATAAACGGAATATTTACAAAGATAGGGTAACTCTTTATATATATATATATATATATATATATGTGTGTTTGTGTGTGTGTGTGTGTGTGTGTGTTTTAGGTTTTGGGGTACATGTGAAGAACATGCAAGATTGTTGCATAGGTACATACATGGCAATGTGGTTTGCTGCCTCCATCCCCATCACCTATATCTGGCATTTCTCCCCATGTTATCCCCTCCCCAACTCCCCACCCCCTGCTGTCCCTCCCTAGTTCCCCCCCCCCCAACAGACCCCAGTGTGTGATGCTCCCCCTCACTGTGTCCATGTGTTCTCATTGTTCAACACTTGCCTATGAGTGAGAACATGTGGTGTTTGATTTTCTGTTCTTGTGAAAGACAGGGTAGCTCTTAAGCGCCAGAACAAATTTCAAAAAGAATTCATTAACTCCTGGTAAATGCTGTTTTGCAGTAAATAAATATTTCACACTGTTTTTAGATGCCGATAAAAGTAGAATATAACATATGGAAAAGACAATAGAATAAATAAACAATGGTTATGACTGATATCACAATGATGCTGAATGTATAAGGAACTGATACCAAGTAAAAGTGCATTTTATGCATGTACCAGCTGTACATGCATCTCAAGAGAGACCTCTGATTTTTGAGTTTCAGCAGTTGAAGTCAAGTAAAAGACTCAAGCTTCACAGATCAGGACCCTGTGTAATGTCTTGGAAACTGACTGGGTAACTCACTGGATACCACACACAAAGTGTCTAGGCAGTCAGCTTGGACCTCAGGTGCAGTGATACTGAATAGCAAGACAGAATTTAGCTTCTGAAGGTATAGGAAATGGGGGCTGAATCTAACCAATGCAAGGGTGACTGGGTTAGTGCTCCAGGGAGATTTTGTGTTC
Source organism: Ateles fusciceps (assembly GCA_036589455.1). Taxonomy (NCBI): domain Eukaryota; kingdom Metazoa; phylum Chordata; class Mammalia; order Primates; family Atelidae; genus Ateles; species Ateles fusciceps. Next base: position 4,670,350 of record JAZHEH010001685.1, on the reverse strand, counting down.
AGGGTAAGTTTGGTGCTACTCCATCATCTGCTTGCTATTTAGGTCTGAGTGAACAGAAGATAACGATAGAAAGTTTCTGACGCTGTGGGTTTGGGAAAGTTCCAAATGCCCCCCTTTTGATGCTTCTTGATGGGGAAGAACCTTCTCTAAGCTTATGTGGATTATTTGGCTGAGCTTCTGAATCCTCCCTACAAACTTATCAAGTACACAATCATGTTAGTTATCATAAAGCAAGTATTTTTCTAAGCCTCTATATAGAAGGCTGATTGAATCTTATTAGAACAGGATTGAGGAGCTGTAGCTTCAGACTTATTATGTGTACCCCTTCCAAGCAATTCATTTTTCTCCATATGTATTAGGAACTAAATTCTTAGCTTGATAGCAATGATAGGATATGAGAAGTTGGTGTCTCTTGTTGATAGATGGAGTTCTCAGTCACCCCCCACATAGAGAGCAAATAGGAGAATACATTTCAAATGACTTGTTATTTAGACTAAGAAGATTAATCTGTCTATAAATCAGTTCATTAAAATGGTCATTTATGGAAAGATATATATATATTTGTAAATGTAAGAGGTATCCATCATTTTTCATGGATTTGAATTTAAAGAGGCCATAGGCCTATTGCTTTATTCCATCTTAATGTTCCTGGGTACGTCTTAGGAATAAACTGCAAATTAAAAACAATTCATCTTGTCCTGTGTATAACATGATGATTTAAGAAGCCTTTCTCAGAAAATCTGCTAAGCCAGTAACCTCAAACGGAAGCCCCAGTTGGGTCAGTGGTGCTAATGACAGAAATCTGAGCTGCCAACAGAGGGGAGAAGGGTGTATTTATAGACAGTTCTGTTAGCAGACCCTCCATTTCTTGCATTGTTTAAAATCTTGCATGACTTTGTCCTTTCTCAAGGGGGGAAATAGATTCATAATTATTTTTCTACAGTGGTGTAATGCTCCCTATAGCTATGTACTCCCCGAGGAGCCAGGATAGAATAATGTTAATTATTAATTAAAGAAATACAAGCAGAGGCACTCCTCTGGCCAGTCTCCCTCCATCCAGCAAGCCCTGAGATATCTTATTAGAATGGAATTTTGCCAAGCGTATTAAAACATCATTTAATTATTATTATTTTTAATTAGAATGTCTCACTCAAACCATGTGGGACCAGGTAGACTTTTAAAAAATAACCTTAATGTGTTCTAAAGGGGAATGTTTTTGTTGTTATTTGCACTTCTACTTTATTCACAATTGTATTTATTCCATAAAGTCAACTGCTTGTATTTTCTTTTAGCTCTCCTAATCTTGAATTTGACAAAGATATTTTTAACTCTTAAAATACTCAAAGGTAGTATTTTTATGTCCAAGAAGCATGCACCTTAGTTAAGCGACTCTTTGGGGTAAAATATTGGTGTCAGACTTGGGCTTACAAACATGAATAAATCACAGTTCTTTCCCCATGGGACATGGATATAATAGTCTATTCTATTCATTTCTTCACTTTTTATTTATATTTTTCTTTTTCATTTATAATTTAAATTTTTCTCTAAACAGTTGAAATGACCATGCACTGAAAAGGGATAACTAACATGAAAATTTAAAGATTTTCAATTCTATCTGCTTTGAAAGTTAAAGAAGCACTCTTTGACAAACCTGACGAAAACAAGCAATGGGGAAAGGATTCCCTGTTTAATAAATGGTGTTGGGAAAACTGGCTAGCCATGTGCAGAAAGCAGAAACTGGACCCCTTCCTGACACCTTACACTAAAATTAACTCCAGATGGATTAAAGACTTAAACACCATAAAAACCCTAGAAGAAAATCTAGGCAAAAACATTCAGGACATAGGCGTAGGCAAGGACTTCATGACCAAAACACCAAAAGCATTGGCAACAAAAGCCAAAATAGACAAATGGGACCTATTCAAATTCCACACCTTCTGCACAGCAAAAGAAACAGTCATTAGAGTGAATCGGCAACCAACAGAATGGGAAAAAATTTTTTCAATCTACTCATCTGACAAAGGGCTGATAATCCAGAATCTACAAAGAACTAAAACAGATTTACAAGAAAAAAACAAACGAAAGATATGAACAGACACTTTACAAAAGAAGACATACATGAGGCCAACAAACATACGAAAAAATGCTCATCATCACTGGTCATTAGAGAAATGCAAATTAAAACTACATTGAGATACCATCTCACGCCAGTTAGAATGGTGATCATTAAAAAATCTGGAGACAACAGATGCTGGAGAGGATGTGGAGAAATAGGAACACTTTTACACTGTTGGTGGGAGTGTAAATTAGTTCAACCATTGTGGAAGACAGTGTGGCGATTCCTCAAGGACCTAGAAACAGAAATTCCATATGACCCAGCAATCCCATTACTGGGTATATATCCAAAGGATTATAAATCTTTCTATTATAAGGACACAGGCACACGAATGTTCATTGCAGCACAGTTTACAATAGCAAAGGCCTGGAACCAACCCAAATGCTCATTGATGATAGACTGGACAGGGAAAATGTGGCACATATACACCATGGAATATTATGCAGCCATCAAAAACGATGAGTTCCTGCCCTTTGTTAGGGACATGGATGGATCTGGAAACCATCATTCTCAGCAAACGGACACAAGAACAGAAAATCAAACACCGCATGTTCTCACTCATAGGTGGGTGTTGAACAATGAGAACACATGGACACAGGGAGGGGGAGCATCACACACTGGGGTCTGTCAGGGGAAATACGGGAGGGCCAGCGGCGGGGTGGGGAGTTGGGGGAGAGATAGCATGGGGAGAAATGCCAGATATGAGTGTTGGGGAGGAAGGCAGCAAATCACACTGCCATGTGTGTACCTATGCAACAATTTTGCATGTTCTTCGCATGTACCCCAAAACCTAAAATGCAATAAAAAAAATAATAAAATGGAAAAGAAAAGAAGCACTCTTGTATTTTGTGAGGATGAATAAAGATTATTGATTTAAGAATGCCATTTTATAGCACACAATATTTCTGTGATAATATAAAATCAATCTGATATTTAGTATAAGCAAAACAAAATTTAACAGATTCATTGTATGGCCAGCATGCATTTAAACTATACTTTTGGTCATTATGTGTATAATTATAAGCTGTATGGAGATGTAGTTAGCTTAAGAAATCATTATTTGAAGATTGTAGTTATTTTAGGTGTAGAAGTTTATTGTATTTACCCAAGTTTCTCAGGTAGCATACATATTGATATATATTCTCAGAGTCCGTAAGAGTTTGTGGACAAGAATGGATTACTTTATAAATAGTACATTGAGATATTTGATTTGTGGGGAATAAGCAACTTCTGTTCTAATGTCTGTGATGACTTCTGTTAGGTGATATAGATCAAATTATGTTTTGTTATCAACCAAGAATAATTTTAACGGTATTGATAGCCATGACTTTAAATTAAACAGAGTGAACATTTCCTTGGGTTCTCAGTTGTCCAGAGAGAGAGAATCCAGGAGAGAGTCAGGAAAGCAGCTCATTTGAAAACTGAACTTAGACATTTACAAGCCAGAAGAAACTGCACTTTGCCTGTGTCTGTCATTTTCTTCTGTCTGCCTCTAAGAGTTGGGTTGTAAAAGGTTTGTGAAATTTTTTGCAGATTGCATTGTGAGTGGCCTCTGTATTTATTAAGCCTACTAATGACTTAGCAGATCCAGGTACTTTGCTTTGGATGGCTTGGTTGTTGACTGAAACTTGCCATCTTCACTTTGGCTGACTCTTGTTTTTATTTGAAGGCACCACTGAATTAATTAAGGAGATGATGCAGGTGTTGTGTCTTAGGCAAAATATGGTTTTCATTCCTTCAGTAAATGCATCAACTAAGGGATAATGTTACATTACAGTATAATGATAAGAAGAGGATTTAAATCCAGCAGACTTGGTGCCGATCAAATTCTTTGAAATTTGCTTAATTTGGCTTTTACTTTCTCTCCCTGCAGTGTCTATGTTCTTCAGCAGTGAGGACTATTTTTTTTTTTTTTTTTTTTTTGAGATAGAGTCTTGCTCTGTTGCCAGGCTGGAGCACAGTGGCAGTGAGGACTATTTATAATGCTGCAGAATTGGGCTTTACTGGGCACACCTAAGGTTAAGTTCCAGAATTGCAACCTACTAGCTTTGTGACTTTGAGGAATTACTTAACATCTCTAAGCTGTCAATCTTGCATCAGTAAGATGGGGATGGTAATACTTTCCTCTTAGTTTTGCAGCGAAGATTAAATACATGTAAAATATGCATGTGCTTTTAGGCAAAGTGCTTGATACATAATAAATCAAATACATGTCATTAGCATTATTTTGTGTCATCTGATTTGCATGCTTGACGAGATTACTAGTCTGATATTGCCTAGTAACTCTTTAGGGAAGACAAAATGATGGAATCCTTGTGAAACCAGAAGAGGCCAAATGAACTTCAAGGTCAGCAGGAATTTTCCTGACCAGAACTTTTCCTCCCTACCACATTATTGTGAAGTGTTTCTAAAATTAAAAGGCATAAAGAACTGGGTGAACACATTTAGGTTGTCCTGTATTGGCTGGATTTAAAAGGACTTTTGAGATTTATGTTTTATTTCAATTTTACTACTGAAAGTTTTTTTTTTTTAAACTGATACATTGTTAGAATACTTTTATCAAATAAAATGCTTAGGGTATGTCGTTATTTCATAATTGTTTGACTTTTTTTTTTTTTGCAAGCATTCAGTAATTCATTCTTACTGGCGTCAAGTAATACTCCTTTATACTAGGGTTAAGGTGAAGGATTTTTTTTTTCTTTATCAGATAATTTTTTCAGTGCAAAGAGTTTTTAAGTATACAGAGTTTAGGACAGACATCTGTAAGGAAGTATTTTTAAAGAAGAGTGTTTTGAAATGTAAACAAGCCTTAGCTAAGCATATTTAACTGCCATAATCAGAACTGCTGTGCATCTATCACATGGGTGTGCTTTATTCTTTTTCTCAGAACATTGTAACATTGTCTTAAATATTTTCTGCTTTCCCAAGGCCTTATATTATACATGGTAGATATTCCATAAATGTTTGTTTAATGAAGAAATGAAAGAGTAGCAACCCAGTACACAAATGCCTTTAGAAAGACTATCTTAGCTTCCTTTAGCAGTTAAACCACTAATAAGGCTTACTGTAAAATACATGGCAATTGTAACCCGGGAATTGTGAGTGTTAAAGTCTGAAAGATCATCTACTTCAGTATTCATGTTCGATTATTGAAAGTTAAAACTCAGTGATGTTAATATGCCTGGACAGTCACAGAGTGTGAATTAAAAACAAAAACACTGCCAACCCAGAGCTGTTTGAACTGGTAAAATTGCTTCCTGCTGTGGGTATGCATTTGGCCTTTGGTCGCTTACCATGCCCTGATAAAATAACTTCTTCTTTCCTTGTGTATATGTTCAGTTATTGAGAATCACTCCTAAAGATTTGTCATATTTGCCTTTTATGCTAAATCAGCATGGCTGTTAAATTAAAAAAAATTTTAAGCTGTGACAAATGATATCCCAGCATAAAGTGTCTTTGTAGTATAATTAATCTAATTTTAGTGGACATAGTATTCAACATGGTATAGTTCACCCAGTTAGTATGCCTCAGTTCTTTAACACGGAGATCTATAGGAATACATGGATTAAAATATCTGCACTCTTGGAAAGAATTTTGTCTCTCCTTGATATAAATCAGGAAAGGAAAGGACCAAGTACTGAGAAATACTCAATAGTTACTGGGGATGAGTAGAGTAAGGCAAAGAAAGAGTTTTAAGTATTGCCCAGCTCTCACTTTGACTACTTAGACTAATATTTGCTGAATGCCTACTCTGCGCTAGTTCTCGCTTAAAGAACTTTTCATTATTAATTCACTTAATTCCCGCAACAATCTAGTAAGGAAGCTACTGTTATTATCCCCTTTATCAGATGAGGAAACTGAGGCATAGGAAGGTTAAGAAACTGGCTAAAAGAGTTAGAGCTGTCATCTGAACCCAGGAAGTCTAACAGAGCCTACACTCATAGTCACTGCATAATTCACTCTTTCCAGAATTTCCCTTGAAGAGCAAGGGGTCCCAAATGAAGAAGAATGAGAAAAGCATGCTAAAAGGAAGCGGCAGGGGATAAGCAAGACAATGAGAGGAATTTGGGAACAGAACAGAGGCGAGAGTGAAGGATAGAGAGAACTCACTGAAATGCACCCAAGTGGAAGACATAGGAGATTTGTCTCTGTGTCTCTTGAGGGAGGCTACATACTTGCTCAGCTTTCTGAGGCTTGAGGCTGGGAAGAAGGGGGAGAAATGAACTGGGGAAGGGTTTCTGCTTTGTAGCTCTGACTCTTTCACCTGACTTCTGTCGTCAGACCTTTCTCCATCCCCATACTTTGCTTCAGTGGCTCTTTGCTGTGATCTTCACATTTAAGCCAAGACTACAGGTCTCTTCTCTGAGCTTCAGATCCACGTGTGTAATTGCTTACACTGTATCTTCCCTCCCTTGTCTGGTGGAAATGTTAAGCGTAATGTGAACAAAATAGAACTTTTGGTTTCAAACCCCAGTTCTGCTCCTTCTCCAAGCCATTGCATGATTGCCACCACCATCCCCTAGTTCATGCCAAAAATATAGCGAAATCTTTGATTTTTTCCCCCCCTTTAATAGCTCACATCTCCACTATACATATGTTTTGTTGGTTCTACCTCCTGGCGACATATTGAATCTGGCTACTTTTTGCACCACTGCCCTGGCTCATGCACAACCCACAGTCATTTCTCGGTCCAGTCCCACAGCAGCTCCTTCAGTGGTCACCCACTCTCCACTCTTGTTTCTCTTCTCTCTGTGTGCCATAGGGAAGCCAGAATGATCATTTTAAAATACAAATCAGATTACGTTGCCACAGTGCACCACATCTGCCCTTCCCCAAAGGATTCCTCTTGCAAGTGGTACACAATCCAAGCTCCTTATGTTAGTTTACTGATGCCCTGGGACTTGTCTCCTTTCGAGGAGACAATTGCATCCTCCCTGTCATTTCCTTCACTTCACGTTGACCACTTCAGCCTTCTCTCTCTTCTCTGAATCTCTCAGGCTCATTGCCATCTTGGGGACTTTTCAAGTTCTATTCTTGCCGCTTGGAAAGCTCATTCCCAAATCTTTATATTTAGGTCTCAACTTGGATGCCCCAGATCCTCTCTGATAATGTAGATCTACGCTAAAGTGGTGGTGGGGCATATAGGGTAGTGGTGTGCTTATTTATATGTCTGTTTTCCCTACTAGAATGTTCCTGGAAGGGAGGAGCCCTGTTTGCTTATTTTTCAATGAATTATCCCTAGCACATAGTTAGTACTTAATAAATATATGTTAACAGAGTAATTACAAAGTATTTGTTGATAAATATATGAAAAATGCTAATGTACAAAAAAATTTAAAGTATGTGCTTTCAAATTGCATTTATCTAAACTAACTGGGTTTGTTTGAAATAATCACTTTGTGTACAGATAGATAATGTTAAGTAAAATGTGAAAACTTTGCTTTTCTTATATAAGGGAACATTCCTCGACTATTATATTATGTCTGAGTTTGTTTTGCCATCTGTTGTTTCATAGCCAGTATAGAGTATATTCTGGCTAAATTCAATGGATTTGTTTATGAATTCCCAAATGATGAAGTTCAAATTAATGATGCTTTGCTGGATAATTTGATAAAAATTACTTTTGTTTTTCTGAAATGTATAACTAAAAAGCTAACCATACATAGACTTTTAAAAGCATCTAAATATGCATAAAAATGCACACTAATTCTCAGAGAAAATAACATTTTTATAGGTTTACTGTCTTTTGAAAATTTGTTTTTTACAGATTTCCTGTTTGTTACCGATTTCCTTCCTTGTGCATTCATTGGCAATACTGACTAGATGCACTTACAAGAGGGCCACACACATTAAAGAAAATTGTTACATTTATTAAAATGGCATCCACTTTTATCCTCTGGCATTAGGAAAAGGCAGTTATTTTCTCTGGGAAATGACAATAACAGCAGCAACATAACAGTGGAAGGTAAGACACATTTTAACCCTGAATAGCTGTTAAAATGGTGTTCATGCTAAATAGCTCTTCAGAGATTGAAATATTTTCCATATAGTCCCCAGTTCTGTAGCCCAATTTATTGCCACTTACTTGGTACTTCCTTTGTGGGGTTGATGCTTTCAAAGGGAAGAGTAAAAGTGAAGGCAATTTTAGGGCATTAAAAAGTTCCTCTGAGCCAGGCTTCTGTTTAGATTGCTTGCTATTGTGTGTTTTATGAGCAGAAATTTAACTGCATCTTGAGTAACTGCTTCAAACTGTCCTGGGTGCACAAAACTTTCAGTAGCATCTGGTAATTGAATGATGAGGGCCTCCCTCCCTCCTTCTTTCCTTTCTTCCATTATTTAACATGTTCTAGCACGTAGCACTGTACTAGTCATAGGGCAGCTTGGAAACGAACTGTAAGGCAAAGTTTCACCACATGGAGCCCCTGCCTCATATATAGAGAGAAATGGAAGCTGAAACCACCAGGTGCCAATTCTCAAGGAACAAATAAATAGGTGAATGACAGCACATATGTAACAAAATGCCTTTTCTCCCCATGTTAACACTTATGTACTGTTCGTACGAATGTAAATTAGTACAACTTTTATGGAAAGTTGTATAGAAATTTCCCAGAGAACTAATAATAGAACTACCATTTGATCCAGCACTCCCACTACTAGGTACCTAAGCAAAGGAAACGATCATTATATCAAAAAGACACCTGCACTTGTATATTTATAGTAGCACATTTCACAATGGCATAGATATGGAATCAACCTACGTGTCTATCAATGGATGATTGAATAAAGGAAATGGAGTATATGTATATACCCAATAGAATACTGTTCAGCCTTTAAAAAGAATGAAATCATGTCTTTCACAGAAACATGGATGGAACTGGAGGCGACTGTCTTGATGAAATAACTCAGAAACAGAAAGGGAAATACTACATGTTCTCACTTAGAGGTGGAAGCTAAATAATGTGTACACATAGACAGAGTGTGGAATAATAATAAACATTGGAGACTGGGGTGAAGAGGAGGGTGGGAGAAGGGATGAGTGATAAATTACTTAATGGGAATACCTAATGCATGTGGGGCTTAACACCAATATGACAGGTTGATAGGTACAGCAAACCACCATGGCACATGTATACCTATGTAACAAACCTGCACATTCTGCATACGTATCCTGGAACTTAAAATTAAAAACAAATTACTTAATGGATACAATATACATTATTTGGGTGATGTTACACTAAAAACTCAGACTTCAGCACTCTGCAGTATATCCGTTTAACAAAACTGCACTTGTACCTTTTAAATTCATACCAGAAAAACCCAAAAAACTCTTTGCTTTCCAAACATTGGGAGGCTGAACACATTTATGGTGATTATTTTCTGGTACAAAAGTTAGGACATACATAGACCCTAATAATTTTTTTCTGGTTTCTAAATTGATTTATGCCCAAACCATCAGTTTTAGATGTTCACTTATTTACTCTTTTATAGAAAATACTAAATGAAACAAAAATCACTGCTGTTTCAGAAAACACAGCACTTGCATGGCAGTAAGAGAACAGCACTCATGATTTTTTCATCAAACCCATCTTGGAAAATGATTTGGTATTTTCAGCCTTCGTTATAATTATACAGGACAGCACATAGCTCTGCTTTTCTTTTCCTTTGAAATTACAGAGTTTTCTCATCACAATAAAATGCGCTTTTGATAATGGACAGGTGCCCACTGCCCCCCACCTCAGGCTGCCCTCTGGCACCGCAAAGCCTTCAGTCAGTGTCTGACACCTGCCCCATGCATTGCTCACAGCTGTGCCTGCTCCTGCTCCCTCATGACCCCTCCAGGGAGGTGGGGATAGGAGGTGGGTGGGGCGGATGTTCAGGTGAGGTTTAACTTCCTTCCATTGGGCATTTGTAACCAAAAGAGAAAATTAGCTTAAGCAGATTTCTAGCTGAAGGGCATTTAGACTAGATTCCAGGACTTCAGTGGTAGAAATAGTCCATAGTGTGTAGACTCCCCAACACCTGATTCTGTGTCTCTCTCTCCTTGCCACCCAGTGTAGTCCTTTCAGGCTGATACAACAGAATACCTTAGGTTGGGCAATTTATCAACAACCGAAATTTATTGCTTACAGTTTTGGAGCTTGGAAAGTCCAAGACAAAGGCACTCACAGATTTGGTGTATGGGGAAGGCCCAGTCCTCATAGGTAGCACCTGCCATGAAGGGAAAAGGACTCCTTCAAGCCTCTTTCATAAAGGTGTTAATCCCATTCTCTCATGACTTAGTCATCTCTTAAGGGCTCCATCCCTTAATACCCTCACCTTGGGGGTTAGGTTTCAACATAAGTATTTTGGAGGGACACAGCACTCAGGCCATAGCACTCCCCAGTAGGTGCTGTTTCTCTCTCCCTCGCTCTGTCCCCCACTGTCTCTGTCTCTCTTACCCTCTCTCACTGCCCCCCTTTTCCCCCTCTCTCCCTCTTCTCTCCCTCCTCCACGTTTTTGAGCCTGGTGAACACTTCAGACTTTTTACAGAAATTACCCACAAATGGTTGGATCTGACATCATTTGAGAACCTGTCCAAAGTTTCCATCCACAGTTTAATGTTCCATAGAGTGATTTTCAAATGGCATTACAGAATTGTTATTAGGCCCCATTTAAATATAAATCCTGTTTTGCCTGAAACAATGGAAAAGTATAGGTCTGTACTATGAAATAATTTCCTTTAGGGGACTTTCTACATAACTGGTTGATTCCTTCATTCAATAGAATTTTATTGTGCCAGACACTATTCTAGGCACTCAACTATGTCACTTAACATGATAGACAAAGATCCCCTGTCTTGTGGAGTTTACATTTTGGTAGGGAGAAACAGACCTTACATAATACACATAACATATGAACAAGCTAATTCGTATAATAGAAGGTGGTGAAGTATTTTGATGAAAATAAAGTAGTACAGTAGTACAGCAGAAAAAAAGCAGATCAGGAGTGTAGGGGAGAGGCAGGGTAGGTGGCAGGATCAATGAGAGGACTGGGCAGGTCCCAGGGAGAACTTGTGATCTGGACAAAGACCTGTAAGAGGTGAGGAAGTTAGCTGAACAGCTGTCTGGAGGAAGAGCATTCCAGGAAGAGGGTACAACTAAGGCAAATCTCCTGAGGCAAGAAGACACCTGTAGTGTTCAGGAGCAGAAAGGAGGCCCTCGGCTGGTGCAGAGTGAATGAGAGCATGAGGTCACCGAGAGAACAGGTAGTCAGATCACACAGGGCCCTGATGGACTTTTTAAGAACTTTGGCTTTAATTTGGAGCAAAATGGTGAATCTACTGCAGGGGTTGGAATAAAGAAGGATGTGATCAGACTTAGCATTTTAGAAATTCCAAACTCTAGCAGCCACGGGTTTGGAATAGACCCTGAGTGAAAATAGCCCTGGGGGGAAGAGAAGGCAAGAATAGAAGCAGGTCCCTTGTAGGAAACGATTGTGAGGTTGGATTCTCAAGATATTTTGGAGGTAGGGTCAAAAAAATTGCCCAATGAAAGGGAAGTGGGGTGTGAGAGAGAGAACCACGCATAATGCTAAAATTTTTTGTTAAAATGAAAGCGTACTAGTTGAGGCGTCTAAAACTAGGTCTAAGTATAAACATCCAAAAAGAGCACAAGTCTTTAAAAATTTCAGCAGTGGAGGAAGGTGACAAGACAAACAGATTCTTATCTCAAGCTGCTGTCACTTCCTTCTCCATGACTAGATTCCAGAATATGGGTCTTCCCAGCAAGTGCTTCTCAGCACCGCCTTTCCATCTGCCTAAAACTCTCTTCTCCAAGATCTTTGCATAGTTGGCTTATTCACATGTGGATCTTATTTCTCTGAGAGGGCTCTTCCCAAACCATGCTTCCTGAAGTAGCTGTCTTCCCCAAATCTGTCATCTGTCCTAGTACTTTGGTTTGTTTTGTTGTCTTTGTCGTACAAATCACCTTCATAAAATATCTTATTTGCTTTTCACTGCTTTGATCTTCCCCACTGGAACGTGGGCTCCATAAACACCCAGATCAAATCATTCCTATTGCTACTATATCCCCAGGACCTAGAACAATATCTGGCACACAGCAGACAATAACTATTGGGCGAAGAAGTGTTTTAATATTAAATTTGCAAATATCCACTAAACTACTGCAGGGAACACAACCAGTTGGTGTTTGAGGGTTAATGAAATATTTTCATTGTAGCATTTTGGGACAAACGTTGAAAACAACACTATAAGAAATAGGTAGAGAAGTCACAGATATTCAGTATGTGATTCAATGACAAAACAAGTTGAGGAAAAGGAAAATTGAAACAGACTCATAGAGTGGGAGAATTTGATATTGTCGAATTACTGGCCTTCAGAATTAAAGGGATCAGCCTAACAGGATACAGAGGTAGAGAGCCTTGCAAAAATCTCACTGAGCTTTCTCTGAATACCTCCAACAACATGAGCACATTACGGTACAAAGCAGTATGTTCCAGTCTTTGGCATTTCTAATTATTGGAAAGCTATTTTTCATTTCATGAAAGGAAGACTAGGGAGTTTTTGACTAGGCAGAGAAGAATGAGGAAAGTACTTCTGGCTTGGGGAATGTGTGGGCAGAGACAGAGTTAAGAGCTCTGGGCCACTGACAGACTGAAAGGGTTTCTGCATGGGAGGAGAGGGACAGGAAATAACTCTCAACTCTTGTGGGTGGGCAGAGAGAAAAGGGTCTGAGAAAAGTAGAATTTTCTTCAAAAATAGTGGACTAGAGCAGGATCTGGTATCAATTTTAGCTTATTTAGGGCAATTAAAGCCCCATTAAAAATTCTATTTCTGTTAATAAGGCGGTATGAATTAAACATCCAGGCAAATCTAAAAGTGCTAGTTCCAACAAGATTTTTTTTTAAATAAGAAAAGCATCAAATTTAGTGAGAAATATAATCACTTATACTTGTGGAGTTAATATGGATTCTAAGTAGGAGGCTGACCTTTGCTTGCCTGAAAAAGAAAAACACTATTTCAGAACAGTAATAATTTTTAAAATGTGCAGTTCTGAAATAATTTCCTTAGGGATGTGAAAAAGCCTGTGAATAGTGGGATTCATACGGAATGAATGTCTTTAGAGTTTGAGGTTTATTAAAAGTTTGTCTATGAATTGGAAAGCATGTGGCTATTGGACTGTTTTGCTGAGAAAGACTATCTTAGTCCACTTTTTGCTACAACAGAATATCACAGACTGAGTGATTAATAGTGAACAGAAATTTATTGGCTCACAGTTCTAGAGGCTGAGGAGTCCAAGATCAAGGAGTTGGTATTCAGTGAGGGCCTTCTTGCTACATCATGTCATGGCTGACGGTAAGACAGCAAGAAGGGGCCAACTCATCTGTTTTTTGGGTTTTTTTTGTTTGTGTTTTTTTTTTTTTTTTTTTTTTTTTTGAGACAGAGTCTTGCTCTGTTGCTCAGGCTGGAGTGCAGTGGCACGATCTCAGATCACTGCAACCTCCGCCTCCTGGGTCAAGCAATTCTTTTGCCTCAGCCTCCGGAGTAGCTGGGATTACAGGCATCTGCCACCACATCTGGCTAATTTTTCTATTTACAGTAGAGACGAGGTTTCACCATGTTGGCCAGGCTGGTCTCGAATCCTGATGTCAGGTGATCCATCTGCCTCAGCCTCCCAAAGTTCTGGGATTACAGGTGTGAGCCACCGGGCAAAGCCCACACACATCTTTTTATAACAGCACCAATCCCACTCAAGAGAGTGGAGCCCTCATGGCCTAGTTACTTCTTAAAGGCCCCACCTCTTAATACTGTTAAAATGACAATTCAATTTCAACATGATTTTTGAAGGGGATAAACAATCGAGCCAACACAGAGACTAATTCTTAGAGAGCCACATAAAAACTAACATCTGTAAATTCATGGCCACTATAGTCTTCCAGATAATTTTCCTCCTATACAATTTTTTTTTTTTTTGAGATGGAATTTCACTCTTGTCCCCCAAGACTGGAGTGCAATCGCAGTATCTCAGCTCACTGTAACCTTCATCTCCCAGGTTCATGCAATTCTCCTGCCTCTGCCTCTTGAGTAGCTAGGATTACAGGCATGTGCCACCATGCCCAGCTAATTTTTGTATTTTTAGTAGAGACAGGGTTTCACCATTTTGGCCAGGCTAGTCTCAAACTCCTGACCTCAGGTGATCTGCCCACCTCGGTCTCCCAAAGTGCTAGCATTACAGTTGCAAGCCACCATTTTAGTTCTCTCATCTGCAAAACAAGTCAGAGGATTGTGTCACAAATTGAATTAGATAACCTGTAAAGGGCCAGGTGCAGTGGCTCATGCCACTGCCTGTAATCTCAGCACTTTGGGAGGCCGAGGCAGGCAGATCACCTGAGATCAGGAGTTTGAGACCAGCCTGGCCAACGTGGTGAAACCCAGTCTCTACAAAAACACTAAAATTAGCCAGGCGTGGTGGCAGTGCCTATAATTTTAGCTGCTGGGGAGGCTGAGGCAGGAGAATCACTTTAACCCGAGATGCAGAGGCTACAGTGAACCAAGACTGTGCCATTGCTTTCTAGCCTGGGCAACAAGAAACTCCATCTCAAAAAACAAACAAACAAGAAAACCTGTAAGGTACATTCTACCTCTAAAATAGGAATTTAGAAGATGCTCAATTTAGTGGAATTCTTATGCGTGTTTCTTAATTTGTTTTTCTTGCAAGAGATGCTGTGAACTTTTACATGTAGGTTCAAAGAATGGTTTCCCCTTTGAAAATGGGCCTGAGATTAACCTAGAGAACATCTTGAAGATGTCACTGGATTTTCACAACAATTTTGTTTGCTTCACCTTACTTTACTAATGTCTAGATGCCCATAGGTTTCCCAGGGTGTAAAGAGAAACAAAATAACTTTTGGGAGGTTTAAAGCAAATCGCTATTGGATTACCATGATTTGATGTTTGCTTTTTCAGATGTGTGACTGTGGGAAATAACCTGGCCTCTCTTCCTGTACCCCGATGTCCCTTTCTTTTCCGTCACGTGATTGCTTTCCTTCTGTGTTTACAATAGGATCATTTTTGGTTTCTGGCCCAGGTCCACCTGTGGCTCCACTCATATCTCTCTGGCCTATCAAAATTCTATTGATGCATTTTAAGCTTGAGTTTATCCTTCATAAGAACTACCGCCAATGTTGATTTTTTTCTTTGCTCCCTTTTAACAGGATTTAGCACTAAATTTCAAATTACCGTATTGTTTTTTCTCTCTATTATACCCTGACTGCTTATAAGTTTCTTGAATATAGGCTCCTTTTATAATGCATTATTTATTTATGTACTTTGTAGCTGAGAATTTGGCGATTTTTTTGATGCCCTTTTGGATCCTCATTCTCAGAGTTCTAAAAGCCAAAATGGCATTTTGAAGTCTCAGTTTTGTCAAGCTGTCAGCTGCTGGCATAAAATATAATGTTCAATTTAAATTGTAGTATATTCAAATGCAGCTTTCCATTAATGACTTTATAATAAAATGAATGCCAGTTTTTGTCAGACACTTCCCTTAGGTACAGCTGTCCATCACGTCCCCTGAGTGCACCGGGAGATCAGCTTATTTTATAGTTGACACCCTTGAAAAAGGCAAAAAAGGGAAAAAGCAGCATGGGGAAGGGGGTTGTAGTGGATGTGGTCAAATGTGTTCCAGCATCCAAAAGCCTTCTTTCCTCTCTTCCTCACACCATGAGAAGATTCTATCAATTTTTCCTAATGACTAAGTATCAGATGTGGACTTGGATGTATCTTTTTATAAAAGAGTTTCCTGTATTTTATTTAAAATATAGCTTACATTTGAAAAAACTAATTATTGGTTATGCACTACTAATCAGGCTTAGCTGACCTATGATCAGTAACAAACGTCGAAATCCCAAGGGTTTAACAAACAAGTATTTCTTCATTTTTTCTCATGTCACAGTTGGGGGGACTAGATTTTTTTAAATGGCTTTTCCTATAGGGACTTGGGGGACCCAATGCTCATCTCACAATATATTCCAGAAAAATATTTTTCTACTCTACTCCCATTAAAGGATGGTGTAATCAGTTTCTTTCTGAATAAAACAAAACAGCCTGAGTACTCTTATTTATACATGTAGATCAGATATTCTTCCTATGTTTTACCCTCAGGAAGAGTGTATTTTTGTTCGGGGTGCGTTAATTGTTAAGTAATAATTGCAACAGAGGCTAAGAGCCTGGAACAATTAACAGGACCTTCTGAAACACTTGTAATCTAAAAGGGAATGTGTGTTCTGAGAAACTTACTAAGGCTTGCAATAACTGGCCTTATCTTCATCCTAACCCTAGAACAGTGCCTCACACAAATCAGTGACACAATCAATATCTGTTGAATGAATGAACTCAAAATATTTTTGCCCTTGCCTTCACTGTAAAGCTATGTTTTTCATTATTTCACCTGTTTAAAAATATTCTCTGTCTCTTCTCATCCCAGACCATATTTGCAGTGAATGCTTTAGAAAAAAGATATGGACATGATCTATTGTAATTCAACATTAAAAATGGGAGTTAGAGAATATTTTCCAAACTCAGGAATTTGCCCCATTTTTTTCCTGAACTGACATAATACTTTCATAATGTAAGTACAGACTTGGTGAAAACATCAGATATATAAACTGCAAAGATTTTGAAAAGAGAAATAAATGGACAGAAGATACTCACTGAATTAAAACAAATTCCATTCAATAGCATTTTTCAAAAAGATCACCTGAATCTGTGCAGTCTTTTCATCTGCTTTAAGTATCACAGCCTTAGAGATAGTGCATCATAGGGGCAAAAAACATAAGGTATAAATTGTGAACAAAAAAGAATATAACTTTATTTTTGTGTGGTTTAAATAGAATATTGCTAATCAACTTTTCACTTGGATGGCCTTATCAAGTGGTTGTTTTTCCAGAGGAAAGAGCAGGGCTTGCAAAACAGTGTAAATCAGGCAATCTACATTCACGTCTTGATGATCTGCAATTCACTTATTCATTTGCAAGAGTAAAGGAGACTCATGAAATCAGTAACTTTGCTATTCATTTATGCTGCATACTTTTGTCCCTCTTTGGAAGAGTCCATAAAGCAGAGTTTTAACATTTTATTAAGCTAAAAAAAATGAGAGGATAGCTTTAGCAAATGTCTTCAATTTTCTTTACCTGTGTTTCTATTATATGAGAAATGCTCAAAGCTAATCCTTTCCAGTGGTGTGAGGTCTATGGGTCATCGTGTTAATGTTAGTGATGGGGGCTTTCTGCAAGCAATTTTGGAAAACAGGCCTGCTCTAAACTAGTCAGAAATGAGCTTAATTGTTGTATTCATGAATTAAGGACTGATAATATATATTTTAGAAAAGAAAATGTTAGCTCATTGCTTTGGAGGTCACAAACATGGAATTGGGTTCATATAAACTATTTCCACATGAAAACAATTGTGTTTTCATGATGTATTTTAGATCAGGGCATCAATATTTTTCTAACTGTGGATCCGTAGGGGCTCCAAACACTTAGGTGCGCTACAGTATTGCTTTTTGCTCTTTTCGTGTGTCTGAGGCTGTAGAACATGAACACTGAGGAGGTTCTTCTGCTTCAGTATTAACTATGGAAGTGTTATTGACAGCAAAACCATATGAGTCTGCAGTAGCCTCAGTTCTTGCCTCCTCAGAAGACATTATTTGACTGAGGGGCATAAAGCAGAAGGAGAGACCGAGGCAAATTTTAGAGCAGGAGTGAAAATTTATTAAAAAGCTTTAGAGCTGGAATGAAAGGAAGTAAAGTACACCTGGAAGAGGGTCAGGTGGGCAACTTGAGAGATCTAGTGCACTGTTTGACCTTTTGACCTGGGGTTTTATACATTGGCCTGCTTCAGGAGTCTCATGTCCCTTCTCCCTTGATTCTTCCCTTGAGGTGGGCTGTCCATATGTGCAGTGACCTGCTAGCACTTGGGAGGGGGAGCATGCGCAGTGTGTTTACTGGCAATGTGTGCATGCTCACTTGAGGCATTCTTCCCTTAGCAGTCTAGCATTCCCAGAGGCAAGTCATATATCAGTCAAACCTGCCGCTTTTCCACTTAGCCCATACTTGAGCCCACTTGCCCAACTCCAGAGATCTTATTGGAAAACTGCTGATCACCAGCATCAGGTTTTTTTCTATCTACTGGGAGACTGCCTTTCCGTGGTGGTGGCTGCAACTAATTATTGTTTTAGGGAGACAGTTAACCACCACTTAACCATCGCCTGCTGGTTGCCTGACATTATTGGTGGGTGGGCTGGGGGGAGCCCTCTCCTGCCCCTGCTCATATTTGGCTAGCTACCTAATATAACAGAAGTGGGCTCCGGAGAAATTCTATTGCTGTGTACATTTCACTGCACCTGAAATATGTTTGTTCTTGTATAATGAATGAATTGCAACTATGTTACCATGTGATGACCTTGAATATTTTCACTTTAATGAAGCCGAGTTACTATCAGATTGTTCCTAGAAATAAAACTTCACGTTTCTTGACTTGTGACCCCTTTTTCCTGACATAAAGCGGTAAACTTTAGACTGTCAGTGTGGAACAGAAACTAAGCATGATAATGATTCTGAGCTTTCAGCACACACCTGAGCTCATGAAGAAATGAAAACAAGAATCAATTTCAGGTCTGCCCCCTGGTTTACCTAACGATTTGTGAAAAACTTGGATCTCTGTCACAGTCAGCCAAAATAAAAATTTATTCTAACTCTAAATTGCTCTTTGATGGTTTTTCTGTTAATTACTATAGGTTTTTGAAAAGAACAAATATTTTTCTTAAGACTTGAAATTTTTATTGGGGGAAATAAAGGGAAATGGATGTTTGAAAAATTTTGTTTTATTTTCTTTTTTTTGAATGGGGCTTTGTGGTTTATTTTGCTTGTAGTTAACATTACAGAATAGTGTTGTATATGTGAAACAACTCATTGACAACTCAAAATGTACAAAATATGGAGAAAAGAAAGTATAATTGTCTTCAAGATGCCTATTATTCTGAGGCTGGTTGGTGTGCAAAAGCCCGCAGTCTCCCCACCTATAATTTTCTCTAATACTTTTTTTTAATTGACCTCAATACATTTTATTTCAGAAGAGGGAATACTAAACATTTAAGAAAGATTTATAAAAAACGATTTGACTTTGGGATTTGTTCCATCTTAAGAGGATCAAATTTCAGAAATATTTTTAAAAGTCTCCCTCTGAAATATCTCAATTCTTAGTGATTAAAAATAGCTAAAAGGGCTTAGAGCAGTGGAGAGACTGGATTTGGTATTAGATCCAGGTTTGAATTCTGATTTTTTCCCTGCTCTAAGTATGTGTGATTTTACTAATTAATAATGATGTTGGACTGCTTTTATTAGGTTTATTTGTCTTGTGTGTTTCCACTTCTGAGAAATATTTTTCATACCTTTACTTGTCTTTTCTTATTGGTTTGTAAGAGTTCTTTATAGAATCTTAATACTAATCATCTGTCAATTGTGTGTACTACCACCTGTAAATATACCAGTTTGTATCATGTCTAGTATTTCTTAACATTGTAAAATCGTTCAAAACTGTTTGTAGTTTCAGTGGCTTCTGTTCTTGTGTTTCTGGGAGATAATTTTTTTTTTCTTATTTTAAATAACAGACTAAATAGTCACTATCTGATTTGAATAAATCAAGCCAGAAATATCCTGATAGTGCACCAAACAAGACCTGTGTGTATAATGTGAGTTCTTTCTTTTTAATTTTAGAATCAACCTTGTCCTATGTTAGGCAGCTGGAGGCAAGAGTAAGACAGCTGGAGGAAGAAAATCGCATGCTGCCCCAGGTGGGTGACTTCCAGAAGCTCATAGCTAGTCAGTGCCATTTGAGTTGTAGCATTTTATTTGGAATTTAATAGCTCAATGACGTTTTCTCTTTTAAATGATAGAACTCATTTTGTAAATAACCATTCATCAATGTAGAGTGTGATTATGTTCCATGATGGCCATCATCTTATCCAGATTTCTAAGTGTTACTAAAGGGTGCAGATGTCTGAAATGAGAATGTGAAGTAATTTTGAAAGGAACAACAAAGGAAAAAGATAAAATAATGAGAAGTAGAAAATAAAGACATGTTGATAGCACTACTCATATACATCTTGCATGTAGTTGGTGGATACAGGGAAGGTACTCTTATTTAAATCAAAAATTTGCTAATTTCTGAACTAGGGAAAGCTGTAGGTAGTTGGAAAGTTTCACATTTTAATTAAATTAGTATATTCTAAAATCCTTTGTGGTATAATTGAACTCTTTCAGTGCAACAAAGTGATGACAGTAATTGACAGTTTTTACTTTGGGACTTCATTTCTTTCCCCTTATTAAAGTAAAGTGGCACTTTTTCTGGGATGTTTAGTGTCTTCCCATATGTTTCACTTGTAAAATTCTTTCCATGGGCTGTTAACTTTATGAGAATGATGCTGATTTTTTGAGGAGGTGGCTATCAGAAAATGTTTTGTTGAGGAGTTGAACAAATCTGATTCTAGGTTGGTTTCCTTTCCAAGCATGTGGAGAATAATATATTTTAATATTTATAACAAGAAGTTTTCTAAGAAATTAGTCACTAGGGTTCTTTCTACATTCTGGTGATTATTTCATAAGTGACTAAGGGAAAATTATACCACAAACCACTAGTAAGCAGTAGTTTAAATAAAATGTCAAAGATTGGTTATATATCAGGAGAAGAAATTTGAACATTAATGCAAAGATCTTTTAGAAAGACATTTTAGGTCTTTTTAATCTGGTTTTGTTTTTGAACTAGTTTTGCTTGTTAATGATGATTTTTGGACTATCAGGTACTGCACATAAGAATGCCTTTTTTCTTCTTCCGTTGGCCAACAGTCTGCCCAGAAGTCATGAGCTTCAGTGAAATAAACCTAGGCAGTTGTCCCCCATTTTTCAAGGGGGAATACATTCCAAGACCCCAAGTGGATACCTGAAACCATGGATAGCACCAATCCCCCACAATACTGTGTTTTCTCCTATATATAAGTATATATGATAAAGTTTAATTCATAAATTAGATACAGTAAGAGATTAACAACACTAATACCAAAGTTATTATTAATAACTTATTTGTACTTTTAAATAAAATAAAGGTTACTTGAACACAAGCACTGAGTTACTGTGACCATTGGTCTGATCATCGAGATGACCATTAAGTTACTAACAGGCAGGAAGTACAGGTAGTGTGGATACATCCCAGGTGGGCTGGATTAAGGACAGCATGAGATTTCATCACGCTGCTCAAAACAGCCTACAATTTAAAACTTGTTTATTTCTGGAATGTTCCATTCAATATTTTTGGGCCCTGGTTGACTACAAGTAACAGAAACTGAGGTTAAAGGTGGACTTCTGTATTTCTCTTTCTTCTCAAACTGTGCATGTGTTAAAATTCACAATGACTGAAGAGGCTATTTGTGTCATGAAATAAAACACTAGTGGTGGGTTTGTTATTTCTTTGCTCTTCATTATTTTCCTTTTAAAATTTTTTTGTGTTCCTTTTTGCCTTTTATTTTAAATTCACAGTATGACTGTGCTAAGGCTCTTGACTGAAAACATCTAACTTCTTACTTGTTACAAAGAAACCTACAAAATATAGTTAGTTTATTATTCATGGTTATGCCATTTCTCAGGCAACTGGGAATGTAAAAGAAATAGAAAAAAAATCCAAATGATTTTTGTTTCTTAGTTTCCCCTCTGAGAAGGAATTGAGGCTGACATCAAACAGCAAAATAATAATATGTATGCCATCTTATAAAAAAATAAAAGAGGCACAACAAATGTGAAAATGATGACAAGACTGATTTTTAAAAATCTATAGAAGTGAGTGTCAGGAGTCTTGAAGGAAAATCAGAAGAGTCTTTATAGTTGATATGTGTATGTATATTTGAATACTTAGTACTTGCATAGTTAAGACTAAGCAAGATTAAACAACTACTCAATTTAAAGTGTTCAGTTATATCCTTTTAAATACATTACTGTTTTGCTACAAAGGAAGGTTTTGGTTCATCTTGTTTTGCTTCATTGTTTTCTCTCCAAGAAATGGCTACGAAGATCATGTTTTATTGATTCTAAGATGTTATTGATGTGGGATGCACCATCAGTATAAGTAGCATTACAAAAGAAAAATGGTATCAGTTATACCATGCCAGATTCTTGCTGATTTCAGCAGTGTTACAAATGGCAAAACAATGTTTTAATTTTAGTTAAACAGCTATTTACTTGTCAAAGTAATTTAATGCAAAGAGAACCCATTGTTTGAAGTACGCTATTGTACATATGCAAAGAATGCAACAGATTTGTCAATTCAAAAACAGTATTTCTGTTAAATTTCTATATCAGAGAGTGGTGCCTTCGTTTACTACTGAGACGTAATAGAGGTACCAGTTGCAATTACTCCTATAAATACAAGCTAACATGAACGCAGACAGTAGGTAAGACCCTAGGATGGAACACAATAAATGGATCTCAGAACAGTGAGCATTATGTAAAGAGAATTCTCATGGGAGTCTGAGACTTGGGCCGTATTAAAGGCATTTACCTGTACTACTTGTTCTTAGATGTTATCAATACTATTACAAATGATGTATCATGAGATTTCCCCTCAGAAACTATTTCTAACTATGATGTTAGCTGATTTGCAAGGTCAATTTGATGAGACAAGCTGACATGCTAGCATAAATTAATCTCAATATTTGAACACTTGATTTTCAATTGTAAGAATTTGTTCGCTATGCCTTGATTAGAAGGTATTCCTTTTCACTCCCAGGCTTATTAATGCACGTCCATTTGTCTTTGAATAAACAGAAGTAAGAATGTAGTTGGTAGTTGGAATCCCATGAAGCTGTAGCCAGGATTTTTGCTTTTAGTTTAGAGTTTAGGCTAATTACATAAAGCATCATCCTGGAGGAAGAAATCTTCCTCAGTGCTCATTTTTATTCTTTATATAAAATTGTGTTTAATGAACGGAAAGTCATAAATTTGCTCTAGCAATATAAATATTTAAAAATAAACAAGATGAGTATAATAAATGCTTGGGGATCTCTCTCTGGTTAGATGCAAAGACCTCAATCTTTTCATTTGTGAATGATGGGGTTCTTCTCAGCTCTTATATTTTCTAGGCTCAGGTGTAAATAAAGGGTTGGGCCTATGTTTTATACATATGTGAAGTTTTCAAGTCCCAGAATGAGGGGCTCTTTTTTCAAGAACAGATAAAGGCAGTGAAGATTAAGTTGGTTTTATCCAGTGGTGAAGAGGAGCCCGCAGGAAGTGCTGATGGAGTTTCTGTACGCCACCATGGCAGGTCATCCCCAGTGAATGTAGAGCTCCTTGCTCTGCCATGGTGTGTACTGTGTCCTACAGGAATCACTGAGCAGTATTGTAAATCCAGTTTGTGAACACAACATTTCAAAGGTGTCCTAAGGTAAGAACCAGTCTTATTATTTTTAGAAAATGCTGTATTATGTGCTAGGTATTATTATTGAGAAGAAAATGCCTCTTAAAAGTTAGTACAAATGATAGTTAAAGGTCACTTGAACTTTTGGATATTCTTCCTGAGCACATAAACAAATGGAAACATTTTTTTAAAGATCACAATTAAGTATTTTTCAAAGAATTGCATATAATCTCTTACAATACACATAATGCTAAACTGCTTACACTGGCCGTCAGTTCCACTGCATGCATATGGAATGTGATGTGAACCTCAAACAAAAATTGTTTGTTATTTAAATAAATGTAGCCGCCGTCTATGAGATTTTATTAACTGTTGAATCCGGTGAGATGGTGTCACTCTCAATCACGTAAGTAGGTGTTTGAAAATAATGACATAGAAGGGTGTAAAGTAGTTTTAAGGAGTTTTGTATCAAGATAAAAAGGGACACGCCTGTCTTCTACACATTCTTACAAATAAATACAGGCTTTCTCTATACAAAGAATCATCGATTTCCAGAGCTGGATAGAACCTTACATGTCACATAGGACAACCTCCTTTTGTAGTCAAGGTGTATTGGGTTCACAGAGGTCAGGAGCATCCTCCTATCAGGCAACTAACTAAGGTCAGACGTAAGATGTAGGCCTAGTCAGTGTTCTTTTTTTTTTTTTTTTTTTTTTGACATGGAGTCTCACTCTGTAGCCCAGGCTGGAGTGCAGTGGCGTGATCTCGGCTCACTGAAACCTCCGCCTCCCAGGTCCCTGTTCAAGCAATTCTTCTGTCTCAGCCTCCTGAGTAGCTGGGATTACAGGCACATGCCACCATGCCGGGCTAACTTTTTGTATTTTTAGTAGAGATGGGGTTTCACCATGTTGGCCAGGCTGGTCTTGAATGCCTGACCTCCTGATCCACCCGCCTTGGCCTCCCAAAGTGCTGGGTTTACAGGCGTGAGCCACCGCACCCGGCCCTATTCAATGTTCTTTCCATCGTGTG
Organism: Ateles fusciceps; assembly: GCA_036589455.1. Taxonomy (NCBI): domain Eukaryota; kingdom Metazoa; phylum Chordata; class Mammalia; order Primates; family Atelidae; genus Ateles; species Ateles fusciceps. The sequence goes on along the minus strand of JAZHEH010001685.1, from coordinate 4,645,748 downwards.
CACAGTGCCTTCCTTAATCGGTTCATACCATTAATATGATTCAGTGTAATTAAGCTACTAAACTTATTTTTATCTTATCGTCAAATTTGTTTTTTTTTCAACATTTATCTTAAAAACTAACATTGGATCTGCTTAGCCATGTGAGATTTGTTAGACATTTATTTTATCCCTGCTTTACAAGAAATGTTTAGTTTTTCTTAACACCATGGTATACAACATAAATGAAAAAAATGCATTTTACAGGGTCTTCTCCCTGACACATCTCCAATGTACTTGAGAATCCTAAAAGTTTATTATATACGCACAGATACCCACCCCCTGCATGGAAAATTCATGCTTGACAAAATGTGGTGAGAGAGGGCCTTTTGGTTCAGAGTGAACTGGAGGAGGGCGGTGGGGGAAATTATAAGTTACAGTAGTGGTTTGAAAATTGAAATTTTGAAATTAAAATTTGATTTTTAGCCCAAATTCAAAAAGCTTGCTTAGCTCTTTCTACTCATTTCATTATCCTTTCCTTGATGGTCACAAAGATTTTTTTAATCCAGACGTAATTGATATGTTTATGTGCTGCATCTGCAGTGAAGTCTGTTCAGCTAGAAAGTGTCTTTAAATGGATAATATAGAATCCCTACCTGATGATTTTATCGTAAATAAATAGTGCTACCCTTTAAGACATCAGTTACTATTCAGATGTAATGCCGATGTAAAATTATTATTATTAAACTATCCTCACCTATTTTGTGCTGACTTGGGATTTTGCATCATAAAGAGACTTGACTACAGACATGAATAAGCAGCTTGCTATAGCTCCAAAGTCAATTAAGTACATTTGTCAAAAGTCCTATTGGGAAATCTGTTCTTTTTGATCAAATACTCTGGCACCAACATCTGCTTAGAAAGCAGTATATATTCCTTGTGCTCCCGAGACCCTCCCCAGAACAAACCATCCACCTCTTGAAGCCAACATTTGCAAGCCAGTTTCCAAATCTGTAAAGGCACCCGGCACTGCCTGCTGTCATACACCTGCACATGGGCTGTGGCTTCACAAACCTGTTTGAAAGGCATAGTAACTCAGATCACGCCTGAATGTGCCCTTTCCAGCAACTGTTTCTATTTCTGTACTGCTAGCACACACAGTAGAGTCTGATTTTAGGAAGGGAAATGAAAAGTCTCCCTCTCAAGTAATTTGGTTACAATGTGGTCTTGCAATGCAGTCTTTCATTGCCTTGGGAAGAGGCAAGGCAGTTGCCAGAGCAGTCTCTGAACAAAGGAAAAGAACCTGTCACTGTTGCCAGAAGTGCTGAGAAGGGTTATGTATGTAGAAGCTAAAGAAATCAAGCTCTCACTTCCATGGCAACACAGCGCAGGTCCAGCATCACATCTCTGGAGGCCTCCCTTACCTTACCTCCCTGCTTATGCATAATTACCAGCAAGGGGGCAGAGAAGGGAGGCTTCTCGCAGACACAATTCCCCTTATGTGTGTTTCCTTGTTTGCTGTGGAGTTAGATATGAATCATTTTGCCTCTTTATCCTTTTCACATTTTTTGACTTTGTTTTGCCTTTGGCTTGTTTTAGTCTCATAGGGCCATAGATGTATGGCTCTCTTAGGGTTGGAATTGCTCTGAAAAAAAAAAAAAATCTGTAACTGTTGTACAAAAACTATCACAGAGTAAGGCTTTCCAGGCTCCTTAAACCAAGTGGTGGTATTCCCCAACTGTTATTTGCATAGAAATTACCATTCTGGCACTCCTCAGGAGAAACTTGTGCAGGATTATAATTTTTTTCTCATGAAGAGCAACCCTAATTATGTTGCCCAACCTGTGTAGAATCTGGATGCTACTGATAGGAAAAATTAGTTAAATCCATTAAGGATTGGTGGCTGCTGGAGTCATACTTGGGAAAAATGGACTCCATCAGATGAATAGTGCGTATGGAGCACTGTTTTCTCTAAATTGCCATAATTTATGTAATTAAAGGAAAAAGGCTTTGATGTGTAGTTCAGTAGAGCTTTCAGGGGACAGATGGGAGCAGCACAAGTGGTGTGGGTGTGTTGGAATAAAAGAGGTAATTAGATATGAAAAATAAATTTATGGAGAAAAAAAATCATACTGGAAACCTAAATAAATGGAAACTGGATTAAGGGAAAAGCTAAAGTTTGTCAGAGAAAAATGTCAGAGAGAGTATAATTCACAGGAAAAATGTCTAAGGCAACATGGAGGCTCTCAAAGTGAGGGGGTTCATAACATTCTTCAGAGATTTCCTCATATCTGAGGGTTCTTTTTTGAGAATCTCTGATACGTGATGAGAAATCTTCATTCTAATGAGAGAATATAGGTGGAAGAGAAATGAAAACAAAATATGGCCATGCTGCTGATTAAACTTATTAGTAGAGTGATTTAAAAGGTACTGAACTATTTGGGACTGTGTTATTAGTAATTCGTATTCAACAGTGTTGCCGTTTTATATCTACACTGGTATATTAATAATTCTATCACTAGGGTACATTCAAAACATTTTTTGATTTGTAATAGCCATAAAAATGTAGCATTATTGTTACCTGTCGTTGACAGAATTTTTCACAAAAAAATTATGGGACTCTATCAGTCTTAGATTTGACTGTATAGTAATATCAACTAGAAATGTAGATACTTATGAGAAGCAATACTAAGGAATATTTGAAAAAAAAATTGAAAGGGAGTTATAAGAGAAACTAATGTTGCCTTGAACTTTTAGAAATGGTTTTCTATTCTTCTTTTGCTTAAAAAAAAATCCAAAATAATTCCAAAAATAAAAAGTTAAAGATGAAACAGTTTTCTGTTTTCTTCCTTCCCCTCCTTCCCTCCCTCCCTCCCTCCCTCTTCCCTCCTTCCTTCTTTCTCTTTCTTTCTTTCTCTCTTTCTTGAGACAGAGGCTCACTCTGTTGCCCAGGCTGGAGTGCAGTGACGTGATCTCGCCTCACTGCAACCTCCGCCTCCTGGGTTTTCAGTGATTCTCCTGCCTCAGCCTCCCAAACATGGTGGCTTACACCCGTAATCCCAGCACTTTGGGGTTGAGGTGGGCAGATCACTTGAGGTCAGGAGTTCAAGACCAGCTTGACCAACATGGTGAAACCCCATCTCTACTAAAAATACAAAAATTAGCCAGGCGTGGTGGTGGGCACTTGTAATCCAGTCTTCTGTTTTCCAATAAGGTAAGGTAACAGGCTCACAGAAAGTAGAAAACATTGTATAGTTTGAAATGTAGTTAATTAAATTAACTATAAATATCATTGAAATGTGGATATCAAAAAAGCAGTAAATGATAATCTTGGCCTCTAGGAAGCTTGTAAAGATGCTGTGATTCCCAGTAGAGCAGTCTTATTTTGATCTCCATTTCCTGTTGGAGGTCACTACATCCCTGACTAATGGAAAAGAAGCATCTAAACTAAGCTGCCCTCCTCTATGGTTCGGAGACCTTTCCTACAATGGGATTTAGACACTTTTCATTTAAAAGTCTTCTACTTTTTGAAGAAGACTTTCCTGTAGCCTGAGCTAAGTGAACATGCTCATGACACATTAATAATTAAAGTTGGTGCCTTCTAATGATTGGTAATTACCTATATCCTTTACATAGAAAGTGGACAAATATAAATATAATATAGGCAATATCTATGTTGCCTAAATATAAACATAATATAGATCAGAAATACTCACTTAAACTGTCTTATTTTGTCAGTAAGATGGTTTAAGTGAATAAATTCATGATTTAAGACTTTCTTTCTTGTTTTTTTTTTTTTTTTTTTTTTTTTTTAGACAGGAACTCATTGTATCTCCCAGGCTGGAATACAGTGGCACAATCTCAGCTCAGTGCAACCTCTGCCTCCAGAGTTCAAGTGATTCTCCTGCCTCAGCCTCCCAAGTAGCTGGGATTATAGACACGCACTGCCACGCTCAACGAATTTTTGTATTTTTAGTAGAGACGGGGTCTCACCTGGTCTCGAACTCCTGGCCTTAAGTGATCTAACTGCCTTGGCCTCCCAAAGTGCTGGTATTGCAGGCGTTAGCCAATGCGCCTGGCGAGACTTTCTTAAATTACATTTTGAAAGCTGTCATTGTATGAAAAGTAAGCAAAACATAACTGAGCCATGTCTAGGAAGCTGAGACAGAGTCAGCAGTGACTTTGGACTCTGAGAGTAATTCAAAGAGGCACTGTGAATTTCTAGAAATAGCACTGAATAGGGGTTACAAGAACTAGTTCTTTGCCTGGCTCTGTCTTTAATTAGCTGTTAGACCAGGTAGACAGCCCTAATCTCTCTAAGCCTTATATAGCTTGTCTACAAAAGAAAGTTGTCACAGGTGATATGGAAAGTCCTACTTAGCTCTGCAAATCTATGACTCTTTATCCAGAGAAGTTTGCATTTATGTATAATGAATATACAAGACAGGTGTGTTCTTTTTATTTTGATACTCACATTCCTTAAAATGACAACTTTACACCATATTGGGTCTTTAATTTACAAATGCCTACTTACATCATGGGGGGGTTACTCTACCTCACTGGATTCTAAAGTTAATAAAACTTTATTAGATAGCTATTAAATCTATTATAATAACATACAGTCATGGGCATGTATGTTTAAGGCTCAGATCATATCAGATACACAGATAGTGTGCGCATACATTAGTCTAATCGGTATTGGCTTTATGTGTATTTGGAGAGATAATATGCAGTCCCCTTAATGTTTCTTTCTATTCTTTATATAAAATCATATATAATGAACATGAAAGTACTAGTTTTCCCTAACAATATACATATTGAAAAATAAAATGAGTGCTTTAAAGGCTTGTGGATTTCTCTCTGGTTAGACCCAAAGAGCTAAGTTTCCTTTATGCGTAAGTGTGGTTCTTTTCAGCCCTGAACATTCTGAGACCAGGTGTAAATAAAGGCTTGGGCTCATTTCTTACACATTTGCAAAGCTAGCAAGTCTCAGAATGAAGGACAGTTTATTCAAGAACAGACAGAGAAAAACAGTGAGGATTGAATTGGTTGTATCCAGTTGGTGAAGAGGAGCCCACAGGAAGTGCAAATGGAATGCTGGTACAGCTGTCATGGTAGGTCATCGCCCAGGGAATACAGAGCTCTTGGCACTGCCATGTTCTCAATGATACCCAATGAGGACCACCAAGCTGTCCTTTAAATCCAATACAACATTTTAAAGAGAGCCCCAAACTAGGAACAGTCTTATTATTTTCAAGAGATGCAGTGTTATTTGTTAGGCATTATTTTGAGAAGAAAATGCCTTTTAAAGGGTGGTATACATGGTAAAGGTCACCTGAACTTAGGATATTCTCACCTGACTTCATGAACTAATGTGAAAATTTTAAAAATATCACACTTAAACATATTCTAAAGGGACCACATGTCTCATATTGCACATAATAAAAGAAGGCATGACATTTCTCATATTGCATACAATAAAAGGAGGCATAACATTTCACAGAGAGAATTTAAGAAAGTATAACAAAGAGAAAGCTAACATAGGAAATGCTAAAAGTTAACTTTCATCTAAGTCTAATTTATACCCAACAATAGGTATTCTTCATTTAAAATGTAGCATACTTTTCAAGAATTCAGTTCTAAGACTGGCCAAAATAAATTGTTACGACAAAGAGACGACAAAGGCATGAGGTGTCACACATTAGGTTTTTGCAGGGTAGCTACACTGAGGAGAATAATGAAAGAGAAGCTGCATATAAATCAAAGTCATCCGTGCTCGTGGTGCACGTAAAGAACAATATACAGAGGAAGAAAATGCTTTTTTCAAAGGATACCTGATTTATTGGATTCATTCTGTAGACTGAAGCATCTGAAATAGTCACCAAGAAGTGGATGAGGCCTTTCTTTAGATTTTCTTGTTGACATAATGAAAGAATTGTAGGAGGCGCACAATGAGACAGTAATGAGTTTAGCTTTTACTGTTTAGAAGAAGCTCTTGTACATGATCTTTTAGGTTGAGTGCCACTGAGTCTGTCTAACCTGGTAGCGTGTAAACACATGACACTAACTAAAGCATGCTGGGGAAACAGGATGAAGAAAGAGAGCATATTAAATGAATTATAGGCTTTAGCTTAATTGTTTCACTACGTAAGGGCCTTCAGTGGCTTGGTAAGTAATTCTTTCTAGAAGATGATTTAGGGTTTATTTTAGAATTTAAAAATTCTGCAAAGTATTCTAACATCTATAAGTAATGGAGTCTTTTGAAAAATAGCCCAGCCACAATTGTAAACATAGCGTTACTGAGTGGACTGTGTTTCCTCACGCCACACCAACCCAAATTGGCATCACGGAGATGATAACATTGTTCTCCATGGGCCCAGGCCCTGTGAGTCTGCTTTTGGGAGCTGTTCCCCCCATCAGGTATACAAGGCTTCACCTACTGTCTTAAGTCTAGCCCTGTGGGTTTCCACACTTCACCCTTCCTGACACTGACTTTGGCTGTTGACTGGCTGCCACAGTGATAGTCTGACCATTCCCACAGCTCCTAGGATTGGAGCTCCCAAGTTTTCCAATATTCTCTGGCTGAGAAAATTCCCCTAATCTTACTTGGGTTCTACCCTATTCCAAGCCACAAACTCATAGGAAAAGTAGGTAAGGGGTTCAATGGTAAGCCTAGGAAATGGAGGTGGGGAAGGAATACTTACTATTGGTCAAGAGACAGTCTATTCAGAAATTTTCTTCCCCTTGAAAGCACTGTAATCTCCTTAATTCACATGTCTAGCTAGTCCATTTTTTCCCTTTGGGAGAACTCTTTGTCCTCAAACTTCATAGTATCTCACCAAAATTTGCTCACCTCAGATATTTGTGATTTCAGGAATGCTTAATTGAGACACAATAATGAAACTCTCTTTCAGAATTTTTTTCTCTTCACGATTTTTTTAACTTCTGTAATATAGGTTAGCGGTGTAGAAGCAAGCTTTGAATTATTATTCTTAAAAAAGAGAAAAATAAAATAATACAGCTCACCTCCTCACTTAAAACCCTTGGATTACATTTTTTGTTAGTTTTATTAATTTAGCTATTGTTCTTAGCGACTAGGTTAGGAAAAAGATCAGACTGAGAAATGTATAGATTATGGAAGAAGTGTCAATCTGACTCAAATGTAGTACAGCAAGTAAAGGAATTGGGTATTGTCTTTTCATGACCTAAAATGCCTCTCACTTGCTACAGAACAACTTGCAAGGCAGGAGTTCTAATGTTTGACAGATAACAAATAACTAATAAACCCAGGACCATATGGGAGCCATTCTGGACTTATATAAAAGCTGGCTCTAAGAACGGAGACTTTTAAATAGCCGAGCTCTATCAGTTGTTTGCGACACCCAAGGCAGGTGTGTCTTAATGTCAAATGGGGGTAATTTTTTAAATTTAAGCATTGTCATATGTGATGAAATTTAATATCTATAACTATAGAAATCTCTTAAGAGGAAAAGGTAAAAGGGACACTCAGAAGTAAATCTAACCGAGTAAATTTGATCAGAACTAAATTGTGTGAGAGTGATTGATCGTTATGTTTTTGGGTACCTAGCAAGTATTGAGTGCCAAAAGTTAACAAAAGCTGCAGTTAGAATGTGGATGAAATATTTCTGACAAAGAGTTTTAAACAAAGGGGCCTTTATCAACTTTGTATTTTGCAGTTTTTGTTAGGAACCAGCCCCATTCACTTTCTACTCCTGTTTCTACCACACTCCCATTTTAATACATGATTCTTTAACCAGTGAAACTCACATGCTTTTGTTAGTAAATTCTCTAAATGATAAGATAGTTGGTGATGGCAGCCTAGGTTCTTTGCCAATTGAAAAAGACTTTGGATTTGGGAGACCAAGGCAGGAGGATCACCTGAGGTCAGGAGTTCAAGACCAGCCTGGCCAACATGGTGAAACACATCTCTACTGAAAGTATAAAAATTAGCCAGGCATGGTGGCGGACACCTGTAATCCCAGATACTTGGGAGGCTGAGGCAGGAGAATCACTTGAAACTGGGAGGTGGAGGTTGGAGTGAGCTGAGATCGAGCCACTGCACTCCAGCCTCGGTGACAGAGCAAGACTCCATCTCAAAGAAAAAATAAAGTAAAGGACTTTGGAGAGGTCAATTTAAGATTGAGCCCTAAATAATCACTTGTGAATAAGGTGTCTCATGCAGACTTCTGGGCACTAATTTTATTGGAGAGGATTCTCTTGGTTAGGGAAACTGGTAATACTGAGCTGTTGTCACTTGAAGAAGAGGTCAAGCTAGGCATGACAGCAAATAGGGGTAGATGCCTCTCAAATGTTCACTTAAATACCCACCGTGCTCAGGATCTTAATATTAATAAAATTCATAAGAATCAGTCATGAGAGCATAATAAGACACCTTTCAATTCTAGATAAAAGTATTTTGGGGTAGTTTCTTATGGCTACAGATGATGCCGTAATAATTTGTTGGTAATAATTGGTCTGTAATATATTTGAAAATATTCAGTGTTTTTATCACATTGATTTTAAATACTTTTATTGCCTTATTAAACTATGCTTTTTATTTTAGATATATCTTTTGTATAAATGTTTTTTGAAGGTATCAGCCCTACTGGGTTTTCAGTGTGTGTTCAGTACCTTAAGTCTTTAGGGCCCAAGGAGAGGCATTGCAGGTCATGGAAGGGATAGTGTCCATTTCCGCTTTTTAGAATTTTTTATTTTTAGCTTTGTTCTTTTCTTTCAAGTGATGAGGTTGCAGCCTGAAATGGACCCTTCTTTCTGTGAGAAACAGAGCTTATGCGAGAGCAGGATGGTTATTTACAGGAGTCTATAACCCTTACAGTTGGGTCTAACTCAGGTTACAGACAGTGCAGAGAACAATATGGAGACCAGTGTGTTACCAGTTCCAAACTGGTGCTTTGTTTCTGTCTCAAGCACTAACCACATCCTGAGTATCAGCTGGGGCCCTGGATACTGGCCCAGCGTTGAGTCCGTCTTGATGATGACTCCCATTCTGACCCTGGCCCCCCATGGTTATTCTGTTTTGCAGGTGAGAGAATGTCACCTATTAGTGGGTAGAGGCAAGGTTCATGTCCAGATTTTCTGTTACTTCTGGTCCAGTATTCCTATTTTGCTCAGACTTGTCACGTGGCACTTGTGCATCTCTTAAAGCAAGATAGCTGTGAAAACAGCACTCCCACCACTGCCTCCACCACCATCAGCGAAAACAAACCTCCATTGTAGTATTGGGGTCTGAATGGAGATTTAGCTAAGAAGCTTGGTTTAGTTTCTAGTCCATCTGTTTTGATATTTACTGTGAAGTTTCATTGCTCTAATAATGATTTATCCAGCATGGGAAGGTCTTATTCTTTTAGAAATCTTAAGAAATCTCTAGCCTCTGGATAAACGGTTACTCAAGAAAGAACATTTGTCTGTTTATCACTTATTTTCTGGTTCATTTACAGCTTCTGTTTAAGCACTTTGCCTCCTTCTCCAGAAGTGTCCCAGACTATTCCAATTTGGAAAGACTTCTTTATTATCCATACCAGTAGTTGGCAAACTTTTTTAGCAAAGAACCAGGTAGTAAATATTTTCATATTTATGGGCCATATGGTCTGCTTCAGCTACTCACATCTGCCATTGTAGTGTGAGAAGAATAGAAAACAGCCACAGAGAACATGGAAATGAACAGGTGTTGCTGTATTAGAATAAAACTTTATTTACAAAATAGGCAGTGGCCCGGATTTAACTCTGGCAGTAGTTTGCTGACCCCTGCTCGACATTAAAATAATTTATTCATCCATGACTCTGGGTTATCTCTTATATTACTATCTTTTTAAAACCTTGACCTCTCATATTGTTACATAAGTTTTCATTTGTATGTAAAAACTTTATAAAATTACTTTTCCCAGTGAGTATTTGCTACTTATATTGGCATTAGTTCAAATTCTTTGTCCTGTCATCCCAAAACCTGCCCTAAGTTATCAGTACTGGGATTTGAAGTGTGCCATGATTGAAACAGAGGAGTAGTTGAGCAAGAGGCAAGGTTTTTTGTTTTTTTTTTTTTTTTCTCTGAGAAATCTCTTAGCTTTAGGCTGAAAACTTTTTGGAAACCAGGATGCTTGCATTTGACTTGAAAAGGCAAGATCCTCCCACATAGAAGGGGCAATCATTGTGATATCATTGAATAGGAAATTTGTACTTTTCTGAAACATGTATCTATGGTGACTGTAGGTGCCCTTTAGTGGGTGGCTGATTATATTACTTTTGTGCCCTGGCGATTCTTGCATGTTTTAAAGAGATTGGTAAGAAACTAACATGGCACAGGCTTATCTTTAAAATAGATACCACCTAGACAGCAGCTTGAAAGGAACTATATGAATTTCTATATAGACCTTCACAGACAAGTGACATGCTAAATCTGTGTTTACCGATGGATGAAGAAAACCATTTCTGGCTAAGGAGGAGTCAGAAATCAATCTCCCTTTTCTCTTAACTGAGGGTATTTCATGAAAAAAGGAGAAACCAGCAGGAAAAAAGTAGGAAGTAAGTGAATTCTGCATTTTTCAGATTCTTCATATTAATATTCTCCCTTCACATGATCTTTGTCATATGTGTGGTTTTTAGCCATTATGTATGTGTTCTTTTAAAGGAAAGTGAAGGTTTTTTGGTTGGCTGCTTCTGCAGCATCTATTCATTGGGGATCTGCAAGGTGCTTTCGAAAGAACAGAGGAGAACAAAGGCTAGTTGACATCTTCAGCATGTTTTCTGTGCTTCAGGACAGGATTTAGAGGAAAGCGAGAAGAATCCTTACTTGTCCTTGTCACCAGGACTGATTGACATGAGAAGAGCCAAATGGTGGAAGAAAGCTTAAAAAGATTAGCCAATGTGATGTTCACATTGTATGCTATAGATACATGTAATTACTATTGGTCAATTAAAAATAAAATGCACTTAAAAAAACATGATTAACCGAATGCATTCACGATGCTTGGTCAGTGACTGATGTCAACCTGGCAATTTTCAAGCCTCTCTGCAGCACTTAATATTTTCAGAATGCTTTGCAATCAGGCTTATTAGTCCCCCTTTACAGCTACCACGTGAAGCTAATTGATAGGTCTCTTCATTTTAGCGTTGAGGACAAGTGACTTGCTGAGGGTCAGGCAGTGAGTGGTTTATGGAGCTCATTAGTCTCTGGGTCATTTCTCTCTTGAGTTAGCAAAAATGCTTTTCACTTTTTTAAAAAAAGACATCTCTAATAAGCCTTGGGGGAGCTTACTACTGGTTAACCAGATTGTTTTTCAGGATAATACTATTGGAAAAAATTGTAGTTTTTAAGTTTCTTTTAAAATTTTGCCTTTCCTAAAGCTTTACTGTGTCACTCAGAACTTTTCTGTTACCTTTTCAGAACGTTTTGGCTGTACGTGTTAAGGGTTACCTTTACCTGGGTAATGCCCTCAAAATTTTGGCCATTTTCTTCCTATCACCCAGACACTTTAGAAAAAATAAAATGTGTTAAGCAAGAAGACTTAGTTTGTGACAATAGTTGTGGTCAAAATTTGTATGGAGACATGAGATGAAACCATTTTTTATTCCAGTTACCTCTACTGTTTTTTATCCACAGAACCTCATATAGGCTAAACAGAAGCAGTGACCTTGCTATTTGGAATGAGAAATGTTAACTTTATTGTTGGAATAAATAATATTTATTCAGGAGTAGATAATTAGTGGGCTTCCACTGCTTTTCTTAGCACAAGCAAAACATCCCTTAAAAATAGCGAGTAGAATTTCTGTAGGTCGTGGAAGGCTGATGGCTTGCATTGACCATTCATTTAATCTTTTACCCCTTGAACCTTTTTTGAGCATCTCTTCTATACATATACTGTTTGAGAATATAGTCTTGAATAAAAGCGTTAAGGCCTCTGTCTCATGCAGCCTGCATTTTAGTAGCTAGATTATTATTTTCAAAACCATAAATACATAATACATTACCCAAAACAGGTAATCACTATGAACAAAACAAAAGCAGAGCATAGAATAAGAGAGTGACTAGAGTGGGAGAATATTTAGAAAAGGCCCCTTATCTGAAGAGACTTGAATAAAAGTATGGCATGGAAAAGAGTATTCCCGTAAGTGGGAACAGCAAGGATAGAAGCCTTAATTAGGAGTGAACTAGGCACATGTTTCAGAAACAGGAGCAAGGCCAATGTGGCTGGAACAGAGTGAGTAAGGTAGAGAATAACAGGAGATGAAGTTGGAGAAACAGGAAGACCCTGTGTGCTCTGTGGACCAAGCTCAAGCGTGTGGATTTGGATATGAGTTGATGGAAGGCAATTGGAGGATTTGGGCAGGGATGTGATATCATCAGTTCACATTTTTGAAGGATCACTCTCCATATTGGGTAGAGACCAGACTGAAGCAGGTAGAGACAGGGAGAGGGGACATTGGTACACTCATTAGGGAGCTAGCTTGGTAGTCTAAGAGCTGACAGTGGCTTGAACTAAGTGGTGGAGTGGAGATAGTGAGGAGGGGTTAGACTCACAGCATGTTTTCAAGTAGAGCTAAGAGTGCTTAATGACAGATGAGATGTGAACTGTAAAGGAAAGGGACTGCATATGGCTCCATAGGTTGGGCACTGACAGCCCCAGAAGGAACTATTCAGAGACTATGCAGTGAATGGCAACCCAGGGTGGTACACGGTGGCAGCTCTGGGAAGAATTGAGGATGACTCCTTGGATTTTGATCTCAGCAGTCATATGATTGGTGGTACCATTTATTGAGATAGGCAAGACTGGGAGGAACAGGTTACAATGTGCAGGGGAATCAAGTTCTATTCTGGACATAGTCAGTTTGAGGTGTTGGACATTAACAAGGAGATGCCACACAGAGTTGGATGTGTACATCTCAAACTCAGGTGAGAGCAGAGTCTGGAGACAAAAAATTTGGAAGAATGAAATATATATATTTAACTATGGGACTGGATGGGAACTTCCTGTGAATGAATGTTGAGAGAAACGTAAAGAGGTTTGTAGACTGTATCCTGGGATCCCCAAGATTTAAAGATAGAGAAGGAGAAAGGAGCCAAATGTGGATTGCAAAGAGAGACCCAATTAGCTTTTTTTGTTTTTTTTGTTTTGTTTTGTTTTTAGATGGAGTCTCGCTCTGTCACCCAGGCTGGAGCGTACTGGTGTGATCTTAGCTCACTGCAACCTCTGCTTCCCGGATTCAGGTGATTTTCCTGCTTCAGCCTCCTGAGTATCTGGGATTACAAGCATATGCCACCACACCTGGCTAATTTTTGTATTTTTTGTTTAGTAGACACTTGGTTTTGCCATGTTGGCAAGGCTGATCTCGAATTCCTGACCCCAGGTCATCTGTCTGCCTTGGCCTCTCAAAGTGCTGGGATTACAGTTGTGGAGCCACTGCTCCCAACCCCATTTAGCTTTTTTAGTATCCCAGAGGTATGGATGATTTTGGAACTTACTTCATGGACTGACTGCAAAGATATTTTATATTTTGTTTTACCTCTGTGTGTCCTAGACTTATCCTTTTAAATATGATTCACTTAAATGAGTGTATATATATTTTGAATCAAAAATCTTGTTTTCCATCATAATTTTTTTTGTAAGAAGGTAGGGCACAGATAAACATTTTAAAATCTCTTTATTTTCTTCCCTCCCAGTAAGAGCTGTTTGTGACAGTAAGAGTTCTTGCTTTCTTTTGTGCTTTCATGATGGTCTCGCTGATGGTAGATTTCATTTTTCTCCGCTGGAGATTTTATTACTACCAAGTATGCAGAGGCTACACTGCCTGGATTCATTTTGGCTGCTCTCACTTCTGTAAACATTTAAGCATAAGATCATTGTTAACGCTCCATGCTAGATCTTTCAGCAGGTGTCATGGGTGTACCTACAGCCTAATGGGTAGCTGTGCTTGTTTGTATTGTTGATATGTATGCGAGACAGGTAGCTGTCCTTCTACGAAGCTGACTCTTCTTGCTTGTCTGTCGACTTCTCTCTTGTCTTGACCTTCTCATTTTGCATGGGAGCTTCACATACTGGAAGACTCATGGAAGAACTTAAGGTCCTTCTTTTTGCCAAAACCAGGGCAGCAAATACTGCCTCACAGTGGAATATTTCTTAGTCGACTCAGCAAATATTTAAGTCACTGTTTAGTTCCCGGGGCTCTAGCTCTCTGCATGTGTTCCACTGGTCCCTGATAGCATGCTGAGGTGTTTAACACAATCGTTAATCGGCTCTGGTCTGCAAGTCAGATGCAGTGTTAATTAGCATTGCTTCTTTGCCATTGCATCCATGCTGGCAATTCAGTTTCATGCCCTTACACTCTCTTACTTGTGCTTTCGTTTTCTCCCTTTTTAAAAATAAGCCCAAGTCCTGAAAGTATTCAGATATGTTCTTCTCAACAGCAATGCCATAACCTTTTACTATTTAGTGGCAGCCTGATTGAAAATCAATTTAGAAGTATCAGTCTTTTTCTGTAGGAATTTCAGAGTTTCTCACTGGTAGTTTTATAGTTAATAAAAGACAGGTATTAAGCACTTAGGCTCATTGCCTAGAAGCCTTTGCCTATGTTTCCTAGGTATTGTCTAACAGCCTTTGTTTTCTTTTTTGTCAAGCAGGCCTTCATTGTTATTCTTTATCTGCTGTCACTCTAGCTACAGAGACACTAGGTGTTTGCTGTCTAGCCCTTTCAAAAGATATTCTTTTCTTCTTGGGGTTTGCCCTTTGTAATTTTTGTAAAAAGGCATCCTGCTAACCTTCTGTAATTACTTTCATTTCATATTATTTTTTTTTCTGGGAGCTATATTTCTATATCTGTAAGTTGTACCTGGAGTAACAGATACTTCAAAATTATTTTCTTTTCCTTCTAAGAACATTTTATTGTTTGCAGAGATACTTTCTTGAGTGAGACAGTAAGCACTGCATGAAGTTGAAATCATTTGAAATTTAAATGTTTTGCAAACTCTCCTATTTCAGATGTCAGAAGAAAACCTATGGAGGGTATTTGTGATGAAAAATGCTTCAGGGCTTTGCATTGTTAATCATCTCTTTGATCTTGATTTAAAAAATCTGATGAAGGAGTTAGAGCTGTTACTTCCCCGGGTATTTTCTATCCTGGTTAATAGCATGACCATTTAGCTAGTACCTAACCAGAAAGCTGAGAGTCATCCTGGATACCTCCTTCAACCGCGCTGCTTACATTCCAATAGACATTGAAGCTCAGAGGGTCTTGCCGTCTAATCCATCAATATTGTCCTTTCAATTTCTTCTGCTATTTTCCAGTGTAGGCAATAAGTAATATTTTTTTCCCTTCAACTTCTTTGTTGATCCCATAATTGGAACTTCATCTCAGCTAGTCTGGCCCCACCCAAGTCATTCTCCACACTATTAACAGATCAATCTGTCCACCACCAATCAGTTCCTGTTACATCTGTGGCTCCACTTAGAATTTCAGATCCTCCTTACAGTGTGGGAGATTCCCCATGCGACTCCTGCGTGTCATGTCAGACTCAGCTCTTGCTACTCTGGGCCTCACATCCTTCTACTACAGGAAGATAGAACTAATTTTCTTTTCCTGAACATGTCAGCAGCCCAAGATTTTAGGTCCTCTGAATTGAAGATGCTTACCACATCCACTGTGACTCTCCAGACATCAGTCTCAGCTGTTATTTGGCATAATAAATGAGGGATGTGTGAATTAATATTACTTTGATTTGTTTATTAGGATAGATACAGATTGTATGTGCTGGTTGCAGCCACAGTTGTGTACCTGGAGTGGAGAAGGACAAGTGAGCACAGAGCTGATGTTAATCTGGTGTATAGCAGTTCATGTGTATCGGTTATTAATATTAACATGCTTCTAATCCAATTCCTTTGAAGGCTACTGAGCCATTCCAACCAAACTGATCCTTCCTAGGATCGTCTGGATCTCTCTGCAACCCAGGAGCTAAAGAATGAGTGTGTAGAACTCTATTTAGCATAATGTCCTCCAGGTTCATCTATGTTATGCAGCCTTAAAATTTTATTCAGCCTTAAAAACAGGATTTCCTTGGTTTTTAAGGCTGAATAGTATTCTGTTGTATATAGATGGCACATTTCCTTTTTTCACCCATTCACAGACACTTAGGTTGTTTCTGTTTCTTGACTATTATGAATAGGATACTTCTGGGACCCAAAGAAAGAAAAATCACTCTGGGGTATAAATTATTGAAAACATCACCAAACCCACAATTAGTATCTTAAAAAAATTTTTTTTACATTGATAGATAACATTATGTGTCTTTACTGTGTACAACATGATGTTTTAAAGAGTATATACATTGTGGAGTGATTTAACATAGCTAATTAACATATACATCACCTCACATATTTTTGGGTTAGAACACTTTATATCCACTTTCTTAGCATTTTTCAAGAATGCAATATATTATTAAATAGAGTCACCAGCTGTCCAGTAGATCACTTGAAATTACTCCTCCTATTTAACGAAATTTTGTATCCTTTGGCGGACATCTCCTTCTCCTTCCCAATCCCCACAACTCCTGGTAACCACCGTTCTCCTCTCTAAGTAGAGATCAACTTTTTTAAGATTTCATATATGAGTACAATAAATGCAGTATTTATCTTTCCGTGGCTGACTTATTCTATTTAGCATAATGTCCTCCAGGTTCATCCATGTTATGACAAATGACAGGATTGCCTTCGTTTTTAAGGCTGAATATTATTCTATTGTATATAGAATGGCACATTTTCTTTATTCACCCATTCATGCACACTTACGTTGTTTCTGTTTCTTGGCTATTATGACTAGTACTGCAGTTAACATGGGAGTGCAGATATCTCTTTGACATACTGATTTTGTTTAATTTTAATGTATATCCAGTAGTGGGATTGCTGAATCATATGGTAGTCCTACTTGTAATTTTTTGAGGAACCTTCATACTGTTTTTTATAGTAGCTATACTTATTTACATTCCCACCAGCAGTGTACAAACGTTCCCCACTTTCCATATTCTTGCCAACACATCTTTTGTCTTTTTGATAGTAGTCATTTTTAAAGGCATGAAGTGATACCTCATTGTGGTTTTAATTTGCATTTTTCTCATGATTAGAACTGTTTAGATGTTTTGTATATATCCCTTTGCTATTTGTATGTCTTCTTTTGAGAAATGTTTATTCAAGTCCTTTGCTCTTTTTTCAGTCGGGTTATTTGTTCTTGCTATTGAGATGTTTGAAGTATTTCTATATTTTGAATGTTCACAGTTAGTATCTTAGGAGCTCAGATTAGCCAGTTTTAGTAATCTTTTAATGGACTGTGCTTACGGTAGTCCTAACATGGTATGCTTATGGTAGTCCTAACATGGTAGTGGTAGGAGCTTAGTGATTGAGAACTGTTATGTCAAAAACACACCCTCAACAAGTCCTCTGCCCATTGAGGAGTCTGCACGTAGGCTACAACCCTTCACCATGTGATGGAGAGAGTAGTCACGTCCTGGTCCAGACTTCTTCTTATTTCTTTTATCTTTTATGATTTAATCTCCCTTTTCTCTTTTCATCTATTTAATCTTCTGTGATTATCTCATAATGCTCTCATTGGCACTGAGATGTTTCATGTGTCAGGGTCCCCACTTCTATTTGCTGGCAGTTTTATTCTTTTCTTATGTGATGCTTAAAGTTAAGTGCAGAATCCTTGCACAGCAAATTGTTAAGGAAGCTTTATGATCTTCCATAATTTCCACAGAGCCCCTTCTGCCAATTGTATTCTCTAAGTGAGATTGGTGTCACGATTTTCAGGGTACTCTAGCATACTATATGTCTCTATCTCAAGAACTCTTTATTTTTGGACCACTGCCCTGTGCCTGCCCACAGTGTGTTCTCTTTCTGCCAGTGTTGTTACAGTAGGATCATATGGGTATTTTCAATTCTGTTTCTTTTGTTAGAGTAATTTCTTACTTGGGGGTGGAAATGTGGCTGCCTTTATACTTAGACCACTCAAGGGCTGAAGCTTAAGGAGTTTCCTTCTAAATCCTTTCAAGCTCCAAATCCTATGGGTAACATGTCCTTATATGCAAAATCTGCTACAGAGCTGTCACCTGAAATTTTGCTTTGCAGTTTTCCAACATAGTTCTCTTTCTTTAAATCAGGGTTTCTCAACTTCAGCTATAGTGACATTTTGGGCTAGGTAATCCTTTCTTTGTGAGGGGACTGTTCTGTGCATTTTAAGATATTTTGCAGCATCCTTGGCCTCTACCCACTGAATGTCAATAGAAACTGCATAGTTTTGACAAGTAAAAATGTCTACCGGCATTTTTGCCAGATGTTTTATCTCAGGGGCCAATTCACCCCCGCCCCCATGGAGAACTGCTACTTTCAATAATAAACATGTGGGCATAAATCGACAAGTTATAAAATATGTTGACAAGCAAAGCAAAAACATTCATGATAATGACAGCAAATGCTTATAGAGCACTTACGTGGGCCACACACTATTTTAAGAGTTCTTTCCATATAAGTTTCCAAACCCATAGAGTGACCATACCATTTTACCATTATTACTCACAGTTTATAGATGAGGAAACTAAGGCACAGAAAGGTCATATAGCTTGTCCAAAGTCATGTAGCTCATAAGAGTCAGATCAAGAATTTAAACTCAGACAGTGTGACCCTAGAGTCTGTGATTTGAACTCACTGTGTTTATCTTTCAACAAAAATTTGTTCTAATAGATATCTACATGGCTTTGCATGCAGTATCACCTCTGATAGTTACTATGTTAATGTTTGTTAAGTGAATAAATGAATGACTACAAATCCAGGAAATTACTTATTGTTTTAAATCAGTATGGAATAGATTCTTTAGTTAATTTAAATGAAAAATGTACTTTTCTTTGGATATAACCAACTAAATATTATCGTTAGAGTAAGGCAAGAAGATCTCAGCATTTCTAAGCTTATGCACAAGAATCTCTTGGAAAGGGTTTGCCAAGGTGACCTTTAAAGTCTCTTCTCATCACAGCTTCTATTTATGTACTAGGACAGTTTTACAATATGTCAGAATGAAGATTGCCCAAACTGAACAAAGTATTTCCCTGACGAGATTAAGCAAGCATCTGCCTTCCCCTGTATTAAGGGAAAACCTGAATTTATCCTCCCTCTTAAACTAGGCATACATTCTGATGTGGTATTAAGCAGTGTATGATAGTTTAACTAAGTTCAGGAGTTACAAAAAATTAAGCATCTTTAAGTAACAGGAAACTACTTTAGCTAATTAATCTTCAGCCTTCCATAGTTGGCTTTCTATAGTGAATGAGAGGGCTGGGCTCTCAAATTTGCTTAAGTGCATTACATCTGATTTATATCAAAGTGAGAAACTATTTTATGTAACTACAATAATACTCTATTGAATACGATTTTTAGTCAATTGAAAATGCATATATAGTGCATGTATATTTTTATATATACACATACATATATACATCTATGCATATGTTTATATTCAATAAGAAACTCAGTATATTTGTTTTCCGTTTTTCTAGAGTGCAGACAAAACATTTTTAGGAAGCATTTTCATCAAATTTAAAATTTTCCTTGCCTTCATTACTAGTAAAACGTAAAGGATTTTTCTAGAAGCTTTATTTTTTTAGGAAATTTTCTCTGTTGTAGAGATCACACATCAAATTGTGAGTGATCATCATTTTGTGATTAATGTATTTTAGATAACATATAATATTGTATATTTCTTAGTATTTTTCATTATTTCTATGAGGAACAGTAACAATTCACTCAAATTTGAGAAAAGAAATATAATGACAGTGTAAAAAAGTTAAAGGGTCTATTTTTCTTTTTTTTTTTTTTGCAAAATTGTTTTTTATTTCCTTCATTTACATGTATAACTCATTGTGAGTAACAAGGAAAATATAAACTATAATGTCTTAGAGAACCTTGTACATCTGTAAATAGATGAGAACTTTTATTATTAGAATGGTCATAGTTTGAAGAGAAAATGTTGCATACGTAGTTGTTGAAAACTTCATGGTGATTTCATGTTTAAGTACAGAGAATTTTATACCCTGTTGAAGTTTGAAGAACTAATCAGAATCTGACCCTGAAAGTCCTGAGGACTAAAGGCTCTTCTCATGCTAACCCCATGCAAATGCCCATGTGAGAATTCATTTGCCCATCTTTATGCCTTTCAAAGTCAGCAAGATAAAAGTCTTCAAGTCAGGCTGACTTCTTCTTCTAGCTTAAAACATAGGTCACTTTTTACTTTCGTTATTACTGAGGTTTCCAACAAATAGTTCTTGGGGACTTTTTCTATTCATCTTTCAAGAGGAACCTTTATGTGTGTCTGAAGGTTGCTGAGGTGCGTGGTGAATAAGAAGTACAGCTTGAATTTTCCCCCTTTTCTTCCTTTCAGTACTTGATTTTTACTTTTACTCCCTCCTCACAAATTTTGGAAATGCTTCATTTTCTGAAAAGCCCTACACTATTACCTCTATAGAGGTTTCCAGAGTTTTCAAGGAATAAAAACTATTGACTATAGTACAGTTATTCTGAGACTTAAAGAGACTCAGTGATTCATAATTCTTCATATTCTTTTATGATTTCTGTGAGTACCTACCACACAGTAAGTAATCTATAATTTACTTCCCACACAATGGGAGTGTTAGGGTCATTCAGGAATTCTTTTTCAAAAACTTGAAAGTTAAGAAAACTGCTGAAAAGAAAACTAAGCAAAACAAAATTCCTCAGAAAATAGAGTGTGACAATCTTAAGATTCTTTGGAATTTTTCTCCCACTTAGTGGCTAGAATCTGAGTTCTATGATTTTGAGCCCCAAAGTTGCCAGAAACAAGTCCAATGACTGAGTTACGGAAGGCATCTTATGTTTTATGAAACTGTCTTCAGAAAATATTATGATTGGCAATAGCAGGCCTGGCAAAATACTAAGCCTTCATTAGTATATAAATACAATTCTGATGTAGTTTATTTGAAGGTCAAAGACAATGGCTGGCCCAGAACACGTTTTCTATGTACTTGGATTAAAACAATATATATATATATGCCAACATGGCAAGAAAGTTAATTAATCCTAGTTCTAAAGTACTTTTTCCTTTAAAATGGTTATATCATCAGTTTATTCTTCCACAAAGATCTGGCCCCTGTTTAGTGTCCCCCTTGTGAGATTAATAATACTATAAAATACATATTTGATATGTTTTTAAAGGAACCTTTTACAATACTTAAATTATAGCTATTGTTTTATCTACTTTCCAAAAGTGGGAAATTATTGTGAATTCTCAACATAGTAGTTAATGGTACTCTTACCAGTTGGCTTTTAAATGGGCATAGATGCTACTTCAGATTTCATGGATATAATAATAAGCTTTGTTACAATGGAGAGGCATTGGGATTTAGCCTTGTTACACATTAGGAAAGAGTCAAAGTAGAATTCCTATATGTATTACTCAGTTGTTAAATCCACAAAGCATAAGATCTGAGAGATGCATGCTATAGAAAGAATCAAGGTCAGATACTAGATCTCCTTATTTGTAAAAATAACTATAAAATTTGCATTACTTATTAATGATCATCTCAGAAACAGAACTATGCAGATTGGGGTGATAGGTGAGTATTAAGTGGTGAACTATATTATAAATTTTTAGAGATAATTCTTTTGATGGAAACAAATCAGACACTACACATGGAATAATTATCAAAAGAGCAATGTTCAAATTAATGTTGCTATGATTAAATTATCATTATGACCCAAGTGCAAATACATAATTGCCTCTGGTGTATGTGAGAAGTAGAGTATGTGTGACTTACTTGATAGGTGACTGGTGCCAGTTTAATAGGTTCAGAAAAGAGTTTTGTAAGTGAAGTAAGAAAGAGAAGACATCATAATGACCAGTAGTCATAATGAGTGAAAGTTAGAGAAGAGTGAAAATTAGACCAGTACTATTGATATAGAGCACTAATTTCAAGGAAAATAAATTGATGACAACTAAACTTTTATGTTCTTATTTTCTGTCTTCTAAAGTCAACCTCAACATTTAGAAAACACTAGAATTTTGGGACCATTTTGTGGATTTTCCATAATTTAAATTATTATTAAAATTATATTCTTATTCCTTGGGACATAATATTTTTAGTTATTAGTCTTGGTGAAAGTTGACAGGAGAGGAAATCATGTTCTAATAAGTTCATTTTGTTTCTGATTATTTTAATAGGATTATACAGTTTGATGATGAAAAAAGCTAAAATTAAGGACTTTTTTCTTTTCATTTCAATTATGTGACATCTCTAGATCTAACAAGTTTAACGGAGAGTTAACTGATTAATAGAAAGTTTGATAATTATGTAGATTTGTATGTAAAATATTTAATGCAGTGATGACCTCTTAGCTCATAACATACTCTTCAATGTGCAGAAATTTTGTTAAAAACTTGATGCAGTGTCAATTTTCTGAGTATTATTGAATATATATACCCAAATTGCACTTAACAAAAGGGCATAGTGCTCCCAATTGTATTTTCAAATGAATTTTGTTTAGTTCTGAAGTTATACAGTTTTATTTCTGCTTAATATCCAGGTGTAAAACATATTATGTTATACAGGTAAAACCCATGAAATAAAGTTGTTTAAGTAGCTTCAATTGTTTTGTAATTTTGACTTTATCATCTACTTTTTGATACACTTGATAATGTAGTTGTACGTTTACCAGAAACTTAAATCAGGATTAGCTCTAATATACAGGACTTTAGGTTGTTTTTATTTTTATTTTTTTCCCTAGCTACAGGTGCATGTTATAGCTTGCCATTGTGGTCATTGTGGTTCATTTCATTAAGCTTCATGTTCTATCTGCTTTCTTGAGACTTGGGAAACAGTATTTTTCTGAGTGATTGTACCATATTGTTCCAAATATAAGGCCAGCCAGAATAGAAGGCAACCTCCAACTAGAAACAGCTCAAATATGGAGAAAGGCTGGGGGCCCAGAGCCCGGCGGGTCTTGCAGTGGTGGCAAGGGTGCCGAGGAATAGGACGATGCCTGCCCACTCTCCCGGTGAGTGAAGATGAGTCAGCTGGCTGCATTTGCTTATGCATAACCAGATGGCTTCTGTTGCTAGAGAAAAAGTTGTACTGGGGGTTGGAAAACAAGTTCATATACATGAAAGAAAGTTGTATGTCTAAATCTGGGGAGGGAGGATGGGAGTAGAATTTTTCACCTCCTAAACAAACAGTCATCTTAAGTGTTTTTTCCCCCTACATCTGGGGGTGAAAGTTGACCAACCCCAAAGAGGAGAGAATAACAAAGGTACCCTGGACCTTTCATGATAAAAGGAGTTTAGATCAGTGGTCTTGAAAATCATATGTCTCTAGATCAGCTCAGAAAAGTGCTCCTTGCCCTTTAAAATTGACTACTGACTGAGAGGTGATGCATGCACTGTGTGGTCATGTGTAGCTTGAAAACAAGCCACTCAAACTGGAAATCAGATTTCCAGTTTTAGTAAGATTTTTCTCTTTTTAAATTCCCTGTTTGGCTCAGTAGCATATATTTTTTTAAATCATTCAGTGAAAATGTATTAGTCAACTAAGAGTATATGTAAATTGAACCTACATAATTCTCCAAATATTGGTCTGATTCTGCTAAGTGCATAGAAAAACTAACCATTTATTTTATAGTACTAAATGAGATATAATAGAATGAGGTGCTTCATTCTGTTATTATAATCTAGAAAATTATTTAATATCTGTTGGAACTAAACTTCACCAGGCATTTGATTACCTTTGTGGCTTCACAAAAACAAAATAAAACGTAAGCCTTGATCTTTGTGATTGATTTCTAGTCCATGGCCCAAAGCTAGTTTGAAGTATAACTTTCATCCCTAAATGATGAATTTCCCCCCCACTGCATACTCTAGGTAAGATACTATTGCAGCCTTTTTTGTTTGTTTGTTTAAGGAAACTACTTTCATTAAAAAAAAAAAAAAGAAAGTCTGTGTTTCTGAATAGATATGGCCAGAACAGGATTTCATGTTTAAGTTTAAACAATGGTAAATGGCTCAGATGATTTGGTTTAAGGATATTGTTTACATTGATTTTGGAAGTTCTCTTAAACCAAAATGCCCTGAACAGTAGAGGCCCATGTCCAAGCCAAAGGATGGTATTATTGATATGCTTCTCTTTTGCCAGATCTGGAAAGAGAACCTTTGAAGCAGAAAGGCTGAGCAGAAAATGATTTGAAAGTAAAAACAAAAAGGAGGTAGCTCAGAGTGGGAAGGTTTACTGCCTTCTAAATTAGATTACAAGTCAGAGGAAATATGCACTGCAATGGTGGATCCTAAACAAGAGGTCTGAAGTGAAATCTGTAAAATCTGAAAAGTCTTTTGAAAAGAGTTCATAACAGTGGCACCAGGAGGAAAGGAGAAGAGTAGAGGACCAGAGTTACTCAGGAAAGAGGAGCTTCCTTTTGTACTTCCTTAGTTTTAGAACTATTTGATTTCAGAAGATCCAAAGTACAGAGGAAGAAGATTCCAAAATGTGAGGGTGGGGGAAGGGTGTGTCCCTTAACCATCTTCAACTTCAGCTTCAGTTAATCTCCCTTCTGTTAGGTGTATCGGGCATTATTGTGTCTGATTTGATCAGGGTTACAAATACCGGAAAACAAACTTAATTTATTTTCCCAGAGGGGATTGGGTTTGTTCTAATTGACATTCCTGTTTCATTACCTGCTGTACATTTTAGTTTTAGTAGCAATGGAGAACAGAAGCTGAGGAAGCCAACTACATGCTATATTCTACTGCTTCCTCTCCGTGTTGGGTAGTGAGGCTGGGGGCAAGACCTGACTGGGTTGTACAACTCTTTGAGCAGGGGAAAAGAATGTGGCCTCAGTAAGTTTGTGAGGTGACAAGGGGAGCTTTTGAGGACATAGGAGAAATGACAGCAAGAAAGAAAGGGAGAAAATCTTCCAAATTGTGAAAATAATAATCTGCAATAACAAGTTAATAATAATACCCTTTTCCCTATAAAGCATGGTTTACATGTAATCCATACCTATAGTTGCTGTGTGCAGATTTCTCCTCTTATCTCTAAAATATACAGCATAAATTACTCTTGGCTGAGCATGATTGCTCACGCTTGTAATCCCAGCACTTTGGGAGGCTGAGGCAGGAGGATCACTTGAGGCCAGGAGTTCAAGACCAATCTGGGCAACATAGTGAGACCCTGTCTCTGTGAAAAAGACAAAATGTCACTAGGCATAATGGCACATGACTATAGTCCCAGATACTCAGGAGGCTGAGGTGGGAGGATTGCTTAAGCCCAGGAGTTGAAGGCTACAGTAAGCAATGATTGTGCCACTGCACTCCAGCCTGGGTGATGGAGAGATTCTGCAAATTAATATTCCAAACTACTGTTGTTTCTCTCTTCATGAATTCACATGATACATCTTCAGTGACTCCTCTTTGAGATACTAGATTAATAGAATCAACTTGAATGGAGTAATTACTAAACAATTAGACATGAAAAAAATCTGCAAATAGGTTGATAGCCAGAAATTAAAAATCTCTCAGGTTCTCTAATAGTGTAATGACCTACATAAAAATAGATTTGGAAAATTCCCATTTGACTGCTTTTTCTAGGAGAGTAGATAACTCATGCTCTCTTTTTCTTTGCTGATCCATTAGTCTTCCCTCAAGCACCCTTTAGAAAAAGTACAGATCCTTAGGGAAATTTCCAGTTCTTGTACAGATGACTGTGTCCTGCACATGTCAAATTAATCATGTCCAGGTTGTTTCTCACCAATTAAGTTGAAGAATCACTAAACTAAAAATACATAATTTGTATCTATTGCATTTTTCATTTTTAAAAAAGACCAGAAAAGGACAATTTTCAGTTTTCAAAGAAAATGTTGAATTTGGATAAATCTTTTTGGAAAATGCTTTATTATAGGTCTTTCCCTCAAAGAAGGGTTTTGTAAGAAACACAGTTTCTCCAACACAAGAATGTGATGTGTCTACATATTCTGAGACATACGGAATATGGCATTTGGTTTGCTGAGTGAGCATGTTTAACTCAGCTATGGAGTAACTCATGAATTTCCTACTCTTGAGTAGCTTTGAGTTTCAAAAATCATTCTTGAAATGTGTTTAAAGGCCGTTCCTTGGGGGTGGGGCATTGCTCTCTTTGTAAGTCAGAGATGGCATCTGGCAATGTTTTGAGGTCGCTCTTCATTATGTTATCTTGCTAGTCAAGCAGCAAGTGTGTTCCAATGAACAGGTTGATAGCATTGTAGGATAGGCTAGGGAAAAGTACCAAAATGGCTAATTCTCATTTGGCAGTGAAACTGAATATTGAATGACATCTTTGTAGTCATAAACGACTTTTGTTTTAATAACAAAGTTGTTGATTTTCTACTAAGGGTTCTTTTAGGTTGTCATCAGGGGCTGATGGGAGTAACAGTTCACCCAACTCCGCAGCTAGCTTCAGTGGACATGCCACACCTTCCCAGCAGCCTGAACCTGTGGTACATTCTCTTAAGGTAACCAACTGTGTGCAACCATTTCTCCAGAGCTTCAGTTGTGTTGTGGCTTGTTCGCTGTAGTCTAGTAGTCCTCACAGTCTTGCTTGAACCATAGATACTTTATTTTTTGACTCCTTATGGTGTAACTTTTTAAATCTTAACTTTTGAGGTATGATTTTAATTGTTCTAAACTGACAGTGAGTTTGAGTACTTACTATTGTTGAATCTCTAGTTTTATCATTTTGTTTTGAGTAATGTGATTCATATCTATCTGCATTGAAGTTGAAGTCTCTGCATGTATATCCATATTTGTAAAAAATTGTGATAGGTATTATATGTGCAATGTTTGTAGCATGGATGTCTTCAAATATAGAGAGTTAATAGTTGGCCAGAATATGGAAGGATACCACATTATTCTTTTTTGATGCAACTGAAGTACACTATACAACTTAAATAAAATATTGAAATAAGTAAAAACCTACTCTTTCCTCTTCTAAGTAGAAATTGGGTTCTCAGACTCCAGTTAATGCTCCATTATAGAAGAGTAGAAATAGATATATGGTCTTATACATAAAGCTAATGTACTTCTGTGTCTTTCTTCACATTTTGCAGTGATTTCACAAAAATTTTCCTAAAATTTGTCATGTTTTCTCTACCAATAATGAGCTTTCCAATAAGTAAAATTAATGAAAAATTAGTATTATAAGTACAATTAATAATAAATAAACAATATAAATTCCTTCCTATCTCAGAGAAGAAACTATTGCAGGCAATAAAAATCATCTTAAAAATTGAGACAGTCTCTTGAAATTTTATCAATTCCAAAGTATGAAACACTGTCTACCAAATCTATCTATAATTTCTAATATGTAGCTTTGATCAAACCTCTCTGACCCATAAAACAGGTAGAGTGCTTCAGTTCTGCTTTTACCACATGAGTTTCACAACTCTTCTTAAAATTGTTTCAGTTTCAAAATGATTTATCATCAGACTGAGATGAACTCCTCTTTTGGAATGGGCCACACTTTCTGTGTCATGTACAAAACAAATACATAGATGAGAACTTCAACATGTTTATTTCATTTTGAGATAATTAAGTTTTAGCAAAGATTTTGCTCCCTTAGTATATTTTGCTTTAGCTTATATAAAATGAGTTTGCTTTTCCTAAACATATACTGATTATTGATGAGGGAAGGTAGGGCAGCCATGTGAGTGGCCAGTGGCAATGCACTTGGCATTTTCTGTCTTTGTTGGGATAATTCACAAAGTGAGCAACTGAGAGGAATTCCTGGGAAGACACAGCCAGTGTGAGGGGCACTGCTTTGCCTCTGATGGATGTTGGTTTATGGACGATTGAATATGTTGTTTTCTGTGGTAGCACTTGGATGAACTTTAGCATGAATCAGGCACTAGCTATCTGAAAAGCATTTTATAAGTAGAAAATAGAACAGAGATTGGCTTCAATCTTGTAGTATTAAAGCCTGTGCACACACTCCAAAAGCAGCAACTTGTCCTCCTATTCAAACTGTTTGAAAGCCATTCCAGCCTGTTGCCTTATTAAATGGCAGTTGCTATTTGAATCAGATTAGCATAGTGGATCACATTGAAATATTTTCCAGATTTCTCAATGCAGCTGTTAGTGTGGCTTAAAAAGAAGGGGAGGGCAATGAAGAGCTCCTTAATTTTCTCTGAATTTAGTTCTAATTTTCATATAAAATGTTATCTCTGGGAGGCCGAGGTGGACAGATCACGAGGTCAGGAGTTCAGGACTAGCCTGGCCAACATAGTGAAACCCCACCTCTACTAAAAATACGAAAAGTTAGTTGGGCATGGTGGGTGCCCCTAATCCCAGCTACGCTGGAGGCTGAGACAGGAGAATTGCTTGAACCTGGGAGGAGGAAGTTGCAGTGAGCCGAGATTTCACCATTGCACTCCGGCCTGGGCGACAGTGCGAGACTCCATCTCATAAATAAATGAAAGTATCTCCAGAGAGGGAGATATTATGTTATATTCAGTACACATAAGTGTCCTCGGTTGGCACAAGAGTGATACTGAGCAACTGAAACATCTTTATTGGATAACTGGGGGCCCTTAAATATAAAATGTGTTTGCTTCCAGGAGTTAACTGTGTTAAGACACAGAAATATGTACAAACATCATTTTTGGAAAATGCATCTTAAAAAGATTTCAATATAAGGAAAAGAAATTGTGGTCACTTGACATGTTTTGGTTTCGAGAGCTACTTGTCTGGAGCTGATTTTTATCATGAGATATGTCTGTGCTGAAAAGAATAATTAGTACAGTGGCTCAGTTTCTCACTTTCTGATAGATTTTACAGAAAACTCTAGGCTTTAGAAAATCTCTGGTCATGGTTTGTGGGGAAATGTAAATCCCTGTAAGAAATTAGCACATTTGTAATAATACTATATTTCTCCTGTTTTGAAATTTATGATAACAATTAATTGGAGCTTCACTTCATGTAGTAAAAATTAACTGATTTGAAGTACACTTCTCTGAGGTGCATTACAAATCAAATTCGTAGGTAAATGAGCTTGCTCAAGGAGCTCTTTATGTTTTCTATGAATATTCACCGAGCACAGTCAGTGATTTTCTCTAAATATGTAAAGAAGGAAAATTAACTGTAATCCGAGGTGAGTATCAGGACTCAGAAGAGGTATTTATATAGTAATAATTGCTAGAAGTTTCAAATTAATGAAAGTAATTTGTGATCAGATTATTAATTACAGGATTGAACTCTAGTTAGACTCAGATAGTGTCTATGAACTTGACGTGAAGGTCCTACTTCATGCTTAAGTCATTTAGTTTGGCTCAATTGTAAATTCTCAGGTAGCACCTTTAGATGTGACCATCAACACTGACCATGATGCTGGTAGAATCAAGTAGCTTAGCAGGGCTGCAGTTGGTGTGGCTTCTATTGGAACTTCTAGGAAAAGCGTTAGTTTATTGTGTTACTTCAACACCTTGATTTATAAACTGATATAGATAAAAACAGCAAACAGCACAGAAAGCCAAAGTTTTTTCTCCTTTTTTTTACTATAAAAAGTAGCCACAAGAAAACTTTAGACATTCTTAAAGGAATATTATTTTTAACCTATTTTGGGCTGATTTAGAGATGTGGAAACATAAACTTCTAAAATTATTTAAAAGGCATTTTATTCCAAGACGTTTTGCTTTCAAGAAAGATATTTAAAGTGTTGTTCAAATATTTTCACTGTAAGGAGCCAGTGCTTCTCTTTGATGCTGTCAAAGAGCCACCTCCACAAGCCTTTTCTCAGGTACTGGGAACATGCCCAGGCAAGAACTGCGAGGTCGGTAGTTCTTATGTGCATATTCCTGGGTTTTGGCCAGTTTCACCTGTCACTATCATCTTTTTTCGTCATCTTTTATACAGGCCATGTCTACATATCATTTGGACCATTTGGCACATAGTTAATTATATTGGCCAACATTACATGGAGCAAGAGTTACTGATTATCTCCAAATGGCTGACACAGTGAGGCTATCTTAATGACCAAAGTAAATGCATGTACTTATTTTAGACATTAATGAATTCCATTGATTATTAGTGATGCAATGGATTGCTTTTAATGGCCATTTTTAAATCAAATAGAATTCATTCCAAATAGATTTCAGAACAATCAGCTACTTAAAAATATTTTGCCATATACTAATCCACTCTGATATGCAGACATGGAGAAAACTAAAGGTTTTACAAAGTGGAGCTCCTTGATGGTTTTATCATAACTAACAAGCTTTTTTCCATGTGAAATTTGCTTTTCTTTTTTCAACAAATCCAGGTCTTGGATGTTCAGGAAACTATAGATCGTCAGCAGGGTAAAGAGTATGAACATGACCTTAGTGAGACAGAAAAAGCTATAGTCAGAGAAATGTGCAATGTAAGTTTAATGTGCTTTATTGTGTATTCTGTGTTGAAAGCCACATCGTAGCTTAGCTATTGTTTTATGAATATTTTGAAAACGCTGACCAAATGCCTTTACATTTTTATATGAAAAACCAATTTCTCTTGTTTTTATATTCAGTATATTTTATTGTAGTTTTATTAACACAATCATGTTACAAAATATTCAGAGATGATCAGCCAATTCTGTATTCCAGAAGAATCTACGAACATTTCTAAATATTAAATTTACTAAAATGTGTTTTAATTTTGATAAAATAAATGGATTTCTTTTTTCTACTTCTAAGAAGTTCGTTAAAGATCAGTGTTTAAAAACCTATGATCAAGAAAATACAGCCACCTTCAGATTTACTTGTAACTATTATTGGAAAAAATCACCACCTTACTAGGTAATTTTGCTTAGTTCTTCATATATTTTATATGTGTGCTTCATGTCATGCAGAGTACTATCTTTAGCTTTCAGCTGTTGACCCAAACTCAGAATATAGTAAGTTGAGATTAGATAGATAGGAACCTAAAAGATAGGCCAGGCACAGTGGCGCACACCTATAATCCCAGCACTTTGAGAGGCTGAAGAGGGAAAACTGCTTTTGCCCAGGAGTTTGAGGCTGCAATGAGCAATGATCACACCACTCCACTCCAGCCTGGGTGCAGCATGAGACCTTGTCTCAGATTAAAAATTAAATAAATAAATAAAAGAGGGTAGACAAATAGAAATCAATCCATGAAATCAGAGAACGCAGTAAAAAAAAAAAAAGGTATGTTATTTTCATGATGCATATTCAACACAATCATTAACATGGCTTGGATTTTACTATTAATCCCTGACAAAATTTTAATATTTTGAGTAATATTCATGAGATGTATCATTTAATCAAGAATATAAATTGTGAAGCTTTAAATAGCTAAATGAATATTGTAGAGGAAGCCATTGTTAAATACAAGAAATCATGGTTAAGCACTGATCATGTTAAACACTGATTTTAATTGGCTTTACATTATACTTTTATACTTATATTGTTTATCCTATCAGGATGTGAAAATTGCCAGGAAATACCCTTCAGCTTTAGCTCTATTAGGACCAGATATTCTCACTTACTCATCTACCTCCTCGAGATGTTTCTGGAATCCAGTAAATGTTACATAAGTCCCCTGGGCATTTTTTGTGTGCTGGAATGAGACTTTGGTCTCTTGCTTGCCTGTGTTGTGGCTAATTTTTCTCTTCCAACCCTTTCTAATTTATTTGTTTTTTTTTTTTCCCTGCATTATCTGTTGTCTGTTTTCAACAGGTCGCTAGTTCTAGATGTCATGTTTCCTAAATGCACCACCATTCACCTTCTGTAGCTTTTCAACCTTTGCTTAAGATTTTCAATTTGAATATTTCCATCAGATAAATTTTAAAAAGTGAGCCACATACCTAGGAACGCTTGTTGCTTCCCATCTCTTGGTTATGGAATGAGAGAGAAAGTTCGGATAATAGAAACTGTTAAACTAGAAGGGGCCAGAGGTCATTCTCCGGTGTTTGTCCAAAGAATAGTATGTGGACCTCCTTCATAATTCAGATGTCTGAGTTTAACATCAGACCTCAGGCAATTCAGATACGAACTCCTGGGTAAGAACCCAAACACTCTAATTCTGTGTTTGAAGAAACTAAGATCCAGAAATTACGTTACTTGCTCAAGCTATTTTCTAATGAATAGTGAAGTCAGGAGTACACCAGGATTTCCTTTGAGGACCACTTCTTTCCACTTCCCCAAGTGTGATAAATCTGGGGACTTCCATTTTCTTTCCTAAAGAATGAAAAGCACCGTATCTTATAAAGGGGGCCATCTCCACGATGCTTAATGACAGAATTTCTGTGAAAAAAAAACATCTAGGATTGTTTCTTCCCCTTTCCCTTCCCTTTCCTTCCTTTTGATTTCTGAACATTAGAAAATTCATATCTTAGTCTCAATAGAGACCCATTATTGGATTTGGTTTTGATTCATTTTATGTTGATTTTTTTGTTTACCTGCATTTTCAAGAATGAATTGAAAGACACCATATAGTTTATTATTTTTATTTTTCACTGTATAAGATACATACAGAAAGACAAAAACTTGGCCTCCTTGTTTACCCTTAAAAGTTCTCTAGCAGTACGTTTTCTATCTACTTTTGTCTTTGATACCCAGAATTTGAGGAAAAAATGCAAACAAATCCAAATCTGATTCTTAAGCAATTTTATGTATTTGGAAATAATTAAAAAATAATATTGTCACCATTATAAATTATATGATCAAAAACACATAGTAAATGCCACAGAATAAATAAAAATGCAGATTGTAAAGCAGTTTCATAGATAAGGGAAGATTGCGAAGGCTTGGTTTCTAGTAGAGAAATTATATTCCTGTATAATAATGTCACAGAAAAATAAAGCTTTGTCATGATATGAGATGATTATAAGACTCAGAAAGAACTTGGGACAATAGAAGTTTTGCAGTAGTTTCTAGTATTGCTTCTAGAGATAAGATGTTTTTGATATCTACACAATGAGGATTATTATTCATATTATTGTCATGTAGGTTAGTATGTAGTGAGTTATTCTTGTCCCAAACTGTGCTACAGAAATAAATATATGCCCCCCAAGAAATAGTAAATCTGTCTTTTTGTAGTAATTGTTTTATTTTAGATTTGTCTCTTATAAATTCCCTGAGGACAGTCGAAATATTTGATTGGTCTTCTCAGTCATTCTCAAACACATACCTGTTACTCCTTTTTAGTGAATAAGTCACTACTCCTGTGTCAACCTTAGTATTGTTGGTTTATTTCAAAGTTCTGCCTTCTTTAAGAGTTTCCATTTACCACATAGTTATATCTGGGTTAAGCTCATTACGTTATACATTTCAGTATTTGAAGAGAAGTTGCACTTTTGAGTTGTAACCATCTAATGCTGGTGTCTATGATCCTTGTAAGGTCCTTCAGTCTTATCCTCTGCTTCTAAACCACACATTCAGAGCATTCTGGATAGATGTAATTCTATTTAAGGGCTAGAGAAAGAAAGTCCGTAGCATCCTTTGGCTCCTTGATTCAATGTTTATGTCTTGTCAATTAATTAAGAAATGAGATTTTCCTAACTCTCTTGTGTATAGCTTGAGCCATCCATTGCTATATATTAATAATTCCTTTCCAGATATTTAAGAACCCTAACTTCAGCTCCTTTTGAGTGCAACATGGTATTTATGCCATAGAATGGTGTATGCTGATACACTGAGATTAATAGTTCCTGTGGCTGAGAGATGAAGGTAAACAGAGCCCTATATTGTGTATTACTATGAATGATAGTGGGTTTCCCTGTAGTATCTGCTTCTATTTAAAAGCAAAAGCAAAACCAAACATAATAAATAGTTTATGAATAATTAATGAACAAGCTAGTTTTGTGTTCATGTTAGAGTAATATAAAGTTTTGTGCAATCAATCAATATAATCATAATCCTTGAAATAGTCTGGGAGGGTTATGGCTGTTACTGCACATGTGCACATACATGCATGTGCATATATGTGTATTACAGTCAGTGTTAGTGTACTGATATATTATTGGTGAATTCAGTAGTTTTACTTTTATGCTTACATTTTTCTTGATTGCACCTTTTGTCCCTCTTTGTGGCCCAGCTTCTAACATATTGTAATTGTATCTCTTTCACTTGATTCTTGAATTTATTCTTATCATTTTCCTACATTTGGATGCTTTCTGTTTTGGAAATCCAAGAGATCATATTGCTTGGTAGCTAATTTGTGACAACTGATGACCCCACTCTGTAGAAAAAGCCAGAGAAATTCACTAGTAGCTCTAAGACTACCACTTCAGGACTGAAATAGCTCAATAACAAAAGCTCCTTCATTTTCCTCAGCGCATTAAACACTGATATCCTTTGTTATGGATGTATGATTTAGGAACAAGGATGATCTTGTTAAGATGTTCTTAGTTCTGGCTACACATTAGAATTACTTTGAGAACTTTTAAAAAAATGCATGCAGTTGTCCATGCCTCACTTATCCCAGTGAAATCAGAATCTTCTAGGATGGGGGTTACTGTTTAAGAGTTCCTCAAGTGCTTAGGGTGCAGTCAGAGTTGGGGACCACTTCTGTAACTAGAGCAAGTTAGTACATCATTTTAAAATTTTGACCCTGGTTACTAACAAGGAGTAGTAGTCCCAACTACTAAGTAGTTCTTGTGTTTTAAGAAGCTTGTCATGACATTTTATTTTGTGTTTAAACTCATTCATGTGGATATTTTGTCTCTTGTCTTTACTTCATCTTTGCTCCTCTCTTAATTTCCCATTAAAAACCACAAATCTCCTTGTAGAAGAGGAAAAATAAGATACTCACTCCTTCTTCTTTTTTTTTAAGGTTGTGTGGAGGAAACTTGGAGATGCTGCAGGTTCGTGTCCTGGAATTAGGCAACATTTGTCAGGAAACCAGTACAAAGGACCAATGTGAGATGCGTTCTTTTTCAAATAGGAGATCACCACTGCCAGAAAAAGACAGATGACAAGAAGAAGAAAAAGGAAAGAGTGGGTTTCCACAAACCTGGACTCATGGAAAAACATAGAGTGATTGTACATTGCACATATCTTCCCTCTAAAACCTGTAGTACAGCTTCTCCCCCTCAAGCTGATATTCTGTGTCTCTCACCTCAATGTCCACAACAGTCAATCTCAAACAAGGTAGCTTTGAAAATCTCAAACAGAGTAGCTTTGAAAATCACCATTTTGGTACCAGTGTTTTCATTAGAACTAAGTGTTTTTAACTCCCGAGATCTAATATTGTAATTGGGAAACCTGCATAGTTTTAAGAGTTCAGTGGAGCCTCAGTGGTTTGGATAAAGTTGACTCATTTCACCTAATGGTGGGAGTTTTCTACCGTGTCATATTGAAGATATGAAGAGGTATTTTCCAGCTTCCCAAGTTTGAGAATTGGGTATCTACCTCTTAATACTTCAGTCGACAAACCAAATACGAATTCCTGATGCATCATTAATTTGGATGCAAGATAAGATTAAGTTTCTGGAGTTTTGTTTTGACTTCCGAGGTGCTAAAAAAATATCACATAAATTCTCCCTACCAGCTAGAAGGATAACAAAACTTTGCAGAGTGCTTATCAGAGAGTACCATTTATTTCAATTGATCATTATGTGTTTTTTTTCATCTTAATGAGTTTCTCATAAAGACACATCTTGGGGCATACCAACCTTCATATTCATTCAGTGTATCCATTGATGTTAATATTAACAATTTCAACTAAAAAACAAGCAAACATAACTTTTCTAAGTGTTTCGAGCTGTGAGATGTCAGTTTCTACAAATTAGTTTCTAGACATGCTGTATATTTAATAAACTTTATGTAAACTTTAAAATATTGCACTGCATTTATGAAAAAAGCTTTCTTTGCCTATTGCAGCTATCTAACATTTTATGATACTGACGCATGTCCTTCATTATTGAGGCTAAAAGCTCTTGTTCAGATTGCTTGAGGTTTGAAAAAGAGGTGTGCTAGCTTTGCTTAGTTTATTTCTTATTTTCGGTATACATATACATATATATAATATTAGAATGTGTGTACTGGAAATGCTATGATAGGTATTTTGTGTTTATTCAAATGCAATGATAGTTTCTTGTATGAATGTGCAAGAGGCCTGTGACCGAATGCTACGGTTTTATGGTAGTTTAACGTTATAAAAGTAGGAATGCAACAATTCCCAGTTTTTGGATAGGTTCTAAATTTCTGAGATTTGATTCATAGCAGATATTCTCTGTTGTTGTTGTTTTAAATGGGCTCATTACATAATGAATTAATTGTCTCTAGTAGGAGAATGTGACGGAATTTTGTTATACTTTCAAAATTGTTACTGTGATGAAAAATCATTCCTCTATTTTCAGAAAATATTTATGAATTAATTTACTGTAGAATTATCTCTCTAATTATCATAATTGGGTTACAATTTAAGCTTCCCTTTTAAAATGTTATATTTTAAAATATTATTACTCTATAAAAGAAAATTGCTTGCTATATTTACACCGTCTTTCCTAGGAAAGCTTTCATCCTTAAATTGTTGTATTCCTAAACTCGGAAGACATTTAAAGCTTTTGTGCCTGCAGCAGAGCCTGCAGAAGCTAATACAAGGGACACTGGTCTTTTGACAAAATAAACTTGTGTAAATTTTGATACTGTATTAAAACTATTTTTTTAAAGTTCTGCATAAAATTGAGTATTAAGTATATGTGTTCATCTTAGCAATGGTAATAAATTATTTAATCTCACAGTGTTTTGGTCTTCTTCAAAATGTCTTTCCTAAATTGAGTCCATTTGTAGTAGTCATGACATGTCCTAATGCTCCTGCGTGATGGCGGTAATAATAGTAATACACATGATTCATTATCTTAAACATAAACCAAATGCATGTTTTAAAATATGCTCATAATTAGGGATTAAATATTCAGATATTCCTCAACTTGCACCATTGTCTATTATGGTGTAGTTAAAGCTTTCAAATGATATTTTAAATATTCAAAAATGTTTCTGTTATAAAATCCTGTTAGTCTTTTAATTTATATAGATTAAAATTAAACAATTCAATTATTATCAACTTATTTTTTTTAAACATTAGTCATTAGAAGGAAATATTTTGGAGGGAAAATAACAAATAAATGGAGAACTTGGCCTCTTTATCTGAGAAACTTATACATTATTGAGAAAGGTGTAATTTTTTTTTATACATGTGACTAAGATAAATAGGAAAACACACACAAATATGCTCCAAGAATTCACATACTTCTCGGATGTCACTAACGAGATTGTGGAATAAGGCTTTCTACACTTAGTATTAGCCTCAACTTTAAATGACAGAGAAGATGGACAGTTAAGTGCCTGAATCTTGCTATTGCCTAATACATTTATCAATCAAAATGAGTGGCACTGTTCTCTTATGTGACCAGGTTATTAGTTTATGATCTTATCTTACCTGGGACAAAGGTTAATATACCTATCTTGGCAGAATATTTTTACCAGCCTTCAAGCTGATAGACTGGCAATCAGAATCTGAGCTTTTAAATGAATGCCTTTCAAGTTTCAAACACATGCTTGGGCACTCTAGGAAATTCAGATCATCTTAATATCCAGTAAAATAGTGACAGTCTAATTGGGGTGACTGTTCCTTAGGTCAATGTATGTTTAATGAATGCTTATCACTGCCATGTGAGTAAACACAGCTTTGGTTCCTGACTCATAGTGTGGACTACTCTCAAGAAATACATGGAAGAGCAGTATCTGAGATGCTACCTGGAGTTTTTTGATCCTTGAGATCAAGACAGGATTACCTCAAACATCTAGTTTCTTGATCTGAGTAAGCAGTATCCAGATTTCCACAATTTGCACTCTGTGGTAAGCTTCTCCTTGCCTCATTCTACCTCTACATCAGGGGCAAACTGATTTCTCCAGTAGAAACACTTGAATCTATTCCTGGAAAGGATCTGCCTACCTCAAGCTGGCTTACCAAGGTAGATCCTCAACAAAGCTCAAGGCACTGATATGAGGAATTCATACACTAATATACATATTTCTTTTTCTTTTTTTTTTTTTTTTTTTTTGAGACAGAGTCTTGCTGTGTCACCAGGCTAGAGTGCAGTGGCATGATCTCAGCTCGCTGCAACCTCCACCTCCCAGGGTCAAGCGATTCCCCTGCCTCAGCATCCTGAGTAGCTGGGACCACAGGCATGCGCCACCACACTCAGCTAGTTTTTTGTATTTTAGTAGAGACAGGGTTTCACCTAATTCTGTTCCTTCTAAAGTATAAAAATTGTCCACCCTGTTAAACAATTAAAGACAGTTTATCAGGTTGAACCATAGGAAACTGCCAATGTTTGACCACTTTTGGATTGTTAAAACAGTAATTTCATATGGTTCAACCTCTTACATGATGAAGATTTTTTTGGTGGCAATTACAGAGTGAATACAGTAGAAGTTACAAAAGAGTTATCACATTGGGCTGGAGCTATCTTAAAGTATGCTGTATTAAATAAGCAGGATTTTTTTTCTTTATTTTTCTTTTTTTGTTTTTTCTTTTGAGACAAGCTCTAACTCTGTTGCCTAGGCTGGAGTGCAATGGCATGATCATGGTTCACTGCAGCCAGAACCTCCCAGGCTCAAGTGATACTCCCACTCAGCCTCCTGAGTAGCTGGGACCACCGGCAAGAACCAGCACACCCAACTAATTGTTTTATTTTTTATAGAGATGAGGTCTGTGTTGCTCAGGCTGGTCTTGAACTCCTGGGCTCAAGTAATCCTATGAATATTTTTATGAAAATAATTTATTATAATACCAGCTTTAGAATTATATTTTAATTGACCTCCCAAAGTACTGGGATTACACGTGAGAGCTACCGTGCTCAGCCAGGATTCTTATCAGAGAAAGGGAGAGAGGAAGAGAGGGAGGGGCAAAGGGGAGGAGAGAGAGAGAGACAGAGAGAGACAGACTGTGTATGTGAGATAAAGTGAAGAGTTCTGTTGATTCTGCCTGGAACCTCCACATTTCTTAAACTTTAACGTGGGATACAGGGAGATGGAGTGGCATTCTGGTTCCCTTTGGAAGAGATTGAATAAAGAAAATTTGACTTTAGAGAGGCAGAATTTGGGCCAGCAAGTTCAGCATTTGACTTTATAATTAGCTTTGTGAGTTTGAGCAATTTAACTTTGAGACTGTTTTCTCACATGCTGTATAGAGATAACATCTATATTGCTGAGTTGTTGTAAGGTTCTTATTGCTGCCTTAAAGTTCAATGGTCTTGACAGTGAATGAGGAATAATAGCAAGTCCTCCAAGGCATAGAGCCCAGACCCCATAGTGTGGGGCAATTTTATACTATTAGGCTGGAGAAGAAAAATCACATCAGTGCTGATGGGTCTTTCACTACCAGATAAAGAAATTCTAGCTGCACAGTTAAATACTATGAAGTTCTGTCCTTTTTACATCATCCAGGTTACCATAGGCTTTTTCATGGCCAGTCACAGATGGTGATTATGTGAATGGAAGGAAAAAAAGACATTGCTCTGATATTCACATATGAACAGTAGGTTTTACAAACAAAATCCCTACAACAATTTAATTCTTTGTATTTGTTTTTCATCTCACTGAGAAAACAAGAAACTTTCATTTCAAAATGGCAGGATGAATACCTGCTGCAGCTTCCTCTTGCCTCAAACCTTTAAAATAATTTAAACAGTATTTCAATAAATAAATCCATAATCCCACAGACCATAAGAAATAATGTGCTCCATAGGCCAGCAGTTATGATGAAGTTTGGAAAGAAGGGAGACAAACAGTATATGAATGAAGAACGCATCGATAATTCAAAGTACATGATGAAGAGTGTTGTTGAAAAAGGAAGATGGCTAGGAGGATGCTTGGGACCAGGAAGAATTTGTTACATGCATTGTGTGGTATCCTAGGCAGTTTGACTCCTGTATATAACTGCTCTCTCCTTGATTCAGGAAGAGAACAATAAAGAGATTCTCCCAAGTCAGAGAAGAGAAGGAGGACATTTGAATTGGAGAAACAGCAAAGTTTTCAGAGTTGGTAATACCTAGAGGAAAAGGGATCCTTTGTTCCCAGGTCATTAGCTATTGGCACATGCTGACTAGAAATTTGTCCTACCATATACTTTACACTTAAAGAGGCTTAACATTTTCCCATGCCCAGCAGACTGTCCTTTCTTTCTCTTCCTTTCTTTCTTCTTTTTCTTTCTTTCTTTCTTCTCTTTTTCTTTTCTTCTTTCTCTTTTTCTTTTTTCTTTCTTCCTTTCTTTTCTTTCTCTCTCTCTCTCTTTCTTTCTCTTTCTTTCTTTCTTTTTCTTTTCTTTCTTTCTGTCTGTCTCGCTCTGTTGCCAGGCTGGAGTGCAGTGGCACAATCTTACTTTACTGCAACCTCTGCCTTGTGGGTTCAAGCAATTCTCTTGCCTCAGCCCCTTGAGTAGCTGGGACTATAGACGTGCCCTACCACGCCCAGCTAATTTTTTTTGTTTGTTTTTTTAGTAGAGATGGGTTTCACCATGTTGGCCAGGATGGTCTTCGATCTGTTGACCTCGTGATCTGCCCACCTTGGGATCTGTAATCCCAAAGTGCTGGGATTACAGGTGTGAACTACCGTTCCCAGCCTGTCCCATTTCTGCTACAAGCACACTGTGGAATAAACACAGAAGGCTGATAAGGAAATTTCACTACTAAGATGAGTATGTAACAAGAGTATTACCCAACACTGGAGGAAAGCCATGACTATGAATCAGAAACACAAAACTCAACAAAGATAATAGTATATACTAAGGAAAAGAATTAATATATTCTCTGGAAGATGGAATATATTCTCAGAAAGATGGAAATACTGCGTTTGTTAAAAGTAATTTTATGTAATGGAAGTAAAACCTTAGTATACAAAATACACTGCCATATAGCAGAAAGGACATTGCTGAAGAGCAAGTTAGAGACCTTGAGGACAATACATTTTGCTAGAATTCAGCAGATCACTTTGTTTACTAACACATATAAAAATGGTTATTTTATTGAGAAAAGCCAATTTATAACAAGACATAATCTTAATAAGGTATAACAAAGTAGAATTTCAAAATCCAAGAAGAAAAAATGGCAGAACTAAAGAAGCAGAAAAATCCACAATTATTGTTAGCAATTTTATCAATTTTCTCTCAGTTGTTGCTTGAACAAGAAGATAAAGATATTAAGAACTTGAATAACATTATCAATTATCAAACATGCAGACCTAATTGACATTTATAGAATATTATACACAACAACTTCAGAA
Source organism: Ateles fusciceps (assembly GCA_036589455.1). Classification (NCBI taxonomy): domain Eukaryota; kingdom Metazoa; phylum Chordata; class Mammalia; order Primates; family Atelidae; genus Ateles; species Ateles fusciceps. The sequence goes on along the minus strand of JAZHEH010001685.1, from coordinate 4,604,436 downwards.
TATATATGCTTTTCAAATATACATGAAACATTCCACAGGTGATGTTATGCCATGCCTTGCTTCCCAGGCAATACTCTTTGCTGTGGTTTGAATGTTTGCTCCCTCAAAAGCTCATGTTGAAATGTACTTGCCCTTGTAACAACATTAGGAAGTGGGACCTTTAAGAGGTGATTAAGACATAAATGTGTTGATGCTGTCACGCGCATTCTCCCTGTCTTGCCCTTTTGCTCTTCTGCCTTGTGATGATGCTGCAGGAAGTTCATTGCCAAGTGTTGGCATGTTGATATTGGACTTCTGAGCCACCAGAACTGTGAGCCAATAAGTTTCTGTTCATACAAATTACTCAGTCTGTGGCATTTTATTATAGCAGTACAAACAAATGAAGACATCTTTTAAACCCTCAGAGTTAAGCAATGTTCTGATTTCTGTCATTGCAGATTTATTTTGCCTGTTTTGGGAATTCATATTTTGCTCAACATAATTGAGTAAAATATTTGAGGTTCATCTATGTTGCTGTGGATATTGGTGGCTTAAAAAAAAAAACTGACTAGGTTGAACCCATCCTCAAATCTCCTCAAAGGGAGGAGATTACACAAGGGTGTGAATACCAGGAGGTGCCGATCACTGGAAGCCATGATAGAGGCTGCCTACCACATCTGTCAGCAAGAAAATGGATTTTACAGTTGTAATATTTTCATACAATGGCATCTGTTTTTAGAATTCAGCAGAAGATTGTTTAAAGTCTGAAAATAAAGGGAAATAGAATCTGCATTCGTAAGTTCCCACAGTGCTTTCTCTCACACTCTACCTTTGCTCTTCATCCTCTCATTTCCTAGTTGTGTTTTAATTGCACTATTTCTTTATTTGTTGTTTATTTATTTAATTATTTTAATAGTTTTTGGTAAACAGGTGGTGTTTGATTACATTGACTAAGTTCTATAGATGTGATTTCTGAGATTTTGACGCACCCATCACCTGAGCAGTGTACATTGTACCCAATGTGTAGTTTTTAAAATCTCTCATCCCCTTTTTCCCTTCCCCTGAAAATCCCCAAGGTCCATTACATTATTCTTATGCCTTTGCGTTCCTCATAGCTTAGCTCCCACTTATGGGTGAGAACAGATAACTTTTTTTTTATTCCCGTGTTACTTTTCAGTTAGAATTATGGTCTCCAACTCCATCCAGGTTGCTGCAAATACCATTATTTCATTCCTTTGTATGGCTAAGTGGTATTCTATGGCGTGTGTGTGTGTGTGTGTGTGTGATATATGCCTCTTCCATAAAGCTGTTTTATATAAATATATATATTATATATATGTAAAAGAGGAGCAAGCCGTAGGTAGAAGAAAACAGCTTTATGGAAGAGGCAGTGTTACAGTTCCCTGCCTGCTTCTACAGAGCAGAGCTACCCCATGGGTAGACTGTAGCAGCTCAGGGCAGTTTTGCAGCCATATTTATACCCACTTTTAATTGCATGCAGATTAAGAGGTAGTTTATGCAGAAATTTCCAGGGAAGTAACAGTGACTTTTGGGCATTGGGCCATTGCCATGGAAAGAGGTGGTAACTCTCGGGTGTTGCCGTGGCAACGATAAATTGACATGGCAGACTGGTGAGCATGTCTGATTGGAAAGCTGCTTCTCCCTCCCCTCTGTTTTAACTAGTCCTCAATCTGGTTCCTTGTCTGAGCCCTGCTTCTGGAGTTGAGTCTTATCTCCTACCTCAGTTTCATATAGAAGTAGGAGCTGTGATCACAGGTCTCATTATATATTCATTTATTTTAAAAAAGTGCTACTAAGCCAAAACTACTTTTTGCCAAGTGAGGTTGTTAACCTTTATAGCTTATTAAAGTTTTGGGTCAGATCTGTAATTTTTCTCCTTACAAAATTATTGGCTTTGCTAACAAATGCCTGTCCAAGGGAGAATTATAGATTGTTCATCAACTGTCACAAGAAAAGATCCATGTATCCACCTGTTCATTTGGTGTACAAAACATTTGGAGCTTTCTTTAATGCACAGTCGGCATAGAAATGTGTGTTTCAATCATGGTCAGAAAATATGATCTAATTTTTTATTATCCACCTCTTTACAAAAGCCTGACTGAGAAAAGTTTCATTTAGGGAAAATGAGGTACTCACTACTTTCGATAATTTAAAACTGTAATTAAAACATATTAGATACCAGAGTTTAACACCTAAACTTATAGAATCACCTTCACTAAATTACACTAAATATTTAATCAAGTACCATTTTATGAAATGACCATATGTTTTTTACAAAAATGTTGCCAAGTGTAATGTTCACTGATAAAACAGGTCTCTTAACTGCAATCCCAATGAAAAATTCAGTATATAATTTATAACTGGAAAATGGTTGTTTCATATGAGGAAATACTGAGGTTTTCTCCCTCTTCTTTCATCTGGTGTGTTTAGACTTAACCAGCCTTTTGTCTGGCTGTCAGAAAGTCCAGGACCACGTTAGAAGTTCAGTCACATAAACAGGACTGGCCCCCATGGTTGGTATCTGAATTCCTATTTTTTTCCTTAGTCTCTATTTGCTTTCCTAATTTACTAAGCTCTATTAGCTATGCCATTATATTGGTTTTGTAAGCTTCCTAAATATTTTTGAAAAAGCTGTGGAGTTAACTGTGCAGGAGTTAAAAATGACTGTCATGCCACAGGAGGAGAATTAAGGAAATACTAAGCCAACCGCAATAAAAACAAAACCAAAATAAAAAAAACCTCTCCTTTTTCCCCTTCTTTTTGCATTTGCTGTTGTTAATAAACTTTTCATCTAAAGTTTGGAATAAATTGTCGTATATATGTATGGGCATGTGTGTGTATGTGTATGTATTTGTGTTTATATAGTTTAATTATAGTTTTAAATTATAAAAATGGTAAGTATATATGTATATACACACATACATACATATTTTTTAAGAATTTGCATTTATAGTTAAACAGATTTAGTAATTGAGTTAAAAAGTATCCAAACAATATATTCCTATAGTAATAAAGTGAAACATGGTTTTTGTTCTTTTCTCAGATGGCGTAACAACCTCTAAAATTTTAGCATGAGGCTTTTATGAAGATACCTCTACACACAGTGCACACTGGCTTTTTCCTCACCAGGACCTTCTTCAACTTATAGCAGGGGGGGCTAATTTATTTTCTCTTAAGCAAAGTTTCTTTTGCTCCCGAAGGGTGGTACAAGTGGAGCAGAGTTGTCATGATTAATGCACATGTCTTTTCCATGTTACAACCTAAAATTAGCATTTATATCGGAGGAAGTGTATTCAGCTCACAGAGGAAAAAGAAGTCGTGAGAAAAGATTTTAAAAACAAAGAATTCAAATTGGTTCAGTTTGGTAGTTAAAATTCTAGGCATGCTAACATAAAAAACTGACTGGTTTTTTTTTTTCATTTGTTCATCTCCTCTGTATTCTTTACCTTAATATTATTCTGAAACTCTACTTGTAGTAATTTGATGTCATTAAGTGACTGAGAGCACTCACCAGTCAGTTCCTTCTCCAATGAAGATCTCCCGGTGTGTGAATTAATGTACGTGTTTTCTTTCCTAAATTTACCTCTCTAATGACCCAAACCATTTGCTGAGGCCCCACTTAGCAGATGTGAACAGCAATTGTGGTGATTTTAGGCTCACATCACGTGTTGTGCCCTCCTGATGTTGTTCAAATAATCAGGTATTCTGAACATCACACAATTCACTGTAACTTTAAGGATGGAACCCACGGAGAAGAATGGCTAGGATAACTTCGGTGATGGCTGCAATTACTACCAACTTTGCTTCTGTTTTGAGTCTGTCTTGTCTTTTAAAAAGACCGATCAGACTAGAAAATATAGAACAAACAAATAGTTACAGAAAGGTTCCCAGAGGGGTTGAAAAATCACAAGTGGATTGCTAAGGACTTCTATTTTCAGTACTGGTGTTTGCTTATCTATGCTAGGTCAATGCGCTAAATCCACTTAAAAGCAATAAAGCATTTTTTATGTACAAAAGCCTTTTTATTTAAAAAGAAACAAATAATGTTTCTTTTTAAAACATTACAAACATATTGCCAGTTCACTAATTAATTGTGATATGCTTGGTTTGTTTTCATTCATATATCATACAACATGGGTTTGAATCTGTGTGCCACAAAGTAGTTTAGACACTAGGGATGACAAGAGAGCCCAGACCCTTTACTTATGCAGTTTACACACTAGGAGGGAAGATAGGCTTTGAACAAATCACTGCTCATGAGTTGAGTAATATAAAGTAGAAATATAAGGTGATGTGGAGGCTTATAACAAAATATTTTAGGTTGGGTGTCCACGTAGCAGAATCTCCTCTTGTGCAAGGGAAGTGCTCTCCAGAGAAACCAGAAAGGAAAGGGGGGGAAGTAGGAAAGGAATGGAAGAATCCAAGCAAGAGTAAAATTTGGGGAGGGTAGCTTCAGCTTGATGCTGTATGGAAACTATGGTGTGTCAATTGCACCTCAGAGTTTGTCCTGAGCAAGTAAGATGGACTTCATTCTGCCATGGTCTCTCTCAAGTGTGAAGGACCAAATGAGGAGAGAGTGTAGGCATGGGGGTGTGGGCATGTAAGGTCCAGACACTTCTAGTTCTCTGCACAAGTGGCTCTGGTAACCTGAGGGAAGTAGGGCAAAGAACAGTTGCAGGTGTAGCCCATCGGTGCAAAAATTTATAGAAACTGCGATCAGGGAAAACAGAAATGATAAAGTGATCTGAGGGGGGGATCTATGCATAACAGGAGCATTTTCCATTAGTGTCCCTCCCCTTGCGCTGCTCTGATAGTTTGCAGTTTGCATCTCACATTGTTTACCCTGCCACAGCTTAATGCATATAATTTATTTAAAAATGTTATAAACATTATTGGGATGAGCTGCAGCGCTTGTTGCTGCTGTTGATCCCAAGGCCACAACTGATTTTCAGAATTCTTCTCCTCTCACCTGTATTAAATTCCTCTTCTTTTTAGCTAGCACTTCTGTTGGTTCAGGTGGCTTGGCTGGTGGGGCAACCTAGACTTTCATTCATAACAATCATCGTGTGGTCATCATGACCTTATCAGGCTCTGATTGCTATAATTTCCCACTCACAGTTCAAACTAAGTGTAGGAGTACCAAGCTCCTAGTTTGTGGAATTTTTTAAACTTGTTAACAGGTATTGAATTTTGCCAAACATTTGCATCTGCTTTGGTGAGCATCTGATTTTTCTCTTTTATTTGGTTATTGTGGAGAGTTGCATTTATTAATTTTTATATATTGAGTCAAATTTGCTGTCTCAGATTGAGCTCTCCAGCAGCCAATGCTGACATGGGTTTTGGGATGAAAATTTTTTTTTAGTGATCAACACCCATGTAAAGAAGAGAAAAGAAGCTATATCTTTCTGAGGAACTGCTCATTTATTATTATGAAATGTCTTTTGATGTAAATTTTAGCCACACCAGCTTTCTAAATCTTCCTGGTTTGCATAGTGTTTTTTTCATCTTTGTACTCTCAACTTATTTTTGTGCTTCTATTTAAAGTGCATCACCTATAAATAGCATGTATTTGGGCCTGCTTTTTAAAAATCTATTATAGCAATCTCTACTTTTCCCAAAAAAATATTTTATTTTCTTTAGAATTATCAATTTCCTTCATTTTTTTTCTAAATTAATGAACTTATTTTTAGAGTAGTTTTAGGCTCAGAAAAAAAATTGAGCAGAAAATATAGTTTCTCTCTTTCCTTTTTTTGAGACAGAGTCTCGCTCTTCGCCCAAACTGGAGTGCAATGGAGCATTTTCTGCTCACTGCAACCTCCACCTCCCAGGTTCAAGTGATTTTCCTGCCTCAGCCTCCCAAGTAGCTGGGATTATAGGCACCTGCCACCATGCCGGGCTAGTTTTTTGTATTTTTAGTAGAGACGGGGTTTCACCGTGTTGGTCAGGCTGGTCTCAAACTCCTGACCTCATGATCTGCCCTCCTCCACCTCCCAAAATGCGGGGGATAACAGACATGAGCCACCACGCCTGGCCTAGCATTTCAATACCTCTATTTCCACATGCGTACAGCCTCTCACTAAGGACATCCCACATCACAGTAGTACAATGGTTACAATCAATGAATGATTGATACATTACCATTCGAAGTCCACAGTTTACATTAGGGTTCATTCTAAGTGTTGTATGTTTTATGGGCTTTGACAAATGTATAATGACATATATTCACCATTATATTATCATTCAGAGTAGTTTCACTGCCCAAATAATCCTCTGTGCTCTGCTAGTCATCTTTCCCTCCCCCACAACACCTGGAAACCACTCATCTTTTTACTATCTTCGTAATTTTGCCTTCTTCAGAGTGTCAGATAGTTGGAATCAAGTGACATATACCTTTTTCAAATTGGTTTCTTTCATTTAGTAATATACATTCAAGGTATCTCCATATTTTTTTTTTTTTTTTTTATGGTGTGATAGCTCATTTCTTTAGTACTGAATAAAATTAAATTGTTTGGATGTATCACAATTTATTCACCAACAGAAAGACATATTGATTGCTTCCAGGTTTTGGCAATTATGAATAAAAGCTGCTATAAAAATCTACGTGCAGGTTTTTGTGTAGACACAAATCTTCAATTCATTCGAATAAATACAAAGGAGTGGGATTGCTGAATTGTATGGGAAGAGTATGTTTAGTTTTGTGAGAAACTGCCAAACTGTTCAAAGTGGCTGTACCATTATGTATTCCCACCAATAATGAATGAGGGTTCCTGTTGCTCCACATCCTGTCTAACATTTGGTGTTGTCAGTGTTTAATTTTGACCGTTCAGATAGGTGTGTAGTGGAGTCTCATTGTTGTTTTAATTTTCAATTCCCTATTGATTTACAATGTTGAACATATTTTTATATACTTACTTGCCATCTGTTTATCTTCTTTGATGAGATGTCTTTTGCTGATTTTTAAATTTTATTGCTGCTTTTCTTATTGTTAAGTTTTGAGGGTTTTCTTGTATATTTTGGATAACAGTCTTTCTTCAGATATGTCTTTTGAAAATATTTTCTGTCAGTCTGTGGCTTGTTTTACTATTCTCGTGACATTGTCTTTATGTTTTTAATTTTAATTAAACTTATTAACTATTTCTTTAATAAATCATGACTTCGATGTTGTATCTAGAAAGTCATTGACAACCTGCATGGTAATTTATATTTTTTCTATTGTAATCTTTTAGGAGTTGTAGAGTTTTGGACTTTGCATTTAGGTTTATAATTTATTTTGAATTAACTTTTATAAAAGGTGTAAGTTACACATCTAGATTTTTTTTTGCATGTGAATATCCAGTTGTCCCATTACCATTTGTTGCAAAGACTCTTTGCTCCATTGAATTGTCTTTGATCCTTTGTCTAAAATTATTTGACTATATTTATGTGGGTCTGTTTCTTGGCTCTGTATTCTCTTCCATTGATCTGTTTATTCTTATGCCAGTGCCACATTATCTTGATTACTGTAGCTTTATGGTAAGTCTTGAAGTTGAGTAGTGCTGGTCCTCTCACTTTGTTCTTCTTCTTCAATATTGTGTTGGCTAGTCTAGGTCTTTTGCCTCTCCAGGTGAACTTTAGAATCAGTTTGTCAATATTTTACAAAATAACTTGCTGGGAATTTTATTGGGATCAAGTTAGGAAGAACTGATTTGGTAACAATATTGAATGTTCCTATCCATGAACATAGGATTGCTTTTTATTCATTTAGTTGTGTTTGTAGTTTTTCTCACACAGACTTACACATATCTTGTTGGATTTATACCTAACTAGTTTTATTGCTTGGGATGCTAATGTAAGTAGTATTATGTTTTAAATTTCAAATCCCACTTGTTCATTGATAGTATATAGGAAAGGAGTCAATTCTTGCATATTAACTGTGTATGCTTCAATCTATAATTGCTTATTTGCTCGGAAATTTTTTTGTTTCTTTCAGATTTTCTACAAAGACAATTAGGTCATCTGTGAACAAAGACAGTTTTATTTATTTATCAACTTCTATATATTTTATTTTCTGTTCTTAACTTGTTTTATCTAGAACTCTGAGTATGTATTATCTAGAACTCTGAATATGACGTTAAAAAAATGGTGGAGGGGGAAGATAACTTTGGTTTGTACCCAATCTTAGTGGGAAAGTTTCTAGTTCCTCACCTTTAAGTACTATATTAGCTGCAGGTTTTTGTAGATGTTCTTAATCAAGTTGAGGAAGGTCTTCTCCTCTTTCCAGATTGCTGAGAGTTTTTATCATTAATGAGTGTTCAATTTTGTCAAATACTTTTTCTACATCTAGTCATATAATCATGTGATTTTTCTTTTGTAGTCTGTTGGTATGATGGAGAACATTAATTAATTTTCAAATGTTGAACCAGACTTTCATACCTGAAATAAATACTATATGGTCATGGTGTATAATTTTTTTATACATAATTGGATTTGGTTTGCTGATATTTTGTTGATTTTTGCGTCTATGTTCAAGAGAAAAATTTGTTGGTATTTTACTTTTCTTGTATTGCCTTTGTCTGGTTTTGGTATTAGGGTAATGCCAGCCTGATAGAATGACTCAGGAAGTATTCCTTCTGATTACATCTTGTAGAAGACCAATATGGTTAGACTTTGTGCCCCCATGTAAATCTCATCTTGAATTGTAATCCCTATAATAAGCCAAGGGAGTGATCAGGTGGAGGTAATTGAGTCATGAGGACAGTCTCCCCCCAAGCTGTTTTCATGATAGTGAATAAGTTCTCGTGAGATCTGATGGTTATAAGAGACTCTTCCTTCACTCGGCCGGTTCTCCTTCCTGCCACTTTGTGAAGAAAGTGCCTTGCCTCTCCTTCGTCTTCCAAGATGATTGTAAGTTTCCTAAAGTGTCCCCAGCATGCTAAACTGTGAGTCAATTAAAACTCTTTTCATTATAAGTTACCCAGTCTTAAGCAGTTCTTTCTAGCAGTGTGAGAATGGACTAATGCAAAGAGATTTCAGAGAATTAGCATAGTTTATAACTTACATGTTTGCTAGAATTAACCAGTGAACCAATCTGAATTTTGTGCTTTCTGTTTGGGAAGATTATTAATTATTGATTCAATTTTAAAAATAGATATAGGCCTATTCAGATGATCTTTTTCTTCCTGTGTGAGTTTTGTCAGATTGTATCTTTCAAGGATTTGGTTCATTTTATCTAGATCAAGAAATTTGTGGGCATGGAGTTGGTCATAATATTCCTTTATTATACTTTTAATATTTACGGGATCTGTAGTGATGTTGCTAATTTTATTTCTGATACTAGTAATCTGTGTCTTCTTTCTTTTTTTCTTGGTTAGCCTAACTAGAGGATTACCAATTTTTTTTGATCTTTTCAAAGGACTAGCTCTTGCTTTTACTGATTTTTCTCTATTGATCCTGGTTTTAATTTCATCCATTTCTGCTCATATGTCTATTTTTTCTTTTATTCTGCTTACTTTGGATTTAACTTGCTCTCCTTTTTCTAATTTTCTAAGTAGGAGACTTAGATAATTTACTTTAGATCTTTCTTCTTTTTTTAGTATATACATTTAAGGCTATAAGTTTTCTTCTAAGCACTGCTTTTGAGATCTCTCACAAATTTTGATAATTGTATTTTCTTTTTCATTTTGTTCAAAATATTTTAAAATTTTTCTTAGGATTTCTTCTTTGACTTATGTTATTTAGAAGTTTGTTGTTTAAGCTGCAAGTATTTGTGGGGGGGGGGGGGGTCCCTAGCTATCTTTCTGTTACCAATTTCTTGTTTAATTCCACCGTGGTCTGGGAGCAGGTCATTGTATGATTTTTATTCTTTTACATTTGTTAAGACATATTTTGTGACCCAGAATGTGGTCTATCTTGGTAAATGTTCCATGTGAGCTTGAGAAGAATGTGTAATCTGCTATTGTTAGTTGAAGTAATCTATAGATGTCAATTATATCTTGTTTATTGATGGTGTTGTTAAATTCAAATGTCTTTACTGAATTTCTGCCCGAGTTTCTTTTGATTAGTGTTAGCATGGTATATTTTTGATCTATATTGTCTTTTGATCTATATTGTCTTTATAATTAAAGTGTATTTCTTGTGGCCTTGTTTTTTTTATTCTGACAATTTCTGTTTTTTAATGGATGTATTTAGACCATTAGCATTTAAAGTGGTGACTGATACAGTTGCATCAATATATACCATATTTGTTACTGTTTTCTATTTGTTATTCTTGTTCCTTCTTCCTATTGTCTTCTACACTTTTTCTGCCTTTTGTGGTTTTAATTCAGACTTTAATGTGGCTCCATTTTCTCCTCTTTTCATCATATGAATTATACCTCTTATTACCTTTTTAGTGGTTGATTTAGAGTTTACAATATACTTTTACAATGAATCCAAGTCTACGTATATTTTGATTTATTTTATATTTTAAATTTTTGTGAGTTCACAGTAGGTGTATACATTTATGGAGTACATGAGAGGTTTTGACACAGGGATGCAATGAGTAATAATCACATCATAGAAGATAGGGTATCCATCCTCTCAAGCATTTATCCTTTGTGTTAAAAACAATCCAATTATACTCTTTCAGCTATTTTTAAATGTACAGTTAAATTATTATTGACAAACTCACCCTGTTATGCTCTCAAATACCAGGCCTCATTTATTCATACTATTTTTTTGGGGCCTATTAACCAACCCCACCCACCTTCACCTGCTTACTACCCTTCCCAGCCTCTGATAATCATCCTTCCAAATCCACTTTTAAATAATAGTGTACCACCTAGTGAGTAGTGGAAGTGCCTTATGATAACAAAATATTTCTAATTTTTCCTTTCTTTCCCTTGTATCATTTGTTTCATTTATACACAGTCATACATAAGCCTCTATGAATGCACACATAACCATACATAATTGAACACAATGATGCTATTATTATTTTGAACAAAAATATTATTGTTTGATCAATTAGGAATAGGAAAAATAAATGTTTTTATGTTACTTTTATATATTTACTCTCTAATAATCTTCCTTTCTTTATGTGGATCTGAGTTTCTGATGTACATCATTTTCCTTCTCTCTGAAGAACTTTTAACATTTCTTGCAAGGCAGTTCTACTGACAGAAAATTCTCTTAAGTTTTGATTGTCTAAGTCTTAATTTCTTCTTTGCCTTTGATGGATAATTTCACAGGGTACAGACTTCTAGGTTGATGATTTATTTCTCTCAGTACTTTAAATATTTCACTCCACTTTCTTCTTGTTGCATGGTTTCTTAGGAGAAGTTAGACATAGTCCTATCTTTTCTATAGGTGAGGTGGCTTTTCCTGTTTTCCTTCAATATTTTTTTTCTGTATCTTAAGTTTGAATATGATATGTCTAGATATAGTTTTTGTTTTAGGGTATACATGTTTTTTCTTCTGGCATTTATCTTGACTGATATTCTCCGAGTTACCTGGCTATGTGGTTTGGTGTATGAAAATAAATAATTATGGAAGATCCCTTAGTCATGATTGCCCCAAACATTGCTCTATTCTTTTCTCTTTTCTTCCCCTTCTGTTATTTATATTGTGCATATATTATACCTCTTATAGTTATTCCCGGTTCTGGGATATTCCGTTATATTTTTTCCCCAGTGCTTTTTTTCACTTTGCTTTTTCAGTTATGGAAGTTTCTCTTGCCATATTCTCAAGCTTAGAGCTTATTTCCTCAGTTATATCTAGTCTACTAATGAGCCCATGAAAGGCATTCTTCATTTTTGTTAACAGTTTTTAATATATAGAATTTCTTTTTGATTACTTTAAAGAATTTCCATCTGCTTACATTATCCATATGTTCTTGCATATTTTCTATTTTTTTCTATTAAAGCCCTTGGTATATTAATCATTATGGAAAAAAATTCCTGGTCTGATAATTCCAATATTTCTCCTATATCTAACTCTGGTTCTGATGCAAATTAAGTCTCTTCAAACTGTTTTTTTTTTTTCTTTTAATATGCTTTGTAATTTCTTATTGAAAGAGACATAATGTACTGGGTAAAAGATCTTTAGTAAGGTAGTGATAGTGGGAGAGGGGGAAACATTCTAGTGTCCTATGATTAGGTCTCAGTATTTTGGTGAGCCTGAGTCCCTGGGCTGTGGCCGTGTTTCTCAGTACCCCAGGCTCCCTGGCCTTGGTGGGACAGAATGAATAGATGGGGCTGGAATTGGCTTTTTCTTTCCCCTCACATGGAAGACTAGAACTGGCTAGAGTTTGTATTTTTGCTTCCTCCAGGTAGGCTAGGCTCTGAAAAAACTCCAGCATGTTAAGCTCTGGTAAAATAGTTTCTCCTAAGGGTAGCCCTTATTGAGAACAGAATGCTCTGGCATGTTTCAAAATAGTTTCTCTCCCCTTCTGCATCCCAGAGGCAAGAGAAATTTTCATCCAACATTCACTGGGAGGACCTTGTAGAGATTCTGGAGGTAAAACTTATAAAAATGTGCCACTTGTGTCTCATGACTGGGTTCCCTGGAGTTTTTAATTATCTGGCTTGTCCACACTGAGCCTCCCAATTTGTCAATTACCATTTAGGGTTTCCTGCCTCAGTACTGATTCCCATGAAAGTTTCTGCTTATGGGTTCTTCCCTAGTAGGTTGTGATGTTCTGTATTTTCCTATTTGTATCTCCAATTCTGGGAGAAGCAGTTTGCCCTGTGACCTCAATACTCTGATGGAAATAAGAGTTGTTGGTTTTTCAGTTTGCTTAGGTTTTTTACTTGTTAAAACAGAGTGGCAACTTTCAAGCTGCTTACATGCTGAACCAGAAACCAGAAATCCAATCTACACTTTTAAATCAGAGTTCTTGATTCACTTAAGTCTACATTTTGGCTATGTGTTTTCTGTGTGTTGACATTTCTATCCTTGTGGTTGCTTCGGCCAGAACTCTTAGAGCCATCTTCGACTCTCTTTCTCTCTCTCCTATGCACAATCCATCAGCACAAGATTTGTGAAGTACTTTTATAATATGTCTAGAATCCCATCACTTCCTATGATCTGTTCAGCTATTTCTTTAAGCTATGCTACCATGTTCTCTCATCCGGATAACTGCAACAGCTTCCTATCTGGTCTTCCTTCTTCTAGCTTTGAACTCACTTCTTACAGTCCAATTCCAACAGAACATCTACAGTAATCTAATTATAACCTAAGTTAGATTATATCAGTCCTTATTTCAAAACCTTCCCGTGGTTTTCCAGTCCTACTTAGAGTAAAATCCAAGTTCCAGATAGAGGCTTTTAAGTCTTCCTATCTTCTGACATTTTCTCCTATTACTCTTCCCTTGGCTTACTCCATTCCGGGCACACTGACCTTCTAGTTATTCCTTGAACTCACCATATGTACTTTCCACCTTATGTCTTATTACTAGCTAACTCTTCTCTCTGGGAATACTCTTTTCCAAGATATCTACATAGATAACCTCCTAAACTCCCAAGTCTTTTCTCAAATATCATCTCAGCGAGGCTTGCCCTCACCATTCTGTATTAAGATTGCAACCCCACTCCTACTGTGTCCTCTCTTGCTCGGCTCTACTTTCTCTCTTTTCCATAGCACTAATCACCTTCTTATATATTAACATATTATTTATTTGTTATATATTAGGTTGCATGTCTCTCAGTTATTAGAATATAAACTCATGAGTGTGGTGAGCTCTTTTGATTTTTTTTCATTACAGATATGGTCTACATATAGACAACTTTATGCATAGTCCAGAGTAAATGACAAATACAGAATTTTAAGCATTAAAATGACATTAATAGCATGCCAGGCAATTCTCTGAAGACCAGCATGAAGATTTATATAGATATAGACATAGACATTAATTTCACTTTTTATGCATGGAAATACAATTATAGGAAATATATACAATATATCATAAAATGTGAATAGGTGTAAAACATTGGAGTAAGAAATAACTCTATCCCTCACTCTCATCAGTCTCTAATATGGACTCTTTACTACATTCAGATTAATTTTTTCAATTGTTTATTCATACTAAGTAACACACCATGCTTTCTCTTACCCACAAAACTTCCCTATGTGTTTTGAATATTGTCATCATTCCTATGTGAAACTCACCCATATTCAGGACCCAGATTCAGTGTCATCTCTTTCCTGAAGCTGGATTTGACCTCTTAATTTTGTTCAGTGAAATGTCCTGAGTGCCCCAAACAGTACCTGGAATGTAGTAGATGCCCAACAGATATTTCTGGATGATTAAGTTGGTTATTATGGTCTTCAAATAGTTTTTAAAAAATCTCAAGTAGAAAATAACAGTTCAGGCAATTTAGTGTAGCAGATGGAGTATGATATGTCTAAAAAAAGTCAATGGGGTTAGAAATAAACAAAACCTTTCCAGTATCCAAAAGCAGGAAAAAAATTCAACCAATAAACAACAAAAGCCAAAACCTATAATATCAATAAGCAACAGCAACAGAAGACAACAAAATCCCACCCTAGTGTTGCCATAGTGTGTTTTATTATCATAACCAATGATTTTACATAGCGGAATCTCTACAAAAGATTATTTCCATGACAACATACCCAATTTCTTCCTTAAAAGCTCACAAAAACAGCATCAATAAAGCCACCCAACAACAGAGAAACAGAAACAAGAAAACATTGTAACATACAATTAATATACACTGACTACAAGTAAAAAAGTAGCACATAGGAAGCTCTACATTTTTCTTATTTTAAAATTAAGCCATTTATAGCAAAGTAGGTAGAAATCGCTAATGCTTTAATAAAAGACTATAATTTCTTTACAATCAGTATTTGAAATTAAATACTTGTAGCATACTGACGCTTTATATGCAAGTTTTAACTTAATATGCCAGTTTTGATTTCTTACCAAATGTTTCAGTCCTGAGTGAAAGATCAATGGCATTCAGCAGGGATTCTCTTTAATTACCATTTCTTTCCCAGTCTGAAGGGACTCTTCTGACTGAAAACGCAACTTTTTATTTTGACAGTTATTTGAATTACAGTAAATAATAGGAGGCTCTCACATGATACATTTATGGTTTTGGTAAAGCAATCTGTTGAGAAATGCATTTTATATAACTTCAGCAGAATTCAGTGGGGCCACTAGAAAAGGGAGAAGAAAAAAGGAGTCTTAATAGAATACGTGAAAGTAATTTCATTTTTAAAGTTGAGCCTTTGTTCTTGATCACACTGGAGACTCCAGTTTTTATGTTCCAGTCTTCTCACTTCATTTTTCACTGCTAAGGAAAGCCTTCTTCACTTTTCAATCCCTCCCCCCAAGTTTTTTTTTTTTAAATACTAAGCAACGATAATAATACTCTCTCTCTCTTCCCCCGACCCCCCTGCGTGTGTGTGTGTGTGTGTGTGTGTTTACGTGTGCCCATGTGTTTGAACCACTGTTGTTGTGAAGTCTCTGGTCTCCCTCCTCATTTAGGATCAACTCTGAAAATTTTCTTGGAAGTTCCTCCCAGTTCACTTAATTCTTCCATGATGGCATCTGTAAATTTCTGAGACTCCTCACTACCATTTCTCAAGCCTATCACCCAATGTGCCAAAGCTGTATGAAGTTTAAGAACTAACTTGGATAGGATTTGGTGCTCCCTTTTGTATGTTTGTGGTTGTCTCTGTTACACAGAAGCAGCCTGTGTTGCATTCCAATTCCACACAAGTGAGTAATCTTTCCAGTACTTCCCCTTTCAGCTTCCACTACCATAGGATTAGAGTGGATGGTTAGGACAACAGGCAAAGGTGTGTACAAGACCCTGCACTATGATTAAGATTTTGTTAATATTGCAAGGTTGCTGTGGCTGGTTCTTTTTTCCCTTAGAAATGACGTTCTTGACCTAAGTCTAAGAGCACTGACTGGGTTGAAATGGGCTGCAGCAAATATATGAGCCTTGTGAATTTCTGCAAATATTTTATGGACATGTGAATTTAACTAAGGGTTTAAAAAAATCCCCCCAATAATCACAGCAAATTAACTTTAAGTCACCTCATAGAAATATATGTTACTATGCCCATCCTACCAGTTTGCAAATGTCCTTGGAAATGTCTAAATTCTGCAAGTTTTGTTTCAAACAGGGACAATTCTCCACTTCTACCCCCCATCTCTAACACTACGTCAGTACAAAGTACTTGGTTACAGCAGGAAGTGATATCTGGTAATTGATAAGTATACAAATTTGGAGCTAGGCAGAGCAGAACTGGAGTGCCAACACTATCACTTTCTAAGTCAATAGCCTTCAGTGAATCTAAGCCTGTTATCAAATGAATGTAAGAAGTATTTGTGTCTCATAGGGTGATTGTGAGGATTGTGAAAAATGCATGAAGAAGCTCCTGCTTGTAATGCATGGTGATATGGTTTATCTGTGTCCCCACCCAAATCTCATCTTGAATTGTAACTTCCACAATTCCCATATGTTGTGGGGAGGAACCCAGTGGAAGGTAAATGAATCATGGGGGCAGGTCTTTCCCGTACTGTTCTCGTGATAGTGATTAAGTCTCATGATATCTGATGGCTTTTAAAATAGTAGTTTCCCCCACACAAGCTCTCTCTGTTTGCCTGCTGCCATTCATGTAAGATGTGACTTGCTACTCCTTGCCTTTTGCCATGATCATGAGGCTTCCCCAGCCATGCAGAACTAACTGTAAGTCCATTAAACCTCTGTCTTTTGTAAATTGCCCAGTCCTGGCTATGTCTTTATCAGCAGTGTGAAATGGACTAATACACATGGTACACTTCATACTACAGGATAAAAAGAAGTACACTTAAAAGTACATTGATAGGCGGATTAACTAACTAAATCCACCTTTTACATCTCTTCCCAACCTTTCACATTTCCTCGAAAGTACTCAAAAGGCAAGAGAGAAAATAATAGGTAAAAACTGGACTGAGCTTATCAATATTCACTGTATCTGCAAAGCTTTCCAGTCTTCCTCCTTAAGGGAAAAAGAAGCACTCTTGAGAGCTGAGCACTAGATATTTAGAAATATGTATTCATGCTTTATCTGTCTTTAACAAACTCAGATTCTCCTACCTTGGGCTCCTCTTTTATTTTACCAGTGTGTATATATGAAATACTATTAATAATAGATTATAAACACATTTAGGGCAAACATAGAGTTTTATTTCCATTATATGAGTAAATATATATTTGTATTTGTTGTAAAGTATGAAAAGTATTGCCTTATATTAAGATTTGAACAACATTTACTGAGTTCTGATACTGTGAGAGGCACATGTGAGTATTAAATATTATTAAATATTACTAAGTGTTAAAATATTTCTAGGAAAAAAGTGAATAAGACCCTTTGGTAGTTAATAATCATTGCCTTTTAAACATAAACTCTTTAAATGCCCCCCACTACTGGGGAGCCCAGATGTCTCTGTGTTTAAGAGAACTGGAATATGATGAAGTATTCCAGCTGGATGGTCCTGGCTTTAATACTCAATTTGGATGGGGCAGCTCTTTGGGCCAAGCACAAATGTCCTTGTGTTGGTGCCAGTGGCAGCTGTCTCAGCCTGGCCACATAATTCTACTGTACCCTCTGTTTTGAGAAACTTTCATTATAGCTTGTCACCTCAGAATAAAATGACAAGTCTTGTGATTAAGGAAGAAAATTATTTTCCAATTTGAACTAAATGGGAGACTTTCTTCCACTTGGCTGATTTTACCAGAATGCTATGTATAACTGCATCCTCTATTACTCGCTACTCTGTTATCCTCAATTTCTTTCCTAGTCTACACTTTTTTTTTTCCTCCGAATCTTCACAGCTATTTCTGTGGATATCTCCACATAAGGGCTCAATCCTAGGTTCAGTTCCTGGTGGAGGGAGGGGAATACCTCAGTCTCATCTCACTGGGGCACAGTGTTAACCATTTGATTCATGCAACTTTGAAGCGAATCAGATTCAGGGTTTCATAACACAGGGGTGTGCATGTATACCCATTCCACAGGCCCAAACTTTTGTTTAGATTTCCCACCTGTTACCATCTCTCTCTTAAGAAGTGGAAGCTATAATTGATGATCAGATTCTAGTTTAACACTTTGTCCAAAATTGGTTTTCATTTGTAATCTCTTTTGATGCCATGTTGTCGAAATTTTGATTATGTTGAATTAGATCTGAACTAGGGATATAAACTAGATAGAATTTCAGATTTTGTTTATTCAGGAGGCTGGATAATATGAATTTTCCAGTCTTTTTCTATTTTAGTAAATTGACCTTTAATATATGGGTTGATTCTACTTTAAGAGTCTCTAGGATTTGGGTTAGGTAATGTATTATGGTCCATGTATAATGGTACATGTTTCACTTTAGTTCCATACCTAGCTGGAGACATTTTCACAGATGGTAAGTGTAGGCAGCTCCTCTGTCTTTCCTTGCTCTCCAGCTTCTTTCTACCTGTGACAGAGATACATGACATCAAATTGTCAGGAAGGTTTGCATTCCTGATCAGGCAGGCCTAAACTATGAGGCTATAAAGTCGCAGATGGCACATTGATGCCCTGAAAAACCAGTTTTAGAATAAAAATAAATAGATGCCTTTTATATGGAGAAATTACCTTCCTTTCAAAGAGCAAGTCCTGTGTTCCTCATGAATTTTTGCTTTTTGGGTTAAACAGTATCAAAAGAAGGGGTGAGACCTTTTCATGTTGTTCAGAGGACTCCATTGGTACTTCCATTGCTAGCAGAAATTGAAAGGCTGAATCCCTAGCAGACAGAATAAAAAGCATAAACATGGAAAATGACTGTAGGTGCTTCAGAGGGTCACTCTCCGAGAAGTCACAGATTGAGGGAAGCATGGCACAACAGGGCAGGAGCTGAGCTTCAGTGTCTGCCATTCACCACTTCAGATGGTCCTCTTGATGACAGATAAGGCATCAATAAACTGAGGGGCCTCTAGGGAGTCAAAGTACAGAAGCTTCCATGCTCTGCTGGTTCTTACATCCAGCATGAAAGGTGGGAAGAATCTGGACTCTGTCTAGGCCTTACAGCCTGGCTTGCGATATATCTAGGGATTTCCTAGTGAAATGTCATGGTCCTCAGCATGAGTTCAGAATCAGTACTGAGAAAGCAACAACAACAACAAAAAACCACACACCACACACACACATACATACACACACACACATTTTTTGGTTGTGTGTGTGTTTTGTGGTTGTGAAGTTGCTGATTTAATTCAGATTTTTCTGGGAACCCACTCAGAGCAGGAAAGGCTGTTGTTTAAGATCAGTGATTCCTAAACATTCATGTACAGAAGAATCACTTGAGTAGTTTGTTGAAATGGGCCTCTTACCCAGGAATTTGGAATGGGCTCATGGCACACAAACATGTGCTTTGAATAAGCACCCTGGGGTAATTCTGATAGAGCCACAGTTTGGAAAAGACTGATAAAGTGGAACCTGAATCCTTAGGGCTTCGGTGGCCTCATTTATCATGGGGTAGGTGGCCATTCTGGAAAAGAGACTCTTTTATTGTTTGTTTGTTTTGGATGCAGATTATGAACACAGAACTGAGACTGTCCCAAGAAGGCCATGTTACCTACAAACTGTTTCCTGACTCTCAGCGTGAGCACACGAGTGTGGCTCAGTGGGTAATGCCATGGGCACAGGTTGGAGGAATGCTATTCCAGCATGTTGTTTATTTCTGGTGCTGTTGAAGCTTCCTGAGGCGGTAGATACAGAAAAGTGGCTCAGACTAGAATTCCAGAGACTTAGTGTCAGTTTCTTCAAATATGTGTGAAATTGAATCACAGTTTCCTCCTATGTAAAGTTAGAAGGTTGGTGTGGATAATTCTAAGATTTCTTTAAAATCCTATTGTGTGCAAGTGTGTATACCTTTTTATGAATTTTCTGGTACCTAAAAGAAAAAGTAAGGGTATTCATATTCCTGTGTTATTGCCATGTCACAGTTGCAATCATTTTTGTTGTCATCATTTCCTTCTCCAAAGAAGAAACTGTATAGTGCATGTGAAGTCAAGAAAGTGACCTCATGGCTGCTAGGGAGACAATTCACTTATTTGTTTTAGATTTAGCAAGTCTCCATGATCTACTTGGAGAGTTTCCATTTTCTTTCTCCGTTCTTGTTAGGTATATATATTGTTTTCTGCTCTGAAATTGGTTACTGTAATTTTATCTATTCAGAAGGTAGCATACAGGAAACAGTATAATGTAATTGTTAAACATGACTCTTTGGGCCTACCAGATACAGATTTCTGCTTCTAAAACTTACTGACCATTTAATCTTGGGAAAATGGCTTAATTTTTCTAAGTTCAATTACCTCATCTATGAAATGGGTATAATAACAGTAATTATTTTTTGTTAAAAGATTGCATAAGATAATGCTTTTTAAGAATTTAATGCAGTGGTTGACATAGAGCAAGAACTAAATAAATAGTAGTTTTTCTTATATGCTAGAGGTCTTTAATTCTGGCTGTATAATAGAACCACTGGGAAACTTTTTAATAAATTCCAATGTCTGTGCTCCACCTGAGGCTAATTAAATCAGCATTTCCGAGGATGAAGCAGGACATATGTATATTCTGAAAGCCCCCCAGGTGATTGTGTGGCAGAGGTTGAGAGCATCTGGCATTTGCCAAGTGTAATATATGTATCAGAGAGGAGATGATTCTTTTGGCCTCTCATGGGCATATTAAAGATATAATCAATGAAGGTGATATAGATCTCCACACAGACATAGGAGAGATGCCTTTGGTAATCATGACAGTGTAAGTCATTAACTAGTTGGTGGCTGGTGCCCCCGTGGCCAAGGCCATCATGGGGTAACAAGAAAACAAAACATATGTTGGGTCTATTTTAACCTGGAGAGCCCAACATGTCATTCCAAATTTTGTGATATCTGGTTTTGAGATAATTTTCCACAATCCTTCTGATCCAATTTCTGTTAAAAAAACAAAGCACAACAAAAAGTAATCCATTGAAGCTGTGAAAGATACAAGGAAGGTGACAATTTCCTGAGGATGAGGAAAGAGTAGGTTTGGGCCTTTTGGGGGTTTGTGATGTGTTTACTTTGGTTGTTAGTCCGCTGATCCACTCGTAGTACAGAACAGGCTCAGAGATGTTGATTAGATTCTAGGAGACTTTCCCTTGAGTGAGGGCCATGAGAGGCCACTTTGACAGGCCTAGCCCTGGGGGGAATCTCTGTTTCCAGGCTCTGGCCTCCACTGGTGTGATCTTAACTGATTCTTAAATTGGTGTTGTCTGAATTGATAAGGCAAATGACAGCCTTCCCTAGAAGCATTCCAGGTATACGTTGTATTTTGCCAGGGCTCACCTCGGAGTG
This sequence comes from Ateles fusciceps, assembly GCA_036589455.1. Classification (NCBI taxonomy): domain Eukaryota; kingdom Metazoa; phylum Chordata; class Mammalia; order Primates; family Atelidae; genus Ateles; species Ateles fusciceps. The sequence continues at coordinate 4,583,098 of JAZHEH010001685.1, read as the reverse complement.
GTTGTATTCCCAAACCTTAAACATGAATTCAAATATAGTAAGATCTTGCTTAATGACAGAGATACGTCTGGAGAATGCATTGTTAGATGATTTTATTTTATGCAAACATCATAGAGTGTGCTTACACAAACTTAGATGATATAGCCTGCTTCATACCTAGGCTATATAGTATAGACTATAGCTCCTAGGCTGCAAATCGGTACAGCATATTAGTGTACTAAATACTGTAGGCAATTATAACACAGTGGTAAGTATTTGTGTTTCTAAACGTAGGAAAGGTATAGTGAAAATATAAAAAAAGTGATACATCTGTATAAAGCACCTACCATTAATGGAGCTTGTAAGACTGGAAATTGCTCTGGGTGAGTCAATGAGTGAGTGGTGTATAAATGTGAAGGCCTAGAACATCACTAGACACTCCTGTAGACTTTATAAACACCATATACTCAGGCTACACTACATTTATAAAAACAGTTTTCTTTTTTCAATGACAAATTAATGTTAGCTTACTGTAACTTTTTTAACTTTACAAACATTGTTTTAAACCTTTTTGACTCTTTTACAAAACACAGCTTAAGACACAAACGTGGCTGAGTGTGGTGGCTCATGACGGTAATCCCACCACTTTGGGAGGCCGAGGTGGGTGGATCACGAGGTTAAGAGATCGAGACCAGCCTGGCCAACACAGTGAAACCCTGTCTCTACTAAAAACTACAAAAATGAGCTGGGCACGGTGGCAGGCACCTGTAATCTTAGCTACTCAGGAGGCTGAGGTGGAAGAACTGCTTGAACCTGGGCGGCAGAGGTTGCAGTGAGCTGAGATGGCGCCATTGCACTCCAGCCTGCGTGACAGAGTGAGACTCCATCTCAAAATAAAAACAAAAACAACACAAACACTGTGTTGTACAGCTGTACAAAAAATATTTTCTTTATATTCTTGTTAAATAAGCTTTTTTCTATTTAAAGTTTTTTAACTTTTTAAAATTTCTTGTTAATAAAAACTAAGACACAAACATGTAGATGAGCTTAGGCCTACACAGAGGGTCGGGATCATCAATGTCACTATTTTCCACCTCCACATCTTGTCCCAGTGGAAGGGTTTCAGGAGCAGTAACACCCAGGGAGCTGTTATCGCCTATGATAACAATGCCTTCTTCTGGAAAACTTCCTGAAGGATCTACCTGAGGCTGTTTTACAGTTAACTTTATTCTTATTATTTTAGTAAGAAGGAGTATACTCTAAAATAACAATAAAAAATATTGCATTGTAAATATAAAAACTGGCCGGGTGCAGTGGCTCACACCTGTAATCCTAGCCCTTTGGGAGACTGAGGTGGGTGGATCACCTGAGGTCAGGAGTTTGAGACCAGCTTGGCTAACATGGTGAAACCTCATTTCTACTAAAACTATGAAACATTAGCCGGGCGTAGTGGTGCGCGCCTGTAATCCCAGCTACTCGGGAGGCTGAGGCAGGAGAATTGCCTGAACCCGAACCCGGGAGACGAAGGTTGCAGTGAGCCGAGATTGCCCCATTGCATTCCAGCTTGGGCAACAAGAGCGAAACTCTGTCTCAAAACAAAAACAAAAACAAAAAACAAAAACAAAAACCAGTCACATAGTCATTTGTTACCACTACCAAATGTTATATACTGTACATATATGTGCTATACTTTTGTACGACTGGCAGTGCAGTAGGTCTGTTTCCACCAGCATTACCACAAACCATGAATAATACATTGTGCTACGATGTTAGGGCAGCTACAGTATCACTAGACAACAGGAATTTTTGAGCTCCATCCCAATCTTATGACACCACTGCTGTATGTATGGTTAGTCACTGACTGAAATGTCTTTATGTGGCACATGACCATAAATGAAATCTCATCTTTTGCTAGAGTGAGCTGAGTCAGTACATACTCACTGAGGCAAGGCAACTACCTACATATTTTACTGTGATACACTCAATCCTTATCCTTTTAGTTTTTTACCCAAGGAGGCTCCAAATATTTCTGTCACAGTTTCCCAATTTGTGCATTCCATCCTTAATAGGGAGGGAGAGGAGTTGAAGGATACAGTTAAAGTTGGGGCAGAAGGAAATAGTTAGTTATAAATCCAAAGAGAGCAGAGGTGAGTGCTGGATGGTGGATGGATAGTGAGAAGATAATGAATGCCTAGAGGAAGCAGGTTGGAGAAAGTAGCACAAAGCCCTGAAAGAACCTCTCTATCTAGAAGACTGGCTTTTATCTTCCCAGTAGCCCTTTCCCTCTTCTGTCATCCAGAATAAGAGACACTAGTAGGCCTGTCTTTGCTCTTGACTGCAGACACTGTGATGGGTCCCTAGGTACAGATATGATGCAATTAGGGCCTAGCAGAGTCCTTTCTTGGGGCTGATATAAACAATGAAAATTCACAATGGCAAAGATATGTAATCAACCTGAAAATCCATCAATAAATGAATAAAGAAACTATGGTATATATGGTATATATGCACAATGGAATATACTATTCAGCCATAAAAAAGAATGAAATCATGTCTTTTGCAGCAACATGGATGGAATTTGAGGCCATTATCTTAAGTGAAACAACTCACATAGACAAATACTATATGTTGTCATTTAGAAGTAGGAGTGAAATAATATGTACATGTGGACATAGAGTATGGAATAACAGACACTAGAGACTCAGAAGGGTGAGACTGAGGAGGGGATGAATGGTGAGAATTTATTTAATGGGTACAATGCACGTTATTTGGGTGAGGCACCGACCTTACCATTACACTATCTGTACATATAAAAAAAATTACACTTGTACCCCCATACAGTTATACAAATTAAAAAAGTTAAATTTAAAACAAGATGCTGGTGGTGACTAACTGTCACTACAAGGAGAGAGTGTACCTGCGAATGAAACAACAGGGAAGTAAGAGGACAGAGAGCAAAGGAGACACCTGATGATTCTGCTGTGCTTGAACCAGCCCACCCCTTATTCCTTGGTTTTCCCAGTGATGTAAGCTATTCAGTCCCTTTTTTCTCCCATGCTAGATGAGTAGGATTACTGTTAATGAAAGTTCCAATACAACTCATTTTACAATTTTGGTAAGAATTTGCCTTCTGCAGACAGCAACAGTAGATTATTTTCCTCCGAATTATTTTGAATAGGCTGCCTCTCCTAACAGGAAAGTTCTTGAATGGTACAGTTCATCTGGAACTACTCCCTTTGTAGACATTTTTCTCTGGTCTTTTCTTTACATATATCCTTCCCCTGTTAGGTTAAAAGCTCCTACTTGATTTTCAGCTTTTGGCCCAGAACATCTAAACTCAGGGCTTGATAGAGGCTCGTTCCTGCCCAATTTCATTCTTTCCAGCTGAGACAGCTGCCTCGGTTAAGTGCTGCCTGGTAAATGGAGCATGTATGAAAGGTGAAGGAAGGAGGACTCAGGATTGAAGCAACCAGAACATCTGATGATGAGAAGCCCTCCCTGAACTGTCCTACTTCCTCTTCACAGCAACTCAGTATTGACATTTTTGGATCTAGGAACTAAATAATCCATCAGGAGCATTTCTCTGAGAGTAGAAAGGGGTTTTTAGAAAGAGACATACCATAGATTATGGTGGCTAAATAGAGCTAATTAGATGCTGTTGAAGAAGAGTACTAAAAACAAGCTTTCAAGGAATTTAACATACCCCTCCACCCGCAGCCTGGGACTGGAGTGGGTGTACACTGTTGTGGATTGATTTAGAGAAGCATGGGCTAGAAGAGACAGCCTTCCAAGCAAGCAGTCCAGGCCAAGAAGATTCATAGAGTAAAAATGTCAGGCTAAGTTGATTCTTAACCAGGAGTGATTTACTCCCCAGGAGGCATATGCAATGTCTGGGGATATTTTGATTGTCATAACTGCAGAGGGTGTCAGCACTGCTTAGCAAATAGAGGCAGAAATGAAGCTAAGCATCCTAAGTGCACAGGACAGCTCCCACAATTATCTAGTCCAAAATGTCAGTCGTGTTGCCGTTGAGAAACTGGGCCGAAGCCATTCTTGATATGGGTGATATGGGATCAAGGACAGACACTCTTTCCAGAGGGTCAGAGGTAGAATCAATACCAGGATCAAGCAAGAGATTGCAGCTGGGGGAATAAAGTGTTAAAAGGAGTATAGGTCAGGAACAAAAAGTCCTAGGGTGGCAGCAAGACATCTGAGTTGGTTGTTCTCATTTGGAAAGGGTGAGCTCATTGAATGGTCTAGAGTATACTTTCTTCCATTGTTTCATTCATAGTTAATATACTAAAGTAATTCACAGTGAGGGCAGGGGTCACTTTTTATTTTTTTCTGTGTCCTTGGTACTTGGCATAAAGCAAATTCAATAAGTGGCTATTAATAAGATAGGAATGAATGCAATGGTGTATCTCTTCTCTGGGAAACAGACATACATATTTACATGTAAATATAAGGATACTTACCTACATATGTGCATATATATTGCCTTGCAATGTAAAGCACACATACTTTGGAAGCATAAAATCTAAGCTAAACAGCTATGCAACTCACTTACGCTAGATAATACTAACTGTACAAGATTTTTAAAAAAATTTTTTAAAAAGATAATACTAACTGTTCAAGATTTTCTTTTTAAAAGATAATACTAACACTACCTTACAAGGATATTTTCATTTTGAAATATTGAGGTATAATTACATCCCATAAATTGACCTTTTAAAAGTGCACATTTCAGTGGTTTTTAATATATTCACAAAGTTGTACATCAATTACCACTATCTAATTCATATACGTGTTCGTCGCTCATCAGGATACTGATTAGCAGTGACTAATGGGCCCTATTCCCTCATTCCCCATCCACTGGGAACCACTAATCTACTTTTGTCTCTACGGATTTCCTTATTTTGGACATTTTGTGTAAAAGAAATCATACAATATGTGACTTTGGTATCTGCCTTCTTTCACTTATCGTGTTTTCAAGGTTCATTGATACTATAGAATATATCAGAAATTCATTTTTAAGGCTGAATGATAGGCCATTGTACGGATATGCCATATTTGTTTATCTGTTAATGAGTTGATAGACATTTGGCTTATTTTTGCTTCTTGGCTATTATGAATAGGCTGTTATGAGCAGTTGTATGCAAAATTTGTATATTATCTTTGGAATCTATTTAGAAGTGAAGCTATTGGGTCATATAGTAACTCTATATTTAATCCTTTGAGCAACTGAAAACTGTTTTCTATAGGAAAGCATTTATACCATTTTACATTTCCACCAGCAGTATATGAGGGTTCTAATTCCTCCACATTCTCACCTCTTGTTATTGTCTATCTAATATAGCCATTCTAGTGGGGGGTGAAGTTGTATCTCACTGTGGTTTTAATTTGTATTTCCATAATTAATAATGATGTCATGCATCTTTTCATGTGCTGCTTGGCCATTTGCTTGTCTTTTTTTGGAGAAACGTCTATTCAAGTCCTTTGCTCATTTTTATAGTTTATTTATTTATTTATTTGTGAGAGAGAGTCTCTCTCTGTTACCCAGGCTGGAGTGCAATGGCCCAATCTCGGCTCACTGCAATCTCCGCCTCTTGGGTTCAAGTGATTCTCCTGCCTCAGCCTCCTTAGTAGCTGGGATTATAGGTGCCAATCACCAGACCCTGCAAACTTTTGTATTTTTAGTAGAGATGGGTTTTTGCCATGTTGGCCAGGCGGGTCTCGATCTCTTGACCTCAGGTGATCTGCCCACCTCAGCCTCCCAAAGTATTGGAATTATAGCATGTGCCACTGTGCCCGGCCCTTTGCTCATTTTTAAATTGATTTGTTTATGGTTTTGTTGTTGAATTGTAGAGTTCTATATGCTACAAACTAGCCCTTTATCAGATATATGCTTGCAAATATTTTTTTTCCACTCTGTGGGTTGTCTTTTCACTTTCTTTATAGTCTCCTTTAAAACAAATGTTTTGAATTTTGATGTCTAATTTGTTGTCTGTTTTGTTTTGGTTGCTTTTACTTCTGATGTCATATGTAAGAACCATTGCCTAATCCAAAGTCATGAAGACTTGAGACTACATTTTTGTTTAAGAGTTTATTATAATTTTAGCATTTACATTTAGGTCTATGATCCATTTTAAGCTAACTTTTGTGTGTGGTATCAGTTATGGGTTCAATTTTGTGTGTGTGTGTGTGTGTATCCATTTAACTCAAGCCTCTGTACTGAAGAGAATATTTCTTTCCCCTAATAAATTATCTTTGTATCCTTGTCAAAAGCCTATTGACCATAAATATATAGGTTTATTTCTGAGTGTATTTCATTGTTCTATCTGCCTATCCTGTATCAGTACTACACAGTCTTGATTATATTAATTTTGTTGTAAATTTGAAATTGAGATATTTTTCCTACTTTGTTTTTTATTTTCTATGTTGTTTTGGCTATCCTGGGTCCCTTGCAATTCCATATGAATATTACATCAGTTTGTCAGTTTCTGCCAAAAAAAAAAAAAAAAAGCAACTAGGATTTTGATAAGAATTGTGTTGACAATTTGATTTGGGGGAGTATTGTCAACATAATACTTTTATATTAAGTCTTCCAGTCTACAAAGATGGGATGGCTTTCCATTACATTTTCATTAAAGTTCTTTTTAAATTTCTTTAAGTGGTATTCTGTGGTTGTCAGTGTATAAGTCTTATACTTCTTTTTTAAAATTTATTCCTAAGTATTTTATTTGTTGATGGCATTGTAAATGGAATTATTTTCTCAATTTCATTTTTTTAAATTCATTGCTATGTATAGAAATACAGTTGATTTTTGTACATTCATCGTGCATCCTACAACACTTATTAGTTATAATAGTTTTTTAGCAAATTCTTTAATACTTTCAATATATAAGATCATGCCATTTGTTAGTATACATAGTTTTATTTCTTCCTTTCCAAACTGGTTGCCTTTTGTGTCTTTTTCTTGTCTAGTTGCCTTGGTTAAAACCTCCAGCAAATGTTGACTGGAAGAGGCAAGAGTTGACATCCTTGTCTTTTTTTCTGATTTTAGGGGAAAGGTTGAAGTTTTTCACCATTAAGTAATGTGTTAGATGTGAGTTTTCCTAACATTTTTTAAAAATTGGGTTGAAAAAACACCTTATGTTTTCACTTTGTTGAGTGTTTTTATCATGAAAAGAAGTTGGATTTTGTCAAATGCTTTTACTGCATCTATTGGTATAATTATATTTTTGTTATTTATGTGGTATAATTACATTGATTGGGTTTCCTGTATTGAACCGAGCTTGCATTCCTGGGCTAAATTCCACTTAATCATGGTGTAGAATTCTTCTTACATGTTGATAGGTTTAGTTTGTTAGTGTTATGTTGAGGATTTTTACCTCTATGTCGACAAGTGATATTGGTCTGTAGTTTTCTTGTGATATCTTTGTCTGTTTTTGGTATCAGGATAATACTGGCCTTATTAAATGATTTGGAAAGTATTCTTTTCTCTTTGATGTTTTGGATGAGTTTGTAAATGATTGGTATAATTTTTTTTTTTTTTTTAACTCACCAGGAATGCCATCTGGTCCTGAGTTTTTTTTTTCTGGAAAGTGTTTTTTTTTGTTGTTGTTGTTTGTTTGTTTTTTCAATTAATGCAATCCCTTTATTTTTTATAGGTCTCTTAGGACTTTCTATTTCTTTTTGAGTCAGTTTTGCTAATTAGTGACTTTTTAAAAAATTTGTTGATTTCATCTAAGTTATCTAACTTGTTGACAATTATTCATAACATTCTTTTCAAACTGAATATGCTGTCTTTCTGCTTTCTGGCCTCCATGGTTTCTGATGAGAAATTGGTTGTTTTTAATCAGTCTCTTTCTTGCTGGTTACAAGACTCCTTCCTTGTCTTTAACAGTTAAATATGATGTATTTATGTGTGGTTCTCTGAGATTATCCCACAGGGAATTTGTTGAATTTCTTGAATAGTAAAGTAACATTTTTCATCAAGTTTGGAAAGGTTTAGTTTTTGTTTTTTGGTCATTATTTCAAGTATTCCTTCTGCTTTCTATCTCTCATCTTTTTCTGAGACTCCCATCATGAGCATGTTTGCAAGTACAATGGTCTCTAAAGATCTCTTCTTTTTTCTTCTTTCTATATTTCTTTCTGTTTCTCAGACAAGATAATTTTAATTCACCCTCTTTGAGTTTAGTAATTCTTTTTGTGGTTTGGTGGGGGCTGTTGCCACATACATAACTAGATATGCCATGTTTAGCACAAACATTTACCACTGGAGAGCTTTCTCCACAGTAGGAAGTCACCTATGAGAATGACAATATATTTGTTTGTGAAATTGTTGCAGCACAATCTACAAGTAGAAAAATTGAATTTCATATTTCTAACTTATTCTAATACTTTTGCTAATGAAACCAGAAAAACAGACCTAGTATGTTTATTTTTCAACAGAATCAATTGCATGATAAAGATTTTAGGTGTCGGGAATTGTTTTGTTCAGGGAAGTCAATGATTTTGCCACAATGAGATTAGTGATGATAGAAGTAATTCTGATTTGTGTTCTGCCTCATTATACTACTGCAGATAACTAAGTCTCTCCATGAAGAGAAAACTTTATAGACTGGAGTCAGGGCATTTAGTTCCAGATGGAATAAAAGAAGAAATAAAGCATTTACACAGAACTTTTTATTGCGATTCAGCCCAATTTGATGAGGAAAAACTCTTCATTCCAGGAGAGTAACAGCTTGTGAATGTATAAGGCATAATTAATGTAGAAATTTACCATTTTGAAACCCTTAGTGAAGTAATTGATTACAGGGATAACAGGTCAATAATGAATGTTACACATTTAAGAGAGAGGCCATTAGGGAACGAGTCATTCTAAAATAGCAAAGAAACTCACAGATTACTTGATAATTGCACAAAAGAAAAATATACCTTGTCAGTGGAGACATCTGGTTGTCACCAACTTAACCAAGCAATCACACTTAACATCACACTAATAGACAACCTAACATTATGACTTCCCTGAAAGGATACATTTTAAAGTACATGACATCTTGCCAAGAAAATATCAAACCTGAGTGTAATCAATGTTTTAGCTCTAACTCAGATTTGATAAAAAATAGGAAATGCAGGAGTTAGAGAATCAAAGTAAATGACCCATCAATAAACAACTAGACAAATCTAAACTATGGGACACTCACATACAACTTGTCTAACTCCTTCAAAAATTCATTAGAAAGGAAAGGTAGGATGACAGTTTTAGATGAGAAGAAACTTAAGCTCAGGCCAACCAAATACAAAGTATGACTGACAGGTTTCATATGAAAAATATTTTAATAAGTTTTTTGACAATTAGGATGATTTATATATGGAGTAGATAGTGAGTTTAATTATTGATATGTAACAAGTTACTTTAAACCTCAATGACTTAAAGGGATGACTTTTTATTTCTACTGATTATGTGGGTTGGCTAGGTGGTTTTTCTGCTCTTTTTTTTTTTTTTCTGGAGACAGAGTTTGCTCTGTCCCCCAGGCTAGAGTGCAGTGGTATAATCTCGGCTCACTGCAACCTTCGCCTCCTGGGTTCAAGCAATTCTCCTGCCTCAGCCTCCTGAGTAGCTGGGATTACAGGCGCATGCCACCATGCCTGGCTAATTTTTGTATTTTTAGTAGAGAAGGGGTTTCACCATGTTGATCAGGCTGATCTCGAACTCCTGACCTCGTGATCCTCCTGCCTCGGCCTTTCAAAGTGCTGGGATTACAGGCATGAGCCACCGCGCCTGGCCTTCTGCTGGTCTTATCTGGATTCACCCTTGCTGCTGTTTAGCTGACACATAGGATGGGGCCTGAGCTCAGCTGAAACATTGGCCAGTGCGTCTAAGATCTATTCTAGGTGGCCAGCTTAAGCTTCCTCATAGCTTGGTAGTCTTACAAAAGCACTCAAGTAGGTAGCAACACATTCTAAGACCATGAAAACAAGGACTTTTAAAAGCTTAGTCTTGGAAACCACACAGTGTCACTTCAGCTGCATTTTATTGGTCAACACATATCACAGTACAAACTCAGATTCAAGGGAAGGAGAAATAGATTCCACATTTTGTTAAGAGAAATGCCAAAGTTTCATTGTCAAGAGTGTCCTGGATGAAAGATACTGGTGCAACCACTTGGTGAAACACTCTACAACGATATCAGATTGGTGGTTGTGGACATTGTGTTGACATACAGACACTCAATTTTTAATGCATTTTCACTTTTCCAGTATCTGAATTATGGTCAAGATTTAAAACAGAGTAGCAAGGCTTATTTCTTGGATACAAAGTTTTCACCTGCTTCATAGGAAAGAGAACAATTCTAGGCAGTGGGGGAAGAATGAAGAAATGTATATTCAAGACACAATAAAATAGAAAAATTTGGCTGGAAGAGGGGGCTCATGTAGTACAGTACTAGCAGATGTTAAATAGGTCATTGGCAGATTTTGGAGGAGAGAAATCAGGGAAATATAAAAGCTTCTGAGCTTGAGTATGATATGATCTAGGTAGAATGAAAGCTATATTAGAGAGAAGGCAAACTATAGACAAGATGTTTGATAGGAAGCTCACCCGTTCAGTTGTTTATCTACTGAGTGTTGAGCTTGAATAATGGAAAAAGGGAGTAAGATTTTGCATCCCTGGCTAATGTGGCAGTGGGAGGAGAAAAATGAAGCTAAATATATGAATCTTCTTGATTGCTTTATATTCTCAATTATATCTCTATTGTCTCTTAACAATAGAGATATAATTGGAATATAAAGCAATCAAGAAGAACCAATTTTATGCAGAGAAGATAACTTTTTTTCCCTCAACTTTAATTTTAGAAATGGGGGTACATTTGCATGTTTGTTACATGGGTATATTACACTCAGGTAGTGAGCGTAGTACCCAATGTGTAATTTTGGAACCCATTCTTCTCCCCCCACCCCAGTAGTTTGCACTGTGTATGGTCTTGAGTTCTCAGTGTTTAGCTCCTACTTGTAAGTGAGAACATGTGATATTTTGTTTTCTGTTCCTGCATTAATTCAATTAGGATAATGGCCTCCAGCTGCATCCACATTGCTGCAAAGGACGTGATTTCATTCTTTTTTTATGGCTATGCAGTATCCCATGATGTATATGTAACACATTTTTTCTGTTCAATCCAGCATTAATGGGCACATAGGTTGATTCCATGTCTTGCTGTTGTGAATAGTGCAGTGATAAACATACAAGTGCATATGTATTTTTGGTAAAATGATTTTTTTTCTTTTGGATATATACCCAGTAATGGGATTGCTGGGTTGAATGATAATCTTTCTGTTTCAAGTTATTTGAGAAATCTCCAAACTGCTTCCACAGTAGCTGAACTAATTTACATTCCCTTCAGTAGTGTATAAGCATTCCCTTTCTCCACAGCCTTGCCAGCATCTGTTGTTTTTTGACGTTTTAATAATAACCATTCTGACTGGTGTGCTATGGTATCTTGCTGTGGTTTTGATTTGCATTTCCCTAGTTGTTAGTGATGTGGAGCATTTTAAAAATATGTTTGCTGGCCACTTGTATGTCTTTTTTTGAGAAGTGTCTGTTCATGTCCTTTACTCAATTTTTTTTTTTTTTTTTGAGATGGTGTCTCACTCTGTTGCCTAGACTGGAGTGCAATAGTATGATATTTGCTCACTGCAACCTCTGACTCCTGGGTTCAAGTGATTCTTCTGCCTCAGCCTCCTGAGTAGCTGGGATTAATGGTGCCCACCTCCATACCTGGCTAATTTTTTTGTATTTTGTAGCAGAGACAGGTTTTCATCATGTTGGCCAGACTGATCTCGAACTCCTGACTTCAAATGATCCACCTCCTCAGCCTGCCAAAGTGCTGGGAATACAGGTGTGAGGTACCATGCCCAGCTCCTTTGCCCACTTTTAAATGGAATTATTTATTGTTTGCTCATTGGTTTGTTTCAATTACTTATAGATTCTGGATATTAGACTTTTGTCAGTTGGATAGTTAACTTTGGTTTTTGATGTTGAATCTGGATCTTTTTAGAAAAAAGTAGGATTTGGGAACATAAATCTAAGAATTGCATTCTTGGGAGTGGTGACTTGTCCTAAGGAGTATAGGGAGAATAAAGGGGAGGGCATTTGAGTAAGTTTTAAGGAAAGGCCATAACTGGGATTAGGAGGAATGATAACATTATTAATAACAAAATAATTTCTCAAATATACTGTGCACCTTCTAAGGGCTAGGCATTATGCTAGAAATTTTACAAATATTTTCTTATTTAATTATCAGAGCAACCTGATATTATTACTTACATTTAAGGATAAGGAAATTGAGGCCTAGCAAAGTCAACTAGTTGGTCCAGATGTAGATAATTTTAAGTACAGGGTAGACAACTCCGAAGCACAGTAATAATACAATCATGTCCAATCAGTTACTGACATTTCTCCCCATGGTGATTACCAGCTTTCAGAAAAGCACTGTATTACTTGCAGAACTAAACCAAATTTAAAAAGCACCCATAGGTCATTTAAATGTCGAACTCCAGCTTTGCAGAACCAATAAACCTGATTCTCATATGCCTATATCTCCCTCCCAAAATGTTGGTACAATTGTTGCAATTTGGGATTATAAACCCATTTATCATCTCATCATCAAGGGATCATCATTTGAGTCCTTTCTTGGCTGAATTCTAGGGACCATATGTTTCACCAAGGACTATTAACGTTCATTTGTGTCTATAAGACCTTGTGATTGCATGGCATTAGTATAACATCTGTCTTCTGAGTTAAAATAAACCAATCGTTGTTTAGGTGGTAGCCTTCTTGGATTGTTGCATGTGTTTTGGAGAAATTTATTTAAAAATAATAGCTACCACATACAGTGTTATGTGGGGAGTGACTTCAGCAGGATACACGTTAGGAGAGGGTGTGTGAGGCCAGGTTCACCACCTAGTATAGCCTTCCCCTGTTGGGCAGAGGTCACCAGCCATCTTCTTGATGCCTGCTCTTTGAGTCTAGACATGGTCCTGGTCCAAAGAGCTGTGGTCTCAGGATCTAAAGCATGGAAATCTGTGTATAAAAATGAACTAAATAATTTGTCTTAAGAGACATCTGGAGTTGGCAGGCACTAATCCAATAATGATAGCTTTTTTGAGTTTGATTTGCCATATAAAGTGAATGACACTCAGAGATATGAAAAATTCTGCTCAGAAACAAATCTTGTTACACAAAATGTGGTATTATAACAAGACCTCCTGACTTCCCAGTTCTCTGTTCATGCCACCTTGTCACATAATTTCTACTTATTTTCAAAAGATTTGATGAAACAACAGTCTACTTTATACAAGGAATTTGAATAAGCCCTGGAGGTTTGTTATAATAGAAGATCTCAGAATTATTCTTACAATAGGAGATCTCAGATGTTTGAATTATTGCTGTTTGGGGATAGATTCAAGAAAAGATAATTTCATCAATGCCATGAACAAAGCAATTATACTGTGACCAAATGGAAATATATTTCATCTCCTAATGGTTCCATGACTGACCTCTCACTGGTCCAGGCATGTCTTCAGGCCGTCATTTTGTTCTGAACTCCTTGACAGTCAGTCTGGGATATTAGCTTTTTCTTATCTCTGCTATAGAGGATGTAGAGGTGAAGCTATCTTCCTCTGCCATTTACTGCATAACTACAAGATAACCTCTTCACTAGAGGGAGCTGGTATTGGCTTGCCTCAAGGATAGGGACTCATAATTTAACACTTTCACTTCAGATTTTATGACTTTTCTTGTTGTAGGCTTCTTGAAGATTAAAACTCAAGACTTTTGATTAGACCTGAGAAGATACATTCTGTAGAAGAAAGAATAGGACCTGGAGTCATTAGTGCTTCTTACTATCCGGGTGTCCTTTGTGATGTTATTTTGCACCTCTGAATCTTTATAAAAAAGATAATAAATGCAATACGAGAGGATAAATAAGATTATGTATGTAAAGAACCTAGCAGTGTTTGGTATGTATGTGTAACACAATAATTTTGTCCTCCATCCTTGTAAAAAGTCAACTTGTGGAAATTATTTAATTATCTCACCCACTTTGAAGTGCAAAGTAAAAAAGAAGTTTAAATATGTTAAACCTGCTCAGAATGTAAATATTTCCATTAGATATGATGATAGGCTATACTGGCAGTTTTCTAGTTGACATCAGGGCTGATCTGAGGCCAGAGAACAGGAATACGAAGAGACTACACAACCTACATCTGTAATATCAGTCAGGGATCACAGTGAAAAATAAGAGAGCTTTTGGGGCTAAGGTTCAAATACAACATTCAATCATTCCTTCAGCAATTATTTATTGAGCATTTTCTACAGCCTAACCACTATAGTCACAAGTCAGTTTGGTCATAGACTAATTGCTAAATTGCCTGTATTTTTCTCTCTTCTTTGTATCTATATCTGTTGCAGTGGGACCTTGTGGCTATAAGATGGTGAATATTTTTCTACATCTTGAATCTGACCTCATCTTGGGACATGCTTAGGTCAACAGAGTACAGCAAAGGTGACAATATGCTAGATAATCTTAAATCAAGGCCTTAAAAGGCCGTGCAACCATCCCCTTGCTGGAGGATGAGTGACCATGTGGGGAAAAACAAAGGGATCTCAGCCTGAAGGCACTGAACTTCCAGACCAGAGCTGCTCAGCTGACCTGCAGCTGACTACAGATGTCTAAAGGAGCCCTGCTGAGAGCATAACTGCCCACTGACTTGTAGGATTATGAGCTGTTGCTTAAAGCTATTAAGTTTTGGTGTGGTTTACTATGTAGTGAGAGCAAACTGATCCTTAGTTCCTGACCCCAAGAAACTTAGAATCTTGTGGCTGCAGAAGCCAAACACAAGTTTTCAGAAAAAGAAAACTCTTCTCTAGTCTCTTAGAAGACAATATAGAGCCAAAGCACTTTCCTGATGAAAATATTCAATGGCCAGGCTGTTCGGTGTGATCAAATCAAGGAAGCGTGCACAGGCTGAGAAAAATGTATTATTTTACAAGGACAGAGGGCAGAAACAAATGCCCTAAAAGAAGGAAACTTTAGAGCATGTCACATTATTAAGTGTCCCTTAGTGTGTTCTTGGTAATATTCTTGCAACCAGGTGGTGCTTGTGTGTATAACTTCTGAACTGTGGCCCAGGTCTCTCGATCCCAACATGAAGTGAGTGCTGCTCTCTGTGGTGTTAGTTGAACCACAAGATCTGGAGATTTTCTTCATAAGCTTGCATTATGAATTTTAAGCAAGTTTTTTTTTTTATTTTAAAGAAGACAGGACATTTCAAATTCAATTAATTTGTGAAGTATCATATTTTGATCCTTATGATAGTTCACTATATACATTAAGTCTACTCCAAAGATGGCCTGATTTCCTAATAATATCCCAGCTACTGTAGCTCCTCTCTAATTCATGGAATTGGGTCAAGTAGATTTCCGGGGAGTAGCATCCAAAGCCTCCTGCAATACTGCAGCCCCATTGTGATAGACGAAGTTCAGATAATAAGAAAGTGGATGATTGAGGTTGAGATTTTCATTTGACGGGGATTTTCATTTTTAATAGTGTTTGTTGTTTAAGCATTTAACCAATTTAACAATTTCAAGGCTCAAATTTCTCTTTCATTTGAATGTTAAATTGCTCTGAATGTTAAATTGCTCTGTAATTATTACCACTAATACCTCCACTACACACACCCACCCACCCACCCACCCACACCTGCTGTTTATCACTACGATATATCTTATGCTGTTTACAAACTATCTCATTTATCCTTATAATAAACTTTTGAGGTTGGTATAGTATTATTATTACCATTTTGCATATGAGGAGATTGAGGTTTAGAATAATTTAGAACTTGGTTAGAATTACACAGCTAATAAGAATATGCACCTATGTGTGAAGTCAGGATTTCTGGGTCCAAGTTCAGTTTTCTTCCCAGTATACTGTTACTCCCCTGTTTGAAATTC
Source organism: Ateles fusciceps (assembly GCA_036589455.1). Classification (NCBI taxonomy): domain Eukaryota; kingdom Metazoa; phylum Chordata; class Mammalia; order Primates; family Atelidae; genus Ateles; species Ateles fusciceps. The sequence continues at coordinate 4,567,104 of JAZHEH010001685.1, read as the reverse complement.
ATTAAATATTTTCCTCTCTATAAAGGGCAAAAACAACCTCCTTATGAAGTCTTCAAAAATCCTATATCATCTGGCTTCCGAGTTCATTTTTGATTACTTTCTCTCTGGCTCACCAAATTTCATTCAGCTACCTGTCATTTAAAAGAAAAGTCTATAAAATATTTTCTTTAGCCTCTGCTTTATATGAATGTAGGTCCTTCTCAACCTTAAGAAGGATATCACCTCCTTTGAGAAGAATTACCTGAATGCACCAGTTAATGCAGATCCCTCCTTCTTTTGGAATTCCAGCACTATTTGTTACTTTCATAGAATTAGGTGTGACTTATAACTTGCTTACTGGTTCAATTACTTATACATGGCATTTTTCAATCCTCAAAATGTCAATGTGGTAGATGTTAGTATGATTCTCAATTTGTAGATGAGGGAAAAGGGTGGAGGAACTTAAGTACTTTGTCAATAATACATGGTTAGTAAGTAATAGAAATCGAATCTGAATGCTGATCTTTTTCATTCTGGAACTCAGAATCTTCGCCATTGTATTGCTGTCACAGCTTGCCAACTTTGGAGAATTTCTTTTGAAAATTTCTATGGGCACATAGTAGGCATACATATTTATGGGATACATGAAATATTTTGATACAGGCATATAATGCATAATAATCATATCAGGGTAAATGGGATATTCATCACCTCGAGCATTTATCATTTCTTTGTGTTACAAACATTTTAGTTATACTTTTATTTTAAAATGTACAGTAAATTATTGTTGATTGTGTTTACCCTGTTGTGCTATCAAATACTAAATCTTATGCATTCTATCTAACTATATTTTTGTACCCATTAATCATCCCTGCTTCCCTCCCCCCACCCTCTACTTTTACCAGCCTCTGGTTACCATCATTCTATCTATAGCTCCGTGAATTCAATTGTTTTAATTTTTAGCTCCCACAAATAAATGAGAACACATTAAGTTTGTCTTTCTGTGCCAGGCTTATTTCACTTAACATAATGGCTTTCGGTTCTACCTATGTTGTAAATGACAGGATCGCGTCCTTTTTTATGGCTGAATACTACTCCATTGTGCATATATACCACATTTTCTTTATCCATTTGTGTCTTCATGGACCCTTAGGTTGCTTCCAAATCTTGGCTACAGTGCATAGTGCTGTAATAAACATGGGAATGCAGAGATCTCTTTGATATACTGATTTCCTTTCTTTTGGGTATATGCCTAGCAATGGGACTGCTTGATCATAAGGTAGCTCTATTTTTAGTTTTTCTGAGGAATCTCCAAACTGTTCTCCCTAGTAATTGTACTAATGACACTCCCACCAACAGTGTACAAGTGTTCCCTTTTCTCCACATCCCTGCCAGCATTAGTTATTGCCTATCTTTTGAATATAATTCATTTTAACTGGGGTGAGATGATATCTCATTGTAGTTTTGATTTGTGTTTTTCTGATGATCAATAACGTTGAGCACCTTTCATATGGTTGTTTGCCATTTGTGTGTTTTCTTTTTAGAAATGTCTATTTAGATTGTTTGCTAATTTTAAAATTATTTTATTAGATTTTTTTCCCATAGAGTTGTTTGAGCTTTTGTATATTCTGGTTATTAATTCCTTGTCAGATGGATAGTTTGCAAATATTTTCTCCCATTCTATGGGCTGCCTCTTTACTTTCTTGATTGTTTCCTTTGCTGTTCAGGAGCTTTTTAACTTGATGTAATCTGATTTGTCCATTTTTGCTTTGGTTGCCTATGCCTGTGGGATGTTACTCAAGAAGTCTTTACCCAGACCAATGTGCTGGAGAGTTTACCCAATGTTGTCTTGTAGTAGTTTCATAGTTTCAGGTATTAGATTTCGGTCTTCAATCCATTTTGATTTTTGTTTATGGCAAATGATAGGGATCTAGTTTTACTCTGCATAAGAATGTCAATTTTTCCCAGCACAATTTATTGAAGAGACTGTCCTTTCACCAATGTATGTTTTTGGCAACTTTCTCTAAAATTGGTCCCCTGTAGGTGTTTGGGTTTATTTCTGGGTTCTTTATTTTGCTTCACTGGTATATATTTCTGTTTCTATGCCAGTACCATGCTGTTGTGGTTACTATAGCTCTGTAGTATAATTTGAAATCAGGTAATGTGATTCCTCTTTTTGTTCTTTTTGCTCAGGAAACTGTTGGTTATTCTGGGTCTTTGATGATTCCATATAAATTTTAGGATATTTTTCTATTTCTGTGAGGAATGCTATTGGTATTTTCATAGGGATTTCATTGAATCTGTATATTCCTTGTATATTCCTTTGGGTAGTATGTACACTTTAACAATATGATTCATAATTCTTCCAATCCAAGAACATGAAATATTTTTCAATTTCTTGGTGTCTTCTTTAACTTCCTTTATCAGTGTTTTACAGTTTTCTTTATTGAGATATTTAACTTCTTTGGTTAATTCCTAGATATTTAATTTTATATGTGGCTATTGTAAGTGGGATTACTTTTAAATTTCTTTTTCACATTTTTTACAGTTGGCATACAGAAATGCTACTGTTTTTTAATGCTGATTTGTACCTTGAAACTTTACTGAATTGTTTATCAGTTTTCAGAGGATTTTATGGTGGAGTCTTTAGGTTTTCCCAAATATAAGATCATACCATCTGCAAACAAGAAAAATTTGGCTTCTTCTTCTTTTTTTTTTTTTATTGCATTTTAGGTTTGGGGGTACATGTGAAGAACATGGAAGATTGTTGCATAGGTACACACATGGCAGTGTGATTTGCTGCCTTCCTCCCCATCACCTATATCTGGCATTTCTCCCCATGCTATCCCTCCCCAACTCCCCCACCCCCCCACTATCCCTCCCCTTTTCCCCCCGACAGACCCCAGTGTGTGATACTCCCCTCCCTGTGTCCATGTGTTCCCATTGTTCAGCACCCGCCTATGAGTGAGAACATGCGGTGTTTGATTTTCTGTTCTTGTGTCAGTTTGCTGAGAATGATGGTTTCCAGGTTCATCCATGTCCCTACAAAGGACACGAACTCATCGTTTTTGATGGCTGCATAATATTCCATGGTGTATATGTGCCACATTTTCCCTGTCCAGTCTATCATCGATGGGCATTTGGATTGGTTCCAGGTCTTTGCTATTGTAAACTGTGCTGCAATGAACATTCGTGTGCATGTGTCCTTATAGTAGAACGATTTATAGTCTTTTGGATATATACCCAGTAATGGGATTGCTGGATCAAATGGAATTTCTATTTCTAGGTCCTCGAGGAATCGCCACACCGTCTTCCACAATGGTTGAACTAATTTACACTCCCACCAACAGTGTAAAAGCGTTCCTATTTCTCCACATCCTCTCCAGCATCTGTTGTCTCCAGATTTTTTAATGATCGCCATTCTAACTGGCGTGAGATGGTATCTCAATGTAGTTTTGATTTGCATTTCTCTAATGACCAGTGATGATGAGCATTTTTTCATATGTTTGTTGGCTTCACGTATGTCTTCTTTTGTAAAGTGTCTGTTCATATCCTTCGCCCACTTTTGAATGGGCTTGTTTGTTTTTTCTTGTAAATGTGTTTCAGTTCTTTGTAGATTCTGGTTATCAGCCCTTTGTCAGATGGGTAGACTGCAAAAATTTTTTCCCATTCTGTTGGTTGCCGATTCACTCTAATGACTGTTTCTTTTGCTGTGCAGAAGCTATGGAGTTTGATTAGGTCCCATTTGTCTATTTTGGCTTTTGTTGCCACTGCTTTTGGTGTTTTGGTCATGAAGTCCTTGCCTACACCTATGTCCTGAATGGTTTTGCCTAGATTTTCTTCTAGGGTTTTTATGGTGTTAGGTCTTATGTTTAAGTCTTTAATCCATCTGGAGTTAATTTTAGTGTAAGGTGTCAGGAAGGGGTCCAGCTTCTGCTTTCTGCACACGACTAGCCAGTTTTCCCAACACCATTTATTAAACAGGGACTCGCTTCCACATTGTTTGTTTTTGTCAGGTTTGTCAAAGATCAGGTGGTTGTAGATGTGTTGTGTTGCGTCGGAGGTCTCTGTCCTGTTCCATTGGTCTATATCTCTGTTTTGGTACCAGTACCATGCTGTTTTGATTACTGTAGCTTTGTAGTATACTTTGAAGTCCGGGAGTGTGATGCCTCCAGCTTTGTTCTTTTTGCTTAGAATTGACTTGGCTATGCGGGCTCTCTTTTGGTTCCATATGAAGTTTAAGGTGGTTTTTTCCAGTTCTTCAAAGAAGGTCATTGGTAGCTTGATAGGGATAGCATTGAATCTGTAAATTACTTTGGGCAGTATGGCCGTTTTGACAATATTGATTCTTCCTAGCCATGAACATGGAATATTTCTCCATCTGTTTGTGTCCTCTCTTATTTCATTGAGCAGTGGTTTGTAGTTCTCCTTGAAGAGGTCCTTTACGTTCCTTGTTAGTTGTATTCCTAGGTATTTTATTCTCTTTGTAGCAATTGTGAATGGCAGTTGGTTCTTGATTTGGCTGTCTTTAAGTCTGTTATTGGTGTATAGGAATGCTTGTGATTTTTGCACATTGATTTTATATCCTGAGACTTTGCTGAAGTTGCTTATCAGTTTCAGGAGATTTTGGGCTGAGACGATGGGGTCTTCTAGATATACAATCATATCGTCTGCAAATAAAGACAATTTGACTTCCTCCTTTCCTATTTGAATACCCTTTATTTCTTTTTCTTGCCTGATTGCTCTGGCTAGAACTTCCAGTACTATATTGAATAAGATTGGTGAGAGAGGACATCCTTGTCTAGTGCCAGATTTCAAAGGGAATGCTTCTAGTTTTTGCCCATTCAGTATGATATTGGCTGTTGCTTTGTCGTAAATAGCTTTTATCGTTTTGAGATACGTTCCATCAATACCTAGTTTATTGAGAGTTTTTAGCATAAAGGGCTGTTGAATTTTGTCACAGACCTTCTCTGCATCAATTGAGATAATCATGTGGTTTTTGTCTTTTGTTCTGTTTATGTGGTGGATTATGTTTATAGATTTGCGTATGTTGAACCAGCCTTGCATCCCCGGGATGAAGCCTACTTGATCATGGTGGATAAGCTTTTTGATGTGCTGTTGCAATCGGTTTGCCAGTATTTTATTGAAGATTTTTGCATCTATGTTCATCATGGATATTGGCCTGAAGTTTTCTTTTCTTGCTGAGTCTCTGCCAGGTTTTGGTATCAGGATGATGTTGGTCTCATAAAATGATTTAGGAAGGATTCCCTCTCTTTGGATTGTTTGGAATAGTTTCAGAAGGAATGGTACCTTGACTTCTTCTTTTCCAATTTTGATGCTTTTTATTTCTTTCTCTTTCTGATTACTCTAGCTAGGACTTCCAGTACTATGTTGAATAACAGTGGTATAAGTGGATATTTTTGTTTCAGATCTTAAGGAAAGGCTTTTAGTTTTTCTCCATTCAGTATACTAGCTGTGGGTCTGTATTGTATGGCTTTTGTTGTGCTGAAGTATGTTGCTTCCCTACCCAGTTTTTAAAGTGTTTTTATCATAAAGTTATGTTGAATTTTATCAAATGCTTTTTCAGCATCATTTGAAATAATTTTTGTTTTCATTCCATTAATATGATGTATCACATTAATTTTGTATATGTTTTTATTTATTTATTTATTTATTGACATGGAGTTTCACTCTTGTCACCCAGGCTGGAGTGCAATGGCATGATCTCGGCTCACTGCAACCTCTGCCTCCTGGGTTCAAGTGATTCTCCTGCCTCAGCCTCCCGAGTACCTAGGATTACAGGTGGCCACCACCATGCCCAGCTGATTTTTGTATTTTTGTTAGAGATGGGGTTTCACCATGTTGGGCAGGCTGGTCTCGAATTCCTGACCTAAGGTGATCTGCCCACCTCGACCTCCCAGAGTGCTGGCAAGGTGTGAGCCATTGTTCCCAGCAACAAGGATGATTTAACATACACAAATATGCCAGGTGCAGTGGCTCACGCCTGTAATCCCAGCATTTTGGGGGAGCCAAGACAGGTGGATCACCTGAGGTCAGGAGTTCGAGACTGGCCTGACCAACATGGAGAAACCCCGTCTTTACTAAAAATAAAAACAATTAGCCAGACGTGGTGGTGCATACCTATAATCCCACCTACTTAGGAGGCTGAAGTAGAAGAATAGTTTGAACCTGGGAGGCAGAGGTTGCGGTGAGCCAGGATAGCACCATTGCACTCCAGCCTGGGTGACAAGAGTGAAGTCTACCTCAAAAAAAAAAAAAAAAAAAAAAATCCTTGCATCCCTAGAATAAATCCCACTTCACCTTGTTGAATGATCTTTTTAATGTGTTGTTGAATTCAGTTTGCTAATTTTTTAAAAATAATTTTTGCGTTCATTAGAGACATTGACTTACAGTTTTTTAAAAATGTATCTTTATCTGGTTTTGGCATCTGGGTAATATTGACTTTGCAGAATGAGTATGGAAGTATTCCCCTCATCCTCTATTTTTTTGGAATACTTCAAGTAGGATTGGTATTAGTCCTTTAAATGTTTGGTAGAATTCAACAGTGAAGCCAGGATTTTCTTTGCTGGAAAACTTTCTATTACAGCTTTGATCTCATTACTTGTTATTGATCTGTTCAGATTTTGGATTTCATCATGGTTTAATCTTGGTAGGCTATATATGTGTAGGAATTTATCCATTTCTTCTAGGTTTTCCAATTTATTGGGATATATAGTTGCTCATAGTAGCCTCTAATTATCCTTTGAATTTCTGTGATATCAGGTATAATGTCTCCTTTTACATCTCTGATTTTATTTATTTATTTGGGTATTCTCACTTTTTTTCTCTTAGGTAGTCTGGCTACAAATTTGTTGATTTTGGTTTTTCTTTTTGCTGATATTTTGCATTGTTTTTTGTTTCAACTGTATTCATTTCTGCTCTGATTTTTATTATTTCTTTCTTCTGCTAATTTTGGGTATGATTTGCTCTTGATTTTCTATTTCTTTTATATATATATATTTTTTTTTATTGTATTTTAGGTTTTGGAGTACATGTGAAGAACATGCAAGATTGTTGCATAGGTACACACATGGCAGTGTGATTTGCTGCCTTCCTCCCCATCACCTATATCTGGCATTTCTCCCCCATGCTATCTCTCCCCAACTCCCCACCCCCCGCTGTCCCTCCCCTTTTCCCCCCGACAGACCCCAGTGTGTGATGTTCCCCTCCCTGTGTCCATGTGTTCTCATTGTTCTATTTCTTTAAGATGAATCATTAGGTTATTTATTTGAGGTTTTTCTACATTTTTGGTGTAGGTGTTTATAGGTATAAACTTTCCTCTTAGTACTGTTTTCACTGTATCCCAAAGGCTTTAGTATGTTGTGTTTCCATTTTCATTGTTTCAATAAATTTTTAATTTCCTTCTAAATTTCCTCATTGATCTACTGGTCATTCAGGATTATATTCTTTAATTTCCATGCGCTTGTATAGTTTCCAAATTCCTCTTGTTATTGATCACTAATGTTATTCCATTTGGTCAGAGAAGATACTTGACATTAGCACATTTTTTAATGTTTAAAGACTTGTTTTGTTGCCTAACATGTCTATCCTTGACGATGATCCATCTACTTAGGAGAATGTGCATTCTACATCCATTAAATGAACTGTTCTGTAAATATCTATTAGTTCCATTTAGTCTATAGTGCAGATGAAATCTGATGTTTCTTTATTGAATTTCTGTCTGGAAGATCTGTCCAATGCTTCAAGTGGGGAACTGATGTCTCCAGCTATTATTGTTTTGGGGTCTATCTCTCTCTTTAGCTCTAATAATGTTTGCTTTATATAACTGGATGTTCCAGTGTTGGATGCAAATATATTTATAATTGTTATATCCTTTTGATGAATTGATCCCTTTATCATTATATAATAACCTTATTTGTCTCTTTTTATAGTTTTTTCCTTGAATTCTATTTTGTGTGATGTAAGTATAGCTACTCCAGCTATATTGGAATATGTTTTTTCCATCCTTTTATTTTTATTCCATGTGTGTCTTTGTAGGTGAAATGTGTTCTTGTAGACAATAGATCATTGGGTCTTGTTTTTTTTTTTTTTTTTTTTTTTTAACTTTTGTCTTTTCAGCCACTCTGTCTTTCAATTGAAGGATTTAGTCCATTTACATTCAACGTTATTATTAAGTAAGGACTCACTTCTGCCATGTTGCTATTTCTTTTCTGGTTCTTTTGTGGTCTTCCCCTTTTCTTTTCTTCCTTCCTGTCTTCTACTTAGTGAAGATGATTTCTCTGGTGGTGTGTTTTAATTTGTTGTATTTTATTTTTGTATATGTATTTGTTGTGTGTTTTTTGATTTTAGGTTACCATGACAGTTGCAAGTAACATCTTATATCTTACTGTTTTAAACTAATAACAAGTTAACACTGATTGCACAGACAAACAAACAAGCAAGCAAAGACAAAACAAACAAAAACTCTACACTTTAACTTCATGCCTTCACATTTTAACATTTTATTGTTTCAATTTTATCTTATTATACCATATCATGAAGTGTTGTACTTATTTTTCACAGGTTCATCTGTTAGTCTTTCTACTCAAGATATGAGTAGTTTATATACCAAAATTACAGTGCTATAATATTCTGTGTTTTGCTGTGTGCTTACTCTAACCCATGAGTTTTGTATCTTCAGAAGGTTTTCTTATTACTCATGAGTGTTCTTTTCTTTCAGACTGAAGAACTCCCAATAGCATTTCTTGTGAAACAGCTCTTGTGTTGAAGAAATTCTTAGCTTTTTTTTTGTTTGGGAAAGTATTTCTCTTGAATGTTTGATGGATATTTTTGCTGGATATAGTATTCTAGGATAAAAGTATTTTTTTCTATCAGTACTCTAAATATGTCATGCCACTCGTTCCTGACCTGTAAAGTTTACACTAAGAAGTCTGCTGCCAGATGTATTGGACCTCCTTTGTATATTGTTTCTTTCTATTGCTGCTTTTAGGATCCATTCTTTGTCCCTGCTGTTTGGGAGTTTGATTGTTAAATTTCTGGAGGTAGTCTTATTTGGATTCAATCTGTTTGGCATTCTATAACCTTGTAGTACTTGTATATTGCAATCTTTCTCTAGGTTTAGGAAGTTCTATGTTATCCATTTGAATAAACTTTTTACTCTGATCTTTCTCTCTACCTCCTCTTTAAGCCCAATAACTTTTATATTTGCCCTTATCCAGCTCTTTGCTAGATCTTTTAAGTGTGCTTTATGTTTTTAAAATTCTTTTTTTTTCTTTTATCTCCTCTGACTGTATATTTTTATATATCCTGTCTTCAGGCTCATGAAATCTTTCTTCTGCTTGATCAGTTCTGCCATTAAGATACTCTGATGCATTCTTCATGTATTACTTCATTCTTGCATTCCTATAAGGAACTACCAGAGACTGGGTTATTTATGAAGAAAAGAGGTTTAATTGACTCAAAGTTCCACAGGCTGTACAGGATGCCTGGCTGGGGAGGCCTCAGGAAATTTACAATCCTGGCTAAAGGTGAAGGGGGAAGTGGGCACAGTTTGTATGGTTAGAGAAGGAGGGAGAGGGTGAAGGGGGTTGCTAGAACTTTTAAACAATGAGATCTCATGAGAACTCACTATGACAAGAATAACAGAAAAGAAATCTACCCCCATGATCCAGTCACCTCCCACCAGGCCCCTCCTCTAAATTGGAGATAAAAATTCAACATGAGATTTGGTTGAGGATACAAATCCAAGGCATATCATTTCACTATGTTAATTGCAGTTTTCAACTCCAGAATTTCTGCTTGATTCTTTTAAATTATTTCTATCTCTGTTAAATTTATCTGATAGAAGTCTGAATTCCTTCTCTGTGTTATCCTGGATTTCATTGAACTTCCTCAAAACAGCTATCTTAAATTATGTGTCTCACTGTTGGTTATTCAGGGATACTTTAGTAAGCAGGTGATGAATCCTGTCAAGACCACGTCCTTTCCTCCAAGGTAATGGGTCTTCTTCTGGCCCAGGGTATGTCTGGAAATGTCATCCATGAGCTAGATCCTGAAATGGGGTCCTCAGGATTCTGTCTATTGCCCTGTTCTCCTGTGGTTGAGCTGGTATCCAAGTGGCCAGGTAAAGCCTTCTTTACTTCCTTCTTTGAACTTCCTCAAAACAGCTATTTTGCTTTATCTGTCTGAAAGGTCACATATCTCTGTCTCTATAGGATTGGTCATTGGTGTCTTATTTAGTTTGTTTGGTGAGATCATGTTTTCCTGAATAGTCTTGATACTTGTGGATGTTCATCTGTGTCTTGGCCCCCACTTATCTCCTCAAGTAGAAGGAAGATATCTCTCTTGGAGCCTTAAGCTGTGCTTCCTAGGGTCGGGGGAGGGGGTGACATAAGCACTCCCTTGGCTGCCCAGGCTGGAATCTTACTAGGTCTTATGCGCTTCATGTCCACTGGCTCTGAGCTCAGCACAGTACCAGGACTTGCACAGGAAGTCCTTGTAACCTAGACTGCCTTTCATGTTTATTTGGGACTTTAGCCCATGGTGCAGGCCTTGCTGGAACTCAGGGTCTGATGGCTGGGATTGATGATTTACCTCTGGCTAGGGCTGATCTAAATGTCTTCTTGGTGGGTGTTGGCTGAATTCTGTCCTATGTTGCTTTCTGCTGTGACAGGGCAGCAATGAATTCCAAAACAAAGTCCTACAATCACTGTGCTGTCCCTCCCACAAACACATAGATTCTCTCTCCATGCCACATGCTACTGCCAGGGGATGGGAGAGGGGGTGGTGTTGACAATTCAAGACTATCTTTCCTATCTTCCTCTAGGCCTCTTTCTTTAATATGATGTTAAAACCAGGAACTGTGATTGCTCATCTGATTTTTGGTTCTCATGTAGTTGCTTTTTTGTGTGAATAGTTGTTCAATTTGGTGTTCCTGCCTGGAGGATGAACACGGGGAGGCTTCCATTCAGTCATGCTGCTCTGCCTCTTTCTGGCAAATTTATTTTTATTGGTTATATCTTTCTTTACTTTGATTTTTTCTTTAGTTCCCCATATTCTTTTCCTTCTATTCTATATTCTTTGTATTCCTTTTTTTTTTTTTTTTTTTTTTTTGAGATAAGGTCTCATTCTGTTGCCCAGGCTGGAATGCAGAGGTGCAGCCTCAACCTCCTGGGTGCGAGCGAGCAATCCTCTCACCTCAGCCTCCTGGGTAGCTGGGACTGCTGGCACATGCCACCACACCTGGACTTTTTTTGTATTATTTGTAGGGTAAGGGTCTCACTGTATTGCCCAGGCTGGTCTCAAACTCCTGGGCACAAGTGATTCTCCTGCTTTGGACTCCCAAAATGTTGGGATTACAGGTGTGAGCTATCATGCCTGTCTCCTTCTATATTCTCAAAGATAATTCCCCCAAGAAAAATATATGCCTGTAGATGTAGATAGGTGGTGGTGATAATAAAATACCTTGAGTTTTGCAAGTAGCCAACTAAGAAGCTTAAACTTTTAATCTGAGCTTTCTTTTAAAGATCTCTCTCAGGAACACATGTTGCTAGGAAGGATTGACCAAAACCATGGCATTGCATATATTATTCATTTGAAAGGCTTGTAGATTCCAAATATGGAACCAGGGCACTTTACTTATATCATTTATCTTTTATTTTTAATTGACATGTAATAATTGTACATATTTATAGGGTAAATAGTAATATTTCAATGCATGTATGCAATGTGTAATGATTGAACTGAAGTGATTAGCATGTCCATTACCCCAAATATTGATCATTTGTGTTAATTACATTCAAAATGTTCTCTTTTAGCTATGTGAAAACATACAGTAAATGTTGTTGACTATAATCACTCTACCTGCTATAAAACACTAGAACTTATTCCTCTTATTTAATTGTAATTCTATATATATTAGCCAGCCTCTTCCTACTCCCTGACCTTCACGTACTACAGTAACCACAGTTCTACTCTTTATTTCTATGGGTTCAACATTTTTAGTTTCTACACGAGTAAGAGCATGTGGTGTTTATCTTTCTGTGCCTGACTCATTTTACTTAATATAATGTCCTCCATGCTCATGAATGTCATTGTGAATGACAGGATTTCAAATTTGTGAAATTACAAATATTAAAATCAACTATTTAAAAATGTAAAAATAACCTTAGCTCATGAGCTGTACAAAAACAAGAACAAGGAGTAGGCCCAATTTGGCCTGTGTGTTATGGTTTTCTACTCCCAAGCTAGATCAATACTCTGTAGGTCCCAAGAAGATTTTGGTTTTCTTAATTTTTATTTTATTTTATTATATATATTTTATTGCACTTTAGGGTCTGGGGATCGATGATAGACTGGACAAGGAAAATGTGACATGCATACACCATGGAATACTATGCAGCCATAAAAAATGATGAGTTCATGTCCTTTTTAGGGACATGGATGAATCTGGAAACCATCATTCTCAGCAAACTGACACAAGAACAGAAAATCAGACACTGCATGTTCTCACTCATAGGCAGGTGTTGAACAATGAGAACACATGGACACAGGGAGGGGAGCATCACACACTGGGGTCTGTCGGGGGGGGAAATAGGGGAGGGACAGTAGGGGGTAGGGAGGTTGGGGAGGGATAACATGGGGAGAAATTTTTATTAAAATTCCAAACACTCTTAGAAGGGTTTGAACTCCTTAACTCGCCAATTAAGCGGGTTCTGAATTAAAGGCATATGATTGTTCTTTAACATAAACATTGCATTGGCTCTTCAATTACAAAAGTGGACAAAGCATTAGGGAAAATACTTTAATAATTAAAACGCAAGCATGTACCGTTAGCAATGTCACCTACTGTTGAGAAGAGTCAAATCAATGAATTTATAACATTTAGATAATATCTTTCCCACAGAGTCCTTTTACTTTTTTCTTAACACCTTGAATATAAAATAAATGTCAGTGAAGGTAAATTGAATAAAAAGTGATATAGCTACTAAAATGAAAAATGTCCACAATGGAATCAGGTGGCATTGATGAGGTAAATTAGGTCTCATATGGACTTTGTTTTCATTGCCAGCAAGAATTTGATACTTGAACTGTGGTTCTTTTCTTCAGATATCTTTAATCTACACAATGGTGTGCCTTCTTTAGCTTTAAAGAGATAGGTATTTTAACTTTTGGTGACTAAAGTCCTAGTTGAGACAAACTAAGACTTGGTCAGTCTAGTTGTGTGCAATGAACTGGAGATCTAGCCTGGCTCAGGCTACTCAGCAGGTGCTGATTTGCTTGGCACGTGTCTAGCAAGGGGCCTGGCTAGCAAAAGTGTGCCTGGGGAGAATGGAAGGAGAATGGAAGGGACTGTGGACTGCTGCCTCCTTCCAGTCCAGGAAGTCCTGAAGTCTAGTCTGAGCCCTAGCAAGAGAACTTTTTATTCCATATTTGTCCAGAACATGGCATGGTTCAAATCTCCTTGAGGCTTGAAGTAAAGACAGCTCGGTTTGACATGTGGAGGGTCTTCCAACTTGGGGAGCACAAAGAGCCTGTGGGCAGAGCAGTGATTCCACGGAGGGCCTGGGCAGCAGTAGCAGCTGCAGGAGCAAAACTCCACCTTCCAGTAGCTGTGAGGGCAGCAAACATCCAGGGAGACAGCAGGAGGAGAAAGATGTGAGCAGATTTCAGAGTGAGCTCGTGTTGGGCTGCCTGAGTTTCTGAGAAGTTGTCGTGTGAGGCTACACCTGCTGAGTATGTATGGGTGACAAGCCAGAGCCACTGAGTGTAAACACCTGATGTCACTTCATTTAATCCCATAAGCTAGAATTGGGGTTTGCAGTGTCAAAAGGCAGGCAAGGAAGCACAAGTCAGGAGCCTAGCTTTTGGGCTGGGTAGTAGAAAACTTGCAAACAGAATAAAACAAAACAAGACACTTAATGTTATCTATAAGATTCTGATTTAAGAGGACTGGCAATGGTTTGGATTTGAACTTTTTAGAACTCAATTTCTGCATTTCTGAAATGTAGACAATTATAGTATTTAATCTATAAGGAGAGTAAGTTATAATTTAACTTTTAGGAGAGTTCAATTATATTATACCAATGAAGAGCAGAGCATAGTACCTGGACATACAGGTTTTCAATAGAAACTAATTATTATTGTTATTTTTACTATTAGTATTATTAACATTTTTAGTGAGATTTTCACCTGTATTATTCAAACTGACTCTCAGAAGGTAGCTAGACCTGTCAAAATTGCAGTTTGATTACATTGTTTCCAGGCAAAGTTAGCTGAAAGTCAGAAAAAAATGTGGCCCAGGTGAGTGTCAAAACTCCTTATCTTAAAGGCAATTATATAAGATGAGACATTCCCGAGACATTCCCAACCTCATGTTCCAGCTGTGCACCAGACACATTACTTTCAGATTATGACCAAGTTGGTAAGTATAAATGACTTGAATTCATGATATCTCTACTTTCTGAGTGCCTCAAATTACTACCTTTAATTATTCTAGTAAGTCACAAGCAGAGAAGAGGATTTAGGAGAAGCACAATTTTCCAAAGAGAGAGAGTTGGAAGGGAAAACTAGTTAAGTAGGTAGGATTTCCATAAAATGTCATGAAAAATTCCTATGTGGCTTGTCAGCCCAGTAGCTAGCAGGTCACTGCCACTTCCTTTTGGATACTGTGAATGTACCTGTTGCCTTTTGGCAAATGCCCTGGAACAAACCTCCACAAGTTACAATTTACCTCATCTTCTCTGTGCAATGAGTCTTTTTCATTTCTGATTATATTGAGACTCCCAAGTTTATATAATTCTGGGCATTTATTTTTAAAAATTAATTTTAATTTTGATACTAATGTTTATTATAGAAAACTTGCAAATTACACAAAGCCCCCAAAATCCCAAAATCTCAACCCCCAATATAGAAATAAAATTTTCATTGTGTTACCTTTCTAATCTATTTTTCATATGAAACACTAATATTACACATAAATGTATTTTTCTTTGCAAAACTATATCATGTGTGAATACATTTTTCTGCATGCTGCTTTTTGCTTCTATGATGCATGATGAACCTGAGCATTTTCACATCATTTAATATTCTTCTAGAGCATGATTTTCATGACTCTATATTATATGAGCACATAGTTAATATATCCAGTTTCCTATTGCCAGACATTTAGTTTCTTCCAAATTTTTCACTCTAATGACTAATGCCTAAATGGAGACTGTTGCAGATAAACTTTTGTGCACATCCTTGATTATTTTCCTATGTTTCTAAAAATGAATGTTTTGGAATAAAGGGAATATACAGATTTCAGGTTGTATTCCAGAAGTGTTTTCTCAGAAGGTTGAATCAATGCACATTTTCTGTAGCATCACATAAGAGCATGGGCTTCTTCATACTTTTGTTAACACTGGTAGCTGTATATACATTATATTTCATCACCAATTTTCAGGCAGTGAATGGTATTTTATTGCTCATATATTTTTACTTTGGTTACCCACGGGATAGTTTTTTGCATACGATTATCAATCCTTTGCATTTCTTTCTTTGTGTTTTGCTAGTCTGATTCCTTTATTTTCCCATTGTTATATTAATAATTGGTCTAGATGAGCTTTTATGTGTGAAATTTATGATCCACTCTTTGTCATCTATCTTACAATAAAATACATGTATTATATTTTTTGCAAATCATCATTACATTTTACTTTTTCTTATGGTAGTTTCTAGCTGTATAGAAGTTTCAAAATATATATAGCAAAAATATCAGGCTTTGTTTCTGAATTCCTCTGCTTTTAATCTTTAAAAGGCTTTTTATCAACTCGATGTTTATAAACATCACATATGTTTTAGCTGTCATTTTATTAGGTACATTATTCACTATTCATCTCTTAAATACAAATAATTATTTCCTGAAACTGAATTATCTCCTATTTTTATATAGGTAGATAGTGTTTGAGTCCGCTCCATCTTTAGTATCTTTCTTGTATAGCTTATACGCTGTCTGTCAGTGCTACAGGGATGTGCTGAGACTATGCTATTTACTATATTCCTGAATTGTCACTATTTCCCCTTATTTATCAAATTGACTGGCTTCTTTAAATTTCCCTAAAGTTGTAGTCTTGAAAATGTAATCCCACATCCTTTCTTCTGCATTTTTTCCTGCCTCACAGAGTGTCTTGTGGAGTGGTTTTATTGATGTCTCTGGGTCTGTTTTGTGTAGTTAGATAGTTGGTGGCAATTCTAGTATTCTTCAGGGGCATCTGCTCTCTGGGGCAGCCCAATCTATTGCCTTGACAGGTGTGTGTATAGGTCTCAAAGTGTCCAATATTCTCTCTTTTTAAGAGTTTTTTTTTTTAATTGACAGGCAGTCAAAGCTGCCTCAATATTAGCCTAAGCGTCTTTTATTCTTATATAATTATGGTCCAGAGTCACATAGTAAATTCCAAAGTCCTATGTACATGAGTACCCAAATCCACTTAGGCAGCACAGACGAATTTTGGTCTCTATATGTGATTATGTTAGTTATGTTATAGACTCTATGCACTATACACTAACATAATAGCATATAGAGGCCAAAGTTCTTCTAGTGTTTAGGTCCAGATACTTGTCTTAGGCAGGGTTTTTAAAATGCACTTCCTCCTTCAAGATTTTATGCCTTAATTCCTATGACTATGAGCATGGTATCACACCCACAAAAATGTAATGTTAACAGAAGAAAAGGATTTTGGAGATGTAATTAATGTTACTAAATGGTTGATTTTAAAATAGGGTGATTATCCTGGATTATTGTTTGGGCATGATCTAATCACATAAATCCTTAGAAAGCAGAATATTTTATGTGGCTAGCAGTCGAAGAGGGAGTCAGAGAGTTGAAGCACAAAGGAGATTCAATGTACTATGTCTGGCTTTGTAGATGGTGCGGGCCATGTGCTAAGAAATACAAATGGCCCTGAGGAACAGAAAACAGCCCCTAAGTGATAGCAAAACAGGAATTGGAGACCTCAACTTTACAACTGCAAGGAACTGAATTCAGCCAATAATCTAAATGAGGATTGACATGGGTTATTCCCCAAAGACTCCAGATAAGAGCCTAGCTTGTCTGACACCTTGATTTTAGGCCTGTAAGATGTTGAGAACCAAATCACACTGTACTTACACTTCTGACCTGTAGAAATTATGAGCTAATAAATGGTGTTTCAAACCACTAAGTTTGAGGCAATTTGCTATGGCAGCAATAGAAGCCCCTATATAACACCTGCATTGGGACTCATATTCACAAGGGCATAGATGACATATCACAGTAGGTGGGACGGATGGACTGTGACTCAGAGTTTGTGCCAAAGATCTCTTTATAGCTGTTGAAACAGAGGCTCAGAGAGGTTAATTGACATGGAGTAAGTCACACAACTGACTAGTGATATAGCAGAGCATGAAGGCCATTGCACATCAGATAATGATCCACTGAGTGTTCTCACATGCTCTAGACTGAAACATATTCAGTTAGAGGCAACTCGAACAAATGAGCTGTAGGTCAGAGGCAATGTGGAAGGCAGTGTTATTTAGAGTCTGGTGTCACTTTCCACGCGATTACTTCAGCTATGTCACTTGGGTCGCCGTAAAACCATCCACTGATTTACTCTGGGCTCCTGGCCCTGCCTCATAAAGGCATCTTTGTAATTCTCACCAGAGACTATCCTCTGGAATGACAAATAACATCGATCATTAAAAATGACATCTGTAATTTTGCAGCCAGAGAAGATGATCTTTTAAAGCTGTCAGTGAAACAAAAGGGATTTTAGGAGATGCTGATGCAATCTCTTTAAAATCTTTGGAAATTCTAAAGCATAAAGATGAATTGTCTATTTTGAAATTGTAGGATGGATTGTGTGCTGAGGCATGCCTCACGCATGCCCACTGTGTCGGTGGAGGTGAAGTATGAGGCCACCAGGGTTCCCTGCAGCTCAATCATTAACTTGCTGAATGACCTAAGAGCCAAAGGAGTTAATGGGCTGGAGGAATGGAGGGCAGGCAGAGAGACAGGGGGAAAACACACTCTCTGTTGTAGGAAGAAACGGTGGGAAGCAAAGCCACAAAGGGAGGCGAGGAAGATACAGAAGTTCAGGAGATGCCAGCTCCCCTTTGGGGCTGGTGATCATCTAAGCAATGAAACAAACTCTGAGTCACAAATTCTCAATTTTACTGAAGATCAAGTCCCCTTAATAAATAGTATTGTCTCCCTCCCCAATTCATTAAATTTTTCAGAACAGCAAAACTGCTGAATTGTCAGCATGTCAGTCTCCACAGTTCTGTAAAAAACGGAGAAAAGAAAATAAATCAGATGTCCATTTTCCTTAAAAAGGAGAGGGAAGAAGACAGGAATGAGCCTGGATCTTGGGTCCTTTGCTCACCAGAGGCAGGAAGCCAATTATCTTAAACAAACAGAAGCTCAGAGTACCGAGACTAATGAACAGACTTGCTTTCTCCAAATGGAAAGCAGAAATTCTGTAAACAGCTAAAACTGCAGAAGGGTTGGAGCTGAGGGCATGAAGGTCGCCTGTCCTGAGAGGGGTGATGGCGCATCTGAGGGATATATCTCCACTTAAAGTCCACATATCTGAGTCAACATAAAGGTGAGCTGGAGTGGCAAGGTAGTCTATGGCCTCAGTGTACATATCTGCAGCAATTTTCCTTCTCGATGCCAATTCCAAATATGCTTTTTATTACCTTGGTTGTATTTTAGAGAAAACTCTAACTGCAACAGTTATTGTACAAGAGTCTGAGAAACTGATGACCTACATTGCTAGCTGTACTTAGTTCCTTGAGAGCTTTCCCTGTTTTATAACCTGATTTGATGTTTTCTTTCTGATTTTTGTCTGCAGTGAATTGTGGGCTTGCTACTCACCTCACCCCCCCACCCCACAGTCACTAGGATTCTCTCGGGAGGTATGTAGTCAACATGTCAGACTTGGCCAGGTGTGGTGGCTCATGCCTGTAATCCCAGCACTTTGGGAGGCTGAGGTGGGCGGATCACGAGGTCAAGAGATCGAGACCATCCTGGTCAACATGGTGAAACCCCGTCTCTACTAAAAATACAAAAAAATTAGCTGGGCGTTGTGGCGCACGCCTGTAGTCCCAGCTACTGGGGAGGCTGAGGCAGGAGAATTGCTTGAACCTGGGCGGTGGAGATTGCAGTGAGCTGAGGTCGTGCCACTGCACTACAGCCTGGCGCCTGGTGATGGAGTGAGACTCTGTCTCAAAAAAACAAAAAAACAAAAAAACAAAAAAAAACATGTCAGACTTGGGTGGAAGTCAGCACAAGGGGGGTGGAATTATTTTCCTGTGCCATTGCTTGCTGACTTGGCATTTAGTGTAAATACCTCCTTCCAAGATACCTCTTCCATAATTACCAAGCATGATCTATTCTCAGTGCAATAGCTTAGAGTATGTAATTGGAAACCACAGAGGCAGATTATTTTCTTTCTTTAAGAGGCTTTTTGCTATCATCATATAATCCTTTGCTCCCACTCATACCAGGTGCTTCTCATGCTGAGTTAGAAAATGCACTGGTTCTGAGAATTTTTCTGCTCAGTTTATACCGCTTAAAATCTGTAAAAGTGATAAAACGTGGTTAAACTTACTAGTATTAATGTTTCCTTCAGCTTGACTAAACTTTAGACAGGTTTCTTTCTTATCATAGGCTCCTGACCTCCCTTTTCTTAGATCCTTCACTTTACAGAACTTGAATTTTAAAATCCTTTCTCCGCCCCTTTGAGATGTAAATCTTCAACCCAAAAATGTCTTTCTTAGAACTTGGAGCCATCCGGGTGAAATGTCATCATCAAGAAAGATAGCACTCATATCTCTCCATGTCTGGGATGATAGAAGCCTAACTTCAATAAGCTCTAGTTAGCAAACGGTGATGACTTAATGACATTGAACAATCTCCTTCCTAACTTCCTGCAGTAGTTTTCCACTAGCTCACCCTAGTGCTTACAAACTGAGCCCTTTGATTTAATGGTGCTAATTTCAATCTCTCTTCTCTGTTGGAACAGTCTTAAATAAAGTCTTCCTTGCCAATTTAACTTGGAGTTCAGTTCGGTTCCATATCGTAGTCTCTCTCCCTTACTGATATAGCTCTAATAAAATATGTCTTGCTATGTTTAGCAAGGATCCAGTGCAAACACTGTACACCTGGAATGTCACATTTTCTTGCTGCGTAATAGAGAAAGGCTAGATATTATTTCTTAATTTATAAAGCCTACCCTTTTCTAAGTCATCCAACTTCCATGAGTTAAGGACATTTATTTTCCAATAAAAGTATTTGTTCATAAAATACCTATTGAATTCCTTCTGCATGTTACCCACGGAGGATGCAATGATAAGAAAAAATAAACAGAATTTCTGTTATCATTGGGTTCATTGCACAGGAGGAAAACAAACATTAATTGAGAAATCACACAACCCACAACTAAATATAAAATTGTGAATGTGAAAAGTGCTATGAAGGCAGAGTATATGGTTCTGTAAGGGCATCTGACAACGTGAAGATGACCTTGATGGGGAGATCAGTGTTTCCCTGAGGGATTTAACTGACTATGAAAGAAGAGTGAGAGGGTTGGGCTATATGCAGAGAAGGAAAATCATGTATATAGGCCCTGTTTAAGAATTTTGAGAAGGAAATTTGAGGACAGTCAGTGAGGCTGGAGTGAGACTCTACATCAATGTCAGCGATTGTAGATATTATGTCGTTTGGTCGGTAGTCAAATGCCCACCATCCCCAGCATCTTCCTTCTCACTGACGTGCATGGTTTCCTGTGGTCTCCTAGACCCAGCCCTCTTCAATTTAATCACTTGTTGACCCAATGCTTTGGAGTCATCTCTTGTTCTCCATTCATCCCTGAATATCTAATTTTTCACCCCTGATGATTTGATACTTTAGATGATGTGCTGGTTATACTTCATTTTACCTCTTGTCCCCCACACCCAAGTTCTATTCTGTATCTGGGCCCCCGGAGGCCAACCTTCCAAGTCTGCATCATCCAGGCTCCCTCGGTCTTGATTAGTTGAATTCAGCCAATGGAAAGCCCCTGTTGGAAGTCGAAAGGCAAGAGGAGAGAGAGGTTGAAGTTGAGTGCTTGCTTTAGGCTGAGTTTCTAGCAGTGGCGATGCCCCTTCATTACTACAGCTCCTATCAGGGGAGATTCCAGTTCCAATGAGCCTCCACAGCACTGTTCATGCTTCTTGTTCTTGCTTTGGCAGTCTCTGGTTGTCTCAGTACTCTTTGTTTTTTAATGGTGCCTGTATGTCTACAAACATTTTTGTTAAAATTGTTACAGTTTCTTGTGCCATCTGAATTGGATTTGTGTTCTTCTGGGATGCTGACTGATACAGATGGTCTCACTGAAGTGCTTTCTGTTTAGGATGGTGGCACAGTTCTCTCTTGCTCTATCTCCAAAGTTGACAATAAACTCTTCGTCATCTAGCTTTTATTCCTAAACCTCACCTAGCCCAAGAAGGAGTATTGGGTAATTCAGTGATGGTCTCTAGCATGGTGAGTCAGCTCCAAAGACTTTGCTCTAGAAAAGACTACTCCTAAGTATCTTCATTCTCCTCTCAAAATGTCTGGATCCATTTGTTCCTGAGAGGAATCGCCAGCTATCCTGAGAATCAATTTTAGGGTTTTCATTATTTGGGAATATCTTTCTCCCCCTCAAATCCTAAAATTCTTAGTGGCTTGACAGTTAAATAATTCTGTTACATTCCATAATTTAGGATTGCCTTTCAGGATAGTGCCTCAGTTTTGGGTTTATTTATAAACTTTCCATTCCCCTCTTGCCTGCAGGGGGATAAAACAGTTTACCGGTCTCTCAAGTTTCATTCCCAAGAATGCTTGTTTTCAGATAGTTGCCTAGAAAGCCTGTGCTAGATGAATTCAGGTGGAAGTGTTAAGAACTATGGTTCTCAACATACTTTCATACAACATATGAGAAGCTTTCATATGCAACAGAGAAAAAAAATGCCCTAATTCCACAAAACAATTTCGAATGTATAAAATATTCAGCATTGTGGCAGGTTATTCACAGAAGGAAAGGGGTAAGAGTCTACCAAGAGGGCCCTGGTGAAGCAGATGAAATGTCTTCCCCACTGGTTTGGAAAGATGCTTTTTCTGTTTTGTTTTGTTTTGAGATGAAGTCTTGCTCTGTCACCCAGGCTGGAATGTAATGGTGTGATATCTGCTCAGTGCAACCTCTGCTTCCCGGGTTCCAGTGATTCTCCTGCCACAGCCTCCTAAGTAGCTGGGATTATAGAGGCACCCGCCATCATGCCCGTCTAATTTTTGTATTTTTGTAGAGTCGGGGTTTCACCATGTTGGCCAGGCTGGACTTGAACTCCTGGCCTTAGGTGATCCGCCTGCCTCAGCCTCCCAAAATGCTGGGATTACGGGAGTGAGCCAATGCGCCCAGCGGGAAAGATGCTTTTTGCTACGCCATCAGAGGGAGACTAGGGAGTTTTAGCCTTGCTCTATATTATTTGTTCCCTAGAATTTCCCACTTCATAATCCTAGCTAAAAAAATAAAAGTAAGCTGGGCACAGTGGCTCACGCCTATAATCCCAGATACCTGGGAGGCTAAGACAGGAGAATCGCTGGAACCCCAGAGGCAGAGGTTACAGTAAGTGGAGATTGCACCACTGAACTCCAGCCTGGGCGACAGAGCAAGACTCCGTCTCAATGAATGAATAAATGAGTGGATGAATAAATAAAAGTGGTAGAAAACTTTCACAGAAGACTAAGCCCTAATTTCTGTGAGTTGTGATGCTGCTGATATAATTCAAAATGTCATCTTTGATAGTACAAAAATATATGTAACAAATCAATTATACATATATTCTTATCTGTGAACCCACCACCAACCTCAAGGATTAGAGCATTGCCAGCACTTTATAACTTTCCATTTCCATTTTCTCTCTCATTCCATCTCTGTTTTCCTCATTAAAAGTAAACACTGTCTTTTATGGACTACAGCTTTGTCCCTGGGTCCAGCCATCTCTAGCACCTACTTCTTCTCCAAATAGTCCCTTCTATAACATGTCTCTCCCTGTGATTCTGCTCTTCCTAGTGAAAATAGAGGTGACAGAGATATAGGATCATGAAAATAGAGGTGACCCTCTTTATGAAATTGAAATGAAATTTCCTTTAAGAGTACTTTTTATCTGCTAATCCACTTAATCAATTTTTTATGTAACATTTGAAAAAGATGTTCTCTCTGGATTGTTTGGAAGATTTCATTATCCAGTGTCATTTCACTTCCTTGGGAACAGCCTTGCTGCTTCCGTGATATATTGTGTGTAACCCAACTGATCCTACACAATTAGCCACTGATGTCTGCCCATTATGAGAGCAAAGGTTAAAGAAAAGGTAACACTAAAACATATGCTGAATTATATGTCATGTATAATAACTATTATCTAAGCTATATAAAAGACATAAAAAACAAATCAAGTTTATAAGTCAAAGTGATTGTAAGAAAGAAATACAATTATTCTAATTATCTTCTACAACAGGATTTGTCTGGATTTGAGGATGAGAGGAAGAATGCTGAAGGTGTCTGATTGAATTATTAATCCAAGTGACTTTTTGAAACGTAAGATATTTTCTACTCCATTCTGCCTTCTGCAGTTTAAAAGAAAACAAGTTTTATAATTTCAAAGCAAAAAACAAAACGGAGACAAGAAAAAAGAACATACCACTAAGCTTAATCCACAGGAGAATTGATGGAAAAATATAATCCTACAATGACTTATTGTCAATTTGCTCTGTACTCATCAATGTTCTTTACAAAATTAGAAATAGAAAAAGTTTAGGAGAAAAATGTTTATCTACAGATAAATTCTTTATATATTTCTGGTTTCTAAGGTTTGTGGCCAGATGTGATAATTTTTTAAACCTCTATTTTGTTCATAGCTTCCCAGCTATTTAGTCAGTAAATCTAAATATTTATTATCAGAGAGACACAGTAAATGACTAACTCAGAAAGTCTATGTGTTCTGTTTCCATATTGTGAATTGATTCTGTGAATAGGCACAGTGTATTCTCCTCTCCTGTCATACACATAATACTCTTATCCACGTACACACTCACTGCTCCATTTTTCTGCCTTGAAAATGAGGACAATGCTAGTTTGACTCCTGAGGATTGTATCAGGGTTAAATAAATAATTGAGTGATTGGAGAAAAAGGTCTATGAAAGTATGAAATTGTGGTATTAGACTGTAAAGCGATGCAGGCTGTGAAGGCAATAGGCGAATTTAAGTGCTGAATGAAATACTGTTATACAAACTAGAACTCATTAGTTCATAAAAATGCTCTTGAGAGTCCAGGAGAACCCAAGGGTCTTTGGGTTGTGATGACAGATTCCTTTTCCAGAGAAATAATATTTCAAGAAGCAGCACTAATATTTATAAAGAGAAATTGCTCTGTTCTTGAGGATATGAAATTTCAGAGGGTGAAGATGAAATTCTTTTTATGGGTGCAGAGTGCAGGCTTGCCAGAATTAAAAAAAATAAAATAACAAAAACAAAAATGGCAGCAGCTACAACTAGTTGGCATATGGCAGAAACAAAAGAGAAATGTGCTCAAGGGTATCCTTTAGCTTAGGAGGTGTCAGAGATAAAAGACCAGAATTGGGAGACCCTCAAGAGTTTCCCAAAAGTGGGCAGCTTGTATTTACCTATGTGGCGTGGAAAGGCCACACCCTGGATTGTAACTCCCTGAAGATGAGGCTGTCTTTGCCATATAAATACACCACATGTTGGCATGGCATGCCTACAGAGGCTCTGGAAAGAGATATATCCAATCCGCATTGCTTGATGCTCCATACTTTTGAGAACCCCCTAGACTATAGCCTAGTTCCCGGGTGCGGCACAAAGATGCAAAGGGTTGTTAACAATCACCCAGCGCCCACCATGCTGTGCCTCGACACTTCTGTTTGCTGCTCTCCAAAGGGAGAAACTACAAGATGACCTATTTTTTTTTTTTCTTTTTTTTGAGATGGAGTTTTGCTCTTGTTGCCCAGGCTGGAGTGCAATGGCGCAATCTTGGCTCACTGCAACCTCCGCCTCCCAGGTTCAAGCGATTTTCCTGCTTCACCCTCTCAAGTAGCTGGGACTACAGGCGTGCGCCACCACATCCAGCTAATTTTTGTATTTTTAGTAGAGATGGGGTGTCTCCGTATTGGCCAGGCTGGTGTCAAACTCCCAACCTCAGGTGATCCACCTGCCTCGGCCTCCCAAAGTGCTGGGATTACAGGCGTGAGCCACCGTGCCTGGCCAAGATGTTCTATTTTATCCTTGTTAAACATGTGCCCTTCCTGGCAGGAAAGGTGAAGAATAAAAATTTCAGTTACTTTAAGGACGGGAAATGTCTTGAGGTTTTGTGAACTCAATTAAGTTCACTTACCAAGCTGCTTTGATTTTGTCAGTTTTGAAAGTGGTGATAAAGTTTTGCTGCATACTTCATGCTTGATCTTAATCAATACAATTTTGTACATTCTTTTGCTCTGATGCGTCAGAATATTAAGACAGGAAATCTTTGAAAATTTTTCCATAGCTACTTTGTGCTGAAAAATCAATTATTTTGCCTCTGTGGGGGAGGAACAATGGAACTTGCAGGGGAAGGCATAATGATTCTAGAATTACTTCCCACCGTAAGTATGCCACCAAGATGGTGTGTTTTTATACATTTTTTTTTTTAGGAACAAAATTCCCTTCACTTTGGCAAAATGATTTTATAAAAAATAATATGAATCATAACAGGGCTTTGTTAGCCAGCCCTGACAGTACTCTTGGAAGTGCTAGGCAGAGTGATTTAACTTCACATTTGGGGATTAGGTCAAACCATTGTTTATAGTTTGAAACTCTTAATAGAGCCATATTTTCTTGGGAAACTCTGAACTAGACAGACCAAGCTGCAGAATGGCGCCATGTCCTCTGCTCCTTTCTGATGGGATTCTCACCTTTCCTGCTGAGAGAGGCACCCCTCAAGGATCCCAACAAGCACTTATTTGCAAAATCATTCTATAAAATAATTCCTGAATCATGAGGGCACACTGCATTTGCAGTAGGATAATTACTAGTTTTCCCCAATGTTTTATTTTATTATTATTATTTGAGACAGAGTCTCACTCCATCGCCTAGACTGGAGTGCAGTGGCACGATCTTGGCTCACTGAAACCTCCATCTCCCGGGTTCAACCAATTCTCCTGCCTCAGCCTCCCATTTAACTGAGACTAGAGGTGCGCACTGCCATGCCCAGCTAATTTTTTTGGATTTTAGTAGAGATGGAGTTTCACTGTGTTACCCAGGCTGGTTGTGAACTCCTGAGCTCAGGCAATCCACTCGTCTCAGCCTTCCAAAGTGCTGGGATTACAGGCGTGAGTGCCTGGCCTTCCACAATCTTTTCTAAGATGACATGAGAACTCTGCTTTCTCGTTTTTTTTTTTTTTTTTTTTTTTTTTTTTCATTTAAGAAGAAAAGGACGAAACTATAAAGAATGTCTCAAAAGCCCAAGTGGTGGTTTTCTGTCCAGTAGGTTCTCAAATCAGGGTGCTGACACTCCTTCCTGATTGCATATCCTATTAGTTGTGACTTGGGGCAAGTCACCTTAGGCCCAACCTTTTCTTACTCCACCTGCGTTTTCACAGGACTATAACCCAGAACAGAGCCCATTGGGATGTCACTTCTGAGCCTGGTAAATCCTCACAGTGACTCTCAAACCAAGTCTTCAGTAGCCACATTTCCCAAAGTCACTAAGTAGAACCTTTTAGCTGTTCTGTTCAGAGAGAACGCCAATAAGTTTTCTCCAGAGGGCTCGGTCCTTTTCCTTCAAGCATAGCATCTACAAAAAACCGCAATCTCTTCATTGGTCTAGAGCAAACATTAACCTCTTTGCTGTGAGAGGAGTTGAATTACAGAAAACATGTATTTTGAGTTTACTATGATCAGTTTATAACCATTCCCTCACATAACCTCTACATAAGCAATTTCTTTTATTTTTTACATATTCGAAACTCATGGGGCATTTTTTTATCTTATGAATTTTAACTTCTACAATCTTTTCCTCGCAGGAGCCAAATAATAATGATATTAATAACAATGACAATAGCTAAACTTTACTGGGCAAATAATGTTTAAGGGTCTCTGCCAAATGCTTTTAACATAAATAATTTTAATGAGTCCTCTCAACAATCCTCTTAGGAAGATATGATTCTTTCAGTTATGCAAGCAAAGAGACTGAAAATCCAAGAAATAGAGGTTCTTCACAGTACTTTTTATCACTAGCAATTTTGTCTAAGGGAAGTTTTCCAGCTTCAAGATATAGGACTCTGAAACACTTCTGTAGGCTCATCTCATCTGACGGCCAAGATTCAGTGATATTCAGATGGCCTCTCAAGCAGTTTCAGTGGGTACCATTGTTCCCATTAAAGTGGGGAAATAGATGTCTTCTACTTACACATTTTCTCCTAGGCTGTCAAAATGATTAATGCTCCATTTGTAGCAAAGATAGAGTAAAAACTTGGATTCACCTTTAAATTTGGAAACTCCAAATAGGGTTGCAGGAACTTTTCCTAAAAATGGAAGAAACTTGGCAACTACAAAATTAAATTTGTCCAATCCCAGAAACAGCACATTAGTTATGAATGTGGTTATCTATTAAGGCCCATAGATAAAATGAAAGCCTTCCATCTTCACCTCTCCTTACACACCACACGCACACACACACACACACTCTTCATGTTTCTAGCCATCAGCTAGTAGTTAAAATGTGTGTGTGTGTGTGTGTGTGTGTGCCTGTTACAACTGCTGTGACTGCCAGCGTGGTTTTGGGCTGAGGCAACTTTGTGGTACTCCCTGCCTCTGCTGTAGCTGATGCCTCCTATCCTTTTTGTATGTTAGTGAGGAAGGAAGAGCTTTGAGATTGTCATGGGGGCAGCTCAATTTCACCTTGTACCTTTGATCCTGTTTTTTATTCACCCTCATCTGTGAAATGTTAAAAGTACCAAGAGGAGCTGGGTACAGTGTCTCACACCTGTAATTCTAGCACTTTGGGAGGCTGAGATGGGTGGATCACCTGAGGTTAGCAGCTCGAGACCAGCCTGGCCAACATGGTGAAACCCCATCTCTACTAAAAATACAAAAATTAGCTGGATGTTGTGGCGCACGCCTGTAGTCCTAGCTACTTGGGAGGCTGAGGCATGAGAATTGCTTGAGCCTGGGAGGTGGAGGTTGCAATGAGCCAAGATCACGCCACTGCACTCTAGCTTGAGCAATGGAGTGAGACTCTGCCTCAAAAAAAAAATAAAAAAGTACCAAGAGAAATTTTGCTAGGGCTGTACTGGGGGGAGATGAATGAGCAATGGTACTTTCTCTTATTTCTCTTCTGCCAATGATTTCTAAGGCTTGTGTTCATTTCTGTTTTCAAAAGGATGACTGTCATAGCATGGGGAATATCAACCAAGCCATAACAATCATTACATTCTTTCCCTCTAAAATAGTTTCATCACCTCAGAGCAATCTGTGTCATGTGATTTTGGCTCTCAACTAGGCATGTGTCCCTGGATAAATCATTGAACCTCTTTAAATGCCTCAGTTTCCCTTTAACAACACAAAGTACATCCGATTTGACATCAGAGGAGCCAGGTTCTTGTCCCCGCCCTACCCCTTATTATCTCCCTGGCATTGGACAAATCACTTTGCTTTTATGATGCCTTCCTTTCTTATGAGGAATAAGAATCACTACTTTCCAGAGCTTTATTGTTTTTATGAAGATTAAATGAAGGGGGAGACACACACAGGTACATATAAACATGAAATGTAAATCTGTATAATAAACATTTAATGTTTGTATGCAATGTATATATAACATATGTTTACATAATAAACGTGTTTGTTCATTATATATGTTTGTATGAGTATGTGTTTCTATATGATGCTCTTTGCACCCTGTAAATTTCCATGTAGGTGTAAGAGACTGCCGTAACATTTGTTGTTGGAAGACTTAGTGATGTCTGAGAAGGCACAATGAGCTCTCCCATTTGCTCCTACCCACTTTTTTGTTGCAGCATTGCACTAAATCAGGCAAAGATGGATGGAGCACCAAATTCCCTGGCTGCCCATTAAGTCAACGTCCACCAAATTTTATTCCTTTCTCAGCCGTTTCTGTTCTCATGGGACTCTTGTAAGACAGAGGCATTAATATGACATAGATGGTTGTAAAAATGGCCCTCCTAGACCTCATAAAGGAGCCGGTGCTGGGATCCCTAGCCACACTTGGTGCCCAAGCTTAGGTCAGGATTTCTGTGTTTAACTTGTACTCAGAAATGGATTTTTACAAAGAGAAACGAGAAGTCTTCAAAGTAACTTTCTTGAAAGTAATAACATGCTGTTAAAATGAATAGAAAGCAAATAGAGGTAAAATTAAATAGAAGCTTAAGTAAAGACTTTTTTTTGCTTCCATTAGGACTTTTCAGTTAAGCAACACAGACTTTAAACAGCATTTGCTTTTGAAGAAACCTCATGGAACTTCTCACCTCCTTCCTTTTCTCTCCCTGCCTTTTGTTTTTTCCTACCTCTCCCTCTCCCCCCTCCCAGCTACTGTTGTACTTGCTTTTTAGGAAGGGCTATTGAGTATTGTGGGGAAACTTGACAACTTTGCCAGGGCAAACTAATTCCACATTTTAGTTCTGGCTAGCATCTCCAACTTGGCATGCTTTTACAGTGAAGGAAAAAGCAAAAGCAAAGCTGCTTCAGATTTTTGCAGCAGAGATCCAAGTTACAGGAAAGCAGGAATGAAAAAACATATTTCCTCTCCACTGTTAGGAATACATGTATGCCAGACTACCCTTTATCTACTCAGCTGTTCAGGCTCAGGGTCTTATATTTTAGGAGGAACCGGCCTTCCTGTTTCTATTTCTTTGGTACATTTGCAAAAAGGTTTTTGCCTCTGGTTTGACAAAAATTTAGGCTATTTGCTTTTGGGCCAGCTCAGTCTTGTAAAGACTCAAGCTGCCAATATCACAGGCCCCTTATCTCCACATATCCATAAAAAAAGGAAAAGAGATAAAAGAGATAAACCTCCTGAAGCATTTCAAGGGGGTGCAAACCTTTTTTTTTTTAATTGTACTTTAGGTTCTGGGGTACATGTGCAGATCATGCAGGATTGTTGCATAGGTACACACATGGCAATGTGGTTTGCTGCCTCCATCCCCCCCATCACCTATATCTGGCATTTCTCCCCATGTTATCCCTGTCTGACCTCCCTACCCACCCCGGCTGTCCCTCCCTTGCCTCCCCCGCAGAAGACCCCAGTGTGTGATGCTCCCCCTCCCTGTGTCCATATGTTCTCATTGTTCATCACCCACCTATGAGTGAGAACCTGTGGCGTTGATTTTCTGTTCTTGTGTCAGTTTCTGACCATGATGGTTTCCAGACTCATCCATGTCCCTACAAAGGACACAAACTCACCATTTTTTATGGCTGCATAGTTTTCCATGGTGTATATGTGCCACATTTTCCTTGTCCAGTCTATCGTCAATGGGCATTTGGGTTGGTTCCAGGTCTTTACTATCATTAACAGTGCCACTATGAACATACATGTGCATGTGTCTTTATAATAGAATGATTTATGATCCTTTGGATATATACCCAGTAATGGGATTGCTGGGTCAAATGGAATTTCTATTTCTAGGTCCTTGAGGAAGGGCCACACTGTCTTCCACAATGGTTGAACTAATTTACACTCCCACCAACAGTGTAAAAGTGTTCCTATTTCTCCACATCCTCTCCAGCATCTGTTGTCTCCAGATTTTTTAATGATTGCCATTCTAACTGGCATGAGGTGGTATCTCAATGTGGTTTTGACTAGCATTTCTCTCATAATCAGTGATGATGAGCACTTTTTCATATGTTTGTTGGCCTCATATATGTCTTCTTCTTTTGAAAAGTGTCTGTTCATATCTTTCGCCCACTTTTGGATGTGTTTGTTTTTTTTTTTTTTTGTAGATCTGTTTTAGTTCTTTGTAGATTCTGGATATTAGTCCTTTGTCAGATGGGTAGATTGCAAAAATTTTTTCCCATTCTGCTGGTTGCCGGTTCACTCTAATGATTGTTTCTTTTGCTGTGCAGAAGCTCTGGAGTTTAATTAGGTCACATCTGTCTATTTTGGCTTTTGTTGCCAATGCTTTTGGTGTTTTGGTCATAAAGTCCTTGCCTATGCCTATGTCCTGAATGATTTTGCCTAGGTTTTCCTCTAGGGTTTTTATGGTGTTACGTCTTATGTTTAAGTCTTTAATCCATCTGGAGTTAATTTGATTGTAAGATTCAGGAAGGGGTCCAGTTTCTGCTCTTTGCACACTGCTAGCCAGTTTTCCCAATACCATTTATTAGACAGGGAATCCTTTCCCCATTGCTTGTTTTTGTGAGGTTTGTCAAAGATCAGATGGTTGTAGATGTGTTGTGTTGCCTCGGAGGCCTTTGTTCTGTTCCATTGGTCTATATCTCTGTTTTGGTACCAGTACCATGCTGTTTTGATTACTGTAGCCTTGTAGTATAGTTTGAAATCAAGCAGTGTGATGCTTCTGGCTTTGTTACTTCTGCTTAGGATCGTCTTGGCTATGCAGGCTCTCTTTGGTTCCATATGAAGTTTAAGGTGGTTTTTTCAGTTCAGTGAAGAAGGTCATTGGTAGCTTGATGGGGATAGTGTTGAATCTATAAATTACTTTGGGCAGTATGGCTATTTTCATAATATTGATTCTTCCTAACCATGAGCATGGAATGTTTCTCCATCTGTTTGTGTCCTCTCTTATTTCATTGAGCAGTGGTTTGTAGTTCTCCTTGAAGAGGTCTTTTACAGCCTTTGTTAGTTGTATTCCAAGGTATTTTATTCTCTTTGTAGCAATTGTGAATGGGAGTTTGCTCATGATTTGGCGCTCTGTTAGTCTGTTATTGGTGTATAGAAATGCTTGTGATTTCTGAACTTTGATTTTGTATCCTGAGACTTTGCTGAAGTTGCTTATCAGTTTAAGGAGATTTTGGGCTGAGTTGATAGGGTCTTCTAAATATACAATCATGTCATCTGCAAATAGAGACAATTTGACTTCCTCTTTTCCTAATTGAATACCCTTTATTTATTTTTTTTCTTGCCTAATTCCTCTGGCTAGAACTTTCAATACTATATTGAATAGGAGTGGTAACAGAGGGCATCCTTGTCTAGTGCCAGATTTCAAAGGGAATGCTTCCAGTTTTTGCCCATTCAGTATGATATTGGCTGTAGGTTTGTTGTAAATAGCTTTTATTGTTTTGAGATATGTTCCCTCAATACCTAGTTTATTGAGAGTTTTTAGCATAAAGTGCTGTTGAATTTCGTCGAAGGCCTTCTCTGCATCTATTGAGATAATCATGTGGTTTTTGTCTTTGGTTCTGTTTATGTGGTGAATTATGTTTATAGATTTGTGTATGTTGAACCAGCCTTGCTTCCCCAGGATGAAGCCTACTTGATCGTGATGTATAAGCTTTTTGATGTGCTGTCGAAATCAGTTTGCCACTATTTTGTTGAAGATTTTTGCATCTATGTTCATCATGGATATTGGCCTGAAGTTTTCTTTTTTTGTTGAGTCTCTGCTGGGTTTTGGTATCAGGATGATGTTGGTCTCATAAAATGTTTTGGGAAGGATT
The DNA here is from genome assembly GCA_036589455.1 of Ateles fusciceps. Lineage (NCBI taxonomy): Eukaryota > Metazoa > Chordata > Mammalia > Primates > Atelidae > Ateles > Ateles fusciceps. The sequence goes on along the minus strand of JAZHEH010001685.1, from coordinate 4,534,384 downwards.
CCCTCTTTTTGTATTGTTTGGAATAGTTTCAGAAGGAATGGTACCAGCTCCACTTTGTACGTCTGGTAGAATTCAGCTGCGAACCTGTCTGGACCTGGACTTTTTTTTGGTTGGTAGGCTATTAATTGCTGCCTCAACTTCAGGCCTTGTTATTGGTCTATTCAAGGTTTCAACTTCTTCCTGGTTTAGGCTTGGGAGGATGCAATTGTCCAGGAATTTATCCATTTCTTCCAGGTTTACTGGTTTATGTGCATAGAGTTGTTTGTAGTAATCTCTGATTGTAGTTTGTATTTCTGTGGAATCAGTGGTGATATCCCCTTTATCATTTTTTATTGCATCTACTTGATTGTTCTCCATTCTCTGTTTTATTAATCTGGCTAGTGGTCTGTCTATTTTGTTGATCTTTTCAAAAAACCAGCTCCTGGATATATTGATTTTTTGAAGGGTTTTTTTTGTATCTCTATCTTCTTCAGTTCTACTCTGATCTTAGTTATTTCTTGTCTTCTGCTAGTTTTGAGTTTTTTTGAACTTGCTCCTCTAGCTCTTTCAATTTTGATGATAGGGTGTCGATTTTAGATCTTTCCTCGCTTCTCATGTGGGCACTTATTGCTATAAATTTAACTCTAGACACTGCTTTAAATGTGTCCCAGAGATTCTTGTATGTAGTGTCTTTGTTCTCATTGGTTTCAAAGAACATCTTTATTTCTGCTTTCATTTCATTGTTTATCCAGTCAACATTCAAGAGCCAGTTCAGTTTCCATGAAGCTGTGCGGCTCTAAGTTAGTTTCTTAATTCTGAGTTCTAATTTGATTGCCCTGTGGTCTGACAGACTGTTTGTTATGATTTCTCTTCTTTTGCATTTGCTGAGGAGTGATTTCCTTCCAATTATGTGATCAATTTTAGAGTAGGTGCAATGCAGTGCTGAGAAGAATGTATATTCTGTGGATTTGGGGTGGAGATTTCTGTAGATGTCTGTTAGTTCTGCTTGGTCCAGATCTGAGTTCAAGTCCTGGATGTCCTTGTTAATTTTCTGTCTCTTTGATCTAATATTGACAGTGGAGTGTTAAAATCTCCCACTATTATTGTGTGGGAGTCTAAGTCTCTTTGTAGGTCATTAAGAACTTGCTTTATGTACCTCGGTCCTCCTGTATTGGGTGCATATATATTTAGTGTCATTAGCTCTTCTTGATGCATTGATCCCTTTACCTTTATGTAATGCCCTTCTTTGTCTCTTTTATCTTTTTGATTTAAAGTCCATTTTATTAGAGAGTAGGATTGCAACTCCTGCTTTTTTTGCTCTCCATTTGCTTGATAAATCTTCCTCCACCCCTTTATTTTGAGCCTATGTGTATCCTTGCACGTGAGATGGGTTTCCTGAATACAGCATACCGATGGGTCTTGACTTTTTTTCCAATTTGCCAGTCTGTGTCTTTTGATTGGAGCATTTAGTCCATTTACATTTAAGGTTAATATTCCTATTTGTGAATTTGATCCTGCCATTTTGATGCTAGCTGGATATTTTGTCTGTTAGTTGACACATTTTTTTTCATTGTGTCAATGGTCTTTATCATTTGGTACGTTTTTGGAGTGGCTGGTACTGGTTGTTCCTTTCCTTGTTTAGTGCTTCTTTCAGGAGCTCTTGTAAGGCAGGCCTAGTGGTGACGAAATCTCTCAGCAATTGCTTGTCCATAAAGGATTTTCTTTCTCCTTCGCTTATGAAGCTTAGTTTGGCTGGATATGAAATTCTAGGTTGAAAGTTCTTTTCTTCTGGGATGTGGAATATTCAGCCCCACTCTCTTCTGGCTTGTAGGGTTTCTGCAGAGAGATCCACTGTGAGTCTGATGGGCTTCCTTTTGTGGGTAACCCAACCTTTTTCTCTGGCTGCCCTTAGCATTTTTTCCTTCATTTCAACCTGGGTGAATCTGATGATTATGTGCCTTGGGGTTGCTCTTCTTGAGGAATATCTTTGTGGTGTTCTCTGTATTTCCTGGACCTGAATGGTGGCCTGGCTTGCTAGGTTGGGGAAATTCTCCTGGATAATATCCTGAAGAGTGTTTTCCAGGTCGGATTCATTCTTTCTGTCACATTCAGGTACACCTATCAAACATAGATTAGGTTTTTCACATAATCCCATATTTCTTGGAGGCTTTGTTCATTTCTTTTCACTCTTTTTTCTCTATTCTTGCCTTCTTGTTTTATTTCATTGAGTTGATCTTCAATCTCTGATATCCTTTCTTCTGCTTGGTTGATTCAGCTATTGAAACTTGTATATGCTTCACAAAGTTCTCGTGTTGTGTTTTTTCAGCTCCATCAAGTCGTTCATATTCTTCTCTAAGCTGTTTATTCTAGTTAGCATCTAATCTAACCTTTTTTCTAGGTTCTTAGTTTATTTGCATTGGGTTAGCACATGTTCTTTTAGCTCTGAGAAGTTTGTTATTACCCACCTTCTGAAGCCTGTTTCTGTCAATTAATCAGATTTAATCTCCATCCACCTTTGATCCCTAGCTGGTGAGGAGTTGTGATCCTTTGTAGGAGGAGAGGCATTCTCGTTTTTGGTGTTTTCATCCTTTTTGCACTGGTTTCTTCCTATCTTAGTGGCTTTATCTACCTGTGGTCTTTGTAGTTGGTAACTTTCAGATGGGGTCTCTGAGTGGATGTCCTTTTTGTTGATGATGAAGTTATTTCTTTCTGTTTCTTAGTTTTCCTTCTAACAGTCAGGCCCCTCTGCCGCAGGACTGCTGGAGGTCCACTCCAGACCCTGCTTGCCTGGGGGATCACCTGTGGGGGCTGCAGAACAGTAAGGGTTGCTGTCGGTTTCTTCTTCTGTTATCTTCATCCCAGAAGGGTACCTGCCAGATGTCGGCCTGAGCTCTCCTTTATGAGGTGTCTCTTTTGATATATGGGGGTCGGGGGAGCTGCTTGAGGAGACTATCCCTTACAGGAGCTCAAGTGCTGTGCTGGGAGCTCTGTTGTTCATGCCGAGATGCTGGGCAGGTACTTTTAAGTCTGCTATGGTGGAACTCATAACTGCCTCTTTTCCCAGGTGCTCTATCCTAGGAAGGTCAGCTTTATTTATAAGTTCCTGTCATGCTGCTGCCTTTTTTCATAGATGCCCTGCCCGCGTGGAGTAGTCTAGTCACAGTCTGCCAGCAGAGGTGTTGCTGAGCTGCTGCAGGCTCTGCCCAGCTGCTGTGTGAACAGACTGGGTAGTGGCGGACTGCCTCAGTAGTAGTGGTCGCCCTTTCCCCCAGTGAGCTGGACCATCCTCCGTCCAGCTGCAGTTGCTGGGAAACTCTCAATCCAGAGCGTTTCAGATTGCTTGTTTTGTGGGGGTGGTAACTGCCAAGCCAGATTGCTTGGCTCCTTGTCTCTGCCAAGGGGGCTCAAATCTTACACTCTCCCTGGAAACTGAGATTAGAAATGATTGCTAGGGTTTCTGTTGAGTCAGAAAAGACCCATTAAGAGTGTTTCTAACTAGCTCTGTCATCGTCTCTCCCCCTTTGCCCAAGAAACTTCTGCATTCTGTATGTCTGGACTCAGCAAAGCTGCGAGGTCACCAGCTTGTCTATAGGGTGTTCGTCTTCCTTTTCTTCCTCAGAATATCTCTATTTCTTTCCTTATCAACAAAGCTTAGCACACAGCTTATGCATAGTAGAACTCAGCAAATATTACTGATTTGAGAAAACAACATTCTGACTTGATCATTTAATAACATTGGAGATAGGGAATGAAGTGGAGGATTTTCATTCTGATTCTCATTTCAAATGTGGAATTAAAACATCTACAACCAATTTGTCTTTGTGAGAATTATTTCAGTAGGGAGTAAATGGAAGAAAGTTTTGTACAGGGTAGGGGCACTCCAATAATACCAGAAGGGAAACTAAGCAGGGAGGTAAAGTCTAGACCAGTGTTTCTTATTAGTATGTTTTTGATGATGAAGAATGAGAAATCTACTGTAGTTAGGTGTTACTATCTCATTTTTACTATTAGTCTAAGGAGAATTCTGGAGAGTTCCAAAAGTATGTTCCTTAGAACATTCTCTTCTGTTATAATGCATGAGAAACATTTTTGTCAAATGTCCTTTAGAAGCTTTCAATATTGGGTCCTCTTGTCATAGATTTGTGATGCATTTTAGCATATGACAAGACCTGATCTAAGAAACTGACAACTCAATATTTCTTCAAATTGTTCTCACAGATAGTCTTCTTTACACGATTTACACACACACACACACACACACACACACACAATGTAAAATACTCCATGGATCACATATTAAGAAATGCTGGTTTGCATCATCTTCCTAGGAAGGTCAAACCATGTCACCATCCTTAGTTCAGGCCAGGGCCAAACAACCAGAATCATTGTCTGTTACAGAGAAATAGGAGGCAGGATTCTGGTATAGGTTCAGATTGAAGGTAGAAAAAGGCTGTCAGATACAGCACCTCATCAGGATATAACCTGACCAATTATAGATTTGAAAGGAAGACACCAAGACATGAATCAGTACCTTCAGTGGTGCCATCTCAGACCAAAAAGACACATCTGGGACAAGGGCAGAGCTGACTCTAACACAAGCTCCTATGGTATGAGGTGCCTGAACTTCTCCACTGGCTGGCTTCTTTCATGGGAATGTGAAGGAGTACCTGCTGGCCACACTTGCTTTTGAGTGATAGGCAAGAGCAACATGGCACACACTAATAAAACACAGCCTGTTCAGATTTCATGTGTCAGTCTCTGCCACCCTTTGCACCACAGCACAAACTTTGTAAAATTATATTGATCTGTGTCTGAAACTGTATTGCCTCCATTTTAACCTCTAAGAGTAGTATAATTATTTGATAATATGATTTGAATATTTCAGAGAGATATCAGTAAGGCTACTGGCAGCCAAGCAACCTAACCCCACAAGAACAGTCAACCTGCAAATACACAAACACATTCCACAATGGTTCGTGTTCAAAGAGCTGGGCCAGGGCACCATTCACATATATGAATAATATTTGGCCATCAATTCAATGGCCCCAGGTGGGTAGCATCACTCTTGTCATTGCCACTAGACTCTCCAGTAGCTGAGATTGCTGAGTTACTGCCATGACCCAGCAGCCCAGGGTTTTCCCACATGAAATACCTCCTGACCAGACTCTCTCAACTTACCAGGATCTCTATTGATAAGAAAGAACACAGAGGAGCAATTCAGGGTATGGGCTCAACTCAGTTTGATGAGTTTTGTTTCTCTCTTTGCTGTTTGGTAGAAAATACTATTAATTTTTAAGAGATCTATCAATGGTCTATAAATAAAGCCTCTATATTGCCCAATTGCCATTCTCTTTATGGGCCAGGTATATGAATGAACAGTATTTGTACTACATAAAGAGAATGTGAGCTTTACTGTTCCACATCTGTGGGCTTGTGCTTATGATGAAGATACATTGGTGATTTGTGATCTGCAGGGCTTAAGATCACATGTGGTTGATATCACATGTGGTTGATATGTTTGGGTGTGTATGAAAACACTCATGTTTACAGGTGGACACAGAGTTGTGCTGGGAGTATAAGAGAGTGTAACTGTGGATTTAGGCAGCTAACATTGAGTGTGCACCCACAACATATCTTAGAAAATCTATATATATATTTTTCTTTAGATCCAATTTTATATGTTGGAAACAGGTTTATGAAGCTCAATTGATGTACCTCAAATTAAAGGCAATAGAAAGTAGCAGAGCCAGGATTTGGAACTAGGTCCATGTGACTCTGAAGTCCATGCTCTTTCTCCTACTTCACACTGGATTTCATTAAACTGGATGCTATTTTTTATGTGTTCACAGTCTAACTGTGATAATTTGAGGTCAACAGGCAGTAAATATACGTCCTTTTCTTACCCTTTAGAAGCCCTGGTGAGTGGGCTGAACTGTCAAAATAGCACCAAGGGTAGGCCTGAGAAGCTGGGACTAGCAGTGAGCCACTGGCTGTTTCTCTTTGGGTGGGAATCTGCTAATTTTTGTTCAGGACACTTAAATTTTTCTTGACTATGTCTTTATGTAAAATACTAATTGCTGTAAAGTCCTTGCTTCTAGCCATGTGTGATATAAGGATAAGAGATACCATTAACTACGGCTCATAATCCAGGGGAGACAAAGAGCTTCAGAGGCCAGGGCTCATGCTGAAGCTTTGGCTTCCACACATGGCACTAGGCAGGTGGCAAGGCTCCCAGCCTCCACCTCTTTACACCTTGTCTTAGTCTGTTCAGGCTGCTCTAATAGACTTCCATAAATTGGACAGCTTTTAAACCAGTAGTCCCTAAGCTTTTTGGCACCAGGGTCTGATTTCCTGGAAGACAATTTTTCCATGCAAGGAGGGTGGGGATCAGTGGGGGATAGTTTTGGGATGAAACTGTTCCACTTCAGATCACTGGGCATTAAATTATCATAAGGAGTGTGCAACCTAGATCCTTCGCATGCACAGTTCACAATATGGCTCGTGCTCCTGTGAGAATCTAATGCCACTGCTGATCTGACAGGAGGCGGAGCTCAGGTGGTAATGCTCATTATGGAGGCTAGGTAGTCCAAGATCAAGGTGCCGGCAGATTTGCTATCTCATGAAGGCCACTCTTTAGTTCATAGATGGCGTATTTTAGTGTATCCTCATGCAGTGGAAGGACGAGATAGCTCTCTGATGCATGTTTTATAAGGGTACTAGTTCTACTTATGAGGGCTCCACCTTTATGACCTAATCACTTCCCAAAGGTCTCCTCTCCTAATACCATTACCTTGGGGTTTCAACATACGAATTTTGGGAGAACACAAACCATAGCATTCTACTCCCAAAAGTCCTGAGAACCAGAAGCTCTGATATCCAAGGGCTGAAGAAGATATCTGTCCTAGTTCAGGAAGAAAAATTGCCCTTCTTACATCTTTCTGGCTTTTTCAGGCCCTCAATGGATTGGGTGATACCCACCCACTTTGGTGAGGAACTGTCTTCTACATTCAGTCTACTAATTCAAATGCTAATTGTTTTAGGAACGGTACTGAGAAATGATGTTTTATCAGCTATCTGGGCATCCTTTAAGCCAGTCAAGTTAACACAATAATATTAATAATCACTCCCCCTCTAACAGAGATGAAACTAGTACAAACTAGTTCAAAGACTGGGCTTTTCAGAACTATAGTCATAGGGTTTTATTATCTGTTGATGTTCTTGGGAAAAGAATTCATGTAAGTACAAGAGAAGAGGGGACATAGATTAGAGTTTAAAAATCATACACCCAGAATATCATTTGAAGAAAGGCTCTGTTTAATTCAAAAAATTCAAAGTTGATGCTGAGGTATTTGCCTTTAAGTTGATTGGAAATAGTGAACTGAAAAAAAAAAAACAGTTTGGATTTTGGACTAAAAGATAAAGGAACAAAATTTATATTGTAAAATTATTATCTTTAAAATTTCAAATTTGTCCAGTGATTTGTCTGTGACTTTTCTCTTAAGAGACAGATGTGCTTTGGACATTGACTCTTACCATTTATGATAAAATGTTCACTGGATATTTTCATTCACTGAGCAGGAAACCGATTATATCTTTCTGTGTTACCATTTAAAAGAAACTTCTCAAGAGGGAGACAAGGTGGCTGACTAGAAGCATCCAGGAAGCAATGTCACCAAGAGACACCAAAATATCAAGGAAACCAACATATTTCAAACAGATCTTCAGAGTGATCCACCATGAGTTGATAAGAGATGATGCAGATGCCAAAGCTGAAGAGGGAGGAAGCGTGGACCCCTGCATGGAATTGCTGAGTGCCTGAACTAGTTCCTGGCCCTGAACTGCTTCTGGGGAAGGGGTGTGTGAAATGATAGCAGGGCAGCCCACTCTTGCTGTGGACCTCTGGGATTCTAGCTGTAAGAGATCCAATGACCCTCATAAGCATTTGAATTGTTAGGGGGATCAGTCTAGAGATTAGGGAGAGACAGAGCTCCAGCCCGTGTGAAACCCAGGGGGTTTTGCATCTGAGGCAGCTGCAGTGGAACATGGCCATAGACATCATCCCCCAAGGTTCCCCATCTTCCTCTGCCTAGCTGTAATCCCAGCTGATCACTGGGCCAACAGAGAGCAGGGCCATCTTTCCCATGGGATTGGAGTGCATCTATTCTGCAGAGCCCCTTGCCTGCCATCTTCTCCCAAGGTCCCTGCCTGGCTGCTACTACAGGAGCATATGCATAGCACAACCTCTGCTGCCCAGCCTGAGAACTACCCTGGTGGCCTGGGAGCATTTTGGATTCCCCAGCACAGCCAGTGCCTGACCCCAAGAGGCCAGAGGCTGGAGCCACAGGTCTGGTTCTAGTGCCTCATGGTTGAAGTGCACAGCCTGGGAGTGCCCAGCTGAGATCAGTGGCCCATGCTTGAACTGGAAAAAAGCCCCTACTCTTAAAACACTGAAAAAGGTGAGACTATCAGGTTCATAGGCTGGCAGGGGAGTGACTTGTGCCTTAAGCGTGCGTACTGTCTGTCAGCCATGACCTCTTCCCAAACAAAACCCATGGCCCAGAACACTTAACAAAGGAAATGCAGACATAGCATCCATGATTGGAGGGGGGGCTACCCTAAGGCCTAGGAGTGTACTTGGTGAGGGGGTTGTCTTTCTCCCCTCCCTACACCATAAATCACTGCTGGAAATGCTTTGAAATACAAAAGAGCTACCCAGTTAAATAACAACCTGTCTGCCAGGCAGTACTTTTAAGTGTCATCTACTGGGTTGCAGCCCAAATTACAACACCAAATATATTCTGTCAGTATGCATTGCTGGTGAAATTCAGGGCAAGAATCTAGTTACAAATGAAGATCCTGTACAGAGGTATGGCCCTCTGAAAGCATCCAGAAGGAAGTCAATTGACTATACTCAACTTACATCACAGTTAAATCCACAGAAAATAAAGAATATAAAACCTGAAAACCTCATCCAAATGATAGCAATTTGCAAAAGACAAGGAAACACCAATCCATTTAACAGTAACTAATCCAACTTGTACTAAAGCAAATAATAATAATCCATAATGTTAAAGGACAAACCTGATTCCTTATGTTGATCTCTCTAATTCTCTTCATCACTTCAACTAATCCTCTTGGGTTCCAACCCCGTTAATTTACACCAGCTACCCAATTATCAATAAATCTCCCTCGCAGATGTAAAAAAATCAGTTCAAGAACTCTGGCAATTAAAAAACTCATAGTGCTCCCTTATCTCCAAACAAGTGCACTAGCTCTCCAACAATGGTTCTTAACCAGACTGAAATGACTGAAATGACAGACATAGAATTCAGAATTTGGATAGCAAGGAAGCTCATTGAGATTCAGGAGAAAGTTGAAACCCAATCCAGGAATCCAAAGAATCCAGTAAAATCATCCAAGAGTTGAAAGACAAAATAACCACTTTAAGAAAGAACCAAACTGAACTTCTGGAATTGAAAAAGTCACCATACAATTTTTATAGTACAATCAGAAGCATTAACAGCAAAATAGACTGAACTGAGAAAAGAATCTCAGAGCTTGAAGACTAGTTCTTCAAGTCGGTCAGACAAAAATAGAGAAAGAAGATTAAAAAATGAACAAAACATCTATGAAATAAAGGATTATGTAGAGACCAAACCTATGACTCATTGGCATTTGTGAAAGAAAGAAAGAGAGATTAAACAACCCGGAAAATTGAGGATATAGTCCATGGAAATTTACCTAATCTTGCTAGAGGGGTTGGCCTACAAATTCAAGAAATACAGATAACCCTTCCATGATACTATACAAGATGACAATTCACAAGCCACACAGTTATCAGTTTCACTAAAGTAACTGTGAAAGAAAAAATGTCTTAATGGTAGCTGGAGAGAAGGGTCAGGTAACTTAAAAAGGAATCTCTATCACCCTGGTGGCAGACCTCTCAGCAAAAACCTTACAAGTCAGAAGAGATTGAGGACCTATTTTCAGCATCTTTAAAGAAAAAAATTCCAACCAACAATTTCATATCCCATTAAACTAAGCTTCATAAGCATAGAAGAAATAAAATTCTTTTCAGACAAGCAAATGCTAAGGAAATTTTTTATCACTAGGCCTGCCTTAAAGGGGTGCTAAATATGGAAATGAGAGAAGGATATCTGCTACTACAAAAACAGAATTAAGCACATACTTATATAACACTATAAAACAACTAAATAATCAAGTCTACAAGACAATCAGCTAACGTGATGATGGGATCAAAATCTCATATATCAATACTATCTTTGAATGTAAATGATCTAAATGCCCCTCTGAAAAGTATAGACTGGCAATGTGGATAGAAAGACAAGACAACTGTTTGCTGTCTTCAAGAGACTCATAGCACATGTGACAACACCAAAAAGTTCAAAGTAAAAGGTTGGATAAAAACCTACCATGCAAATGGAAAGAGAAAAGATCAGAAGTTGCTATTCTCATATAAGATAAAAGAGACTTTAAACCAACAATCAAGAAAGACAAAAAACAGAATTATATAATGAGAAAGAGTTCAATTTAAGAAGAAGACACAACTGACCTACATACATACACTCCCCCAAGAATGGAGCTCTTAGATTCATAAAACAAGTTTTTCTTGACCTACAAAAAGACTTAGACAGTGGTACAATAATAGTGGGAAGCTTCAACACCCTACTGACAGTGTAAGACAGATCATCAAGGCAGAAAACTAGCAAAGAAATTTTGGACTTTTTTTTTTTTTTAAGAAAGAAAAGAAAAAAGAGAGAAAGAGTGAAAGAAGGAAAAAAGAGAATGAAAGAAAGAAAAGAAGAAGAAAAAGAGGGAGAGAGAACAGGAATCTTGCTGCATTGCCCAGGCTAGAATGCAGTCTAAAAATGGATATTAAAAGGCTCTTTTATATTAATAATTGTGTTATACAATGGAGACAGGAAGGAATAAGGGAGGAAAATAACAAACAAACAGTCAACCAACATTTCATTTAAACCTATGAAATGCTATGCAATTGCTGGGGAGTGATTTACTCCCAACCATGTGGTCACTTTTAGAATAAATGTGATGTGTTACTGAAAAAAAATGTTTTGTGGATTTGGAGTAGAGAGTTCTGTAAATGTTTATTAAGTTTACTTGTTTGAGGTCTAAGTTCAAGTCCCGGGTATCCTTGTTAAGCTCTGTCTCATTAATCTGTCCAATATTGACAATGTAGTGTTAAAGTCTCCCACTATTATTGTGTGGGAGTCCAAGTCTCTTTGTAAGTCACCAAAAAGTTGCCCTATGTATCTGGGTGCTCCTATATTAGGTGCGCATAGACTTAGGATCATTAGCTCTTCCCGTTACATTGATCCCTCTACCATTATACAATGTCCTTCTTATCTCTTTTGGTTTCTATTACTTTAAAGTCTATTTTATCAGAGACGAGAATTGCTACTCCTGCTTTTTTTTTGTTTTTGTTTTTTTTGTTTTTTTTTGCTTTCCATTTGGTTGGCAAATCTTCCTCCATCCCTTTGTTTTGAGTCTCTGTATATCCTTGCATGTGAGATGGGTCTGGATGCAGCTTACCGATGGGTTTTTTGGAATGGCTGATACTGGTTTTTCCTTTCTGTATACAGTGCCTCTTTCAGAAGCTCTTGTAAAGCAGGCCTGGTGGTAATGAAATCTCTGAGTACTTGCTTGTTTGTAAAAAATTTTATTTTTCCTTCACTTATGAAACTTAGCCAAACTTAGTTTGGCTGGGTATGAAATTCTGGGTTGAAAGTTCTTTTCTTTAAGGATGTTGAATATTGGCCCCCACTCTCTTCTGGCTTGTAGGGTTTCTGCTGAGAGATCTGCTGTGAGACTGATAGGCTTCCCCTTGTGGGTAACCTGACCTTTCTCTCTGGCTGCCCATAGTATTTTCTCCTTCGTTTCAACCCTGACTAATCTAATGATTATGTGCCTTGGGGGTTGCTCTTTTTGAGGAATATCTTTGTGGTGTACTCTGTATTACCTGGAGTTGAGTATTGTCTTGCCTTGCTAGGTTAGGAAAGTTTTCCTGGATAATATCCTGAAAACTATTTTCCAGCTTGGATTCATTCTCTTCGTCACATTCAGGTACACCTATCAAATGTAGATTAGGTCTTTCCCACATAGTCCCATATTTCTTGGAGACTTTGCTCATTCCTTTTTACCCTTTTTTCTCTAATCTTGTCTTCTCTTTTTATTTCATTAAGTTGGTCTTCGACCTCTGAAATCCTTTCTTCTGCTTGATCAATTCCACTGTTAAAACTTGTGCATACTTCTTGAAGTTCTCGTATTGTGTTTTTCAGCTCCATTAATTCACTTATATTCCTTTCTAAATTGTCCATTCTCATTAACATTTCATCAAACCTTTTTTCAAGGTTCTTAGTTTTCTTGCATTGGGTTAGAACATGTTCTTTTAGCTCACAGAAGTTTCTCATTATCCACCTTCTGAAGCCTGATTCTATTGATTCCTCACTTTCATTCTCGATCAGGCCTTGTTCAATTGGTGATGAGGCACTGCAATCCTCTGTAGGAGGAAAGGCATTCTGATTTCGGGTGTTTTCAGCCCTTTTGCACTGGTTTCTTCCCATCTTTGTGGATTTATCCACCTGTGGTCTGTGTAACTGATGACTTTCGGATTAGGTTTCCAAGTGGACGTCCAGCTTGTTGGTGGTAAAGTTTTTTCTATTTCTTAATTTTCCTTTGGCAGACGCCCCTCCCCCACAGAGCTGGACCTTCCCAGATTCAGCTGTACTTGCTGTGAAACTCTCAATCCTCAGCAGTTCCAACTGCTGTTTTTTTTTCTTTTGTGGAGGGGGGTACCAGCCTTCCCCCTGCGGCGACCCACTACACCAGCTGAAACAGCAGCGTTAAGATTCGTGGAGCTTTTCTGCCCGGGAATCTCCCAGTCTGCTTCCCCCACTTCAGTTCAATCAGCTGAATGGGAGACTCTGACTTCCCAGAGCTCCAAATGCCAACTAAAAGGGCACTCAGTCCTGTATACTCCAGACTGAGAACCGCCGCGCTGGGGCGCCTGCAAAACGGCCGTGCCCGCCAAAAGAGTCGCGCTGGTGACCCGTGTGGCTCCTCCGCCAAGAATCTCTTGGTCAGTGGGCAATAAAAATTCGTCTGAAAATGTGGCATCCACTCACTCTCTGCGCTTTCAGTGGGAGCTACAATCCTGAGCTGCTGCTAATCGGCCATCTTGGATCTCTCTCCGAAATTTTGGACTTAACATTTGACCAATATGGTCCTAATATATATCTAAGAATACATCACCTAACCACCATGGAATATATATTCTTCTCATCTGTACACAGAACATATTCTAAGATCAACCACATGCTAAGTCATAAAGCAAGTCTCAATAAATGTTAAAAAATCAAAAAATATCAAGCACACTCTTGGGCAACAGTGGAATAAATGAAGAAATCAATACAAAGAAGAGCTGTCAAAATTACACAAGTACAGAAAAATGAAATACCTTACTCCTAAATGACTCTTGGGTAAACAATGAAATTATGGCACAAATTAAAAAAAATCTTTGAAATTAATGAAAATGAGATACAATATACCAACATCTTTGAGACGCAGCTAAAGCAGTGTTAGAAGGAGAGTTTATAGTGCTAAACACATTCATCAATATGTTACAAAATTCTCAAATTAACAATCTAACATCATACCTAGTAGGACTAGAAACAAAAGAACAAATCAACTCCCAAACTAGCGGAAGAAATGAAACAACTAAAGTCAGAGAAGAACTGAACAAAATTAAGTTGCAAAATTCTTATACAAAAGATAATGAAACCAGCAGCTGTTTCTTTTAAAGAGTAAGCAAAATTGACAGACTGCTAGCTAGACTAACAAAGAAAAAGAGAGAATATCCAAATAAGCACAATCAGATATGACAGTACAACTGATCTCCCAGAAATAAAAAGAAACTCAAAGACTATTATGACTATTTCTATGCACACAAATTAGAAGATCTAGAGGAAATGGATAAATTCCTGGGAACACATATCCTCTCAAGATTGAACTAGGAAGAAAGTAAAACATGAAAAGACCAATAATGAGTTTTGAAATGGAATCAGTAATAAAGGAAAACTACCAATCTTAAAAAGCTCTAGACCAGATGGTTTCACAGCCAAATTCTACCAGATGTAAAAAGAATAACTGGTACCAATCCTACTGAAAATACTCCCCCAAACTGAGGAGAATAGTCTCCTCCTCAACTAATTCTATAAATCCTGTATCATCTTGATACTAAAATCTGGCAGAGGCACAACAAAAAGAGAAAATTTGTGCCAACATCCCTTATGAAAATAGATGCAAAAATCCTGAACAAAATACTAGTAAACCAAATCCAGCAGTACATTAAAAAGTTAATTCATGATGATCAAATAGGCTTCATTCCATAGATGCAAGATTAGTTTCAAACATGCAAATCAATAAATGTGATTCACTACATAAACAGAATTAAAAAAAACCATATGATTATCTCAAAAATGCAGGGAAGGCTTTCAATAAAATCCAAAATTACTTTTGATAAAAACTCTCAATAAAATAGGCATCAAACGAAAATCCTCAAAATAGTTAGAGCCATCTATGACAAACCCATAACCAACATCATATTGAATGGGCAAAGGCAAGAACAATTCCCTTTGAGAAGTGGAACAAGACAGCGATGCTCACTCTCACCACTACTATTAAACATAGTAATATAAATCCTAGTGGGAACAATCAGGGAAAAGGAAGAATGAAAAGAAATCCAAATGTGAGAACAAGAAGTCAAACTATCTCTCTTCACTGATAATATGATTCTATACCTAGAAAACTCTAAAGACTCTGCCAAAAGGCTCCTAGAATTGACAAACAACTTCAGTAAAGTTTCAGGATACAAAATCAATGTGCAAAAATGAGTAGCATTTTTATACACCAGTAAAATCCAAGTGAGAGCCAAATCAGGAACACAATCCCATTTACAATAGCCACAAACACACACACACACACACACACACACACACACACACACACACACATACCTAGGAATACATCTAGCCAAGGAGGTGAAAGACATGTATAACAACTATGAACACTGCTGGAAGACATCAGAGACAGCAAAAAGAAATGGAAAAACATCCCCTGCTTATGGATTGGAAGAATCAAT
This sequence comes from Ateles fusciceps, assembly GCA_036589455.1. Lineage (NCBI taxonomy): Eukaryota > Metazoa > Chordata > Mammalia > Primates > Atelidae > Ateles > Ateles fusciceps. The sequence continues at coordinate 4,519,227 of JAZHEH010001685.1, read as the reverse complement.
GCTAAAATGTTCATACTGCCCAAAGCAATTTACAGATTCATTGCTATTTCTCTCAAATTACCAAAGTAAGTTTTCACAGAATTAGAAAAAAAAAATTCTAAATTTAACATGGAACCAAAAGAGAGCCCCATAGCCAAAACAATCCTAAGCAGAAAGAACAAAGCTAGAGGCATCACATTCCCCAACTTCAAACCATACTACAAGGCTACAATAACGAAAACAGCAGGGTACTGGTACAAAAACAGACATGTAACCAATGAAACAGACTAGAGATCCCAGAAAGAAAGCAGTATGCCTACAACCATTTAATTTTTGACAGACTCAAATAAATAATGGGGAAAAGAAGACAGTGCTGGGATAATGGGCTTTCCATATGGAGAAGAATGAAACTGGACCCCTACCCATGACTATACATAAAAATTAACTCAATATGGATTAAAGACTTAAAAGTAAGACTTCAAAACATAAAAATCCTGGGAGAAGACCTAAGAAATACCCTTCTCAATGTTGGTCTTGGCAAAGAATTTATGGCTAAGTCCTCAAAAGCGATTGCAACAAAACAAAATTAACCAAAGCACTTCTACACAGCAAGAGGAACTGTCAGTGGAGTAAACAACCTACAGTATACGAGGAAATATTTACAAACTATGCATCCAACAAAGGTCTAATATCCAGCATCTATAAGAAACTTAAATCAACAAGCAAAAAACAACTCCATTAAAACTGGACAAAGAACATGAAAAGACACTTCTCAAAAGAAGACATACAAAGGCCAACAAAGATGACTAATTTCATACATAATGCACTAAGAAAGTAATTAAGGGGGTTTGGGAGACAGAAGAGATAGTGTGGGTTTCAAATGCTGTGCAAAGGAACACTGGAGAGAAGTGTGAAGAGACCACTTCAACATCTGAAGAATGGGCTACTCACAGACATGGGGATGCACTAGTGTCCTCTGGGGGCTGTGGAGAAAATTGTTATCAATTTATGTCATATATTGATGTAGCATATATGGTTTTAGAATAACCGGAACTTAAAACTGTATCAATATGATAAGTCATAATGAAACCTGAGAAGTAATTTCCTTAGTGATGGCCTGAGTGGAGCAACTGGAATGAGCTGGGATAGAGGGAGAACTATCAGTACTCCTACCATTGAAAAAGCAAACAGAATCAGTGTGGTGAGGTTGCTCCATAAGGCAGAGAATGATTATAATAAAAGACTAAAAGGACAAAAAAGAGAAAGGGGAGGAAATGATGAGGAGAAGAAAGAGGAAGCAGAGAGATGTAGATGATTTTTAAGAGTTGAGTAAAGCATGGTTGAAATTCATAAAACACCAAAATGAACAATAATATAGCAATTAAATGCTGTGATTTTGCTCATCAACTCAGAATGTGTAGGCATAGAGAAGGATAGAAGAGGAATCATAGTTTGGTTAAGACTTAGCTGTTGTACACTTTAATTCAAAGCAGTGGGGGTTTATTGAATAGTTACTCTGTGGGAGACCCTGTAGGTACTATGAGGGGGACAAAGAGTAGATCTCAATCTGGGATTTAGAAAGACTGTTTGTTGCCTTTGTTTAATTTTGTGTTACATGATTTGTTTATCTGAGTTTAAAATAATTGTTTATTTTCTTTGTGTGTATAAAACACGTTCATATAAATCACCTGTATGTTTTTCAGTGTTGATCTTGCTTGGTTTCTCAGTAAAAATACAAATCGATCACATTCTCTTTATTAAAATCCTCTCTCCTCTTGCCTTCCTTTGTGAAAATACCTGGTTTTTCTTTTTGTTCTATATCTCCTTTGACAGTTTATTCTTTTCTTTCTGTGCACTAAATGTTGTTGTTTCTCCATGTTCAATCTTAGGTCTTCTTCCCACTTTCTCTAAATGATCTTATTCAATCTTGTGGGCTCAGTGACCAACTGAAAAAAAAAAAGAAGAGTTAAATGCATTTTTATCTCCAATCTGATCTTTTTCTACTGAGTTATAGTTCCACATAACTAACCTCTTACTTGGCTTCTGTTCTTGCATGTCTCAGCAAGGACACCTGTAATTAAAAATATCCCAAAGTAAAGTCACAAGAGCCCATCTTCTCATTCCTTATCTCATCAAAAAACAACAAAAAGCAAAACCAAAGCAAAGTCATATACACAAACAATGATTCTCCCTTCAAAAAAACTCTACAAAATTTAGTCCTCTTCTATTGTAATCTCTCCTGCTTCAATGAATGGTACCACCATCCTTTAGGTTATGTAAACCAGAAATATGGAAGTTATCCATAACACTACCTTATTCCTTTCTTATCTACCCCTTACTCAGGTCCAACTTTTAATTAAGTTTCTTTGACATTTTTCTCCTAAATATCACTTGATATCCTTCTCTCCACTTCCAGGACCATTATACTAATTTAATTCACTATCTTATCCCACCTATACTAAGACTTTAGTCTCTCAGCTGTTCTACCCTTTCACTGTGGCCCCTTCTCCAACTCCAATCCTTCTCCATTATCTAGCGTGAGAACTCTTTTCAAAATGTAAATCTAATCCCATCTTATCTCTACTTAATGCCTGTCACTGGCTTCCCAGTGCTTTTAGAATAAAGATCAAAATCTTCTTCATGGCTAGCAAGGTCTCGCATGGCCTGCCCCTTGGCTCACTCTCCATCTTCATCTCCTTCCAGTCTGCCCTGCATCCACTGCTGGATTTCTCCAGGACCCTTGACAAGTGAACTCATGACAAATTCATTCATTCTCACATCAAGGCCTTTGCAATCATTGTTTCCTCAGCATGAAATGCTCTCCCCTCAGAGCTTTGATGGTTAACTCCTTTCACTATCCAGGCCTCAGGTAAAATATTACCTGCTTAGAGAGGCCATTCCCCAATGCCACCCATGACCCACCACCATATTACTCTATTGCTCTGATTCATTTTGTTAGTTTCCATTTTTTATTACATCAAAATTTGTGGTGAATATAATCAAGTTTATAGCTAATGAGTCATTAAAATATTTTGATATGTGATTTCTTTTATACAATTTTTATTGATGTTCTTATCACAAAGAAATGATAAATGCATGAGGTGGTATATATGATACATACCCTGCTTTGATAATTATTGCTGTGACTTTTAAGTTGTTGCCCTAAACCAGCATTATTAGCATTACTAGGGAACTTGTTAAAATGCAAATACTCAGGCAGGCCCCACCCTACTGAATCAATAACTCTGAATTAAAACAATCACTGGTTTAATCAGTGCTTCAGGTGATGATGACACATGCTCAATTTGAGCACCACTGCTTTGTTGTATCTTCTTCAATGTACTCATCAGGACTTTATCTTATATATTTCGGGGAGGAGAATACATACACTTTTTCTATCCCCAAAGGAAGGTGAACTCACTGAGCACAGGAACACTCTGTTGACTTTACTGCTCTTTCCTGGGCCTAGAGCACTGCCTGGCACATTGTAGGCAGGGAATAAATATTTGCTTGCTAGATGGAAGGTTTTTTATTCTAATGGAGCCATATATTTCTTCTTTATACTAAACAATATTACAATTTTGAAATTCTCCATATGATTATCTAATTAATGCTTTTCCTCCTCTAAATTATAATTTTCATTAATGCAAGGCTTGTATCAGGTGTTGTTTACCAAAAATATGGAAGGGCTTGGTACTTAGTAGGCATTAAAATATTAGTTGAACAAAACATCTATAAATGAGTTTTCATTTAATTAACAAATATTTATTGAATGTCCGCTGTATACTAGACACTTTTCTTTCTGGGTGCAAGGTATATAATATTGAACAAAACAGGCAAAACATTCTTTTCTTCATAGAGATTAAATTTTATTGTGCAAATGTGTATACATGTAAGCAAATATTCATATAAAATGCAAGTTTCACATGATTATAGTAATAAAGATAGAAGCACCATTTTCTTTTTTTTTGAGACAGAGTCTCACTCTATCACCCAGGCTGGATTGCACTGGTGCGATCTCAGCTCACTATAACCTCTGCCTCCTGGGTTCAAGTGATTCTCCTGCCTCAGCCTCCTGAGTAACTGAGATTACAGGCACCCACCACCACGCCCAGCTAATTTTTGTAACTTTGGTAGAGATGGGGTTTCACCACTTTGGCCGGGCTGGTCTCAAACTCCTGACTTCAGGTGATCCACCCACCTTGGCATCCCCGAGTGCTGGAATCATAGGCGTGAGCCACCGTGCCCAGCCTAGAAGCACCACCTTCAATGAAACTTCACTCAATTTGAAATACTCTTGGTGAAATGCAACCACATGTTAAGACTTCTCCCAGGAAGGCTGTAAGAATCTGGCTAATGAGAGCTGCAGAATAGAAGCTGTTTTCAGATAGGGGCCAATCATGCTTCAGACAGCATGGCTACCCTATAGAATTTATCTACCAATGGTGCAGACAGGACTTTATTTGAGATGGAGGACAAAAGATTCCTCTGAGGAGCTGTTGATCTTTAGACTGTTGAATTTCATACTTTAAAACATCACCAAATATTACAAATGATACAATACTCATTCTCACGCTCACACAAATACATGCAAATATTTATTAAGAAATGGTTATGTACCAGGCTCTGGCATAAGCACTTTACATACATTGGCTGATGTAATCATCGAATAACTATGATGGAGAGTATTGTTATTATCACAATTTTATATCAGAGCAAACTATGGTGCTAAAATGTTAGAGGATTGCCCAAGGTCACACGGTTTACAAATCAGAAAGTAAGATCCAGGAGTGACTTCAGAGCTTATACTCTTCCATTTACTGTTTTTGCAAACATTGTAGGGATTTCTTTCATAAGAATCTAAATAGGTGAGTTTATTTCCTTTTACTCCAGATCAGAGTATTTAGACATACTTGACTTATGTCACTGGGGACTGAGCTAACCATGCCAGGTCCTCAGTGCAGACCTAGAGACAGCCAGATCAGCACTGAGATGTCCTGGCTTTCTTTTAGTAACTTCATGCTTTCATATCAAAGAAGGTGCATAGAGAGTGCATAGGGAACTCCATGCTGTGAGGCTGGAGTTGGACTCACGATCAATTAGTCCTTGAGTAGGGTCAGGGGTTGATATTAGCCTTTGCTAGAATACCACATACCTTAAGGAAGCTTATTTTAGTCCAGAAATACAACGTTGTAAGGACATCCTAGTTCTCACAACTTTAGGTAGCTTAATATCTTCTGTGCAGTTTAAAAATTGTTCTTTAAAGAATCTCACAAAACCTGGTTAAAAGCTGAGTGAAGAGAAGCTTGGATCAGGTTGTTGTGCTGGAATTGACCACTCAAGTTGATCCTCAATTTGAAGACCCGTTATGGAATTATAAAGCAGATTGTCCTGACGGGGATCTGCAGGCCTCTCAATGACACTTTTAGCCTTTTCCTTTGATCATCATCGGAGCATTTCACCACCTCTTTCCTTCACAGCTACCCAGAGCTATGAAGTATTTCAGGGAAATTGGGAGACATACGCAAGCTTAAAAAAATGGTCTTGTCTACTTGGTTCATGTCTGAAACTCCTCCAGCTTCAAGGGAGAAGATGAAGTAGGAGGAGAAGAGGTCTTAGGGATAAGGGAAACTCAGAATGAGGACATTAGAGAGGCTGGGAGCACGGTAGTGCAGCATATTAACAATCTGGCTCATTTGCGTGTTCTGTGCCGTTGACAATTTACCTCTCAGATAGTGAATTGTATATTGATTTTTAAGTGGAGCTCTGTTTTAATAGCCATGGGAGAAAAGTCTCTGAAGAAAATGAATATTACCATGCCTTTTTTAAGTGTCAGAGAAGCTTATCTCAGTGACTTGTTTAGAGTGGAAATAAAGGTGCTTTCATTTTTATCGGAGTGAATTTTTAGAACCCTTGAAAGTCACTTGCTTGTGTTAGCACCTAGCAATGATTCCAGTGACTTGATTTCTTTCTGTACTCCTTCTTTTATTACCTCTCCAAATAATGGGGGTGATATGAGAATGAATAAATAGCACTAAAGGCAAAAACGCTGTAAGCAGCTCTCAACTGTCAAACTTTAAGCTATGATTGTATGCCACTAAGTCCATGCCACTTAGTTAATCACTTTTAATAGGTATCTGAACACATTGTAATGGCTTATCTGTGCCAATAGTGTAACTCAAGAGAATGAGTTAAAAATAGCACATGGGCAATTATGCAGCCTTCACTGGACTGTGCATATTATCCTCAAATTGCCCTGACAACATGCTGTCCTGGAACGAGTCCAGAGAAGTCATTTCTTTGCACTCTCTGCCGTCAGAACATCCTGGGGAAGTATGATTTCAGGTTCTGGTAACATGATACTGCTACCGTTACACAAAGCTCAGAGTTAGTGGGACTAGAGATAAGGTAATCAAAGAGAAATATAAAATGTACTTAATTCACTAAAAAGGTGAGTCTCTCTAGAACATGCCAGGGCTTTACTTTCACACTACTCAACTTCAAAGGAAAAGATACTAAAAACACTTACATCCATGTTATGGATGAATAATTGTGTCAAATGATTCAAATATATGTTTCCAATTTCATAAATTCAGAGAAGGTCTTAAGCCTGGAGTAGAATGAACTGATATACACTCCAATTTTTCAGACCAAGGAGCTGGAGGCCACGAATAACTCCAAATTCTCTCTGGCTCAATCAGCTGCTTACATTTAATAAATGTTCAGTATTAAAAATATCCAAATGTGTGTTGATCCGAAACAAACCCAACATGCCTGTTTCTAATCTTTACCTTTTGCTTCCCACAGTGACTTGAGTGATTTTTGCTTTCTTGGCTTTCTGTCTCAGATAAAGCTGGCCCTCACCAAAAAAGCTCATCAGAACCGGTCAGAGCATAAAAAACTCTCACAATTTTCCTTATTTTCTCAATTTTGAAATGGAACACACATGTGAGCATAGGATTTTAACTACTGAAAGTGTGAAATGCCTAACTATCCCTTTTTTCTCTACCCTTAAAAATTCTTGAGTGAGTTTATGCCTTATCTATCTCAAAAGAATATGTTTGAAGTTACCCATTGATTCCTAAACGTATTTATTGAGGTACAATTTGCATACTGAAATACCCTTTTTAAGTGTACAATTGAATGATTTCTTAGAGAGTTGTGCAGTCATCCCCAGAATTTTACAATAATTTTGTTGCTCCAAAAATATTTCCCATGCCTATTTGAATTGTCTTGGCATCTTTCTGGAAAATCAGTTGAACATAAATGTAAGCATTAATTTATGGACTCCCAATTTCGTTTCTTTGATCTATATGTCTATCCTCAAGTCAGTGCCATATAATCTTGATTCCAATAGCTTTGTAGTAGATTTTGAAATCATGATGTGTAAGTTCTTAATTTTCTTCATTTTCAAGATTGTTTTGGCTATTCTGGGTCCATTACAATTAGTCATGAATATTAGGATTAGCTTGTCAATTTTTGCAAAAAAGAAAAATAAAGCAACTTAGATTTGGACAGGGATTGCATGTGATTATTTGGGGGAGTATTGTCACCTTAATATTGTCTTCCAATCTATGAACTTTGGATGTTTTCTCATTTATTTAGGTCTTCAAATTCTTTCTATGATATTTTCTACTCTTCAGTGTACAAACTTTATTCTTCTTTTGTTAAACGTATTTTTAAATACTTTATTCTTTTGGAAGCTATTGTAAATGTAATTGATTTATAACATAATTATCTAATTATGGAAATACAGTTGTGTTTGTACATTGATTGTGTACCCTGTAAACTTGCTTCAACCAATTTATTAGTTTTAATTGTTGGAGAAGGTAGTTAGGCAAACATGAGCAGGGCAGGAGGGGCCCATCCCCCAACAACCAGGAATGTCAGGTTGCCATCAGGTGATGGTTAGGTGGTTGTTAAACTGACTCTCTAAAAAAATAATTGTTTGCAGCTGGCACCAGGGGGAAGCACCCTCCCAGTAGATAGAAAACACCTGAAGCTGATGATTGACAGCTAAGATTTCAGGCGTTGGGCGAGCAGACTCAAGCAAGCACTCTGAGAAGCAAAATGGCGGAGTTTAACTGGTATGTGACCTTCCTCTGGGAACACCTGACTGGTAAGGGGAAAATGCCTCCAATGAACATTAGTACAGCTTCAGTAAACACTTGCACATGTGGCCTCTCCCAAGTTCTGGCAAGCCACTGTGCATGCAGACAGCCTGCCTAAGGAAAAATAAAGGGAGAAAAAATGCGGTGGATAAAAACCTTAAGTCAAGGGCCAAACAACGCACTTGGCTCTCTGAAGTTACTTGCTTGACTGCTTTCCAAATATACTTTACTTCTTTTTGTTCCTGCTCTAAAATTTTTTAATAAACTTTCACTTCTGCTCTGAAACTCGCCTTGGTATCTTACCCTGCCTTATGCCCCTCAGCCTAATCTTCTTCTGAGGAGGCAAGAATCGAATTGCTGCAGGCCTGGATGGATTTTCTGCTGTTAACATAATCTTTTGTGGAATTCTTTTAGTTTTCTATATAGAAGATCATGTCGTTTACAAAAGAGATAATTTCACTCCTTCTTTCCAATTTTATGTATTTTTTATTACCTAATTTCCCCAAGTAGAACTTGCAGTATAATGATAGATAGAAATGGCAAGAGAGTGAACAGACTTGTCTACATCTTGATTATAAGGACAAAGCTTTGTCTTTCACATTGAGCATGATGCTAGCTGTGGGCATTTTGTAGATTTCTTTATCAGGTTAAGGAAGTTCCCTTCTATTTCTTTTTTAAAAAATGATTTCTTAACCTTTATCAGGTTAAGGAAGTTCCCTTCTATTTCTATTTCTGTTTTTTTTTTTTAATGGTTTTCTTTTTAAATGAAGGTATATTGGATTTTGTCAAGATTTTTTTTGCATTTATGGAGAAGATTTTATGGTTGTGTTTTATTCTATTGATATGTTGTATTACATAGATTGATGTTTGGATTTTGAATCAATCTTATATTATTGGGATAAATTCCTCTTGCTTGTGGTGGATACTCCTTTCTATATATTTTTAAATTTAATTTGCTAGTACTTTGTTGAAAAGTTTTGTTTTTATTTTCATAATGGTTATTAGTTTGTGGTTTTGTTTTAACATCTTTGGTTTCGATAATTCTGTACTCAAATAATGAGTTGAAAAACTCATTATTTCTTCCTTTTCTATTTTTTGGAGGAGTTTATGAAGTATCTGTCTTAATTCCTTTTTATGTATTTGCAAGAATTCACCAGTGAAACATTATAGGCCTGAGGTTTTCTTTGTGGTAAAGTTTTAAATTACAAATTTAATATTTTAGTATGTTATTGTCTATTCAGATTTTCTTTTTCATCTTGAGTTAGTTTTGGTAGTTTTTATTATTTCAGAAAATTGTCAATTTCATCTAAGTTATCAAATTTCTTGTTGTACGGTTTATAGTACTTCTTTTTAATCCTTTTTATTTCCGTGAGATCAAAAGTGACATCCTTCTTTCATTTCTGACTTGTAGTAATATGCGTCTTCTCTCTTGCACTTTTTTATGAGTTTAGGTAAAGCCTTTTCAATTTTGTTGACCTTTTCAAAAACCTAACTTTTTGTTTCATTGATTTTTCTCTATTGTTTTTCTATTCTCTATTTTATTAATTTCTGTTCTAATTTTATTATTTCCATTTTTTCTATTGCTTTGGGTTTAGTTGGTTCTTCTTTTTCAAATTAAGGTGTAAGGTTAGATTATTGACTGAGATTTTTCTTCTTTTTGTAATACAGTATTGCTGTTTATAGTTATACATTTCCCTCTGAGAATTGCTTTGGCTGCATTTCATAAGTTTTGTATATTGTGTTTCATTTTAACTCATTTCAAAATTTATCTAATTTCCCCTGTGATTTTTTTTCTGTGACTCATTAGTTATTTAGGCATGTGTTGTTTTATTTCTGTATAATTTTGAATTTCCCAACTTTGCTTGTGATTGAATCGTAACTTTATTGTTGCCAAATAACATACTTTGTGTAATTGCAGTTATTTTACATTTATTGAGCTTTGCTTTATGGCCTAGCATATGATCAACCTTGGAGAATGTTCCATGTGTGCTTAAGAAACATAAATTTTATGGCTTTTGGGTGGATGTCTACTATGTCTGGTTGCTTTAAAGAGTTGTTGAAGTTCTATATTTCCTTGATGATCTCTGAATAGTTGCTGTATCTATTATTGAAAGTTAGGTCCCTTATTATGATTGTTGAAACTTACATTTCTTCTTTACATTCTGTTCATGTTTGCTTCATGTATTTGAGGCTCTGTTGTTAGGTGTATACATGTTTATAATTGCTATGTCTTCCTGATGGATTGACCCTTTTTTATGATGAAATGTTATATATATATATATATATATATATATTTTTTTTTTTTTTTATTGCATTTTAGGTTTTGGGGTACATGTGAAGAACATGCAGGATTGTTGCATAGGTACATACATGGCAATGTGGTTTGCTGCCTTCCTCCCCATCACCTATATTTGGCATTTCTCCCCATGTTATCCCTCCCCAACTCCCCACCCACCGCTGTCCCTCCCCTAGTTCCCCCTGGCAGACCTCAGTGTGTGATGCTCACCTCCCTGTGTCCATATGTTCTCATTATTCAACACCCGCCTATGAGTGAGAACATGTGGTGTTTGATTTTCTGTTCTTGTGTCAGTTTGCTGAGAATGATGGTTTCCAGATTCATCCATGTCCCTGCAAAGGACACAAACTCATCATTTTTTATGGCTGCATGGTATTCCATGGTGTATATGTGCCACATTTTCCTTGTCCGGTCTATCATCAATGGGAATTTGGGTTGGTTCCAGTCTTTGCTATTGTAAACAGTGCTGCAGTGAACATTTGTGTCCATGTGTCCTTATAATAGAACGATTTATAATCCTTTGGATATATACCCAGTAATGGGATTGCTGGGTCAAATGGAATTCCTATTTCTAGGTCCTTGAGGAATTGCCACACTGTCTTCCACAGTGGTTAAACTAATTTACACTCCCCCCCCAACAGTGTAAAAGTGTTCCCATTTTTCCACATCCTCTCCAGCATCTATTGTCTCCAGATTTTTTAATGATCACCATTCTAACTGGCGTGAGATGGTATCTCAGTGTAGTTTTGATTTGCATTTCTCTAATGACCAGTGATGATGAGCATTTTTTCATATGTTTGCTGACCTCATATATGTCTTCTTCTGTAAAGTGTCTGTTCATATCCTTTGCCCACTTTTGAATGGTCTTGTTTGTTTTTTTCTTGTAAATGTGTTTTAGTTCTTTGTAGATTCTGGATATTAGCCCTTTGTCAGATGGGTAGATTGCAAAAATTTTTTCCCATATTGTTGATTGCTAGTTCACTCTAATGATTGTTTCTTTTGCTGTGCAGAAGCTCTGGAGTTTAATTAGGTCCCATTTGTCTATTTTGGCTCTTGTTGCCAATGCTTTTGGTGTTTTGGTCATGAAGTCCTTGCCTATGCCTATGTCCTGAATGGTTTTGCCTAGGTTTTCTTATAGGGTTTTTATGGTGTTAGGTCTTATGTTTAAGTCTTTAATCCATCTGGAGTTAATTTTAGTATAAGGTGTCAAGAAGGGGTCCAGTTTCTGCTTTGTGCACACTGCTAGCCAGTTTTCCCAACACCATTTATTAAACAGGGAATCCTTTCTCCATTGCTTGTTTTTGTGAGGTTTGTCAAAGATCAGATGGTTGTAGATGTGTGGTATTGCCTCCGAGGCCTCTGTTCTGTTCCATTGGTCTATATCTCTGTTTTGGTACCACTACCATGCTGTTTTGATTACTGTAGCCTTATAGTATAGGTTGAAGTCAGGTAGTGTGATGCCTCTGGATTATTCTTTAATATTTTCTTAAAACTCTAATTTGTCTGGTATGAGGGTAGCTGATCCTGCTCTATGAAAACTAGAAAAGGGCAAGAAAACAGATTCTCCTTCTGGAGCCTCCAAGGGGAACACAATTCTATTTACTTTTTGATTTTGGCTAATGAATCCTCTTTAGATTTATGAACTCCAAAGCTGTGAGAGCATAAATTTGTCTTGTTTTAAGCAATTAAGTTTGTGTCAATTTGTTAAAACATCAATAGGAAACTAATACTTGATATTTTTTGAGTTATTTTCTTAGTGCTATTCTAGGACTTACAGTATACATCTTATCAGAATTGACTTCAGGTTTATACTACTCAATTCAAGTAAGATACAGAAGATTTTCTTCTGTATAGTTAGTTCCCTCTCATTTTCTGTATGCTATTACTATTTTACATATTATGCCTATATATGCTGCAAACTCTCCCTACATTATTATGCTTAATATTTTATATAGTTTTATTTTTTAAATCAGTTGGAAGAAGAAAGGAGAGTGAGTTAGTCTGTTCTTGCACTGCATAAAGAAGTACCAGAGACTGGATAATATATAAAGGAAAGAAGTTTTAATTGGCTCAAGGTTCTGTAGGCTGTACAGGGCATGATGCTGGTATCTGTCTGGCTTCTGGGGAAGTCTCTAGAAACTTACAATCATTGTGGAAAGCAAAGGGGAGTGACCACTTAACATGGCTGGAGCAAGAGGAAGAAAGAAAGAGGGAGGATGATACACACTTTTAAACAACCAGATCTCATGAGAACTCACTCACTATCACGAGACCAACATCAGGAAATAGTGTTAAAACATTGATGCGAACCCTACCTCTATGATCCAGTAACCTCCCACCAGGTCCCACCTCCAACACTGGGGGATCACAATTTGACATGAGATTTGGGTGAGGACACAAATCCAAACCATATCAGAGAGCAAGTACATATTTATAGGGCTTTCTATATTAACTTGCATTTTTCTTCTCCTCCTCTTCTTTCTTGTCCTACTCCTACTCCTTCTTTACCATTTTTTATTTTCTTTATTTCTTCCTGTGGATTCAAGTCACCATCTGCTATCATTTCCTTACTCCAGCAGAATTTTGTAACAACTCTTTATACTGATCTCTCTTTCTGCTGGCGCTTGTTGTTTTCTCTTGTTTCCTTGTTTATTATTTGGTAATTTGCCTGGACTAAGTTCAGTTAAGGACTATTTCCCCCTGCAGCATGCAACCTCTGGTGTTGCTCCTCAGAGAGTGTAGTCTTGGGCATGCATACAATCTCTTTAGCCACCATGGATGAGCTTGGTTTTAAACTGAGTCTCTTAACTTTCTCTTCATAGGATCTCTCTGTTACATATTTTCTAGTGTATATTAGTATCGCACCAAGATGTTGGCCTCCACTAATTGCTATATGATTACTCTGTCATTTTTTACAATACCCTTGGGTACTGCTGAACTGTTCGATCCAATGAAAGTCTGGCTCTTTGTCAGGGAAAGAGTGTTGCCAATTTTTAAGCCTTGCTCTGACTCTTTCTGGGCAAAACAACTAAACCATGGAGTAGAAGCTGGGGTGGGGTGGTGGTGGCGATAAGAAACTTATTCTTTATTGCTTTCCTACCAGCATCTACCCTATAAAGGAGGAACCATGTCTATGTGTATATATGAGGAGGCAAGGGGACTGGTGCTGCCACCCAACTACTACTGCCACTGCCTAGTGTGGATCTTCTTTCGCTCAGACCCAAAAAGGATGGGTTCTACCAATATTCACTGACTGCCAAGTCTACCTGGAATGGGTCTTCCACCTGAGGAATTTAGGGGAGATGGGAACAGACATTTGGCTGTCAAGCCCACTGGAGCAGTGTCAAGCCCCTGGAGCAGCAGTACAATGCTGATCTGTTCAGGAAAAGGAGTCTGTACTCTTCACCAGTTGGTCCACTTGGATCCTCCCTGTGTAATGGGAATTTGGATTAGGGTAACAGATGCCATCTGGCTGCTACTGCCTACTCAACATAGGCCTTCCACAGTAGGGAGTAGTGAAAATGGGATCTGCCAAAATTCAGCAGCTACTCAATCCACACAGAATAGCTCTTCTATCCTAGGGGGCTGGGAGAGATAAGAATGTCCCTTGGTTGCTGAACCCACTGAAATAATAATTCTCAAGGCAGTTATATGGGGTCAGGTATAGTCCTTAGCTCAAATGCTATACCTCCCACTGTTCTTACCAAGTTTCCAAACATTTCATTCAATACATGTCTCTCAATCTGAGAGTCTGAATGATTGCTTTGTTAACTCTGGCCTGCTTAATATATGTTTTGCAGGGGAGGCATTTCGTCAAGCTCCTCATTCTGGAAGCCAGGCTATTTTATTTTTTGATGCTATTGTGAGTGAAATCGTTTTCTGAACTTGCCTCTCATGTTCATTGCTGGGATATTGAAATATGTGAAGTCTTAAGTCAAGGCTTCTTTTGGTAGTCTCACTACTAACTGTTAGTAGCATGATCCTGCAGAGTTCAAGCTGAAGAGAGAAGGCTCCTTCTGCCTGTGGTACCTTTTCACCTGGCATGTCTTTGGTATGGTTCAGAGAAGGGAGAATAGTGAATTCAATATAAAGTGCTTTCTCTAGGACTTAAAGAATTCCTCTTTTGGGCTGCATATTAGAAAAAGGTCATTAGGTTGCAGGAAATAGATAGCTACTAAAGCTAGCATGAAGGGAACAATGACATTTAATGGAATTTAAAGGCAAGACAGGAAGAGCCACTAAGAATTTTACTTTAGAGAGATGTGCTCCTTATATTTACTCTCTTTTTCTGGGCTTTTCTCCTCCCTCACCTTCTCCTTTCCTCCCTTTCTTTCCAGACTGCCTTGGCTCCCCAGCAATTGAATATACATGCTCTTCAAGTTCAAGTGACCCATGAGCTGCGACTTGGATCCCAGTAATTAGAAGGCAGAATCAGATTGGCTAATCTTGTAGTCAGATGTCCATTCCTGATCCAGTTGTAAATGGCCACAGTGCAGGCATATGTGGGCCTGCTCTTCCCCAGAAGAGAATGTGAGGGCCAGGTGGAAATGATACTTGTTTCAGTAACCATTTTCTAAAGCAGTAGGACAATATCATTGTGAATCTTTGACTCTTTAGGGATGTTTCAAGCCATAGTCAACACTTTTTTTCCTTAATGTCTAAGACAGCTGGATGGAAACCAATTGGAGCTCACGGTCAGTAATTTGTAGCTGTTAGAAGAGCTCCTTTGTCTATAGGAGAAAGAGAAACCCTTGAGAATTTTGATTACTCAAATATATATTAAAATACACAGCCTGTATAGATTTATGAGCATAAGTAAGAGGCTCTGAGATAAAAACCACCCACTATAGTGTAGGGTTAATATACAAAAATATCAATCTGAGCCTCCTAATGCCCCACCCACCTTTTGACCACCCTGGCTCCTCCTTGCACAAAGACCGCCACAACCTTACAGAAAAATATACTTCATTGAGGACAACTGCCCAGTAACTGCCTGTTCAGTTACCTGGGGTGGGTCCCTGAACTACCCTAGACTTCCTCAAAATCCTGCAAACTAATGGTTAATGCATGGTGTATCAGGAGACCTCCCAAGACTCTAACTATCGGACTAATCAGTGCTTTGCTATACTAGTTTTTCAACATTTTGGTAATTGTCTCTAAGGTGGTTAATACATAGTCTTTGCAATTACTAGCTATGTGATCCTGAGCTCACCTTCCTTATTTCTTTCCAGATAAGTAATTAATAAATATTTTTACCCTCTTACTGATATTTTAGTTATCTGTATAATAAGCTTAGCAATTAGGTTTGATTTAATCCAAAACCATGCCTGAAATTTAATAACATATTATTTACCTTTTAAGGCAGGGAGTCTTCTGTATCACCTTAAAAGTACTGAAGTTAGGTCTTCCTCCAGCTGTTCTTGTGAAGGACGGTAGACTTCATAGGAGATGTTAACAGTTATAAACATAGTGCTAAAGAAATTCATTTTACTCCTCTGTTGGGAGGTGCTGGTGTGGTCAGGGAACAAGTTAACAAGGAGAGAGGGATAATGATCAAGTACATGAAAGTTTCCCAAATCAAATTAGCCCTTGAAAACACAGAGGCACATAGGTTTTTCTTCTTTAGGCATATCTAACGTTCTGTTGTAAAAATGCTGCAACATTTCCATATTGATGAGATTTAATTTGTAATTGCAGAGGAGTCCCATTTTTGCTAGAAAAGTAAAGTCTGTAAAAATTGTAAGTTGTCCACAGGGAGGGGGAGCATCACACACTGGGGTCTGTCGGGGGGAAATAGGGGAGGGACAGTGAGGGGGTGGGGGAGTTAGGGAGAGATAGCATGGGGAGAAATGCCAGATATAGGTGACGGGGGAGGAAGGCAGCAAATCACACTGCCATGTGTGTACCTATGCAACAATCTTGCATGTTCTTCATATGTACCCCAAAACTTAAAATGGAATGAAGAAAAAATTGTATGTTGTCAGATTCAAAATGGAGTCAGTTGGGTTAAAAACCCTGACAAAGAGAGCTGGGGGAAGGCCATGAAAAAATGGTTCTCAGGCATGAATGCTCAATCAAGAAAGTCTCATCAAAGACTGCAAAACCACAGCCTTGCACAAAGACCACCACAACCTTACACAAAAATACACTTCATTGGGGGGGACAACTGCCCAGTAATTGCCTTTCCAGTTTCAGACTGATGCCACCGTTGTTATTGATTCTTGCAGCCCAGGATAATTATCTTAAAACAATCACATAATTCTTCTCAATTTTTTTTATTGTCTTTCCAAAATATGCAGGTAATTTACTATGTATGGCACATGTATTCCCAGTGCAAATAAATACCATTTCTAAAAGAAAATGGTATTTATTCGGGAATGGGCTTTGCACTGGGAATACATGTGCCATACATAGTAAACTATGTGCATATTTTGCCTTTCTGTTATTTAAATTGACAAGCCCTATTAGTCAATTCAGTAAACTTGGAAAATTTGGTAAATTCAGTTTTTGCAATTAGCGTTTTTATTGTCTCCCCCCCCCCCCATTGCTCTTTATGCACTTAAAAAATGTTTATAGGTTTTTCTCTTGGTATTTCACTCTTTCTTTGGAATTGGGAAATTCCTTCATGGGTTGTTTTAACATAAAGCCTCCTGTAATTGTTCAGATCACTCCTTTCTCATTTTTCTCTAAGTAATAATTTTATCTCTATGCATCATTAGCATTCCTTGAGAATTTTCCATCCTTCCTTAAATTTCTGATCTTTGCTGGATCTTCCTAAAGACTACATTATAAAGCAGCTGCCCTACCTATTCCTCAGTTGCTCTGTTGTAGTTGAAATATGCTTCCCAAATAATTGTTATAAGGCTGTTCTTAGTGCTGCAAATTTAATTAATTTTGTTGCCAGCATCCACTCTTCCAGGCTTGCAGTTAATGACTTACTGTTGCATTGTAATAGACCCATGGCTAAGTCTCTGTTAGCTTTCTTGAGTTGTGGTCACTAAGGACTCTTATCCATTAAGCTCAAACACTTTCTGAGGACTGTTGGGCTGTGCCAGTGACAGAAAACATGATTACCAAATTAAAGTCTTTGAAAATCAGATCTGGGGGACCTGTTTATCTTTTCTAGAAATGTAAGTCATCTTGAGTGAAAAGCTTCACTTTCATCTTTTGTTTTGTTTTTGGTAACATGACCATCTAATAGTATTTTACATGTATAGATTTTCCCTTTAGTTTCTGAATTACAATTTCATATATTCCCGTGATAAAATATCTGCAAAGAATGTAGCTGGAAGGGGATATTTTCTTGTCAGCCTCATTCACGTTCTTGCTGCAGATGCACGAAGGCTGCCACAATCTTCCACAAAACCTTGTTCCGCTGTTTGGAGAAACTCCATTATTCCTCCCTATAATATACTGATTCTTGAACTAGTCTCATTGTCACTTCCTTCTCCTTCCAAGGCCAGTTTTCCTGGAAGACCCCAGTGGTAAGAAGAAAAGGGAAAAGTGAGGTTTGTATGACAAGGAGATGCTCACCGAGTGTGGTTGTTCCTAACATCTGTTGTTCCTTCTACCAGTCTCCAACTGCTGTGTGGAAGCTGGTCACTCATCATACGGTACTGGATCCCAAACACTGCCCCTGTTCTTCATTCTATCATCCACGTTCCCACCCAGTTTCTTAACATCCTGAGAGGGGGTTGGAAGTTTTTGAACTGCAAGTGAAATGACTCCGAAAAAGTAATAAACAAAATTGGACATTTAATTTACTGTCACAGAACTGAAAGGCTTTGGGCCAATTTGATCCAGGTGCTTATACTCTGCCATTTAAAATCTGCCCTCTCCAACTCTGTATTCTGATTACAGTAGTCTAGAATTTAGACTGTGGAACTTGGCTAAGCAGGCTATTTTCTTCTTTTTAATACACAGAACAAAATAAGTCACTTTCCCTTTAGTCATTGCCTAACAGTTTATCTACCCTCAGCTCTGAGCAGGAGAAGCTTCATATTTACTGCTTGAATGATGGGAGTAAGAATGTGTTCTTGGCACTACTGAGTTGGACTATCAGTTGCATTTTCCCACAGAGGTATTTTACTTATTTTACACTTACTTAAGTTCTGCCTTGTTTGAAAAAATGATTTAAGATGGAAAAGAATTGCTGTACATGGCAGTGAGCTTCAAAGTGCTTCTGAAATTGTATGTCAGGTACTTTATAGATTTCTGTAGATGGGCTGAGGCTGACCCAATATCAAATCACCATTTTTAACATTTTCTCTAAGGAATGTGCATACCAATTGAAAAATTATTTACAGATGAAATTTTTAGCACAATCTGGTCAGACTTACAGAGAACTATCTTTAATTCCTTTCTTATCGATAGCTAGCTGAATTTCACTGGGCATTCTACTTTAGATTTTCTTATTATGTTTGTACAAATGCTTTGCTGAATAAGCCCTTTATACCTTGTCTTTTCAGCCAGATCCTTAGTGTAAATGAATCACATTGTAGTTTTCTAGCTATCTTGCTACTTCACTACTGAAATCTTGTGCATGTATAACAGCATTGACTAATCTTGGCTAATGTCTTTATGTTCTTCTCCCTAAATATAAAATACATATGTTTCAGTATCCCCAGGCCTTATCAACCTGTGGAAAAAATGAGTTCTCATTACCAATTATACTTAAATTAGGCTGACACATTGTCCTATCTTCTGAAGCCGAAAACCAGTTTCCCAGAAAATCTCCCTAGCTCTGCCATTCCCCTACCTCTGAAAGTATACTTGGGAATTCATGCAGAGTATTTTATGTGGGTTCAAAAGCCATCCCCCCCCCAGGGGATTCCATTCTCTCATGAGAGAGAGAATTATTTCTGTTTTTGAGAGAATAAGCTTTGGAGTTAAACTACCTGTGTTTGAATCCTGGTGCCACCATTTAGATACATGACCTTGGACTATTTGCTTAACTTCTGTAAACTTCGGCTAGTTTAACTGGAAAGTGGTGATTGTTTTAGGGTTAAGGTAATGCATTCAGAGTAGTTGGAAAGTATCTGAGCCATGTTAAGGGCCCCATAAAGATTACTCACTGCTATCGTCCAGTGCATTTTCTGCCGCTGCTTCTCTTTTTAAGCTCCACCCCCTGACTTGAATACTAGCACATGGTTCTAAAAATCTGCCAATCCAGTGGGCATCCACAGAGTCCTCAATGCTCCAGATCATTGTGTATTCATCACAGAAGTGGGAAGATGGTCCCTGCTCATGTTTGGCTCAAGTGCTTTCCTTAGAGCTGGTTGAGGTTAAGGTGGCTAAGGTCCCTTGTGTTTTTCAACTCTTTTTCAAGCTCTAGTACATTAAAAGCTACCTTTTTGTAGGTACCCTTCACCTCACGTAAATCGATCAGTATGACCAGAAGCATGGACAGGGATGAGAGCAGGAATCTAGTCAAGCCACATAATCCCACCTCAATGACTTCCCTTTACCATCAGCCGTGACGTCTGCAAGCAGAAGGTGTTGAGGGAAGCAGCAAAGGAGAAAGGACTTACAGAATGCCTACATAAATTGATTATGAGTAACATATAAACTGGGAATAACAAACCATGGCAAACTGCGGGAGGCCTCTCCCCCTTTATTTTTATCTTAAAACCACCATTGCTATCATTGTTTGTTTAGTTGTTTGTATATTAAGTGAATTCATGGACTGAATTCATGTAATTAAAGTCAACCTCTTATTTTTCTTTTTACATATAGATATTTCAGTGATTTTAACCCCTCAGTCCTACAATTTATTCTGCTTTTGTTTGCCTTGAAAAAGTGGTATTTATAAACAGTTATGCTATGCAAAATAATTAAATTATTTTTAGAACAAAAGTGCAACTAAATAAATACATTTAAAAAGGTTTTTAAAATTTTAACTTCAGAGTAACTATTTTTGATTGAATGGAGAGTTTTAGTGGTCTTGATAGAAGATCAAATCACCCACATTTCTTTAAGCTAAAGTCTAATCCAGAGCAAGGCCCTAACTCTTTTTAATTCTATGAAGGCTGAGAAAGGTAAGGAATCTGCAGAAGAAAAGTTTGATGCCAGTAGAGGTTGGTTCATGATGTTTAAGGAAATAAGCCATCTCTATAACATAAAAGTACAAAGTGAGGTAGAAGGTACTAATAGAAGCTGCAACAAATTATCCAGAAGATCTAGCTAAGATCATTGATGAAGCTAGCTGTGTAGCTTTATAAATCCAAACAACAGATTTTCCATGTAGACAAAACAGCCTTTTATTGGAAGAAGATGCCATCTATGACTTTCATGTTTAGAAAGGAGAAATCAATGTCTTGATTTAAAGCTTCAGAGGATAGGCCAACTCTCGTTAGGACCTAATGCCTCTGGTGACTTTAAGTCAAAGCCTGTGCTCATTTATCATTTTAAAAATTCTAGAATCCTTAAGAATTTTTCTAAATCTACTCTGCTTGTGCTCTATAAATACAACAAAAAGCCCTAGGTGACAGTGGATTGGTTGACAGCATGGTTTACTGAATATTTTACAGTCACTGTTGAGATCTGCTCAGATTCCTTCCAAAGTATTATTGATCATTGGCAATGCACCTAGTCACTCAAGAGTTCTGATGGAGATGTACAAGGAGAATAATGTTTTTGTGCTTGCTAAACACCACCCATTTTGTAGCCCATGGGCCAAGGAGTCATTTTGACTTTTGAGTCTTATTATTTAAGAAATACATTTTAAAATAGCTGCTTTATATAGTGATTTGTCTGATGGATCTTGGTAAAGTAAATTGAAAACCTTCTAAAAAGTATTCACCATTCTATAGCCATGAAGAACATTTGTAATTCATGGGAGGAGGTCTAAATACCAACATTAACAGTAGGTTGGAAGAACTGGATTCCAAATTCCGTGGCTGACTTTGAGGGTTTCAAGATTTCAGTGGAGGAAGTAACTGAAGGTGTGGTGGAAATAGTAAGATAACTAGTAGCCTGTCGATGTGACTGACATTTTGCAAGCTCACTATTGAACTTTAATTAGTGAGGAATTGCTCCTCATGGATGAGAAAAGAAAGTGATTTCTTGAGATGAAATCTACTCTTGGTGAATACATTGTGAACGTCGTTAAAATGACAACAAAAGATTCAGAATAGTACATAAATGTAGTTAATAAATCAGCAGCAGGGTTTGGGAAAATTGACTCAAAGTCTGAAAAAAGTTCTGCTATGGGTAAAATGCTATCAAACAGCATCACATGCTACAAAGATAACTTTCATGAAAGGAAGAGTCAAGACCCTCTTTCAGCAAAATGATTCACTGAAGGCTCAGATGACTCTTAGTATTTTTTAGCAATACAGTATTTTAAATTAAGGTATGTCCATTTTTTATACACAGTGCTATTGCACACTTAATAGGTTACTATGCAGTAGTCTAAACATAACTTTTATATGCACTGGGAAACCAAAAGTTTGCATGACTCACTTTTGTTGTGATATTTGTTTTATTGCAGTGGTCTGGAATGAAGCCTGCAGTATTTTTGTGGTATGCTTATACTTGGAATTTGTTTTAATTTTTGTTACCTTATCAAGTCAGAGAGGTAGGAGAGTGCAATGATTAGGTGGCTGGCCTGAGCTAGTCTGTCAAGTTGAATCCTGTCCCTACTATGTGGTAGTTATGTATTTTGGGTAAGTTACTTAACTTCTCTGTGTTTCAGACTCCTCATCTGTAAACATCCTTATCTGAGCATAATAATAGCCTAGATATAATGGGATATGTTATTAGGATTGAAATAGTTAATATATGTTATGTGGTCATAGTGCTTGGCATGTAAGAAATAACTGTTGGCTAGTATTATTAACTACATTGAAAATACTGGACAAAAAGAATATTATTTTGATTCACTCACTCATCAAATATTTATTGGGTGTACACCAGGAACTATGCTAGATTTTGGACTAAAAGGCTATTAAGACAAAATTACTGCCCTCAAGGTATTAGTAGTCTTGTATCTTAAAATTTTCAGATGATTTCTTCAATCAAACATTTTACTGTAGGGAACAACTGCTTTCATGACATAGCATATCAAAGAGATGTTTATTTTTAAAAGAAGAAAGATAGATCTTGAATTTAGTGGTGAATTTAACAAACTATATTCAGTAATCTTTATTTCTTTTGTCCAAAATGCCTAGAATTCAGGCAACTATTGCTATGTAGAAGAGTAGCTTTAAACAAATCCAAGTGACTAGGAAGAGTTAATGTAGACTGCAGCAAAAGCTCTATTCTTTTATCCTCCTGGAATTCATTAAAATAATGTTAAAATTAGCCTTGTGAAGATAAACTAAAATAATTTCCATTTTTAATGCAACATTGTGTAACTAGCATATCCCTATTTATTAGCCATTTCTGTCCTTCAAAGAATAATAAGGGTTATTTAAACTTGAATAATACAGCTACGTTGAAGTAACTAGGAACAACACTTTTCTGTTTTTGGCAGAAAATACATATTATTTTCTTAAAAGTCAGCATCATCACGACTTCTTACAATTACACAAATTGGGAAATAATTTAGCTTCCCAATTATTACTGAGAATTTTTGAGCAAGGCTGCTCATCATCAGTCTCTTGGGGTGAAAGGAAGTGAGTTGACAGCAAAGGGTGCATATGTAAGTTTTGGAGATAAACTGACCTTGTGCCAGTCTCTCAACCTGTCCTTCTTAACAGATGAATGTCATTTGCTGTGTCAGTGGTTTGAAGTTAATAACCATTGATACTCTCCTTGGGGACCTCTTGGGCTTACAAAAGGCAATATTTTAGAATGAGGACACAGCCTGGTGATGAGTAAGTAAGTATCTCTGATGATGGGAGGAAGAAATGTTACTTTGAAGCTCTGAAATTCAAAAGAATTATTGCTGCTCTGTTCTTTTAGTAGTTATTGAATAATAATGGTGCATAGTTTTTAACTATACTTCAGAAGAAAAGTATGTTTTCTTAAAAATAAAAATTTTAAAATGTTTGTATACTGTGATAGATCCCTCTTGTTCTGTTTGGAGAGTAATTTCAAAATGCTGACCCTGGTAAGCATCTTGGTGAAATAACATCTTTTTAAATGAACTTGTCCATTTTTGTCTAGGTCACAAAGGTATGTAGATAGTTAGTTTTCAGCCTAGATGTATTCTCACATTTTCACCTTGCCTTTGATGTCCTTACTCTAGTACTTGTTTACTTGCTTTGTCTGAGCAAATTATGAATAGTGGTCTCATGACACGTTAAAAATTTGGTGCCATGCGATACTCCCAAGTTTTAGCCTTTCCATAATTACCTTGTTACTCTCTTGTCCTCACATCTTTCTAGATGCCACGTAGTGTGTAAGAAATGTCACCAAAGATTTGGATAACTCCTCCGCCTTTGGCATTGAGGTCTTGGAGTGTTATGAGACCCTGGTGTCAAAGACGGCTGGACTGGACAGTTCATGAGTCTGATGCCACAAAGTGGTTTTGCTTTCCTCATGAAGGGTATGAATCCTGGTTCTGAGTAGGAGTTATTAGAGATGATGGTGGTCTCCATGTGGATGATGGGAACCTGGAGGCATATAGCCTATACAGTATGAGCTGGTTTGCTTTAAGGTTGACTTTTTTCCTTTGGGGTGTTTTTTGCCTTAAGGAGAAGAATAAATCCTGTAGTTAAGTATAGTGTGGGTAATGGTTTTCCTTGCCTCAAAACGTGCATTTTTAAAATACATGGTAGAACTGTTGTTTAGATAGTTTCACCTTTTCCCTCCTCTATCCTCTTAAGAGCCTCTTGAATTGAAACAAGTGGATGAACGTAAACCTGAAGAGATGGCTACAATATAGTTCCATAGCAGTCTGTCAAAGCGTTTGTCACACCATACTGTAACTTATATTTTTGTATGACTGTCTTCCCTTCCAAACTTTGACCTCCTTAGGGATTGTGTTTTACTGCTATTTCCTTAGTGCCTGACACAACTTCTTCTATAAAGTAGATATTAAGGTTGAGTAAGTGAATGACAAGTGAAAAATAAACAAATGAGCTAACTTGGATTATATAACGATAACATTTGTCCTTGTTAATGTGTACTACAGTGATTAGAGTGTCTCCTAAATCCAATTAGAAAGCATGATGTTACTCAACTAATCAACAATAAATGAACAATAAATAAATGTAAAACATACATATGAATGCTGAATGAAGCAGATACTTAAACCCAGAAGAAACATGATATTACTGAATGTCATGGTCATGACTGTTTTGATATGCAGCCATTGTGTTTTTGAGATGGTCAATACCAAACCAAGGTGAACATAGTTCTCTCTGTTATCGAAGCTGGTTTCTGAGTTTGGTTAGTGTGAACCACAAATCTGATCACCTTCTGAGAAGCTAACAAAGCTGAGGGCCTGGAATAAGAAACATTTTTTAAAAAGACCATTCTGAGTAGCTTATCAAAATTATTCCTAACTCTACTTATTTCAATGCAAAATATTTACAAACAAATAAGTGCCTTAATTTCATTATTTAAAATCAAATAAATTGAGTGAATTTCTCTTTAACAGAATTTTTAGCTTAGTTCACTCAAGCTAAAATAAACGATGTCATTAACAATAATTGAAAGCAAACTCCCATTAAATATGTGTAGATATCCTTATTGCATTCAGTATAAAATTTAGTCATCTCATTAACTTTCTAATCTCTCAAGTGAAATGATAAGGTAATGGAACTTGATCTGAATGATTTGATTGGTTCAGTGATTAACTTATGCACATATTTATCAGGCTCTGTAAGAGTCTCTCTTAAGGCCAAAAAAAACCCTGACTAGTTGGGTAAACTTCACTTTTAAAAAAAATTCTGTTCATCTCTTTTTGAATCCCCTATAATGAGAATATAGACATAAAACTCTCTGTTTAAGAAATGGGAGTCTTTGGAGGACAACTCTATCACTTTGACTGTTAGGAAGGAATCCAACATATATTGAGCAACATTTCTTTACCAAATGCTGTGTAGGATGAGCAAATACAGGCCAAGTTATGTACTAATAGACTTCTTTATATCTGAGCACCATGTTATTCTTTCACATAAGGTTTCTCTCTGTTTCTCATATAATCTCAATTTACTCATTATATGAATATATATATTTGTGTATATATATACATACAAACATATATTATCTACTATGTATAAACCAGGTTTCAAAGATTCTAAATATTTAAAATGTAATCTATATAATAAATGCAATTCTCATAAAATACCAACACTTTGAAGCATCTGACAAAATTTAAGTTAGTTATATATATAACTAAAGTTATATATGTTATATATGTTTTAGTTATATATATATAAAAAACTATATATATAGTTTAGTTATATATATATATAATTTAAGTTATTTACACATAACTTAAATTTTGTCATATATATATATATATATATATATATATATATATATATATTATCTTTTTCAATAGTGAAAAGTGCTATGGAGAAAAGTTAAGCCCAGGAGGTAGTTAGAGAAATAGGGAGGGCTATCTATGGAGCTTTAGTTTTAAATAAAGTCCACAGGGAATAACAATGAAGTGTTATTATTTTTTTTATAGAAGAGGAATTTTATGTTTTCAAGATATGTGAGTGGCTATCTAAAAATTCACTAATGGTGCAAAAAGAGTTTGGTTTGTGTATTTGTGATATTTAAATTAACACTCCAATAGAGCCGTCTTGAAATATAAAATCAAAGCAACAAAATGTAACGAATATCTTTACAATTCATGACATCTTTATGTGAAACAACCCATGGGTCAAAAATAAAATAAAAGTTTGCTTTCATAATGTTCATAAAATAATGAAAAGGAAAACGGTAAGGTATAGAATCTATGAGATATTTCCACAGTTACACACAGTAGAATTCTCATAGTTTTAAACTTACAAAATAAAGATTAATAGTAAATGAATTATTCAAATCAAGTATTTTATAAAGATTAACAAATAGGAGCTAAGGGAAATAGAGGAAAGTATAACAAAATGAAAGCAGAAATTTATACATAACAGAACTGAACCTATAAATAAATTGTTTCTTTAACAAAACAAAATTTGTAACATATACAAAATTAGAAATAAAAATGAGGAAATAACCAAACAACCACAAGTGGAAAGGAAATCAAATTAGTTATTAGTGAATATTTTATAATATTCTCTATAAATCTATTTGAAATCCTAGATGAAATAAATCTTTTGCTAGTAAAAAGATCTATAAATGACTACTCTTTACTAGAAAAGATAAAGAAAGCCTACATTATCCAAAAATCAAGGAGAAAGTTGAGAAAATAATTTAAGTTACTTCTGACAAACAATGTACTCAGAAGATTTTACAGATGAAGTCTTTCAAATAGCTTAGAAAGAAATAATTGTAATTCTGTTAACTGATTACTATTATATAAAAAATGAAGTTTTAAAATGATAGCAAAATCTGATAGGAATTGTAGAAAAAAAAGCTGACTACAGACCACTTTAACAACTCATAAATGTAAAAGTACAAAACACATTATTAGCAAACAGCCCCACATGAAAGATGTTTTAGTATTTGGAAAACTGTTAGTATAATTCACCATATTAAGAGGGTAGAGACAGCTTTTATTCTTAAATATTAAACTAAAAAACACCCTTAGGAAACATGGAAACTTCTTTAGAATGAAATAAGTATATGTGTTAATTAAAAAGAAAGCATCAGGCTTAATAATGAATCTCTAAGATGTTTCTGTTATCTACTGATAAGCCAGGAGATACTACAAAAAAGAAATATATAGAAGCCCTTTTATATCTTTATATCATTTATCACTTTCCTGGAAGCACAGCCAAGAAAACTAGACAAATAATGTAAATAGACTACAAATATTAGAAAGTATGTGACTTTTTTCGGCAAGTGATTGCAATGTAAACCTGAAATAATCAATTAAAATCTATTATAAATTAGTAAAATAAATATTGAAAATGAACAAAAAGTTTCCTGCATACCAAAACCACCAATTTAGAAAAACAATGGAATAGCAAATCTAATATATCATACCCAGGAATATAATTAATGATCTATGTGTGGAACTTATGTGAAAATAAATTAAATATTTTCTAAGGACAATAAAGTATTAGAAATACTTTGGATAAAAAGAATCTATGCTATAAAATGTATATTTTTTTTCTGAAATGTATCATTTAATATATTCCCTTCAAAATACCAGCAAGACTGCTTTTGAGAAAATTTGCAAAAATGATACTACACTTTGTTAGAAAAAAATATATAGGTAAGATTAAAATGAAAGATTGTTAATAAGAATAATGAGGGGGAAACAACCCTTGCCAGGCATGTTAATAATAAACTTGGAGAACTTGAAAGAGCTTGTTATTTATTCAAGAGTAGACTGAAGAGCATTTTATTATGGAAATGAAAGTCAAAAGGTATGAAGATTTTAATATATGGATAATAGTAGAACTCAAGTAAATGGGGAAGGAAATGGATTATTTAATAAATGATGTTCAATTAGTTGGACTGATATTTAGAAAAAATAAACTGGTATCTCTTTCTCACTTCTTACACTAAACAATCTAAATTGCAGATGGCTCAAACATTGGAACATAAAAAATAAAATGAAATCAGAGCAGCAATAGAGTAAAACATCAGGATATTGGTTTAGAAAAGGCCTTCTTAACATGCCACAAAATTTAAAAGTCGTGAAGGTAGACTGATAAATTTAAGGTCATAAAAATCCTTCGGTCAAGGCAAAAAATAAAAGTCAAGTGTGTGTATAGAGGTGTTCATAGTAGTTTCTGATGGTTTTTGTTGCTGTGGGGTCAGGAGAACATTCCTCTTCTCATTTGTAACTGTGTTTATGTGGTTCTTCTCTCTATTCTTCTTTACTAAACTAGCTAGTGACCTATGTATTTTACTACTTTTTTCAAAAAACCAGCTCCTGGATTTGTTGATCTTTTGAATTTTTTTTTTTTTGTGTGTTTGTGTCTTGATTTCCTTCAGTTTATCTCTGATTTTTGCCATTTCTTGTCTTCTGCTAGCTTTGGAGTCGATTCATTCTTGCCTCTCTAATTCCTTCAGTTGTGAAGTTAGGTTGTTAATTTGAGATCTTTCTAACTTTCTGATGTGGGCTTTTAGTGCTGTGAATTTCCCTCTTAACATTGCCTTACCAGTGTCCCATTTGGTATTTTATATCATTTTTCGAATTATTTTCAAAGATCTTCTTGATTTTTGCCTTAGTTCATTATTTACCCAAAAATCATTCGGAAGCATGTTGTTTAATTTCCATGTAATTGCCTGGTTTTGAGTGATTTTCATAGTTTTGACTTCTGTTTTTATTGTGCTGTGGTCTGAGAGTGTGTGGGTATGGTCTTGGTTCTTTTACCTTTGTTGAAGATAGTTTTATGTCCAATCATGTTGTTGATTTTAGAGTATGTTCCAAGTGAAAATGACAAGAATGCATATTCTGTTGTTTTTTTGGTTGGACAGTCCTGTAAAAGTCTATCAGATCTATGTGGTCCAATGTTCAGTTAGGTCTTGAATATATTTGTTAATTTTCTGCCTTGATGATATATGAGCACAGACTAGAAAACCTAGTAAGAGATGAATAAATTCCTGGACACATACACCCTCCCAAGGCTTAAGCCAGGAAGAAATGGATTCCCCAAGCAGACCAATAACAAGTTTCAAAATCAAATCAGTAATAAATAGCCTACCAACAACAACAACAGCAAAGCCTGGGACCTGATGGATTCACAGCTGAATTCTACAGGATGTACAAAAAAACAGCTGGTACCATTCCTACAGAACTATTCCAAAAAATCCAGGAGGAGAGACTTCTCCCTCACTCATTCAATGAGACCAGCATCATCTTGATACCAAAACCTGGCAGAGAGATAAAAAAACAAAACTTCAGGCCAATATCCTTGATGAACATCAAAGCAAAAATCCTCAACAAAATCCTTGCAAACTGAATCCAGCAGCACATCAAAAACTAATTCAGTATAATCAAGTAGACTTCATACCCAGGATACAAGGTTGGTTCAACATATGCAAATCAATAAATGTGCTCATAAACAGAAATAAAGACAAAAACCACATGATTATCTCGACAGATGCAAAAATGGTTTTCCATAAAATTCAATAACCCTTCATGTTAAAAACTTTCAATAAATTAGTATTGAAGGAACTTACCTCAATGTAGTAAGCACCGTCAATGACAAACCCACAACCAATATTATACTGAATGGGCAAAAGCTGGAAGCATTCCCTTTGAAAATAAGGAAAAACAAGGATGCCCTCCTCTCACCACTTTTATTCAACATAGTATTGGAAGTCCTTGCCAGAGCAATCAGGCAAGAGAAAGAATAAAGGGTATACAATAGGAAACGAGAAAGTCAAATTCTCTCTACAGATGACATGATTCTTTATCTAGAAAATCCCATGGTCTCAGTGCAAAAGCTTCTGCAGCTGATAACTTCAGCAAAATTGCAGTATACAAAACGAATGCACAAAAATCACTAGCATTCCTATTCACTAACAACAGCCAAACTGACAGCCAAATCAGAAAGGCAATCTAATTCATAATTGCCACAAAAAGAATAAAATACCTAAGAATACAGCAAACCAGGGAGGTGAAAAATCTCTACAATGAGAATTGAAAACACTACTCAAAGAAATGAGAGAAGAGAAACAAATGGAAAAATATCCCATGCTAGGAATAGGAAGAATCAATATCATTAAAATGGCTATACTGTCCAAAGCAATTTATAGAGTCAGTGTTATTCCTACCAAACTAACAATGACATTCTTCAAAGAACTAGACGATACTATTTTAAAATTCTTATGGAACCAAAAGAGAGCCCAAACAGCCAAGGAAACTGTAAACAAAAATAACAAAGCTGGAGCCCTTACAGTGCCTGATTTTAAACTATACTAAAAGGCAACGGTAACCAGAGCAGGATGGCACTGCTACAAAAACAGGCACATCGACCAATAGAACAGAGTCGAGAGCCCAGAAACAAGGCCTCACATCTATGACCGTCTGATCTTCAGCAAAGCTGACAAAAACAACCATTAGGGAAAAGACTACCTATTCAAAAATGGTGCTGGGATAACTGGCTACCATTATGCAGAAGATTAAAGTTGGATGCCTTCCTTGTACCATGTACAAGCTGGACCTCTTCCTTACAACATAAAAAATCAACTCAACATAGATTAAAGACTTAAATGTAAAACCCAAAACTATAAAAACCCTGGAATACTCCCTAGATAATACCATCCTGGATATAGGAATAGGCAAAGATTTCATGACCAAGACACCAACAGCAACTGCAAAGTAAAAGTTGACAAGTGATATGTAATTAAAAGCTTCTGCACACCCCAAAGAAACTATCAGACAGCCTACAGAATAGGAGAGAATATTTGCAAACCATGCATCTGAAAAGGGTCTAATATCCAACATCTATAAGGAACTTAAACAAAAACGACCTTATTAAAAAGTTAAAAAAGGATATGAACAGACACTTCTCAAAAGAATACATACATTTGGCCAACAAGCATATGAAAAAAACCTCAATATCACTGACCATTAGGGAAATGCAAATCAACCCAATGAGATACCATCTCATGCCAGTCAGAATAGCTATTCTTAAAAAGTGAAAAAATAACAGATGCTGATGAGATTGTGAAGAAGATGGAGCACTTAGGCATGGTTGGTGGGAGTGTAAATTAGTTCAACCATTGAACTATGGCGATTCCTCAAAGAGCTAAAAATAGAACTGCCATTTGACCCAACAATCTCATTTCTGGATATGTATGCAGGGGAATATAAATCATTCTACCACAAAGAAACGTGCACGTGAATGATCACTATAGCACTGTTCACAACAGCAATAAACATGGAATCAACCTAAATGCCCATCAATGACAGAAACAGAAAACCTTTGGGTATATACCCAATGATGGAATTTCTATGTCAAACAGTAATTCTGCTTTGAGTTTTTTGAGAAATTGCCCAGTTGCTTTCCACGATGGCTGAACTAATTTACATTCCCAACAGCAGTGTGTAGGCATTCTCTTTTCTTCGTAACCTTGCCAGCATCAGTTATTTTTTGATTTTTAATAGTAGCCATTCTGATTGGTGGGAGATGGTATTTCATTGTTGCTTTTATTTGCATTTCTCTAAAGATTAGTGATGTTGAGCATTTTTTCATGTGCATGTTGACTGGGTGTATGTCTTCTTTTGAAAAGTGTTTGTTCTAATTCTTTGTCCACTTTTTGAATGGGGTTATTTGTTTTTTTGTTTACTGATTTGTTTAGGTTGCTTATAGATTTTGGATATTTGACTATTGTTGGGTGCATAGTTTGCAAATATTTTCTCCCATTCTGTAGGTTGTTACTTTGTTGATAGTTTCTTTTGCTGTGCAGAAGCTTCTTGCTTTAACAACAGCACCATGTTGTTTTGGTTATTGTAGCCCTATAGTATAGTTTGAAATTGGGTAACTTAATGCCTCCGGCTTTGTTCTTTTTCCTTAGGATTTCATTGGCTACTCGGGCTCTTTTTTGGTTCCATATGAATTTTAAAATAGTTTTTCCTAATTCTGTGAAGAATGTCATTGGTAGTTTGATGGGAATAATATATAATCTGCAAATTGCTTTGGGTAATATGGCCGTTTTAACGATATTGATTCTTCCTTTCTATGAGCATGGATGTTTTTCCATTTGTTTGTGCCAGCTGTGATTTCTTTAATTAGCATTTTGTAATTCTCAATGGAGAGATCTCTCATCTCCCTGATTAGCTGTATTCCTAGGTATTCTTTTCGTGGCTGTTGTAGATGGGATTGCATTCTTGCTTTGGTTGACAATTGGATATTGTTGGTGTATAGGAATGCTACTGATTTTTGTACATTAATTTTGTATCCTGAAACTTTGCTGAAGTTGTTTATTAGATCAAGGAACTTTTGGGAAGAGACTGTGGGGTTTTCTAGGTATAGAATTACATTATCTGCAAACAAGGGTAGTTTGACTTCCTCTCTTCCTATCGGGATGCCTTTTTATTTTTTTTCTCTTGCCTGATTGCCCCCCCCCAGGACTTCTATTACTATGTTGAATAGGAGTGTTGAGAGAGGGTGTTCTTGTCTTGTTCTGTTATTCAAGGGGAATGTTTCTAGCTTTTACCCATTCAGTATAGTGTTGGCTGAGGGTTTGTCATAGATGGCTCTTATTATTTTGAAGTATCTTCCTTCAATGTCTAGTTTGTTGAGGGATTTTAACATGAAGAAATGTTGAATTTTATCAAAACCCTTTTTTGCATCTATTGAAATAATCATGTGGTTTTCGTTTTTAGTTCTGTTTATGTGATGAATTACATTTATTGATTTGCATATGTTAAACCAACTGCATCCCAGAAATAAAACCTACTTGGTTGTGGCAGATTAGCTTTCTGATGTGCTGCTGGATTTGGTTTGCTGTATTTTGTTGAGGATTTTTATATCTATCTTTATCAAAGATATTGGCTAGAAGTTTTCTTTTTTGGTATGTCTCTGCCAGCTTTTGTTATCATGATGAAAATGGCCTCATAGAATGAATAAGGAGGAATTCCTGCCTCCTCAGTTTTTTGGAATTGTTTCATTAGAAATGGTACAAGCTCTTCTTTGTACATCTGGTAGGATTCAGCTGTGAATCTGTCTGGTTCTGTGCTTTTTCTTGTTGGTAGGCTTTTTTAGCACTGATTCAATTTTAGAACTCACTATTGATCTTTTCAGGGATTCATTTCTTCTTGGTTTCTTCTTGGGATGTTGTATGTTTTCATGATTTATCCACATTTTCTAAGTTTTCTAGCTTGTGTGCATAGTGGTGTCCATCGTAGTCTCTAAGGGTTTTATTTAAAATTCTGTGGAGTCAGTTGTAATGTCCTTTTTGTCATTTCTGGTTGTATTAATTGGGATATATATCTATATCTATCTCTCTATATGTCTTCAACATTGTATCATATGTATGTATCTGATACTTAGGTCTTCTTGTTGAATTGAACCCTTTGCCATTATGTAATCTTCTTTGTCTTTTTGTTATTTGTTGGTTTAAAGTTTGTTTTGTATAAAATTAGAATAGCAACACTTGCATTTGAATTTTTCCATTTGCTTGATTTTTCTCCATTCATTTACTTTGAGCCTAGGAGTGTCATTGGATGTGAGATGGGTCTGTTGAATATAGCATACTATTGGAGTCTTGCTTCTTTATCCAATTTGCCACTCTGTGGCTTTTAATTGCATCATTAGCCTGCTTACATTCAAGGTTAGTATTGATATCTGCAGATTTGATCCTGTCATCATGTTGTTAGCTGGTCATTATGCAGACTTGTTTGTGTGGTTGCTTTAGGGTGTCACTGGTATGCGTATGTAAGTGTGTTTTGTTAGTGGCTGGTAATGTCTTTCCAAATTTAGGAAATCAATTTTAAGAGACATAATAAAACTAATTTATCTTGCAAACAAAAGAAGCAACTTAAAAGTATACATAGATTAATTTTACTTCTGAAAAAGTGAGCTACACATAAAAAGTTGATGGAAAGATATATGAAACATTTGCAGTACTTACCTCTCTGGGGAGTGGGCATAAAATTATAGTTGAAAGGATCTTTGAATCATACATTTTTGAAATCTGTTAATGATTAAAATATGTTAAGTATATATGTATTATTTTATAAAGTGGATTTAAATAAAAAATGAATTTATGTTAAAATAATATGATGGTATAATCTATAGTCAAAATAAATTAAAATACAGGGACCATAGTTACCTAAATCAAGGATGGGGAACTAGGTTTTCCCAAAGAGAAATAATCTATCTTCCATCCTTTAGATATGTAACTTTTTGGTTTTGTTTTTGTTTTTTTCCTGAGACAAGGTCTTGCCCTGTCATCTAGGCTGGAGTGTGGTGATGTAATCAAGGCCCACTGCAGTCTCAACCTCCTAGGCTCAAATGATCCTCCTGCCTCAGCCCCTCAAGTACCTTGTACTATAGGTTCATGCTGTCATACTGAGATAATTTAAATAATATTTATTTTTTTTTGTAGAGACAGGAGGGCTCTTACTATGTTGTACAGACTGGTCTCAACCTCCTGGGTTCAAGTGATCCTTTCTTTCATGTTGGCCTTACAAAGTGCTGGGATTATGGTGTGAACCACTGTGCACAGCCTAGAGTATAGCCTTAAAATAGATTATATCTTGCTGCCTGTCCAACTGTATTAACTGATGTGCTACTTTGTCTTGTAAATTAACAACTTTTTCAAGTGAATAATAGTATTTCATGTAATAACATTTGTTAAGATGAGAAATGGAGTGCCAAGTATTAACGTGAACTTTTTTACTTGATGTTTTCAATGATTCAAAATGTTCACCTTTCAAATTAACATAATAAAAAGACTTCTTATCGTCCAAAGCAAGGTGTGAGGAGGAACAATTATGTTTTGTAAATGAGTTTTTCATTCTATCAAATATTTGTTTAGCATCTACTCTATTAAGCTGTTGTAGTGAATAAACCTGCCACTAGGTTGGTTTCTGGCATTAAGGTATCTATACTATTCTTGTAATCCTGCCTCTTGCCAATATAATGTCTACTGCGAATTGTGCCTGGGAATATCTAAGAAATCTCTCTCTCATCACTGCTTGAAGTAATGTTCACTTAATGAATAGCTTAATGGAACTATTTTGTGATAATAGTTGATTATTTCAGAAGTCATCAAACTAAATTTAGAATTTAAAGGAGAATATAAAGACTGTAATGTATATAATTAAATATATTATGTTGACTTCCCATAGAATTGATTTTGCATTCGTTTTTAAGAGCATTATTTGAATTCAACATTTTGTCTTGAAGACAGGTGTTTTGAAATTCATTTTGCGACTTTACAGTAGACCATATGAAGCATGTAGAAGTCTAAATTATTCAGTTTATTATTCCAGTGGAATAGCAAATGATTCCCATGCCATATTCTAAAGGTAAGTATACAGGAGCTTCTTTAATTGAAAAACAGTGAACTTTTATAGTTTCCTTTTTTTTAGCTTTGTGATATATTTTTTATAGCTGTTCTTTCAGAATAAAAGAATAGTTATCTTAAATCTCTAGATAGTTTTACCCAATTATTTCATGTTAAATAAGAAATAGTATACTTTGTGTTCAATTTCTGTAAGTCTCTGGAGAAAAAAACTTTCTCTTTTGATACTTTGCCTATTTTTTCATCTTCATTCTCAGGGTTTTTAAAAGATATGAATAATTCCTATTCCTTTCTTCTTTGTTGAAGTATTATTGAAAAACACTGTACCTTCAAATATAAACCAAGAATAAACCAGAGAAATAAAATTCATTCAGCCATTAAATTAATAATTGGTTATTTGGAACTTGAAAATTAATTGATCACAAATTTAAATTTTATCTTTTTTCCTTTTCCTCTTGAATCTATTTGTGTATAGGCAGAGTTTAATGAGCAAACAAACTTTTATGAAAGAAATTATTGCAGTCATTCTGTTACAGCAAGGCCTCAGAGCAGGTTTTAAAAATGCATTTTTATTTTAAAATAATTGTATGTATTTATGACGTACAATGCGATGATTTGATATACATTATGTAAAAATTGTCACAAACTAATTACCACATCTGTCAGCACTCATGCTATACATTCAATCCCCAGAACGTGTTCATTTTATATCTGAAAGTTCGTACCCCTTCACAAGCATCTTCTTACTTTCAATACCCACCAGCCCCTTGCAACCACTGTTCTACTCTCTATGTGTTCAACTTTTTCAGAATCTACATGAGTGATATCATATAGCATTTGTCTTTTTGTGTTTGGTTTGTTTCACTTAGCATAATGTCCTCCAGGTTCATCCATATTGTTGCAAATGGCAGAATTTCCTTCATTTTTATGACTGAATAATATTCCATTGTCAATATATAGGCAACGAAATAAATATATATATGTATAATATACATGCACCACATTTTCTTTATTCACCCATTGAGACTTAGGTTATTTCCATATCTTGGCTATGGCAAATAGTGCTGTGATAAATATGAACATTAAGAAGTTTCAACTATTTTAAGTGACTTCCAGTCTTTCACAAATTATTTGGAATTGATTTACTATAACCTGATAGGATGGCATTGTTCTTCCATTTTCTACCTGAAACTATGGAAATCCAGTTTAGAATTTGGCATCACTAGGAGGTGAATCAATTCTAGAGTTAAGGGCTAGGAGTCCTTAGCTTCAGTTTTCCCAAGTGTTTCTTTGTCTTCAGTTTAGCATTAGAGGCCTCTCACTTGACTCCGTTATCATAATCCTTTATGTAAAATTATAAAGCACTTGAAAATTGAAGGTTAACATTTTAAACTTGAGGAAATAAAAATTTTTGATAAAATGAAGTAAATGTAGTTATCTTCAGGGAAAAAAAAATCTTCCTTTTACTGTGAGTAATGCTGTTTTGCCATGTTTTCCAAAGGACACGCTTTTCGAAATGAATGTCTCCAGATGTAAAAACCTCAGTGGGAGAAATTAGTTTGCAAATATCTGGGTTAAAAAAACAAATACTTTTTTGGAACAACTAAAAATTTTCTTTATAGCTAATTTATATTCTAATAAGGGTGGTGAACATCCTAGTGGGGGCTATATCCCAAACTTATGTAACCATGAAAACACTTTTTTCTCCTATGGAACATCTGTTTAGTAGAATACAATTTAGGTAATACCAATAAGAGCATATCTTTAGACATTAAAAAAATAATTATGCTAACAATTTGACTTTCAGCAAAATCTGCTATGTTTAAATAAATGTATACTTCACAAAGTTAATCTATAATATCACCTTCTTTTCCTAGGTATGAGAATAATTTATTTTTATAGATTTAGTTAGAGGCTTCACAGCTGATTGACAGAATTACACATTGATGGTGAGTCTATCAAGGACTTTGTTGGTTAAGTTGCTGCCTTGCATTTGTTTGAATAGAGCTTTGCTAATAATAAAAGGTACTGGGCATAGACACTGAGCCTTGTTATATTCTCTTGGTTCTGCCCAAAATTTCAGCCATGGAGGTAGCCTGGATATGATGGTAGAAGATATGCAATTTGGCCACTCTAAGGCAATGATTGCTTTGGCCCTGCTTTAAGCAGATGAGCAAAAGAGGCATTTTTCTATATAAACACTGTTTACTGTAGAAAGGTTCATTATGAGTAACAGGTGGTATTTGTAGTAAATTTGAAGCCCCTAGCTCTTTTGTCATTGCTCCTGGTATTGTGAGGGTATTTAAAAACTACTTTTCTGATCTAAAACTTTCCCTAAATAGCCAATTTATTAATGCTTATTTGAGGGAAATTTTAGAATTCTTTTTGTTACCCTCCTCCTTTCCTATATTCACAGTCAACTTAAAAAATTGTGAGGATTATCAAGCAGCTGAATTATTTCATCACATTATTTCACGGCTTTATTTTTAGTTCTCTTTACACATGTGTCAAATTTTGTGTCTACATGATTGATTGTCTACCAGTATTTTATTATTTTATCCAACAGATCAATTTCCAGTATTCTCTTCTCAATTCTATGATCTACCACATTCTGTATGTCTACAGAAACCTCTTTGTACAATGTCCTATAATTCTAAAAACACCTTAAATATAAAGAGGAACAAAACTTCCATTATGATTGAAAGAAACAGAAGGGATATAAACTTATAAAGCTGATTTATAAGTTTAATTTAGTGACTGCCTCTGTGATATAATTCCAGAGATCTCAAAACATTAAAAAATGAGGTTTGTAAACATTTTCTACCTCACGGGGTCTCTTCTAGTTGCCTTAAGCCCTTTGATCAATGTTAAAGTGTGCAAAGGTCTTTGAGTCCTCAGTTAGAAACATAAATGTATTACATATTGAGAATTTCCGGTCAATGGATTTAAGGGGAAGATTTGAGTAGGGGAAGAGACTGCAAGAGATTGTGGATAGCTAATATTGGAAGCAAGGGATAAAGACATGTAAGAGAGAGCTGGGACACTAAACACAACCAGTTCCATTTCACTAAGTGCCAGCTCTGAATATCTCACTCAGTGTTCCGCAAGGGAAAACTTGGATACTAGTGCTAACGTGGATACACCAAAGAGCAAATGGTTCATATTTTGCCAATTTTTAGTTGTAAATGTGATACGTTTTAACAGTTGGGGGTTAGGGTATGAGAAAAGAAAGCATCTTTGCAACACACCACTAAAAAATCTTTCATAGGTCTTGGGCTTATTTTTATTTGAAGCTACCCTGAAAGTCTGAACCACACACTTCCTAAGTGAGATTTCCAAGAGCCTTGGATTGTGAAGCCTTTGACATGGAAAATCTCTTCACTTACCCAGAAGATGTTCCCCTGCTTTCTTCTGTAATGTCCATACCCCTTGTTATTGAACTTAAGGGCTGTGTGTGTCCAGTAAGCAGGTAGAGGGAGGGGAAGGAGGCTGGAAATAGTGGAAATCGAAGGCTGTGAATCTGAGAGGCTTATATTTTGAGGTCAGGAACCCCAGGAAGCAGATTCTTATGCTCTAACCCCAGGCATTTGAGGCATACCTGGTTCCTGCAGCTGTCTGGCCTTTGTAAAAAAAAAAAAGGTACTTTGCACAACCTGTTGGTCATTCTGCGAAGAGGTCAATAGAAACCGATGCTATTGCTGATCTTTACCAAGCTTGTGCATTTGAACATGTAAGTATCTGCAAATGTTCCCAAAATATTTTCTCTCCAATTTGTTCATTTATTCATGTGTTTGTTTTTGTAGAAAAGGGGTCTTGCTATGTTGCCCAATCTAGTCTCAAACTCCTGGCCTCAAGAGAGTTTCCCACCTTGGCCTCCCAAAGCGGTCTCCTTAATTTTTAACTTAAATGTTTCATTTGTCATGTGTTACGTTAATTCATTTTCTTTTCAATGTTCCCTTCTCAAAAGAAAATCA
The DNA here is from genome assembly GCA_036589455.1 of Ateles fusciceps. NCBI lineage: Eukaryota > Metazoa > Chordata > Mammalia > Primates > Atelidae > Ateles > Ateles fusciceps. Next base: position 4,479,868 of record JAZHEH010001685.1, on the reverse strand, counting down.
TTAAGGTTGAAATTAGACACACTAAGTTTCTTAAGCTTTTCTGGCAGAACCTCCTAGTTATTTTATAACACCACATTCATAGCATTTTAGAAGAAGGAACCTTAGTAATAATCCAGCGCTACTCATTTGGTTCATAGATGAGGAGGAGAAGGTCTAGAGAGGTGAAGTGCCTTGCCCAAGGGCTTCAGAGCTGGAGATCAACACAAATCTTTGTGCTCCAGTCTTGGGAGGTCCTCACTACATCACGCTGCACTCTTTGCATGTTTGGACTGACTTACCTCACCTCAAATTAAAAAAAACTCTCCCTTAAAGTACTCTAGATGTCAAATATTTGTCAAAAATTCTTAGTACTGTGAACCAAATTAAAATATAAAAAATAATTACACTTCAGTAGAGAAGATTAGCATCAGCTTTCTACTAGATAAAATGCTACTGTAACTTAGTTGGAATCTGAAAATAATATTTAAAATTCACTAAAGGTATAAATAAAATTTGCAAATCCACAGAATGAAAATTGGCTTGAAGAAATAAAAGGTTAGAATTCAAAGCAAAGATGCTTGCCTCTGTGAGCCCCTTCTGTGAGCTATCTGCTTACCCACTGTTGTACCAGTGAGCTTGTTCTGATCATACCCCTCTCTGTTCCTTCTTGACTTGATAGTATTAGGAAGTGAAGAGGTTACTGTCCAATAAATTCCTCCTCAGCATAAACAAACTAGGTTTCCAGTTAATCTCCACTGTCATGCATATTTTATAGATTATTTTTTCCTACTGTAAGTATTATTTTCATTGTTTTCCAAACTTGAGGTGATTGCTTTGGCTTTTGACATCTGCCTCAGAAGATATTCACTTAACTTGAAAGCAGCTCACCTTGCTCTATTTCCTTCCCTAATATTCAGCCCTGAAGTAGCCTTGAGACTGGAAGTATTTTTGGTAAGGATGTTTTGCATATAGAGGAGGAGGATAGATACAGCAGCATACTTCTGAAAAATTTAAATTTATATTTTTCTAAACTAATACTCTATGTTGTGGGTTGGTTTCCCCTGGGAAAAAATATTCAGATTGAGATTTTTTGCATAGGGACTTTATAGGGAGTGCTCCTGGAAGCCACACCTATGAGGTAATGAGGAAGGTAGGACTAAATAGAGAGAGAAAAGTTGGACTGCAGTGTAGACACAATGCAGGCTTCTGTTGATCCCATGGGAAGGTGTGAAGTGAAATGGCCCTGTGGTGTTGACCACATGGAGGCAAGAGAGCTAAACCTGTAGACACCCATATTGACTAATATTTGGATATTAGCTGCCTTCAGAAATGGAGTGTGGGTAGTGTGACCCAGGACATGGAGGCTCTCTTTACCTGAGGGGGCCTTCTTCAGACCATGGTGCATCCCAGAGATAAATTCACCTGAGAGCCATCAGCTACAGGCAGTTGCAGAAGGTGAGGAAATGAGTGTTTCAGTCCCAAAGTGTTGATTTGGGAAGGACACTTTGCTACTCACAATGGTCCACCATTTGCACTGCTCAGATCCACATGCTTCATATAATAAGCTCTAAGAATAGCTCCTTCTGGATCTCAAGAACTTCATTTCCTAGCAAAATTGTAAGATGGAGGTTAGACCAGGCGTGGTAGCTCATGTCTGTGATTGTAGCACTTTGGGAGGCCGAGGCAGGTGAATTGCTTGAGCCTAGGAGATAAAAATCAGCCTGGACAACATAGGGAGACTCAAATGCTACAAAAAAAAAAAAAAAAAAAAAATTAGCCAAGCATGGTGACATGTGCCTGTGATCCTAGCTACTCAGGAGGCTGAGGAAGGAGGATCACTTGAGCCTGGGAGTTTGAGGCTGCAGTGAGTTGTGATGATTATGACACTGCACTCAGCCTGGGTGACAGAGGAGACCCTGTATAAAAAAAAAACAAAAACGAGGTTAGTGGAATGAATTCCAGTTCTAGCTGCTTCTCAAGGCTACTATTTAACATCTGTCTTCTGTTACACACTCTAGATTCCGCTTACCTTTGTCTGCTAGCACCTTTGCTAGTCAATTTTTAAAATTTATCCCCTCAAGTATTTACGCTTTAAGTTATAAGCAAACCAGTTACACTCTTCATTTTAAAATGTATAATTAAAGAAGGTGTACACTGCGTCTAGTGCTGCACAAGGGTTCAAAGATCTAAGACGGAATGGCGGGGGATAAAGAAACACACAAAGACAAACATAACATAGAGAGCTGGACCAGGCAGTTCAGAAAGCTGAGGTTGTCAGTCTCTTTGGCCCTGACCTGCCTCAGAGTACTTTATTTTATATGTTTACAAAGCATATAGCAGAGGGAGGGTGCAGTTACTTATAACAGCCTGTGGTTATAATTCTCATACTTCAGTCAACATACTTCAGCTAACAACTATCTTGTAGCAAGGTCAGTGAGAGCTGGTTATCTTTTTCTAGGCCTCTCTGCTCTTCTCTGAGACATACACATTCCCCTGTTACGGTTTTGCTTCTCTGGAGTTCACTCAAAGTTCACAGCAGCCTTGCTGCTGATCTGCCCAGAGGAGATGAGCTACTCTGGCTCTCTATAATTATTGACTATAGTCACCGTGTTCTGCTATCAAACAGTTGGTCTTATTCATTCTTTTTATGTTTTTGGTACCCATTAACCATTCTCACCTCCTCCCCATCACCTCTGCTAATCTAGATAGCATGTTTGTTTGGATGACTGAGATCCTCATTTCTGAGGGTTCTGAGCCCCTTGTCACCATGTTCTTCACATATACAGCTGCTGAATTTATCTGTTTTCAAGCAAAATTGTGCCAGAGAGTACCAACAGATACTGAGAATATCACTTGGATGCCTTCATTTGTAGCATGAAAGCATTTCTTCCATGCCTTCATTTGTAGGATGAAGCTTAAAATGAATGGGCAGCATTTCTAGAGATTAAAGTTCAAAGGCACTCTTGCTGTGTCCTCTGGTGGAAGCATTCCCATCTGGGAACTAAGATCTCTAAACCTGTAGAGTACAAAGTTAAGAGAAAAGAAAGTGTGGATTTTTCAAATGGGTTATTGACAGTGAGGGTAAACTGGTCCACCTTTGTCTCTACCCTTTTGTTCCTGGACCCATGAGTTGTACCCACTGGGAAAATAGCACCATTAAAATTCATTAATTTAGAGTGTGATACAATATTCTGGGGGAAGAGTCTTCATTTTTCCAGGGAATCATTTGCAAGCTGGTGCCTCAGCTGTTGCTTCATCAGGCCTTTCCATTGCTCTACTGGGCCAGCATCTTGCCGGTGGTGTAGTAAGCGCTAGCTCCAGTGGACTGCCTTGCTGTGTGGCCACTGCAAAGCATGTGAGAACCTGTGCAGTGAATGAAACACTGTATAAACTCAGAGAGGGAGGCCAGGTTGGGTTCTGCAGGTAGAAAAGTAAAACTCATAGGCAGAATGTATGCTGATTCTATTAAGGTCAAGTTGCTGCCCCTTTCAAGATGAAAACAGCCTAATCTGATCAACTTGTCAACGAAAAGCTATGCAGTCTTCTTGAGGAATGGAGCCATATGAGTGGCTAAGATTTGGTCTCTGTTGTTAGCAAGTTGGACATGTGGCATTAGGAGTATTTAGATCAGTTCTAGTGAGTGGGAGATCATGTTGCTGGCCCATGCATAGCCTCGATCCCTGCCACTGCGCTACTCCACTCATGTATCTATAGTGCAAGCATGAGGTGATCATTGACAGGCTCCTACCCCCAGCAGCACCAATCCAGTTTCATAGTCTTTATAATTCTTATCTTTCATATTTCTTCAAGTTGAAGATACCACACCCATCAGTGTAGCCACTTCCACCATTATTCCCTCTCCATTCATGCTCAGCAGAAGTTCTAATACTTGCCCTGTGACTCCAGGTTAGGAGCTGTCAGTATTTCATATTCCACCAGTGATGAACTTTTCATGGTTGATTGGTCAGCAGATGATTCAGCAGCAAAATACCATTTTATAGATGTGTTCCTTGAATCACTCCTGGCATCAACTGCTGTAGAATTAATTCCTCTAAAAAAACAGAGACTGAGAAGGAGATCTGCATGCAGAAACTTTATAAGTGTATGTTCCTGGGGTCAATATCCATTTTGAGTTGAAGGAAAAAGGATTGTATAGAGAGAAGATAAAATGAAAGGCCATTGCATAAAGGTCCCAGGTGATTTGGAGGTCTGGAGCTGTGATGGCCCTTCACTTGAGCCACAGTGAGGGTCTAGATCTATATACATCTAAACAGGTCAGCCAGCCATTGGATGTCAATTGCTCTTAAGATGGAGGCATCTTCAGAGGCCAGGCGTGGTGGCCCATGCCTGTAATTTCAGCAGTTTGGGACGCTGATGTGGGAGAACTGCTTGAACCCAGGGGTTCAAGACCAACCCAGAAAACAAGTGAGATTCTATCTTTACAAATAAAAATAATTAGCTAGGCTTGGTGGCACATGCCTGTAGTTCTAACTATTGGGGGAGGCTGAAGTGGGAGGATCGCAAGTCCAAGAGTTTGAGACTGCAGTGAGCCATAATCATACCATTGCATCCCAGCATAGGCAACTTAGCAATGCTCCATCTCTAAAAAAACATAAAATATTAGCTGGACATGGTGGTGTGTGCCTGTGGTTTCAGCTTCTCAGGAGGCTGAGGTTGGGGGGATTGCTTGAGCCTGAGAGGTCGTGGCTGAAGTGAGATATGATCACACCACTGGACTTCTGCATTAGAGCAAGACTATGTTTCAAAGGAAAAATAAGGAGGAAGGAACATTGAGTGAGACAGCTCTCTTCAGGCCAGAGCAATTCCCAGAGAGAGAAAGCTGTCAGTCACCTAGCCTCCCAATAGCTGGGAGTGATGGAAAGAGGATTAGTGCTTCAGTCCTGAAAGCGTCTTAGGGGGTGGGATATCTGGATGGAGCACCACGTCATGGACTGTACTATTTATTGCATAAAATTTGCAAAAGGCAAAAAGTGTAAAAAGAGAGATAAACGTGACTCATAATACCATCACCTAGATTTACCTGCTGTTGGTATTTTGGCACATTTTCTTTGCTGCTTTTTCCTAGGTATCTATATTTCCTACATATTTGGAAGCATACCCAAAACATGATTTCACATATTGCTGCATCACTTAACATAATTTATGTAATTCTTCATATTACTGAAAATAAATCCTCAGTAATGCTAAGGATGGGGCCACACAGAGATGCAAGGAAGAGAGGACAGTGAGGACAGAGCTGCATGAGGAACTACCTCTGCTTTGTAAGCCGATCCCCCTCCTCCCAATACCTTTGAGTACTTCTTCAGGTTTGTTAGTAGAAAATGATGTAGCTAAAGAAGACTGAAAAGTTTAATTAAATATATTTTACTTAATTGTGTTAGAATAAAAGAAAGGCTTCTTCAAATAAAAAAAAGAAAATAAATTTCATATCCATAATGTTAGAGGCTCTAAATAGTTCATCTTGTTGATATATATTTACCTAACAGTTTACTATAAGTTGTGATCTCTTATATTTTATGAATATAAATAATAGCAGTATAAATTTAAACTGTTGGTCTTTGATCTAAACATATTTGAAAGAGTTCTTTCTTGTGAACCAAAAATTAAGTAAATCGTCATCAGAAAGAGTTTCTCAACGTTGTCTTCCTGAAATGCTGCGATTCTTGTAATGGGAAAAAGAATTAATAGCTAGTCATTTTCTGATTTTCTTGTGTTTTATTTCAGTTCTGCCCCTCACCAGGTCTGTGATTTTAGGTTAGTCAGTTAAGTCTTCTGACACTAAGATCTTACAGCATTAAGTGTATAATTCCTGCCCTTCTCCCTCACATATTTATTGTGAAAAACCCAAACACTCTCCAACATGGAAGGGATTGTTTTGTAGTAATGATGATTCTGTCTAGGGGTAGGAGAATAATGTGATGGGCAGAACTAGAAAAATAACAAAACCTGTCTTTTGTTTTTTTGAACTGTATTCCAATTTGCCTAGTGTCACATTTTCACAGAGAAATGAGGAAAATGAGACTCATTAGCTTTGTTTCAAAACAGACAGGGGCTGTGCCTGCGTAGCAACCAGCTACAAGATGGAGAAGAGCAGGGTTCAGCTCACAGTCCAGATGCTTGCTGATTCTCAGGATGCACACAAAGCATCTGGGTGGTTGATTAACTCTCCCATTCACCATCATGGTGCTTGGTCTCGTGCAGACAGCATTGCCAGTTGGTGATAGGGAGGTAAATCATCCATATAGACTGAAATACATAGATTTATGTGGATCCCCACTCCAGTATTTTGAATGTACAAATGTCTCTTTGTACCCTCATAAGTGGGAATATTAGGCAGCTCATTTTGACAGCAGGGGAAGCTGTAAAGACTTAGAGATGTAAATAATGACAGGATAAATAGTCTTCTATTCTGCTGCAGATATGCAAAGGGAAGCTTTTTAAAATAGAGTATTAGGCTGGGCATAGTGGCTCACAACTGTAATCCCAGCACTTTGGGAGGCTGAGGCTGGTGGATCACTTGAGCCCAGGAGTGAAACTCCATCTCTACTAAAAATACAAAAAAATTGGCTAACTGTGGTGGTTGTACACCAGTAGTTCCAGCTGCTTGGGAGGCTGAGGTAGGAGGATTACCTGAGCCCAGAAAGAGGAGGCTGAAGTGAGCTGAGATAACGCCACTGCACTCCAGCCTGGGCGAGAGAAGGAGATGCTGTCTCAAAAAAAAAAAAAGAATATATTATGAATTATCCCAAGTTGGTGTGTGTTTGCTTGTTTTATCTTATGCCTTTTCAAATTGTGACCTTTCCAGACGGCATAAATCATTGTAATTTGGAGGAGGAGATTACATAGATCCTGGCTTCCTTCCATCTATCTGAGAATGACAAGGCTGGAGACCTTTCAGAATGTGATATCAATGAATTAGAAACCCCAGGCCCTAACCTGAGTCAATGCATCCAGATTCCAGATTAACATGGGATGTGCAGGGGATTTGAGTGGCTCATCTACTTCTGTCTCCAACCAGGCAGAGAGAGGAAGAGAGCCAATTAATTTTATAGAGGGAGGAAGAAATAAGCTTTGTCAGTTCCTCATTCTTGTCCCTTCTGCTCCTCTACTTCTGTAGCTTTGTGGGAACTTTGGAAATGTGATTGGCTATCTTTAAAATGTATTTATCCAGAGTTACAATTAATCAGACATTCATCAGGCAGTCTATCTTTTCTTTTGAGGTTTTTCATTGACTCTGTGTTTGTTATAACTAGAAATTATGTAACACACATGTAATACCTTGAAACACGAAATAACACTATCATAAGTAGTAGTTGTTTATCATTCAGTATGTGCTTTTATATGTATTAGGGACCCAAGAGCGCACAGAGTACGAGGGGGAAATAGCTCCTGGTACCTGCTGTCTCCTTATCTCTCATTCACTCCTCAACTCCCTGAAATATGACTCCGGCTCCTACAAGTTAATTGAAATATCTCTTGCCAAAGTCAATGATGACCTCTGTTGATAAATTCAGTGGAGAGTTGGCCTTTATCTTATTTGACCTCTCAGCAGCAATGCCACAAGGCTGACTAGTTTCTCCTTGAAAAAGCCTCTTCCCAGGCTCTTGGGATACCACACTGCCTAGCTTTCCTACCACTTACCTCTGCTGCTTCTCTCCTTGATCTTTAGCATGTTTCTCCCTTCTTTGCAAATCATCAAATGTTGTTTCTCAGCATTCTGCTCTAGGATCCCTCTTGTTCTCCTGTTCATATTCTCTTTTCCTCTCCTGTTCTCACTTCACTCAGCCTCCTGGAGTAAACAAAACCATCCCAATGTCTCTGCAATCCCTAATTTCATAGACACCATATAGCTTCTTATGTATCTGATTGTTTAAAACCTTATGTTTTCATCTGAATCTTCGCACCTGTGCACTAGCCCATTTAGCAAATTACCACTTGTATAGCTTGATTTTGTTGTCTCACAGGTGCTTTTGTTTTACTGTAATCAAGAAAAACTCATCCTCTTCTCCCACAGATTTGACTCTCATCCATTTTGCCTTTCTCATTGAATGGTAGGAATGTGCAACTCATAGTGTAAGTCAGAAATATGAGTGCCATGGTTAATGTGAATTTGAGTCACATATGGATATTTGTTTCTATCTTGTTTTCCTGTTTTGTTTTGTTTATTGAATCCTCCCAGTGGCAACAAACCTCAAACTGAATTCCTTGTCTCCTGTGAATAAAAAAAGTGCCTCCTGCCTAGGGAGCGCTGTTCTTTTCTGTGCCTCTGTTGGCTGATAATTGTCTTCAGAATCAGGGCGGCAGCATGTCATTTCTAGTTAGGGTTGTGCCAGGAGGCCTCTGAGCTGTGGGAATGAGCCAAGCCCTCCCCACCCCCACCCCGCAAAGGTATATAGTAAGACAGCCAAGATGAGCTAGGAACTGGAATTTTAATTTTCAGTGTTGGTGGTACAGAGATGTGGATGAGGGATTGTTTTAGCATAAGAAATTAAATACCTGTCAACATTGTCTGTAGTATTAGCATAGAAAAAAAATCATTTGCAGCAGTTTTCAGGGCTTAGATTCAATGAGTAGTTATTGGCATCATTATTTAGTGGGAGAATTTTTATTCACAGACTTGATATATTTCTGCATCCTAATTTCAATGTATTTTTTCCCTGTTAGCAAGAAGAATGTTATCTGTTAGATTTGGTGGTGGAAGCAAAGCAGAAGGAAGCAGAGAATATGAAATTGTGATCTCAAGCAGTAATAATATTTAGGAAAGGAAACCATCCCAGGAGAAAAAATTGAGTAAACTTGATAGGTTTTCTAATTTATAAGTGTTCTTACATATCTCACCAATTTCATGCGCTCTCTGCCATGTCTATGGTATAGCTTAAACATCACTTTAGCCCTAAGGGAACTGGGTTGGCATGCTTTAGCACAATATTTTTACCAGCTTTAGAAATGATCCTTATCATTTTTCCTGGGGTTATGATGGGTCTGAAGAAGGTTAGTAGCAGAAGACAAAATAAGAGGCACTATTTTACAATGAGAGAATGACATTTAAATCCTTACCTTTCAAAAATTGTTTATTAGCCATGCTGACCTCTCTCTGAGGAAGTATTGAAACATGAAAAAATATGAGATTTTAAGCTTTTTTCTTTTTCATAACCATCAGGAATATGTAACAAATTCATGCCCCTTAGCAATGGGTATTTTTGAGCCCTGCTAAGTAACATGGTGTTATTGGCATGAACTATAAAACATTTAGGACATATGTTTACCAAGAAGATTTAAATGATCATCAAAGCTCCCATATACCTCCTGAAAATTCCGCAGAGTGAGTTTTTTTAAATCCAGCTCATGAGATACTGAACTAACATGGGAAAGGAGTCTGGAGGCATTAAGCATATTCATTTAGCCAGTAATTTCTGTCTTATCTATTATCAACCTTTATTTAGAGTGGTTAGTAAGCAGCTAAAATGAGACTGATTCTGGTTTATTTAATTTCCCTCATCTCCACTTAAATGAAAGGCATTAAGTGGCAATGAGTTGACCAGGCCTCTGAGAGAGGGATGAGAGGAGAAGAAGAAAAGCACATGTGCAGTTTCATCTGAGATTGGACAAAAAGCCTCTGGGTTATAAGGAACTGACTCTGTCTTTCTGGAGAAGCTGCAGTTTTATCTGGAGAATACAGGAAAGCACATCACAAGGCATAAATATCATATATATTTTTTTCTTCTGCAGCGTGAGATAGTTTTGACTTTTGTTCCTATACTCTTTAGGCTCAGGGTTAGGTCACTAGGGACACAGACAGCTTGAGTGTAGGATGGAGCATCTGGGTCGTATGTACACAGCATTCAGCAAACATCTCATATGCCCACACTTTAGACAATTCTGACAGCTGCTGGAACAAATTATTTTTCCAGTACAATTATACAAAACTAAAAGCAGTCAGCAATTGTATTTATCACTGTGAATTGTATTCCAAATCTTATTCTCTCTCTGAGATACTCATTTTAATGAGCCAAAGATGTTCATGTAAAAAAATAAAAGGTTTTGCATGTAAGCATCTTCAAAAATGTTTTTATACCGTCTGGTGGTTTTACTACATTTCCTCCTGAACATATTATGATACCTAGGTTAGATCCTACTATAGCCAAAACTCAGGTCTGTAATTTGGTGAAATGCTCTATTATAGTGAGTTCGTGAGACCTTATTGTCTTGATTCACTAGGTACAGACTGAATGTTAGGAAATGGGCCATATAGAATTTATGATGATGCTTATCTTCAGTCTTCCTAGAGAACGTAGGTTGCCCAATGAGTGAAATGACATAACAATAAAGCGTATTTATTTAGCTTAGCTTTCTGAAACCAAGGATGCTATAGGACATAGGAAGCTCAGAACATTGAAACTGTTAGCAAATCCATTAATTTTAGATTTTTTGGGCTTCAATTGAATTTCTTTTTTTCTGCCACCTTGCAGGAAGTGCTAATAACCAATGGTATGAATAACTCATGATAGAAGCTAGACGTGGTATCATTTCTCTTATATGCTCATTGAATCTTTTGCATATTTGCATCATAGCCATAACTTGTTCGTCTTGTATTTGTGTGTGTCTTCCCTGCAGACCATGAATTGACATAAGAAATCCTTTAGGCCAAATCCTGCCCACTTCTTTTTTTTTTATAAATAAAGTTTTATTGATAACACAGTTCCATGCATTTGTTTATTTAGTGCCTGTAGCTGCTTTTGTGTGGCAATGGAAGAGATGAGTAGTTGCAATAGAGACTATATAGCAAGCAAAGCCCAAATATTTACTATCTGATCTTTAACAAAAAATGGTTGCAGAACCCAGCTCTAGCCTATGACCCCTTAAGAAGCGGAGATTCTTTTTTTTGTTGCCTAGGAATCCCAAATGCATTCCACAGTACTTGGCATATGGTAGTAGGCACTCAATATCATTATTAAGAAGCATCAGTAGCGTTGAGATTAGTCAAGTGCTTACTGTCTTGCAGGCACTCTGCTAAGTGTTAAGTGCCTTTAGCTGTATTATTTTATTGATTCTGCTCAACAACCTCGTGAGGTAGGTATGCTATCATTGTCCTCATTTTGTAGGTGAAGAAACTAAAACAGAAACAATGCTGAATGATTTTTAAAAAGTCACACAGCTGGTATGTGATGAGGAGGAGAAAGATGCTGATTGATTTTCAAAAAGTCACATAGTTCATGTGTGGTTGACCAGTATTCATAAATTCAAATCTTAGTACCTATACTCTCTAAGTGAGTAATGAAAACTCAATATAGTGAAGCAAAGAGCCTGAGTCACCTACAAATTACAGGGCCCCAAGAAGGACACATGCCAGAGGCCACCATCCTAGAGGGCTGCACCTTTGTGAGACAGTGAGAAATGGCTATTCTTCTCTTCCTCACTGCTCTCAACTTTTTAAAAATCTTCTCTATCTGTTGCACTGGTAAGTAAAGGTCTGCGTGTGTCTTTTGCCAGGCAGGGATTAATAGAGGACTAACATGGGCCAAGGTGAGGCCTTCTGGGGAAGGAAAAAGCAAGAATGGCTGCTTGACTGTCTCTAAGTTAAGTCTCATGGCTCTGATTTCTGTGCTCTTCAGCCTAGGCAGGTAGGGGAGCAGATGAGTGTTAGAACAGAAGCTGTAATGTGGTCATGGCTATACATTTGGCTGGTTCAGATCCTGTGTCATATCTCTAGGAAATCTGATTGAAACAGTGGGTTTTGGGTGGGGGGTGGTAATGACTGAACCAAGGGGTCCCTAATGTCTGCCGGAACCAGCAATGGGAAACGTCAGTAGCTGGTAAATGACTGACAACCACTGTCTGCCTCAAATTGCAATAATGATAGCTTTGTCAAGTAGTAGGTAGTAACTGCAAGAAATTTACTGACCACACTAGCAACCAATCATTTTTATGTGAAGAATAAAAAATGACAGAGATTTAATAACTATTTCAATACTCCCAATTAGTTATTAAAGGGAAATAATGTGCTCAGTATATACTGATAACCAGGGTGAAGAGTGGAGTCAGCCAGTTTACTGACCATGGCAATATCTGAACTCCCTAACAAAATACCATTAAATATATGTTTAAACGTGTATAGTAGTAAGCATGTGTATAGCAGGATGGCTCATTGATTTGGCTCAGCAGAGAACTTCATTTTCTCTTATGTATTTATTTTTAATTTTACAAGATTAACTGAATTCTAATATTGTCTCTCAACGAGGAGGTTGAAGTGCAATGTTTTAATCAAATAATTTGATAGTCTCAAATAACCTAAAGCTATTCTCAGATTGTTTATTGATTCCTTCTGGTTTATTTCCCAGTGTCATTATTCTTCTTGTCTTCCATGGTTCCCCCAACCAGAGCACTGTGGCCTGTGCATACCCACAAGTAAGCACTGGGAGTGGTGGAGAAACTTGGGAAGTGTCATTAAATTTTCAGGACACCAGGATAAGAATCACTGTGCCAAGCCAGTCATTTACAGAAAGGCAAAACCATTTTGCTTTAGATTCTCTTGTTACCACCTCAGGGGTCCATAGATATCGTCTGAGTTCTTTGTTGTTCTTACTTGGTCTGTTTTTCTTGAAGGAAAAAATCACTAGGTTTGTTTTGATGTACAATTTTACTCAATAAACTCTGAAATTAGAATACAGAAAACATAAAATTATGGAATCAAGCAAGCAGTAATCATTTTGTGCAAAATGCCGGAAATCTACAACTATGGCAATTAGTGTGGCACACCTAGCTGAGATCAAATTTGCATAGTATTAATGCCTAAGTGATACTCCAGGGGGCTCAAAAGAATAAAAAAATTTCTAATCCAAGGGGACTTGCAAATGATAAGCACAGGAAACAAGCAGGGTCTCTTCACTCACCTGGCAAATTTATATATCTTCTCTTTTAAAGTTGCTGGTGAAGTTTTTTTCTTTTATTTTTCTAATCATCAAAGAATGACTTTCTACCATGAATTTTTAAAGCACTGTTCATTCTGATAACTGCCATATACTTCAGTTTATTCTCATAATACTCCTTTAAGGTGAACATAAAGGCTTTTCTGCTTTCAAATGGCCTCGTGTTCCAGAATCCAGTGGTTTGCCTGGAACAGTCTGAAAGTGTTAATATTGCTGAGTAACAGGAACTCAGATTCTGACTTTGAAAATTCTTTTCCTTAGTGTGAGGAAAATCACATTTTACCTGCCCATAAAGTCCTGTATTTTCTCTTTCTTTTTTGTCTTAGTTCTAAATAGCTATAATTAAAAAAAAGTACTAGATTACATTTAGTCTCACACAATGTGAGAGAAGCAGACTATATCTAAACCCTTCTCAGCTTTGATTTAGTTACTTTTCAGAGTCTTTGGAAAGTAATGTCTGCACACAGGGAGAACACTTCATGAAAGACAACAATAGCAAACAAGGATGTGCTAAACACTCTACTGTATCATATGGGAAAGGTTTTATGGATGAAGAAACTGAAGCTTAAAGAAATTTAAATAATTTATTTAAGAGCACATAGCCAGTAAGTGGGAAAGCAGAGATTCATACCCAGGCAGTCTGGCTCCAGTGCCCAGACACTGAATATTGTTTTGCTATAGATTGGCTGTATTTTTTTTTTTCTTATCTAGATGGATGTGAATTTCTGTTAAGCTAAAGCAGAGATAAGCATAGCAGATAGGTAACCAGTGCCAAGAAATAAAAATGGGCATGATACCTTCAAAGTGCTTCTAACTCTTAAGGTCATCCTGGAGACATTAGCAGACATAACAAAGAGTAGTTCTGTTACTTTTTTTCACTTATTCAGATTATAGAATATTGTGCTTTGGAGGGATTGATCTCTGAAGCTCTCCTTTTCCATCTCCACTGAAATGTGGCCAATTTGTTCTATGGCCATTTAACACCTTTGGTTGGTGCCTGAAGTCTTCCTTTAGTTTCAACAAGGTCACGTAAGTGTTGGTGGAAGTTGCATTTCTATATAGTCTTATAACCTACTTTCTTGGCTTTTCTACTCTACTCCTCTTCTGTACTTATATTATTTGCCCCTATCACGTTTCATACATGTGTCGTACTAAACAGCAAGTGAGTAAAAAGAACTCCCAAGGGCTGTGTGGATTCTCAGAGTAACTAAAGCAGGCCATCATGCTAAAGGTGCTGGCCACGATGGAGCCATGCACCAGAGATGCTGCCATGAGACACTGGTGCCTATCAAAGTGTGACCCAGTGATGACTGTTCAGTTATCCCATAGTGGAGGACAGTGCACAAGTGCTCCATGATCCTGCCGTCACTTAGATAGACCTACTTTAATGACATTAGAAAAGTAAGGAAAATGGTATTTTAGATTGTGGACAAAAGTGCTGTTTTTAAAAAGTGTCATTCAAGATACCTCCTAGTCATACCAGGATTCTAATGAAAAGACTTGTTTCCAATTTCCAGGCTGACACAGCTCTTTGTACTCCCCTAGCTGTAACATTTTTCAATGTGTAGCAGACCTCAAATAAAAGTCAGGCAGTAACTTCATCACAGAATCGTATCCCAGCCCTGTAGCAATTCTGTAATTACCAGTTAGCAAATGCCTGTCCTGTTGTGCACTTGTGTCTACCTGACCATAGGTTTGTAAGAGGTAGAGAAAGATAACACATCCTCAAAATGCTCATGGTTTGATTTTTACAAAGACAAATATCAATTATTTGTTCCTAAAAATGCACATTTTTTATGCATGTCCTTTATTTTTTTAATTGTACATGTTTATACATGTGCAACATGATTTTTATATATGTATGTATGCCTATAAATGCATTATGTATGCATATTTATGTATATATATCTATATTATATACACACACAGTGAAATGATTACTACAGGTAACTAAATTAACTTATCACTTTCCATAGTTATATCTCTCTTTCTCCTATTCTGTCTCTCTACCTTTTTTTTTTTTTTTTGGTAACAACTCCTAAAATCTACTCTCCTAGCAAATTTCTAATCTACAATACAGTAGTATTTACTGTGATGCTACTGTCATACATTGGGTCTCTAAACTTACATATCCTACATAATTGTAAGTTTGTACTCCTTGACCTACATCTCCCCCATTGTCTCACCCCCCACCCCACTTACCCCTGGTAAACACTCTTTAACTCTGTTTCTGTGTATTCACATTTTTAAAAATTCCACATTTAAGTGAGGCAATGAAACATTTTTCTTTCTGTGTATAGCTTATTTCACTTAGCATAATGTCTTCTAGGTTTATCTGTGTTGTTGCAAATGGTGGAATGTCCTTTTATTAAGCTAAATAATAAGTTCTATGGAAGTAGATATTTATCCCTGGGGAATTTTACACAAATTATCTTTGACAACCTCAGCCAGGGGTTAAACTTATTTCAAAGGAATTATAAACTTTGTCATGCATTGAAAAGCTAGAATTAGGCCTCATTTTATTATGGCAAATTGAAAAGTTTGGTTTATGTTACACTTATTGAAAATCAGATGATTTATGCCAAAACATAGCTCTGTGCTGATTTCTTACACCTGTCTGTACTAGTGATATTGCTTTATATTGTACTGTTTTGAGGAGATGATTCGGTATCTTGTCTTTCAAACTTGTGAATATCTGGTTTCATTTAGATATATGGCAGTATAAAGAGGGCTGTCTTTATCCTTTTGGGCTGCTATAACAAAAATACTGTAAACTGAGTGGTTTATAAACAACAGAAATTTATTTTCCATAATTCTAGAAACTGGAAAGTGCAAGATCAAGGTGCCCATAGATTTGTTGAATATTGCTTTGCCATAGATTGGCTATATTGTTTTTTTCATATCTAGATGGATGTGAATTTCTGTTAAGCTAAAGTAGAGATAAGCATAGCAGATGGGTAACCAGTGCCAAAACATAAAAATGGGCATGATACCTTCAAAGTGCTTCTAACTCTCACGGTCATCCTGGAGACACAACAGACATAACAAAGAGGTTAGCCTTTTATGTAATTTCTTATTCATTCCATAGGACACCCTTCTGGTGAGGTCCTCACTTCCTGGTATGTAGAACGGCAACTTCTTACTGTGTCTTCATGGTGGAAGGGACGAGGCAGCTCTCAGGTACCTCTTTTAAAAAGGCATATGATCCCATATATGAGGGCTTTACTCCATGATCTAATCACCCCACAAAAGCCCTACCTCTTAATATCATCACCTTGGGGGTTAGAATTTCAACATATGAATTTTGACAAGCTACAGCATTCAGACCATAGCATGGGGTCATAGTCCAGACAATACGCATTTGCCACTGTAAGTTGTATAGCACTCCCAGGTAGTTTTTTAGATCAGAGAATTAGATGTTCTTGTTTTGTTTTGTTTTGGTGTAAGTCTATTTATTTGGAGATTTTGTGGCTCTGGTTCTTGGTCATGTAAAGGAAGAGTAGAAGCAAGGCCTATCCCCAATAAAACTGGAAAGTTCTAGAGCTTTAAATCTAAAATCTAACCTAGCCTTTTATTTATTTTCTCATTCATTCCATAGGACACCTTCTAAGTGACTGTGATACATCAATGGACAGGACATCAATTAGGTCAGCTTCCTCACTTTTTGCCAGCATTCCCTGTTTCTCTCCTTCTCTTGGGTTCATCACTCCTTGAGCAAATATTTATCGAGTATTTATAACCTATTGAGTACTATCCTAGTTCTCTAATAGTTTTGTAATTTCTTGCAAACATATTTAGAGAAGGAGGTCAGTAATTTCTACATTCCCAAACCAACTTTACCTCTTTCTTTTCTGGGGGTGAAAATTTTGAAGTCTTGTTTGAACATACAGATAGTGGCTTTTCCTAAAGGAATTTTGGTATTAATTAGGAAATGGCTAAGTTTCTGGCCTTAGAAACCAGTGTCTATGGATATGAGCCTCTCTGGCATTCACAGATAATCAGAAGCTTTCTTTCTGCCACTTTTACTTAAAAGGTGGGAAGGTTGAGGCCATGGAGGTTTTGAATTGCCAAAGGCTTCACATCAAGTCTGTATCAAAACTGACACTGGAACCTGGCTTTTTTGATTCCTAATCTAACAGATTTTTATTCTACCTGGTCGAGTAGGAGGAGAACCTAATATAGAATGAACCCAGAGAGGACTAAAAGGCTAAAAGTTAGACCCAAAGCAGAATTTGTTAGAATTTGACTGACAAAGTGAGGCTAATGGAAGACTTCATAACTGACTGCATTCAAGGGTATAAATAGTTTCTACATCAAAAATTATGATGCCCAACACATACTAATGACTAAAGGCATAAAAAGAACACATATATTAAGGTTGTACTGTGAATATTTGGGTGACATGTAAAAAAGCTTCCTGATGTTAAATGCGGGAAGATATTTCTAGAAAAAAATTACAGAAATTTTTTTGAAACTTTTTTTTAGAAAATAATCATGTGTGTGTGTGTGTGTGTGTGTGTGTGTGTGTGTGTGTGATGTGTTTAGTTGCAAACCTACTGTTCAAATGGAATGAAGCCCAGGTAAAAAATGGAGCTGGGCTTGGAGGTAATCTGAGCCGTCATGGATTCCATGAGCTCCTAAGAGCACAGAATGGTTTTACCTTGGGGTAGAGAGTGGCTTTATTAGAGTGCTTCAGCTCTGACATTCCAGGAAGAGCTCTTTGCTTGATATTAAGAAATAGTTTGGCAGTGTGTGTGATATTCAACAGCAATTGACTCATGCCCTTTCAATTAAACTAAAGTGAATAATCAGTGCTGTCCTCAACATAAGGCCTTTCACACAGTGGGTTCTTGACAATATTTGATGAACAAATTCTGTTCTTATGTAGAGTAGAGAGCTCTAATTCTCTAAACGAGTTGGTGAAAAGCAATGAGAAGTCATGGTACAGAGTTAATTTTGGCTTCTTAGCCTCTCTTGACAGTGTATTGGATTTCACCCCATGGGATGGCTGCCAATGATAAAATTTTCCCAGCTCTGCTTGTATTTGTAGTCTGGGCAAGAGCTGGAAGGGCTGTGGCAGCAGAAACATGAGACACAGACCCGGAGCCAACCTGATTCAGTCAATATCTTCCTGCTCAGCACTTCAGAAATGTTTCCTGTATTAACCTCTTTGGACAGTAATTAAGGAAGGAAGGATATTTTTGAAAGAGCAACTTACAAATGTGAACAGATATCTAAATGTGCTCTGGGTTGGACATGTTTTACAACTAGGTCTTTCACAAGTGAATTTTTTCCCCGTTTTTCTTGGTCTGGCCTCTCATGGCTAAGGGGAAGTGACTTCAAGGCATTATGGATTTTGGATGTTGCCAAGCCAGTCTACCACAGAATATGTAGCTTTGGAGAGAAGTAAGTCATTTTCCTAGGTTCGCTGACTTTTTATGGACCTTACAAATATTTTCAGTACTAGCATATAAGGAAGATTTTATCTTTATAGGCAGAAGGACATTTTGTAACTCTTTCTGCTCCACCTCTGGGAAGTACGTTTTTAAATGGTGCCTTCTTTATAATTTTTTCTTCTCTTGACTTATTTAACACGCAAATAGCATAAAAACAACAACTCAGAAATAGACAAAAGAAGTTGCCCCAAATATCACCACTCAAATGTGTTTTAATTTTCAGTGATTCTTTATAGGCATTGTTCATACAAATATTATATAGTGTTAATCAAGTTGTAGACAGAATTATGTCCTCCATTTCATGCCAAACTTGATGTTTTCATATATTCCATGTTGAATAATTTTCATAAATTAGCACATTAGTGGTTATTTTTTGTGGATGTATTCCATCTTAAGACTTGCTCTGCTGTTTTATGCTTATTCAAAAAGCGTCCAAGATTTCTTACTACAAAAATTGCTGAAATGAGTGATTTCACATATGTAGTTTTTTTCTTTCTTTTGAAAACAACTCAGTATATAACATATTTTCAAGTAGACATAAATTGTGGAAAGACTAAATTTAGCTCATTAACATATACATTACCTCACATAGTTATCATTTTTGTGGTGAGAACACTTTACATTCACTCAGCATTTTTCAAGAAGACAGTATATTATTCATTACAGTCATCATATTTTACAATAGATCTGCACTTGAAAACGTCATGTTGTACACAGTAAATACACACAATAATCTGTCAATTTAAAATAAAAATAAGTAAATAAGTCATAAAGCAGATAATCTTTTGCTCAGAGAAATTTACATTTTGGTGGAGGTAGACATTCACAAAATAAAACAAGTGGGTAGCAGTTGCCATAGCAGCTGGGTTCAGTGAGACAAGGACATTGGTGAATTTCTTTTGAGCAGAATGTTATATATATGTGTGTATATATATAACATATATAACTTCACATATATATAACATATATAACTTGATATAAAGTGATGTTCTTAAGTCTTGAAAGATGCGTGGAATTTAACCAGGTATGTGAAAGCAGAAAGGAATTGTAGGCATAAGGAAGGGCTTGTGCAAGGGCATAGAGGCCTGGTAAATTCTGGGAACTGCCAGGAGTAGGACTGACTGGAGGTCCATGTGCAAGAGGGCCAGCTCCAGGGCTGAGGTGGGAATCAAATGATGAAAAGCCTTGTGTGCCCAGTTTGGGAACTGGATTTTATCGTGTAGGCAATGACAGTGCAATGATTATGACACTTCAGGTAGGAGGTGAAAAGCTTTGGGCTCTATGAGTTTTATGTGCTTGTGGGCTCAGGAGAGAACTAAACATTTTAAATTTGTTGATATGCAGGACACTTGGAAATACCTGAGTAGAGGACATCGCTAAGGAGGATTGTGTAGAATGAGGCAGGCCAAAGAGTTGGGAAGTAAGGGCAGTTATGGAGGAGGGAGGAGGGTGGGAAGAAAGCAGAAGTATAGGACCCACTAGGAAGGCAGCAGGGGAATCAAGTTTGAATAGTCAAAATTATTTATTGGATAAGTAAGTGTTGATTAAAAAAAAACTTATCTCCTTGCTTTTTGTTTGGAGAGTTGTAATTCCTTATTATCAATTGGTGTGAGTTTTCTCTATCATGTAGGCATTAATTAGTTCATTGTAAAAAGCCATATTTGACATTCATTCTTCCTAGTTCATTTTTGTGCTTTTAAGTTTTTGATTTTATCTATCATGGGTGTAAAACTTTTAACAGTTGAATTGTGTTAATTTTACTTTGTGACTTTTTTTTTTCTTTTGTATGGACGTCTAGGCAGATTAATTAATATGGATTGAAGGGATGAGGGACGGAGGTAGGGATTCCAGATAGGAAACAATTATGATGTCCTGAGGGCCTGAAATAATGGAAGAGGCAGTAGGATAATTGGTGGTGCAAGAGTTATTACAGAAGTAAAACTTACAGGTCCCTTATAAGCAATGGTAAGCATTAAGAAACAATGTTTGGAAGCTGAAGTTTTAGAGAATGGAAAAAAAAGGATATCAGAACTTTATGCTTTTTAAATTTTCAGGCAATTTCTAGTTGTTTTACATATATTCAATCATTCAAAACTATTTACTGAGCACTTGCTATGAGCATAACACTGTTTTATGTGCTCAGGCTGTATTAATGGACAAAGCAAAGATTCCTGTCTAAACTTACATTTTTAGAGATAAAGGTGATAATGATAAACAAAAATAATAATAATAACAGATGCAAAGTACATCATGCATTTGAAGTCAAAGTGATTACTATTCTGTTTTCTTTTCTGGATTTACTTCTACCTTTCTCTTTCTTGCCTATAGCTCTGGGAGTCTGACTTTTACAAATTAATTAATGGGCTCTCTTGCCTTCTGGCCTCCAGCTGAGTTCAACTAATGGGAGCTACTAAAAGGAAATCAGAGCCAGGGAGGAGAATGAGAGTTGTTCTTTTGTCTGCTGATCTAAATGTTGACAGTGGCTGGGCTTATCTGGCAAAAGGCACAACTTGTGTGAAATGCTTTCTCCTACAGGATTCACAAGCTTCCAGCAAGCTGCTGCTTCCCTCCCTTGCCTTGCTAGCTAAGATTGGTACCAGAATCCTGATGTTCTAACATTGCTGTGCTACATAGTTAACTATTCATAGTTAATTTACCCGTTTATTTGCCCAATAGCATCTTCAATGCCCTCCATTTCAGTGAGTCATTTGTTTTCTACCAACTCTGACTGGTGTAAGTGATAAATATTAGCTTAAAAAATAAAAGGAATAGAGCATGGTAAGTGGGATCAGAAGTAGGGGGATAATTTGCAGTATTAAATAAAGCATTTAGTTTGGTTTCATTGAAAATGAGACATTTGAGTAAAAAAATCAAAGGTGATGAACCCATTATTAAAGTAGATATCAGAAGTTTTGTTAGGCTGTTTTGCATTGCTATAAAGAAATAACAGACTGAGTAATTAATAAAGAGGTTTAATTGGCTCACAATTCTGCAGGCTTTGCAAGAAGCATGGTGTTGGCATCTGGTCAGCTCCTAGTGAAGCCTTGGGGAGCTTTCCATCACGGCAGAAGGTAAAGCAGGAACAGGCACTTCACATGTCAAAAAGCAGGAGCAAACGTTGGGGGGGAGGTGCCACATATTTAAATGACCAGATCTCATGTTAACTCAGACCAAGAGCTCAGATACCACCAAGGGGTTGGACCAAGTATTCATGAAGGATCTGCTCCCATGATCCAAACACCTCCCACCAGGCCCCACTTCCAACAGTAGAAATTATATCTCAAAATCAGATTTGGGCAGGGACAAATATCCAAACTTTATCAGAGGTAGAATCTTTTTCTGGTGGAGGGAGCCACTACAGGTAAGGTAATAAGGATAGCGTGTCCTATAATGTGGAAGAAACAGCAGAAAGTCAGCACGGCTGGAACATGGTGAGTGAATTGGTTAGAGCACAGATATACTTTGAAGTAGAAGAGAAAGGGAAGGGTTATGCATGCTTTATATCTTGGGCTGCTGGTAGGATGGATTTGTTTCCCTTTCAGATGTAGTGGGAAGAGATCGATTCAGTTTTAGGCATGCAGAATTTGAGATGTCTATTTGGTATCTCTAATTGAAAATATCAAGTAAGTTGATACATAATTTGAAGTAATAAATTAAGATTCATCAAATAAGTCTGTACTGTGTAATACAGTAGCCACTGGCCACATGCACTAGCACATTTAAGGTGACACAATAGCTTATGCGACTAGTGGTAACTGTATTGGATAGTAAATATATCTAATACAGTAGATATATTCTATTGCTATTGGATAGTGAATATATAGAACATTTCCATCACAGAGGAAAGCCCTCATGAACAGTGATGATCTAGGCGGTATTTAAAGTAATTAGATTTGATGAAATCGTTAATGAAGGGAAAGGAGAAGATAAAAGACTGAACTTTGGGGTGATGCAATATTAAGAGATTAGACAATGGTGGAGGAAAAAACAAAGACCTGAAAAGGAAGTGGATAGTGAAGTACAAGATTAACCAAGAATAACTGATGAAATTGTATCATTTCATCCTCATGACAAAATTAAGAGGCTTACAGTATTTTCAACATTATTTAGGGGAGAGAACTAAAGCTCAGAGAGTGAAGGCACATGTCTTTTATGACACAGCTAGTATCAGAACATTTAGGAATTGAGACAAGAATGTGTGAGCATCCTCCTTTGGGTGGGATGTAGCTGGCTGTGGATGTGATGATGGTGACTACTCTTGGCCGTGACCATAAGTGAGTCCTCACCAAAGATGCCTCTTCTAGTGGATTTAAGGAGTAGTTTGGGGTGTCAAGGATTCCTTTGACCGTGGAGCCATGGAGGATGGAATATAGTAACAACAGCTGCTGCCTCAATTATAACTGAAGTTTAGTTCTGCTCTAATGTGCTATACTTACTGGAAGACAGTGTTTTCTTTTGAATCTCCCATCTTCTCCAAGTTTGCCATACAAGAAGAAGGGGCCTCCATTTTATGGAATCACTAATTCCTAAGATTGCTACCTAAAGAGCTTTCTGGGTTGCCTGTTTGGGTATTTCTTATTGCAAAAACTTTAATATCATTTATGTCTTAGTTTGAGTTTTCTTGAAGGCATAGCCTAAAATAAGGTTTTGGGTGAAGGTAGTTTATCTGAGAGAAGATTCTGGGAGGCAGAAATAAGGGAGTGGAGAGAATGAGGCAAGAGAGAAAGAAAAACTGTAAATGGTTAGTTACCCCCATGGGCAAATAGATCTTAAATTATCTGGTGTCCTTCTGAATGCATTGACTTCCATCACCTTTGGTTGAGAGTTACCCTTGGGGAAATTTACTTTGCACAGTTCTGGTCTACACTTGTGCACAATTTAAGCTGTGTTCCCAGCTTCTTGCTGAACCAGACAAACTAGAGATGCTGCAGCTTGTATTTATGGTGGGACATGGGCACTGTGCATAGAACTGTCTACTAAATCCATGTTGAAATTAGGTGGGCTGTGGGGGCATGGCATGGAGCACCTGTAAGTATAAGACGATTGGGAAACAGCATAATATGGCTGTTGGGACTAAGTAATGAGTGTGGAATTACACTATCCCCCCTTAAAATGATAATAATTTTATGTAAATGTATTAGATGACACTATAATTTATTCATCTCTGAAGTCAAAATAATTACAAGTAAAGTGTAAAAAAGGAACCCTCTCCACTCTTTCAAATTCAATACATCACTTTGGAATCACAGAATTAGGTTACAGTCTTGGTTTGCTGCTGATTTGTTGTTTGAATTTGGGGAAGCCAATTAACATTTCTGCACGTCAGGATTGTGATCTGTACAATGAAGACAAACATATTACCTCATGGGATTATTTCAAGAATTATAGAATACACACAACACAAGCACACATACACACATAGCAGTCATGACGTGCGTACTTAATACTTAGGGTTTCTTTTTCTTTTAAAACAAATCTAGTTATTTAACTCTTTTCCCACCTTAACTCATTTCTTCCTTTTTGAATGGAAGACAGAAACATAATGATTGTTAACAATAAAAATAATGGAGTAAAGGTGATGCTAATGTTCTATTAGATTCAATAAAGATTGTTGGATTCTCATGAAATATTTTGTAATTAAGTTACGGAAAAGTGAAAGAGTATATGAGAAAAAAATCAGCTTATTATCTAAATTTTATACTGAAAATCTATATACTACAGTCTAATTTTCCCTTTTATGAGATTTGAAAAGATGTAAAAACCAAACTACTGTTTCTACTTCCACTTAAAGTAATGGGCATATTGTTCATAATAAGGTTTAATTTTCTATTAAGTGTCTTTCATCTGCCTTTCTTTATAGCATACTCATTCTCCATCGTTATTTGCTTATAGCCTTATTACCTAAAAATGAAGGGAGAGAAGAAATGCCAACAAGTGTAAACATTGAAAGGTCAGGATATTTACACACATACAATTTCACTTTTTAGAATGCATTAGCCATTACAAGTCTGGTATGTCTTTCAACTTTCAGGTATCAAATTGATGTTGTGCCATTTTCTATTCTGGAGGCAATTTTTGAGATTATAAATATGTGCAAGGGACATGAAAATGGGGCCTGAATAATTCAGAATTGAGAGCATTTTCAGCTCATGCATATGGTGAAAATAACCAAAGATGCTAGTTTTCACTGGCTGTTTATTTTTGTAACACTTCAAGTATAATAAAAGCATCAACATGAATTCTGCATTGGTTTTGTTCCCTCACTGGAGTTTTGCTCTAGAGACTGATGAATCTCTTTGCACAGCTGTGTAAATAGTATCTTGCCATTTGGCACAATGGAAGGTTGGTCCTGGTGAAGAATGGCATACGTACAGGGATCAGAATGAGTGTGAACTGGGAGAGAAAGAGCTCCCCAGTCAGGGATTTTTCTCTAATAGATAATTGCTTCTGTTGTCTGCCCAGAATATATTTATTTGGGTACCTGCTTTTTCTTTGCCTCATTAGTTCTGGTCAAGCTGGCAGGTACAGTACTCTGACTTTGGTCAATAGAGTAGGATCTACTGGTCTGATAATTATAAAATCAGAGGCAAAAAATAAAATTTTTATACACAAGGTTTTTTTTAAATTATACTTTAAGTTCTGGGGTACATGTACAGAATGTGCAGGTTTGTTACATAGGTGTACACATGCCATGGTGGTTTGCTGCATCCATCACCCTGTCATCTACATTAGCTATTTCTCCCAATGCCATCCCTCCCCTAACTCCCTACCCCCTTCTATCCCTTCTCTATCCCCCTACCCCCTGACAGGCCTTAGTGTGTGATGTTCCCCTCCCTGTATCCATGTGTTCTCATTGTTCAACACCCAGGAATGAGTGAGAACATGCAGTAATTGGTTTTCTGTTCTTGTGTCAGTTTGCTAAGAATAATGGTTTCCAGCTTTATCCATGTCCCTGCAAACGACATGAACTCATTCTGTTTATGGCTGCATAGTATTTCATGGTGTATATGTGCCACATTTTTTAATCCAGTTTATCATTGATGGGCATTTGGGTTGGTTCAAAGTCTTTGCTATTGTGAACAGTGCACCAATAAACATACATATGCAAGTGTCTTTATAATAGAATGATTTATAATCCCTTGGGTATATACTCAGTAATGGGATTGCTGGGTCAATGGTATTTCTGGTTCTAGATCCTTGAGGTATCTCCACACTGTCTTCCACAATGGTTGAACTAATTTACACTCCCACCAACAGTGTAAAAGTGTTCCTATTTCTCCACATTCTCACCAGCATCTGTTGTTTCCTGATTTTTTAATGATCACCATTCTAATTGATATGAGATGGTATCTCAATATGGTTTTGATTTGCATTTCTCTAGTTACCAGTGATGATGAGCTTTTATTCATATGTTTCTTGGCTGCATAAATGTCTTCTTTTGAAAAGTGTCTGTTTGTATCCTTCACCCACTTTTTGATGGGGTTGTTTTTTTCTTGTAAATTTATTTAAGTTCTTTATAGATTCTGGATATTAGCCCTTTGTCAGATGGATAGATTGCAAACATTTTTTCCCATTCTGTTGGTTGCCGGTTCATTCTAATGATAGTTTCTTTTGCTGTGCAGAAGCTCTTTAGTTTAATTAGATCCCATTTGTTTATTTTGGCTTTTTCTGCCATTGCTTTTGGCATTTTAGTCATGAAGTTCTGGCCCATGCCTAGGTCCTGAATGGTATTGTCTAGGTTTTCTTCTAGAGTTTTTATGGTGTTAGGTCTTATGTTTAAATCTTTAATCCATCTAGAGTTAATTTTTGTATAAGGTGTAAGGAAGGGATCTAGTTTCAGCTTTCTGCATATGGCTAGCCAGTTTTCCCAACACCACTTATTAAGTAGGGAATCCTTTCCCCATTGCTTGTTTTTGTCAGGTTTGTCAAAGATCAGATGGTTGTAGATGTGTGGCATTACTTCTGAAGCCTCTGTTTTGTTCCATTGGTCTATTTATCTCTGTTTATATAATCTATACAAAAATTTTTAACATGCATGAAAAAATCACAAGCAAAAATAAAAGACTTAACAAATTTGAAAATAATTCCAAGATATATTACATGTAGAGAACTGATATCACAAATACATAATAAACTCTTAAAATTGAAAGGAAAATAATATTTAAAAAACAGTAAAAGATGTGAACAGATAATTCACAAAAGAAATAGCCTTAAATCATAAAAGGCATTCAATTTCAGACATAAATCCAAAACTAAAAATTGAATTGTACTGAGAAACCATTTATCACTTTTCCCAATTGACGAAAATTAAAAAGTCTGACCACATCCTATTGGTTAGGTTATAAAGAAATGAGCACTCTCATATATTGGTAGTGATAATACAAATGAATACAACCCTATTGGATGGGAATTTGACAATATCTAATACAAATACATCTTAATTTACCTTTTGACCCAATAATGCTTCTTGTAAGACTTTCCTCTGAAGATACACCTGCAATAATACAAAGATAGAAGGAAAAAGAAACAAAAATATATTGTTTCTGTTTGTTTTCCATATTTGGTTTCTTATGTCCATGTTAATTTTAATATATTTTTGATTATATACAACATGGATATGCTTTTAAAGGTCAGAACTAAACCAAGGCCTATATGATATAATACAGGCCCTTTAATACAGAAGAGTGATGGAGGGGAGAGTAAACAAAGAGACTATTGGAATAGGGTAGAAAGGTGGGCATAACTCTTCCCCTGAGTATACTTTTGGTTTAGTTCTGACTTTTAAAAGCATATCCATGTTGTATATAATCAGACATACATTAAAATTAACATGGATGCAAGATACCCAGCATGGAAAATAAACAAAAGCAAATAAACCTAAATGCATTACAAGTGAGTAACATAACCACAGTGAAGGGGAGGAAGAGAAAGAAAATAACCTAAGACACTTTGAAAAGCAGTATTTTTACCATATACTCTAAGGCTAAAGAAAGAAAACCCTTCACAAATATTAAACTCTAGTTAGTAGGTTTGTTTTTAACTGGTATAGGTTAGCAATTCTAAAACGTTTGTACATTCTAGAATTAAGCAAAGAAGTAATATATGGTCCATAATGAGAACATGGTTTTTCATTGTCTGAGAAAAAAGTTACAGTTAAAGAGAAGGAAAGGCTGCTGCCAGTGCTGGTTGGCCAAAGATCACCCAGAGCATACTGTAATTGACAAGTATAGCTTGTTACTCATTGCAGTGAGAGAGGAGGCACACCATAGCGAACCAGAGTGTCTTAGAAGAGAATGTCAGAAAGAACGAATCATAGGATTTGGACTTTTGTTGGATGGGCAGTGAGTTTAGTGAAGGTCTAAAGAATTGGGGGATTTATTCAAGGTAGGATGCTGTTAGAAAGCAAGGTGATTCTGTCATTGAGCATCTCAGTAATTGTATTTATATGGAAGGCAGATGAGAGTGAGAATAAATCTATAGTTGGAAAAGAAGTAGGAGCTACTTGTTTTAGGAGAAAAAGAGAAATTTAATATTTAATGTGTAGCACAGTGACCTTATTTTGTCTATTTTTACAAAAAATTATGAAGTGGTCTTGTTTTTTCTCACATTATCAAGGTTGCAGAGTAAACTTTCCCTCATGTTTGCTTTCTGTGAGATTGTTTATGTTTAACAGGAGAATAACGTCCTAGATGTGAATGCCAAACCACCTTCAGGATACAATGGACGGCTTTTTGCCTTTGTGTGGCACTGTATTAGAATCAGTAGAATCAATATGAACTCATGGCTCGTGTACACTGATGTATTTCTTAGCCCTGTCTACTGAGAAGCCTAGAAGCAATGCCGCCTTACTGTGGATGAGCATACCTCTCAATTACATCTTGGTTTCTAAATACTATTCTCTAACAAAAGAAACAAGAGCTCCTTGGATAAAGGGCCAGTTCTGTGGCTGCAGTAGAGAAATTGCAGGATAAAACCAGAACATAATGTAGTACTGTTGCAGGATAGGAACCCTAGAATTGGGTGAGCTCCAGAATTGGAGCTTAGCCGGGAGGATTCTCGGTTTCACCCAGGAAAGAATTCAAGGATGAGCCAGTGGTGTTAGACAGCAATCTTTTAATGAACGGTACTGTTTCTTGTGGAGCAGGGCTAACTTACAGACAGTGCCCCCAGAGTTGGCAATGTATGGGCTCCAGGCAACTGTTTATATTCACTTAAACCGACTTTCAATTACACACAAATTAAGGGGCACATCAATACAAATTGAGGAGCAGATCTCACTAGGCTAAAGTCAAGGTAACAGTTGTGCTGTGTTTCTTTCTGGAGGCACTCAAGGAGAATTTATTTTCTTTCTCTTTCTAGCTTCCAGAGGCCACTCGCACTCCTCAGCTCATGGTTCTCTTTATTTATCTGAAAAGCCAGAAATATTGCATCATTATCGAGTCATATGTTAGTCAGGGTTCTCCAGAGAAACAGAACCCATAGGATATATTCTATGTTTTTAAAATTCAAATTAGATTTTTGTTTACTTGACCTGGAAGTTTTCTGCTTATTCAGATCAAGCCAGAATTTAGTAGGCTTCCTACCTATTTCATATCTAGGAATAACATGATTAATTAGCTAATACTACAGGTCTGCATAAGTCAGACTGTGCTAATTGTTGCTTTGATTCTGTGGTCCATTACAGCACCTACACCCACCTTGCCTCTGGTGGCTGATTGCTGCCACTTGACCTCTACCAACCTAGGATCCATTTTTTCATATTGTGTTTAAGTTTTCTATACTACACTTTCCATTGTACACTCTGAGCAATCATGAAGCTCTTCAAAGACTAAGGCTCCTTTCACAAATCTATTTCTTAACGTAGTGGGAAAAGGTGTACCTCCTGGACCCTCCTAATATGGCAGAGTAGGCCATAAATGACCGATCCACTCCAGCATTTCAATCTCTCTAAGTCTTTAAATCTTTTCTTCTATCTTAAGCCAAGGGAGATGGAGCATTTCCAGCTAACTCACAGTTGGCCATTGTTAACTCATTTTTCAGCCGACAAAACAAACTATTAGAGCCTTTTCTAATACCCCAGGCTGCAACATTAAATGCAAAATCTCTGCTTGGTGGGCCTCTATTCATAAGTTTCACTTGATCCATCTTTATGTTCCTTCCATTATAATTCCACACTCTTAATGCCCATTCTTACACATGTTCTCTGGATTTCTGCTTGTATAAATTGAAAAACTTAAGTAGCTCTTTTAAAGTGTGACAGACATACCTCCTCATGAGTCACACTTTGTACTTCACTTTTAGGGGCCTTCTGGGACTTGAGTCTAGTTATTGGTCTAGAAGCAAAGAAGGGTAGTGGAATGGGTCCTGAGGAGAATCAGCATTGCTTTGCTTGGCATCTGCCTCAAATGAGGTCATTACCATTTCCTTAGGCAATGAAGGACTAATCTTCTTAGACAGAGGTAGAAAGGCCAATACTACTGTGGGTGGGGAAGCTGCTACACCTGGGGGTAGGGAGGCCACATCTGCTGGTGAAAACAGCAACAACAAACTCATCAGGATTTAGGAGCTCAGTGTCCCCACATGTCCTCATCCCAACTTACAGGATCCCATTATTTCCCAAGCAATGCCCTTACTTTAACAGTAGACACCTTGTAAGGCTGGGAGTTCAATTTTCATTGCAATTCAGCCAATTTCATGAAGGCATCTTGTGTTTTATTTTCAGCAATATCAGCGTGGCTACAGGAGATATGATTCTTTTTCAGGACATATATAGAAGCTTTTAGGTCATTTATGAAGTACTTGAGCTGTGAATTAGGATCCCTGGGCTAATCCTTTTCTTTCATCACTCTGTCCAATGACATTAGGAGCAACCAACTAATGTCATTATACTGCTTAGTTTTCCACAAATATTCAAAAGTAATAACAGGATCACTAAGTTCTTTATCTCTTGTAAGTGGTTGATTAGGAGAATTTTAGTCAAAGTTGAGATCAGAAAATATCTGTGTATCTGTATAAATAGTTCATGCTGTGAACTATTAGTGCTTTCGTACTATTAAAGATAGAGTCCTTAGCATTTTAAAATCTAATCTGATTAGACAACCAATTGCAGAAATCCTAAAACTAATTCAAGAAACATATCCTTAAAATTCTGTTTCCTTAGAACCACTCCTGGTGTCAAAATCTGTTATTAGTCAGGGCTGTCCAGTGAAACAGGATCAATAGGATAGATTGATAGATAGATCAATAGATTGATAGGTGAGAGGAAATTTATTATAGGAGTTGGCTCATGTGATTATGGAGGCTGAGAAGTCTCATGATATGTTATCTGCAAGCTGGAGAACCAGGGAAGCCTGTTGCATAGCTCGAAGTCTCAAGGCTTTGAGATGCAACAAGGACCCCTGTTTGGGCCTGCTGGTCTCCCTGACCACCTCCCTCAATGCCAAGCATAGAAATAAAGAAAACTTTTTTAATTCCTCCAATGGCAATTCTGGGAACCTAGCTAGCCTTGCAACCAGCAATTAGAGAGGTATATAAACAACACATTCGGAAGAAGATAGTAGCTTAAATAAGTCATCCACGGAAGCCAGAAACACATTATTTGGTTTTCTGTAGAAATTAAAGATAACAACTTGGCATATATTCTTGAAGGTTTTTTTTTTTCAGAAACTAGTTGGAAAATTCTGACCAACCATTGTCATATAGACCTCAGACAAACTGGAACCAGAAAGTACATAAAAAAAAGTTGCAGAAATTCTCCAGCCATTAGCTCACTTGTGTGAACTGCCCCAGCCCCTGCCTTTAAAAAGTGCTACTTGTCCTAGTGCTATCATTCCCCATTAGGACAAGCAACACTTTTTAAAGACAGAGGTTGGGGCATTTCAGAACTTAAAGTATAATAATAATAATAATAATAATAATAAAAGTATTGCTTGTAAACCATCAGAGACTTGAGATCTTAAGCATTAGCTGCTGATTCTCCTTGCTTGGCACCATAGAATAAATGTCTTACTTTCTTTCACTTGTAAATCCTGGTGTCAGTGTTTGGCTTTGTTGCACTGGGTGAGTGACCCAAGTTTGGTTCAGCAACAACCTGAGAATACAAGAAGACTTCTGGTGCTAGTTTCATAATCGGAAAGTCAGAGAATGTGTAGTTTTGCTACTCTTAAAAGGCAGGAAAACACTGGTGTCCCAATTCTAGAAGAGAGAGGTTAATTTGCTCTTCTTTTCTGCCTTTGTATCTTATTTGGGCTTTCAACTTATTGGATAGTTGCCTCCAGTTGCATCTACCTGGATAATCCATGGCAATTTTTCTATCCCAATGTCTGTAGCATTAATCACATCTACAAAGTCTCAAAGTCTCTTTTGCCCTGTAAAACGACATATTACAGATTTCACAGATTAGGAATTGGACATCTTTAGGAGGCCATTATTTTGCTACCACATACATGATAAACAGTAAAATGACAACTAAAGTAACATAAAAGTTTTAGCTACTATGCCAACAAGGGATATAAAATGGAATCACAAAAGTAAAGCTGAAAATCAAAAGGGAACAATCCAAAGATGGAATGGAAAAGAATACAAATCCCAAGATGTTAAAAAAAAAAAAGAATTTAATGTAACTGATTGAAACACCCCTATTAAAAGGCATATGTTGTTACATTGCATTTAAAACAAGAAAACCTAACTCTAAAGCTTGCTTTTTGATGCTGTGAATAGCAGTGATAAACTTCTAGCCAGATTGATAAGGATAAAAGGAGAAAATACACAAATTATCAATATTACAAATGAGTAAAGTGATATCATTACAGATTCTACCAATCTTAAATGTATTAAACAAGATAATATTACAAAAAACTTTATATTGACAAATTTTACAATTTAGATGAACAATTATTTTGACAGACACATACTATCGATACTCCCTGAGAAAGAAATAGAATATACACATTATTCTTTATTTATTACAGAAATGAATTTGTGATAATCAACTTGTTTGTTTCAGGGTATGAAATACATTCTGACGCTGGTATTTGTATTAGACAAAGCAAATGTGTTAGGTTTATATGATATTTATTTTCTGACACTATTCTGTATTATGGGCTAAAACAAGCAATACAGATACAGATGTAAGCATAAGACTGAGGAGGTTAAACGTATCTCTTTAGTCCTGAATTTGAGTTGAAATCTTTATTTTTGTTTTCTTTTGAGTTAGTGTCTCGCTCTGTCACCAAAGCAGGAGTGCAGTGGTATGATCAAGGCTCACCGCAGCCTTGAAATCCTTGGCTGGAGTGATTCTGTTGACTCAGCCTCCTGAGTAACTGGAACGAAAAGGTGCATGCCACCATGCCGGACTAAGAACTTTTTTTTTTTTCTTTTTGTAGAAATGAGATCTCACTATGTTTCCTGGGCTAGTATTGAACTCCGGGGCTCAAGGGGTCTCCCTGCCTTAGCCTCCCATAGTGCTGAGATTATAAACATGAGCCACCATGCCCAGCCCAATTGAAAACTTTTGTAGGAACATTTAACGTGTTTTCTTTTCTTCTTATATATGTCTTTTCTAGCTCTTTCCATTGATAGGGCACAGAAAGAAAGATTAATGAGAATGAGAATGCAAAAAGAATCCCCAATGGTCAAATTATGCTCTTTGAATAATATTTCCATCCAAAAGATAGCAGAACTTCTTGCGTGAATGACTGATGTGAAGTCTAGAACAAAAATTTTAAAAGATCGACCTGCACCTACTGTGTACTTCCTAAAAAAGAATCATATAAAAGACTGCCAGTGTCATGTTAATAGGACTCAAGATTCAACCTCATTTAATCTCCCATTTTCCAAATGTGGGGCTATTTCAATGAAAATACTAACTTCGATGGATTGAAACACATCAAATATGTTTAAAATTGCAAGTTCATAATGACACCCAAAATAAAAAGAATGCATTTTGAGTAGTATAGAGAATCACTCCATTAGTTTGAAAAGTGGGCAATATAGGAGAGGAATAGAAAATGTATCCTGCCATTCTATATAATAATATACAGGGAGGACTTTCTCTTTATACATGCATTTGTAAATGTAATAAATGAAGAAGGAGTGGCAGATTATCACAACTTGAAACCCTTAATGAAGTAATGGATCTAGGATCTAGTGATTATTGGATGATAACATCACTGAAAAAGTGCCAGACAGACATCAGGTGCCTCTTGGTAGAAGTATACACCACACTCTAGCAGGTAGTGTAGTACCTAGCTTGGGCTGCTATAGCACAATACCATATACTGAGTGGCTTGAAACAACATCAATTTATTTTTTCACAGTTCTAGAGATTAAAAGTCCAAAATCAAGGTTCTGGCTGATTCAGTTTCTGGTGAGAGCTCTTTTCCTGACTTACAGACAGCTGCCTTCTTGCTGCATCCTCACATGACCTTTCCTCTGAGGTGTATGGAAAGAGGTAGAGAGAGATGGAGAGAGTGCACGCAAGCTCTCTAGTGTATCTTTTTATAAAGATGCTATTCCTATTGCCCCAGGGCCCCAACTGACAGTGTGATTAACTTTATTTCCTTGGGAGTCCCATCTCTACATATACTTACTCTGGGGATTAGAGCTTCAGCATATAAATTTTAGGGGAACAAAGCTTTCTGTTCCATAATACATATTCATATAAAAATTACTGTATTTAAGTTGATCAAGTCTCTATAACAGCTACCAGTTTTAGAAAGGACAGAGGAATATGTCAAATGGCTTCAAGGGACTATTCAGCAAAATTGTCCAAAACTCTGTGGGAATAATAAAAGTTCAACAAAACATTGCAAAGTTGAAAAAAAAAAGAATGAATGTAGAGATTAACCAATTGCAAAGATGCACTTTATTCAGATACCACTTTTTCTCATATTATGTTGTATCAAAGTCTTTTCAGGAATACCTGAATAAATACTACAGGTTCTAAATTATAGGTGGTGTTTTATCCTACTTTGTCATCTCCTCTCCTTTATCATTTCAATTGATGATGTATCATCTTCTTCTATCTTTTAGAAGCTTAGTATTACATTTTATTTCAGCATTTTAAAATATCCTCTGTCTAAGCAGAGGATACTTAGGAATAAAATACCACAGTTTCTTACCATTTCAGCCTTATCGCTTGCCTCTAATTCAGTCTGATTTATACCCCTGTTTTGTTTATAATTCTGATGTTGGTTCAAGCAGATAATTGCTATGATCTGATCTTCCTGTTTGCAGTATCACACCTACTCCAGTCCATAAATTACTCAAAGATCTTATTATTATTCATCTGCGAAATAAGCTCTTGACAGTTCTCCATTGCCCAAGTAATAGAACGGTTACTCCTTTCCAAGATATGCAGAGATCTGCCCAATCTGGCCCCAACCATCTTTCCATTCTTATCTCTCGCCACTTTGATCACTGTCTTTGCATCATACCATTACTATTTCCAGACCTTTCTGTACTCTTTGCCTTGGCACGTGCTGTTGCCCATGCTGTAATGCTCTCTTTCTTTTTTAACTGGAGCATGCCTACTCATTGTTTATAATTCATCTCCGAAAGCATCTCTGATTTTTTTGCTGTGCTCCCCATTCCCAGTGTACACAGGTTTAGTCACTCTTTGCTTTCTAACATTTCACACATTTTGTATTATCAAACTCACCAAATTGTACTGTGATTATATGTCATATCATCTTAATATACAGATCACAATTATTGATATTCAATAAATATTAAATTGAATGAATACTAGGGATATCCAATAAATATTAAATTGAGCTAATGCGTGAGAAGGTAAGTGGCTGTTTTTGGTGGAGGAAAATAAGTTCTGCTACTCCTCAACTATGCATCATTACAAAAATCTACTGAATTATGAATAAGGATGACTGTTATCCTCAAGCATTTATATATAACTTCTATGTTATAAATAAATTTTCTTTAAATCTGAGTTTATTCCTGTATAAATCTGAATGTATTCCTGTATAAACTCAGAAACACAATTTTCTAGGGGCATCTTGGGTTAAAAAAATTCTAAATGATAAGAGCCACGTTATTTTCATTTAGTTTATAGTAGTGATAAGAAATGGCTGTAGAAAACTTTATTTTAAGATTAACTTATGGTTCTAAGTAAGTTAGTTTCTATTATATAAAATTTTATAGTAGATAAGGTTTTACATTTTATACATATATATATATATAATATAAAGTTTCACTTTAAACATCAGGTATGTTTCTGAGTGTAACTTACTGTTAGACTAATTGGAAAACCTCAGTAACTACCCATCAGACTCTAACTGTTGAAAGTCATTTTTCCTTATAAAGAAACTATGTTTCTATATCACAAGTAGATGACACTTTTCCAGTCTGAAGTTGTAAGCTGGCACACTCCAGACATTTCTCAACTGAGAAACTGATAGCTAATCACATTCATACAGCTTCCAGAGCTATAAGCTTGACAGATTTGAGTGGACCGTGTTGTTTTTTGAGGAAGGATTATATTGTTCTCGAAGAGACAGAGCTCCTTACTCTGAACTGGTTTTTAAAGGTTTTACACCAGAATAACAACTGCGTCTGTAAAGTGTGTAGGGAGGAAAGCCAGATTTCTTTCATGTCTTGCATACTCTTTAGCCACTTGGAAGGGCAGATAATGCATTTTCCTATGTTTTTTTGTTTACAAAAGTGTCACCTTTGTGATTTTATATAGAACTATTTACAACCATTTTTTTGTGTGTATTATTGAACATGTTCAAGACAACACAAATGCTCACATGGTGCTATAGAAATTCAGTGTTTACCAGTCAGAATGGTTATTACTAAAAAGTCAAAAAATAACAGATGCTAATGAGGCTGTAGAGAAAACAAAATGCTTATAGACTGTTGATGGGGTGTAAATTAGTTCAATCATTGTGGAAGACAGTATGATGATTCCTCAAAGACATAAAGTCACAAATATCATTTGACCCAGCAATTCCATTACTGGGTATATATCCAATGGAATATGAGTTGTTCTGTTAAAAAGAAACATGTATACATATGTTCATTGTAGCACTGTTCACAATAGCAAAGACATGTAATCAACCAAAATGCCCATCAATAATAGACTGGATAGAGAAAATGTGGTACATATACAAAATGGAATACTATGCAGCCATGAAAAAGAACAAGATCATGATGTTTGCAGGGACATGAATGGAGCTGGAGGCCATTATTCTTAGTGAACTAACACAGGAACAGAAAACCAAATACATATGCCCTCACTTATAAGTGGGAGCTAAATGATGAGAACACATGGACACATAGAGGAGAACAGTGCAAACTGGGGCCTATTGGAGGGTGTAGGGAGGGAGGAGGGAGAAGATAAGGAAAAATAACTAGTGCATACTAGGCTTAATACCTGGGTGATAAAATAATCTGTACAGCAAACCCCCACGGTGCAAGTTTGCCTATGTAACAAATTCACACATGTACTCCTGAACTTAAGTTAAAAAAATGCAATATTTTAATACAGAAATACAGTATTTAGTTCTATCTTACAAACCTTAAAGTCAGTGTCTGGATTTGTATTCTTTTTGCAATTGAACGTGTGATAGAGAAGACTTGCATGAAGCTAGAGCGGCATAATAGACTCCTGTGCAGAATGAAGAAATGCAAAACTTGCAGTGGTCTAAGTAGATGACCACAGCACTTAATTCTTTTGACTCTGAACCGGATTCAGTCATAAGTTTCTTATGCTTGAAAGTAGGAAAACATTTAACATGTGTTTTTTTTTTTCTGTCTCAGATATTGTTTTATCTTGATATGGGCTGATAAACAAAGTAAGCTTAAATAAAACAAATCTGCTATCTTCTTTGTCAAAGCCTCCTTTACATCATTTCTCTATGAATATGCTACTTATTACTTTTCCATGAAGCAATGATCACCATGATGAAAAATGAAACACCCAGTCAGCTATAATCTATGACACATAGTAGTTAAGTGTTATCCTGCAAAGGAAATTCTATGTGCTTCCAAGTTTCTTCACATTTTGAAGACTGTGTTTAAGAAAGGAGCCTTTAGTGTATTCTCATAGATAAGATGAAAAATGACTCCAGGCCTTTTAAAAGTCTTAGTGACTTGAGGTTTCTTAACCTGTCCTGCTAGTATCAGTGTTTCAACAAAGCGCCAATGCTTGGGAGCTTCACTGACCTGGGGGAAAGAGGAGACTAGATCCACAGCTTACAATTTCATTTTTATTAAAAGTTTTCTATTCTTCCAGAGTCTGTCTGAGTCTTTGTGTGCTGAGTGATGTTAGCAGACTGAGGCTCTCTAGAAAGATTTCACGGAGGAAGAGAGTAATGATGTATTTCTTCATTGTAACCAGTGTTTCAAAGGATGACATTTTCCTTCCGAAGCCTTAGTATGCATATCTACTTACTTAGTGAGGAGAAAATGCCAACACTTCATGCCTGGTACAGAAATTAATGTCACATGGCAAATATTTTCTTTTAGAATGGGGAAAGGAGGTTGACATGCTGCCTTAGTGCATTTTCTGTTGCTTATAACAGAATTGTTGAAACTGGGTAATTTATTAAAAAAATAAATTTATGTTTTGTAGTTATGAAGGCTGAGAAGTCCAAGATTAAGGAACCACATATGCTGAGGGCCTTCTTGCTGGTGGAGTCTCTCTATAGAGTCCAGAGGCCATGCAGGGAATCACAGGGTGAGGGGGCTGAGCATGCTAGCCCAGGACGTTCTTTCTCTTATAAAGCCACCCGTCCCACTCTCATGATAATGCATTAATCTACTAACCCACTAGTCAATTAATCCATGAATGGATTAAACCATTCATGAAGGCAGAGTCCTCATAACCCAATCACTGCTTAAAGGAACCACCTCTCAATACTGCTACATTGGAGATTACATTTAAACTTGAATTTTGGTGGGGACACCATTCAAATCATAGCACATGTGTATGTCTCCGGGACAGGGAATGTTTTCATTCTATTTCATACTAAGGTATACATGACTAATAAGTAATCTTTTCCCAAGAGAAATTTTCTTTCTTTCTTTCTTTTTTGAGACACGTGGTCTCATTTTATTGCCCAAGCTGGTCTTGAGCTCCTGGGCTCAAGTGTTCCTCCCACTTCAACCTTCCAAGTAGCTGGGATTATAGGTGCACATTACCATGCCAGGCTCTCACGTTTAGTTTTTGTTGAAAGAAGAGAAAGATAACAAAAGGGCACTAAGTGGAAGGAGAAAACATTGTCATATAATTGGAAGAAATAAGAAAGAAATGGGTGGCTGGAGTACTTACAAGTCATCTTTGGTGACAACTTTACCTATGTATAACCTGGTCTTTCTACACTGTTCACATTTAAAGCAGGTTGTTGATACTGTGACTGTAGCTGTGGCTGATTTGGTATTAGCCTCTTAGATGGCTTGAGGTAGTTGCTAAAATAATGGTAGATCAGACTTACTATAGCAGTTCTTCCTCTTTTTG
The DNA here is from genome assembly GCA_036589455.1 of Ateles fusciceps. NCBI lineage: Eukaryota > Metazoa > Chordata > Mammalia > Primates > Atelidae > Ateles > Ateles fusciceps. The sequence goes on along the minus strand of JAZHEH010001685.1, from coordinate 4,441,010 downwards.
TTTTTTGCATGTAGAACTAGGTCATATCTTTTTATAATCATTCCTGAGGCTATCCTTGCAAATCTTTCTCTTCTTTCTGCTTGAATTTACCCCTCATAGGACAATAGCTCATACAATGCCTAGAAAATTCATATTTCTGCTAACATGGCAGTTGACTAATTAAATATGGGGATGATGATTCTTCTAGTCCTCTGAAAGCTGCTTTGACAGAAATTAAAAAAAAAATTCGGGAATCAATTAATGCCTATGAAAAACAAATAAAAACACATTTCTTAATTGTTATATAAAATACAATAGGCTTTGTCCTATTAGTGATAGTCTTTATTCAGAAACATTTTCATTTAAATGTGCCAATTTACCTTAAACTACTTCTAATTCTTTTTCTATTAGAGATTTTTCACAATCGAGCAGTAAATTCACTTTTTTTTTTTTTTATTTTGAGACTAAAAATCATGGAACAGGCAGCTTAGATTAGAATTTCTTACCAGCTTCCTTTGAGGTCTTTGGTAAGATCACTGACTTCTTTCTTTTCTCATTTTCTGAACAGAGGAAACTCTACTGAGCAAATTTTGGTGAATTTGTAAACATCTTAAAGTGCACAGGGTTTCATTCATTGACCAGCTTTTCTCATTTTCTCTGGTCTCCTTAGCCTGCTGCTTAAGATGCTCATAATGGAATGAAAATTTTATTTCACAATGCTTTTTGAGTGTTTGCTTTTTCCAAGGAACTATGCTAAAATGTCCAAAAATAGAATATATCTAAAAATAGAATATTCTTATTTTCCGAAAGCTGAAAGCTGGGAAAGGGGGACTAGTTAAAATATAAATACTTGGGTGTATAAGCTACACACAGCACACAATAACAAACAGATATTTATTGAGAATCTACTATGCACTTCACCTTGTGCTAGGTACTGTTGGGTGATGAATAAGTGAGTATAGTTCATGACCTAACTGGGAAGACGAAGCATATACACATGCCCACAGGCTGGTATGAACCCAAATAAATAGGCAGATTTTGACAAGAGGACATCAGAGTGCTGGAGTTATAGTCAGTGTTTAATACATGTTTAGAGATTGTTTAAAGAAGACTGGGGTAAACAGGAGTATGAAATAGCCTTAGCTGGTGCTTTAGGAATGATAAGTCTGATGTAAAGGTGGACTGGGAAGAAAGGAGGAGACACTCTGGGCAGGGAGACGATAGGAACAAAGGGAAGGAATGAGGTATGTAATGACATGACTGGGGGATGAGAGAGGTTGAGGGGGTCATGGGTTGGGCGTAAAAAGGGGACTGATGTATCTCATCTGAGGTTGTTTTTCTCAAAATAAATGGAGGTGGTGGTTGAACCTGGGATATCTGACCCTGAATTCCATGGGCTGGAGGTAAAATTGCACACACATCTACATGTAGCAGCCTGAAATTTGAGTACAGTAATGTGAACTTTAATTTTGTAGATACATATAAATTAGGTAAATATTATTTCCTTGTCTTTCTGCTATAAAGATAGCTATAAAACAGCTGCTTTAATATTGAAACAAACAGCTCTGAATGGAGAAGAAAAATTTCAGAAAACATTCAGATTTCTGAAATTATTATCTTGTAAATGACTCAAAGTCTTGGGAAGTAATTTTTTAACTGTCGAAATTCGAATACTATATAAGAAGTAACATACCATTCTGTGCTATTCCTGAGTTTCTGTTGAGGACTATTTTAAGTTTCTAAAAGGGATTTTTCTAATTGAGATATAACTTGTTTGGGATTCCTATTACATAGAAAACTCTCTAGAATTTTAAATAAACCCAATATGTATTTGTAAGAAGAAAATAAAAGAGATAGAAAACAGAATCCTACCTCTGAAATTAACAAGGGAAAATTGAGGGGGAAATACAGTATGCCTAGAAATATACTATCAACCATGGAGGCATTATTAGGTCTTGACCTGGTAAGTTTTTCTTCATAGGCTGTTTGTATTGACATATTGTGTAACATCAGGACATGAATTAATGGGTCTTCTTGAAAGAGAACTCAGATGGAAATTAGGGATGGTGTCACTTGGGGTTACATATGGTTAAAAATAAACGTAATTGCTCCAATGAAAAATATTGAAAACCATTGGCAATTTTTTGTGTGTGTTTCACTCTGCTGCAGTTTATTAACACAAGTTTTAATTAACTCCGTTGACAGTATTATTTTTCTCTTGCAGCAGCTGACTAAAAATCTAGGGCAAATTCTAGCAATAATTGTGCTGAATCTCTTCAGGGAAAAGGTGAGAGCGATAATACTTATTAAACTTTCCAGTGGTTTGCATTAGCAGAAATTTTTTCTAAGACTGGAAATTTTTACTTTTTGCTCATTTGAAAGTAAGAAAACCTGAGTTCTGAGTTTTCTGAACTGGAGGAAAAGTTTCACTTTTCGTAGAGAGAACTTCTTTAAAAGAGAAACTGTTTTAAAGATGATGCAAATTCTTGGATACCTATGTGTCTAAACTTATTTAGTAGCTAAGTGTTGGGTGATACAGCGTTTCTTCTGTTTCTGTTTCCATAAACACTGAAATTGTGCCTCAGCACTGTAATGAAGACATGACAGCTTATGCTTTCCAATATTTTTATAAGCTCTGGAAAAAATCTAGGCCATACTCATATTTAAAAAAAAGTTTGAAAATTCTTTCCAGAGGCACATAAACCCATTTAAACCATTTGGATTCTCCTAAAAATATTGAAAATAGGATTTTTGGCTTTATAGTACAGATGATACATATGTTTATTAGAATGTATAGATAATTTTTATTCTGACATCTTTAATGTTGCTAATTTCCTCTTTTTTCTTTCTCCCTCTTAAGTTTGAGAAAAATAAAGTTCCCAGTTTGGTACAAAGATTTAAACTGAGCTTCAAACTGTGGTGAAAAAGAAAGGTCTATAATTTGACTTCTGATACAGTTGGAGATTTGCTCATTATACATATTCTGATCTTACATTATTTAAAATTACTTCTCTACATAGTCCTGGCTGCCAATCTGTGTGGAAACTTTGTCATGCTATTATAATCAGATTTTTTTAAAGATTTACTCCTTTTCTTTTATTTTGAAACATGTTTTCTTTATTTTCATTACAGTAAACATCTTGGATACCTGATAGGTACTTAATACATTTCAAAAAGGAGCTCAAATTATTTCAAGCAAAATAGAAAATTTAACAAGATTTTTAAAGCTTCCTATAGGGAAAGTGAATCTTGTAAGTGGGCATGTGCTGTTTTTGGCTTCTTAGCAACCGAGGATTTGAAATCTTTCCCATTATGGGCTAACCCTAACAGTAGAGGTAAGCCAGACCTTTCATTTTACAAGGAGAGTGAAGGAAGCAAATAATTCTTTGAGTTTCTAGGCTTGTAGGCAAGTCCTATAGCCTTGGCTAATTGGATACTGCAAATAAAACCTTTAATATAAGGGAATCATTATAAAAATGGGAGCAGAGTTCGTGCACAGACCTGTCACGGTGTTTTCAGAGTTAACAGTGTCCACTGCTAAGTGGGTGAGTGTCCAGAGATGGCAGCGCCCATCCAGACGATCTTTCCTGTACTTTGGCATTCTTTATTTCTCCCCATTTTGTACATCTTTCTAGTGTTTCTCAAGCTACGTATTATTCTTTCAATAAATTTGTTTTCTGTCTAATTAGCTAGAGTAGATTTCAGGCATTTGGAAGTAAGCATGTCTACTACTTTTCATCATCAGGGAGTAATTTTTTTAAATTACAGGTGAACTTTAAATAGTAATGACTTTTACTGGTACACTTATTTAAAAATATTTTGAAATACTTATACATTCTTATTAAATTTTATCCTAAGAATATTACTATGAAATAATTGGAAGCAGTTTCTATCAACCACATGAGATAAGAATAAGCTATGGCATGGAAACATTAAATGACTTGCCAAGGACATCAGGCATAGAAAAGAGTTTAGAAGCTAAATCACTTGCCTCTCAATATCACATTTTCCCATATTTGTTTACATTACTTTATAACATGAGTGTACCAGTAAGAGTCTTAACATACCAAAAACAATAGGCAAGACCAATGTTAGCTTAGCTATTTATTGAATAAATTTTTAATCTCTTATTTAAGCAATAAAAACAAAATGATGAAGCAATGAATGAATGAATCTGTTCTCATTCTCCAGGAGTTTACTGTCTCATCAGGAAGATAGACCTGTACACAAGTAACTTTTGTACAATGCCTAGAATGAACGTGTTCTGAAGGAGAGAGCACTTGATCTGGTTTTTTAAGGATGAATAGGATTTTAATAGGTATTTATGAGGTTGGGGAAGATTTTCCAGGGGGAATTTCTGAAATGAACAAAGGAACAAAATACATACAAACATGGAGCTCTGTTCTGGTTGGAGGCAGTGTGTAGACCTTGCTGTTCTTCATTGTGAGGAAAATAAAACCAGGCATGGGAGACATTTGCGGAGGTGTGGTTTTTCACAGCAGTGATGAGAAAGGGGTTCTTTGATTATGTGGTATTTGAGCAGCGTCCTGGAGGATGTGAGGAATGAATCAGTCTTGGGAAGAGGCTTCTAGGCTGAAGGAATGGTAAATACCAAGGCCCTGAGGAGGAATTTGTGGAGAAAGAGCAGAGTCCAATGTGGGTAATGAAAACAAGAGAGCGGAGGAGCTAAAGGATTAGAGACTGTCAAATCATTCATGCCGTGGTAAGGCATTGAACACATTCTCAGTATCATAGGAAGAGGATTTTGAGCAGGGGATATATGCTTTTAAATGATCACTCTGGCTGCTCTGAAGTAAGGATATTGGTTGAGCAAGTAGGAGTTGAAAAGTTAGAGGCAATGGTGACCTACACCAGATAGACCTAGACTCAGATGGCTATAATCATAATTTGACCCCTTTATTCCATGTTTGTCTTCAAAAGATGTTTAAAGGGTACAGGGGAACAAATAATGATGGGATCTGTGTGCTGGCTATGAGTCAGCCAGTTTTGGGAAAACATATTTTTAAATAGTACTTTTGACACCCACAATTCACACTATGCATATGGCTATGTACTAAGGAAAATTAAAGCTCTTAATATTCCCTTAAGAGAAGACTTCATAATTTTTATAACTTAAATTTTAAAATAGTGTCCATCAGGAAATATTATGTTTGCCTTAAGTTATTTGTGCTGAAATACAATACTATTGCTTTCTCTAGTACCATACGCTTGTTTTTCAGGTTGTAATAAAATGGTCTCAAAATTATGTGAGGATTTCAGCTGTTTTACATGAGCTAGTTCTTTTTGTAGAATTAATGTCAATGCCAATTAGAGAATATGACTGAAAAGTAGGAAAGTCAGAATCACCAAAGGAAATGAAGATTGCCAGTAGTATTTATGAAGCATGAAGGGCAATTTGGTTTAACCATACAATAATGGTGATTGGCTCATAGGCTTTTTCTATAATGATATGGAAAAGAAACTTATTTCTGTGCTCTTAAATAATTTTTTCTAATGAGAGAATTGACATATATGTTACTTGGAGAAATAGCCTTTTATTTTGAAACTGTGAGAACTGGCAGAAATAAAGGCAATCAAATGCTCTGTGAACAGAAATATAGTTGTTAATGACAATTAATAGGAATTTGAGAAGCTATGGTGCAATGTTCACCACAATAAAAAGCGAATCATCCAGTCAGGCATAACCTATGGCACTATTTAGTATTATGTTGCAAACGGGACATAACATATTTTAAATGCTGGATTAAATCTCAGTTGAAACCCTTGTGACAACTTTACAACATTTACGTATTTATGGAAAAAATTGTAAGAGTTTTGAAATTGAGGAAAATAGTCAGAAATAGTTTATTCTTTAGGATAAGAAAACTGTAAAGAGAGGAACATAATAAAATGTGTTTGTACTCATCTCATACTTTTATAATACTGATAACTGGCTCTTAATCGATTTAACATCTAGTGAAGGGTTGGCTATAAGGAGCTCAATAAAAGTTGGATAAATATTGTATTAGTCTATTCTCATGCTGCTAATAAAAACATACCCAAGACTGGGTAATTTACAAATAAAAAGAGGTTTGATGAACTCACATTTTCACATGGCTGGGGGAGGTCTCATAATCACAGTAGAAGGCAAAGGTGGAGCAAAGTCACATCTTACATGGTGGCAGGCAAGAAAGCATATACAGGGAAACTGCATTTTTATAAAACTATCAGATCTCATGGGACTTATTCACTTCACGAGAGTAGCATGGGAAAAAAACAGCTCCCATGATTCAATTACCTCCCATGGGGCCCCTCCCAGGACACTTGGGTATTATGGGAGCTACAATGAAAAATGAGATTTGGGTGGGGACACAGCCAAAGCATATCAAATATGGTTAAAAGCTCAAGCTCTGGTGTCTGACTGCTGGGGTTTCAATCATGATCTACAATTTATTAAGTGTGTAACCTTAAGGAATGTTTTTATAAACTGAATCTTTGTGTTCCTCTGCCCCCATATTCATATGTTGAAGCCCTACTCAGCAGTGTGGCTGTGTTTGAAGATGGGGTCTTTAAGGAAGTCATTAAGGTTAAATAAGGTCACAAGTGTGGGGCCCTGATCTGGTAGGATTAGTGTGTCTATACTACAAGAAGAGACCCCAAAGAGTTTGTTCTCTCTCTTTCTCTCCATGAACCACAAAGGACAGACAATGCGAAGACTCAGCAAGATGCCAGCTGTCCGCAAGCTGGGCAGGGATCCTTTACCAGACACAGAATTAGCCAGAACTTTTATCTTGGACTTCTAGCCTCCAGAACTGTGAGAAAATAAATTTCTGCTGTTTAAGCCATGTAGTCTGGGACATTTTGTTATAGCAGCTCTAGTGGACTATACAAAGGAGCCACCTAATTTCTCTGTGTTGGATTCCTTACTGTGAAACGAAGATAACAAATAAACCCACCTCTTGGTGTTGCTTTGATGATGAAATGAGCTGAGTATAACAAGTTCAGCTAATGTTAGTTAGTCATATTATAATTATCCAGAATGCAGTTTACTCTTGTCTTTATATATCTGGAATAGAATAAGATAATTTTCTTTGGTGTGGGAATTTTCTTTTAATGAATTAAACACATTAGGTATATACTTATGTGTAGAAGAATGTATATAAACCTGAGATAGATTTAAATCTATGGCAAAGAATGACAAATACAGAGGACTATGGAATGTAAGAGAAGTAAATAAATAATGAAGAAACGCTCTGATAAAAATTTTGTTGTTTTTGAAATTATGACTCAAATGTGGCCGAATAGAGAACTGAATATTGTTTTGAAGTTTTCCAGGTTCCTGGAACTGTACTCCAACTGACAACTGCAAACTTTCTGAGATCTCTCAAACAGTAAACCCTATAAGGACAAACACACAAAAAGAGCACAGAGCATATGGCTTATTTTGTTACTTCAGCCCTAAACTTTGGAAGTTTTGACTATGTACTCTTAACCAATTTAATTGTTTTGATGAGTTAATATTTCAACGTCATGGAAACACAGATTCAGTCAATTTAGTACACCAAAGGCCAAATCAATTATTTGTTGTCAAGAAGAGGAAATGAGTAATTGATTTAATTAATTTTGTAGGTTTCCGTTGATGGTCCCTGTAAGTTTTAGACAAAGCCTCAATAATGTCATTTTTTATTCTTTCTAGCTCCTACTTCAACACAGTGATATATATCACTGTATAGGAAAATTGCATACTGTCTTAGGTGCTTTGATAAAGTCTTTGTGTCCCATATTTGAAAGTAGATGCCCTTGTATTAGGTGGGTAGGAATGGTGGGTGGGGAGGAGGGTAGAGGGTCATATGTTTCCAAGCATTTGACTCATTGATCTAAAGGAGTTTTTATTATTCCTTAAAGAAAAAAAAAATCCTAGGTTGTTGCTGATGTGTTTGAGCTTTGATGGCAGTGTGCAATTCTTTTTTTTTTTTTGAAATTATACTCTAAGTTGTGGGGTACATGTGCAGATCTTGCAGGATCATTACATAGGTACACAGATGCCGTGGTGGTTTGCTGTCTCCATCCCACCATCACTTACATCAGCCATTTCTCCCAGTGTTATCCCAACCCAAACTCCCTGTCCCCTGCTGTCCTTCCCCTGGTCCCCCCTCCCCCCCAACATACCCCTGTGTGTGATGTCCCCCTCCCTGTGTCCATGTGTTCTCATTGTTCAATACCCACCTATGAGTGAGAACATGTGGTGTTTGGTTTTCTGTTCTGTGTCAGTTTGCTGAGAATGATGGTTTCCAGATTCATCCATGTCCCTACAAAGGACATGAACTCCTCGTTTTTTATGGCTGAATAGTATTTCATGGTGTATATGTGCCACATTTTCTTTGTCCAGTCTATCATTGATGGGCATTTGGGTTGTTTCCAGGTCTTTGCTATTGTAAACAGTGCCACAATGAACATACATGTGCATATGTCTTTATAATAGAAAGATTTATAGTCCTTTGGGTACATACCCAGTAATGGGATTGCTGGGTCAAGTGGAATCTCTATTTCTAGGTCCTTGAGGAATCACCACACTGTCTTCCACAATGGTTGAACTAATTTATACCCTACCAACAGTGAAAAAGTGTTCCCATTTCTCCACATCCTTTCCAGCATCTGTTAAGAAAATAGGAAAGAGGATACTGAAAGAGTATTGATCAAAAATCAGAAAAAAGGTGGGAAAAACAGATGCTCTGAAAAGATTTCTGTTTTCTAATCATTCCTTTCCCTCTTCATTACCAAGTCTGGTTAGTTAGAGGTAGAATAAGAAGAAGGTAGAAGAGAGGGGGTGAATACAGTATTTCATTGTTATCAATAAATATGTTCTCTTTGTATATTTTTGTGTGTTTTATTATAATCCTGTAAAACTGGGGCTTAGTAGCAGGCAATTCTGTAATAGATCACCAAAGCATTTCAATAGCATAAATCATATTCTCATGATGCTTATAATGGAATAATAAAATATTTTAACAAGCACTAGAAAAATCCTAAATGTAAAACCAAGTAATGAAAAACTATAGGTTTAAAACAAAAACACTTTATAGTACAATAATTTGCTTGGCGTCTTAATCAAATTATGTGAAAATAGTATTAAAAGTTCAGTGTGTAATTAGATAATTTCTTTGCCTAAGAAAAGGAATTCTTCCTAATGTTCTTTCTCACTGAAGTTATGAATACAAAAATATTAATGTCCTTCATATGTACTCTAGTAGATAGTGTGTAGGCAGTGATAGAGAGGAAAATAGAAATTTTAAAAAATACATACTAAAAAGTAATGTAAAAATGCTTTGGATTGATCCCACCCTCACCCCACAAATATCTGAGAGATCTAATTCTGAAGACATTCATGATTAAAATAAAATTTGTGAAATTCGCCTGATAGCTAAAAAACTATTTGTAACATTAAACACACTAAATTATTATATAAATTTTTAAATTATTGATATTTAATTTATGTGTTTGATGAAAATATATTCAACACTTGAATTATTTGAATACAATTATATTTTATATTTTAATTCTTAGATCTTGTTAGTGGAAAAAAATAATGTTCTAGTAGCTTATAAAAACAATTTGTAGTTAAATCATCTTTGATAGTTTGTCTAATTTCAGTCACACAAAGAATGTAGTTTATACATATGTTTTCATTTTCAAAATTGTGACAGTGAATTTGTCAAACTAGAAGAAAAATTATTTTTTATTTAATAATGTGTTAGGTTGGTTTATAACTTTTAAATATTTAGAACTATGATATGTAGGCTTCAATTTATATTCTTGCTCTGGGTCCCACAAATTTTATAGGTGGATGTAATGTGAATACATTCTTGATTGTATTTTTTTTCCTTAGGCAAAGGAATTCTCTAGTTACACACACAACTTCTAATGCAAAGTTCAGATAATTTAATTAAGAGGCCTATTTTAGGTGTGGTCTAGTGTAAATACATTCTTGAATATTTGTTCACTACCTATTTTCTTAAAAATTTGTAGAATGGAGAACAGGTAGGTGTGTGTGTGTGTGTGTGTGTGTGTGTGTGTGTGTGTGTGAATTATTTAGATCTGTGATATCCTGGCAAAAGTACATTTAGTAAATGAAAGTACGGTTCACTCAACATTATTTATTATCTTGGTAACAGAACACCACCTTTTAAAAATTTTTGTTATTAAATATATAACTTAGAGTGTTGCAAAATTACAGTGGGTTGAATTCTGCGAAGTGATTCCACAGGCCATGTACAGGCAGAGAGGAAATCAGAAGGAGGCCTGGGGAAGTGGGCAGGAGAGCTGGAGGATGTGCTCTCTGGGCTCAGGGTGTATCAGTTGCCTCCTGCTACAATTTAGTTAAGAACCAATGAGTCTCTCAATTGGTAAATTTGCGTGGAGGGCCCTCTATGAAATATAGATTTTTAAATTTTTCAAAACAATAGTATTCTAAAAAATTTTGCACAACCATATATATATATATATATATTTTTTTTTTTTTTTTTTTTTGAGACAGAGTCTCTATCTGTCTCCCAGGCTGAGTGCAGAGGTACGATCACAGCTCACTGTAGCCACAGCTTTCCAGGCCTTAGTGATCCTTACACCTCAGCCTCCCCAGTAGTTGGGACTGCAGGCATGCACCACCACACTCAGCTAATCCAGCTGTATTAGTCCGTTTTCATGCTGCTGATAAAGACATACCTGAGACTGGGCAATTTACAAAAGAAAGAGGTTTAATCAGACTTACAGTTCCATCTGTCTGGGGAAGCCCTACAATCATGGCAGAAGACAAGGAGGAGCAAGTGTCATCTTAAATGGATGGCAGCGGGCAAAGAGAGAGAGAGTTTGTATAGGGAAATTCCCCTTTTTAAAACCATCAGATCTTGTTAGACTTGTTCACTATCACAAGAACAGCACAGGAAAGACCCACTCCCATAGCTCAATCACCTCCTACTGGCTTCCTTCCTGGACATGTGAGAATTGTGGGAGTTACAATTCAAGATGAGATTTGAGTGGGGACACAGCCGAACCATATCACCAGCTATTTTTTTTTTTTTAATTTTGTAGACAGCCTATGTTGTACAGGCTGGTCTCTAACTTCTCTACTCAAACAATGTAAGGTGGTGGGATTACAGGCATGAGCCATGGCCCCTGAAAAAACAGATTTTTATTACAAATAATCAAAAAGCTAATGAAATATGGAGAGAATAATAATCACCTAAAATTCCCTACCCAGAGAAAAACTATTATAGTACACTATTGTATATAAGTTTCTAGACATATGATTATATATATTTATACACATACATACACAAACACTTTTTATTGTATATTCCTCTTTTAATATACTGTCAACATCTATCCATGTTAATACATATCTATGATTGTATTAGTATATGCATATACCATAATATATTTCCCTAAATTTATTTCTCATCCTTAGATATCTAAGATGGTTTTACTTCCATAAAATCCTGAGATAAGCATACTTTTACATAAATCTTTAAAATCTTGTCTATTTATTACCTTAAAACATATTATGCGAAGTGGAATTACTGATTTCAAAATAAAGGGGTGAATTCCCTAATTCACTGCTAATAATCTCTTTTAAATCTTTACCAAATTGCCAATCTCAATGAAACCAATAAAAATTATTGTTTTGATGTTCATGACTAAAAATAATTTTAGATAAACTTTCATATATTAATGCATACATGCATTTGTGAATTGTTTATTCATATAATTTCACTATTCTTGTTTGTTGTCTTCAACTCGTGCTTATTTATTTATGAGTGTACCTTATATGGAAAAAATGTTAAAACTTTGTCTCAATTTAACAAACTATTGATCAATGCTCTGTTTTTGGCCCTATGGAGGGCACTGAAGAGATACGATAAGCAAAATAGACATGACGGCTGAGCTGAGTGCCTCACTAAATCAAGCCAAGGGTGATGAAAGAAAAAGAGTGTTGTTCTTCACAGCCGAGAAACTTCTTTAACCTAGACAATTACATTTTCATTGCTTTCAAGTAAAAAAATCTGCCTTTATAATTCATACTGTTTTATTTTCCAATTTTTTGTCTAATATAAAAAACTAATGCCGTTTATTAAAAATATAAACCTAATGATTGTGGTTTAAAAATTCAAATATTATTAATTAGCTTGCAACAACCTGCAGTAGCACACCCTGCCCTGTTCCTCCTAACTCTACTCCCACTGTATAGAAGCAGCCACGTTAATCACTTCAGCTGTTTAGTTCTTTGTCTTCATATTTTTAATACATTTAAACATTTTTTCACTTTTTAGTATTCTAACTTTTGTGGGTACATAGTAGGTATATATTTATGGGGTACATGAGATTTTTGATTTTCAAATTTAAGATACTACAAATTGATTTTGTGCTAAGAAAAATGAGCTTTAACTCTTACTCTAACTCTGTTTGTACAGACACACAGCCCCAAATGCCTACACTTCTATATCTTCTCAAAATTCTGATTTTTGTTTAAATAGTTGTTCTGAGTTTCTAAGGTATATCCATCATCCAGGGTTTCTCAGTCTCAGCAGTGTTGACATTTTGGGCTGGGTAGTTGGTTGTTGTGAAGGACTGTGGTATGCATTGTAGACTGCTTATCAGCCTTTCTATCTTATACCCACTGGATGCTAGCAGCACATCCCACATTGTGATAACAAAAAATGTCTCTAGACATCACCAAATATCCCTTGGAGGGCAAAATTACCTCCAGTTGAGAAGCATTACCTTAATTGTATAGATAATTACTCTTGTTATTAAGTATCGTTCACTATGGAATTACACATAATACAATTATTTTATTTTCCATACAAGCATTTTGGTGTGATCTTGGCTCACTGCAACCTCCGCTTCCTGGGTTCAAGCAATTCTCCTGCCTCAGCCTCCTGAGTAGCTGGGATTACATACATATGCCATGATACCCAGCCAAGTTTTTTTGTATTTTTAGTAGAGATGGTGTTTCACCATGTTGGCCAGGCTGGTCTCGAACTCCAGACCTCAGAGATCTACCTGCTTACCCTCCCAAAGTGCTGGGATTACAGGCATGAGCTACCACAACTGGCCCACATTTTGTTTTTATTGGAGTTAATTGCATTGTGGGGTTTTTTTGCTTAGTTTTTTATATAAATTCACTGACAGCTACAAACACCTCTTAATATGTCAGAGGCATCAGTCAATCTATTAGTTCAATTTTCCCTTGGATGTACCTGCTCCAATGTGCTTAGGTATGCAATTTTCGTCTTGCAAATTTTCTCCCTGTTATTCTAAGAATTTTCTTTGACTCACTAGTTTTCTTTGACTCACTTTCTTTGAGCCCATTTCCTGGATTCAAGTGTATTAGTTGTAAATTGCACTTGACTCCTCATGAGAGACGCCAAAACAGCAATGGCTTCAACAAGTAATTCATTGACTTTTGACTGATGTAGAAGTAGTAGAGAGCTAGTTCTATGAAGTTATGATAGCTCCAAAGAGTCTTTAGGGATTCTGGCTCCTCTTCTTTTCTGTGACAGAATACTCAGGCATGGCCTGTCTTCTGAAAATCATGAAATGTTTGGCAGATCTTAGATGTCACATGCATATTCAAAGTAGGAAGTTGTAGGAAGAGGTAGAGAGAAGACAAACAGTTCTTGTCGGCTCTTTGTTTCTCCTTGAAGGAACTATTTGAAAGTCTCAGTTTAGATGTCCCCCATGGTTTGTGAAGTGAAATAGGGGCTTCTGATGCAGGCTTTTGGTTGGGCATTGCTATCTGGACTAAGCTCAGTTGCATTCCTGTGGAAGAGGAGGAATGGGAAGTTGGTAGTGCCACACTAAGGCTACCGCTACCACTAAGGCTTTCTGTCGTTTTATTTACCAAGTTGGTAGAGCATACTCATTTGTATCTTCCTGAGACAGTGAGAATACATTTTTATTTTTATTTATTTTTTATTGCATTTTAGGCTTTGGGGTACATGTGAAGAACATGTAAGATTGTTCCATAGGTATACACATGGCAGTGTGGTTTGCTGCCTTCCTCCCCATCACCTATAACTGGCATTTCTCCCCCATGTTGTCCCTCCCCCAACTTCCCACCCCTCATTGTCCCTCCCCTAGTTCCCCTCCCCCACAGACCCCAGGGTGTGATGCTCCCCTCCCTATGTCCATGTGTTCTCATTGTTCAACACCCGCCTATGAGTGAGAACATGTGGTGTTTGATTTTCTGTTCTTGTGTCAGTTTGCTGAGAATGATGGTTTCCAGGTTCATCCATATCCCTACAAAGGACACAAACTCATCGTTTTTTATGGCTGCATAGTATTCCATGGTGTATATGTGCCACATTTTCTTTGTCCAGTCTATCATCGATGGCCATTTGGATTGGTTCCAAGTCTTTGCTATTGTAAACAGTGCTGCAATGAACATTCATATGCATGTGTCCTTATAATAGAAAGATTTATAATCCTTTGGATATATACCCAGTAATGGGATTTCTGGGTCAAATGAAATTTCTGTTTTAGGCCCTTGAGGAATCACCACACTGTCTTCCACAATGGTTGAACTAATTTACACTCCTCTTTTTAATTCTACAGTTTGAAAATGTCTTTAGTTCATGCTATACATACTTAATAGTTTGGTTTTATATAAAATTTGAGATTAGAAATAATTATGTTACCTTAGATTAAAATGTTGAAACTATTCCTTCATTGTCTTTTGGGTTTCAGTGTTGCTACTAAGAAGTCACATATCATTCTGATTCCTGATTCTTTGTGATCTATTTTTCTCCCTAGATGCTTTTAGAATGTTTCCATCATCTTTATTATTTTTAAATTTCATAACAATTATGTTGGCTTGGATCTTTTTTATTCCTTGTGTTGGGTACCCAGGGGATCTTTTCAGTCTGGAAACTCAATTTCGTTTGGGAAATTTTTTTGTAGTATTTCTTTGATAATTAACTGACCTCTACTTTTTAAATGCTCTGTTTCTCGATGTTAGAGCTCTAATTATTTGAATGTTGGAACATCTAGATTGATCCTCTAATTTTCTTTCTTTTTTTTCTGTGTTTTAGTTATTTTCTTTTTGGTTCTGTGTTTCTAACAATTTTCTCAATTTAAACTTTAACCTTTCTCTTGCATTTCTTATTTCTGCTGTCCTATTATATTTTCTTTCTTGTTTTCTGTTTGTTTATAGCCATGTATTTTTATATTGTCACTGCAATAACTTCCATTATCTCTGAGAACATTAATAATAAAGTTTTAGTGTTTTCTTTTGCTCTCTTCAGTACCTTGGAAGAGTACTGTCTCTAGTCCTTTCTCTCTCCAAGCTACTGGAGAGAGTAGAAGAAAATACTAAAACTTTATCATTAGTGTTTTCTTTTTTGTTTTTATTTTCCCTTTTGTATTCCTTTTCTGTTTTTCATTGAAGGATGATTTTCAAATATCTTGTGATATTGTGATAGTCTATTTCTTTATAAGACTGAGAACTTAAAAAATATTTGTGAGTTCTCTTTTTGTGCAAAGGCTGTCATCTTTCTATAATACTATCAGGTAGGAACTTGACTATGTCATTTGGATAAGCCCAATGTCAGTATCTGTAAATTTATTTTCTGGTTGAGTATTCTAATCTATTGCCCAGGAAAGGAGTATGAACTTGGCTGTTTGGGTTCTAGGGGAAGAGCAAAAGTGGGCTGGGAGTCTGTTTTTAGAATGCACAATTCAGTTAATTTTCTTGTTTTCAAAATGGTGCAATATTCCTGCCCTTATCTGTACAGCCTCATATCTATGGGTTAATACTTTTCAAATATTCTAGAAATTTATTCCATGTTTCTGCATTTTGCAGGAAAAGAGACGAGGGTCTGAAATCTCTTTATAAAGAGTTTCAACACGTTTTCTTTTTTTGAGAACCATTTTTTACTTCCTCCTACATAAGTATCTGCACTTTCAGTTACTGAGTGTCTCAGCATTCTCTTGCTGAAATTGGCTTCTTCAGTTTTGTTTCCTCCCATGCAGGTCTTCAAGTTTCAACTATCTTCCTTTACTAAAACAGTTACCACTTGTGAATCATATTTCCATCTTCTCTACGTCTTTATTGATATGCCTTATGTGCTCTGGTTAGTACTTTCATTTGCTTTGCCTTGTGTCTTATCCATGCTTATCGATTTATTTTAATTTTAGTGATAGTCCTGGAAGCTTCAGATATAACTGTCTAATCTGTCTTGTTTATCAGGGTTTTCATTAATTTGTTATAACTACCATAGGTAATATTTATATGGTCTCAAGTATATGAGGAAAAGGGACAATTTAATGTAACCAGGTAAATGGAGCAACAAGAACTTTGTGTTGACTTCAAGGGCTGGTCTAGCTGATGGTGCTTTGACAATTTGTGTCATGAATTGTTTGCCCACAAACATGGGGGTTGCATATTTCATCCCCACTTAAGCTGTCCTTTATCGTGATTGCTCATGTAACTGTTATCTTTATTCAACAAGTCCAAGGTGCCAAGATATGATGGATGCCCATTTGATCATCTGATAAAATGTAATTTGGAGCTAGTGTGCTTTTTATCTCTTCCACCTTTCACTTCTAAACTAATTTTCACATTAGTTATCAGGAATAAGAAATATTTGAGTTATCTTACCTCATTTTTAGTCTGGGGTTGAAATTCAGCGAGAACCACTGGGAATCTCCCAAATAGCGCTTTTAAGTGGAGAAGCTCCAGCTGAACAGGTTAACCACACTAGCACAGCAAGGCAATGTTAGGAAAAGAGAAGAGGAGTCAGGAAAAACCTATCTTCAGTAGTCAGAGTATATTTCTAATTTTCTAATGTATAACAAATATAGAGGATTCCCTATTCCAGTTATTTTTAGGAATTACATTGCCTAACTTGCAAGGCATTATGCAACATGCCTTTGGTCATAAATTTAGTGAAATTTTCTTCTTATTTGAATTATCCTGAATCTGTAGTACACTTTGCGCTTTGCCTCAACTTAGTTCAATATCTGCCTATTAAGTGCAAGTCACTTCTGAGATGACACAGCATTTGAAATGCCATTGTGGGAATAAGTAGTTGCATTTGAGTTTTTATTTCCATAATGCATCAGTGGAAAGCTGCAGTCAAATGTAATATGGTTTAACCCCTGAATAAAGGAAATTACTTCATTGCAGCCACTATACCCGGTATCTTAAAGAAATGTTAACTCATATTATTAAGAGGTACATTGTATTGTATGTGTTAGACAATTTTTTATACCCTGATTAAATAGATTATATTTTCTGGGTTAAGCCAAAACAAGATAGTGACAGCAAAAAGATTTGGTTTTGAATTTTCAGATGTTAAGGACAAAAAATTGAAATGCAGGAAAGTTTACTTTGTTTAATTTTTTGACAATGAAAAGATACAAAGAAGACTTTTTTCTTGGGAAATAATAAATTTTTTTTCTGGGTCTTTATACAGAGAACATCTAGGAATAAAATCTTCAAACATAAAGAAACACTGTCCAAACTAATGGTTCCTGTATCGACCCTCAATAGAGGATAAGAACATTACATTAAGTTGTGTCTGAGTGAAAGCAATTCTTTGAAGGGCTGAGATAATGTGGTAAATGTGCTTTACCATCTGATGGCTTAATATAGGAATGGATCTTGGGGAATCAGACAAATGGATGTCAGCATACCCACTAGGCTGTTTCCGGTACAATGAGTAGAAAGCAGCTTAAGATTCTGCAGAATTTCTATTGGAAATTAAGTTCTTTCTTGTACATTCAGGAATATTGAGGGGTTATTTAACTCTGCAGTAATCATAGCTATATGGTATATTCCATACAATGGAAATTCTTTTATGTTTATACCTTGCAATGTACTCTCAGATTTATTTCCTTGGTATGAGCAAAGATACTAATTCTTGATTTATTGCTCCTACAGAAAATTATGTTATTGTTGATATCTACAGAAAGCTGAACATCCGGAAAACAGATGAATGAATTAGAAACATTTTTATATAGTTTTAAAATAACTTCCCAATAAAAATAATAAATTTAAAGGTGTGTCAGTCAGCAATTTATAATATTATTATTTTCTTCCAAATTTAATGCTAAAAAATTTAGACAACATTATTTGGTTTTATATATTGGAAATTGGAGTTGATTTCTCTAGATCTCTCTATAGTCAATGTTTGTAAACCATAATGTGTGGCCATCTGCCTGTCTGACTGAAGGTACCTGGGGCATTTAAGGGGATCTATGACTCCTATTTTGCCCCTCATCCTTTTCTTCCCTGGAAAGAACATGGTCAGCACACTGAGTTTTGAAGATATTCAAGAACTCTTAATTCAAAGACTGATAAATATGATGGAAAGGGAAGGGAGAAGAGAAAGTTCAGAAGCTATGCAGATGTTTGAAGCACACCTTATATCAAACAAATCTCCATACCTATTTTCCATCAAGCATAAATGCAGACATAAACTCATTATTCTAACTGCTTATCACCACTGACTCATTTGTCTATCTGCCTGAACATACACATATACATGATACAATACATGTAAAAGAAAGTGCTTAATCCTTTCATTTTTGTTGACTTCTTGTGGATCCATATATTTAGCATAAAATTTAACAAATTCACTTAAACAAAATTTCAATATATTTTACTTCTTTGCCAGTAACTATGACTGGAAGCTGGAACTAAATATGTACTTGTGGATGACCTTTGTTCCCAGAAAAGCAGTTTGTATTATGTTGTCAACCGGACTGAATGCATGTAAATGCAACATGTTTGGATTTTGATGTAGTAATTAGAATCTTATCTCTAAAATAGATTTATCTCACTTCACACTCTTAAAAATACTTCAAGTTGTTGAGACCAAAGCAAGCTTATTGAAAAAATCTAAGTGGTTTTATTTCTGTGTGTTCTGGTCACAGAGTAAAAGAACATCATCCAGTGAGTGTTAATAAAAATAGGTCTTAGAATTTATGAACTTTGTGTTTGTAAGGTACATCTAGTGAGGTTAGAAGAGAAAGATTGGGCTATAGTCATTTGTATATGTATCATTGGACTGTGAGTTCTTTAAAGGTAGGCTCCATAACATGTATGACTTTATCCTTAGCATAGTATTTTCATAAAAGAGAGGTTTCAGAAGTGCTTAGTAACTGAATAAACATCTCTAAAATATCTGGTCATCATAATTAATTTAATCTTTTAAAGTGACTTAATGAGCCATAGGGATAGCTTATGGTCAAATAAATTGGTGTTTGTCATACGTACAACAAAAGTGGTAAAGGGACTTGTTTTCCTTCAGTGACAATTATTTATAAAGCTTTCTACTCATCTGAATTAAAGTTTAAATCAATGTAATAACTAAAAATTATGGAGTTTTAGTTTCTCGTTGCTAGTTTGTTTGCTTTTTTGTCAACTGCTTGATTTTGAAAATCACTCTGAACTCAAAAAAATAGTTCCTATCTCGTTAAAGATTCTGGATGACAAGCCCTTGATAGACAAATGTTAATGGCAGTTAGTTTTGGTTGTTTTTAATGTAATTGCCAAGCATTAGAAACCTCAATTTCTTTTAAAAATTTTCAAGTATGTTTTCACAGAAACTCTTAAAGATAGTCCAAGATGGTTATAACATCAAGGTCATTTTGCGTGAATAAAATTCTTTATTGAATTTAGTTAGACTGAAGATTCTGGTCAAATGCTAAATCAGATAGTTGCTTTTATTTTTTAAGGTTCCTTCCTGGGTTAGAATGCATTTGCTTAATTTTTTGATATCTGGGGTAGATAACTGGTGAATATTGGTGATGCTTTAATACAGATACAGTTATAACATGGTTATGTGGGAAGTGACATCGTACAAAAGTTGCAGAATATTTTGTATTTATGCTTAATTTCTGGGAGTGAAGGAATTCATGGCACTGTAATTTCAGTTTGGTAGAAGTAGAATCCAGAGAAAAACATCCCGATGCTTGCTTATCTTGAAAAGAAGAATTGGGGCACCTTCAGATAAAATGAGACAGTATATGTTAATTACTTGTAAGCTAAAAAAAAAAAAAGCAAATAAAATCATTTATTTTTGCAGATGTTAGTTGTGGTAGTGTCAGGGATATAGGAGGATTTCCTAAAGTTTATTTTGTGACTAAAGAGCAGAGGCAACATTGCCTCCTGTTTAGAGTATAAGTTTTGGAGTTATACAGCATTGGTTTTAATTGTCAGTTCTCCTCCTTATTAGTTGTATATACTTGGGCAAGTTACTTTCTTTGTTTCTGGCTTTTATACTTCCACAATAAACGGTAGCTGCTTTCATTACCATCGTTAGCAACAAGTAACTGAGGGTCTTTCTGGAATATTTACAATATTTCAATCAGTGTTTGCGTTGAACATTTTTGGTTAAATTTAGGCTGAATATTTTGTTAGGGTGAAGTCTTTGTTCTTTGATTTTTTTCCTTGCTCAATTAGCTAGATATTATTTACTGTTAGTGAGAAAAGACAGAAATCTTAAGGATTAGAGATATAAGATTTGCAGATTACAGTCCATTTTTGTTAGATGTTTTAATAGAACAAATTATTTTTTTCCTTTTTTCTCCTGGCCTAGGAGAAATTTTGGTCATGCATTCAGCAAAATGGTGATGGTAGCTAAGAGGGAGGTTGTGACTGCATGGTCTCAGAGGTGCCCCCTATTGGTCAATGTCTTGGAACATTCAGTTTGGGTTTACCTTCCAGGGGTGTGTCCAATCTTTTGGCTTCCCTGGGCCACATTGGAAGAATTGTCTTGGGTCACACATAAAATGCACTAACAGCAATAGCTGCTGAGAAAAAAACAGAACAAAACACACAAAAAAAGCAACTCATAATATTTTAGGAAAGTTTACGAATTTGTGTTGGACCTCATTTAAAGCAGTCCTGGCCTGCTTGCGGCCTGCAGGCTGCGGGTTGGACAAGCTTGCTCAGATAAGCCTGGTTAATTTTACAAAACGGGAGCAGGTAAAGTTGAACGTGGAGGAGTAAGGTCTGGAGGTTTCTTACTTACTTTTTTATATTTTAAGGATTACAGAGATTATGTATAAAATGATCAAGTCCAAAAAATATATGCTTCATCAATTCCTGAGATTATATTGAGCCTTATCTATTTGATTTTGAGGTCAGAAATCCTAGTTTTGTTGTTTTTAGCTGTAGGACCTTGCATGAGTTACTGAAATTTTCTAAACATTGTGTCTTCATCTATAAAATGTTAATACTATTTCCCACATTGTTTTACGTTTTATCTAGAACACTATCACCTAGATAATGCAGGGAAAATGCTTGATTCCATGCAGTACATAATGTCTGTTCAGAAAAGAACTGGTCTCTGAACAAAGGTTTTCAGGATTGAGAAAGCAAAAAGACATCCAATAGTTCTTTAGTGACCACTTATGTATGTGAAGTATAATGTTGGATAATTATTGTGTACATTTATCTCATTTAATCCACATAGCTTGTGTTAAGTAGGTCTCATTACCTTCATTTAACGAATGAGGAAATGGAGTCCCAGGCTGGTTAAGTAACTTGTTAAGTCACACAGCTAGTGGCTGATAGTGCCAAACAGTTGCTTACTTTGTCTATTATCAGACACTAAATTCTGTTCTGATGGAATTACTGTATTCCTTGGTTTGTGTTCTTTGCTGTCACTCTAATATCTTCATTGTTTCATATTAATTGATGTATTCCTTCTTCTGTCAAGCCTGTGTGCTTGCATTATCCTATATACCTTCTTGATTTAAGACTGGTAAATATGTATCTGTCCATTTTAACTGTCAGAAAATCCATGCTAATGATTTTCTGGTAATGATTATAATGACTTAGCAAGTATAGTAAGAAGGGATGTGATTTACACAGGTTATTTTGCAGCATTATTGTTTAACTTCAAAGGCAAACATCCATTTTATGTGCATTTAATAAGTAAAAGACCAATGTTATCATATTTTTTGATATCCTTTTGAAAATATGTCAATGTAACAGAGATTTATTAATATTTCTCTCATTAAATCACATACGGCTTTATTCTACTCAAAGGTAAGTTCTTCTTATCTATGGAAGAATCAGATATGGCTGAAAGATGAAGTTATTCATAGATGCCAGGGAATATTAATAATATGGCACCCAGGAGTGGAATTATTGTTATCTCTGCATCCACCTGCCAAAAGACTTGCAGTGAGGGCACAGAACGCCAGAAATCCTGCAGCTGTACCAACATGACAACTCTAAAATGATTTGAAAGTTGAAAAAAGGAGAATTACTGAATTTTGAGATATTCTGATATGTCAGTTCCAGCCTTGGCCAAATCCAGTTTTTCATAGAAAATGGAGAATTCAGACAGGCAATAAGTTAAATTAATTTATCATTCTCCTTCTCCCATTTGGGGTATAATTTATATTTTCCGTTTGAAAATGGTTGGTAGGTATTGTAAAGCAAAGATTTCATAAACTTAACTAGACAAATCTCTTATACAAAAATGCAAGTAAATTTGGTTAAGTAACTTCTTAAGTCACACAGCTAGTGGCCGATAATGTATCAAACAATATTGAAGCTTAAAATCCTTCAAAATCTTAATGTCTCAAGATAAGCAACACAAAAATAAATGGCTTTTTATTTTTCAGGTTATAGAGAGTATAAAAATAAAATTGCCAATTATTCCAGAGTTTTACTTTTACTGCTTCAGGGATGGAACCTAGGAACCAAATTCCTTAAACTTTTGCTTACCTCTCACTGCACAGAATTTAGGTAGACTTGGGAAAACCAAAGATGATCTTTGCCCTGTGGGTGTTGTGCCTTTCAACCCTTGCTCTTCACCAGTCACAAACCCTACCCAAATCTTAGCAAATGACACAATGTCAGCAAGAAAATAGGAGTGGTCCAACAAAAATTCTCTCCACTTTTTGCCCTGCTCCCCATAAATTTACCTACTTCTGTATACGCCAGTTACAAAGGGGAGAAGCATCAAGGCTGACTCATTTTCTGGCGCTCTGTATCCCATTCTCTCCTTCCACCTCAATTTTCTTGTTCCATCTATACTCCTTTGCTTTCTTCTTTGTCATTATTCCATCTCTTTTCACTGGCTTTTTTCAATTTATAAATATCTATTTATTCACTCACTCAACAAATATTTACTAATCTACTCAGTGATGGGCTCTTTTCTAGGCACTAAAGATAGAATGTTGAATGAATAAACAGTTAAATTCTGGCAGGAGGAAGACAAGATAAATAAGTATAGCAGATGGTGATAGGTACTATTGAGGGGTTCATTATTAATATGGTGGTCCGAAAGGCTTGACTGAGAAGATGATTTTGCAGAAAGATAGTTGTACAAAGGAGGTAAGAATATGAAGCATGCAGATCTGGCGAAAGAGAATTTTATCAGAGCTAATAGTATAAAGCTCTAAAGAGAGGCACATGCCTGCCGTGTGTAAAGAATGTGGCAAAGTGGCTTGAACAATCAGTGAAAGAACAATAGGAGGTGCATTCAGAGAGGTAAATGAGGTGGCACAGATTATACAGGGCTTTGTAGCCAATTATATGGCCTTTAGCTTTGATTCTAAGTGAGAAAGGGAGCCATTGGAGGGGTATGAGCAGGGAAAGGTGTGAGCCGATTTGGTTTATATCAATATCCTCTAGCTTCTGTGTGATAGCTTCTCTGGCTTCTCCAAAGGTCATGGAGGGGTGAGGGCAGGAAAGATTAATTAGAAGGGCATCACAAAATCCAAGAGAGAGTTGAGATTGGTGTGGACAGAGTGGTGCTGGTAGAGTTGGCAGGAAGTGGTCATAATATGGATATTTTTACAATAGAGTCCATAAGATTTGGTGATAGGATATATGGTATGAAATTGTAGCCTGAAGAATGGCATAGCCTTACTGGGGCTTTTGTTGTACACTGGAATGTGGAAAGCTGAAAAGCACGGCTCTCATGCTCACAGCAGGAAAAATGTCTGATGATCTACAAATTTACACCTTCTCTCAAATTCATCAGAAAGCTGATTTTGCAGAGCCACTGATTTCTCTGAAGTCTAAACAAATACAGGTGTCTGCAAGGAGATATATTACACACGTATATGCTTATATGGAGGAGATTCACCAGATGCTATCAGAGGAATGTAGCTAAAATTGTGAAGGAATTGGAAAGGACTAAGTGTGGACCAGAAGAGAATATGGAACCCCTGAGGTCCAAAGTTACTAGGGAATTTGCACCCACTTGTAGGCTGTCCTTCATGAACCTCACTGAGTACTCACAAAAAGATTGGTGGTAATCTTAAGAAAGTGTCCCATTTGGTGTAGGCCTGGAGGGCGTGAAGAGCAACTACCTTGAGAAAGGGACAAAAACTTCCTCAGGTTTTTCTCCTTTATATCTTATTAACCTTCTGGGGCTGGAGGTGGCAGTGGGGCAACAAATACCATCACAGTTAGGATACTTGTATAAAACATTTCTCTTGGAAGAAGGGGAAAGAAAAACCTTATAATCTGGGGGGAGGGGAAAGTGTATGAACTTTCATTTGGTAAAAATTAGATATAAAATTTAAATTTCTGTCAGAAATAGTTGTGGGCCTGGGGAACTGGTAGAACTCAGTAAGCATTAACTAAAACTGTGAAGATGTAGGGAGGGTAGGATTGATGAATATGATCAATAGTTTAGTTTTTTGTGCATTAAAAAATTTAACCCTTACACAAGCCCACAACTCTTTGTTGAATTGCCTGGGATCTCCTCTAGCTATGCTTCTAACATCTTCACATCCCATGGCTAAGGGTCAACAGAGAACTGTTATTCAATCCTCTGCTCCACACTCTGTTGGCTTTAGCTCATGTTTTGAGACATGCTCCTGTGATTTTTTGCTTGAGATGATCTTACTTTCCTTAGCTTGACTCTTGGTATTGTTTTAGGACTTTTGCTAAATCGTCTCTGACTCCTTTTGCTCCTCACTGCTTAGAATGGAATGCTCCAGCCAGCCACGATCCTCAGAACCCTTAAACTGCTGACTATATGCAACATTTTGAGTAAGGTCTACCCAGAAGAATAACTTACTCTCAGGTTTACACTCTTATTGTAGCTCATTCATGATTAAATGAGGTATAATATGCAAAGAATTTAGTGCAATGATTGCCATGTTGTAAGCTTGTAATAAATGCTAGTTGTTTGCATTAATATAACTGTTTTTCTTATCTTTTTCTTGTTATTATTACATTGCTGTATTTGTTCCACTTCACCTTTTGGCTTTTTTCTTACAATCTGTTTTGTCTTGTTATTCACTGTTGATAAATATGATCACTAGCTCCCAAATTATTCAAGTTATAAAACTGGAGTTGTCTTATATTTGTGTATCTTTCTCTAGCTTCCTCCAGTCATTAACTACTATGAAGTCTACTTCCTGAATACCTATAATATTTTCCTCATCCTTTCTATTCCTATTGCTCTTATCTCTTCATACTTACATGAGCTATTGTAATAGTTTGCCAATTGAATTCTTTTCTCTAAAGTATCTCCTACCAAGGCTTCATAAATATATTTCTAAAATACAAATATGATCTCATGTTTAAAATACTTTATTCATTCTCAGTAGGAAGATTTTGTGAAGCCTGTCATTGTATCCTCTTTCAGTAACCATCCCTGTATCTGATTACTTCAACAAATGCACTCATCAGTGCCACACTATTTGCAATTTTTCCAGTTGTTTACATCTTTTTGTTTGTGTGTGTATGTGTGTACACATTTGAATAGGACAGTATTTCCAGTTTGTTGGGGTGAACACAACTGAAATGCTACCTCATGTGTAAAGCCTTCACTGATACTGACATCCTGTTTCTCTAGTGACAACATTTCATGTATTCCATCTTATGTGGTACACTATTTGGTGCTTAATTGCATTTTAAAATACTCGTGTCTATTTTCTTCACTAGGTTGGGAGTCCCTTGAATTTAGACATGGCTGGATTCTTATTAGTCTGTTTCTTTAGCCTGTGGTTCAACACTGGACACATGTAAGATTCACTGTGAAAATTACTGATTGAGAAATGCAAATGAAAATCACATTGAGATACCATCTCACACCAGTTAGAATGGCTATCATTAAAAAATCTGGAGACAACAGATGCTGAAGAGGATGTGGAGAAATAGGAACACTTTTACACTGTTGGTGGGAGTGTAAATTAGTTCAACCATTGTGGAAGACAGTGTGGCAATTCCTCAAGGATTGAGAAATAGAAATACCATTTGACTTAGCAATCCCATTACTGAGTAGGTACCCAAAGGATTCTAAATCATTCTATTATAAAGACATATGCACATGTATGTTCATTGTGGCACTGTTCACAATAGCAAAGACTTTGAACCAACCCAAATGCCCATCAAGGATAGACTGGGTAAAGAAATGTGGCACATATACACCATGGAATAGTATGTAGCCACCAAAAAGGATGAGTTCATGTCCTTTCTAGGGACATGAAATAATCTGGAGACCATCATTCTCAGCAAACTGACACAAGAACAGGAAACCAAACACTGCATATTCTGACTTATAAGTGGATGTTGAACAATGAGAACACATGGACACAGGGAGGGGAACATCACACAGTGGGGCATGTTGGGGTGTGAGGGGGGCTAGGGGAGGGATAACATTAGGAGAAATAATATAGATGATGGTGGAATGGATGCAGCAAACCACCATGGCACATGTATACCTGTGTAACAAACCTGCATGATGTGCACATGTACCTTAGAACTTAAAGTATAATAATAAAAAAATTACTTATTGAATACATATTATAAATTGAATAAATAGAATCTAATGAGTTATGTTCACTAATCTTCCATGAATCTTTCCAGACTTATAATTCCATACTGCATTGAAATTAAATAAGACAAGTGATGTAATTTGGACATTTGTCCCAGCAAATGTAATGTTGAAGTGTAATCCCCAGTGGTGGAGGTGGGTCCTGGGGGGATGTGTTTGGATCATGTGAGCGTATCTCTCTTATGAATGGCTTAGTGCCATCCCCTTGGTGATATGTGAGTTCACATGAGATCTGATTGTTTGAAAGTATGTGGCACCTCCCTTTCTCTCTCATGCTCCTGCTTTCACCATGTGATGAGCCTGCTCCCCCTTTACCTTCTGTCTTAAATAAAAGCTCCCCGAGACCTCCCTAGAAGCTGAACAGAGGCTGGTGCCATGCTTGTATAGCCTACAGAACCGTAAGCCAATTAAACCTCTTTTCTTTATAAATTACTCAATCTCAGGTATTTCTCTATAGCAACAAAAAAGTGGCCTAATACAACAAGGATCAACTCTGAGAATTTATTCGAATTATTCAGATGTAGAAAATATACTAAATATTATGTAATTTCTTCATTTTCAAAGCATTAAACTTATCAGTGAATTTTTTTCCTAAATTTGCTAGCATTGTAGCACACATAGTTCATAGGTATATATAAGTTTAACTGTTTATATACACATGATTTATTCTCCTTTAAAGTAATGATAGAAATACGAACTGGCTATCAATCTTTAGCTACAGAAAAGTGCCTCTGTACATAAAATGTAATTCTATGCTTGAGACTGTTGAGATTTTATCTAATATAAATTTATTTGAATATGTGATGAAAACATGGTCAGTAATGAAATTCTTAAGCAAGAAATCCTGAATAAAAAGGGATGAATTAAAATACTCAACAATTACCCCTTGCTCGCAGAGGTTATATGACCTCTTAATTTAGTTATATCAAGATTTAAAATTGAATTTAGAGTGAACTGCTACTAGGTGGTAACCAAATTACATCATTTAAGCAGATATATTTTTGCCTTCGTATTTTATAGACTGGATTTATAATCCTTGCTTCTAAAGAGTTACAATAGGAATATCATTGGGCTCAAAAAAATCCAACAACATTTTTGACTACCTCCTCTGTGCAATATACTCGAGAGAGATGAAACAGAAAGATTCTCTGCTTCTGATATGCTTATAGTTTGGTGTTAAGACTATACTATCACTACTACTCTTTATTTTGAGACTGCCACTAACAATCATACTAGATGTTGATGTGTCAAACACTGAGCCAAGACATTTAAAGATATTATTAAATTTAATTATAATGAAAATATTATATAGTAGATGTAGATCACCCCTATTTGTCCAGTAGAAGAACTAGGGCCTGAAAATTTTAACAAATATCTCAAGTCAAACAGCTATTAAGTAATAAAGCTGGAATATCTATCCACATAGTCTGACACTAGATCTTGTTCTCCTTACCACCATAGCCTATTACTTCCCTAAGCATCACAAATAAAAAGTATTAACAGTTAAAAAGGCACATTAACTAAATCATAATTCAATATAACAGCCTAGAAATACTGTGGGCTATACATGATTAATTGACAAAGAATGGCAACATGTGCCAGTTTGAGAGCCCAGCCCCCTAAAGGACTATATCCTACCCTAGAGCTGATGCCACTGCTGCCACTGCCAAACCAAAGGAGGAGAGGGGGAGGCCAGGCACTTCCATGTGCTCCAAAGAGAAATAGCACTGCCACTGTTGTGAGCTGGCGTGGGACTGAAGCATACGCAAACCAAGTCTTCTACAGCTGCCTGCTTACACTGTTTTCAATAAGAAAGGTCCTGTCCTCCCTGGTGGCAGGCCCACAGTGTAGCTGTTCCACTGGTGGCCTTAAGATCCTGTGGCTGAATGTCTGTATCTGTTGCTAGACTTGGAAACCTTTCATCTATTGTTTCATTAAATAGGTTTTCTAATCCTTTTAGTCTCTCTTCTCCCTTGGGGATACCAGTAACTGGATTATTCAGTCTCTTTATGGTTTCTCAAATGTCATAAAGGCTTTGCTTATTCTTTTTTATTCCTTATTCTTTATTCTTCCTGACTGAATTATTTCTAATAATCTGTATTCAAGTTCTGAAAATCTTTTCTTTTTTTGATAGATCTTGTCTATTGTCAAAGTTTTGAAACATATTTTGTATTTTATTCAATGAATTCTTCAGTTCCAGAATTTGTTTGGTTCCTTTAAATAAAATATATATCTCTGATAAATTTCTTATTTATATTCTGAATTATTTTTCTGTATTATTTCTCAGAATTCTCTTGTATTTCCCTGAGCTTCTTTAAAATGAGTATTTTGAATCCATTATCCAGGATTTCATGAATTTCTTTTTGACTGGGAACTGTTGCTGGAGAATTATTGTGTTCCTTTAGGGGTGTCTTTTTTTTTTTTTTTTTTTTGCTTTTTTCATGTTCCCCATCCCCTTATTTTGATATCTGTACACTTTCTGAAGCAATTACTTCTTCAAATTTTTTGAATTTGCTTGTGTGGGGTAAAAACCCTTTCCTGAAGATGTATATATATTGTTGGTAGGGTCAGGTATTTTGGCTTTGATTTGGGGTACAAGCAGTAGTGTGGCCTATGTATGATATTTCTTCTATAAATGATGTCAGTAGTATCTGTGACTTCCTTTGTGGCTTGGAGTAATTATATAATGATAAAGAGATCAATCCAGCAAAAGAATATAACATAAAACAATTCTAAATTACGCACACTTAACACTGGAGCGTCAGATTGCTAAAACAAGTAACACTATGTCTAAAGAGAGAAATTTCTGCTGGGCACAGTGGCTCACACCTGTAATCACAGTACTTTGGGAGGCTGAGGTGGGTGGATCACTTGAGGTCAGAAGTTAGAGACCAGCCTGGTCAACATGGTGAAACCCTGTCTCTACTAAATATACAAAAATTAGCTGGGCATTATAGTGGGCACCTATAGTCCCAGCTACTCGGGAGGCAGATGCAGGAGAATTGCTTGAACCCAGGAGGCAGAGATTGCAGTGAGCAGAGATTGAGCCACTGTACTGTAGCCTGGGTGACGGAGCAAAACTCTGTAAATAAATAAATAAATAGATTGCAATAGAATAATAGTGGCAGGCTTCAATCCCCAACTCTCAGCATTAAATAGATCATCTAGACAAAAAAATCAACAAGATAAATTGGATTTAACTAGATGCTAGACCAAATGTACCTAATAGACATTAACAGAGCATTCTACCTAAAAACTGAAGAATATACATTCTTTTTAATAGCACACAGAACATTCTCTAAGATAGACCATATGTTAGGCCAAAAAACATATCTCAGTAAATTGTAAGAAATTGAAATCATATCAAGTATCTTCTCAGACTACAATGAAACAAAACTAGAAATCAACACCAAGAGGAATCTTTAATAAAAAAGAAAATTAAACAGCATGTCCTGAACAATTATTGAATCAATGAAGAAATTAAGATGAAACTCAAACAATTTCTTAAAACAAATGAAAATGGGAATAAGACATACCAAAACCTGTGAGATACAGCAAAAGCAATGACAAGAGAGAAGTTTGCAGTAACAAATGCTTACATCACAAAATTAGAACAATTTTGAATAACCAATCTAATGATGCACCTTAAGGAACTAAAAGAGCAAGAACAAATGAAACAACAAATTAGCAGAAAGAAATAAAAAAGACCAGATGAAACTAAATTAGATAGAGACTATAAATATATAAAAAGTCAACAAAGCTAAAAGTTGGTTCTTTTAAAAGATAAACAAGATTGATGAATCATTAACTAAAACAGCGAAGAAAAGATGAGACATGACTTAAACATGATGAGAAATGAAGGAGACATCATTAAAAATGATACCACAGATAATGTTTCTGATCATCAGAGACTTTTGACTGACAAAGTGAAAGACCTAGAGGAAATGAATAAATTTCTGGAAATATGTAAGATTGACTCAGGAAGAAATTGAAAACCTAAACAGACCAATTATGACTAATGAGATTGAATCAGTAATATAAAGACTCCCAAGAAAGAAAAGCCCAGGACTAGATGAATTCACAGTTAAATTCCACAATTAAAGAAAAACTAATACCAATCCTCCATAAACTATTCCAAAAAAATTGAAGGGGAGGAAATCTCTTTAATTATTTTATTAGTTCAGCATTATGCTGATACCAAAGCTACATGTGTAGATACAACAAATAAAGAAAACTACGGTCCAATATCCCTAATCTACACACAAAAATCTTCAACAAAATACTAGCAAACCAAATCCAGTAGCATATTGAAAAGATAATACACCATGACCAAGTGGGATTTGTACCAGGGATGCAAAGATGGTTCAACATATGCAGATCAATAAATGTGATACATTATGTCAAGAGAATGAAGGACAAAAATCATATGATCATCTCAACAGATACAGAAAAAGCATTTGATAAACTTCAACACTGATTCCTGATTTTGAAAAAAATTCTCAACAAACTGGGAATAAAAGGAACATAACTCAACATAATTAATGCAATATTTGACAAACCCATAGCTAACATGATCCTGAATGGTGAAAAGCTGAAAGCCTTTCTTCTAAGATCTGGAACAGGGCAAGGACACCTTTCACCACTCCTATTCAACACAATATTGGAAGTCCTAGCCAGAGAAATGAAGCAAGATAAAAACAAAAAAGGGATCCAAATTGAAAAAAAAGGAAGTCAATTAATCCCTCTTTGATGATGATATCATCTTATATCTAGAAAACCTTGAAGACTCCACCAAAACCTCCTAGATTCAGTAAATAACTTCAGTAATATTGCAGTATACAAAATCGACATACAAAAATCAGTAGCATTTCTATTTGTAATAATGAACTGAGAAAGAAATTGAGAAGCCAATCCCACTTCAGTAACTACAAAAGAAAAAACTGGGAATAAATTTAAGGAGACGAAAGATTTCTATAAGGAAAAGTGATGAAAGACATCAAAGAGGACACAAATAAACAAAATAATGTTTATTTATTCACAATAAAATTCTTCTCATGGATGAGAAGAATTAATATCATTTAAAAGACCACATTACCCAAAGCAAAATAAATGCAATCTCTATTAAAATGCCCACATCATTTTTTTACAAAATTAGCAGAAAAACCCCAAAACCTAAAGTTCATGTGGAAGAAAAGAAAAGAAGAAAAAAAGCCCAAATAACCAAGGCAATCTTGAGCATAAAGAACAAACCTGGAGGCATCTCACTTAAAATATTTTATAAGGCTGTAGTAACCAAAACAACATGGTATTGGTTTAAAGGCAGACACATAGATTAAGGGAACAGAATATAGAGTCCAGAAGTAAATCCAGGTATTCATATCCAACTAATTTTTGATAAAGGTGCCAAGAACAAACTCTGGGCAAAGGTCATCCTCTTTGATAAATGGTGCTGGGAAAATTGAACATCCACATGCAGAAGAGTGAAACTGGACTCATATATGTCCTAATATGCAGAAATCAAGTAAAAATGGATTAGAGACTTAAATGTAACATCAAACACTATAAAACTAGCAGGAAAAAAAAAACTAGAGATAAAGATAACACTTCAAGACATTAGTGTAAGCAAAGATTTCATAGCTAACAGCTGAATAGCACAGACAACCCTAACAAAAGTAGACAGATGGGAGTACAGTAATCTAAACAACTTCTGTCCAGCAAAAAAAAACAACACAGTGAAGAAACAACCTGTTTCATGGGAGAAAATACTTGCAAATTATTCATCCAACAAGGGACTAATATCTAGAATATATAAGGAACAAACAATGTGAAAAATCAAATGATCCCATTAAAAAATGAGCAAAGGGCATGGATAGATATTTCTCAAAAGACATCCACATAGCCAAAAGGTATATGGAAAAATGTGCAACATCGCTAATCATCAAGGGAATGGAAATCAAAACCATAATAAAATATCATCTTACTCAAGTTAGAATGGATATTATTAAAAAGGTAGAAAATGACAGATGCTAGTATGAATGTGGGGGAAAAGGGAACTCTTAAACATTGTTGGTGGAAATGTAAATTAGTACAACCACTACAGAAAACAGTGCAGGGATTTCTCAAAAAACTGAAAATGAACTATATGAACCAAAAATTTCAGTACTGGGTATTTATCAAAAGAAAAAGAAATTGGTATATCAAAGAGATACCTGCATATGTGTGATTTTTTTGCAGCATATTCACAATAGCAAAGAAAGAGAATCAACTTAAGTGCCCATTGGCAGACCATCGAATAAAGAAAATGTGTTGTATGTATACACACTGGAATATTATTTAACCACAATAAAGAATAAAATAACATTAATTGCAGCAACATGTATGGAACTGGAGATTATTATGTTAAGTATAATAACCCCAGGCACAAAAAGATGGATACTACATGTTCTCACTCATATGTGGGAACTTAAAAAGTTGATCTCATGGAGATAGATAACAGATTGATAAACTACCAGGGGGCTGAGAAGTGCATGTGGGTGAGAGGGGAGGACAAAGAGAGGTTGGCTAGTGGGTACAAACACAGAATTAGATAGTAGAAATAGCCCCAGTTTTCAATAGCTCAATAGTGTCATTATTTTAGCAACAATGTATCATACATTTCAAAGGAGATCAAAGAGAGAACTTGATATGCTGTCAACACATAGAAATGAATTCTCAAGTTGATGAATACTACAAATACTGTGACTTGGTCTCTACACGCTATATGCATGTAACAAATACTCACATGTGCCCCATCAATATGTAAACTATTTTGTATTGTAAAACACTGGTAAAAACAAACTCTTTGGGTTTATTTTGCCACCCTACAGTATTCTAAGATGGCACTACCCTCTGTAAAAACAAAACAAAAGAACACCACCATCTGTAACTTTGATAGCAAAATAGAGATTCATGCAAATTTGGTTTATTTTTCCTATGCTCATTTTTTAAAAGTACTGGTTAAGTTTTCACTCTTTTGCAGTATATCCACAAACTGATGCTGTATCTGGCATATGTAAACAAATTAGCCACCTTTTTCTGTAGCAAAACAGAGCTTTTGTTAAATTTTTACAAAATGGATTAGGCTAAAAATATTCTAAATATCTTTCAAATGTGTTCCAATCAGATAGCCATGTGGTATAATAAATTTCTGGCCATAACCTATAAAGAACAGCTCTTCACGTCTGTTCTTATACTACATCTTCTATTTCCCCATATGTTAAACCTCCTCTCCACAGTACCTTAGAAGTTCGCAAAATTCAGAAGTAGATGCAGTTAGTCTGAATGAATAGAACTCTGGAGATTTATAATGGGACCACATGACTATAGAAAAGTGAAGTCATGTAACGATGATTTTCCTTGATTGTAAGAAGATGCTTTTTAGAAAATCAGTTGCATATTTTTTCCCTCCCCATTTCAATGTAGATTTTCACTGCTTTAGTGGTAGCTTACATCACAATTTGTGTAGAAAGATAAAAAAATATTTTGAGAGTCCTTTTTTAGAAATTATTTACTGCAAGAACAACCTCAACAGGGATAATTTTGACCCTAACTTTCCCAAAGAATTAGTAATTTTAAAATATAGGTAACCTTTAAGTCCAGACATATTAATTTCATGAATATTTATGCTCTGTAAATATTCATGATTCTGTAGATCAGTGCAGAGGAAACTGAATTTGGATAGTTTTATATAAAGATCATGATGACTATAATATATAGAGAGGAATAAGGCAGAAGAGAATTAAGACTCAGCCTTATAAAGTGACTTGTTTGCAGCAAAATTGAATAGGGGGAGGCACAAATTCCTCAAGCAAAAAGTGCACATTCAGTTGTATAATTATGTGAAACTGCCTGACATACGGAGTTAATTTTGAGCATTCTGGTTTGATTTTCTCTTTGCAAATCTATTTACAGAAAAGTAAAGGAGCCCTGATGTGACCAATTTGTTACTTTCCAAAATATCTTAGTACATTTTTGATATGATGATTGCCTGATTGACTCCAAAATCTGTGGTAATATGCAATTTAATTTCTCTAGCAACTAGATCATATTAAACATTCAAAGAATGACACACTGTTTCTGAGTTTTTAAATAAAAAAGGAAGAGCTCAGCCACAGGAATTTCAAAAGCAGAAGCCTTCACCTGTTAACATACAAGTATAGAGGCAAAACCACTAAATTGTGAGTCACATGACCATCGTCCTTTCTAATCCTGTTGTCTTTACCTCTCTGAACATTAATTTATTATTTCATAAAATAGAAAAACATAGCATGACTCTTTTGAGGATTAAGTGAAAAAAATTATGTCAAAGAGCATTACAAATTATGCTTATTACATAAGTGTTAGTCACTGTAGTCATTTTTATAATGACTACATTTAATTATGAGCTTAATCTTTGTTCCACCAGAAAGTCATTTTTATTTTCCTTTACATAAGCAGTTTTTCTCTTGTTTGACTCCTGAGCAAGTTCTCTAGACCTGGTTTATTTATTTGCTTTAGATTAATAGTTAGCTTTTCACATTGGGGCACTGCTGACAATCCCTTCTTTTGGATAAAACCCTGGCCTCATTCATCTACGTGAGTAACTTCTAGGGAGGCTGAAACCTCTGTTAGGTATGACCTATTGCTTTAAAGCACATATTCCTGGCTGGGCGTGGTGGCTCACGCCTGTAATCCCAGCACTTTGGGAGGCCGAGGCGGCCCGATCACGAGGTCAAGAGATCGAGACCATCCTGACCAACATGGTGACACTCTGTCTCTACTAAAAATACAAAAAATTAGCTGGGCGTGGTGGTGCACGCCTGTAGTCCCAGCTACTCGGGAAGCTGAGGCAGGAGAATTGCTTGAATCCGGGAGGCGGAGGTTGCAGTGAGCCGAGATCGTGCCACTGCACTCCAGCCTGGCACCTGGCGAAGAATGAGACTCTGTCTAAAAAAAAAAAAAAGAAAAAGAAAAAAGCACACATTCCTTACAGATTTGGAACAAAATGTCAAATTCAGAAGAGGAAAAATTAAATATTTGAGCTTGTTATCTTTCACACAGTTGCCATCATTTATTATATTTTATGGTTGCTTATTTGATGTGGTAAAAGATTCTACCATGCATTAACAGATCTTAACAATTTTTGAAAGGATTGCTATAAATAACTTACTAAAAGATTGCTACACAAAGAAACTTTGTATTGAATTTTCTTTGATCTGAACATCAGTTGATGTCTATAATGAGACCTGATATGCCAAAAACACTCTTTACAACAGTTGATTAACTGTGCACAGAAGCTAGCCCTAGATTACATAAAGAAAAGAATTAAATCAAAG
Source organism: Ateles fusciceps (assembly GCA_036589455.1). Taxonomy (NCBI): domain Eukaryota; kingdom Metazoa; phylum Chordata; class Mammalia; order Primates; family Atelidae; genus Ateles; species Ateles fusciceps. Next base: position 4,404,859 of record JAZHEH010001685.1, on the reverse strand, counting down.
GTAACAGCTGAATTTGATAAGTTTAGGAGCAGTTGGGGAAAATGACAATTTTATTAAAATATAATAGGCATATCGAGGTCTCTAAAGCTGATATCAATGTTTGAAAAATGCTTTTAATTCACTGTATTAAGTTTTGAAGAACAAACTGTTTATTATTTTTCTCAATTAATTGATTCTAAAAAAACCTTTCTAAACAAGCAAAACAAAAACTTACATGGTACTAACTTTTGTGTCAAAATTGAATAAAGCAGTATATGACATTTAAACACATTTTATTGCATGTTTTCAAAAATTTTTATTAGTGTGCACCATACAATTGTGGAGTGTTGATGATAACATTTCTCAATTTGAGTATTTTCAGTGTGGTTTTTCTTTAGGATTTACTCATCAGAAATGCACCACCAAATAACATTGACTTATTGAGTCACATAAATTCTGAAGGTTTGAACCCCTTTGTATCTAAATGTGATGGCATCTGTTGAGATGGATAGGATAATTCTCTGGATGGTATTGCTTGGTTGCCTAGCAATCAGTCACCTGATAGGTTTGGGGAATCAGGCAATGAGCAAAAATTCTGACCAAAGAGAAGCCAGAACATCTTTACAAATGATAAGTGCATGTACAGTAACAACTGTTTTAGCTTTTGCTTGGGTGTATGAAGCATTTGAAACAGGTCAAGAGGACCTTTGGATAAGCTTCACTATTAAGAAAGAGGAATCTGGCAAGAGTTACATTAAATTGCTCATATGATATTTTTGAAAGATAGAGATCATATTCTAGGGAAGTGTCTAAGAATCCAAGATGTCTAGTGCCTATGAAATAAATTGTAATGACCTTGGTAAATGACATTTTGAAGAAATGTTCTTGGGCATTATTCTCAGTAGAAAATTTCAGCTTACATGAATGATTGCCCTTAAGGAAGTGAGATAAGGAAATAAACAGTTTTCTACTTAGAGAAGAGTAAAAAACACGATTGTCACAAGGAGGGCATTGATAATTTGGTTTAAACATGCCATAGATTTTTTTAAAGGAAAGGTTAGAATGAATAAATACTTATTGCTTCAGATGAATTCCCATTATATAGAGTCCTCTTCTAGAAAATTTGTGACTTCTTGGTGTAGCAGTTTTGTGACAGAAATACTGAAGCCACCTAACATGACATTGCCAAATATACTGTTACTGCCTCAGAGTTATAATGATGCTTAAGTTCTTAGACTAGGTTCTATAAAAGTAAGCATGAGCTATAATTCAAACTTTTCTTTAACAATGAATTGCTGATGAATAACTGAATCTAATAATCTAGTGGAATAGTAACTCCCACTCCTCATGACTTTTTAAAATCCTCCTTAGAATAAGGTAGGGTAAAAATAAATATACAATATAATTATTGGCCTATATAATAAATTTCTGTAAAAACCATCTTCAAAATGTGTATAAAGTATTATTTTCTAAAACCTCTAATCCAGAATGTTATCTGTCTAAACATATTATAAAAAATATTTCAGAGCATAGGTATTTCTCTCTCATTGGTATTAAACTTAATGGCCAGACATGGTAGCTCATGCCTGTAATCTCAGCACTTTGGGAGGCTGAAGCGGGTGGATCACCTGAAGTCAGTAGTTCGAGACCAACCTGGCCAGCACGGTGAAACCCCATCTCTGAAAAAGAAAAAAAAAAAAAATATACACACACACACACACACACACACACACACACACTCTTACACACATATATATATAAAATTATTTACATTTAAATTAAGTTTAATGTTTAATTTTTAAACAATAAATATTAGGGTTTTAAAATTGTGATAACAATCATATAACAAAGTTTATAATTTTTATAACTTAAAGCATATAATTGTGTTTTTAGTAGATTAACAAGTTTGCATAATTATCACTACTAATTTTAGTATATTTTCATTATCCCAAAAAGAAGCCATATATTTATTAGCAGTCATTCCCATTCTTCCCTCCTGCCAAGCTCATGGCAAGCACTAGTCTACTTTCCATTTCAATGGATTTATTTATTCTGAATATTTCAAATCAATAAATAATAGATGTAATATTATATGTTTGGTTTTTTCTCTTAGCATAATGTCTTCAAGTTTCACTCAGGTTGTAGCGTATCCCAGTTCTTCAATCCTTTTTATAGCTGATAGTATTTCACTGTATGTATAAACCAGATCTTGTTCATTCATTCATTGGCTTGATAGATATTTGGGTTGTTTTCATGTTTTGATTATTATAAATAATGCTGCTATGTTTACTCATATGTAGGATTTTACTTAGACATATGTTTTCATTTCTCTCAGTTCTTTACCTATACAATTGCTGGATAATATGTTAACCCTATATTTAGCTTTTTAAAGAACTGCAAAATTGTTTTCCACAGCAGCTGCACCATTTTGCATTTCTACCAGCAATGCATGAGGGTTCCATTTTATCTGCATCACTCTCAACACTTTGTGAATGGCCATCCATATTCTTCAGAGAAATGTTTATTCAAAACTGCTGCTCAGTTTTAAATTGGGTGGTCTTTTTGTTGTTGATTTGTAAGAGTAGCTTGTAGTAAGTTATGAAATTGGAAAATGTGACCCCTCCAAGTTTGTGCCTTTTCAAGATTGTTTTGGCTATTCTGTGTTCCTTGTAATTCCATATGAATTTTAACACTAGCTTGTCCAAATCAGCAAAAGAAAAAGGAAGTTGGAAATTGATGGAGGGTACATTAAACCTGTGAATCAATTTGGGGATTATTGACATCTTAACAATGTTAAGTCTTTCAATTTATAGACATGGAGTATCTTTCCATTTATTTAGGATCTCTTTAAAGTTTTTCAAAAATATTTTACAGTTTTCAGTGTACACATGTGGTAATTCCTTGATTAAATTCATTTAAGTATCTTATTGCTTTTGGTGTCTTAGTAAATAAAATTATTTTCTTGATTGCATTTTAGGATTGTCACTACTAATTTATAGAAATTCAACTGATTTTTGTGTTAATCTTATATTCTACAATCTTGCTGAACTTAATACCTACCTCTAATAATTGTTTTGTGAATATTTCAGTTTTTTTATTGTGTAAAATTATGTTATCTGTGAATATAGTTATACTTCTTCCTTTTCAATGAAGATGTGTTTTCTTTTTTCTTGCCTCATATCCTTGGCTAGAACTTATAGTACAATGTTCAATTGACTTGTGGAAAGTGAACATCCTTGTTTTATTCCTGAAATTAGAGAGAGAACTTTCAACTGTTCACAATTAAGTTTGATGCTAGCTATAAATTTTTCATAGAGACTTTTTATCAAACTAAGGAAGTTCTCTTTTCCTAGTTTGTTGAGTGTTTGTATCATAAAAATATTAGAATATTGATACTTTTTCTACATATATTTGAAAGGACCTTGTCATGTTTGGCCACTTAATTATCTGTGCTATTAATGTTATGATCAACTGGTGATTAGACAAATATTTTCTTAGGTGGCTGGAGCTAAAGTGTAATCTCTCATGGGCACTGTGTATGTGTTTGGGGCATGCCTTCAACACCAAGCAAAGGAGTTGGCAACTGTCTGATCTTTTATTACTGCTCGTGTAGAGCCTTAAGATTAGCCAGAAGTGAGAATGTAGGGCCTTCTTTTGTCTTTTCTGAGTATGTAAACAGTCTTGGTCATGAATACAGCTTTCTAGGTTTTCAATAAGATATTAGAGCTCTTCAAAACATTTGTTCCTCAAAGTATCTCAGCCATTTCTTCCCCAAGTTTTTAAATTACTTTATTCTTTGTCCCAACTGTTATCGATTGGGAGCCATGCCTAATACATTAATTATGTAATTTGACAAAAATCTTTCCTTAGATAGTCACCTAAGCAATGCAAAAATTCTAAGTTAGGTAAGGTAAAGGCAAGGCCTTTGATTCAAGGATCCACAAGACAGGTCAACTGAACAACCACGTTCTTTGTTAATGAGATCTGTTCTGTTCTCTCTGACATTGCTATTTGTACAATACTTGGAAAGTGAGCTTTTATCATTAAGGTTATATTTGAGTCAGATGTTGAATAATGGGACCAGAATAATTTAAAACACCATGAAGCCCTTTCTTTACCAAGATTCCACTAGCTTTGTCTTAAGTATTCCCTTAGTTGCACAAGATTCTGGTTAATTTCTGGAATCCCAAAAATATTGACTATAGCATATATCACCAGTGTTTATTGGTTTTATGGAGAGATAAACTTTTGTCCTTCCTTACTTTGCTGTTTTTGTTAGCAACACCCCTTTTAAGATTTTTAGTAAGTAATATTGAATATCTACTAATGAGGATTCAAACTAAAACATTAATTTCTTGACTTAGTATATATGTTTATTATAAAATGAAACAGAACCATATAATCTACATCATATTCCTTGCTTTGGTTCATTTTTACCTCTCCCTAATTGGAAGTAGAACTTACGTATTTATTATGTAGTTATAAATTTGTATGATCTCTGCATATGCTGTTCTTTTAAAAAAGTGTATTTTAAGTGTTCAGAGATATTGAGAATAACCTGGGGTCAAATGGCTAGTAATTGCCCAAAGTGGAATTACTTCTAAATTATAGTTTCCCTAACACCACACATTTGAAAATTATATGTACATGCTTGGGTGACAGATGCTTACTGAAGGAACCATTTCTCTAATTAAGTAGTTTACGGAATTAGTACAATGCAATTCTGAAATGTTACCCCAGTCTATCATCTCAGGAGGACACTCATTAAAATAATTCCTTAATGTAATAATATAAATGGATTCTCCAATATTTTAGGCTTGTCTCTGAGGAAGAACTTGCCTGAAACCTTTGATGTTTTATATTCAGAGAGCCTTTTTGATCTTTTCTTGGTTATGCCAATTTTGCATGATATTCCCCAGTCGATAATAATTCTATCACATTAAAGTCATTCTGCTTTGTTCTTCATAGTCATCAAAGAATATTTGTTTTAGCCAAATTAATTGCCTGTGGAATAAGTGCAACCATGGGGTTAGTCTCTCTGAAAGGTTTAAAAGCTAGTTTCCATCTAAATTTCAAGTATCTCTTTAAGCCTTTATTTCCATCTTTGGGGGGAAAACAGAAGTCATATTACTATATAAAATTTATGTGTATCAGAGTTTGGAGATACCAAAATACATAAGAAGTCTAGACAACCAAAGAGAACAAAATGTGCTTGCTTTAAAAATAAGCTGTTGCTATTTGAGTTGTACAGGAAATGAAATACCTCCAGCTATTGTCCTGAAGAGCAGTCAGTGTTTTGAATCTCTCTGAGAGAAGTAACCAGAAGCATTCTTTTGTAGAAAGGAATGTCTGGATGAATGGTAGGGAAAAATAGGTTTTAAACCAGATCCTTTTGTCTCAGTTGGCTAATCTGTTTTTAACTCTCTACAGGATTATTGTGAGTATCTTTGAGGAATAGGTATCAAAGATATTTTACTTTATTTTTTTAAATTTCATTGAATATAAGTAATGTAGGTTTTTTCCCCCCCCCAAGAACCTAAAGTACAATTAAAAAAAAAAGAAATTAAAAAAAGATATTTTAAAATGTACAAACTGAACCATAGACATAAGTATTTTTATGACATATATCACTAATTTTAATAATTCTTGAGAGAGTGTAACTATGTGTCACATCAGGTAGAGAGGTTAAGAGGAGATTCCCCAGTGGCCCCTTCTCCTGTAGTTTGTTGGCAATCACAGCCACTTTTCCAGCCCTGTCATTAGAAAGGGGAGAGGAAGTCATAATTCTTAGAAATACTCCTTCTAATTCAGATAATATGTTATAGGTTCAATTGAGACAAAGTAGACTAATGTATATTACTGTTATAAAAATCTGTATTCATTAGGTTTCTGTTTGTAAGTAATAGAAACTGAAATTGAAGCACCATAGGCCAACCAGGAATGTTTGAGTCCTACAGCCAAATCTTGAGAGAACAGTGTTGGAGATGGCACAGGGGTGGCTGGACTCTGGGTTTAGACACCATCAGAATTTCCTCAACGTTTGACTCTGATTTTCTCTGCATATTGGCTTCTTTACCTGCTAGGTTACGGCTGTCAGCAGTTGTATGGCTGCATGCTAAGAGCTCCACAACCAAAGAGGAAAATGAGCTTCAGCTTTATTTAAAAAAACTCTGAGAAAAGATTCTAACACGAATATTTTTGTTCTAGACTTACCTCTTGGGACAACTTGGGGGAAAGGTACAGACAACGATTTGCATCTTGGGCTGGTTTCTGAGAGATTGAGTGAAAAGAAAGAGGGAAAATGTACAGGAAAAGACTGGTCAAAGGTGAAATTCTGAACTAAGCAGTTGACTTATCCAATGTCTATTATATTAGGTATGATCAAGAAATGCAATCAAGAAACTTTTTCTGAAAAATTTTACACTTTGCAAGGACGTATGATCTTTATTATCACTATTCAGCTCTTCTGTTGGAACATGAAAACAGCCATAGACAATACTTACATGAATAAGTGTGGCTGTGTTTCAATAAAACTTTGTTTACAAAAGAGACAGGAAGCCAGATTTGCCCCACCAACTGTAAATCACTGATTTCTGATTTAGAATATCAGTTCCTAATACATTCATAAGGTAACATCTACTTCCTCAAAAGTAGGCAAATTCCTAATTCTTTAAAAAAATTTTCATTGTGGCAAAATACACAACATAAAACTTAACATCTTAACCATTTAAAAGTTTACAGTTCAGTAGTGTTAAATATTTACATTTTTGTATAACCGATCTCTAAAACATTTTCATTTTGTAAACCTGATGCTCTATACCCATTAAACAACTCTATATTTCCTCTTTCTTCCAAGCCACTCTCATTTCCCCCTTCTTCAGCCTCTGGCAATTATCATTCTATTTTCTGTTTCTATACATTTGACAGCTCTAGATACCTCATTTAAGTAGAATCATACAGTATTTGTCTTTTTTGTGACTGGCTTATTTTACTTAATGTCCTCAAGGTCATCTATACTGTAGCATGTGTCACTATTTTCTTACTTTGTAAAGCTGAATAGTATTACATTGTATGTATATGCCACATTTTATTTATTCATTCATTGATGAACACTTGGGTTGCCTCCACCTTTTAGGTATTCTGAAAAATGCTGCTGTGAACATGGGGTATAAATCAGTTTAAGACCATATTGTCAATTCTTTTGGGAATAAACCGAGAAGTGGAATTGCTGAGTCATATAATAATTCTATCTTAAATTTTTTTGAGGAACCTCCATATTTGTTTCTGTAGCCATTGCATTGTTTTACATGGCCATGAACCAGAGTTCCAATTTCTCAACATTCTCACCAACACTTGTTATTTTCTTTTTTTTTGATAGTAGCAATACTGATGGACATGAGTTTTTATATCATTGTACAAATTATAAGTTCTTCAGCCGTATCTCCATCCATTTCTCTTTCAGTTAAAAATGCATGTTATACTTTGTTAATGAGGATTATTTTTGTAAGTATAACCATCGATCTGTTCTGATTCACATTTAATAATTAGCAATTTTAACAATTTGCCTATTATTAGTAACAAATTCCATGCAACCTACCTCTAGCTTTATTGTCTGATGAGAGTTATAGATGGTGGCTCAGAATTGCAATACTTTAATTATACAGAGTCTAAAAGGCTAAGCCCTTGAATTAATCCTTGTTTGTCTGAAAGTGGTGATCCACATTTTCCATTTACTAAACTGATTTCAAATCTATTACAGCTTGATTGTGTAGATATATTTAATCTATACACAATTTAATCTATATATTTAAATTTATGAATGGAAATAAGACTGTCATTCATAATTTAATAAAATTCTACTACATTCTTGTTATGTGTTAGACAATATGATTGGTGTTAGAAATTTAATATACAAGGCAGATAATATTCCTGCCCTCACTGGACTTACTGTTGAGTTCTGGAAGTAGACATTAATAAAACAAATTAACTAGGCCATTGCTACAATTTGTGATAAATTCTGTAGAGGAAATGCACATGATGATGTGAAGGCATATAATGGGGGAACCCAACTAATTGAAATAGGTAGAGAGGGAAATCTTTGAAAGTTGGCATGTAAATTCAACCTGAAGTCGAGAGATGTTTAATAAGATTATATTGTTTGTTGATAGACATATGTATATGAATCATGGGGAGGATTCAAGACAAGGTAAGAAAATATTCAAATATCCTCAGGCTGGGAAGAATTTCAGTTTAGGCCCATTTGAATGAACCATAAGGAATAAAATAGAAAGAAGTAGGAGCCTAGTATGTAGAGTTAGGCAAAAGCTAAATCTTGAAGGCTATGCTATACCACACTTAAAAAGAGTGTTTTGGGGGTTCTGTTCAAAATTGTATTTTCAGAGTGTCTTTAGGCTTCTGATCAAGATTGCACATGTTTACATATTCAGTCCTCCAATTCTAAACACATACTAATGACATATAAAATATATCATTAAAAACATATCATTAAAAACAGTAGCAACAAACCAAAAATAGTTGGGCTCCAAAACAAGCTTAATATTTCTAAAGACCAAAAGTAGAACAGAAAGACAAATTACTGAATGAAGCTGAAGCCATGAACTTGCGAGTATGTGAAGCAGGGCACTGTTGGTAGGGGCCAGGAACTGGGCCCTGTAGGGTAATGAGGAATACTGCGGTGAATTCACAGGGAACTACAGCCAGGCTCACTGCATGGGGCCAAGGGCTGTCTTGAGGCTCTCTTGGCTGTCTTCCTGCCTCAATTCTAGAATACAGGCATATAATGCCAAATTATCCTACCAAATCAAGAATGTTTATGTGAATTATCCTCTAGAGAATAGAAGAGGGAAAATGAACAAATTCATTTTAATGAATTCTTTCAGTATAATATTGACACCAAAATGAGGCAAGGTCTAAGAAAGAAAATAATAGATGAATTTTACTTATGAAATTGATGCAGAAAATCTCCCCCCAAAACTGATACATTTAACTAAGTAGTACATTAAAAATACATCATGACCATGCATAATTATCTTACAAAAGCAAGAATGTTTCAATATTAGAAATGCTATTATAATAATATATGATTAATAGATGATATAGAAATCTGCATGATTATCTCAGTAGAAGCAGCAAAAGTAAATATAATTCAACAGTGTTTTATACATTAAAAATGAAAGCTCTTAGTAGATAGCATAGCAAATAAAATATGCTACTTCTATTGTTTGCTATGTCTACCTCTTACTCTTTCTTAAACCCCTGTCTCCTTACTCAGTTCTCACTATTGAGACTGCAAAAGCTTGGTGAATCAAATGGGGAATATGGACGAAAAGAATGAAAAAGCCAAATACTCACTTTCCCAGTAACAATGGGCAGGTCAGGCCAATGTGATATAAGGAGAATTCGGATGGCGAGGAAAGGACTTTACTCCCTCATAAAAAAGAGACGGATGATTCGTTTCTATGTGCCTGGCTACACCCTGTTTTCTCCCTATGATCATAATTGTATGTGGATATGATGCTTGGAATATGCCATAAAGGAATGTCAGATATCCTGTTCCAGAGAAGCTCCGCCCCTGGAACCACCAATCTTCAATTTTTTTCTGTATAACATAATTAAATGTTTTTATTGCAGAGCTAAATGTTAGATATTCTTACTTTTGGTCAAAAGCATTTCTAATTGATACAGATTGAAATTTCCTTAACCTACGAAAGGGTATCTATTCAAATTCTCCCACAAGTATCATACTTATTGATAATAGATTAGCAGCTTACCATTTAAACTCAGGAATGAAAATGATGCCATTTATAACTTTTTCTATTCAATATAATAGTGCAAGTGCTAGTTTGTCTAGTAAGATAGAGAAATAAAGTTATACAAATTAGGAAGGAAAATAAAAATTCTAATTTTTCACAATATGATTGCATTTATAAAAAACTGAAAGATATATAAATGAACTAACAAATATATAAATTTATATATTTATATATAAATTTATAAATATATAAATATTTATATATTTATAAATTTACTTATATATAAATATAAATCATAGCTATATATACTATTTTTATATAAATATATATGTAAGCTAATATTTATATATACAAATAAACTAATAGAACTACTAAGAGAATTTTGAAAGTTTACTAGATTTTAGGTAAACTAAAAATTGCATAACTACTATTCATCACTAAAAAGACTGATAAGTATAATAATATTACATAATAGTGATAAAGTACTCATGAATGGCTCTAAAATGCATTAAGACTTTTAAGGGAATATTTTCAAAATATTACTGAAGTACATAATAACTTGAATAAAAGATGAGCTACATGAAGTTTAGGAAATAAAAACTCTTAAGCATCAATTTACCACAAATAAATATATATTTTCAATGCAATCTTTATTCAAGACCTAAATGGATTTATTCAGGGTCTTGTTAGTTCCTCATGAAACTCATATGATGGTGTACAAAAGGCCAAGAATAGCTGAGACAATTTTGAGAAAGAAAGATGAGATAGAAGGACTTTATCACACTTGTTTAACCACTTATTAATTATGATTATATAATATAGAAATTGCTTGAAGTTGGGAAAATAGAAAAATTGGGAAATTTTAAGAAAATCTAAACATCTGTGTGGAAACTTAATATATTTTCAGACATGTCATTAAAACTGTTGGGAAAGAATGAACAAATGCATAAAGAGTTCTGGGAAAATTAGTTATCCATATGAAAAACAATTGGAATCCCATTTCATCTTGAATAAACAATTAGGTGGCTGAAGAGCTAAAAATAGAAAGACAAACCTTTGGCCTTTTTAGTAGAAATTATGAGAAAATATTTTATAATATTGGGCTAAGGAATAATTAAGTTATAAAACAACAAATACTAAAAAAAATGGTGATAAATTAACCTTGTTAAAGTTAAATTTCTGGTCTTCAGGAGACACCATTACCAAAAATAAAATCTATGCTCCAAGTTGAGAGAAAGATATCTGAAATGTCTTAAAGTATCTAAAATATATCTGACAAAGAATTAGGATCTATAATTAATAAAGAATTCCTAAAAATGAAGGAGAATATAATAATTCAACAGAGAAGTGAGCCAAGGAGGGGAAGAGGAAATGGAAAGAGAAACCCAATCTATACACATGAATATTCTCAATCTCATTGATTCTTTGGGGGAAATTCAAATAACTGAAATTCCATTCAAAACCATTTGAATTTGAAAAATTAAAAGCTAGTTTGATAATTCAATGAGTTGATAAGAATGTGGAACAAAGAAATTTTCATTTGTGCTAGTAGGAATGTTCACTGATAGCATTGCAGTAGAATTTAGCACAATAGAGCAATATGAGTTATGGCCATAACCCTCACACTATTTACACGTCCTAGAGAAAGTTCCGATAGCACAGGATAGCAAGTAAGATGTTCATGGCAACATTGCTTGTCATACTGAAGATTAAACTTACCTAACTGTTCATTAAAAAGAACAGATAAATGTTATGACTTCACAGAATACTCTAAATGGTTCAAATGAATGAACTAGAGCTATGTTTTTACTCCTCAAAAATATAACACTGAGCAAAAAAATCAAATGTCCTAATGATGGGCAAGTTATGCTATTTATGTAAAGTTTGAAAACAGGAAGAACCCTTCTGTATAATGTTTCTGCATATACACATGAGTAGTCATAGATTGAAAACATGCGTGAGAATGATGAATACTGGATTTAAGACAATGTTCCCTCTGGGGAAAAATAAAGGAAGAGGATTGGGGAGAAATGCATAGAAACATCAGTGATGTGAAACATTTTATTTCTTGAGCTGAGAGTGTGTTACTTGGAATTTAATAATTGTTTTTGAGATTTTGTAGCCTGAAATGTTTAACAAGGATCTATCATCTTTCCCTCCTTCCCCCCCATCGACTTACCTACCTATCTGATGCACATATGCCAAAATAGATAGATCTATAAGTACTATGTTATTCTCTGTACTTTGCTAAATATTTTAACATTTAATTTTCTAAACAGTTATGCCTGCTGCTGTGTAGATAATCCTCAGGGGATATATGGGATGTGAGATGCCACCAAGCCTTATTGCAGTAGTAGATGAGTGAAAATAGTGAATCTGAAGAACATTTTGAAAGTTGTATGGATGTCTGTAGAAACTGAAAGTAAAAGTTTAGGAAAAGGCTGATACATCATGTTTTTGCCATGGGTCTCTAAGTGGATAATGAAATAAACGACTTCTGTTGCCAGAAACTACATGCAGAAAGGCTCGGGCTGATGGTGAAGGCAAGGTGAGCCCCTGTCTCTCTGAATTTTAATATTGATAGTTTATACTTCTTGAAACATTCCTTGATGTGTTGTATATCCTATGAAGTGCATTCTGAAACCTTTGTTACAGAGTTCATTAGAAGGTGTTTGTTGCTTGGCTCCTTCTGAAGAGCCCAAGGTAAACTTTCTGTTTCTAAAACATGTAGGCTCTTTCATATGGTCTATTCATATTGTCGATATAATGAACTGGCCTGCATGAAGTGGTCTAGGAAAGATCCATTACTTGATTCTTCCTGTGGCAGCATGGGTTTTGAGCTGTGGAAATGCTGATTAGATTGAAACAAGGCTTGTTAGAAAAAGATGTTGCCTAAAGATGCCAATGAGAGGTTGTAGAATTACTGATGTGTACATCAGAGAGGGCTGTAAAGAGGGTGATGGGCAATGCTTTTGTTGTTGGTAAGAATCCAAGAGAAAAATGTGTATTACAGGCACTTTTTACCCTAGCATGACATCTGTGGATGCTGCTAACTGATCAGAACTTACTGCATGTTGCTTTGTGGTCATTTTGTTTCTGTGGCAGTTCTAGATGTAGGATTTTCTTTTTGTTTTTCACTTCTTATACATCTTTAGCCATAGCAGAAAGGCACAACAAAGAGTCTTTCCCACCTTCATAACCCAAAGATACTAAAGACTTTGCATAGTACTACTTATTTCTGCCTGATCAAACTCCTAGGACGTAACAGAAGCTGCTACTTCCATTCTTGTATTGCTGAATCTATTCATAAACAAAGCATGAACAGACTATTGGATACCACTAAATATTAGTGAACTGAGCAAATGACACTGCTTTAGAAAAAAGGCTCACCTTATGGGACATTTGAGACTCAATTATATATCATTCTTATTGAAGTTGTATCTATTTTCCAGTTTAGATTTTTTTTTTTTTTTTTTTAAATTTTAAGACAGGGTCTTGCCTTGTTGCCTGGGCTGGTCTTGAACTCCTGGGCCCCAGTTATCCTCCCACCTCAGCTTCCCAAGTAGAAAGAATTACAAGCATGTGTGTACCACTATACTTGGCCAGTTTTGATATTTATAACCCCATCTCTTATTGTGAATCATCAAGGATGAATATATGTTTAAAACTTAAGTAAGTATAATTTTAATTTTGAGCAGTTTTTCTTTTGAGACCTATGGAGAAAATAGCTGTCTGTGGTAACTTAAGTCAAGATTTAAGATTTTACTAATATGTTTTATTCATTGAGATCAGACACAAATTATGTTTTGTCAGGTAGGTACCAAGAATTTATCAGTTGAAATGTAAATTAAAAAGAAACAAAAAGCAGATAAGAACTTAATAGTGGAATAGGGAAAAATTCAAAGCAGTGATTATCCTTTCCTTGTATGAAAGTATACCTTCCATAAATTTTATACAGAGAATGTTGGAAAAATTATAATCAGATATTTTGGGGTATTTCTGATCAGGGTATTTCTGATATGCATCTTTAGCAATCACAACCAGTATTTTGTCTGATACAAGGAAAGCTGCAGAAAGAATTCATATTAATAGTATAGTACTTTGATTACAGGTTATCAAGGTTGTGAGGGAGCCTTAAAGGTCATTTGTTGTTATTCCATTTATTATCGAAGACTTCTGCTTTTATCATCTATTGAATGTCTAAAGTTTGCTTTACTTCTGGAAAAAGTACAGCCTCATTAAATAATAACCTCCTGAATCCCTCCCCATAGCCCTTCTTTTTTCTCTGGAGACATAGACTCACTCTATTACCAGGCTGGAGTTCAGTGGCACAGTCTCTGCTCACTGCATCCTCTGCCTCTGGGGTTCAAGTGATTCTCCAACCTCAGCCTCCTGTATAACTGGGACTACACGTGCCCACCACCACCCCAGACTAATTTTTTGTATTTTAGTAGAGACAGGGTTTCACCGTGTTGGCCAAGATGGTCTTGATCTACTGACCTCGTGATCCACCCGCCTTGGCCTCCCAAAGTGTCTGGATTACAGGTGTGAGCCACCACACCCGGCCCTCCCTTTTAAAATCACAGATAATCTCACACCTGCCAGGCCTCTCTGCTTGCCTTTTACATACTTATACACAGTTTATTCTTCCGGAGCAGAATTTCCCAAACTTGGTGCTATTGATTTTGGGCTGGGTAATTCTTTGTTTCTGGGCCTTTCTTGTGCTTGCCTCAGTTCACTAGATGCCAGTAGTATTCATCTACACGGTTGTGGCAAGTCAAGCCCAAAATGTCTCCAAATAGTGCCAGATGTCCCCAGGAAGACAAAAATTGTTTCTGGTTGAGAATAACTGTTCTAAAGATATGCTTACATGGGCCACTAAGGGGAAAAATGGTGAAAGAACTATAATTCTGCAACCTCACTAATATTTGGATTAGGTTTTTATGAATATAAACATATTTGGGGTTACACTAAAAAGTTGACAATGTGGGGATCTTTTTTAACAGAAATATTTGTCATGGGACTCACCTTCTCTATTCTGACTCTGACAGCAATATCAATATGTGAACCACTTTTCCATGCTGGAGGCTGAAGATATGTCATGAATGAAAAACAGTTTCTTCTCTGAAAGAGAAGGCACTCCTGGGGCTTTATGTAAATCCTTGACCAAAATGAAACTTAACATAGATCAGCATTAACTGTGTACCCTATGTCAATGATGAACATTACTACTGGCGTTCATTAATGAAAGACATCACGTGTGCGTATATTTATTCCTATGAATAAGAATCTTCCTCGCTCTGTTATTCTTGTATCATTATTAAAGGATGAATAATACCCAGAGAGGTGGTTAAAGCTACTTAATTGGGATATGAATAAATGAAATGTTCAATTAAGAAGGCCAAATGCCAAGGATTTGAATTGGTTTAATGCTTGTCTATAGCTTCATGTTGCATTACTGGTGGTTAGCATTTACAAAATGCTTTGCTTTATGACACGCAAGGTTAATTATTAAGGTTTGGCTTAAAACAATCCAATCTATTATCATTTTGTTTTGTATTTTGTGCGTTTAATTTGTAGAGAAAAGTCCTTGTTTTAATAAGGTATTTCCTATCTTAGGATATTCCAAGCCTTTGTTACTCACAAATGCTCTTACTGGATTCCAAGTTCCATATATTTTAATATACTATGTAGCTACAAAATTGAAATGATTTATTAATTGGCATCTTTCAGTTTTTTCAGTGGCTTGCACAAATTAAGAAAATGCTTTTCTGCTTATCAGGAGTAGTGAGCTGGTTGTAGTTTGTGATGTTTGTGCTGGTTTTTAGAATGTCAGCCATAGAGTCATTTATTGTCCAATCAAGTAAATTGGAACACTGCTAACAGTGTTGAATTTTCAGTTTTTTTTTGTGTGTGTGTGTGAAATAATACAATAGAATAGTAATAACCAAGTGTACTAATGCATGACATACATTTGTATTGCTCAGATTTATTCTGCTGGTCATTATTCCAATTATTTCAGAAAAAAACATCTAAAGTAGAAACTTAGTAAGTTTTATAAAATAAAGCTTAAGGACAATACTCCTTAAAAGAGATTTTTTTTGAAAGAATTTTTGAGGCATGTATTTTTAGAATTCTTTGAATACTCTGAAATAAAAGTATAGATAGAATCCTATTTTTTAGAACACATAGTGATTTTATGCGTAATGCAACACAGAGCTTTCATTTTACATATGAGACACTGAAATTAACATAGGTTAATTGACTTAGAAAAGGTCTCTCCGATAGAATAGGCATAACAAAGAATTACTAATTCCTTATCTACTGTATTGGTTTTCTTGCACATGACCTTTCTATAAGAACTTTAGGGTTATCTTTTTTGATCATGTTTTTATGTATTTTAAAGTAAGGGATAGAGAAGGTTAAAATAATTTTTTCTTCATAGCCAAAAGTTTTATATATCAGTTTAAGTGTTGTTTTAATGATCCTTAATATACTGTGACATCTGGAGATTCACATGCACTTCACAAGTACAGTTGGACACAGGTAAGTTGTATGATTCAGGTGTTGAAATACAATTTGGTTATTGTCTCCTTTTCATCTTATTTCTTTATATAAACCTCATTTTGAGATTTGAGATTTATATATTATTTGAGATTTATATAAATCTTATTTTGAGATTTATATAAAGAAAATACCTTTAGCATTGTTTGTACATCCACCAATAACATTTTTTAAAAATATAATTTAATGTTTCAATTCTGAGGAGTGGGCACATGGGGTTTGTTAAATTGTACTATGTATTTTTTGTTTTGTTTTCAGATAAATTAATTTTGTAAAGTCAAAAAAGTAAAACTACAGGTACTTACCATTTTAAAAAGATATGTAAGAACAAAAGATTTTGCTACAATAAAGTCAGTATTACTGAATAGAGTATTGTCTTCTTATGATAAATGTTCAATATAACTTCAAGGAATAGAAACTTGCTACCATGAGCATTCTTAGAAAAAAAATCTGTAACAATATGGTAACAT
Organism: Ateles fusciceps; assembly: GCA_036589455.1. Taxonomy (NCBI): domain Eukaryota; kingdom Metazoa; phylum Chordata; class Mammalia; order Primates; family Atelidae; genus Ateles; species Ateles fusciceps. The sequence goes on along the minus strand of JAZHEH010001685.1, from coordinate 4,388,073 downwards.
CTGTAACAATGTAGATACCAGGTCTCTCTCCCTTATGGTAGTCTATAAAAATGAGAATTTAAAAATAAGTCATTTAGAATCCTTACAATGAGAATAAACTATTATCAGCTGATAGATACAATTGCCATTTTTACTGAGATTATTAAAAATTAGTATCTTTGTGTGAAAAACAAATGTTTTCACTTCCTCTGTCAGTAAAGATCATCATTATCTGTCTAGATGCCTAAACTAGGAAAATCGCTTTCCATTTTCTTTATCTCCAACCCACAGTGGAGTGTGAGTTTCTGTTGATTATACCTCCCGGCTATCATTTGGCATTTTTTCTTTCCAATCATTCTGCCTCAGACTTAGTTCAGAATTATAATATCTGGCCTACTCTATAGCCAATAGGTTGGTGTATAAATCTGGTAGATATTGTTCTAAACTGCATATATAATCTCAGTGACATCAATGGTACAGTTTCACTTACAGAATAAAGATTAACATTTTCCTTACGATCTGGAAGACCTTTTATGTTATGAGCACTGTCCATCCCTCAGTCCTACTGCCTATCACTCCCATGTGACAACTTACACTGGAGTTCAGTGCACTTTTCATGTCATTTTGGACAACTGAAATTTTTTTTTTCAGTTTTTTTTCTTTGACTCATAAGTTATTAGATGTGTGTTGTTTACTTTTCAAATATTCGGTGATTTTTCAGCTACTTTTATGTTATTGATTTCTAGTTTAATTCACTGAGTTTTGCAAACACACTTTGCATGGCTTTTATTCTTTTAAATTTGTTGGTGTATGATACGCTTAAAAACAATGTGTATTCTGACATTGGAAGGAGTATTCTATGAATGTCAAGTAGATCACATTGATAGTGCTATTCAGGTCATCTATATCTTTACTGATTTTCTGCCTGCTTGCTCTATCAATTACTGACAAAGATATGTTGAAGTCTCCAGCTGGAAGAGTAGATTCATCTATTTCTTTTTGCAGTTTTATCAGTTTTTTCCTCATGTGTTTTTATGCTTTTTTTTTTGTAAACTGCATACACAGGATTATGTCCTTTTGGAGAACTGGTCTTTTTATCATTCTGTACTGTCTCTATTCTGATAATTTTCTTTGTTCTGATGTCTGATTTGTCTGAAATTAATATAATTACCCCAAATTTCTTTTGATTAGAGTTAGCATAGTATATTTTTATCTGTACTCTGAACCCATCTGAATCTTTATATTTAAGATGTTTCTTATAGATACCATTAAGTTGAGCCTTGTTTTTTATTTAATCCAATCTGACAATATCTATATTTTATTTTATTATTTTTAGAGACTTTATTAACTTTTAGATAGATTATTATTAACTAAATTTCACAGTTTATCATAGGATCCACTTTTTGGGTTGTACATTCTATGAGTTTTGACAAATGCATAATATCATGTATCCACCATCATAATATCATACAGAATAGTTTCAGTGCTCTACAAATCCCCTATGATTCATCTGTTTATCTCTCTACCTCTTCCTCCTGCCCATAATGGAGCTCCTGACAACTGCCAATCCTTTTGTTGTCTCTATAGTTTTGCCTTTTATACAGTATCATATAGTTGGAATCATACAGGGTGGAGGCTTTTCAAACTAACATCTTTTACTTACTAATATGCACTTAAAGTCCTTCTTAAGTTCTTTAAGATTTTTTCCTAGCCTGCTAATGTATTTCTTTTTATCAGCAAATGATATTCAATTTTATGAAGGTACCAGAAGTGCATGATTGAAATTTGATGTAAAGAGACACATCTTTATTACTTTCAATGTTTGGCAATTATGAATAAAACTGTTACAAACATTTGTGCAGGTTTTTGTTTTAGATCTTTGTTGATTGCTTTCATCATAGTTTTAAAGTTTTCCTAATACAGATCTTGTTGTTAGCTTTATAACTAAGTATTTAATTCTTTTGATTGCTGCTAATGTAAATGCTGTTTTTAATGTCAAATGTCACTTGTTCACTGCTGTATACAGGAAAGCAATTGAATTTTGTTTATTAACCTTGTATCTGGCACTCTTGCTAAATTGCTTATTAGTTTCAGGAAATTTTGTTGTTGTTGTTAATTCATTGAGATTTTCTACATAGTCACTCATGTAATCCTCAAACAGTCTTAATTTTTCCTAATCTGTACATTTTATTTCCTTTTCTTTTCTTATTGCATTAGTTACGATTTCCAGTAAAATGATGAATAATAATTGTGAGAGGGAATAGTCTTGCCTTATTCCCAATCTTAAAGGGAATGTACCAGTTTCTCACTGTTAGGTGTTATATTAGCTGTAGGTTTAAAAAACAAATTTTTGAAACAAGTTGTGGAAGTTCTGCTATTTCTATTTCGTTGGGAGTTTTTATCACAAATAGGTATGAAATTTTACAAATGCCTTTTTCTGCATCTGTTGATGTGATCACATGGTTTTTATTCTTTAGTGTGTTGACATGATTAATTATATTTATTTTTTGAATGTTTATAAGCTGTTGAATCAACCTTATATACCTGGAGTAGAACATGCAAAATTGTGGCATATAATTATTTTTGAATGTTGTTGAGTTCAATTTGTTAATATTTTATTGAGAAGTTTTGCATCAATATTCATGAAACATTTAAAAATTTTTAGTGGCTGCCAATATGCAGCTTTTCCCCCCCAAAAATCTATAACCCAATCCACTTTCAAATAACACTGTACAACTTCACATATTGTGCAAGTACTTTATAAGACAGTATTCCCAGCTCCTCCCTTCAGTTCCTGTGAACTTGCTGCAATTCATTTCACCTATCCATGTACTATAATGACCCAAAATATTGTTTCTATCAATGCTTTTAACAAACAGTTATCTTTTAGGCAATTAAGAATTAAAAAAAAATTTACCTTCATTAATTCTTTTTCTCAAACTGCTTATGTAGATCCAGCCTCCTGATCTATATTATTTATGTTTTACCCAAAGAACTTCTTTTAAAATTTCTTGCAGGGCAGATCTGGTGTGTATGAATTCCTTTATGCAAGCTTGTCTGAGAAGGGGTTTTTATCTCTCTCTTATATCACCCATCTGGTCTTGCATTTTCAATTTTTCCATTAGGCTCCTTAACCCTTTAGTAATAGTTATTTTAAATTCCCTTCTGATAATTTCAACATCTAAGTGAAATCTGATTCTAGTTCTGATGATTAATTTGTCTATTCTGATTATTTTTCTTGCCTCTTGCCATGTCTTGCAATCTTTTTTTTGTTGGAATATGGACATATACCAGATTATATGAGTTGTGGTAAATGAGTCTTTAGTGTGAGAGTTTATCCTAATCTGGCTAACAGTTGGGCTGTATTTAATTTTTACTGTAGCTGTACGTGCCAGGGGGTTTGGCTTCTCTTGTGTTCTCATTTTTATTTCTACTTGACTTTGGGCTTCCCTAACTACTCTCCCTCAGAGAAAATCCACATCTTACAACTCTTTCAGCTGTAACTCACTATTATTATTCTGGGTCCCTGTTGAATAGTACAGTGTTGGGAACATAAATGTTCTGTAATCTTCTTGTTATAGCTCAACATTTAGTGGTATCTCAAGGCTGTAACATTCACAAGTGACTAAAAATCACAAGTGATTAAAAGTACACCACCCGCCACCCCATCTTCTTTCCCTCTACTTTTTTCTTGCCAGAAACATTTCGAATCTCTTTGCTTGAAGCTCTGACCCCCGCTGAGTGATTTGTCCCTTAGCTGAGACAGTAGAATGGAAGGGGCTGATTTGGAGGAATTCCCTCCTCTCATCCTGCGTAAGGTTCTGGCAAAGCCTTTCTAACCTGGAGAACAAGTCTTGGTTACGGAGTTATAGAGTAGACTCTGGGATTATTTTACAACTATTCTCTTCTTCGGCCCACTCGCCAACGCACCAGAGCCATAGGAAATTTTTCTTGGATATTTACTGTGAGAAGCTAGTGGATTCCTGAAGGTAAAGTTCATGAAAATGTAAAGTCTCCTTCAAGATTGAAGCACCAAGATTTTCACTTCAAAGCTAGTCCACATTCAGCTTCCTGTAATTCATGAAAATTACTATTTTAGACTTCTATCAGGTTATGGTTCCAGTGGCTGCTTCCTCAGGTAAGCAAATCTCACCTCTGACTTTCTGGATCCTCCTGTCTCTCCAGATTTGAAGGTGGCAGTTTGATCTAAGGCCTGAGATTTCTGATGGGTCTTAGAAAAGTCACTGATTTTCAGTTTTCCCAGTTTTTTTTTTCTATTATAAGAATGGAAGCAATTAGTTTAAAGCTCTTTGCATGTTGAAATCTGATGTCTTGTCATGCCATTTCTACCAGTGTGCCTTTGGATATATTTTCTACCTCATCCTGTAATGCCATTTACAAATTACCCTTTAGAACTCACCTTAAGGCTGGGACTGGTGGCTCATTCCTGTAATGCCAGTAATTTGGGTGACCGAGGTGGGTGGATCACCTGAGGTCAGGAGTTCCAGACCAGCCTGACCAACATGGTGATACTGTGTGTCTACTAAAAATACAAAATTAGCCAGGTGTGGTGGCTCAGGTCTGTATTCCCAGCTAACTGGGAGGCTGAGGCAGGAGAACAGGAGAATCACTTGAATCCAGGAGGTGGAGGTTGCAGTGAGCTGAGATTGCGCCACTGCACTCCAGCCTTGGCAACAAGAACAAAACTCCATCTCAAAAAACAGAAACAAAAACACAACAACAACAACAAAAACGTCACCTCAAATAATGGAATATCCTCTATTTGTCTGCCCACCCTGCAGTCCAAAAAAGTTAATTTTGCTTTCCTGTAGCTTTCAAAATATCCAAAATACTATATTTACTATACTACTTACTATACTACTTTTTTGCTTCTATATATGCTTGTATTTTCATTATGACCTATGCATTTAATTCACCTCTGTGTTTCAAGTGTTTACTACACATGCCAATACCTAATTTACTCTCAGCAAATAGTTTTTAACAGATAAATTGATCTTTACTAATTATAAGGCTTAAGTTTGTAAGAACAGAACCAGCTTCTCCATGATTTTTGGTCTAATTAACCATAACCAATATGGTATGAACAAGCTTTATTCACTTGGCTGTTTTCCTTTTAGCTAAAACCTTACAGCTGTGTAGATAACTGCTGTAGGTTATTGCAAACACTTGCCATACTGAACTTATGTTCTTTCTCTTCTCCCACCTTAGGTGATAGTTGTTAGAAATGCAAATTAAAACCATGTGGAGATACCACCTCATGCTAGTTAGAATGGCGATCATTAAAAAATCAGGAGACAACAGATGCTGGAGAGGGTGTAGAGAAATAGGAACGGTTTTACACTGTTGGTGGGAGTGTAAATTAGTTCAACCATTGTGGAAGACAGTGTGGCGATTCCTCAAGGATCTAGAACTAGAAATACGATTTGCCTCAGCAATCCCATTACTGGGTATATACCCAAAGGATTATAAATCATTCTGTTATAAAGACACATGCACACATATGTTTACTGTAGCACTGTTCACAATAGCAAAGACTTGGAACCAACGCAAATGCCCATCCATCATAGACTGGATACAGAAAATGTAGCACATATACACCATGGACTACTATGCAGCCATAAAAAAGGATGAGTTCATGTCCTTTGCAGGGATGTGAATGAAACTGGAAACCATCATTCTCAGCAAACTAACGTAAGAACAGAAAAACTAAATACCGCATGTTCTCACTCATAATTTGGTGTGGAACAATGAGAACACATGGACATAGGGAGGGGGACATCACACACCAGGGCCTAGGAGGTGTGGGGCCAGGGAAGGAGTAGCTGGGGGGTGGGGGTTTGGGGGATAGTATTAGGAGAAATACCTAATGTAGATGACGGGGCGATGGATGCAGCAAACCACCACGGTGGCATGTGTATACCTATGTAACAAACCTGCACGATCTGCACATTTACCCCAGAACATAAAGTATAATAAATAAATTTTTAAAAAAGACAAATATTGTAAAACAGAAGATTTGATCAGCACAAGTAGCTTTAGAAAAGATATATATATTTGGAATATGACATTTAATTTTAATACACTTTATAATGAAAGCTGTTTATGTTATATGGTTTTATGTAAGACTCATTTTTAAATTTATATACATTTATCTTAAGTGTAATACGGGTTCTTTTTGGTAAGAACTGTATTTTATTCCATCATTCTCTAAAATACCAAGTGGAGTAACAGGTGGATATTAGACACTTAATGAGTCACTGTATACATGAACATTGTCAGTTAGCTTAATGTTTGAAATAAATTGCTTCTTTTTTTTTTTGAATAGTTGCCTAAACATATTACTGTAAATGTTAACATTTAAAACTCTATTAGATGCCTTTATGTTACACAGAGAATCCCCTCTAACCCGGTAATAACTAGCTCTAAGTAGAATGTCAGTTTCTGAACCTGTATTCCAGGAATGTCATCCAGTAACATGAGAGTATGGTATGCTTTATTGTAAAACTCTGTGGGTGGATTCCCCCATATACATATCTTCTTCTGTATTAAACTTCTCAATTGTTTCACAAATAAAGACAGTGCTTTTAGTGTATCTGCCAAAAGTTGACAATTTGAATTATTTATGGATGGTTTAGATCCTGGGGTAATTTCCTGCTTGAATATTTCATGTAATTGACTGTAAATATTAAAGTACAGAGAATGTTGGGTTGATTTTTCTCAGTCTAAAACAAATCTGTGCTTTCCGATTATACAACTTCCCCTAGGAATATCATGAAAATAAATGGGCTGGATTGCTGCATTTGGATAATGTAGCAATTGGATAATGCAGTTGGATAATGTTATAAATTTGTATCGTTTTTCACATTTTAATGTCTGCTTTTGTTTAATTCATTTCTAATCTCCAACACTCAGAATATCTGTCACTCACTTATCTGTGTCCAGGAAATTAGCAAGATTGATAACATAGGACAGATTCATCAATAGTAGGAAGAACTTCATTCGAGCAACATTTACGATTGACATTTCAGAAACAAGATCATCTCAATATATGTCATAATATTATAAAATTTTCTAGTAATGGAAGATCAAAATAATATAGACAAGATAAAAATAACCCTGAAGAGGTTAAAAAGCTTATTTGAACATAGAAAACCAAAAGGCTAATTTAGGAAGCCTTCAAATCTTCTCGGCTTATGAGTCATAGTGTTAGCGATACCTCTAATAATAGTAGCAGTTATTTCATCTGATTTCAGGTATACTCCAGTTGTAACCACAGTTTCTTACTCATGGCAGTCCAAGTTTATATCCTCTTTCACTTTTTGGAGGCAGTGCAAGTGAGGGATGTCTGAAGTAGAGTAGAAAACTAAAACAATATGGTATCTTTTTTTTTTTTAAGTCATAGCCATAGAGTTCTTTACCTGAGTTCCAGGGACCCTCAAGGACAGCATAAATAGATCAGTATTTTAATATGATTGGATTACTTTGCCATTTTACTCTCTTATTTATTTAAAAGCATTATTCTGAGATAGGGTCCATAGACTTCCTCAGAATGCCAAAGGGTTCATTGTACATACAAAAAAGTTGTTAGCATATATTGGTGACAAAATTAAAAATCTGTTTTGAATGTCATGAAAGCAAATTATTTATTTATTTATTACTATTATTTTGAGATGGAGTCTTGCTCTGTCCCCCAGGCTGGAGTGCAATGGTTCGATCTTGGCTCACTGCACCTTCTGCCTCCTGGGTATAAGCAGTTCTTCTGTCCCAGTCTCCCAGGTAACTGGGACTACAGGCACACACCACCACACCCAGCTAATTTTTGTATTTTTAGTAAATATGGCATTTCACTATGTTAGCCAGGCTGGTCTGGAACACCTGACCTCAAGTGATCCACCCGTCTTGGCCTCCCAAAGTGCTGGGATTACAGGTGTGAGCCACCATGCCTGGCCATTAACTTATTTTTTGAATAGAATTGCCTAAGCTAATTGTCTAATTTTATTCTGTCAATGTAGTCTTATTTTGTAATGCTCTAGTAGAATATTCAGAAAGCTCCATCAATAAGTAGCAATCTATTTACAGGTCACAAGATCATCAATGGAGGCATTTATGACATTGTCAATTCTTTCCTAAGTGGGTGATTTGTGGTCAACTTTTCCTGAGACTAAGTACCTACCACAGAAATTATGTGTTTGTTTTAAATTCTTAGTTGACTGGTCATAGATGTATTTGTATCTCCTATTTTAGTGGTCAGTATACTCACAAACAGATGTTGCAGAGGCAGCTATTGATACAGGAACCTGTAAGACTCAGGAATATGACACATATTTAACATAAGTTTAGGAAATAGAAGTGGACATTTTTCGATGTAATATTTCTCCTACTTACCCATCATTCCCACACATTTCTTTTAGGTTAAATCATTTTAGACCTCTGCTAACAGGCAAATCTGTTCTTCTAGGGCTAGGTGAATTCATTACTTAACATCACTCTTTGATCATCGCAGTTCATCTAATTAGTCCCTTTCCTCTAGAAAATTGTTTTTCAAACTTTGGGCCGTCATTTAGTTATAGGTTATGAAATCAATTTAATAAATCATACCCAGTATTTCTTTTTACATAGAAGTGTATAAATGAAACATATCAAGTCTATCATATGTATTAATGATAAATACTGTTTTGTGAAAATTTGTGGGTTTTTTGATGTATATATGTATATGGAGGTGGAAGGTGGAGTCATGTATGTTTACTGTATTGAAATATAAAATGTATTTCTTATTGCAGGCTAGACAATAGACAAACTAATTGCTCTAAAAAGTTTTGGAAATGACAGGTAAGTTAGGATGGAACTGAGGGAGAGTCAAGAAAATGTGGAAGCAAATAGATAACTTAGTATATAGAAAGATAGGGACATTAGCACCTAATGACTGGAAAAATGGTAGTGAATATTAATACTAGTGTTAAATGCAATCATTACACTTGATGTGACTTGAGTGCTTACTATCTGCCAGGCTATTATAAGAAATTTCCATGGGCCAACTCACTTAAGGTTCCCAGTGATGCTTTTTATGTTAATCAGGGATTATTACTATTTTTATTTTACTAATGAGAGAAGGAAGGTGCAGATATGCTTAGTAACTTGACCAACATCGTTTAGCCTAGTGATTGGCAAATTTGGGATCAAACCTAGGTTCTCCAACTATAAAGCTTATGCTCTTAACACAATAATAAATTGCTTCCCATCTTAAAGAAGATTGAAACATTAAAAAGTAAAGCAAGAATTGACTGCTCCAAATTTATTTTTAGAAAGGACTGTGTATAATACCATCTTCCTCTAAAATAAGTTCCAGGCAATACAAGATCAGGGCTTTCAATACCTAGCCTATTCAATTTTGTAAATGACTTTTTTTGCAGAAGATTTTAAAAGTAGCTAAAGTGTTAATGAGCTTGATACAATGGGCTTGTAGACTTGTGAAAAAGCCATACTGGCTGGCTGGAGAACTGCAAATTTAGCTCCTGACAAGTTGGCATATATTGTACAACTCTGATCTCCTTATGTATTGAATTTTTAAATGACAATACAATTTCAGTACATTTACTCAAATGCTTTTAACTTTCTTCACAAAGGCCCCAAACTCTCTGGAAATACAAACAAAACTAAAGTCACCACTTCAAATTTCAGGCAGCTGAAAAGGTTTCTGCTGCTGATGCAGCAACCTGAAGTGAAGAGGAAGTGGTTCAGCTTAATATTTTCCTTAGTATATACCAGTACAAATTATGCTTCTATCAGCTTTAATGATATATCCCTTGGGGATTGCCAACTAGCAGTCGAGGTGAAGTGACTGGGAGATTTCAGAGCTGATATCTTCAGCCTTGTGGGAGCTGATCTTCTCCATCTCTTTGACATGTGCTGTCTGCATATCAGAAAATACTGTTGATCACATCAGAGCGTTTGTGAATCCAGTGATTTTTTTCCTTCACCAAATGTTCTAGTCTTTTTAGATCTTTGTCAGTGGTGTCACAGCTGAGTGAGCAATTTCTGGCTCCCTGAATTTCCCTTGAGGGCTAAACTGTCAACATCTATGTTCATCATGGACAACTTAAACTACAGAAAAGTAATCTGATTTTAATCATGATTTTATATGTAAAATGAAGCCTCTTTAGATCTTGTAGCTTTCTGATTTTGCTCCTTTGGGAGTTTGCTTAATATAATTTGCTAAATGATTGTCAGTCCCCACAATGAAACTTTCATTTTGTTTTGCTTCCTCCCCTTCTCCCTTATTCTCTTCCTTCCTTCTTTCCTTCCATTTTCACCCCCTTTCTCCCTTTTTTTCACGATTTTATCCCTCTCAACATGTACTGAAATGCTGCTATGTGACAGACACCATAGGTGTGACTAGGCATATAAAAACGTTCCTTGCCTGAGAGGGTCACACATTGACCTCTTGTTATTTATTTTAATCATGATAAATCTTTCTTCTTCTTCTTCTTTTTTTTCCCCAACACCAGTCTTGCCCTTACTCTGTCTCCTGTTCTCCCCATGGACATGGCCGATTTACGCCAAAGTGCTGGGTGCACCTGGTTGGGTTTATCCTGTCTGATATGGCTGTAAGTAACAGGACTTTGCTTTTGCTTCAGAGAAATGAACTTGGATCCAAGTTTAATGGAAGATATAATAAAAATGAGAGGGAGGGGCTTGTGATCCAGTCCTGTAGAATGACGCTGAGGAGGCAACATTTTTACCTTTTAACCTATTGTGGTCCCCGATTGACTGCCCAGTTTCCTGAGATTGTAAGTGTCCTAACAGGAATAAAAGCCTTGGGTGTATATTTTTAAAATTACATGTAACTAGTTATGTTGCCCCTTATCAGTAGTCACTCTTATTGCTCTTGGGGTTCATCATATATATGGTCATTTAAAATCACCTTTCTAACATAAAAACCTGATTATGTTGTTCCACTATTGTAATAGTTGATACTGAGTGTCAACTTGATTGGATTGAAGGATGCAAAGTGTTGGTCCTGGGTATGTCTGTGAGCGTGTGGCCAAGGAGATTAACATTTGAGTCAATGGGCTGGGGAAGGCAGACCTACCCTTAATCTGGGTAAGCACCATCTAATCAACTGCACCATTGAATCAGCTGAGACATTTGTATGTCAGAGGATGGGAAATAAATGCCACTAAAATTCAGGGACCTTCTATCTCAGTAAAATTTCTAGCAGTCCAGTGGTGTGGGGCCTGTCAAGATATTCCTTCTAAGGTGAAGAATAAGTTGCTGCATTTGGCCCCTCCTACAACCAAGAAAGAGGCACAATGCCTAGTGGGCCTGTTTGGATTTTGGAGACAACACATTCTTCATTTGAATGTGTTACTCTGGTCCATTTATCCAGTGAATGAGAAGGCTGCCAGTTTTGAGGGGGATCCAGAATAGAAGAAGTCTCTGCAACAGGTCCAGGCTGCTGTGCAAGGAGCTCTGCCACTTGGACCATATGATCCAGCAGATCCAAGGGTGCTTGAGGTGTCAGTGGCAGATAGGGGTGCTGTTTGGAGCCTTTGGCAGGCCCCCATAGGTGAGTCACAGCGGAGGCCTTTAGGATTTTGGGGCAAGCCCTGCCATCTTCTGCAGATAACTACTTTCATTTTGAGAGATAGCTTTTGGCCTGGTAATGAACTTTGGTGGAAACTGAACATTTGACTATGGGTCATCAAGTCACTGTGCAGCTTTAATTGCCTATCATGATCTGGGTGCTTTCTGACTCATCTAGCCATAAAGTGGGTCATGCACAGCAGCATTCCATCATCAGATGGAAGTGGTATATTCATGATTGGGCTCAAGCAGATCCTGAAGGCACAAATAAGTTACATGAGGAAGTGGCTTAAATGCTTATGGTCTCCACTCCTGCCACCCTTTCTTTCTCCCCCAGCCTGCACTGATGGCCTCATGGGGAGTTCCCTATGATCAGTTGACAGAGGAAGAGAAGACTAGGGCCTGGTTCACAGATGATTCTGAACGATATGCAGACACCACCCAAAAGTGAACACCTGTAACACTACACCCCCTTTTTAGGATATCACTGAAGGACAGTGGTGAAGGGAAAACTTCCTAGTGGGCAGAACTCTGAGCAGTGCACCTGGTTGTGCACTTTGCATGGAAGGAGAAATGGCCAGATGTGTGATTATATACTGATTCATGGCTGTGTCCAATGGTTTGGCTGGATGGTCAGGGACTTGGAAGAAGCATGATTGAAAAATTGGTGACAAAGAAATTTGGGAAAGACGTATGTGAATGGACCTCTCTGAGTGGTCAAAAACTGTGAAGATATTTGTATCCCATGTGAGTGCTCACCAATGGGTGATCTCAGCAGAGGAGGATTTTAATAATCAAGTGGATAGGATGATCCATTCTGTAAACACCACTTAGCCTCTTTCCCCAGCCACCCTTGTCATCACTCAATGGGCTCATGAACAAAGTGACCATGATGGCAGGGATGGTGGTTACACATAGTCTCAGCAACATTGACTTTCACTTATCAAGGCTGACCTGACTACAGCCACTGCTGAGTGTCTAATTTGCCAGAAGCAGAGACCAACACTGAGTCCTTGATATGGCACCATTCTTCAGGGTGATCAGCCAGCTACCTGGAGGCAGGTTGATTATATTGGACCTCTTCTATCATGGAAAGGGCAGAGGTTTGTCCTCACTGGAATAGACACTTACCCTGAATATGGGTTTGCCTATCGTGCATGCAATGCTTCTGCCAAGATTACCATCCATAGACTTTCACAATGCTTTATCTACCATCATGGTATTCCACACAGCATTGCTTCTGACCAAGGCAGTCACTTTATGGCTAAAGAAATGTGACAGTGGGCTCATGCTCACGGAATTTACTGGTCTTACCATGTTTCCCATTATCCTGAAGCAGCTGGATTGATAGAATGTTGGAATGGCCTTTTGAAGTCACAATTACAATGCCAACTAGATGACAGTACTTTGCAGGGCTGGGGCAAAATTCTCCAAAAGGCTGTGTATGCTCTGAATCAGCATCCAGTAGATGGTACTTTCTCCCATGGCCAGGATTCATGGGTCTAGGAATCAAGGGGTGAAAGTGGAAGTGGTGCCATTTACCATGACCCCTAGTGTTCCACTAGCAAAATTTTTGCTACCTGTTCCTGTAACATTACATTCTGTTGGCCTAGATGTCTTAGTTCCAGAGGGAGGAACACTGCCACCAGGATACACAACAGCAATTCCATTGAACTGGAAGTTAAGATTGCCACCTGGACACTTTGGGCTCCTTCTACCTTTAAGTCAACAGGCTAAGAAGGGAGTTTCAGTGTTGGCTGGGGTGATTGAACTGGACTATCAAGATGAAATGAGTCTACTACTTTACAACAGAGGTAAGGAAGAGTACTGCATGGAATACAAGAGATCCATTAGGGTATCTCTTATTATTACCATGCACTGTGATTAAGGTCAATGGGAAACTACAAAGTCCAATCCAGGCAGGACTACAAATAGCCCAGACCCTTCAGGAATGAAGGTTTGGGTCACTCCACCCAAAAACCACATCCTGGTAAGGTGCTTGCTGAAAGCAAAGGGAATGCAGAATGGGCAGTAGAAGAAGGTAGTCATCAATACCCGCTAAAACCATGTGACCAGTTGCAGAAACAAGGACTGTAATTGTCATGAGCATTTCTGCCTTCTTTTGTTAAAAACATGTTTGTGTATGTATATACTTGTACTAAAAAAAAAATCTTCATTTTATTTCCGTTTTCCTTTATCATGTGACATAAGATTTATTGACTTCCTATCAGCATTTACGTATTGTTAACTTTATTTAATAGCATTTGGGTTGGGATTGGTGCGATTCCGGTTGTACAAAGGATAGTTGTTTTACATTAGGCATAATTACGACCTTATTATTGTCTTTATTTAAAGATTGTGTATGATCTTGGGAGATGTGTATGGGTTAAAGTTGACAAGATGTGGATTTGTGATGGTTAATACTGTCAACTTGATTGAAGGATGCAAAGTATTGATCCTGGGTGTGTCTGTGAGGGTGTTGCCAAAGGAGATTAACATTTGAGTCAGTGGGCTGGTGAAGGCACACCCACCCTTATTCTGGGTGGGCACCATCTAATCAGTAGCCAGTGTGGCCAGAATAAAAAGCAGGCAGAAGAGTGTGAAAAGGCTAGACTTGCTTAGCCTCCCAGCCTACATCTTTCTCCCCTGCTGGGTGTTTCCTGCCCTCAGACATTGGACTCCAAGTTCTTCAGCTTTGGGACTTGGACCAGCTTCCTTGCTCCTGAGCTTGCAGATGAGCTATTGTGGGACCTTGTGATTGTGTGAGTTGATGTTAATTAATAAACTCCCATCTATCTGTTCTATTCTGTTCTATTGTATTGTATTGTATTGTATTGTATTGTATTCTATTCTATTCTCTTTGTTCTGTCTCTCTGGAGAACCCTGACTAATACAACTGTTTAAAACCTTCTTGTGGCATCTGATTGCCTAAATGTAAAGGGCAAAGTTTGCCAGCTTTTATAGGCCTCTTATATTGTTACCCTTGCAGCTTCTCCAGTCTTATATTTTGCTTATTTTCCTCTCTTTTCTCATCACATTTTGAATCTATTTAGGATTCCATGAAGGTCTCATATAATTTCATTCTTTTATTCCTTTGTATACCTGTTTTCTCTACCTGGAATCCACTTTTCTCCTCCATTACTTATTCACCAGAGAAAGCCATTCAGTTCATGGAACTCATGACTTGGCATTATCTCCTCTGAAGATCTTCCCTGACTCCCAAATTAGAATGAATCATTCATTTTCTTTCTTTCTTCTAAGTCTTGTATGTATTCCTATTATTGTCTTTCTTATATTGCCATATTATCAATTGTGTATACATTTGTTTTTCCTCTTATACTGAGTTCTTTGAAGGTAAAGATCATGTTTATTATGCTTCTATTTTAAGTTGTCTCACCAAATTCTTGAACCACAATAATTAATAAATATTTGTAATTTAGCAGTTAATTCATATGGATTTATATATTCTTTCTGTTAAGTTTCTTCTTTTGTTCTAGGCAACTATTCTCCAAGGAACCTTAATAATATGTTTCATATGCTCCAGTCCTGTGCTAAGCTATCTGTATTCCCTAGGACCCCAATTTGAACTTTAATATGTATGCCTGCTGGTAGATTGCTTAATGGAAAAATTAGTGTTCTCACTCAACAAGTCAAGTGATGTTGGAGTGAAATTTAATTAGGTCAGTGAGCTAATAGTCTACTCTTTGTAGAATATCCACATCTTTCAGATACTCCTTCTTATTTACCAAGCTAAAAGTTTTAAATTAATGAAGAAAAAGTCAATGGTTAATGTACTTGTTTATGATGTTTTCTATTACTGCTTTGATAGGAAGTGTTTTTATATGTAAAACCACATTTCATTTTCATAACTACCCTGTGAATAAAATAGGGCAAATTTTACTTATAGAATTTCTAGTTAAGGAAAAGGTTGCAATCTGGCAGCTAGATGAGATCTGGGAAAGGCTGGGTGGTCAATTAGACATATGGTGGCATTTTTTTTTGCTGGGGAGAATTCTCTGTATGTCAGGCTTTGTGCTCAGAATTCTGATGTTCCAGTAAATGAAGAGGAGGATCAAAGTCTTACAGGCAGTCTCACATTTATTAGTTTTTCAGTATCTGATAATTGAATCCTGAAGGAATTTTTAAAATTTAAATAAAGTGTTACTAGAACAGGGCACTCATATTCTCTAGTTAGTCCACTATCTTTTTGTAGACAAAGCTACAGGAGCTTCAAAATTACAATTGGAAGGTAGCTTCAAAAGCATTTTTGAATCCAGACAGGGAAAGTATAATGCCTGCTTCACCATTTCCTCACAGTTAAAGCTTCCATTAGAACAAGAGAGGTGACATCCCTGGAAATAGGCCTAAATGGTCACATGGTCTCTCTTGTGTTGATTCTTTTTTATTTGTTTTTTTGCAAGGCGATTTTGTCGTTGTGGTTGACAATCTGTATTAGTAAGGGTCCGGCCAGGATGTTAGAGCTATTCTTTGTATTTTAATAGAAGGAAATTTAAAACAGGGAATTGATTACATAAACGATCACAGAATAGAGTACTGAAATAGGTGAAGTATCCTATTTCTTAGGATAGCACTAGTACTAGCAGGAAGCAGCTACCACTTCTAGGGTTGAGAGGGCACTTGCTTCCAGAATCTAGAAGCAAGGGCTCTCCTGTGAAAGCCAGAAGCTTTGTTGGGTTTGGCTGTTGGGAGCTGTCACAGAGGGGGATCTATCTATTAAGGGGCCATGGAATAGATATAGTCACTGCAGAATGATACACAGGAGGCAAAGAAAATGAAAGAAATACATTGTCCTTTTCCTTCTCACCTCCTAATAGCCCTCCAGTGCTTCTCAGTAGCTGGCAGTACTTGGGAGCCAGATAGAAGAGGTGAATCTGAGATGAAACTAGCATTGATCAGACATCTTCTTTCTTGAGACATGTTCAAAGGTTACATTTCATTAGCAGGCAATTTACATAATTGACTCTATTTAGGATTCTGAACTCTGAGTTTGATCATACTGATATACCTATCACATTTTAGGGCCTCTTTCAAATAAAATTTAAAAGCAAAATATACAAGATTATGGGTCTCTTTCCTCTTCTAGAAATGCATGTTCCAGGCTTTAAATAAACACTTTCTCTTTTGTTGTTGTTGTTAAGTTTGTACATAAGTTTAGATCTAAGGAAGGACTGTGTTTCCAAAATTGACGCTGTGTTCATGATAACAGAATCTGGAGACTTTATTCAAGTTCTGAGAAGAAATCAAAGGAATATTAGTCGGAGGACATTTTTAGTTGTATGGAAAATATACTGTGTGTGTGTGTGTATGTGTGTGTGTATGTTTATGTATGCTTTTCTGATATTTTTCAGTGGGAAGGCAAAAGGATAGGTCACTTAAGTCTTATTTTTATTTATATTTTTGAGACAGAGTCCCACCCTGTCGCCCAGTCTGGAGTGTAGTGGTGCCATCTCGGCTCACTACAACTTCTGCCTCCCAGATTCAAGTGATTCTCCTCCTTCAGCCTTCTGAATAGCTAGGATTACAGGCGCCCACCACCACGCCTGGCTAATTTTTGTGTTTTTAGTAGAGATGGGGTTGCACCATGTTGGCCAGGCTGGTCTCAAACTCCTGACCTCAGGTTATTGGCCCACCTCGGCCTCTCTGAGTGCTGGGATTACAGGTGTGAGCCACTGCATCCTTATTTTTGAGGAAAGAAGTATCAGTGTGTGTGTTCTTATACCTTATCATTATTTGTGGAAAGAAAGAATATTTTAAATTAAAACTGTCCATAATATCCTGGATATATATATATAATCACTTCACTTAGAAGGTGAAAGGACTTTGAAGATTGTGTACCGGAACTTGTGGGCAGAGACAAAGGAAGAAACATGGAGAGTTGTAACAAGAAACGGGTATGGTCAACAGATCGACTTCTGTTGGTTACATTCCTCTGTGATATAACGAGCTTTTGCCAAAATGTAAATGTACTGTGTCATTAAGCATATCATTTAGTTTGGCTGATATTTTGTATGTAGCAAGACTTTCTCCTGGAAGGAAGCAGCATGAGACTTTTGGTTTAGCATAAGCTCTTATGGAACCTCACCTCAAGAGATGGGAGGAAGCCAGGAAAGAGGAGCATCTCTGGAGCCAAGGGAAGGCATGCCTTTTCCCATTGCAGTGAGTTCTAATTGAATGGCTTTTTGTATGTGCATGGTTAAAACTAGCATCCCTTTGCTTCATTTACTGGTTCTGTTTTCTATTATAGCTAGAGGACTTCCATAAGTCCTCTTCCACCTATACCCCAGTCCAAAATACTCAATTCCTTTAATAATTCCTCCATAATGCTTGGTTTTCAGATCTGTCGTATTCTTCTTCACCATTATTAGAAAGTATGATATTTTAGTAAAGTTGAATTCCAAATGGTGAACACATGCCTCTTATAGATGTAGATTAGTCAGTGCAGAGAACATGGGACTATTTTTCCTGGACCTGATGCCTCTGTACCATAGTCCATGGTTTTATATTTGTTGGTGATCATGTCTCAACTCTTAATTATGTTAAATATACAGTTAACAAAAACTTCATCCCTTTGTATTTTCTTCACATGAACTAGGCTTAATTTAGATCTTCATCATATGGTGTGTTTATGAGCACTTATTCATTTACCCTTATTTATAACACAAAATTGTGGCAATTGTTATTTAGAAAATAATATTCTGTGTATTTCTGGAAAATGTTATTTAGCTTTACTAAATCTCAACTTTCCTTTGTGTAAAATATAAATTATAATATCCATTTTACAAAATGATTTGAAGATGAAATAATCTGTGGTTAATAATTTCAGATCACAAATTCCCATATGCAATAAATATCTACTATAATTATTTAATCTGAAATCTGTGTCACTATTCATTGTGCTAGTGAGAAATAAAACAGTCATTCTTGAGGTTTGTGGAACTCAAAGAAGATGTGGGAAATTATTATAAATTTAGAGAATACAGAGCTCTACTTGGAATGGCTAGACAGATGTGGGAGTGATAATCTAGTTAATAAAGAAGGAAGGGGAACAGGCGTAAAAGGCTTAGGCTATAGGGGCCAGGTAGGTCTGATGACTAAAAGTTATTCTAATGTGCTTGAAATATCAACTGTGCATCAGAAGAAATAAGAGAGAAAAGTAAGATGGGAATTGAATAACTTTTAGAACTATTTACTAAGACTGTGCAGAGTTTGAAGTGAGGAGGTGGATTCTAGTCCCTTTGCAATTAAAAACTTTAGAGCCATTAAATTCTTTTGAGCAAGAGGTTATTATGGTTATCTGTGTATTTTA
Organism: Ateles fusciceps; assembly: GCA_036589455.1. Lineage (NCBI taxonomy): Eukaryota > Metazoa > Chordata > Mammalia > Primates > Atelidae > Ateles > Ateles fusciceps. Next base: position 4,369,163 of record JAZHEH010001685.1, on the reverse strand, counting down.
GTGAAACATAGAGATAACTGGAACAAGCTTGTGTGGGTGTGCTTGGGAGGGCAGTGTCTGAAGATAGGGAGCTCAATTAGGACACATTACAGTGGCCCAGGCAAGTGATACAGAAAGTCCACACTAGAGAGTAAATGAAGAGGGTATAAATGAAAAAGTGCTCTCCATTAAAATGTGTGTCTTCATCATCAGAGTCCATTCCTGCTAGTTCAGGAAATTGCTGACTAGAAAACCTTAGGGCTATCCTGAAGGGTCAGAGCTGTGCATTTCCTACCTCCTACCAGTCTTCTTCTCTAACCTAGATCAGTAATGTTTTCTGAAATAGTGAATGCAGCTATTAGAAAAAGTTAAATTATAATCATAGTGGGAATTAAGAAAGTAATCTCAACTTAGAATAAAGATAAAGCTTGTATTTGGAACACACTCATTTTTTAAATAATCATTTTGTGCCTTTCTACTTTAATAAGTAACTAGATAAGGTTAAATAAGTATAAATGATATTTATGTATAATTGAAGACTACTAAATAGTATAATTGATTCTCACTAAGCTTTGAGACAAACAGAATATAGGTAAATGAAATAAGAGTTTTAATTATGTCCTGTGGCTACTGGTATTAAAATTGATAGATGCTACAAAAATATATGTACAATATGACATTAATTAATGTTTACAGTTTTAAAAATCATATCCAACACTTAAAAAGATTTTCCATGTTGATATGGTTTGGCTGTGTCCCCACCCAAATCTCATCTCGAATTGTAGCTCCCATAATCCCCATGTGTCATAGGAGGGACTCCATGGGAGGTAATTGAATTATGGGGGCTGGTTTTTCCTGTGCTGTTCTCATGACATTGAATAGATCTGATGGTTTTATAAAGGGCAGTTCCTCTGCACATACTCTCTTGCCTGCTGCCATGTAAGATGTGACTTTGCTCCTTGTTCACCCTCTACCATGATTGTGAGACCTCCCCAGCTATGTGGAACTGTGAGTCCGTGAAACCTTTTTCATTTATAAATTATGCAGTCTCTGTTATATCTTTATTAGCAGCATAAGAACAGACTAATACACATAGGTAATGTGTTTTATAACTTAAAAACACACACCCATAGCTATTCTCTTTTGATATTCAGAATAATTCTGCCAGGAAGGCACTTATTATTTGGACAGACAGAGACTTTGAAGAGTTAAGTGAATTTCATAGCCATTTACCAAGTTGGTAAATAACAACTATTAGAATTTGATATTTTTTAATAATTTTTTTTGTGAAATTTTGTGTACTATGCCATAGTGCCTAATTGGTCAACATAGACTAAATTTCAGTGACTCAGAACAAAGAAGCTTTATTTTTTATTGCATTTGCTCACATTTGTCCATTGAATACTGCCTAAGGGTTCTGCTTTGTTTATTTCTTCAATTCAGAATACTGAACCAACAGAGCAGCCCTGCTCTGTGGTAAGGCCAGTCATCATGACAGAGGGAAAAAGAACTTGGCAAAGCCCATACAGATCTTGAACGCTTTTTCATTCAGTGACACACAATACTAATGTCTCCATGTCATGGGTCAAAGTAAATCACACAACTACATGTAGCTCAGGTGAACAGGGATATACAATCCTTCTGTTTGTCCAGAAAGAGAGACAGATGAAATCTTTGTAAACTTCTTGATTACAATTACAGTTGTTAAAAGTCAAAGCTGAAAAATTAATAAAAATGTAGGAAATTAACATGTTTGTATTTTAAAAAATGCTTACTCTTTATTCAAACCTTACATATGAAGTGTTTCCTGTGTATAATTTTTTAATGAGCACAATTTCTTGGCAACTCAATATGGGCATGGTTTTACCAAAGTGAAAACTAGGTAAGGCTGAACTTCAGAGATTCTCTGTATAAGTTTTCAAATACTACATAGCTAACTCTACATACCAGCTTCATTCTTGAGGAGCCACAGTGTACATTAGCATTTAAGGCACAACTGCAAACAAACATTACTAAAGAAGAGAAAGGCTAAAGAAATTATATTCCATACATGGGATGTGATGTTATGTAGTTATTAAATATATATTTTTGAAGAGTTGTTATTGAACTGAAAAATGTTCTGACTTAAGCCTAAAGTCAATAAAGCCTGAAAAATTTCAAGAAGACCAGTAAATCCAGTGAAGTCCCAAACTCATTTGAAGACAACCCTTCATGTCCATGTGCACAATATTCACTGGTGTCCTGACAGCGTGGTGCTTTTGGAAAATACTGCTTTGAATTGTTCTTTAATGTCTGCCTTTTCCTTAATGTATCAGCAAGTCCATTCAGTTATATTTTCCTGAGTTTTAGGTAGCAGTGATTAACCTTTCAGCACCTCACATCCCTCATTTGTACAATGAGTTTAGTAGTTCCTGTGAGGATTAAAGAAACAATATATGTAAAGTACCCACCAGTAGGCAGTTAGTTTTGATATTTCTTTCTGCTCTTTTTCTTTTATTTTTGTCTTTTCATTGTCTTTCTTTATTCTATCTATCTTTTTTTTTTTTTTTTTTTTTTTTTTTTGAGATAGAGTCTTGTTCTGTCACTCAGGCTGGAATGCAGTGGCATGATCTCAGCATACTGTAATCTCTGCCTCCTGGGTTCAAGTGATTCTCCTGCCTTAGTCTCCCAAGCAGCTGGAACCACATACCCACACCACCACACCTGGCCTTTTTTTTTTTTTTTTTTTTGTATTTTTAATGGAGATGGGGTTTCACTATATTGGCCAGGCTGGTCTTAAACTCCTGACCTCAGGTTATCCACACACCTCGGCCTCTCAAAGTGCTGCGATTACAGGCGTGAGCCACCACACTCAGCCTCTTTCTCTTTCCCACTTACGAATTAGAAAAATTAAAGAATATAAAATAATTTTTCATTATTTTTCTTATTTATTTGATGAAAATAGTCTGTGTTTCTTAAAGACAGCTAGCAAAACAGTGATATGCTTTAATTTTGCTAACTTCTTGTAGGGAACATTAGGAGCACAGAACACTGAGCCAACAGAGTATGGAAGTCATGATTTCAGGTATTAACATGTGTCAAAGAGAGTGAAAGCTAAAGGACTTTTGTCAGCAAGGTTTACTGCCACTTTCTATAATGAAGGCACATTTCATAAATGGACCTTGAGCAGTTCCCAGAGCAGGCAATCAAAATCATCCAAATTTGACATCCCATTTAGGTTTGCTCCACGCTAGTCTATCTTTCTTGGTAACAAGAAAAGAAAACTATTTGTCAGCATAAGGCTTGCTTGTTAAAACTCATTTTTAAGTGCGTTTACCTTTGGGGCATGTATAATGAAGAGGAAGCTTTTTTGGGTCTTTGAGAAAATTGATCTAAATAATTATAACAGAGAAAGGCAGCCTCCTCAATGGAGGCAATGAAGCAAAGTCAGAATAATACAAATAAATAGAAGATAATGAAAATGTTAGAAAGTGAAAGCTCTTCTGTTGTATAGCTTCCCAGGATGGGGAAATAGGGCTGTTAAACTCTCTTATTCTGGAATCAACTTTATGTTTCCAGGTCTGGCCCAGAAGCAGTTTATTCTGAGATGTGAGAAAGGATGGCTATTTTCTATTTATGTCATACCTGGGCCATTGAAACCAGGAGGAAGAAGGCTGGTTGTGAAACCCATTTAAGGATTGCGTTAGTCTGTAAAGCTGATCCAGGGAGTTCAAATTTCATCTCCTCTTAGGCAGTAAATCTATGATAGTTTGTAAAATGTCCTCACTGTTATGTAGGAGAATGTGAAAGTGTGGTATGTGGGAGGGTTGGCAAGAATAATTATTTCTTTTTCAGAAGCACCCTACTCTTGATTGTTTGTGGACCAGTAGATGTAGGGATCTTTTTGCGACTTTTCGATTTTGTCCATAAATTACCATCTGCAATGGACTTCTGTCTCTTTCCACACACACACACACACACACACAAAACTTTCTTCTAGCTACAAATCGGGCATCTTCATCACTTCTACTGAGTTCAAGGGTGATTTTCAAATGTTAATTATAGGCCTGCTCCCTGGAGCTGAAGGTTCATAGAACTGAATATAGAGTAGACATTATTTCCACTCTGTGTAAAATTGATAAAGAGCATATCATAATATTAATAGCTGCAAATGACTAGAATATGTGAACCTTGTTCTAACATGAAACACTCCAAAATTAGCACAGAAAATAAGCCAAGAAATTTAGCATGTGACTTGGTGACCTACAAATTATTACCCATTCATTTATCATTTCATTTATTCTGCCATTCATCTGACATTTGCTAAGACATGTACTGGGACTATACAGAGTAGAACACATAGGAGACAGATTTAGTGCAAAATCTACACATTTTAGGATAGGCAGACTTGAATCCACAACCTGAGTAATCCTTATATATATTTCTAACCACTCTATGCCTTAGGTTTTCTACATATAAAAGGAAGAAATTAATATGGTGACGTGGTTTTATTAGTGAACTTATTAGTAACATAATATAATTGAAACCATCTGGCAAACAGTAGCATCATACAATACTTGTTAAATCTCTTTGCTTTGTGATAGGTCTTTCCTCATAATTCTGGAAACGATACTGTATGGTATAGTTCCTGACTTTGAATAACTGAGAATGATACTAGTCAAAAATACAGAAAGCTGCCATTCTTCTTTCTAATTCTATGAGATCAACTTTTTTAGATTTCACATATGGTTAGTGAGATTCTGGTCAAAAGATGCACTATTTCCATTAGAAGGAAAAAATTCAAGAGATATATTGTACGAGTTGACTGTAGTTAATACATTATATTCTTTAAAAATGTTAGGAGAGTAGATTTGAAATGTTCTCACCACATAATAACTTTGTGAGGTAAAACATGCATTACTTAGCTAGATTTAGCTATTCTATGTATTGTAAAATATGTTGTACATGATAGATATATATATAATTTTACCTGCCTGTTTATAAATTATTTTAGAAACTTCATAATAAAAACTACAATAAAGTATAGAAAACCTTTCAGATAGATTGCCAGAGGTATTTTCTATAAGAACACAGAGATACATGTGTTACATATGAGGGCAGTAAACATATCTGTCTCATATAGTTTTAGAATCCCCAATGCTTATCAAAATTTCTGGCACTTAGTGCTTTTTAGTAAGTATTGAATAGATGAGTGAGCCTGCAAGAGGTTGAGATCTAGGACTACATTTTTCCCAATGAGAGAGAAATATCTTGTAAAAAAGGTGTTGAGGTTCAGTATCTAGGACACAGATTCTGAGACCTAGATTCACGTATAGAAAGTTTATTAGAGTGGTTTAGGCATTAGCAGGCACAGGGAATGGAAAGAAGGCAGGATTTGGCAGAGAAAAAGTTCAGTTGTGAAACATTCATGATGAAAAATTTGGCCAAATCCACTGGAGCACAGAAGCTAAAATGGATTTTCAGCTTTCCAGAGGACCCTTGCATTGACCAGATATGTGGGAAGTGGTTACCTTTAGCTGACAGAAATTCGTGAACAGGGATAACATCTGAGGGCTTGTTAGACAGGTTTATGAGCCACAAAGAAAATGTTCCTTTATTGCTGAAATAGTATCTGTGGTTGCAATGCTGTGTCCACTATAGTTCACTCTTGTGCCGATTAGACCTGCTTCTTCACAAAATCTGGTAAGAGCTGCTTTAGGATATCGGTATGCCTCTTTTCCTGTAAAAGTAATTATAAAAAGAAGGTTACTGAGATAACTACAGTTTCCGCTCTTACAGCTTATCTTCATGTTACAAGTAATATACTCAAGCAATTACCTAAGTGGGTCACTTGGGTGTCAAATATATTTCCCCTTCCCCCATTGCATAACAACAGCCTTATTTCCTCTTTTGATCAGGGTCAATAGTGACTCTTCTTGTCTGCTGGACTGTTGGCATAATATGGATCTTGCAGTGCCTGGGTAGCGGCCATATCTTAAAATTCAATGAGACTTTAGAGCAGGGACACCTACTCTAAAATAGCAGCAAAAAGATTTACAAGGAAAAGAAGTACGAATTACCCAAGTGGGCCACTCTGTGATTCCTGGACGCATGTATTCTACCTGTTGGAGACATGGCATCATGTAATGAGCACTATTTAGAGTGTACAGTGCATTCTGGAGGATGATACTCCATCCTTATGAGGTTTGATTCTTGAACTGCTTTGCAACTGTGCCTTCAAAAGGCCATTCTGTTGCTATGTCAGGATAGCAGTTTCTGGTTGGTGAGGTTTGTGATAGGACTACCAGATTTCGTTGTGATATGCCCACCACCCATCTCCTCTGCTTTAAAATACGCTCCTTGGTCTAATATACTGCTATGTGAGATTCCGTGCCAGTGGATCAAACACTTTGTAAGCCCTCTGATGGTGGTGCAGGTAGAAGCCCTGCAGTATGAAAAGCAAACTCTTTTATGAAATATGTGCTGAATCCAGCCAAGTGAATCACTGTCCCTTCCAGAGTGGAAGAAGTTCAGTGTGGTTAACTTGCTCTCAATGGCTGTTTGGTCTTCTTAAAGAATGGTGCTGTATCAGAGACACATTGTTCCATATGGTCGCCACCATGGTGCTGCTTTGTCTGAGCCCATGTGGATCCTTCAGGTTGTCTCTCTAGCTTTGTGCCTTGGAACAGAGAAACAGGAATATTTAGACAGCCTGGTAACCCTGCTTCCTAAATTTCTGACCCCCTTCAGTATGCTATCAGGTCATGCCCTTGCCTTAAAAAATTTAGAAAAGTAGAACAGATCTGTTGACAGATAAAACTCCTTTTTTACTTTCCCAGTCTAGGAAAACATTATCTTTCTTATCTCTCTTACTTCTTTCTAGAACTAATTTTCTTTTAACCTTGTCTTTGAAGACATCCAAAAATAATCCCCTAAATGAGTTTGTGCCTACGCAAATAAATGAATAGCTCGGAACTTGAAACCGCCTGCAGTTTTAGTTCTGGAAAAAAGAAGTTCCAGAGGCAAGGAAATAATAAGGGCCTCGACAACTTAGTGGAGAAAGGGAAAAAAATACAGCAAACAAAATGTAAGTAAATTCATCAGAATCGTTTGTCACTCGCCTTCATCTAAATTATTCTAGTGCTATGAATCCAATAAAGAGGAGAGATTCAAGGAGAATGGCATAGTTGAGTGAGATGGCAGACAGTATAGTCATGTACCAGACCAATTAGAATGAGAGAATTTAGGTGCCTTGAAGGTTCTGAAGATTGCCTGATCCAACTGTTTCTTTTTATACAAAAACAATCAGGCTCAGAGCTGGAACCAGGGACTAGGGCTTTTAATTACTAGCCCAATCTCCATTTCTATTCCTTATTTTCATGCCTTAGATGACTACCTCTTCTTCTTCTTTTTTTTTTTTTTTTTTTTGTCCAAAACCTGGAGAAAAGAGACCTGTTAAATTCCTGGCAGGTTGACTGTGAAATTCATGCTGCAATCAATTTAAGGTTTGGATATTTTTTTCCCCTGCATACACATTACTACCAGACCACAAGGAACTAGGAGATATGATCTGCAATCATAAATCAAACTGGAAACACTGAACAAAGGCAGTTTGTGTAGTGAAAATGAATGTGTTGGTGGTGCTATATACTAACAAAAAGCTCTTTTTTCCTCCCCCTTTCCTGCTGAAGCTGAAAGCTGAAGCATAATAAAAAGTGACCCTTTGAAGCCAGGAATGTTAGTCTCCTCAAACTCGATGAGAATATTTAATTTCTTTATCTCCAGGCTGGGTTTAAAAAAAGTATAATTCAGACATTAAGAAACCAGTTAAATGGCTCCAGGGCTCTTTCTGTTTCTTCCTTACCTGCTAGGATTTTTGGCATAGCATCAAATAGCATTGTATACTCCATCCCAGATGCCTGTCTAGGGAACGAATGTTATGAAGAGGCTGCCTTCTGTTCTAATCAGCTGACCAATAAATGAAGATTATCTGGCAATGCCACCTTCATTCTCACACTAAAATTACAGTGTGAACATGCCAAGATAGGCATGCGTGGCATACATTTGTACATTTTTGCAGATCCAGATTGCACTCCTGCTTGTTCTAATATTAGAACTGAATTTTCCTTTGGGGGAAATAATATCTTCTCCATTATATAGAATCTAGGTAGAGCTTTCCATTGATACATTCTGTGCAATCCTAGCAAAATGGTAGATGTATAACTCAGGCTCAGCCAAAACTCTCTCCAGGATGTTAATCTTCGGTGTCATGACATAGGACAGAAAAATGAATGGAGCTGATTCATCTAAGAGACTGCCTCATCCTAGCATGAAATGTTCCAATAGATAGCTCTGTAGTCATAGAAACATTGTATACCTGTGCTGCCTAATATGGTAGCTGCTAGCTACATGAGAGTACTGAGAACTTGAAATATGGCTAATGTAACTAAAGAACTGAATTTTTAATTATATTTATTCCAGTTAATTAAAATTAAAATTGAAATAGTCACAATTTGATATTGGTTCCTGCTTTGGACAGCACAGCTCTAGCAGAGCTCTCTGAAGAAATCATGTGCTGGCATACACTATTTGGATTTCCGGGGCTGCTCTGCTTTTTTTTTCCCCTCTTTCTGAATCCAGTTCTAGCTATTTAATTGATTCTGTGAGCTACCCTCACCCAATTTTTTACAATAATGTCCTCCTTTTCCTAGTAGCTACAGTTAATTTTGTTTGTTTGGAACTGCGTAACTCTACATAAAGAACTTAAGTTGAGGAAACTCACTAATTTAGTCATGCATTGACAACATGTTAAGTATCTATATATGTCAAGGAATATATACGCTAATCTCTGGGGATGAAACATATGTTTAAATAAATATCATCCTTACTAATCAGGAGCTGAGACTGATGAAGAAGAGAGAAATATAAGCAGTAATAATGCAATGAGATCAATTAGAACTTTGTAAAGAATTTTGGGATCACAGAGAAGTTTCATTAATACAGTGCTGTAGTGGTCTCCAAAGAGATATGTCCACCAGTACATATGACTGTTACCTTATATGAAAATAGTCTTTGCTGATGGAATTAAGTATCTGCAGATGATATTATCTTAGATTTAAGGTGGAACTTAGATCCGATGACAACTGTCCTTATCAAAGACACCCAGAAGAGCCACACAGAGAGAAAAGGGGATGGTCTGTAAAGATGGAGAAAGAGATTGGTCTTATGCTGTCATAATCTAAGGAATGCCAGGAGCTACCAAAGCTGGAAGGGGCAAAAAATGAGTTCTCCCCTAGAGCCGTTGGAGTGATCATGGCCCTGCTGATACTTTGCTTTCAGACTTCTCCAGAATTGTGAGGTAATAGTTTTGTGTTTAGTCACAAAGTTTGTGGTAATTTTTATGGCAACCCTAGAAAACTAACGTAGATGACAGGATGTTCCAGGCCAGCTCTAGTATTAGAAGCCTGCCTCAAACCAAGCCATCTGTGTTATCCTCTGATTATCTGGCCTAGATTCTGTCTGTTCTTTCAGGGATGCTAGATTGTCTTCCTTCTACCTTCAACTGTTAAGTAGGGTTCTGTTGTAACATAGATGGGATGTATTTATCTTATCTTTTGGTATTGTCCATTCAAACTGTAAGCTCCACAAGGGAAGTGGTCTTTATTGTGTTTGTTCCTCATGATATTTTCAGCACCTAGAAGAGTACCCAGCATACACTAAGTTTTAAATAAATATTTAGTTGAATGAATGAATAAGTGCGTAAATGAAGATGATTTCTGCTGAGTCCTTCCTTTAGACATTGCCAAACTCTTCTTTCTCCTGCAACAAATACTTTTGATATTAGTGATAATCTTGGTAATAATCAAATTCACTCTTCTTCCTGAGCGAGTCATATTCAGATGGCTGGTTACTATTTACTTAGAAGGAGAACAGTCACCGAACTGACTTGGCCACTCCTACTGCAATCTCAGATTGTCCCTAGATTCTGCCACCCTTCTCACTGATTGAAGTATTCTGAAAAGAGTAACAACAGCAACAAAATTGGATTGCATCAAAATAATCACATCTGTGAAAACTCAGGATTTTTTTTTTTTTTTTTTTTGCTGGGTTTAAACAGATTGCTTTGATCAATATATTGTCAAACTAATGCCAAATTAATCTTAGACTTTCTGTAGCCTCAAACATAATCTCAGATTGAAGTTACATCATGCTTTATGTCACAAAATTCATACATTAAATTTCCTACACTACATTTTAGGAGGAAGTCTTCAGATTCCTAATAGGTCTTTTGGACACTTTTTTAACATATGCTTTTTGAAAGTTTATCTTTCTTTTTCTCAGCTATAAGGCATTTATGTAACAAGTTGAAATGACTGCTAGAGGTAACACTAAATGTCACAGTCTGATAGGGAGAGAAGAGGCAGTTACAAAATAAATACACACACAAAAACAATGTATACCAGAGAGGAGCCATTCAAGGAGGGGACTAATTTTTTGACACCCCCTCAGTGATCTACAATACATTATGCTAGTACCGTAATTATTAGGGATATACAAATTAAAAACAATGAGATATCACCTCACTTGCATCTGTTAGGATGGCAATTATCAAAAAGTCAAAAGACAACAAATGATGAGAATGTGAAGAAAAGAAAACCCTAATACATTATTGATGGGAATGTAAATTGGTATAGTCATATGTAAAATAGTATGGAGTTTCCTCAGGAAAAATAAAAATAGAACTGTGATATAACCCAGCAATCTCACTTCTGGATATTAATCCAAAGGATATGAAATCAGTGTGTCAAAGAGATATCTGCCTTTCCATGTTCACTGCAGTATTATTAAAAATAGCCAAGATATGAAATCAGCCTAAATGTCTCTCAACAGAAGAATATATTTTAAAAATGTGGTATGTAGATACACAATAGAATACCATTCAGCCTTATAAAAGAAGAAAATCTTGTTATATTTGATGGATGAACTTGAAAGACATCATAGTAAGTGAAAAAAGATAGGCACAGAAACAAATACAGCATGATCTCACTTATATATGGAATCTAAAAACGTCAATCTTACGGAAGTAGAGAGTAGAATGGTAGTTAGCAGAGGCTGGTAGGGTAAGGGGATTAGGGAGATGCTGGTCAAATGATACAAAATTTCAGTTAGAAAGGAATAATAAGTTCAAGAGATCTATTGTACATGTTAGAGACTCTAAATATATGCAATGTTTATTTGCCAACTTAAGAAAAAGGTAATGTACAAAATTTCAGCTAGAAGGAATGAGTTCAAGAGATCTATTGTATAACATGGTGACTACAGCCTTGACAATATGTTCTTGAAAAGTGCTGAGAGTAGATTTACATGTTCTCACCACAAAACCAATAACTTTCTGATATAATGCATCAGAAAGATTTAGACATTCCACAGTGTGTGTGTATGTGCATGCATGTATGTATAAACATGTACACAATAAATATATGCAATTATTTCTGTCCAATACAACAAAAAGGTAAGGAGGAGTTAAAAAGAAGAATGCCACAAACTCATTAGTTAAAAACAAAATAGTGCTTGAAACAGCAAATCTGACTCATGTGGTTGATTCCTTTGGGAGTTCATGCTGGGATAGAATAGGAAGCTTCAAGAGCTCCATGACCATCAGCAGGCCTCCCAGGTGTGAAGACTGACAGTTGTGAAGAAGTCAGATTATCGTATCACACAAGTACATACTGTGACGCGACACACATGTAGGAGGTCACTATAGGTACACAGGGGATTATCTTCAGCCTGATAGACTGTTGGGTCTTACTCGTAGCGTGCCGTGCATATTCTGTCTCTCTCCCTCTCTCATTCACACATGCCTAGAAACGTTTAGACTCTCATCTTTGGGGCATGATGTTTCTAAAGCAAAATATCCCTCTTTATCCTAGCACAGAGACAGTCTAAAGTTGAATTCTAAAATCATCTCTCCTTAGTTTTGCCCCATTGGCTCTCACTGTACCTGTAGGAACTGTGCTCTTTTCCCTTTCCAGGTCATCCTCTCCTCTGTTGAACTCCAGATATTACTTATAGTCATTCTTTTAAATACTACGATCTCTCTGAGCCCCATCTATAAATAAAAGCTCTAATAGCATTGATAAGATTTTACCTGAAACATATTTAGTCTCTGCTGAGCACAGTGGCTCATGCCTGTAATCCAGCACTTTGGGAGGCTGAGGCAGGAGAATTGCCTGGGGCCAGGAGTTCAAGACCATCCTGGGCAACAAAGCAAGACTCCCTGTCTCTACAAAAAATAAATAATAATAAAAATTACCTAGACATCATGGCGAGTGCCTGTAGTCCCACTTTTTCAGGAGTCTGAGGATCCTCCTGATCCCCTGAGCTCAGGAGTTGAAGACTGGAGTGAGCTATGACTGTGCCACTGCACTCCAGCCAATAGAGTGATACTCTATCTCCAAAATAAATAAATAAAAAAGTATTTAGTCTCTACCCTCTAATAACACCCCAAGTATTATTATTTGTAACTAACCATAGATTTATCCGTTAAAGGAACCTCCGACAACAAAGCAGAAAGTTGAACTCTTGACAAACATGGGAGGTTTAAGTGTTAAGGAATTTCATAACATCCAACTGGCTAATAAGCAAACAGAGGCTTTGTGGTTAAGATTGAGGCCTTGTATCTTTAACTAGATGTATTAGATCACCGGTTATTACTATTACTTATTAGTATTAGGCTTACAGTAGTAGTAAAGGTAGAATAGTTAAATGGTTATGGCATTAAAATAAATTGTGGATGCTTACCAGACAAGGTTCATGCATTTGATGCCCTAGGATCCGTACTCCTTAAGAAGTGACATTCCTCTTCTACTGTACAGAAAAATACATAAATAAATATGATGAAATTAGAAATCTTGGAAATTTTTATCTTTTGCAATGAGTTTAATAGTTTTTAAAGCCTTTGATTATACAACCATCTTTTATTATTGAAGCTAGTAGGTACCTGAGGTTTGTTTTTTAGAAGGATTCAGTTCTGTCTCTTGTGGCTTTCACTTCCACCTGACTGTTATGTCAACTCAATGAATTAATTTATTTATTTTCCTTAGAGGGATAACAATCAAACTGCTCTCTTCTGATAACATTTTAAAAATTGTTATTATATAGTTATTTATTTGATTCAAGCTGACCACTTGAAATCTTTGTGGTTTGGAATATTCTTCAGGAATCTCATCAAATGTGGTAAGAAAGTCGCTTCTGCTTAGCATGATTGTAATCCTCCAGTAACACCTTCAATATCTTAGACAGTGGGTGGCAATATCAAGGCCTGTGGAAGATTTATCAACTGTTCTCACTACTAAGAATACAAACTTTCTTTTCACAAATTGTCATACTAAGTAATATGAATCCAGAGCGCTATTCTGTCTTTAAGAGATTTAAAAAAATCACTAGATATGGTGAAATCATAACTAGAGAAAAAAATGCTGTTTCTCTTCACTCCAGAAAATTAATGTTTTCAGTTTCTTATGTTGACACTTTTAAAAACAGTAGCAGAAGAGGGTTTAGTGTTCAAATTTTTGTATTCTTTTTTTGGACTTAGCTTTCACAAGAGATTCTTTCATTGCAGCACTAAATGGAGAATCTTATAAAAAATTTAATCAATTTTCTTCCACAGAGAGAAAAGAACAAAGTCTTGCTTTGTCATCTTGTACAAATAGTGCGTTTTCTCTTTCTAACAAATCAGATACCAGGGACGCTGTTCTGAGTTGGTGAAGTGCAATGTGAATTGTGACTCAGCTCACATTTATGAAGAAGAACTGTGTGTCAGATGCTGTTACATATCTTAATAATACTGTTTAATCACAGGGCATAATAACTATTTCTACATTACATAATTGCCAACTACCTGTCAGAAGATTTTCACTCATTTATTGATGTTGCTCAAAGCCATGCAGTCAGTAAGTGCTGAAGATGATTCGATCTTCATTTCATTTAGCTCTGTAGCCTGTGTTCTAGTATTTCTTACTCAATGCTGCCTGCCCAAATAGGGTAATTTTGTCTTCCCCAATTTGTACCTCCCTCCTCTCACACACTCTCTCTTTTGAATTTAAATGACCAAGAATTACACTAAAACTGATTTACCTATGTTGATAATAAAAACATTTGACTTTTGAAGTGACCTCTTCATTGTACAAATACTCTTGGGAAGCCTTAAACGTTTACTGGAATCAAGTACTGGAGGATGTGAGTTGAGCCAGGCCCTGGGACAATGGGATGCAGTCAAAGTGCCTAGGAGTGTGTGCATGTGAGTCTGTGGTTGGCTTAAAAATGGAGGAAAGAGTCATTGCAGAGAAAGATGAGAGAATTCAAGGCAAGTCCCGTGCTTCACAACTTATCACGCAATTTCTCTCCTGCCTTGTGTCTTACTGGAAATACTCCACCAAGTAAACTTACAGGTTCTTGTTGTGGGTTTACCGTAAACTTTGCCTTTATGTTTTCTTGATTCTTTCAACTTTCCTGGTTTCCACGCCTCCTTTAATCAGCTTAGTCGTCTGAGCTAATGTTTTTACTTTTCTTGTAGTCTTGGAGGCATCCTGCTCAAAACTTTACACATGGCAATTTTTGAGAGAACAAAATTGTTTGAAGTTAAACTCTTCTAGGGGAAATATTTTCACAGTGACTATTCAAACTGAATAAGCAGTTAATTATCCTAATTATTGTCATAGTGACTGAGGGTAGATAGAAGATACATGTCCCAGAAGATGTTGATCTGGTGAAATGCAGAACCAAATGGGCGAGTGTCCAAGGGTAGGACTTGGAAGGTTGGTGTTAGCACTAGTGTCAGTTTTGTTTAAATCATACCTGGTGAGGGAACAGAATCATGTTTAAAATCTCGCAGCGTTAATTGCATGGAAAATGTGTGGAGCTGGGAAAGTAAGAATGAGAACATCTTATTACGTTCTCATTTCACTTTGGCGTAAGTTCTTTTCTGCTAGTTAAAGATTTCAAATATAAAATATTTCTATTCTTACTACGTTTCTGGCATGGTTCTAGGCAGTATAGGTGGGATAGTGATATGAAATAACATCAGCTTTTCCTTAGTGGCTCAATTCTCCCCTCATTGGCATCCTTTCCCTATAATAACTTCCAGAGTTTTGATTTTATTGTGTTTCTCTAAACTTTTCTAAGTTATTACTGATAGGAAATTATGGAACTATGCCTTTTAAAGGTATTTGTGATTTTAAATGACTCTGTAAGACCAAATGGATCAATGGGAAGCCTACAAGCTTTGAATGAGATAGACATGAGTTTTGTCTCTGTTTTAACACTTAATATACCTGTACTTTTAAATGAAGTCATTAATCTTCTCTGACCCTGCTATGGTCTGAATTGTTGTCTTCCCAAAATATGTACATTGAAATCTAATTACCAATGTCATGATGGTATTAGGAGGTGGAGCCTTCGAGAGGTGATTCGACATGAGGGCAGAATCCTTATAAATGAAATCAGTGCCTTTGTAAAGGAGGCCCTAGAGAGCTACCTTGCTCTTCCACCATGTGAAGACACAGAGAGAAGTCACCCTCAACAAATCAGACAGCTGGCTTTCATCAGATACTGAATCTGCCTGGATCTTGGACTTCCTAGGCTCCAGGACTCGGAGACATAAATTTCTGTTATCTATAAGCTACCCAGTCTGTGGTATTTTGCGATAGTAGTCTGAATGGAGTAAGACAGATCCTAAGCATCTTCACCTGTAAAATGAAGATAAATACCTTATGGGATGGTGTGAATTGTGAAGATTAAATGAAATAATGTATGTACTATACAGAATGCCAAGCACCAAGTAAGGGCTCGATAATCCTCGCTGTTGTGCTCTTCTATTCGAATCACTCAAAACACAGAACAGAATATATTAAAATCACAATAATTCTTACTTCATTTTTTTCCCATTAATAGTCAAGGCTTGAATCTGGGGACATAATTTCTGTCCCTGCGGCTAGCAGAGGTGGTTGCAAATTTGGCTCAAAGGGAAGAGTAGGAAAAGAGAGAAAAGTGGAAGGATGTTTTTGAGATGCTTACTATAAAATCAAGTGTGTCCTTAAGTTTCACTTCGGGGTAAGCTCTCTTCTGCTCGTTAAATATTTTAAAAATAAAATATTTTCTTTCTATACTATCTTAAAGTTTATCTTGTCAGAGAAAAAACTGATAACCTTTTGGCATTTTTAATTTTGATAGCTAAAACTCATGTACTGTATATAAATGTCTAAATTTAACTCGTACTATACCTAAGATGTTTAGGGAGACTGCAGTTTTTTTACTTTATCAATAACTAATATTGTTTTTCTCTCAATAATCATCTAAAGTTTAGTTGGAAGGGGGCTTTTTAAGTCATTTCCTGTTTCACATTCATCTATTTCTACATTTTATACAGTCCATCCAGGTTTTGCTGTGTTTCTAGGAAAGAAAGTCTTTCAGAGTTTAGTTTGTTCTTACAACTGTAGCTTCTTTCTAAGATGGTGGTTCAATGTTTGGGAGTAAAATAAGTACAGGAAATCATGGAAGAAGGTAAGACTTGGAGAACTTGGGAACAATACTGTCTGGTTTCTTCAGTCTTCGGCACAGTGTCCTCTTTTCTTCTTGGTTGTAGCTTGTCCGTCTGGTATCCATGGCTGGAGGGTATACCTGAAGCTCTTTCATCTCTTCCAAAGCCCACTGACTCAGCTTCACTTTAGTGACAGTTTGGTCTATAGAATCCTCTTAGATCCGGCTGTAGTTCCCTTTCAGCCAGGTGCCAGAGTCTGAGCTGTAGATCAAACCTACGAAAGAGATCCCAAAAGACATTTTGGATTCACTCTTGGGATCTCTTTCGTAGGTTTGTTAACCAGACTGCAGCTACTTGTAGGTATCTGCAGGCTCATGATCATGGACCTCAATGCCTTCTAGTGACTGGGCATCCTGAACCACCAGATTTATTTTTTTCAGCTGTGTCTGTGAAGCTTTCTCTTTGCATAATTTCAGAAGAAGTGTGGGTACCCTTGGTGCCCCTGCAACTTTCATCATGATGCTCCCTTTTTGAGCTAAAATCTGCCCTCGATTTTTTATCCTGCCTTTCTTCTCTTTCTTCCTCCCACATCCACCAGAAGCCAATTGTGCAGGCTTTTCCTTACATCAAATCTCAATCTCATTACTGAAACTAAATGATGAGGAATATTTCGTCTACTTTACAGGGAGGGCTCTATAATCTGCGTCTTTCTATTTTAGCTCTTGATTTCTTAAATGATAACTAAAGGAATGCAGCAATTCTGCTTTCAAAGAAGCCTGATTTTCTTACCTCTTCGCATGCCAAAGAAGTCAAATAATGACTCTGTATTGCTTGAGAACAATATAATTCATTAAGTGGAAGGTTGAAATGTAGCCATGACAAAAAAAAAAAAAAAAGGGATTGCTAAGATGCATTTATAATAGATTTGTAGAAAATTATTTCCATTACTTATGACTTTATTTGAAAATCCAATAGCTATTCCATTTTGTGCAAATTAATTTTGAAAAATTAACTAATCACATATTATATTGGTATATTAATTTTTTTACTGTTATTGCATAATCCCATGTGGAACAAGGATTGTAATGTAAAATGTGTCTTTAGCATAGTGTCTGTTATGTAGTAGGCCTTCATTAAATATTTATTGACAGAATTAATTTATAATAGTATACTCAAGTTTATGTTGGCAAAGTACTTTAATGATATATGAAGAAGAAACACTGAAAAACATAGCAACTGCTTGGATAAAAGTTTTTAGAGATTTTCAAACTTCACCTAATAATCTTTTACTCTTGGATGTTTTCTTATAGCTTTTTTATTTTATCATTTTCTTTCCACTTTAGCCATTAAAGTGTTCCCAGTTTTTGAGTCTTGTCCTGGGAGATCTTTTGTTCTACAGTCTGCTTCAAGTCTGAATGTAAACAACTGTGTAACCTGAAGTGTAATGCAGGTATCTGCATTATATGAGCAAATCTTGCCCATTACTAACAGAGGCTATACAGGAATTATCTGTCCAATACAATCTGCTGCAGCTTCAAAATATTCCAAAGCAAAATAAGGCAAGTTGGTAGAGGCTAAGTTATAGAAATAAAAAATACCACCACCTGTGAGCACCAAAAATGTTCTTGCTAACAGTATTTTTCTCTTACTGGTTCGAACATCTTTCTTTCCAAATTGTATTACTCATTTTAGACTGAGTTTACTTGTATTAAATATTCTAGATAACAAAATTAGTTTTTTGTGACTCATTAAAACAAGTAAGCCAGTGTATGGTTACTTCGGCTGTCTAATTAAACAACGAGAGAATGAATGAAGTCACTTATTTATTCCATAAATAGTTATTGAATGCCTACTATTTGCCAAATGCTCCCCTAGGTAGAAGAGATACAAAAATGAACAAAACAAACAGCAAGCAGTCTCTGCCTGTATGGAGTATATATTATAGTCAAGACAGGGACACAATAAACAAAACAAGTCTATTATATATAATCAAATTATTAAATACTTACTAAGTATACTCACATCCCAATAGTTGCAAAATACAATGAGACTTACAAATTCACATATTGAATAGTAAATTAATAATAATAATAATAATTAGCCAGGCATTGCGGCGAGTGCCTGTAGTTTCTCTTAAGAAAGTTGAAACTATTAAAGAACTGATATAGTTTGTACCATTTGTGACAAATAAATAGCTGTATGAAACAATAGCACAGTCACTTGAATGTTTAATAATTATAATGATAGTGATAATTATAATCCCACCTCAATTTATCACAACTACTCACATTATTAGTCCGTTTATGTTAACACAAACTCAGTAAGGTTGGTGGGACACGTGTGATTATCCCTGTTTGTAGGAAGTCTCTGAGACATAGAGGAGTAAAGCAACTTACTTGTGTTTCATGATTGGTAATTAAGAGCTTGAGCCAAGGTGCGGGACTCATATTCAGTATTTAGGGAAGGTAAAGGAAGAAAGTCTATACCAAGAAGTCTGGCAGTGGCAGTGCACAGCTGGAAAGTAGCAGAGTACAAAAAGAGGTCTCAAGATCTCTTCTCACATCAAATCACATTATTTTTTTAAAAATATCATTCCCATTATGTACTCTTCAAGTTTTACGAAGCAGTTTTTCACTCAGCCAAAGCAGAACTATTTTTGGAGGGCAGCTTTCTTTTTCTGCAAATCTGATTTCTCTTTGAAATGTACTTTCAACCTCTCTTAATTTTTGAAGAGTATTTCACCTAAAGTTTTTATTCTACCTTCAACAAATTATGTCTAAAACAAGCTCATTGTTTTTCTTCCGGAATAAGCTATTTTAGGGCATGTTTATAGACATCATTATTCTCCCGATTGCTGAGGGTGAAAACTTTGTAACCATCCTTGTCATCTCTGTCTCATATTTTCCGTTTGTCAAGAGTAGCTTGTCAGCGTCTTTTGCGTTTGTTAGTTGATTTCCATTTCTAGTGCTCCGAGGCTAAAGCAGAATCTCATTACTGTATGTTTGGATGACTTTAGTAATATCGTAGTTAATTTTTTCTACCCCTTTATTTCTTTATACAAAGTTAGACATCTGATTCTTATATATAAAATTATCAACCAAAAGTAATAAAGTATAAGGAAAGGCTGTCAGTGTGTCAATGGCATTTTTAATTGCACTTTACATCTGACATAAGAACAGTTGTCTCTTTTTTTTGTTCAATACTTTATCCCCAACCTCTGAAACATGGACAGCACTGCAGATTGCTGTCTTGTATCATGATACTTATACTTGTCCAGCCGAGTGATCCCTGACTTTTCAATGTCCTCCCCTTGATTATGGATAGGACCTGTGACTTGCTTCTAATCAACAGAAGATGGCAAAGGTGATGAAATGTTATTTCCATTATTATATTATTGAAGGTTGTTACTTTCATCATACTAGCCAACTCTTACCTGTTGACTCTCCCATGCTGGCTGTGGTGAGATAAGCTGCCACATGAAGAGACCCCACAAGGTACGAAAATATTAGTGATTGCTTACTGACAGTCAGCAAGTTGCCAAGGATTTCATCGGACAGCTTACAAAGAAAGTTGTGAATCCTGCCCAAAGCCACACGAACTTCCAAGTAGATCCTTCCTCAGTCAAGCCTTAGATGAGACTCCAGTTCTCGTCAATGCCTTGAATGCAGACTTGTGACACACACTGAAGCAGAGGACCAAGCTAAGCTGTGCTTGGATTCCTGATCCACAGAAATTGTGAGATAATAAATGTGTGTGGTTTAAAGTTGATAAGTCTTTAGTTACTTGTTACTAAGTAATAGACAATGTATATACCTTGTATTTATTTGGTGGTGACTAAATATTTGTCAGTTGAATAAGTGACTGGAATATTCTCTTTGTATTTTTATAGGTTAATACTATACTTATGCATTTAATCTTCACATGTACCCCCAAACCTAAAATGCAATAAAAAAAATATGCAAAAAAAAAAATTTATTCTAAAAAGGAAAATCAACAAATAACACTTAAAAAAGCTAAATTTATTTTAAGACCCGAATCTTTAGTCTAAAGCCATTTTCTCTAGTGTTGGGCAGTTTTATGGCAAATGAGGTAGTATCAGTTTTTGCTTTTGAGTTTTAGTTGTTGTTTGATCGCTGAAAATCTCTGATGTCATTTGAAGTGTTTAATTAAATGTGTGATCTATACTTTCACACAATGGTTAATTAAGCCTAGGTCTGTAGACATAAGATGAACACTCCTTTTATTTTCTCAAAGCTTTGAAGTTTCAAAGTCATTTTTTTGCTGTAATTCTTGAGGAGGGTACTTAATTAAATTTGTATTGTTTTTAGATACCCTCACTACCAACAGCACATTGCACCATTGTGCTGAACATGCAGAGAGAATATACATTATAAATTGAAATGTTACAAATATACATTAAAGATTAAATTCTATAGATGTTTCCTCATTTGCAAAGACTAATGTCAGAAGATAAATCTTAATATTTCATACCTCCTATAAAATATTTAAAAATTACAATTCTCTTAGAGAAAAGTTTCAATAAGCTTAACATCTACAATATATGCTGGCATATGAGGAACACATACTTTTGATTATAAATATTTAAAGAAAAACATCAGGAGGCAATATGCTAACCAACATGGAAGTGGTAGCTACTGTGTTTTGCATAAGCTATTCCTGAAAATTTTGAAATTGATTTAAATATTTAATCCTATGACAGTCAATTCCTTGGTTGCTTCTTTATTTAACCTAATTCATTTTCAGCCCATCTCACTCCACCAGAAACCTCATCTTTCTGTTTTACTATTACGGTGATTGAGTTGAGAACTGATCACATCAAACAGAAAACAATCCTGAATTAATTAAATACACCTTAGTAATTTTAAAAAAGTCAGTGGATGAGAGTATATTTAACCCTAGACCTTGCTAAAAAGAAATTCCTAGTGGAAACCCTAATTTTAAAACATAATTTGAAAAAAAGTTGGACAGTATGGTATATTTAGCAGAATAAAAATAGACAACTTAAAGCTCTGTGTGGGCAATCACTTTAAAGAACACACAAAACAAATAAAAATTAGAAATTCAAATTTCAATCCAAGCAGTTGATAAGGTTTTTTTTTTTTAATCACCTTTGATCGAATAAGGCAGAGATGATACTTGGGGAGAGTGGGCTAGTAAAAAAGAAATTGGCCTCAACTGCAGTATATTGTAGAGAGTGTGAATCATATTGTCAACAAAAAGAATTACATTTGATACCTAGAGACTAGGATGAATTTCAAGAATTTAAAAGGATGTTTAGAAAGTGGGGCAGTTAGAGGAGAGATATAAGAATCTAGATAATCCCTAGTTCTTAGTCTTTGGTATCTTTAATGAGACATTGGGTTTGTTTCTAAGTCAGTCTCTGTGTTTTTCATTTTAAAGTTGTTATTTTAATATTTATAAATATTTTAAATGATTTAGAAATTTGGAATAAATAATATTCACTGGAAAGAACATCAGCTGGGCCTGGTGGCTCAGTCTGTAATTCCTGCACTTTGGGAGGCTGAGGTGGTTCCTGAGGTCAGGAGTTCAAGATCAGCCTGACCAACATGGTAAAACCCCATCTCTACTAAAAATACAGAAATTAGCCAGGCGTGGTGGTACATGTCTGTAGTCCTAGCTACTTGAGAGACTGAGGTGGGAGGATCACTTGAACCCAGGAGGCGGAAGTTGCAGTGAGCTAAGATCATGCCACCGTACTTCAACCTGGGTGGAGAGACCCCATCTCAAAAAAAAAAAAAAAAAGAAAAAGAAAGGAAGACCATTTTACATACCTGTATGCTCATCTGCGCCTTGTTCTCAACTCTAAGATTAATCATGGAAATGTATGAATTTTAGTTTCCAGTTTAAATGATTAGAAGGGCTGAGCTCTCATGAAAATATTTAAGAAAACTAGACTTGAGGGTGTATCAATCTCTAATAGAATCGTAACATCTATAGAAATGCTTCTTCAATATAATTCCTTTGTACAGTGCTGAAACAGTTTCCAAATACTCATGATTAAATAAAAAGAAATAAAAATGTAATCATTTATTAATTTTTTCACAAGGCC
Source organism: Ateles fusciceps (assembly GCA_036589455.1). Classification (NCBI taxonomy): domain Eukaryota; kingdom Metazoa; phylum Chordata; class Mammalia; order Primates; family Atelidae; genus Ateles; species Ateles fusciceps. Next base: position 4,346,577 of record JAZHEH010001685.1, on the reverse strand, counting down.
AAATTTATTAAAGGAATAAACTTTATTCTGCAATTATGTCCATCTTAAATACTAGATGCTATGTGATCTGTACCACATGAGATAATTAATATTTCTACACAGCAACATACAAAGCTTGGAATTCTAAACTTTGAACAAAATGTTTAAAATTAAAAAAACTAAAAATATTGGCACTTTAGCTCTATTACTTCACTGGGCATCTCTTAGGAATATCTGCCTTATCCTACTGTTCTGGGATCTCTCAGATTAGTGGGAGTGGCCTTTGACAAGTCTCGGGTATGGAAGAGCAACTATTTTATTAATATAACAAGTTCTAGTGTGCATCTGTGTTTGCCACTGCCCTGATTGATTATTAAGCAGTTTCTTGCCTTTATGTTCCCTATTTTAGTCTGGGACCTTTCAATTCTTAATGGATTTGATTTCTTAGCTCCTGGCTTAAATCATATTTATAGTCCTTTTTTAATTAAGTTACATTTATTTACTTAGAGTTTGTTCATTCTCAGCTGGCCTACATTTGTTGAAGATCTCTCAATGTATACTTTCTTATTTTTTAATTTTTAAATTTTACTTTAGGTGTATACTATATCCAGCATTTCTCCCCATGTTATCCCCTCCCTACTCCTCCCACCCTCCCCACCCCCTGCTGTCCTTCCCCTACCCCCCCCACCAACTGCCCCCAGTGTGTGATGCTCCTCTCCCTGAGTCCATGAGTTCTCATTGTTCAACACCCACCTATGAGTGATAGCATGTGGTATTTGGTTTTCTGTTCTTGTGTCAGTTTGCTGAGAAATGATGGTTTTCAGATTCCTCCAAGTCCCTACAAAGGACATGAACTCATTTTTTTTATGGCTACACACTATTCCATGGTGTATATGTATCACATTTTCTTTGTCCAGTCTTTCATTGATGGGCATTTGGGTTGGTTCCAAGTCTTAGCTATTGTACACAGGGCTGCAATGAACCTACGTGTGCATGTGTCTTTATAGTAGAATGATTTATAGTTCTTTGGGTATATACCCAGTAATGGGATTGCTGGGTCAAATGGAATTTCTATTTCTAGATCCTTGAGAAATGGCCACACTGTCTTTCACAATGGTTGAATTAATTTACACTCCCACCAACTGTGTAGGAATGTTCCTATTTCTCCACATCCTCTCCAGCATCTGTTGTCTCTAGATTTTTTAATGATTGCCATTCTAACTGGCATAAGATCGTGTCTCAATGTGGTTTTGATTTGCATTTCTCTAATGACCAGTGATGATGAACATTTTTTCATGTTTGTTGGCCTCATACATGTCTTCTTTTGAAAAGCATCTGTTCATATCCTTTGCCCACTTTTGAATGGGGTTGTTTGTTTTTTTTCTTGTAAATCTGTTTTAGTTCTTTGTATATCTGGATATTAGCCCTTTGTCAGATGGGTAGATCACAAAATTTTTTCCCATTCTGTTGGTTGCTGCTTCACTCTAATGATGGTTTCTTTTGCTGTACAGAAGCTCTGAATTTTAAGTAGATCCCATTTGTCTATCTTGGCTTTTGTTGCCATTGCTTTTGGTGTTTTAGTTATGAAGTCCTTGCCTATGCCTATGTCCTGGATGGTTTTGCTTATGTTTTCTTCTAGTGTTTTTATGGTGTTAGGTTTTATGTTTAAATCTTTAATCCATCTGGAGTTAATTTTAGTGTAAGGTGACAGGAAGGGGTCCAGTTTCTGCATTCTGCTCATGCCTAGCCAGTTTTCCCAACAACATTTATTAAACATGGACTCCTTTCCCCATTGCTTGTTTTTGTCAGGTTTGTCAAATATCTGATGGTTGTAGATGTGTGGTGTTGCATCTGGGGCCTCTGTTCCGTTCCATTGGTCTAGGTATCTGTTTTGGTACCAGTACCATACTGTTTTGGTTACTGTAAACTTGTAGTATAGTTTGAAGTCTGGCAGTGTGATGCCTCTGGCTTTGTTCTTTTTGCTTAGGATTGTCTTGGCTATTCAGGCTCTCTTGTGGTTCCATATGAAGTTTAAAGTGGTTTTTTCCAGTTCTGTGAAGAAGGTCATTGGTAGCTTGATGAGGATGGCATTGAATCTATAGATTACTTTGGGCAGTATGGCCATTTTCACAATATTAATTCTTCCTAACCAGGAGCACGGAATGTTTTCCATCTGTTTGAGTCCTCTCCTCTTATTTCATTGAGCAGTGGTTTGTAGTTCTCCTTGAAGAGGTCCTTTATATCCTTTGTTAGTTGTATTCCTAGGTATTTTATTCTTTTTGTAGCAATTTTGAATGGGAGTTCACTCTTGATTTGGCTCTTGTTTGTCTGTTATTGGTTATATAGGAATGCTTGTGATTTCTGCACATTGATTTTGTATCCTGAGAGTTTGCTGAAGTTGCTTATCAGTTTGAGAAGATTTTGGGTTGAGACGATGGGGTCTTCTAGATATACAATCATGTTGTCTGCAAATAGAGAACAGTTTGACTTTCTCCTTTCCTATTTGAATACACTTTATTTCTTTTTCTTGCCTGATTGCTCTGGCTAGAACTTCCAATACTGTGTTGAATAGGAGTGGTGAAGAGAGCATCCTTGTGTAGTGCCTGATTTCAAAGGGAGTTCTTCCAGATTTTGCCTGTGCAGTATGATATTGGCTGTAGGTTTGTCATAAATGGCTTTTATCATTTTATAATACATTCCATCAATGCCTAGTTTATTGAGAGTTTTTAGCATGGAGGGCTGTTGAATTTTGTCGAAGGCCTTCTCTGCATCTATTGAGATGATCATGTGGTTTTTTCTTGGTTCCATTTATGTGATAGATTACGTTTATGGATTTGCATATGTTGAACCAGCCTTGCATCCCCGGGATGAAGCCTGCTAACTTCAGGCCAATATCCATGATGAACATTGACACAAAAATTTCCAATAAAATACTGGCAAACTGATTGCAACAGCACATCAGTGTATACTTTCAAGTGAAACCTGATACTTCTTTAGAAAACATACCTAGCCAACCTCCATAAAAGAAAAACTCATGAGTTTGTGATTTGTTTTCAAAGTTGTTATATTATTATTGCCTTTTATATATTTAAAAAATCCAGATATAGAATATTGCCTTTGAGTTTCTTTGTTAGTGGTGGGGGATGAGTTGAAATTAACTATGGAACTTTAGAACTAGAAAGGATTAAGATTGCTCAATCAAATCCCTACATTTGTTTAGATAGTAAAACTTTTGGTGACCCCAATTAATGTAGTAAAGAATCAGGGTGGTAGAAACACCAATGCTGGAGCCCAAATCTCCTGTTGCTTAGTCTCTAGCCTTTTCTGTACTCTTATTCAACATTCTCATGGCTGTTTGTGCTTATTAACTTTATTTTGACTCATGAAAAAAATACACATTGGAGTACCATCTTACTTTGTTAGGCATCCCTGGGTATGAAGATATATATATATATAAATAATGATTCCTCCTTTCAAATAGAAACATCCTGAGATCCATGCAGAGAGGCTTCCTGCTGGGCCCCTACTCTTTGCATGGCACTGGTTTGGAGTTCCTCCAGTCATGCACCTCTCTATAGGAACCTGAAGATTCACTTTTTGACTACTTGCTTATTAACTCAAACCTTGAATTTTCTCCCCTCAGCTTAGGGCCTGTATGAACTTCTTCACTGAACATGTCTTCCTGAGGGTAGAGTATACCTCTGGTATAAAGAACCCTAAACTGAGGGATGATTAAGAAGTAGTTGATTGTGAATATTGTGAATGGAGCTTGGTTGAATAGGCTGGAGATTCTATATGCATGCACGCTAAGAATCTCACTCTGTGAAACAGTACTGGTGGTGTGAAGAGAATGTAGCAAGCAGGGATCTAGGGGCTGGGTATCTCTCACAGCACCGTTTTCCAGTAGAGTGAGAAATTCAAGAATTACAAACTTGTACCTGAATTAACTGGGCATTAAAACTGGATATATTCATCAAGGCAAGAGATGGAATAGATTGCACAAAATAGTTTGCCAGTTCAATTTATACATTTTAAACATTGAGACATATAGCATGGGTTTCCATTTACCCTCTTATATTGAGCCCACAAGTGTTAGGAGAAGGGTATTCTCCGGGAGATGTGCCTTTGGTCATAAAATTGGCACAAATTCAATTTCACCTTCTTGTTTGAATTTGTGTCTATGACTTATATATTATTAGGAGAATTTAAAAGGATAGCTTCTTTCAGTTGAGTCAAACCTGACTTTTGAGAAATTATAGAGCTGATTGGCATCTCTGGAAATGCCCCAGCCAATTCAGTGGGAATATTTCTCTTCTAAAATGATAAACAGGTCTAAAGGAATTATAATAATAATCTCACTGGAAAAACAACATTAAAATACAGGCTATGTTGGTTTTAATCCATGTGCTGAAAATCATGCCCAGGATCTGACTATAGGGTGGTAAAGCTACAAAGGAATACTGAGTTCACAGGGTCAACAAGTCTTATGTATTTAATTCAGAGTCCTGACTATAATAAATAAGGATCCTCAAAACTGAATTGGAGACATTTGTAAAAGCAAGCTTGAAAATATGAAATACTCCAATTCTCCTAAACACTCAATGCAGTCTCTTTCCTTTTGCCAAAATAGATCGGCCTTCATTTGCCTGGAAACACTGTATTGACCTTAACACTGAAAAGTGCCTCATAGGATGACATGTGTTCCACTAGAATTTGCTCCTACAAATCCTGATTCATTTTTGGACAATTTTCAGGGACAAGTTTTTTAGTATAGACTTAGCAGAGAAATGTTTCCTATTCTTTGAGAAAGCATCATATCGATCATATGAATGGCATCATCTAGCTATATACATTGGCAGGAACCTGAAGAGCATATAAGTAAATCTTAAAGATGTTAGACCTAGGAAGCAGCTTATTAGACTGGACAATAAACTTTATTGATGGCCCTCACCCATCAGTCAGATCTCAATGCCTTGGCAAGCAAGTGACCCTAATGGTTTATTGTGATAAATTTTGAAGCTTAGGCATGATGATTATCTAAAATAAATTGGGTATAGAACTGAGGCAGATATAAGAGGATTCAGAGAGGTGAGAAAATCAGAATGAACTTCCTTGGAAAGACCAGAAAAACCACTATTAGAGGGCTTCTCAGAAGCTTCTAAAGGGTACACTTCTCTAAGGTAATAGGGAATGCACTAGTCAGTAGTGGGGAGAGAGGCAGTCGCATATTTGAGAAGACTGAATTTGGTTATTATCTGTAGGTCAGAAGGGTGGGAAATAATGTGATCAAACTAGATTCCTTAGTATAAATGGGGATGATGAATTAAAGAAATTCAGAGGCCTCTTAGAGAGGTTTATGGTGGATAAGTTGCAGCAGTGAATACCATGGCTTGTTTCACCAACCCTTCTGCCTAAAGCCTTTTCAGGTACTGTGTTTCTGTGACTTATCCTATACTCTTTTGGAGAACTGAGGGAATAAAATTTTCACAAAAATGGAGAATCATTTTGCAATGTGGAAGCTGGACAAAATGGGAGGTCACAATGAATCTGAGCGGTGCAGAGTCACGAGCTTTTCAAAGACCGTGTCTTATGCTTCTTTGAATTCTAAACATTATGAATTGGCTCTGAGACATAATAAATCATAAAAAAATTTTAATGGAATGAGTTAATGACATAATTAAAACTTATTTATTTTAAATTTATTTAAATTTATTTTTAAATTTTTTCAAATTTTATCTTAGATTCAGGGTGTGCATGTGCAGGTTTTTTCCATGGGTATATTGTGTGATGCTGAGGTTTGAGATAGGAGTACTCCTCTCGCTCAGATAGTCCACATAGTACTCAAATGTTAGCTTTTTAACCCTTGCTCCCAGCCCTGCTTCATGCTTTTAGTAGTCCCCCAGATTCTATTGTTGCCATTTTTACATCTGTAAGCATCCAGTATTCAGTTCTCAATTATAAGGGAGAATATGTGGTATTTGACTTTCTGTTTCTGTGTGAATTCATTTAGGATAATAGCCTACAGCTGCATCCATGTTGCTGCAAAGGTTATGATTTTATTATTTTATAGTTGAACAATATTCCATGGTGTATATGTACCATATTTTCATTATTCAATCCACTGTTGATAGGCAGCTGGGTTGATTCCATGTCTTTGCTCTTGTGAATAGTGCTGTGATGAATATAACAGTGCATGTTTCTTTTAGCAGAACAATTTATTTTCTTTTGGATATATACCCAGTAATGGGATTGCTGGGTTGAATGATAGTTCTGTTTTAAGTTTCTTGAGAAATCTCCAAACTGCTTTCCACAGCGGTTGAACTAACTTATATTCCCACCAACAGTATATAAGCATTCACTTTTTTTCAGAGACTCACCAGCATTTGTTGCTTTTTATATTTATTTATTTATTTATTTTTTTGAGATGGAGTCTTGCTCTGTCTCCTGGCCAGGCTGGAGTGCAGTGGCATGATCTTGGTTCACTGTAGCCTCTGCCCCCTAGGTTCAAGTGATTTTCTTACCTCAGCCTCTTGAGTAGCTTGACTCATGCTACCACATCCAGCTGATTTTTGTATTTTTAGTAGAGACTTGCTTTTACCATGTTGACCTGGCTGATCTTGAACTCCTGACCTAGGTGATCCACCTGTCTTGACCTCCCAAAGTGCTAGGATTACAGACATGAGCCACCGTGCCTGGCCTTGACTTTGACTCTTTAGTAATAGTCATTCTGACTGGTGTGAGATGGTATCTTATTACGGCTTTGATTTATATTTCTCTGAAAATTAATCATGAGCATTTATTCATGCTTTTTGGCCACTTGTATGTCTTCTTTTGGAAAGTGTATATTCGTGTCCTCTGCCCATTTTTAAACAGGATTATTTATTTCTGCTCATTGGATTGTTTCATTTCCTCAGATTCTGGATATTAGGCCTTTGTGATATGCATATTTTACAAATATTTTCTCCCATTCTGTACATTATTTATTTACTCTCTTTATATTTTCTTTTGCTGTGAAGAAGCTCTTTAGTTTTAATTAGTTGCCACTTCTAAATTTTTTTCCTTGCAGTTGCTTGTGAGGACTTAGTCATAAATTTCTTCCCAAGGCCGATGATCAGAATAGTGTTTCCTAGGTTTTATTCTAGGATTCCTATAGTTTGAAGTATTACATTTAAATCATTAATCCATCTTGAGTTAAGTTTTATATACAATGAAACACAGGAGTCTGGCTTCATTCTGCACATGAATAGCCAGCTATCCCAGCACCATTTATTGAATAGGGAGTCTTTTGCCTATTACTTGTTTTTGTCAACTTTGTCAAAGATCAGATGGCTATAGGTGAGCAGCTTTATTTCTGGGTTCACTGTTTTGTTCCATTGGTCTATGTGTCTGTTTTTGTACCAGGAGCATGCTGTTTTGGCTACTTTATTTTTACTATGATGTAAAGTTATATAATGTGATACCTTTGGCTTTGTTCTTTTTGCTTAGGATTGCTTTGGCTATTTGGGCTCTTTTTTGGTTCCATATAAAATTTAGAATTTTTTTTTTCTAATTATATCAAAAATGACATTGGTAGTTTGACAAGAATAGCATTGAATCTGCAAATTGCTTTGGGCAGTAAGGACATTTTTTTGAGATGGAGTCTCACTCTGTCACCCAGGCTGGGTGGCGTAATCTCAGCTCACTGCAACCTCCGCCTCCTGGATTCCCAAGCAATTTTCCTGTCTCAGCCTCCTGAGAAGTTGGGACTAGAGGTGCCTGCCACCATGCCTAATTTTTGTATTTTTAGTAGAGACAGGGTTTTATTTTGTTGGTCAGGCTGGTCTCAAACTCCTGACCTCAGGTGATCCACCCACCTTGACCTCACAGTGTTGGGATTACAGGTGTGAGTCATGGTGCCCAGCCAGGAAATTTTAATGATATTGATTCTTTCACCCCATGAGCATAAAATTTTAGAAAAATTGTTTATGTCATCATTATTTCTTTCACCAGTGGTCTGTAGTTCTCCTTGTAGAGATCTTTCACCTCTTGGTTAGATGTATTCCCAGATATTTAATTTCTGAGTGTGTGGCTACTGTGAGTGGGATTGCGATCTTGATTTGGCTCTCAGCTTAAATGTTACTGGTGTTTAGATATGCTACTGATTTTTGTACAGTTATTTTTTATCCTGAAACTTTACTGAAGTTATTTATTAGTTCCAGGAGCTTTTTGGTGGAGTCTTCAGGATTTTCTAGTTCTAGATTCATATCATCCACAAAGAGAGATTATTTGATTTCTTCTTTTCTGACCTGGGTGCTTTTAAATTTGTCTCACTTGATTACTCTGGCAAGGACTTCGACTGCAATGTTAAATTGCAGTGGTGAGAGTGCGGACCTTTTTCTTGCTGTGGTTCTCAAGGGGAAAGTTTTCCACTTTTTCCATTTAGTATGGTATTGGCTGTGGGTTTGTCATAGATGGCTCTTATTATTTTGAGATATAGTCCTTTGATGCCTAGTTTGTTGAATATTTTTATCATGGAGCAATGCTGGATCTTACTGAAGGCTTCTTCCATGTCTCTTGAGATAATCATATGGTTTTTCTTCTTAATTCTGGTTATGTGGTAAATCACATTTATTAATTTGAATATGTTGAACTAACCTTGCATCCCAGAAATGAAGCCTACTTTATCATAGTGAATTATCTTTTTGGTGTGCTGCTGGATTTCACTTGTTAGTATTTTGCGGGTTTTTTTTGTGTCTATGCTCATCTGGAGTATTGGCCTGTAGTTTTCTTTTTTGGTTGCATCTTTGCCCGGGTTTTTGTATCAGGGTGATGCTGGCTTCATCAAATGAATTAAGCAGGATTCCCTTTCTGATTTTTTTGGGGAATAGTTTTAGTGGATTGGTATCTGTGCTTCTTTGTACATCTAGTAGAATTTGGCAGTGAATTCATTTGGTCTGAGGCTTTTTTGGTTGTTAGAAATTTTATTACTGATTCCATTTTGGGACTTGATATCGGTCTGTTCAGATTTTAATTCTTCCTGATTCAATCATGGGAGGTTGTGTGTTTCCAGGAATTTATAAATTTCCTGTAGCTTTTCTAGTTTGTGTGAATATTCATAATAATGTCTTAAGATCTTTTGTATTTGTATGGAGTTAGTTGTAATGTCATCTTTGTTGTTTTCAATTGTGCTTATTTGGATCTTCTCTCTTTTTCTTTGCTAATCTTGTTAGCCATCTATTGATTTGTTTTTTCCTTTTAAATAACCAACTTTTGATTTCATTTATTCTTCATATGGATTTGTAGGTTTTAATTTCATTCAGTTCCACTCTGATTTTAGCTATTTCTTTTATTCTGTCAGCTTTGCGATTAATTTGTTCTTGTTCGAGTTCCTCTAGGTATGTTATATCATTAATTTGAGATTTTTCTACTTTTTTTTTGGTAGGTGTTTAGAATTATAACCTTTACTGTTAATGGTGCTTTTGCTGCATCCAAAAAGTTTGGCATGTTGTGTTCCTGTTTTTATTTATTTCAAAGAAGTTTTTGATTTCTGCCTTCATTTCATTGTTTACCAATTGTCACACAGGAGCAAATTGTTTGATTTCCATTTAATTATGTGGTTTTGGGAAATCTCATTGGTATTGATTTCTATTTTTATTCCACTATGATCTGAGAGTATTTTTTTAATTTAAAAAAATTTATTGAGACTTGCTTTATGGCTCTGAATTTGTATGGTCTTGGAGTATGTTCCATGTTCAGATGAGAAGAATGTATATTCTATGGTTGTTGAATGTATATTCTATGGAGTGTTCTGCAGATGTTCATTATGTCCAGGTTTTCTAGTGTCAACTTTAAGTCTAGAATTTCTTTGTTAGTTTTCTGCCTCAATGATCTGCTTAGTAGTGTTATGGGTGTGTTGAAGTCCCTCACTATTAGTGTGTAGCTGTCTACATATTTTTATTAGGTCTAGAAGTAGTTGTTTTATGAATTGAGTGTATATATATTTAGACTTAATTATATATATATAATGAATACTTTATGAATTGAATGAATTGAATATCATTATATAATGTCCTTTTTTGTCCTTTACTGTTGTCTTAAGATCCATTGTATTTTATTAGTTACCTCTGCTCTTTTTTGTTTTCCAGTTGAGTGACAGATATGTCTCCAACTCTTTATTTTGAGCCTATGGCTCTCATTATGTCTGAGATGGGTCTCTTAAACATAACAGATGAATGGGTCTTGATTTTTTTATCCAACTTGCAAGTTTGTGCCTTTTAAGTAGGATGTTTAGACCATTTACATTCAAGTTTATTATTGTGTTGGTATGTGAGGTTTGATACTGTCATGAAGTTGTTAGCTGGTTGCTTTGTAGTTTCTATTATGTGGTTGCTTTATAGAGTCTGTGAGCCATGTATTTTAGTGTGTTGTTGTGGTAGCAGATATAGTTGTTTTGTTATCATGTTTAGAATTCACTTAACCATCTCTTATAAGGCTGGTCTGGTGGTAACAAATTCCCTTAGTATTTGCTTGTCTGGAAAATATTTTATTTTACCTTGCTTATGAAGCATAGTTTGGTAGAGTATGAAATTCTTGTAATGTCTTTTTTTTTTCAAGGATGCTAAAGAAAGGTCTCCAGTCTCTCCTGGCTTGTAAGAATTTTGCTGAGAATTCTGCTAGTAGACTAATGGGGCTCCCTTTGTATGTGATCTGCTCTTTTTATCCTCGCCTGTAAGATTTATTTTTATTTTATTTATTTTTTAAGCATTGACTTTGGGCAATCTGGTGAATATATGCCTTGATGAAGTTGATTTTCTGTAGCATTTCACAGATGTTCCCTGGATTTCTTGTATATGAATGCCTCTAACTCTCTAGCAAGATCAGAAAATTTTTCTGAAATTATTCCCTTAAATATATTTTCCAGGTTGTTTACTTTTTCTGTTTGTGTCTCAGAAATGCCAATAACTAGGATTATGCTTTACCTAATCCCATATTTCTCAAAGTCTTCATTAATTTTTTTGTTTTTTGAGATGGAGTCTCTTACTGTCATCTGGGCTGGAATGCAGTGACCTGATCTCAGCTCACCACAACCTCTGCCTCCTGGTTTCAAGTGGTTCTCCTGTCTCAGCCTCCCAAGTAGTGGGGATTACAGGTGCCCACCACCATGCCCAGCTAATTTTGTGTATTTTTAATAGAAACAGGATTTTATCATGTTGGTCAGGCTGGTCTCAAATTCCTGACCTTGTGATTCACCCACCTTGGCCTCCCAAAATGCAGGGATTACAAGCATGAGCCACTGTGCCTGGCCTATTAAATTTTTAAGATTCTTTTTTCATTGTCTTTGTCTGAATTAGTTTGAAAGACTAGTCTTTAACTTCTGACATTTTTAGTTCAATCTATTGATAAAGCTTTTAATTGTATTTTGAAAGTGGTTTTTCAATTCCAGAAGCTATGATTGATTTATTTTAATATATTTATCTCTTCCTTTATTCCCTGGATTGTTTTATAAGTTTCTTTTTGTTGATTTTCAATGTTTTCTTAAATCTTGTTGAGCTTCCTTGTAGCCCATGTTTTGAATTCTTTATGTGTCATTTCTAAGCTTCCGTTTTTGTTAGAAGCCATTGCAGGAGAGCTAGTGTAATACTTTGGTAGTACTGCTATTATACATTTTGCATTATATGTGTTATATATATAACACATTCTGATTTTTCATGGTGGCAGAATTCTTTCACTGGTTTCTTCTTGTTTGGAACTGCTGACACTTCTAATAAAGTTCTCTCCCTTGGCCTGGGTTGCTTGGATTCCCAGTAGAAAGATGAGTCACAGAAGGCAACTTTCTTCATCTTTCATGTACTAGGGCTTCACTCACTTTTATCAGCCAGATGCTATCACAGAAGCTGTTTGACCACATTTTCCACCTTGGGATCTGGGATGTACTTCATGATTTCAGTGGAATCCTGTTTTCCTTCTTGAATTAAAGTTCAAAGAGTTGATCTTTATGCATTATCTTGCTGCTTCCAAGTAGTGGAGGCATGCTAAAAGCCCTTAATCTGCTATCTTGGGGGAAAATAGAAAATAGAAATCAACTAAAATTTAAGACTAGGTTCTAATTTAGTAGTCTGTATGAATGCAGAAAAAAAATCTAAGAAGGCTTATACTACACAAGTATCTATTATGTATTTGTATGTAATTGTGTAAACATATATAATAATAATACATATTTTATTTGCTTATACATTTTAACTGTCTCTCTATCTAGCTATATCTTAACTACCTAAGTCTCTATTTTCAGTAATATCCCTTTGAGGATGAGAAAGAGAATAGATAAGGGCCACTAATAAAGCAGTAGAACTTGAGGTTACTTGTTTAAAGTCAAAACACATTATATTCTTTCGAGAAATGGTTTTTATTGCTTCAGTTAGGAAGAGAGCTTGGATTGCTCCTTTGTTTTGGTCCACTGTGTTTTGGTTTTGGCAGAGGTTTTGTTGTTATAATGGTCTCACTGCAGTACTTAAACTAGAAATACCAGGTGTAAGAAATGACATCATTTTCTCTAGGAACTGCGATGACAATAAAAAAAAAATTCATGTGCAGTTGAAATAATTGGAGTTTCATGTCAATACTGGATCCTGAGAACATATTAATTATTAACAGATCTCTCTCTCACATATCACTCTGCTTCAACCTCCATAATTGCCTAGTACAATTATTATTGTTCTAATTTATAGGTGTCACCTATTATTTTTATGTCATAGAGTACTTTGCTGTCCAAACCTAGTCATTACATAACTTCCAGCTCCATCCCATAGACTGAGAGAAATGTTCATTTACATCCAGAGCTTAATAATTTATGCTTCTTTTCACATAATTTTCTTTCAATATTATCAGACTTTTCCTCCAAAATCACCAAAAATTTCACTAGATCCTGGGACTCAAAATTTGTAAGAACTTTGGTTTATGTGTTCTAGAAAACAGTGACCACTTAATTATAAATGTTTGGAAAATACACAATAACAATTTGGCATCCAATCAAAAATATACTTTTAACATCTGATTAGTCTCTATTGAATTTATTTCTCACCCAAATCTATTACTTATGGAGGAGAACAAAGGAAAAAAAAAACTTCTTTTTTGTTCAATACGCCCTTTTATGGTTTATCCAAGCTACTTAATTTAGTGATTACTTTTTTGAGTACTGCACTTTGAGATAATGCATCCTACAAAATACCTGTTTGTCCAGAACATTTATTTGGAATGAATTAAATCTCTTGAAGACTTTGCTGTTTTCTTGCTTTATCATGCCTTTAGGAGATTTCTTGGTTCCCGTCAAGGTACCCAATGCTCCTTGTTAGAAGTTTGATGTATAATGCCACAAAACAATTCTAGGGTAATGTGGGCAGTCTTCATAATGTCAAAGAGAAGTTATATTTATTTATAATGAAACTATAGCTATTTATTTTAGATTTTAAGCTTGTCACTTACAATTTTGTGTTTAATCATGTCACTTAAAGGAAATAAAAACAGAGATAATATGATTACTTAACACCATTTAAAAAGAAGTCACGTAAGTTTAGTAAAACAAATTTCAAAATTGCATATGAAATTCTACAGATTTTTTGTCTGTATATTCCCTTCTTTAAAAGCTGAAACAGTACTACAGTTGATGGCAGTTAACGAGAAATGTTTATTGAAGAAATCTACTTACTAAACATGACCTAACCTTGTCCTGTTTTTCATGCTGTTTTTTTTAATCTACAAGCATACAAGGCTTTTGTGAGCTTCTAGTACAGATCAGGCTCCCGAAGAAAAGTACATGGGTAAGCAATGAAGAAAGCTTTATAAGTGGCTGGCTTGCTGTGAGCTGCTCATTCTGATCATCAGTGTTCCTAGGCTCAAATCTGAGACTAGTGGTAAAATAAGAGGATGAACACAAGAGGGCTAACTTGGTAAATTTCAGCAGCAAAACAGAGGAGAAGGAACACATATCCTTAATGAGATATTCCATACCAAACCTAAGATTAGACATGCTATGTCTAATCTTGTCATGTCTTTGGTATGGAATATTCCCCCTATTTCACAGATAAGATGAAACAAATTCAAAAATAGAAATATTTAGCTAGCTTATTCATTCACATTCCTTACTCTTCTTTCTTATATATTCTTCTGCACTGTCGATTCTTTCATTTGCTTGTTTATACTGAAATCAGAGTTCCTACAGTGGCACAATTGAAATTTGGATTGGTTTATTCTTTGCTGGGTAAATGGAGGCTGCGCTGTCTTGTGCATTGTAAGCTGCTTAGCAGTATCCCTGGTTTTTATTCACTACATGTCACACACATGACTTTTCTATACCCTAATTATCACAACTAGAAGTGTCTTTAGATATTGGTAAATATTCCCAGGGAGGTAAAATTACCCCCATTTAAGAACCATTGTACTAAAAGGGAAAGAAACTGTATTAAATTATGTGATGCTGTCTTTTTTCTTAAATCTCAGTTGCTTAACACAATAAAAGTTTATTTTTTTATTACATTATAGGAAAGCACAGACATTTTGGTCAGATGGTCTACCATAATATGATGAAGAAATTTAAGCTCTTACATCTTACAGATCTGTCTTCTTTAAGGAGCTTCAAGTCCTCTCCATTCATCCTGCAGATGAAAAAAGAGACTAGAAAGAAACACATTCAATTCTTAAGTTACTTGGGATAGGAATATATATATATATATAGTTTAATTTTTTTATCTTCCATTACGAAAAATATAGATGTACATAAACTAGGAAGTCTAGTCCCTAGACAGGCAGCCATTTCAAAGCAATTATCACACCTAAAGAAAAATAGCGAATGTCTTTGGGGGGCAGAGATGAGGTGGAACTTAATGTTTTTTTGTTGCATAGAATTGGAATAGTTTACACTTCTTTATGTGCCCCCTGCGTTTGGATGCTGATAGAGGTTTGGGAGAGAAACTAAATGAAAGGACCACTGGACAAAGAATATTTAAAAATATTTAGCCTGAAGGGAAAAAATTCTCAGAAACCTATAGATATTATAGTTCTATAAATAGACTGATTACAAACATATAAGTTTGAGCCTTTCAAAATATATACCACATATCACAGAAGATTGAGAGGCTTCATAAGGCTTATAAACCAACATGGTTGTGGAAACGCCAATTAGGCTATTTAAAATGAATTTTCTTTCTGATGTAGGGACTATGAAGGCCTTGATGAAAATGTGGAAAAATTTGAAATAAAGGGAAGATGGACTTTTGAAAGCCAGAACATTTTCTCCTTAGGAGTAACCAGCAATGTAGGTCTTGATTTTTGGAAGACTGACTGCCTCGGTAAGGTCTTCGTTACAAGGTCTCCGGAGAGCTATCCATGGTTCTGATATTTTATCCCCAACTTTTTTGCAATGAAGGGCCACTATCTTTATTCTTGACCCAGTATTTGTCTTGAATATTGTCCTCTTGGCTTTAACTACCCTTTACACTACAGTCCACTGGACCAAAATCAATCTGTGAAGCCATTATTACACTTTAAACAATTTCCAACTTAATTTCCAATAACTTCATGCCTGTTGCCTGAGTTAATATGTACCTAGTCTAATCTTCACATGCCCTGGAAATGCCCCAGAACTACATCTTTGTTTCTAACTGCATTTGTTATACAGCATGATAAGATACATGTATTGTGCATACAGCCAATGTTTAGGGAAGTACTGTAATAAGGAATCAATAATTATTGTCTAAGTTAAATTAATTTTTATGGTTGTGACTGTTAAAGTATTAGAGAATAACTTAGAGATAAATCTAAGTTCAAAATCTAAATTAGTGATAGTAGGAGATATTATTGATGTGGTTTGGCTCTTTGTTCCCCACCCAAATCTCATCTTGAATTGTAATCCGCACATTCCGCAAATGTCGAGGGGAAGAAGCTGGTGGGAGGTGATTGGATGAAGAAGACAACTTCCCCCATGCTGATCTTGTGATAATGAGTGAGCTTCTCGAGATCTGATTGTTTTTAAAAAATTAAGTTCTGGGATACATGTGCTGAAGGTGCACATTTGTTATATAGATATACATGTGCCATAGTGATTTGCTGCAGCTGTCAACCTATCATATAAGTTTTAAGCTCTGCATGCATTAGGTATTGTCCTAATGCGTTCCCTCCTCTTGCCCCCCCACACCCTGACAGGTCCCAGTGTGTGATGTTCCCCTCCCTGTGTCCTCTGGTTGTCTTCTCATTGTTCAATTCCCACTTATGTGTGAGAACATGTGGTGTTGAGTTTTCTGTTCCTGTGTTTATTTGCTGAGGATGGTGGTTTCCAACTTCATCCATGTCCCTGTAAAGGACATGAACTTACTGTTTCTTATGGCTGCATGGTATTCCATGGTGTATATGTGCCACATTTTCTTTATCCAGTCTATCATTGATGGGTATTTGGGTTGGTTTCAAATCTTTGCTATTTTATTGCAAATAGTGCTGCAATAAACATACATGTGCATGTGTCTTTATAGTAGAATGATTTATAGTCCTTTGGGTATATACCCAGTAATGGGATTGCAGGATCAAATGGTATTTCTATTTCTAGATCCTTGAGGAATCACCACACTGTCTTCCACAATGGTTGAACTAATTTATGGTCCCACCAACAGTATAAAAGCATTCCTATTTCTCCATAACCTCAACAGCATCTGTTGTCTCCAGATTTTTTAATGATCACCGTTGTAACTGAGGTGAAATGGCATGTCATTGTGATTTTGATTTGTATTTCTCTGGTGACCAGTGATGGTGAGCTTTTTTTTTCATGTTTATTGGCTGCATAAATGTCTTATTTTGAAAGGTATCTGTTCATATCATTTGCACCTTTTTGATGGGGTGGTTTGTATTTTTCTTGTAAATGTATTTAAGTTTCTTGTAGATTCTGGATATTTGACCTTTATCAGATGGATAGATTGCAAAATTTTTTCCCCATTCTGTAGGTTGCCTGTTTACTTTGATGATAGTTTGTTTTGCTGAGCATAAGCTCTTTAGTTTGATTAGATGCCATTTGTGAATTTTGGCTTTTGTTGCAATTGCTTTTGGTGTTTTAATCATGAAGTTTTTGTCCATGGCTATGTTCTGAATGATATTGCCTAGGTTTTCTTATAGGGTTTTTATGGTTTTAGATCTTATGTTTAAATCTTTAATCCATCTTGAGCTAATTTTTGTATAAGTTATAAGGAAGGGGTCGAGTTTCTGTTTTCTGCATATGGCTAGCCAGTTTTCCCATCACCATTTATTAAATAGGGAATCCTTTGCCCATTGCTTGTTTTTGTCAGGTATGTCAAAGATCAGATGCTTATAGATGTGTGGTGTTATTTCTGATGTCTCTGTTCTGTTCCATTTGTCTATATATATGTTTTGGTACCAGTACCATGATGTTTGATTACAGTAGCCTTGCAGTATAGTTTGAAGTCAGGTAGCATAATGCCTCCAGCTTTGTTCTTTTATCTTAGGATTGATAGGATGGTTTTATAAGTGTTTGACAGTTCCTCTTCACATGCTCTCTTTGGCCTGAAGCTACATAAGACATGCTTGCTTCACCTTTCATTATGGTTGTTAAGTTTCCTGAGGCTTCCCAAAGCCATACAAAACTGTGATTCAATTAAACCTTTTCCCTTTATAAATTACCCCATTTCAGTCAGTTCTTTATAGCAGTGTGAGAACAAACTAATACAATTATGAAAATAGTGATTTAGCTGTAAAGTTATACTTCTGCTAATTTTTTAAGTTTCTCATCTTTGTCAGTAATCCCAATGGATTATGTGTAAAAGGTGAAGTGCTTTAAATGCTGAAACAATAACACATTTGATGGCAGTGAACAAGAAATATTTATTGAAGTAATCTGCTCACCAAACATGACCTAACTTTGTATATCCTACATATATATGATGTATTCATCATATATGTATGCATATATATGATGTATAGATGATAAATGTATATATATGGATATATGTACCAGGTAATGAAATTATAAGTGCTATCTTGATACTCATTATTTCACATGATTCCAAGTAATGTGCATGTTTCACTCTGGCAATGAGGAAAGAAAAGATAAGAGATCAGTTTTTGGTATAATTTTTTGATTATTTTCTTCAGTGACCTTTAAACATACAAAGTGTACTTTTTATGCCAAGTACACAAAGCACAATACCTGAACTAAGAAGAACTGTATTTTTCTGGATTGACTCCTATGAAAGGGTAAGTTTTAACAGCCCAGGGCACAGATAAACCAGCTTGAGGAATATTGATCAGGCAGGCTTGCAGAATTTGAGCTGACTGGAAAGTGTACTTTTGCTACTCAATTAGAATCAAATTCTGAATCAAGAAACTCGATGAATTTCTTAAAAATGTTAAACAAGACACCTCTTAAGTATAAGGAACTCTAATTCTTTATAAGAATTAAGTGAAATCAGGGATTCTCAAGGGAAGGAAAAAATTTATATACTGCCATGAGAATAGTATACCTACGACACTTTATTTTCCTTGCGTCTGGGTTGACCTTTTACCAGACAATAAGATAAAAATGTACTTGGTTTCTAGATGCTTTATTTAATATAAAGTAAATCTGAATATTTTAATTTGTGTTTCATTGGCCTAATAATATACACTATTAAACATTACAGCATGTAAAATGATATGCATAATTCCCTTGCTTGATTCTTCAGAGAAATCAAACTGATAAATATAGCAACATTTCTATTCTTAAAGAGACGTTCCTTTTTATGTAGTTAAGAGCCATGACATTTGAACATGGGAAGGGAAAAATACAACCTAAGTGGTATGAACAAAACATATTCATTGCAATTTTTTTAATGTTGACCTTTTCTATACTAGATATTGTTGATCATGGAAAGAAATTTATAAAATTTTTGGCCCATTTTTTAATTGTTTGAATAGTAGATATAACTTGAAGGTAAAAATAGTTCTCAAGCACTAGGATAATCAGTCTAGTTTGACAGTAATCCTAGATTATTGATTATTTGATTTGAGCTTTTCAGACTGCTTTCATTTTGCCCATCCACACATTTGGCAATTTTGTTGTTTATCCAGTATATAGCTGATCTTCAAAGGCCTAAGGAAAAGAAAATCATTTAAAAGAATGACATTGTTCACTTTTTAAAATCTGGTAATATGTGGACATTTTCTTCCCTATATGTCTGTATTATTTCTTAAATGTTTTTAAGACCATGTTTTACAAACTTTAAGTACATGTGAGAATCATGTATGTATCTTGTTAAAATGTAGAATCTGAGTAGCCGGTCTGGAGTAGAGCCTGATAGTCTGTGTTTCTAGCAAGCTCCCAGATGATGCTGATGCTGCTGGTCTGCAGACCACATTTCTAATAGTGTAATAGTGAGGCATTGGTCTGCTATGCTCTCATGGTGAAATAGTTAACCTTCTTATTTTAGGACCTCCATTTTCACAATAGAAATGCAATAGGGACAAATGTCATATTATGACTAAGAGTATGAGTCTTGCGTCAGGTGACCTGAAATTGAGTTCCAGTTTTCTCCTTTCCTTATCTCTAAGCTGCTAAACCTTTCTGTACCTCAGTTTTCCATTATATAAAAGTGGATAATATCTGGTTCTGCATCATGGAGTTGTGCAGATTGTGTAAGATGATACTTATAAAGTTCCTAGCCTACTGACTGGCAGAAATGTAGCTAAGTACTGTAAAATATTAGGTAATTTATTATTTATATTTGTAATCTCTCAAGTTGAAGGGGCTTCTAAAAATTATGTAGTGTTACACTTTATTATTAAAGCTTGAAATATTGAAACATGTAAGATAAACTGAGTTTCTTTGAATCACTAAGTGTAGGGAACAAGCCCTACATCACCCATGGGTACCCCGTGTTTGGTGGAACAAAGGAATGAGGAAAAAGACAGATTAAGGGAGAAAGCGAGACGAGAGGGCCAACACTTATTACTTTGGAGGAGACAGTGAAGGCCCTGAGCTCTGATCATCCACACTATTTATTGGTTATAATCCCTTTGATCTATAGAGTAGGGGTGGAGTCATGGTGGAGTGAATCAGTGAGCCAGAAGTGAATCAGTGAGCCAGAACTTGTGTGTTATCCTAAGGACTGATAATAGTAGCGGTTTGGGAGTTTCACAAAACAAGAACACGTGGTTATCTTTAGCTTATTATCTATGTGCAGCTGCTGGAACGTGGACCTTACAAGGAGGTTACAAGTCTGGCTGCGTCATAGTGCTACAAATGGGTTTTATGTCCTTGAGCACAATGTTTATGGTAACAGAGCCTAGGTCACCCTGCACCGGAACATGAGGCATGGAGAGGCCTTCCTCCCCAGAGGCCTCCTGCGGCCTTCCACAGTTTGTTGTTCCTTGTTTGTATGTTACTCATAACCAATTTATGTAGGCACTCTGTAAGTCCTTTCTCCTTTGCTGCTTTTCCCAGCAACTAAGCAAATGTTTGTTAATAAACTGGATGGTAACATTAGAGGCAAGATCTGAGAGAAACCTGGAGGGATAAAGACAAATGAAACAAAGTTCTTTATTTGTGCAAAAGCAAATTAAACTGAAACAAACCAAGCATATGCCTTATTACCTAACAGGTATTTATATTTTAAAAATACATTTCTATTATTCCAAACATCAGGTTATTTGTGATATTTTAATTTATAATACTACTTATATAATTTTAGAGTCATTTTTAGAAGAGAAAATCTTCAAGTGAAAATAGAAATTTATGACATAACTCTGCAAAGAATAATTACTTGGCAGATAACATCACATTCTTTTATACTTAAACGTTTCTTGTTCATCTTGAATTGGGTGTCTATCACTGTCTGACCCTGAGAATCAAGAGACATGCATTTTAATTCTATTTCTGTGACTCGCTGATTGTGGGTTCTTGAGTAAGTCACTTAATCTATCTCTGGCTCAGTTTTATAAATTATAAAATATCTATTTTTTCCTCCAATCATTAGATAGAGTCCTGGCTATTGATAAAAAATATGTTGTTGAATATTATCAGTATGAGTTCATCATAATAGCACACCTTTAGCAATTGATTCCGGCTATTAGAAACTTAAGCACTTTGTGTAGGGAATCCTATGTTGTGACTTCTGTGATAATAGAAAGTAAGAACTCATTTCTTTGTGTTAAAAAGATTGAGAAATTGGGTAACAGCTGTCAACATTATGCAGGCTGCATTATTAACTATATATGTGTAGGCTCCTGTATTTTCTTTTAAAAAAATGTACACCACACCTTTGTCAAATATTAAGTTAATCTCCAGCTGAACTTTTGAAAATAAGTTTTAATTTTATTAGGGTGCATGTACAAATTGTCTATGAGGCTTTCCAAAAGATTTTCTTATAACTTGAGTTGGGATTATCTTTCCATTATTTCATGTCTCTATGACCTTTTTCTTTTCTTATAAAATGGTATCCAAATGCAGACATGTTAACAGAAAAAATATGGTTAGTAAAGTGGATTCTTAATTTTTTGTAAGAGATGGATTAATGGTTACGGACTCAGATATGTTTCTACAGGAAGTACCTTTCAAAGATATAGATTGTGAGGTTTCCTATCTCCCCAAAGATGTCCTTCCTAATCAAGATCAAGATTTATCTAACAAACATTTATTTTCTTTGAAGTTGTAAAAGTATTAAGAAATATGATTTTCATTAGCTCCCCTCAAGTAGAGGCTACCAAAAATATTTGGGCAGCTTCTCCTTATTTCTTTCTAGAGCTTCTGCATATAAACTTCATTTACCTATTGAGAATGGTATTATTTCAGCATTTTTCATGTGCCTGTTGCTGATTGTTTCTGAAGCCCTGTCCCTTTATCTGCCATCTGTCTCTCTGTGGGTCATTCAGGAACACCAGAGCTAGTGCTTATATTTATAACTTTGACCCAACATAATACATAATACTTGTTGATGCAAGTGTAAAGCATACTTTAAGAGGAAACTTGAGTATGTGGAAGAGAAAGCACAATAGCTCTCTAGGTCTATTCCTACAAGAATGCTATCAATTTAGATTAACACTTTTAGTCAAAGTAAAGGACTAAAAGGTGTTCTGGCCTCCTTAATGAGGCTCTTTTCTTAATTTAGAAAGCTTTGAGTTTTAAATATTTTGTTTGAAATGTGTCTTGTAAAAATGCCAGTATTGTCTAAGTCTATGTAACAGTCTGTGAGAAGGAACGTTTAGGAGACTTCTTTGTTTAGAAATGTTTCTCTTAGCACATCAGCAGTCTACCTGGTCCCTAGATAACATTTCAAAAGATGCCTTAGCCAAGTCTCAAACCAGATAGGTAATTATAAGAATATATATTTTCTTAAAGAAAAACATAGGTTTTGTTTGTTGTTTAAAACTGGAGTTGTCTGAAAAATATTTAGCAGACATAAAAGTAAAAGAAGAATGAAGCCCATTTCAAGAAGTATTAATTAAAATTGGCTTTGTAATAACCATGAAATTCACTTTCTTGCTTGATGCAGACACAGAACTTTTGATTGTTGTGAGGGAGTACACAAGTATGCGCCCAAAATGTAATAAACTTAGAAATAAAAGATCTCTATCGACAAATCACTTTTATTTGACACCCCAGTGGTGAACATTGAGTTCTGACAGATTTGAATTTAGCATGTGAATGTGAAACATATCAGTTTGTTAAATGCATAGGGAAACACTGTTTTGTCACACAATGATGATCTATTGAAGAAAGAACCACTCTACCAGAAGACTTGCTTTCTCTGATGTATATGTTTTCACTGGGACAGAGCTTGACAGCTGTTTCCTTTAGGAAAAGACATCATTAATAATGAAATTCTTAAAGTATAGCTGCAACTGGCTTTTAGAGTCAAACATGGGCCCAATTTGAGCTAATATTGGTACACAGACCCTACAGCTCTCATTGCCAGACTACATAGTCCACAGGAACAGCTGTATTATTTGACTCTATTCTGTGAGCTGGCTTTGATCAGAAATAGTTTCTGTCACATAAACGATAATTTGATAAGTTTCCTGTGTTCCAAGTTTGTACTACAATGATACTACAATGATAATCCCCTTGGAACTATCAGTGGGATGACTGGGTCCTGAACACCTGCTCAATCAATATTTCTTTTTATGAGGCACTCTATCCCTTGGAAAGCAGGGCAGAACCTGAGACAAAGCATTACAAGTTATAACTTATAATAACAAATGCTGATATTAAGATATTGCAATTCATTCTTCAAGGGGCTATTTTTCAAAGATGCCCCCCCACCTTTTTTTTTTTTTAAGACTTTGGTTTTCTCCCTGGCAAAGTGAAGGTCTCTTCCCTTTACTGGACTCTAACATCCTCCTGGGTGGAGCACTGACATAAGACTGTCAGAAAAAGCCATGTGACTACTGTGGTCTGAGGGGCTATTTGCCTTGTAGCTTTTAAAAGCAAGGTCAGAGTTTCTAGCACTCTTTTCACAGTTGTACTTCAACTTGAGATTCACAGAACAAATCACAGGAGGCAACCACAACCAAGTCTTGCATTCCATGTGCTGGCCTCTGCCTGAGGCAGCCATTTTGTCACTGTCTACATTTCACCTTCTCCAAATACACAGCGGGGAAGGCAGTTGCTCCTAAATAAGTGCATAAAAATTTAAAAACAGTAGCAGAAAAGATAGTTTGTCAAAAGAAGGAAAATTTATGAGAAGACTTTATTTGAAAAACAGAAAAAAGCTTTCACTTTCCAGGAAAATTTGTGAAGTGCTGTTTTCTTTGATTGGTACATCATACCTTAAGTGAAACTGAGGAATTGAAGCAATTCTCTAAGCATCATAGGCAAAGTTATCCATCAGAGTTGTACCTCACACACAGAAATAAACTGTCTTATTTTGTGCGTGTGTATAGGGAATTTAATTTTTACCTTTTGAATAATGAATGTGAAAGCTTCTACTTTAACCCACTTTGGGTGTTGGTTCCTTCTGTCACATTTGTGGCAAGTGCTTTGTTATAACTGGAAAGTGTTTTTTGCTCACTTTTTTCTTGTACTCCATTTATAAGTCAAAAATCAAAGGTATCTATTTTTTAGCAAGTACCCAGAGGCACTCTGAAAACTGAAAAGATGAAATCACTGCTAAAAACTGAGGGAGTCAACATGTGTTACTCTGAGAACCTGCAGCTCCCAGGGCAGACATTAGGGCTGTCCTGACTGGCCCACTTACCCCCCACCTCCATAGCTGCAAGCCTTCTGTCTGCCAGGCCTGAGAGAAACGCAAGATGAGTAAAGGAGAAGGTTACAAAAACATATGGGAGGGTAAAGACAGCATCAAAATCATAATGCGATGAGTATGCAATGGAACTTGGAGTCCAATGGTTCACTGTTTTTAAAGTGTTACCTGAGGCCCGCCTGGAAGAATAACCACTCCTCTCCACTGAATCAGGCTCCATGCAGTTGTAGGCCTAGGATACAAGCACACCAGGGGATTTTTAAGTACATGTTAATATTTGAAAATCACTGATACTAACCCAATGTTTCTTTAAGAACTGTTGATTTAATTTGTTTGCATCATCACCAACATCATAATAGATAGGATTTGTTGATAATTTAGTTTTTACAGGGCATTGTGCTTTATAAGATTTATCTTCTTTAACCTTCACAGTCATCTATAAGTTAGAGTCACATAAACTATTGTAAGTGAAGGGAAATAGGCATAGAGAACTGAGGAATTTTTCCAAGGTTACAACAATTAGAGACAGAATCAGAATTGAATCTGTCTTCCAACTAGAGTCTTCATGCTTGAATACTTGCTAGATTAAAAAATATGCTTTCGGTAGGGACTCTAAAGTAGGGTGAATGGATAGGAAATGTTAAAAAATACCATTAACTCAAATACCTGAGAGATAGTCTGGAAAGCTTCATCTCATCTAGTCTGTTGTAATAACAGAAATGTTGGAGTTAGTCACAAGTTAGAAGAAAGGGACATGGGACATAAAATAAGACCCTCCTATATTCTCTAAAAATTTCCTAAGGAACTTGGAATCTGCATTGGCAAATGTCAAGTGAAAAACAGTAAAGTTTTTGAGTGATTGGGAAATATAATTTTAGCTCCAAATTTAGAATCCTCATTTTCTTAATATTCTCTCCATTCACTTTCTTAGGTTCCACTCCTTTTGCTGAAAGTACCTGGTGTAATTCTACACCACAGGGTTAGATTAAAAAAAAATTGCATTAGGCCATAAAATAATCGTACTGCCCTGAAATGATTAGTGTGCAGGAGATCCAGCACAAAATGGTTCGAATAGTTCAAAGGAATTATAGCTTAATATGAGCATAGTTTTGATTTAGTTCTTTCTATAGATATGCCCTCTGTTCAAGGACCTTATGCTTTTATAATATATGTGACATCATCAGTACATGTCTATTATAGGACTTTGTGATAAGTCCTTTGTCTCACTCCAGGGCTTTTGCAGCTAAAGCCCTAGGTCTTGTTGAGTGTCAAGGAAATAGTTGCAAAATTGAATCTGACAGCTGTTAATATTCCTATTCACTGAAAAAGTGCATTCTGTTAGCATGAGTCACATAGGATACTCTGTGAAAAAGTGTTTGATGATCATAAACATTTCAGAAATTCCATATGATACTCCACTCCTTGCAAATTTACAACGCTTGCTTCAGTGTATTAAAAGTTAGGAGAAATTCTTTGTGAAATTAACTTCCTCTTTGCTAAATCTAGAATTTTGCAAGTTTATTTGACATAGAACTCTTTTTGCACCTATTTCTTACTATAATGTGGAATTAATAATTAAATACCAATGTTAAAAACTCTATTGGTATTTTAATATAATAATAAAGTATTTGTTGGGAGTATAATACTACCTCCTTCCTCTCTCTTTCCTGTCTTGCAATTTATTATGAAAAGTCATCTTTCTAGCTCTTCAGATTTATTATGATGGACAAGACACCTCCTTAGGTCCTGTGGAAACAACAATAAGACTGCATTTTAGTGAATATTTTATTTAGGAAATGTGTAAATGGAACATTTAAAAATGTAAAAGAAGATTTGAAAGATCATCATGAAATGACACCAAAATACATTAGTATATGCTTTGCTAGTAAATGCTATATTAAACAATGGCCTGTGATAAAATGAATTGCAGTCATAAGTTCAAAATTAGAATAATGTAGATGTTAATACCTTGGATACCAGAATCAGAAAGACCTGGTTTCAAACCACAGCACTCCACAGTCTTATTTTTTGCCCTGGGACTATTTCTCTAACCTCCTCATTTGCAAAATGTGGTTGAAAATGCCTAATTTATAAATGTGTAAAAATGGTGTGGATGTATTCTATGTAAAAAACCTTGAGAGAAAAAATTATGGAAGTGAAAATATAAAAAAAGACAATGAGGCCAGTTGATATTTTACTTAATATAAGCACATTTTTCTTTTATGTATATATAAAACATGTTTTATTATGTTAAAGATATAAGTTGTTTCTACATGCTACTAAACACCCCCGATGAAAAATTAAAACAAAATTAACCAATCACTGCTAATTATATAAACAACCAGATGTTTGACATTGAATCAACATCTGGTTCATGAATTAAGTTTTTTACTTTTCATATGCAAGTTTGGATGATGCTGATTGGTGTATATTTCTGTAAAATTTTTTCTTTTCTAAAGTACCAGGCATGTGACTGGTACAAAATAAATAAGATCTGGAGCAGGGAAAAAAATTCTAATTTTGAGTTAATTTTAATCTCAGAATTAGTATTTACTCTTCAATTTCATACCCCATTCAATTAATTGAACAATAAATTTTAATTTTATGATATACCAAGTCCCACATTAGGCAATATGGACTTAAAAATAAACAAACAAAGTAATCCTGCATGGTGATACATTATATTAGAAAGAAAACAAATGCCTGCAACAATCAAAAGTTAACATTAGCACTGAAGTAACATCAGAGTGCCACAGGCATACAGCAAGTAGGCTCCTTTGCCCTCTTCTAGCTAGAGGAATTGGGTAGGAGAAGAACTGTCTGGGAAGATTTCCAAGATGATGATATTGGAGTTGAGTAATATTGATATATAGATGTAAGCTGAATGGAGGAGGAGGTGATGGGCATTCAGGGAGCTCATGGATTTGCCCCTGGAGATTTAGCTTCGCATGTAGGTTGCTTGGAAGATAAGACAAAAAAGGGAAAATTCTAACTAGCTTTCTCTTATAGCTAGTGGGAGTGATGTGCTTCTGCACGGGATGTGAGGGTAGGAGTGTGGAGGATGGATTGTTTAGGGAGATAGATAACCAGTAAAAAGAATATAATATTCATCTGGGATTATAAAATTCATACTTTAGAAGAGGACTGGTTGCAGACAAATAGACAAATGAGCTAAAAGCAATCTGACTTGGTGCTACCAAGAATGGGGAGTGAAGGAGAGTAAAGTTTGCAGATGTCTTTCAGTTTCTGTTGAGTGACAAGTAAGTACTGGCCTCTCTGTGTAAGATAGGAAAGGAGAAAGAAACAACTGTGTGGATAAATATGGTGAATTTGGTTTTTGACATCCATGTATGTGAAATGTACAAGGGAGATATCTAGAAGCTCTCAAAAATAAGTGATCTGGATTGAAAAACAGATTTTGCAGATGATGAAATTTAATCAGGAATAAGAAGAAATGCTATAAACATTATAAATACTGAATTGAAATTTCACCTATAGATTTATATAAACAATAACCCAGAACACCACTGTGGTAGGCATCTATTTTGAAATTGATTTATTATAAATTCAATGAACTAATGCCTTTGGATGATCAAAAAATTGGAAATAAAGACTGTTATTTATGCCCCGGTGTAGTCTGTGAGCAGTGATGCCAATGCTGTTTTAGGTGTATCTTAGCCAAAATGACATGATTTTTTGGATTACTTTCTAGAGGACCTTTTCATTCTAAGTAGATGACTAATGATGTGAGAGGTGTTATGTATCCTAGAGTCTATTTGTGTATTTAAAAAAAATATTTTTAATTCAACTTTATGAGTCTAAATAGCAGAAATAAATTTAAGTGCCTCTAAAACTGTTGAATAATTTAATGATATGTGGCTTTGGACATAATATCACTTACTTTGTGATAGAAATATTTTGGGTGAGAATCCCAAACATTGAAGTTGTCATTAATATCGACTATGTCCCAATTCATCTTGTGGTATCTATAAGTAATAGTAATAGTAAAAGGGACTGTTACGTGGAACCAGATATTGATACCCATCATCAGACTGCCCATCAGAGTCCATGACTCACTGTCGTTTTACTAGATTTATAGAGCCAAGAAGATTTGAGTGTTTCCTAGTGCTTGGGATGAACAACTAATACACACATTTGAATTAGAGATGAAGCTAAATTTCTGAAGAGGTCAGGGCTTTGCAGCTCTGCACAGCAAGATCCGAGATATACTCAGAGCTTGAAGACTGGCTCTCCAAAATAACTCAGTCAAAACATAGAAAAAAACAATAAAGAAAAATGACTAAAACCTCTGAGGAATATGGGATTATGTGTAAAAAGAACAATTCTATTACTAATTAGTCTCTTCCTAAAAGAGACAGAAACCACACAACTTGGAAAACGTATTTTAGGATATTGTCCATGAAAATTTTCCCAACCTTGCTAGAGAGGCCAACATTAAAATTTGGGAAATGCGGAGATCCTCTGCAAAACACTGTATAAAAAGACCATCCCCCAGTATACATAGTCATTAGATTCTCTAAGGTTGAAATGTAAGAAAAAATGTTAAAGGCAGTTGAAGAGAAGGGGCAAGTCACTGACAAAGAGAACCCCATCTGGCTAACTGCAGAACTGTCAGCAGAAATCTTACAAGCTACAAGGGATTGAGGGCTGATATTCAGCATTCTTCAAGCAAAAGAATTTTCAGTCAACAATTTCATTTCCAGCCAAACTAAGCTTCATATGTGAAGGAGAAATAAGATTCTTTTCAGATAAGCAAATGCTAAGGGAATTCATTAACATCAGACCTACCTTACAAGAGGTCTTGAAGGGAGTGCTAAGTATGAAAAGGAAACACCATTATTAGCTACTACAAAAACACACTTGAGTACATAGCCACTACAAAGTGGCCACAGAAACAAGTCTGTATAATAACCAGCTATTAACATAGTGAGAGGATCAAATCCGTGCATGTCAATATTAACCTTGAATATAAATGGGGCTAAATGCCCTAATTAAAAGGCACAGAGAGGCAAGTTGGATAGAAGCAAAACCCAACATGTGCTGACTTCCAGAGACCTGTCTCACATGCAATGACACCCATAGGCCCAAGTAAAGGAATGGAGAAAATTCTACCAAGAAAATGGAAACACAAAATTTAGGAGTTGCCAATCTAATTTCAGACAAAACAGATTTTAAACCAACAAAGATCAAAAAAGACAAAGAAGGGCATTACATAATAGCAAAGAGCTCAATTCAACAAAAGGACCTAGCTATTCTAAATATACATGCACCCAACACAGGAGCAACAGATTCATTTTGAAAGTTCTTAGGACTTTACAAAGAGACTTAGATAATCACACAGTAATAGTGGGGGACCTCAACCCTCCACTGACATTATTAGATAGATCACTGAGGAAGGAAACTAACAAAGATATTTGGGACCTGAACTCAGCACTTGACCAATTGGACCTAATAGACATCTACAGAACTCTCTAACCAAAAGCAACAGAATATACATTCTTTCCATCTGCACATGGCACATACTATAAAACTGACCACACAGCTGGGCATAAAACAAGCCTCAGCAAATTAAAAAAAAAAAAGAAACCATACCAACAATGTTCTCAGAATACAGTGCCATAAAAATAGAAATTATTGCTAAGAAACTCACCCAAAACCAGACAACTACATGAAAATTAAACAACCTTCTCCTGAATAAATTCTGTGTAAATAATAAAATTAAGGCAGAAATCAAGAAATTATTTGAAACTAATGAGAAACAAGGTGCAACATATCAGAAACTCTGGGACACAGTGGTAAGAGTGAAGATTATAGCACTAACTACCCACCTCAAAAAGTTAGAAATATCTCAAATTAACAATTTATCATTGCAATGAGAGTAACTGGAGTAATGAGAGAAAACTATTCCCAAGGCTATCAGAGACAACAAATAACTAAAATGGGAGCTGAACTAAAGGAAACTGAGAATCAAAAAACTGTACTAAAGATCAGTGAATCCAGGAGCTGATTCTTTGAAAGAATTAATAAATAGATCGATGTCCTCTCTTTCTATTTGGATGCCTTTTATTGTTTCCTTTTTGCCTGATTGCTTTTGGTGAGACTTCTGTTACTATATTGAATAGAAGTGGTGAGAGAGGGTATTCTTATCTTGTTCTGGTTTTCAAGAGGAATGCTTCCAGCTTTTTCCCATTCAGTATTAAGTGTTTTTCATAGATGTGGGTTTTTTCATAGATAATTCTTACTATTTTGAGGTATGTTCTTTCAATACCTAGTTGTTGAGGGTTTTTAGCTTGAAAATATATTGAATTTTTTTAAACCTTTTCTGCATGTATTGAGATAATCATGTGTTCTTTGTCTTTAGTTGTGTTTACGTGATCAGTCACATTTGTTGATTTGTATATAT
Source organism: Ateles fusciceps (assembly GCA_036589455.1). Classification (NCBI taxonomy): domain Eukaryota; kingdom Metazoa; phylum Chordata; class Mammalia; order Primates; family Atelidae; genus Ateles; species Ateles fusciceps. Next base: position 4,315,968 of record JAZHEH010001685.1, on the reverse strand, counting down.
TGAACCAATCTTGCATCCCAGGGATAAAGCCTACTTGATCATGGTGAATTAGCTTTTTAATGTTCTTCTGGATTCAGTTTGCTGTGTTTTTGTATCTGTGTTCACTAAGAATATTGGACTGCAGTTTTCTTTTCTTTGTGTGTGTGTCTCTACTAGTGTTTGATATCAGGATGATGATGGCCTGATAGAATGAGTTAGAGAGAAGTCTCTCCTCCTTAATTTTTGGAATAGTTTCAGTAGGCATGATAGCAGCTTTTCCTTAAATATCTGGTAGCATTAAGCTGTGGAACCATCTGGCCCTGGGCCTTTTCTGTTTTCTAGATTTTGTATTTCTGATTCAATTTCAGAGCTTCTTATTGGTCGTTTCAGGGATTCAATCTCTTCCAACTTCAGTCTTGGAAGAGTGTATATGTCTATGTATTGATCCATTTCTTCCAGGTTTTCTAGATTGTGTGCATAGAGATGTTCATAATTGTGTCTTATGTTTTTTGTTTTTTTTTAAAATTTCTGCCGGGTAAGTGGTAATGTTGCCTTTGTTCCACTTATGAGTGGGAGCTAAACTTTGAGTACATATGGACACAAAGAAAGAAACAATAGAGACTAGGGCCTGCTTGAGGGTGAAGGGCAGGAGAAGGATGAGGATAGAAAAACTACTTATTGGCTACTTATCCCTCATAAATATACATCCCTCATATATATGTTTATTGCCTGAGTGGCAAAATTATCTGTATACCAAAGCCCCGTGACACACATTTACCTCTATAACAAAACTGAGTATGTATCCCTGAACCCAAAATAAACATTAAAATTAAAGACCTGAGATATAATCTTCTATATTATTTCACCTTTTCAGTAAAGGATTCTGGGATACATCTCAGTTTCCTGATAGCCAAGGAATCTTGGTTCTATTTTACACTGACAGCATATGTTCCTAATCCCAAAATCACTCTTGTCTGTTTTATTGCTTTATCAACATGAAGAAGGAAAATGATATTATTTCATTTATTGAGGGCTAATAGTATGTTTTAATATCTGATAAGGCTAGTTCACTGTCATTGCTTTTATTTTTCTTCTTTCAATGTTTTTCTTTGTAACTTTCTATTAATACATAAAATTCATGCTAAATACTTTTGTTTGGGCTTGTAAAGTGAGAAAATTTCTTATATATATATATACACTGTCCTTATAATACCCAATTAAAAATAATTTCTAAGTAGTTTTTCTTTTCTTTTTTTTTTTTTTTTTTTGAGACGGAGTTTCGCTCTTGTTACCCAGGCTAGAGTGCAGTGGCGCGCTCTCGGCTCACCGCAACCTCCGCCTCCTGGGTTCAAGCAATTCTCCTCCTCAGCCTCCTGAGTAGCTGGGACTACAGGCATGCACCACCAAGCCCAGCTAATTTTTTGTATTTTTAGTAGAGACAGGTTTTCACCATGTTGGTCAGGATGGCCTCAATCTCTTGAGCTCGTGATCGGCCTGCCTCGGCCTCCAAAAGTGCTGGGATTATAGGCGTGAGCCACGGCGCCCGGCCGTGTAGTTTTAAAATATCTAGTTCATATTGAAATATCCTAGATTACTCTGCAGTATTCAGAGTCTATATATCACATTTTGCTGTTATGCCCCTAAAATCTATTTAAATCTTGAAGAATTCTTCTGACCACACCCACACCCACACCCACAACTACACCCACACCCACATTCACAGAGAATATTTTTTGTGACACAAACTAATGTAGAGAAGTGGGTCAGTAGTTCTCTAGAATATTTCATATTCTATATTTGCCTTCTTTTTTTTCTAGATGTCCTTGTATATTTATTTTATATATCAGCTTGTATAGATAAAAATTTCTGCTTCTATCTATGATGGAGTAAAAAGAACTGGATTCATTAACAACCTTGAAACAATAACTTTCACGAAATATGTGAAACAACAGGTTTCTGATGTTGACCAACAAGCAGCACAGAACAGCCAGGGATTATAAAGTGAGCCCTAGATTTACTCAAGCCTATTTCCTGGAGTGAATTTCCAGGTTGAATGTAGCTCAGGATAGGGGTACCTAAACAGAGTCTAGCAGTATCTCTGAGTTGAGAAGACAGTAATAAAAGTTTGAGTGAGGGAAGCAAGATGACTAGAATTTGTGGAGCAGAATAGCTTAGAGTACAGACCACACACATAGAAAGAGGAAGAGAGACATTTTTGAGGGGCATTTTTGAGTCTTTGGCTCAGTTCAGGTCAGTGTATGTTTGTACCTTTTACCACAAGTAATAGATACCTGGAAAACTCCCAAACAAAATAAAAAGACACACCTGTAAATAACACTTGGCCAGGGATGAAATCAAAAGCAAAAATAGAAAGTTTTGGGGGATAGAATGAAATTTAAAAAGAGACACAATTCTTGGAGTACAGTTAATATAGTGCCTAAGGAAACTTAGAGTATCAAACACTTTAGGTAGTAAAGAAGAAGGTGGGTGTCATATCAATGACCTAAGTGTCTATTGTAAGATGTTAGGATCAAAAAGGCCAATTTAACCCAAAATAACTAGGAGAAAGGAAATGAAGATAAAAGCAGAAATAAATAAAATGGAAAAATAAGAAACAGAAAATCAGTGACATGGAACACTTTCTTTGAGGATATCAACAAATTTAGTAAACCTTTAGCCAGATTGATCAGGGGAAAGGAGCAAAGATGTTACTGATACCAAGCTGAGAGAGGGAACAACACTAAAGATCTCATAGACTTAAAAAGGGTAAAAATGGCAATTTATAAACCAACTTTATGCCAACAATTTGAAAACTTAGATTAAATAGAGAAAGTTCCTAAAAGACACAATCTACAAAAATCTCACTCAAAAAGAAATAGATACCCCAAATAGCCCTAGATCTATTAGAATAATTGAATTTTAGTCAAAACATTTCCACACTGAAAAATTCCAGCCAAATACCTTTACTGATCATTTTTACCCAACACTAGAGGAAGAGACAATAGCAATTTTACACAAACTCTTCCTGCAAATTCAAAGGTAAGAGCATTTCCCAACTCTTTCTATGCAGTCAGTATTACCATGAAAACAGAAACAATGACATTACAAAAAGAACATGACTGACCAACATCCCTCATTAATACAGACCGAAAACTTCTTAACAAAACTTTAGCGTATCAAATCTAGTAATACATGAAAAGAATACATATTTTAATCACATTAGGTTGATGTGAGGAATGAAATACTGGTTCAATACTCAAATTATGCAATGTAATCCACCATATTTCCAGTCTAAATAAGAAAAACATCATGATCATATCAATGGATACAGAAAAGACATTTGATAAAATGTAACACATCTTCATGATGGTAAATACTCTAATTAAACTAGTGATAGGAACTTCCTTAAAATGATAAATATATCTATGAAATATCTGTTCTAACATAATAGTTAATGATGAAAGGATCCACTTTTCTTAGTAAGGATGACGTATGAGGTAAGAATATTTGTTCCTCCAGTTTTTATTCAATACTGCATTGAAGGTCTTACCAAGTGAAAAACATTAAGAAAATAAAATACACAATTTTGAAAAAAAAAAGTAAAATTGTTTTTATTTTCAGGTAACATGATTATCCATATATAAAATCTAAGGAATCTACAAAAAGAATAAAAAATTAGTGAGTTTAGCAAGGGTGCATGATACAAGATCAATATATAAAACTTAACAGAAAAATAAAACTTACATTTCTATATATTAGTAATAAATAGGCATAAATGTGAATTTAAAGACAATCCTATTTAAAACGCTTCAAAAATACAAAAGTTTTAGAGATAAATTTGACAAAATATGTTAAATGCCTTTACATTAAAACTATAGTGTATTGCTAAGAGAAATTAAATATAAATATAAATAAATATAAATTAAATATAAATAAATTGAGAGATGTACCAAGTTCTTGGATTGTAAGTTTTACAGTTGTTGAGATAACAATTTCCCTAAATCATTTAATAGTTTCAATGTAATCTCAACTAAAATTCCTGCAGGTTTTTGTTTGGGGGAGGATGGCAGTACTTGCTAACTAGATTCTAAAATGTGTATGGAAACACAAAGTAACCAGAATAGGCAGAAACATTTGAAAAAGAAACACAAAGAGCGCTTATACTATCTGACTTCCAGACTTGCTATAAAGCTAGTATAATATGGATATGGTGGTTTTGCTTTAAAAATTGGCACTAAAGGCAAATATGTAGGTCAGTGTGACGTGATAGAGATTCCAGAAGTAAACTCAAACATGTTAATAATAATTAATAATTAATAAATAATCAATTTTTGACAAACATATTGAGGCAATTCAGTTGGGAAAATAATATTTTAACAAATTTTTGCAGGAAATATTGAATAACCACATGGAAAAAACACTCAGCACATATTTTATTTCATATTTTTAAAAAGCCTTCAAAATAGATTATAGATTTACTTGTATTAATGAGCCAAAGGTATAAAACTCCCAAATATGTGGGAGGAGTTGGCAAAGATTTATTAGCTTCAATACCCAAATCACAATCTATGATGAATTGGACTTAATAAAATTAAAATATTATACTCTTCAAAAGGCTCAAAGTGAGAATGAAATTGTCAGCCACAGATTGGAGAGAAGATTTTGCAAAACATGTATCTGACAAATGACTGCTCTGTGAACTGTATTAGGAATTTCTACAACTTAATAAGAACAAACATAAATGGCAAGAAGATCAGAAGAGATTCCTTACTAAAGAAGTGATAACAAACATGAAAAAATGCTCAACATCATTAGACATTTTTGGAAGTGCAAATTTAAATAACTTTGAAATACTACTGAATGCTCTCAAGAATGGCCGAAATTCCGATGACTGATCATCTGTAGCAAGTGCTGTTGAGGATGTGAAATGGCTGGTACTCCCATCCACTGTTGTAGATATGTAGAATGAATTGAAAATCTGTTTATCAGTCTCTTAAAAAGTTAAACATATATCTACCATGCAATCCAGCCATTAGTTTTATAGGTATTGCCCAAGAGAAATGAAAGCATACGTTTACACAAAAAAGTTATACAGAAATATTAATAGCAGCTGTATTTGTAGTAGCCAATAACTGGAAGATATTTACATGTTTATCAATAAGTTCACAGATCAACAAATTATGATACACCCACACAATGGAATACTATTCAGCAATGAAAATGAATGACCTATTGATAGGTTTTACATGCATGAATATGAAAATAATTATGATAAATTAGACAAAAATAGTATAAACTGTATGACTCCATTTATTTAAAACTCTAAATTTATAATAACAGAAATAAACATAAATGGCTTTGTGGGATTGGATACAAGAAGAGATGAATTGCAAGTGAATACAAAGACACTTTTGGAAAAAAACACATCTTGATGGTAGTGATGGTTTCATATGTATACGTAATTCAGAATTTATCCAGTTGTACAATTTAAATATTTGTAGTTTATTTCTCCTCAATTATAACTTAATAATGTTGAAAAAATCAGCTTGTATGATTTCAGAAGATGTGTCTTTTGTTATTGTATTTGAAATTACAACACTAATTAATTGAGGTAAAAGTGACATCTTTAGGATACTGAGTATCCCTATTCCTGTGTACCTTACATATCTCTTTGGTTATTAATATTGAAGTATATTTTATATCTATTTATATATGTAATTTGTTAATATAAATTTTATATTCTCCTATATCACTGAATTATCTTATTGCAATAGTATCTTTCTCTTGATTTTTCCTTGTGAAATACCATATCATCTGCAAATAGTGATATTCTTAATTCCTCCTGTATAATTATTATAATTCTAATTCATTTATCTTGTCTAATTGGGCTGGGTAATTACTCCACTGTAGTGTTATAAGAGTGACAAAAATGATTTTCCTTGCCCTTCTTTACCTTAATGGGAATAACTCTGGCACCATTCTAGCTTTTGAGCTAATACACACAAACACATGTATGTATATGAGTTATGTGTGAGTTACATATGAGTTATATATATTTGAGTTACATATATGAGTATATGAGTTATATATGAGATACGTGTGAGTTATTTATTTGCGTATTTCTGGTTTTTTAAACCAAGAATTACAATTGCCCATTAGAAAATTTGACTATTTTGAGGAGAAAATATAATTTTCTCCTTAGATCTGCTAAATTAAAAAATGAGTTATGCTAATGTATTTCTATATATTTATATATCCTTAAAGGCCTGAAATAAATCCTGCTTGCTCTCAATGGATTATTTATTTAATATTTTGCTGTGTTCATTTTTTTCCCAATACTTTAAGATTTTCGTAAATAATTCATAAAAAGAGAAACACATAAATAATAATACAGTTATATAACTCATTTAACTGTGTTTGTGTGTATATGTATTAGTTCAAATACCAGGATTATGCCAGAGTTATTCCCACTCAAGTAGATAAGAGCAAGGAAGATCATTATATAGTTTGAGACATCAGTATAGAGCTTGTGTGTGTCCATATAAGTGTGTATAATCATTCACTAAGAATATTTAATAGTTTTCCGTGTTTTTCCTACACTGTATATAATTTTAAATAATGTTTAAAACTATCTGCTTGTCAAAAATTTAGGAGAATTATCCTTGGAAATTATTTGAACATTTTTGTTTCTTATATTTTTCTGGAAAATTTTTTGTGCAAAGTAGTCCCAAAATTTTTAAAATAATGTCTTCTGTGTCTACAGTTATTTCCCCCTTGCCATTTATTATTTTATGCATATACACTATTCTCCTTTTTGTCTTGAACTGTTTTTGCTAAAGTGTTCTTTTACTTTTGGAGGGCCTGAAATTCAATTGTTAACAGTTTCTTTAAGAATACCCCGTATGAATCAATTTTATTGACCTTATGCAGGCTCAAAACTAATTGCCTACATTCTCAATATTTGAATAAGTAAATATAAAATGCTTCAGTAACAGTCTATATCTTGAGTATCTTGAAATTATATTACAGTTTCTTCTGTTACAAAATGTTACTCTCAAACAGGTTAATACCACTCAAATTATTTTGCCATTAGAAGATTTGATTTTCTTTTTTATGTAGGTGTTCCAGTCTGCTGTGTTGCTTTTATCTTCAAGGGCTCCAATTGCATCCACATCAGATCTGCTTTAATTTTCTTTAATATACCGCATAGGTGAGGGGCCAGAAAACATGTTCTGTAAAGGGCCAGATACTAAATATATCAGGCTTTCCAGGCCATGTATAGTCTTTGTCACCTGTACTCCTTTAAAAAACACACACACACACACACATTGAAAATCATAAATAAAAATTATTTACACGTAAGGCCAAAGGAGGCTACAAGCTAAATTTAGCCCACAGAGCATAGTTTGCTTACTTCTGATAGAAATAATGTTTTTCCTATCTTTTCTTTCTTTTTTTGCATCAGTTTCTCAAGTCTATCCTCCATGTCCCTTACTATGTTTTCTTTGGTTCCAGCCTCCCTTGTTAACTTAATGATTTAATCTTTATTCCTAAATATTTTTTCCTCCATACCTTTTCTGAGTTTGCCAGTCCTGATTTCACCACTTTAGTTGGCCATTGTCTCCTTTTTTGCTCATTTTCTTTTTGACTTCTTGTATTTTGACTTTGTGTGTGTGTGTGTTTATGGCTGCAACTGTACTATGAAGATTTCTGTTTGTTTGTTTTTCCTGCTGGTACTTTTATTTGCTTTCTGGCAACATTTTACTGATGAGTTCATTTAACTGTAGAAAATTTTCACTATTTATCTTTACATGTAATAACAATTTTTGGTACAATTTTTTCCTATTATTTGATTGGAATGTATTAGATTTTTTTTCCTAAAACAATGCTCATGATAGATTTGCATGTTGGACTGTCCAGGATAATTTCCACAGTTTTGCATCCTGATCTTTTCTTCTTCACTTGGTAGAAAAATAGATTGTTTCACTAAAATATGATCTTTGTGTATAGCCATGTCTCTTCTTCTCCTGCCACCATCCCCCAGGACTCCTAGATCTGTTCTCTCATTGTCAGCAATATTGCCTTCCTCAGTTGTCTCTACACTTTTAGACACGTGGAGATCTGCCATTTGTTATACCCCATGTACAATTTTTGAGCCTTGTATCTCTTTCTTGGCCCAATACAATGTTTTACTTTTTTAAATTTGAGCCCTGTTAAATTTGGTTCACTTTTCTATGTTTATCCTTTATTTCCCTTCCTATTTTCTTCACCCTTTCCTCTTCAAGGTGGGGGCCTGCTACTTTTGAAAATCTATCTTTACTTATATTTCTGAGTTTTACTGTTGTTACCACCCCTTCAAATGTCTTATTTTTCCTTGCTACCCCCTTCCTTGTCACACACCATTGCAACTTCTTTTGCTTTGCTCTATTTCACTTGATTGCATTTTGAAGAAACTAAATATAATGTAAAGCTTACAGGGTATCTATCTCTACTAGCTTCAGTAAAAAAAGGTAGTGTTGTGAATTTTATTTCCACATTCCTCTTATTGTATACTGTTCAGTAGAAGTGGGAATTTTAAGAACAAGATGCCACTATATTTCTACCCAAACTGGTAGGCTTTTTAAATCTGAATGTAAAGAAAATCACTTTTATGTTCATTTGGCTCAGATATTTTTGGTAAGCAAGGCTTTAATAACTTCTATTTCTGTAAATACAAATGTCCTACTTTTTAACATAGCATTTTAGTAACTACTATTTGGTATTCCCATATAAATAGTCTTCTTTCACATTATCTAAAATAATCAGTTTGTAGACATCACAAATTATATGAAAGGTAAGAAATGTGGCTTTGTCACCAAAACATGATGGATCATTCAGTCATTCTATAAATGGTTTAGCACTTGTTTATAAACTGTAAAACATTCAGTTCAATAAAACATAAATTCACATTATTGCCAGACAATGGAGACTAGCGCTATAACTGCTACTGTAATTATAGAAATTCACACACCAAATAGTGCCAAATGTTGAGGTTACCACTTTCTTATTTCAAAACCCTTTACTCTAAATTAAAGTAGAAAAGCACTTTAGTCTATAAATCTGTATAGGAGAAAAATAGTTTTTATTCTAGTCAACTGTGATTGCTTATCTAAACACATACTTATGAGTTTGCCCACTTATTTTAACCAGCAATCTTCCCTAACATGTTAATCTAATCATGCACTTTCTCCTGCAATGAGGTAGTGTCACATATCTATGCAACTCTCTGGTCTTCCTGTTTCCATTTTTGCTCTTTTCAAGTTTATTTGGCCTCTAAAACAAGTCAAACTATGCCATATCCTGCTTTAAATCCTTCAGTGGCCTCCCATGGCAATAAAGATAAAATAAAAACTCCTACAATACCTTATAAGGACTTATGTGATACATTTACCTGCTTGCGGCCTGCAGCTTTAGTCTTAGCTCTAACATCTATTGCCTTCACTATGCTCCATCCACACTGTCCTTCATTCTGTTCTTCCAGAATATCAAGCTCATTTGTGCATCAAGAAACCTTGAATGTGCTGATCCCTGTCTGAAAAGATCTTTGTCTATCCAGATCTTTCCGTGCCTGTCTCCTTGCACTCGGTGGGATTCAGTTCAAATATAATCTGGAGAGAATCTTCCATTTGCAGCCTTATGTAACAGTAACCTGTCCTACCATTCCCAACATACCCTTTAATCTATTATTTTATTTTTTCTGTCACTTATTTCTATGTGTTGGTTCCAAAAGAATAGAGACAGGTCTTCATCATTTCTCTGTTCCCAGAATCTAGAATATTTGACTTACAGTTGTTTTGTAATAAATGTTAATCAAATTGATACATCTATTTTTAATACCTCTCTATGTGCAAACCTCTTTTTATGGGTACAAACATTTGTTTTTGTGCTTCATATAGTTTTCATTTGGGGGTCAATATGTACTCAGAAATTTTGCAGATGCAAAAGGGAATTCCTTAGGTTCATTTCTGAAATATATACCTATGGAATATAACTTTTGAATTTCCAAGAAAGGAGGAATTACAAACAGCATCCCACTTTGCTCTACCTAAATTATGAAATTTCCCTGAATTCATCACTGTACTAGAAGAGTAGTCATTAGTTATTTGTGTGTGTATATGTTTATGTATATATCATATAAATATATATTTATATTTTATTATTTATTCATTATAATAAATCATGTAACTGTGCAGTATTCTTACCAGGTGGCAAGGTCACCTCTGACATAAATAGAAACTTTGAGGCAATTGCATGACACATTTAATAAAACCAGTTTCCACACTCTAGTATATTTTTGGACTCTAGCAAACATGACATAATGGTACACACATAATTAATTTGAAGAATTTGGTTAGTTTGTTTTTTATCCCATTTGTGCTCTACTTCAAAGTTTATCTACATAGTATCAACTGACTTGGTGTGACAGTTTCTGAAAATTTACTTTCTGTTCTTTTTCAAAGCAAGTCTTGCTAAGTTCATTTAAATAAAAGTCAATTTTAATAAGCGAAGATACGTTCTCAGGACATAACTGTAAGAGATCAATTATAAATGTCTGTCGAATTTTACTGATTCTGAAAACCACACACCTAAATAAAAAATACCTATTCATTTATTATAAATGAGGGCAAAGTATAGGGTGGGGATGTGGAATTCGTGGATGGAACTTCCAGGAGTTCTTTTAAAGGAGATGCCCAATACTTTCTGAAATTATATTTTAAAAATAAAATAAAATTTAAATATACTAATTCTTAATTTCAATAAATTAGATTTAAAATAATATAAATGTAGACTTGGATTATTTTGTTATGATCTTTGAATTACATAGATTCGATTAAGAAGAAATAAATGCAAGCAGAGAATAGAAAATTATATTCTTCAAATAGTATCTGACCTCTTCTATTTGCTTTTGCTTTATGTTCAAGTTTCTTCTTAGTTTTGTTTTTAATATATATATATACTTTTATATATATTAAAATATATATAATATTTTTAATATATATACTTTTATATATATTAAAATATATATAATATTTTAATATATATACTTTTAAGAAGCAAAGTATATAATGACATAACAATTATCATAAAAATCAGATAAGTTCTCATTCAAATATAATCTTAAAGGATAAAATAAAGATAGGGATATTAACATTGAATTCATTTTGATCAGCACTAGAGGATGAGATTGGAGTTATAATGCCTGCATGATCTGATATGCCAATTTGAAGACATTACTGTTAATTTATACATTGTCAGCATGTATGATAGATTGCAGTAATCATTTCCTTTATTTACACTTCCATACATCCATATCCATTGTCATGTGTTTTTGCAATTCCTCTAAAAACAGAGACAGTGCCTATTTTCCATCCCTTGAATTCTGCAGGCTTTGTAACATGGTTTGGTTCATAAATACAATCCTAGCATAGAAACAAATTCTGTGTTTTTACTTGCCCATTATTGATCTCTACTGTGACCATGATAAAATGGCAAGGATGCTGAAAGACATGAAGAACTGTTGTATGTTGTCCTTGCTGCCTACGACAAGCCCATTCTAGATAAGCCAATGGATGACCCCTAAACAGGTGAATAAGTCAATCTGCTATCAGCAGAACTCCGTAACTACCTCGCAGCTGTTCGCAGTCTCTGAATGAGCGCAACTGTCATAAGCTGTGCCCAACTGAAATCAATTGAGCCCTGAGTTCAAGAAAAGTTATGTGTTGTATACCACTGGGACTTGTGTAGTTGTTTGCTATACAGCTATATTTTTTAAACTTTTAATTGAAATGATTATAAATTTCAAATTCGTCAAAGAATTCTAAAGATTGTGCAGACTACTCCTACACTTTCTGGTTACTACTCTTAATGTCTCAAGCAACCATGTTACATTGACCAAAACTAAGAAATTAGCATTGTCACAGGATTTTATTCAATTTTTCCACAGTATTCTTTTTCTATTCAGGGCCAATTCAAGATACCACACTGCATTTATTGTCATTTATTGTTATTTATTTAGCAGGTTTCCTCTCGGATGTAGTTAATTGCACAAGGGATAACTACTTGTCTTACACTGATTCAGTTTTCTTTCAATAATTTAGGATAAAGCAGTGATTCTCAAACTTTATTTCTTATGTGAATTAACTTGGAATATTGTTAAAACACAGATTCACATTTAGTAAATATGGTGGGACCAGGGATTCTGCCTTTCTAACAAGTCTCAGGTAATGCCAATATTATTGGTTCATGATCATACTTTGAGCAGCAAGGACCTATGATACAGTAACTATAATCAGGTAGCCTGAATACTAACTTCACATAGAGTGACAGATTTAGCTTTCTAGCAAATTGATCATGTGGGTAATGATTTGAGATGGAGATGAAACTTCCTAGAGGATACTCAAGGTCCTAGAACCAGCCCTTAGAAATAAATCACTACATCCAGTTCCTGCTCTCTTCCTGGCCTAAGTTTTAATCAATCATCATCCCACCTTATTTATACAATTATGAGTGAGATCCTTTTTCTTACTCCTAAACATCCTGATTTAGGTCCTTATAAGAAAAATATCTTCTGCCAACTGCATGGAGGAAAAGTAAAGAAAAAAGAAGAGGAAACAGCTTTGGGAATATATAGACCTAAAATATAAATGGATCTTTCTTTAAAATTCATTGTAATTTCTATTAACAAAGCCCACCACTCTCTAGGAGTTCAAAACACTTCATATAATGAAAATAAGTTTCTCCTAAATCAAATTGTGTGTGTATAATTCAAACAGAAAATTTAACATAAAAAGGGAGCTTCATGTAAAAAGATTTAAAAGATGATTATAAGTTATGAAACCAGCCCATTGTGTTTCTCATTAGACTAATATATCCTATTAAGATAATGTGTGGCTGTGTGGTTGAGCTGAAATAATAGCTATAGTTAGCCTCTGAGATAAGAGAGCAGATGATCCCTCAGAATCTCATCTGCTACTGTAATACAAAGAAACTGGTCGGACATTGCAATAAGCTAGATAATCTTTGATTCTGTACTTTCTGAATGGGGCCACAAAACAAGGGGCTATCTGAAATACCCCTTTTCTTCCCAGAGCTCTGCAGTAATACTACTGAGTAGTGGGATGAATTCCATCACCCCTCCTACTCTGAAACTCCCTGACACTTAATATCTCTACTGTAAGTTGAATTTAATTAATTCATTCATTCAACAAGCACCTATAACTCTATGGCTTAAATGCGTGAATCAACATGACAATCCCATTAAACATTAAAAAAACCTCATTTACTCTCTAAGCAGTTTGGATATGTATGATGACTTCACATTCTCTCCTGTGGTGCTAAACAAAGTGAGTATATCCATAGACTATTCCAAGGTAACCAAACTTCTGATTCTCTTTGAGGTAAGTTATATCATCAGTAAACTTATAGATAGGTTCTTGCATTTCTTGCTTCTAGCATGGAAAACATTCAATATTTTATGTGTGTGTATAATGTTTTAAAATTATGCATATTTCATAGTTTAAGAATTTTGGGGACTCTTTTTTTTTGACATTTGTTTGCCCAAGCATTTGGGATTAGGATACACTGTCAAAATTGTTTGGCCTAGCTCAGAGAGCTCAAGTGACAGTTCCATGTGACCTCTAAATGGTCATTTGGTCATTGATATGCTTATACCATCTGATTTTTCATTTTATTTGTCTTTATGATCTGCGGGATAAATCCTTGAGGTATTCTCTTTCCCAGTTTTGCCCTATATAAGCCTGAAAATTTTGAATAAAGGTGATTCACTCACTAAGTCTACCCAGAATGCATTGCATTTCTTTTCTTATCAAATCTTAATCATGATACATGTTGAACTCACTATTAGTAACGTGTCTGGGGGATGCAAATGTTAAGTTGATATGCCATATAAACTCATCTCTCAGCCACAGGGTCACATTGACATAAATAAGTGCAGCAGCTGCATTGTTAGAAGTCAGGGTTCCAACACGGAAAGATGATAATAGAAGCTGTTTAAAATGAGGTCATGAAATATCAATTTAAAATGCTCTCTGTCAGATAGGTGACACAGTTTATTTTTTCTGTCAGAGGAAGCATATTGATAATATTCTCCATTTTCCACATATGTTTTTCAAATCTGAGAGTCAGCATTGAAGGCTCATAAGGCATTTTCCTTAGATTTAATCATTTTACTCCTCAGCCCTTTGAAAAATGACAGCAGCCAACTTTCATTGTGAGCATTTATTCCAAAACATATTTCATCAGATTGGATCATGTTTTTGAATAAATAAGGCATTTTATGTATTAATTCCATAAAGGACAAAGCTTAATTTTTTTTCCAGCAGGCTAAGATCATAGTCTAAGACTCCCCATGATTTCCTGAAAGTACGATTAAGAATTAACTAGACAATCAAGCAAATTACACTCTGAGGGTAGCTTTTACACTGTTGATTACTACTAAGTCACTAAATGCTTTCCTGTCTCTTCAGAACTGTGGAGCTTCTGTACCTATAAGTATAGTAGCTATGGCAAGTCTGATCTGATCAGAAGGTATGTAAGTAGCAAACAATACTTCTTATCTTGGCTTCAATAAAGAAGCCTTTTTAAGAAATGGCTTAGCATAGTCTAGCTGGTTAATTTGAAACGGTCAAAGAAGACTAAGTACCTAAGAAAACCCAACCACATAGTGAAAGTAATAATATAAGCGGAGAGGCTTCATCTTGGAAGCCCAGATGCTTTTCCTCACTATATAGCTTTCCTGTTTTTTTCATCATTTTGTGCTTGGTGATCTCTTGGTGGTCGTATGAAATAATGGTTAAGTTCGGAGGTTTGGAGAGAGGCAGTTTGGGATCAAATTCTGACTCTACTGCTTACCAACTATGTACTCTGAGCAAGTTCATTACCTTCCTGCTTTAGTTGATTCTTCAATACAGTAAACTGACTGACTCATAGGATTTTGTGATGATTAAACAAATCAATTCATTAGAGGGTTGTCAGATACTAGGCGTGCAATGAATTTGTTAGCAATTTCTATTATATCCATCTTTTACAAGTTACTATGTCAACTTTTGCTGAATTTCTAAGGGATATATGGATATTAAATGTTATCTCTAATAATTCATTTGATGTTTCTTTAAGCATCAAGAAGTTGGAAGTGCGGGTGTTTTAAAGAGAGCTACCTTTTTTGGTACCCATGAGTTTTCAGCTCCCTACTATGTGACATACCTTTAATGAGGTGATGTAACTGTATATTAATATTTCGTACAATTCTCACAGTATCCAGATGAATGAAAAAGTGACTTTTGCATATTTTCAGAGAAAGCATTGCCTCCATTAATTTTAGGCCATGGAGAAGATTAATTTTAGGCCATGGGGGGAAGTTCTTCCACATAAGCGTTTGAATTGGTTAGCATGAATACATGTTTATATTCCCCTTAGTGATTCTCTCCAGTTATCCCTCCCACTTCTCACTTTGTAACTGACTTCCCGCTGTTCTTAACTCCGTGGTGTTTAAATCTCATATTTAAATGGTAAAACATTTGTTTGTCACAAACACCATATGTCTGGAATTCTTTTACCTGTCTCAGAGAGGCTTTGCAGGACCTGACAAGTGGCATGTCTGCACATGGGTGGTTCTGGCATGATCATTCATAATGATCCTCAAAGGGAGGATGAGCAATTCACATATCAAAGGTTCTATGTCAGGAATGTATATTAAGTGAAAAGCTCACAGTATTAACTTTTAGATCAGGAAACTTCTTCAGGGACTACATCTCTGTTAAAAACGTATCTAGTAAAGACAACTTAAATAATTGTTTTGTTTGACAGTGTCACCTCTCATATTTGAAGATGCTACTGCTGACTCAGATTCATATCTCATTTAATCCTCCTAACCCTGAGTCAAGTATTAGGGTCCACATATTATTATGACTCATGTCCTGTCCACCAGGGCACATTGTCTTGTGACCCAGTATCCCACATTGCCATTTAATTTGCATTTCATTTAAAAATTAATACTAACTTATAATTAAATCAATTATGCTAAAACGAATATAACAAATACTAGAAACTTATCACATCATAATGTAGTAGTAATCCTACTACCTTATTCTACATATCCTATATGATCAAGTTGATTTCTGTCTCTCTTATGTGTTTGGTGGAAATGTGTAATAGGGTACTATTGTGTACCTCCTACAAACTTCACAGTCAGGTTAGTACGTTGGCCATTGTGAGTCTCATCACATCACGGGAATCTGCAAATGCTGCACATCAAGCCTGATTTATTGTTTTATTCATTGTCTAGATAAGAAGTTGGCAAAATTTTCTATACCTATGTATCAATAAAACTTTCTTTTTTACTAAAACAGGAGGCTGCCTATATGGCCCATGAGTCAAGGTTTGCCAACTTCTAAGTCTAAACTTCAGAAAGTGATGTTGAACTAATGCATTTACAATTAAAAATGTGTTGTGTTTGTATCTATTATATTTTGAATAGTACAAATATTCAGAAATTATTGCAGGATATAAAAACTATTTGGTATTCATCTTTATAGCAAAAAAGTCACTCATCATTGACAAATAAGTGATGTTCTGACACATATATTCTTTGCTTCACTTTTATGTTACTTGTTGATGTAAATGTCATCCAACATTTAGTCTAGAACTATACTTGTTTGTCAATTGCATTAGTAAGTTGGGTACAGACAGAAGGATTTGGCAAAAATCAACCAAAACTCTAAGAGAATCAACTGGTTATATGGAATTGTATAATGTATTATTTAATTGTATCAGTATTTTTAAATTGTGTGCTACAGATCCTTTATATCAGTAAAGGATTTTATGTATGTGTATATATACATGGATAGTTTTTTCTTCTGAAGAGTGTGTTGTTAAACATTCATCAGTTCACCATTGAGGAAAAAAGGAATTATGTGTGGGAGAAACTGGAAGTATCCATGGAAAGGGAGGAAGGTAGGTCAACCTCTGGAGCCCTCAGAAGGAAAGGAGAAGAGTACTTAGGAGAACATGGGTCTGTCTGGCTATTGTTTGGACAAAGACTTGGGATTTCTCTGGATTATGGTGGGAGTGTTGAACAAAAAATTATTCATGACACTTGTTAAAGATAGTAAGACAGACTTATTCAAGAAGGGAGCAACTACAATTGAAGTTTTGTAGCAGAGGAAAAGATGCTACTCAACTCTAAATACAAGGATAAGTGGTAGCTTATAGCCAAGGAACATGGTGGGAGTTAGTGGGTGAAAAACTGCTAGGGGAAACATCAAACCTAGGAGCATTCTTGCTGAAATCAGTCCAGAGTGGTAAGATATCAAGGGTGGGGAATGAGGAAGCTAATTGGGTATAATGGGCAATCACATACCAAGCGTGGGGATTTTTTCTAAACTGAATTAACTAAGATTTCTGTCAAAACTGGACTAAGAAAGCCAAAGATGACATTTTTTATGGTTGCATAGTGTTCCATGGTGTATATGTGCTACATTTTCCTTGTCGAGTCTATCATCGATGGGTATTTGGGTTGGTTGCAGATCTTTGCTATTGTAAACAGTGCTGCAATGAACATACGTGTGCATGTGTCTTTATAATAGAACTATTTATAAACCTTTGGATATATACCCAGTAATGAGATTGCTGGGTCAAATGGAATTTCTATTTCTAGGTCCTTGAGGAATTACCACGCTGTCTTCCACAATGGTTGAACTAATTTATACTCCTACCAACAGTGTAAAAGTGTTTCTATTTCTCCGTAGCCTCTCCAGCATCTGTTGTCTTCAGATTTTGTTTTATCCTTCCTCTATCTCCCTACCCTCTGCTGCCCCTCTTGTAGTCACCCCCCAACAGACCCTAGTGTGTGATGCTCCCCTCCCTGTGTCCATGTGTTCTCATTGTTCAACACCCACCTATGAGTAAGAACATGCAGTGTTTGGTTTTCTGTTCTTGTGTCAGTTTGCTGAGAATGATGGTTTCCAGATTCATCCATGTCCCTACAAGGACACAAACTCATTGTTTTTTATGGCTGTATAGTATTCCATGGTGTACATGTGCTACAGTTTCCTTGTCCAGTCTATCATCATTGGGCATTTGGGCTGGTTCTAGGTCCTTGCTATTGTAAAAAGTGCCACAGTGAACATACATGTGCATGTGTCTTTATAATAGAATGATTTATAATCCTTTGGATATTTACCCAGTAATGGGATTGCTGAGTCAAATGGAATTTCTATTTCTAGGTCCTAAAGGAATCGCCACACTGTCTTCCACAGTGGTTGAACTAATTTATACTCCCACCAACAGTGCAAAAGTGTTCCTATTTCTCCACATCCTCTCCAGCATCTGTTGTCTTCAGATTTTTAAATGATTGCCATTCTAACTGTTGTGAGATGGTATCTCAATGTGGTTTTGATTTGCATTTCTCTGATGACCAGTGATGATGAGCATTTTTTCATATGTTTGTTGGCCTCATGTATGTCTTCTTTTGAAAGTGTCTGTTCATATCCTTTGCCCACTTTTGAATGTGTGTGTTTGTTTTTTTCTCATAAATCTGTTTTAGTTATTTGTAGGTTCTGGATATTAGCCCTTTGTCAGATGGGTAGATTGCAAACATTTTTTACCATTCTGTTGGTTGCCGGTTCACTCTATTGATTGTTTCTTTTGCTGTACAGAAGCTCCTTTGTAGGGACATGGATGAATCTGGAAACCATCATTCTCAGCAAACTGACCCACGAACAGAAAATCAAATACCACATGTTCTTACTCATAGATGGGTGTTGAACAATGAGAACATGTGGACACAGGGAGGGGAGCATCACACACTGGGGCCTGTTGTGGGGGCTAGGGGAGGGACAGAGGGAAGTGAGGAGGTTGGGAAAGATAACATGGGGAGAAATGTCAGATATATGTGATGGGGGGGATGGAGGCAGCAAAGCACATTGCCATGTATATACCTATGCAACAATCCTGCATGATCTGCACATGTACTCTAGAACCTAGAGTACAGTTTAAAAAAAGCCAAAGACAGAGCCCAACATTGATGCCTAATTAAAAAGAGGATTCAGAGGAGCCCAACTCCAGTTTGTTTAAAGAGAAAGCCTTTGTCAGGAGATGGGTTAATTGTGTTTCTAACAGACCAAGGTGAAATTATTACTATAATGAACACACCAAATGAAAAGTGACCTTCAGGTAACTTTTATGTTAAATATAAGTCGAGATCTGGATATAGGTGCTTTATCAGTTTTCAATTTGGCTTCAATGGATAAAATACTCCAGATACCTAACAAACAACATATATTTTGGAGAAAAACTGTCATAAACTAATGTGGCCTTTAAATAATTAAAGGAAACTTTTTCTCATTTATGGATACATTGGAGATTGCTCTTTTACTTTCTTTCATTATTGTCTTCTGTGCTGATTACTTCTTTAGGGCCCTATTCGTTAGAACGTGAATTTCTTTCTACAGCTTCAATTAAAATGCAGTTTGGCCATTTGTCAACATTGGTTATACAGTAGCTCCAGGCTATCTGCATGCTGGTCATGTACAATGCATTCCACCTGGAGGCAGATTTCATCTTGGCCAGCTTTCTTGACTATGATCAATGTTCCATAATGGTGTCCAGAATTATGCGAGCACAGGCAATGCTAATTTATATTAGTATTATTTAAAGCCTGAATTTAGGAAATTATTCTGATTGCCTAAAGAAATGTTATCTATTCTCAAATCAAATAGCCATAATTTTTCATCTTAAATGATTGCTGTTTGGATGACTTATCCTCCGTCTTCCTTTCCTAACTCCCTCAAAGTTTGTTTCCATTATAAGGATTACTCAGAATTGTCTATGCTGCTATTCAACTATTCATCACAGTTGCTAGTGCTTTCCCAGTATCTGATTATCAATGATTGCTTTGGAAAACATAGCCTGTATATTGGTTCCTTTTCACACCTTGCGTAATTGCATCTCCAATTTCAAAACGAACCATTTGATATTCTCCCTGCACTATTTTTCACCTTGTATGTTGTTGCTGGGAAGTGGCAGTGGCAGCAGGCTAGCTCCTTGGGGCCTTGGTAAGAGCAATTCAAGAAGTGTAAATGGTGTTTGTTTAAGATGAATGAAGGGAAGGGTGCTTTCTGCAGGGTTGTTTATAAGGGAAACAAAAATTTTCTGTAATAGAGGTCTAGTTTAATAAATGACTACATACAAGTAAGATACTAGGAGTCATAAAATAATTTTAAATAAAGTTTAAAAGAAAAATAATCATGATATTTAGTGAAAAGTGATGGAGCTAAAATTGTTATGGATACACGAATCCTTATTTTGTGTATATATGCATGTCAATAAAAAGATCAAAAAACAAATGATTTTTTTGTGTGTGGTACAATTACGGGTGATTTCAATTTTCTTTCTCAGTCTTTTCTGTCATTTTTAAATTTCTTTAATGCTTATGTCTTTCCTTTAATAGTTAGAATTTAAAATATCATTATAAGAAAAAAGTCAAAACCACACCACAATAACACCCCCCTCCCATGTATATATATTTGCTGAAAATAAAAGAAAGTATTCCTTAATTACTCAAATTTCTTCATGTAGTTACATGAAACCATGCATTCTTTACAGTACAGTAAACCATTTGTTCTAAGTCTTGAGAAACAAATGAAAAGAGGGAAAGAGTTAAAAATTATAAAATATTTACAAAGCAAATACTATTGGACTATTTTAACCCGTAATTCTATTTGTCATAAAATATCTGGAAAATTGTGGGAATTTTTGTGATCAACATGAGCTATACTCATGCAACCTTAGCATTATAACTAAAATCTGAAAAAGAACAGGGCCCTCAGGCATTACCATTAAGAATCAAATCTTGCAGTACTCTAAGAAATATTCCTGGCATTCAGAACTTGGGACAGGCTGTCTTCTCTCTCTCTTGACCTCTTTATTTCATTTCCGAATCCTCTCCCACCGTAGTCCTGCTTTATACTGTACTTGTGTTCAATCTGGCAAATCCAGTTTCATGCCATGTCTTTTGAAACTGCATCACCAAGTCTCATTCCTTTTGATTGATTATATTTTTGAAGATACAGTAAATGCATAATAAGACCATAAGAAAAGGCAATGTCTTTCTTAACAAAGAGATAACATCTCATAGCATTACTTGTATTCACCTCTGTGCTGGAAAACCCCTTCCAAATAGGAAGGCAGACAGAAAAAAATTAAGGAAATAAAAGGAAAGCAGAGCTCCATTCTGACGTAGAAGTGATCTCATCTGACCACATAGAAGTCGATATTTCAGTGCTTTACAATTGGTAAAATAGATATTGGATCCATGGTAGAAGAATCACTTTATGAAAATAAAGGTGAGGGGGGCATGGTGTCTACCATCCTGGGCTTCTCCAGTCCTGACTTAACTCCTAATGGAGATCTGAATAATTCTCTCCTCATGAGAAAACTGTTTTCTTGTCATTTATGATTATTCTATTAAGAATTATCTTGTCCTTTTTTGGTAAGAAAGAGAAAATTATTTCTCAAAAACCTTTCTGCGAGAAGTCTTGGATATTATCAGGAGTTCATTGCTGGGCTTTTAGTTCCAGAAAGTTATTCTCATTGACTTTACTGCTGCAACTGGATTGATTTTAAAAAACAAACCATCTTCTGCTTAATACAAAGGCTAACAACCATGAGTAGTGAATCTAATAACTTTTTAGCAGACAGCTCTCTATGCAATGCTTTAGACCCCATTCAACCTCTGATGATAGAGGTGGGTGACGTGATAGTAAATAATGGAGGTGAACTGTCTGTTTTCTTTACCCATATTCCATTATTATGATTTTAAAACATCTAAAAAGGAGGTAGTCTCTGAAAGAATATACAAGGATACCTTTCTCTCTGGTCTTAGTCACTATAAATTTAAATATTAGACTTTGTCTTTGCTGTAGCTTAGCAAAGGAAGTCATTTAATTTCCATATGGTTCAGCCCAGCTCTCAGTGTGTGTTGAGATGCTGACACAGTATTGTGGTTGAGTACAGAATGCACATTTGACAGTTCCTCTGTCAGTCTGCCTTGCAACTCCAGTTACAAGTTTTGGAGTTATGTATCATCTCATGTTTTAAACAATGATTTGGGTGAAACTACCATTCCACTGACTTTTAGATATTATCATGAAGCATATGAATAAACGGGTCAGCACAGTGAATTCTATACTCATTGGATCATAGGAATTTGAATGATAATTTGTTTTAACTGAGATTAAAAATAAAGAGCCAAAATATTTTTGACTAGTCAAAACTGTGTTTATCAACTACTTATTTCATATTGAAGTCATTTGTGATTTTATTTCCATTTTTTTCTCACATATATCTCAAAAGTAATTTTTGGCTTAGCTGTAGCTTCCCTGCCCCAATTTTCTTTTTTCAAGAACAGGTTTTTATTTTTGAACATTTTTGTATCCTTATACCCTTCTTTTTTGGAGTTTTTGTTTTTATTTTGCTGAGGTGTTCTTTGTTAATTTGTTCACAAAAAGTCTAAGTAAATTATTTTAATCCTTAAGCATCTACAAATATGTTTTTTGTCTTTACACTTGAATACAAGTTTTAAGTTATGTTTTCCAAAACTTTGAAGATGTCATTTCATAGGTTTCTGGCAACTCTATTACTGATAAAAGAAAAATACCGAATGTAGATGATGGGGTGATTGATGCAGCAAACCGCCATGGCACGTGTATAACTATGTAATGAACCTGCACGTTTTGCACAGGTACCCCAGAACTTAAAGTATAAAAAAAAAGTTCTGATGCCAATTTGAATATTCTCATGAACCAATGATAACATGGGGAGAAATGCCAGATGTAGGTGACAGGGGGATGGAGGCAGTAAACCACATTGCCATGTGTGTACCTATACAACGATCCTGCTTGATCTGCACATGTACCCCAGAACCTGAAGTACAATAAAAAAGAATTTAAAAACAATTTATTTTTTTTCCTGGGAAGCTGTTGACTTTTTCTCTTCTACTTAGTTTTCCAAAACTTCACAATGATGTGCCTTGGAATTGGATTCTTTTGCACTAATCTTATATTCAATCATCAGACTTGGGTTTTTATCCAACTCTAGGAATTGAACTTATTACTTCTCTTCCGTTTCTTCTATATTTTCTGAAACTCATAATTTATGGGCCTTGAAATTTCTGGCTGCAATCTCTTCGTGTTTCAGCTTTTCTCTTGTATTTCTCCTTTTACAAGGTCTGCTTCTGCTTATTGTGGGGGGTGAGCGTTGTGTGGGGCTCCATGTGTTGCTGGGATTCATTTTTCTTACTAGTATGAGAGCCCAAGGTCCCACCAGAAGCTGCACATTACCTGTGGCCATGGCGCTACTTCTTTGTTTCCTAGTCTTTCTACCATGTCTGAACTTCTGCTTCAGAGAAAAGTATTTGTAGCCTTAGAAGATAGCAGTCCTTCCCTTCTTTCTGTGTTTTCAGACATTGCTCTTGTCTTTCAGCACCCATACATACCGTGCACCCTGCCGCAACAGACTATCCCAAGGCTTGTAGGCAGCATTTCCAGAGCATCAGTCAGGGGCAGATACTTCTCTCATGTGCTCTGAAGGTTGGTGGATAGTGAGCTCAATGAACTCAGCTGTGCTGAGTGTAGTTCTTCACCTTGTTATTGTGACCTCTTCTTCATGGATTTGTGAACTCCAGGCCTGGAATTTCTCTAATGTTTTATTGGGACTTCAATATTTTAGGTCTTATTTTTTTCCCCTCTGGTTTTTTTTTTTTTTTTTTTTTTCCTGTCAATCGTATCTCTATTGCTTTCTATCTTTGAGGAATTTCTAAAGTTTTAGAGCTATGAATGATATTTGATCTCGTTTCACTATGATGTTACAGGATCTTTTTTTTCATAGATTTTAATGCTCATTTAAAAAAAATTTAGGTTGGAAGGGATATATACATAGGATATAGACTCTAAAACTTCCAAGACAGCTAGCTGCATGTTCAATGAGGTTTTCCTGCTTTACTGTCTATTCTAAAGGCAGATCCATAGTTGAAGATTTGCTCACAACACAATCATGGATGATTTCTAATCTCCCTCCCTGGAGCTTCCTTCTCAGTTCAAATACAAAGTTCAGTAGATCTCTTGAGGTAAGCAGAGAAATATCCAAATTGTTAACTTTTATGTTATGGTCTTGAATCTAGCAATTCTTTTCCGTAATATTTTATGCTTCATAGCTTACTTTGCTCACATACTTTCTGAATGGTAAAGTATTGCTAACTCTATTCTGTGGGTGAGTAATCTGAGACGAAATGACTAGACATCTTGCATTCCAAAGAAGTAGGATAAGACTATAATTAGAAGCCACTTATCCCAATCTACTAGGTCAGTGGCTCTTACGGCTTTTGTAGAGCAACATACGTGATTCAGCTCACATATTCACCACATTCCTGAGGGTTTCCTGAAGACTAAACACAACCTCCACTCTGACTTTATCATTTAAAGATCCTATTGGAGTGCATGCCAGGGTATGTTCATTTTTGGATGGATATGAATTGCTGTATTTAAAAAACTATAGTAAGCATTCACTGAGCACTCACTGTCAGGCAGGACTCTTGTGCTTTACCCATGTTAACCACGGCCATCTTCACAACTGTCTAATCAGGTAGGAGGGTATTATTTTCACCTTTATTTTACAGATGAAGAAACTAGGACTCCAGAACCATACTCTAAATCAAGGAATGACAAAATAAGGCCTTGTGGTATAAATTTACTCAGCTGTCTTTTGTTTTTTATTGCCATGAACAAAGAATATATTTTACATTTTAAAATTAATTACATTTTAAATGGTTATAGAGGTACCTATATAATATCCTTAATTTTGCTTCGGCCCCACAAAGGCTAAAACTTTTGCTATGTGGCCACTTAGAAACGTACATTCCACCTCCAATGAGTCTAGCCATCAGGCTTTTATTCACACAGCCTTGTATTTTTCTTATTCATACAATTAGTTGTGGTATAGCCTGCTGCTTGTGGATTGAGATGTGTAGTTGAGAAGTGCTTCACTAAGACATAGCATCAGCTCTAGAGAATTAAAACAGGCCATATATGCCTTTTATTGTTTCTCCTCTCCCTTTCCTCCTTTGCCATGAATAATCTCTGTGTGTATGTGTGTGTGTGGTGTGTGTGTGTGTGTTTTAACTACTAAAATGAATTGATAAAATTTCTCCCTCTGTCTTTAACTTATTTTAAGTGTATCAAGTTTTTCCTAAGGAAACAGCAAAAGGATTGCACAGAGATGAGACAGGAAATCAGAAAAAAAAAAAAAAAAATTCAGGAACTGCACTTCAGGAACCCAGCCATTGTTTCCAGAATCTATGTTAGCAGTTATTCTGGTGTCATTGAGGCCCTGGAGAAGGAGCAGGACATGTACCTAGCCTAAAATCTGGAACTGGCCTGCTGTGTGGGCATTTCTTGGCAGATAGGGAGAAGCATACGAATACCACATTACTGATCACAGGGGTGCTTGATAAGCATTGAATTATGGCAAAGGAGTGGGTTTATTAAGAATATTTTAATCTGTGACATTTGCCACAGATACCATCTCCACAGAACCCTAACAGCCATTGGGTGTTGCAGAGGCAGGGTACCTACAAGATTAAACAAGTCTGAAAAATTTGGGGTTACACAAAGTTAAATTTCCTAAGCCAGAAAGACTCCTGAAACCTATGATATATTCATTGCCTTTATCAATCCATAAGTGGAATATATAACACAGGTGTTTTCCAAAGTTACTAAATAATGAACTCTTTTTTTTTTTTTGCTTTAGTTTTGGTTTTAATAAAATAACTCTTTTTTTTTTTTTTATTGCTCCAGGAAACATGGGGCAAAACCAATACAGTGAAGTACTCTTGTCCACACTAGAAGCTTTTTCTACCCAGTGAATCAGTAGCAACTGATTATAGTCAGAACACCATTCTTCCTGGATAATACAGAACCATATTTATAAATCCCCATTCATCCATTTCTCCTCCCTATTTTAGATTCCATTCAAACCACCAGCCTTCCGTGTGCATTTGACATTATTACTCTTTTCCATCCAACATACTTTTTATAACCATAAAATTTTCAAGTTGACAAAGCACTCCTCACTGCTTTTCTCCTTGGTTTCACTGTATCATGTGCACTTCAGGAGTTACTTTAATCAGCCAGTTCTCTCTAAATCACAATGTAAGATATTGACAGTTAATTTCAACAAAGGTGGTGACGTTCTGCTAACTTAGATTCAGAGGCATTCTGTAAACCACTATTTAGGATTGGAGATTTATAACACCTTTCAGGGAGCTGTAAAACCGTTTGGCAACTGACCACCTTGTTTAGACACAATATAAAGTATCACCCAACATAAATAGACAGCTCTTACCTTTGAAATTCTATTTTGCGTTTTACTCAGGGATTAACTGAAAATGATTTTGGTGATTTTCTTTCTTTCTTTTTTTTTTTTTAACCTTCAGATAAAGTTACTGAGTTCTCCAAATAAACATCAGTGTCACCTTCCCTGACAACCTTTGGCAATCCTGTCCCCCACCTCTTTGTGGCAGAAATCAGCATTCCCTGTTTACAGCAAAACTACACAAAAAGATAGCAATTTTCTTGTTCACATCAATTTTCTTTGTGGATGGGCAGCCTGTCGCAATAATGAGGCCTGTCAGCTCTTTGCAAAAGAACTGGAAAGTGGCCTTATTCATGTGGAAACTGAACAGTGACTTGTCACTGTTCCTTGGTGGCATAGCCCCAGACTGTCAATGTGGTGTCCTGTGTCACACTGTGGCAGTGGGCTAGGTCCCTGCCTGAAGAGATGCTGCTGATTAGGCCATTTTGCTCTTCCCTGCAGAATTCATGATCTACCCAGCACTGTCCTCCTGATTGACTTTTAGCAAATGAGGTTGCCAAGTCCTGGGTATTTTAGTCTGTTAGTAACTAGTACAAATTCTGGCATCATAATTCATGCAATAAAATCCAATTAATGAAAATAATCCAGGGATTGGTAATTTAGTTAATTCTCCATATCCTGGTTTCACATCAAATATTCAACCAACTGCAGATCAAAAATATTTGGAAAAAACAATAAAAATACAAATTAAAAAATAAAATATCATAACTATTTATGGTACATTTACATTGCCTTAGGTATTATAAGTAATCAAAAGATGATTTAAAGTACACAGAGGATATGTGTAAGTTATAGGCAAAGTACTTGGGCATTTTATATGAGGAAATTGAAAATCTGTAGATTTTGTTCCTGGAACCAATCTGCCTGGATACTGAGAGATGACCCTGTTATCTGTTATGTTCTTTCCTTGTGCCATGAAAAAGTGGTACCCTGTTGGACTGAAGTATTCTCCTGTCTCTCTTGATCATTCTACCTCCAGATTATACCTAACAAGAGGTAATATTTTTTCCAAGAAATTCAAAATATTTTTTCAGCAAGTCATTCTCTCAGACATTAGATGCCAGCTAATTGATTTTTAAGCTTTCACTTTTCAGTTCCATTACGTTTAACACTTCAGTATATTTTTGCACTTCCATTTTTTGTAGAAACAAGATATCAAATTTCTAGCTTTTAGCAGGACTGTTCAGTATACCAACTCCTGTTAACACAGCTGTTAAATATTGAGATCGTGCTGCATGTTAAATGAAATTGATTTTCAAAGTAAATTAAATCCCTGAATGAAAGTAGGTGTATCTTTCCACAGGAAGGAAGAAATGTTAAGAGGGTTGTATGTATAAGCAGATTTTGGGAAAATAAACTGAATTGTCAACCTCTATGGAGAATAGTTTGGAGGTTCCTGAAAAAGCTAAAAATAGAACTACCATATGATCCAGCAACCCCACTGCTGGGTATACACCCAAAATATAGGAATTCCGTATATTGAAGATATATCTGCTCTCCCATGTTTCTATTTGTTTGTTTGTTTGTTTTGGCAGCACTGTTCACAATAGCCAACATGTGGGAGCAACCTAAGTGTTCAACAGATGAATGAATATGGAACCGTCATATTATGATGCAACAATCTACCTTTCTCAAGAGCTTTAAAAGTAAAATATATCCTGTACAAGTCCAAACATAAAACACAAAGATACAGATTTTTAAAATACAATGATGTTTGTCTGACAGCCAGTAGGACCATCTAAATTGGTCTAGAGTCAATTGTGCCTAGACTCCTCACTCATTTCTTCAAACCAGGAGAGAAAAATGAGGTTGAAGTTAAGTAATACCTATAAAGCAATTATCACATTTTAATTAGCTGACTCTGGTTACAGCTAATGGATGGAGAGGATTTACATACAAGTTTTAAAATACTGAATGTTATATGTTCTTGTTAACCGACATTATTTATTGTGTTCCTTAAAAAAGTAGGTTTTACCCCTATAGTCCCTAGTTCTCTCCTCTGTACCAATTCTCTTTTCTACTTTAGGATTCTACTCAGGTAGAATTTAATTTTAAGTTACATTTTATTATTAAATAAAAATATGTTTTTTAATCTATGTTCATTATTATCTACATTTGTTAGGTTAAAAAAAATTACTAAGGGATTGACCCCAATGGATCATGGTGTCTTTTTTTTTTTTGTAGAAAAAACAAAGTAGGGAAAAGATTAAGTAGCATGAACCAATAGAATCCCCTGACCCCTAATTTTCTGTTTTAATGTGGCAATAATTCTAATAATTATGTATCACATAGACTATAGAGTATATCAAAAACATATATTCTCATGAGCACACAACAAAAGCTCCATTAGTTTTTTTGTTCTTTTATCATTTTGCATAATACTGTGAAATAAAGACAAATCATTACTTAGCAAATATTTGTCATGTGCTCACTGGGAAGTGTTAAGAAATTCAGAGGAGTTATCAAAGTGGAATAGAAGACAGTGAGGGCTGTCATGTGACTTGTTACCAGCTTTTTAAGAGTTAAGACTTACTAAGGTAAAATTAATTGCAAAAGCCTTCAATCCTTTCATGGGAAAATCTATATGAAAAGATTAAATGATTCTAAAGGCAAATAAATATAATAAAAGTTGAAGCAAGTTGAGGACTTGGGGTGGAGTAATCAGAGCCAGGTAAAGTTAGCTCAGGGGTCACGCTGAGGATAGACTTCCTGGTAGAAAGAAAAATAGAAAGGTGGGCATAGTAACTTTTCCTGTAAGGAGAATGGTCTAAAGATTGGCAAATTATGGTTTGTGGCCTAAATCTGGCAAGTGATCAATTTTTGTATGACTACCAGCTATGAATAGTTTTTATTTTTTGCAGCATTGTAAAAATCAAAGAAGAGTATGATGTAAAGATAATATGGCTTACATATTCTGAGACATACTAAACAATTCACTGTTTACCTGAAATTTGAGTTTAACTGGGCTTCCTGTAATTTTAGTAGTTAACTCTGGCAACCCTAAGTTAGGTCCAATGACACTGCCTGATGATGTTTTTACTAATTTTGCGAATAGGTGGTATCTTCCTGCAGGCTCTATGCAAATACTTGGAATCAAGTTAAGGTTGACACTTACTATTAATAGATACACACTTTGGCCACATCACTTAACTCTCTGAGGCTTCTGTTTTTATTAATGTGAAATGATGAAATGCACTCCATGAATGTGATGTCTGTCCTATCTTGAAGAGCGGAATATTAGAACTACATGGGACCTTAATTATTTTTTACCGAATACTCTTATTTTTACAGATTGTAAAGCAGGTCTAGACTTTTCAAAAAAACTAGATTTCTACTGTAATGCCATGACATTTTGTGAACTCTGGATATCATACAGCACTGTTCAATGCTTTTTCCCTTCTATACTGCACTATCTTTTTCTACCTTCAAAGAACATAGGAAATAATGTACATTAAATGCTTTGTAAATTTAAGTGTACCAAATATAAACTTACAGAATGATTGTGTAGAGGCTAATATCGGAACATGGGAATCATCTCTCTAATTATTCTGAGTCACAGTCATACTCTAGAAAAATGTTTGAGACTACAGAGTCTTAGTAATGTGAAATCTTTTTGGAAAGCACAACTGATAAATTAAAAGTAAAGTTATCAAAACAAGTTACCAATTCTACATCTGTTAAAATCTGGCCCGATGGAAAACCAAAGCTGTCTGAGAAAAGTAAAAATCCTTAGATGTTATCATGAAAACTGCCTTTTGCATTTCACTATTGACAATTCAGGCTAGATGTACAACTTTTATATTGCTATAAGCCTTGCAGAAGACAGATTATTTATTGCAAGGCCAGTCACATCCTTGCCAACATTTACAACTTCTCTGTGACTGTGGCAGTGATGGCTCACATCTCCTGGATACTTGAATATTTTCCCCCAGTTTTAATAAACAGATGGGGTAACAGTATGGGGAAAATGAAGTGAAGTAATATTATTGTCCCGCAGTTAATGCTAAAAAAAAAATGTAGCTAAATAAGAGGCTGACTGAAGCATAGAAAGAGACAGCCAAAGGCAATGTGTAAGATCCAGTCTAAGAACTATTGTGAGGTCCCTCTTTAGAGACGAAAGATCTGAACCTTTTGCTTGCTGTTCCTTTGTGCTTATCACTATGGACTAGTCACTCACTTTCCTCATAATTGACTGACTTTGGCTCAATTAACAGTCAGGGAGATTCTAATCTTACATTGACATGTATAATTTCTAGGTGGTACAGCTGGGTCATTGTTTTTTGAATGTGTTTAAAATTTTATCATCACAAATAATTCAGTGGGAATTGGGCTTATTTTTGTATTGCTAAGTGTTGTATTACATATGTAAATGAAATTTTAGTTGAATAAATTATAATGAAAATATTTTAGGATATGTAAGGCGTTTAATCCAACAAATTATTTTGGAAATAAAAAGATCTTTCCTGCTGTGTGCTTATTGTTTGCTTAACATTATATATGCCTCACATAAATACCATGAATATATTCAGAGACTTAACACACCCCAAAATTCTTTATATAATTTTTTAAAACAGTAATTCTCTCATATTCTTTTGCATATAATAAATTATTTGTCATCTCACATAAGTCTAGAATCTAGTTTTTATCTGCATTGCCCTTTGGTGGTATCTAATTCTTTAGAATTATCAAGTAAATTAAATATTAATTTCCTTTACCCACTAACAGCAGCAGAAGAGTTACTGTCAATTAGTAAATTATATGTGTATCTTCTTTTTTTAAATTACCAAACCCCAGTTGATGATGAATATTAAGAGTTTACTTTTTTTTTTTAACTTCTATTTTAGGTTCAGGGTACACGGGCAGGTTTGTTATATAGGTAAATTGTGTGTCGCAGTGGTTCGGTATACAGATTATTTTGTTACCCAGGTAATTAGCCTGGTACCTGGTAGGTAGTTTTTCAATCCTCACTCTCCTCTCCCCCTCCACCCTCAAGTAGGTCCTGGTGTTTGTTATACCCTTCTTTGTGTCCATATGTACTCAAAGTTTAGCTCCTGCTTTTAAGTTAGAACATGTGGTTTTTGTTTTCTTTTCCTGTGTTATCAATCGTCTGCTTAGGATAACAGTCTCCAGCTGCATCCATGTTGCTGGGAAGAACATGATCTCATTATTTTTTATGGCTCCAAAGTATTCCATTGTGTGTATGTACCACATTGTTTTTTATCCAGTCTACTGTTGAGCAGCATTTAGGATGACTCCATGTCTTTGCTATTGGGAACACTGCTACAATGAACATTTGTGTGCATGTATGTTTATGGTAGAATGATTTCTATTCCTTTAGATATGTACTCAATAATGGGATTGCTGAGTTGAATGGTAATTCTGCTTTAAGTTCCTTGAGAAATTGCCAAGCTGCTTTCTACAAACTAACTTACATTCCCATCAGTGTTGTATGAGTGTTCCCTTTTTTTCTACAACCTCACCAGCATCTAATGTTTTTTGACTTTTTACTAATAGCCATTGTGACTGGTGTGAGACAATATCTCATTGTGATTTTGATTTGCATTTCTCTAATGATTATAATGTTGAGCCTTTTGTCATATACTTGTTGGCTGCAGGTATGCCTTCTTTTGAAAAGTATCTACTCATGCTTTTTGTTCAGTTTTTAATGGGTTTTCTTGTTTTTTGCTTGTAAATTATTTAATTCCTTATATATTCTGGATCTTAAAACTATACTATAAAACTACAGTAACCCAAACAGCATGGCATTGGTACAAAAACAGATACTTAGACCAATGAAATAAAATAGAAGGCCCAGAAATAATGTTGTAAACCTACAATTATCTGATCTTCAACAAAATTGAGAAAACAGGTAATGGGGGAAAGGATTCCCTATTCAACAAATGGTGCTAAGATGACTGGCTAGTCATATGCAGAAGATTGAAACCAGACCACTTCCTTATAACATATATGAAAATCAGCTCAAGATGGAATAAAGACTTAACTGTAAAACTAAAACTATAAAAACTCTGGAAGAGGACCTAGGAAATACCATTTTGGACATAGCACTTGGCAAAGTTTCATAATCAAGACTCCAAAAGCAACTGCAACCAAAAGAAAAATTTGCAAATGGGACCTAATTAAACTGAAGAGCTTCTGTGGAGCAAAAGAAACCAACAACAGAGTAAATAAATATTTGACAGAATGGAAAAAATATTTGCAAACTCTGTATCCAACAAAGGTCTAACATCCAGAAGGATTTTCTTTTCCTAATCCAAGTATTTTATTAGAAAGAGGCTGTGCAGAAGAGTGTTTTGGAATATATTCCCTCCTACTCATGACAGGGACAGAGTCTTCAAGCAGAGCTACCCAGTCTATGATTAATAAATATATTAAATTTTCCTGTAGGGTCAGTTTAGTCCCTAGGAGGAAAAATAAGTGTGTTTGAAAACACAGTTGGGTAAAGACAACTTGTGTCTGTGTGCATATTGTTGCATGTATATATGTGAATATATATATGTATGCACACACTCAAACACAAATCACTAGGCTTGCATCTGAAACATGGCCAGTGTGTGGCTGTTGGTTTGAGTTTTTGGCTAGAAATACCTATCATATACTCATCTCTCTACTGAGAACCAGTCTTTGAATTATTTCTTGATTAAACTAATTCTTCATTTCAAATCTGATGCCTTTGGAGGTTCTCTAACTTTTAAGTTGGTGGGATAGGCTTACATTTAGAGTATTGGTGCATTAGAAACTTGGGAAAGCATGCATATTGGAAATTTGTTGGGAAGGGGAAAGGTGTGTACTAATTGTTTAAATACGATGTGAATGGGACTACTGTTTGGGTGTTTTTTAATTTGTCACTCCCTCCTGCTTCTCTCCCCCCTCACCCATTTATTATTGCAAGATCATCCTAATTAAATGTCCTATTTCCAGTCAGAGTCCACACCTTCCAAAATGAATAAAACAAGTAATCATCCGTTCTCATGTCTCTGAATAAGGTGATGAATAAATTGTCTTGTGATTGATTATTCCCAGGATTTGTAAACATTACTCCCAGGTATTTTTCAGAAGCAAAATGAACTGAATTTTGCCTACAATAAAGAGTCGTTTAACAGAATCCCCACAGAGAATTATTCTTGAGTTTCCTGGTATACTGATCTTTAGGCTGTATTCCATAAACCTTCATAGCTGGGGTACTTGGAAACTGAAGTGACCATGTTGGGTGTTCATTTGAAACTGGCTATGACCTAAGGAGAATCTGGGCTTCTACAGACAGGAAAAGGAATCACTTCTAGCACCAAGGTTGTAAAACTCTGCAGTATTGTGGTATTATAGATGATTGTGGTCTTTTAGACACTGTGTCTTTATTTCGTGGATAAAGAAACTAGGAGTCAATGTTGTTTAATGTAAGCCTTTAAAAGGGAGGGAAAAAAAGCATTATATAATGATGACTAATGCAAGTAAAAGGAGTTATTTTGGCACAATGGTAATGTATTTCTCCCTTGCAGTTTTGTAACAGTCTCCTAGCTATGAGATAACTATGTCAGAAAAAATGCATTTAAATTGACTTTCAGAAGAACTCAAAACAGTTCATTATTTTTGTTGCATCTTTGAAAGTGACCTCCAACTTCTGGTTTCAGTGAAAGTGAGGTCACCTGCAGTTAATCATTTCCAGTTGCACCACCAATGAGCAAAGTCATTCAGGTGGACTCCTAAAATCGGTTTAGTCTGCTTCTCTTTCATTTTTATATCACATTTCAATTTTGTTGTTAGTTTTACTATGAGATTTTTCTTGCATCTGTACCCTTTCCTCTATAATCACTGCACTCGTGCTCAACAAGGTCCCAGTCTTCTCCTGGCTGGATAGTGCAACAGGCTTCTTACTATTTTCTTGTCTTAGCTCTTCCTGCACTCCCATTTATTCTTCATATTACAGCCACAGTAATTTTTCTAAAATGCAAATGCAAGCACTTCACTCATCTTCACACAAAACTCCCTGTCTTCCTAGCCCTTCATCTTAAGTCTAAGCTCCACAAAATGGCATGTAAGGCTCTACAGGTTTCTAGTTGCAACCTTACTATTTCCTTCTTCATACTTTTAGATTTAGAATTGCTGAACTACATGTAATTTCAAGATTCTATCCTGTTCTCTGCCTTTCCACAGGCTGCTCACTCTTCTAGAGACACTTTTCTCCAGTCCCTTTGTTTTACACCCCCACTGACCTTGCTAACTTTGATTCATCTTTCAAAACTCTCCGTAGGTGTCACCTGCTCTGGGAAGTAATGCGTCAATCCTTCTTCTGTATTGAGGTACTATATATTCTGGTGATTAAAAGTGTATGCTCTGGAGTCAGACAGCCTAGGATCAAATTCTAAGAGCATATTTTAGTAGCTATGGTACCTTACACAAGCTGTTTTACTTTCTGTGTCTTAAGTGAGACTTTATATTTGAGATAATAATAATAATAATGCCTCCCCCATTGAGTAGTTATCTGGATATTAAAAAATAACTACCATATGACCCAGCAATTGGATTAATGAGTATATATGCAAAGGAAAGGAAATCAGTATGTTGAAGAGGCATCTGCACTCCTACATTTATCGTAGCACTCTCTTCATACTAACCAAGGTATGGAATCAACCTAAATGCCCATCTACAGATGAATAGATAAAAATATTCCACTAAGACAGTGAAATACTATTGTATCATAAAACAGAATGAGAGTCTGTCATTTGTAGCAACATGAATGAACCTGGAGGACATTATGTTAAATGAAATAAGCCAGGCACAGAAAGACAAATACTGCATGATCTCATTCATGTGTGGAATCTTAAAATGTTGATTTTATAAAATTATAGTACAATAGTGGTTATAAGAGGCTATGGGTTGGAGGGGGGGCCTTCCAGAGAAGTTGATCAATGAGTAGAACATGATATTTAGATGGAAAGAATAAGTTTGGTGTTATATTACACAGGAGGGTGACAATAGCAAATAACAATGTAATGTTTCACTGTAGCCAGAAGAGGAGATTTTTAATGTTGTCACTACAAAGAAATGATAAATGTTTAAAGTGATGGATTTGATAATTACTCTCATTTAATCATTATAGAATGTATGCCTGTATTGAAACATCACTCTATACCACAAAGTACAATTATCACATGTCATTGTAAATTTCATAATGAATTAATAAAGAAGAGTGCATGTTATGCAGTAAGGTATCAATAAATATAACTACAGTTATTATTGTTACTAACTTGTGAATTTAATTATTACATATTATTAGTCTTAATTATAATTATAATTACAATTATTTCTTTATACTCCAGTATCCACTAACATTTAGAAAGTATTTGAGGGCAAAGGCAGGAACTTACTCATCTTTATATTTTCAAAAGCTGCTATGAAGCCAGGAATCTAGTACACACTCAGTATAACTAGTTGAATATGAGATGCTTTAAGGAAACAAAATGTTATATAAAAATGAGGCAATATCATTTCACCATGCAAAAGAAAGTACAAGGAAAATTCAAAATTAAAGATGATTCAAGAAGAGTTAAAATTGATGTTGGTTTACATTTTAAGATGTAAGTTGTTTAGGCTAACTTCAAAATACAATTATATTTGTGAGTGAAAAAATTGTAGTGGTGGAAAAACAGAATGTTTTGATGGGTAGGTAAGTAAAAAACATTACATTTTCTGTTGACTAACACACAATGCTTGTCAACTCTTCCAAGGAGCTCCAACTACTGAACGTGAATCCCCTTGCACACTCACATGCCTGGCTTCCTACACCTCTACTTCCAGGACCACACCGCTGCTGTTATTGGTTCACTGGATCCATTGCCCCATAAATTCACATATATGAAGCCATGGGATCTGTCTGCAAAGGCCCCCACACCCTTTTAAGTTTCCATTCTCCCACCAGAACATCTACATGAGGTGTGGACCTCTCGGAAGGTTTCAGGGTCCTGGTAATGACCTAAGACCCTAAATTCCCAGAACCTTTTTCTCCCAACCATAAATTTAAACTATACTTGAAGTGGGTTTGGGTGGTAACAGGAACCACATCTGGAATTTCAAACACCTGAGTTTAAAATAAAATTTTAAGATAATTTTTGTAAAGCTGAGCATAGTCTAACTTACTAAATCCATGTAAACTGATACTTGAGGGTAAACTGTACATTTTTTCAGACTGTAAATTTTTATATAAGCACATAAAAACCAGACACACACAGCTCCTTATTCAGATACATTTTTGCAAACTTTGTGAATTGTCCAAAAAAACACAAACAATATTTAAATGACTGATTTAACTAAATTCTGTTTGAGAAGCCATGAAGAGAGTCTGGGGTAGGGATTAAAATTAAATTAACACAATTATAGCCAGCCACCATGGAACAACAGAAGTCATGTTTGGCTTAGCAAGCTGATGCACATACCTCAATTCACATTGCAGTGATCATTTTGAGACTAAAATTGTCCGATCCCAGGAGACAGAGAATAAATAGAGTCACATTCTAATTAAAGTAAAACTCTTCATAAGTGCATTGGAGGAGGTATACAAGCAGAATGACCATACAGAAAATTTATTGAGTAATTTGCAAAACAGGCTGATTTTGGTGAGATTATTTGATTTTTGTGAAAATTAAAGGCAAAGACTTTAATAATTATAGTAATAATAACAATAGTAACAATAATAACATCCTAACATTGTTTTAAGTGCATATGCAATTTTTCTTTAAATTCAAAATGAGCTGATGATGTAGCTGTAATTTCATCATATTAAATTAGAAAAATGAAAAAAAATAACCTAAAAATTTTCTATTGGCCTGTGGCACATTCATGAATTTCATGCTGTGTTTGGACTTTGCCCCAGGGAGAATGAGATATTATTTTGGGTGTGAAATGCTGTCCAATGCATTAGCTGTGACAAGATTACATGGACAGGTATTTTAATGACTGGTAGAAAATTTTGCAAACATAGTGAACCTTGTTTCAAAATCAATTACTGCAGTTTTCTGGCTCTGTAATGTAAAATTTCAATATAAATGGGAGGCAAATGCTATGAGCAGATTTAAAAAAAAGAGAAAGATTCCTGTTGACAGTAAGTACAAGACAACATATGATATTGGGGGTGCATACACCACATGGCTGGTTAATCTTCAAGGCTCATTTCATGTCAGGAAACAGAGCCAAGTGAAAACAGTCCCTTCCAAATTCAGACAACTACACAAAAGCCAACAATTCAATGCAACATTATCTCATTAAGCAAAGCTGTTTTCCCCCCCAATCAATCATCTTGAATAAAATAAACTGATGTTCAATTTTTAAAAAATAAAAGATTGGTAAAATTCAAGAAAGCTGCTGGCACATTCAGTCTCTGTCATACCATTGCTTCCTCAGCATGAGCTGTTTTCAAGACAAAAACAGCAATTGACACTAATTAATACTAATTACTCATCTTGAGCTTACTTTTTGGTTTATCTGGCCTTACCAATATATAGTATTGAAGTTAAACATTTCTTTAAGGACGGAATAATCTTTTCAACTCATCCTTAACCCATACTGTTTTACAAGCATGCTTATCTGAGTATAGGGAGGAAAAAAATAAATGAGTTGTAGTCATATAAAGGCGGAGATGTACTTATACCTTGAGTAGATTATAAGCTTCTTCAAGATGTAATGCTTTTTTATAGATTTATACCAGTGATATGTTCTCTGTGTATGGAAACACCTTGTTTTATTGTGCTGCACTTTATCACACTTTGCAGATGTGTGTTTTACAAACTGAAGGCTTATGGCAACTCTGTGTTGAGCCAGTCTGTCAGCACCATTTTTCCCATAGCAGGTGCTCACTTTGTGTCTCATGTCATGTTTTGGTAATTATTATAATATCTCAATATTTTTATTAATATATTCATTATGGTGATTTGTGATCAGTAATCTTTGATTTTACTATTGCCGTTGTTTTGGGGCATCAAAAACTGCATCCATATAAGATGATGAACTTAATCAATAAATGTTGTGCCTGTTCTGAACACTCCACTGACCGGCTGTTTTCCCATCACTCTCCCTCTCTTCTGGACTTCTTATTCCCTGAGACACAATATTGAAATTAGGCTAATTAATAGTGCTACGGTAGCCTTCATGTGGTTAAGTAAGAGTCACAGGTCTCTCACTTTAAATCAAAAACTAGAATTAATGAAGCTTAGTGAGGAAGGTATGTATAAAGCCAAGATAGGCCAAAAGCTATGCCTCACGTATCATTATTTAGCCAAGTTGTGAATGAAAAGGAAAAATTCTTATAGGAAATTAAGAGTGCTACTCCAGTGAACACAAGAATGATAACAAAGTGAAACAGCCTTATTGTTGACATGGAGAATGCTTTAGTGATCTGTTTAGATCAAACCCACCATGACAGTCCCTTAAGCCAAAACCTAATATAGAACAAAACCCTAATATCTTCAATTTTATGAAGGCTGAGAGAGATGAAAAACCTGTGATTTGAAGTTAGCAGAGTTGGTTCATGAGGTTGAAGGAAAGAAGACATCTCAATAATATAAAAGTTCAAGGTGAATCAGCAAGTGATAATGTAGAAGCTGAAAGCAAGTTATTCAGAAGATATAGCTAAGATTACTGATGATAGTTGCTACACTAAACAGTAATTTCCAGTGTGGATGAAATCGTTTTATAGTTGAAAAATAATCCATCTAGGACTTTCATAGGTAAAGAGGAGAAGTCAATGTCTGACTTCAAAGCTTCAAAGGACAGGTTGCTTCTCTTGTTAGGAGCTAATGCAGCTGGTGACATTACGTTGAATCCAATTTTCATTTACCATTCCAAAAATAATAAAGCCCTTAGGATTTATGCTAAATCTACTTTTCCTATGTTTTATAAATGGAACAACAAAACTGGATGACAGGACATTTGTCTAAATCATGTTTTACTAAAAGTTTTAAGCCCACTGTTGAGATCTACTGCTCAGAAAAAAATGGTTCCTTTCAACATATTATTGCTTGACAATACACCTAGTTACTCCAGAGTCTCTGATGGAGATGTACAAGGAAGTTAATGTTGTTTTCATGCTTGCTAATGCAACATTTATTCTGTAGCCCATGAATCAAGAAGTAATTTTGACTTTCAAGTCTTATTATTTGAGAAATATATTTCTGGAGGCTATAGCTGCCTTAGATAACAATCCCCTCTGATGGATCTGGGCAATGTAAATTGAAAACCTTCTGGAAAGGATTCACAATTATAGATGCCATTAAAAACATTAGTGTTTCATGAGATGAGGTCAAAATATCAAAATTAACAGGAGTTTGGAAGATGATTTCAATCCCCACTGATGACTTTCAGGGGCTTAAAACTTTAGTGGAGGAAGTAACTGAAGTTGTGGTAGAAATAGCAAGGGGTCTAAAATTAGAATTGAGGCCCAGAGAAATGATTGAGTTAATAGAACCTCAGGATGAGCAAGAAAAATGGTATTTTAAGATGGAATCTACACCTGGCGAAGATGCTGTGAACATTGTTGAAATAGCAACAAATATTATATTATATAAACTTAGTTGATAAAGCAGCAGGATTTCAGAAAACTGATTCCAATTTTGAACAAGTTCCACTGTGGATAAAATGCTATTCAATAGCATCACATGCTACAGAGAAATCTTTCATAAAAGAAAGAGTCAATCAATGCAGCAAGTTTCATTGTTATTTTAAGAAATTGCCACAGGCACCCTAACTTTCAGCAACCATCATCTTGATCATTTGGCAGCCATCCGCACTGAAGGAAGACCCTCCACTAGCAAAAAAGATTATGACATGTTGAAGATTCAGAGGAATGGCATTTTTTTTAGCAATAAAGTATTTTGTTCATGAAAGAATGTCCACTGTATTTTAGACAGTGCCATTTTAGACATTATGCCATTCCACATTTAGCAGACTAATGTGTAGTGCAAACATAACTTTTATATGCACTAGGAAACAAAAAAGTCATGTGACTTACTGCATTATGATATTTCTTTATTGTGATACTTGCTTCATTGCCTTGGTCTGGGGCCTAACCCTCAATATCTCCAAGGTATGCCTGTCATTATTACAATAGGTAACACTGAAGCTATTGTTATTATCCTTATGGCTTAAAATGATAGCTCTCTGTGTTTAAAAATCATCATTGACTCTTCATTGTCACTGAGTTGAGCATAAGATTTTCAATTTACGGATTAGGAGCATCACAAATAATATAGTCTTGTCCTTTCTCTCCAGCTTCATCTTATATTATTTCCCAGTCACTCCTTGGACTCCCTCTAACTCCAGTAATCAACACTCCCAGCCATGTTCTAGGCTTTTTAGTTTGTGTGTCATTCTTTACTTATGTTTTACCTTTCCATTTTTAGTTTCTTGACCTGCCCAACTCTTTATGAATGAACAATTTCATCCATTTTGCTACCCATACAATATATCCTTTTATACTTCTGTTAATGACACTTACCTTATTCAGTTATAAAGTTGGTTGTACATTTGCATCTGTCTCGTGTCCAACAAAGTTTGTCAGACTGAAGTAAACAATTAACAAATCAAATTACAAATCATCTTTCTAAAAAAAAAAGCGATTTTCTACCCTTTCTTTACAAGAGGAGATATGGATATAAACTAATGCATTTTTTGTTTTTAGACAAATGTGCATAATGTAAATACTTAAATATTATAGCAGACATATTGTTGTTATATACATAAGCGTATTCTGCTAGAACTTGCATATTTGAAGTTATTCTACATTTTGTAACATATAATGATTAATTTTAATAATTTATCTTGATTTCCAGGATATGCCTAATAATGGACTGCTAATTCAGAACTATTTGACAGCCATAGTGGGAACTTAGGAATGGGTGAAGAATTGTCACCCAGGAATTGCTGTCCATTTCCAAAAATGGCCATTTCAATATGCATCAGTCTACAAACATGGCTTCCTCTCTACGATGGTACATATCTTGTCTAGGTTGAAACTTTATGAGAAGTGTCATAGACAGGAATTTAATGGTCATAAAAAGTTCTCAATCTGTTCTCTCATTAAGTAGTGTTTATTCCTTTTTCCTTAATATCTTTCCAACAAGATACAGTGGATCCCTGTTTCTGTGAGATCCTCAATTTAAACTTTGTTCAAGATCTCTCTCTTAATTTTACCTTCTTTGAAAATTTGATATGCTATATTCTTAACACAATCAAGAATCACAATTCTGTGTTTTGTAGACTTAGTCACCGGACTAATTTATATGATGCATTGTAGCCCTCATTTAAGCTAAACCCATGTGTAGCTAAAGGCATATGACAGTGAAAAGCAAATATATGTGTTACAAATATTCGTATGCATAATACACTGGCATGTGATTCATGTAAGAGATTCTGTGGTGGGACTTCAATGGATGTGGGAGGGTACAAGTGCAGGAATTTACAAGTTTGGTTTCCTCAAGAGAGATTACAACATTGGCATACTTAACGAGATCTGGTTGGCGGCACAGCAGAGGTTGACCATATAATAGAAATGAGTCTTTTGCCCTTTCCTCCTTTTCTCTGAACACTTCGAGAGAGATGACTAACTGTTGTTTTGAAACTTGCAAACCCATTCTGTGATCCTGAGATATCTTTGCCATCTTATTATTGAACTTGGTCTATTCATCATGTAAATATTTTCATGGTAGTGGATCTTTATGAATTAACTCACCTCCAAGATGACTGAGAGCTATTAGTACATTCCCTCTCCTAGACACAGAAAAGACTCCCGTTTGTGACCACCTATTCCCATATGACTGGTTTACTTATTTGAACATTTCTACCTTACTGTTCTGAGGAAGAAACTACTCTGGAAAGAAGTGGGGTGATGAATCGGTATTAGATAGTTTGAAACATGGGAATAAGCAAGATAATAGCCTGTTCTGTCACTAGCATTTATTTAGAAAGTCACTTGGAGTTTTATAGCCAACTTCTACCATATCCTCCGAAAGATTAAAAAAAAGAGGAATCATGGTATGGGGTTCTTCCCCCACAGAGACACTGCCTATTCCTTGGGTGTACTAAACCTTAAAATGAGTTCTCATTCCTACAGTCCAACAGTTCCTGAGACATTTCTAGCAATTTTCTGGGTGGCAGTTTACACTTATCAATAATTGCTATGAGAACTCAAAAGTGAGAAAATCATAAAATTAGAGAAACAATAATTCTCTTCATTGCTAGATTGATCAATAACCTTAGGGACCGTAGCTTCATGTCTTTTCTTCTCAAACACACAGAAGATTTTGAAGAAAAAGACAATTAAACCAAAATGAAAACCATGGGAATTGTAAAAGTTTTTCATAATAAGAATAAATTACACCATGACATGTGGAGGCAAAAGTGTAGAGACTGCTGAATTGCAAGACACAGAACCAGTTCCAGTGTATTCAAGCTGTCTCAAAAAGTTAAAGGATCTCATTAAACAATGCTAGGCAACTTTCTTTCAAGTAGGTGTTATTGGTATTTAAAAAGTACCAAGATAGTTGCTAGGGGGCAAACTAGCCTCTTGGCAGAACCTCGCAGCACTGAAACACATTAGAGAATCTCCTTCTAAGTTTTACTGTCCGAGAAATCTAGTTTTTTCAAGGCACGCAGTATGGCCACATTTAGGGAGAATGACAGAAGCTAAACAAAGTCAGAGGAAACTAACATGTAACTTAGCCTAACAAAAGGATTTACAAAAGGCAGTGAGGTTTTCTTCTCCTATAATAGATATTTGCATTTATTCTCTAGGGCAATGTCAATACATATCATGGTTTCTGGGAAGTGAAGTTAGTAATAAGAAGTTCTTTATGGCACCAGAGGTGATTTGTTTTAAGATTTATTTAATTCATTTAATAAAACAACAAAATCAGATTAAAACTTACTATTCTTTTATAACAAATATCTCGTATGGCAGGCATAGGAGTGTGCCAGGTTCCTACTTTCCCCTCCTTAGTCAATGTTAGATGAATAGTGGTACAATCTCATTTTTTACTCTCTTTTCCAGTGTCCTTGTGTCCAATCTTTTGTTAATATTAACAGGATTCTTCAGCAAGGGTATACAATAAATATTGAAGTCCGTCTTTCTTCCCTTTGCCTCTTCTTATTCCCTCTTCCTCCCTTCCCTCCCTCTATCCCTCCCTCCCTCCCTTCATCCCTCCTTCCCTCACTCCTTTCCTTCCTTTCTTCCTTCCTTCCTTCCTCCCTCCCCTTCCCCCTCCCTCCCTCTTTCCCTCCCTCCTTTCCTCCATTCCCTTCCCCCTTTCCTCTCTTCCCTTCCCTTCCCTCCCTCCTTTCCTCTTCCCTTCCCTTCCCCTTTCCCCCTCCCCCTCCCATTCATTCCCTTCCTTTGTTCATTTCTTCCTTCTTTTTTCCATCCTCCTTTTCCCTTGCCTCCCTCCCTTCTCTCCATTTTTATCTAAAACCTGTACTATTGTAATTTTATTAAGAAGCATTTTAAACATAAACTGTAGAATGTGTAACAGATACGCCTACTATGTTCCCCTTCTAGCTTAAATAAATAATATTTATTTGCCATTAAATGTGGATTTTGAGGTTTATTCCCTTTGTCAGGTTAAGAAAATTCTTTACTATCTCATTTGCTAATACTTTTGATACTGAATGAGTGAATCGTTTTTCCATTTCTGATACTGGCAATGTTTGATGATGAGGCATTGTTATTTTTTTTTACTCTGATAAATTTGATTTGCTCTTATTCAGGAATTTAGCTGCTATTTCAAAAACTGGGTCTGGTGTGCTTATTGTATTTGTTTGCATAATTTTGATTTTTGATTATAAATTCATTATAGAGTGAGTTGGATACCTTTGATTTTTAGTCTTTGAAACAATTTGCATTGTGTGAATTTCTGTTCTTAGAGATTTAGATTTGTTAAAGGTTTTCTTAAAATTATGTGAGCTTTTTGAAGAGTTATGTGTGTATGGGTGTGTATGTGTGTGTGTGTGTGTTTGTATGTGTCAGAGACTCGGGGTATTGGTGTGGGTGAATCATTTGTAATGGGCTGGGGAAATGGAATTTTAGCTATTAATTCTCTTTAATTAATGATTATTTCTCCTAAGTCAATTTTAGAATCTCTTATGTATATTTAATTTTATCTAGGTTATCAAATTTATTGATATAACTTTTTTGCA
The DNA here is from genome assembly GCA_036589455.1 of Ateles fusciceps. Taxonomy (NCBI): domain Eukaryota; kingdom Metazoa; phylum Chordata; class Mammalia; order Primates; family Atelidae; genus Ateles; species Ateles fusciceps. Next base: position 4,271,313 of record JAZHEH010001685.1, on the reverse strand, counting down.
TTATTCTGATTTAAAAATCTTTACTCTGGTGATAAGTCCCAGTTTTTAAACTGTATATTATTTTGTAACATTTCTCATTTTACTAGTAACATCCATATTTTATTAACATTAATAGTTTTAAAGAAGCAACTTTTTGTTTTATTAACCTTCTCTAGTATTTTTCTGTATTTTCATTGATTTCTGCTTTTGCTTTTAGTATTTCTATTTCTCTTTAGCTTTATTTTGTTAACTTTATTTTATCTCACTGAGTTGAAGGTTTGACTCATTTTAATATTTCTTATTATGTAATAAATGCATTTAAGATTTTACATTACCTCTAATTAAGACTTTAGCCAGCTTGTTATAGAAAACTTCTAATGCTGTGCAAGTCTTTAAGTTTAAATGTGTTATTGTTTTCATTGTAATTTTCTAGTTTATCTGCGTATTAAAAGTTTGTTTATATTTGTTTCTAAAGTATTTGTGAGCACTTAAAAACTTGTTAATTTCTTTTTTAAAAATTTATTTATTATACTTTAAGTTCTGGGGTACATGTATAGATCATGCAGGTTTGTTACATAGGTATACATGTGGCATGATAGTGGTTTACTGCATCCATCGCCTCTTATTCTACATTAGGTATTTCTTCTAATGCTATCCCTTCCCAATCCCTCCACCCACTGCTATTCCTCCCCTAGCCCCCAACCCCTCAGGCCCCAGTGTGTGATGTTCCCCTCCCCTGTGTCCATGTGTTCTCATTGCTTAACACCCACTTATGAGTGAGAACACACAGTGTTTGGTTTTCTGTTCTTGTGTCAGTTTGCTGAGAATGATGGTTTCCAGTTTCATCCATGTCCCTGCAAAGGACATGAACTCATCTTTTTTTATGGCTGCATAGTATTCCATGGTATATATGTGCCACATTTTCTTTATCCAGTCTGTAATTGAGGGTATTTGGGTTGGTTCCAACTGTTTGCTATTGTGAACAGTGCCATAGTAAACATACGTGTGCATGTGTCTTTATAATACAATGATTTATAGTTCTTTGGGTATATACCCAGTAATAGGATTGCTGGGTCAAATGGAATTTTTATTTCCAAATCCTTGAGGAATCATCACACTGTCTTCCACAATAGTTGAATTAATTTGCACTCCCACCAATAGTGTAAAACTGTTCCTATTTCTCCACATCCTCTCCAGCATCTGTTGTCTCCAGATTTTTTAATGATCGTCATTCTAACTGGCATGAGGTGGTATCTCACCGTGGTTTTGATTTGCATTTCTCTAATGACCAGTGATGATGAGCTTTTTTCATATGTTTGTTGGCTGCATAAATGTCTTCTTTTGAAAAGTGCTTGTTCATATCCTTTGCCCACTTTTTGATGGGGTTGTTTGGTTTTTACTTGTAAATTTGTTTAAGTTCTTCCTAGATTCTGGATATTAGCCCTTTGATGCATAAATTGCAAACATTTTTTCCCATTCTGTTGGTTGCCGGTTCACTCTAATGATAGTTTCTTTTGCTGTGCAGAAGCTCTTTAGTTTAATTAGATCCCATTTGTTTATTTTGGCTTTTGCTGCCATTGCTTTTGGCATTTTAGTCATGAAGTCCTTGCCCATGCCTATGTCCTGAATAGTATTGCCTAAGTTTTCTTCTAGAGTTTTTATGCTGTTAGGCCTTATATTTAAATTTTTAGTCCATCTAGAGTTAATTTTTGTATAAGGTGTAAGAAAGAGATCTAGTTTCAGCTTTCTGCACATGACTAGCCAGTTTTCCCAACACCATTTATTAAATAAGAAATCCCTTCCCCATTGTTTGTTTTTGTCAGGTTTGCCAACGGTGAGATGGTTGTAGTTGTGTGGCATTCCTTCTGAGGCCTCTGTTCTGTTCTATTGGTCTATATCTCTGTTTTGGTACCAGTACCATGCTGTTTTGATTATAGTAGCCTTGTAATATAGTTTGAAGTCAGGTAGCCTGATGCCTCCAGCTTTGTTTTTTTTTTTTTTGCTTAGCATTATCTTGGCTATGCGGGGTCTTTTTGGTTCCATATGCAGTTTAAGGTGGTTTTTTGCAATTCTGTGAAGAAAGTCACTGGTAGCTTGATGGGGATAGCATTGAATCTATAAATTACTTTGGGCAGTATTGCCATTTTCACAACATTGACTTTTCCTAACCATGAGCATAGAATGTTTTCCCATATGTTTGTGTCCTCTCTTATTTCCTTGAGCAGTGGTTTGTAGTTCTACTTGAAGAGGTCCTTTACATACCTTGTTAGTTGTATTTCTAGGTATTTTATTCTCTTTGTAGCAATTGTGAATGGGAGTTCACTCATGATTTGGCTCTTGGTTTATCTATTATTGGTGTATAGGAATGCTTGTGATTTTTGCACATTGATTTTGTATCCTGAGACTTTGCTGAAGTTGTTTATCAGCTTAAGGAGATTTTGGGCTGAGATGATGGGCTTTTCTAAATATGCAATCATGTCATCTGCAAACAGAGACAATTTGACATCCTCTCTTCCTATTCAAATACCTATTTCTTTTTCTTGCCTGATGGCCCTAGCTAGAACTTCCAATACTATGTTGAATAGGAGTGGCGCCAAACAATACGAAAGAGGGAATCCTCCCTAACTCATTTTATGAGACAGACATCATCCTGATACCAAAACCTGGCAGAGACACAACTAAAAATGAAAATTTCAGGCCAATATCCATGATGAACATTGATGCAAAAATCTTCAACAAAATACTGGCAAACTGAATCCAACAGCATATCAGAAAGCTTATCCATCACGATCAAGTAGGCTTCACCCCGTGGATGCAAGGCTGGTTCAACATCCGCCAATCTATAAACGTAATTCACCGCATAAACAGAACCAAAGACAAAAACCACATGATTATCTCAATAGATGCAGAGACGGCCTTTGACAAAATTCAACAGCCCTTTATTCTAAAAACTCTCAATAAACGAATTATTGATGGATCGTGTCTCAAAATAAGAAGAGCTATTTATGACAAACCCCACAGCCAATATCATATGGAATGAGCAAAAGCTGGAAGGATTACCTTTGAAAACTGGCACAAAATTGTTAATTTCTAATGTAATTTTATGGTAGTCACAAAATGAAGCCTGACATTTATTCTTTTATGTTTGTTATTGTGATAATCTTCAACACTACAGACCAGGAAGAAGACTTAAAGCTGTTTAAATAGTAAGTGCAGTGAAAATTCTCCTTTATAAAGCTTAATGTAATGTAGTTTCTGGTTCAACTCACAAAGAAACATCTTTTCCCTTCTATTTAGAAAAGAAATACTCTTCCAGTGGTTTTCTACTTGCAGTCACTTCAGGGTGGGATCTATAGATGTGATACAGCAAGTTATAGAGAATAAGAGAATGAGCTTTAGCAACATGCAGCTTTGGTTTCAGTTTGATTCTGATACTATGATATTGGGCAAGTAATTTGAAATCTCAATATTTGCTCTTTAATGTATCAATTGGGAACTTATGTATTTTTAAATACCATTCCCTACTGCTAGAGAAGAGCATTTGTTGATACACGCTCTGAAAGAAGTGTGCAGAAAGATGATTTTGATAGGTGAGGAGGTAGGCCTGTTTGCTGCTTGGCCATCTTTCCTAGTATGACATTATGGGGCTGCCAGAAGTCAAAATGGCTACTTTCCTAGACCAGGTACAAACTTTATGATAAAATTTGCTAGAAGAAAACTTAAAAAGGCAATTTTCTTGCCACATTGATATTCAAATGAATTATATGCAGACTTCGACTTTTTCTCTCTTCCTCTAATAAGATAGTAGGAAATGAATATGGTGATTTTTGTTTTCCACTACTGTTTGTCTAAAACACTGGAATCTGCAGTTTTTTAAGTCTCCCTTTCGGTGGCCATGATATTAGCAATGTTCGTCCATGTATGAGGAAGTATCTTTATTGTCCATTAATTTTGGTTTTTGTCAGCAATCTATTGTTATTTTGGAGATACGGATTCCCTAGCCCCTGATGGCACACAGACCTTTGAGTTCTGAGTCTGAAATGTTGGGTGTTTTATGGGAAGCTGGGGAGCCTCCAGGACCTCCACAATTCACTGCTGTCCCTGAGAGACAGCCTGTTACATGTTGGCATAGGCCAGGGAGCTCACAGCTGTGACACATCTACCCATATGTTCTCTCAGGCTCTCCCAGAGTAGCTGCAGTGGGTGGAATAGTGCATATTGAAAATCTGAACACATATTATATATGTCTCAATACCACCTGACTGAGGGAACAAGGGTGAAGGTTGGCAGAATATGCTACCCCAAAATATACCACTTTGGCCTAAGGGTAACTTTGAGCTAAATGTGCTTGAAAAACAGCCAATGCATGAAAGATGTCCCAATCCCCCCTTTTCTGAAAACAGGAGATGAAAACTCCCTTGTGAAAGTTTCCTCCTTATACCATGAGGAGGTAAGCATTCTTCAATGGGGATTCATAGCTCAGATAATTTTGTACAAACAGACCTTGTCAAAATCATTCTTATTATCTTTTAGCTTCCCCACACAGTTTAGCTACTTTCCCACAATTGCCTCTCTGCTTTCAACCTAATATAATAGCATTTAGGTTTTGTCACTTTTTTGGGTCTTCCTTTCCTTATTGGGGCTCCTATGCCACATAAAATTTCTATTAAATTTCTAAACTTTCCTCTGGTTAATCTTACTTATGTCAATTTAATTATTAAGTTCTGCGTAAAACCCTGGGAGTGTAGAGGTAAAATTTTGCTTCCCTGACAAGGGTAAAGTGAGGAATTATTCTCTTTCTTTTTTCATGAATAGCATTCTCCTGAAGTTTCAATATTTTTGTGGTTGTTTCAAATAGTTGTTTAAAGCTTTTGTGGAGGTTTTGCTTATCTCTGCAGATTTAGCATCAGTAGGCATATATTAAGCTTGATAGAAACTTAAAAATAATGAGACCACAAATGTTTGAACTATTTTCCAATCCTTAATAATGCAATATATTTAGCAATATAGTAACTGAGGTTTTCATAATCACTTTAGGTCTTCAATATTTCTGTGGAATATCGAGAGCAGAAATCAAGCAATGTTCTTAAGATGAGGATTTGTCTATGGCTTTTAAAGTAACTTTTAATTCTCAAGGAAATGTAATGGGAACAACAGAATTGTGAGACCCCTGAATAGAGGTCATGTTTGGGCAAATATATCTTCGTTTGTTAAATTGTGTACATGTTTACAGCAAGCCTGGCTTGCAGCAGCAGATAGCAAATTCCTACTCAAACAAATGTTGCCTTTGCACAATCATTCTTAGCTTCCAAGTGAGCGGAAGGAAACTGCTTATTTTAAATTTGTTATTTAGCTTATTGTGACTAGATACATACCCAACTATAAATTTTTAAGTCTGCGGATTATTAAAAACAAAGTTTTGCCGATTTTCTTAGAAATGTGAAAAAATGAAAAATAGAGAAAGTAGTGAGCTATGAGAGATAGGATGGGGGAGGCAGAAAGGAAAAAGAAATGAGGTTGTTCTCTGTAGTTAATGCATTTGTTTTAGAAGAAAAATTTGAAGAAGAGAAAAAAAATGGCTTCCTTTAAGCACATGACAGGTGCCGAGATTTTATCTAATATTAAAAATCGTGACATATGTCATATGGTTGTCAGGAATCTGGGATAATACTAACTTTTATTTCATGACAGTGCTCTGCCACTGCTGATGTTACATTTAACACAGAGTCCATTTCTTCATCTCGCCTTAAGGGCCAGTCAATTCAAGATTTATTGATTTGGTGTCAATCAAATATGGTTTGTCTTCTGAGTCTTTGCCTTACCTAACTGTTGGCAGCCCTTGGAAGAGAGGATACTGTTAACCTTGGGAATGTGCATGAAGGCTTGGCAAGTGAGGGAGGTAAGGTTTAGCTGGCCCAGTTAGGTTGGAACACTAGTGCTCATTGAGAAAGAGTTCTAGGTCATGGTGCTTAATCTACAGGGAAGGGTGGCCAGAAAGAGATCCTCTAAAACTGCATATGCATCAGGAGATGAGAGAAGCAGTGATTACAATCCTGGGAAAAATGTCAGAACATTTTTGTTTGTGTGTGTGTGGTGGAGGGGGTGGTGGGGTGGTGATATTGCAATCCTGGCATTTTGTAAAGGAAAAAGTGAATATAATATGTTTAACAGAATTAGCAAACTCCTTGCTTTATGCTTTTCAAATGCTAATATTTGAAAAAATGTATCAAATGTGAGGTTATGAAAAATATAAAAGTTATATCAAAAATATCATTCAAATATATATTACTGGCCACTAAGTGACATCTCTGTACTCTGCTGTTTGCTGTCACTTCAGTCTTCTCCTGTCTGAGACCACTAAGGTCACTCAGAGTGGAATCCTCTGGTATGGCCATTCCAGGTGACCTTTGGTGTCTTCCTGTCATTTAACAGTCCTATATAGAGTAGGCATTACTATTCCCTCTCTGGCTGCTTATGATAGAGGGTTCAATTTCAGCAATTTTGATTTCTTTTAAAGGCATCCCAGAGATATGGTCATGTCCCCCAGTCTCTCCTTCCCCTTTCCCTGTTGAGACATCTGCTCGTGCCACAGGCTTTTCCAGCCAGGTCCACCTCGGCTGTTTGTGTGCTGATGAAGTGGGGTTGCAGGGAAGGATAACAAAAAGTGGGAGGAGACAGGCAATGGTACCAGCTCAGTGACAAAGAATAACACAGACAATTTGCAGTGGGATGTCAGAAGTGGTGGCTGGGCAGGAAGTGGAGCAGAAGAGAAGTCTACTGGAGACATGAAGATAAATGACCAACTAAGCTGCTGACCAATGTCTCCAACATTTACGTGATGACAACAGAAGCACTGGTGTTTGAATTTTTTTTTTTTAAATAGCTAGCTGAAAGGTTAAGGCCTTCAGCCTTGGCTGCGCATAGGGCAACTTTAAAAATACTGAGTCTTGGGTCCCAAACCCCCAGAGATATTGTTTGACTTGGTCAGGATTGCTGCTCTATCATCAAAAGTTTAAAACACTTCCTGAGAAGTTCTCATATTCTGCCAAGGTTGAGAACTACTGTTAAGTGAATACCAGGATTCGATTATAATCAATAAATTATCTTTATTTTAACCAAAGAGAAAGAGATTCATCTTTAAGGGATTTTTTTGTTTGTTTTTATTTTGTTTTGTTTTGTCTGAGACGGAGTCTCGCCCTGTCACCCAGGCTGGAGTGCAATGGCATGATCTTAGCTCACTGCAACCTTGCCTCCTGGTTTCAAGCAATTCTCCTGCCTCAGCCTCCCGAGTAGCTGGGATTACAGGCACCTGCCACCCACCTGGCTAATATTTTGTATCCTTAGTAGAGACGGGGTTTCACCATGTTGGCCAGGCTGGTCTTGAACTCCTGACCTGGAGATCCGCCCGCCTCAGCTTCCCAAAGTGCTGGGATTATAGGCGTGAGCCACCATGCCTGGCCTTTAAGACACATTTTGAAGGTACCAGACACAGTGGTGAATATTTATAATATTAACTTTTTTTCATTATCATAGTAACACTGTGAAGTGGGAATAATCAACCCTTTCAACAGGTGAATGAAGTGAGGCTTACAGAGAAGTAATTTGCCCAGGGTGACAGTGTTTGTATAGGTGAAACTACAAATCATGGGTCCACGTGATTTGTCTTTTTCCCTGTCTCTCCTTTAAGGCCCAGTTGGAATTATAGCTAGGTATCATGGATCACTTGAGGACCTAATAATTTTCATGCCTGTGTCTAGGAATAAGAAAAAATAAATTCTATATGTTCTAATTACTATAACCCCGAGACTCCCTAAGATTAGGAGCCAACAAATTATAACTCAGCATCTATTTTTTACACAACCTATGAAGAAAGAATGTTTTTCATATTTTTAAATGTTAAACCATCATTCTCAGCAAACTGACACAAGAACAGAAAATCAAACACCGCATGTTCTCACTCATAGGTGGGTGTTGAACAATGAGAACACATGGACACAGGGAGGGGAGTATCACACACTGGGGTCTGTTGGGGGGAAATAGGGGAGGGACAGCAGGCGGTGGGGAGTTGGGGGAGAGATGGCATGGGGAGAAATGCCAGATATAGGTGATGGGGAGGAAGGCAGCAAATCACACTGCCATGTGTGTACCTATGCAACAATCTTGCATGTTCTTCACATGTACCCCAAAACCTAAAATGCAATTAAAAAAAAAGAAAAAAGGAAGAATCTTTCATGACCAGTGAAAATGATATAAAATTATAAATTTGGTGAGCACAGATCAAGTCTTACTGCAACAGTCAAAGTCATTTGCTTTTGTGTTGTCTATGGCTCCTTTCACATAAGAGCAGGATTAATTTTGGCAGAGGCCATATGTCCAGCAAAACCTCAAATATTTACTATCTTGCCCTTTACAGAAAAAGTTTATTGACTTCTCTATATGAAAACCTGATAGAGAAATATAAATGTACAAAACTGAGATATACTTCACAGAATTCCCTTTCACATTAAAAAATATTTAACAATACAGAACAATTTACCAGGTTGTTTTAAGGTATAAGCTTCCCCAGTGACTTGAAATGTTGGTATAAAAATCACTAGGTGATCACTGTTCTAGTCACTGCTTCTAAGAGATCAACTTTTTAATATTCACATATGAATGAGATCATGCAGTATTTGTTTTTCTGTGTCTGGTTTATTTCAGTTAACGTAATATCCTCTAGATTCATACATGTTGTTGCAAATGACAGAATTTCACTTTTTATGGCTGATTACTATTCCATTATGCATGTATACCACATTTTCTTTATTCATTCATCTATTATTGGACACTTAGGTTATGATTCCAAAAGTTATTATGTGTCAGTTAGAAATTAAAATTAAAATTAGGTGACCCTGGGGGTCAGTGCTTAGAGAAATGTAAATGCAAAGTACCACAAACTGATTATTCATAGGAAAATTCACTGATTAATCATAGGAAAATGTAAAACTTTTGCAGATGACATCACTAACAACTGAATACTTATTGTAGCAATTCTATTCATTTTTAGTTTTACTTGTAAATTAAGCAAATCACTGCATAGTTCTATTTTTGGCATCATATAGCTTTTACCAAAATGTCTATTTTCTTAAAATATTGTTATACACATTAATTATTTTCTGAAATGTATCAATTCAGTAATATGCTATTTTTAATGTAGCAACTATACCAGAGTTTCTCAACATGTGTTCCTTCAAGCACATGCATGAGAATCACAGAGCATATTTGTTTTAAATAGAGATTCCGGGGTTATAGACCAGACCAACTGATTCAGAATCTCTGAGGGCAGGGTTCAAGGTTTTGTCTTTCAATAAGTTCACCAGGTAAATCTCATGCACCTTGTAGACTGTGAATTTCATGCTACATCATGGGTGAGAATATTCACAACTATACTAGGGGCATACATTTGGAGGAATAGGCAAACAAGGTATAGAGACTCCAGCAGACAAGTAGAGTTATATCAGGTCTCTGTAGCCTCATGCTGTGTCATTGGAAGCTACTATGAAAACAATCTTGCTAATAAGAAGCAGAATCATTTAAGGAGGACAAAGAAATAATACAGATGAGGAAACTCATTAAAATAATGGGAACTAGGATGGAAGCTGCGAGTTTTCTTCTGCTTTATGAAAATATGGTTGCTCTTAAAGCCATCTGCCTTCTTGGCACCCCTTCTGCATTGTGGAAATGGCAAACTGTGCAAGGCGTTTATATTTGTTCCTCCAGATTAAACTCCATCCCTCTCCTCCTTTTCCGTTAGCCACCTGGGGGAGGCTGAACTATATTGACTGCAACGGGAGGCTCGTCTGCCTTCCTGCTTCTGGTGGGGTTTTCAGTGGAGTGCCTCAGCGGAAAATGAGAGGGAGGGAGGAGATTGGGACTCTCTAACTGTGAAGCCAACTCTATGTCATTAGACTGAAAGTCATTGCTCTACTCACGGTACCCTTTTTTACATAATGCTCCACTGTCAGGTTCTGTTATACATTTTTGCCTTGTTCTTTTTTGTCTAAGGATGCTAATAGCTCTGTGGTTGCTAACCCCAGGTTAACTACAATTTTTTTGTGTTTGTTTTCCTAGAAAGTGCTGACATGTTTATACATTTTAAACCATCCTTATGACATCTGTTTTCTGTTTGGACGCTACTGAAACAGGACCAAATGTTACATGTCAGTGTGCAAAAAGGAAAGGAGGCATCATTTACTCAGCGAACAAAGTTTTAGTTTATCAAATATGACAAGCCCCTTATTGTCTTGGAACCCTCCGGTGCTCTTTTCCTCCTACTCAAGACTCTGTTCCCATGACTTGTCTAGCTAATTCCTAGTCATTTTTGAACTTTTACTTTAAATGCCGATTTCTCAGAGATGCCTTCATTGGCTCCTCCCCCCTAAACCATTTCCTATTATAATTTCTCATGGTGTGCTTTCTGTTTCCTTTATTGTACTCATCCATATTATCAATAATTTTTCATACATTGTCCCTGGGTTACCTACCACACCTGACTGTAATCTCTAGGAGGACTCTGACAAAACTTTCCTTTTGCAGGTGCTTACTCAAATTTTGTTTAATATGTGAATGTATAAAATATAGGTATTTTAGAAAAGTTCACTAAGTTGGCTTTTTTCCCTGGGAAAAATTATTAACATATATAAACATATATATATATATATATATATGCACAAGATGATATTTTCAGTGCTTCTGTAAACACACATTTTTTTCATTTGACCAATTACGCTAATGCTCACACGGACCTAAATGTCTCCGGTTAAAGGTAATTAACTTATTTGTCTCAAAGATGCATGTTTGTTTTATGAGACAATTGCTGTAAGAGAGAAGGCAAAAACCTATCGTTGAACAAACTGTCAATAATTTATAAAGCAATAAGCCATATGCAAGAACAACTGCATGGCAATTAAAGACTGGTGCTGGCTTGAACTCTGCCATTTACATTTTTCCAATAAATTGAAAAAAGGTCAGTGGGATCTCATCTTGCCCCTTTTCTTCTCTCCAAAGTATTTCTAATCAGAGTTATTAGCAGACACCTACTTAAATTAAAAGGTTTTCCTGTACAGAATCAAAGTGCTACACAATTTTATGAGGTAAACTTGCCAAGATTGCCAGTTTTTATTTGCTGCAATGAAAGCAACTTCTAGAAAGTTATCTTTCTGGAAATTTTGTAACGGTTCCTAAATTGCTGGCCTTGATTAGAAGGAAAACAATTTAATTGCTCCAAATATTTGCAGGTAGAATAAATACTGAGAACTCCTTTAGATAATGCTCCATTTTTAAAATTCCAATTCCTCATATGTGAATTTTGATTTCTTTATAGTCCAAGTCTTGGGGGATAGTTAAGATGCCCCTATAGATCTGTAAAAGACATCAGTCTTCCTTTTGTTTGCATTCCTCATTTTATCAATTCACAGCCCCCACTCTGCTTTAGTTTTTCCCCTGCATGGAGCTGAATGCCCAGGTCTCAAGGACTCATCTGCTTCTCTTCTTGAAGGACTGCAGTTAGTGCAGTTTCCTTCTTGCTAGCTGCCACCACAGGCTGAGAAATTATGCAGATAACTACGCTTCTCCAAGTCATCACAAGCCTAGAGACATCCTTCTGCATTGCACCAAATGCCACACTGTAAAGAAAAGAAAATCAGACTCTTCCTGCATTTCTGTATGGGCTGGTGTTCCTCCTCAGTGAGTGATTTCAGGGATCAAGAGAATATTATAGGCCCCATTTAAGAACAATTTCCCTGTGTGGGGTAGCACAAAACACACTGTTAATCATTTATATTTCAGTGTCAATAAGACTGCCAAATGATTTTGGAAGTAGATTTTTATAAGGAGTGAGTTGGTGTGGGGGCGGTGCAGAGAAAACATGAGGACCTATGTGAAACCCAGAGCAGCAGAAAGGGGACATGGGGCTCTCAACCTAAGCATTGTCTACTATCCCCTAGATACATCCCATACTTTAGTCTAATTTCAGCTAACATTATTTTACTTTGTCAAGCATTGAATGTGTTCCAAATAAAATAATATGCCATGAATTTTCTCTATGGTCATGTCGGAGAAGCAGTTATCTCATTATTAACCATCTTTCAATGTGTATATACATCTTATATAAAAATGCACAAGTTTTAGACTCGCCGTTACTCATATACACATATATGTTATATACTATGTATGTATGTGTATGTGTGTGTGTGTATATATATATATATATATATTTTTTTTTCCTTAACGTGAGTTAAAATAGTATGTGGATTCAGCATTATGCAAGGCAGTAGGATGTACAGCCCTGTAAGAACACAATAGTATGGACTTTGTACCAGTACCTTTCAGGAAATGCAAACAAGTAACATTTATCCAGCACTTCAAAATTTGTACTTCCATCTAGTGGTAACTGATAGAAACAACATATTTGTAAGCCATTTGATTTTGGAGCTATTGGGAGAAGATAAATTGGCAAAGTTCTTGGTCAACCAGCACCTGTTATTAATTCAGTAACCTTTTGATATTGAATAGAAAATACACAGTGAAGGTAAACATGTAACAGGCAAAGGGAAGCCAAGGAATGTAACACAATGAATGGCTGCATAGGCTAAATTTATTCAGGATGGTTAAGCCAGGGTTTCCAGCAGTGCTATATTGGGAAGATCACATAGGATGAAAAGATGGATGGTTTATTTTGAACATGAAGAGGATGGCCAGGGAATTACTGCCATGTGATCTTTTTGCTGAGAACATCACCTAATGTCCAGCCTTCTCCATGGCTTTCCAGTGTTAGTGTCCTTGATGGCAAAGAATGTTTCAGAGAGGTGATTTGGGGATATGAAAGAATCTTTTGGTGTCCTTAAGTGTCTCATTTTAAATCCTAGTGAGTTGGAATCTCAATAAAATTGTATCTCAAACTGATATAGAAGAAGAGGATATCTGCTTATAGACTCTGAGGCTGCCAAGGATTAACTCTTAGTTAAGAGAGCAATGTATTTAAAATGTGTAAGTTTTCTGTCACCAATTTTCCTAGAGGTCTTTTCACATGACTTCTTCCAAGGGTAAGGTAGAAAAATTTTTGAGATAGATAATCTGGGGTGATTTTCTTTTTATAAAAAGACAAATTTTTCTTTATTTTAATCTTTTTTTGTGTGATACAAGAAAGGATTGCTTAGATTGATCACGTTTCATAGAACTTCCATTCCACTATGGATGGGAAATTCTAGTAGCACTAATAAACTTGAGAATCAAAACATTTATAGAGTCACATGACTTATACAATGCTCATGCTGTTTGACATTGCAGATGCCACCACTGCTTAGAGCTGCATGCCACCAGCTATGGTCAATCCCACCGTGTTTGACATTGTGGCCTATGGTGAGTCCTTAGTCCCTGTCTCCTTTGAGCTGTTTGAAAAGTTTCAAAGAAAGAAGAAAACTTTTGTGCTCTGAACACTGGAGAGAAAAACTTTGCTTGTAAGTGTTCCTGCTTTCACAATAATCACCTGGCAGTAATTATTACAGGATTTCTGTGCCAGGGTGGATATTTCACGCATCATAATGACATTGGCAGCAAGTCGCACTGTCAGGGAAATTTGATGGTGAGAACTTTGTCCTGAGCATACAGGTCCTGGAATCTTGCCCATGGAGAATTGCAGACCCAACATAAATAGTGCGTAGTTTTTCATTGCACTGCCAAGACTGAGTGGTTGGATAGCAATCATGAGGTCTTTGGCAAGGTAAAAGAGCATGAATATCTAAGAAGCCATAGAGGGTTTTCAGTTCAGGAATGAAAAGACCAGCAGGATTACCATTGCTGACTGTGGGCAACTCTAATAATGTTGACTTGTGTTTTATGTTAACTACCGTGCCACACCTTCTATAGCTGGAAATATCTTATAATCTTTGTGCTTTTGCTGCAATTCTTTGGGTTACATATTTTCCTTATTCCCCTTCACATCTTGCTGGATTACAGAGGTAAGTCTATAATTATGATACAGTAACTAAATAATGAAAATTGGAAAAATAATAAAGCTCGTGCTATTTAGTGTGAATTGCCTCAGTGTTGTAAAACTCTAAAAGACACTAAGTGCTGTTTCTTAGGCATTGCCTGCACTGGCACAGTACAATCACCTGGAAAACCCTTGCCCAAAGAACTTACCTCTCATTCCATGGACAATTAGAAAAATTTTTATATTTTAATTTTGTTTGAACTTCTGGCTCACGCCATAAGTATTTTGTTTCTTGACTTGATCTTGCTTATTTGATAACTCACAGTACAATAGTGATAATGAAAAAAGAGTGACAATACCTCAACTTTCTTTTGACTATTTATTCACTCATTCATGTACTCATTTATTTTGATTTTATTTCTATACCAAATGCAAAAGGTATAACAGCCCATGTCATAATTAATGTTTAGCTTTGAGGACTTATTACCTTTCTTTTAGTTTTGGAAAGCTTACTGCAAATGGTTATACTTCTTGCAGTCATAACTTACCTTCCCTGCAGAATTCTGCCAGCTGTAGAAGCAACACTTTTTTTGCCAGCTCTTATCTGCCCAATTCTGTCCCTCTGAGGAAGATCTTGCCCTCTGTGAAAAGCACACTGCTAAGCCTGAGGGATAGCCCAGGGCAGTTGTTTGTGGTGTCTATAAAAGAGCTTAGACACTTAGGCTAGGGTGTCCACATTGCATCTGAGAGGCCACCTACAATGTTGGACAGAGCCTGGGTAGACAACAAGAGTGGGTGAGCTGCAGGCCATTGGCCAGGGGCTGGTCAGCCACTTCTAGTGCTGTCAAGCTGAGAATCTTATGAAGACAGGAGGATAGAACATATCTTATTTGGCAGTCTAGTATCTCTACTTATGTTAATTATTTAGATGTAGGTTACCTTGATTTCATTTGTTCTCTTGCCCCCCGTCCCACAAAAGTTTAGTATGTTTCTGATAGCACCTTTCCAAGTGCTACCTCTGCTCTGCTCCCTGCTCTGCTGGGTCCCATTGTCTATTAACTGTTTCCTAGATCCCACTGATGCTCTCCTCAGTGGCTCTGTAGCTACTTCACCAGGCATCAGACCCTTTACTGCTGCTCTTCTTAGTGGGTACTAGAACCCTCCTAGTAGAAAGGCATGCTTTGCTCCAGGTTTGTCTTTCATGTTATCCACTCTCAGAGGTGAATCCAAGCAGTGCTGCATGTGCCCTGGTATTTGGAAGAGACACTGGGTAAAATAGTCTGTTTCACGTACAAACTTCCCAGGACTCAGATATGAATCCAAGATACACGGATCCCTGAGAGAGAGAGAGAGAGAGAGAGAGAGAGGAGAGACAGAGACAGAGAGAGAGAGAGAGATCCAAGTTAAGTAGTTTGCCTAAAGTCATATGGAAATGTGGCAGAACTAAACTTGGATCCATGTTTTTGACTTCAAATCTACAACTCTGTATGTGATATTAGGCTGGCACTTGTTTTTATTTTATTATCACTTAATTACTGCCTCTTGAATTAGTTGCTAACTGTTTTACTTGTTTTTATTTGCCTTGTCTATTAAGACTGTAAACATTTGAGGGCAAAGTCAAACATTGCCAGTGTACTATATCTCCCAAGGCACATAGACTAATGCTGAGAACATAATAGATGCTCAGAATAAATTATTGGAAAGCATAACCTTTTCTTTGGGATAATAATCTGCTATATCAGACAAAAAGCTTCAGAGTGAAAGAAACCTATATTTAATGTTCCTGCAACACCAATTTCTATTTGTGAGACTGCGGGGCAAATTGCTTAATCTAAGACTGTTTCTTCAGCTCTAAAATGGGCCTAGTAGAAAAATGTACCTAATGGGATGATTATAATAATTAAATGATATAATGTAGGTAACACACTGACAACTAAAGATGCTCTTAATAAACATGCCAGCCAGCACCATCATAATTTTCTAATCAAGTTTCAGAAATCACAAGCCAGATAATATTTTGCCATTTTACTAAGAAGTCAATTTGCTTGACAAGCGGGAAGGAACTCACTTTGGGACTGGTATATGTGTACTGCAATCAGTTGTTCCCATTAACTCCATGAATATTTTGATGATGTTTACAGCTCCAATGGATCTATTTCTTCATTAACATTAGTGGTAAAAACTCAGTAGATGCCATATTCTTGAAGTTAATGCATACTCTTTTCTGGAAGTGGTGATGCAGCACTCAGGTGGGCTCAGCTAGCATGAACAGGAGAACCATAGACCCAGCTTCACCTCAGCCCACTCAGTTTTATAGAGAAAACCTTCAGCAACACTTCTAGCATTATCTGCAGCCCTGGGTCAATCGACTTTCATTTCTTAGTAAACTCATTTCCACGTTACAAAAAAATTAAACTGTGCTTCTCTCTTGTCTAAGAACTAATGCTCATTTTCTTGTTTTAAGAGAGAAATTACAAAAGCTGTTTTTATTGTAAATGGAACTCACAGGGATCCATTTTACCATCTCATCATAACTCTAGAAATTAACACCCGCTTGGCACCACAAAGTCTTAAGAAGAAAGCACTGTTTACAAATAAAGTGTCCTGCATTTCTTATTTTTTTATTGGTATCTTTTATATACATACATTATAAATATTTCAGTATATGGAAAATAACACAGAAAATAAAAAGTGCACACAATTACACCCTCAGCGTCAACCATGGTTAAAGACTGATGTAGTTTTTGTTCTTTCTCTAAACACACGCCAACACACACACACCTATACACCTAATATTTTTAACAATTTCCAGAATACTAAATATTGTTTTGCATCCCTTGCCTTTAGTCACTCAATATTATAGAGTAGGCTTTTGATATTACTATTTTTTCAAGGATAATCTCAAAAGATTAATGCAATATGTGTCATATTTATTAGCATTATTTCAGAGTGTTTTGAGGACAGAAACCCTGCCTAGTTCGCTTACTGTATACAGTTCAGTGCCAAATATCTGTGTTGAAAACCATAGCAGGCCCTTCTTCCCTGGCATGCCCCCCACCCCCCCACATCATGTCTGCCTATCCCCACCAAAAGTAGAATTCCTCGTTTTTGATACAGGCTACCTGCCAGTTGAAGAAACCTATTTAAAGAAGTGACTGCAGTTCAGCATCTATCTTTCAGCTCCAGCTGTAGATGGTTTATTGTACAAAATAAAAGACTTTGGTATTCAGCTGACAGAGAAAGTAGAAACCTCTTTGTTTGCTGACAGAAATAAAATGTGTCTTGTCATAGGTGTTGATATAACATATTAATCGCCCCTGCTGGGGAACATAGGCACCCTGGCATGGTGTGCTATAAATATTGATGTGATCACCCCAAACTGGCAAAATGCCTGGGAAGCCATGAGAGGTTTAGATAAAGGATTTTCATAAAGGTGTGCTCAATTGCTTCCCACCCTTCTTTCCCCATCCCCTACTTTGGAATCTACCTAACTCCAACTAAGTCTTCCCTGTTCAGTCCCCAGACTGGAAAACCATTCCACGTGTTCTCTGGATATGGCTGAATCCTCTCCTATTTCTCGAATGCAGCACCTAATCCTTTTATCTTTAACACTTTATATAGTCTTGACAGCACTCACAGCTTCCCCCAGCTGGCTGCCTATCTGGTGGAGTAAAAGGATGCCTGGCGTCAGCTGCTGGTGAGGAAGCAGCCAGGCCATTTTAGCTGCAGGGGCAGAATTTTATGCTGTGATGTTCTTTTCAGTTCAGGGGACACTTTCCAGTAATCAAGTTGACAGCCTTTCTTAAAGTCACATGTCAGTCAGAAAATTGTTCTGTTTCTGAAGATTGAGCAAATGCTGATGCTCAAAGTGGCAAAAGGCCAGTTCTCTTGTGGCGGATTTGTTGTTTCACTACTGTTTATTAATCTTCACCAACCACAAGACTGAAGGTCAAAGTGGAGTCTCATCGTTTAATCAGAAGTATACATTACTTCAGCCGACCATGTTGCAGATTATGTCTGCAATTATACACACATTTTGTATCCAAAAAATATTAAGTACCCAATATATGTCAGACACTGTTCTACAAGTGTGTGGATACAGGAATGAACAAGTGAAGAAGACAGATGAGGCCCCTGCTTTCAACATGTGTTCTCATTACAGCACCTCCAAATAAACAAAGAACATATCAGTTATAAAGACTATTTGTAACACTAAAATAGAACAGAAGAGTGGTGGTTACTGTAGACTGGTGTCAGAAGTACTCTGAACTGTAAGTTTTTAAAAGTTTTCAGAAGATTACAGATGAGAATTGTTCCAGGAAGCATAGATAGCTCACGCAAATGTTTTAATGAAAATTTAATGTGAGAATGTTTTTGAGGAACAGACGGAAGCCAAGTTTGGTTAATACCTTTGACTATTTTTAAATATTAAATGATAGTAAAGGCAAAGCTGATTTAGCATATTTGGAAAGAGAATGAAAGAACCACAAAGAAATTGAGTGAATGTAATTCTTTAAGAATATTTTACAGAGAATAACTTTAAGCCCTTCCAACAAAGGTCTGGGAGACTAAGATTAAAAGCACATGACAAGATCACCCAGTCTCATCCAAGATGAGGATGTTTTGGGGTAATATACTCTGTGATGGGTCGCCTGCAGGAGTTTCACCTCAGCAGGCTATCTGAGGATCCTAGTTTAGATGAAAACCCATTTTCCTTGGAAAGCAATGACAATTCCTTTATTTTGTATTTGCTCTTAGTGCTTGGCATAAATGTTAATAAATATTGGGTATTCAGATTTTATAGATTTCCCGTGTGAAGAAATGTGAAAAATTAGATTCCCCCTCTTGGAAACCTAGAGTAGTTGAAAATCTCTGTAGAATGTCTTGTCCTAATGGACACCATTTCTGCCACTCTCAAGCACTTGGAGAGATATATGTCTCTGGCACAAAAAGATAGATGATTCAGAATATCACTTAACATTGACCTAAACCTTTGTTTTTGAATATTTTGGAAATGAATACTCTATGAGGAATGTCAATGAATTGTAGTGACAAGACTAATTTAATTTGACTACCTTTTATAATCTCATAAATATACTTAACTCCAGAGAACTAAAGATGTTTTGTAATGTAGAGTAGAACATACCGCAGATTATTATCTTAGGGACATATACATTAAAAAAATAGGTCATATTGACTAAATGTGTGTGACTTTATTTATAGGGGAGATTTTGTTTGGACAAATATAAGGGGTTGTTTTCTTCTGAACCTCATCTATCACATTCCCCCAAAATTTCTACAGGGAGTATGATGGTTAAATTGGTGAAAGTTCTTTTTTAGAAATGGTCTGGGAAATGCAATTAGGTTTTTTCAGGTGGAAAAGTAGCTTAGGGAATTTTCTGTATTCAAGATTTGATAATGACTGCTAAAAAAGAAAAAGTTCTTACATTTAAATGACAATTGACAGCTTAAGAAAGACAGGTTGGATCCCTGGGCTGATCTTCAGAAGCTTTAAGTTAGAGATCAAATAATTCTGACTGCAAGACATATTAAAGAGCCTGCTTAATGTGGAAAATAGATTATAGGTCTGATCACAAGCTTTATTCAGAAATTGGATTTCATAGATATAATGTGAATTGCACAAAGCAATCTATCCAACAGGGGAAGGACCTGACAGTACTTAGAGATTTCATTTGGAAGGGTTTCAAAATACTGGGTATTTTAGTTTATTTTAAGTGACAGATGAATGGAAGTAAGCTAAATATTTGACATCAGGAACTTTTCAAATACAATAAAATTATATTAAATTATTTAAAAATCTTTAAGAATTTTGGCAAAACTATAGGACTTTAAAAATCATTCTTATTCTTTTCAACATTCACTGCTTTTGTTCTTGATTGGTGAGGCAGTAAACATTTGTGAATATGCCTGATCTTTGCTGAATTTTGAATGAAAAGTAAATAACAGGCATTTAGATACTTTTTACCTCTTTTTTTTCTTGGACCTTCTGAGCCTTACAAAATAGAACTGTCAATTGTATTAATTTTTTTTTAATTGAATACTTTCTCATGCAAGGGCCTGTACTTGAAGAAACATGACAAAATGAGTAAGACAAGGTCTCTGCCTTCCAGTCATTTAAGCTACAGATAGAGGAATCTTTCTATGGCCTGTTGGTCTTACCATCCGGAATTTCTATATAACCTTAAATTTAACATATGCAAGACTGAACTGAACAGCACTTTCTTTCTAATTCTTACCTTAACGTCAGTGATGTCTCAAGGTGTCTCCCAAGCCTGAAATACAGAAGTCATTCTTGAAGCATCTCTTTATCTATCCCTCATATGCAATCAATCAAGTTATCTTAAATCAATTTCTTCAATGTCTACAACCTGAGTTTTATTCTCATATCAGAGGTCATAGTTCCTGTTGCTGAATTATTGCAATAGTTTCTTAAATAACTTCCAGGCATACGTATATCAGTATGAAGTTATCAATTATCTGATATACATATGGCATATATATATTAGTCTTTCTTGAAAAGACTCTTTATACTGAGGGTTTTATCTATCTTAACTTTCTGTTGTTTATTTTAAAAATGATGATTATGGTGAAAATTTAAAAAGGAATACAAATAATACAAATTACGATAATTAATTGAATAGTAATTATGTTCCATGTAGTGTTCCCAGAGCTTTAAGCATATTCTTTCAATTATTCTCTTAATAACCCTATCAGGTAAATACTGTTAATATCTGCATTTTAGCACTAATCAAACAGTATTTAAAGGTTTATTACTTTTATATGTTAAAATATATTGCATTTTCATAAAAATAGAGATTTTTCTTAGCTAAGTAAAATATTTGATCTAGACTAATTTTTTTTTTCCCCACAAAAGAAAGAGGTTTAATGGACTTACAGTTCCGCGTGGGTTCTAGCCTATTTTTAATGAATTGATTGATTAATTGAATGTTTACTGAAATATAAAGTTAGGCAATCTCTTTGATAATAGCTTGCCTTTGATTGATTGATTTTTTAAATTTAAATAGGTCTGTCAATTATAAAGATACTGTGACGACAGTTTCTACAATGTGTTATTGAGCAATCTGCCACATTGCACAAACATTGAACTTCTTGTTTTTGTTCAATAAATGAGGCTTGAAGACTAGTTGATATACTGTTATACAGACCAGGAGTCATGAGGACTCAGTGAGTGAAAACCATATGAAAAGGAGAGGTCAGCAGCTGCAAGCCCAAAAAGATAAAGTGACCAGAATTTGATGTTAAAATAAAATGTCCAAGAGAAAAGATTTGTTGGAACAGCTCAAGAAGAGTGACTTTGCAATACTGCAAAGGGATGGCCATTCTGGCAGAGATCTCAGGTTGATTGATGCTTTAGATGTTTGATTCTAATAATGCAGTAGTTTCATCTGTTTGTTAAATTTTTAAATGATGACTTTTCCTCTGGAGTAATTAATGCAAGTTTCTCCTAGTTCTGTCGTAGTTTCTATGTCATTCCTAGTCTCCATTTCACTACCATATCCATTAAAGGAAAGGCTCTTATAAAAGCAATTTAGACTAACGTACTTTTTTTTATGGGGCATTTATATTTTAAATCTACTTTTTGATTACGAAATTGTATTGTATAAATAACAAACTACCACAAACTTAGTGACTTGAAACAAGACAATTTAAAGTTTTTGTAGGTCAGAAGTCTGGGTACAGTTTAGCTGGGTCCTCTGCTTAGGGTATGACAAGCTGCAATGTAGATGTTGTCTGGGACTGTGTTCTCATCTGGAGGTTCAACCAGGCAAAGATCCACTGCCCCGCTCACATAGTTGCTGGCAACATTCAGTTCCCCGTGATTTTATATTTCATGGCAGCTTGATTTTTCAAAGCCAGCAAGGTGACAGAAAGAGAATAGGGAAAGTCTGCTAGTAAGATCAAATTCTATATAGTGTAACATAATTACATGAATGAAGCCTATCACTTTTACCATATCCTATTGGTTAGAAGCAAAGCACAGGTACTCCCCCACATTTAAGGGAAGGAAATTCTCAAGGATATCAACAGCAGAAAGCAGAGATCATAGGCCTGTGATCATTTTTAAGTTAAATTAAATTAAAATTAAATTTTTAATGTGTTTGAGGGAAGGAGTCTCGCTGTTGTCCAGGCTGTAGTGCAGTGGTATGATCATAGTTCATTGTAATCTTGAACTCCAGGGCTCAAGTGACCCTGCTGCCTATGCCTCCTGAGTGATTGTGGCTACAGATGCACACCACCATATGGACCTTAAAATCTGTTTTCCATGGGATTTTATCTAATTTTAATTTTTTTCTTTTTCAAGTCTCCTCTCAAATCAACATATTAACTTTGGTTAATGATGATTTAATGTTATCTACTTTCTGTTATTCTAATAACAGCAAAATATACCCTGCCTTGAAATGTTTTTTTCTGTTTGCTCTTCTAATTCACGTATTAGTTCCAAGTATGGTAAAAATAAAACAACAGTGATAACGGCAATCTAGTAAACCAGAGCCAAAAGTAGTAAAAATCCAAGAAAACAAACAAACCACAAACAGAACAGAGTAATTAAGATGTAATGATGTAAACCTAACACTATTTGTTTATACTTTACCTGCTCAAACTGGCTCAGTGAATCCTACTGTTCTGGAAAATATGAGTTTAAAGGACAAGCATTCCTATACACCAAAAATAGACAAACAGAGAGCCAAAACATGAGTGAACTCCCATTTACAATTCCTACAAAGAGAATAAGATACCTAGGAATACAACTTAAAAGGGGTATGAAGGACCTCTTCAAGGAGAACTACAAACCACTGCTCAAGGAAATAAGAGAAGACACAAACAAATGGAAAAACATTCCATGTTCATAGATAGGAAGAATCAATATTGTGAAAATGGCCATATTGCCCAAAGTAGTTTATAGATTCAATGCTATCCCCATCAAGTTACCATTGACTTTCTTCACAGAATTAGGAAAAGTTATTTTAAATTTCATATGAAACCAAAAAAAGAGCCCATATAGCCAAGACAATCCTAAGCAAAAAGAACAAAGCTGGCAGTGTCATGCTACCTGATTTCAAACTATACTACAAGAATACAGGAACCAAAACAGTATAGTACTGGTACTAAAACAGATACACAGACCAATGGAACAGAACAGAGGCCTCAGAAATAACACCATACATCTACAACCATCTGATCTTTGACAAACCTGACAAAAACAAGCAATGGGAAAGGGTTTCATATTTAATAAATGGTATTGGGAAAACTGGCTAGCCATATGCAGAAAACAGAAACTGGATCCCTTCCTTACACCTTATACAAAAATTAGCTCAAGATGGATTAAATACTTAAATGTAAGACCTAAAACCATAATAACCCTAGAAGAAAACATGGTCAGTATCATTCAGAACACAGGCAGGGACAAAGCATTCATGACTAAAACACTGAAAGCAATGGCAACAAAAGCCGAAATTGACAAATGGGATCTAATTAAACTGAAGAGCTTCTGCACAGCAAAAGAAACTATTATCAGAGTTAATAGGCAACCTACACAATGGGAGAAAATTTTTGCAATCTATCCATCTGATACAGGGCTGATATCCAGTATCTACAAGAAACTTAAATTTACAAGAAATAAACAACACCATCAAAAAAGTCAGCAAAGGATATGATCAGACACTTCTCAAAAGAAGACATTTATGCAGCCAATGACATATGAGAAAAGCTCATCATCACTGGTTATTGGAGAAATACAAATCAAAACCACAATGACATACCACCTCACGCCAGCTAGAATGACGATTATGAAAAAGTTAGGAAACAACAGATGCTGGAGAGGATGTGGAGAAATAGGAACACTTTTACACTGTTGGTGGGAGTGTAAATTAGTTCAACCACTGTGGAAGACAATGTGGCAATTCCTCAAGGATATAGAACCAGAAATACCATTTGACCCAGCAATCCCATTACTGGGTATATACCCAAATGATTACAAATCATTCTACTACAAAACACATGTACATGTATGTTTATTGCAGCACTGTTCACAGTAGCAAAGACTTGGAAGCAACCCAAATGCCCATTAATGATAAACAGGATAAAGAAAAGGTGGCACATATACACCACAGAATATTATGAAGCCGTAAGAAACAATGAGTTCCTGTGCTTTGCAGGGACATGGAAGCTGGAAACCATCATTCTCAGCAAACTAACACAAAAACAGAAAACCAAACACTGCATGTTCTCACTCATAAGTGCTAATTGAACATGAGAACACAAGGACACAGGGAAGGGAACATCACTCACGAGAGCCTGTCAGTGGGGGTGGATACTAGGGGAGGGATAGCTTTAGGAGAAATATCTAATGTAGATGATGGATTGATGGGTGCAGCAAACCACCATGGCATATATATACCTAAGTAACCTGCATGTTCTGCACATGTATCCCAGAACTTAAAGCATAATAATAATAATAAATAATAAATAATAATAAATAAATAATAATAATGTTAAAAAAGTAATAAAAAAGTACCTTTACAAGCCTTATGAGGGTCAAATCTAGAAGGAGAAGTACAATTTCTCAAGACAAGACCAGATGAGTATCTATCATCTCAAAGCCTGTAAGTGCTTTTTCTTTCCCACAATCTCCAGTTTATTTATAGATTTTTTTAAAAAACAAAAGCAGTTTAGTTTCCAGAGCAGAAAAAGAAAAATTCTCCCCCAGAAAGATAACTGCCTTCCCAGTAGTGGTTTAATTTAAAAAAAGACTAAGTTTCATTCCTGTGCATTTGATTGCAGAGCAATTGAGTTGTGGGGGGGTATTTTGAGAGGGAGAAAAATTGTGTGAGAAAATAGCAAATTCCTCACCTGGAGTTTCTACTTTGGCATTTGAATTTATACCTTCAGTCATCTTAAATATTATCATAGTGGTGAATTTCAAAATTTCTTGTTTTGTTTTATTAAGACAGTAAGATGAGCAAAATCAAATTGTAAAACATTTGTAGAAAAGTTTAGCAGTTTGGATTTGGCTAGGATTTTCTCTTGTTTAACTTTTTTTTTTAGGAAAAGATTTGTGAGTCTTGAGTTATCAGCTTAAAATACTGATCTATGGGTTAGGCATGAATTTCTCATCCTTTATATCAACTTTAAGTAACTATTTAGGGCCAAAATATTTTGATTTGAACTAAAAAATGGTATGGAGAATCCTTCCAGGAATCTTTGGAAGCTTATTGATGCTATATTTGTGTAAACATAATATGAAGACTTTGGGCTTGTATAAACAGCTGCCCTGGAAGAATGTAGTTAATTTAGAATTATTGCACCCAGAAATGAGTTACTTGATGAATTAAACTATACCATGGTATAAATAACACATGATTTGCTAAATAGTCAACTTCTGTGTATATGGATAGAAAGATTAGAATAATACTTTTTAGCAAGCATAGTTGTTTGGATATTTCCAATTTCTCTTCACTAAGAAATTGGTGAAACTCACCTGGGTCAAGTCCAGGGAAGTACTTCTGTCATGTTCTTCTTCGTATGGTCTTTTGTTGTCCTGGCATGATATCTAAAACAAATTTTCTGGCTTCCATCCTGATAGAAGCTAGATCTAGACAGCCATTGCAGGTTTTATTTCAGTCTGTTTCTGCAACTTCTTAGTTTCTAAATCATATTCCTATGGTTCTACTTCACATTTTGTTTAATTTTGTTTTACAGTTGCAAGAGATGCCAGATGTCATGGGATATTCTCTCTTCTAGTATATGTTTGGGAACAGATTATGGCTGCCTTAGAGTAGAACGATTTATCTGTGCCATTCAGACAGACGTTTCAGGTTACAGGTCCTGTTCTGACTCTTCGGGGAAAGAAATGCCCTCTAGGTTAAGGTCATGGAACACAATGGGCTGTAGTATTTAATAAAATATTAAATACGTGTTCCCTTCATGCTTTACTATTAAATTATCAGTGTTTTTCTATTGACCTAGTTTATTTCAATGTGTATGTAAGAGGACATCTACAGAAATTAGTACACTTTTAAAAGAAAAGAGCCAAATTATAGAAATATTTGTAAGTAAGAGACAGCATGAAAATGAGATCTGAAACCTTTAATATCTGCAACAGAACCCGTGCTTTCTTTACACGCAGTTCCTGTCCCAACCCATTGATATCCATTCTTTCTGTGTATATCGTGTTTTTTCTTTACCGTAACTGTTCTCTTCTCTACTTCCCACAATAAGTAGATAACATATAGCTCTTTGGCCCCAGACTTAAATTTTAACAATTTTGAAACTTTCATCTTTTACATCCTATTTGGAAGTCTTATCTTAGAAGATGTTATTGAAAATGATCCCTTAAAGGAGGTATACTAATGGAGGCTATGTTTTGAAAGTTTTCTTGAAATTATTAAACTTTGAAATTAAAATGTATTATATTGCTGTCAATGATATATTTTCAAAGAGA
The DNA here is from genome assembly GCA_036589455.1 of Ateles fusciceps. Classification (NCBI taxonomy): domain Eukaryota; kingdom Metazoa; phylum Chordata; class Mammalia; order Primates; family Atelidae; genus Ateles; species Ateles fusciceps. The sequence goes on along the minus strand of JAZHEH010001685.1, from coordinate 4,244,878 downwards.
GAGGCCATGTTGACTCCCACAGAAAGTCAAATTTAAATAATGACAAGTTAACAACCATTGATCTATAGAGTATCTGTTTCATGTACAGTATATTAGAAAAATATCTCAATGCCTTAAATTTTCTCAATCTAAATAGTTGTTTAATTCATAGCCAGTTAACCCCTGAAGAAGAAAATTTGAGCCTTGATATTGAAGAAGATAAATAGAGACTAATAATGATATATAGATAAATGTTGTATCAGACATTCTACATTATTCTTCCAAATTTTCTTACTCTACCAATATTATATTTCACATAGAACCTGCACTAGATGCTTTAATGATATTTAATGGACCCTAGGGTTAAATTGTGAAACCATAGAAATAGCACAGCATCATTAGTTATTAATATTAACTCAGTTCTCACACACATTCATGGAAGCATTGCCATGTGTCCTGCTATGGAATATTCCCAAATTTGATTTTTTTTCTATTTCTTTGGAAGATCCAAGACATTACCCACATAGATGCATATTTGTTAATCTTAAAGGATGTTTAATAAATAAATATAATATTAGCTTTATATAAGTTAATTACCTTTCCCAAATATTTTTCTATATGAACTACCTTTGCCTGGATATATTTGGTACAGATATATTGAATAACACTGAGATAAGTGTGAGGTCTCTAGGAATTTTAAGAAGATGGTGATACTCTCTGAAGTTGTTAGAAAACAATTTTTTTTTTCATGGCTGATTAGTATATATGGATCATATATATATATATTTCTATCTCTCTATATAGAACATATATATGTATACACACACACACACACACACACACATATGTATGAATGTCTTCTTACATAGGGTCAGTTGGAAGGGAGACTTTCTACCTCCTTATAATATTTACAAGACTTTTTCCCAAATATAATACAGTAATATCTACCTAATGTTTTCCCATGAATTTTAAATGAACAGAAGTCAGGGGACTATTATATTAAGGAATAAAGAGGTTTTTGTCCTGGACAGTGAATGTGATTTGCATTGTTGCAGCTTGGCTCCATTTCTGCTATGAGAGTTGTAGCTTTAGTTTTATAGCAAACTTATTTTAAGGAACAACTAGTTCTGAAGTCTTTCTTGGTATGTGATTATATTTTAAATTGTGTCTCTCTTGTTGATCAATGTTTTGAAGGAAGCTATAACTATTCTTAAAACTCAAATTCTTAATTGAGAGTATTTGAGATTCTGAAGATTTAATAGTAACATCATCCCAAATACTATAAAAGTGGAAAAGCAGAGTTTTTTTTTTAGCTACCTGCTAAGCTTGTAAAAATAAATATACTTTTTGAAATCACAGCAGTTATGCCTAAACATCATAGCTATACTAAAGTTAGAATAACCCAAAGGTCATTTATCTCAATTTCTGACATTACAAATGATAAAAGTGAGACTCAAAGAGGTGAAGGTTAGTTCCAAGGTTATATAGCTTGTTATTGCTAAAATAAGTTGTGACCACATCTCTTGCTTTTTCTTTTTCACCATATTATGCATAATGCACACCTCTCTTTGAAAATACATATCTGACCCACAAGATTTTCCTTAGAAATCTAATTACGTGGAGATTATAAGGCTAAGCGATATTGATAGTTCAATGTCAACTCATTGATCTGGTGCAGACTCACAATGAATGCAATTAATTTACAATTACAGAATCATCAGATATCAGTGTTAGGTCCTTTCATCTTAATTATTTGTAGAAAATATCTCTTACTTTTTACATATGCAGATAACCCATTCCTTTCTTTTTATGCCTCTTTATAAATTACCAGACAGAGATTCAGGTTTCCCACTAACATCATTCTGTGGAGAACTTGTTTTAACCATGGAAAAGTTACAGTGGTTTTTTTCCTGCTCATTGGAGCCCCCTCCCTAGACCTTTCAAACACCAGAATCACTTAGGACTTGAAATAAAGTTATAGTCTACATAGCTATCATGCTACAATCACCTGTATAATCAAACAGTTCAATTGTCATAGCTTCATATGCTTGCTAACAACAAGAGAAAGTGGATGGCTGCGTTATTTCAAGAGACATTTTTACAAATTTATTTATTATGCTTTAAGTTCTTGGGTATATGTGAAGATCGTGCAAGTTTTTTGCAGATATACACGTGCCATGGTACTGGTTTGCTGCATCCATCACCCCGTCATATAGAGACATTTAATACAATTCTAGTACACTGAAGGGAACTTAGATGGAAATAAAAATCACAGCCTCTTCATTCTGCATTTTTAACACATGCCACCTTATAATCCTTTGGTTGGAATATTTACCTTTTGCATTTCTGTTGAAAGTTACTAGGATATGAAAATGAACTCAGAGATAGGACTGTAAAAAAAAGCATAGAATGGAAACATGAATTAATGTGAAAGAGTTGCTTTATGCCTTCATTCCTTAAATATCTGATATGGTTTGGCTTTGTGTCCCCACCAAAATCTCATCTTGAATTGTAATCCCATGATCCCCACCTATGGTGGGAGGGACCCAATGGGAGGTAATTGAATCATGGGGGTAGTTCCCCCCCCATGCTGTTCCTGTGTTAGTGCCTGAGTTCTCACCAGATCTGATGGTTTTATAAGAGGTGTCCCCCTTCACTCAGAGTCCATTCTCTCTCCTACCCTGTGAAGAGGTGCCTTCCACCTGAGACCTTCCCAGTCATGTGAACTGTGAGTCAATTAAACTTATTTTCTTTATAAATTACCCAGTCTCAGGTATGTCCTTGTAGAAGGACAGAGAACACAATGATCTCTGAGAACACAAAAGTTCTCAGGGATCATTTTCCTTATAGCAGTGAGAATGGACTAATACATATCTATTTTAAGATCTTTATTGGAATAAATTCTATTTAACATTCAAAGTTGTGCTTCTATATGATAATTTGGTTTAATAATTGCAATATGAGTTTTTCTCTTTGAGTCTTAGTTTTCTTGTCTGTAAAATGGAAATTGTGATAATTTATACTTTACTGGGTTTTGAAGAAAATATTTTTAAAAATCCTATGTACTTGAAACATTTTGTATGTTAACAAAACATATTTTTTGTACGTTTATAATTATATCGAGACTGAAATTTGATGATATGGTATCTGCTTTTATTTCCAGCTCTCAAATTTTGGAGCACCAACATTTCATCACCTAACACATACTTAATACGTCCATAAAGAGCCAGTCTATTTATCTCAGTCCAGTAAAAATTTCTTTCTTAGTCCTACTTCCTGTAGCATGTTAATTATGACACGGATCATTATTTATCTTTGCATCTTCCAGGGAGTGCCTATCTGAGTGCCCTTCACTCAATGGATAATCCTACTGCTTTCAAATTAAGAAAGCCTGGACACTTCTGTGCCTATCATTGTATGGCGTATTGTGAAGAGCCAATGTATTAGTTGATGAAATTATTCAAAACTCCACTCCTAGAAAAATATCAGGAGGTCAACTTTGTTCCCTTGGCAGCCACGAAAAACATCACTGAGCAAGCATGGGATGGGTTAGTTCTTGCCAACTTTTCCTCCCTGTACTCATTAAAGTATAACTTTGAATGACTCTCAATTTTTTCTATGTATTGATCAAGTTTGGAAATGATTCTATGCTTGGATTTGTGAAGCCAGGCTTAGTTTTTATCTCTCTACACATGATCACCCATATCTACTAAATAAAATGACAGTGGTTACTATCTATCTGCCTCCTTGTGAGGATCTGTGAGATAATCTTTGCAAAGTATTTTAAGGCTATTTGGAGAGAGAGATTCTAAATACATACTGGTATTTTCTCTTCCTAAATCTCAGTGCTCATCAGAAAAGTTCATATTTTTATGTGGCATTCTAGGGGTAGTATCATAAACTGCAAAAAATGTTTTCAGTACCATCTTATTAACTTCTTATGCTCTTTTATTGAAAGAAGAAGAAACTATTTAAGTTCATTGAAATATTGACTTTGTTATCATTAAAGTGCAAATATCTAAGATGCTCTCTCTGAAAGCATGATAGGGATACAGGACAGCATTCTTAGAAGATCATTCAACACAAAAGTCCTCAGGGATCATTTTCAAAAGTGGTGTTCCCCTCTCAGAGCACTGGTGCTCTTCCACTTTATTATTGATACAGAGGTCCTTCCTGTCTACCTAACCATTTTTCTCTTTGGAATAGAATGAAAAGTTTCTCATGTGCTTTGCTATCCTGAGTTAAAATGGATGAAGAAGGAAACATAGGCAATGTTATGTCACCATTCTAGTTGTCTCCATTATGACATAGATATTTATGGTTTAGATGGTATCAAGGCCTCCCAGCTTTCTAATGACACCGCTCGATATGACTTTGTCCCTCAATTTTCTTCAGCAAGAAGTCTAATCTTTTAAGACAACTTCTGAGCATGTCCCTTCATACCTCAAACACCATCACTGATATCCACTGCCTGTGGATATATTTCAAACTTAGTCTGATATCGCAAACCCTATATGGCTATCACCTGCTTTCCTAGCCGTATCTCTCATATTTTTCTAGGTGAACTGGTATTCAACACAAACTATTATACCCAATGTCTATTTACCTTATTGTTTAATTTTCCATTCTCCAGGTTTTTGCTGTTTCCCAGCCTCTGCTTTTCCTGCTACCTGTGCCTGCAGGCCATCTTTAAATCCCATTTTCTTTAACTACCTTTGTGGAAAAGTGCCCCTTGTATCTTTATAAATTCAGTACTGCTCTTAGGTATAACTACTGCTGGTATTGCCAGCGTTGTTAAACATGTCTTATATCTCTCACTGTACTAAAAGTTCTGGAGAGCAGCATCTGCAGATCAACTGTCCTTATCCTCCTCACAAGACCACATCCCTGGTCTAAGCTCTAGTATTTATTTATTCGATGATACCTAATGTCATGTATCATACCATTGTGGTTGGTGTTGTAGGCCTTGCATCAGATAGTTTAGACATTTATTTCATTTATTTAATATTCTTACAATGATACTAAGTAATGACTATCATTAGTATTAAATCTTTAAAAAAGGGAAATAAACTGGGATCCCAGAAAAAGTAATGTGATGTGCTAAGGGCATAGAGTCAAAGTGTATGGGACAGTTGTAAGCAGGTTTCTCTCACTTTAGAAACGTGTCCCACTACAGTTTGGGCAAGGATTCTTATATTAAAAAGAATAAAACAAAACTAAAATTATTTATGCAAAGCCAGTTAGTATGGTTTATGAGACCAGAGCCCTGATAATGCCTCAGATAACCTGAGTATGAGAAATATCAAGAAATTGAAACATTTTGCAAATAATCCTTTGTTGTATATTATGCATGTACTATATTTGTTCTCAAATTTGAGTTATGCTCCAGACAATGAAAGAGATGGATTTCTTGTTCATACTGCTTATAGTTGACATGTATAGGGTCAGCTGTAGAATAACTTGTAAGAATAACTTGTCATTTGCTGAGTCATAACTTGACCCACTTGAGCCCCTCCAACATTTCTATTTGCTTCATATGTTTCACTGAGATCCATATTCAGATACAATTTCTGAGCCAGTGCCAATAAAAGCTGGCCTTCTGGGGCTTAGAGTTAAGTCACCTGTCTTTGATCTGGTACCCAGGCTGTGGTGGCTAGCTTTGATATTTTTCCCATATTCCTCTTGCTGTCAGGTTACATCTTGGTATACCTGTAATTGATTTTCCCAGATAGAGTCTTTAGATGTGGATGTGGAAAGTGCAAACTACAGCTTAGTGCAAGATAAGTCAAGGTATAATTTTCAAGTTGTACTTGAACAGAAATGTTATCCAATAGGATTACCAAATGAACAGGATGGCAAAGAGTTCTGGAGTGTGGAAACCAGAGCAGGTGCCAAAGCATCTAGATCAAAGGGGCTGGTAAATGAGGAAAGTTGGATTAGAGAAATCTAGGAGTGTTAAGGCAAGCATGACCCTTGGGGGGTCCAGGCTATGTTCTAAGATTGGTAAGATGAATTATAGATGAGACTGAGTGTGACATGTTAACCACTCAAAAAGGGAGTATGTGCCTCAGGCAAAGAAAATGGGAAAAAATGCCATGTATGTCATATTTGAGGAGCAAGGATAAGTTCATTGTCACTGGGGCAGAGCAAGCGCTAAGTGAATGGTTTGACAATATTGGAGATATTAACAGTGGCCAATAGCAAGTAATAAAAATAATTTCAAATGAGAGCAGCTAGCACTTATAAAGTGTTTAATATGCACCAAGTAGTGTTTTAAGTTATCCTGCAGTATTATTGTGAAGTATTATATAAACAATCCAATAATAAAAATCCATAAGGAGAGCATTATTACTATTTTCTGGGTTTCCAGATGAAAATTCTTAAGTAATTGCTCAATTTACATATCTAGTATGTGTTAGAATCAAAATTTGAATCAGAGTCTTTAGCTATGCCCATAACCCTTAGGTAAGAATGCCTTCATATAGCTCCTGTAGAATATATTAAAGGTTTAATCCTGTAGAATATATTAATTCTTAGGTAAAAATGCCTTTATATAGTTCCTGTAGAATATATTAAAGGTTTAATCTTAATTCTAAAAGCAATGGTAAATCCACTAAGAGATTTCAACAGCAAAGTAGAAAAATCAAGCTTTATGATTAAAGATAATTTGGGCTGATGGATGGAATGGATGAGAAAGTGACATTAGGCAGCAGGCTATTGGAATGGGTAGAATACTCTGCTATCAAACACATTCTGAAATTCACGTATCAATAGCAGCATTGGGATTGGCTGATTATCCACCTCAAGTTTTTATCCAAGAAGATGCTGATGTTTAGTGCTGATTTCCCTGAGTCACAATTTTATACTCCTTCTCTTCTCATATCACTGTGGGCAGTTTGGAGAACTGACAAATAATTCAATATTCCAATATTTTGCATTGTAAGCTGAGTAGTTGCCAGTAAGTATTTGGTCAATTTTATCAGACATTTGTTCCTAAAATCAGCACCCATTTGTATATTTCAAACTTATTTTGACCTGAATTTTAATTGTATGGTATAGCCATTAACTTAGGTGTTAAGTGAATTTACACTTCTGAGTATAAATTTAAAAAGTAATAATAGTAACATTTTAACATTTACCAAACACTTTCTATATGTTCTAGGCATATAGCTTTAACAAATAACTGGACCATTTCATTAGTTTTTCAAAAATTTAATCTACAAATCTATGTCAAAAGTATTCTACGTGTCAAACCTCATGCCCTAGATACTGAGTATATAATGATAAACAAAACAGACATTGCCCTTGTTCTCCTGAAGTTTAAAATCTGATAGGCACATACATTGATGGTGAGAATATGAAATGTAGTAGAAAACAGTTTGGTGGTTTCTCACAAAGTAAAACAGAGTTATATCACCCATTTATTCCACTCCTATGTGTTACCCAAGAGAGTAAAAAGATCTGTTCACACAAAAACTTGCACACAAATGTTTATAGCAGCATTATTAATAATAACCAAAAAGTGGAAACAATTCAAATGTCCATCAACTAATGAATATATATATTCATTATCCATAATGCTGTTTTGTACTTAATAAAACAATAATACTGTATGTGTTAATCTGTCTGAAATAAACAGCAAAAAATAATGTACAGTTTATGGATAATAAATATACTGAAGATATATATATTCATTAGTTGGAGTATATATATTAGTGGTATATATATATCACTGTGTATATATATATGTATGTGTGCGTGTATATATATATATATATATATACACACAGTGGTATATATAAATCATAAAAAGGGATAAAGTACTAAACATGCTATGAAATTTACGAATCTTGAAAACATGTTAATTCAAAAAACATGAAAACATCTTAATTCAATCATAAAAAGGGATAAAGTACTAAATGTGCTATGAGATTTATGAATCTTGAAAACATGTTAATTAAAAAACTCAAGATAAAAATGGTTGAGAATATTCCATTTACATGAAATGTCCAAAATAGTCAAATCTACAGAGAGTGAAATTAAATTAATGGTTGCCAGGGTTTATGGGGAATAGAGATACTGTGCTTTTTTCATATTGCCTAATTTAATTTCTAAAGTTTTATTAAGGATTATTGCATGTATGTTCATCAGAAATATTTGTGTGTAATTTTGTTTGGTAAAAAACATAAAACCTAACTAACTTAAATAGATAAACTCTAAAAATTATAATTTACAAAGAAGAAATGGAAATCCTGAATAGTCTTATGAATAATTAGTTGAATCAATGGTATAGAAAAACTACAGACCCATATTTTTTAGAGACTGAAAAACATTAAACATTTTTAAAAATAATTAAAGGAGGCCTCAATAAAATTGAGACATATAATGATTCTGGATTAGAAGGCTCAATATTCTAAAGATGTCAGTTCTCCACAAATTAATTCATAGATTTAATGGAATTTAAATAAAATACTAAAATCGGGTTTGAGAGATTGGAAAATAATTTATTACATTTATATGTGGGAAAGTGATTCCAACATTAATAGAAGTCTAATAAAAACCTAACTATAGGTTTTTGAGAAGCTTGAAAGACTGTTTACTAAATTTTTGTGCTATCTTGATGTTGCAGTTTGGAAAAAGCAAAACCTGGATAGCCAAATTAGGTTAAGAGGGAAAAGTTAGGTGGGAATACTTCTCTTAAAAGGTATAAATGTTTTAAAAATCTCTGGTAAGCATAACAATATGTTATCAGTGCTGGAAAAATAAAATGATGGAGCCAAATAACAAATCTAGAATGAAATCCACTGCATTAGTCAGAACTAATTGAATATATATATATAAAGGGAAGTTTATTAAGTATTAACTTAGACAATCACAAGATCCTACAAAAAGCTTGAGAAGCAAAAAAGAGCCAGTCTGAGTCTCAAAACTGAAGAACTTGGAGTCCAATGTTTGAAGGCAGGAAGCATCTGGCAAGGGAGAAAGATGTAGGCTGCAAGGTCCACAAACAGGTAAATTTGATTAAAGGGAAGGTGTTAGAGACTAAGATCAGTGTGAAAAGGATCGTCAATCCAATAAATGTTGGAGGGATGTTGTTATCCCTAGGAATAAATATAATATTCAATTTTTTGTACAATACACAAAAATCTATTCAATATGAGGAATTAAATGTGAAAGTAAAATTTTAAAACATTGAAAAAATTATCAGACAACAACTTTTTGTCTGCTGGACAAGAAATAGTCTCTTATCAAGATGCTCATCTTAAAAGAAGTAATTATCATAAGTAAAGTATTAAACATAAAAAAGATTAATAAAGTTGACAATAAAATTTAGTAAATTAGTACTTCTGTTAATCAAATAAATTTAGTACTTCTGTTAATCAAAATATATCAAAATGAAAGCGAAAGTAAGTTATAATCTATGAGGATACATATATATAAATAATATATATTTATATATGTTTATATATTTGTATATATATAATATACAAAAAACTCATACAGAAATGTGTAAAGAACTCCAGCAAATCAATAAAAGACAACCCAATAGAAAAATAAAATCATGAAGCCTGTTTCTTAGAGGAGTATATTGAATGGTTAGTAAATATATAATCATTTTCATAGTTATCAGAAAAATATAACTGAAAAACAAAATAAGTGATCATTTTACACTCACTAGATTATAAAAAATTAAATATCTAATAATTATTAGTGAGGATATGAAAAATGTGTGTATTCTTGGACAGAACAGGTAAATCTATATATTTAGATAACCAGCTTGAAAACATATAGGCCATAACTTGTTAAACTAAGAGCGAACATATCTTGTAACACAGTAATTCCACATGATAGCATATAGAATTTTCAAATGTTTATGAATCTGACCCACATTAAGTAATACATTTTATATTGTTATCCAAGATACTCATAAATATGTATAGGAATACAGAAATAACTGGAATAATTTTTCATGAAAGGTTTTTATCTTATTCTAATTAATACTGTCCTAATTTCTTTCTTATCTACATAAAAATCTATGTTTTGATTTGATTTGACTTCTCACTTTGGTCTCTCAAAGTGTTGATTTCTTTAGGATGCAATCCACAGTATGAAAAGCCTCATCCTACAGAAACTCTTAATATGCATCAGTCAGAATATTAAAAAAAATCCAAGGATATTCACTGAAGTAAATATTATAGAAAAAATTTTTTTAAACTTTTATTTTAAGTTCTGGGAAACATGTGCAGGTTTGTTACATAAATAAACTCATGTCCCGGGGGTTTGTATCACAGCATATTTCATCACCCATGTATTAAGTACTCATTAGTTATTTTTCCTGCTCCTCTTCCTCTTTGCCCTTTCAGTAGCCCCCAATGTGTGTTGTTACCCTCTGTGTGCACATGTGTTCTCATGATTTAGATCCCATTTATAAGTGGGAACATGTGGTATTTAGTTTTTTGTCCTGCGTTAGTTGCTAAGGACAATGGTCTCCATTTCCATCTGTGTCCCTGTAAAGAACATGATCTTGTTCTTTCTTTTTTGGCTGCATAGTATTTCATAGTGTATATGTACCACATTTTCCTGTCTATCATTGATGGACACTTAGATTGACTTCATGTTTTGCTATTGCTAATAGTGCTGCAATGAACATGTTCTATTGCAAAGACACATGCAATGAACACTTCCATGTGTCTTTATAATAGAACAACTTATATTCTTTGGGTATATACCCAGTCAGTAATGGGATTGCTGGGTTGAATGATAGTTCTCTCTTTAAGTATTTGATAAATCACCACACTGTCTCCAACAATGAAAATCAAAAATATGTAAACAACTTTTATATTTATTAACAAGAGAGTAGATAAATGGTGAAAGAACTCATCAGTAAAAAATAAACTATTCATATATATAATAACCTATATGAATCTTAGAACTATATTTGTAAAATAAGTGATTTCAGATTAACACATACAATATTATTGTTTTATTAAGTGCAAAACAGCAAAAGGTAATGTGTAGTTTAGGAATAATAAATATACTGAAGATAACAGTCTCTTAAAATGAATACTATTTGCCTCTGGTGGAGATGGGGCCGTGGGAGGGCAGATGAGTTGAATCTGGAAGGAGTACACCAGGAATTTCAATGGTATTTTTAATCTTCTAGCTGTCAAATTAGGTAATGGTTTGATTAGTGTTAATTCTATGCTATATATTATATATACATACACACACAGTGTTTTGTTACCAATGAAATATACATTTTAAACAAAATGAAATCAAATATTTTAAGTTGTCCATGAACTACTAGAAGGCAGATAAATACTACAAAAAATGTAAAGTAGTAGTATTTTCTTCTTTTTAAAATTACTGACATTTCTTGATGGTCAGAGTGATCCATCTATTGAAAATGATACAGGCTGCTGCTCACAGGACAATGAAGTATATTGTTTTTGGTGTGCTTTGATTTTTTCTGTTTATAACAACTTTAATAAAATGCCGCCACAGACAGAAAATCTTATTTCTCAAGTGCTTTGAAATTCTCTATATTTTACCATTAAAACAATATTTATTGGTTATAAGTTACTATTTAGAAAACTATTAGGCATCTGTCAGATATTCTGTTAAGACTGACCTTTACTTTATTCTTAGCTGTAGCTGAGTTGAGGACTTCTGAGTTATTAATTATTAGTAAAGATATTGCATTTTGTCAGGTTCATCCTGTTTTCAAAAGCCTTTACTTCAACAAACCAATTGTTCTCTGTTTTGAACTGTAACATTTGTATGATTAGGTAGGTTCTGTGAATATCTGTGAATTATTTCATCTTAATAACCAACTGTGGTATTTTGAGAGGTAATGTTGTTAAGTGTGATATTTGAGGCTAATTCTCCTTTACTTTAATAAGTGATTTTTTTGGTATGAATTGGCAATGGAGTTCCACCTAAACTGTACTAAGTGAAGATGAGATTTAACAATCTTCTAACTAATTCAGTCTATGTAGACAATCCGTAAAATCCAATAAAATCGTCTTTCCTTGTAGAAATTCACGTCTATGTAACGTTGCATGTTCTCAAAACAGCTGTTACTTGGAAATAGTATAGATAATGTATGAAGCAGGATATATATGGGTTATTTACAATCTGAAACAACAAATTTATCATCTTAAAGGTGTATGTAACTTCACATTTTCCAAAGTGCTTTCTTTTTTATCTCATATATTGCTTGAAGAAAGGGTACCAATGTAAAATGGGTATCAGTGTTAAATATGTAGGTTAGTTTTAAAGACTTCCCTTAAAGACAATTTAGCATGTGACATGACTACTATGTGAAGAAGTTTTATCTCTGTGAGTAGTCTGTAACTTAAGAATATGTGTTAGAATGATGTAAAATTAATTCACATTAAAAGGTATTCTTTTTTGTTTTGTAGTTTTTCATTTTATTTTATTTTTTTAGACACAGGGTCTCATTCTGTCCCCTGGCTGGAGTGCAGTGGTGCAGTCATAGCTCACCATAACCTTGAAGTCCTAGGCTCAAGCAATCCTCCAGCCTCAGACTCACAAGTAGCTAAAACTACAGATGTGCCACCATACTCAGCTAACTTATTTACTTATTTATTTTTTGCAGAGATGGTGTCTTGCTATGTTGCCCAGTCTGGCCTCAAACTCCTGGCCTCAAGTGATCCTCTCACTTAGGTATCCCAGGGTTCTGGGATTACAAGTGTGAGTCACGGTTTCTAGTATGTTTTTTAGTTTTAATGGGAAATTACAGCATGAGTTTTGTTTCTGTTTTGCCAGGAATGTAATTAGCTACCCTAAAAAATAAAATTTTTCCCCAGCATCACATTTTCAATACTAGGAATGATGAAAGCTGGTCCCATTTTCGTACACTGAGGTGTGTTTTTATTCGTTGAGGCATTGCTAAACAGAGCTAATACAGTTTGTCATGCGCTGGCTATAGGATATGCTAAAACAGGAAATATTTGTTTATTTTTCCATCATTTTCCTTGAAACTAGTCTTCAATTTTACTTTTTGGTAAGAAGAAATATGTTTAATAATTGTTCAAATTGTAAGTCAAGCTTGTATTTAGGATGTATGATGCTGGGAAGAGAATCACTTCCAACCTAATAATAAGAAAACTCCAGATAACCTATAAAATTATAATTTAATAGAACACATCAAAGAGCTGATGTTGTAGGGAACCTACTACATTGAAATTTTAGGAAACAGAAACACCTCAATTGAGAGACAGGATGTCACAGGGACTTACCTGTAGTAGAGCATGGAAAGAAGATGTGGACACTATAAAAGCAATGAAAAGGATTTAAATAACATTGTTAATGAAGTCCAGAAGGCTGAATGAATTGGAATGAGGTGTAGAGCTTCTTGAAGCTGCAGACACAAGGGGACCAAATCAGCTTTCAGGATCTTCCTCATGGACCTTCTACAGATGCTTATGAAAAAGACTGGGACAAAGATGGAAACCAGTGAAAAACTCCATTGATGTGGCAGAGCTGGGAGATAAGAGAACCATCATTGTGGTTCTATAACTGGAACATTTTTCCCTATAGAGAACAAAACAAACCCCCAAACCCTTAGTCAATGGGTGTAATCAAATAAACTCTGTCACCCCAAGGCACTGATCAAGGTCAATTACAACTAGAGGCAGAGAAAGAAAACACCACCACCAAAATAAAAATCAACCCTCAGGTCAGGTGCAGTGGCTCATGCCTGCAACCCCAACACTTTGGGAGGCCAAGGCAGGCAGATGACCTGAGGTCAGTAGTTAGAGACCAGCCTGGCCAACATGGCGAAACCCCAAAACTGCATCTCAACTAAAAATACAAAATTAGTAGGGCATGGTGGTACATGTCTGTGGTTCCAGCTACTCGGGAGGCTGATGCAGGAGAATCGCTTGAACCCAGGAGGCAGAGGTTGCAGTGAGCTGTGATGGCACCATTGCACTCCAACCTGGGCAACAAGAGTGAAACTGTGTCTCAGACAAACAAACAAACAAAATCAACCCCCAAACTCTCTAACCCTGCTGGAATAAAACGAAGCCAGGCAAATAGAGAATTTGTACTGATGATGCATCATTACAATACATCATTCGTACTGAGGCTGCATTATTACAATGACAAACATCAAATTATAAACATCAATCTTATATTTGAGAGGGGCAAGAGCATGGAGAGACGCACCCACTGTGGTACCCGTTTAAAAGGAGATTGAAATATGAGGGTAGAGCAGAAACCACCACCCACAATATTTGTCTTTATTTGATCTTGTTCATACTTTCTATTTATAAATAATCTTTTTGCTGAGGATGTTTCTCAGTGGCAATTCTTTAACATCACAGCTGCCAGAGGTTGTGACAACAGTTGGGACAAACAATAGCTGAATAAAAAATATAAAAGAAAAAACAACTGGGGGAATGAGGTATCTACAGTGGGTTTTAAAAATTTCAGATGTGTTCCAGAGAATCTAGAAGGACACAAACATAGAGGGAGTGACACACATGGCCAGGGTTGTGTGCATGCTAGAAAAGACTGGATAAAACATTTAGCACGCATCTCTGACTGACCTTGAAGTTCTTCATAAGAAGAAAGTGAAGACTAAGGTAGAATTTTAAACTGCTTGCCTGAGCACTGAAGCTGTGCCCCAACATCAAAATAGTGTCCATCAGCGAAAGCTAGGAGACATACTGGTTACAGTCATTTAAGAAAATCTCTGCCCAATGATTAGCTGACAACTAAGGAAAGCTAGCCGCAATTTCAATGGCTGTGCACAATAACAAAAAAATACATACTTTACAAAATTGCTTCAAGAAAGTCAGCAAAATAACTCAGCAAAACCAGCATGATACACAAAGAATGACAAACTCTGGTTGGTGGAGGGTGATCTGATTTCCAGAGTTGCTTATATTATTTGACATGTCCACTTTTATAAATATTAAGAGACTTGCAAAAACACAAACATAGCACATCCATATGAAAAAATGCTGTCAATAGAAACTATCCATGAAGAAGCCAAGGTGTTGAAATTACTAAAAAAAATTAAAATTAGTGATTTTAAATATGTCAAGGTAGAAGAAAAAAATCATGTAAAAACTAAGGAATGAGAATAACATCTCACTAAATACAGAATATCAATATAGAGACAAATTTTATAAAAATTCTGTAGTTGAAAAGGATAACTAAAGTGAAAATTTTACTTAGAAGGACTCAACAGAAGATATCAGCTGGGACTCAACAGAAGATATCAGCAAAAAAGAGCCAGCAAACTTTAACATAAGTCAATTGAGAATATGCAATCTGAGGGACAGAGAAGAAAGAGAAAAGAAAAAAGACCTATAGAACACCATCAAGTGTATCACTATATGCATAATGGAGAGTATGTATGCAAGGGAGAGGAGAGAGAAATGGGGAGAAAGACTATTTGAAGAAATAATGCCTGCAAGCTTTTCAACTTTTATGAAAAATACTACTAATATATACATCCAAGAATCCAAATGAACTAATAACCAAAATGACCATCAATGAATGAATGAATGAATGAATGAAGACAATGTGGTATATATATATACAATGGAATACTGCTCAGCCTTAAAAAGAAGACTGTCATTAGTGGCAACATGGATGAACCTATAGGACATTATGTTAAGTGAAATAAGCCAGTCACAGAAAGACAAGTACTGCATAATCGGTTTCACTCATATGTGGAATCTAAAAAGCTGTTCTCATAAAAGTAGAGAAGAGAACAATGGTTCTCAGAGGATGGGGAGAGGAGAGGGGAAGTGGGAGATACTGAGAGATTGGTCAATGGGTACAAAACTACAGTTAGATAAGTGGAATAAGTTCTGGTGTTTTATTGCATAATCAGATGGCCAGAGTTAGCAGTAATGTCATTGAATAGTTCAAAATAGCTAGGAGAAAGGTTTTTAAATGTTATCACAAATAAATGAGAAATGATTAAGGTGATGATCTACTTATCATGATTTGATCATTACACAATTTACATGTGTATCAAAACATCACATTATACCCATCACATTGTACACCATAAATATACACAATTATTGTGTCAATCATAATTAAAATTTAAAAAAATCTTTTAAAAGCAGAGATATGAAAAAATATAGAAAAACCCAAATCAGACTTCCAGAGATTAGAAATAATATGTGTGATGTAAATGGTACACTAAATGACATTAGTGAGAAATTAGACAGCCTAGAAAAAAAAATTAGGAACTTGAAGATGTATAAGTAGAAACAGTCTAAAATTAAACAACAAAGGAAAACATATTTTTTAAAGAAAGAGCATTAATAATCAGTAGGGCAATTTCATGTACACTAATAGGTAGGTAATTGGATTTTCTAAAGGAAGGATATACAGATAAAATATTTGAATAATGATGGTTGATAATTTTTCATATTTGATGGCAACTCTAACCCCAGAATTTTAAGAATCTCAAGAAGTTCCAATCACAAGAAACAGGAAGAAAACTATACCAAGGTGTAAATACAGTCATGAGAAAATTTCAGATGCAACCAAAGAAAAAACTACAGTGTTTGTAGAAGAATAGAAGAAAATGACAGGAGGTATCTTAAGAGAAACAATGTAGTAAGAATGATCAGTATTTTTAAACTACTGAAAGAAAAATAAAATGATTAATCTAGAATTTTATTCCAGCAAAAAATCTTTCATTAAAAATGATAAAACAGATACTTTTTAGACATGCAAAAGCTGAAAGAAATAATCACTATCAGAACTACACTGTAAGAAATGCTAAAAATATTGCTGAGGCACATGGACAATGCAAAGAGAATAAAAACCAAACCTAATGTTAGAAGAAACTATTTACATACTCATGTCTGAAAAAACCCTTGTATCTGGAATACATAAAGAATTTTCAAAAATCAATTCAAATTTTTAAAAATATCAAAAAGATTTGAACAGAGACTTTACAAAAAGGCATAAAGATGGCAAAAAAATGCCCATAAAATAGTGCTCTACGTCCTTAGTCCTTAGGTAAATGTAATAGTCTTTAGTGTAAATTAAAATCAGAATGAGATGGCCTGATTAGAATGGTTTCAAAAACTGACAATATGAATTGTTGAGGAGATGCAGAGCAACTGAGACTCTCATACTTTGCCATTGAAAACAAAAATGCGGTGCCTTTCTAACAATATAAATAGTTAAATAAATAAATATTCACTTCATCCTCACTGGGGATGGTGGTGAGAAGCCACAACCCACCCCACCCCCCAAAAAAAGGAAATAAAAATGCTTCCAGTACTTGAAAAATCAGTTTATCATTTTCTTTTACAGTTGAACATACACTTACCATTCAACCCAACAGTCCTACTCCTAGATATTTATCCAAGTTAACTGAAAACTTATGTTCACACAAAAATCTTTACATTAGTGTATGGCTTTATTTATAACAGCCCAAAACTAGAAGCAAGACAAATGTCCTTCAACAGGTAAATGGATAAGCAAAATGTGATACATACATATATTCGAATAATACCCAGGAATAAAAACGAATACATTTCTTCCATATTCAGAAACATCAACAAATCTCAAATCCATGTTTACTAAACGAAAAAAGGCCACACCTAAAGGATTTCATATGTATATTCCATTTTTATGACCTTCCTTAAATGGCAAAAGCAAAGGAAGAGAAGCAAATCAGAGGATACCCAGAAATATGGGTGAAGGAAGATGTTCACTATAATGATGCATTAAGGGGTTCTCAGGGGTTGATGATCACATTCTCTATATTGTTTTTGCTGGTGATGTTTGTTATATGATTGTATATGTTTGACAAAACTCATGAGTTGTACACCATAAAGGGTAAGTTTTACTTCATATAAATTATACCAGAATAAAATTGTGATAACAGAGAATGCGAAAATTTAGTACAAATGGGAAGCTGAATTGGAGAGAACCTCTAAAGTGCTTATACATTCAGGCAAACTTATTTATTAGGTGACTGTGGTTTGGATGGATGGTAAAATGTGGTGAGCTACTGTAGATACAAAGTAAAATATATTAAAACATTCCAAAATGAAAGCATTTTCATTGTCAAGAAGCTCATAGTCTACTGAGGGAACCTATCCTTTTGATTGACAACCATAAAATAATGTAGTAAGGGCTATGTAGTAAGTGTGGGGCAAAAGCCTGCCTGGAAGAGACATCAGTGCGGAGATAAAAAAGAGTGCCTAGAAGGAAAGGAGACATATTTATTTATTGTGAGTGGGAGTCTTACTCACTCTTTTGTCCAGGTTAGAGTGCAGTGTCACAATCTCAGCTCACTACAACCTCCACCTCCTGAGTTCAAGTGATTTTCCTGCCTTCCTGTCTTAGCCTTTGGAGTAGCTGAGATTATAGGCACGCGCCACCACGCTGGCTAACTTTTGTATTTTTTAAATAGAGACTGGGGTTTCACCATGTTGGCCAGGTTGATCTCAAACTCCTGACTTCAAGTGATCTGCTCGTCTTGGCTTCCCAAAGTGCTGGGATTACAGGCGTGAGCCACCACGTCCATCAGGAAAGGGGCTATTTTGTTGTGGGAATTCACTCAGGGTCTGGGATATCCTATCCCCCTCATTGGCCCAAATTATAGGGAAACAAGTTGTGGCTATGAAACTGTGATTAATGCTATGATGGATGAAGACATTAGTAAGGTTGCCCTGCAATTGGCCGTGGGGCTCCAGTATAAAATGTTGTAATTGCTTAACTGGAGGCTACGGGCTTGTTCCCTGTGACAGACCTCCTAGCTAAAGTGAAACTTACTACTTTCTTGGCTCTGTTCTATAGCACAGAAAGGAATGTTTGGGAAAGCAGTATTGATTGCATTGCCCGGTTTGAGGCTGCCTGCAGCTAAGAATGTTAATGCATTTCCTTTGCCATGATGTAGCCATACTTGTTTTTGGGCAGGTACTCAGTAAGGGTTAGAACCTTTAAAACTTACACACAGTGGAAGGATAGTGGAGTGATATGTAGTGTTATCTGGCACCTTAGTCCAATGTGTGCCATTACTTAGGGACCCCACTAGGGGTAAATCTATCCCTCCTAGCCAAGAAGCACAAAATAAGTTCTCATTAACCTAAACATTTTCAAGAAGCTAATATACATACTGGAATGCTTATACTACTAAATTCAAATGATTATGTAGATTTTTTTCAGAGGGGCCCTCTATCATCAGTTGCTCGTATGTATGTATTTATAGAAATATTCTTTGCATTCTTAAGCATGTGTAAATGGATTTTAAAAAATCAGGTTAGCATACTGCATACACTGTTACATTCTGAATGCTTTTAACTAAAATGCATCTTGAAAGTTGTCTATCAGTTTATAGCCAACTAAAATAAAACTTCATATTTTCTATTTGCATTATTTTGTTGTTTTCTTGCTGGTCATTTTAAGATTGGTGATTATTTTTCTGTTTCCCTTTATATCTTTGTGAAATATATTAACAATTTCTACTTATTGATAGTATTAATGAACCACTTATATGAATAATAACATATAGTCCCTTTTTTTTCCCTCACTTTCATTCCCTCCAACTTTAAGAGTTTATATTCTTAGATCTTCTAGTTTGTCTTTTATCATCTCTCCTACTATTCAAGGTTTTGGCTGCTGAGGATACAGCAGTGAACAAAACAAGAAAAGCAAATCTCATGGAGTTTAAATTCTAGTGAGAAGATACAGGCAATACGTAAATTTAATACATGTTACACCAGAAGATCTATGGTGTACTTACTTTTGTAAGTACTATTGTAAGGTGAGGTTACAATTGTACTATTGTAAGGTGAGGCTGAGCAAAAGAAAGTACCGTGAGGAAGATGGTAACCTGCAGTATTAAGTAGATTCATCAGAGAAGGACTACGAATTAGTTACCATTCGAGTAAAGATATGAGAAGATAAAGGACTGAGCTGTCTGATGTGCATTTCTCAGGGAAGACTATTCCTATTATATTTCTCTTTGACTTTAAAATTTTATTTATACATTAATTTCTCAATTTTTAATTCCCTAAATTCACAAAAGTGAAACCTATGGATATAATGGCTGACTGACTGTACTACATCATTTTGTATCAAGGGCTTGATGAGCATCAGTAGGATTTGGTATCCATGAGGGTCCTGGAACCAATTTCCTGGGGCTACAGAGAGAGCCAAATGTATTTGACCAATTATTTCCAAGAAATTTTTCTTATTCTTTGAATATTCCATTTACATAAAATTCTGTTTTTATCTCATGTGCATAATATCCTCTCCTTTCGAAGGGTATTCTGCATATTTTTATTAAATAAAGTTTTTTTTTTTTTTGGTCTTTCCTGGATTGCATATATTTTATGCTGACTTCCTTGTTTCTGGTTTGGTCTTTGCTTTTAATTTTGCAGTGTCTTCTCAAAGAGTACCTGTTTGTATTTTAGACTGAAGCATAAAAACTTAACAGAAGTTATATCAACTGGTAAATTTTTTGTGTAGACTGATCAGATGAGAATCAGGACTTTTCACTGGGGCAGGTCCAAATATCAGTATTTATAAACATTTTCTCTTGGACCATTTTGTTTCTTCAGTGAATAATCTCTTCTGTTTTCCCACCTGGGAGCTATGTACCTGGGTGGCAACCCTTTTGGCTCAGAGTCACATGAGGGGGCAAGGAACCTACATACTCATGGCAGACTCTCACTCCCTCTGTTTTTAATAGAGCACATCTCCCTCACTCTCCTGCTTCTTGCTCTCCCAGTCTAGCGCCTCTAGGTCAATTTCTCCATAGAATACACGTATAGTCACCTGGACCAGAGAAGTGGAGGAAAGGATCTGGCTGGTTTACGATCTCCTTGCCTAGGCTTTATTTACTTCTCTTGTTTTAAGCTCAAAAGCTTATCCTCAAGAGATTCTGCAGCAAGATGTAGCTTGTTTCTGGCTGGATGCCTCCTCAGCAAGCATCTTTGATTTTCTCAGCTCTGCTAAAGCTTCCATCCACCTTGTCCCTGCCTTTTGCTTCTGTTTCTTCATCTGCGAAACATGAAAAATAACAGCCATCTGAAATTTTTTCCAGCATGGTTATGGACATGAAATAAAATCATGGACTTGAAAGCTGCTTCTAATCTGTGCAGCCTACTTTGTTGCCTTCCCCTCTGTGGTCCAGTTGCTTTCTTTTAATTTATCTAACACTTCATATTACTTTTTGCCTTAGGGATTGTTTCACATGTTTTTTCTTCTGCCTGAAGTACTATTTCCTATTTTTCTTAATTATTTTTATGTAACATCGGATTCAAACAAAATAATATTTATTTAAATTCTAGAGACAGTTACATTATGAACTTCAAGTCAGACACACAACCCAGAAAGCAAAACAGTACCATCTACTTCATCTGCTTTGTGTCTGTTCCCCAAGCGAACACTTTATCTTCTTCTGAATTAATCATCCCACATTCTATAAACAAAATTTATTTCTTGTATAGAAACATTTGATCACATATTTGTGTATGAGTAAACATATATCATTTAGTTTGTTTGGTTAGTGCTTTATAAATAGTGTCAGGCTTTATACAGTCTTCTGGACCATGTTGTTCTCTCCCAATATTATGCTTTTATGCTCTGGTTGTGTTATTGGATAGTTCATTTCTGTTTGTTGCTGTACATTGGTACCCTAATCAAATTTCAAAATTGTTTATCCATTATCCTACTCATTATTTATATATAATGAACTATGCTAAGCATCCTTATGTGCATATATATCTTATATCTTGATGCACATAGAAAAAAGACAGGATTTTTATTTGAAACAACAGTGTCCCAGCAATCCTTTGGAGTCTTTCTGCAGCTAAAACCATAGAAGATCTGGAATGAGGGATTCTCATTCAACTGAACAGAGCTTAAAAAATTAAAATTTACAATGTGATTTAAGAAAAAAACAACACCTTAAATCTGGTTCACAGAGAATAATCCCTCCACTTCTTCTGATTTTTTTTTGTTAATGATATAGCCTATTATGATTTACTACGTGAATAACAATATAGCATGTTTCATATGTATTTGAAATTAGATATTATTTCAGATTTAATTTGAAGAAAAATTTAAACATTATTTCAAGTTTGAAATTCAGAAGTTATCTTGCTTTTAAGCATTTAAATAGGATATGACTATTAGATGGCAAATAAGGATATCTTTAGGAAGAATAATTCTACAATACTCTTTTCTAGAGAATAAGTGCTTAAAATTCTATTTTTTCAACATGTTTAATGCATGTTTGTGAATGTGGCTCATAATTGTAACTGCCTTATTTTTCCGTTTTTCTTATTGGCTAGTTTTTGGGTAATAGCTTCCTCTTCTTGCTCATTGAGAGGTCATAATGACCATATACAGAAGTGAAAATGTTACAATCAAATTGCATGCAGTAATAGCTTCATTATGTTTATCTATGTTTGACAATGACAGCAATGCTACTGATTCTCAAATGGCTTGACCTTGCAATAGCAGTGAGCTCTATCCTCTATTCTTACTTGCAGAATGCATGAAGTTAAGTCCATAAAGGTCTTTTCTACTCCCCCACCTCAGCCTCAGCACCCTAAGCCATCTAAGTTAAAGCTGGAAACGTAGTGTAGTGGTATTTATCATGTTCTTTGACCACCCAGAATATTCTGTTTTTTAAAATTTGGGTATAGTGCATTAAGAAAATGTACACAAATAATAAGTATATAGCTCAATAAATTATTTTGTGAAAATACCTGTGTAAGAACTGATGTTGGCAATTAAAGTAAACATAAATAAAACATTCAAGAAGCCCTCAACATCCCGCTTCCAAGTCACCAAACCCACTATTCCGTTAGCAATGTGTAAGATTGTCAGTTACTCTAGAACTGTGTTGTTGTCACCTGTGGTGACAACATATATAGACTTGTCAGTCTTTTTCATGTTAGCCATTCTAGTGCATATGTGGAGAAATCACACTGTCACATGAATTTAGAGAAATTCCATGGCAAAACTTGACCTTATAACCGGCTAGGTGCTCCAAGCCTAATTATCTCACCATCCCTGAGATTTGGAGAGTTATTAAATATATCTTATTATGTTTAATTTCTACTTGAACTATTTAGAGTGGTTTCTGTTGTTGGCAACTAAATACAACTAAATACATTATTTCTCTCGGGAGAAATAATATGTAATGTTGGAAAGTAACTGAATAAAAAGAAAAAACATGTTTACAGAAAAAACGGCAGAGCAGCTGGAGGTACACACAGAGAAATAAACAGTTTTTTATGGGTTATTGGAAATGGGTAAGGACAGCTTAGGCAATTATATTATCTCTAAGTAACAGGTGTGTTTTCTAACCCCTAAGTTCCCTTTTATAATGATCCAAATGGAACTTTTGCCAGTCTATATGCTAAAATTTTCAGAAACACATAGGAACCATTTTGGTAAAGTGATCGATGGATAGAGGTTGGTAAATGGGAAGAATTTGCTCCAAATATAGTATTAAAGAGAGATATCACTAAAAAAAAGAGCTGAAATTATAAGGATAATTTAGAAAACTCCACTTTGCATCATGAAATATAGGTGCTTCTTGGCACCTTCTATAATCCTTCATATTTTCATAAACAGGGTTCATATCATCAACCTGCTTCTCTCTCAGTCTTGTGAAAGGAACTAAGCAATGTTTGAGACCAGGGTTTTTCAAATGTAGTTGATAATCAAAATCACCAATTCTAGTCCTAAATCCGTGTATAATAAGTCAGAATCTCCGTAGGTGGGGATCTGAGAGAAAATTGTTGTTGTTGTTTAAGTCTCAGATGGTTTTGGTGATCATACAGATATGGGAACTACTAACATCAACATCAATTTATCATGTATTTTATTTCATAACTTAGAGTTTGGGCAAGTTTCTTCTTGAAGAGGAAAATGAAGAATTTATTCACCCTATCTACAGTCTTAAGGCAGATTTCAATTTTTATGTATAAAGAGTTTAACAAACTTGCTTGACTCAAATAAACATTGGATGTTAGTATTATCCTAGCTTTTTTGATATCTTTTTGAAGTTTTATTATGTAGTTTTTCCAAATTCAAATTTAAAGTAAAAAATATACTGAAGTCAAAGTCAAAGTTTCAGATCTGGCTATTATCTTGACTATTTTCTACCTTTGAGAAAACACATAATATCGTGAGTGTCAGTTTTCCTAATGTGTTAAACAATAATATTGCCAGACTTTGAGTGAACCTTATTTGAACATTTCTGTATGTGTATACATGTGTGCATGCCCAGTTTTAGTTGCACAGAAGTCATGCACTAACCTTTTCTTTACTTAGGTGACATTTTATTAAAAGTTAGGAGAACTAATACCATAATACACTTCTCTTGCTTCTCAGTACTCTCACTATAAGACAGGTTGCCAATATGACACTGTGTTTAGTATTTAATTAGTGTTACATAGTAGTTGCAATTTTCCTTCAGTAAATTAATAAAATTATTTTGTCAGTGTATCTTGTCTTTA
This sequence comes from Ateles fusciceps, assembly GCA_036589455.1. NCBI lineage: Eukaryota > Metazoa > Chordata > Mammalia > Primates > Atelidae > Ateles > Ateles fusciceps. The sequence continues at coordinate 4,220,396 of JAZHEH010001685.1, read as the reverse complement.
TCAAATTATCCTCACAGTGGTATTACCTTCTTGATTTCTTCTAAAAACACACCTTTGTTTGTGATGGGATTTATTCATTTCACAAATATTTATTGACTACTCTATTTCTCAGGTATTATTCTTGTTTCTGGAGGTATAATCATAAATAAATAGAACAGGCCCCCAGATTTTGAGAGGTTTTATTCCAGTAGTTGGAGAATACTGTGAATGAAACAGTATCAATTCATCCGTGCCTCGTGCAATCTGAGCTGAAATCTATTACAAGTCCCTAAAATTTGGCCATTCACTTTTTTGTTGTTGTTTACTAACACTTCTAGCATCAGAAAATAATTATAAAAGTATACGTCTCTGATTTTGTCTGGCAAAGTACTGGATAAATTAAAGCCTGAGGTGTCTTGTACCCCATTATTTTTAGTGCATCTTACTGAATTATAATTTAAAATACATTTAAATTTAATTTAATTTAATTAAAATTCAGTGCAAAAGTCATTGAATTATTGTGGGGAAAAGCCAAAGACTTTGTCACATATAAATACTAAGTAGAAATCTGGCAATAGCTTATAACAACCAAATACAACTGGTAAATTTCAGTTTAAGAAGAAAACAAGTCTTTCTTATTGGTCTGCATTGGCAGTAAAGGTGGATTGTTTATTAGAAGAAGAATCGGTGGGAAAAAGAGGAAAGCTGTTAGAAGAACTGCTTGAAAGAATGGCAAACAGTAGAAAGATTTTTCAATCTCCAACCCTAGGATTCTAGAGCCAAAGAAGAGGAGAAGAGTTAGGATCTGTGAAGGTTGAGCAGGGCTGTGAAAGATCCTGTGGGAAGAGGAAACTTAGAAACTTGGAACAGGATTTAGGTTGGTGGAACAGAGGACAGACTACTGCAAGCCACAAAATCAGTCATGAAATGAGAAATGAATCAATGGGCTTGTCGATTAAAAATATAGGTAGACTAAAATTTAAAAAAATGAAGACGAGGTTAGAAGAGATGGAAGGCAGAGATTTATACTTGGTAGGAATGTATGCGTTACAGAAGAAGCGTCCAGAAAGAAATTTGGCAGAGATACTGCTTTAGACTGCTGTGTGTTTGTGAGCCACTTACACTTGGTGGGGGGTAAGGTTTTAATACAGTTTCTAACTGGATTAGGAAAGGGAAAGAAAGTGCTATTGAAGTCTGTTCAGTAATCAGCAGGTGTTTATATACATATCATTTTATTCAATCTGTGTGTTTTATTTTAAATGGAGAACCAAAGTTTACAAAGGTTGGGATGAGCAGAGTCTCACTAAGTTTGTAACAGAGACTCAAATGATCTGACTCCCCAGCCTAGTGTAGTTTTATACACTAGTCTATAAGTCACTTAGCTCTTATTGAGAAGGATTCCACCATTCCCCATTTTCTGTTTTAAATGAGACCATGAACTACGTCAATTACATTTTATTTTACTTTATTTGGACAAGTCATGCTTAGAAAAAAATACACAAGTCATTGTACTCACTGTGTAGTTGTATTTATTAAAAAACTAATCTTTCCATCTGTAGTAAAATATTTATTAACAAGCTACTAGAGTCAAAGAAAACTTTGTATCTCAGAAGACATGTAGCCATGTGAGACTTACTGCAAAAACAGACATTTCTTAAACTTAATTTTTCAGGTGGGAAAAACTGAAATCATAATGGCAACATATTAAATGTAAGTATTGCCATTTTGATTTCTCACTCTCATGTCAGCAAAAGATTTGATGATGCTTCTTCTTATGATAAGAAAGTCTTCTCTGATAGGATTATTAGCGAGCTGACATGGGAAGGGAAAACTTGGCAGAAGAGTGGGGAACACAGAATTTAATTCTCTAAGAACTTAAAGACCAGTCTGGCTAGAGTGCAGAGAATTGAGCAGCCCATGACAAGATGAGGCATGGTAGGAGCAAGCTTGTACAGGACCTGGAAGATTTATTCCAGAGATTTTGGTCCTTAACCTAAACTTAATGGAAAGCCAGTGAAATATTTTAATAAGAAAGTTGTATGTTCTGATAAAGTTAGGTTTTTATTTTTTTTGAAGACAGCTGTCTATATAAATTGAGAAATTATTGGAAGAGGATAAGGGTAGAAATAGGGAATCCAGTTAAAAAGCTGTTAACAGTAGTTTAGAAGAAGGAATGCAGTGGTTATTATTAGGGTGGAAGAGGCAGGAAGAAAACAGATATGGGATAAGTTCTGGAGGAAAAGCCACCTGAACACACTATGAAATTGAACTTGAGAAAGAAATGGTATCCAGAATGCCGCCAGGATTTCTGACTTGTACAACTGGATAGAAGATTGTGGACCACCCAGATAGAAATCACTGGGAAAGAGAAGAGCAGTTGTTGATATGGGTTATGAAATTAACCCAGTAAATGCTTACTTAGAGATTGAAACATGTAGTCTTGGTGTTCTTAAGAACTGCCTAGTCTGCTGATAAAATTTTAGCAGTCTTAAGTATATGAGTGGTAATCAAAACCTTTGATGGGAATGAGGTTCCACGAAGAAAAATAGTGTGGAGTGGTAAAGAGGATGGCTAAATCTGAGCTGTGAGCTACTGTGAGAGCTCAGGGGATGGATGAGTCTGTAAAAATGGTAAAGGAGAACATAGCATTACCTAAGTCAAAGAAAGAGAATGTCTTAAGGAAGTGGTTAGCAGAATAGAACCTTTTGAGAAGTCAAGAAAAATAAAGACTGCAAAATGGCAACTTGCTGTTAATAGTGTGTGAAAAGTTAAATAGGCAGCCCAAATGATCTTTGTTCATGTCAGAGAGGGTTATTTGTTCTGCAGTTGTTTTAAATGACGAAGAGAGAGAAAATGTATATTTGTGTGCAGGTTGCTCTGAAGTGTTATTAATTTTCTAGGCCAAATGTGGGGGATATAGCTGGTGACCCTGGAAAACAATTCTAAGGAAAAGACACTAACACCAGTCTTGGGAATACTTACTGGTATGGCCTTAAATTGGATTTCTCCTGCTCTTTCATTCTCAGCATGGTTTTCCATGGCAACCAAGCTTAAATAGTTCTGCTAGGTGAACAGGTCAATACAATTATAGCCATTTGTCTTACAACTCTTATTTGTCACATTAGGAGGAGAATGTTTTTGTTTGGGAGCCCAATAAAGTTTGGTAAAACTGTCATTATTTCTGTTTAAAGATTTTAAAAGTTTTTTTGTAAGCAAGACAAAAGAATTTAAAACTAAGTCTAAGTGAGAAATAATTTTTCCTATATAAATTAATAATCAAATTTTCAAGAGGAGAATATAATAACATTTAAATATAAAACCTTATTATGTCTTGGTAGAGAACAAAATGTTCTAGGTTTTAAACAGCTTTAAAAATCAAATGGTAATGAGAATTGCAATACATGACTTTATGAAGCTTAACATACTGTTGCATATTTATTTTTGTTGTTGAAGACTATAGATATAAAATAATGAATCATTAAACTGAAAATATAAGTACATTTTTTAATTTATCAAATGTGGTAGTACATTGATTTTAATTTTGATCTATACTACTCAATGGTGAAAAAAATTGTGATGCAATAACATTTTGACTGACAGTTTGAAAGTCGTGTTCACAAAGTAGCTTTAAACAATGGAAATGTGAATCTACAAAGTGGCCTTAAAACCTGGTACAAGTCTTTCTAGCCTGTATGTATTACTATGTGTCCTGAGAAGTCACAGAGCTTTTGCTGTCACTTTTATGTGACAACAATTTTGGCCAAGTATTGAATTGATTTCTCTTTTATTTAGCAAAAAAGGAGTTCCGTAATTGTTAGAGTTAAAAATTAATTAATGTGTAGTTTTAAAAAATGCCTTCATTAGATCTTTCCTTCTAAGTCAAATGCTTTTTTGAAGTGGAAATAAATCAGTTAACATCAATGACTCAATTCAATTTGAATTCTCTTGGAAAATAGTCTGAAATAGCAAACTTTAGAAATCAAATGCCATTAATTCATCACAAAAATGAGAAATAATTAAAGCCTAATTATTCATTAAATATTTACTGCAGTTCAGGGTTTGGTTTGATTAGCTTATGTTGATTTCCTGGAAAGATAATACAAGTTCAGGTTTATATGAGTCCTGAGCTCCTGATTAACGTGGATCACTTCTTCTGAGCATCATCTGAATTTGCAAAGGTTTAACTGCTCCTCAACCATTTATGACAAAATAAGGTAGAATTGCTCACTCATGGAAGCTAGTAATTTGACACAATATTCTGTTTTAAGTCGGCAAATTCCACTTGAGACGATAATTCTCTAAGTCTCAGGGAGAACAAAATGCTTGACTCACAAAAGATGTTAATATTTGAAAATCTTACCAGGCAGAGATTTCCATGTTTCTGGAAGATTGTGAGGATGGCCAGTCAGCTTTCACTTCATAGCTACTCTCCCATTTCACTATATTCAACTATTTCAAATGGTGCTAGTCACACAAACAAAAATTTAAAAGGAGGAAACGCGGTAAGAGTTTTTGGTTATATTGTCTCTCTCTCTCTCTCTTTCTTTCCCTTTCTGTCTCTCTCTTTCTCCCTCTTTCTCTCTCTCTCTCTCTCTCTCTCCACACACACACACACACACACACACACACACACATATACACACACATTGTGCCATAGATTCTTTGAGGTTTATTTTACCACTACTTTGGGCATGATGTTTCAATGTTGTCATATCTTCTTATGTATAGAATAAACAATATTAGAACCCTTGGAACTTATAAATTTAGAGACGGGGAAAAACTTAGTTTATCTTGTTTGTTTTATTTCTGCATGATCTATAAATAGACAAAGCAAAATGAGAAATGTTGGTCCCACAAGTCATTGAATTTGGTTTATTAAAGCAAGCATGCTCCAATCCACAAGGAAATGTGATGACATAAATTTTAATAATTCCATTTACATTATGGAACATGAAAATGAGGCTCTTGATAGAGGGTAGATAAGAGGGTTACTCTTTTCTTCTATCAAATACTTTGTGCACATATTCCATAGATTGGTTTTCTATCATGGAGGTTTTCCAAAATGGCTGGCAAACCATTATTTTAATGTCTTGCTTGGATTTTCCCCTTTCTGGATCCAAAACTTCACAGGAAGCTTTATGCTTCTGAATACATTTAACAGTAATGTTAATACAGGTCTTAATTGTAACATTGGCAGATGAAGATTTGGAAAGCAAAGAAACAAAAGGTGACTTTTGCTATCTGCATGTCTGGAAAACTGACCATCTGTTTGTTTCTACTCTGCTTGTTTATGAACTTTTGGTAGTGTAGGTATTGGTATAGTGTAGGTTAGCATTTGTGAATAATGGAATTGAGACTCACTGTGTCACCAGATATAAAGCACTAATGACAGATACATTACTGAAAGGTGCAAAGCCAAATCAAATTACAGTAACTTACCAGATTATCAATGCAATTATACCATTTTTCCTTGCTTTCAGATATCAGTTTTTAAGTATGAAATATAATATTTAAATTATACCACAAACATGAGAAATTGAAGAAATTACTCACAAACATGGCTATCAAGAGGCTTCAGAGAACTGCCTTGCTCCCTCCACCATGTGAGGGTGAAGCAAGAAGGTATCATCTATGAACCAGGCAAGAGGCCTTCAGCAGACTTTGAATCTGCTGGTGACTTGATCTTAAATTTCCCAGCCTGCAGAAGTATAAGAAATAAATGTATGTTGTTTATGAGCTACTCAATCTGTGATATTTTACTATATTTATGAGTACTAATCCTATTCATGACAGTTGCCCTTTTCACCTGATCATATCCTAAAAGTCCCCACTTCCTAATACCATACCTTTAGGGATTAGGATTCCAACATACTAATTTTGGGGTGAGGGGCACAGACATTAAGTCCATGGCATTATGTATATAACTACAGATAATATGGATTATATGTGTGTGTGTGTATGTGTATAGGCTTATCTGTATAAATATATCACAGATAAAATTCACAGAAAACTCAACATTTCTATTGATCATAGCACCTTCATTACAGACCACATTGTATATACATCTATTAACCTGATAATCTTCCCATTAATGTAAGTAAACAACTTGAAAGTCAGGGCTATGCATTGAGTTTTCAGTGATTTATAGAGTGGCTGCCGTTTTGCAAGCTCATTTGAATAAATGAATGATAATGATACCCAGGTATTTATTTTTCAATATCATATACAGACAAGGAAAATTCTAAGGCTGCCTGTGACACCACTACTCTATTTGTCTATTTCTCTTTCTAAATAGAGTATCTGCCTATGCTTCAGGAGGCTGAACTCTATGGACTACATAAGCAGGCTTGTTAACATGCCAGCTTGAAACTGAATTTGGTCTGTGGGGGAACTCAAGCAGGAGATCGGTTCAGTGTGGAGGAAGAGAGTGGAGTCAGAAAACTTATTACACTGACTCATTCCAGTAGCTTTGACATCGGTTGCCTGAATTCCTAACTGAAGATCACAGCTCTGTCAGGCAGCTAGCTCCCTCTCTCTCTCTAGCTCTCTCCCTGTCTTCACGGTCTAGTAACAAGTCTCTATTTCCAACTCATCAGGCCTAAAGACAGAGGTGGTGCTCAGCTCCTTGATGTTATTAGCCTTGTAACCTACAGTCTCTTGAGCTCTCCTTTAAACATGCCCACACTTTTCTAAACAGTTCTTTATTAAATGCTCCTTAAATTATCTAATTTCATCATGCCTTCTGTTTCCTTCCAGTGCTTTACCTGGTACACTAATCTCAGTGGAATAAATTCTGAATATAGGAAATGTTCTTACATTGCCAAATCATGTTGATTTAATTTTTAAACTATTAATTCAAAGTTGTTCATGGAAATGTAATTTTAGTTCCAACTAGAGAGTGATGTATTTATGAAAATCAGTTCCCTAATGGCACTTAAAATCAAAGCTCTTTGACAGTTTTCACATTGACTTTAAAAAGCAAATAATATATAATATTCAGCTAAACTGCCACACTATGAAATGATGCTACTAAGGATTTTGTGACTTTTTACTCTTAGATAAAGCTAATAAAAGTATTTGAGATTAACAAGGTATGACTTCTCTACCTTTCCCAGTTGTGATATTAATGAATTATTCCTCTCCTTGACTCATAGTAGTTTCCTGTGGTTGTTTGAACTTGCCAAGCTTATTTTCTACTCAGGGCCTTTATACTTGAATGGACCACCTTCCTCCCAGATCATCCTATATTTTACTCCTTCCCATTAATCAGGTCTTAACTCAAATGTCACCTTTGCAGAGGCTGCTTCTATCCTATTGAAAACATCTGTCTGCCCTCTGCCACCCTCTAGAACATTTACCTGAACATGTGTTCTCTAGTATTTTCACTATCTAAAAATATGTTATGTATGTACGTATTATTGGTATTCAGCCTCTCCCCCACATAAGGTCCATAGGAACAAGGACTGCATTTGTCTTCAGGGGCTAGAACAGTCCTTGGTAAGCAATATTTTTAACAGCATAATACACACACACATACACACATACATATCCATATTTATATATGTGTATATATATATATATGTAATGCACAATCTAATGTGTGCAGTTTAATGCACAGAGTTATGCAACCATCTCTGCATTCAATTTGAGAATATTTTGTTACTTCAGAAAGAAACCTTTACCCATTAGCTACCCCCCTACCCCTACCTCCTCAGTACACCAAACACTGAATAACCACGCATCTTTGTGTCCTAAAGGTTTGCCTATCCTGATGATTTTATATAAATGGAATTACATAGTATATGGTCCTGGTTTTTTTGTGATAAGCTTTTTTTCACTTGTCATGTTTTTAAGATTCATACATATTGTGGCATGTATCAGTACTTCATTTCTTTTTATGGCTGAATAATATTCCATTGCATGAGTATAACACGTTTTATCCATTCATTTATTAGTTGATGAACATTTGTTTTTTCTTTACTAATTTTTGGCTGTATGAAAAATGCTGCTATGAACATATGTGCACAAAATTTTACATGAACCTATGTTTTTATTTGGGTATACAGCTAGCAGTAGAATTATTAGATTATATGGTAGCTCTCTGCTTAATTGTTTGAGGAACTGCCAGATTGTTTTTTTTTTTTTAAATTATACTTTAAGTTCTGGGGTAGATGTACAGATCATGCAGGACTGTTACATAGGTATACACAAGCCATGGTGGTTTGCTGCATCCATCCCCTCGTCATCTACATCAGGTATTTCTCCTAAAGTTAGCCCTCCCCAATTCCCCCCACCCCTAGCTATCCCTCCCCTAGCCACCCCACCCCCAACAGGCCCTGGTGTGTGATGTTCCCCTCCATGTGTCCATGTGTTTTCCTTGTTCAACACCCACTTATGAATGAGAAAATGCAGTGTTTGGTTTTCTGTTCTTGTGTTAGTTTGCTGAGAATGATGGTTTCCAGCTTCACCCATGTCCCTGCAAAGGACATGAACTCATCCTTTTTTATAGCTGCATAGAATTCCATAGTGTATATGTGCCACATTTTCTTTATCCAGTCTATCCTTGATGGGCATTTGGGTTAGTTCTAAGTCTTTGCTATTGTAAACAGTACTGCAATGAACATATGTACTGGTACCAAAACAGAGATATAGACCAGTGGAACAGAACAGAAGCCTTGGAAGCAACGCCACACATCTACAACTGTCCAATCTTTGACAAATCTGAAAAAAACACACAATGGGGGAACAGATTCCCTGTTTAATAAATGATGTTGGGAAAACTGACTAGCCATATGCAGAAAGCTGAAACTGGACCCCTTCCTTATACAAAAATTAACTCCAGATGGATTAAAGATTTAAGCATAAGACCTAACACCACAAAAACCCTAGAAGAAAACCTAGGCAATACCATTCAGGACATAGGCATATGCAAGGACTGTATGACTAAAACACCAAAAGCATTAGCAACAAAAGCAAAAATAGACAAATGGGATCTAATTAAACTTAAGAGCTTCTGCACAGCCAAAGAAACTATCATTAGAGTTAACCAGCAACCAACAGAATGGGAAAAAATTTCTGAAAGCTACACTTCTGACAGACTGCTAATATCCAGAATCTACAAAGAACTTAAACAAATTTATAAGAAAAAAACAACTCTATCAAAAAGTGTGCGAAGGATATGAACAGATACTTTTCAAAAGAAGACATTTATGCAGCCAACAAACATATGAAAAAAATACTCATCATCACTGGTCATTAGAGAAATGCAAATCAAAACCACATTGAGATACCATCTCAAGCCAGTTAGAATGGCAATTATTGAAAAATCTGGAGATAATAGTTGCTGGAGAAGATGTGGAGAAATAGGAATGCTTTTACACTGTTGGTGGGAGTGTGAATTAGTTTAACCATTGTGGAAGACAGTGTGGTAATTCCTCAAGGATCTAGAAATAGAAATATCATTTGACCCAGCAATCCCATTACTGGGTATATACCCAAAGAATGATAAATAGTTCTATTATAATGCCAGACTGTTTTTCAAAGTGGCCACACCATTTTACATTTCTATCAGCAGGGCATGAGAAGTCCAATTTTTCCAATTTTTACCAACATGGTCTATTATCTTTTTTATTATAGTCATCTTAGTAGATGTGAAGGCAACTATTATTTTTGATTGCATATACAACTCAGAATATCCTAATTTAAGTCAAAATCCTAAATACTAAATATAATCTTGTATTTTTTTACTTAATTTTAAAAGGTAATAGTATGAGCTTTGAGGACTCTATTTTTTTGTAAATAAATGAATAAATATGCATTGCTTTATTCTATTACCAGGAATCCTCAGACAACTACTCTTACAGACTTCATGTTTATGTCCCCCCCTCAAATTTATATGTTGAAATTCTAATTCTCAATGTGATGATATTTGGAGATGGAGCCCTTAGCGGGTAGGTGGGTCATGAAGTGCAGCTTTTATGATGGGATTAATGTACTTGTAAGGATAGACACAAGAGTGCTTGCTTTCCCCCACTCCACACACTCTCTCTCTCGACATTTCATGCCATCTGGGGGAAGAAACAGGAAGAAGACCCTCACCGGCATTGAATGGGTCACCATGTTAAGCATGAACTTTCCAGTCTCTAAAACTGGTACCCATATATTTATATTATTTAAGCCACCCAGTCTATGGTATTTTTGTTCCAGAAATCTGAACTGATTAAGATAACTACAATTATTATTTTCCTAGAAAAATAGCAGTTACAGAATGGTGTTACTCCAAGTGCTCTCTATAACATAACAATTGATCTCAATTTAGCAAGGGACAAGAGAAATTTTAGTCTTCTTATAGTCTAAAAATACCACTGGCCTTAAAGATAGTGGCAGAAATATACTGGCAGGAAAGAATTGTTTGTATGTCTGCAGGGGGTGTATGATGAGTATTTTCTATTGTTAAATTTTCCTCCCCCAAAGAAGGAAGAAATAGATCAATTGCAACACATTCTACTTAGAATCTGTTTTTACCCAATTGAATACATGCTCTTTTAAGGCATGGAGGAGACTCATTTTATAGAATAATAGATTGCAGATTTGCAACTTAACAACAACAAATTGTCAAATGAGAAGAGGCATATATATATACAAGAGAGATTCCAACACTTTGTGGGCAGACCATAATCTCGAATCTCTTTTAGGGTAATAAAAAAGAAATCTTAATTCCATTGAAGATTAACTGATAATAAAAATTATCACAATATTTAAAGAGGAAATAAATTTGTAATTTTTATTTTATCCTTCATATTTACCAAAATGATGCCATGAATTTCATTATTTTGGCATGGCATAAGTCTCAAATGCCAAAGATAGTCCATAAACAATTAAAACAACTAATTGCAGCAAATGAAAATATTTCTATAGCATATACAAGTAATATGTATTTTTTTCCTTTTTTATGATAATGATCATAAGGTACTTATGAGATAGCATATTTGTGTGATACAACTCTCATAGTAACCAGAAAAATGTGCTTGTCACTGACGTTGAATACCAATTGATAATAACTAATACCAAAATGACCACAGAAAAATGTTACACATTATTTATTTTACTATCACCTTATTATTTTTATCCATGGTATTTGGATTGTACTTGGACATAGCAGAATATTTTAATGTAAGATAATATTGCAAATAAAAGAAAAATTCTGCTTTGTGATTTTATTTTATTTTATTTATTTATTTTTGAGCTCCTGTTACCCAGGCTGAAATGCAATGGTGGGATCTCAGCTCACCATAACCTCCGCCTCCCGGGTTCAAGTAATGCTCCTGCCTCAGCCTCCTGAGTAGCTGGGATTATAGGTATGCGCCACCGTGCCCAGCTAATTTTGTATTTTTAGTAAAGACAGGGTTTCTCCATGTTGGTCAGGTTGGTCTTGAACTCCCAGCCTCAGGTGATTCGCCTGCCTCGGCCTCTCAAAGTGCTAGTATTACAAGTGTGAGCTACTGTACCCGGCCTGCTTTGTGATTTTATATGTATATATCAAATCAATTCAGGGCACCTTCTCCAACCCTGCCTTCTCTTTCCTTTCTTCCAGCTCAGCCATCCTTACCTCTGCTGAGCTTATTCTAATGGGTGGGAAGGGCAATTAAATATATAACAAATAAATATGAAACTTGTTGAACCACAAAAGAAAGAGTGATAGGATTGGTGGAGAAGGGCATGCATCTGAACCAAGAGTCATAGGGGTAAATAAAGGAGGACTGGCTCAGGCAGAAGAAACAGCAGATGCAGGAGGCAGGTGTAAGCTTGCAACACTTAAGGAGCATAAAGGTGGCCAGGGTGGTTAAAAAGACATAGGAGATGACAGGTAAAGTCAAGGAGAGAATGAAGTCTGTGGGAGAGCTTTAATTAATTAATAGCCATATCTACTCTGTGTTTCAGCTTTCATCTAGCTGCTGCATTGTACACAGACTGTAGTGGGAATATTTGTGAAAGCAAGATGGGTGGTAGGAGGCCACTACAGTAATCTAATTGAGACATGATGGTGCTTTGGACTAGAGTATAGGCAGTAGGTCAGAAAGAAGAATATATAGGATAGGATATTTTGGATACAGAATAAGAGAAAAAGTTAAGTCAAAGATGTCCTACAGGTGAGTGGTGTGATCTTATGAGTTTTAGTGCTGTGGCAAAAAGAAAGAAAAGAAAAGGAAGGAAGGAAGAAAGACAGACAGAAAGAGAAAAGAAAATAAATTCCTAATGCTCTAATGCTTAATCTACTCTGTGGTCGAGGAAAATAACATGGGCAGTTTTCCAGTTTTACAAGATAATCACAGAAATTAATTCATGAACATTTGATAAGTGATATCAGGTAATGTTCAATGGTTGTTTAGTTTTTGTCAAATCACATTAATTTTCATATTTTCTGTGTTTTCATGGAATAATAATAGAAAGCAAAATCTTCAGATTTAGAATTCGTTGGTTAAGCAGGGACTTGGTAGAAATTCCACTTGTTCTCTCTCATGATTGGTATTTCTGTGGTAGAGATTAGAATAACCTGTGCCAAGGCCACAAAGAATCTAACACATCAAGGTCAAGGTGAGTTAAACTGTTTCATGTCCCACAACATGATTAGTAATCTGGAAACAGAATTGAATCAAAGCAAAGTAAAATGACATGTGGTTTAACAAAATGGAAAATATGTGCTGTTATGTGTGACTTTCTCTTGTCACTTCATAATGTAATGGAATTTTAACTAATGGTTAAATTGTCAAATATCAAAGCTCTCAAGATTTGCACAAATTCCGTTGTTTCTGCTACATTTTTTTGGAGCAGAAAGTTGCTTTGCAGGAATATAAGAATTAGAAAATAGTGAAAATCGATAGTGCTTTCCTTAAGCAATGTTGCTAAATGTAACAAAAATAGTATTTTTTTTTTTTTTTTTTTGCTTCTAGACATTTCCAAAACTTGCTGCTGACTACTGCATTATTTTGAAATAAAAAACTAGACCAAGGATAGAAATAAGCAAGTATAAACTAAAAGTCTCAAATTATTCTGCCTTTAGGAATCCAGATGACTAAGGACTGAGTTAACTGCCTTTTAGTTAAAGTCCAGGATTTCACATGGGTTCCCTCCTGAAGTATTCCGATGCTCTTTACACAGTACCCCACATTCCATAGATATTGCTTGCTCTATACCAGGGGGACTTGATAAAGTACAGCCAAATGCCTTTTTAAAAAATTACAACAAAGCTATTGATATTCATTTAGAATTGTGACAAAGACCTTATGATTTTCAAAGCCGAAAATATTTACAATCTGGCCCTTTACAGAAAAAGTTGGCTGACCTTTGCTCTATAGCATGGCTCCAAGCATCCTCTTATGCCTGTCCTTTCACCAGTTCCTCCAGAACCCTGCAGTTGCCTCTTGACTTCATCTTAATGAATGGCATGTGTGGTTACCTAAGACCTTAAAATTTGCCTAAGACCAAGTAGTGATATTTAACAAAAATTTGATAAGCCAAGTAGGGAAAGACAGTGACTGGAAAGTAATGTTTGCTGACCTGGATTTTGGCTACATAGGCATGTTTAGTTTGTGATAATTCAAAAAACCACATACTTATATGCACAGATTACACTTCAATAAAAAGTAAAAGCAATGCATTGAGAGCTCGTGCATAAGGTGAAGGATTATAGAACTGGACAGAAAAACAAATAAATTGGAACAGCGTTCTATTCTGCTTTAGCCATGGGCTGTGCTTCTCAAAATGGGATACTCTTGTTACTTCTCAAATACAGGAAATGTTGAAAATTTGATATGTTCAGAAAGAAACATTATTAATTTAGATATGCTTTTGCCCACATAAATATCACCTTAGTCACAGACCATGCTTCTGTCCTTTCATTTTCTTTTTAGCTCAGAGCTGGGAGCACCATTCAGTTGTTTAGAAGCTCCCATATTCCCTTTACCCTAATCCAGACTCCTCACTCTCTGCCTTTTCCAAAGAAAAAGAGGAGATGTTTTCATAAATACACATCCTTCCCCATTCAACCCATAATAATACCTACAGTGACACAAGGGTACTCACAATGAACTCAGAATATCATTATTATGCAAATCAGCCTGGCTCTTGGTTCTCTTTTATGTCCTGAATGCAATTTACTGTGAAATAACCAAAATACCTATAAAGCCCCCCTCTGCACCCCGCTCCACCAACTACAAAAAAAGTAAAACAGCTATTGACCTTTAGGATGACTTTTCCTCCATACCCTGAGCATCTAATGGCTAATGCACACTGTAACTACTTTAAAATTGCAGTTTGCCCACCATGGGAAGCTCACAAATCTGATGTGAAATTATCAGATTTAAGACTTAACACTCTTCTATGATACGTTGCTTCTTGCTTTATGTGAGAACCTGTGCTTTCTAGATAAGTTATTGTAGCCAGATACCTACTATTCTAGAGTACAGTGCCCCCAACAGTCTTTGATAAGAATCATTGTGTTCATGTATAAATTAGTTATTTAAAAGCATATACATTAATGAAAACAACGTTTGGTAAATTTGCCCATAGTTTAAACACACAGGGATAGGTTTCTAGCTGCTACCACTATACAACAAAAACTAACATTGCACTGACAAAAATAATTTGATATATTCAAAATTATATATAACTGTTTATTCTGAGGTGGTTTTCCTAAGAACTCTTGGTTTCCCCAAACTTAATTCATGGAAATTAAAACATAAACCCTCACTGATCCTTGTGCTCAGGAATTGCTCCAAGCAACACCTCCCTCAACCCATACCACAAGTCATACACATACTATTGACTAAGAACCTATTATCTCTTACACCCTCCTAACTTTTTCCATCCATGGTCCTGGCTTCATACCAAGAGTTCTGACTTCATCTGCTTAACCTGGGGTGCCTCTCTGCTATGTTGCTAGAATCTAACAAAGCTATTATTGCATTTGTGAGTGAGTATTCTCCCAGGAAGTTTGTTTACAAGTAGAATTAATGCTGTTAAAAATGTTTTTATATTTATGGGACAATCCTCCCAATCTGAAGAGGACGGTTCACCGTGAAGAGACTTAGATTTTAGACACAGTCTGCAAATTATATAGTATTCTGTAATTTAATATGACTGTATTACTGGAGTCTCTTCTAATTGTTAGTACCTTGTTAGAAGTGGTGGGGGTGGGGGGGGGTATGCAACTGAAAGGATGCCTAAGATACAGTCTCCACTCACAAGAATCTCAGGGCAAGATGCTGCCTAGCCAAAATATTAATAGAGCTTGAGGTAGAGCCACGAACCATCCTGATTTCCCAGGACATGAGACTTTCAGTAGCAAATCCAGAAGAATCCCAAACAAAAAGAATAGTTGGTCACTCTCCACGAAAGATCGGTGTATTTTCTTGAAAACCTTCTCCAAAAGAGAAGGTTCAATTAACATTTTCTATAAAGGGTTTGTTGGCTTTAATTTTTTTATTGCAACTATGCAGTTCTCTTCCACTGTGATGTGAAAGCACCCATAGACAACAGGCACATTAATAAGTGTAGTTATGTTCCAGTGAAACTCCATTTACAAAATGAGGTCATGGGCTGGATTTGCCCCATGGGTTGTACTTTGCTGATCCTACAACTGAATCCCTCTTATGTTAAAATTGTCTCCTCTAGTCTCTATTTATGTTCCCATATATTTAGGCATTAATAAACCTGTGTTACTATTTAATTTACAATGTTTATTAATATTGTTGCCATCATGTGTATTTACAGAAGGAGTGTCACAGAATTTAAAACATCACAAAGAAAACACATGAACACATAGAAAATAGGGTTATTATATTAAAAACTATTATAACAGTCTAATCCCTGGTATCACTTTTAGCTTTACCTCTTATAATCTTATGCATTTATTTAGGTAGAAGTCTGAAAAGGAATTGGAGGAGGACATATATACTTCTATATGTCCCACTGCATTTCACTGTCTTGAATATACTCTGTTAGTTGGACCTCTCTCATCTAAATTGTACCTATATCACATCTTGATAAATATTTTCCAAATTCAAATTCAATGGAAGGAAGTGGCACCTTTTAGACCGATAGTTTGGTTGCACATCCTCTCCCTTCCCTGCTCTGGTAACCCCATTCCATCCCTCCTACCTGCCATGCTCTTTATGTCACCTGCCATTGTGCCTACTGCATCCTCACTTGGAATGTCCTCTTTGTTTTTTTTGGCAAATTAAAACTGACCATTCTTTAAATCGCAGCTCGATGATTGTTTCTTAGGGAAAATTTTCATAACCTCTAGAGTCTTATATAGCAGATGTCCCTTGTTTTTCTTTTCTTTCAAGCCTTTGTCATAGCTGTAATTTTTGATTTGATGTTTGATATTTAAAATTTTTAGGAATTTCTGTATGCCCCTCTGTACTGTCAACTGTAACAAGATAGTGTCTGGTTTTGCTCACCACTATATTCCCAAAGTGTAGCATGGTACCTGATACAGTGAATGTTTAATCAATACATTGAATAAAGGGATATTTAATGAAGAAATAAACTTTAATTTGACAGAAATAAGAGACCAGATACTTAGGAGATGGGGGAATTTATTTTAGGGCAATCAATATTGGTGTGACTTTTAAAAGAAAAAATTTGACTTGCTATTGCTATGTAACATTTAAAAATGTGTGTTGTAGACATCACTGGACAAAAGTCTCCTTGCTTTTTTAATCATCACACATTAATAGAGGAGCATGCATTAGTATATAAAATGTTTCAGATGCATAATGGGTTTTTATTGTGACAATGTTCAGCAGCTTGAAAAGTTGCTGCCTAGTTAAAGTTTATTTCTATAGTCCTGCATTGTTTGCAAATCAAGATACTGACAGCCAGTATCACAATCATAACTTAATTTTGCTTTCCTCTGCTGGGGCAGCTATCAGAATTTTCTTTTTCTTTGCCAATGTGGATGTTACATGAAGTGTTGTTTTTGTGTAGTGATGGGAAGATTGAAGCTGTTTCTATATTCAACACAAAACTGAAGAAGCGATTCATTATATATTGTTAATCACTGTGTGTGTGTCAGTTAATGGTAGCTTTTGTTCAGAATGCTGTGTTTTTCTTTGTCAGACTATAGTGACCTTAGGCAAGCACAATGTGCATCTACCTGAGTAGAAAGGTAAGAGGGCATGTATGTACCTCATTGTAAAAACTTATCACAAAATTACTTAAGGAATCCCAATGGAAAATGATTAAAACAGAGGTGAGGGTTTCACTTGATTTTCCTGGGCTGATGTTTTTAGTGATCATGGCATAGGTTTCAAGGACTTGGTTACTGAGCTAAAATTTCTTAACTGGGTGTACATTTTGCTTGTTAAGCTATGAAAAGTCAGTTTAGCCCAGTGGTTCTCAATCTTGGCTGTACATTGTAATCACTTGGGAGCTTCAACAACCACTGATGTCCACATACTACCCCTCACGATTGCTATGTAATTGGCTTGGAATGTGACCTGGGTAGTGGGAGGTCTGAAAGCTTCCCAGGTGATTCTCATATGCAGCCAAGTTTAAAAACCACTGATGTAGGCAAATTCAGACAAGGAGAAACTTTAGAGATGTCTCAACAACAGTAACAACAACTTAGTAAAAATACTAAGTTCTTCTTTCAGTGATCCTGATTTACCTTTTTATTTCTTTGTAACTGCTGTTCAAGGAGTGTTCCCTAGATAAGCAATATCATATCACCTGGGAGGCTGCTAGACATGAAGAATCTGGGTCTCAGATGTATGCCAAATGAAATTAAGGCTATCAGGACAGAAATAGTCTGATAAAGGTTTATTGAAAGCCAAATTTTACTATAAACCCAGGAAGACGACAGCGACAAATTTGGGCATGTTCCAAAGTCTATTACAAGTTGGAATGTTTTTATAGGAAAGTGTAGGAAAGGGAGGGGTACTCCTCACATCGCAGTTTTTTCATTGGAAGTTACAAAACAGTAATTAGAATCAATGGTACAAATAAAAACATACAGGCTAGGATGGTTTACCTGCAAGTCAATCAATTAAACTTCATGATTCAGAAACAAATTGGTGTCCATTTTAATGTCAGTAGATTATGTATTAATCAGTATGTGAACCATTTGAGAAAGTCTTGATAAGATTTAAGGAACTTACAATAAGATTCTTTACTCAGGAACTAGACATAAGCCATGAATCATAAGGCCTTCCCCAGGTAGTTAATTTGGAGGCCTGCCAAATGTGACCTGCAGGTTATCATTTACTAAGTAAGAATCTGCATTTTAATGTGCATGTTTTAGAAATGTGTGTTTATAGCACATTTATTTTTCTGTTCATTTTATTTACTGCTTCTTCCAAAGGTTTTCCAGCCTGCTTGTCTTCTGCTGTCAAATAAACACAAGATATCACTGGAATCAATTGCTAATCCTTTTACTGAAAGTAGATGATCATTTTTTTAAGTCTTCAAGTGTGAAGCTTCTAAGTCAGAAATTGCTCAGTCACATGTACAGTCTTAACTTTCTTTGAATACGGAAATATATTTCTAATTATTAAAAAAAACTTTTAATATACAATTTCCAAAAGTACATATTGTTTTTTTTATGTGACATATGTCCTATGGTTGTGAGTGTTGGATTATGCTTTTTATTATATACTGCATATATATATATATATATATGCATTTTATTATGAATTTCAAATTCTGTTATGCTATATTCCTGGTAAAGTATATTTCAGGAATTCAGTGGCTTTTTGTTCTGAAGACTGATGTTTCAAAGATAAAATGTTTTTAAATTCTTCTAATACTGTAGTTTGTTTTGAGCCTTCAACAAAGAACATTTTCTGATATCTCAGTGTTAACTGTAAAGAATACCTGGGTGCTTTCATTTACCCTTTCGTTATAGCAAGAGGAGAATTTGCATCAGTCTGGGTGGACAATTTTATAACGTAAGTCAATCCAGTAGTAGAACCATTGTGATGCAGCTTTGTCCAGCATTACAAATTACAGTTTAATGAGCTAGAAATAAATTTTGATTAGTTCTGTCTTTTTGTTCTTAGATTAATTGTAGAGCAGTTTCTTGCATGCTGACTCAGCACTTGTTAGCACTTTTCTCCATTTAAGTTGGCATTTTATCTCCTCCACTCTTCTCCCTTGACATAGTACAACTAGCCTCCATATTGAAATTAATCAGAATAACATAAAACAAGTTGCCTTGTATGCTTCAATGACAAAAATTAATTAGTTCATGATTAAGGATGATGATGTGGCGTTGAATTTCCAACCATGTCATTTTCTCACACATCTTGTGACATTTTGCAACAGTTCCCTCATTGCTAGTTATATTTTTATAATGTAGTGCTAGTGGAAATTATTTTCTGCAGTTGAAATTGTTTATGCATGTTAAAGAGACACATGAGCCTTTTGGGAAAGGAAACCATTTTGGAAGAAGTAGTGATTTGTTTTGACTTCCACACTAACCTATGTGTTAAATGAGATTGACTAGTCAGCATGGACATAGGTAAAAGTGAAACCCTCTAATTCGAGGAATTTTTCACATAAATGTACAAGGTAGTATCTCACTCCTAAGTCTCATATTATTTAAATTAAAGGCATATTCCCTGGCTATGCCAGAGTAAGAATGAACCTCTTACTCCATTTAATGATGTGAAATACAGTGTTCATGGTGTCTAACCCTTTTATTTATTTATTTATGATGCAGAAAAATTACTTTTTTGAAGAAATAATGACTGAAAGATTTCCAAGTTTGGTGCAAATCCACAGAACACAAGACCGTAATACAACACAAAACAACACAAGAGAGCAATTGAACAGTCTCCTTGGGCTTCTTCAAACCTTTGAATAACTTCCTACTTTATAATAACTTGACCCTGAACCTTTACTTTCTTCTGATTTTCATCCATTAAATTATGCCTGAAGTATTGCTTTCTGACTGTTGATTTATTTGGATTGGCTTTTAATTTTGCCAAGCAGTCTACCTAAATCAGCGTCTTTCACTGCAGCAACTAGAACACCCAGCCTGGACTTTCTTGATCCCAGGTTCCTGCTTATCTCACAGAAGGAAATGGTCACAATCTGACCCCTACAAATTTTAAATCTTTTGCTTCTCATGAGTTAATGGCTAAAGCTCGAAAAATGAAGAAATAGCATTCAATGTTTGAACGTTCCCTTCTTTAGAAAAAGCTGGAACAGGAGGTTTAGGGTGCATCTCTTGTCTTACTGAAGTGAAACACAGTGAGGAGAACCACTTTTCAGAGCCTATTTAGGCCTCCTGAAAATGATAAGCAGTGCATGTGATGAAAAGGTAAGCATGACTGCTGGAGGCTTTAAGCTTCATCACAACAATTAAATGACAAAGTATGTAAAATGTCCTGACTTGAATTTCCCAATAACTATTCATTTTCAGGGGGAGATATTTTTCTATTTTCTGTAGGTATTATAGAAGTTCTTTCTAGCTTCTGAATTCTTGGTTACTTATCCTGTCTCACCCTGCCCCAGCTGAGTCTTAGAATTAAGGACAGAGATTCATGTCCCCATTTCAGTGGGAACCTAGTCGCCCTCAAACTCATATCTAATTTTTGGAAGCCTTCTCTGGAAACAGTGGTGAGACAGGGAACTCTTATCACATCCACTTCTATTTTTGAAGACGCTACCTGAAAAACAGTCAGAGACCTCGTGAGAGTATACTTTGGCCTAGAATGATTGTGATGAACTAAAATTTCAGCTCACATCAGGTCTTGCTATCTAGGTTAAAACCAAGAAAAGCAGCTTTATGTGGTTAGTAGGTACATGAATGCTTGTGTCTACAGACCTAAAAATTCAGGGCATCTGAGGGCAATCCTTTCTTTAAAAAGAAAAAAATCTAATATTTAACTGTCCATTTACTATTTGCCAGATACTGTTTTATCCACTTTTCTATAGAATCATGTTTAATCCTTAAAACTGAGTATCAGATTCAGGCTTAGATATGTTACATAACCGAAGTTCGCTTAGGTACTACCTGGTGGAACTAATATTTGACCTCAGAGTTGTCTAACTTCAGAGACCAGTGTACCACGTGTGATTTGGTGCAGCAGGAAGAGCTAAGGAGTCTTCCTCTAAATTGAATGTAAAAGAAGAACCCACTTGGAAAAGCTTGCCTCAACATATTTCAGTTGTCTGTTATGGCATTTTCGAAACGTTGAAGGCCACCTGCAACAATTTATGATGACTCCAATCCTTCCTATTTACCATCACCTATAGCAAATGATCTTTGGTCACAATGTCAGGTAACCTGAGAGAAAAAGCTGGATCAGGAGGTGTAGGGTGCATCTCTTGTCTTACTGAAGTGAAACAGTGAGGTGAGCTACTTTTCAGTGCCTATTTAGGCCTCCTGAAAATGATAAGCAATGCGTATGATGAAAGGTTGCTGCCCATTCTTCTGTCCTTTAAATATTCCTGAAATATTATTCATCCAGATCCAATCTCCAAGCTACCCTGCTCAATCAAGTATTGACAAGACTGTCCTGCTGGTGGTTGGCACCCCATGAATATGTCACATTTTAATTTTTTTTTGCTGGCCAACCAAACCCAATTACTCTGTTTATCATTAAGGCCTTCTATTACCCCAAGATTTCAAGACTTCAGATATTTGAGTTCAGCCTTCAGTTGTTTTCCTGGTTTTGATATTCTGAGCCCATTATCAGTGATCAGTGACTGGAAGCATATCAACTAAATCCTTGGAGTTGAGAGGGCCTTGCATAACAGTATGGAGTTCCCACAATAAACTTCACTTGTTATTTTTCACAACACCTCCATCCAGAAAATGCACTTTTGCAGCCATTAAAGCATTTATTCTTGATGTCCCTGACTTGATACATCATTAACCTGTTAGTATATGGAACTATTGCCTAATAAGAAGTTACTTCCAATATGGAAAAATAGTATATAAGAATGGGCTAATGGAAAAAAAAAGACTCATGTTCATGGTCGGTGGGATGCTGTGAACCCAAGCAGAGGGTTTCTCTAGTTTTGATTTAGGCAGAAATACTGTCCACCCACATAGAAAACTGGAGGTTTCTTGTTCTCCATTGTATAGGCTCCCTTTGTTTAGGTAAGGTATTGCAAACACTTGGCATACTTTGTTAAGGGTTAATCTTTTATCTCTGAGAGTGGTAGCTGATTAATCATACTGCTATAATACCTTGCACTTTGCTCTAACCTCATATTCTTTGCCATAATCTAAGCGTCTCCTAGTGTTATAGGGAATGTCATATAAGATGAAAACTCCTTGCCATTCCTTCCTATTTCAGATTGATGACTGATCTAGTTTGGCTGTGTCCACACCCAAATCTCATCTTAAAGCTCCCAAAATTCCCATGTGTTGTGGGAGGGACCTGGTGGGAGATGATTGAATTATAGGGCAGGTCTTTCCTGTCCTGTCCTCATGATAGTGAATGGGTCTCACCAGATCTGATGGTTTTAAAAATGGGAGTTTCCCTGCACAAGCTCTCTTTGCCTGCCACCATCCATGTAAGATTTGACTTGCTGCTCTTTGCCTTCTGCCATGATCGTGAGACCTCCCCAGCCATGTAGAACTGTGAGTCCAATTATACCACTTTCTTTCGTAAATTGCCCAGTTTTGGGTATGTCTTTATCAGCAGCATGGAAACAGACTAATACAATGACATAGACTTGGCTATTTGCCTAGCTTTTTGTTTTAGTTTTGTTATCTCTTGGACTGACTCTGTTTAATATGCTGCAGCACAGTCTTGTTTCCTTTCCAGACTCCTTTCCAGTCTTCTTCAAGTGTTTCTTGGTGATCATGTACCTCTCTCTCATGTACTTGGGCTTGTGACGAGTGACCTAGTAATCCCACATATGTCTCCCAGAACAAATAGATTTGATAATGAAAAAATAACAATTATTATTATGATCTAATACTGTGAAAGAAACTACTGATAAAATGAAAGAGAAAAGGTAATATCTCATAAATTTTGAATGAAAATGAATGTAAGACTGAACATCAAAGCTAATCAAGAGACGAAAGGATGGAGGCCAGAGTACAGGAGAAAATGATGAAGGCCATTTCTAATGTGTCTTCTTTTCTTCCTTTTATTAATAAGTAATTATTTTATAGTATAATTAATCTCTCACCAAAAATAATCTCCCATTAGACATTTAAACTTCTTCCCAAGTAGTTCTAGTCTCTCTCCATCTCACTGGAAGAAATGGTAATAAGAGCGAATGTAAAGGCGAAGGTTATAAAAGGATTTCAATTTCCTTTATTAAATGACTTATTATTTTCACTAAGCTTTCCTCAAATGAACATACTCAGACATTCTATCCAAGTCTTCTCACTATGCAAGTAGCCATTCAAATTTCCATCTTGCCTAAATATTACTTTTCAATTTTTCTTGTTTTCAGAGATACAAAGAAAATAAAAGGAAATGTTCCATTGAATCCCTCAACATTTTTATTATAATTGAAAAAGATAACATCTTAATGCTATTTATGTCTTAGCTGTTTGGAATGAAAGGTCAACGGAAAAAAAATACTATTTTCTTGTGCTCCATCAGAAGTACATATTTTTTATTTTCTTGCTGGCAGATTCTTTCAGTTTTAGTAAGGATAATTTTGAGGGCGTATATGTTATTATGCATTGAAACATATTTTTCAAAATTAGTCTCAGAATCAGATGAAGCTAATTAGCTCCTAGAGTTCAGACATGAACATTTGCCTAAAGGAAACACTAAAAAAATATATGTCACTTTCAAATAGAATGACTATTAGTTGCATAAACAAACGTATTATTTACCAAGTAGAAATTTAGTCTAAAATATTTTTCAGTAAATAATTTTGAAATTAGTATGTATAGGTTATGATTTAGTTTACACAGACTTGAGCCTTTGCTGTTTCATACTATCATTTTGTTTATAATCTATTAATAAAGACTAATTTGATTTAGATCAATCTCAGAACACTAAGATTATCAGACAATGATTATTCCTTAATCACCTGATTAAATTGTTAAGGAAACCTGCTGTCTCTTTAATCACAAAAGAGACACATCATTCTTATTAAGAAGCAAGAAAAGACAGAAACAAGATTCAGAAACAAATTACATTTTCTTGTGGTAATAATTTTTGAGGCGCTGAAATTGCATTGTATAATTTTACCTCTTGTATTTTCACACTGATGTACACTTATCCATTCCTTAGTTACGTATAGAGCTCTACTTGAGCCTATTCACAAGAACCTTTGTTCTTTGAATTACTTATATTTTATGTGGAAAGGAAGTTAATTGTGAAAGAAGTTAACAATAATATGATGGCTCTTGCTAACCTAATCTTACCCACTTTTTCTGATTCCTCTGCCTGTTAGAATTATAATAAAGTTAAAATGTAACAAGTTAAGCAACTAAGGTGTTTTTCAGTAGGTGGATCAACTGTGATACATTCAGACAAAAGAATATTATTCATTGTTAAAGATTAATAAGCTTTCAAGCCATGAAAAGACATGGAGGAAACTTAAATGCATATTACTAAGTAAAAGAAACCATTCTGAAAAGGTGAAGTACTGTGGTATTTCATATATGACATTCTGAAAAAAGCAAAACTATGGAGACAGTAAAAAGACAGTTGCCAGGGGATGGGGGAAGAAGGGATGAATAGGCAGAGCACAGGGACTTTTACGAGAGCGAAATTATTCTGTATGATATTATGATAGTGGATATCTGTCATTATACTTTTAGCAAAACATATAGGAATTACAACACCAAGACTGAACCTTAATGTAAACTATGGACTTTGATTGAAAATTATGTGTCAGTGTAGGTCCACTGATTATAATAAATGTACTATTCTGGTGCGGGAATGTTGATAGTTGGGGGAGGCTGGGCACGTGTGATGTCAGAGCATAAATGAAAGCTCTGTGTAGTTTCTGTTCAATTTTGCTAAGAACCTAAAAACTACTCTAAAAAATGAAATATATAAAAGAAAAAAATTTTGGCCAGTTTGTATGGTTATACCTAAGAAGAATAGGCATATTTATGGTGATCATTTTTTTTTTTTTTTTTTTTTTGAGACAGAGTCTTGCTCTTGTTGCCTAGCCTGGAGTGCAGTGGCGCAATCTCGGCTCACTGCAACCTCTGCCTCTCGGGTTCAAGCAATTCTCTTGCCTCAGCCTCCTGAGTAGTTGGGATTACAGGTGCCCACGACCATGCTCAGCTAGCATTTTGTATTTTTTAGTAAAGATGGGTTTTCACCATGTTGGCTAGGGTGGTCTCAAACTCCTGACCTCAGGTGATCCACCTACCTTGGTCTCCCTAAGTGTTGGGATTACAGGCGTGAGCCACTTTGCCTGGCTGGTATCACTTTTTAAGGGACAATTATCTGAACCTGTGGCTTATCAAAGATTTATTTTCTCTTTTATGATCTCATTCATGGACAGAGAACAAACGTTGTTATCTTATTCCTTAATAAGTTATTTATAAATAAATGGACAGTATTTTATAAAATAATTATATGTAAAAATCATTTGACACAAAATTTACATTTATTTATAATTCATATGCTATCAAAATTGGTATATTATCTTACTATTATCTGAAGAGCTCAACTTGCCAAGGATTATTGATGCTTATTTTCTTTAAACTTACATTTGCATTTCAGTTTGCTAGAGAGACTATATGGTATAACAGACATTGCTTTTCTGGTTCATCCAAGCTGTTTCAGCTGGTTAAATATAGGCTTCTAATTTCTATGTCTGTGCTTGGTAATGAAAGCAAAAAAATTTTATATTCTTTCATGATTAGGAATACCGGGGTTATAGTGAATATTCGAGTACTTTCTTTTATCTTTGAGAAGTATTATTTGACTTAATTGGTAACCAAATGTTCATTAAGTCATCATTAAGTACATTAGGAATCTGTTCATGTGACAATGTAGAAATCCACTTTAGAAAATACATGATGTCTTGTTCATATTGTTCCTTTAAGAATTTTTGCTTCTCACTCTCACTCCCCAAATCCATTTAGGGCAGGACGATTAACAAACAATCTAGTTTTGCCTCCTAAAGATTAATGTGCCCTAATGTATATTCCCTTGGCCTCAGATATTAATAAATATTATGTGGGAACATTTTGTCATCAAATACACATGAGAAATCCTGAGTTAAGCAGGGTTTTTAATTGTAAGATTTTTAAGACTCTTTAATTTGTTAACATGAAATATTAATTTCTAACACAGGGAAGTAGAGTGTTTTTCGCCATGGGTATATTTTTTTAAAAGAGTATACTGCAGGGTGAGCATGTCATGGAATGAACTTTGGAAAATGCTGATCTGGAATATTCAGGGGATTAACGAAGATATCACTTAACTGTTGCACCATTTGTAAATTGTAAGAAATTATCCTCAACAATTTTCTTCTTTAGTTCTGAGGGGTAAAATCTCAAAAATGTTTTCTTCTTCTAAATTCTCATACACGTTAAAAGGTTCCTAAATCACTGTGTTACTAAATTTATTCTCTACCTGTCACATAAATCATGAATTATAATAGAAACCTGACCCATGATACATAACATGCATTATATTTTAATATAATATATTATATTATAATTTTCTCAAAATTTTTCATAAAAATTGACATTCTCAAATGACCAAAGAACTCCCAGAGGGTTTATAATAAGATATAATGATATAATAGTATATAATATATAATAATGGATAGTACATATAATAATGTCTGCAATATGTAATAACACTATATAATAATACATTATTAGTATTCTCTCAAGAAGAGTCTATCAGTTTCAGAAATGTCAAATTTAACAAAATTGGTTTGCCTTGCTCTTTTAATAAAAAAGAGACATTTTATTATTTTCATCAATACTCTAAAAGCTTGAAAAAGCGTGTCTATAGCTTGAAAAGGTGTTTATATAATTTTAACTGGAAGAATAGCAGATGTACTATTAATATTATTATAGGAAACTAATCTTTCCCATGATAAACTTGGGAAAAGGATTCTGAAGTTAAACTATTAAAATATACCCAGAAGTAATACAATTAGCTATAGGTGAAAGGGAAATAAAATTTAAATGAGCAACTGACATATCTATAAGCTATAGATACCTTTTATCACCATCAAAACCAAGGTGAATCTCAAACTGTAATCTCTGGCAAGACAGGTTGACATATGATTTAAATTTACTCTGCAGAAAATAGGGATCTGGCAAGATGGCTGAATAGGAACAGCCCTGGTCTGCTGCTCAATGAGACCAACACAGAAGGCAGATGATCTCTGCATTTCCAACTTATTTACACAGTTCATCTCACTGGGACTGGTTAGGCAGTGGGTACAGCCCATGGAGGATGAGGAGAAGCCGGGTTGGGCGTTGCCTCACCTGGGAAATGCAAGGTGTCGGAGAACCTCCTTCCCTCAGCCAAGGGAAGCTGTGAGGGACTGTGCTATCTGGCCTGGATACTATGCTTTTCCCATCATTTGGGTAATGTGCAAATCAGGGGATTACCTCGTGTGCCTATACCACCAAGGTCCTGGGTTTTAAGCACAAAACTGGGCAGCTGTTTGGGCAGACACTGAGCTAGCTGCAGGAGTATTTTCCTACCCAAGTGGCACCTGAACCTCAGCAAGACAGAACCGTTCACTCCCCTGGAAAGGGGGCTGAAGCCAGGGAGTTAAGTGTCTTGCTCAGCTGGTCCCACTCCCATGGGGCCCAGCCAGCTAAGAACCACTGTCTTGAAATTCTCATTGCCAGCACAGCAGTCTGAGGTCTACCTGGGATGATCGTGCTTGGTGGGGGAGGAGTATCTACCATTAATGAGGCTTGAGTAGGCAGTTTTCCCCTGACAGTGCTAAGGAGGCCAGGAGGTTTGGACTGGGCAGAATTCACCACAATACAGCAAAGTGGCTGTGGCCAGACTGCCTCTCTAGATTCCTTTTCACTGGGCAGGGCATCACTGAAAGAATGGCAGCAGCCTCAGTCAGGGGCTTATAGATAAACCCATCTTCCTGGGACAGAGCACCTGGGGGCAGGGTCATCTGTGGGTACAGCTTCAGAGGACTTAAACCTTTCTGCTTGCCAGCTCTGAAGAGAGCAGCTGATCCCAACAAGGAGGATTCTTACAGCACAGTGCTCTAGCTCTGCTAAAGGACAGACTGCCTCCTCATGTGGGTCCCCAACCTGCATGCCTCCTGACTGGGAGAGACCTCCCAACAGAGGTTGACATGACATCTTGTACAGGAGAGCTCTGGGTGGGATCAAGCCAGTGCCCTCCTGGGACAAAGCTTCCAGAGGAAGGAGCAGGCAGCAATCTTTGCTGTTCTGCGGGCTCTGCAAGTGATACTCAGGTGAACAGGGTCTGGAGTGGACTTCCAGCAAACTGCAGCAGACCTGCAGAAAAGGGTCTGTTAGAAGAAAAACTAATAAACAGAAAGCAACAACATCAACATCAACAAGAAAGACACCCACACAAGAACCCTATGCAAAGGTCATCAGCCTCTAAGATCAAAGGTAGGTAAATTCATAAAGATGAGAAAAAAATAGCACAAAATTGTTGAAAATTCCAAAAAACCAGAATGCCTCTTCTCCTCCATAAGATGGCAACCCCTCTCCAGCAAGGGCACAAGACTGGATGGAAAATGAGACTGACGATTCACAGAAGTAGGCTTCAGAAGGTGAGTAATAACAAACTCCTCTGAGCTAAAGGAGCATGTTCTAACCCAATGCAAAGAAGCTAGAACCTTGATAAAAGGTTACATGAACGGCTAACTAGAATAACCAGTGTAGAGAGAAACATAGATGACCTGATGGAGCTGAAAAACACAGCACTAGAACTCCATGAAGCATACACAAGTATCAATAGCCAAATTGATCAAGCAGAAGAAAGGATATCAGAGATTGAAGACCAACTTACTGAAATAAGGACAAGATTAGAGAATAAAGAAAGCAAAGGAATGAACAAAGCCTCCAAGAGATATGGGACTACATAAAAAGACCAAACCTATGATTGATTGGTGTACTTGAAAGTGATGGGGAGAATGGAATCAAGTTGGGAAACATACTTCAGGATATTATCCAGGAGAGCTTCCCCAACCCAATGAGACAGGTCAACATTCAAATTCAGGAAATACAGAGAACACCACTAAGATATTCCTCAAGAAAGCAACCCCAAGACATATAACCATCAGATTCTCCAAGGTTGAAACAAAGGAAAAAATGTTAAGAGCAGCCAAAGAGAAAGGTCAGGTTACCTACAAAGGGAAGACCATCAGACTAACAGTGGATCTCTCTGCAGAAATCCTATAAGCCAGAAGAGAGTGGGGGACAATATTCAACATTCTTGAAGAAAATAATTGTAAACCCAGAATTTCGTATCCAGCCAAACTAAGCTTCATAAGTGAAGGAAAAATAAAATCCTTTACAGACAAGCAAATGCTGAGGGATTTTGTCACCACCAGGCCTGCCTTAAAAGAGCTTCTGAAGGAAGTACTAAACATGGAAAGGAAAAAACAGCACCAGCCACTAAAAAAACACACCAAAATATAAAGACCAATGAGATTATGAAGAAACTGCTTCAACTAATGTACAAAATAACCAGCTAGCATCATGATGACAAGATCAAATTCACATATAACAATATTAACCTTAACTATAAATGAGCTAAATGCCCCAATTAAAGACACAGACTGGCAAATTGTATTAAGAGTCAAGACCCATTGGTGTGCTGAATTCAGGAGACTCATCTCATGTGCAAAGATTCACATAGGCTCAAAATAAAGGGATGGAGAAATATTTATCAAGCAAATAGAAAGCAAAAATAAAATAAATAAATAAATAAAGCAGGGGTTGCAGTCCTAGCCTATGATAAAAGAGGCTTTAAACCAACAAAGATCAAAAAAGACAAAGGAGGGCATTACATAATGGTAAAAGGATCAATGCAACAAGGAGAGCAAACTTTCCTAAGTAGATATGCACCCAATACAGGAGCACCCAGATTTATAAAACAAGTTCTTAGAGACCTACAGACTTACACTACCACACGATAATAGTGGGAGGCTTTAACACCCCACTGTCAATATTAGACAGATCAATGAGACAGAAAATTAACAAGCATGTTCTGGACTTGAATTCATCTCTGGACCAAGTGGACCTAATAGTTATCTACAGAACTCTCCACCCCAAATCAACAGAATTCTCATTCTTCTCAGTACTACATAGCACTTATTCTAAAATTAACCACACAGTTGGAAGTAAAACACTCCTCAGCAAATGCAAAAGAATGGAAATCATAACAAACAGTCTCTCAGACTACAGTGCAATCAAATTAGAACTCAGGATTAAGAAGCTCACTCAAAACTACACAACTACATGGAAATCAAACAACCTGCTCCTGAATGACTCCTGGGGAAAAAAAATTCAGGCAGAAATAACAGTTATTTGAAACCAGTGAGAACAAAAATACAACATACCAGAATCTCTGGGACACAGCTAAAGCAGTGTTAAGAGGGAAATTTATAGCAGTAAATGCCCACATCAGAAAACTGGAAGGATATAAAATCAACACCTGAACATCACAATTAAAAGAACTAGAAAAGCAAGGGAAAACAAATTCAAAAGCTAGCAGAAGACAACAAATAACTAAGATCAGAGCAGAACTGAAAGAGGTAGAGACACAAAAAAACCTTCAAAAAATCAATGACTCAAGGAGCATGTATTTTTGAAAAGATTAACAAAATAGACCACTTAGCTAGATTAATAAAGAAGAAAATACAGAAGAATCAAGTAGACACGATTCTTCAAGGACCTAGAAATAGAAATTCCATTTGATCCAGCAATCCCATTACTGGGTATATATCCAAAGGATTATAAATCGTTCTGCTATAAGGACACATGCACACGAATGTTCATTGCAGCACAGTTTACAATAGCAAAGACCTGGAACCAACTCAAATGCCCATCGATGATAGACTGGACAGGGAAAATGTGGCACATATACACCATGGAATATTATGCAGCCATCAAAAACGATGAGTTCGTGTCCTTTGCAGGAACATGGATGAACCTGGAAACCATCATTCTCAGCAAACTGACACAAGAACGGAAAGTCAAACACTGCATGTTCTCACTCATAGGCGGGTGTTGAACAATGAGAACACATGGACACAGGGAGGGGAGCATCACACACTGGGGTCTGTCGGGGGAAAATAGGGAGGGACAGCAGGGGGTGGGGATTTGGGGAGAGATACCATGGAGAGAAATGCCAGATATAGGCGATGGGGAGGAAGGCAGCGAATCACACTGCCATGTGTGTACCTATGCAACAATCTTGCATGTTCTTCACATGTACCCCAAAACCTAAAATGCAATAAAAAAATATATATATATATATATATATAAATGATAAAAGGGATATCACCACTGATCCCACAGAAATATAAACTATTATCAGAGAATACTACAAACACATCTATATGAATAAGCTGAAAACCTAGAAGAAATGAATAAATTCCTGGACACATACACCCTCCCAAGATAAACCAGAAGAAGTTTGTGCCGCATCCCGTGCTGCACAATGGTTCAAGGACCTAAGAGGGAATGGTGGGGGATAAAGACACAGACACAGAGATACAGAAAGCTGGGCCAGGCTGTCTGGGACTCTCTCTGGCCCCAGCCTGTCTCAGTGTACTTTATTTTATAAGTTCATAAAGGCACATAGCAGAGGGAGGGTGCAGTTACTTAGAACAGCCTTTGGTTATTATTCTCATACTTCAGTTAAAAACTGTCTTGCAGCAAGGTTAGCAAAAGCTGGCTCTCTCTCTAGGCACATCTCTTCTCTCCAAGACATACACATCCTCCTACTGTGGTTTCACTTCCCTGAAGTTCAACCAAAGTTCACAGCAAAAGTTCACTACAAAAGAGGTGTGTTGTTCCGGCTCCCTATTGAAGTTAAATCCCTGAACAGACCAATAACAAGTTCTGAAGTTGAGGCAGTAATTAACAGCCTACCAACCAAAAAAACCCAGGACTAGATGAATTCACAGCACAATTCTAACAAAGGTACAAAGAGGAGCTGGTACCATTCTTTCTGAAACTATTCCAAACAATAGAAAAAGAGGGATTCCTCTCTAATTTATTTTATGAGGCCAGAATTATCCTGATACCAAAACGTAGCAAGGACCCAGCAAAAAACTAAAATTTCAAGTCAATATTTGTGATGAACATTGATGTAAAAATCCAAAATAAATTACTGGTAAAACAAATCAAGCAGCACATGAAAAACTTTATACACTATGATCAAGTTGGCTTCATCCCTGGGATGCAAGGCTGGTTCAACATATGCAAATCAATAAACATAATCCATCACATAAAAAGAACTAATAAGAAAAACCACATGATTCTCTCAATAGATGCAGTAAAGGCCTTTGATAAAATACAACATCCCTTTATGATAAAAGCTCTCTCAATAAAGTTGGTGTCAATGGAACATATCTCAAAATAATAAGTACTATTTATGACAAAGCCATA
The DNA here is from genome assembly GCA_036589455.1 of Ateles fusciceps. NCBI lineage: Eukaryota > Metazoa > Chordata > Mammalia > Primates > Atelidae > Ateles > Ateles fusciceps. Next base: position 4,187,869 of record JAZHEH010001685.1, on the reverse strand, counting down.
GCCAATATCATACTGAATGGGCAAAAGCTAAAAGCATTTCCTTTGAAAACCAGCACAAGACAAGGATGTCCTCTCTCACCACTCCTATTCAACATAGTACTGAAAGTTCTGGCCAGGGCAATCAAGCAAGAGAAAGAAATAAAGATTATTCAAATAGAAAAAGAGGAAGGCAAATTGTTTGCAGGTGACATGAACGTATATTTAGAAAACCCCATCATCTCAGCCCAAAATCTCCTTAAACTGATAAGCAACTTCAGCAAAGTCTCAGGATACAAAAATCAATGTGCCAAAATCACAAGCATTCTTATACACCAATAACAGACGAGCAGAGAGCCAAATAATGAGTGAACTCCCATTCACAATTGCCACAAAGAGAATAAAGTACCTAGAAATACAACTTACAATGGATGTGAAGGACCTCTTGAAAAAGAACTAGAAACCGCTGCTCGAAGAAATGAAAGAGGACACAAACAAATGGGAAAAAAATCCATGCTCATGGATTGAAAGAATCAGTATCATGAAAATGGTCATACTGCCCAAAGTAATTTATAGATTCAATGCTATTCCCATTAAGTTACCGTTGACTTTCTCCAGAAAATTTTAAAAAGCTACTTTAAATTTAATATGGAACCAAAAAAGAGCCCATATAGTCAAGACAACCCTAGGCAAAAAGAACAAATCTGAAAGCATGATACTACCTGACTTCAAACCATACTACAAGGCTACAGTATCCAAAACAGCATGGTACTAGTACCAAAACAGATATATAGACCAAGGGAACAGAACACAAACCCCTGAAATAACACCACACATCTACAACCATCTGATCTTTGACAAACCTGACAAAAACAAGCAATGGGGGAAAGGACTCCCTATTTAATAAGTGGTGCTGGGAAAACTGGCTAGCCATATGCAAAAAACAGAAACTGGACCCCTTTCCTACATCTTCTACAAAAATTAACTCCAGATGGATTAAAGACTTAAATGTAAAACCTAAAACCATAAAAACCCTAGAAGAAAACCTAGGCAATACCATTCAGGACATAGGCATGGGCAAAGATTTCATGACTAAAACACCAAAAGCAATTGCAACAAAAGCCAAATTTGACAAATCAGATCTAAGTAAACTAAAGAGCTTCTCCATAGCAAAAGAAACTATCACCAGAGTGAACAGACAACATACAGAATGGGAGAAAATTTTTGCAATCTATCCATCTGACAAAAGTTTAATATCCAAAATCTACAAGAAACAAATTTACAAGAAAGAAACAACCCCATCAAAAAGTGGGCAAAGGATATGAACAGACACTTCTCAAAAGAAGACATTTATGCAGCCAATAAACATGAAAAAAAACCTCATCATCAGTGGTCATTAGAGAAATGCAAATCAAAACCACAATGACATACCATCTCATGCCTGTTAGAATGGTGATCATTAAAATGTCAGGAAACAACAGATGCTGGTAAGGCCATGGAGAAACAGGAACGCTTTTGCACCGTTGGTGGGAGTGTAAATAGTCCCACTGTTGGTGGGAGTGTAAATTAGTAAATTATGGAAGGAAGTGTGGCAATTCCTCAAGGATCTAGAATCAGAAAAACCATTTGACCCAGCAAACCCATTACTGATTATATAGCCAAGGGATTACAAATCATTCTACTATAAAGACACATGCACACATATGTTTATTGTAGCACTATTTGCAATAGCAAAGACTGGTAACCAACCCATATGCCATCAATGATAGACTGGATAAAGAAAATGTGGCACATATACACCATGGAATACTATGCAACCATTAAAAGAATGGATTCATGTCCTTTTCAGGGACATGGATGAAGCTGGAAACCATCATTCTCAGCAAACTAACACAGGAATAGAAAAGCAGACACCACATGTTCTCACTCATAAGTGGGAGTTGAACAATGAGAACACATGAACACAGGGAGGGAACATCACACACCAGGGCTTGTTGAGGGGTGGGGGACAAGGGGAGGGAGAGCATTAGGACAAATACCTAATGCATTGGGAGCTTAAAACCTAGGTGACAGGTTGACAGGGGCAGCAAACTACTATGGCACATGTATACCTATGTAACAAACCTGCAAGTTCTGCACATGTGTCCCACAACATAAAAAAAAAAAAAAAAAAAGTGAAAAGGGTTTCCCCCTTATGAAACTACAAAAAAAAAAAAAAAAGGCAGATAGCCTTATTTCTAAATTTCCAAGTGTCTAGCCATTTGTTTCAATATGATTTATAATCACGTTTTTCTTCTCACTTTGAAGTGATAATTCCTTCTGCAGTAGACAGAATATGTATATCACAGTTACCCACATCTTCACAAAACTGTAAATATCTTAGGTCACAAGGCAAAGGAAAATTAAGGTTGCTAATTAGATGAACCTGTGATGCGGCTCGTACCGCCTGGATTTTCCAGGTGGGCGCAATTGTAATCACAAGAGTACTTGTAAATGGAAGAGGAAGGCGGAAGGGTCGGAGTCGGAGAAAGAGTTGAGAATGCTATGCTGCTTGCTTTGAATGTGGGGGCAGGGGCCATGAGACAAGCAAAGGCAGCCTCTAAAAGCTGGAAAAGGCAAAAAAAGCAGATTCTCCCCACAGCCTCCTAAAGTCACGCAGCACGGTCAACACCTTGATTTCAGCCCAGAGAGACCCAGTTTGGACTTCTAATTTCCAACTGTAAGGTAAGAAATTTGTATTGTTTTTAAAAAATTACCATGTAGAAAGCTATCCAATTACATTGTACTCTCTGGTGAAAACCTGTACGTTTGTAATTGAGTTTTAGTCTGGAGAGTCACCCAAAGTGAATTGCTTTTCGGAGTGCTCTGGGGAAATTCTGAAAAAAAATTCAGTTCTCCACATTTGGAGATTCTGATTGAGTAGGTACAGGATGGGGGCCCCAAAATTTATATTTTTAAACAAATCCTAGTGGATTATTATGCACCCATTCTGGTGCTTTTTTTTTTTTTGTCAGCCTGCTTTTGGGAACCACTGTTGCAGAGCTATGAAAACCCAAAGAGCCAGAAGCGAGCAACGTTTATCCATCAGTAACTAGAGAGGAGACCGGGAATCTGGTGGGCATGAATGTAGTCAAAAGATAGTTTTAATCTGTGTGGATCAGGTGTAATCAATCAAGTTACCAGTGTTCTCATCTCTCTTTGCCTATATTCCAGCCTTCAGTTTACTAATTCAAATAATGAATTATAAATTGCAGGAAGATTTTGTCATGGCTGTCACATGAGTACTGCAGTTAAATGAAAGTCATATTATTGATTATAAAATAATAAACTTGATTAACCTGATTCATCAACCCTAAGCCTTTCAACAACAGAACTGTGTAGACCCAGAGAGCCTAACTCTTGGTAATAACAAGTCCATCAGGAAAATGCCACTTGGGGGGCCACTCTGGAGGCAGACATTGGTTTTTCTCCTGCTCAGTCCTGAAGGGGAGAAGGAATTTCAGGTCCTTCATTATATCCCTAACCTAAGTCTCTCACCCTCTTAGGTGTCCTATCACAGGTCGGGTTCTCTGAAAATAAGAGGAAGAGATAAATAAATTGAAAAACGAACACTAATTAGTAAATTATTTCTATTATATGGGTAATTTTATGATGATGATGATAATTACTATAGATTGTTCCAATTGTTGGTTGGGCACAACTTGCCTACTTTGCTCTTCATTGCCATACGTAAGCACCAGAAATACAGTAAAAAGTGGCATATTTGATCAGTTTTGTCGTTTACTTTCTGGATTAGCCACAGGACCAGATTATTAATCTTAAGTAACAAATCAAAACAAATCAATTTGCTCTAGTAGGTATACTTTGCATCCAGGTATACTGGAATGTTTTGCAACCACAAAGAAGAATGAGATCATGTTTTCTGCAGGAGCATGGCTGGAGCTGGAGACCATTATCCTTAGAAAACTAACACAGAAACAGAAAACCAATACTGCATGTTTTCACTTATAAGTGGGAGCTAAATGATGAGAACACATAGAAGGGAAAAGCAGACACTGGGGCTAGCTGGAGGATGGAGGGTGGGAGGAGGGAGAGGATCATGAAAAATAAAGGGTTCTAGGCTTAATGCCTGGGTGGTGAAATAATCTGTACAACAAACCCCCGTGATACAAGTTTGCCTATGTAACAAACCTGCACTTGTACCCCTAAACTTAGAACAGAATTTAAAAGAACCTTCTTTGGCAGTCCTCCATATTTCCTATGGACATATCACACAGCAATGATGGGCTTCCAAAACCCTAGTGCAATTTTGTGCTCATTTTTCTTCACTTTTTTCTCTTTCTTGACATCACTATGAAGTCTCATTTCCCCTGCTTATTGACATAGATTGCTTGTCTGTAATGAAGCTCTGCCTTAGAAATATCAAATATAATGAAAAAAGATGGAGAAAACGTAGCAAAGTTGGCCACTGAAATTCCTGAGGATCCCACACTTATAAAACACACAGGTTTTGCAAATTCATCAACTAAACTTTCAAATAAATGTACAATATTTTGCTCTTTTCTTTGGGCAACTTTAAGTCTTAGTTTTCTACTCTTTACTACATTAAGATCATATCACTATAAAATGTAAAAATGAACATTTGGAGAGTTTACCTAGCATATATCTATAGACCAAACTTAATCCAAATCAAGTTCTAACTTTTAAAATTTTAGCTAGGCAGTAGAAAACGAATCATTACTGTACAGAAATATTTTCTTTGTATTGACATATTACAAAATTTCCTGGAAAAGATTTTTACCTCATAAAAAGTTGGCTAACCTGAGTACCTACCTATTTGTCTCTTATCAAAATTTGAATGAATAAACATTTAAGTACTTAATCTGATAATTCATCTAAATTTTACTTTGGCTCCAATTCTATCTTATCAGAAGGTTAAAATGAATAAAATTCTTAGTTCCAGACTTTGCCTGAGGAACAAATAAACAGAGATATAATATATATGATAAAACAAAGTTTAATGATAATAATTTGAAGGAAAGTGTTCTGTTACTGTGCATTTTTTACCCATGCATAAAGAGTCTCTTTCCATCTTCTGTTTTTCAGAAACACTAGAAAACAAAACCAAAACCAAAATAAACAACAACAAAAAACATTCTGAGTGATTTTGTAGCTTGTAAATGACTTGAGAAAAACACAGTGTTTTCTACTTAAATATAAATTTAAATACACTCTAACCACCTGCTTGTGTGAGTTACTAGATTTTCAAATATATATATGTTAACCCATATAATCCTTTGCTAAGTGAATGGTTATAATCTTCCTTTTAAAGATGAGACCCTGTAGATAAGAGATACTCAATAAATTTCCCTTTCTTATGCAGCGGAGCTCCATGCTCAGAAATATTTGTTTCCAGAATTCAGCTGTTTTCTCTACATCACAGTACTTTTCAATTAGATTGTAATTTTTTTGTGTGTGAAAAGGAAAATAATTCACTTATTCATCAACCATTTATTATTCTCCAAAACCTAATCCCGTGGTAATTTGGGGGAATTACAAGCGAAGATGATAAAGAACTATCACTAACTTACTGACAAAATAGGAGAAATGAACTTTCAGTAAACAGATACCTGTTCTACTTCCAGTAGTGCCTAACTGCCTTTGACATCTTCCTGGTGATTGTTTCCCTACCTCTCTTCACTTGTTCTTTATTTTTGCACTTTTGGTGGCAATAACAACCTACAGTACTCGATGAGTCAGGGTGACTAATAGTTGTAGCAAATAACTCCAAACTCTTTTGACTTAGCACAACACAACACAAGATCATTTTTTACTCATGGTAGTGTGCAAGTTGGACCTGCGCTACTGAGAGAGACGAGTAGTGGAAGGCACTCTGCTTCAATCATTCAGGGATTCAGTCTTTCCATTCATTTGTAGAACTATCTTCTGCACAAGACCTACAAGATTGCCCCTGAATTAGAAGAATAAAGATGCAGAAAAGATTTTATTCAGCTAATTTTCTTCAACACACCATTGGTTAAAAGGTAATCGCTTGGCCCACCTCAGAATGGGCAGGGGTTGGAAAATGTGACTTAGCTGCATTCCTAATAGGAATGTAATTCTGTGAACATAAAACACAGTCTTTGGCACAAATACTTTTGCCCCATGTTATTTTAAGGGGTTTGATTAACAGAAAATAATGCCTACAATGCAGATCAAAACATAGTTTATAGAGTGCATGTGGGCATGGAGAAAACCTGGATTTCTCATGTGTAAGAACCCATACCCCTCAATTTTAGCCTCTCATATTCCCATGTTCTTTCATGCCTCATTTCCTGCTTAGTCTCAGCAATAGCAGGGAAAATTTACATTTATGTTCAGTCTCCCCACAATTTCCAAAAATGCACCCCAAGACAGTTTCAGTTCAGGGATCCATTTTTAATGTCTGTCTCAGAGTGACAGACCTGTTCAGTGATGTTGGTTATGTTTCATTTACTAATCCAATTTTTCAAAAATGTGTGTTTGATATCTACTCTGTGCCAAGCATAATATTAAGGTCTGAATATGTATATACATACACATTCATATATATATACACACACACACACATATATGTATATATATACATACATATATGTGTGTGTATATATATGACTGCTGTTTTATATACATGTGTATGTAAAACAGTAGTCAAAATAGATATCACCCTTGATGTCCTAGAATTTATAGCTTAGCTGGTGGGGTGTGGGGGAGAAGATATTAATGAATGTCATGAAATGCACATACTGTACTTCTAAAAGTTGACATATGTCATGAAGGAAAGTGCTGAGAGCTATGGAGTAGAATACAAGGGGCTTGTCTTAATTTTTGGTGATGTTTGAGAACTGAGGAATAAATGGGAATTAACTAGGCAAGTAGAGAGGAGTCTGGAGCAAAGGAAATCCTCTTCCCAGCCCTACTTCCAGTACAAATGACTCTGTTTCCTCCATTTACCACCTCCGAAAAGCCATAGACCCTGTAGTAGCAATTGTATATCTAGATTTTCCACCAGTGCCATAGGATAGAAAAGTCATATGAATCATCTGTCTCCAGGGAGAGGAGAAGTAGGTCTCTCATGATGAATAGCAATGTAATCTTCTGTGAATCTAGCCCTTTAACAATCTAGATAGAAAACTAAATTCTGTTTAGGTGAGGCTTCTCCATGGCTTTTCTGACCACCAAGATCCTCTAACATCCTTTTCTAGCCACTCCTAAATAAGTCTTACTGCACATTTTATAAGAAATGGCATGAGTAAAACATTGATATAATTCTATTGGCATTCAACTATGAAATAATTCTTGAACTAAGTGAGTATAACAAAGTGTTCATTTAAGTACTAGAAAGTGCTTCGAACAATGAAGAAAGAAATAAGCTTGGGAGTGAGCACATCAATCCTATAGTGGTCAAGGCCAATGCTTTACAGATAGGAAGAGAAAATTATAATTAGCTTCAAAACAGCTATAGTCAGTTTGTGTGGATCTGGCTAATATTGATGCCAATTGGAAGTCAAGAATTGATTAGCACTCAATAACTACTTTTAGTTTTTGTTTTATTTGTAGAATATTAAAAATTTAGATTCCTCAAGCAATGATTAATCTGAATACAGGTATTAGTAGCCGAAATAGTATATTAATTTTTATTTACACATCTGAAAGATAAAAAAGTAATTTATAGCAGGCTTATAAAATTCAAGCAGTGTTGAAATTATAATGGACACTAATGACATTTAATCAAGGCTAAGCCCATTTGCTGGATAAACAATTTTAATTCATGTTAGAAGTGTAAACAGTATAATTTATGAATTTAATTTGGTCTCTACTTGGATACCAGCTGACATTTTGTTTTTATGCTAGTCAGTAGCATGATGAAATATTTCCATATTTTAAAAATTTTTGTTGTTGGCTGTTTTTTTGTTTTGTTTTGTTTGCTTGTTTCTTGGTTTTGGTTTGTTGAATGGATTTTTTAAAAAATAGTTCATAATTTATTGAAATATTTTATTTGATAGGATGACTGTTACCTAAGTTCTAGGCAATGCTTTACACATCTTCAAAATTAAAAATAAAACATGTTCCAATGAGCAAATATTAGATCAAACGCAGTGATTAGAAAATGTGCTCCTGCTGTATTTTGAGGTAGAACATGAGTCAGGAGCTTTAGGAAGCATATTTTCCCCATCAGCCAACAGCTTTTGGAAGCAATTTTCCCCGAGAATAAGTAACTGTTATTTTGTATCACCGTATATTCGAAGCTTTCTTTCATCTGTGACACCAGAGGAACTTACTTGTTTGCACCAAATATCAAGAACTTGATTTGCTGGGCATGATGGTTCATGCCTATAATTCCAGTACTTTGGGAGGCCGTAAAGGGTGGATCATCTGAGGTCAGGACTTTGAGACCAGCCTGACCAACATGGTGAAACCCTCTCTCTACTACAAATACAAAAATAAGCTGGATGTGATGATGGGCACCTGTAATCCCAGCTATTGGGAGGCTGAGACAGGAGAATCGCTTGAATCCCAGAGGAGGAGGTTGCAGTGAGCAGATACGGCACCATTGCACTTCAGCCTGGGCCACAGAGCAAGACTCCATCTCAAAAGAAAAAAAAAAAGTTTTATATAACTAGGATTCTTCATGTTATAAATAACAGAAAATCCAATTCAAAATGGCATAAACAATAAGTTATTGGCTTATATAATTAAACCATTCAGAGGTGAAACAAAGTTTGTTCAGTATATTTTGAAGTCTGAGGCCCCATTTCTCTATGTCCTTTCCTCTCAGGAGTGCTGGCTTTTCCTATGGAGAGTTTTCTCTCAAAGTAGCAAGATCACTACTGATAGGGTAATATGTTTTTGTGTTCACATTCACTTGGAGGGAAAGGGCGTTTCTTTTCCCTTCAACCATAATTGGAATCGTATTTTGTTGTGTTTGGACAAAATTAAGAAACTGACATGAATTTAGGCTTGGATGGGCTATTCATTCCTGAGCTATTATACAAAGTGTGGTTGGGCGTGGTGGCTCACACCTGTAACCCCAGCACTTCCAGAGGCTGAGGAGGGCAGATCACCTGAGGTCAGGAGTTTGAGACCAGCCTGGCCAACATGGTGAGAATCCGTCTTTACTAAAAATACAAAAATTAGCTGGACATTGTGGTACACATCTGTAATCCCAGCTATTTGGGAGGCTGAGGCAGGAAAATCACTTGAACTCGGAAGGTGACAGTTGCAGTGACATTGAGCCACTGCATTCCAACCTGGGAGACAGAGTGAGATTCGAAGAAACAAAAAGAAGTACTCAGGTACTCAGGTCATCTTGAGTACTGGGTGGGTATGTAGACAATTTTTACACATATCAAGTGGGGAAGATGTCAAAGATGAAAACACTGTCTAATGAGTGGTCCTTTTTCTGGCTAGTCTTGAACTTCATTCATTCTGTTCTTAACATACCATTGCTAGAACTCTGCCATAATCTCAAAAATAATTTTACTGTAAATCCTAAGCTGGACAGAGAATAAAAAATAATCTGGTATCCACTAACTTTTGCTATACTTGCTAGTTTGCAAAGTACACTGTTTAGTTTCCAGATTGAAGAATGAAATATCAAAAACATTTATTCATGATTAAGTAAGAACAATTTTTAAAAAAATAAGGCCTTAAATGAGATTTGAAGAATATTAAAAATAAATGTTCTTCCTCTCCAGGAAATGAGATGGGAGGAGCCAGGAGAATCTGATTATTGGAAACTAAGCCTATTTTTGTATTAAAGTGGTATAACATTCCTTCCCATTGTGTTGTTTACAGTTACTTTTATCTTGTCTTGAAAAATATAAGCTCTTTCTTATTTTTATGTACTTTTAAAGTTTTATGTTATAGTTTTGTCAGAAACAAAACTTCAATGGCATTTAAATGCAAATTCACTACAGTTTATGAAAAACTATTAAAATTATAGAGTTTAATCCTATTTAAGATTCTACAACACATGGAGAACAGGAGATGTGAAACAGAAGTGTATCTTCCAGCAAACAAAATGGGGAACCATAATAATTATGAGGAAACCATTAGTGGGCTATTGCTATATAGATCATGGACATTCCTAAAATAGTAACCTTTTAAAAGAATTCTATGAAAGTCCAGAGAAGCAAATGTTCCCTGGCACAAAGTTAATCAAATATGACATGACTTCTTTCTTGTGGTCTCAAAGGCACACAGAGGTTAAAATTCCCATTTCTATCATTCTTTACTTATCATGTAGGTAGATATAAAACATTGCTAGCTCAGTGTGTTCAGGGGAGTAGGAAACATGCATTATTATAAATTGTTAGTTGGAGTATAACTTGATACAAGTTTTCTTGGAAATAATTGCTATACATGTAAAAGTTTTAAAATGTATGTGACCTGCAATTTTACATCTGTAGATACAATCTGAAGTGATAATTGAGCAAAAAAAGTATGAAAAATAGAGGAAAGAGGTTCAACAAAGCATGACTTCCAAGCATAAAGAAATGAAACCAACTCATGCAATAAAGTATTTGTAACACTTGGATGATGATATAGGTCAATATTTATTGGAACATAAAGGTGCTCAATATTTTTCTTAATTGATGAATAAATGTAATGTAATCTCTAACCCAAAACATCAGCAACAGAGAAAAATTTAAGTTGAGCTGCAAAAATTTGGAGAAAGAAAAATAATTAGAGAATATTAATCTTGTCACACATAAATACAGAAAAGAAATAATGGGAGAGAGAAGAGAGGGAGGGTAGGAAAGAAAGGGAGGGAGAAAAGGAAGGGAGAGAACGGAAGAGGAAGGAAAGAAATAGTATGGGGAGGGAGGAAATGAAAGAAAGCAGAAACATTGAGGAAATTATTTGGCAACTGTATCAATTTTCTATTGGTATATTTCTTTCTATTGCTGTATCTATTTCTAGTAACAAACCACCCTAAAAGTTTGAGGCTTAAATTCATAATAATTTATTATAGCTCTTGAATCATGATGATAGGGTTGGCTGGGCTTGGCTGATCTCAGCTGGTTTCTCTCATGAATCTGAGAGTTAGCCAGTTCTAAGATTATGCAGACTGACCTCATCTGTGGCAAGTGGAATGCCTTGAACCTGTTATTCCTGACCCTTCTCCACTTTCTGGGACTAGTGGGCTAGCCTGGGTATGCCCTTGGGGCAACAACAGAGTACAATAAAACAGCAGAAACACAGAAATTCTCTTGATTCCTAAACTCAGAATTGGCACACATAACTTCTGCTACTTATTACTAATATTAACCAAAGCAAGTCATAAAGACTGCTTGGATTTAAGGAATGAGAAAATAGTGATCAGAGTTACAGGTCAAGGGGCATGGATATAGGAATAAAAACCTAGAACCATTAATACAACCTATAAAACACTCATGCACAGAGTAGATATTTTTGTGATATTTCAAGAGTTCTTAGACATCATCCAAGATTAATGTCAAAAAAGGTGCAAATAATAAAAACTAAAGTTCCCAGAAAAATAAATGCATTAATAAAAGGCTTATAAGCATAAAGATCTCATTTATAGACTTTATTTAAAATTAAAATAATGCATTTAAAATACGTTTTATTATACTTTAAGTTCTGGGGTACATGTGCAGAACGTGCAGATTTCTCACACAGGTATACATGTGCCATGGTGGTTTGCTGCACCCATCAACCTGTCATCTACATCAGGTATTTCTCCTAATGCTATCTACCCCTCACCCCCAGACAGGCCCCAGTGTGTGATGTTCCCTTCCCTGTATCCGTGTGTTCTCATTGTTCAACTCCCAACTATGAGTGAGAACATGAGGTGTTTGGTTTTCTGTTCTTGTGTTAGTTTGCTGAGAATAATGGTTCTCAGCTTCATCCATGTCCCTGCAAAGGACATGAACTCATCTTTTTTTATGGCTGCATAGTATTCGGTGGTATGTATGTGCCACATTTTCTTTATCCAGTCTATCATTGATGAACATTTGGGTTGGTTCCAAGTCTTTGCAATTGTGTACAGTGCTGCAGTAAACTTATGTGTGCAGGTGTCTTTATAGTAGAGTGATTTTTAATCCTTTGGGTATATACTCAGTAATAAGATTGCTGGGTCAAATGGTATTTCTAGTTCTAGATCCTTGAAGAATCATCATACTGTCTTCCATAATGGTTGAACTAATTTACACTCACATCAACAGTGTAAAAGTGTTTCTATTTCTCCACATCCTCTCCAGCATCTGTTGTTTCCAGACATTTTAATGATCACCATTCTAACTGGTGTGAAATGGTATCTCATTGTGGTTTTGATTTGCATTTCTTTAATGACCAGTGATAATGAGTATTTCTTCATATGTTGGTTGGCTGCATGAATGTCTTCTTTTGAGAAGTGTCTGTTCATATCCTTCACCCACTTTTTAATGGGGTTGTTTGTTTTTTTCTTGTAAATTTGTTTGTTTCTTACAGATTTTGGATATTAGCCCTTTGTCAGATGGATAGATTGTAAAATTATTTTTGCCCATTCTGAAAGTTGCCTGTTAACTCTGATGATAATTTCTTTTGCTGTGGAGAAGCTCCTTAGTTTAGTTAGGCCCCATTTGTTTATTTTGGCTTCTGTTACCATTGCTTTTGGTGTTTTAGTCATGAAGACTTTGTCCCTGCCTATGTCCTGAATGGTATTGCTTAGGTTTTCTTTTAGGGTTTTTATGGTTTTAGGTCTTATGGTTAAGTCTTTAATCCATCTTGAGTTAATTTTTGTATAAGGTATAAGGAAGAGATCCAGTTTCTGCTTTCTGCATATGGCTAGCCAGTTTTCCCCGCATCACTTATTAAATAGGGCATCCTTTCCCTTTGCTTGTTTTTGTCAGGTTTGTCAAAATTAGACAGTTGTAGATGTGTGGTGTTATTTCTGAGGCCTCTGTTATGTTCTATTGGTCTATATATCTTTCTTGGTGCTAGTATCATGCTGTTTTTGTTACTGTATGTAGCCTTATAGTATAGTTTGAAGTCAGGTAGCATGATGCCTCCTGCTTTGTTCCTCTTTGCTTAGGATTGTCTTGGCTATGCAGGCTCTTTTTTGGTTCTAGATGAAATTTAAAGTAGTTTTTCCAATTCTATGAAGAAAATCAATGGTAGTTTGATGGGGATAGCATTGAATCTATAAATTACTTTGGTCAGTATGGCCATTTTCATGATAATGCTTTTTTCCTATCCATGAGCATGGAATGTTTTTCTATTTGTTTGTGTCCTCTATTATTTCCTTGAGCAGTACTTTGCAGTTCTCCTCGAAGAGGACCTTCACATCCCTTGTAAGTTGTATTCTAGGTATTTTATTCTTTGTAGCAATTGTGAATGGGAGTTCACTCATGATTTGGCTCTCTGTTTGTTGTGTAAGAATGCTTGTGTTTTTTGCATGTTGATTTTGACCTGAGACTTTGATGAAGTTACTTATCATCCTAAGGAGATTTTGGGCTGAGATGATGAGGTTTTCTAAATATACAATCATGTCATCTGCAAACAGAGACAATTTGACTTCTTCTTTTCCTAACTGAATACCCTTTATTTCTTTCTCTAGCCTGATTGCCCTGGCCAGAAATTCCAATACTATGTTGAATAGGGGTGGTGAGAGAGGGTATCCTTGTCTTGTGCCAGTTTTCAAAGGGAATACTTCCAGTTTTTGCTATTCAGTACAATATAGGCTGTGGGTTTGTCATAAATAGCTTTTATTATTTTGAGATATGTTCCATCAACACCTTGTTTATTGAGAGTTTTTAGCCCTTTGTGCTAATAATGCATATTATAATAATTATATACTTTTTATTACATCCATGAGACTGAAAAAGTCTAAAACTTTTTTAGAGCATAAACATTTCCTTGAGCATAAAGTACTGCTCAAAGAAATAAGAGAGGACACAAACAAATAGAAAAACATTCCATGCTCATGGATAGGAAAAAAGTCTAAAATGATAGTACTTTATGTTTGCCAGAGTGTGAAGGAAAAGAAACATTACTCTTCTTTATTTGTAGAAATCTAATTGTTGAGATGTCATCAGAAGATAATTTTATAATATCCATCATAATTTTTAATGTACATTTTTAAAAAACAATGGTTTTACTTCTAGTAATTTATCCTCTGATATATATGCATGTCCTAAATGAAGAGATAAATGGAGAGGAATGTTTATTGTTTATAATAACAAAATGTACTAAACAACTCAAATTTTCATCAGTATGGATATACTTACACAAATTATGATGTTTTTCATTTTGTAGGATGCCTTGCAAACATTGAAAAGTGAAGCAAACTTTTGTCTTATGTAGGTTTGTTTTTAAAAATAATTCACACCTGAATGGAATAGAAAAATATTACAACATTCTGCAGAATCTAGAATGCTTCCTGGTACAGAAAAAGAATGTTACTTAAATGGTGTTTTGTTCACTCATTACTTCACTAAGTAATATGTTTTATGTATTTTATTTCTTGTTGGTCATCCTGAATTATGCATGCTAAAATAATCAGCAGTACAAATATTTCTTTAAAAACTGAAAGCTGGCCAGATGTGGTGGCTTATGCCTATAATCCCAGCACTTTGGGAGGCTAAGACAGGCAGATCACTTAAGGTCATGAGTTTGAGACCAGCCTGGCCTACATGGCAAAACACTATCTCTTCAAAACAAACAAAGAAATGAAAACACAAAACAAAAAAAAAAAATTTTTCTGGGAATGGTGGCCAGCTCCTGTATTCCCAGCTACTCCAAAGGCCTAGGCACTAGAATTGCTTGAACCCAGGAGGAGGAGGTTGCAGTCAACTGAGATTGCACCATTGCACGGCAGTGTGGATGACAAAGTGAGACTCTGACTCAAAAAATAAAAATTAAAAAAGAAACTACTTTTAGTAGCATCTTCTTAATTCAAATCTACAAATGAGAATCTTTGAATATGTTCCTTTAAACATTAATTAATACATTTTGAGTGTCTGAAAAGTCTGTACTAGATGTTCTGGGTGTTACAATTGCAGCATTGAGCCTAAGGGGCTAATAGTCTAGTAAGGGGGAGAGAGAATGAAAATCAAATAAGCAAATGGATGAGTAATATAACTTCATATAGTGATAAATGTATTCATTAAGAAACCATGAGTTTGATTCCTGCAGACAAATCTCTGCTACTTTCAACTATTTGCACATACTTCTCCTATTTATTGAATATCTATTTTATAAAAAGAACAGTGCTAGCTGCTGTGGATATGATAGTAAATAAAATATCTCTTACTTCATGGTTTTACAGTCCTTGATGTAGCAGTGGTTCTCAAATTGGAGGAATAGGGGTGTGTAAGCATAATCTGAAATTTTTTTCAAAGTACACATAGCCACCTTATATCCCCTTATTTAACTGTACTGGACCCACATCATTCTTTTGGGTCTCTATGGTGCAGAATGTGTGAGGGGCACATGGGCTTTGAATACTCTTTAGATTGTGATATACTCCCTAGAAAATAAAAAAAGGAGGTATAAAATTTATCTATGTCTCTGTTATATAATAAATAATCCTGTGAAAATATTAGTTAGAATTACTCCCCCAGGAATTTTCTAGCACAATTCTTTACATTCAGAAATGATACTACTGACTACTAGAAGCAAATGTGACTTCAAAGTCAGTGAGCAAAGGGGACATAAATATCTCCCCACATATAAAACACAGTGCCAAACAAGAGTCAGAAGAGTCAATAGGAAGATGAGTCAGCTTCATCATTTGTGTCATGAAGATAGAGTCACCAGTTGATTTATTGGATCGCTGTTCTACACACAGTTTTGGCAACACATGAAGTCAGCATTGGAGTTCAGTTTTCCAGAGACAGTCTGAAAGGGAGGGAGAAAGAGAGACAGAAGATGAACTAAACACATTTATAGGTTACTTTCCTCTGTCTAATTTCATGGGGTATCTCAGTCTATCTTTAAAACTGAGTATCTACTCAGTTTCCAAGGTTCAACTCAGTCTTTTGTCCCTTTTTCTATGACCTTCCTCCATCCTGCCATCTGTCCCTGCAGCGTCTTAGACTCAGAGTTCCAAAGCACATGCAGAGGGCAGGAGAGTGGTTACCTGAAAAATCCCTGGGACCCTGACAACTCTCTAATTTGAGAACATCCATAATCAGACTTTTATCAAAGAGAAAAATTTATTTCTATTTGTTAATTTAGTGTTATTCATGTCTCCCTTTTATGTATGAACATACCAGATCCTCACCTACAGATGTGAACATATATCTACATAAAGGGACAATATCAGACAATTTCTGGGTTGTAAATATAATGAGTATTTTTATAGGAACTTATTATCCAACAGAGACATTCAAATCTTACAGTTAAACTTTTTTAAGAAACCCACACGTCAATACACATAATCAGCAATCATTAAAACAATAATAAAATATTTGTATGTGGAGAGGAGGTTAAAGAGATGAAATTTGAGAAATAGAAAGTTCTAAAAAACTTTATTATGTAGTAACAAAATACATAACTCCTTCTAAGATTATCTACAAATTAGTGGACATTTTTGTTCTAAAAGAATCTCTTTTGAGAAAAGTCTTAACAACCCAGATCTACATTTTACACAGAAATCAAAGTCCCAAATGAAGCCAGAGTATTTTAGAGAATAAAAAGCAAATGAGGATATAATTTTATCAGATATCAATAATTAGTATAATGCTGTGTTAACTTGGTGCAGCATGGATGCCAGGATTGACCAGTGGAAAAGAATTAAGAGTCCAGAAGCAAGCCCACTAATATACAGAAAACACAACTTATAACTAATGTGTCATTTTATATTATGGATTCAAGGATATACTGTAACTATTTATCAGTATTTAGAGTTAATGTGAGCAAACAGGATAGTAGTAAAATACCTTTTTATCTGTAGTTCCATCAAGATCAGTATTTATGGGAAGCTACATAAAATAGGTCTGAATGAAATACAAATGATGGATTATGAGCAAAGTTAGACTTTTCATAGAATAACATGTCATTGTTGTGATAAGCATCACCAATGACATATGCTGAAAGTATTGATAATCTATCCAAAATTAAGATGGATCATTTGTGAAAACCACTAAATGTGCTCTAAAATCAGTCAGCTATACATCAGAGCCCATTAATTAAACCGGCTCCCTCTTGTCAAGGACTCGAGGCCATACCTTAGCATCTTCTTCAAAACGCTTTAGTAGAAGAGTCCTGCATCAAAATGACAAACACCTCTGTGTCTTATCAGCAACCTCACATCTCTGCAGAATCTCATGCCATCTCAAGGCATTTTTTGTTTGTCTTTTACTCTTTATACTTCTATGTTGAAGCAAATGAATCACAACACATTAAGTTGCCCGGTAGGCAGTTAGATTCCACTAGAAAGCTGACCAATTAATAGTTACCTAGGGGTGACAAATAACATTAGTTGAAAACATTTCTTCTTTAATCCACCACTAAAATTACTCACAAATTAAATGTACCAACCCATCATAATTCTGTTGTTGCAGTTAATTATATGAATATTTAAATATTTTAATACCCAACTGTAAATACTGCTAATAAGTTTTCATGTTAGAATTTCCATTTCTATTCTTGTTATTATATAATAAAGTGTTATAGTGTAATTTTTACATTTCATAATTTTATGTACATGGAATCATAGAATATGTGCTTTTTTTTGACTGGCATATTTTACTCAGCATACTTACATTGTGATTCATCCATGTCAATTTGTGTAGCACAAATTTATTATTTTTTATTGCTGAGTAGAATTCCATTGTATTGATATGCCACAGTTTATTTAACCATTCATCTGTTGATGTATCCTTGGGTTATTTCCAGTTTGGGTTGTAAATAAAATTGCTGTGAAAATTAGAATACAAGTAATTTTATGGAAATACATCTATAAATGTTTATCTTGTGAAAATATCTAAGAGTGAAATGACTACAGTTTTTTTTTTAATTTACTCATGAGTTTAAGTAGCTTTTTTGTGTATTCCAGAAGTAGACAAAGTTTTTTTGTCGAGTGTGCAGACGATAACTGTTTTAGGCTTTGTAGGAAACAGGATCTCTATCTCCTCTTCTTTTCCTACTCCTCCTTCCTTTTCTTTTTCTCATCTTTTTAGCTTAAGCATCAAACAATGCATAGGAAATAGGCCACATTTAATCAATGGGTGGCAGTTTGCCTGTCCTCACTGGATTTCCTACTTAGATAACTATATTATTTAACACTAAAATAATTATACTTTCTGTATTAGTCCATCATCACACTGCTATAAAGGTACTACCTGAATTAAACTAAAGAGCTTCTGAATAGCAAAAGAAACAATCAGCAGAGTAAACAGGCAATCCACAAAGTGGGAGAAAATATTCACAATATATACACCCAACAAAAGACTAATATTCATAATCTACAAGGAACTCAAACAGATCAGTAAGGAAAAAACAATCACATCAAACAATGGGTTAAGGACATGAACAGAGGATACTCAAAAGAAAATATACAAATGGCCAACAAACATAGGGAGAAACTGCTCAACATCACTAATGATCAGGGAAATGCAAATCAAAACCACAATGTGATACCACCTTACTCCTGCAAGAATGGCCATAATCAAAAAAATCCAAAATAGTAGATGTTTGTGTGGATGTGGATGTGGTGAAAAGGAAATACTTTTACACTGCTGGTTGGAATATAAACTAGTACAACTGCTATAAAAAATAATGTGGAGATTCCTTAAAGGACTAAACGTAAAACTACCATTTAATCCAGCAATCCCACTGCTGAGTATTTACACATAAGAAAAGAAATCATCATACAGAAAATACACTTGCACACATATGTTTATAGCAGCCCAATTTGCAATTGCTAAAATATGAAACCAACCCAAATGCCCATCAATCAATGAGTGGATAAAGAAATTGTGAGATACACACCCACACCCATACACCCACCCACCTACCATGCAATACTAGTCAGCCATCAAAAGGAATGAAATAATGGCATTCACAGCAACTTAGATGGAATTGCAGATTATTTTTCTAAGTGAAGTAACTCAGGAATGGAAAACCAAACATCTCATGTTCTCACTCCTAAGCAGGAGCCTAAGCTATGAGTATGCAAAGGCATACGAATGATACAATGGACTTTGGGGACATAGGACATAGAACATAGGACATGGGAGAGGGATGAGGGATAAAAGACTACACATCAGTACACAGAGTACACTGCTCAGTTGATGAGTATGCTAAAATATCAGGAATCACCATAAAGAACTTATTCATGTAACATAACACCTCTTGTTACCTCCAAACCTATTGAAATAATAAAAAGAGATACTACCTGAGACTGGGTAATTTATAAACAAAAGAGATTTTATTGACTCACAGTTCTGCATAGCTGTGGAGGATTCAGGAGACTTACAATCATGGCAGAGGGCAGAGGAGAAGCAAGCAGCTTCTTATCAAGATGTCAGGAAAGAGAGAGAGCGTGGGGGTGGGGGGGAACTGCCGAACAGTTTAAAGAACAATAGCTCTCGTGAGAACTCATTCACTGTCAGAAAACAGCATGGAGGAACTACCCCTATGATCCAGTCACCTCTCACTAGGTCCCTCCCTTGGCACCTGGGAATTACAATTCGAGATGAGATTTGGGTGGGGATAGAGAGCAAAACCATGTCACTTTCTTTCCAATTTGGACCACTTCTACTTGTTTTCCTTTTCTAATTCCACTGTTTAGAGTCCCCAGTACAATGTGGAATACAAGTGGTGAACAGTGGACAGCCTTGTTTTGTACCTGGCCTTGGTGACAAAGCATTTTGTGTTTTTCATCAATACCTTATATCATATTGAAAATATTTTTTCCAAATGCAACTTACAAAGACAAAAATTAATGTAACTGTTAACTTTTCTTACAATTTCTCCGTAAATTTTGTTTCACACCCAAAAATACTTTGTCTTTCTAAATGATTTTCAATAAAATTCAACCATTTCATTTCTAAAGATGCTGTGTATTTTTTTGCCAGTTGTATTTTCAATTATATTTATGTGGATTGCTAATATTTTCTATCTATTGCAAATATAGAGATATATAATTATTTTTAATTTGGTTTTGTATTCGAAATGTATTTAACTCTCTTATTGTTTTTAATAACATATCTAGAAAATTTGTGGGGCTAGCTATGTAGAGGAAGAGTTACCAACTCCAGCCTGTGTACCAAATCCAACATGCTCTTTGTTTTTATAAATATCGAACACAACCACAATCATTTTAATGAATTATTTATTGTTACATTTATGTTACAGGGTTAAATATTTTCAAAAGGGACCACATGGCCCCCCAAAATCTAAACTATCTACTATATTGCTCTTTACATAATGTTTGTCAACCTCTGATGTGGACAATCATGTGTACAAAAACAAAATATCCCTACAATATTTTCCTTTCAATTGTCACACCTTTTAATTATTATTCTTAATATATTGGTTAGGGCATTCAATATAACATTGAAATAAAAGTATTCATATTGGGTGACTTTGCCTTGTTCCTATGCCATACAGAATTGCTCTCAACAATATATCATCAAGTACCATTGATTATAATTAATTAAAATCAGCTCAACTTTGATCTTTTTCTCCATTTTACTAGTTTGGCTGTCATAGACTCTATTTTCATCTAGTGTTCACATTAAAGGAAATTTGCAATATGCATAATTTGTTTCTCAAATCTAATATCATTTGATTATTGTTACTGTAATCCTCCATGGAAAATGCAAAGACCGTAGATAATTTAATTATTTTCAAACTTTTGCTTACTTATGTGCTTTGTTTTTGTGCATTCTTACATGCAAATGTATCTGCACATATGCGTATGCACTCCCAAACATTGTTTTATACAATAAAGGTTCATTTATATTTATCTATATATTTAAAATTATTTCTCCATTTTGCTTTGTGAAACTTCTATTTGATATCATATTCCCTGCAGCCTAAAGTACTTATTTTAGAATTTCCTTTAGTGCAAGTCTGCTGATACAATTTCTCCTAGCTTTTGTGGCTTTATTTATTTTTATTCTTTAAAAATATTTTTGAGAATTATAAAATTATAGTTTGACAGTTCCTTTTTTTCAAACCATTTAAGATGCCATTTCACTATCTACTACCTTCCATTACTGTAGTTAAGAAATCTGCTGTCAATCTTTCACTCTTTTTGATTGATTTTTCTTTTGTTCTTTTTTTCTTTTAGATTTCTTATAATGTTTGTAGGAGTGGATTCTTTTTTTAATAAAACTTACTTGGATGTTGAATATGTGAATTGGTATATTTTAGTTGTTTTG
This sequence comes from Ateles fusciceps, assembly GCA_036589455.1. NCBI lineage: Eukaryota > Metazoa > Chordata > Mammalia > Primates > Atelidae > Ateles > Ateles fusciceps. The sequence goes on along the minus strand of JAZHEH010001685.1, from coordinate 4,166,513 downwards.
GAAGTTTTTTAGACAAGATCTCTTTAAGTAATGACTCTGCTTCATTTCTTTTCTCCTTATCTTCAGTTAAATAAATGTTAGATATTCTCACTTCATCCTTTCTGTTGCCTATTCTTTTTTAGTTTTTAAATTAAATTGCTCCATTTTTCAATGTGTATAGCTTTTTCTGATCGATTTCTCAGTTTACGACTTTTGTTTCAGCTGTATTTAATGGACTATTTAATTTGTCTATGAAATTCTGCTTTTTCCCCCAAATTTATTTCTATTAAAGTTGAGTACATTGTATATTAATTTCTCTTCAAGTTTACTGCTCCTATCCTCTCTTCTTCACTCTATTATTGTAGCAAACTAGAGTTTGTTATTGTGTTTTTAGGTTCTATAAATTAAGTTTTTTTCTTTTTAAAAATAAAGCTTGTGTTTTAGAGTGGATTTATATTTACAAGAAAGATACAAAAATAGCACAGCGAGATTCCATATATCACACACTCATTTTTCCTTATTAATATCATACATTGGTATGGTCCATTAAAAATTAGACTAACATTGCTACAGTGTTATTAACTAAGCTCTATACCTTACTGAGAATTTCTTAGTTTTCATTTAATTTCCTTTTTCTGTTTCAGCATCCTGTTTAGGATACTGCTTTATTCTCAATTGTGTTTTTGCTTTGCACATTGGGAGCTGTTTTGTTTCCTGTGTCCCATTGACATACTGCCATTACCATAGGGTTATCTCGAATACTTTATTGTTTTGTAATAATTAGCTCTGCACTTAGACCTGCCAGATATCACCTAGCAAGTAGCCCTATGTTGGCAGACATCACTTAGCAAGTGGCTCCATGCATGGCCCTAGTGAAATCATGGCAGAGTGTGTATATATGTATGTGTGTGTGTGCATGTACATGCAGTTTGTTTATGGGTGTTTCACTGGAGTAAAGCTGGAATTGTTAATAAACAAAAAAAACACTTTTTGTTAGACATTGTTTTCTCAGTTTTAACTAAAGAGGACAGGCCTTTAATGGAATTTTATTTGTCTGTGCCTGTCTGTCATTCTGGATCAGAGGCCTTTGTATTTCCCTATGTAGGATATATGAAGAGCAACAAGAAAATCCAGGGAACTCCTCTCTCTGATGTTTCTCAAGTCCTAAAGTTCCTAGGCATCCCATCTTTTTCTACATTTAAGAGACTCCCTGTGCTTGTTTGTTCTGTTTTCTCAAAGACAGGTAGGACCTGGGAGAAAGGGGGGCTACTCTATGTTGTCTGAACCAGAGCTTCTTTATAGCATTTTAAGTTGTGATTATTATAGTTTTTGATGTATAATTTCTGAAAGATTTTTCAAGACTCCTGTGTCATATTTAAGAGCTTCTAGTTTGGCACCACAGTTTTCAAATTGGCTTTTGTCTCCATGAGCTTAGGTAATGTAGTCATATTACAGAATGTTTTGACAATTTCATTATTTGAAGGGCTGTGATTTGTTTTTGGTGTCTATAGCTTTTGCTACTTCTGAATCATAGTGTCTTCTCATATGTCTTTTGATTTTGCACTGCTTATTAAATTTTTAAAATATGGTTTGTTAAAATATTTTGAGGATTAGGATGATGTTACATTCCTCCAAATTGTTTTATTCTGCTCTTTCCAAATACTTAGACACACAGGTATTCTAGGATCATATTACCGATTGTTTAAACTTCAGGGTTTTCTGAGACAAGATTGACTTCTACTTATACTCTACTCCTAGAGTGAAAACTCTATAGGATCACCGCTGAGGACTGATGGTGGTCCTTTCAGAGTTCTTAACCCAGGTTTTGTCAGTCCTGAAAAGCCATATAAAGAATTATTAATATTAAGCTTCTCAGCTGCTTCCTTAAAGTTAGCACATGCTCTCAAGATCAAAAGATCTGTGTGGGCTTACCCTACTGAGCTCTTGTCCATTCCTGGAGCTTGTTGCACTATTTTGGTAGATCTGAAATGCTTTTGAGTAAATCAACCTTTTTCAATATTTGCCACATCTTTTGTAAAAATAATCTAGCTACTTAATTTTCCTTAGGAGAAGCAATAGTTTAAATTGGTTTTTCATCATAATGCTTTTATTCCACAAGTTATTGAAAAAGGTGTTTCTTTTTAATTTTTAATTGCATAGAGTTTTTAAGTTGTGTTTTTATTATTAAACTTTAATATATTTACATAACAACAAACAAAATTTTGTAACTGTTTTGAAATTGTTGAAACTTTATTTCTTGGCCCAGTTTATGACTAATTTTGATGAATGTTCAGATATGCCTGAAAAGAAAAAAATTGTTGGTTACAATATTCTATAAAAGACCATTAGATCAAATTTCTTCCTAATTTGTCTCCTGTCTGTTTGCTTTTCCTAATTTTGAAATTGGCTATGCATATTCCAATCTTATTTTTTCGTTTGCAACAGAAGGCAGGTCCTGTTGGTCAGCTAAGATTTAATGCATTAATAAGAAATTTTTGATTTCAGTAATGGTTGAATTGATTATTATATATAGTGGATTGAGACTCCAAATTTCTAAAAGAGAATAATTAAAACTTCACTTTTACTATTAATTACAACATATTTCTGCTTCTTTTGTTGATACAATTTGGAAATTACCATGAAAGAAGATGATGTCATTGAACTAATATAAACATAATTCAAAGGGAATAATCTGAAATAAAAAAATAAAGCAAATTGTTGAAGTACATGCTGATACTGTTCCACTGATATAGGCTCTTGGTCACAATTATAAGCAACTTTGACAGGCAAGATTCAGGGTCTTTAATTCACCTCATCTGTGAAAAGCCTTCATCTTCATTGTCCAAGCAGTTAGTTATAGAGAAAAGTGTTTAATTACACAAGACACTGGACTTTGTTTTTGGTGAAATTTGATGATTTCACTGAGGAAAAAACGCTTGGTGGAATTTATATGCTAAAGAATGCTGTTGATCTTTAGAAATAAAAATAAAAATGCTAAAAAAAAAATGAAAGAATCTTAACTTTATGCAGATTCATGACATATGTATTGGATGAAATTGAACGTCTGAGTAAAATAAACCTGAAGTTTCAAAGGACAAATTCCAGTATGACTTCTCATGTTTTGAGCAGTTTGAGCAAAAACCTTGCTATAGATAATGTGAATTGGTGCTAAAAATAAGTTGTCTAATTTTTACCTTATGAAGCTCAGAAAAATACATTATTTCTTCCCAATTTATTTCATAGGAAAAATTAAATACCATATTCTTTTGCAGAATATGAAGTTAAAATTAAGTTTCTTGAGCTCGTATTTGAAAAATATTGTTAGAAGCTTGGAAGAAATATTTTTAGATGGTATTTATTTGCAAAAAGATGCTCAAGAGGCATTTGGAATTCAAATGTAACTCAGTTGCCAAACACAACATGCTAAATATATTATTTCATTATCATAAAATGCATTCCTATATATTCCCAATAGATAGATGAGGCTTTTTGTTTTGTTTTGATTTTTGGCCATTATACCCCATGACACTCCTTTTATGTTAACATAAAAAATCAGTGCTGATCTTCTTTATAGAATTTTCACTTTGAAGCCAAAGTGGCTTTACAAGAGGAACACATTGGAATAAGCCAAAAATGACCCCATTTAATATGCAACTAGGAGGGAAAACTTAAGCCACAAAAGTATCCTCAGTGTTCATATTGTTTTCATATGAAGGACATTTAAATAAAACTACTTGTAATATGAAAATGGCCATTTCAGTTCATATTTACTGTTTTTATTTGTATTCAATCATAATATTTTATTCATTTTGAAATGATTTTAAATGAGATTAGGATGGTTTTCCAAAGGAGGCACAAGCTCTAAAATCTTAATGGTTTTACTAAAACTTTGCTAATTTAAAGTTTAATAGCTTTTACTAAATCCCAAGGCAATTTAATACTTTTACAATCTTATTGATAAAATAAGGAATAAAATAACTCAATAAAGTAAAGATGCTATAAAATATAAAACAAGTATCTCTGAGGTTAGCTGGGAATTATGATTTACACATTAAGCATATACTAGTAAAGTATAAAAACAGTAGAGTTTATAGATAAGGCTATGAGCTAAATTTTTTGAAGATATTAATTTTGACAGTTTATAGGTAGCCTGGTCAAGGAAACAATAGAAAGTATCTAGAACATAGAAAGACAGAAATTACTATGGTAGAAGAAGCAATAAAAAGCATTATAATGGAAACCTTGTTAAGTTGTTTACAAGTAAACTTAACCTTTCTATGTGGTCAATAATAATCCATTTTACTGGTTCATAATAAAGCAATATATTAAATTGTTGGAATAAAGTGATGTACCAAAATTACAACGTATCTTAATTTTAATAATTAAGAATTTAAAAGTAAAAAAATACAAACCAATAAACACAAAACTTGAAAACCAAAACCTAGCAGAAATGTTAATAAAAAAGGTGAATAATTAATTTAATCTAAATTTGAAAGCCTAAAGATACACATGGTATTTAAAGCCACGAAATTTGATGAGGCTATCTAGTGGAAAAGTTTAGGGTAAAGAAAAGATTCCAAAATTAAATTTCTGGAAACCCTAGTATTTACAGAGAATTATAAACCATTAACCTCTATGGATAGTTTTAATATTATATTAATACTGTAATCAATATTGTAATCAGTACTGTAATTATTTTTGTAATATTAATATCATAATGTTTCTAAAATAAGGTTCATAGCTATATTATTTTCAGAATCAATGTTCATATGCCCAAATTTTTGCATAGATTAGAAAAAATGGGATCCTTTAGACTCAGTGTCAAGCTAGGCTAGTGTAATGAAAGAGAGAGAAGCCAAAAATTAAGGATTTTTGCAAGTTGAGGATATTTGCAAGAAAGACTGCCAGTTTCAAGGCAGACCAAGAAATTTAAGTTAGATGTGAAGGAGATAGAATAAGGTGGACAGATACTGAGAAATAAGTGTGGTCAATTTCTTCCCTAATTCAGCTAATATTTATAGAATTTTTATTATGGCTCAATGTTGGAAAAATCATTCATTTTAGATGCTAAAGTCCACAAGAAAGATTAAAAAAAAAAGAAATGGAAATTTATAAACCAGACCCCAAGTCTTCAATAAAGGAGAGTTCGCCTATGAGTAAAATGGTAATAAAGAGAGGAGTAGTTAATATAGCAAAATTCTTTGAATATCAAAAGAGATGTACATTTTCCAAAAGGCAAGTGGAGAATGCATTGTAATAAGCAATAGGGACCAAAGAGAATATCCACAATACCTCTTGAAACTGAGTGTTTTAGGATGAGAGAGAAAAATAATCCTGCAGCTGAGAAGTCTGTCAGGGATAAAAAGAGAACCTTGTTTCACTTGAGACAAGAAGAGAAGAGAGTTTTTGAATTTTAAATTCGAAATAAGAGAGTTTTAAATCGTGTATATAGATGATTACCGTTTACAGGAAGAAGACTCTAGAGACCAGAATGAAAGGTTTAAGAAAGAGGTAGAAAAATTGAAGAAGATAAAAAGAAATGAGAGAAAGAGAATACAAAGCTATGGATTGTCAGGATAGCTTGAGATTCTGCAGATTAACTGAGGGAAATAAGGACATTAGGCTTAATTAAAAGTAATTTGACAGTCTTTGAAAGGACAAGAAAAATTTTGTGCAGTGTTTCCCAGTGGTTCGTTCAGGGATGTGTGAATTCTCGGTTCACTTTGGAGTGCACCTCTGCAGCATACAGTGATTTACCTGGTAACTCCTAGGCTTTCTTCCCTGTAGACAGCTATTTCACCTTGGTATGTAAACATTAGGCACTCAGTGATCTTGTTAAAAGATGCACCCTAGGCTCTAAAAATAAGAATGTCTGGAAAGTTTTACCTTTTTTTTCCCAATTTCAATGAGCATTAAGAGAATGTGTGTGGTAAGAGCAGAAAGACTGGGCTTTGGAAAAATAGTATTTTTGGCCAGTTTTTAGAAGTTTGTTTTCTGAATATTGGTCAATTAGAAGGAATGTCAGTGTCCTGGAGGCTTAATAATTGCCTCTTATGTGACCTTCATTGGAACTGAAAGTACGTATTTGCTCACCTTTCCAATTTAGGGCTTAACAAGAGTGGCAAGTGGCAAGTTTCAGACATTGATTTGAATGAGATTAGACTTCTGAATATAAATGATTTGGGGCTTGTAGGTGAAACAGTTGTATTTTATGTGGTGTCTGATCATTTATGGTATTTCCTAATTATTGAAAATGGTCTCTCATCACATATCAGTTTTAGTTGCTAGAGTTGGTAACTGTTTTCTGGTTTGATCAACTTTATTTCTTGTCTAATTATAAGAAGGAAAGAGCTTAGTTTTTGTTTTTAATGAGGACCTAATTTTTTATTCCATGTGTTTTGAACAATTTCATTTAGCATCACTGTAACGTAGTTAATTCATCTCTAAAAAGGAGAGAAATTTTTTTCTCAAATTTTCTTTGGAAGTGTTTTATTTTTTAAATATAGAGCATCTAGGAAGGTTCCTGGCTTATATGACTCATTCAATATTAGTCTTTCTAACACAAATACTTCTGTAACACTTCCGTAGTTCTAATATTACAAGAGCTACCCCTATATCATAACATATATAATAAAGCAACAGATAATTACATGGTCTCATTTCACATGAACTATTCCTTTCCCATACACAAACATTCTGATTTTGACCATTCAGTAACAATATTGTAATAATATTCAAATTTCAGAATATGTCAAAAGAGAGTACAATAATGATTATTCTTAGACTGGAATAATCAATAATTAAATTTGTACAATTAGTTTAATTAGAAATCAAAAGCTTTGACAAAAATTAGTAGTATTACTTATTGTCATTGCCAGTATAAAAATTAGATACTATAAATTCTTATAGTTTAGTGTAGCAGTTTGCAGCAGTAGTTAGCAATGAAAAATCATTCAGTGTAAGTATCACTATTACTTCTACAGTAGTTAAACTCAAAAGCACCAAAGGTCCTTTTAATATGAATAAATAGCAGAAATATTAGAATGATAAACAAATTTAAATGTCTTATTCATTACAGTACATATTGTGACTTGGAAATGTCAAAGGTAAAAATGTTATGGAATTTCAACTGTTAATACAATCATCTTTATACCAGATAATAGAGGTTTTAATTTCACACATAAACTCAGTATTTTAAATAATTTTATAGGCAACTTGTTTTATGCATGGACCTTTTTATGATATGGGTGCTGAAAGTAAAGCAAGTAGTGGTAAAATTGTCAAACAGAATAGTTGAGACAGTTGTAGGTATTTTATTCTCTTTGTGGCTATTGTGAATGGGATTGTAAATGGGATTGTGCTTTTGATTTGACTTTCACCTTGGATGTTATTGCTGTATAGAAATGCTATCGGTTTCTGTATACTAATTTTTTTTCCTAAAACTTTGTTGAAGTTGTTTATCAGATCTAGGCATCTTTGAGCAAGGACTATAGGGTTTTCTCAGTACAGAATCACATTGTCAGTAAAGAGAGAGAGTTTAAATTCCTTTATTTCTGTTTGGATTCTTTCTGTTTCTTTCTCTTGCCTGACGCTGTGCTTAGGACTTCCAGAACTATGTTGAAAAGAAGTCAAGAGAGTGGGCATCCTTTTCTTGTTTCAGTTCTCAAGGGGAATGCTTCTAGCTTTTGCCTGTTCAGTATGACATTGGCTGTGGGTTTATCATAGATGGCTCTTATTGTTTTGAAGTATGTTCCTCTGAAACCTACTTTGTTGAGGGTTTTTAACATGAAGAGATGTTGAATTTTATCAAAAGCATTTGTGAGTCTAGTGAGATGAATTTATGTGGTTTTTGCTGTTAGTTATGTTTATGCAGTGACTTACATTTATTAATTTATGTAGGTTAACCAACCTTGTGTCCCAGGAATAAAGCCTACTTGATCATGGTGGTTTTGCTTTTTGTTGTGCTGCTGGATTTGGTTCAGTAGTTTTACACTGAGGATTTTTGCATCTATGTTCATCAGGGATATTGACCTGATGTTTTCTTTTTGTTTTGTTTTGTTTCTACCAGGTTTTGGTATCAGAATGATGCTGGCTTCATAAAATGAGTTGGGGGAGGAGTTTTTCCTCAATATTTTGGAATGGTTTCGGTATAGTTAGTACTATCTCTTCTTTATAATGCTGGGAGATTTTGGCTGTGAATTCTGTCGGAGCTAGGGCTTTTTATGCTTGGTAGGTTTTGTTTACTGATTCAGTTTCAGAACTCATTATTGGTCAGTTCAAGGTTTTAATTTCTTCCTGGTTCAGTCTTGGAAGATTGCATCTTTCTAGGAATTCATCCATGTCACCTAGGTTTTCTAACTTGTATTCTTAGGGGTGTTTGTAATAGTCTTTGGTTTTTGTATTTCTATAAGGTTGGTAGTAATGTCTCCTTTGTCATTTATGATTATGTTTATTTGGATTTTTCTCTTTTTTTCTTTATTAGTCTAGCTAGTTGTCTATCAACCTGATTTACTCTTTCCAAGAACCAACTTGTGCTGTCATTGATCTTTTGTATGGATTTTTATGTTTCATGTTTGTTCAGTTCATCTCTGTTTTTCCTTTTTTCCTTCTAGTGTTGTAGTTAGTTTGCTCTTCTTTTTCTAGTTCCTCTAGGTGTGAGTTAAGTTGATAATTTGGGATCTTTGTAACTGTTTGATGTGGTTGTTTAGTGCTCTAAACTTTCCACTTAACACTGCTTTTGCTGTGTTCTAGAAATTCTGATACGTTGTATTTTTGTTTTCATTAGTTTCAAAGAAATTCTTGATTTCTGCCTTTATTTCATTGTTTACCTAAAAGCCGTTTAGGAGCAGTCTGTTTAATTGCCATGTACTTGTATAGTTTTGAGAGATGTTTTCAGTGTTGATTTCTATTTTTATTGTGCTGTGGAGAGTGTGGATGGCATAATTCTTCTGTGTGTGTGTTTATTTATTTTTTAAAGACAGGATTTGTTTCTGTAGCCCAGACTGGTGTGCAGTGGGATGATTATAGCACACAGCAGCCTTGAACTCTTAGTCTCTAGTAATCCTCCCATCTCAGCTTCCTGAGTAGGTGGGACTACAGGCACATGCCAGCATACACTACTAATTTTTAAATTATTTGTAAAGACAGGATCTCATACTATTTTCCAATTGGTCTTGAACTCCTGGCCTCAAGCAATCCTCCTACCTTGGTTTCCCAACGTGCAGGAATTACAGGCGTGAGCTAACAACATGCTGCTGATACTGGTTTTTAAAAATTTGTTGAGAATTTCTTTATGGCTGAGCATGTGGTCGCTTTTAGAGTATGTGCCATGTACAGATGATAAAAATGTACATTTTTGTTGTTATTGGGTGGAATATCCCCTAGATGTCTGTTCGGTACATTTGGTCAAGTGTTGAGTTTAGGTCTTTAATATCTTTATTAGTGTTCTGCCTTAATGATCTCTCTACTACTGTCAATGGGGTTTCCACTATTATTGTGTGATTATCAAAGTCTCTTGGTAGGTTCAAAGAACTTATTTTGTGAATCTGGTGCTCCAGTGTTGAGTGCATATATATTTAGGATAGTTAAGACTTCTTATTTAACTCAACCCTTTATCATTATATAATTGTCTTTCTTTGTCTCTTTGACTGCTTTTTGTGTGTTTCTTTGCTGTTGTTGCTTTTGTTTTGAAACAGGATCTGGCTCTGTCACCCAGGTTAGAGTATAGAAATGCAATCTCAGCTCACTGCAATCTCCACCTCCTGGGCTCAAGCCATCCTTTCACTTATCCTCCCAAGTAACTAGGACCACAGGTGCACACCACCAAACTTGGCTATTTTATGTAGAGACTGGGTTTCACCATGTTGCCCAGGCTGGTCTTGAACTCCTGAGATCAAGTGATCTGCCTGCCTCAGCTTCCCAAAGTGCTGGGATTGTAGGCATGACCCATCCTACCTGGCCTGTTGATTTATAGTCTGTTTTGTCTGAACTGAAAATTAGTACCACATGCCTTGTTTTGTTTTTCACTTGCTTGGTAAATGTATCTGTATCTTTTTACTTTTCACCTAAACATGTAATTGCATGTGAAATGGGTCTCTTGAAGATTACATATACTTTGGCGCTCCTTCTTTATCCAACCTGGCATTTTGTGCCTTTTAACTGGGGTGTTTAGCTCATTTACATTCTAGGTTATATTGATATATACAGATTTGATCCTGTTATTGTGTTGTTATTGTTATGCAGGCCGGATTGTTTAGTGGCTTTATAATGTTAGTGGACTATATACTTAAGTGTGTTGTTGTGATTGCAGGTACTGGTTTTTCACTTTCATGTTTTGCCCTCCTTTAAGGATCACTTGTAAGGCAGTTTTGATGGTAACACATTTCCTTAGCATTTGTTTGTGTCTGAAAAGGAATTTATTTCTCCTTCTTTATGATGCTTAGTTTGGCTGTATATGAAATTCTTTGTTAGAATTTCTTTTGGTTAAGGATGCTGAATACAGGCCCAATCTCTTCTGGCTTGTAGGGTTTCCATGGACCTGGTCTGCTGTTAGCCTGATGGTTTCTGTTGTTGGGTCTGCACCATCCTTTGTAGGTGGCCTGCACCTTCTCTCTAGCTGCCTTTAATATTTTTTTCTTTTACATTGATTTTGGTGAATCTGATGATTATGTGTATTGGGAATGGTCATCTTATATAGTAAACTGCGGGATTCTCTGAGTTTTCTGAATTCGAATGTCAATCTCTCTAGCAAGGGTAGGGAAATTTTTGTGGACAATGTCGGGAAATATGTGTTGCAAGTGGCTTGTTATCTCTCCCCCCGTTTCAGGGATACCAATGAGTTGTAGGTTTGGTCTTTACATAATCTCATATTTCTCAGAACTTTTGTTCACTCTTTAAAATTCTTTGTTCTTTATTTTTGTCTCACTGAGTTGATTCAAAAACCGTGTTCGAGCTTTGAGGTTCTTTCCTCAGCTTGGTCTATTCTTCTGTTAATACTTTCAATTTCATAATAAGAATTATGAAATTCTTATAGTGAGCTTTTCAGCTCTATCAGATTATTTTGGTTCTTTCTTTAAAAGGTTATTTTGCCTTTCGGCTTTTAAATTGTTTTACTGGATTCCTTAAATTCCTTGGATTGGATTTTGATATTCTCTTGAATCTCAGTGGTCTTCTTTCCTATCTGTATTCTGCATTCTATGTCTGTCATTTCAGCCATTTAAGTCTGCTTAAGAGCCATGGCTGGGGAGCTAGCATGGTCATTTGGAGGTAAGAAGACACTCTGGCTTTCAGAGTTACCCAGGTTCTTTTTTTCTCATCTGTGTGAGCTGATGTTTTTCTAATCTTTGAAGTTACTGTCTTTTAATTAGGGCTTTTGGATTAGATATATATATATGTATATGATAAAATATATATATATCTAATCCAAAAGCTGTAATTAAAGTATAACAAATATATATAAATATATATCAATATAATAAATATATATTTATTATATTTATATATTATATATAATATCTATTATATATAAATAATATATATAATATATAAATATAAATATATATAAATATATAATTAAAAAGCCTACATATATATAAATATATATATATATATATAAATTTATTTATTATCCTTTAAGTTCTGGGGTACATGTGTAGATCATGCGGGTTTGTTACATAGGTCTACATGTGTCATGGTGGTGGTTTGCTGCATCCATCTCCCCATCATGTACATTAGGTATTTCTCCTAATGCTATCCCTCTCCAATGCTCCTACCCCCAGGTACTCTCCCTGCAGCCCCTCATCCCCCAGGCCCCTGTGTGATGTTCCCCTCCCTGTGTCCATGTGTTCTCATTGTTCAACACCCACTTATGAGTGAGAACATGCAGTGTTTGGTTTTTTGTTCTCGTGTCAGTTTGCTGAGAGTGATGGTTTCCAGCTTTATCTGTGTCCCTGCAAAGGACATGAATTCATCCTTTTTTATAGCTGCATAGTATTCTATGGTGTATATGTGCCACATTTTGTTTATCCAGTCTATCATTGATGGGCATTTGGGTTGGTTCCAAGTCTTCGGTATTGTGAACATTGGTACAATAAAACGTGTGCATATGTCTTTATAATAGAATAATGTATGATCCTTTTGGTATATACCCAGTAATGGAATTGCTGGGTCAAGTGGTATTTCTATTTCTAGATCATTGAGGAATTGCCACACTGTCTTCCACAATGGTTGAATTAATTTACACTCTCAAAAACCACATTGAGATACCACCTCACGCCAGTTAGAGTAGCAATCATTAAAAAAATCGGGAGACAACAGATGCTGGAGGGGATGAGGAGAAATAGGAATGCTTTTACACTGTTGGTGGGATTTTATATTTTTTGATGTCCTGGATTGACTTTGGTATAAGATGTGTTTAGCCATCTGGCTATATTTCTGAATGATTTGAGGGGACCAAGGCTCACCTCAGAAATCCTGAGCTCTGCTATAATCCTTGGGCCTGAGCATAGGCCCATGGCATTGTTTTCTAGCTCCTTGAGGTTAACCACCTGCTGTGCTAGAGGGACTGAGGTGTTACCAGTCCATTGTCAACAACACTCTGCTGGAGGGTACTGGCAAAAATACTTCACTAGGGTGGTCACAGTGGGGTTTTGACTTGTGTGCATGCTCTGGTAATGACATGATGGCAGTCACCATGCATGTATGTGCACTGGTGGGGGGCAGAGCAGCTGCGTGGTGACGTACGCTTGCATGCCAAAAAAGCAACAGAGGGAGGCTGTGGGCAAGTGCATGTTGGTAGGGCATGTCTGCAAAAGCTCCCTGATGGTGAGAGTGAGGTCTGCTATTGAAAGAAGTATGGCAGTGGCCACTGAAACGTGGTCTGATTGAGCATCTGAGGCTACACTGCAAGTGAGTGTGACCAGGCAGGGACCACGGGAGAGACTGGCAGGCAGGGGAAGCACTCGTGTAAGACTATCCCCCATCCCACAGGTGAGATAGCCCTGTTCTGTCCAGGTTCGACAGTCAATAAAGCTCAAAGCCACCCATGGAAGTATAGTAAGCCTTGGGGGAATGGGTATACCTAGCTATGCTCCACTACAGCCATTCTCACATCAAACTCTCTAGGCTCTGTGCAAAGTAGTGTCCTGTTCCTTCCAGCTCTCCAAGCAGCTCTCCCTGCAAGCCCACATGTCTGTGTGGTTGGTAGGGACTCCTGCAGTAAAGATTCCAGAAGTCCTTGGTAACAATGGGCTGCTCTATGCTATTTAGCTCATTCTTTTCCCAGGAGTTACTTGGGCACAAGAAGGAGTCCTCATGCTCAGCATCCCTGCGCAGGGTTCCCAGCTTCCTCCTTTTTCAGCCCAGGGTCTACTTCTGTTTACTCTCACTTCTTTCCTTTTGAAGAGCTTCTTGGAGTATGTCAGTCTTCTTGATGAAAAGCTCATTGGAAAGCTGCACCTAGTCAGCCATCTTGAGTCCCTTCCTTAAAAACTATTTTTTTATAAACAGTATAAACTAAGTGTACAGAATTTGTAAAGTCTACAGTAGTGTATATTAAGGTCCTAGGCCTTTACATTTACTCACCACTCACTGATTCACCCAGAGCAACTTCCAGTCCTGCAAGCTTCACTCATGATAAGGTCCCTACAGAGGTGCACCATTTTTTATCTTCAACCATATTTTTACTGTACCTTTTCTATGTTTAGAATTACCAACAGTATTCAGGATAGTAACAACTGTCTGTGCAGGTCTGCAGCTTAGGAACAATAGGCTGTACCACATAGCCTATGTGTATAGTAGGCTATACCATGTACACTATGTAAGTACAATCTCTGATGTTCACACAATGATAAAATTACCTAATGGCACTTTTCTCAGAACTTATCACTGTCATTGACACATTGCTGTAATTGTTTTAGATATACCACCTTGGTGTTTGCTTTCCAACTTTACCATCTACTCTTAGATCATTTTTTCTCCTTTCTGTCTTCCTTAAGATTGATTGGATATTTGTTATGATGTTGCTTTGCCTTTTTGCTGATTTATTAAAGCCCTGTATGGGGCTTTAATTTCTTAATGATAATTTTATGAGTCTAGTTTCTAGTGTTGTCATAGTACTTCACCTATATTGTAACTGTTTATTTCTCGTCAAACTATGCCCAGAATTATTTTATTTCAGTTTTAATCAACTTACAGGTATTTAAGTATTAATCAAAAAGTATTTTATATTTACCCCTACAGTTACGTTTTTCTGGTGCTCTGTATTCTCCTATATAAATAAAAACTTACATATTCTATTATTATCCTGTCTAAAGAACTTGCTTTAATATCTTCTATAGATTTGCTGATGATAAATTGTTTAGCTTTTTTATATAAAATTTTTTTCCTCCAACCTCATTTTTGAGAGATAGAGTTGTGTGTTATATAGAATTCTAGTTTAATAAATTTTTTGTTTCTTTGTATGCATGTGTGTATGTGTGTGCTTGGTCATTACTTTAAAATGTTTGTCTTCTCCCTTGTCTTGTGTCTCACGAGAAATCTCCTTTCATTTTTATCTTATTTCCTTTATACATAAGGTGTCTGCTGTTTCTATTTCTCAGATTTTCTCTTTATCACTATTCTGAAGTAATTTGATTGCTTTTGTGTAGTTTCTTCATGTTTCTCTCACTGTAGTCTGTGGTTTTATAGTTTTTATCAATTTGAAAAGATTCAGGCACAATTTCATTAAACATTTTTCTGCCCATCCCAATTTGGAAACATATGTAGGCTGCTTGAAGTTGTCTTAGAGACCAGTGATGCTCTGTGAATATTTTTCACTTTTGTCTCTGTATTCCACTTTGGGTAGACTGCACTGCAAATCTTTAAGTTCATTCACCTGCAATGTCTAATTTGCAGTTACTGTTTTTTAGTGTTTTTTTAAACTTAAACATTTTAGTTTCCCCTACAAAAGTTGAATATCTGCATTAAAGAAAATCCTCTATGTCTCTATTTACATGCTTGATATTTTTGTAGCTTTTTAAACATAAGGAATACAGTTATTAAAATGTTTTATTGTTCTTGATTACTAATTCCTTCATCTGTATACTATCTAGATAAATTCCAATTGATTGACTTTTTCCTTCTGTTTATGTTAACATTTCTTAATTTTGTGTTCTTGGTAAATTTTTGTTAGACACCAGTCATTGTGAAATGAATTGTTTTGTATGCTGCATGTGCTTCTATTCCTATGCATATTCTTAAGCTTTGTACAGCAATGTAGTTAAGTCACTCTGAAACAGTTTGATACACTCAGGTCTTGTTTTAAAGCTTTGTTAGGAAAGACCATGGCAGCTTTAATAAAAATCTAGCCTATATACAGAGTCAAAATATTGCTGAGTACTCTATCCAGTGCCTGGGAATTATTTAGTTTTTCATTTTGGTTGGTGGGAATAGCTATTCTGGCCCTGTGTGAGTTTTAAGATTCTCCTTATAACCTTTTAGATGTTTATTTTCCCAGCTTGTATATGCATGTATCAGCACTCTTTAGAAAAATTTTTAAAAGACACTCTGCAGATCATAACTTTTTTTCTGTGCAGCTATGTCCTCTGAGGTATCTTTCCCTGAGTACTCTGGCAAATATGGCTTGAGATGCTCAGTTCCAGCTCCTCAAATCAGGGAGACCAACAGACTCTGCCAGGTTCCTGCTACCTGCTCCTAGAAGTACTCTGAGGCAACTATAGGGCTCACCTCATGAGTTTCTTGTCTCTCAAGGATTTTATCAATTTTTATTGCCTGATCTCTAATGTCTTGAAAGCTGTTTTATCTATTTTTGTTTCAAGAGGAAGACTAAATCTGGTGCCTCTTACTCCGTCTTGCCCAAAGTGCAGGCTGTTGATTTTTTTGTTTGTTTTTGACAAAAGTTTGTACAGTGACTATGCATGCCATGTGAAACAATGAAAGGTTTATCCTGAAGATTAATGAAGAGCTTTCCATGTTCACTTGCCGAAACCTATTTCTTTATAGATTGGTTTAAGGTGAAAACATAAAGAATAATTGAATATGCCCATAAGTCACATTCCTGGAAAGAACCATCCTTTTAGTATAATTGACAATATATATAAATAAATAAAAATACACATTTGGAGAACAGCTTAAATTGGATATAACCTTATGAAGAATTTTAAAAATATATAATTATAATGTAAATTTTAAATATTTCATGAAAGAGGTGATACTTATATTTTTATGAAGCCTGCAGACTTCATAAAAATGACATTATGTACTATTTGTATAATCTTTGTTGCCTCAGAGATGTCATGCATTTCCTAACTCATAAAAGCTTGATTGGTAGTTTCTATTTTAAACCCCTTTAAAATCCATTCTGTGCAATAAAATAAATGCTCTATATAATCAGAATGAGGTAAAAACTTGATGTAATTAGCCAGGAAAATCAAATTTTTTTTTCATTTTTATTTAGCTATTTCTGTATTTTTATAAGAAAAAACTTTCATTCATTTATTTTGTATTGTTTGTCATTAATTTTAAACTATCAAGTTTTAAAAAATTACTGATATTTTGGCATTCATAGTACCAAATTATGTTAAATAGCTTCTCACTCTGCCTGTATCTGCTAAATTCTTTATATTTTGACCAATTAATTGGTTCTTTCTGTACTGTTCATAGGGATTCTCATAGCAAGCATTTCTCTGCTTAACAAAAAGAAAGCTGGCATTTTTATACAGCAATTAATAGAGAAGTATATTATCAACAATAATAAATACTTGTATAGACTAGAAACCCATAATATACTTTTTTTTTATATTCATATATGACCCTCCCTCAATACTTCCAAGTTAGGTGTAGTGATCACAGCTCTATGTCAGAGAATAGAGACTACAAGAAGGAAAATAACTTGACCAGTTTATGGCCCTGGGAAAATGAGAGATATGTCTCTATATTGGTCAATTCTTGCATAACTATAAATACTTGAGGCAGGGTAATTTATAAAGAAAGGAGATTTAATTGGCTCTCTGTTTTAAAGGCTTTACAGGAAAATGGTACCAGTATCTGCTTCTGGGGAGGCCTGAGGAAGCTTTCAATCATGGCAGAAGGTGACGAGGAGCCAGCATGTCACAAGGCAAGAGCAGGAGTGAGAGAGAGAGAGGGGAAGATCCTAGACTCTTTAAAACAGCCAGATCTCAGGTTAACTAACTGCGCTAGATCTCATTATCACTATGAGGATGGTGCTAAACAATTTATGAGGTATCCGTCCCCAGAATAATCACTTCCCACCAGGCCCCACCTCCAACATTGGGAATCACATTTCATCATGAGATTTGAACGGGACACACATCCAAACTATATCAGTTTCATATATGAGGCTTCTTATTTATAGTATAAAGTATGCTTTAAAAAAATATTTCAAAACAATTTTGTCTAAGTTCCATTTACAGCAGCTATTTTGTGAACAGATGTTTAGTGTTTGACCCACTACAGTGTTCATACACGCACATATAAATGAGCTTTAATTTGGCTTCACTTTGCTCTACATTTCCAAAATCGGTTCTCATTTTACATAAAAATATTTTCATATACAGATTTGCCTAATATGAGATTGCTTTTTCAATAAAATTTGACTTTCTCGAAATGCTTTCACCTATTTTTTAAAAAGTCATGTTAGGAAACTGTGACAAATGCAGCATGGCTTAAATAACAGTGTAATTGAAAGAAAACTGTTATATTAAATTTTAAAATAAAGATTAAATGGTCAAGTATTATAGACCAGGAATAATCTTACAGCATCAGATTTTGCTGCTACTTACTATAAAACCTAGCTCAACTTTCTTCCTAAAATAACACATAAAAATTATACTTTTCCAGAAACTGAAATTTAAACAAAATCACTAACAAAGAATAACATCAAATAAATGTATCCCAAATTTTTCATAAAATCATAAAAATAATCTCACTAACTTCACAGAAAACTATAACTGAGGATTATACCCTTTAGCAAAACTAATATTTAATGACATAAAGATATCTTTGATGTTCTAAAGATAAATTACTTTTGTAGTTAATATCTATCGAGGGGACATTTATGATACTGTAGATGAAATTTTGTAACTTAAAAAATCATGACATACATTGCTATTGAATATTTTAATATATGCTCATTTAAATTAACTTTATCCATTCTGTATTTTTTTAAAAAAATCAATTAATATACTTTAAAGTCAACCTAGAATTTGTTGCTGAACCTTTGGTCTCAGATTAATTTGGAGAAGACTTTATAAATAAGTTATATGTCAAATTCCCCTATAATATGAGACATGGAGATGTTGGAATATCTTAAGTAAATGGCAAGAACAAAAAAATGAGAAATTGAGTTAAAGTATATGTAGTTCACACTAGTTTACGCTAGTTTAGATCTGAGGAGGATCTACTTTTTCTAAAGTAAATGATGTTTGAAATGACAGGAATTAATTTGGCATTTTTAAAGGAGTAGATCCAGAAAGAAGAAAAAAGTTAATAACAAAAGAGTTTATGCAAAAAAAACCATAAACATAATTTAGTGATGAGCAACAAAGAAAATTTTAGAGCTATCATGTCATGACATAAAACTTATCTGCATGAAACAAGTCCCATTTATATGGATGGATAAAAATGCTGAAATTAATTTTGCTGTATACTTAAGATTTATCATCATATAAAATTTTACTTTATTTTAAAAATAATAAAAAGGTAATTTAATGAGTTAGAAAGACAAAAACATAAGAATTCAGGTTGATGTATAAGAAATAGCAGATGTAAAAGATAAATACTACATGAAAACAAGACAAATACAAAATAGATACATTTAAAAGTAGATTTTAAGGAAAAAGCAACAATATTGATACTGCTGAAAATGAAATCCATAATGTAGGTAGTAAACTTGGAAATTACTGGTAGAAATTGAGATAGAAGATTAGGAAGCCATGGGAAAGAACTTGAAAAAATACTGAACAACAGAAATTTATAGTATCAGCACTGGAGGACAGAAATATGAAATCAAGATGTACGCTGTGAAGGTTACTTTAGAGTGTGTAAAGTATAGTCAGTTCCATGTCTCTTTTCTAGCTTCTGATAATTTGCTAGCAATCCTTGGTTTTCATTAGCTTCTAGATGCATCACTCCAATTTCTGCCATTTCCACATGGAGTTCTCCCTGTGTTTTCACACTGTCTTTCCTTCATGTGTGTCTGTACCTGTGTCCAAATTTCCACTTTTTATAAGGATACCAGTTATATTGGCTTGGGCCCAATCTAATGACCTCATTTTAAGTGAATTACCTCTATAAAGACCCAGTTTTGGAACAAGATCACGTATTAAGGCACTGGGGATTAGACACAATTGAACCCATAATATTAAGTACTACAAAATCTGGTTCTTTTGGGAGTAAAGTAAAAGGGAAGACATGAATAGTTTAATAAACAAAACTATAAAATAATTATTTTAAAATATACAAATGTGATTATTAATGGGATACTCTCATGTATCATTTATTAAAATTTACAATTTAACTTATAAGGAAAAATAAAACATTAAAAAAAATTACAACATTCAGAAATATAAGTGCAACACATTTATTAGAACTGAAGTCTAACTTAAGATGATGTATAAAATCTAGCAGTCATAATCATTACATAATAATGAAAAAGACATCATGCTTTATCCTGAACAAAAGACAATGGATTCAGATAGTGACAGGATTAGTTCCTTCTCAGTAATTTTTCAATTATTTTTATGTCTCCATAGCAACTATATTTGCAGTACATTCCTGTCAGCACTATCTCTTAAAGTATTCAGTAATTCACAACAAAGTATGGGACATATGTAGTTTTAACTAAGGAGTGAGGAACTTCTGACAAAGTACTCCCCCAAACACATACACATAATCATTGAATATTTGTATTTTAATTTATCAGCCTATTTACATTGCCAAATAAAATGAGGAAAACTTTCAATTCTTAAGGCCGTTGCATAGTATTAATAGTGAAAACTGAGAACGTTAATTACAGCAGATACAACACAAGTTTATGTGTGTTTGTTCAGTTTCTCAAAGGCAGATGTAGAAATCCCAAGTAAAATGTTACCTGAATTCTGGTTTATATTAAGAAATAAAAATGGTACAATATTAGTAGTGGCATTCATATCAAATGGTTTTAAGATAAAAAACATAAAAGTAATTGCACCTGCATCATCACATAGCCTTAAGATACAAAATCATAAAATAAAACTTTATCATCTATTTAGATGTTTAAATGAAACATAAAATTCAACATCTGTTGTGAGTAAAATAACTTTTTTAAATGATAAATCTAATTTATGTGGAATAATAACCATCTATTAAACATGACATGTTAGAGACCTTCATACTAATGTCAGAAACAAAGTAAACACAGCACTAGATAAGAGAAGAGGAAGCTAGTTATCTTGATAAGCAAGCTCATTATATGATCATCTACCTAGTAAACCTGCAAGATGAACTGAAAAACTAAGATGAATTCTAAGAGAGCCTATTAAGTTAGCTGGATGCAAAATAAACATAAAATGATAAGGCTTTTCTGCATGTCACTAATGACCAATTAGAATTCTAATATCAATGAAAGGATTTCAATAGATTTAATTTAAATAGTGGAATAAACTCTAAGAGAAAACATTACTTACTAAGACTATTTTTCAATGATGAATTTTTATTTGTTTCAAATAGCATTTTAATCACTGTCTATTTGACATGTTACATAAATAGTTTCAGAAGCTTAGAATTATAAAATATGTTCCTGTAGGGTAAATTTTGAGAAAATAAAACATTTTGAAACTTAAAAGATTCTAGAGTAACTATATTTTTTTTATTAAAAGGTAACTAAAAATAAATAAAAGCAATCACAGTGCCAAGATGGCTTGGTCAAAAAGCAAGTAAATTTTAAATTAAGATTCCATTAGACACACAATAGGATCAAGAAATATGGCAGAATCCCAACTTCCAGATAGATTATTTTGTGGTAATTTAATGAAAGACCCCAAAATAGCAGAAAAAAATATCAGATATTTGTATATGTGGGTATGAAACAGGAATTATCCAAAGACCACATTCCCTTAGTCTATCTCTGAGTCAGCTTATAGTCAGAGACAACATCTTAGTGAGACTTCCATTTTCCCACACTGAAAGGACTCACTAAGTCCAGAATGATCATGTAAACTTGCAAGAGCCCTGGTATTCCCAGAGCAGTTCCTGGAATACAGAAACTGATATTTAAACCATCACAAGAACTCCAGGGAATAAATTATTCATGTCTTTTTTGCTTATTTATTTATTTATGACAGAGTTTTGCTCTTGTTGCCCATGTTGGAATGCAATGGTGCAATCTCAGCTTGTCACAGCCTCTGCCTCCCGGGTTCAAGAGATTCTCCTGTCTCAGCCTCCCGAGTAGCTGGGACCACAGGCATGTGCCACTACGTCCAGCTAATTTTGTATTTTTAGTCGAGATGGGGTTTCTCTGTGTTGGTCAGGCTGGTCTCGAACTCCCAACCTCAGGTGATCTACCCGCCTTGGCCTCCCAAAGTGCTGGGATTATAGGTGTGAGCCACCCTGCCCAGCCCTTTTTGCTGCCTTCTTATTTCATGGTAGTTACTTCAAGTGCTAGTTAAGGGAAAGGTTTAAATCTCTAGGACAATTTGAGAGACATACTTTTAGATGTATGTATGATATCCAAAGTAGACATACTTCTCAGCAGGTATTAACAGAACTCAAAACTGCTTTCTCTGTGTTAGAGGAATGAATTTAGTAGTGAAAACTACAATTATGTCAGTAAAAAACATACTTTAACAAATCGAAAAAATGTGTTTCATTTATTCTTCCACTTATTTTTTCTAAAATTATTTTATGAAATATGGAAAGAAACATCTTCAAATTAGGTTAATTGTTCCTAGGGAAAAAATATAACTTCCTACAATATAATATTTTAAAACATTTCATTATTTTTGAGGCTGACAATTATGGTTTGAAAGTCTCAGATAATCAGCAAGCAAGGACTTAGTCCACTATCTATTCTGATGAGGAGTGGTGAGAGATGGGCAGTGGGGGCAGAAGGTTGAAGCTGAAGAGACAGATTTAGAATAAGATGAGTAAAAAATGACATTTTGACTAATCTTCATGGAGAGGTGGATTATAAAAGTCAATTTCCATGACTATTTTTTCTTTTCTAAGAAATACTGGAAAAGTTCTTCTAAGAAATAACAAGATAAATTCTAAAGATACAAACTTTTTTGAAATGGGATTTATAGGTACTTAATTTGGCTTTAAGTCTTAATTGGATAATATAGAATAATCTAATAAAAATATTCTTAACTATTTCAAGTCTTCCTTATAAGATAAAAGAAGATAAATAGATTATCTAAAAAAAATTTCAGACTCTCAAGCTGATTGAGTAGATACAGCCAGGAGGAACACCTGTTATGGAGGGACCACAGCATCAGGAAGACTGGTGCACCTTGTCCAGATCTTTGGAGGGAGGGTATTGAGAGTGTATGGAGGGAAGACACAGATGCTGGGCTAAAGTGAGAGGAAGCTGGGAATCCTGCTTAGGGATACCATGCACCGGGACTCATTGTGGTCTCTGAACCACTCCTGAGGACTGGGTGAGTTGTGTATAGAAGAAACAAACTGCTCTCCACAGGAACCTCTGGAATCCTGGCAGCAGGACACTTGAGCTGGCAGTGAGAGCTGCTTAGAGAAGTAATAGGGGCAGAACTCCAGCTTTTGTGGAGCTCAGAGGGTTTGGTGTGGGACTGTATATAGCAGAGCACAGCCAGGGATGCCCATTCTTCAAGGCTTGCCTTGGTCCTCTGGGAGACCTTAGCTTCAAGGGGATTGTTAGACTTGAACAGAAGAGGGTGGTCTTGTCTGTGAGATGGAGCTGATCCAACCTGAGCAACCACTCATCTGCTGGACTCTCCAGAGGCCCAAGCCTGTCCATGCCTGTTTGCAGTGCAGCCTTGGATACTCAGCTGGGGTGCCTCCCTGGGGGACCACATCATAGCTCCTGCACTGGCAGATGGCACATGTCAGAGAGCTCCAGCAGGGTAGCCCCAGTGACACCTACCAGCTTACCCATGCCCTCCCCCGACTGCAGCTTCCCCTGACCCTTTGCCGGTACACAGTTGTCCATGGCCCCTGCTTACTTATTTTGCCTGTGCATGTGTGCATGGGTGGATGTCACTGCGCCCTCCCTGACAGTGAGCATGTGTGTGTGCACCCTACCATGCCACTGCTGCCTACATGAGTGTACCCCGCCTCCAATGTTGTACCACCATTGCCAACATGAAGGCATGACAAGGAGACTAGTGCCCCCACCCCACCCAGGACCACCATTGCTGCTAGTGCTTTGATGCCCATGGATATTGTCAGCCCTGCACCTGCTAGAGCCTCACCCCCACACTGACAATACTCCTGGCATGAACCTACCCACAAAGACCAGCATCCTTGCCCCCTTTTCTGCAGGGCCACTGCTGCCCACATAAACACATGTACACAGGGCACCAGCCAGCACTCTGCCTGCTAGCCCTGCCCCTGTGCTGACATTGCCACTGGTGCAAGCACATGCACAAATGATGGCAGGCCCTCTCCACCCGCCTCATGCCATGCTGCTACTGCTGCACACACTTGCATAGAAGCCAGCACCCCTGAACCCGCTGGCACGCCAACACAGCTCACAACGGTGCATTCCACAACACTGCCACTGCTGTTGGCAAGTACGAATCAGCTAGGACCCTGATGCCACTGCCTCCTGAAGTGCTCTGGCTGGCACCATCCATTAGAGTTCTGTGACTAGTGGTCTAGGCACAAGTAGGCCCCTCCAGCGCAGCAGATTGCTAACTTGGAGGTGCCAGCTAATGAAGTCAGAAGCCTGATCCCAGCCCCCTACAGTAAGAGCATGCAGCCCAGGAGTCCTGAGCTGAGCCTTGCACCCCTAAAATCTTCCTGAAATGAAGCCAGTCAACTGAAGATACCTTACACTACAATCACCTAAGGAGATCAAGGAGAATAAAATTAAAAAAACATCAAAGGGACAGCAACTTCAAAGATTACAAGAACATCAGGCCCATAGATGAGAAAGAACCAGTGCAAGAACACTGAAAATTCTAAAAGCCAGAGTATCTTCTTACCTCCAAATAATCACACTAGTGCCTTGGCAATGGTTCTTAAGCAGACTAAAATGTTTGAAATGGCACACATAGACTCAAAATATGATTATAAATAAAGTTTGCTGATAATCAGGAGTAAGTCAGAACCCAATACAGAGAATCTAAGGATTACAATAAAAGGATACAGGAACTGATAGACAAAATGACTATTATGAGAAAGAAACAAAGTGATTTGATAGAGCTGAAAATCATACTATAAGAATTTCATAATGCAATAGCAAGTGTTAACAATAGAATTGATCAAGCAAGCTGAGAAAAGAATCTCAGAGCTCAAAGACCAGTTCTCTGAAATTAGACAAAAATAAAGAAAACTTTAACTTCAGTTCTCTGAAGAAATATGGGCTTATGTAAAGAGACCTCATCTATGACTCACTGGCATTCCTGAAAGAGAGGGAGATAACCAAGCAATGTGGAACACATATTTCAGGATATTGCCCACAAAAATTTCCTCAGCCTCACTAGAGAGGCCAACATTCAAATTCAGGAAAAGCGGTAAACCCCTGCAAAATGCTACACCTGAAGAGCATTCCGAGACACATAGTCATCAGAGCCTCCAAGATTGAAATGGAAGAAAAATTGTTAAAGGTACCTAGAGAGAAGGAGAAGTTCACCTACAAAGGGAACCCCATCAGGCTAACAGCAGACTTGTCAGCAGAAAAACTACAAGCCTTAAGGGATTGGAAGAGTACATTCAGTATTCTTAAAGCTAAGAATTTTCCACCAAAAAATTTATAGCCAGCCAAACTAAGATTCTTAAGTAGAAATAAGACCCTTTTCAGAAAAGTGGTATAGAAGGAATTAATTACTACCAGACCTGCCTTATAAAAAGTCCTGAAGGATCTGCTAAATACGGAAACAAAAGACCTCTATAAGCATTAACAAAACACATTTAACTACCTAGACCAGTGACTCTATAAAACAACCACACAAACAAGTCTCCATAAAAACCAGCTAACAACATGATAACAGAATTAAATAAGCACATATTAATGCTAACCTTGAATGTAAATGGACTAAATGCACCAATTAAAAGTCACAGAATGGCAAATTGAATAGAAATGCAAACTCAATTCTTATTCTGAGATGTCTGACTAGACACAGCCAGGAAGAACATCTCCTACTGTGGAACCAGGACGTTGGGAAGACTGGCGCATTGCTCGCAGATCTTCAGAGGGGAAGACATTGAGAACTCTCAATAAAGAAGAAAAGAGAGAAGATCCAAATAAACACAATTAAAAATGACAAAGGGAATGTTACCACTGCTCCCACAGAAACACAAAACCATCAAAGTCTACTGTGACCACTATTACCACTGTTATGCACACAAACTAGAAAATCTAGAAGAAATGGATATTTCTGGAACATATGTACCCTCCCAAGACTGAACCAGAAAGAAATTGAATTTTTGGACAGACCAGTAATGAGATTTGAAATTGAATCAATGATATATAGCCTACCAACTAAAAACAAACAAACAAAAACACCCAGGACCAGATTTTATCCACCTCTCCATGAAGATGAGTCAAGATGTCATTTTCTACTCATTCTAAAGCTTTCTCTACAACCTCAACCTTCTGCCCCCCACTGCCAGATGCACAGCAAAGAGCTGACACTATACCTAATGAAATTCTTCCAAATAATCAAAGTGGAAAGACTCATCACTAACTCATTCTATGAGGACAGAATAGAATCAAAACCTTGCAGAAACATGCAACAAAAAAAGGAAACTTCAGGCCAATACCCTTGATGAAAATAATGCAAAAATCCTCAACAAAATAACTAGCAAACCAAATCCAGCAGCACATCAAAAAGCTAATCTGCCATGATTGCGTAGGCTTTATCCCTGAGATAGAAAGTTGCATAATACAGTGAGCACACATACAGCCTCTACTTAGAAGAACAAATTAGTATTTCACTCTATTTACTCATAGGGCATGTATATAAATATTACATTTTTATGATTTCTAAATAATTTTAAAGAAAATTGCAGGCATCATAGTTCTTTACAATGGAATACTGCAATATGCTTCTCCTAAAACTAATGATACCTGCTACATAATTATGAGGTCACTGTGAAAGCCTAGTAAATTATCAGAGATGACAATATAACTTAACACCCTGCTTATATTCAAATTTCCCCAAAAATTCCAAAAATCCTCTTATAATGTTTTAAAAATTAATATCTAATAAAAGTTTACATGGTACACTTAATTATGTTCTTTTAATTTATAATAGCTTCCTATTTTTGTTTTTGATAACATTGCTATTGATCCAGTTACATTATATAATTACCAAATTCTGGACTTGACAAATTGTTTATTCATGTAGATGCTTATTTTGTTCCTCCATCTTTATTTTTTAAAATATTGTAATCTCTTTATACATCAAAAAACTACATATGCTTTTATCATATGAAGTCTCATGCTTATTACATTTTCTAAAATTCTTTGATGATAATATTATAAAAATGCTAACTTGGGGAAAAGTGATATCATACCAATATGTTAGATCCCTGCCAGTTAGTAAAATAATTGATATTTCACACAAAGCAATTAGATATCATGTACAATTATCACAATTTCAGAACATGCTTTGGGAATCCCTTGTACTGTGATGTTCAAATTTTTTCTCTTAAGTTAAAATGTTGTAGTTTAGTCTTTAAACAGAAATATTGCTAGTCTACTTACACCTATAAATAGTGAAGTCAATGAAACCTGCATATCTTCTCACTTAACCTTTCAAATTTTTATTTGACCATTTTATGCCAGACTCCAATTCACATAAGGAAAGCTTGGATGTTGGAAAAGATCTG
Source organism: Ateles fusciceps (assembly GCA_036589455.1). Taxonomy (NCBI): domain Eukaryota; kingdom Metazoa; phylum Chordata; class Mammalia; order Primates; family Atelidae; genus Ateles; species Ateles fusciceps. Next base: position 4,139,504 of record JAZHEH010001685.1, on the reverse strand, counting down.
CGATTCAGTACTGGTATATAAGATAAGAAAAAATTTTTATCATGGCTAGATCTTATGTGTTTGAATCTGGAAAGATCTAATTTGGAGACATCTCAGGGGAAAGCTAGTACAATTTATTTCCTTGGTATTTAAACCTAAGTAGAGACTAGGGTAAATAGATGTAGATATGGTGCCTATGCTTCAATTTGATTTTGAGCATACAATTGTGGATATTACAAAAATATTATGAAGATAAATTTAAGTTTAATTAGAAGCATATTTACAAAGGTAAGAGAGCTACTTAATATGTTTTATTTTGACCTTCTGTTATGTGTCATAATTGACAGCTACTGATTTTTGGCAATAAAATTTCTCATTTTATGATACCCTTCTTATTTTGTTTAGTGCACAAATGCAGACTCAAGACTGAAGTCGCAACAACAAAAACACAAAACAAAAACCTTATATCTAAGCATTTCAAAACTCTCCAAAGAAGTTAATGAAAATTTTGATTAGACAAATTGCTATTGCCCTCCTTTATAAATGCATAACATCTATTTTTATTTTGTATCAAACAAAGGGCAGAAGTTACACATATAACTATGATGATCTTCAATAAGCATCTTAAAATATGTGTGTGTTGTGTGTGTGTATATACACACACACAACACACACATATATATATTTTAAAGTTTGTCACCCTAGAGTTTAATCTCTTCTTAAGTCACACAGTTTCATAAAATATGTAGACCATTATAAAATTATTAACAATATATCTTCATCATTGGATAGGATTGTTCATCTACAAAGCAGCATACTATTTTAATCTCTAGATATGCAAAATTTATTTAAAAATTTATCACTGCCTCCATGCAATATCCTGTACTCACCATTACCTGGGGCATCAAATTGAATACATATTTCAAACAGTATTCATAGAGAAATCTTGTCAAAGTATGTGCACTGTAATTGGCACAAAAGAATATTCAAAGGAACAAAAATATGTACAGAATTATGCTAAAATTATAGGCTACCTTACTCTAAGACATCTCTACTACCCACATGGACAATAATCATTAAGGAAGCAATAGGCTGTGATTTCAGGCATACATATAATTTTTGAAAACAATCCAAACCTATAAATATGACTATATAGCACCAACAAGTTTACATCCTACTATGCTATTTCAAATAATCTTGCATCTGGAGTATTCTGTGAATTGTGAAGGCTCTCAATACTATTTAGGGCTCAGATAAATTTCAGAAGATAGAAAAGGCTTCATATAAATTTCACATGTAAAAAGAAAAACTAAAATATATTTGAAATTATTAGTGTTAGCAAAAGATATGACATTTCAAATTTTAGAAAACAAAAATGGAAAAATAATGTAATATTTAAATATTTTGATTTTTTAAAAGGTAACTAGTCAGTTACTTCATGTCTACTTAGACAATAAAGCACTTGAATTAACAAATTGTCTAGTGAATTTGTAATCGTAGACAAATAACAGTATTTTATGTGAAAATTTTGAGACTAGACATACAAGTGGACAATTGGCAGATGGTATGTAAAAATAGAAAGCTGGCCCATAATCCATAGCGTCAGTCTGGGAAACTAACTTATTAGGTAAAGTAGCCAGCCTTGGAAGCTAGCCTGTTGTCTCGAAGTCAATCTTGTTAAAAGACCACCAATACTAGTAATAATCCAGGAAGCTAAACAATGACCCTTGTAACAATCAACCTATAAATCTTTGGCTTGATCAATAACTGAAAGTTTTTCTAATTATTGTTTCTATCATTAGTTTAGGACCCACCAGAAAGAGCCAAATATGCACCCCTAACCAATCACATAGGATGTCCTACTTAAAATTAGTCCACCTATACCTTTCTCACACCAACAGCCTCCACCCCGGAGTATACTGGAATTCTTCCCTTCTTTTTCTATCATATAAACTTTCTCACTCTGCCTTCCTTTGAGCCTCTGCTTATCCCCCACACAGACTCAGGACACTGCTCCTTGTATCTAGGCCATTCCAGCTCCAGCCTGGGCTCAAAGGGCCCCACATACAGCTAGGGCCACAGCTCCAGAGGGACACGTGTAAGCCTTGGCAGCTTCCACATGATGTTAAGCCTGTGGGCTCACAGAGTGCAAGAATGAAGGAGGCTGGCAGCCTCTGCCTAGATTTTAGAGGCTGTTTGGGAAAGCATGGGTGCCCAGACAGAATCCTGCTGGAGTGGAGCCCTCCAGAAAGCCTTTACTAGAGTAGTGCAGAGGAGAAATGTGGGGTTGGAGGCCCCACACAGAGTCCCCACTGGGGCCTTGCCTAGTGGAACTGTAGGGAAGAGGCCAGCATCCCACAGACCCCAGAATGGTAGATGCACTGGCAGCTTATTCAACTCCAACCCAAACAGCTATGTGTGTGGCACTCACGGAAACCACTGGAGTAGGGCTGCCCAAGGCTTTGGGAGCTCACCCCTGACAAAAAGTATGCAAGACATGGAGTCAGAGGAGATTATTTTGGAGCTTTAAGATATAATGACTGCCCTGCTGGGTTTCAGATTTGCAGGGGGACTGTAGCCCCTGTCTTTTGGCCAATTTCTCCCTTTTGGAATGGAAATGTCTACCTAGTGCCTGTATCCCCATTGTATCTTAGAAATAAATAACTTACTTTGATTTTACAAGCTCATAAGTGGAAGGAGATGAGTCTCAGATGTGACTTAGGACTTTGGACTTGATGTTATAACACATTAGGACTTAGGGGGACTGTTGGGAAGGCATGATTGTATTTTGCAACGTGAGAGAACACGAAATTTTAGGGGCTGGATAATGAATGAATGAGTTTTGATGCTGTGCCCTCTAAATGTTAAGTTGAATTGTAATCTTCTCCAATGCTGGAGGTGGGGCCTGGTGGGATGTGATTAGATCATAGGGGCAGATTTCTCATGAATGGTTTAGTGCCATTCTCTTGGTGTTGTCCTTGCCATGAGTGAGTTCTCATGAGATCTGGTAGTTTAAAAGGGTGTGATACCTCCTCCCCTTCTCTCTCTTGCTCCTGCTCTCAACATGTGACATGGCTGTTCCCACTTTACCTTCTGCCATGAATAAAAACTTGCTGAGGCCTCTTTAGAAGCCGAGCAGATGGTGGTGTCATGCTTCGTACAGCCTGCAGAACTGTGAGCCAGTTAATTACTTTTTTCTTTATAAATTACCCAGTCTCATTTATTTATAGCAATGCAAGAATGGCCTAATATACTCTGATATAATAAACTTTTCTTGTTTTCATTTGGTTGGTTTTCATTTATTTCCACAGTGTAATGTTTCCATTTGTTCTGATTTGTGAAAGAATTTGAGTTATCTATAGGTCTGCTTTACTAAAGGTACATATGAATTCGTTATTGGGTATATCATTCCTAATCCATATGGTTATGAATGTAATTTACTGGTTTAAATATTTTAAACAAGACTTTTATTCTTGAATCTAGGTTTTCTTGAGTAATGGCTGGAGATGGAGCTCCAAGCTAACACAAAGGATTGCCTTATAAATCAGATTCATGTGAATCAGAGACCTTATGAAATGTCAATCTTTGACAAGTATCAAAGATAATTATCATCCATCTTTGATAATGATTTCAAGGTGCTAAGCATTTGTGGGAAACAGCAGAGCATGGAGTTATCTGGAACTCCTGACCACTGAAAGTTGTGTGTCTTCCCGGTTTCTCCTTCCCACATTGGACATGCACTTCATGTCCCAGAAAAATACATGAAGTCTCTAAACTAAGTTCTGTGGGTCCATTTAACCAGTGGGAAATACTTTAGTTTATTAAATGTTTCTATTTTATGCCCCTAGGATTTTCACAGCTTATATGACATATTCTCTCTTTCTCTTTCTCTCTCTCTCTCTTTTTCTTTTTATTGAGACAGAGTTACACTCTTGTTGCCCAGGCTGGAGTTCAATGGTGCGATCTTGGCTCAATGCAACCTCCACCTCCCAGGTTCAAGTGATTCTCCTGCTTCAGCCTGCCAAGTAGCTGGGATTACAGGCATCCACCACCATGGCCAGCTAATTTTGTATTTTTAGTAAAGACGGGATTTCTCATGTTGGTCAGGCTGGTCTCGAACTCCTGATCTCAGGTGATCCACCTGCCTCGACCTCCCAAAGTGCTAGGATTACAGGTGTGAGCCACCACACCTGGCCAATACCACATAAATCCATAGATTATAGGTTTGTTTGTCATAGGAAATCTAAACTAGGGCCATCCTTCTCAAAACATTTTGTATACGAGAAATCTTCTCTTCACAAATAATAGTCTATTTAACAGGAAGTTAGTTATCAACATCTTACAAGGCAATTAGATTGAATTGACTCCTCTTTTTTTTCCTGTGAAAGCACCAACTAGTAATGAGGAGACAGATGAATCACAGAACACCTGCTTTGATTCCTTTCTCTTAAGCTCTTATCCAATCTAGGACATATTTAAAATAGTTTAACATATTTTATTTAAAATGTTTTTGGTTGTTGTTTTGTAATAAAAACACTTGGCTAGGTAAATTTAGTATGTTTTAATAAGTTGAACAATTTTATACTTACTGCATATATTGTTTATTTGGGGCTTTTGTCACTCTTTTTACAATGCAGGTAGAGAGAAATCAGCACCCCAAACAAGATGTGTTGTTTTTTGGTGAGTCAAGATATTTTAGGGCACAGAACCACCACCTTTTACTTTGCAGTAAAAGTAACTTTAAAATATGCAAATTAATGTCTAACAATTTTTGATCAGCAAATTTGGACTTTAATAATTTAACAGTTCTCTCTGTTTTCAAGTATATTTTTGCTTTTCAGACAAAGAAAAATTTTAAAAACATATAAGAAATGTGAAAGGCATACTTTCCCAAATAAAATTCATGTTTTTTTTAGTATATGTACTCTAACTTAAACATAGAATGTACTCACTAGCATGAGATGAAGGAAAATTCTTTGAAAACATGTCTTATTAACACAGTTAGATTTTACTTATATACAATTTAAGGGTTTCATACACTAAGAATTCTTTAAAATGACTATAACTTCTGACTTTACTTTTACAATATTGTTGGGAAAATACTGCAGTATACAAAATACTGGATGGTAAAATACAATTTTAATTTGACATTGTCTCTCTTACTCTCTTTGTCGCTCTTTGAGGCATCTTATTTTCTAAAACCATTCCCGTGTGGTCATTTGTGGACTTATAACTGTGGCTATTTTCTTCAATCTACACACTATCCTTTATCAACTGCTTAAGACAAGTCTTTTACTTCTTTCTGATTAGCAGAGAGTCCTATACTGTTTTCCACTTTGCTTTTTTCAACAGATTTACTGACGTCTAACTGACAAAATTGTTACGATGTATGATGTGGTAATTTGATACATACGTATAGAAATGATTACCATAATTAAGTTAATTAAAACATCTATTCCCTTACCTAGTTACTATTTTTTTTGTTGTGTGTTTCATGGTGCGAACATTTAAAATCTTTTCTTAGCAAATTTCAAGTATACAATGCCATATTGTTAACTATAGTTACCTTGCTGTACATTAGATCCTCCCAGAACTTATTCATCTTATAATTGAAAGTTTACATTGTTTGGAAAAATATGTCCCAGTTTGCCCACTCCCAGGCCCTGGAAAACCCCAGAAGTCTCTGTTTTTATGAGTTTGACTTTTTTAGATTCCACATGTGGGAACATAACTTACTTGTCCTTTATGTCTGACTCATTTCATTTAGCATATTGACTTCCAGATTCATTCGTGTCTCATTAATTGGCAGAATTTTCTTTATTTAAATACAACTTCATTATCCCTTTATCTCCATTGATGGACACACTTAGGTTGTTTCCATGTTTAAGCTATTGCAAATAATGTAATGAACATGGGAGTTCAGAAATCTCCAAAATGACATATATATACATATGCATATATTATATATATATATATATATGTATCTTCATTTTATATTCTTGATGTCCTTGTCAAATATTAACTTACCATTATACATACTTTCATGATAAAAACGCTCAACAAAAAAGATATACAAAGAATGTATCTCAACATAAGCAAACCCGTATATGACAAGCTCAGAGCAAAATCATGTTCAACATATATATATATATATATATATAACACACACACACATATGACTTTATATATATATTTTATATATATGTGTGGGATTAAGTCTTAACATATATATGTATATATATACATATATACACACACACACACATATATATATATATATATATATTATAGGAATTGCTAGATCATATGGTAGTTCTATTTTTAAGTTTTTGAAGAAGTTTTATACTGTTTTCCATAATGGCTGTACTAACTTATTTTCCCAAGAAAAGTGTACAAGTGTTCTCTTTTCTCTACATTTTTCACCAACACTTGCTACTTGTTGCCTTTTTGATAATAGCCATCCTATCAGGTGTGAGGTTATAACTCATTGTAGTTTTCATTTGCATTTCCCTGATGACTTTTGATGTTGATCACCTTTTCATGTTTCTATTAGCCTATTGTATGATTTCTTTGAGGAAATATCCATTTAGGTCATTTGATCATGTTTTTAAATAAAAATATGTTTTTTTTTTGCTATTGTATTAGCCTCTCATATTTTTGAAACTAACTCTCCATCAGATGTATACCATAGTTTGCAGATATTTCCCCTATTTAGTAGGTTGTCCTTTTGTTGTATGGATTTTTGTGGTTGTTATTGTGCAGAAACTTTGAAGTTTGATGTAGTTCCACTTATTTTTGCTCTTGTTGCTTGTGCTTTTGGTGTTATATCCAAAAAATTATTCGCAAGACCCATGTCACAGAGCTTATTACCTATGTTTACTTTTGGAAGCTTTATGGTTGTAGGTCCTAATATTTAAGTCTTATACTTTGAATTAATTTTTTGTTATTGGTATAAGAAAATTGTTCAGTTTCATTTTTTTGATGTAGATGTTCAATTTTCCCAATGATATTTATTGACAAGATCATTCTCATTGTATGTTTTTGATGTCCCTGTCAAATATTAGCTTACTATTATATGTACTTTCATGATAAAAACTTTCACCACAGTAGGTATACAAAGAATGTACCTCAATGTAATTAAACCCATATATGACAAGCTCAGAGTAACTTCATGTTCAGCAGTGGAAAGCTGAAAGGTTTTCCTCTATGATCAGGAGTTACACAGAGATTCTCACTCTTACTACTTCTATTCAACATAGTGCAGGAAGTCCTACCTATAGACATTAGACAAGAGAAAGAAATAAACAGCATCCAAACTGTAAAGGAAGAAGTTAAATTGTCTTTCTTCAAAGACAGTCTCATGTATAGAAATCTTATATTTGTAACTCTTACATAAGGAAAACCCTAACAACTCATCTAAAAAAAATATTAGAACTAATAAACAAATTCAGTAAAGCTACAGATTACAAAATCAACATACAAAAATTAGGTGCATTTCTATACACAATACAATAAACTGAAAAATAAATTTAAAAAAAATCGCATGTTTAATAACATCAGAAATAATAAAATATTTAGGAATAAATTTAACCAAGGAGGTGAAAGTTCTGTACAGCACACTGAAAGCCATAAAGCACTGATGCAAGATATTGAAGAAAACACAAATAAATGGAAAATATATCTCATGTTCATGGATTGAAAAAATTAATATTTTAAAATGTCTATACTAATCAAAGAGACCTGCACATTCAGTGCAATCTCTATCAAAATCCCAATGACATTTTTCACAGAAAGAAAATTTGTGTGGAACCACAAAAGATTTGCATGGAACCACAAAAGACTGAATAGCTAAAGCAAACTTAAGGACACAGATGCTTCCATCTTAAGCTTGCTTTAAAATACCTGTGGAAGCATCACATTTACTGATTTCAAACTATGTTTCAAAGTTACAGTAATCAAAACCTTATGGTGCTGGCATAAAAATAGACGTATAGACCAATGGAATAGAATCTGTCTTGTTCTTTTCAAGAAACATTTAGCGAAGTACTTTGTCTTTTTGACCCCATGATAAGTAACTTATACTTTCTGTTTAGGCTTGTTTCTATGCAGACATTATGCCTTTCTGAATTTCTGCAGTGTATTTTAAATTACCTAAAAACGTTAAGAGTAGAAATGACTAAATGTTTCTCTTTAAAATTCAACATTGTGATAAGAGAGGTCCCTCAAAGTGCCCCAGTCATCAGAAGGAATCTAGACCTAGGACAACACGATCTAAAGCAAGTAAGAATTGAAGCTTCTTTTTTGTTTTTTATCCACAAAAGATATTATTGATAGAAAGTCTAATCAAAATCTCTAATCTTGGGAGAAAGTAAATAAAGGTTCAGAAAGATTTCACAGTTATACAACAAAATGGTTTTATAGACTTCAGCCTGAAACTACTGCTCTATATAGTTAAGGCATTTAGTAAACAATTTGCTCTAGTAGAAACAGATCCTTTGTCTTCCTAGTCCTAATAAATGTGACTTTTCCAGGGAAACTAGAATATTTTAAATGATCTTTAATTAGCTGCCTCTGCATATCCAAGTTAGTGTCACAGTGTAACATTTCCCAGGCAAGATGCCAGTTTCAGAGATATAAAGCAGTGTTTTTATAACATATGACAGTGAACAATAAAAGTAAAAATGACAGACTGAAAAAAGTAAGTACCTGCATACATAGAAGTAATGACATAAAATACATTGAACATGATGTTCTGTTTCGTTTGTTTTTCTTAAAGTTCATTTCAAACATTTTCTTTTCAGAGTGGTATTTTGTCCTTTCTTCCTTAAAAAAGATACATAATTCTGAGTGACAATAGAAAGGTTTATGCCATTTTGCAATTGTTAATGAAATCTTTATTTTCTACCCAATGAAGAATAATTTTAGATAATTATCAACTTTATGGCACAGATGTATTACTACATTAGTAAAAAATAGACATTTTATTGAAATCAAACATCTGGGGCTATTTAATTCTAAGATTAGGAAAAGTGACACATGACAGACAATACTAGAAATTTAACAATCTTAAAAATAATTCATTATAGTTATATTTTATTTTTCCCATAGTTTAGCTTGACTTATGAATAAACCACAAGACTGATTACTGTTACAGAGATAATATTTTTAATTAAATCAAAGGTTAAAATAACCATAATAATAAACATATGATGTAAGAGTACAATGTAAAGAAGACCTCTTCAATTATAACTTTGGAGATGATGCTGTTTGCCATGTGAAAAAAAAAAATAGCTATCCATTTATTTGAGAAGTATAAAATCTCCTTAAAGCATGGATAGTTGTACACTATATAAACTGAAACAAATAATTCACCAATTTTTTTTAACCTTCACATATAGAAGATATAATTATTTTGTATCTTAGTATTTCTCCCAAATCATAAGATGCGTGTATATAATGATCAAAGATTTTAAAAAGAAGACCTGGTTCTTTTAAACCCAATAATTTTTCCTTCCATTAAGTCCTCTGCTCTGCTCTGAAACTATTGTATTATCATAAATGAAAACAGTAAAATTATGTAAATATTATAAGTAGCTCATTTGTATCCCTATTTATTTCATGATTTCATCATTGGGATGTGGATGCATTTAATAGCTGTAATATGCAGTACATGTACATGTTTAGTACACTATATTCACTATTATTTCTTTCAGTATACAAGACAAATTCATTTTTTTCTTTATACCTAGTTTAAGTGTTTTTATAAATATTGTGCAAAAATAATTTTGAGTGTCTGAGTATGGTTTCCATGGCTATATAAGGCACTTTACTGGTATAGATTTACCATAATCTGGAACAATTCAGTTACTTTGTAAAGCTATGTACAAGATTTATTTGACTTGAATTACCAATAACTGCACTCTTAAGGTTTAGCAGGACATAGTTTAACAAGTACATACATTGTGTCCCTTTTGATAACTTAAAATCTATAAAATATTTATCTTTCTATTTCTTCTCTCTCTCTCTCTCTCTCTCTCTCTCTCTCTCTCTCTCTCTGTCTCTCTTCTCTTTCTCTCGTGGGGATAAATTGTGAAATGTAATTGAAAGTTAGGCATTATATGCTTGGTTTCTAGAAATGATGTCTTGAAAATGTGATCAACTGTATTTCTATTATAGATCTTGTCTATTTATTATAGAACCACTTAGCAGTTGTATATGAAAAAGCTGTGTTGTACTCTGAGATCAATTCTAGTCTCCTCTTTTGCCTATATATTCAGAGATTTGTGCAGATATGGTTGAAGAAAAGAAAAAGAAAACCGAATTAATACAGAATCAATAGTGTTTTACTGTTTTCAGTGCGTTAGGAGGTAAGTGACCCATCTGATACTCTAGGTCAAGTTAAGGAAAGAGCAAAAACAGAAGCTCATTGTTATACCTTTAATTTGTTGAATATGTCAAGAAATCAAACTAAAAAAAAACTTTCTTGGCTGAGACATGGTGTGTGGAGAGGGGCAGAGGGTTGCCTTTGGTAGATGTAGGACACTGCTGTACCTGGGTAAACGACTTGGTCTCCAGGGATTCTATTTCTGTTAGTGTTTAAGATATTGAGAAAATAAAAACCACTTTCATGCACAGTTAAGAATAGTGGCATTTGAATGTGAGGAATAATCCTTAGGCAGAGAAGCTGAGGACTTGAGTAAAGAAGAGATCTGAGAATATCCTATTATTGCTTGGTAGAGAGAAAATGAAAATAGAAAAGTTTAAGGCAATGATTCCCTGATATAGCTACTCATTAGCATCACTTAGAAAGTTTTAACTGCAATACCTAGCCCCAAGACAAACACAAGACCAATTAGGTGTTATGATTTCTGGGGTGAGTGCTTGGAACCAAATAGTCTATTTGAATGACTGCAATATGTAGATAAAGCTAAAGTCAGCTTTGAGACTACTGGCCAAAATTAAGATCACACTATTTCAAGAGATAGAGCTGGACAAATTGTTGCATTACTTACTGGTCAATTCCATTTGGTTTGCTTTGATGTGTTTTGTTTCTTCAAGTTGTTTTTTTAGACACCTGAATAAATAAGAGTATATTTGACTCTAGGTAGCCAAACTTTATATAATATTTTGACTTTGTTACACTACTATGACAATTATATTTAATTGAAGTCAAAGGAATTTGATGACATCTTACAGGTATCATATATTTGAATTTCCCCCCAAATTCTTCTTGTTATAATGCATGGAGTCCAGCAAAACAGTCTATTCAGAATACAATGTAATTTCTGCCATTGAATAATTCAGAACTTCTTTATGGGTACACCATGAAAAGGTTATAGCTGTGCTGTAAGACATTGATTCCCTCAAGACTCTTAGAGACAAGATAGAGTCTGGATAGCCTTTTCTTGATATCTTTGTCTGTAAACAATTTTATGTAAGACTCTTTCAAGGACAGCATGATTAGAAGAGTCTGAAAACAAAACTCATGACCAATGGGCGGTAAGCACTAGGAGCAACATTTTGCATTTTCTACCTTCCTGTACAACTAGCAAGACGAAACAGGGACTTTATAATCTGAAAAGGGGCTCTTCATCTCTCTTAGCTGAGGCTACGTAGAGCCCAGCTACCCAATGTGTACAACAGGCCGGATGAGACGCTGGGAGAGTAAAAAAGGTATACAAGAAGCATGGTGTGCAGGCGAAAGGGAGGAGGCGAAGGAGGTGGCAATGAGGCAAATACAAAATTTAGCAGGAGCCAACTTTAATTTTACTTCATATGTATTAAATGTGTGTGTGTTTGTGTGTGTATGTGTACACAGATACGTAAAAGAAAATGTTCCTCAAGTTTATATCAGCGTGCTGTAGGAATGTTATCATCTTCTGTGTGCTGTATAATGAAAAAATACAGAAGCACTAATAGAGTTTAATTTTGAATATATCGGATGCACTATAAATAGCACAAACTGGCACATAGTCAAGGTGATAGGGCTATGATATGCTTTAACTTAATTCCACAGCATCTATTTCTAACAGTTCATTCTCTCTCTACCACGATGATGATGTCCAGGTTCTTTTCTTTGAGTTTTGTAGGACCAGTAGATCCAGCACCTCACAGATTCTTGGTTTTTAAGTGACATCCAGTGTAAAGGGAGCTTATCAATTGAATTTAGGGACACATAGAATTAACTATTATATGGTAACACATCATATTTATAGACATATTAAACAACATAAGTAAATAAAATTAAGTATATAGTAAATTTGGAAGAATATTCTGCAGTGACTAGATATTTGTAGGCAAGACAATAAGTAACACTACCAGTTTCAATGCTATTTGTGAATTTATTCTCAATGTCACATAATTTTTGCTGGCAAGTATAGAAAACTTTATGAAACCAATTTGAGGCAGACTAGTAAATAAATGTTAAGTCCTGAAATATTTTTATAATTATCTTTTAAAAACTTAAAAAATAAAAGAACTCCATTCACCTAAACCATTTAATTTAATTCAATTCAACAGATGTTAATTGAGTATCTATTTAAAGAACAGAACACAGAATGTTCAGAATCCCTGATAATGTTATTTGCCAAACACAGAATAAGTTGGATTGTATAAGGAGTTAAGGAAAAGGTAGGACAATGACTTGTTTTGCCCAGACACATTCTACTTGACAGGCAGAAAGAAGTCTTAAAATAAAGTCAAAACCGGATACAACCTTTAGTTTCTCTTAAATATCTTATTATTTGCATTTTATTTCTCTAGAGTAATTGGCCCATTATTGTGGACATAATCTAAGGTTTTCTCAATTATGTCAACTAAGTTCTAGCCCTCCACAAAATAAATAGATGTTCAAGTTAGGATTTGTGCCTTATCTTTTGGTGCCTAATTTTCTTCCTCTGTGACTCCTCCAGTTAAGACCCGGCTATCTAGGAGGCCTTTCCTAACAAAACCAACTTGGACGTAAAGACCCAACAATATTAGTCATAAAAACCTTAGTTAAGACAGTATGCTAGTTTTGCCACTGACATTCATATTTGAAAAACTACCTCTAAAAATGAAAAAGGCCAGGCATGATGGCTTATGCCTATCATCCCAGCATTTTGGAAGGCCAAGGCAGGCGAATCACAAGAGCTCAGGAGTTCCAGACCAGCCTGGCCAACATGGTGAAATCCCATCTCTACTAAAAATACAAACATTAGCTGGGGATGGTGGCAGGTGCCTGTAATATCAGCTACTCAGGAGGCTGAGGCAGGAAAATCACTTGAACTACAGAGGCAGAGGTTGCAGTGAGCCGTGATTGTGCTACTGTACTCCAGCCTGGGTGACAGAGTGAGACTCTGTCTCAAAAAAAAAAATAAATAAATAAATAAATTAATAAATTAAATTAAAAAAAGCACTGTGCAAAGGGACTCACACTTAAGTAAAAATTGTTATTGAAAAAAATTCTATAAAGGGCTTTCTTTGAATTTAAATTATGTGGATATCTTGGCTCAATAATTCAGAGAAATAGAAAAGCACACATTCACTCAAGAAACCTCTGTCAGAGCTTACAAGAATAAAATATCAGAATCTAGAAGTCTAAACACTATTAAATACAACCTATAATCAATTTAAATATACACATATAAATCAATATTTTGACATTTTCACAATTATTGAAAATGAATAATTGATTTTATAACAAATAAAACATATTGCTCATATAAAAATTCTACAAACTACTTCTGGGCAGAAAGTCAAACATTGTTCCTGGCCAAAAATTATTTCCAAACAAGAACTGTCTGTTTTTGAACTACTTCAGAACATTCAACATATTTTGCTAACATAAGGAAAATAATTTTTCCAGTAAGTGGTTTTTGATGAGACAGAAACCAGATGTAGGCATTATTTTCTAAACAACGTATTTCCTGATTCTTAAAAAGATCCATGAATTCTTGATACAGAGTAAGCTAGCTATTTGCACTAACTACTCAAAGAACAATATAAAGTACTTAATAATTTTTGGCTTCAAAAATATTAACTTACTAACAGTTACCTACTAATCATTTTGTTTTCACAACAGAATCTTATACCATAAATATAAATTAGTTGTGTCATGCTGTTTTGCAGGAGAAACAAAAGATAAAATTAGAGAATGCAAAAATTAGCAGCACTATCATTCTATTAGTTTTGTATTTAAAAAATAAAATACAAAATAAATCTTGAGTATTACTGAAGTCTCAGAGGGTAGCTTTGATGGTATATTTGTTTTCTGTCTTCATGAGGATTATAAATCTAGTGATCTTTTAAATTCATGTACAGTTGAGCCAGTCTGTCAGTTCTCCTCAGATAGCTGGAAAATACCATTATTCACTGATCGAAGATATTTTTCCTTCTCAGCAAATCTTAACAGCATGTCAGCTATTCAACAATTGATTTCATCAACTGCTTTTCGGTTGAAGAAAAATGTGCATTCCTTATGCATTTTTAACACTTGATTCTAAATATGTCATCAAAGGCATTTTGCCTTTTCAATGCACTGGATGTAATAGTATTTAATTATTTATAAATATTTTATCTAGATTTCAAAATGATTTTTATAATAAATCCCTAAGAAAATACTCATTAAAATGTAATTCTTCCTAAGAAATTTTTGAAAATATTCATCCTGGACATGGTGGAGGTCTTAGAAAATTGTCCATGTGATTAAAAATATTTAGAGCATTTTTTTATCTGGATAATTGAAATCAAAGTATTATTTGACCTGAATCATCTAGAAAATGATCTTAATTTTTTATTCTTATCTACCTATATTTGACTTACATGATGGGGATGAGTTTACTATTGCATAGATGCACATGTGCATATTTTGCTATATAGTTTGTTTAAATCTAATAGATAATACCATGATCCTTCTCTTCATATAAGGCAAACACACCTAGAAAAATGCATATAGTTTCCCAAACCAGTATTTAAATTATTATTTTATTTCTGTAACAGTATAGGCTAGATATGTAGACTAATGATGCTTTATGCAATATAGATATGTACAGATAATATCAATGTGCAGCAGATTCAGAAATACAAGTTCTGTGCCTTATGCTTTCTTTTCAAGAGATCATGTACTCAACTATATTTGTTCAAATATGATTTATATATTTCTGTTACTATTTCAATGCCTCACTGATTTAACTTCATCTTGATTGACATTACAAAATTAGAGTGTCACAGAACAGAGACATATGGATTAAAAAATGTCTAATTATTTGGTCAGATATTTATTTCAGAATTCAAGGTGCTGGTTAAACCACTAATGACTCCCTTACAATCCAGAATCTATCTGTCCTAAATATCTGAAATCTGTTTTGTTCTGGATCATCTTATTCAATTAAATTCTATAAAGGCAACAAGTTAACACCTGAATATGTGTCAGATTCTGTGAATTTGCTGTAGTCACTCGTCTCAAAGAATAACTGATTGAAAGAGACATAAAATTTCCTAGCTAATTTTAATTCATTTAGCAATTATATGTATGGCACACACCTACGTGGTTTGGTAATACTAACTAATTTAGCCTTCAAAATGTTAGCCTTTATAATTAGCCTTATCTGCGAGGAAGGGAAGATTGCTATAATTTTACAGATAATTTTGAGTAACTTGTTCAAACTTAAGGGACTGGAAAGTAGCAGAACTGAAATGTGAACCCAGGTTGCATTGATTACACAGTCCAGCTCCTAGCCATTGCACTCTGCTGGTTTACTGATGTGTACCAAATGTGAAACAAACCCTAGGAGTCCATATGGAGCAACTTATTTTTACTTGAACTGCCACACAAGAGGTGAACATTTTCTTCACTGAGGATGCTGGCTTTCTCCTCCTCATTGTAAACACTTAGGAAGATCTTTCCTCAGGAGAGTGGAAGACAGAGTAAAAATAAAAATTGTAAAGGATTATTATCATGAGGCATTTATTTCCAATACAGAGGATACTTACTTATGTGAAGTGTATTCTGGTTGGTATGCAGGCACAAGTCAACTCCTATGTGTGTGTTGTGGCCATATTCTGTATGATACTAGCTGGTAATATTGGGTGAGCCTGAACAGATGGTGAGAATTGTGTTCTTCAATTGGGAAAAGAGTGAGCCAGAAAGGAAATATAAAGTAGTAAAAAATAAAATACAGCATGTCTGTATAGCACAGATATAATAAAGGTATAGTTGTATCCATCAATGTGACATGTAATCACAGTGTAGTTTAATTACCAAACTAGGAATAGAATTCATGTATCTAGGACTAAAATGCCTTAGGTCCTAGTACAAATCTTTCAAACTCTTTTCCATCTGTAAAATGCAAATACACTATATAGCTATCTATTTTATATAGATTCTGAGGAAATTAAATGAGACTTCAGGATTAAGATAAGGGTATATATGCATCTGATGTGCCTGCTCACAGTTGATTTCTGTACCTTTTGACAAAAGATGAAAAGGTAAGTTACTTTCCAAATAGTAGAGGGAATCCGATTTTAGAAAAACTGGATTTCTAAATACAAACATAAACATTTAAAGGAAGGAAAAAATATGATCACAAGGGGTGCCAACTGTACATTAGTCTGTTCATGGTAGAAGAACTGCAATTTTTTACATGGATATTGTTTTCAAAAAGGTTGTAATTT
Source organism: Ateles fusciceps (assembly GCA_036589455.1). Lineage (NCBI taxonomy): Eukaryota > Metazoa > Chordata > Mammalia > Primates > Atelidae > Ateles > Ateles fusciceps. The sequence goes on along the minus strand of JAZHEH010001685.1, from coordinate 4,122,872 downwards.
ATCTTCAGTCATAAGTATTGAAAAATTTGTGAATGTATTTTTGACTAGAGTGGTTCAGACACAGGAAATGTCCAAACTTTCATTTGTTTTTAGGACCATAATCACACATAGTGGGCATGTTATTTTGATGTTTATTTTTTCCTGACCTTGGACTATCCAAGCTTCTCCATAACAGAAGCCAGGGAAAGTGTCAGTTCTGGTGTACACACACACACACGCGCGCGCACACACACACACGGAGAGAGATTTTTACCACCTACAGGTACTAAAATCAACAGAACATTATATTGCAAAACTAGGGAAAGTTTTCTTTCCTAGATCTCTGCTGGGCATGGTGTCTCATGCCTATAATCCCAGCACTTTGGGAGGTGGAGGCAGGTGGATCACCTAAGGTTGGGAGTTCAAGACCAGCCTGACCAATATGAGAAACCCGTCTCTAGTAAAAATACAAAATTAGCCAGGCGTGCTGGCACATGCCTGTAATCCCAGTTACTTGGGAGGCTGAGGCAAGAGAATTGCTTGAACCCAGGAGGTGGAGGTTGCGGTGAGCTGAGATTGCACCATTGCACTCCAGCCTGAGCAACAAGAGTGAAACTCCATCTCAAAAAACAAAAACAAAAACCAAACCAACAAAAAACCAAATCTCCAGTTATAGGATGAGTAGAAAATTTTGATCTTCCCCAATATCTGCTCATCGTTTGGTGGTGTATTACCCCTATGAGAAATCCAAAACCAGTTGTATCAGCCAGGGTGCTGGCAAGTTAGAGCGGAGGACACAAACTGTGTAAGTGAGGAGAATTTAATAAAGGGGCTGTTTATAAAGGTGTGTTGGTAGGGTTCTGGAAAACAAAAAAAGATAGTGCAGTACCCTAGAGTAAGCAATGGTTGGGAGCCGTTATCACCTTTATTCTGAAAGTGCAAGCAGAAGGAGGGATATGGGAACTCCAAAAGTCTGAGAAGGTTCCATAGGAGGAGCTGTGGCTTTTAGTACAAAGATGCACCAATTCATGGGGACTCAGAAAGAGTGAGTCAGGAATAAATGCTTCAACCTTCTTCTCCTGCCACCTTCTGATTTCATTCTGGTACTTTCCATTGGCCAAACCAATAGGAAGGTAGAAGAAAAGGAAGCCGTTCAGATTCTCTTCCTGGATCATAGAAAAGAGTGAATAAGGCTGCAGAGTGGATCTGGCGTATTGGTGAATGTTTAGTACCTACTTTCTATTGCGGCATAATATAATTACCATAAATTTAGTGCCTTCACACAACACATATATTATCTCACAGTTCTGTAGCTCAGAAGCCTGGGCAGGCTTGAGTGGGTCCTCTGCTTGCTTAAAGACTTAAAAGGCTAAATCAAGGTGTCAGGAAAGCTGGATAGAGATTATGGGAAAAGTAAGTCTGCTTCTAAACTTATTCAGGTTGTTGGCAGAATTCAGTTGTTTTAGCTTCTAGTATGAAGATCCCTATTTCCTCAACTTGTGGCTCCCTTCATGCTTCAAGCCAACAATGGTGGTTATTTTTCAGGCTTCAAATCTCTGATTTTCCATTCCATCCTGTCTTTTTAGAAAGTCTTGAAATCAGCAGCTGTGAGTCACACAACTTTGTTCTTATTTTTCTAGATTATTTTGACTATTTTGTGTCCTTTGGAATTCTATATAGATTTTAGAATGAGTTTCTTCATTGCTGCAAAAAAAGTTGGAATTTTGATAAGGATTGTATTGAATCTGTATGTTACTTGTGGTAGTATTGTCATTAAACAATATTGTCTTCCAATGTCTGAATATGACCTATGTTTCATTTTATTTAGGTCTTGTTTAATTTCATTTAGCATCATTTTCTCATTGCCAGCGTATAAGTCTTGTGCTCCTTGGTTAAATTATTTCAAAGCATTTTATTCTTTGGATGCTTTGTAAATTAAATTGTTTTATTAATTTACTTTCGGATTGTCCATTGCTAGTGTATAAAATGCAACTGATTTTTGAGTGTTGGCGTTGTATCCTGCAGCATGAATGAATTTGTTAGCTCTAAAATTTTATTTTTGTAGATTCTTTAGGATTTTCTAGGTATGAAATCATCTGTGAATTAGAAATAGTCTTACTTGTTTTTTTCTTTATTTGAAAGCTTTTTATTTCCTTTTCTTACCTCATTGCTCTGGCTGGGATTTCCAGTATTATGTTGAATAGAAGATGTGAAAGTGGGTATAATTGTGTTGTTCCTTCTTTTAGGGGAAATTTTTTTTTTAATGTGATGTGAGCTGTGGGTGTTTTGTATATGGCCTTTATCATGTTGAGGAAGTTTCCTTGGATTTTTAGTTTATTATGTTTTTGTCATAAAAGAGTACTGGATTTTTCTAAATGCTTTTTCTGCACCACTTGGGATAATTATATGCATTTTCACCCTTCATTCTATTAATGCGATATATTATTTTATCGAATTTATATGTCAAACAACTCTTGCATTCCTGGGATAAATCCCACTTGACCATGGTGTGTAATCCTCTTTTTATGTTGCTTGGTGTGGTTTGCCAGTATTTGGTTGTATGTATATTCATAAGGAGTAATGGTCTCCAGTTTTATTTTCTTATAGTGTCTTTGTCCGGTTTTGGTGTCAGGCAGGCTAATGCTGGCCTCACAGAATGAATTAGGAAGTGTTCCTTCCTCTTACTTTTTGGGTCAGTTTGATAAACATTGGTGTTAATTATCCTTTAAACATTAGGTAGAGTTTACTATTGAAGCTATCTGGTCCTAGATTTTCCTTTGTCAGTAGGTTTTTGATTACTGATTCAAACCTTTTTCTTATTGTCTGTTGAGATTTTGTGTGTATGTGTGCTGTTGTTTTTTGTTTTTTGGGCCAGTTAAAATAATTTGTGTGTTTCTGGGATTGTTTCCAGTCTATCAATGTTATCTAATTTGTTGGCATGCAGTCATTCTATTGCCTGCTCAAATATGATGTTGAACTCTCTAGTCAATTTCTCATTTCAATTACAGTTGTCCTTTGATATCCTTGGAATATTGGTTCCAGAACCTCTGCAGATACAAAAATCTATAATGTTCAAGCCCCTTAGATAAAATAGCATAGTTTTTGCATATAACCTATGTACGTTCTCCCATATACTTTATCTCTAGACTAAAAGGTTTAATTTAATATAAATTTTATTTAAATAGTTGCTATAATATTTTGTATTTATTTGTTTTTATTGCTGGGATGTTATTTTCTATTATTTTTAAAAATATTTTTCATCCACAGTTGGTCACATCTGCAGATATGGAATCCTTGGATATGAAGGGCCAATGGTATTATACTTTTCAGCTCCAGTATTTCTATTTGGTTTCTTTTTTATAATTCTCTGTATTGATACCCTTAGCTTCTCATACATTATTTTCTTGGTTTCTTTTTCTTCTTTTTTCATTATTTTCTTCAGCTTTTTGAATATATTTTATATTTAAGATAGTTGACTTAAAGACTTTAGTCATATATATAATCATAATCTTATGCTTGAAAATTGCTAAGAGAGTAGATCTTAAACGTTGTTATCACACACATGCAAAAATTAGAGTTTCTTCTTCCTGAGGGTTTGCTATACGTGACTGTTGAATGTTTAGCCTGTATTCTGCCATTGTTTGACTAGGATTTCCTTGAGTTTCAGGAGTCTTAAAGAACAATGGCAATTATAACAACTAAGCCACCTTTTCCAGGCTTTATGGATTGGATCTGAGCTGGGCACTCCTTTAACATTTAGACAACTCATTTACAATTTTTCCATATCTTTCCCTTCTTACTTGCACTGTGTTTATAGATCAGCCAGTGCTGAAAGCTTAGGGTCTTCTCATCTGTGTTTCTGAACCTATACCCTGTCCTGGGCATGCAATGTGGCTTTCTGAATTCTCCAGTAATAAACAAGCACTTTGAATGTCCTAGTTTCCTAAAGAAACTCTCTCCCCCTTCTCTTCCTCCCAGGAGTCTGGAGATCTACTGTATGCCTCAATATAATCTTTTGTCTCCAAAAGCAAATGAAGTCTTTTCCATGTCTTACAATGTTTTCAAAGCAATTCTCACATCATTTCTCCTGTGAGTGGGTCCTGGAATATGTGAAACAGAGAGGAGGAACTTATATTAGTCCTTCAGGTTGTCTCTAGGCAGTTTAAAACAAACACAGTAATTTGTGAATAAGGTCTGCTTTGCTCCCTTCAGATCCAGGTACTAGGATTATATTAGCAGCAAGAGTTGCTGTCTTGAAGACTCCTTCCTAGCTCAGGAGTGGATGGGGAAAGCACAGATAAAAATATCACAAACATTTTCTATAATTTTAAAATTTGATTTTAAAAATTCAGGGTCCAACACTGAATTATTGTAACCTTTGATTGTTTTCTACAGTTAGGACAACTTTGGTTGTCTTGTTTCTTATTTTAGGGAAAAAATTTCAGACTTTCCCCATTGCATGCGAGGTGAGCTATGGGTTTTTAACATATGGTCTTTATCATTTTGAGGAAGTTCCCTTGTATTTGTAATTTATTATGTATTTTTATCTTAAAAGGTACTGGATTTTGCTAAATGCTTTTTCTGTACCACTTAAGATAATATGCTTTCCTCCTTCATTCTATTAATGTGATGTATTATTGAATTTATATATTGAGCAAGTCTTGCTTTCCTGGGATAAATCCCACTTGGATTTTATCTATAGTTTTGATTGTTATCTAGAATTTTGACAAAGCTGTCAGTCAATTACTGGTTGTCTTCTTGCTGTTTCTGTGAAATGAAAATGGAAGTTTAGGACTCCCTACTCTGCCATTTGCTGGCATTTATCATCATTATTTTCACCATCACTTCAGTGAGAATAATCTCCATGTGTTTTTCTGTTCATGGATACCTTTATTTTATGCCTATGCAGTGTCTTTGTTTCCATCACTACCCAGATTATGCTCCAAATTGCATCATTTTTCTACAGTAATCTAAATTCTCTTTCTTTACTTCTTTTTCTATAATATACTTTTATCCTTATAGCTTTGACAAATGCCTAATTATGGATGAAACTAGGTAATTGTTTTATCTTTTCCACTTGTGGACTTCTGGTTCTGACTGGAATACCACCTATTTGTTTGGAATTGCTATTAATTCCTGGTCAGTAACCTAAGCAGGGTTTTCAACACCGTTCTGTTACTTTTACTTTTCTATATTTCTCTAGTCATTTTGTGTTCTCATTCTTTATCTTTTACATGCTTTTTAACATATTCCCATCTTCTACCTTGTTATCATCAGATTACTTTTTCTTTTTTACCTCACAGAGAAAACAGATGCTATCAGATTATAAATCATTAACTTTTGGACATTAAATCCATAAACCAAACTAAATTTGCACTCATCATTTACTTCTTCCTGTTAATGAAATCACAGAAGTTTTCCTTATTTCATCCAAGACTAAATTCCCTACATAAACATCCCTTCTTCTTATAGCATCTTAGTGACTTTGACTCTAGGGTATTAATGATCTACTTGATATGTTGAAGCCATCTTGTTCTAGCTGGCAAGAACTGATTGATAATTTTTAAGAAATTTTAAGGGATAGTTGATGTCAAACTGGTCAGTGGAGATTAGTCATGGTAGAAATATCTACCCAATGTAAATCATCAAAAAAATCATCAGATATATATATATATATATATATATATATATATATATATAACTTTTAGACAGCTGAGTATTAAACATTTGTCAACACATTATTGCTTGTTTTCTACCACTCTATTAAGTTTAATTCTAATTATTGTTTAAAAATGTTGGTTTCCTCCAACTTAAAAATAGAAATAGAATACTAGCAGATTTTCATATCCCTTTAAACTATTGTTACATTTATGTCCTCCCATTTGCAGTCAGGAGTCTAAATTAAAATATATTCTGAACTTTCAACACCACATATAACATAGTGATGCTGATAAATATTTTTGAATCAATATTATTTGGACAAGTGAGCTAGATATTTTCATTTACTACTGATTAAAATGTAACTTTACTTGGCAATAGGGATTAAAGGCCTTATAGATACCACTATTCTTTGATTTATTAATGGTACTTCAATACATCTATAATTAAAAAATAATCCACATGTAACCAATATTTTACTCACATTATTTTAAATACAAAACATTGGAAATAGTATAAAGATCCAACAATAGGGAAATTATTAAATAAAAAATGCTGCATTAATGCAATATATGCCTTTATAGGCAGTGAGAATGAATTGGTCATAACTTTAGGTACAAGTTAAAAGAGAAAAAAAAAGGACTGGAAGAAACTTTGCTACTGTATTAGAAAGAAAGAAGGAAAGCCCTAAAGTGATAAGTCAATATGAAATTTATATGAGGGGTAAAATCTCATAATGATTCTAACACTGCAAAGGAATAATGTTATATTCAATTAATATAGCTTTATTAAGCTGCCTCATGGATTTCTGTGGGGTGAATGTAGTATAAGTAACAATGTCACAGGGGAATTAATCAGACTATTATTTTTACTAAATTAACATTTTGGTTTTCTAGTAATGCTGCTGTCAACTTGGCTGAGAAAATAAATTGCAAAATATTCTATAGCAAAATTTATAATAATATCAATAATTGATGCTAAGCACATTTTTAAAATAAAGTATAAAATCTAATTAATTTGCAATTTGGGACATGATATAGAAATGAGCTTCTGCTTGGTAACTCAATTTATTTATCTTAGTGCTGCATTTGCAATTACTTTTATGTAACTATGTTATTTGTTTTCATTGACTAAAATGAATCAGTAAATATAATATTAGCACTTTCACTAGGAAAATCTCTAAATATATGAAAGAAATGGAAGAGTAACTTGATGGAAGCATTGCAAAAAACATTTAGTATTTTCATGTTACCCTTGTTAAAGATGACATTCAAATTAATTTATTGTATTACATAGAAAAGGATAATGCATTGAAAGACTAATTCAGCAGTTAGCTATTTCCTTTTAACTTTTAAATAGTATCATTAAAATTACTTAGAAGCTTGCCTCAAATGTTATTCAAGATGCTATGCATGTTTCTAACAGCTTAATGAAATGGAGAAGTAGCTACTAATTTTCATTCCAAATAGACAAAATACAGTATTCCAACTGTCTCACACATTTATGACTTAATAAATGACTTTCAATGTTAGAAAAATATGTTTTGTTTCTAACTCCAAGGAAATATATATATATTTGGACTAGAAAGAGGTATAGCTCTATATCTATAACTCTATATATCAATTTCTGTCTATATATAAAACTAGCTTCCAAAAATAGTATCCTGGATGTATTCTGGATCTATTGTGTATTTCAGCTGCCTTGGAAACTAGAATACACATTGAGGTAAAAATCACCCAATATCCATCAATTATTCTTCCTTAGTAATAAAATGTGATCTTTTAAAATATAGCAGTACCCAGTTAAAATCATCATTTCCCAAGCTCCCTTGCAGCTAAATGTAATGTATTAACTCTCAGGGAACATCGTTGTGTGAGACTTCAGAAAAACCAGAATGGGCCGGGCACAGTGGCTCATGCCTGTAATCTCAGCACTTTGGGAGGCTGAGGTGGACGGATCACCAGGTCAGGGATTCCAGACCAGCCTGGCCAACATGGGGGACACCCTGTCTCTACCAAAGATACAAAAAATTAGCTGGGCATGGTGGCGCGTGCGCCTGTAATCCCAACTACCTGGGAGGCTGAGGCAGGAGAATGCTTGAACCCAGGAGACGGAGTTTGCAGTGGGCACCGAGGTTTGCGCCATTGCATTCCAGCCTGGACGACAGGGCAAGACTCTCTCTCAAAGAAAAAAAAAAGGAAAAGAAAATGAAAAAAGAAAAACTATAGTATTTTCAAGTTTTTCATACTGTACACATTTCTTAAGACACATGATACCAGCAGCAAACTGAAAATGAATGCTGAATTTGGTACTCATGTGTTATCTACCTCAAAAGGTAACAAAAGTATGTGGCAAAACACATACTACCTATAGTGCTTCACAATATGCACTTCTATTTAGCTAGCGTTTATTGTAGTAAACTATTTTTAATAAGATTCATTCACTGTTTATAAATGTTCTGGTATGCATTCTTTATAGTCAAGTGTTAATATATCACATCTTATTTATTTTAGCAAATCAGTATGTTTTCTGTAATTATAAAAATTAACTTAGTTTGTAAAATTTATTTGCAAATACAGTTTTTTCCATTTGACGCTATGGTTTGTTGCCTTCCTAGCTGAATCTATGTCAGCTTACCTCAAGGCTGTCCATGTACTTAATTTACTTAAGTGTTCATTTTAAGTAACGTGCTCACTGTGCATAGGAATTTGTATTTTGGAGTTGCTTTATCTACAAAGAAAAATTAATTAGGAACTACTTTATTATAAAATGCTCCTAGAAGTTTTAATTGTGTTTATTAGAAAAAAAAAACCACAAAAACAACAAACAACAACAAAAAAAAACGAATGAAAAACAAATGTTAGACTTGTGTGCATGGAAATAATTAAGGTACATCATTATTGTAGTTTAAAAGTTGTAAGTGGTAAGACATTTTGTTTTTACTGTATGTTTTTACTGAATGATTTATTCCCCCATCCCAAGGCAAGTATGAACAAAATTAGGTTAAACATAATTTTAAAAATTTAAAAAGAAAGAAAGAAAAAGAAAAACCGGAATGGGCTGGGCGCAGTGGCTCACACCTGTAATCTCAGCACTTTGGGAGGCCCAGGTGGGCAGATCACAAGGGTCAGGAAATCAAGACCATCCTGGCCAACATGGTAAAACCCCATCTCTACTAAAAATACAAAAAATTAGCAGGGTGGGCTGGTGTGCACCTGTAGTCCCAGCTACTCGGGAGGCTGAGGCAGGAGAATCACTTGAAGCCAGGAGGAGGAGATTGCAGTCAGCCAAGATTGCACCATTGCACTCCAGCCTGGTGACAGACTGAGACTCTGTCAAAAAAAAAAAAAAAAAAAAGAAAAAAAGAAAAAAGAAAAAGAAAAGAAAAACCAGAATGATGGAGATAAAATGATTGAAAGAGTCTGAGTGCCTAAAGAAGATGGGGCTGCCATTCTCACCCTGTTTTTTCTATGTGTGACTATTTTTTATGTGAAAAAACAAAAACTATTATATTTAAGCCATTATTTTGAGGACCTCTCTTGTTTGTACTTGAATGAAATTTCTAATATATCAAGTCACACTATATAACCTCCTGATTCCCCTTATTATTAGACCTAATATTTAAAGGATATGCCATTTATGCATTTATAAGTGATTTAGTTAGGTTATAACTGTCTCTAAATAGCACAGAACAATTGGACAAAAATGTAAAAAAAATCTTACATTTAAATAGTAGAGTGAAAAAATATTTGATGAATTCTATCCTTTTTCTATGGTAGCACCTTTTCTTCTTTCTCCCCTCAACTTTTGAAGATCTGTTTCCACCTCATTCAAACACCTCCAATTAATAGGTGCTATCATCTTAAGTGACTCCTGATTAGTCCAGGCAGGTAGCAGAAAGCCACAACCAGAAGTCTGAGTTTTTCCTCAGGTTTATGTTTTAATGTGTACTAAGATAAAAGGACTTTCTATTAGGTTGGTACAAAGGGAATTAAAAATAATGGCAGAAACCTCAATTCCTTTTGTACCAACCTAACTGTATTGAAGGTTGGAAAACATAGGCTAAGAATATGTAGCAGCTGTAACCCCAGTGTTTAAACAAAAACTAGAATATGAAAATGAACAGGCACAGGGAAAAGCAAAGCCGATAGAGTGACTTGTAATGGAAGCCCAAATAGCTTTTGGGTCACAAGAACCAATTATCCCTGTAGGAAAATTGTTATTTAGGTAAGTGAGTCAATAATTCTCCTTATTGGACTAATTTTGTCTCATTTTAATTTCCAATATTTTACACCAAAGTTTTGACCTACAAGCAGAAAAATGAATATATGTATTTTTATTAAAATAGTTCATTCGTTCTAACACTTGGGCAGCCAAAATATATAGTATTCTGGGATGACTGCCCCATTGATCTTTTATAGCCAGTTTTTTGCTGACTTATAAGACAAACTTGAGACCTATATAACCTTGAAAAATGAATAAGGGATATTCATTTCAGACTTTTCAACATTTGAAAAATAATTTATACCTTGTTATTGGATGAGTATAAATAACACAGAGCCTCTTATTTGAATGAAATAAATATTTGAACTATCTACTCTGTTATTAAATTTATAGTGTAGTAAGAAACAAGTCAGTACATCTTCTTCAGAAGGAAAAGAAAGCTCAGAATTACCAGGATTTAGACTTTTTTCTCTTCAATCTCTGTTTCTGGCTTCTTTCTGAAAGTTAAAGATTTGGTATGAACAACATATCAATTACTCTTAAAATGTCAGAGAGTAATCTCTCATCTTCCAGACTCTGTGTTTAGGGACTGAAAAAGACTGATCTCTTTGTTTGTATAAGTAATTTTTCAGAAGCATAATCCCATTAGATCAAATTTTTCAGAATCAAAAATTGGGAGTGGGATGGAAGTTGGGTTATTGTCTCCTCCAACAGTGCATATGTCATTTCTTTTAATTTTTAATCAATATACTGAATAAAATCCCTTCATGATGAGGTATTTTAAGTGTTTTTTTGGTACATGTATCTATTCAAAAGCAGCAAAAAGTGTGTGGGTTTTCAGTGTTTTGATACATGAACAATCTATGTTTACGTTAAATTAAATACTTTCAAACTTTTTGTTTATATATGGTTTTACTTACACTTATTATAAAAATCTACACAATTGACAAAGGGCCAATGTCCAGAATCTACAAGGAACTTAAACAAACTTACAAGAAAAGAAAAACATCAAAAAGTGGACAAAGTACATGAACAGACACTTCTCAAAAGAAGACATTTCTGTGGCCAATAAACATATGAAAATAAGCTCATCATCACTGGTTATTGGAGAAATGCAAATCAAAACCACAATGAGATACCATCTCATGCCAATTAGAATGGCAATCATCAAAAAGTCAGGAAATAGCAGATGCTGGAGAGGATGTGGAGAAATAGAAATGCTTTTACACTTTTGGTGGGAGTGTAAATCAGTTCAATCATTGTGGAAGACAGTGTGCTAATTTCTCAAGGATCTAGAACTAGAAATACCATTTGACCCAGAAATCCCATTACTGGGTATACCCAAAGGATTTTAAATAATTTTTCTATAAAGATACATGCACATGGTGTATGTTTATGGCAGCACTGTTCAATAATAAAAAAGACTTGGAACCAACCCAAATGCCCATCAATAATAGACTGGATAAGAAAATATGGCACATATACACCATGAAATACTATGGAGCCATAAGAAAGGATGAGTTTATGTCCTTTGCGGAAACATGGATGAAGCTGGAAACCATCATTCTCAGCAAAGTAACCCAGGAACAGAAAACTCAATACCACATGTTCTTACTCACAAGTGGGAGTTGAACAATGAGAACATTTGGACACAGGGAGGGGAACATCACACACTGGGGCCTGTTGGAGAGTGGGGGACTAAGGGAGGGATAGCATTAGGAAATACATAATGTAGATGAAGGTTTGATGGGTGCAGCAAACCACCATGGCATGTGCATACCTATGTAACAAACCTGCATGTTCTGCTTATGTATCCCAGAACTTAGAGTAAAATTTTTTAAAAAAATGATTTTTTTAAAAGGTAAATATATTTTGAGAGGTATTTTGATTTTTCTGTCTTCATTTGAGATTCTGATACAAATTATGATTCTGTATCAAGACCAAAATTAGATGTATGGGCATTGCTCCACTTTGTTTCTCCTTCTTTCTTTCAAACCCTTGTGAGGATCACTTAGTTTGGGTAAAACAGAATTGTCTGGAGTACCTACTGCTTTTAATCTACCTTCTTCCCATAGATAATTATTATGCCACTGCATATATTAGATCATATCTGAAAGTTATCTGCTTTTATCTTCTCATTAATTCTTCCTTTTATCTTCCCTTATGTTATCTATGGCAAGTTTTCAATTTTGAATAATTTGGCATTGATTTACTCACAAGGGCAATATGTGAGAGAGTAGGTGTTATTTTTCTTTGGCAAGTAAAGAAAATAAAACCCCAACAAGTTGGATAACTTGCCAAAATTTACATATATAGTTTTAAATTTTATGTATTTTTCCATATCTCTATGTGTGAAGTACATGAGGGTACACCTGGGAAGCTTCCAACTACTGGGAGCATAATTGACTAAGAGACTCAGCAGCTGTCTCAGGAGTACTAAGGAAGGCTCATTCCCAGGAAACATGAAACTCCTCAGAATAGCTAACTTTGATTTGAGGACTCCCCATGAGCTGTGTTTACTCTTCCTTAGAATGCCCAGCAGTCTAGCAGGCTTTCATCCACCTTTCCTTCCCTTTCCTAATCTGGTCACACTTGCATTGCGGGTTAAGGGCATTTCCAGTCTTTCCAGCCTCAGATCCATTTTCTTTCTTACAGGCATTTCCACTAATAAAATTAGGTCAGGGAGGGCTACGGCTGACTTTCAGTGAACTATTGCTGGCTCTCAGAAAGACGGGAAATTTAGACAAAAAAACTTGATGTTGATGATTACAGCTTCCTGTATCAGCAAAATATAACATTTGCAGGAGCTCACAGAGAAGCCATTGCAATTCTGACACACTCTATCTACCCCCACATCTAACTGCTAACACTAGTGGGAGAGATAGAACACCCTATCTTCCTCTCTTGCAATTTTCAAATGTCTTCAGAGTTTCTCTCATTGGTGTAACTACATGAGAACCCTGCAGCCAACCCGGGAAATGAGGGCCAGTCCCTGCCCTGTAGGGAAGAGAGCAGAAAGTGGGAGGTTGGTGCTGAGGTACATGTGATGTGTTCAGTGATTGCCACTAACCACTGCAACGAAGAAGTGTTGCTTAAGACAAAGTTTTTTACTTAGCCATTTCACTGACCCAGTTAATTTCTTCCTTGCTATTTTTATTGTAGATTTTAGATTTGACTAAGGATCAGAAACTGAAATTCTTTAAGATAAATCAAATGTCCAGGATCACCTCCTGTATTACCCATATGTTTATTGTGATATTGTAATCTAATTGAAAAACACATTTGGTCTCTGCCCCAAGTTCCTAGACAGAGCTTTTATCCTGATCAGAGTTAGCACACAATTAGCCTACTGGTGCTAAATCTGATTCTGGGGGCCTGGAGGTTTCACAGTGACTCAATGGCCAATTTCATGGTTTAAGGCTTTCATAAACCAAGAATCATGCCGATATATTCAATACACACAGGCAGATGTAAGGGAGAGGGTGAATGAATCACAGAGAGTGGCTCAGGAGGCCAGCATGCTGACTGAATAACAGGTTGAGTCCACATTTCCGTTGAAACTGACCAACATTGGTGGAGGGTTGCTGGTCTTCTCCCAGCAGAATTTTCAGGGATGAAAAAAAGGCCTGAGGGTTCTCGTGCGCAGACCTACAGGCATCTTGGTTATGGTTAGTTTCTTTGCTGTTTTGCGATCCTTCAAAGGAATGTCCATGGGGTTATCTCAGCCATCTTTTGGCTTCATTTTCTTGTCAGGTTTCAGGAATGCCTGGCCACAGCAGGCGTTTTCTGTTACCTCAGTCCACCATACACATGCTTATCATTTTGAGGGGTCAGCAGTGTCACTATAGGCTGAGTCATTTGTCATAGTGACTCCAGTTTTAGACATTTAGAATAATGAAACCTTATTATATGTCAGGTTCTGAAAGCCTTGTGGATAGGGAGGCTAGGAGAATCTTTTCTTCTATTTTTTATCTTTGACCTTGGTTCTGAACAGAGTTTCTAAGGACTTTGTGATTTCATGAGTGATAGGAGCATCTGACACAGAGTTCCTACATCTCTTGGAATTTCCTGGGTGATAGAGGCATCTTTTGTCCTAATGGGGGCACTCTTATTGGGCTCCTGGTGAGTCTCAGGATGTGGGTTGGTTGCAATGGAAACCAGCCCTGGCAAATAGAGGGCTGGAACTTGCTACCCCACACCGACAACTGGGGAAGGGATGGGGCTGAAGGTTGAGTTGAGTACAAGTGTCCAGTGAGGTAATCAATCATACCTACATGATCAAGCTTCAGTAAAACCCAGGAAGGGCACTGTTCAGGAAATTTCCAGACTGCTGAGCATAACGTGGAGGTTCCTGGAGAGTGGCATGCCAAAAGAGGGCAGGGGGAGCTCTGTGCTTCTTCCCACATACTTTGCCTTATGTGTCTCTTCCATCTGGTTGTTCATCTGTATCTTTTATAAGATCCATTATAATAAATGGATAAATGTAAGTAAAGTGTTTCTCTGAGTTCTGTGAGCCCCTCTAGTGAATTAATCAAATTTTAGAGTTAAGGATTCATGGAAACCCTGATATATAACTGAGTGGTCACAACCTGGGGTTTGGCACTTGAATTTGGGGCTGTTTCGTGGAACTGAGCCCTTAACTTCTGGGATCTGACACTATCTCCAAATTGAAAGTGTGAAAATTAAGTTGAATTATAAGAATTCAGCTGGCATTTGCTGGAGAATTAGGTAGGGTGTGGGGGAAAACCCACACATCTGGTGTTGCATTGAGTGTTGGGTTAAGTGTTGTGTTGACTGTATGAAATATAAAAATATATATCTCCTTTATCAATTTCAAAGCAAGAGATTTTTATTTTTCTAACTTATTTTTGTATTTTTGTAACCTTTTTGTGGGGTATGAAATGGTGGTAATGAATACTTAAATATTTAATCTCCTACTGAAAGCTTAGTTAACTTCTTCAAGGAGAAAAAAATGAATGTGGTCGTTACCTTTAAAGCCAAGATATTTTGCGTTTTCTCTTTTATAAAATCCTCAATATGACTCTTCCATTGAAAGATGCATTTAATTATTGAACATGTACCACCTTTAAGTAATTTGTTATTAGAGGCTTTGTAAATGTAGTGGTGAATAGGCAAAAATGTCCCCTGCCCTTAAACAACTTTCATATCTAGAGGCAAGAATCATCAATAAATGGTTAAATTGATTAAATGAAAAAAAAGGAATATGATCATAGACAACAGTAAAATCTATGAATAAAATAAAGTAATGCAATATTAAAAGGACAATAACTAGTTGTGGGAAAAACAGCATTAGGAATGCCTAGCTCAGGAGTTACATTAATTTGGGACATGAAAGAAAATAAATTTCCAGCTAATAGTAGTAGAACATTCTAGGCAAAAGCAGCAGCAAGTGCAAACATCTTAATACAAATGTCCTGACAGAGAAGAGCATGACCTGTTTCAGGAATGTGAAACGTCATTATGGCTGTATCACAAAGGACAAGGGAAAGTTAAAAGAGTTAATAAAGATGAATTTGGAAAAACAATCCAGAATCTGTAGAGTTCTGTAGCCATATTGAGTTTGTGAGTTTGTATTTTATTCCAAGGCCAAGTATATATCATTATAGCACTAAAAACACAAAGTTACATGCTCTGCTTTGCATTTTTAAATAATGGGACCAAATAGTCAACCATATTTTTTATCAAGCTTTTATTCAGCATAATTGTTATTTTGAAAGACATTAATTTGTCATTACCCTTAAGGTAACATAATGAGCATTTTACAATGGGTTTTCATTGTATTACTTTTTACCAATGCATACAGTACTTTCAAACATAGCTCTTTCCACAACAGTGTGCCCAAATTAGAAAATTGTAATAACACAGAGAGTTTAGGAGTTGCTTTCAAACTGCTTAAATATTAAAGATTTATTGATTCTTCGTTCTGTAAGTCTCTAAAGAGAATCAGACTGAGAAGAGTCCTGTATAATTAATCTTGGTAAAAAAAAGATTGCAAAGTAATAATAGAGAAAGAAGAAAGTGTAATAGTGGTGAAGGAAGGGAGTAAGTATTATGTGAAGAAATCTATTAGATAACATAACAGAATTCAAAGCCAGAAATTGCTTGTATTCCCTTGCAGTCTGAGAGAGGACTGTCACCTTTATTTTCAACCTGACAATTCTCATAATGAAAGGGCCAGTCCTTCCTCACACAATGAACTCCAGCCTAGAGTATGAGGAACTCTACCAAAAGCCTCTACGCCAGTAATTAGAGTAATTAGAGCAAAGGACTGCAGGTCACAAACACTGGTCCCCTCCCCCTCTGCCACTGGGACAGCATTCCCCTCTCAGCCTCAAGCAGAACAACCCATCTCACCGTACTTAACGTCCACTCAGCAATACAACTTCTGTAATGAAAGAACTGCTTTCTAGCACACTGTACAGAACAAATATTCAACACATAAAAATCTTTGATCTCCTCCAGAGAAAGGTAAATAACAACAATATCGAAATCAGAAAATTATCCTTTTTTCCAGACTCGGGATTTAGAAACAAGACTGACAGGCAGACATCTGCGAGGCTGTGTCTACAGAAGCACCCTCTGCCTCTGCTGAATAAAACTTCCATTTAATGGCTTTATTTTTCTCCCCTCCTTTTTCTGTACTCATTTAGAAGGATGTTTTAATTCATTCAGTCAGGCAGAATTGTTGAATATCTACTTTATGTAAGGCATTTTGTTTTCAGCACTGAGTTTTGTACAGAGTCAAAGTTAAGCACTATGGTTTTGTGGGTGTATGAGTGCCAGTATATTTATTATCAAGGTAATTCATTTACTAAGTTATCATTTTCTCTTCTATAATAACTTTTTTTCTCTTCTACAGCAATTTCCTTTAAAAAACAGGTGAAATATTGCCTAATAGAGATATTTTTATTAGAAATAGTACATTGCTTATACAAATTGCATTTTGATTTCAAATAGAAATGAAATTCTACTTGAATAGTTTTATTTTCTTTAAAAATAATGATTATGCAGATGGCATAAGCTACCTTTACTACTTAGCATTTTATTAAGCATAAATGCAAATTATTAATTTTTTAAATGTGTAACTGCCCATTCGAGTAGCACATTTTAACTCATTAAACACCAACAAGATAAGCAGAGGTTACTTACCACTGATCATAACAGAGATAACATATATACAATTGGATAGAAATCTCAAATGATGAAAGCATTTTTACTGAAAACACAACTTAAAACACTTAAAACACTGCTTATAGACCCTAAAAGTCTATATGATGATCTTACTTTCCTTTTGTTTTCCCATATTTAAATAGGATTCTTTTCTGCCTTTGAGATATAATTGCTCAGACCTGATATTTGAATTTCTATGTCAATCTTGCTTTTCCCTTTAAGATACACATAATAATGCTTGCCATGAATATTTCCTAAGCTATATACAGTGCTTCCTTATAAGAAAGGATTAAGTTATGCTTCACTTTGGAGATTATAGAGATTCCTATACATTTTTACCCTGTACCATACTCCAACCTGGCTTCTGATCCCATGTTTCTAACACAGTTATGCTTGCTAAATATGCCAGTGGCCTCTATGTTATAGAAATAGTTCAGTCTTCTTCTGAAGACCGCATAGACCAGCCCACCAACGAGGAGCGCTGGGAGAAGTCCGCTTAGCTGCATATACATGGGATTGATACCATTCCAACTCCTCTGAATACAGTCACTCCCCCTCAGGAGGAAGTGCCTGCCTTACAAATATTAAATGCCTAAATAATGGGAATCATCATTAAGTCACCCATAAGATACACCCTTATGTGTATCTTAAGGTCATATGATTTGGTACTACATCCTCATGACTTCCCATGATCTCTTCCCTCCCAACTTATTCAGACACTCAACTTTGAGCTTCTTGCATGGAGCACAGAAATAAGAAAAGGCACATTTGAAGAGGATAGAAAGGACAATATCACATGATCTCCATTCCCTTTGCCAAGTTGGGCATCACAGCACAGAGTGGGATAACCTCCCCATGGAGGAAAGAGAAGGAAGTGAACCCCACTTTGTCAAAGACTCCAGCTCTAGGCCCACCCCAGTAAACCCTGATACCAGGCTAGACCCTGTGGACCCAGGTACTAGTCCAGACAACTTACTAACCCAGGCCAGCCTGCCTGAGGACTCCAGCAGTAAGCCTTTCCGTGGACATTACCGGCCAGCTCACCCAGACATCAACACTAGAATCACAAATAATCAAGAAACATGATGTCACCAAAGGAAGCATGAGTAACTGAGCCTAAAGAAGTATATATTTATGAACTGGTTGACAAAGAATTTAAAATAACCTTAAAGAAGCTCAGTGAGCTACAGGAGAACACAGACAATAATGCAGGAAAACAATACATGAAAGAAATGAAAAATTCAACAATGAGATAGAAACGATATAAAAGAACCAAATAGAAATTTTGGAGATGAAGGACATAATGACTGAAGTGAAAAATTTTATGGGATTTCAACAATAGACTCAAGCAGAAGAATCAGCAAGATCAAAGACAGGTTTTTAAAAAATTATCAAACCATAGGAATGACAGGAAAAATAATAAAAAGTGAAAAATATCTACATGACTTATGAGGCAACATCAAGTAAGCCAATATACATGTTATTAGAATTGCAGAAGAAATAGAGGAAAAAAAATGATTAGAAAATTTAGTGAAAGAAATAACGACAGAAAATTCCCCAAATCTGGAGAGAGAAACATACAGATCCATGAAGCCTAAAGAACCCCAGATAGACTAAACATGAAGAAATCTTCAATTAAACACATTACAATCAAATTTTCAAAAGCCAAAGGCACAGAGAATAATTTTGAAGGAAGCAAGAAAAAAGTACCTTGCCACATAAAAGAAGCTGCCAGAAAAGAGTGAGATAATATATGCAAATATATACTCAAAGAGGAATTAATATTAATTTAAAACCTGCAGCCAAAATGCTTAACTAAACTACATTATTAAGTAAAACTGCGCAGGAAGCTGTATTATTGGTGAAAACTTCAGAACCCAGCCACGAAGGGTTAGTAATAGGACAAAAATAGTTTGTTTTCCATATAATGAGATAAGAGAAAATTTAATAATTCATGGACTGATGAAAAGAAATAAGTAGAGACAGTACCAGTATAGAGAGAAGTGGTTGAGTGAATATATAAAAAGTTGAGAGAGGGAAATGAGGAAGCAACAACATTTTTGGACTAGAAAACGAGGCAAGAGATAGTGAGAATTTTCTCATAATGGGCATATGAATATACTCTTTCGAATCTATAGATTTTAAATAACTTCACGTTGTTTCCTGGCTATCCTTCCACCCATTTTCCCTTTCCCTCAGTCTCCATTGCCTTTAATCTGCACCAAATGACTGTCTCCAAATGGTTGCATTTTTTTTTTCTCTACTACATTAAGACAGTAGTTTTAAAACATTTCTTTGAAGAGCTCTAGAAATTCTCTTCAGGGCCATCAATGGTGAGTACATGCAGTAAAAGAAATAGATGGTGAGCACCACATCGTTCTGCCAGAGCAAGCCTGCTTCTATCATTTTATTTGTTTATGCTTCTAGGCATAATTTTTTTTAGTAAAAACATAAAGTTTGGGAACAATGTGTTGGGAAATGCCTAGATTCTTGGTTGTAATATTAGAAACTGTATCAACATGCTTTGCTATAAAGAAATCTATCTATCTTATATCTTGCTGGAACCCCCTGTAGAAAAATGAAAACCTACATTCTAAAATGTGAGTAGAAAGGTTACAAGTAAGTTGCTAAAAGCAAGTATCAGGCCTGAAGGTTAATGTAGAATTTGTATTTCTTGATAGCGTCTCAGTTTTGATTCAACTAATAGAAAAGTAAATAAATAATACATTAAATTTCATATAGCATTTAAAAAACCCTCATTCCACCCAAGACCCATACTGAAATAGTATTTGTTTTTTTGGTACCAAAATAATAGTGACAATTAATATTGTTTTAAGCATATTTAAAATTATGTAATCTTTTTTACTTTATTCTTGTTTATGAATGCGAAGATTTCATCAGGGCAAACTATCTGTAACAGGGATGTTCCCCATGATTAAAGCTTTGCATTTAGTAAAAGAAGCTTGAAATTTTGGATACATCATGAGAGACTGGTATTCTATTGACTTTTCAAGTAATATATTCAAGATGATGAAAGAGAAGGACTGTTTTTAGATTAAAAGGATCATAGTCCCATTGTGTCCTAGGCTAGTCAAACACTACCGAAATATTTTGATTTTGATGACATAACTTAAGAATATTGCCAAAGTGGTGCAGGAGCAGAGATTTCCAAGTTTATAAAGGAACTGAGTCTGATAAAATTTGATGTCATCTGATGGGCACTTGCTAGGTTTCTGTGGAGAGTTTAGTGAGGAGAAGCCTTGAAAGTTGGTAGCAAAAATTTCAGTTTTCTTCAGTCAAAATAGATGATTAGAAGATAACTGTACCTTATTAGCCAGAAAGCAAAAGACTGACAATTACAAGTTATAATGAGGCAAATTATATTATCAGAAACCAAAATTATGAATGTATACATGTTAAAAAATAGAATGTGGTCCCTTCTGAAGTTCCATACTTTTTAGTACCTCCCACCCCCAGAGTACAAAATTTTGGATTGCACTTGTCCAAATGTTAAAGAGATATCCTTTGGATTATTTTTAGGTAAACTCAAAGTTTTTTCTAGCTTTCGGTTTATACAAAAGGCCACTATTATCCTTTGAGAGATGCTCTTTGAATATTTTAGGCCTTTTTACATCTGAAGTATTTAAAAAGCCTCTGCTGTGTTTCAAGAATTAAGTAAACATTTTATGTACATTATCTCATGTCATGGCATCCATTTGCTAATTCATTGAACAAATATTTCTTGAACATTATTTGTCTGATAACTATGCTAGGCAGTAAGCTTGAGAGTTTGTATCACTTATTTGAAAAAGATTTGCTGGGGAAAAGGAATGCTGGACTAAGGAAGAGTAAAATAGATGCAGGATAAGTCTACTAGCACACACAGGAGTCCATACCCCTGTGTGGTAGTCTTTTCTTTAGGCAGCTGTACCTTGAGCTCACTGGGTCCTTCTGAAAATACACCTCAGAATCACTTGTCTAAGAGACAGAAGAGGGAAGACTTAATATGCTTTCAATACGGCCCTATGTTCCACTGGTCAAGACGTCCTCCATGACACATTTACCATCATGCATATCTTGACCATGTTTTCATGAGGACCTGGGAAGTTTTTATAAGCATTTTAGCCATAGAGCAGAGAAATCTTAGAGCACAAAGCAAAAGCTTTTACAGCGCAGCTGATGGGAGGTGATGTCAGATACAACGTCCATGAAGCTGGCTGCTATGGCCATGGCTGGATAAAATGTTTTTCAAGATTAGACACTGGCTTAAGGGAATGTTTTGGCTAGTTTGAACTTTTATTCAGATGACTCAGATTTTCTCCAATCATCAATAAGGCTTGCTATGGTCTGACTCTGTGTCCCACCCAAGTCTCATGTCCAGTTGTAATTCCCAGTGTTGGAGGAGAGGCCTGGTGGGAGCAGACTTCCCTCTTGCTGTTCTCATGATAGAGTTTTCATGAGATCTGGTGTTTGAAAATGTATAGCACCTCCCCACTGCTCTCTCTTTCTCCTGCTTGCCATGTGAATACATGCCTACCTCCCCTTAGCCTTCCACCATGATTGTAATTTTTATGAGACCTCCCCAGAGAAAGAAGCCTGCATAGCCCACAGAACCAGGAGCTGATAAAGCCTCTTTTCCTTATAAATTACCCAGTTTCGGGTATGTCTTTTTTTTTTTTTTTTTGAGATGGAGTTTCTTGTTGCCCAGGCTGGAGAGCCATTGCATGATCTCTGCTCACCACAACCTCCACCACCCGGGTTCAAACAATTCTCCTGCCTCACGCCTCACCCTCCCGAGTAGCTGGGATTACAGGCATGCACCACCATGCCCAGCTAATTTTTGTATTTTAAGTAGAGACGAGATTTCTCCATGTTGGTCAGGCCAGTCTCAAACTTATGACCTCAGGTGATCCACCTGCCTCAGCTTCCCAAAGTGCTGGGATTACAGGCATGAGCCACTGCTCCTGGCCCCAAAAACTTTTCTATTGCATTCACAGCTTAGCCAGCTATTTGGTGCAAGAGGACTACATTTTGGCTTATCTCAGCTTTTGACATGTCTTCTCATTAAGCTTAATCATATTTAGCTTTTAAAGTGAGAGATGTAGGACTCTACATTTCATTTGAACATTTAGAGGCCATTGTAGGGTTATTAATGGCCTACTTTCCTACTTTTGGTATTGCTGTGTCTCAGATAACAGGGAGGTGTGTGGGGAGGGGAGAGAAATGGGGCAATGAATGGTCTGTGAGGCAGTCAAAAACAGGCACAACGTTTATTGACTAAGTTCACTGTCTTATATGGGTGAGGTTTGTGGCATCAAAAAAGAAAATAGCAACATCAAAGATTACTTATCATGAGTCACTATAACAGATATAATAATAGTGGAAAATTTTGAAATATTGGTAGATTAGCAAATTGTGACACAGAGACAAGAAGTGAGAAAATCCTGTTGTAAAAATGACATAGATTAAGGCCAGGCACGGTGGCTCACGCCTGTAATCCCAGCAAATTGAGAGGCTGAGCCAGGTGGATTTTTGAGGCCAGGAGTTCAAGACCAGCCCAGGCAACATGGCAAAAACCCACTTTCTGGTAAAAATACAAAAAATATTAATAGCCGGGTATTGTGACACACACCTGTGTTCCCAGCTACTCAGGCGGCTGAGGCACAAAAATTGTTTGAGCCTGGGAATGAGAGATTGCAGTGAGTTGAAATGGTGCCACTGCACTCCAGCCTGGGTGACAGATTGAGACCCTGTTTCAAACAAAACAAAAAAAAAATGGCACTGATAGACTTTCTTGATGCAGGGTTGTCACAATCCTTCAGTTTGTAAAAAACACAATATCTGAAAAGCATAGTAAAGTGAAGTACAATAAAATGAGATATGCCTGTACTATAAACTGATAGAAAAAAAGATGATTTGATATTATAGATTTCATATGGATCAGCTCTTTGAATATATTGACAGAAAATAGACATTTTTAGAGACATAAGCACAATCAGAAATTTCCATTCCTCTTTCTGCACCATTGGAATGTTATATTTTCAAATGTGACACTTTAAATAAACTTTGTCTTTTTTCTATCTTGGTTGAAGAAGAGTTTAGATGTATCTTAAGAAAACAATATGTCAATTCTGAGAAAAAAAATGTACACCCATTTATCTTATATTTTGTAATTTGAAATAGAATTGGTCTGTTTGGCTGGTGTACTACTTAATTTTTAATTGAATGCAAATGCTTTTTGGCTGGCTGTGAACTCCCTAGTTTTCCTCCATGCTCACCATTCCTGATACTGCCCAGCCTAGTTCATGCATTTTTATACCTTACCTTGTCCCTGGAAGCATTTGAGTTTGATAGCCTTGACACAGAGATCAAATTATGTGGAATACTTAGTTAGGTCTGGAATGTGGAAGGAGAAGTGGTTGGAACCCAAAGCCATCACAGAGGTGCTTGAGCTAGAAATGGCAGCACAAGAACAGAAATTATGTTGAGAAGTTAACAGAGAAAACCACAGCCTGATAAGAGCTCAGGCAATTTGGTGCTGGTTCTGGTAACTGGTGGCTTTTAGAGCTTCATACAGGAGGCCTTGACTTACTTACCCTCCTTCTCTTTGCTGTCTGGGAGGAAGAGGAGCATAATAGCAATTTTGCCAGTGGCCTATGTGTGATGGAAGAAGGCAAGCCATAAATATTTTTATCTTATGCTTATGTGGCCTGAGATATCTTATGTATAAAATATAAAACACATGGTATTTGTAGTAAATTTTCCTTATGTTATGCTGGCAATTCCGTTATATACTATGTTAAACATTTCATAGATAGCTATAATTTATGATACACTCTGAACATTATTTTTGCCATGAATTTTTATCTCTATGTTTTGTTTCTTTGGCATAATTTATTAAAGTAAAAAATAGCAGTTGTTAGAGTTTAATTTGATTTTCAGACTATCTCCTTGCTTATCTATACAAATGTTTCAAAACAAGCAATATTTTTGAAATGAGAATCCCAAACATATTTCTCTGGGAAGAAAAAATATCTATATTAATAGTGTTTTCTACTTCTTACCAAGTTAGCAGATGCAATCAGACTCCAAGGTGGGTAATATTAGTTTGAGGAGAATAGAAAATATAACTAAAGAGGCAAATTTTATTTAAACATTTGTAAAGTATAGAATTAGCATACCTGAGACTTCCAGCGAGCTTAAATACCTGCCACTCTCTAACTCTTTGCATGGTACACAGTATATATTTTTATCCTTTATTGCTTATTTACTTTGTTAGACCATTCTTGCATTGCTATAAGGAAATACCAGAGATTGGGTAATTTATTAAAAAAAAGAGATTTAATTGGCTTACAGTTCTGCACTAGGAAGCATGGTACCATCATGTGCTTAGCTTCTGGGGGAGGCTTCAGGGAGCTTTTACTCATGGCAAAAAGCAAAGAGGGAGCAAGAACATCACATGGTGAGAACTGGAGCAAGAAAGAGTATGGGAGGGAGGTGCCACACACTTAAACCACTAGATCTTGTGGGTACTCACTTATTATTGCAAGAACAGCACAAAGCCATGCAGGATTCTGCCCCCATGGCCCAGTCACCTCCTGCTAGGTCCCATCCCCCAACACTGGGGATTACATTTCAACATGAGATTCTGGTCCGGGCAAATATCCAAACCATATCATTTACCTTTCCAGTTTTGTCTTTCACAATACCCTCCCACTCTCACCCCCCACTTCTGCTTTATGGAAAAATTTATAGTCTCCAAATGTTCCAGCTGTCTCTTTGATCAGTTGCCAATTTTAATTGATTCCTCACCACTGTTCCTGTTTCCTCAAATTCCTACTCATTCTTGAGCAAACTCTGTAAGTCTGAAAACTATTTGTGAGTTTGTTGTTGTAACAAATGCAGACATTTGGGTTTTGTGGAGAAGGGGGGAGTAGAGCATATGAGGTAATAGTAGTATTGAGTGTTGCTGTATAAATGTTATTTTTAACATTAAGATTTTTTAAAAATCAAAAGCTTTAATAACTAAATAGACATAATGCATAGTAAGTGTATTGATAACATCAAAACCAGGTAGAAAAGTCTTATTTAGGTCCTGGAGTGAAATAAATTAAGACATTTAATTGACATTGGCAAAAGTATGTATAGAAGTTATGACTGAAGAGGAAAAAAGCACAGGTGGAGCATCACTGTTTGGTTGAAAAATTGACAAATATAAAATAAAAAATAATTTCTACAACCTGGTACAACAAGAACAGTTTCTATGGAAATAGAACAAAAAGTGATTCCGTCACAAATGCAAAGCCTTTTTCTCCAAGATAATTAAAGAGAGGACAGAAACCCATTTGACCTGCTAAATTAAATAACTTTAAATGTTCTCATCTTCACAGTAGTCAGCGTGATGCATTAAATCACTCTAATACTATCTACAGAACTTAAAGTCTTTACATCATGGCATGCCCTGCAAAGCCCTACATGATCTGATTCTGGTAGTTTCCAATAAACATACCTTTCACCTTCCTTGCTTACAGAGCTCCAGTTTCACCAGCCTTTTGTCTATTTTACAAACATGGCATTTTCCATCTTAGGGCTTCTTAATACTTTCTCTACTTGATCAGCTCTTTTTCTGGATTTTTGCATTAAGGGCCCCTTCCCTTCATTCAGGTCTGTGCTGAAATGTCACCTTCTTTAGAAGCCTGTCCTAACCACAAGTTTAATGACCTCCACTTCTACTCTGTCCTACCCTCTACCTATTACTGTTTTATTTTCTTCATTACATGTATTAATGATAGCTAAAGTTATATTAATTTCTTTATGTCAGTGTTTATTGCTTGAACTTCCAGATAGAATGTAAACTCCATAAGCATCTGGAATTTTTCTCTCCTGGTCTCTTTTCCTATTGCCAAGAATGTGACTAACATTAGAGAAGACAAAGTAAAAAATTTGTTGAAGGAATGACCAAATTAGCCATTTGGGAAAAAGGAAATCTTAGGAAGACAAATCTTCCTTCTGTCTGATGAAACTCGGTGTAAGAGTTTAAGTGTATTGAAATGGATTGCTGGGACACATTAGGGAAACAATGAACACTCAGTTTATGATGGTTTATTCAATGAAAATATAGATTAGATGCCTTCTTCTTATAGCCATTTAGATTTGTTATGAGTTTGTTTTCTCGGCAGCCACCCTTCCTTTCTTCCCCCGGGATAAAATCTCTAATTATTGTTATTTCTTTCTGAAGCCCATTTAAAATGTCCAGAGATTATAGTTATAACTGACTTTTTCTCAATTTAAAAAAAATTTCATGAAATTATTTGAGAGTGAGGCATAAAATGTTGAAGTCATTTTGTGACATTTCAGCTTAATACCAAAAAACTTTTATCCTTAATATGCTAAAAGACATTATTTTTAATATACTCTTACAGATATTAAACAGTAAAAGCATAAGAACATTATGAACACAAGGTCTGATTAAATAACTCATGGAGATGTTTTATTTTAAAATAATTTTTCTATGAGTTTGAAGCAACATATTTAAGATATATAAACTGTTCATTTAGTAAATTGGAAAAGACTTCTGTTCAGTATCAGAATGCCAAGAATTCTAACTCTCTATGTATTTCACTATTTGTTGGAAAATAATGTATAGAAAAATAACAGTGCATTCCCTACGCCATTCTACTATAGTAAATTTCAAGATTCTTGGAATGCTATGATTTGTTAAATCTAAGTGCAGACCGTATTCTGCTTGAGATCAAATTATGTCTTCTACTGGTAGAATCTACATACAATTCAGTAAATCTATTCCCTAATTTATTTTTGTAAGGGCATGTATTTCAAGATTTTTGTTGCCTAAAAATCTAGTAAATCTTCCTTAAATGGAATTTATATCTGGATTAAACGAGGTAGCACCTATCATTGCAACCTGTACTATGAGTAAAAGAGAATATAAGTAACATATCATAGTTCATTTTAGTATGATAATAATTTACACTTCAATTCTCACTAGGCATATATGTAACAACCACCAAGGACATTTAAAATAATGAGAGATTCAGTGAAATCACATGCAAAGAATTGTTATTGAAGAACCCAGAAATGCTTTTCATTTTTAGTCAGTGATGCATAAAGGAGATGCCTGCTGCCTTTTACTGTTTCTAAGTGGATTCTTTTAGCTAATGTCTCCCATCCTTTTAGGACTTGCAATCTTCATACATTCATTTTTCTCAAGTTTTGTATGAATATAAACCACCTCTTCCATAATACATGGTTTTAGTACTATTTGACTTTAGCTTCTGAACTGATTTTTTTTTCTTTCATTTTAATGACGAAAGACCTTCAAAAGCAACAAAAATTCCTTGATTATTTCTAGCTATCTAGTTCTTGCAGCGATCATGCAGATTTCTTTGGTCACACACTGAGAAAACCCCATAATTACAAGGATATTTATGATAGCAGCACTGCTATTTCAGGGAATTACATTAGAGTTCACACTAAAAATAAAAGGGCAACACATTTTACATGCTGGTAGCTGGTTTCCCTTGATAGATGCACTTGCTTTTTCTACAGACTTAAATTTATCCTTCACCATCTGCTCTTCAAGTACTCCAGCAAATACAATATTGCTACTGAATTCCCTTGAAAGTAAGTTACTCATCCTCCCTACAGACTTCCTTGTCAGATTCATAGTCTCTCTTTGTTGGATTCATAGTCTTACCTGCATACAAATGCCCAGTATTTGGATAGCTCTGGTAATTTTGTACTTCGATTTAGAGAATACTTGGAGGAACAGCCAGGCAATCACTCGTATAGTGTTTTGGGCATGATTGGGGAGATCACATAGGCAATTATGTTATTAAAATGATTGAAAAAAGTTGTTGCTCAAGCAGCTATATTTTTGTTTGTTGTTCTTTTCTTTATTTAGTCATTCTTTTCACAAAAATTCATTAAAATATTTAAAGCCTTTTGGAAATAATTGTACCAACCCTACTTTAAACTCTTTAAACACTTTTGGAATAATTTTCAACACTTTAAACACTTTTGGAAATAATTGTACCAACCCTACTTATGTAGAACAAATCATCATCCTCTTGCATTATTTTCATGGTAGTGAAAGGACACAGACACTCTCTGCCTAAAACAATCTCCCAGTCTAGGTGGCACCAACTAAAATTTGTTCACAGATACTTGGTCCTTTAGTTTCTCTTGAAAGTATGTTTAAAATACACCCTCCAAATAGCCATGCTAATCCTTGTTATACAATTAATTTCCTAAGCAACAGAGTTTCAGGGCAATTATAAGATATTTATCGTGGAGAAAAAGGAAAGGAGCAGGAAAATTTTAAAAGGAAGATTCTGAATACTGGGAGGACTAGTGCATCATATATAGTCTGTATAGTTCATATATACTATTTTTAATAAATATGAAAAGGTGAACAGAAAATGTTAAAATAAAGCTTCCCTATTGTAAAATAGTGCCTAACCAGTCCTTCTAGGCATTTTGACTTTGCATTTGACCTCCAAATTAATTTGAAGTTCTACTTCATTTCAGCCACTGCACTCTATTTCCACCCCCCCGCCCCAACAGGGAAAGAAGATACTTTGCCTGCATTTGATATTGATAATTTACCAAGATATCAAAACATTAAAATAAAAAATCTTGATGTGAGACTAACTAAGGAATTCTTCATGTATGTTTAATCAGTTTTAAAACTGATTGCTGCAGAATTGGTGAAAACAGAAAAGGTATCTAGCCGCCTTTATTTTAGAAAAATCTTTCCACATTCAAAGCAACCCAAAGGTGTCTGCAAAGTATGTAGACATTTAGAAATGGTGCAATTGGTAAATAGATGAGAAAGTGAAGGTGTTTGTTCCAGTGTATGCATGGGCAGCTTGCCTAGGGATCAGATGAACCTAATTCAAACTTCTGTGATTGGGTCAGGCACAGTGGCTCACACCTGTAATCCCAGCACTTTGAGAGGCTGTGGTGGGTAGATCACAAGGTCAAGAGATTGAGATCATCCTGGCCAACGTGGTGAAACCCCTTCTCTACTAAAAATACAAAAATTAGCTGGGCATGTCGGCACATGCCTGTAGTCCTAGCTACCTAGGAGGCCAAGGCAGGAGAATTGCTTGAACCCGGGAAGCAGAGGTTGCAGTGAGCCAAAATTGCACCACTGCAATTCAGCCTGGTGACAGAGTGAGACTCCATCTCAAAAAAACAAAACAAAAGTTCTGTGATTGTTTATTTGTGAAATAGTAAAGTCAGACTTAATGTTGTTTGGGGTCACCTTTTGTGCCATGACTCTAATTGCAGCCCTCTTCTCTATAGGCCTAGAACATGCAGGTGTTCAGTGCTAGGAGAGGAGGAGGATGCAAAACTCCCCCATCACAGCTTCTGGTCATCTGAGAAGGATTCCAACATATGACCCCCAAACACTGACCTCACTTCCCTGAAAGTATACCACAGAAAGAAAATTCTACTTTGTCAAGCACATTGTTTTAGGCAGACATAATAGCCATACTTGACACAGTGTTTTATTTATCTTTGTTTTTGTGTAGCAAATTAGAAAGAAAATGCACTACAATATTTTCACATTATTTTTAAAGGATCTATCTAGAATCATATAATTTTAAGGCTGAATGAAACCTCAAAAGCAATCTGGTCTTTTTCTAATGCATAAATCCTTTTATAACACTCACTAACATGATTTATCAGCTCAAGTCCTTTAGGTGATTGGAACTCAATGCCTCACCACACAACCCATTTTACTTTAGCAGTTTTGAGTGTTAGAAAGTTTTTTCTTATATTGATTTGAAATATGTAGCCCTTTCTTATCTATAACCTGAACCCATTTATCCAAATTTTGCATCCCAGAAGAATGCAGAAAAAGATAAGCTCTCATTTACTTGATAGTGCTTCATTTTTAAGCCACATACGGCCTAAGCCATTCATATGGTCTTTTTGATTTTTAAAAAATAACAAATTATTTCAAATATCTTCAACCCCTTTCTAAAAATTCACAGATGCACAGATTTTTATAAAAACACAGTTCTATAAAATCCTAATTCTAAAGATGAGAATAGTGAAAAGAAACAAAAATCACCATAAGATAGTAATCTTTGGTTCAATCTCTGTATTAGTTCGTTCTTACATTGCTATAAATAAATACCTGAGACTGAGTAATTTGCAAGAAAAGAGATTAATTGGCTCACAGTTCTGCTGGCTGTACAGGAAGCATAGCAGTATCTGCTCCCGGGGGAGGCTTTCAGAAGCTTCCAATCATGGTGAAAGGCAGAGAGGGAGCAGTCACATCACATGGTGAAAACAGAAGCAAGAGAGGGAGCAGGGAGGTGCCACAAACTTAAATGACCAGATCTCAGGAGAACTCGCTCACTATCATGAGGACAGTACCAAGAGTGATGGTACTAAATCATTCATGAGAAATCCACCCCCACTGAGCCAATCACTTCTTCACAGACCCCACCTCCAACATTGGGGATTGAATTTGAATATGAGATTTGAGACAGGGACACACATCCAAACTCTATCAGTCTCCTTATACCTGTGATTCTTGAACTGGAATACTCTTTCTCCTGGAGTTAGGTGAAAGCAGTCATAGGTAAACCTGGTGGTTCTTTTTTTTTAACATTAACTTTCTGTAAAGATTTTCTCAAAGAAGCCTCATGATTTTTATATTAGATAAAAACTTTGACATAAGAATTCAAATAAAAATTTGGCATTAAATATGAGATTTAAAATACTTCGTAAATTTCAGAGTGCTGCTTTAGTCTAGCCCAGTTGTTCTCAGCCATGGGTGATTTTGTTCGCTGAGGACATTTGGCCATATCCGAAAACATTCTGGCTTATCACAACTTGAGGAGTGCTACTAGAATCAAGTGAGTACGAGCCAGGGTATGCTGGTAAGTCTGCAATGCACATGAAAGACATCCACAACAAAGAATTATTTGAACCAAAATTGTCAATAGTTTGGGGTTAAGAAACCCTAAATTTCTCAATCCTGGTTACCACTAGGGGTATCCCAATGGAATGTTTATTCATCATCATCATTATTAATTATTATTATTATTATTTTGAGATGGAGTCTCGCTCTGTCACCCAGGGTGGAGTGCAGTGGTGTGATCTTGACTCACTGCAACATCCACCTCCCAGGTTCAAGTGATTCTCCTGTCTCAGCCTCCTGAGTAGCTGGGACTACAGGTACGTGCCATCACACCCAGCTAATTTTTTGTATTTTTAGTAGAGATGGGGTTTCACCATGTTAGCCAGGATGGTCTCGATCTCCTGACCTCGTGATCTGCCTGCCTCAGCCTCCCAAAGTGCTGAGATTACAAGCATGAGCCATTGCCCCAGCCTATTCATCATTATTTATTACTCATCTTTTAAGTCCAGAATATGAAGTAGTATCATGATAGTATAAACCAAAAAGTATCTGAGACAGGTCTCAATCAATTTAAAGATTTATTTTGCCAAGGTTAAGGACATGTCTGGGTAAAAGTAACACAAAATCACAGAAACAGTCTGTGAGCTATGCCTTTTTCCAAAGATAATTTTGAAGACTTTAATATTTTAGGGGAAAAATGAGCTGGAAGGGGAAAGAGAGAATATGATATGGTCACATTACTGAATCCACATATTGCAAGAGAGGAATAGTTAATTATGTATTTGTCTCGTGCTCTGTAAATCAGCACTTTACATAAGGTAAAGTGAATATAGAGTAGCTACCTGTGGAGATATCAGGTTTTTTAGCTGTGGCTATCTACTTAGGAACAAAAAGAAAGGCAGTTTTGTTTCCTGTATTACTCAGCTTTCAGCTTTTTATTTATTTATTTATTTTTCCTTTTGGCATAGTGAAATGTGGTCCTGTGATTTTATTTTCCTTTCACAAAAAGAAAGGTTTTCTTTTTTTAAATAAAGGATGCTAGATGCCTTTTCTGTTGTCACCAACTCTGGAGCAATCTGAATGATCTCCAATCAAATTTTTGTTCTGGTCTTCTCTGCAGTCTGATGAAGAAGGTTGACCCGCTCCTTTATTACATAACTGTACATAGGGCCTTAACACTGAGACTAGGTTTCATAGGTGCTATGTGTGTCAGGATTCTCCAGACAAACAGAACCAAGAGAATGTGCATATATAGAGAAACAGATTATTTTAAGGAATTGGCTCACATGATTATGGAGGCTGGTAAGTCCAAAATCTGCAGAGCGAGTTGGCAGGCTGGAGACCTAGGAAAGAGCTGAGGCTGCAGTTCAAGTCCAGAGACCATCTGCTGTAGATTCCTTCTTGCTCAGGGTAGAAAAGTCTTTTGTCCTTTTCATGTCTTCAAGTGATTGATTGAGACCCACACACATTATGGAGGGCAATTTGCTTTACTGAAAGTCTACTGATTTAAATGTCAGCCTTTCCCAAAACACTCTGGCAGAAATATCCAGAATAATTTTGACCAAATATCCAGGCACTGTAGTCTAGCTAAGTTGACACACAAAATTAACCATCACGATGCTTTTTTCCTCATATTTCTCAAAGAGCTTTTATCATCAGGCTCTCCTCAGCTCAACAGGCAATCATAGCAATTTTGGTTTGGCCCATGTGCTGCATGATTCATGTTTTACTTTGAATTTATTTTTAACCTACTTGTGTCATCATGTTAGGGAAGATAACAGACCAGGCCGACCTCTGCTAGAATGTTCCTCCTAAGTCAGGTGGATCCCTGCAGTTTTCAGGTAACTCCAATTACTCTTTGAGTTCTTCCTTGAGCTTAAGTGAGCCTCTTCCAGTGGGCAGGGATTTGGGGTGGGAGATATCTATGTGTGGTAGCAGCAAGGACGTGTCTTACTTGCACCCTTCTAGACAATACTGTTTCACTTTATCTTTTAGAGAGGTTTTATTTGAATGTATCAAGAGGCCTTTAATGATTCCCTCAGGTTGGCTAAACTTTAGATAGCTTTCTTCCTGAGTATATGTCCCTGACTTATCTTTTCGTAGAGCACTTACTTAGAAAATCTGCAATCGTAAACTATTCTTCTGCCTATCTGAAATTTATGTAAATCTTATTCCAGCCTCTTGTCAGTTTTAGAACCCAGGAAATGGCTCTCTGGAGGTCCTGGAAATTATCCTTGTGAAACGTAATCAAGGAAGAGGGCACCCCCATTTCCCAGCCTCTATGGATGGCTGGGAGCATACCTTAGATGGGCACTAATTATCAAACATAGATGGCTTAATCAAAGAGAAAAAAGATTTGCAAACTCAGCAATAACTTAATGTACTCAATACATTTTATTTCAGCAAAGTGGATTTCAGTCTTTTTTTCACTATCACAAAAGGCTGAATATTCTTCCCTGGCTGGGAAGAATTAACTTTGTCTGGTGCATATTTTACTTAGTATTTTTAAAGTAACTCTCAGCTTTCAATAATGTAAGGATAAGTGATGATGTTAATTTCAGTTACCATGATGGATCAGAAATCACAAGATAAGCAGCTTTCTGTGGTATGCAAGTTTTACTGAGTTTTTCTAATTTTTCAAGGAAAAACTGGATAGCTATTATCTTTGAGGGGTGACGTGTAGAAAAAAGGAAACTTTCTCTGCATTTTCAACTGTAGATGATTTTAAAACTGTCTTACCCTCGAACACCTCAAGGCATTATCCTGAAAATTCTAACTTTAAAATAATTTCAATACTGTTCAAATGTCAAAAATATAAGTAATAGTAAGGATAGAGAGAGGAAAGCCAAAAGAAGCAAAAGCTGTGTAAATATATTTAGAAAGAATATAAAAAGGCATTTAAGTTTTATTCTTTAAATTTGGAAAGACATCCATAAACCAAAGAAATAGAAAGATACATAACTTTTGCTTGTAACTTCTTATATTATTACTCAATGTATTTTTATTTAGACTTATGGCCCACCACTTCTCTTCCTTTGAAACCTGAGATGCTAATACTGTCAAATAAAGATCAAGAAACAGATTTTAGATTTTAACAACCCAGTCCCACTGTATCATATTTTTAATCTAAAATTTTCTCCCAGGGTTCTCTTTTTAAAAAAATTGTGGTATATAATAGGTATATATATTTATGGGGAACATGAGATGTTTTCATAAAGGCCTGCAATGTGTTTTAATACAGCCATGTAATTCCCACCAGTAGTGTACAAGGGTTTCTTTTTCTCCACATCCTCCTCAGCATTTGTTTTTGCCTGTCTTTTGGATATAAGCCATTTTAACTGGGGTCAGATGATATCTCATTGTAGTTTTGATTGGCACTTCTCTGATGATTAATGATGTTGAACACCTTTTCATATGCCTGTTTGCCCTTTGTATGTTTTCTTTTGAGCAACATCTATTCAAATCTTTACCCATTTTTTTGATCAAATTATTAGATTTTTTTTCTTTTATAGTTGTTTGAGCTTCCTATTGCTAGTTTGCAAATATTTTCTCCCATTTTATGGTTGTCATTTCACTTTGCGGATTGTATCCTTTGCTTTGCAGAAGCTTAATAAGTTGATGTTTTCCCATTTGTCCGTTATTGCTGTGGTGATCTGTGCTTGTGAGGTATTACTAAAAAAAATGTTTGCCAAGACCAGTGTCCTAGAGATTTTCCCTGATGTTTTCTTGTTGTAGTTTCATAGTTCGAGGACTTAGATTTAAGTTTTTTATGCATTTTGATTTGATTTTTGTATATGGTGAGACATAAGGATCAAGTTTCATTCCTCCGTATGTAAATATCCAGTTTTTCCTGCAAAATTTATTGAAGAGACTGTCTTTTCCGCAGTGTGTGTTCTTGGCATCTACGTCAAAAATGAGTTCACTGTAGGCATGTGGATTTATTTGTGGGTTCTCTCTTCTGATCCATTGGTCTATATGTCTGTTTTTATGCCAGTGCCATCCTGTTTTGGTTACTATAGGTTACAGTATAACTTGTAGTCAGGCAATGTGATTCCTTTAGTTTTGTTCTCTTTGCTTAGGATACCTTTGGATATTTTTGGTCTTTTGTGGTTACATATAAATTTTAGTATTGTTTTTTCTGTTTCTGTGAAGAATGCTGTTTGTATTTTGTAGGGATTGCATTGAATCGGTAGATTGCTTTGGGTAGTATAGGCATTTTAACAATATTGATTCTTCTGATCCATTAACATGGAATATTTTTTAATGTTTTTGTGTTCTCCTTGATTTCTACCATCACCGTTTTATAATTTTTATTATAGAGATCTTTCCCTTCCTGGATTAAGTTAATTCCTATATATTTAATTTCATGTGTGGCTATTGTAAATTGAATTATTTTTAAAATTTCTTTTTGACATTGTTCACTGTTGGCGTATAGAAATGCTACTGATTTTTGTATGTTAATTTTGTATCCTGAACCTTTAGTGACTTTGTTTATCAGTTCTAATAGTTTTATGTGGAGTCTTTAGGTATTTCTGAATTAAAATCATATCATCTGCAAACAAGGATAATTTGATTCATTTGTTTTTTAATTTTGAGGCCCTTTATATCTTCTCTTGTTTGAATGCCTTACTAGGACTTCTAATACTATGCCGAGTAACAGTGGTGACAGTTGACATCCCTCTGGTGTTCCAGATTTTAGAGGAAAGGCTTTCAGTTTTTCCCCATTCAGTTTGATACTAGCCGTGAGTCTGTTATATACGGCTTTTATTATGTTGAAGTATATTTCGTCTGTCTCCATTTTTTTTCCTAGGGTTTTTGTCATTAAAAGATGTGGAATAGTATCAAATGCCTTTTCAGCATTAATTTAGAATGATCATATGGTTTTTATCCTTAATTCTGTTGATATGACATATCATATTGATTGATTTATATATGTTGAACCATCCTTGCATCCCAGAGATAAATACCACTTGGTCAAGGTCAATAACCTTTCTAAAGCATTGTTGAATTTGATTTGCTAGTATTTTGTTGAGGATTTTTACATCATTATTTATTAGCAATATTGGTATTGGTTTTCTTTTGTTTTGATGTGTCTTTGAGGGTAATATTAATCTCATAGAATGAGTTTGAAAGCATTCCTTTCTCTTTTATTTTTTGCAATAGTTTGACAGGATTGGTACTAGTTCTTCTTTAAATGTCTGGTATAATTCAGCTGTAAACTCATGCAGTCCTGTGTTTTCTTTACTGAGAACATTTGTATTATAGCTTTGATCTCAGTTTTTGTTATTGGTCTGTTCAGGTTTTAGATTTCTCTTGTTTCATACTTGGTGGGTTGTATGTATTTAGGTATTTCTTCTAGATTTTTCCAATTTATTGGTATGTAGTTGCTCATAGTAGCCACAAATAATTCTTTAAATTTCTGCAGTGTTAGTTGTAATATCTCCTTTTTAGTTTCTGATTTTACTTTCTGTTTTTTCTTAGTTTGCCTAAAGGTTTGTCAATTTTGTTCAGCTTTTAAATAAACCACCTTTTTGTTTCATTGATCTTTTTTTCATTTCAATTTCATTGATATTTGCTCTGTTTTTTATTACTTCTTTTCTTCTACTGTTTTGGGGTTTGGTTCACTCATGCTCTTTTAGTTCTGCAAGATGTATTGTTAGATTGTTCATTTGAAGTTTTTATTCTTTTTTGATGTAGGCATTTATAGCTATAAAATTCCTTCTTACTATTACTTTTGCTTTATCATATAGCTTTTAGTATGTTGTGTTTCCATTATAATTTTTTAAAAGAAATTTTTCACTGTACTTCTTAATTTATTGACTCACAGGCCATTCAAGGAGCATATTTCTTAATTGCCATGTATTTTATAGTTTCAAAAAAATTCTTTTGTTATTAATTTCTAGTTTTATTCCATTGTCAGAAAGGATGCTTGATATTATTTCAATTATTTCTCTTATTTTTTTTTTTTTAGCTTTAAGACTTTTTTTGTGGCCAAACATATGGTCTATTCTTGAGAATCACCCATGTGCTGAGGAAAATAATGTATATTTTGTAGCTCTTGGATGAAATGTTCTGTAAATATCTATAGATTATTCAGTTCATAGTACATATTAAATCTGATGTTTCTTTGTTGATGTTCTGTCTGGAAGATCTGTCTAATACCAAATGTGGCGTGTTGATGTCTCCAGCTATTATTGTATTAGGGCCTAGCTCTCTCTTTTGATCTAAGAATATTTTCTTTACATATCTGAATGTTCCAGGTTTGGGTGCATATATATTTAAAATTGTTGTACCCTCTTGCTGAATTCACCCCGTTATCACTATATAGTGACCTTCTTTGTCTCTTCTTAAAGTTTTTAGCTTGAAATCTATTTTCTATAAATATAGCAACTCCTGCTCTAACTTAGTTTCCATTGGCATGGAATATCTTTCTCTATCCCTTTATTTTTAGTCTGCGTGTGTCTTTATAGGTGAAGTGTGTTTCTTGTAGACAACAGATCATTCAGTCTTGCTTTTTCTTCCAGTAAGCCTCTCTATATCTTTACACTGGAGAGTCTATTTCATTTTCCTTCAATGTTATTCATGAGTAAGGACTGACTTCTATCACTTTGTTCTTTGTTTTCTGATCTTCTCTTCCTTCTTTCTTTTCTTTCTGACTTCCCCTAGTAAAGGTAATTTTTCTCTGATCATAGGATTATTTTCTTGCTTTGTGTGTGTGTGTATCAATTGTATGTTTTGTGGGTTTTTGTTGTTGTTGTTTGGTTTGAGGTTAACATGTGGCTTCCAAATACTCTCATAATTCCTTATTTTAACCTGATGACAACTTAACACTATTTACCTAAACAAGGAGAAAGAAAACTAATGAAAACTCTGTACATTAACTTCATCTTCCTGCTTTTTAAAATTTTGTTGTTTCTATTTATATCTTATTGTACTATATCTTGAAAAGTTATTGTAGTTAGTTTAAAGACTTTAGTTTTGCACCTGATAGTGACATTGACAATGCTATAATTAATTATAAATTGGCATTGTTTTAAAGTTATTGTATGTAATAATGAAAAGATAGCATCTTTAAAAATATAAGATAAATCTATTATATTTCTTTCTTTGTTTTTTATTTTAAACCTAAATTACTGTGGTTTTAAAGTGCTCCAATGGTAAAAGCCATTTATTTCAATAAATGAAACAAAAATAGCCCTTAAATAAAAATTGGACTCTCTCCTCAGCTTGGACTGGATGCCTTCCAAGCCCAGCTTAATAAAAATCAAAATTGCTTTGGGTTTATTCTTTGTGTAAATTAAAAAGAAAATAGAAGATCAAAACAATTTTAGGAACTTCCAAGCACCAAAGGCATGAAAATTGTTTAACAGTACAAAAATTCGCAGTCCTAAAGCAGATGAATTCCTTTTCAAACAGGATATCATTTTCTCTTGAGTATCATTTGCATTGTATCCAAGCTTGGTGCTATGTGACTATTAGTTTTGCAAATTTACCAAAATTCTGAGGATATTTCAGTTAACTTTTAATTAATTTTTTAAACATTTTTTTTCTTAAATTTCTTCTGTATTCAAGAAAGTCTCAGAAGTCTATCTTAAGAAGTCTTAAGTATGCATTATTTACTACTCATATTATTATTGGAATTATTTTTTTCTCCTGACTAATTGGCCATTAAAAAGATTAGTGTTTGAATAATGTGCATAAACAATCCTGAAATGTTTAAGAAATTATATGAGTATTTCTTGTTTAATGCAGTGTTATTGATATTATAAAAATACTTGCTTGCTGCAAGACTACGTCAGGAGGCATCTATTTATTAGAGAAGTCACACATGGCCAGCAAAATGACACAAGATCAGAAAACCAAATACCGCATGTTCTTATAAGTGAGTGTTGAACAACGAGAACACATGGACACAGGGAGGAGAACATCATGCAATGGGGCCTGTCGGGGGTAGGGGGTGTAGGGGAATTGGGGAGAGCTAACATTTGGAGAAATGCCTAATGTCAATGACAGGGGGATGGATGCAGCACATTACCACGACACGTATATACCTATGTAACAAACCTGCACATTCTGTACATGTACCCCAGAACTTAAAATATAATAAAAAACTTTTTAAAAAGAGAGAATTTACACATGGCCTTAGTACTTCACCCTTTCTCTCACCTTCCTTCTTATTAACCCCACAGGAGATACTATTTTCTACTAATCTTTGGGTACAGCATTTATATACATCAGTTGGCTTTCACTGGAATGTAATCTGCCCTATTGTATACCATCACAAGACCTTCATGATTTATAAATCCATGCTGAAGATAGACAGTTCTTGATCTAGGCTTGGTGAGTCATCTAAAGTTTACTTTTGTTTCTCCTAATTAGAAAGTTCATTTGTCCTTTCATTCCAACGTTACAGGATCAAATGAGTTAATTGACCTGTGTTCCAGTTCAATGAAATATATTGAGACACAGTTTATTTTCTCAGTGTACAAAGGACTACTTTTTAGCACCTTTCAAAGAGAGAAAAGTCCTAAAGATATTTTCCAAATGGATGCAAAATTGTTCTTAGTGATTATAATCTGGATATTTTAAAGCTAATAAATAGATTCTGACTTACTATGACTTCAACTGTAAACCAAAGTAATTCCTCAAATACATATGTAGTATCTTGTATGATACTAGTTATTATAAAAAACCGAAATGATTAAAATGTAAGCCTGCTTTCAAGAAACTTACATTCTAGTTGTCCAAAGGTAATATATGAATAGATGATCACAATTCAAAGCAGTATCTGAAATGTATTATGGCAGGGACAGATTGTATTAACAGAGTTCATTTTTGGCTCTTTGTGTGGCTTGAGGAGTAATGGAAAAATTTAGGAAACAGGGTAGGTTTTGCTGTAGAGATAGTTGGTGGAGATAAATGCATTTTCAGGACTACAGCTATTCTTTTTTAAGGCAGTAACTTGCTCAGGCAAATCGTCATTGATTTATTCAGAATTTACATTGTTCCTTTGTTCATTGAAATGTTGAACATATCTGAGTTCAGGGGCATCTAGCCAGACAAAATCTTCATTCTGAGAGCATTGATTTTAGGCCTGTAGTCTAAGATGTTTTTGTTCTGCAGAGGATTACAAATTTTACCAATTCCACACTCCATACATTTTATTTTATTTTTATTTTTCGCAGCAGGAACGGGGTATGTGTGTTGGGGAGGGCTGTGAGGTTGGAGTGAGGGATAGGAAATTAGAGATCAATGCAAAAGTGACATGTTTTGGAGGTAGAACTCTGAGATATTTATCAGCCTGAGCAGCAGCTTGTCCTATAAAGTAGAAGCAGCTATAACAACAGCTAAATACTTCATGATTCTAAAGAAAGACAAGATTGGTCATTCTTGCATTCTACATAGCTACATAACCTCAAATAGAGAAATGCCAAATTGAAATATGAGCATACATACCTTGAGAATACAAAGGGAAGACTGTAAAATCCCAGATGGTTCTGTTAATTTTTTAATAAAATATTTTGAAATAATTTTAGACTTACAAAAACTTTACAAAAATAATACAAAGTAATCATGTATACTGTTCATCTAGTTTTCCCTAATGTTAACAATTTATATAACCACAATAGAAGTATTATAATATGAGGCAAATAACATTAATCCAATATCATTAAGGAAAGTATTAGCATTTCACTAGTTTTACAATGTAATGCCATTTTTCTGTTCTAAGATCCAATACAAAGTCCTGCATTGTATTCAGGTGTGTCCCTTAAGTCTCCCTAAGTCTGTGTTGTTCTTCAGTTTTTTTTGTCTTCTGTAACTTTGATGTTTCTGTGAGTACTAGTCAGTTATTTTGTGGAATAATGTGAGATTATTATTCAATTTAGCATTGTCTGATATTTTCTTATGGTTAAATTGATGTTAGCATTTTTGGTGGGAATATCACAGAAGTGGTATTATATCCTCCTCAGTAAATAAATTTAGGGAGTATATGATGTCAATATGCCATATTATTACTGGTGATGTTAACAATAAACATTTGATTAGGATGATGTATGCCAGATTTCCCCATTGTAAAGGCATGCTATTTTTCCCTTTGTAACCAATAAATGTCTTGAAGGAGATTTTGAAGCTATGTAAAAATCCTATTTTTCTGCAGATTTTTGTCTACTGAATTTAGCATCAATCATGCCTATAATGATTAAAGTTAAAAAATAGTTTGACAGATATTTTTGATATGTATGTAAACTGTTTCCCCCAAAATTACAATCCCAGTTAAATTTTATATATGAAGTAGTAGTTGGAAAACTACTGCTTTGAAAGAATCATTGCTACCTGAATGTACTAAATCTTAAAGTAAAATTTTTATAATTCCTTCATAACTGGCTCTGAACTTCCCAATTTCATAGCAACTAAAAATATAGGTAATGGTTGTAGGAAGGAATTTTATTTCTGTAAAGTATCTAAAATTCTTTTGCAAATAACTTTCATTGTTTTTTATAAATAACGTATGTTAGACTATACATTATTTAGCCAGTAGGTTAATAGTCTAACATACATAAATAATGTATGTTAGACTATACATTATGAAGCCATAATGTATTTTTTTTACTGGCTTCATAATGTTTGTTTATTACTAGTCTATCTTATTATTCTTTTGTTTTTATTTTTAATTGATTTTGTAGGGACATAGATGAATCTGGAAAGCATCATTCTCAGCAAACTGACACAAGAACAGAAAATCAAATACTGCATGTTCTCGCTCATAGGTGGGTGTTGAACAATGAGAACACATGGACACAAGGAAGGGAGAATTACACACTGGGGTGTCTTGTGGGGGTAGGGGAGGGACAGCAGATAGGGAGGTTGGGGAGAGATAACATGGGGAGAAATGCCAGATATAGGTGACGGGGGTTGAAGGCAGCAAACCACCTTGCCATGTATGTACCTATGCAACAATCCTGCATGATCTGCACATGTACCCCAGAACCTAAAGTACAATTTAAAAAATTATTTTAGATTAATGGGCACATGTGTAGTTTTGTTATATAGGTAAACTCCTGTCATGGGAGTTTATTATACAGATTATATTTATCACCTATGCACTAAGCCTAGTACCCAGTAGTTATTTTTTTCAGATCCTTTCCCCTCCTCCCCAGTAACCTTGCAGTAACCCCAGGTGTCTGTTTCTTTCTTTGTGTCCAAAAGTTCTCATCATTTAACTGTCACTTATATGTGAGAACATGTGGTATTGGTTTTCTGTTCCTGCATTAGTTTGCTAAGAATAATGACATCTAGTTCTATCCATGTTCCTGCAAAAGGCATGATCATGTTTCTTTTATGGCTGCATAGTATTTTATGGTGTATATGTACTTCTTTTTCTTTATTTAATTTGTCATTGATGTGCATTTAGGTTGATTCCATGTCTTGGCCATTGTGAATAATGCTGCGAAAAACATACATATGCATGTGTCTTTATGGCTGAATAATTTATATTCCTATGGGTGTATACCCAGTAATGAGATTGCTGGGTCAAATTATAGTTCAGATTTTAGCTCTTTGAGGAATTGCCACACTGCTTTCCCCAATGGTTAAACTAATTTACACTCCCCACCAACAGTGTATGTGTTCTCTTTTCTCTGCAATCTTGCCAGCAACTTTTTTTTTGACTTTTTAATAACATCCATTGACTGATCTGAGATGTTCTCTCTTTGCAGTTTTGATTTTCATTAACCTAATGATCAGCAATATTGAGATTTTTTTTCATATGTTTGTTGGCTGCATGTATACCTTCTTTTGAAAGGTGTTAGTCTGTATCTTTTGCCCACTTTTTTAATGGAGTTGTTAGATAAGGAGACACCTGCAAATCCAATAAAGAGTTAGAAGAGCTTCAAATGGCCAAGGGAAGGATTGCATCTGCGATTATGGGAGGAAAAGAGCCTGGATCGGCTTCAGCCGAGTGCTCATGTATGCCTGCTGCTTTACTCATGTTTGAAACACAGTAAGTTATCTAGCACTTGCTGTGTGCCTGGCACAGAGTGTTCTA
This sequence comes from Ateles fusciceps, assembly GCA_036589455.1. NCBI lineage: Eukaryota > Metazoa > Chordata > Mammalia > Primates > Atelidae > Ateles > Ateles fusciceps. Next base: position 4,079,874 of record JAZHEH010001685.1, on the reverse strand, counting down.
TAAGCCTTAGCTCATCAGATCAACAGACACCCCTGTGATAGACACCACTTTTACCTTCACATTCAAATGAGGAAATACAGCTCAGGGATGTTGAGTCATTAACTCAAAGTCCCTCAGTTGGCAAGTGGCAGAGCAATGATTTAATCTGAGGTCTACCTGACTCAAAGCCCATTCTTGTCATTGTTAGGCCATATTCATTCATTCAACAAATATTTCTGCATGCCTACTGTGTGCCAGGACCTGTTCTAGGTTCTGGGGATATAGCCACGAAGAAAATGGCTAAAGATTTATCTCCCATGAAGCATTCATTCTGGCAAGGGAGAACCAGCAATAAACAAGATAATTTCAGTTAGTAAAAAGAATTATGAAAAAACCAAAGCAGGCGGGTAAATTTCTTTAAGTTCCTTATAGATTCTGAATATTAGACCTTTTTTGAATGCATAATTTGCAAATATACTCTCCAAATATATTCTCTTATTCTGTAGATTGTCTGTTTACTCTATGGATAGCTTCTTTTGCTGTTCAGAAACTCTTAAGTTTAATTAGATCCCATTCATCAATTTTTGCTTTGTTTTGCAATTGCTTTTGGTGTCTTTGTCATAAAATCTTTGCCTGGTCCTACGACCAGAATGGCATTGACTAGGTTATCTTCAAGGGTTTTTGTAGTTTTTGGTTTTACGTTTATGTTTTTAATCCACCTTGAGCTGATTTTTGTATACAGTGTAAGAAGAGTATCCAGTTTCAACCTTCTGATTATGGCTAGTCAGTTTTCCCAGAACTGTTTATTGGATAGGGAGTCCTTTCCCTATTGCTTGTTTGTGTCTGCTCTTTTGAAGATCCGATGGTTGTAGTTGTACAGCTTTATTTCTAGGCTCTCTACTCTGTTCCATTGGTGTATGTGTCTATTTTTGTAACAGAATGGTACTGTTTTCATTACTGTAGCCCTGTAATATATTTTGAATATATTACAATCTCAAGTAACATGCGCTCTCCTGCTTTGTTCTTTTTGCTTAGAATTGTCTTGGCTATTCTGACTCTTTATTACTTCCATATAAATTTTAAAATAGTTTCTCAAGTTCTGTGAAGAAAGTCATTGGTAGTTTGATAGCAATTGCATTGAATCTGTAAATTGCTTTGGACAGTATGGCCATTGTAATGAGACTGATTCTTCCTAGCCATGAGAATGGAATATTTTTCCATTTGTTTGTGTTATCTCTGATTTCTTTGAGCAGTGTTTTGTAATTCTCATTGTAGAGACCTTTCACCTCCCTGGTAAACTGTATTGCTAGACATTTTCTTCATTTTGTGGCAATTGCAAAGTTGTGAATGGGATTGTGTTCCTAATTTGGCTTTCAGGTTTGCTGTTTTTGGAGTATGAGAATGCTAGTGATTTTTGTATATTGATTTTTGTATCCTGAGACTTTGCTGAAGTTGTTTTATCAGCTGAAGAAGCTTTTGAACTGAGATTGTGGGGTTTCTTGAAGAAGCTTTTGAGTCAAGATTACGGGGTTTCCCAGATTATGGGGTATGTATCATAACATCTGCAAACAGGAATTGATTGATTTTCCCTCTTCCTATTTGGGTGCCCTTTATTTCTTTCCCTTGCCTGATCACTCTGGCCAGACCTCCAATATTATGTTGAATAGGAATGCTGAGAGAGGGCAGTATTCAACAGGAATGCTTCCAGCTTTTACCTATTCAGTAACATGTTGGCTTTGGGTCAGTCATAGATGGGTCTTATTATTTTGAGGTGTTTCTTCAATACCGAGTTTATTTAGAGTTTTTAACACAAAGAGATGTTTAATATTATCAAAAGCCTTTTCTGCATCTATTGAGATAATCATGTGATTATTGTCCTTAGTTATGTTTATGTGATGAATCACATTTATAGATTTGTGTATGTTTAATCATCCTTACATCGCAGGGATGAAGCCTACTTGATTGTACTGAATTAGCTTTTCAAGGTGCTGCTGGTTTCAGTTTGCATGTATTTTGTTGAGAATTTTTGCCTTAATTGTCATCAAGGTTACTGGCCTAAAGTTTTTTTTTAACGTTTTGTATCTCTGCCAGGTTTCGGTATCAGGATGATGCTGGTCTCATAGGATAAGTTGGGGAGGAGTTCTCCCTTCTCACTTTTTGCAATAATTTTGGTAGGAATGGTACCAGCTCTTTTCTGTACATCTGGTAGAATTTGGCTTTGCATCTGTCTTGTCGTGGGCTTTTTTGGTTGGTAGGCTATTTATTACTGATGCAACTTTGAAGCTCATTATCAGTCTTTTCAGAGAATTAATTCCTTCTTGTTCAGTCTTGGGATGATGTATGTTTCCAGGAATTTATTTATTTCTTCTTGGTTTTCTAGTTTGTATGCTTATAGGTGTTTATGGTAGTTTCTGATGGTTATTTTTATTTCTGTGGGGGTCAGTGGTAACATCCCATTTGTCAATTTTAATTGTGTTTATTTTGACCTTTCTCTTTTCTTTATTAGTCTAGCCAGTAGCTCAGCAGCCCCCAACCTATTTGGCACCAGGGACTGGTTTCATAGAAGACATTTTTTTCCACAGATGGTGAGGGTGGGGGGATGGTTTCAGAATGAACTGTTCCTCTTCACATCATCAAGCATTAGCCAGAGTCTCAAAAGGCATGTATAACCTAGATCTCCGTCATGAGCAGTTCACAATAGGTTCCCACTCCTATGAGAATCTAATACCACCACTAATCTTACAGAAGGAGTTCAGATAGTAATGCTTGCTCCCCCAGCTGCTCACCTCCTGCTGTGCAGCCCAGTTCCTTAACAGGCCACTGACTGATATAGATCTGTGACCCAAGGGTCAAGGACCCCATGGAGTAGCCTTTCTATCTTATTATTTTTTTTTCCAAAATCAACTCCTAGATTTGTTGATCTTTTAAGTGGCTATTCATATGTTGATTTCTTTCAGTTCAGCTTTGATTATTGTTATTTCTCATCTCCTGCTAACACTGAGGTTGGCATACTCTTGCCTCTCTCTTGTTCCTTCAGTTGTGATGCTCCTTGTTAATTTGAGATTTCTCTAACTTTTTGATGTTAGTTGTGGAAATTTAGTGCTATAAGTTTTACCGCCTTTGCTGTGTCCCAGAAATTCTGCTGTGTTGTATCTTTGTTCTCATCCGTTTCAAAGACTGCCTTAATTTCATTATTCACTCAATAGTCATTCAGGGACAAGTTGCTTAATTTCTATGTAATTGCATTATTTTGAGTGAGCTTTTTAGTCTTGATTTCTATTTTTATTGTGCTGTGGTCTGAGAGTCTCTTTGGTATCATTTTGACTCTTCTGCATTTCCTGAGAATTATTTTATGTCTGATTGTGTGGTCGATTTTAGAGTATGTGCCATGTGGCAATGAGAAGAATGTATATTCTGTTTGTTTGGGGTGGAGAGTTCTATAGATCTCTCTCAGCTCTATTTGGTCCAATGTTGAGTTCAGGTCCTGAATAACTTTGTTAATTTTCAGCCTACATAATCTGTCTATTACTGTCAGTAGGATGTTGAAGTCTGCCACTATTATTGTGTGGAAATCTAAGTCTCTTTTTAGGTCTCTAAGAACCTGCTACATAATTCTGGGTGCTCCTGTTCTGGATGCATATATATATATATATATATATATATAGATATATATTCAAAATAGTTAGGTCTTTTTGTTGAATTGAACCCTTTACCATTATGTAATGCCATTCTCTGTCTTTTTTTATCTTTGTTGGTTTAAAGTCTGTATTGTCTGAAATTAGGGTTGCAGCCCTTGCCTTTTTCTGATTTCCATTTGCTTGGTAGATTTCCTTCCACTCCCTTTATTTTTAGCCTGTGGCTGCCATTTTGTGAAATGGGACTCTTGAAGACAGCATACCACTAGACGTTGTTTTTTTATCCAGCTTGTCATTCCATACCTTTTAAAGGTGGGGATTTAGCCCATTTACATTCTAGGTTAGTATTCAGATGTGTGGATGTAATCCTGTCATCCTGTCATTGTGTTTTATCTGGTTATTATGCAAGCTTGTTTCTGTGGTTGCTTTATAGTGTCAGTGGTCTTTGTGCTTGAGTATGTTTTTATAATTACTGCTAAATTTCTTTCCTTTCCATATTTAGTACTCCTTTGAAGACTCATGTAAGGCAGGTCTGGTGGTAATGAAATCCCTCAGAATTTGCTTCATATGAAAAGAAGAAGCAACTCTCTTGCTTAGGAAGCTTAGTTTGGCTGAATAAGAAATTATTGGTTGAAGAGGTTTTATTTAAGAGTGTTGAATATAGACTTTCTAGATTATATAAATTAACATTAGACTTTACAGGTAACATAACTCCAAGTATGCCTCTGAATTAAAAAAAAACAGGTAATCACATATGTTATATGCAGAGGATAACTAAAATCATTTTCTGGTATCACTCTCTTAGAGAACATAGCTTAGTCCCCTGGCTAAATGGTCCTCTTAATACATTACTTAGAAGTGTATGAGACATTAATCCTAAGGGAGAAACTTGCACCTTTAATACACAACATGTGGGCCTTTATCAAGCAATTACGACAAAAAAAAATGCTTATAGGTTGACCCTTAGGAATTTGTACTCAAGTTTTCCCTCATCTCCTCTGGAATTCTCTGAAACTGGCTATGTCCATAACTCACAATGATCACTTTTCTCAAAAATTATACCTTTCAAGGGCTTATTTCCTTCAGTTTGTATCAGAGATAATGAATAAAATCAGTGGTTTCCAAATTAGCTATTTGTATTAGTCTATTCTCACACTGCTAAAAAGAACGACCTGAGACTGGGTAATTCATGAAGAAAAGAGGTTCAGTTGACCCACAGTTCTGCAGGCTTAACAGAAAACATTGCTAGAAGGCCTCAGGAAACTTACAATCATGGCAAAAGGTGAAGATGAAAGAAGCATGTCTTACCATTGCAGAGCAGGAAAGAGAGAGAAGCAACAGGGGAAGTGCCACACTTTTAAACCATTAGGTCTCCTAAGAACTCACTCACCGTCATAAGAACAGCATGGGAGAAATGTCCCCCATGATCCAATCAGCTTCCACAAGGTCCCTTCTTCAACATTGGGAATTACAATTCAACATGAGATTTGGGAAGGGACATAAAGCCAAGCCATATCACTGTCCATTAAAATCATATGGGAGATTTTAAAATTTACCAAAGTAGGAAGACTTCTATGTAACTGAGAATAGCAACTGCATAGCTACTTAACTCCTGACATTATCTTTTCAAATTATAAGTTTTATAATGACACTATAAATCTTATGTGTTCAAACACTGATCTGTTATATAGCAAATATTACCTGTTTGACTATATGTTTTGAAAAATTGTGTTTCTAAATTACACACATCTAAATGTATTTAAAACTCATATATAAGAAGGAAACCTTGTTTTTCTCTGATTACTCAAATTTCCATTTTATGACAAGGAAACATTTGGGGATATAAATAAAAACAAAGTTTACTTCTTTTTAGTCCATTTTTCCTGATGTAGGAGCCAGCAGTCTACAAATTTTTAGTGGACAATTTGAAGAAACATGTAGAAACACCCATGTAATCTACACCCTTACTTAGATAGTATTTTATTACCCATAACCACAAAATGCATCAATGGTATTCTCAATCAAACCCCTGGCCCCTGAGGCTGCCATTGTTCTGCCTTTATTTTACCACAGATTACATCTGCCTATTGTAGCAGTTCATAAAAATGGAATTATTTAGTATGTCCTATTTTGTGTCTATCTGTTTTTTGTTCAGCATAAAACTTTGATTCTGATCCACTTTAAAGCAACTATCACTAGTTCTTCTCTATTTTGGGGTATTATTCCATTTTAATTATTTACCTGAATTTTTAATATCCATTCTCCTGTTGATGAATGTTTGAGCTATATCCAGTTTGGGTTTGCTGTGAACAAAAGCCTCTATTGATATTCCTATGTACATTTGTTTGTTTGCTTTTATGAATATTTTAAAAAATTTTTCTTGGGAGTGCAGTTTTTGAATTATATATTAAGTGTATGTTAACATGATAGATTGCTAAACAGCTTAACAATGTATTATTACTATTTTTATATTTCTGCCATTATTGTGTCAGAGTTTCACTGCTACACATTTATTGCCAGCATATGGAACTGACACTTATTTTAAACTTAGCTTTTCTTTTTGGTATGTAATGGCATCACACTGTGGTTTAATATGCATTTCCCTGACAATAACAGATATTATGCATTTTTATGTGCTTCTTAGTTGTTCATATATCTTATTTTGAATTATCTATTAAAGTCTTTGCTCGTTTTTATAATTTTTTATTGTTCAGTTTTAGGAGTACTTTATATATTCTTGGTTAGATTCTTCATCAGATATATTTTTCTGAAGGCTTTTGTCCATTCAGATGGGGTTTTTTTTTCTTTTTTTACTTTATATACTATAAAAGTTCACACTTATTCAGAATTGAATAACTCTATAACTTTACTTGAGTTCTCTGAAACAAAAATGGTGGGTTTTGGGAGCTTACTATAAGAATATAACATATATTAGAGTCTACGAAAGGAGAAATATTACAGCTGTCAGGAAAGAACTATAACAATAGATTTTACAGGATGATAATCCTTTTCCCTGTTTCTGTCATCACATCTTTCTCTGGCATTCTTCTTCTGCTTCCTTCTTCTACTTTTGAGAACCTTTGCGATTACCTTGCACATACACAGATATCCTAGGATAGCATCGTAAGGTGAGTTTATTACACCGTTAATTCCATTGGGAATCATAGTTCCCTTTTGCCATGTAACATAACATACTTACAAGTTCTAGGGATTACAATACGGACATCTTTGGAGAAACTATTATTCTGCCCACCACAAACGAATTTCTATTCTCTAAGAAAAGAGTGCTAATAATTGAATGCATTGATTTATGTAGTTGATGGCAATAATAACTGTATTAATGGTTTTCGATAATATCTTTAGATTAGGAAAAATAATTTTAAATATTTATAAGAATATCTAATAAGTTCTGGAAGAATTTGGTTAACTTTCCTGGCATTTTTGAAATGTTATTCCTCAATTAATTACAAAAATCCAGTGAGAATGAGGATCTGTTTCAGTATTTTGAGGTAGTTACCATAAATGGATGTTGGAAACAAGAGCTCAGAGTCACAAAGAAAATGACAACTCAAACAAAGGATTTCTCGGCAAGGCAAATTTACTTCTGCAGAAGGGTGCCACTAGCACTTCTGGCCTCTGCAAAAGCACACTGAACAAAGGAGGAAAGGGTTTTTTTACCCTAAGGCAGTCCCTACCTCTGTGTCTTTTCCCCATTGACTGGGATTGGACCACACAATCTAAGCTGATCTGATTAAAAGGCCATCTGTTATGGTAAAAGGCATGTCTGGGCATGTAAGGGTGCAGCAAGGGTGGGAAGGGTTGTTTACAGCATGGATAACTGGGAGTGCAAAGAAGTTGGTCTTAAGGACAAAGGAAAAGAAAGTTAAGCAGTTAAACCATTTGAAGAGGAATTCATCTTACCTGACAGTGGATATGAACTTTCATATTTTTTTCCATTTAATTTTGCCATTGAATGCATTAGAAGGCTAGTATATTTGCATGATCCATAGTTCTTCTACTTATGGCAAATAAGCAGAGTACTGAAAAAATATTGGCATTCAGGTAGAAAAGGTGGTTAGGATAATACTATTTCAAGTCAAGAAAACACTACATACTCAAGTAAATATGAATAATTTCATGTGATTAAGTGTAAGATGTACATTATGTATCTAGAGAGAAAGCTAGAAAGATAGGACCCCAGTAGAGACCATGCAAAATTATTATATTTTTGTCCTAAAGTCAATGTGATTCACTGAAGAGTTTTAAGCAGCAGTGTTATTTAATAAGAATTAGTATTTTTTATTGATTTATAATCTCCTTAAATAATATTATCTGTTTTTCTCACCTACCCATGTGGTGGAAATGTTTAAATATCATTGGACCCAGGATATATTTTTAAAATGTAGCCAGTAGCATCCTTCAATGTATTGTACATGGCATGAGACAAAGAGAAATGTCAATGATGATTTCGTGGGTTGGATCTGAGTAATTTGAGTAATGAAACTCAAATTAACTGAGTTGAGGAATAGAAAATTCTTATTTAGGAACAGGAATGATCAGAATATTATATTTGGTCAGTTTATTATTTAATGCTTTTTAGCCAATCTAAAATAGGGATGGCAAGTGATATTAAGATGAAAGACCCTGAATTTCAATAGAAAGGTCTAAGGTGTGAGCATGTATTTGGGAGCAATTGGCATATAAAGATTCTTTAAAACCATCACATCAGATAAGGTATTTAAGTGCAGATTAGAACAGTTAGGGCCTGAGGCACTGAAACATTTAAGACCTTCTCTAAGGGGAAGAAGAACAAGCTAAAAAGAATGAGGAGGAGAGGAGCAGCTCCTGATGTAGAAAGAAAACCAGAGAATGTGCTGTCTTGAGCCAAATCAAGAAGGATAACATGATTTAATAGTGCAGATAAGTAATGTAAAATGATGGTTCAACTGACCCATAGAACTAGTATCGTGGATAGAATTAATAACTTTTATAATTAGTTTAATGAAGTGGTATGGAGGACAGCCTGTTTAGAGGGGCTCAAGGCTAAAAGACAATGTGATAAACAGTATAGATCACTCTTTCAAGGTGTTTTACATGATAGTTGTGGTAGGCAGAATTCCGAGATGACTGATTATTTTGCCTATGTGGTGTACATGTTCTGTATCCTCTCTTCTTGTTGATTGTGGATGGAAATATGAACATGATGGATTTTGTTTCTGAGATGAGATGAGATTAGATTAGATGACAAAGGTGAAAGGATTTTGCATATGTAATCATGATACCAAGTCAGTGTACTTTGAGTTCATCAAAAGGGAGGTTATCCAGGTGGCCTTGGTGTAGTCAAGTTAGCTTTAAAATGGATGAGTCCTCTGGAAATCATGAGATTCAAATTGTGAGATAAATCCTCCTCCTTGCTTTGAAGAAAAAGTAAACTGCCATGTTACTTTTTCTTACATTAAACTGTAATGAAGTAGTTGTCTTGGAGTTTAGAGAGACTTCTAACAAACAGCCAGCAAGAAAATGAGTCCTACAACTACATGGAAAGGAATTCTGACAGTAAGTAGTGAGCTTGAAAGAGGATCCTCATGAGTCTCTTATATAAAATCACAGTCTCAACTGACATCTTAATTTTAACCCACTAAGATTTCAAGCAGAGGAACTAGTTAATTCCTAACTCACAGAAATTGTGAAATAATTAATTTGTTTTGTTTTATGCCACTAAGTTGGTGGTATTTTTAAGTGTAGCAGTAGACAATTTATATAAAAATAATTTGAATCTATTAATCATTGGAAAGCTATAGATACCACTTCTGAGATTAGGTTATAAAGGGACTTAACCTTTGTGCTGCTCACTCTCTCTAGCTTTCCTGTTGTCTCATTCAGAGGGGAAGCTAGCTGCCATATTCTGAGCTTCCCTATGTACAGAACTACATGGCAGGAAATGATGTTTCTGGCAAATAGTACCTGAAGATTACCACAGTCACATGAGTGGACTTAAACTGAATTTTCTGAAACCTGGGAATGGCTATTGGTGTGAACTTGTAAACAAATTCTCCTGTAGTTGAGACCTTAGGCTTTCAACTGTTGTTATCATTTTCAACTTTATTTATATTACTAAACTGCCATCCTTAATGTATTTTAACTTTGTTTTATATTTTGTATATTTTTAATTATCTTTTTCTGTACTCAGGGAAATTCTTACTGATTTTGCAGCTCACTGTTTTACTTCTCAGCTCTCTCCAGTAAGCTAGGTAGTAAATCTATTAAAATATTTCTTAATAACAATTTCTGTGTCATAACATTTTATTCTTGATTTGATTGGTTTCACTTATTTATTGTATAGCAGACATTAAATTTTCTTTTCAGTTTGTTCCACTTTTCTTTGTGTCCTGAGTTACAGTTCTTTACTCTGCTCAGCTTGTGTTTCCCTTTCACTGTGTTGCATTTTTTTTTAGTACTCTAGGATTACTGGTTGCAAGGTTATCTTCCCACATATATCACTTTCATATCTAGAGAACACAGTTATTTCACAGGTATTCAGCCTTATCATTTCATAACACAAGTCTTCTAAAGCAGGCTTTGCATGAATCACCCACCACTGGGTTCTGATCGCATCCAGTAAATTCATTTCTGGATTTATTTAATTAAAAGCATGATACAATCTACATCTGCTTTATATAAAAGAGATCCTGCTTGAGTTCCCAACAAACACATTTTATCCTTGTCCTTGAATTGTGAAGCTTTTATGAATGCTTCGTAAGAACAATAACAAGAACAACAATCAGTCAAAGGTTCTGTTGCACTGGCCATTGGTCCCTTGATGTAGATGACCAGAATGTTTAATCAATATATTGCTTCATTTCTAGACTACAGGAATTTTTTTCTGTTTGTTATTATTGTCTCTAAATTCTAAAATTTTCTATGTCTGACGAATTTTAGTGCATTCATAGTTAGAAAGCTAGGTGGTCTTTTTGAAATTATGGCTAAAACACAGTAGAAAATACTGAGCTAAATAGGTTCTTCCTTGGTGATGTAGTTTGGCTGTGTCCCCACCCAAATCTTATCTTGGATTGTAGCTGCCACAGTTCCCACGTGTGGTGAGAGGGGACCTGGTGGTAGGTAATTGAATCATGGGGGCAGGTCTTTTCCATGTACTTGTGATAGTGAATAAGTCTCACGAGATCTGATGGTTTTATAAAGGGGAGTTTCCCTGCATAAGTTCTTTTCTCTTGTCTGCCACCATGTGAGATACACCTTTACTTTCCACCATGATTGTCAGGCCTACCTAGCCACTTGAAACTGTGAGTTCATTAAAACTCTTTCTTTTGTAAATTGCCCAGTCTTGAGTATGCCTTCATCAGCAGTGTGAAAATAGACTAATAAACTTGGTGGGTAGTCAAATCAAGTGTTATGTTAAATGAAGTCAAAGCAAAAGATGTACACACATCTCTTTGTGTTATTATAGGCCTATCTTGATTACTAAGTTCTCACTGATGCTCTGGATTGGTGAATATACAGGATAAGTGTCCTTCAGATAAGAAACAAGTTACTTCTTTGTTTTTCCTCTTCATAGGACACTTGAGACATGACTAAGCCATGCATGAAAAGTCAACATAGTTTCTACCGTATAAATAAAATACTGGCATATTTTCATTTTCATTTTTTTTCCAATTTCATTGAATGAAGATTGTTTATTAGACACACACACACACACACACACACACACATAGACACACAATTTATGTTATTCTAGGTACTGAATTTCAGCCAAGCTCATCCAGCTCATCCAAGACACAGTGGTTGAAATCCTCCTTAGCTTAATCAAATATTGGCTAAGATGATAATCTGTCTTCATTTGTTCAGTAGTAATTCAATCATAATTTTGCAAATTTGCCATTAAAAATCTGTTTGCAAAGGTATTTAATGGCTGTAAGAATAGTTAAGGATCAGCTCAAGCACTTCATTTTAGTCACCTTTTTACTGAATCGATTTCAAATGATGCAAGGACCTTGAGGCCTGGTAGTGAAGACTTAAATAAGGACTGTGAGCACATTTAGTCCTTAAAGTGAAGAAACATTACCATTTAGTTTCACTTAAATCAATAAAGAAATAGGAATAAGAATTAACTTTTACTTTTTCACCAGTTGTGAGCAACAATAGTTAGCTATTGTTACATCACTCTCTGCTAAGATGGTTACAGTTCCTTTACACTTATAAATCAATCTAATGTAAGTTGGATTTTAGAAGTAAATAATGTCTCTGGTTAAAATAAAATACAGAGTGTGTTGTTTAACAGAGGAATCCATAGAAAGGGAAATTCTAAGTGGTAAAAGGAGCTCTTCAATTGGTTTCCTTCCATTCTTTTCCCTTTGCCTGGTCTATTAATTTGTGTGTGTGTGTGTGTGTGTGTGTGTGTGTGTGTGTGTGTGAGACAGAGTCTTTCTCTGTCACCTAGGCTGGAGTGCAGTGACATGATCTGCGCTCACTGCAACCTCTGCATCCTGGGTTCAAGTGATTCTCCTGCCTCAGCCTCCCAAGTAGCTGGGACTACAGGCATGTGCCACCATGCCCAGCTAAGTTTTTGTATTTTTAGTAAAGATGAGGTTTCACCGTGTTAGCCAGGATGGTCTCAATCTTCTGACCTCGTGATCTGCCCACATTGGCCTCTCAAAGTGCTGAGATTACAGGCATGAGCCACAATGCCTGGGCGCTTGGTCTGTTAGGTGCTGCAGTAATAAATTACTACAAAGTTTGAGGGTTGAAAAATAGGATTCTAGTCTCTCACAATTCCGAAAGTCAGAAGTCCAAAATCAAGGAGTCAGCTGGTTTAGTTGCTTCTGTCATAATTCCATTCCATCAAAATGTTACCATTTTTTTCTATTATAAGACTTTTTGCTGTACAGGCTGTGGGGGAAAATCTGTCCCATACCTCTCTCCTAGCTTCTGGTGTTTGTCCACAATCCTCAGAATTCCTTGTCTTGTTGACACATCACTCTAATCTCTGTCTACATTTTCATATCACTTTCTATTCCATGTCTTTGTGTGTCCTTTCTGTGTTAAAATGCCACTTACATTGAGTTTTGAGCCAACTCTAATTCAGTATGATTTTATTTTGATGCTTATTATAATTACATTTACAGAGACAAAATTTCCAAATAAAATCACATTCTGAGGTGATGAGTAGACAGAAATTTTGGGATGACACAAAATTCAACTGACTATATATGAGATTTTTCTTTCATTATTGTTATTACAACACTGGACCCACAATGTCTGTGTGTGTGTGTGTGTGTGCGCGCGCGCGTGTGTGTGTGTGTGTGTATGTGTTGATCCAGCCTCACACTTTTAGTACAACTCTGCCTCCTTGGCCATAGCTGACTGGCTTAGTTTAAAACCTAAGTAGTCTATGCCAATAAGCACCCCCTCATTTGGGAACTTAAAATTGAATTAAGAAATCCCAACTCTATTGTAAATGAAGGAGTTGCAAATAAGACCTATGAGTGATCACTTCCAGCCACGTGGATTAAATAAAAAAATAGTTGGCACACACAGAGAGAAGAATGATACCAAGAATAACAAGAAGGCAAAGCCAGAAAGGAAAGACCTATTTCCCTTTCTTCTTCCGATTTTCAGTGTCTAATACATTGTTTAGTACTTACAATCAACATCACAAGCCCACCATCTTTTGCTCTTGAAAGTGCAGTTTCTTACTTGATCCTGAATAGGTCTAAACTTTTTTGTTTTGTTTTGAGATAAAGTGTCTCTCTGTTGGCCCAGGCTGGAGTGCAATAGCACGGTCTTGGCTTTCTGCAGTCTCTGCCTCCCAGGTTCAAGTGATTATCCTGCCTCAGCCTCCTGAGTAGATAGGATTACATGTGTGTGCTACCAGGTTTGGTTATTTTTGTATTTTTAGTAGAGATGGTATTTCACTGTGTTGCCCATACTGATCTGGAACTCCTGACCTCAAGTGATCTTCCTGCCTCAGTCTCCCACCATGCTGGGATTACAGGCATCAGCCACTGGGCCCGGTCCTGGTCTAAAATTTCATGGAATCCTGGTGTAAGTATTGACAAGTATTATGTATTTGAAACCTCTGCTGTGGCCAGGTAGGGAGAAAATGAAGGTAAGTGAAACCTAAAGAAAAATCAAACCAAGAATTTAGTCTAAGCCTCTCAGACCAGTGATATCTCATTCTAGAACTGTTATTTGCTTGCTGTTTGGAAGGTTTTTTTTTCTTTTATCATTTTCTTTGTATATCTCATTCTTTGAGGTATATCTCATTATTTGAGATATACACACACAAGTTAGCCCACAGACTGCCAGCAGAGCTCCAGAAAAATGAATATTTGTCTGTTTGATATAACAATAAGAATATTTAGAAACACAAATACTATGAAAATTATGCTGAACATAACAGGAAGATTTGTTAATATTTTATGTAGAATGACTCATAATCATTACAACATGTCTATAATTCAACATAGACATGACTAATTACAGGATTCTAGTCATATCATGAAACAGTATGGAGCATCACATGTATGCCACGTGTTCAACATATGAAGCCTACAGGATATGATAAAGACAAAATTGGGAATCTTAGGGAATGTGACAGTGGCCAAATTATGGAACATAAAAAACTATCTTCAAAAATAATGGTTAAGATTTATTGAACAATTAGTGTGTGCCGGATACCATCCTATGAATTTCTGTTTTAATTTATTTAATCTTTAAAGCATTCCAAATAAGATGATTATATATTATACTCATTTTATTGATGAGAAAACTAAGGCATCACGTGGTTAAGTGAATCATCAATATCACAAAATTGAGAAGTAGTGGGAATAATGTTACAGCCCAGTCAGTATCTCTCCCAAGCCTGAGTATATAATTGTTCTAATGATAGATACCTGATAAGGGGTATTGGAATTTCCAGTTTAGCTGTACACAAGAGATAAGTTTCCCTAGAGAAGGTATCATTTCAATGTATTCTTTAAAGAAGGAATTTATTAAGATTAAAAATTTGAGTAAGTGCATGCTGGAAAGAGGGAAAAACAGATGTAAAGGCACAAATAAGTGAACAATAAGGGGCATATTTCTCAATAAGAAGAAACTGGGGGAAGAATATTTATGCTCACTAATGAGACCAAAATGGATAAAACTGATGGTAAACACCAATAACTATAAGCTATGTTTTTAAATTGTCTGATTTATTTATATTTCCATTGCATTCATAGTATTTTAATATTCTATTTTTTTACTTTTAGTATCAGATTAGTGTAATTTCTATTTTTAATGTAGCATTCTAATCCTTACTTTAACAGTTAGCTATAAAATGAACCCAAAAAGCAATGCATGAATTCAACACATTTGTATTCTCCTATTGGACATGCTAAGCAGAAAGATTATTCTAATATCTAAAAATGTATTTAGTGTTCATATTTCAATTATAAAGCACTTTGCAATAAAGTATATTATGCATTATCTTTTTACAATACAAAAACATTTTCCACATGAATAAAACCATGTAAGCAGCACCCAGATCAGGAAATAGAGTGCTACTAGCCTTTCCAAAAGCCCCTCTGAGTACTCTCTTAGTCACTGCATTTCCAAAGGTGTTTCCTTCTTTTTTTTTTTTTTTTTTTTTTGAGTTGAAGTCTTGCTCTGTCACCAAGCTAGAGTGCAGTGGCGCAATCTCACAGCATCCTCCACTTCCTGTGTTCAAGCGATCCCCCTGTCTCAGCCTCCTGAGTAGCTGGGACTATAGGTGCACACCATCATGCCCGGCTAATTTTTTGTATTTTAGTAAAGTTGGGATTTCACCATGTTGGCCAGGATGGTCTCAATCTCCTGACCTCATTATCCGCCAGCCTTGGCCTCCTAAAATGCTGGGATTATAGGTGTGAGGCACCGCTCCCTGCCCTCCCAACTTCTTAAACCATAAATTAGTTGTGCATATTTTTACGCTTTATATCATTTGAATCATACATTACAGAAGCCCTGTATATTAAGCCATCCCAAATTAGTATGTAATGTTTTGAAGTTTCCATAGTTTTCCACATTTATATTTTTGACATATTTTTCTGTATAATTTTTTCCTTTGCATCTTATACATTAACTCCTGCCCAGTAAAATTTCTTAGCTTCTAGTATTTTTGACATACCTCTATTATAACTGTATTTCATATAGATATGCCTCTGTTATAACTATAGTTAATACAGTGTTATAAGTGTATTAACAGGAAACAAAATTTTATTTAGACGAGGAATAAGTTCAAGAGATCTATATCATACTGACTATAATTAACAGTATATTGTTTACTTTACAATTGCTGAGAGTAGACTTTTGTGTTCTTACCACAAAAAATAGTATGCAAGGTAGTGTATATGTTAAATACCTTTATTTAACTATTCCAGAATGTATACACATATAAAAACATCATGTTGTACACCACAAATATATGCGATTTTACTTCTCAATTATTAGAAGAAACTACTTTGAGTTTAACAAGCACAAGTTAGGAATTGATGAGTTTCCATATATACTAAAAAGACAAATACACCTTGCTATATTTATAATCTGTTTAATTAGCTCTGCAGTAGGACATAAATGTCTGCATGATTGTATCTTCATCATTATGTTTTAAAATGCATTAAATGAGAAGACAATATTTCCAAGATTCTAGCCCTTACCTATAAGCTCTTAATTTTATTCATCTCCTAATACACTCTTTAAGCAAATAGAAAATCAAAATTAATGAGAAGTCTTAAAGTTTCATGTTTGTTAACATAATTTTAATTTTCAAATTTAAAGACTGTAGTCACTCAATGCTTTTTTTTTGACCAATTAGTGTCAAGCAATAGAGTGATTTTGGTGATGGTAAGATACAAATCTACACAGAAATGCTTGGAATTGTCACTCTTTTATTACAATATCAGCTTATCATCTTTTATGTACTGCATTGGAACACAATGTTTCTAGCTACATAATTTTTCTCACAATATATCCAGGTGCAGGTTTATTTTATCAGCTGAATGTATATTCTTGTACAGATGATTTTTTTCTACTTCAGATGAATACCATATGGATGCTGTAGTAATATGTACTGTACACTAAACAACACAAGCTTATACTGCAGGGGTCCACCTCTAGAGAGTTTTTTTCAATAAATATAATGGAAAAATTGGGGGACAATTGCAATGATTATTAAAAACTCACAAACTGTATAGCCTAGAAATAACAAAAAAGTAAGAGAAAATAGTTATGCCATGAATGCCTAGAAAATAGATATTAGTTGATTGTATCATTTATTACCATCAAGAACACACAAATCTATTACAAAAGTTACAATTTATCAAAAATTTACACACACACACTTCAAGATCATACCTGGTGCTATTCATAGTGGAAAGAAATGTAAACAAACCTAAAGACTCAGTATTAAATCATAACTGCATAAAATTAACCATAGCACGTACTGTATTACTAATAATTTTATAGCTACCTACTGATGCTACTGATGAAGGACAAATATGACAATCAGGCTTAGCCACAGCTGTTTGGCATGGCAATGGGCACTGTACCCTTGCTGTGGCCTCACCTCAATGCCATTCTCTTCTAGAAACCCTGTAGTCAGGGCAGTATTCTGATGGAGGAGAAAGGCCTATCAAGCCAACAGGAAGGCCAGGTGTATCTGTTGAGTAGCCACTTAAAATGCTGTGTAATCCTAGTCTCCACAGGAAGAGTCCATCTCTACAGTAAATTGTGATTCACAGTAAGAAGTTATCTATTGTAGTTCTCATGTATTTTTTAAAATCATGTTTAGTGCAATGCCCTAAACCTTGAATAGCAACATGGAACCCACATGAAGCACCACTAGAGATTCTGGAAGTGCTTCTATCAGGTAAAGTCATAACATTAGAAGAATAAAATCGAATTGCTTGATATGTACCATAAGTTGAGGTCCATAGCTGCAGTTGTTATTTTGAGATAAACAAATCTGATGTAAGGACTAAAGCAGAAAAATAAAATAAAGTTAGGAAGTTAGTAGAGCTGTTGATGCAGCTATACCAGCAGGCAACAAAACGTTGTACTTTTTGCAAAATACTTTTTTATCACATATCAAAGCTGTAGATTTTATGTAGGTGCATGATTTCTCTAAGAAAGATACACCTATAGACTCTAGTATGATTCAAGAAAAAGTGAAGTCATTATATGACAACTTAAAACAAGTGAAGGTGAATTTAATGCCAGCAAGGTATGGTTTGATAATTTTAGAAAGAGGTTTGCCCTAAAAAGCATGTCAACATAATAGAAGCAGCTTCTGCCAACCAAGAGGCAGCAAAGTTCCCAGACAACATTAAGAAAATCATTGAGAAGAAAGTATATCTGCTTGAACAAGTGTTTAATGCAGATGAAAGGGAGCGGATGCCACAAAAGACATTTATTTGTTAGAAAGTGGAGTGGGCACTAGGATTTAAGGCAGAAAAGGATAGACTAACTTTATTGTTTTGTGCAAATGCATCAGGTTTTTGATCAAGACTGGTCCTATCCATAAAGCTTCTAACCCCTAAGCCATGAAGGGAAAAGATAAATACCAGCTGCCTGTCTTCTGGTTGTCCATTAAGACCTGGACAATGAAAACACTTTTTCTGCATTGGTTTCATTGCTTCTTTGTCCCTGAAGTAAGGAAGGACCTTGCCAGTAAGAGGCTACCTTTTAACATCCTTTTGTTATTGGACAACTCCCATGGCCACCCAGAACCCCATGTGTTCCACACTGAAGGTGTCAAGGAGGCCCATTACCTCCCAAGCACAATATCTCTAAGTCCGTCTTTGGATCAAGGGATTATAAGAACCTTTAGGCTCATTACACATGGCACTCTATGGAAAAGATTCTCAATGCTATGGAAGATAACTCTGACAGAGAGAACATCATGAAAGTCTAGAAGAATTGCCTCTTTGAAGCTGGAATCATTGTTACAGAAGAAGTCATGAAAGCCCCTGAGCCTGAAACAATAAATTTTCCAGGAGAAAACTAAATACAGATGTTGTGCATGGCTTCATAAGTTTTATGACAGAGCTAATCAAGGAAATAACGAAAGCGATTGTGGATATGGCAACAAATGGCAAGGAAGAAAGGCTTTCAAGATAGGGATCTTGGAGAAAGTCAATACCTTATAGCCATAACACCAGAGGAGTTAACAGAAGATGACTTCATGGAGATGAGTGCTTTTGAACCAGTACCAGAGAATGACGAATAAAACATAGAACAAGCAGTGTCAGAAACAAGTTGGCATTAGACAATTGACAGAAAAATTCAGATTATTTAGATTACTTTTGACTTCTTTATGACATGGACTCATCTCTGACATGGGCACTGAAATTAAAGCAAATGGTGGAAGTAAATGGTGTTGGAGTCTTATAGAATAATTTTTAGAGGAATAAAATAGCAAAACAGTCCAAAAGAAATTAATTTGTATTTCTATAAAGTTACACTGAGTGTGCCTACGTAACTTTATAGAAATGCATATTAATTTCTATAAATACATATTAATCTCTTCTGCCTTCTCTTACACCCCTTTCACCTCTTCTGCCTCTGCCAACACTGAAACAGTAGGACCAACCCTCTTCTTTCTCCTCCTCATTACCTACTCAATGTTAAGGTGATGAGGATGAATAATTTTATGATGAGCCACTTCCACTTAATGAATTGTTATTATACTTTTTCTTCCTTACAATTCTCTTAATAATAACATTTTATCTAGCTTACTTTTCTGTAAAGATAAAGTATATAATGCATATAACATGCAAAATATATGTTGATCCACTGTTTATATTATTGGTAAGTCTCTAATCAGCAATAGACTATTAGTATATTTAAGTTTTGGGGAGTCAAAATTATAATCAGATTTTTAACTGCATGGGAGTTGGCATTCTCAAACCCTCACTGTTCAAGGTCAACTGTACTTTTCCTTCATATCTATTTTAAATTTATTGTAACTCTTTCTTGTTTTATCTTTCCATAATCTATTTGGAACAATATTATTTTTAAGTAAACAACAATAAATATTACTCCATTTTTGTTGTTGTTTATTTGTACTGATGACAGCTTTCAGCATTATCCATTTCTCTTCTCCTTCTGCTCCACATCTGAGCAAGCATATATGAAAGCTAGAGTGCTTTTACCTTTGGTGCTGGTAGCAAGTTCAAACAACTTGTAGCAACCTGCAGGCAGGTGTCAATCCCTTTCCATCATAAAAAAAAAAAAAAAATTTTTTTTTTTAAATTTTTTCCCTGATCTCTGAAGTCATTTGCTGACCAGCTTGGGAACCTTGCCTTGCTTTCCCCAGAAAACTTCATTTGTAAGCATTAAACCTTTTTGCTACTCTTTTGGTATGTGTATAGTGTCATCATCCTTAATATCTAAAACAGATTTTGAAGTTCCGTTCTACTTCTTCAACGTCACCATCAATCAATCAATCAAATTGCTATCAGATTCCTGTGTCTCAACACTATGTATGTGATAAATTAATAGTATGTAATAAAGAGTTATCTTTTTTATTTTGGAGCTAATTTTAGTCTAGTGAGTTCAAATAAAACATTAATTCATCAGTTAATTCATATCAAGGATTTTAATGGGAGAGGGGAGGTATTATGTGGTATGCAGTCACACTGCCCTGAATGTGAATATTTATATACATAGTTCTAGCTTTGGCTTTGAATGTGTTATTGACCCTCAGCATTCTTTTCTGTCAAATGTAGATGATACTATCCCTCTCAAGAAAGGGTTGAGGGGGGCTAATATAAGTAAATAACCCAGGACAGGACTGAGCACATAGGCAACACAGATGTTATTTTGTTTTTCTACTGTTCCCTGCTGACTACAAAAGATATGTAAAATATGGTGCTTACAGTTAGTTAAGAAGTAGCATATTCAATTATTAAATATCATAACAAGATTCATGTATACATACACTAAACTATGCTAAGCCTTTATATGCCCAGTGCTGGGGACAAGAATCAAACTTCACAGAGAAATGATAGAACCAACTCTCACCAGCTCTTTCCTCCCAATATACTAAATCATTTATTGGCACATTTGATATGCTACACACCAGGCTATATTTATTTTTTCACTTCATCCACACACTTTCTAGGAAGTGACGATGATTATAATGATGAAGATGATGGTGATAGTCCTAATGATAGTACCATTCACTGGCATGTATGCTTGGAAATGTACCAAGTATTTTACATACATAGTTAAATACTTGTGATATTGGTGTAAGTAGGTAATGTTATTATGCTCACTTTATAGATGAGGAAATTGAGAGAATCAAGTTACTTGTAAAATATTGTATGGATTGTCACAAACCAGTATTTGATTCTAGTCTGTGTTTAATGCTTGTGACCCTAAATTTAATCCTAACTCTACTGCAACAGGAAAACTCAGATATTCATTTTGGCTCATTTCATGCATCACTTGAGAAACTGAAATTCCAGCAAGTGGAAATATTTAATTCTGCATATGTGATAATTGTGGAAGTATTTCAGTGAAATGGAGATAGAAGAAGCAGTACAAGACATATGGGGGAGAGGGGGTAGACTACCAATGGGTTATTCTGTGATTTACATATATCCTTGTAGAAAGGGCTGGCCTTGAGCAATGAGTAAATATCATGGCTGCTCTTATGGTGTGTGGGCTCTTCTAAGGTCTTCTACCTAGAAATTTCTCCCTAGAAGCAAAGCCTGAGGACAAAGAAAGTTGAAAAGACAAATCCCATGGGATGGAGACAACATCTATGTTCTAGAATACAAATGCCTCTTTCCAAACCTCTCTTAGCTATTGTTGGAAAGCTATTGTTGGCAACCTCAGGCAGGACCCAGGTTCCTGGTTAGGAACCAGAAGGGAATACTTCGAGGGGTATGAAGGAGTAAAACTGTTAAGATCAATGAAATTAGCAGAAAATTTAACAAGTTTTACATTTTTTTGTTGTTGTAGTTGAACTTATATATTTGTTTTATTTTATGGATCATTTAAGATTTTGTGCCCTTTTTTAGTAACTGGTAAGGGATAAACTGTGCCCCTTTTTAAAGCATAAATATAAGACATTTGCTAATATTTATTCACTGTAAAACAGTGTTAAAATTCTTCAACTGTGCAAATTTTTTTTTGAGATTTTTCTATATTGAGATTTTGTTGTGCGGGCCTCCCCATCTTTCTACCTGCAAATTAACATAGCAGTCTTCTACGTCCTTGACATATTGGTGGAACATACTGAGTTTTTCTTCATTTCTTTGAGACCTATTGAAAATAATAGATGCATACTATTTTCCTCCCTTAAAATGTATGTGAAAAAGTAGTTGTAATTTTTCTTAACTGACTAGTTGGAGCAGTGATATTAATTCACTGGAAAAGGCACTTGCTGCTTCACAAATTATGCCATTAATTGGAAGAGAGCTACCCTGCCCTCCCCCCTCAAATTCCCCATCACTAACATTGCCACATAGGTTTAGTGATAAGTACCAAAAGCCACTTTGCCTTTTCTATGTCTACCCTCATGCAAACACTAGATTCTCTGCTTGCTTTGTTGAGTTTGTTCTTTCAGTCTTCAGACAAAAAAAATTTAAATAAGAAAAAGTCCAGGTTACTTTTGCTTTTTTTTTTTTAATGTACATTTAGTTCATAATTTTGAAAGTGGCTTTATAAAGATTACAAGATGAAGTATGTAAAAATTATGAGTTTCTACAAAAATTATATCTAAGTAAGTTTATTTCAGTCCTTATTCTAGAAGTTCTGTATTATTAATGGAGATAATTCTAAGTTCTGAGATTTTATCTCATGACCAATGAAGGCTCCATTAGGAATTTGGAAACCAAATTAAAAAGTCATGAAGGTCAAATTTCTCTGGGCTGTACTCAATGATTTAAAATAAAAAAAGTAACTGGGAAGGAAAATTTTAAGGTGTATTCAAAAATTTCCTGTTTGGGAGGCAAAGTGTAAAACTCTTGTAAATCTAGACTTCGATGGTCAGTCCACTATTATTTTATTTAGATTTGAATTTACTATAGGTGATTTTTATAGCTCTGTATTTAAATTTTCACAACTCAAGGCATTCCTTTATAATGATGCTGTACTGTCATTTAAAAAATTGTGTTTATAGATATATAATATTTGTATGTATTTATGGATTACATGGAATATTTTTACATGCATACAATGTGTAATAATAAAATCAAGGTCATTGAGATATTCATCACCTCAAATGTTTATCATTTTTTTTGTGTGTGCTGGAAGCATTCTAAATCTTTTCTAATAGTTATTTTGAAATATACAATAAATTATTGTTACCTGTAGTCACCCTATTGTGCTATGGAACACTGGAACATATTTCTTCTATTTGACTGTATTGTTGTTTCCATTAACCAACCTCTTTTTAAACCCTCTAGCCCCTACCATTCCAAGTTTCTGATAATCACCATTCTACTCTCTAGCTTCATGAAAGAAATACATTTTGTAGCTACTGAATATGAGTGAAAACATGCAATATTTTTTCTTTCTGTGCCTGGCTTATGTCATTTAAAATAGTGTCCTTCAGTTCCATTAATGTTGCTAAAAATGACAGGATTTTATTTTTTATGGCTAAATAATATTCCGTTGTGTATCTATGTCATGCTTTCTTTTTCCATTTATCTATTGATGAACACCTAGGTTGCTTTAACATCTTAATTACTGTGAATGGTGTTGCAATAAACATAGAGGGCAGATATCTTTTCAATATATAGATTTCCTTATTTTGGCACTGGGCAGTGAGATTGCCTGGATCATATGGTAGTTCTATTTTTAGTTTGTGAGGAACTTCTGTACTGTTTTTCATAGTAGCTATGCCAATTTAAATTTTCTTCGAGCTTCGTAATTATAACATACCCACTGTAATGTGAAGAAGCTATTTAGTCTTAGACTTTAGGAAAAAATATTACTTATAACAGATACATTCATTTTATTGTAGTCACCCAAAACTGCTGTATGACTTCTGAGTCAATTTGGTAGTCATGTTACATTTTTCACAAGCAAATTATTATTTTTTAATTTTATATTATGGAGAAGAAAAGCACAGATGTGTATCTATTCAGAGAAAAAATTCATAATCTAGAAATTATAAGAGCAGAATGGAAACAAAGACTCCTTGTAGAATAGAGATGCAGATCTGCTTTTCAGATGATAACTAAATATTGATATACTAAAATACATCAACAAAAATAAGACTATTCCCGGTTTCTTTTACAGAGGCAACTCAATACTTCTAATTATCTGTCTCTTTATTTGAATTTTTAAGTAATTTACTCCTTCAAATATTCCATTAAGTAGCTTGTAAAACCTCCTCTGCTACTGAGTCAGCTCTACTTCTTTTTTGTTGTTGTTGTTTGTTTGGTTTTTTGAAACAGAGCCTCACTTTGTTGCCCAGGCTGGAGCAGTGGCACAATCTCAGCTTACTGCAACCTCTGCCTCCCAGTTCCAGTGATTCTCCTGCCTCAGCCTCCCAGGTAGCTGGGTCTACAGTCATGCGCCACCACGCCCAGCTAATTTTTCATATTTTGTAGAGACAGGGTTTCACCATGTTGGCCAGACAAATCTCAAACTCCTGACCTCAGGTGATCCTCCCACCTTGGCCTCCCATAATGCTGGGATTACAGGCATAAGCCACAGTGCCCAGCCAGCTTTGCCTCCTTCTAAATTAGATCTGGTCTGTTTGCCATTTTTAATTTTGGGATCACACTAGTACTCTTCAACTGAATTTTAACCTTACTTTGAAATATTTATATCTGGCTTTAAGAATTTAAATGAAGACATTTTCACAGACTCATTCTAGAAATAGTGCTCTATTTGACATTAATATTCTATAATATAATTTAGATTCAGAGAACTGTCTTGAATATTTGGTAATTTCAATTTGGCATTTTCTTTCACTGAAATGGATAACCACATCAGTATCATAATTTCTCGAAGGGACAATAACATAATTCATCCAGGAGTGCCAATCTTTTTACATTTTGCATACATATTTTATCTCATTCTTAAATAGACAGCTTTTAGTTTTAAGTTGTGTTAACCATATTTGTCTTCATAATATTTCAGAAATTTCATAAAAATAGTCTTTAAAGAAGATTGATTATCACTGATTTTGGTAAGTGTACATATATCTGAGACAGCCAGAACTGAGGACTATACATTTTGGATATAATGTCTGGATTTTCCTTTTGGAAACACAGATTATATTTCACAAAGACTAACCATTTTCATAAATTTATGTTTGAAACTCACTCTTAAATTTTCTGTAAAGAAAATGCAATTAATATTTTATCCTCAAACAGGGAAATGTTGTTGGTAGTCTCTCCTGTCTCATACAAAACCATATGCTGAATAATGGTGTAAGTTAATGGGTTTTGGTCCTTTTTAGATAATGAAGGCACATTACTGAGAATACATACAAGACACAAATATTCACAAGCCCACCTTATCTCTTCATTAATGGGCAGGAAGTATCCAACGAAGAACATTTTTATTATATAAACACAAAGAAATAGGCAAGGTCCTTTAATGACCTTACTGGGATTCATTGCCAACTGGAGATGTAACTCTTCACACAGATTCCAACTCAGTCTAGACTCTGCACTAACAGTCCTAGAGCCCAAGGAACATCTACTCATAAAAATTTTTTCCCCCTTAAGTGTTGCTGTTTCCAGTTTTCATTTGCAAGCTTATTTTTTCAACAGTTATCAATTATTTCACCAAGCTAGGAACACTCTTAGAAGAGAGAGGTGCTGAGAGTGCATACAAGACACAAATATTCACAAGCCCATCTTATCTCTTCATTAATTCACTCACAACAATGGGTGAATAAATCTTTAAAATATAACATAGGAAGGCCAAAAACAATGAATATTAAGTGTATAAATTAGAAACCTAAGAGTAGGGGAATTCAAATAACTGCCCCAACTCAGAGAGAATAGAAATATTAGCTGAAGTTCAAATGTACATATCATCGAGGAATTCCTTATGCAAGAACATATCTGGAAAAGGTTTATTGTGATTCTGAAAAAGTCTTACAACTTGCTCAAGCTTTCAGGCATTTACTATGCAATTTTATTGGTTGTCAAATTTTAGAAACATGCTGACTAAAAGGGACAGACACTTTAATTCCAAATATCTGATCAGTTGTACAAGGAAAATAATGTTGTGCTACTGAGGGTTATGTAAGAGTGTAAATAATAAATAGAATTAATGGTTTTAGAGGATTGTGAATACTTGGAAATATTTCTTTCTTTCTAGGAGTAGGTCTAAATTCTAAGACAATAGTTATTTAAATAATTCATCTTTAAGTAAAATAAGAATTTTATAAGCACATATTAATAGTTGAGTTAGCATAAACAATATCACCATAATAGTAATACACATTAGGGACTGATACATCTTTAAGTGAGAGTCTATGGAAATTGTATATTTTCTCATTGATCAATTTCACATTTTTAATATTTTTTATTTTTGAAATGTGTCAACTTCTTTCTGGAACTACTTATAGGCAATAGTTTCATTTATATTTTTATACAAATTTATTGATATATAATTCACATAGTATATAATTAACCCATTTAAATAGGTGAAGCTAATTATTTTTGGTACATTCAGATATGTGCAACCATCATCCAATCACTTTGGAGAAATTTGTTTCACCTCCAAAAGAAACCCTGCACTCTTTAGCTATTAACTTTCTATTACCCACATCATCATCATCACCTCAGCCTAAGCAAATATTTTATGTTTCAATGGATTTACTTATTCTGGACTTTCTTAAGTGTTTTTTCTCTGTGGGTAGTTTATTAATGACTGCTGCAGCTTCTTCATCTGTTACAGGTCTATTCTAATTATCTATTTCTTCTTGAGTGAACTTCAGCAGATCGTGTATGCCTAAGAAATTGTTCATTTCATGTAAGTCATCTAATTTGTGTGTAATTTTTCATATTTTATATTTTTTATTTCCATAAATGAAATAGCAATGCCTCCTCTTTCATTTCTAATGCTAGCTGAGTCTTCTCTTTTCTTTTCCTTATCAATCTAGCTGAAAGTTTGTACATTTTGTTGATCTTTTCAAAGAATAAAGATGTATGTTCATTGTTTTTCTCTATTGTTTACCTATTTTAAGTTTCATTAATTTTACTCTAACTTGTATCATTTCCTTTCTATTAATTATTTTGGGCTTTTTTAGTATATGAAGGTATAAGTTTGACTATTGATTAAAGATCTTTCTTCTTTGCCAATATGGACATAAAGCAATACATTTTCTCCTAAGCACTGTTTAGCTTCATCTTACAATTTTTGTTACATTATGTCTTAATTTTCATTTATTTCTAAGTATTTTCTGATGTGTCTTTTGATTTCTTCATTGATATCTTAGTTGCTTTATAATGTGTCATTTAATTTCAACGTATTTGTGAATTACCTTACTATTTCCTTGTTATTGATTCACAATTGTATTCCATTGTAGTCAGAGAACATATGTACTATCTCTGTTTCTTTAAAATTATTAATGTTTGCTTTATGGCCTAGCACATTGTACATCCTGGAGTATGCTCTATGTGCATTTGAGAATAATGTATATTCTATTGTTGTTAGGTGGGTATTTCATATGTATCTGTTAGATTTAGTTGGTTCCTAGTGTTATTGCAGTCTTTTATTTCATTTACATTGTCTCCAGTTATTCTATTTTTTAAAGTAGGATATTAGAGTCTCTTTCATTTTTGATCTACCTGTTTCTCCTTCCACTTCTGTCAGATTTTGCTTTATAAGGCAATGAATGTAAGCTTTGAGAAATGGATCTAAGTGTGGGCTCTAATACACAATGAGTTCTCTGATCTGTGCCATCAAAATTAGTTCCTGTAAAGCATGACTCAAACTTTCATGGACATAAAAGATATATAAAAATATATCTTATTACTACATATATAAAAAAATAAATATTTATTTTATATATATAAATAATATATACACCAATAAATATTTATTTTTATAACTATTATTTTAGGTTCATGTGAAGGATTGTTATATAGGTAAATTCGTGTCATGGGGGATGAGAGATTCTAGTATGTTGTATCTTTGTTCTCATTAGTTTCAAAGAACTTCTTGATTTCTACCATAATTTCATTATTTACCCAAAAGTTATTTAGGAGCATGTTGTGTAATTTCCATGTAATTGATGGTTTTGAGCTACTTTCTTAGTATTGACTTCTATTTTTATCATGCTGTGGACTGAGAGTGTGCTTGGTATGATTCTGGTTCTTTTGCATTTGCTGAAGATTGCTTTATGATCAATTATGTGCTCAATTTTAGTGTATGTTCCATGTGGTGATAAGAATGTATATTCTGTTGTTTTTGGATGGAGAGTTATGTAGAGGTCTATTATATCCATTTGGTCAAGTGTCGAGCTTAGGTCCCAAATATCTTTGCTAATTTTCTTCCTCGATGGTCTGTCTAATACTGTGTAGTGGGGTGTTGAAGTCTCTTACTATTGCTGTATGGGAATCTATGTCTCTTTTGAAGACATAGGTCTCTAAGAACTTGCTTTATGAGTCTGGGTGCTCCTGCACTGGGTACATATATATTTAGGATAGTTAGGTCTTCTTGTTGAATTAAACTCTTACCATTATATAATGCCCTTATTTGTCTTTTAAAATCTTTATTGGTTTAAAGTCAGTTTTGTCTGAAATTAGGATTACAACCTCTGCTTTTTTTTCTGTTTTCTATTTGCTTGGCAGATTTTACTTCATCTCTATTTTGAGCCTTTGGGTGTCATTATATACAAAATGGGTCTCTAGAAGACAGCATACCATTGGGTCTTGTGTTTTTATTTAGATTGCTAATCTGTGCCTTTTAAGTGGTGCATTTAGTCCCACTTAAATTGAATGTAAATTTTACATTCAAGGTTAGTATCGATATGTGTAGAGTTGATTCTGTCATTGTTTTGTTAGCTGGTTATTATGCTGGCTTGTTTGTGTGGTTGCTTAACAGTGTCACTGGTATGTGTATTTAAGTGTTTATAAGGCTGCTCTGTTGGTAACAAACTCCTTCAACATTTGCTTAACTGAAGTAATATTCTGTCTCCTTTTCTTAGGAAGCTTAGTTTGGCTGGATATGAAATTCTTGGTTGAAGATTTCTTTTTTCCTTAAGAATGTTGAATACAGGCCCACAATATCTTTTGGCTTATAGAGTTTCAGCTGAGAGGTTCTCTGTTAGCCTAATGGGGTTTTCTTTGTAAGTTACCTGCCCTTTCTCTCTACTTGCTTTTAACTTTCTTTTTTCATTTTGAATTTGGAAAATCTGATAATTATGTGTCCTAGGGATTATCTTTTTCTGTAGAATCTTGCAGGAGTTCTCTGTATTTCCTGAATTTGACTGTTGCCCTTTCTAGCAAGGTTGGGAAGTTTCATGGACAACATCCTGCAATATACTTTCCAAGTTTTTCTTTCTCTCTGATATGTTTGGCTGTGTCCCCACCCAAATTTCACCTTGAATTGTAATAATCCCCATTTGCCAAGTGCAGGGCCAGGTAAAGATAATTAAATCATGGGACAGTTTCCCCCATACTGTTCTTGTGGAAGTAAATAAATCTCACAAGATCTGATAGTTTTATAATGGGAGCTTTCCTGCATGAGCTGCTGCCTGATGCCGTGTAACACATGACTGCTCTTCATTTACCTTCCAGCATGACTGCAAGGCCTTCAGAGCCATGTGGAACTGTAGCCAATTAAACCTCTTTCCTTTGTAAATTACCAAATCTTGGCTATGTCTTTATTAGCAGTGTGAGAACAGACTAACAATACACTCCCCTTCTCTTTTGGGGATGCCAGTGATTTAAAGATTTTCTCACTTTACAGGAACCCTACTTCTCAGGAGGTTTGGGTTTTTATTCTTTTTTTAAATTATTTTTGTGTGACTGTCGTATTTCAGAGATCCAGTATTCAAGTTCTGAGATTCTTTCCTCCTATTGGTCTATTCTGCTGTTAATACTTGTGATTGCATTGTGAAAATCTTTTATTGTCTTATTCAGCTCTGTCAGACCTGTTAAGTTCTTTTCATACCAGCTATTTCATCCTTCAGTTCCTGCATTATCTCATTGTGGTTCTTAGTTTCCTTGGATTGGGTTTTGCTGTTCTCCTGAATCTCATCTTCATTTCTATCCATATTCTGAATCTTATTTCTGTCATTTGAGCCAGCTCATCCTGGGCAAGAACTCTGTTGGAGAACTGGTGCAGTGGTTTGGAGTACATATAACATTCTTGCCACTTGAGTTACAGAGTTCTTGCATTTCATTTTTTTTTTTCTTTTCTCTGCATGTGGGTGTTCCTGAAACTACAGTGTAGATTGAGTATAGTCAATAGACTTCTTTTCTGGATGTTTTCATAGGGATGCAGCTTTGTGCAAGGTCTTTATTTTAAGTTGAATTCTTGTCTTTTGTGTAAAAGTGGAGTATATTAGTGAGGTATTTTTGGTTTTGAAGCTCTGGGGGGAATATGATCTTGTAGGTGGCACTTAAGGCATGTTGGTCTGTTGGTAGACTTTTGCTTGGTTTTGTGGCTCACCTATGTTACCTCATAATTGCAGCTGTGTTCTCTCTCAGTGTTCTGAATGTGTGGGTTCCTTTCCCCCTTGAGTAATGGCCATAGATCACAGCTTGGCACACCTTGTCTGCCCACTGCCCAGCAGGATTGCTGTTCCTTCACTAACTTGGAGGCAGCAGAGGAAGGAACCTTAGTAGTGGTTGTGGCCAAGGGTCTTGTCTTCTGGGGGCTCCACTCCAGAGAAATGCAGGCCAAGTCACTCAGTGCAATCAGCCCAGGGTGGAGGGTCTGTGCTATGGGTCCAAGCCAGGGGTTCCTGTCTGATGACAAAAGGCAGGTATGGAATAGATGGACTGGTCTTTTCTCCTTGGGTCAACTGCAGGTTTTGGGAAGTGTAAATAAAGCACTTAGGGTCTCTGCTCCTTCATTAGTCTTGGGGTGGCCAGGAGAGTTCCACTGAAAAGGTAGTGGGAGAGAGGTTTTTCAGTTGCCCCTAGAGGCTCTGTCCAGGGGAGTTACAGAGCTGCTTCTGGCTTGATAGCTCTGGTGAAGGGTGACCGGAGGCCCAGACTTGGAGGAACTGCCTAATGAGGATATATGGGAACAGGCATCCATGTAACAGTCTGGCCACTTTTCATAGGGCTGCTGTGGTATGCCCCTTAAGTCCTTATTCACTGTGGATTTCCAGTACCTGAAGGTATCAACAGTGAAGTCTGCAAAACAGAAAAGACGGCAGCCTGCCCCTCCTTCTAGGGGCTCCATCCCAGGGAGGTACAGACCTGTTGCCTGCCTGAATGCACCTGTAAGAGGTAGCTGGAGACCCCCATTGAGAGTTTCCACTCAGTGAAGAGGAATGGCATTGGGGACCCACTTAAGAAAGCAGTCTGTTTACATTTTCATAGAGCATCTATGCTGTGCTGGTAAACCACTTAAGTCCTGGTTGGTTTGGGCTCTCCAAAGCCTAAAGACTGGAAGAGTGTACTAGTCAATTCTTATAGTTCAACATGGTTGGTGAGGGCCCAGGAAAGTTACAATTATGGCAGAAAGGAAAGTAAACAAGTCCTTTTCACTGGGCAGCAGGAAGGAGAAGAATGAGAACCAAGAGAAAGGTGAAGCCCCCGCATAAAACCATCGGATCAGTGAGAACTTACTATCACAAGAATAGCATGGGAAAAACCACCTCCATGATTCAATTACCTCCCTCTCGGGTTCCTCTCACAACACATGGGGATTATGAGACCTGTAATTCAAGATGAGATTTGAGTGGGGACACAGCCAAAGCATGTCATTTCTTCCCTGGATTTTAAAACATAATAATGCTCTTCCAACTGTCCCCCAAAGTCTTAAATCATTCCAGAATTAACTAAAATATCTGTTCAAAATCTCTTCTGATACAAGGCAAGTTCCTTTTGCCTGTGAGCTGGTAAAATCAAAAGCAGGTTAGTTACTTTCTAGAGTCAATAGGGGTACAGACATTGGGTAAATACATATGTTCCAAATGGGAGAAATTTATCAAAATGAAGGGGCTACATCATGTAAACTAGAAATCCAACAGGGCAGTCATTAAACCTTAAAGTTCCAAAATGATCTCCCTTGACTCCATGTCTCATATCCCAGTGATGCTGATGGAAGAGGTGGGCTCTCATAGCCTTGGGAAGCTCTATCTTTGTGGCTTTGCAGGGTACATCCTCTCTCCCAGCTGCTTTCATGGGTTGCCACCATTGAGTGTCTGTGGTTTTTCCAGGTGCATGGTGCAAGTTGTCAGTATATCTACCATTCTGGGGTCTGGAGGATGGTGGCCCTGTTCTCATAGCTCCACTAGGCAGTGCCCCAGTGGGAACTCTGTGTGGGGGCTCCAACCCCACATTTCCCTTCTGCATTGCACTAGCAGAGGTTCTTGTGAGGGCTCTGCCCCTGCAGTAAACATCTGACTAGATATCCAGGCATTTCCATAAATTCTCTGAAATCTAGGCTGAGGTTCCCAAACCTCATTTCTTGACTTCTGTACACCCACAGGCTGAACACCACATGTAAGCTGCCACAGCTTGGGCTTTCACCCTCTGAAGTAGCATCCTGAGCTGTAAATTGAACCCTTTTATCCATATCTGGAGCTGAAGCAGCTGGGATGCAGGGCTCTATGCCCCAAGGCTGCACAGACCAGGAGAGCTCTAGGCTAGGCCTATGGAACCAATTTTCCCTTCTAGGACTCTGGGCCTGTGATGTGAGGGGCTACTGTGAAGGTCTCTGACATGACCTGGAAACATTTTCTCTACTGTCTTGGTGATTAACATTTATGCAAATTTACTTATGCAAATTTCTGCAGTCAAATTAGATTTCTCCTCAGAAAATGGGTTTTTATGCTGGGTGTGATGGCTCATGCCTATAATCCCTGCACTTTGGGAGGCTGAGGTGGGCAGATCACCTGAGGTCAGGAGTTTGAGACCAACCTGGCCAACATGGTGAAACCCTGTCTCTACTAAAATGCAAAAATTAGTTGGGTGTGGTGGTGTATGCCTACAATTCCAGCTACTTGTGTGGCTGAGGCACACGAATCACTTGAATCCAGGAGGAAGAGGTTGCAGTGAGCTGAGATGGTGCCATAGTACTCCAGCATGGATGACAGAGTGAGACTCTGTCTCAAAAAAATCAATTAAAAAAAAGAGAAAGAGAGTAAAAAAAAAAAAAGAAAAGAAAGAAAGAAAATGGATTTTTCTTTTCTACCTCATAGGCTGCAAATTTTCCAAACATTTATGCTCTGCTTCTTCTTGAATGCTTTTCACTTGGAAATGTCTTCCACTAGATATCATAAATGATTTCTCTCAAGTTCAAAGTTCCACAAGTCTCTAGGACAGGGACAAAATTCCACCAGTCTCTTTGCTAACGCATAGCAAGAGTCACCTTTGCTCCAGTTTCCAAGAAGTTTCTCATCTCCCTCTGATATCACCTCAGCCTGAATATCATTGTCCATATCACTATCAGCATTTTGGTCAAAACCATTCAACAAGTCTCTAGTAAGTTCCAAACTTTCCCACATTTTCCTGTCTTATTCCAATCTGTTCCAACCTCTGTCTGTTACACAGTTCCAAAGTTGCTTCCATATTTTTGGATATCATTATAGCAGCACTCCACTCTCTGCAGTACCAACTTACTGCCTTAGTCCATTCTCACAGTTCAGCATGGCTGGGGAGGCCTCTGGAAACTTACAATCATGGCAGAAGAAAAGCAAACATGCTCTTCTTCACAAGATGGCAGGAAGGAGAAGAATCAGAGCAGAGTGAAGGTGGAAGCCCCTTATAAAACCATCAGATCTTGTGATAACTTACCATCACAAGAATAGCATGGGGAAACCACCCTCATGATTCAGTTACCTCTCACCAGGTCTCTCCCATGACATGTGGGAATTATGGGAACTACAATTCAAGATGAGATTTGGGTTGGGACACACCCAAACCATATCAAACATCTAAGTCAGACAAACAACAAGCATGGTGGCCCACTTCTCTTCCTGAGAGCTCCGTCTTATGGTGGTGCAACGCTGCTATCAGTGACTGGTTGGAGTGCCAAGCCAGTGGGTCTTATTCTGCAAGGCACCGTGGAAGTAGGGCCTACAGACTGTTGCTGCTCACACCCCTGGATTCAGGCTTTTTCCTAGGGGTACACATGGGGATCCAACCTTCCACTTTTCCATAGTTGCAGCTGCTT
Organism: Ateles fusciceps; assembly: GCA_036589455.1. Classification (NCBI taxonomy): domain Eukaryota; kingdom Metazoa; phylum Chordata; class Mammalia; order Primates; family Atelidae; genus Ateles; species Ateles fusciceps. The sequence goes on along the minus strand of JAZHEH010001685.1, from coordinate 4,045,942 downwards.
TTGCCAGGGAGCCCAGAGAGCCTGGGTATTTAAGACTCCTGGGTCTCATGTGTGCCTGAGTGGTTGCTCTGCCAAGACTCCACATTGCTCTCTGTTAGACTGAATGTCATGGAGGAGTGAGTTCGTGAGGGGATCTTCTGACCTGAGATTTGCAAAGATCTGCAAAAGAAGCATGGGTTCCCAGGGCTGCACGTTTACTCACCATTTCCCTGGGTCGGGGAGGTTGCCCTGGTTTTGTTTTTCTATCCAGGTGGGCTGTCATGCAGAATTGCTTTTTTCCATTCTTTATGGGTCATGTTGTTTCCTCAATTGGTCCCAGTTCATGTACCTGTAAGTTTCAGTTGAAGGTGTGTATTTACTTACCCCTTCTGACCCTTTCCATGAGAGCATGCACTAGCTGGTTCTAGTTGGCCATCCTGGCCACATCTTCACCAATAGATGTATTAGTGATCATCTTTATGGGACAAATGTGGAAAAATCAAGTGCTTATAGTTGTTGAAAAGATGTGTCCACATAACTGAATTCAATTTCTGTGTTCTATGAGAGTGTTTCTGAGGTGTTCAATTCAGTCAAATCTTAAAGTGAATGTATTACCTTTGGTACCTACGGTCTACATTGTCTAGTTAATAATTAAAATCCTTTAAAATATCTTTCAGTGGTTGGCCTTATGTAATTCTTGATAATTAGTAATTTCTTCTTAGATAATGTATTTTCTTCAGTTGCACAGTGAAATCAGGAGTTGAGAAACTACTGCTGCAAGGTCAAGTAGGGGCAATCATCTAATTTGGTATACATCTTTATTCAAACATAAGCCACACTCATAGATGCTTATTATCTACGACTGATTTCATTTACAGCCATATACAGTTGTAACAGATGTTATATGGCTCCTAATATCTAAAATATTTATCTTTGGTTATTTTAGCCAGTTCTCACACTGATAATAAAGACGTACTTAAAACTGGGTCATTTATAAAGAAAAGAGGTTTAATTGACTCATGGTTCGGCATTGCTGAGGAGGCCTCAGGAGACTTACAATCATGGTAGAATAAACCTCTTCATGCAGCAGGAAGAGAGAACTGCTGAGCTCCAAAGAGAAAAATCCCTTATAAAATCATCAGATCTCATGAGAACTCACTCACTATCACGAGAACAACATGTGGTTGACTGCCCCTGTGATTTAATTTTCTCCACCGGGTCCCACACTTGACATGTGGGGATTATTAAAATTTAAGGTGAGATTTGGGTGGGGACACAGAGCCAAACTTTATCCCTGTTCCTTCATGAAAAATGTTTGCCAAACCCTGGCCTAGAAAGCAAATTGATGTTTTGCAGACTTGGAGTTTCATCTATCTTTGTATTCCTTGTTAGTTAGCTAAGTGAACAGATTTGAGATAGAACCCCTTGAGAAGCAATGTAGCAGTATGTAACAAATGAAATTATGTCTTAGGCTGAATTCTACCATTTCCATTCTACTCATAACCATTTACTAGTGAAAAGGCATTATATGATCTTGTATAAGTTTGCTAAATTTCCAGCACTTCTTTCAAGTGTGTCAGCCTGTTGGAATTGAGATATTTGCTTTTTTTGTGCCTCTGTATTTCTAGAAAATCATCATATTTAAGCATTTTTAATTTCCACCAGTAAAGTTATTTCTGACATCCTTATGCTAACTAACTAATGATCTTTTTCATTTAGTTAGCTATAGTTGGTGTTTATTATGGTTGCCCATTTACTCCCACCTGTGTCTTTTCAGGCAATATTTATGGCAGCCTTCTCTAGCTTCTTGCTGTGTTCCAGAATTTTTTTCAGTTATACATATTTGGATCTTTCAGATTATTCTGTTCCAAAATTTTAATTTTGTTTATATTTTGGGATAAGCTACCAATATGGATCATCTATTATGTGTCTATATGTGTGTATCTCTACTCATGCCTGTGTGTATATTTTCAAATGGCCATCTTAACAGAAGTAGTTAAAATTCCTATATCAAAGCACTTATTTTGAACCATCTTGATCCTATATAAATGGCACAAATATATATACACAATTTAATATTTCACAAAACATTCATAAAATATTTTAGGAATATTTTTGTCATACTTATAATTTTACATATATATGTATTTAGAAATATATAATTTATTTAGCTCTATATAATTTTTATAACTAAATCTAACCATTATTAAAAGTGCCTATGTAATTTTCTTGATTTGTTAAGCAAACGTTGAGTCTATACAATTTAAAATTTGCTTGATTCAAAAGTAACATAAAATTTATTGAGAAATTTATATAAATAGAAGTGCTGCTATAATGGTGAATGGTGATAGGATAATTAAAAATATTTTGGAAAAATGACAACATTTTTGTTTAATAAAGAAAACCTTAAAAGTGAGATACAACGGAAATGTAATCTCTCTGTGTGTGTGTGTGTGTGTGTGTGTGTGCGTGTGTGTGTGCTGTGTGTCTGTGTGTGTCTATGTGTATCTCCTTAGTAGATTCTGATAAGTGGATAATTCACTAACTAACCTTTTCACTTTTCTCAATTTCTCACCTTCCACTAATGGTGCTACATGTGACATTTTTTTTCCAGCTATGAGGTGTTCATGTCATTCAGTTCTAGCTGATGTGATATAGACAGATCTCTCAAGGAATATCTGGGAAAACTTTGGATCTTTGATGAAAGAAATAGTTGAATCTGGCACTCTCCTTCCGTGTTCTTCAAACCTTAATGAGTATATTATGTGCAAGACTGCAGCAGTCTTCTTACTAAAATAAAGAGAAAATATGGGGCAAGAAAAGTCATGCTAATAGCAGAGAAGCAAATAGGTAGAAGCCAAGATTATGATGATGTCAAGCAGCTGAACAAATGTCTGTAACTCTTGCTCTGAGCTTCTTGTTTTGTGTTTAAATAATTGTCAGGTTTTCTGCTACTTGCAGTCACAATCATTCCAAATCTATGTGAGTGTGTGTACGTGTGTGCAGATTACTTGTCACATCTCTGCTGATGCCTTTATGATTTGATTCTTTTCCTTGGCAAACTTATTAACAGCAGGAAATACATTAGGTTTTAATGCCAAGAATTTCTTGCTGGATTTGACTGACATTTGAATTACTATAAGCCTAATGTATACTGGATATGACAGTTTAATATTCTATTACGGTTTTCAACTATTTCTATATATAAATCCTTTTAATTAAGTTCCCAACAGTTGGTACCTAAGTAATAGTTACAAAACAATTTATCCCTCTGCTCCAAATCTGAACATTTGTTAGGCTGCATAAGTTAAATTAAATATTTGTTTTTACTGAAAGAACAAATTATTCTCCCAAAAAATTATCCTTGGCCAGAAATAAGAAACATATTTTTTTTCTCTCAACAATTAGAAGTTTTTGTATGCTCATATAAAACTGAGCAGCAGAAAGCCTTAGATAACTTAGATTGTCTTAAATATACAGAGGAATGAGGAAAGATGCATACTGACTATATTCTTAAGAAAAACTTTAAATCACAGCATGGAAAATGGTACTTAATGCAAGATTCCTTTGGATTTCTCTCATTGTATGGGGATTTTTTTTCCCAGTTAGAGATGTAGTAACCTTATTTTCCACTGATTTTTGTGCTCTTTATTAGTCTATCCAGTTCCTCCTCACTGTAAATCATCCATCCACCTAGAAGACAAAGGCTCACAATCAAAATCAAGTAGAATATAAAATTCCCAACTACCATTTTGCCTCTTCTAATGATTAGCTGAGAGATAAATAATATTTCCAATGAAAAAGTTTATATTTTAACTGTTTTGCTTTCTAATAAAAAAATATGTAGATGATTGAGTGAAAAATAATATTAAATGGTAGTTATTTGTCAAAACCTGTGTTCCATTGATGATATTCTCCAGGAACAGTGACCCTAATGAGGTTTATACTCAATATTTAAGAGAATAAAGAGAAGAAGAGCACAGGATTTTTAAAATGCTTTATAAAAGAAAATATTCACCATACCTTCACTAGAAAAAATTATTACTTCTTCCTCTCCTAAAGGGAAAGTTACTGAAAATAATAAGTACTTCAGTTGTCTCTTTGGGACACATTGTAAATTGCTGTTTATGATTTTTTAATTATCATTAGTTGAAACTGTCTCAACAGCTGTCTTCAAAGATTTGGCTATGGCAAAGGCAATGATTCATGCCCAATCATGAAGCTCAAGCACAGTTCATTTACTCCATAAAATATATCTTTGCCAAATAGAGGCTGATGTATTGAGCTAATTGTCAGGATAATAACAATCAAATAAAAAGTGAGTGAAGAATGAAGTTGTTTGTTTGCTTTACTATTCAAATTAGATACTTCCTCTCTTATAGTGAAACCTCTTCCTTGTCTTTCCTCACAGAAAATCATCTTCTCCAAGACTACCATGAAACAATACCTAATATGTTATCAATTACAAGCTTTTTTTTTCTTGGTGTCATGTATTGGCTACAAAAATAAACCTTAATTCCATGTCAGTACAGAGTTATACAGGCTTTAGAAAACTAAGAATTCTCGGCAGGGATTAAAGTATTATGCCAGTAATGCATTTTACTCATCTTAGTTTTCATGTTTATGCCAATTTTAGAAGCTAAAAAGAATGTATACATATATATGTGTATGTGTGTGTACATATATACACACATATATATGCAATATAGTGTATTTTAGCAACAAAATTATTACTATTTAAAAATGAATATATGTCATTTTAGCTGCGTACTTCACATAACAATATGCAGCAATCTTGTGGATTCACTTGGTGCATATAGGCAGCCCTACAAATCAGTATGACATGCTTTGGAGTTTCATATATTCATCCAACAGAGTAACTTACTTCTAATTAAATTATAATCTCCTTATTTATACTTCTTGTTATCCCATAATGTATTTTAGGAAATTAATCAATGAACATAGTGTTTCTTCTATTTCAAATATATGATTAGTTACTTTTTACTGGGTGTTGGAAGCACTATTAAAGTGAAACCATAGAATTAAACCTGACTTCACATCTAAACAAACTGAGTAATGTTAGATGAATTTAATTAAATAACTAGTGAATGATCTGTATCCTATAGGGAAAAATAAGAGAAGTAAAACCTGTTTTGATCAGTTTTTAATTAATTGAAGAGAGTAGAAATGCACCAAAATTACCTAAGAAATTATCGACGAAGTGTAGAATCTGGTGTTAAATGAACAAAGCTGTTGAGCAGCACGGATCTCCAACTATTCCTTGTAAAAAACACTTCTCTGCTGAGAAGGAAGGCATTTTCTGGCTTAAAGATTATAATTTTCATTTAGTGTTTCTCCTCCAGAACTTTCAGAGGCAGCTTGGAGGTTATATTATAAATGTATTTTCTCTATCTAAACATTAAAAACAAACTAATAAGCAACCCACCCCCCAACACACTTAAACACATCCCCCTATCCCCCACATGTATCTACACAGTAGAGATGGAAAGTGAATCACATGGGCATAAAGAAGAAGTAGTTTTCTATAGGTGTAGCCTAATAACAACTGTGCCAGCTCCAAGCAGGCTAAAATGGAATAGAAGGAGAGAGGCTTATAAATATGTCTCTGTGTCACACATCCACTTCTATTTAGGATTTTAATATGTTCGCCTAGGCTTTTAGTATATTCTCAGACCCTTTAGAGAATTTGCATTTGTTTCCAAAATGATTAGAAATAACTAATCACATCCCTTCAAGAATTTCTTCTTCTGTTTCAGTTATTTTATAATCTGTCTTTTTATAATATGATGTTCTCTCTCTAAGAACGTCTGCTTCTAGTTATTGAGCTAACAGATATGCATACAACATCTGTTTTTTGAAATGTTTTATGTTGAAGGCTGCAAAGGTTTATGTAATACCTACTATGTACCAAGGGATACACAAGAAATGAGGATATGAAGCTTGTAAAATACAGAGAAAAATAAAAATTATAGAAAGAATTTGTATGTAATAACTCATCCTTTGGGTACAAGGGGTGCACTCAAAGTATTAAATGAGCACCTGATTTCTGACAGGGATAGGATCAGATAGAAGAAGCAGAGCTGAAGCTGAAAGATGAGCTGTTTATTAGCAGACTAGAGGTATCGGCCACTAAGTAGAAAAAAACAGTTTAATATTAATGAATTAATCAGAAATTGAGGGTATGGCAGGAAATGAGATTCCATATCATATTATGTAGTCAGCTCTTTAAATTTCAGCTAATGGAATATTTTGTAAGTGAGAGTGTCATGATAGATTTTTATTTTAGTAAGATAAGCCTTGCCCTCTAAAAGCTGGTGCCAGATGAAAGAGTTCAGGGCACATATAGGGTCAAAGAACATTTGAATTTGACAGAATCATCAGGTTTAAACAAGTCAATCTGCTCCAGGTAGATTGAACCAAAAACTGGGGAACATACCTTTACTTTCATACTAAATGGGATAATTATAGAATGTGTATTCTGTTGCCATTGGGTGGTATTTTTTATGGTATGTATACCATATATGTGTATATATACTTTGCTTACATTTATATGCATATGTCATAATAACTAGACTTTTCTGTGTCTTGGAATATTGTGTCTCAGTCAATTCAGGTATTTGATATTAATAATACAAGAATAAAAGGTAAGTTATAGTCCTATCTAATATAACAAGACAGGAAAGGGAGATAAAAATATATGTATGTATGTGTGTGTGTGTGTATGTGTGTGTATACACACATACACACACACACACATACATACATATATATATTAGGAAAGAATAAATAAAACTCTGTTTATAGTAACATGGTTATCTATGTAGGAAATCCAAAACAATGAACAGTAACAAAAAACTCTTAGAACTGATAAGTGATTAGCTACACACACACACACACACACACACACACACACACACCAGATAGATATAAATATATATGAAAAGGTGAAGAGGAGACTTATAATGGGAATTAGCTTGCAAGATTATGAAGGCTAAGAAATCTCACAATATGCCATCTGTAAACTGGCTAGCCAGGAAAGTCATTGTTGTAATTCTTTCTGAGCCAAATTGCCTGAGAACCAGGGAAGCCCAATGCTGTAATTCCCAGTCAAAGGCCAAAGGCCTGAGAACCAGAGGGGCACTGGTGTAAGCCCTGAAGTCCAAAGGTCTGAGAATGGAGAGTGTTATTGCCCAAGGACTGGAGAAGATGAATGTCCCAGATCAAGGATAATGAGAAAGAGATTTCACTCTTCTTCTCCCATGTTGTTATATACCTTCAACAGATTATGTGATACCTGCTCACATTGGTTAGGGTGGATCTTTATAATGCAGTGTACTGACTCAAGTGCTAATTTCTTCTGAAAACACCATTACAGGAACAACTGTTTTAGCAGCTATCTGAGCATCGTTTGACCTAATAAGATTGACACATAAAATTGACCACAGCAACTAGATGAACAAATAGAAATTGAAATTAAAAATACAGTATCATTTATATTAGCACCACATAAATGAAATAATTAGGTATAAATCTACCAAAATACGTTCTCTCTCTCTCTCTCTCTATATATATATAGTATATATATATATATACATACATATATAAACTATAAAACTGATGAAATAAATTTAAAAACTAAATAAAGGAAAAGTATTTTATATTCATAAATAGGAATACTCAATATTGTTAAGATATCAATTCTTCCCAACTTGATCTATAGATTCAATGCAATTCCACTCAAAATACCAGGAAGTTATTTTGTAGATGTCAACAAATCAATTCTAAAGATTATATGGAGAAACCAAAGACCTGGAATAGCCAACACATTATTGAAGAACAAAATTGAAGAACAAATTGAAGGACTATGACTACCAAATTTCAAGACTTATGATGAAGCTGCAGTAATTGCAACAGTGTGATATTAGTAAAGAATGGGAAAAAATGGAAAAGAATAGAGAGCACAGAGAAAGACCTACATAAATACAGTCAATTGATATTTGACAAAGGAACAAAGGTAATACAATGAAGCAAAGATAATCTTTTCAATAAATGATTCTAAAATATTTGGAAATCCACATGCCAAAAAATAAAAATAAAAAATCTAAACACAGACCTTACATCTTCCACAAAACTTATTACTAAGTGAAAGAAGCCATTTTGAAAAGGCTACATATGTTATGATTTCAACTATACGAAATTTTGAAAAAGATGAAACTATGGAGACAGTAACTATTAGGATTAGGAGGAGGAGGATGAATAGGCAAAGAACACAGGATTTTTAGGGCAGTGAAACTAGTCTATATGATACTCTAATGGTGGATACATGTCATTATTCACTTATCTAAACTCATAGAATGTGCAACACCAAGAGTAAACTCTAATGTAAACTATGGACTTGTGGTTGTAATGATGTTTTAATGTTGGTTCACCAAGTATAACACATTTATTAATCTGATGGGAGATGTCAGTAATGGAAGAGGCTGCACATATGTGGGGGAAAGGGGTTATATGAGAAATCTCTGGACCATTCTCTCAATATTGATGTGAACCTGAAACTGCTAAAAAAAAAAAAAGATATATGTAAAAATAGGTATAACAATTATTACTGTGCATTAACTTAATTGATTTTTGGTTGATTTGACTAACTTATCTTGTGACTATGGCTCCATATAAAATAGCCAAAGTGATGTATTCTTCCATATTATTTATTTTCTACATTTTCTTTGTATTTTTTTGTGTCAGATGAGCAATGTGCTGAAATCATAACAAGGTTTGAGGGGGGACACATCTCACACATGAATATGAAAACCCAATCATTATACTTATGAATCAAAAAAGATATATTTTCTTAATTGATTTACTCTGTCAATATCATCCCTCTGCACCTGTCCTTTTAGAAATTTCTCTAAGATTCCTTAATGTATGGTTTCAAATGAAATTCATAATGCCTGCTCAATTTTTTAATGTACAATTATTTATCACATTATTAAAGTACTAAGTAATTATGAAATTTTAAATTAAATTTTAGCTATGGCAGTATATATCTTCTCATGTCAAAACATACTCTCAGGAAATTACCCTATAGTCTACACAAAATCAGTATTTTAGCTAGTAAAGATGAAGCACAAGACACATGTGCAGAGACCACTCAAAGTATTTTCTAAGTGCCCAGGAATACAACTTAAAATTCTATTCACTAACATCTTAATTTTGAAGCAACCCTCTGCTTCCCTATTAAAAAGAATAGAAATTTTATCATATTTATTCATTTAAAAAAATCACCTTCAACAACACCTTACAGGTAATAAAAAAAAATTTCAACACTAGGACTTTGGAGGAAGAGTTTCTGGTAGATGGTAGTGTATGGCTTTCATTGACATGAAGCCAAAATGAATTGTACTAAAATGTAACATTTTCTGCCATGGATCAGCTGGCGCCTTTAGGGACAGGTGCAGTGTCTGTCAACAGCACATCACAATCAATCCTCAACTGCTGTTTTCAGAAAAACACAAATGAGGAGAGTGGTGTTTTTACACAAGAAAGATGACTGGTGAATAATAAAATTAGACCCAGTTTTTATGCTTTCTTTGAACTTTTATTTTAGATTCAGGTTGTCTATGTGCAGGTTTGTTACCTGGGTATACTGTGTGATGCTGAAGTTTGCACTATGAATGATCCTGTAACAAAAGTGCCAATCAGAGTTCCCAAAGGTTAACTTTTTAACCCTTACTCCCCATACTCCTCCTCCAGTAGTCCCCAAGGTCTATTGCCATCTTTATGTTTATGAGTACTCAATGTTCAGCTCCCACTTATAAGTGAGCACATGTGGTATTTGGTTTCCTGTTCATGAGTTGATTCACTTAAAACAATGACCTTCGGCTGCATCTATGTTGACACAAATGGCATAATTTTGTTTACTTTTAAGAGATATACTATTCCATGGTGTACATGTACAAGATTTGCTTTATACAATCCAACATTGATGAGCACCTAGGTTGATTCTATGTCTTTGCTATTGTGAATAATGCTGCAATGGACATGCAGCAATATATATATGCATAGTGTGTGTGTGTGTGTGTGTGTGTGTACACATTTATATGCACACACACCCACACACACACACAGTAATGGGATTGCTGGGTGAAATGATAATTCTCTAGCTTCTTTCCACAGTCAATGAACCAACTTACAATTCCAACAACAGTATATAAGCATTCCCTCTTCCTGGCAGCCTCACCAACATCTGTTGTTTTTTCACTTTTTAGTAATAGCCATTCTGACTGGTGTGGAAGATTATCTCACTGTGGTTTTGACCTGGATTTCACTGATGATTAGTGACAGTAAGCATTTTTTTTCCATATGTTTCTTGGCCACCTGTATGTCATCTTTCAAGAAGTGTATATTCACGTCATTTTCCCATTTAATCATATCATGACTAGAACACCAAAAGCAATGGCAACAAAAGCCAAAATAGACACATGGGATCTAATTAAATGAAAGAGCTTCTGCATAGAAAAAGAAACTATCATCAGAGTGAACAGGCAACTTACAGAATGGGAGAAAATTTTTGCAATCTATTCATCTGACAAAGGGCTAACATCTAGAATCCACAAAGAACTTAAACAAATTTACAGGAAGAAAAAACGACTCCATCAAATAGTGGGCAAAGGATATGAACACACACTTCTCAAAAGGAGACATTTATGCAGCCAACACACATAAGAAAAAAGCTCATCATCACTGGTCATTAGAGAAATGCAAATCAAAACCACAATGAGATACCATCTCAGGACAGTTAGAATGGCGATCATTAAAATGTCAGGAGACAACAGATGCTGGAGAGGATGTGAAGAAATAGGAACACTTTTACACTGTTGGTGGGAGTATAAATTAGTTCAGCCATTGCGGAAGACAGTGTGGTGATTCTTCAAGGATCTAGAACTAGAAATACTATTTGACCCAGCAATCCCATTACTGGGCATATACCCAAAGGATTATAAATCATTCTATTATAAAGGCACATGAACATGTATGTTTATTGTAGCATTGTTCACAATAACAAAGACTTGGAAACAACCCAAACGCCCATCAATGATACACTGGATAAAGAAAATATGGCGCATATACACCATGAGATACTATGCAGTCATAAAAAAAGGATGAGTGCATGTCCATTGCAGGGATATGGAGCTTTACAAGGACTTGAAGCTGGAAACCATCATTCTCAGCAAATTAACACAAGAACAAAGAACCAAACACTGCATGTTCTCACTCATAAGTGGGAGTTGGACAATGGGAACACATTGACACAAGGCGGGAAACATCACACACCAGGGCCTGTTAGGGGGTTGAGGGCTAGGGGAGAGATAGCATTAGGAGAAATATCTAATGTAGATGACAGGGTGATGGATGCAGCAAACCACCAAGGCCCATGTATAACTCTGTGACAAACCTGCATGGTCTGCACATGTACCCCAGAACTTAAAGTATAATAATAATAATAATAATAAAACAGCACCAAGGGAGTATCCAGTGGGCAGCCTCAGTCCTTCCAGAGGTGTGCTTAGGCATGGAGATGGAAAACCTCCTTGACTCCAAATTCTTTGCACAGAGATGGGAGTTAGACTAAACTCCTAATCCAGGAAAGTGGGTGCTACAGATGCTTGGGCATAGAGCAAAGAAGGCCTTTTTGCACATGATCTATGTCAGGGAAAGGTGGCTCAGGCTGCTGAACCAGGTAAGCAGGTATTTTGAATGTCTGGAGATCTGCCTGGGCATGGGGTAGAGAGAACCTTGCTGTACCACAATGTATGTCCAGAAAGGACATTGCAGCTCTAGCTGCTGAAACAGGTGAACTGGTATTCTGAAAGCCTGGAGATCTGCCTGGATATGAAGCAGAGCAGGCCATGCTGTGCCATGATCTATGTTCAGGAAGGGTAGCATGACTCAGGCTGCTGAACCAGGCAAACTTGTCTCTGAATGCCTGGATTTCTGCCGGGTATGGAGCAGAGATAGACTCACTTCATTGCAGTCTCAGAGGAGCAGGATAGGGCACACAACTATGGGACATGAAGATTAGTTCCAGGTAACCAAGCTGGCTTTGGCTGCAAGTCTCACTGCCCAGGAGAAACTGCAGCTGTAGCAGCTCTCCTCTGCTCCAGGTATGTGATGGGGAAGAGCACAATTCTAGTGCTTACTGTTGAGGCACTTTCCACAGTTTTGTCTGTAGAAGCCCCTACCTTGCTTCAGAGCAGGTGCTCCAATCTCTGCCTTGAGGCTAAAATGCCTGCACATCCCTGCAGATGAATTGCCAATGAATGTGGCTTTATATGTTTAGGAATAAAAATGGTGTTCTGCTCTCAGTCCCAGCTCTGGGAAAATGTGTGCGATTTTTCCAATGTTTTTCCCACATGACCTCTCCAAGTCTTCCCCAAGTTAGCTTCAGGGATTGGGAGAAACAAAGTTCTGTCAATCAGCCTGGGTTGCTTGGATCCACAGTGAAAATGTAATTCACAGCTGGAGGCTTTCTGTTTCTCCTGTATACTGGTGCTTCACTCCTTTCATCAGCTGGTCACCATCATGGGGGCTGTTTGCTGATGCTCTCCTCTTTGGGATTTGGTGTGCCCATGATTCCAGTTGATTCCTAATTTCCTTCTTGAATTAAAGCTCACAGAGTTGATATTTTTATATTTTACTATTTCCAAGTGGCTGAGGCAGACTGGAAGCCTCTAATCTGCTATCTTGGGGAAATAAAAACACAAAACAAAAAAATATATGTCTTTTTTATACTTCTGACTCTCTTGCAATAGTCACTTTTGATATGAGTCAAGGCCAGTCTTCTGCTCATACATTACATCATAAAGCAGAGCGGTGTTAAGAATATACCTCTTGGCCAAGTTTATTGGCTCATGACTGTAATCTCAGCAATTTGGGAAGCTGATGTGGGAGGATTGCTTGAGACCAGCAGTTCCTGACCAGCCTGGGCAACATTGTGAGATCCCATCGCTACAAACAAAAATTAATGGAGTGTGGTGGTATGCTCTTCTAGTTCCACCTCTTTGGGAGGTGGAGGTTAGAGGATAATTAGAGTCCAGAAGTTCAAGGCTGCAGTGAGTTATGATCTTGCCATTACATTCCAGCCCCATCCTGGGTGACAGAACAAGAGTCTATCTAAGAAAGAAAATAGAATATATCTCTTTACTTGTGATAGCTGACTTTCTTGTTGCTTAATATAACAATATTCTGTATTGTCTCTTATTCAGCTTACAATTAGAACCAATGTGTAAACTAAAGCATTGAATTAAGACAATCTTTAGTGTAGTATCAATATTTATTATCCAAACCCTTCCTTGGCCCAGGTTAAGACTAGGCCCAACCAGTATTTGTGGTTTCCTATATGAAATGTCCATAGACATTTTTCTTTTTGGTTTCCAATTGGTAAACATGTTAGGAGTAACAAAGAGTGACTTTACAGTGGTGGCAGTAATTAATCTGCCATTATCTATTATGGATCAATTTTTTGTATCCCCCTAATACTCATATGTTAAAGCCTTTACCCCCCAGTGTGATTACATTTAGAGATAGGGCCTCTGTGGAAGTAACAAAGGAGATTATATGGGTGGGATCCTGATTGGAAGGGTCAGTTGCCCTTATAAGAAGAGACGTCAGAGACCTATCTCTCTGAGCATACAAAAAAGAAGGGTTGCTTAAGGACAAAACAGCCATATGCAAGCCGGGAAGGTGGCCCTCATCAAAAGCAGACACTTCTAGAACCTTGACTTTAACTGAACAGCTTTCAGGACAAAGAGATTGTTTAAGCCACCAGTCTACAGTATTTTGTTATGGCTGCCTGAGTTACCGTGGTCCTTTATACATTTCCAGCTGAGTAAAATTTAAACACATTTTACATTTCTTCTCTGGATCTAGCATCAGAGTAGGTTGTATGATTTTTTGTTTTTTTCTTCTCTCTTTTCTTTCATTTATTACCTAAAATATCTTTTAAGAGAGCTTTTTGTAAAAACAAACATTTCCTTTTTCCCTTTCTTTCCTTCTTTTTATATACTTTTAAAATTTAAACATTATTTTTGTTAAATAGGTCAAAAAATACAAAAATACATAAAGTGTGAAAGTTCTCCTTCACTCTATGTAATTCTCTTTACCTTCCACAGCTATAACAATAAAATGCCATTAATAAGGTATACAGTCTTTGAGCCCTATCTGTATTCATTTATATGCATAAATCATACCTAAAATACTCAAAAATGTTTACTTTTTATAAAAATATAATTACATTTGAAACTTTTTTATTTAGCACAATTTCTGAGCTATCTTTCCTGTGAATGTATCTAGGTTTGTTACTCTAAAGGCTTTACTTTGTTCTTATTTTGAGTATGTAATTTTTATATATCCAGTCTTCTATTGAGAGATATCACATTGTCCTTAATTATTATGACATTCGTAAATGGTACACATGTGTAACTGTCTCTCAAAAGAGGTACCTTAAAGTGGAATTATAGTCCAAATATTTAATGCACTATTTAATTTTGATGAATACTGCAAAATGCTACCCCATTTTAGGTCATTCTTAAGGCAATGCTCAGCTGAACTTCAAATCTTAGTTTATTTATAACTCAAAATATTATGAAAACAAAATAATGCGCCCCAAAGGATTCTAACAGATACAGAAAAAAGTTGACGCAAGGGACTTTTACTGACTTTCCTGAAGTCCCTTGATAATATCAGAAATTCTAAATATTTCTATATTATAGAATATAGGCGAAAAAGGAAAAAAGCAGTGATAATAAAAGCAAGATCAAACTCATGGTGAATTTTGTGAGCAAGCTACATAACCTAAAATGCATAAAGCAGGCATTTCTAGTATTCTGGAAGAAATAGAAAATCCCAGAACATAGTAGGGTGCTTTCAGAAAATGATAGATTAATACTGGATGAAAAACAAAACTGAAAATATTACAGTAACTTTTCTATGAGACACCAATTTAAATAAAAATAGTACAGAAAGTTTTAAAATATCAGTTTGGAAAGAAAGTATATTGTAAATTGTAGAAAAAATCAAAAATTGTGATAAATGATGAAATAAGCCTTTAGGACAAACTAAGATTTTATACATTAGTGAAGGAATATAGATATGTAAGCATGATAATTAAAAACATATTCTTTCCTAAAAATGGAGTCTAAACACAAACCAATTGACAAAATTGTGTTAAGAACTGTAATTAAATATTTCATACACACTTCTGAGAAACTCTTACATAAATCAGATTAATAACTTTTTAAAATGGAAATTTTAATGACAGTTATTAACAATAAGCAATATCTAATAAGAAACTCTAAGAGAGGCTTTGGAGAAATTTTCCATTATGTAAATGCTGAAGTGTATCTGGCAATCGAAAGTAATAAGAAATTAAGATAAAGCAAAACATCTCTACAATAAATGTGGATGTCAAAATTAAACTAAGAAGCTGATACATTTGCTTACATACTTGTTTTTATACAGAGAATTTCAAGAAGTATTCTGTTTCACAACACACCTGTCTCTTTTCTGCTAGAGCCATTTCACTCTTATGGCTAGCTTTGTTTTTCCATGCAAAATCACTCTTGCAGCCAAGTAAGGACATTTTCAGTGTTATTTTTATCAGTCCATAAATTTTTAAACACCAAGGACATCCCAAACAGTATTCTAGACACTACAAAGAAAAGTTTCAAAGAAATGCTCTTTTCTTAGAAATGGTTACCATTTAAAAAATTTGGTACTACTGCACAGTTATTCAGTAACAATAGACAAAAATAAAGAATTATGTCTTTGCCTATGATTTAACCATTCAATTATTATTCTTTATTTTACCTAGAGTTCTATGATATTGGTGATTTGTTAGATTGATAAAGAAATTCTTTCTAACTGCCTGCTTCCTCATTCTGACATCTTTTCAACAAATTGCTGTTTTTTACATCACTTTCCATTTAAGTAGGGGTTTTTATATTTACTCACATATTTTTCTATTGTTCCACATATAGTTATGTCGATTCCACTGTATTATTTTTAATTGTCGTGGATACATAACAGTTACACATTTTTTGAGGATACATGTGATATTTTGATACAGGTACAATATGCTTCCATTCTTAAGCTACAGATTTGCACATCTGTCCTCAGCTCTGAAATGATGCCAGAGATAACTTTGGGATATATCAATTTTGTAAACATATCAGAGAGAAATGAGTACAATTAATTCCCAAGTGTCCCTTAAAGTGCTGTATTTGGCTCTTCAATAACTCACCGGTAATTTTCTAGGTAGTAAAAATAGTATTACAGACAGGCTTAGACTTGTAGCGATTCATGGAAAGGGCAGTAGGAGTGACCCTTCTAGGGTGCAGGCAATAATTCAAATTTGAAGACAATAACAATTAAACTGATGAATATTAGTCAGTTTTCTGTCACTGTGAGCCTGTCTTTTTAAACTATGGTAAGAATAAGATATTCTTTTCTCCAAAAATGTTTTGGGCCTCAATTCTAAACAATTTTGGTTGTTGTGTGTATATATGCACATTTTTGTCAGATTTGCATATTTATCTTTTAATAAGCATTTTGTTATACAATAAATGTCATTTGGAGAGTCTCCAGTTATACACTTGGCCCATACCACATGCAGACTTTGCTGCATACATTCCTTTGAAAATTAGTATCAGGTTTTGGACAAAGTCACTTTCTTCAGCTCCTGCAGAGCTACATATTCCTCTGTCTAAATAGCTGATGTGAAAGAAAAAATGATGGAACTGTGATACAAAGATGAATAAAAAGAAAATAAACTACTTCAAATTTTATGTAAATGCCTAAAATTTTTATTTTTGTTTAAAACTTAAATGATTGAAAGAAAATGAGAACAAGATATATTTTGTCAATTAAATATTTTAGTTCATCTGTAAAATATTAAAATTTAAATAATGTCTCTAATATTAAAAGATTGTCTTTGGTAATTATTGTTCATAAGATGAAGAAAGCCTCAAAAACTATCATTACTGGTTACTGCATTAATATTACTGAAATTAATTTTGTCATATAGAGGAAATTTTATTGTTAAATAACTAGCTATCTTCCTGGCCCACCGTATAAATCTAATATCTCTGTTCTTTTGGATCTTGTAGTAGCTGCCTAAGGGCCCTTTAAGGTATAAAATTATATGTGAAATGACCCGTTAAGGGGCTAATTACACTTAAACACTTCGAAAAATAAATTTATTATATTTAATTTAATTCCATTCAAATGGTGTTAACTAAGTGCCAGCTCTATATTAAGCTGCTGAAGACATAGTAACACTTTGAGCTCCTTGCTCAAAGTATTGATTTTGATGTTTAATGATTAGTGATGTTTAGCATTTTTTCATATGCTTGTTCACCATTTGTATGTCTTGAGAAGTGTCTATTCATGTCCTTTGCTCATTTTTTAGTGAGGTTGTTTTCATCTTGTTAATTTGCTTCTTATAGACTCTGAATATTAGAACTCATTGAATGCAGAGTTTACAAATATTTTCTCCTGTTCTGTAGGTTTTGTGTTTAATCTGTTGATAGCTTATTTTGCTACGAAGAAAGTCTTTCATTTAATCGGGCCCCACTTATCAATTTTTGTTTTTGTTGCAATCTGCTTGTTTAGAACTGATACATTTATTATTATGTATTGCGTTTCTTTGTTCTTTTTGATCATTGCTTTAAAGTCTCTTTTGTCTGAAATAAGAATAGCAATCTCTACTCTTTTTGTTTTCTGTTTGCTTGATAGCTTTTTCTCCATTCCTTTACTTTGAGCCTGTGGATGACATTCCATGTGAGAAGGGTTTCTTGAAGACAGCATATAGTTGGGAGTTGCATGTTTATCCAATTTGCCATGCTGCACCTTTTAAGTGGGACATTTAGAAGCAAATACTAAGGGAATTTATTACCACCAGACTAGCCTTACAGGAGGTCCTCAAAGGCATGCTAAAAGTTGAAATGAAAGGTTGTCACCAGCCACCACAAAAACACACTTAAGTACATAGACCACTGACACTAAAGCAACCACACAATCAAATCTACATAATAACCAGCTAACAACATGCTATCAGGATCAGATCCATACAAATCAGTATTACCTTTGAACATAAATGGTGTTACTAGTTTTATTGTGACTATTTAATCTTAGCTCTTGACTTGTTTTACTGGATTCCTTAGATTCCTTGGATTGGGTTTATAATGTTCTCCTGAATCTCAATGATCTTTGTTGCCATCTAGTTTCTGAATTCAATGTCTGTCATTTCAGCCATTTCGGTCTTATTAAGAATCATTCTGGAAAGTGAGTGCAGTCATTTGGAGATGGAAAGACACTTTGGCTTTTAGAGTTCCCACAGTGCTTGCACTAGTTCCTTCTCTTCTGTATAGGCTGATATGTTCCTTTAATCCTTGAAGTTGCTGTCCTTTTTTGGGGCTTATTGCTTTTATACTCTTTGAGGATCTTGAGGTTTTCACTGTGGTATAAGTTGGATATAGTCAATCAGCTTCCTTTCTGAATGATTTCAGGGGTCCAAGGCTCAGCTCAGCACTTTTTTTGTGTTGCTTCCTCTATTGCTGGGTGCCTGAGATGAGGTCTCTGACTTGTTCTTCAGCCCCTTTACCTTAAGCACTGCTGTGCTGGAGGGGGCCAAGGTGTTCCCAGTCTGCTGACAACAACATTTTGATTGGGGTGCTGACAAAAGCACTTCATTAGGGCAGTATCAGCAGGTTCTGTACTTATACATATGTACCAGTGGCAACAGTGTGGCAGTGGGACAGTAGGAGGCTTTGGGTTGCTGCACACTAGTGGAGTTTCATCTGCAAAAGCTCTCTAATGGGGTTTGCTGGTAAAAGAACTATGGTGGTGTACACTGGGAAGCTCTCCAACTGGGCATCTAAGCTGGTGCTACAGGTGGATGTGGCCAGGCAAGGATCCTGGAGGAGCCTGACTGACAGAGGGAACCTCAAAACAAACTGGCCCCCAACCACATGCAAGAAAGCCTTGTTCTGTCCAAATCTAACAGTTAACAAATACCAAAGCTACCTTGAAGATCATGGCTTTGTATCTCTCAGATATGGTTTTCCTTTCTAAGGCTGTAACCCAAAGTTTAGAATTGAGTTTGGAGTAAAGAGATGTCTCAGGGAGTGCATGGATTCATTCCAGTTAAGTCCCTGACAGGCCTTGCCAAATTTGCAATTATCAGCCCGCAGGGGTCACTCCTCTGTTGCCTTGCTATTATAATGTACCTTAAATTCATTATCCAGTTCACCATTAATGGGTAGTTAGGTGGATCACATGACTTTGCTATTGTGAATAGTGCTGCAATGAATATATCAATACATGTGTAGTTTTGGTAGAATTATTTATTTTCCTTTGGGTAAATATGCATTAATGGAATTGCTGAGTTGAATGGTAATTCTATTAGTTTTTTGTGAAGTCTCTAAACTGCTTTCCACAGTAGCTGAATTAATTTACATTCCCACCAACGATGTGGACGTATTCTGTTTCTCCACTGCCTCACCAACAACTACTTCCTGACTTTTTGATAGCAGCCATTCTGACTTGTGTGAGATAGTATCTTATCGTGGTTGTGATTTGCATTTCTCTGATAATTAATGATGTGAATAATTTTTCATATTTTTTGACCACTTATATGTCTTCTTTTGAGATGTCTCTGCCCATATGCTTTGTTCTCATTTTAGTGGAGTTATTTGATCTTTGCTTGTTGTTTTTTTAAAGTTCCTTATAGAGTCTGTATATCAGACCTTTGTTTAATGCATAATTTGCAAATATTTTCTCCTCAACCTATAAAAGTCATAGAAGAAAACCTACCAAATACTCTTCCAGATATCAGCCTTGGCAAGGAGTTTATGACCAAGTCTTAAATGCAACTGCAAAAAAAAAAAAAAGAAAAAAGAAAGAAAATGACAAGTGGTACTTAATTAAACTAAAGAGTTTCTGCACAGCAAATATCAACAGAGTAAACAGACAACCTACAGAAGTGAAGAAAATACTTATTACATTTTCAGTTTCATTACTCATGATTGGTTTGTCTAGGTGGTTCAATCTGGGTAGTTTTTTTGTGTCTAGGAATTTATCAATTTCTTCTTGATTTCCCAATTTTTTGGCATATAGATGGTCATAATAATCTCTAAAGATTTCTTGTACTTCTGTGGTCTCATTTGTTATGCCTTTTTTTCAGTTCTAATTTTATTTAGGTCTGCTCTCTCTTTTCTTAGTATAGCTAATGATTTGTCAATTTTGTTTATCTTTTTAAAAAACAAATTGTAATTATGTTGCTTTTCTGTATAGATTTTTAGTCTCAATTTTATTAACTTCTATTGTGATCTTTAGTATAATAAATTTTTCATTCTACTAACTTTTGGTTTCTTTTGTTTTTGCTGACCTCATTTCTTGAGGTGCAATATTAGATTGTTTACTTAATATATTTCAATTTTTTCAATGTGGGCATTTGTTGATACAAACTTCTCTTTTACTGTTGCTTTTGTTGCATTCCATAGATTTTGATATGTTGCATTTCCATTTTCATTTGTTTTAAGAAATTTTTAAATTTCCTTCTTAATTTCTTCGTTGACCCATTGGTCATTCAGGAGAATGTTGTTTAATTTCCATGTGTTTCTATAAGTTTCCAAGGCTCTTCTTTCAGTTTTATTTCTAATTTTATTCTATTTTGGTCAAATAAGATACTTCATATAATTTCTATTTTTCGAATTTTTTGAGACTCATTTTATGGTTTAACATATGATCTATATTGGAGAATGTACCATGTGATGATGAAAATAATGTGTATTCTGTGGCAGTTGGGTGAAATGGTCTGTAAATATCAGTTAGGCCTGATTGCTCTTGTGTGTATTACTAGTTTAACTTGGATGTTTCTAATTGTCTGGATGATCTGTCCACTACTGAGAGTGGGGTGTTAAAGTCCCTGGTATGATTGTGAGGAAGGAGACCCTTAATCACCCTTAAGCATCTAAGACCACTTCCCCCTTGACTTCTACATTGCATTTCAATAGGAAAAGTAAAGCCTGGCAGACTGGGTGCCACCTTTAATCTCCCTCCTATAGATTGCAGGCTTGGTATGGAGGAATCTTCCCAGAAGGCTATGTTTGTGCCTAAACACCATCAAACCCCCTACCTAAGTCACATACCCCATGTCTGCCTCATGAATCAAGACGCTTTCAAATATAATTTCTAGAGTTGTAAGCCTTTAAAAGGGCAGAGATTTTCTTTGTTAGGGGGAGCAACTATGCCGCTGCTGCTCCCGGCCAAATAAATTACCCCCTCCTTCCCAGTTTGGTATTCAAGAGGTTTGTTTTGTGGCCTTCTTTTCCTGCTTTAATTATATTGCAATCTATGTCTCCCTTTTAGTTAATTTTTGCTGTAAACACTTAGGTGCTTTGGTATAGGGTGCACATACATTTATCATTGTTAAGTCCTCTTGCTGAATTTACCCCTTTATCATTATATAGTAACTTTCTTTGTCTCCTTTTACAGTCTTTTAATTATAATCTAGTTTATCTAATACAAATAGTTACTTTTGCTCTTTTTTAAATTTCCAGTTGCATGAAATCTCTTTCTTCATTCATTTGCTTTCAGTCTATGTATGTTTTTAATAGGTGAAGTCAGTTTCTTGCAGCCTGCATACAACTGGGTAGTGTTTCCTTGTCCATTCATCCCTCCTGTCGTTTTATTACCAAATTCAGTCCATTTACATTTATTGACATTATTGATCAGTAAGGACTGAGTACTGCCATTATCTTCATTATTTTCTTGTTGTTTTTTAACTCTTCCTTTCTTTTTTATTATATTTCTTTGTCATTTTCTCTGGTAGTATGTTTTCATTTATTGCTTTTTATTTATAGTGGATCTAGTATAGCTGTTTGCATTGTGTTTACAATGAGACTTACAATACGTCTTACAGATATTACAAGTTATTTGTAAGTGGTGGTTACTTACAATAGATTAAAAGTAAAATAAAAAAATTATCTACACTTTAATGTTCCTCCTACATTTTAACTTTTTGTTATCTCAGTTTATGTATCTTTAAATTACCTATCTCTTGACAGTTTTCTGTAGCTTTTACTGTTTTGTATGGCTTTGTCTTGTACACTTGATACTAGAATTATAAGGGGATTTCATACCACAGTTGCAATGTTAGAATATTCCAGGTTTGTCTATTTACCAGTCAGTTTTATACCTTCAAGTGTTTTCTTTTGAACGTTAGGTGGCCTTTCCTTTTTCTTTTTCAGATTAAAGAACTCTCTTTAATGTTTCTTGTAAGAAAGTCTGATGGCAGTGAATTTTCTTAGCTGTTATTTGTCTGGGAAAGACTTTATGTATCCTTCATATTTAAAGAATAGCTTTTCTAGTTACAGTGTTCTTGGATGACAGTTTATTTCTTTCAACACTTTGAATATGTCATCTCACTCCTTCCTGGCCTGTATTGTTTCCATTGAGAAGTCTGTTACCAGATGAATTAGAGTTCCTTTATATTATTTGCTTCTTGCTTTCTTGCTGCTTTCAGAATCCTCTCCTGGTTCCTGATCTTTGAGATTTCGATTATTATATGCCTTGGGCAGTTTTATTTGGGTCAAATCTGTTCAGTGCTCTCTGATTTTCCTGCACCTAGATATTTAGCTCTAAAGTTTTGGCATGTTTCTGTTATTATTTCTTTGAATAACCTTCTACCTCTTGCTCTTGCTCAACAACCTCTTGAACCCCAATAATTCTTAGGTTTGGTCTTTGGAGGCAATTTTCTATATCTTGTAGATGCTGTTTGTACCTTCTTCTTCTTTTTTTTTTCTCCTCTGATATAGTGTATTTTCAAATAGTCTTTAAGTTCACTGGTTCTTTACTCTGCTTCATGCTTTTTTGCTGTTGAAAAATTAACAATCTTTTTTAGTATAGCAAATATATTTCTTAGGTCCAATATTTCTATTTGATTTTTTAAAAAAAAACATTCTAGTCTCTTTATTAATTTCCTCTAATAAATTTCTGAATTGGTTTTCTGTGTTATCTTGGATATCACTGAGTTTTCTTAAAACTACTATTTTAAAATCTTGATATGAGAGCTTACAAATCACTATCTCAAGGTTGGTCATTGGTTCTCTATTTATATGGGAAAGTTGTGGTTCCCTATTTGCTGTTGTTTCTTGTGGACATATGTTTATATTATTGCATTGAATGATTAGTTATTTATTCCCGGGTTCTCTGTCCAGATTGTTTAGGTTTTTATCAAATATATTTGCTTAGAGAGTCTTTGTAATTTGCCTTTTGAATTTGTTTTGAATTTTCTGCTAAGTTGTCACCTTATTTTTGGCACTAAATGCTGCCTTAAATGCTGCCAGGTTTGTCTCAGCTCTAGTAAATGATCAGAGTACTGCTTGTTATGAATGAGAGAAGTCCTTCCTTGGATATTCAAATAGTGTGTGAAGGCAGGTTAGGGGTTCATATGCAGATGATCTGTGGCACATATCTTCTATAATATGGTACTACTGAAGAGCCACTCTGATTTGAGTCCTTTGGCTATTATAGAGAAGAGTTTCCAGGGCTGAGGATGGTAGTACCCCCTCTCCCCTTTGTCTCTGGCTGTTCTTTTGGAATGTTGTCTGATTTTGATATAAAGGTGATGCTGACCTCATATAATAAGTTTGGAAATATTCCCTCTATTTCTGTTTTTTGGAAAACATTTTAAGATAGATGGGTATTAATTTTTATTTCACTGTTTCATATAATTCAGTGATGAAGTCATATTGCCCTGAGCTTTTCTTTTTGGAAGTTTTTTAATTGCCACTTCAATCACTTTATTTTATTGATCCTTTAGGCTTTCTATTTCTTCTTGATTCACTCTTGAGAGTATATGTTTCTAGAATGTTATCCCTATCTTTTAGGTTATCTAAGTTTTTGGCATGCTGTTGTCTCCTCTATGACATTCCTCATGGAACTAGAAGAAACTATTTCAGAATTTGTATGAAACCAACAAAGAGTCTGAATAGTCAGAGACGTCCTAAGTAGAAAGAACAAAGCAGCAAGCATCATGCTGCCCATCTTCAAATTGTACTACAGGGCTATAGTAACCAAAACAGCATGCTACTGGTACAAAACCAGACATGTAGACAAAAAGAACAGAATAGATATCCCAGAAATAAGGCTGCATACCTACAACCCTTGGTCTTTGAGAAAGCTGACAAAAACAAGCAATGGGGACAGGACTCCCTATTCACTAAGTGGTGCTAGGATAACTGTCTAGCCAAAAATGGAAAGCGGAAACTGGACCCCTTCCTTTTACCATATGTAAAAATCAACTTGTGATGGATTAAAGATTTAAATGTAAAACCAAAACTATGTATTAAAAAAAAAAAACCCTGAAAGGCATTCTAGGCAATACCTCTCTGGACATAGCCCTGACAAAGACTTTATGACTAAGATACCAAAAACAATTGCAACAAAAGCAAAAATTGACAAATAGAAACTAATTAAACTAGGTAGCTTCTGCATATCAAAATAGTAAACATATACTCTACAGATATGGGAGAAAATATCTGCAAACTACAAATCTGACAAAGGTGTAATGTTCAGCCCTTATAAGTAATTTAAACAATTTTACAAGAAAAAACTAAACAACTCCATTGAGAAGTGGACAGATACATAAACAGAAAATTTTTAAAAGAAGACATAGATACAGCCAACAATCTTATGAGAAAAGTTCAATATCACTGATCATTAGAGAAATGGAAATCAAAACCACGATGAGATATCATCTCACACCAGTCAGAATGGCTATTATTAAAAAGTCAAAAAGTAACAGATGCTGGTAAGGCTGCAGAGGTAAGAGAATGTGTATACACTGTTGGTGGGAATGTAAATTAGTTAACAACGTTGTGAAAAGCTGTGTAGTGATTCCTCAAAGAGCTAAAAACAGAACTACCATTCCACTCAACAATCCCATTCATGAGTATATACCCAGCAGAATATAAATCATTCTGTTATAAAGACACATGCATGCATATATTCACAGAAGCACTCTTCACAATAGCAAAGACATATGATCACCCTAAATGTCCATCAATAGAAGACTGGTAAAGAAAATATGGTACATATACACCATGGAATACTATGCAGCTATAAAAAAAGAAAAAGATCATGTTCTTTGCAGGAACACAGATGAAGCTAGAGGCCATTATTCTTAACAAACTAATAGAAGAACAGAAAACCAAAATATCGAGGTTCTCATCACATGTGGGAGGTAAGTGATCAGAACACATGGTCACAAAGAGGAGAACAGACACCAGGGCCTACCAGAGGGTGGAATGTGGAAGCATGGAGAGGTGTAGAAAAATGAATTACTGGGTACTAGGCTTTGGAACCTGCTAATGAAACAATCTTTACATCAAATCTCCATGACAATAGTTTACCTAGATAATAACCTGCACATGTACCCCTGAAACTAACATAAAAGTTAACAAAAATTCATGTTGTACACCTTAAATATATACAAGAATAATAGCTTAATAACAAAATGAAATAACAAAAAAAACAGCATTTAGCTTAGGTCTTGACATTTCATGAGAAATTATTACATATAAAAATTATTTATTTATCATTTTTGTTAGTAGTTTCAATGTTCTTTTTCTTAACTGGATATGAGGCAGAAAGTTTGTAAAGAAGCAAAATTCACTTATAAAGTAGATGGCAAAAGCACCACAGTCCCAGAGGAAAACATCTTCTTCCTGAAATCTTACTTCTAAGAGAGTAGCATTGTTATAAGGCATGTCTTTGAGAGCTGTATTGGAAACTGCCTCTGTTGAAAAGTACTTTTTATCAGTGTCAACAAAAGTTTGGCTGATTTTTCTCTACTGGGGGAGGTGGACTGTCTCTGCATAGTATGTTAACTCCAAAGCTGTTTTCTTGTGATGAGTGTGCGCTTTCTAAAACTTAAGCCAATGTTGCTGAAAATGGTGAGGAAGAAAATAATCATTCCAGTGTCAATATTAAAGGTACATTCTTTATTAGAATTATATTTTAAATATCAATGAAGGAAAATATAGAGACTTACATATGCATGGATAAGAACTAAGTTCTGATTCATCCAGTATTGACTGGATGCTCATATAGTAAGTAAAACAGCTTATTTGGCAATTATAACAAGTGTTTTTCTTTTTAGTCTCTAACATGCTGTTCTTAGCAGAATTAACTGTCACCCTATCAGAATGTTGTTGACTCATATAAAAGCAATCTTGTTAATAGTGTATCATATGGAAAACCTTTTAGTCCAAAAAGAATGTTTATAAAAAAAATGTTTAAAGACTTTATGCAGCCCACAAACATGGAAAAAAGCTCGTAATCACTAGTCATTAGGGAAATGCAAATCAAAACCACGTTGAGATACCATCTCACACCAGTTAGAATGGTGATCATTAAAAAATCAGGAGACCACAGATGCTGGAGAGGATGTGGAGAAATAGGAATGCTTTTACTCTGTTGATGGGAGTGTAAATTAGTTTAACCATTGTGGAAGACAGTGTGGCAATTCCTCAAGGATCTAAAACTAGAAATACCATTTGAACCAGCAATCCCATTACGGAGTATATACCCAAAGGATTATAAATCATTATATTTTAAAGATACATGCACATGTATGTTTATTGCGGCACTATTCACAATAGCAAAGACTTGGAGCCAACCCAAATGCTAGACTGCATAGACAAAATGTGGCATATATACACCGTGGAATACTATGCAGCCATAAGAAACAATGAGTTCATGTCCTTTGCAGGGATATGTATGAATCAGGAAACCATCATTCTCAGTAAACTGATACAAGAACAGAAAACCAAACACTGCGTGTTCTCACTCATAAGTGGGTGTTGAACAATGAGAACATATGGACACAAGGAGAGGAACATCACACACTGGGGCTTGTTGGGAGGTGGTGCACTAGAGGAGGGATAGTAGGCAGGTGGGGGGCTAGGGAGGGGGATAGCATTAGGAAAAATACCTATTGTAGGTGATGGGGTGATGGATGCTGTAAACTACCATGGCATGTGTATACCTATGTAACAAACCTGTATGTTCTGCCCATGTACCCCAGAACTTAAAGTGTAATAATTAAAAACATAAAAGAGGATAAAAAGCTGCTTTTTGCCTAGACTGTGAACTCCTTATGAGTCAGAGCCTGTGTTACGGTTTGTTTACCACTTTATCCCTGCCTCTAGTTGCCTAGAACTTGATAGGCAAAGAATAAATATTTTGGGGAAATTAATGAAAAGTCAAAATAAAAAAGTAAAATAATGATTAATATATTAATATAATATAAATATATACTGAATGAGATATCTCTAAATATATATATATATATATATATATCTAATATATTGAGTCCTATACTGTAGAATTCATTTTTATTCCACTTTGTGATTGAAAAGCACAGGTTTTAGTAACACATAGTTCTTCTACAGATGTACTATACTACAGTGTAGCAGATAAGAGTGTAGTATGAGCCAGCCTTGCTAAGGGCGTCACTACTGAGAGCAGGTCTTGATCTAAGCATTTGTTATCACTTCTGCAAAACAAATCTTTCTGTGGAGATATTAGGAATCACATTTACGTATCTTTTGAGTTCAAATGATAAAGAGCAATTATATCTTTTCTCTGTATCTCAGTTCAAAATTCCTGGAAGATTTCAGACTTGAGTCACATGCCTACTACTAATTGAAGGCTTGGGAGAGGGCCTACCAAAGCAGTGCACACAGGCCAAACCTAGCTTTCTTCTGCCTTTTATAAATAAACTTTTGTTGGAAAACAACCACACCTATTTACTCATTTCCCTGGCTACTATCCACTACCATGACAGGGTTGAGAAGTTATAACAGAGATTATATCACCCACAAAGACTAAATGATTCGGCAGCTTGCCCTTTAGAGAAAAGTGTGTCAGTCCTTGGCTTTGGATTTCGTAGAACAATTGGACCTCTGTGTGGAAGAGGGCAGTTCTCAGAGTAAAACACTGAACTGATATCCAATGAAGAACCTTGTATACTTAGTGAGGAACTTGGTTCTTTGTTGTATGACCAGCAATCTAAATCAGACTCCAAAGGGAATAAGCTACTGATATCCTAAAGAGGTTTTGTGGGAGGGTGGGGGCTTAAGACACAGCATAAACAACATTTTATACTGTGGTGATGTCAGAACCACTACAGTGATACAGTGAAATCCATTATTTTAGGTGGCCTAAGGGATTTGGGATTGGACTTTAGCTGCTGACTAGAGGGGAAAACAGAATTAAGACTTATGGAGGAGAAAAATAAACAAGAGCTATGGAGTAGTTTCTAGCGAAGGGGTTCAGGACAGATGAAAGGTTCTTAAAAACTAAGATTCAATTAAAGAAACAAGCACAAAATATCATCATATGGACCTTTAAAATGTATTAGACATTAGGAAACAAAACAACAAATGCTTTGGCACATGGATACTCAAGAGACACAGCAGCTGGATAACTGCCTTAGGACAGAAAGGGTAACTTCAGTTGCTCTGGGTGGTGAGTCTGAGTTCTTGAAAATACTTCCTTAGGATTTATTCTGAAACTGTGCATGGTGACCATATGATGGTTCCATGTCTCCACCACTGAACATATGTTGAAGTATGTAAGGAAAGGGAATTATATATTACAAAAAGAAAAGCTAATTAAAAACAAGAGACATGGATGATGAGTGGATTCAATGTACTAGAATAAAGTGTCTATTTTTAGTTCAGATTTTTCTGAGTTGCTGAACCTAAAAATTAGATTTTTCACTTACCTGCTTGGTTAAAAATCACAGATTTTGAATTTGGTGGGCAAGTACCCTGGCTGGTTATGAATTTTGAAGAGTTGGTAAGAGAGGCATATATTCAGAAGGACAATGTCTATAAGGTATCCTGAGGCAAGAAAAACACTGTGTTCTGAGGGCAAAGAGGCTGATTGTACTTATAGAAGGAATATGGCATGAATGGGTGTCTTCTATGCAAATAGTTATAGTTGCATAAAAAGAAGTGATTGTGACAAAAGTAAATAAATAAAAAAATAATTGCTATCAAGAGTTTAACAGTGTAAAGCAAGACAATAGAAAATGTAGAGGAGGTTACAGAATCATTTCTCTAGCATCGCTCCTTTTATCTTTGATGTCTCTTCTGTACCAAGATACTGTCAAACCCGGAAAGAAAAAAATCACAGGTGAATTAGTGGGAAGGCTTCATAAATCTTGTAGGGCTGTGGAGGCCCCACAGGGTCGTGGGGTGTCCCTTATGCTGTGTTGAGGTGTAGGATCCAAGATGTAAAGAGACAAAACACTGAAGAACTGGTGAAGAGCATCTGGACTCGGGGGGGCCACACCACCTGTGAGCGGAGATCAGTGATCATCCCCAAATGCCCAAGAGCATCTGTATTTGTTAGGTACAAGCAGGGGGCCTGGTCGTGAGTGAGGTCATCATCTATAGGCTTAGTAATAGGGCATACATAGTCACATGAGTTACAAGCGAGGGGACCACCCCATTATGTCACCTGGGCAGAAATGTGGGCTGTGTGCAGCAGGGGGCTGTGCCATGTGCAGTAGTAGAGGGACGTGTACAGAAAAGGGGTCCACCCCCATTAGGTCACCGAGGCAAGGAGGTGGGCTGTGTGCAACAGGTGTTGTGCGCAACACTTCTTATCTGGGGGCTAGAGATTTCAAAGGATTTCTAATAGAAGGATACTGTAAGCTTAATGTAGTGGGAGCTGACAGACTTGTGCTCTTCTCCTAAGATATTTATGGGAGGATTCTTTGAGCTAGCACAGAAGTGAGAAAAGACTGACAGGGTGTACAGCCGCAGTGACTGGTAATACCAGAGGGGTTCTTCTCCCCTGGGTTACTTCCAGGATCTCAGGCCTGAGGCCTACTTTCCACAGGAACTGGATGCAAGGTACTACAACTCCTTTATCAAGAGGAGAGGCACTTGCTCCAAGCCTGCCATACAGCGTATGCCCTTTCAGGCAGGGACGCCACCGCCTGGATCTTTGGTTCTCGTCCTGATCTGGCTGTTTTCCCATGTACTGCTTCTGTTCTGTGACTGCTCTAGGCATTCCTCCTACTACAAACTACTATATGGTTATATAGAAGGATTATATAAATCAGCATTAAATGTGTCAGTACAGCTCTGACTACAATACCTATATGAGTATATAGAAAGATTATATAGAACTACGTATGCTAGATATATGTAAGCAGTAAGTTACACTTTAAGCACTAATTCTATAAACTAATATATGATTATATATGAAGGATTATATAAAGGAAACAGCTGAGCAATAACACTATAAACTAAGATAGTCTTCAGGCACTAGTTGTGCCTGGGGTCTGAACAGTTCTCCTTCCTCGGTGCCCATGGGGGAGTGTTACCCACAAATCCAGCTGCTCTTATCTCATTTTACAGAGGAAGAAACTGAGGGCTACAGAGGTGGACTAACCTGCTTAATGTCACAGCCTCCTCTTTCCGACTGCAATGTTATTTATACTTTCTGTGTTCTAATTACTCCAGGGGTTTTGTCTCTAGGTTTTCTCACATGTCAAGTGTTAATTTTCATTTTTATAGGCTGTGGAGAATAAGACACAGTGGCTACTGGCTTTTAGGGTCAAAAAGTTTCATAAACCAGGCCCTAATTCTGCCTAAATTTGCTGGTTTATCTAATTACCTGTCTCTTACTTTGTGCCATGATTTGTGCTTTCCTGTCTGAAGCCACTGCTACATAGCTTTGTTGGTGTAGTTTTGGATATAGTAACTCAGTGTACATGGTTCTCCTTCTCAGCTTTTCATATGTGGAAATCCACAACAGATGTTTTTATTTATAACTGGTCCCAGACTTAGAGTACTCTGTCTTTGGTATTATTTTTATTTCTTGGAGAACTTGTAATGAGTGTCCCATCCCCCACATTGAGTCTGACAGATCTTCTGTGTGCTGAGACAAAGATTGGGATCAACCATAAGGGACCTGTTCTTCTGAATTCTAGATTCTCCCTTGCCTACTATGTGCAACAATGTGGTGCTGATACATTCTTAGAACAGGGCTTGTGGTTGACCAAAATAACCAATTAACCTTAGCTCATTATACTCTGGAACACTTTATTACAATAGCAAAGTGCTGGAACCAACCCAAATGCCCATCAATGATAGACTGGATAAGGAAAATGTGGCACATATACACCATGGAATACTATGCAGCCATAAAAAACGATGAGTTTGTGTCCTTTGTAGGGACATGGATGAACCTGGAAACCATCATTCTCAGCAAACTGACACAAGAACAGAAAATTAAACACCACATGTTCTCACTCATAGGCAGGTATTAAACAATGAGAACACATGGGCACAGGGGAGGGGAACGTCACACACTGGGGTAGGTTAGGGGGTGTGGGGGAGGGACAGCGGGGGGCGGGGGAGGTTGGGGAGGGAGAACACTGGGAGAAATGCCTGATGTAGGCGACGGGGGATGGAGACTGTAAACCCCCATGGCATGTGGGTACCTAAGGAACAACCCTGCAGGAAGTCACATGTACCCCAGAGCATAAAGTATAATAAAAATAAACAAAAAACAACAACAAAAAAACCAATTCCATGCCCATAGATTGGAAGAATCAATATCACAAAAATGACCTTACTGCCCAAAGCCATGTACAGATTCACTGCTATT
Source organism: Ateles fusciceps (assembly GCA_036589455.1). Classification (NCBI taxonomy): domain Eukaryota; kingdom Metazoa; phylum Chordata; class Mammalia; order Primates; family Atelidae; genus Ateles; species Ateles fusciceps. Next base: position 4,014,187 of record JAZHEH010001685.1, on the reverse strand, counting down.
CCAATCAAACTACCAAGGTCATTTTTCATGGAGTTAGAAAAACTATGCTAAGCTTTATAGAGAATCAACTTAAATGTACCTTAAGAATTGTGCTTAAATATTAATTAGTCAATCCACTCAAATAGTATTTACTGAATCTTTTTTATGATAGATGCCTACAATTACCGTACAATATAAACATACAAAATTCATGATTTTTTTCTTTGATGGGAAGGGCATCGAATGAACACTATGACAGTGCACTGATGAAATTCGTCACTTTTCTAGCTTGGTTCATTCCCTCTGTTGTATGCATTGATGATATTGAACAGAAGTTCTAAATAATAAGTACTTAACACTATCTCATTAATAAATTGACTGATCATTACCTTTCCCAGAGAACTGTCGAGCTAAAAGTGATCAAGCCATCATAAAGATCCAAGCAAGATTTGTGGACTTATAAGAAAGAGCACTGACAACAAAACAACCCATGGCTGCTGCCTGCTTCAAACCCATTGGCCACTTTTAATAGTCTTTAGTAACAGAATTTCCTCTGCAGGAGGTCAGGAGCCTGTCTAACCAGGGATTATTTGGTCATAACAAATCAATTGAAAATTTGTAGTGTTATGTCTATGTCAGGGCTTTTCCCTAAATATTCCTTCCTGCAATTTTGCACATGTAAATGTATTAGGAAAATTGTTATATTTTCTATTACAAGTTAAAAACTTTTGCTCTGAGAATAACCTTGTTAGGGGATAAACATCGGCAACAGACTGAGAACATGCATGCAACCTACATATTCAATAAATGACACCTATCTAAAACAAAAAATTAAAAAATTAAAAAAAATAAAAATGACTTAATGCACATAAATTTCTTGGTATAGAGTAGGGTTTCTCAGCATTGGATTATTGGTACTTTGGTTTGTATAATCCTTTGTTGTGGATGCTGTCCTGGGTTTAGTAGCATCCCGACCTCTATGCACCAGATGCCAGTAACACCTAACCCTGTTATGACAATAAAAAGTCTCCAAATTATTAAAATTTTCCAGAGGATAAAACTGTCCTTTAATGAATATCACTATTATAGACTATGGTACATAGGCAGTTAAAAATAATTAGCTACATTTTTACATAAATATAAATAAAGTTTATATCAATACATTTTTGTGTCTTTTAAAATTAATTTAAAATTTTAGATTCAGGGATTACATGTGCAGATTTGTTATATTAGGTATATTGCACGATGCCAAAGTTTGGGCTCCTCATGTTCCTGTTGCTCATGTAATGAACATAGTATCCAATAAGTAGCTTTTCAACTCATTTCCCTCTCTCTACTTTTAGAATCCCATTGTTTATTGTTCCCATCTTTGTGCCTGTGTGTACCCAATATTTAACTTCAGCTTATGAGTAAGAACATGTAGTATTTGGTTTTCTGCTTCTGCATTAATTCACCTAAGATAATGCGGCTTCCAGCTGCATCCATATTGCTACAAAGAATGTGACCTTGTTGTTTCTTATGGCTATGTCGTATTCCATGGTGTATACCTACCACGTTTTCTTTCTTTTTCTTTTCACTGTTACAATAACCAATTTATCTTGCATTTTACAGAAGTCTGAATGATTTTTCAAAAGCACCTCCTTATCCCATATTACATTCTTCAGACAGTTGTCAAGTAGGCAATAAGTATGTCAACAGCTTGAAGAACAAGATCTTGCAAGGATTTCAGATCAACCAACCACTCACCAAAGAACTTGACAGCTTTTCAGTCTTGTTTCTAGTGCAGTCATATATCCACTCTGATGACAAGCCTGTCCATGCACACCTCCACAACATGCTTTGCAAAATCAGTAATTAGCAAAATAGTTAGCTTTGGCACAGAGCTGTACTCACTTGCCCATGGCAACCTGGAAGCTGGTTTTGATGCTGGCAGTAGAATGACACATTTCTCTCTGTAAAAAAATAGAGTTGTATGTGCTTCTACAGGATTGTGTTCCATGATCAGCATGTGTGACAAGTTATGTATTCATTCATGTATCTTCTCAAGACAATTTCTGTTTCTTTTGTAATCTTCCTTTGATTACAAGTTAGTTATTACCACCTGGAAAACCATTTGTACCCAGTTCAGCCAACAAACATGCAAAGAGGTGTTTGGGGTGACAATACATTTGTTTATAGATACCTGTAAAGTTGACAGTAGAAGTTTCCTGGGTTTCTACTCAGACAACCTAAGGAGATTTCGTGACAAATTTCCTTTTCTCTCCAGAAACCATATCTGCATTGCCTCTACATGATGTGGAATACTCGATTCAGTAGCTTCTCATATGTGTAGTCTCTTTCTGAGCTTGCCCAAGTAGAGTCTGTCTGATTACTGCATGAGATGCCATCATCTTTTTTTTTTTTTTTTTTGCTGTCTTTCATCTTCTAGGCTTCATCTTTCTTTAGTATTTTTTCTCATCTGGGAACTTGAAATCCTTCTTCTTTTTATTTTTTTATTGCCAAACATAATGTCAAGGTCATCCCCTGCTTCAGCTGGTTTTTAAACATCACTTTCAATGTTAAGATCCTTTATACCTTCTTCACCTCCATCAGCATGAAATATCTTTTTTGTTTGTCTCTTCTTTTTCTTCTGATTAAGAAGATCAAGTCATCTGGATCATCATAATCATCTCTTTTCCTACTGTCCTCAACTTCAGCTTCCAAATCTTTGTCCTCAGTTGGCTCTGGCTCCACTTCTTTTGTTTCTGACGGCTAGGTTTCCTCTGTTTAGGTATCCCCACCCTCATCTAAGATAAATGTCCTCTTTTTCTTCCTTCTTATAGAAGGATCAAAACTCATCTTGTCCCTGTATGTGGCTGTGGCTTAAATGGGCTCGGCACGAATGGGAAGTCAGACAGGTCAGCCCTAGGCCTTGGCAGCAGCTCTGCTCCCATGGATATCTCTCCCACCACCACACTAGGCTCTTGCATCAGTGAAAGGGCTACATTCTCTTTATCCAGTACACTGTTGATGGGCACCTGGGTTGATTCCACAGCTTTGCTAGTGTAAATAGTGCTGAGATAAACATACAAGTGCTGGTGTTTTTTTTGGTAGAACAATTTATTTTCCTTTGGAAATATACCCAGTAAAGGGATTGCTGGATCAAATATAATTCTATTTTTAGTTCTGCAAGAAATCTCCAGACTGCTCTCTACAGGGCCTAATTTGCTCTCCCACCAATAGTGTATAAGTGTTTCCTTTCCTCTGCCACCTTGCCAACATTTGTCATTTTCTGACTTTTTAATAATAGCTAGTCTGACTGGAATCTTATGGTGGTTTTAATCTGCATCTTTATGAAGATTAGTGATTTGAAGCGTTTTTTCATGTTGGTGGGCTACTCTTTTGAGAAGTGTCTGTTCGTGTCTTGTGCCACATTTTAATGATTTTAATGGAGTTATTTTTTTTTTCATGTTGACATAAGTTTCTGTTTTTACGTTTAAGGATACATGCATAGGTTTGTTATATAGGTAAATTGTGTGTCACAGGGATTTGATGGACAGATTATTTCATCACCAATGTAATCAGCATAGTAATCAATAAATTTTCTGATCCTTTTCCTTCTTGCATCCTTCCCCATCAAGAAGGTCTTGGTGTCTGTTGTTACCTTCTTTGTGTCCATGTGTACTTAATGTTTAGCTACCACTGACAAGTGAGAACAGGTGGTATTTGCTTTTGTGTTCCTGCATTAGTTTGCTTAAGATTATGGCCTCTAGCTCTATTAATGTTTCTGCAAAAGACTTGATCTCATTCACTTTTATGGCTGTGTAGTATTCTGTGGCATATTTATATATACACACACCACATTTTCTTTCTCCAGTCTACCATTGATGGGTATATAGGTTAAATGCATGATACTGCTATTGTGAATAGCACCGTGATGAGTTTTTGTTGAATGCATAGTTTGCAAATATTTTCTTTGTTGAATGCATGGTTTGAAAATATTTTCTTTCATTCTGTAGGTTGTCTGTTTACTCTGTTTTTTCATTTTTGCTACCTGGATCCGGCAGCTGTTCCTTTTTGATGTATGGCCTTCATTTTATTCCCTTTTATTCTATTAACTACTCAATACTTTTATTATCCAATAATTTCTGGCTTATTTTAGACTGAGTGTTATTGCTTGTACCTTGTAAACAAAGAACCCTAATTAATACAAAACTAGGTTATGAGTGAAGAGATCTTCAGGAAAATGCTGAATTTATTCCTGGGGTGGCATAAGGTGAAATGTATGACTCAGGATGATAAAACAAAAGGAAGATTACATCTGGTTGCATAGAATAATGTATAATGAGAGAAGAGCAAACTAAAAACACATGCATTCTTTCCTCAAGGTCCAAAATGAAATCCCCAGCCTTTTGAGGATATATTTGAAAATACTAAAATAATTGCTTCAACTTTATGACTCTGGTCTAAGATCGGTAAACAATAACAAAAACAAATTAATACACCAACACCACTGCCACCACCAAAAACAAAATGATTCTCCGGGATACTGGATTAAAAAATTATGTGAATTTGTCAGGCGTAAGTGAAAATGAATGCATTAATTAACAAAGAAGCAAATTACCGTAATAGTGCATGGGTTATAGGAAGATTTCAGGGATTTGTATTACCTCAAATTCATAAACCCCAGAAACCCTTGGTGAGGTTATTTTCACACTTGTAGAAAACAACATACATTTCTTCTTGGCTCAAACCTCATATTAGGCCAATATTCAGATTCCAAATTCATCATGTTCTAGAGGTTGAAATGCTACCTGAGAAGACAAAACAAAGAGGAAGATTGCAGGAATTTGCTAACTGTATCACTCAAAACCTGATGAGTATTTATAGAAATGGATTTTGAGTTTGCAGAAATGTGGAGGTATAAAACTTTAGCTCAGGCTGAATTTTCTTATTATAGTGAACTAATTAGAGACTTTGGCCATTATGTCTTCATGTAAATCTTAATCTTAGATTGCCGGATTTATGTATCATCTGGTTTTTATTTCTTCATTATATCCCTCAAGTAATTTCAGAAGTTATTCATTTCACATAAGTTTTAGGGACAGGCTAATTACGGAAAGTGTAGTATTATTTAAAAGGAGGGAAAAAATAAGAAAACATGCTTTACTGGGTGCTCTCTTTCCACTAAGAAGGTAGTTAGAAGGGATTTTAAATTTAATCTCAGTGGGGGGTGAGAGTATCCCAGGTGGCTGAGCCAAGAAGTCACAAAAGTAGATGTCACTGTTATAATAGGCAGCAGAATGGGTGGGCATTAGAACTCCCTTAGACCAATAAAGATCTCTACCTATGGTTAATTATGATGGGGTTCTAGAAATAAAATAAATGTTTCTCCAAGGTCTTACCTGATTTGCAAAAACAAAACACTCCAGATATGACAGACAAAAGAACAGAGAGCAACCTGAGAATCATGGATCTCCAACCGTATTTTAAACTTGAGTCAGTTTATCAACCCAAGAGCCCTGAATGCAGACAGGACTACCTGTCTTGGGTAGGATGGACCCCATTTGACATCACAGATACACACAGTGAACTGGTCCCTAGCCTTTTTGAAAGAGGCCTAGAGCAATTTGGGCAACTGTGCTCTAGGAAAATTGGTTTATTCATCTGTAAAAGGATATAATTATGGTAGTTAACCTAAAAATTGTTGTATTTAGGAAAATAGAATGCCTGTAAAGTATACAGAATAATACGTGGTACATACTAAGTACTTAATAATGTTAGCTATTATTATTATTATTAAATTCAAGTTCTTACAACACTTATCCCCCAGGACATACTTTTATTTTATGGATTCTGTTGCTGTTATGCAGAGTAGTTATTTAAGCTGTCCAGACAAATAAGACATCATCAACTATGATTGTACAAGGCAATCTGAAGCACCCAAAGTCGCACAGTGTGAAAACTGTCGGTCATGGAGGTTTTTAAAAGTCCTTCAATTTGCCTCCTGTTTAATGAGATATCTACTTTCCTTGAACTTGCTATTGGCTCTGTAAGTAAAGCTTAGCCACATACCCCTGACTCTGAGCAAGAGGTACTCTTCCTTCTCTAAAATTTTGTAGTGCCTTACATGTACTCCTTACATCACTGATTGCATTACATTGTAGTTTGTTGATTCTGTGTATCCTTGCTCTGAAAAAGAGCTCCTTATGAGACAAGGTAAAATATTATAGTACACTTGGTGGCAGGAAATTGGGACAAAGCCTGCAGTCTTCCCTTTAATAACAATTGCATTTTACCCCTTAGGTAGCATTTCTTCTGATTTTTCAATCTGTATAACCAAAATTATTGTCTGTAAACCTTACACTGTTGTGTGGTGAAATGGTAGGAGCATGGAGCATAGAGTCAATCTTCCTGAATTTAAAACCGAGGTTCACCTTGAATAGTAGTATGACCAGGTGAGCTGTCCACATTCTCAGTGTCTCTTTTTTCTTCTTTCTAATATAGCATTGATATGAGAATTAAGTGGATCAAATCACATAAATTACTAAAGCAGTGTCTGACACATACTAATTGCTCAGCATGTTAAATTACTACTGAAACATTCAAATAAAAAACTAGTAAATATGCTTCTTTCACTCTTAATACAGATATTTGTTACTAGTATGAATTGTTTTATAATATGCAAGCGAATGAATGAATGAATGAGTGAAAAACGTTTTTTCTAAATATGTAATGTATGTTGATTCATGTTGTTGTTGTTTTAACTTCAGCAGATTGGAGTATTTAAAGGTCAATTCTTATTTCGCTGCTGTTTATTTTTAAGACTTACTTGTGATCTGGAACTTCACATTTGGAGAAAATGAAAGATGATTACATGTAACCTCAAAAGACTGCTGTTCCTCACGGTGTCCTTGACCTTGGCCATGCTGAGTCTTTGTTTATAAAAAGGAAGAACTGGTCCTTTCTTTACCATTTGCTCTCCTGCCACAACTATAACTGCGTCTTCTCATAGTTCTGAGGCAGGAACATTATTCTTTATGTCTTTATATAGTTGGATGCAAAGGTTTCTCTTCCTTAAAAAATATAGCATTTGTTTAAAATGCTTGCTGTCTTAGAGATAAATTTAACATTGCAGTGAGTGTCCTTGCATATTAATATTTCTGAAATAATTATTTCTTAAAAGAACTAATTTATATTCTTGAAGACTGCATAATTTTTAAGTAACATTTGCAATATAACACTAAAATTGTGTTTTGTATGCAACTTAAAAAACTTTTTATTTGTTATTTTATGATTTTATATAGTGTCTTACTGACATTTGCTGTCCATATTTGAAATCTTATATTATTCCTGGCTTAATAGAGTGAATCTATAAAATAGTATGCAAGATTGAACATTTACCACAAATCTCAAAAATTGTAGGAGGAAATGGCTTTAAACTATAATGTTTTATAATGGTTTAGTGAAGCAGAAATTTCACTGCATTTTCTTTACTAGAAAACTGTTGCTAGAAAAACCAGTACTTAGAAAAGCAAGTAGAACTAGACATTTGTAATTAATAGTCAATTTTGAAAGAATTAGGAGTACTGTTGTTTCAGGTGAAGTACTTTGAAATGTAATTATATCTCCTTCTAATAGAAATTGTGATAAAAATGTTCCAATTTAATTTACTTGATTTTACTTCTATTAAAGAAATCAGACGTGTAATAAATTATGTTATAGACTTAATATAGCCATGAGACCATATTATGTATCTATATTCTCTATCTCTTGCAAATGCTTTCTTAACAGTACTTTTTATCAGTATATAAAAGTATTTTTTATGAATCATAGCAAGAAAATCAAGAAAAATCACTAAAAATTTCATAAAGTGAAAGAAAATAAACTCAAAGTATTTTGAATTTTTCAGAAGTATGGTTCCAGGTTTTAAGTTAAGCTTGCTTTTATTGCAAATACATATTTTAGGTTTAATAGTCAAATCTAATATAGAATTTCATAGAGTGCATCTCATCCTATACAGGATTTGACTATTAAACCCTAAAAATTTCATTTGTAAAATGGCGTATTTCACAATTTATATACATACACATGCATATAAATATATATATATACACACACATGTATATTTATATTTTCATAGCCAGAATATTAGGCTATTCAGATGAATAAGAGGTCATAAAGTATGAGAGTGTAAAAGCTGCTTTCAGCAATAATGTTGTTTCTAGAATTCTTTATGGAGCAGCAAAGCTTAAATAACTAAAGCATAGATGAAAGTAAATGATTAAAATACGCAACTACTATTTAGACTAAATATGAGGCTTTACGTTGTTGTTATTTTTGTTTTTGAAAAGTTTTGTGGGTACATAGCAGGTGTATGTATTTCTGGGGTGCATGATATATTTAGGTACAGGCATGTAATACACAATAATCACATTATGGAAAATTGGGTATTCATCCCTTCAAGCATTTATCCTTTATGTTATAGACAATCCAATTATACTCTTTCAGTTACTTTTAAAATGAACAAATAAGTTATTATCAACTATAGTCCCCCTATTGCTGTATCAAATGTTAGGTCTTTTTGATTTTTTCTATTTTTTTATGTGTACTCATTAACAATTCCCACCTTCCTCCCAGCCCTCACTACCTTTCCCTGCCTCTTGTTCTATTCTCTGTCTCCATGAGTTCAGTTGTTTTGAAGTTTGTATCCCACAAATAAGTGAGATCATATGATGCTTGTATTTCTGTGCCTGGCTTATTTTGCTTAACATAATGACCTCCAATTATATCTATGTTATTGCAAATGACAGAATCTCATTCTTTTTGATGGCTGAAAAGTACTTCATTGTGTTTAAGTAACACATTTTATGTATTTATTCATCTGTTGATGAACACAGGTTTTTCCAAATCTTGGCTACTGTGAACAAACATGACAGTTCAAATATTTTGATATACTGATTTCCTTTCTTTGGAGTATATTCCCAGCAGTGGAATTGCTGGATTGCATGGAAACTCAATTTTTAGTTTTTTCAGGACCTTCCAAAACTGTTTTCCATTGTAGTTATATTACTTTACATTCCCAACAGTGAACAAGGATTCCTTTTTCTGTACATCCTCGCTAGCATTTGTTATTGCCTGACTTTTGGATAAAATCTATTTTTACTGGGGTGAAATATGTCATTGTAGTTTTGATTTGTATTTACCTGATAAACAATAATGTTGAGCATTTTTTTCATTATATCTGTTGCCCATTTGTATGTCTTCTTTTGAGAAATATCTATTCAAATCTTTTGACCATTCTTATTGGATTATTACATTTTTTTCCTGTTGAGTTTTTGAGCTGCTATATATTCTGATTATGAATCCCTTGTCATATGGGTAGTTTGCAAATATTCTCCCATTCTGTGGGTTATCTCTTCACTTTGTTGTTTATTTCCTTTTTTATGCCAAGACCAATGTCCTGGAGAGTCTCCCCAATGCTTTCTTGTAGTAGTTTCATAGTTTAAGGCCTTACATTTAAATCTCTAATCTATCATAATTTGATTTTTATGTAACATGAGAGAGATAGGGATTAAGATACATTCTTCTGCATATGGTTATACAGCTTTTCCAGCACTACTTACTGATGAGACTATTCTTTCAGGTATATGTTTTTGGCACCTTTGTAAAAAATAAGTTCACTGTAGGTGTATGAATTTGTTTCTATGTTCTCTATTTGTTGCACTGGTTTATGTGACTGTTTTAATGCCAGTGTCATGCTGTTTTGGTTACTATAGCTCTGTAGTATAATTTGAAATCAGGTAATGTTATTCTTCCCGTTTAGATCATTTTTCTCTGGATAGCTTTAGCTATTCTAGGTCTTGTGTGATTCCACATAAAGTTTAGGATTGTTTTATCTATTTCTGTGAAGAATGTCATTGGTAGTTTAACAGGAATTGAACTGAATTTGTAGATTTCTTTGGTTATTAAGGACATTTTGGCAATATTAATCTTTCAATATATCAACATGGAATATCTGTCCACTTCTGGTGCCCTCTTCTATTTCTTTTATTAGTGTTTTATAGTTTTGGTTGGAGAGATCTTTCAATTTTTTTGGTTCATTTTCTTCTTTGGTATTTAATTTTATATGTGGCTATTGTAAATAAGATTACTTTTTTTGATTTCTTTTTCAGATTGTTCACTGTTGGTTTATAGAAATGCTACTGATTTTTGTATATTGATTTTATATCTTACAACTTTACTGAATTTGTTGATCAATTCTAATAGTATTTTTGTGGAGTTTTTTTGTCTTTTCCAAAGATAAAATATCATCTGCAAACAAGGATAATTTGACTTCTTCCTTTCCAATCTGTGTGTCCTTTTTATCTTTCTTGTGTCTGATTGCTCTAGCTCAGACTTCCAATAATATGTTGAATTACAGTGATGAAATTGGGTATCCTTGTCACGTTCCAGATCTTAAAAAAAAGCTTTCAGTTTTTACCAATTCAGTATGATACTAGCTATGAGTCTGTTGTATGTGGCTTTTATTATGTTGATGTGTGTTCCTTCTATACCTGCTTTTTGAAGGTTTTTATCATAAAGAGATGTTACGTTTTATCAAATGCTTTTTCAGCATTAACTGAAATAATCATATGGTTTTGTCTTTCATTCTGTTGATATCATGTATCACATTGATTGATTTGCATATGTTTAAACATCCTTGCTTCCCTAGGATAAATCCCAATTGGTCACGATGCATAATCTTCTTAATGCATAGCTGAATTCAGTTCACTAGTGTTTTGTTGGGGGATTTTTTGCATCAGTATTCACCAAATATATTGGCCTTTGGTTTTCTATTTTAATCTGGCTTTGTGTGATTTTGGTATCGGGATAATATTATCCTCATAGAATGAGTTTGGCAATGTTCCCTCTTCTATTTTTTGAAAAAGATTGAGTAGGACTGGTATTTTCTTTAAATATTTGATAGAATTCAGGGCCAGGAACAGTGGCTTTTGCCTGTAATCCCCACACTTTGGGATGAGAAGGTGGGAGGATCACTTGAGATCAGGAGTTTCAGACCAGTCTGGCCAACGTGGTGAAACACTGTCTCTACCAAAAATACTATAGATATAGATATATAGATATATAAATGGGTGTGGTGGTTCCTGCCTGTACTCACAGCTACTCCAGAGGTTGAGGCATGAGATTTGCTTGAACCTTGGGAGGTAGAGGTTGCAGTTAGCTGAGATTGTGCTACCGCACTTCAGCCTGGGTGACAAAGTAAGACTGTCTTAAAAAGGAAAAAAAAAAAATGTTCAGTAGAATTCACCAGTGAAGACATCAGGTCCCAGTCTTTTCTTTTCTTTACCAGGAGACTTTTTATTATGACTTTGATCTCGTTTCTTTTTACTGGTCTGTTTAGATATTGGATTTCTTCATGGCTTAATCTTGGTAGCTTGTATGTATCCAATAATTAATCAATTTCTTCTAGATTTTCTAATGTATTAGCAGGTAGTTGCTCATAGTGGACATTAATGATCCTTTAATTTCTACAGTATCAGTTGTAATGTCTCCTTTTTCATCTCTCATTTTACTTATTTAGATCTTCTCTCTTGTTTCCTTTGGATAAATGTTTGCCAATTTTGTTTGAATTTCAATAAAACTACTTTTTGTTTTACTGATCTTTTGTCTTGCTTTATTTCTTTTAAATTTATTTATTTATGTTCTGATCTTTATTTCTCTTCTTCCCTAGATTTTGGGTTTGGTTTGCTCTTGCTTTTCTTGTTCTGTAAGATGCATCAGTAGGTTTTTATTTAAAGTATTTTTTGATGTAGGCACTTACAGCTATAAATTTCTCCAAGTACTACTTTCACTTTATCTCAGAAGTATTGGTATATTGTGTTTCTATTATCACTTGCTTCAAGAAATGTTTCAATTTCTTTCTTAATTTCTTTGTTTACCCATTGGGTCATTTGGGAACGTATTGTTTAATTTCCAAGTTTTTGTGTAGTTTCCAAAATTCCTTATCACTTACTTATAGTTTTATTCCATTGTGTTCATAGAAGATGCTTGATATTGTTTCAGTTTTTAAAAAATGTTTTAAGACTTGTTTGTGACTTAACATATGGTCTATCCTTGAGAATGAGCCATGTGCTGATGAAAAAAATGTTTATTCTGCAGCTGTTGGATAAAATGTTCTACAAATAACTATTAGGTCTATTTGATCTGTAGTGGAGATTAAGTCTGATGTTTCTTTGTTGATTTTCTGTCAGGGAGATCTGTCCATTGTTGAAAGTGGGGTGTTGAAATCTCCAGGTATTATTACATTGGGGTCTATCTCTCTTTAGCTCTAATAATATTTCCTTTATGTATCTAGGTGCTCCAGTGTTGAGTGCATACATATTTAGAATCATTATATTGTCTTGCTGAATTGACCCTTTTATCATCATTAGTGACCTTTTTTGCCTCTTCTTACCATGTTTATCTTAAAATCTGTTTTGTCTGATTCAAGTATAACAACTCCTGCTCTTTTTTGGTTCCCTTTGGCATGGAATATCTTTTCCCATCCCTCTATTTCATAGATGAAAGTGTTTCTCGTAGGAAACAGATCATTGGCTCTTGTTTTTGATCCATTCAGCCACTCTGTGTCTTTTTACACAGAGTGTAAAAAGTGTATTATTTAATGCAGAGTATAAAATCATAAAATTGAATGTCCATTTACATTCAATATTATTATTCATAAGTAGGAACTTACTAATGACACTTGCTGTTTGTTTTCTGGTTGTTTTGTTTTGTCTTCTCTTCCTTCTTCCCCTCTCTCCTGTCTTAGTTTTATTGAAGGTGATTTTCTCTGATTGTATGCTTTAGTTTCTTGCTTTTTTCTTTGTGTATCCCTTGTTTGTTTTCTAATGTGAAGTTATCATGAAGCTTGCAAATACTATCTTATAACTCATTACTTAAAACTGATGAAAACTTAACACAAATTGCACAAACAAATAAGCAAACATGCAAAAATAAACTAATAGAAATCTACACATTAATTTGTCCCCCCTGGTTTTTAACACTTTGTTGTTTCTCTTTATGTCTTATACTGTCTATGTCTTGAAAAGTTGCTGTGGTAATCATTTTTGATTGTTGCCCTATTTAGTCTTTCTACTTAAGTCAAGAAAACTTTGCAAACCAGTTACTGCATTCTACTATTCTGTGTTTCTCTGTGTGCTTACCATTACCAGTGAGTTGCCTACTTTCAGATGATTCATTTATGTTCATTATCATGTTTTTTTTTTCAGATTGAAGAATTTTCTTTAGCATTTTTTTGTAGGACAACGCTGCTGTTGATGAAATTCCCCAGCTTTTGTTTGTCTGAGAAGTTCTTTGTTTCTCCTTTATGCTTAAAGAATATTTTCACTAGACATAGTATTTTAGAGTAAAAAGTTTTTTGTTTGTTTGTTCATTTTTTTTCTTTTTTTTTTTTCACTTTAAATATCTCATGTTACTATCTCCTGGCTTGTAAAGTTTCCACTAAAAAATTTTCTTCCAGATGTATTTGGGCTCCATTGTATGTTAATTTTTTCTTTTCTCTTGCTGCTTTTAGGATCGTGTCTTTTTCCTTGACCTTTGGGAGTATATTAAATTTGTTGAGGTAGTCTTGCTTGGGTTAAATCTCTTGGTGTTCAATAACCTTCTTGTATTTGGATAATGGTATCTTTCTCTATGTTTAGAAGTTATCTAATATTATCTTTTTGAAAAAACTTTCTACCACTATCTCTTTCTCCAACTCATCATGGAGGTCAATAACTCTTAGCTTTGCCCTTTCAGGCTATCATCTAAAACTCATGAGCATGCTTTATTATTTTTTATTCTTCTTTTCTTTTTTTGTCTTTGGACTATATACTTTCTAGCAGCCTGTCTTCAGGCTTATCAATCTGCCTTCTGCTTGATCAGTTCTGCTATAAAGAGACTGATAAAGAGACTGATGGATTCTTCAATTGCATTTTTCAACTCTAGAAATTTTGCTTGATTCTTTTTAATGATTTTAATCTCTTTATTAAAATATCTGATAGAATTCTGAATTCCTTCTCTGTGTTATCTTGAATTTCTTTGAGTTTCCTCAAAACAATTATTTTGTATTTTCTGGCTGAAAGGTTAAATATCTGTTTTTCGAGGACTGGTCCCTGGCACCTTATTTAGTTCACTTGTCTGGTCATGTTTTCCTGGATGGCATTGAGGCTTGTAGTTGTTCTTCAGTGTCTGGACATTGAATAGTTAGGTATTTATTGTGGTATTCACATTCTGAGCTTGCTTTTGTTTGCTTTTCTTGGGAAGGCTTTCCAGATATTCAAAGGGACTTAGGTCCCAAGCCCCAATAACATTTTTTTTTCCCCAGACTCATGGAGGTACCACCTTGGTACTCTTGGGGATAAGATCCAGAAGAATTATCTGTACTACCATGCAGAGACTCTTGCTCTTTTCCCTTACCTTCTCCCAAAACATATAGAGTCTCCCAGTCTTTGCTGAGCCACGTGGAACTGGGAGTGTCGTGATGCAACCACCCTTGTGGCCACCACCACTTAGACTGTACTGGGTCAGACAGTACAGCATCAGACCTGAAGCCAACACAGCACCGGCCCTTACCCATACCCCATTTTTCTGGGTGGCAAGCTCCCCCAGGCCGTGGACATATCCAGAGATGCTGTCTTGGAGCCAGGGATTAGAGTCAAAATCTTACCAATTTACCTGATGTTTGTTCTACTGCAGCTAAGCTAGTACCCAAACCACAATACAGATTTCTTCTCACTCTTCCCTCCCCCTTTCCACAGGCACAGAGCCTCTCCCTGTGGACACCACCACCACCAGTCCATGGTGGTTCTACCATGCTACTACTGATATTCACTTAAAACCCAATGGATCTTTCATCACCTTTTGGTGACCACTACCAGACCTGGGAATCACCTTGTGGGCAGTGGGCTCCCCTCTGGCCTGGGACAGTTCCAGAGATGCTGTCCAAGAGCCTAGGCCTAGATTCAGGGACCCCAGAGGCTGCTTGTTGGTCTACCCAACTGTGGCTGAGCTGGAGCTTAGGGTGTAAGACAAAATTTCCTTTATTTTTCCCTCTGATTTTTTTCAAACAAAAGGAGTTTTTCTTCATAGTCACCACAGCTAAGAATATTCTTGGTCTCCCCTGACGCCAGCTTGTCTCAGAGCCCAAGGTCCACAGTGTACTTCCTGGGTATTGCTGGTGGTTATTCAGGTCCAAAGCATTCTTTATTCAGAGATGATGACTCTTGCCATGACTGGGTCCTTCTCTTCAAGGCAGTTGGTTCCCTTTTGAACAAGGATGTGTCTAAGAAATGTTGTCAGGGAGCTAGGTCCTGGAATGAGATCCTTACAACAATGCCTCATGCTCTATCCTATTGTGCCTGAGCTAGTATTCAAAATGCAAGACAAAGTCCTCTTTATTCTTTTCACACCTTCTTTTAGAAAGAAGAAAATAGTCACTTTTGTTGCTACAAGTTGCACTACCTATGTTGGGGGGGGGGGGGATGGCACAAGGCCTCCCTTAACCATGCCAGTTGGTGTCTCCCTACATCATGTGCCACCCAAGTTTACTGGTTCTAAACTCAGCTTACTATTGGGAATTGCCTAGAAATTGAATCCAGTCCTGTGTCTAGACTGCCTTTCAAGTTTGTGTAGGATTTCAGAGCATTCCAGCCTGTAGTGAGATTGCCAAGAAATTCAAAAGTTCCAACTGCTGGGATGGATAATACCCCTCTGGTTAGTGCTTGTCCAAATGCTCCCTCTGTGCATGATAGCTAGCTGAACCAGCATGGCATTTTTCTCTGCCGTGACAGGGCACCATCAAGTTCAGTATAAAATCCCCTAGTTGGGGAGCTAGCTCGCTCTCCCCAAAGTGTACAGATTTTCCTTCTTTCACATGGCCACTGCTGAGGAATGTGGGAGTGGTGGCATCAGCAATTCAAGGCTGTCTCTCCAGAATTCTTCAATGCCTCTTTCCATGATATGAAGTTAAAACTGGATATTGTAATTGCTCACTTGATTTTTGGTTCTTGTGAAATGCTTTTCTATATGCAGAAAGTTGTTAAAATTTGCTGTCCCAGCTGGGGTGATGAACAGTGTAGGCTTCTATTCGGCATCTTGTTCTGCCCCTCTTACCTTTTTCTTATTTCCCCTCTGAATCTGATCATAACTAGATCATATTCAAAGTCTTTTTCACTTTAAAAATTAGAAAAAAACCATTTATATATCCTTATATTACAGAATATTTAAATAAGATTTTTGAGGTTTGCAACATTAAAAAGATCTAATTCAACTCATAGGTTAATCAGCTTTCAAGATGGTGCCCAATATTCCCTACCCCCCAAAATTCATGGCTTTGTAGTACCTTGTCTTTACATTGTACCAGTTTGGATCTGTATGACCAAAAGGTTACAGTAGAAGTGATGGTATGTCACTTCTGAGATTAGGTTATTAGAGCATTGTGGCTTCCTTCTTGAGCATGTTCTCTGGTTTTCCCCTTGGATAGCTCACCATGAGGGGTGTGAACTACCATGTCATGACTAGCCTGTGAAGAGGCCCATGTGGAAAGCAACAAAAATTTCCTTCCAGTAGCTGCATGAGTGATTTTAGAAGATCTTCCAGTCCTAGATGACTTCCATCCTAGCTATTAGCTTGAATACAACCTCACGAAAGATTCTGACCCAGAATCACCCACTTGAGCCATTCCCAGAATCCTGACCCTGAAAACCTGTGGGGTAATAGATATTTGTTGTTATAAGTGGCTATGTTTGAGGGTAATTTGTTAACAGCAATAGGCAAGAAAGAAAAGAACAAGACCTTCAATTTCACACCCTTCATAGTAAATCAGGATCAGTGTCTAAGTGTGGATAATCAATGGCACCTGGTCCAGGAACAAATCATTTTGCTATCAAAGAAAATTTTTTCTTATACAGATGTCTGTACTCATACATATAAGGATAACTAAATTCCAAAATCTCAGGAAATTTTTGAGCCTTTCTCAGGGGCTCACAGAGTCTTCTATGCTCCTTAGATGTGTACATGCTCCCACTATGTAAACATCTAGCTAAGGTATATTACAGTTATTCTTTGTCTATTTTAATTTCTAGATTATTTCTTAAGGATAGGGCCTGTCTTTTGTATTCGTGGAGCATAAGTACTCAATGCAATTCCTGGTATCAACTAGTTACTCAACATATAGTAGCCAAATACATATCTGAATTATTATATTGTAGGTTCAATGAGATCCAAAAATAGAATATTTTAGATGAAATAAAAGTGTTATAGTAAGTGCAGGTGAGAGCAAAAGAAAGTGGAAAGTCTTGAAGTATATCTTCCAGACTTGATGTCTATTAAGAGTCAAATCCTCCAGGTGCTATGTCTCCCTGCTTCAGACAGTCCTGAATGTATATATGCTGACAAAACCTACTTTGCAATTTTCTACTTTGCTCTTGCGATCACTCTTCTCTTGACATATTTCCTTAGCTATACCTGTGTGATTCAAGAATGTATTTAAAGAAGCCCCTTTATGCCAGTCCACATTGCGTAATAAAATACTTTAGAGACAATTGTACCATACACATTTCTGCTGGGCTATCCAGCAGTGATGGTGTAAACCACTAATGAATCCTTTTGCTTTTCGCCCTGGAGACCAAATGCACATCTGTTGCCAGACACCTTGGTGTATAGCACATTTAAAGTAATCCAAAAACCACCAGAAAAATGGAACCATTCCAGCTGCTCTCCACCTTTGCTAAAAATGTGTCAATCATTTTTCTTGATATGGTAGTGAAAAGACAGATATGCAGATGTCAAGGTCAAAATAAGTTGAAGTTGTATTTTATTTATATAGAAAAAAATAAAATCTGATACACTCCACAATGTTTTTGGTAAGTTTCTTTGTCCTAAGTAGATTCAGTGGTTATCTGGCCATGTATTTCCAAAGTTGGGTTTTAATATCTATTTGAGTTAATAATTGATAAATACTTTGATTTATAATTATCATCACCTCCAAAGAACTGCAGTTTCCTTGCTTAAATGGAAGAATTAAAAATCGTGTTCCAGTTAATAGCTGATTTCTGTGTTGGATGCAAATATTACTCCAGTGATTTATTTCATTATTTAGATAATCTTCACCTGCAATAAACTTTAGTCCCAGGCAGCTAATGTTCCTATAATGATTTTTGAGAGAAGCTAATGTTAGAAGCCTCTAACCATATTTGCAAACAAGTCCATGTATCATGATACTCAAATGATTGTTCCAGGGAAGCCAATGACTTTGGTGACTTTTGTGGCATAGATTTCAGACAGTAATTTTTAGAGAGCATAAAGACTGATTAAGAAGAAGAGAAACTAACCAGGTATTCCTACAGTCTCATATTTTTAAATGCCTTGTAAGATAATGATCTGCATACCATACAACTACAGTGATCCTAAATTACTTCATCTAAAGTCAAGGTGGTAACATTAAGTATCAGATTTTATTTGTATTTGTTTTACATGTTATTTAAAATCAGTGTTGAGGGAATAGGTCACTCATTCTGAAAGAATAATGGATGACAGAAAATTACATAGAAATTATTTTCAGAGTGTTTTAAATTCATTGGTTTTATATGTATGAAAATTGCTCTCCAAGCAATTAAATGAATGTGACATAGACAAACATTTGGCTAAATATAGAAGGAATGCCTGTTTTTAAAAAATATGTATAAGCCTACATTTCCCACACTTTCTTTGCTTTAAATGGTGAACCAAATATGTTTAGCATTTCCAAATTAAAAGCCACAATTATTTTCTCTATGGTTCAGTTTCTTACCAGAATTATTTACTGACAGTATGAAAACAAACACTTTTTCTTCTTAACACAATGAAAGGCAAATGGAGGCCTATTTCACTGGGTTTTAGAAATCAGTTATAGTGTCTGAGCTCTTTTAAGTTTGTGTGTTTCTGTGTGTATGTTTTTATGCTAATGGTTTCTCTTATAAAATGGAAAATTGCTTATTCTAACACTTGAATTGAGAATAAATCCATTATATTGAAAATATGAGGTCATTTGGATACTAATGACCTGTAACTTCATTTTTGATTCAAAAATGTCCTCTGAATTTCATACAAGCAACTGTGTATTTGGTATTGCCAACTAGATGATTAAGTCTGCTTCAAACTAAAAATATCCAAAATCAAACATATGCTGTCCCTGCCCACTTCTCTCCTTCTCTAATCAAAGCATTCAGACAACTTTTGTGTCTTCAAAGTATTGTCTCTGCCTAAATACTCATGCTGCCTTCCAGTTTTTTCACTTTCTACTGTCTGAGCTATCTTTTAAAGATGCAAATCTCCTTGAATAGGTTCTTCATATCCCTTTTAAGTTGTATTTCTAGGTATTTATTATCTTTGTAGCAATTACGAATTTGGAGTTCACTCATGATTAGGCTCTCTGCTTGTCTATCATTGGTGTATAGGAATGCTTGCGATTTTTGCGTATTGATTTTGTATCCTGAGACTTTGCTGAAGTTGCTTATCAGCTTAAGGAGGTTTGGGGCTGAGATGATGGGGTTTTCTAAATATACAATCATTATCTGCAAACAGA
Organism: Ateles fusciceps; assembly: GCA_036589455.1. NCBI lineage: Eukaryota > Metazoa > Chordata > Mammalia > Primates > Atelidae > Ateles > Ateles fusciceps. Next base: position 3,994,623 of record JAZHEH010001685.1, on the reverse strand, counting down.
TACAATTTGACTTGCTCTCTGAATATCCTTTATTTCTTTCTCTTGTCTGATGGCCTTGCCAGAACTTCCAATACTATGTTGAAAAGGAGTGGTGAGAGAGAGCATCTTTGTTTTAGGCCAGTTTTCGAAGGGAATGCTTTCAGCTTTTGCCCATGCCGTATGATATTGACTGTGGCTTTGTCATAAATAGCTCTTGTTATTTTGATATGTGTTCCATCAATATCTAGTTTATTGAGAGTTTTTAGCATAAAAGGATGTTGAATTTTATTGAAGGCCTTTTCTGCATCTATTGAGATAATTATGTGGTTTTTGTAACTGGTTCTGTTTATGTGATAGATAACGTTTATTGAAGAAACAGTCCTTTCCATATAATCAATGCATATACTTACATTTTTTGTTTAAATATACTTATTAATTTGTAGTATAGTTACTGTGTGATCAATTGTATATTACTAAAAATTATAAGGAAAACTCCACCCAGGGATATTTTTAACACCTCAATCTTTAAAGTCACAAGAAAGTAAAATTATACAAATACGTAGTTATAATGTCTGTTGTGAAGAATGACATATTGATCAATAAAAATTTTTCAAGCATGAAGAAAAAAGATGCAAATCTGATCATGTGTGGTGTTCTGGGATTTCAGATGTTCCTCATTAAACAGTTTCCCCAGGAGTAACCTTTTCTCTTCACTCAGATTTGCATCAAAGATGAATCTTGGACACTGACATTCAAGGGTCTCTTCTGCAGCACTCTTACAAAATGGGTAGCAGAAGCAGACCAGATCCAGTCATAATGTCAGATGACTGCCTGAGAAGTGTGTCCATCCAGGGACCATTCTCAGAGTTTGGGAAATTCTTCCCCCTTTGTTATGCCTGTACTCAGTCCTGATCAGTTGCCAGCTCTTATATATACATATATGTATATATAAAATAACCTCTTTATTGTACTCTATATCAGGAATTGTACCTTAGCATTTGTATTGAAGTTGTTTTGTTTCCTTGAAATTCCCCAGGCCATGATTGGAAATTCCCAAGCCATGTTGTATGATACTGCTAAGTGACACATAACATTAGCCCTGCTAGATGTTTGACAGACACCTATGGCTATCATTATTCTTATAATCGTGGTATATCTCTTACAGTTTACTAACTACCTCATGCTATTGGGTCAAATACTGTCACTCAAGTTTGAGATATGTTTTTTGATGATTCTTAGGTTCTCTTACTTTTGCTTAGTGCGTAAAGGTAAAGACCATGCATGTACAAGTTCAGAATGCCAGGCTTACCTTGAAGTCTTCTTCTCTTTATCTTTTGGCTTGTAAAGGGGAGTTAGTAATAGGTGGGGGAGGACCTTGCTCTTAGACGAGGGCTGGTCTCACAGTCTCCCTCTTTAGCAGGAAACAGTACATCTTAGGGAGGGTATGAAAGTAAGAACTATTCTCATAGCAGACTTTTAGTTACCTGCAAATCAAGTAAGAGATAGGTTTGACATAAGCTAATTCCCATGGCATCAGCAAAGACCAGGGAGCATACTCCCAATGAGACAAGATTCTCCATAGAAAAGGCACAAGGTGTTCTCTTCATGTGAGATTAATTTGCTATAGCTGAAGTTCAATAAGTTTTTATTGGATATTTCCAGCTTTTTGAGTCTCTTCTTCATTATGAGTAATTATTCAGAATTCTTTCCTCAATTTTATGCCCAGAGGCTTCGATTAATTAGTTAATAATCTGGGAATTAGTGTAAAGGGTTAATTTACCTGATATTAAAAAAAGCCAGGTACCTCACTATTGATCTTTCCTCCATGACTGCATCATATTAATAACTTTAAATTGCCATTAAGAAAAACAAATCTTACAATGCCTATGACTCTTTAAACTTTGCAAGCAGTTCTATGCTTCCTTTAGCTTCCACACTCTTGCAAATGCCATTACCCTTTACGTATATTTTCCCTCTCCTCTCATCTAGTTAGTGTATCCTTCAGGTCTCCAGTTTAAGTCATTTCCACGTCTGATATCATGTTTCCATATAGTATGTGTCAGAGCACTCTTCTACAAAAAATTATTCACTGCTGTGTTTATATATGTGTTTTCTAATGGATGTCCATCTCTACCATTAGAATGCAAATTTCATGAGGCATGGGCCGTGTATATTATGTTCATAGCACCTTGTGCAAACTAGTGCTCAATAAATATTTGCTAAATAGATCTATTAATTTAAGCAAAAGAACAACAAGTAGTTGGATACTATAAATCTTTAAACATGCTTATAATATGGAAAAATGTAATATCTGTACTCAAAGCAAAAGTATTTCTTATAGGCAGTTAAATACTAAAAAAATAAGTGCCCTATTATTTACCATTTTAAAAATGCTGATTAGAATATGAGACAATAAAATGGAAATTATCAGAATTGTCCAAATAATGAAGCATCCTATTGTTAACCTTCATGTATGAAGTTATATTAACTGTTTTCATGTCTGAAAATAAAATACAGGCATAAAATGTTTCTACCAAATCCAACTGTTTTCAAAATGTTAGTGCTGTGAATGTCTCTATTTCACAGGTTTCATCAAAGACTGCAGTGAGTAAAACATTTATGTCATTTAAGGTGCATTGACAGAGGACTCCAGTCAGGGTTTATCTTCATATTAAAATTATGCTAAGAAAAATCTTTTTATAAAAGATGTGTAAATCTGTATTAGAGAGACACACAATATAAACTTTACATAATCCACTTTGTGAATCAGTATTTTGTAAGACTGTTTTCATGAAAGACAGTTTTGAGCACTATTCTCTCCCTTCAATGAGGAAAAATTAGATAAATGTATGTAGGGCATTTGAAAAGCTAATTCATCTGGACTATTTCAGTTTTATGATAGCAGAAGCCAAAAGGCATTTCAACAAAGAGTACTTTTTTTCTGCTTTCCTCTTCTGTGTTAAGGATTCATTTCACAATACCATTGAAGCCTATTTCAATACACAACCAAATGTTCAAGTGAATTATGAAGTAACATTTAATGTCAAAAAAAAAAGGCATTGTTCAGTACAAAATCAATTGCCTAGTCAAGTTAAAGACATATTTTAAATCTGATTACATTAGATGGCAACTCTAATGAGAACATGTAACAACTATTATTCTGTTAGACATAATTTCAATCACCACTGTCAAACATCATTAGTTTTAATTGCTTGGGGGATTTAGAAATTCATTTTTATGAAATATTGTTTTGTGAATACTGGGAAGAGTTTTTTATTTGTTTCCCATAATTAGCATTAGGAAGGGAAGAAAGGTGTTGCAATCTACCAAATTATAGAAAGTAAGAAAGGCCAAGGTAACAGCTATGCCAACAGCAAATTGAATTCTAGGAATATATAAAATGGTCTTTAAGAAGAAGTTGAGCACTATATCAGAGATAAGGTAATTATTTGGTCATATTATAAAATGAGAGAAATCACTAAGATTAAAATAGAATTCCTAGATTAATAAACCAATACTTAAAAAATGATGCCTGTTTTTTGGCGAGTAGTCAGTAATACTTATATGAATGAAATGAACATTACAGATGTTATAATACTTGTATCTTCTAATGTTAAAGCTACATTAGTCCTGTCAAGCCAATAGAATAACAGTTTTATGTCATTCAAGAAAAATAATTTCTTACAAATACAAGTACTAATATAGTTTGTTATATATCATTTAGAATTTGACCAAAATGCTACTACCTGATAATTTGGCACTATTTAACAATATAGAACTTTAAAATTTTTATTTCTTAAGTGTTTGAATTTGCTTAATTCTCAAATCTCTTTGTTTTTCACTTTCTCTTACTCTTTTCTATGTACTTGATAGGTGATAGCATTCAATTTATTTTTAGGAACAGCTATAAATTGCCTAACAATTTCTGCCCATGTATTTTTTTATTACTAAACTAGACTGTTTCCCACAGAGAAAGATATTGTGTTATGACTAAGTGGTGTGTGAAACAAAAAATAGGGATATTGATTTTTTAAACTTGAAACCCACCATTTTAGAAAAGTAAAGAGGTTGACATCTAAGCACAATATATTCTCTCATTGCTGGTGACCACAACTCCCAATTACAAAACGAGGTTGTCCCAGGTTCCATTATAAATTTCCTTCTGAGTTTATAGGTCAGCTATAAAACATATTCTGAAGCAGAAACACAACACATGGGGATTTGGCTTGGGAGAGCTTTGTTTTTAATGCAAATTTAGTTTGAATTGGTTCAGCTATTTCTAAGTGACAGGACAGTAATAATAAATGAATGTGGGGAATGCAACAAGTCTTTTTTGTGTTTCTGCAACTAGGAAATTAATTTCTATTCTAAAATATAATTCTTCAGGTTGTTGATTGGAGACATGATTTTACTTTTTGTGGGAGAGATATTAAAAATTATTATGAAATAAGAAAGAAACCAACAGTTAATCACAGATAATGAAGAATGAGAATACACAGTGTCTCTAGAGCATTTATTTTTATGATTAACAAGTCCCTATGTAGCCTCTGTCAATGTATCGGGTAGATAAATATGTTTTCCGTTAAAATAACTTTGAATACAAAAAATTTATACCAAACCTAGAAGAAATGCAAAATTCTCACTAACATAGATTTTCAGAATTTTGACCTTAAGATAATTTAAAAGTCAATTTAATGTTTACTAAGGTCACCCATCCCATGTAGTCCAGCAGCAATTTCAGCATAATAACTTATCAATGTAACACATATTATAATTTTATGAATGTAATACAATTGGCCCCTGAACAACATGGGTTTGAACAGCACAGGTTCACTTATATACAGATTTTCTTCTGCCTCTTCCACCCCTAGAGAGCAAATTCAACCCTTCCTCTTACTACTCCTCATTGTTAAGACAGTGAATAATAAGATCATTATAATGATCAATTTTCATGAAATGGGTAGTAAATATATTTCATCTTCCTTATAATTTTCTTATTGACATTATCTTTCCTCTAGCTTAATTTATTGTAATAATGAAGTATTCAATAAAAATATATATTGAATGTACAAAATATGTGTTAATTGACTATGTTATGGGTAAGGCTTCTGGTCAATAGTAGTCTATTAGTAACTATGTTTTGGAGGAATCAAAAGTTATCTGTAGATATTTTACTGCATTAGGGGTTGGTGCCATTAATTCCTGTGTTGTTCAGGGGTCAACTATATAATGTTATACTTATGGATATATATTTTTTCAACTTTACTTCTGTATTAGAGTTGTCAATTTGGAAAAACAATATACAAATTACAAAAGTAAAATGCAAATTATAATTTCTCTTTCACTATGAGGTTACATAATGTATAATTTTTTTTCTAGAAAGGGAACTGTTTTGAATTATTTATTTAGTAATCGAGGACAGTTTAACTGTGCCACACTCTTTTTCTCACCCAATAGTGTTGTATCTAACAGGTTGGATTAACATTATAGTCATTGACTGTGAAATAGAGAAGTTTTCAAGGAATAAGAATTAAGCTGATCAGTTTGGTCTCTGAACCTTCAATTTACTGTCTATAATCTTATAGACACTAACATTAATGCCTTTGCAAGTGTGAGGTTTAAAGTCTTTATAGGAGGAAATGAAGAAAGGGTAGCCAAACAAGTACCACCTAAGTTAGAATTTTGCCTGGGTTTTTGTAGATCTATGGTCTTGCTGTCCCTGTATGTCCTGTACTACCTGCATTATCAGCTTATATCTAGTTTTCTGCTTTGTGATCTTAGACATAGCCTGAAATGTATTTAAAATGTGGCTTGGATAACTTCTGCTATCTGATGTTGCCACATGTGCACTGGTTACAATTTCTGCCCTCCCACACTCAGTCAGTAGAGTTTTCTCCTTGTCAGCACTGATTCTGTAGCTTTAACTTTGACATGGATCAGTATAGTGCCTGATTCAAACTTCTATGTCTTCTTGCTACACTCATATCTGGATTTACCCATGAAAAGCCAGTGTGTTGCAAGAAAAGCAAAGGAAAATAATATTTATGTTGGTGTTTTAACTTTTTGGTACAACAGTAGAATCCCAGGACATTGTCAACCTTGATTTATATTTTATATGGGATTTTTCCATCTGTTTTTTTTTTTTTTTTTTTTTTTTTTTTTTTTGAGTAACAATAGCTGTAATTGTTTTCTCTGCAACATCTTTGTACAATCTGTAACCAAGATAGAGAAGCTGTAAGACAAGATGTCAAGTATTTCCTGTCTATTCTCTGGAATCCTTTGTGTAAGATTAGTATTAATTCATTCATAAATGGTTGACAAAATTTTCTTGTGAAATCACTTGCTTTGGAGTTTTCTTTGTAGACACTTTTGTTATATAGTTTGTTGCCCAGAAAATAAAAAAAGATGAGGCAAAACTGATAGTCTGGGTCAGGCTTAGCAGCAAACCACTACTGGGGAAAAGTTTTGGTAGACTTGGAATAGATGTCAAAGTGTTGGAGAAAAATAAGTAATCAGTAAAATTTTGTGAAGCAACAAAATATTTAGGTAAAACAGTGAGCAAATAAAAAGACTGTGACTTTTTATGTGGTCTGGACACTTTACCTTCTCTTTCCAATGGGGCTGCAGTCAGTTCTGGAGTATGACAAATCCATGGCTCAAAAGTGAAGTAGGGAGCTAACCAAGAGGTTTGTTAACAATTTAGAAATCACGCTAGACATTGACAAGGGATTTAGTCACATGGAACTGTGGGCTGGTCTGATATTCCAGGTAAATATTTAGCTTTCTACTTCATAGAATTCTGTAGAATTAGTTAAATACAGAAATAGGGTTGATTTTGCTGCTCAACCAGAAAAGTATTTTCTCTGGAGGAAGAGTACTTACTAAATCTGCAAATACATACACACACACACATACACACACACACACAAGCTTATTAGCAAAACATAGTGATCTTAGCAGAAGTAAACAGTGTAATAAGAAAGATCAGTTAAGTAAAATCAAATTTTCTGCTCAATTTGAACTCATTGGCATGTAAAGTCTACTGTCTTTTTCCTAAGCTGTTTTTATGTAATTAAAGTGAAGAAGAAGATTATATTACAGAGTATGTTTGTGACAGGAAAGGGAGCAAAATGTTTTATGAAAACAAATATATAAGAAAATTCTTTCAATCTAGGATTTTGTTTTGTTTTGGCATAATTTCTTTATATAATAAGCCTTCTGTAGACAGACGATTGGTTCCCACATTTTTCTTCAGGAATTATCTTAAGAACATTTCTTTTTCCACATCTGCAGCATTTTCCAAGTATTTCTGATTTATTTCTTGTGAATTGCATAGAATCTATTGCATAGAATCATCAGAAAATATTCCAAGCAGAAAAAAAATTGCTACTTTGCAAGTAGGTGGATGACTGTAGTTTTGAGATGTCACTTCTACATCAGGTCATTTTGAAGAAGAAATTTATGTTGTTTTTCTTTAATTTTCAGGAAGAAACAAATGAGTTTTCAGTTAGTTCATGTATTGTCTACACAGGTCAATACTCAAATTATATTTTATGTGCCAGCATACTGAGGAAAAGTGAAAAATAATTGCTTACTTTGATGTAATGTAAACTCGATTGTTCAGAGGATTGATAATCTACTTGGGAAGACATAAACTATTGTTTAATTCTTGCTGTTGGTTATTTATGCTTCTATTACAGGCAAGAAAGCTATTTCTCCAGCTCACAGTTACAGTAAAAAGTATAAGGGACAAAAGAAGCATTATTAAAAACTTCTCATCTGAGATTAGATTTTTTTAAGGCTTCTCTTAGCCTATATCATGACCAGACATCTTAGAACTTTTAAATTCATGATCTGTATCCCATTATTAACATAATTTAAATATGGATCTATGGAAAAATGAAGTAGAAATATCTATTTACTTCACTCTGATTTGAGGGAGATTTAAAGTCAAATGTAATTGTTGTAGTATCCAGTAAGAAAAAGTGCTGATAAGAAAGCAATGCACTGAAAAGTATGTACCAGGTAACCACAGGCCAACCACTAGTTCAAGCTGTGATTGGAGACATTGCAGAAGGCTAATGAAAAAGACAGACCTATGTGTAATCCACCACCTACCTAACCTCTCTCTTCATTCCAGCCTTCCTTTTTCAAATGCCACCTGCCATGAATATAATTGGGGCCATAAAGCTTTTCTTTAAGCCCACTAGAGTCAATGTACATTGCACTTGCCAGGCTTCTTGCCTCCTTCAAGAAGCTCTCACCTCTACCTTGGATCCCCTGACTTAGAGTAATTGTTACCCAAAGGACAATTGCGGCAGTGCTACAAAGGCCTTAGTGTAAGGTTGAAGTATAAAAGGTTCCACTTCCTTGTCCCATACTATCTTTAAACTCTCCATAATACTATTAACAAAGTAGTTACAGCTGGATAATCTTTACTGATTATTTAGAGGTGAATGGCTATTTACATCCAAGCATAGCATAAACAAAACAAAGGGAAACAAAATCCCAAGCAAACAAAAGTGCAATGTAATAATTACTACTGTATACCAATATACCCCCTCCCTACACAGGTACTCTCTGATTCCACTCTTTTCTTAGATCTTGATTCATTGCTATTTTCATAGGTCCCTTATCTTTCTAAAATTTTTACAGATCTATTTTCTTCTGGTAGTGGCTTGAATCCTCATAACTTTGCAAGAACATGAATGATTAGTCTCTTTTTATTGTACCAAATAATTCAGATCTCTCTTATTCCATTCATTTAAGATATGTCCAGAAGGCATCATTTCTCTTCACTGAAAGGTTTCATCAGGGTGTTTCCCTCAATAATATAATCTATCTAAATATTGTCACTCCCTTGAAGATAGAAGATGCTAAAGATTGCGTTCAATTCTTTTCTTTTCATATATATATATGTGTATATATACACATATATATGTATACACACATACACATACACACACATATATACACACCCCCACACACACACACACACACACACCCATGCTTGCAGATATATGTATATATAGGTCTAGATGGGTATAGCTCTAGATAATATGTGCATATGGTTATTTGTAAAATAATACACATAGATATGAAGAAACTCTTGTTTATTTTCAAGCACAAGTTGCATCTTAGTTAAATGCTCTTGTGTTTGGGGGAACTATAGGCCAACTTACATGGAGGACTCTTTTTACTGGGCTTCCCACATTTGCAGCAGCTTTTACCTTAAGCATCTTAAACATCAGTGTTTGTCCCCTGAAACTGATGGCTAATAAAAACCTAATTATTCCCATTCTGTGCCCTTTATATGATGTTGTTATGACAATGCACCAACTAATATGGTTTGGCTCTGTGTCCCCACCCAAGTCTCATATCGAATTATAATCTCCATATAGCAGGGGACAGGTCTGGTGGGAGGTGATTGGATCATGGCGGTGGATTTCCACTTAGCTGTTTTCATGTTAGTGGGTTCTCATGAGATCTTATAATTTAAAAGTGTTTGGCATCTCTCCCTTTTCTCTCTCTCTCTCTCCTGCTACACCATGGTAAGACATGCTTGTTTCCCCTTCATCTTCACCATGTTTATAAGTTTCCTGAGGCCTCCCAGCCATGCTACCTGTACAGTCTGTACAACTGTGAGTCAATTAAACCTCTTTTCTTCATAAATTACCCAGTCTCAGGTAGTTCTTTATAGCAGCATGAGAACAGACTAATACATCAACTACGCAAAGCTTCAGAAAGGGAATATATTAACTTTACAGTAATTTTAATTACTTTAAATTAATACATTCTGTTGTGTAAAATGCTTTCATTAAATGTTTATTGAGAACAAAATGAAAGAAGGGAAGAAGAAAAAACGGTTTCCACTTCTTTAGATATTTTGGCTAAAGTGTCTCAAACTTATAGGGACTGTATTATCTCTTTAATAAGGATATTTGACATGTATTTAGTATTTCAATCATGGTTTTGCTCTGTTTGGCATATAGTCAATTTTTCAAGCTCCCTTTCCAAACCATCAGCCATGTCAATCACTATGTCCAGGGGAATGTTTCAGGATGTTGAGGGACACGGATTTTCTTTGAGAAATTTTGCACTCCTGAAAAAGACACAGGCATAATAGGTAAATACCTTCCTTCAAATCCTTATTGTTTTTATTGTGAAAATAATGCCTGCATATTCAGGAGCCGTTCTGCACCCACAAGGTAACAAGCAACAGACAAGTCAATCTGAGCTAAGTCTAGCAGAGCAAAAACAAAAAGAGCATAGATAATTAAAATAACGCTTTCAGAATTCTACCTCCAGACTGTTATTTTTTAGTAAAGTGTTTTTAAGCATTGTGAATGTAATATCCCATTAATGTACCAATTTGTATTCCTAACTGATATATTCTGACAAAGGGGTTTTTCAAGTATAGCTACAAAACTGTTCAGTTCCAAGCTTTTACTCAGGACATCTTTGGAAATACTGACAGAAAAATAAACAACTATCATTTAACCTCAGTTTGTTCTACTATGATTTATAAAGTCCAGTGAAGTCATGACTGACTCATCAGTTTCTGGTACTGTGATGAAAAATTAGGTTCAGTTTCATAAAACATAATTGTTTCTTCATGCACTATAAACTAGCATCTACAATTGGTTTATTTGCCAAGAGGAACTGTTATTTTGATATATTTTAACTGGAAGCAATTGTAGCAATTTTTTTTTCTGCAGATAATACTGAACATTACTTTCTATTCATGTGATTACAATAACTTTGTTAATATTGATATAAATATTGTTTGGATATTAAAATATACCATATTAACATTTTTTCAGGTGAGGTAGAATCAAGAATGTACCGTGTAATTTTTGCTGGTTTTATAGATGTTCAGAGTTAAAACTTTTAAAGGTGAGATTAGAAACATCATAAAGCAAATGAACAATTATGCAAATAATTGCTGTTATACCATTTTAACGATTCAAATTGATGTGAGAATTTGTAGTTTGTTTGAAGTTTATTCATCAGTTGGTTAAAATCAGACTTTATGCATCATACAACTTAATGGCTGTAGATGACATTCATACAGAAAGCAAAATGTAAAATTGAAGGAAACTGCTGTGTATTTTGATTCTTTAGGTCAAAAATAAAGAAAACCACTTTTCAGTGACTGTTCTGAGTATTGTGTTATACATACATAACTTTATCTGAGAATGTGTTCATTTTTCATCATTTCTGAAGAATATTTTTACTGGTTATAGGATTCTGGATTGACAATTCTTTTCTTACAGTACTTAAAACATGAGGTATTTATTTCTGTCCTCCATGGTTTCTTGTGAAAATTCACTGCCATTCACATTGATTTCCCCTATACGTAAAGCATTCCTTTGTTCTTGCTATACTCAGTATTTTTTTCTTTGCCTTAGTTTTTAGAAGTTTTACTATGATGTGTCTTACCATGTACTTATTTGGATTGATTCTGTTGGCAGTTCACTCAACTTCTTGAATCTAAAGATTTATGGCTTTTCCAAAATTTACTAGCATTATTTCTTTGAGTACTTTTTCAATTCCATCCTTTCCTCCTCCTTTTCCTCTCCTTATGCAACTACAATGAAAGGAATGATAGATCTTTTCTTGTAATCCTAAGGTCTCTGAGACTCCGTTCATTATTTTTTCAACCTATTTCCTCTCTGCTACTCACAGATCAGATAATTTCTAATGTTTCTGTCTTCCAGTTTCTGTCTCTTTCATTATGCTGTTTAGCCCACACATTGAGCTTTATTTTTGCAATTGTACTTTTCATTTCTGAATTTTTAATTTGGCTTTTTCCTTTTTATTTCTTTGCTGGAAATCTCCATACTTTGGTGTGTTGCTAAATGCTCACTAACATGTTTTTGTGGGGGACTGCTTTAAAATTTTGTTAGCTGTATCTAACATCTCTGTATTTAGTGTTTAGACTTGTTATCTTTCTCTCAATTAGTTGAGACACTTCTGTTTCTTAGTGTGATGAATCATTTTTATTGAAACATCGGCACCTGGGTATTATTTTTGAGACTGTACATCTTACTAATTTTCAGTTTATTTTCTCTGACACTGCTCCAACAAGGGAAAGAGGGAGGTGCTGCCTTGTTACTGTCAATGGGGTTTAAGTCCAGGCTTTCCTCTTGGCTTCTGTTGACACATTTAGCCTTCTCTGAAATCATTCTAGAGGTGGGCAGAAGATGGAGTGCTTGTGAGTCTCATGATAGCTGAGTGCGGATAGAAGTCTAGACTATCCATGGAAACTGCTACTGGTGTAGGTGGGATTGGTCCCACAGGTTTTATTTTTTAGTTCTTCTTTTCCTGTGGCATTTGGTTGAGAAGAGTAGTTATTGTCTAAAACTTTTCTCTAATGCCAAGCTTCCTCTTTTCTAGTTTTTTTGGTAATAAACAGCTAGATATATTTTTGTTTTTTGGTTTTGTTGTTTCTTGTTGTTGCGTGCGTGTGTGTGTGTGTGTGTGTGTGTGCCGTGTGTGTGTGTTTTCATTAGAATTTCTGTGTGGCTGGCTTATTTAACACTAGCCTTAAATGTTTATGGAAAAAAGCAAATCTAGGAAGCTCACTGTTACGGGATCTTTGAGGGTGTTTCTTTGCTGGCCGGAAACCTCTGACCAGTTGCGCCTCTCCCCAGTTTTGCTCAGGCCTGCTGGGTCCACTTGGCCTGGCAGGCTGCACTCAGCTCTTGCTACTGACCTGGATCTCATACTTCCAAAGAGATGAGTGGAGTGGCAAGGGGTGTGAGTGAGAAGGCATGGGGTCATACACACAATCTGCTGCAGTGGGGCAGGTAGCTCCAGGTGCCAGCACATTTGCCAGTTCATTACAAGGCTGTGGCTTGACCAGGTGTACCACAAGCACCTTCTGTGGCTGGCACCGGAGAATGTGATGGTGTCTGGAAGTTTGGAGACTCCAGGAACTTCAGGGGTCCAAAGTGAGAGTCACAGTGTTTGCTGGGGGAGCTTGCAGGTCTGAGCTCCCCAAAGGGCCACAGCTCTTCTCTCCTCTCTTCTCTCCTTGTCACCCGCAATGTGATGAACAAGAGGCATGTTTCAGTTCTGTTTGTATTACAGCTCTTTTAGCCCCTCCATTCAGTGGCTCCCAAGTTCTTGTCCTGCATCCAGGAAGAATGAGGTACAGAGACAAGTGGAGAGTATGCAAGACAGCAGAGCTTTCTTGACTGATAGAACAGTTCAGAGGAGACCCAGAGTGAGTAGCTCCTCTCCTGTCCTGCAGAGAGGCAGCTCTTCTCTGCAGCTGGTCACCTCATTATTTCCTCAGCTCTCAGCAGATAGGAGACCCCAGAGTGGGAAGCTCCTCTCTGCAGTTGGTCATCCTATTGTCTCCCAGTCACCTTTCCATCCTGTCTTGGAGTCTTGCTGAGTCTGGGGGTGTCTACGGCCTCAGAGGGGGAGGAAGTGCATGCTGATTGATCTATGGGTAGCCATGGGCAAGCCCAGGGAAAAGCACCACATGTTCCCACTCCTGTCCTTGAGACTGGCAGCCTGGCCCCCAGCTTTCACATCTTCCCCACAGCCTTCACACCTTCCCTGGTTTGAAGTTGGGTCTTCATAGGGACCCACACTCTTCTGCCCTGAAGCCTTTCAGTCTCCTGCTGCTGTTCATGGTGCCAGGCTGTTTATGTCAAGGGCCATCTGGAGCCCAACACTGGGCTGTTTTCAGGCCCCCAACACCCTTGGTCTCTCTCCCATACTCATCAGTGCCCAAGTCTGGAGAGGGCTGAGGTAGCAGGGGGCTGGCGTGTTAGTGCTGCCTGAGCATCCACACACCCAGCCAGGCTGCAACAGCACCCGGGCTTGACCCCATCCTTGCTCTGAGATTGGAGTGCATGCCAGGAGCTGGGAAAGGCCAAGGAGCCAGAGCAGACACCTTCAAGCCTGTAGCAGGGAAGGGGGGGGGCCTTCCCCGCCCCACAGAGTGCAGACATACCTAGGTCTGCTGCCACAGCTCAATAAGGAGCTGCACCCAGGAAAGCAGGGTTCCTGCCTGCTTCTAGCACCCAAGAGGGAGGCCCAGGTCCACAGCCACAACTTGAGCTGCTGGAGCCATGCCGGGAGGGTGGGGACTGCTACCTACTCCTGGCTCCTGTGGGTTCTGTGGAGGGTGGTATCTCCCTCCCCAGGCCCAGCTCTGCCCCAGGACCCCTGTCTGCCCGCCCCTCCATTCAGGACTTCACTGCACCCCCACTGATGGGCAATTTGGCCTGGCCCCATCATGGTAGCTCTGAGGGCTCCCAGGTCGGGCTCCGGGGACTGTCTGCCTCCTTCCCGTGCCCTCCCTGCAGTGGTGGCAGGCGACAGTGGTGACATGGGGCCAAGGTCCAGAGTGGCAGGGGCTCCTGACCTGACAGTGGGTCTTGCCAGGCTGCACAAGGGTGGGGGTGGCAGAGTCAGCTGCCTCCAGGATATGGGGCACAGGGCACAGGAGTCCCACCACTGCCACTGTTGCTTCCACCCCTAGTGCCATGGCAGTGGTGGCTCTGGACAGCCCACCACTGCCATCATCACTACCTCATGATTTACTGAGTTCTGAGATCCCTAGCATGTCTACCATCTCTCCACCTTTCAGTCTTCTTAGTTTGATTTTACATACACTATGCAGAGTTTTTAGTTGTACTTAGCAGAGGGAATCGGGAGAAATGCATCTATATACCTTCCCATAAGCAGAAGTGAATTTACTTTATCTTTTTAAATTTACTGAACGGTGTTCTGTTGTATGGACAGATCCCCATGTCTTCATTACTCAATTTTTGTTGTTTCTAGTTTTTGACATACACAAATAAAGCCATATTAAAGACATAGATCACAGGATTTTGTCTGAAAAAAGCTTTTCATTCTGTTAGTGGTGGAAGAGATCTGAGCTACCGTGATTCACCAGCAGTGAATCCACACAGGTCTGAAGCAACCTCAATTCTTGCCTCCTCAGAAGAAATAATTTGACTGAGGACCATAAGGCAGAAGAAGAGATCGAGGCAAGTTTCAGAGCAGGACTGAAAGTTTATTTAAAAGCTTTAGAACTGTAAGGAAAGGAAAGAAAAGAAGGAAAGTACAACTTGGAAGAGGGCCAAGCGGGTAACTTGAGAAACCAAGCGCACAGCCTGACCTCTTGACTTGGGGTTTTATACATTGGCAGACTGCTGGGGTCTCGCCTTGCTTCTCCTGACACCTGAGATATTATTGGGAAGCTGCTGATCAGTTTCAGGTGTTTTCTATTAAGAGCCCGCCTTTCCCTGGCACTGGCTGTAACCAATTATTACTTTAGAGAAACAGTTACCAACCACCTGACCATCACCTGATGGTTACTCATCACTCCTGGTGCATGGTGTAGGGAAGCCCTCTCCTGCCTTGCTTATCCCCCACACAGCCACTGCAACAATTCTACTTTGGTAAGTACCTTAAAATGAGATTGCTATGTCATATGGTTAGTATATTTTTTAACTGTAAGAAACTACCAGGAGGCTGAGGCAGGAGAATCACTTGAGCCCAGGCAGTAGAGATTGCAGTAAGCCAAGGTCACGCCACTGCACTCCAGCCTGGATGGAGTGAGACTCTATCTCAAAAAAAAACTGCCAAACTGCTTTCCTAAGTAGTTATGGCATTTTTAATCTTCTAAACCACACATTACGTATCTCGTTGTTGTGTATCTTTTTATTTTTAGCACTTATATTTCCACAATTTTTTTAAAAAATTACCCACTAATAAATGTGGCAAATTGCTTAGCGAAGATATTCAGAAACACATATGCATCCTGGAAAAAAATTGTGAAATTGAACACTATTTTTCCTAAAATTATAGTATAGTTTCTTATTCGTTTACATCATATATTGGTATCTTCTAAGGGTACTTTTATATAAGAATTCTTTTCTTTTTTACAAATTTATTATGAAAATTTTTGTATTTTTATACTGTCATTAATGAAATACATTTCCCATTTTTATTTATAGGAATTTATTCTTAGAGTAGAAGAGAATCATTAGTTGGTAATTTATCTTGTATATACCTTGCATGGTTTGGAATATTTGTTAAACTCTGATAGATTTACTTTGCTAAGGCTTCTTGAGTTTTATGAAATACAATATTAGGAGCAAAAAAAATCTTTTAGGTTTTTTATATGTTATGTCAATTATTTTGCTTTTTCTTATTTCTTTTTCCAAAATTTATCAGCACAATTTTTTAAACTTTCAGTTTGTATGTACATAAGTGTGTATGTTTATAGGGTGCATGAGATATTTTGATACAGTTATACAATGTGTAATAATCACATCAGAATAAATGGGGTATCCACCTCAAGGATTTATCATGTCTTTGTGTTATCAACATTCTAATTGTACTCTTAGTTAGTTTAACATGTACAATAAATTATTATTAACTGTAGTCATCCTATTGTGCTATCAAATACTGGATCTTATTCATTTGTTCTAACTGTATTTTTTTTAAATATAATAACCATTCCCTGTGCCCCTCAACCCCCACTACCCTTCCCAGCCTTTGGTAATAATCATCCTAATCTTTGTCTCCATGAATTCAATTATTTAATTTTTTAGCTCCTACAAATAAGTGAGAACATGCAAAGTTTGTCTTTAGGCACCTTCCTTATTTCACTTAACATACTATCCTGTATACACATGCCATATTTTCTTTATCCATTCATCTGCTGATGGACACTTAGGTTGTTTCCAAATTATAGCTACTGTGAATAGTGCTGCAATAAATATGGCAGGGCAGATATTTCCTTTCTATGGGTTCTATACATAGCAGCAACATTGCTGGATCATATGCTAGCTCTTTTTTGAGATTTTTTGTGGAACTTCTAAACTATTCTCTACAGTGGTTGTACTAATTTACATTTCCACCAACAGTGCAAAAGGATTTCCTCTTCTTTACATCCTTGTCAGTATTTGTTATTACTTGTCATATTGATAAAAGCCATTTTTACTGGGGTGAGATTATATCCCATTGTAGTTTTGATTTGCATTTCTCTGATAATCAGTGATGCTGAGCATCTTTTCATATACCTGTTTGCAATTTGTATAGTCTCCTTTTGAGCAATATCTTTTTAGATCTTCTGCCCATGCTTAAATCAGATTATCAGATTTTTTTCCCCCTGTCGAGTTGTTTGAGCTCTTATATATATGTTGGTTATCAGTCCCTAGATGCGTTATTCACAAATGAATTCTCCCATTCTATGAGTTGTGTCTTCACTTTGTTGTTTCCTTTGCTGTGCAAAGTGTTTGGACTTGATCCTGTTTTCCATTTGTGCTTTGTTTGCCTGTGGGGTATCAACAAACCAATAAATTTTTGTTTACTCCAGTGTCCTGCAGTGCTTCCCCAGTGTTTACGTTTAGCAGTTTCATAGTTTGAGATCTTAGATTGAAGCCTTTAATCCATTTTGAAACATTCCCAGCACCTCAAAAATTACCTATGCTTTTGCAAGTAATTCTTCCCTCTGTACCTGCTTGCAGAACATTACATATGTAATTTTTGTCTCTAAATTAATTTGAATTTCATATAAATGTGCATTGAATTCAAATATTATATGGTCCTTTGTGTCCAGCTTTTTTCACTTAGTATATTGTTTATAAGACCTATTGATGTTGTTGCATGTGTTTATTGTTGGTTGATAATGTTTATTGATAATTAGTATTCAAATGCATTATTTATTGCATACTATTGATGTGCATTTTACTTGTTCTTGTTTTGGATATTACAAATAAAGTTATTATAAACATTATGTGTAAGTCTTCTTGTACATATATTTTTAAAAATGTATACTTAAGTATTGCCTAGTTTTGAGGCCATTTAATGGAACTTTTATAATTTTATTTGGTAGTATATGGTGATGCAATTTGTAAAAAGAAATCTTAAATAATGCTGCCTTGTGCAACTTAATAGTTTTTAGTAGCTATTTTGTGGCTTTCTTAAGATTTCCCATTTATAAAAACTTGCTACTGAAAAAAAGAAAGAAAAAGAAAAATTCACTTCTTTTGACAATCTGTGTAATATATAATTATTTGTCAAATTTATTTTTGCTTAGTACACTGAGTAAGATCCCTGCACAACGTTGAATAGCAGCAGCAAGGGTTGACATCCTTAACTTATACATTTTAGGTGGAAAGATACAGTATTTTGCCACTAGTGCTAGTTTGTGGTTTTATCAAATGCCCTTTATTAGCTTGAGGATTTTTCTTCTATTCTAAGTTTGTATAAATGAATGTTGAATTTTGTCAAATGCTTTTCTGCATCAAATGAAATCATTATGTGCTTATATTCATTTTGATTCTGTTTATATGGTGAAATAGTGAATAAATCTTGCTTAAATACACCTTACATGAATAGATAGCATATTTTTATCTTGTGGAACTTAATTTACTGATATTTTCCTAGGAATATTTACATGTGTGCTCTTAAATGATAATGGTCTATACTGTTTTTCTTATACTATAGTGTCTTACTTGGTGTCAGATGGCAGCTAATGGCCCCATTAAATGAGTTGGGAAGTGTTTTCTGCTTCCTTAATACACTTGGACATTTAGTCAACAATGAATGCTAGATTTTATTAGTTGCTCTTTTGAAATATTTCAATTATTTTTTAGTATAAATTATATGACAAATTTTGGTCCCGATGTATTATTTTCTTAATACACTACTGTATTCTGTTTGCTAACATTTCATAATTTTTTAATCTTTGTAATCCTAATTAAGATTTGAAATTAGTGTCCTTTTGTGACATTAATGTTTTTAGGTTTTAATATTAACTAGAATTGTGCATATAAGTTAAACGTGTTTTTCTTCTTAATTAAGGGTTTTACAGCAGAAATTTTATTATCTGAATATAATTTGCTATGTCACATAGATTTAGTTTTGTCATGTACTTCATTTTCTAGTTTTTATATTTTTTTATTTCTTCCTTGATGCAATTATATAGTGTCCATTTAAATCAATAATTGTATTAA
Organism: Ateles fusciceps; assembly: GCA_036589455.1. Taxonomy (NCBI): domain Eukaryota; kingdom Metazoa; phylum Chordata; class Mammalia; order Primates; family Atelidae; genus Ateles; species Ateles fusciceps. The sequence goes on along the minus strand of JAZHEH010001685.1, from coordinate 3,975,649 downwards.
TTACTTTTTATTATCAATTTCTAAATATATTTTTCTTGACCACACAAGGTTGCTTGTAATATTGCATATATTTGGACTTTGTAAATGTGTTCTTTGTCTTTGATACATGGTCACATTTTGTTTCTGTTTTTGTTCTTTTGAGATACAGTCTTGTTGTGTCACCCAGTCTGGAGTGCAGTGGCGTCACCTTTGCTCATTGCAACCTCTGCCTCCTGAGTTCAAGTGATTCCCTTGCCTCAGCCTACCGAGCAGCTGAGATTACAGGCTCACACCACCATGCCCTGCTAATTTTTGTATTTTGAATAGAGGCTGGGTTTTGCCACCTTGGCCAGGCTGGTTTCGAACTCCTGGTCTAAAGTAATCACCCACCTTGGCCTACTAAAGTGCTGGGTTTATAGGCATGAGCTACCATGCCTGTCTCATGGTCACATTTTCTATGAGTTTTACATCTATTTAACAAATGATGTATATTCTCTCTATAAATAATAAAAAGATGTATCTATGTATGTTAATTTAAGATGATTGATTATATTATTCACTTTGTTTACATTTCAACTTCTTTTTCCTTGATCAGGTCTATCAAAATTTGAGCAAAGAATGTAGAAGTTTCAGAATTTTCAACAAAATGTGTTCAGAGATGTACATTTTTCATTAATGCAGCCTGGAACCTGATAAATCCCTTCAATTTGCAAGCTCCAGTTTTTCTTCAAGTAAGATAAATTTTTCTTTGATATTTTGTTTAAATATTAGCTCTTCTTCACCTGTTTTTATTTATTGTTGTTGTATACATGCATTTTATGTATTCTGGCATCTATTTACATGTCTCACCATTTGTTTCATGATTTCTTTTTTGTTGCTTTGCTTTGGAAATATTTATTGCTTTTAATTTTCCTGATCACTAGCTCAGAACTATATATGACTCATTCATGTAATTAGTTTTTATTTTCATTTAAAAAATTAAGCTTTAGATAGTCTATCACACTGGACACTTTACTCAGTTGTGAGAAAAATGTCCTACATTTACTTAAAATTTCATAACAAGTTTTATAAATTGATGGTATTCTAAGAGCTGAGAATGAAAATATAATTTGTGATGAAATAAAGAAAAGGGGAACAGAACATGCATATCTCAGGACTTAAATACTTAACAGGCAAAAGAAATAATCCATGTAATAATCTATAGAAATGGCATTTTATAGTGATAACATCAAATGCAAAAAGCCTAGAGACATTACAGCTCTGAAAATTCTATGAGACCAAGTTTAGAAATTCTGGCTTCCCCTCATTGCATGGAATGGAGTCCATTGAGTTTGCTGAGGCTGTTCACTTTAAGAATACAGAATCACCAGGATATGGATGCTTTTCTAATGCATAGCAACAGCAGGCTGGTACAGTCTCCACTTAGTATGCTAAAAGAAACCCTCACAAATTAACTAAACTCAAAATTATGAATTTTCTGAGAATTTAAGCCTTCTCAGATTCTGATATTTTGGTTTTTGATTTTACCTTATTTACCTGATCTCGCCAATGATAAAATCATGGTCTTTGGTACATATAAATTTCTTCCTAAATCTTACAAATAGGATCACTTAACTGGTTTTTATGTCATTTCTCCTGCTAATTGAAAGGGAGGGGTAGTTATATATGTATATTCAGCATGCTGTCTTTCAGTTTCTACATATTCTTTTTTTTTAATTTTTAGTTATACTTTAAGTTCTGAGGTACATGTGCAGATTGTGCAGATTTGTTACATAGGTATACATGTGCCATGGTGGTGGTTTTGCTACATCCATCCCCTGTCATCTACATTAGGTATTTCTCCTAATGTTATCCCCCCTTAATTCACCCACCCCCTTCTATTCCCTCCCCTATCCTGACAGGCCCCAGTGTGTGATGTTTCCCCCTCCCTGTGTACATGGGTTCTCATTGTTTAATACCCACTTATGAATGAGAACATGTGGTGTTTGGTTTCCTGTTCTTGTGTCAGTTTGCTGAGAATGATAGTTTCCAGATTCATACATGTCCCTGAAAAGGACATGAACTCATCCTTTTTATTGCTGCATAGTATTCCATGGTATATATATGCCACATTTTCTTTGTCCAGTCTATCATTGATGGGCATTTGGGTGGGTTCCAAGACTTTGCTATTGTAAAGAATATCACAATAAACATATATATGCATTTGTCTTTATAATAGAATGATTTATAATCCTTTGGGTATATACCCAGTAATGGGATTGCTAGGTCAATGGTATTTCTGGTTCTAGATCCTTGAGGAATTGCCACACTGTCTTCCACAATGGTTGAACTAATTTACACTCCCCACCGACAGTGTTCCTATTTCTCCACATCCTCTCTAGCATCTGTTGTCTCCTGATCTTTTTAATGATCGCCATTCTAACTGGCATGAGAAGGTATCTCAGTGTGGTTTTGACTTGTATTTCTTTAATGACCCATGATGATGAGCTTTTTTCATATGTTTGTTGGCTGCATAAATGTCTTCTTTTAAAAAGTGCCTGTTCATATCCTTTGCCCACTTTTTGATGGGGTTGTTTGTTTTTCTCTTGTAAATTTGTTTAAGTTATTTGTAGCTTCTGATTATTAGACCTTTTTCAGATGGGTAGATTGCAAAAATATTTTCCCATTCTGTTGGTTGCCGGTTCACTCTAATGATTTCTTTTGCTGTGCAGAAGCTCTTGAGTTTAATTAGATCCCATTGGTATTTTTGCTTTTGTTACATTCTTAATATAATATTTTAAATTTGTCTGCTTCCAGAAACATGCCAAATATTACTTCAAATTTTATTTCTGTTTTTTTTATTTGATTTTTCAGAGATACATGTAATCACTGATTTCCTCCAAAGACCTAGTTTAGATTTAAATGTTAATTATATCATTTTTCATTTTTTGTTATTTTATAATACATGCCCTGGGGCTCTACAATCAGTAGATGGCAAAGCCAGATAAGACTGTGTTCTTCTTTTCAGGACAGCGTGTGTCTCTAGGCCCCAAGTGCCATCAGAGAGCCAGGACTAGAGTCACAAATCTTAGACACCTACATAGTGTTCTGTTGTACTGCAGCTCAGCTGGCAGTAAAACTATAAGGTGCAATCCTTCCTACTCTTCTGTCCTACAGATACAGGAGCTACACTGCATGTCCCTGCCACCACAGGCCCACAGAGAGTACAGCCAGGCTACTGCTGATGTTCTCTTAAGGCCCAAAAGCTCTAAAGTTAGCTTGTGGTGAATGCTGCCTAGCCTAGGACTCACCCTTGAGGGCAATGGGCTCTCTTCTGGCTCAGGGTAGGTTAAAAAATGCCATCTGAGAACCAAGTTCTAGAACTGGGGTCACCAAGAGCCTGCTTGGTACTACTGTACTGTGGTAGAGCTAGTACCTAAGGTGCAAGACAAAGTCCCATTTACTTTTCAATCCACTTTTCTCAAGCATAAGGGGTCTCCCCCCATAGCCACCATGTCTGAGAATGTGCTGAGTCTAACTTGAAACAAGTCTCAGAGTCCCAGTCAAGACCCACCATGTACTACCTGAGTATTATTGCTGGTTATTCAGGGTCCAAGGATCTTCAGTTAGCAGGTGATGTATTCTGCCAGGACTGGATCCTGCCCTTCAAAGCAGCAGGTTCCCTTGTGGTCTGGAATATGTCTAGAGGTATTATCCAAGATCTAGGGCCTGGAAAAAGGACCTCGCCACTCTGACTGGTGCCATATTCTGCTGTGGCTGAGCTGGAAGACAAAGTCTTCCCTAGTCTTCCCTCTCCTCTTTTCAAGTGAAAGGAAGGGGTCTCTTTTGGAGCCATCAGTTGTGCAGCCTAAAGTTTAGGGGAGGAGTGGTGCCATCCCCTCCTGTAGATACCTCAGCTGGTGTCTCAGTAGGTTGTGACCCACTCACCCCAGTTAACTGACTCTGAGCCCAGTTTAGCACTAGGACTTGCCTAGGACTTATAGTCCTTGTGACCCAGATTGCCTGTCTAGTTTACTTAGATCCCCAGAGCACTCCAGTCCAATGTGTCAAGGTTGATTGGAATTTAAGCTCCCCTGCTATGATGGGCAATTGCCCTCTGGCTGTAGTTAGTTTAAATAAACCCCCCATAGGAAGGTGTCCACTGAGTTTTGTCCAATTTTGGTTTCTGCAGTAACAGGGAAGCACTGAGTTCAATGCAATGTCTAAAAATTACTAGGTTCTTTCTCTCCAAAGCACACAGCTTTTCTCTTTATGCTGCATGATCTTTGACATGGTATTGAGGAGGGGTGGCATAGGAAATTCAAGACTGTTTTTCCTACTTTTTCAGTGCCTCCTTCAGTTATATGAAATTAAAACCAGGTATTGTGAGTGCTCACCTGATTTTTGGTTCTTATGAAGTTGCTTTTTTTGTGTGTAGAGTAGTTGTTAAATTGGTGTCCTTGCAGGGGTAGTGATTGGTGGAGACTTACATTCTTCCATCTTGTTCCACCTCTCTCCCAGTAATTTGGTTTAGTGCTGATTGGGGCATATGTCATTTACTGAGAAATATACTGAACAAAATTTTTAGCTCAAAAAATTATTAGTGTTTATAAAAGAATAATTTACCTATTTCTCACTCATTTCTTTTAAAAACCTTTAGGAGATTGTTTTTGCTGATCAATATCATGAGAAAATATTTGTTTAGTTGTTTAGAGATTATGACATTTCAAGCTTCACCTGAAAGTTTCTTGTCAGAATGGTATTAACATTTGTGGTATAAGAATAAATACTAAGAAAATTTTAAAAAGTGACAAAAATGACACATTGGGGACACTGAAACATTCTACCTCACACAAATCACACCTGACATCACTTATTTATGCAGTTTGTTTGATTTAATTCCATAGAAAATAAGTTATAATATTGAATTTAACGTATATATACTTTTGTTTGAAAAGTATATGATAATTTTTTAAAATTCATATGAAAACCTCTAATCAGACAGTAGAAATCAATAATGTGGTGCCAAAGATGCCATTCAGTATCTTCAGATATCAAAGATGCTGAAAAAACAGTTGCAGTTTTTCATATTTTTAAAGAAGTACCAGTTTGTAAAGTCTGAAAGAGAAAACTAGTCACTCCATCAAATGCAGGACATCAATGCAAGTTGATGAAAAACATGAAAAGTAAACAAGGAAACAATACCAATAAAAGAACACAATTATTTTCTAGTAACTGACTACAAATAAATGGAAATGTATGAATTACTTGAAAAATATTCAAAATAATTATTTTAAGGATGCTCAGCAAGTTTCAAGAGGAAATAGAGGCAATCCAAATCAGAAATACAGTTCCTAAAAAACAATAAGTTTAACAGAGCAATGGAAATCATAAAAAATATAAATCTTAGAGCTGAAGAATACAGTGAGTCAAATGAAAAATGTAATAGATAACATTAAAAGCAAACTTTATTAAGCAGAATAAAGAACATGGGAACTAGAGTCAGATAAGAATTAAGAAAGAAAAAACAAAAAGGAGTAAAGACATTCTACAAGGTTTGTATCACCTGAGGCCAGGAGTTCCAGACCAACCTGACCAACATGGCAAAACCCCATCTCTACTAAAAATTCAAAAAATTAACTGTGTATAGTAGTGGATGCCTGTAATCCCAGCTATAAGGGAGGCTGAGACAGGAGAATAACTTAAACTAAAGAGGCAGAGGCTGCAATGACCCATGATTGCGCCCTTGCGCTCCAGCCTGGGATCAAGAGGAAAACTACATCTCCAAAAAAAAAAAAAAAGAAAAAGACAGAGTTTTTAAATGTTCTCACCATAACAAACGTTATGTGGTGTGATGGTTACTTAGGTTGTAATTTCACAATGTATGCATATAGCAGAACATGTTGTACATCACAAATATACACAATATTTTTTAAAAAGTGGATACTTTGTTATTTCCCACTGAATCATGAGTGACACAGTCTTAACCTACTGACACACTCTGATATGTGAGAAATGAAATCTGGAGTTTATTTAACTAGAGCGGACTGCTTGTTCATTCATGTAATCTATTTTTACATTTTTTTTCACTTGTAACCGAGTGTGCATTTTGCTATTTTTGCCTAAAGACTGATTAATAAAATTCACCTTTCTCTTTTTGCCAGTTATGCACTGAATGTTACTAAAAACAAAAATATTCCCTCAATTGTATGTTTCCTTAGTAGTTTAGGACCATCCCATATAAAATATTTACTCAGAGAGCCCAACGTAAATAGATGATATAATGTAAAAAGAGAGTGGGTAACATTTGGCTCTGCCATCTTCTTGAGGGAAAACATATTGAAGAATTTATCTATCATATTATTACCAGCTCTTGGCAATACAACACTTATTTCAGAGAATTTCAGAGCATAAACATCCTTGGGAATTTATCTTCTCCAGCCTTGTCAAAATAGTCTGAACACTGAGGCAATGTTTCTACAAAGATTTATTCAATTTATGCTCGATTACATACCAGAGCAGGATCTTCTGTTCTTCAAGAAGCAAACTGTTTGATAAATCATCCTTATACTAAACTGCCATGCTTGTTCCTGGAAATTTGTCTCATTTATGCTCTCTACACCAACAAAGAACAAATTCACATAGTTCTTCTTCTACATAACATTCTTAGAAATCCTTGTAGATAGACAGTTTTTCAAAGTTCATCTACATGTTAATTCTTTCTTGTCCTTTTATGTTTTTCATTTTATTTTAATAACACTCACCATTCTGTTAACTTTATTTGACTGCAATCTATCATGTGAGAGCCTCTCTTAAAATATTACAAGAAGTGGGCACATAATTCCACCATGTAAGATTTAGTTGAGGCAGGAATTATTTTTAGTAATCTGACCAATTTTTCACTTTTAATGTAGTTCAGCATGCTATTTCCGTTTTGAACATTTTTGAAATCATGTCAAATTTGGGGATGTATGTTTAATACTACCAGGTTTATTGCACATTAAATGCTATTTTTTTATTTACTACTTCTTTTAGACTTAACAAAATTATCCCCATCTATTATTGCCAAATTTTATCTTAGATCTCTTATCATTTCAAGCCTGTTGATGTCATTGTTAACTGTAAAGGAATCATGTAATATATTTCTCTTTATATTTTTATCTTCATCCCCTCCTCACCTTTTTCTTGTTCCAAATGGTTTTACTGGGGTTTTCAATTGTACAATCCTACCCTTGTACCATGAGATTTTGTTTTTTAAAATTCTCAGTTTTGAACTCATTCACCTGTTTTTTCAATTCTGTGAGATAACTTATATCCCCAGTAATTTTATTTCTTACTCAATTTCATTCAATACAGATTGCCTTCCAACCAAGAATTCTAATCATTTTGTATAATACTCAGTTTAACATCCACCAAAAAATTGCTTATTAAAATTAAAAAATTACTTTATATCCATCACAGATCAAAACACATGCATCAACTCCTTATGTAGGCTCATCATTACTAATGTAGGCTTTGTTTTTTCTGAGATCTGTGTTAGTCATTTAGACAAATAACTTTGTTTTCGGGGAATATAGTTTAATTTTTAATTTTTTAATTTTTAATTTGTGTGCATACGTAGTTTGTGTATATATTGATGTGGTACTTGAGATGTTTTTATATAGGTATGCAATGCAAAATAAGCACATCCTGGAGAATGGATTATCTGTCCCCTCAATCATTTATCCTTTGACTTAAAAACAATCCCTTTTAAAATGTAGAATCACATTGTTATTGACTACAGTCACCCTATTGTGCTATCAAATAGGAGGCCTTATTCATTCTGTTTTTCTTGTACCCATTAAGTATCTCCACCTCCCTGAAACCACTTTACCACTTTTCCCAACCTCTGGTAATCATCCTTCTATTCTCTTTGTCTGTGGGTTCAATTGTTTTAATTTTTAGATTCCCAAAATGAATGAGAACATGTGATTTTTATCTTTCTGTGCCTGGCTTGTTTCACTTAACCTAATGATCTTCAGTTCCAACCATGTTGTTGCAAATAACTGGATTTCATTCTTTTTTATGGCTGAATAGTACTTCATTGTGTATATGTACCATGGTTTTATAATTCATTCAACTGTTGATGGACACTTAGGCTGCTTCCAAATCTTAGCCATGAAAACAGTGCTGCAAAAACATAGGAATGCAGATATCTCTTCGATATACTGATTTATTTTCTTTTGTGTATATACTCAGCAGTGGGATTGCAGAATCATATGGAAGGTCAATTTTTAGTTTTTTGAGGAAGCTTCAACATTTTTCCCCAGTTGTTGTACTAATTTACATTCTCGTCAATAGTGAACAAAGGTTCCTTTTTCTACATATGCTTGCCAGCAGTTGTGATTGCCTGTCTTTTGGATGTAAGTAATTTTAACTGGGGTAAGATGATATCTCATTGTAGTTTTGATTTGCATTTCTCTGATGATCAATGATGTTGAGCACTTTTTGTATGCCTGTTTTCCATTTATATGTCTTCTTTTGAGAAATGTATATTTAAATATTTTGCTCATTTTTTTATCGGATTATTAATTCTTTTCCTGTAGAGTTGTTTGGGTTCCATATATAGTCTGGTTATTAGTTCCTTGTCAGAGGAGTAGTTTGTAAATATTTTCTTCCATTGTATGGGTTGTCATTTCACTTTGGATTGTATCCTTTGCTGTGAAGAATCTTTTTAACTTGATATGATGCCTTTTGTCCATTCTTGCTTTGTTGTGGTAGGTTGTTGTGCTGGTAGGTTATTGCTCAAGAAATTGTTGCCCAGATCAATATCCTGGAGAGTGCCCCCAGTTTTTTGTAGTGGTTTCATTATCTGAGGCCTTACATTCGTGTCTTTAAACCATTTTGATTTTATTTTTATACATGGTGAGATATAGGGTCTAGTTTCATTCTCCTTTATATGGACACCCAGTTTTCCCAGCAACATTTATTGAAGAGACTGTTTTCTTCCCAGTGGATGTTCTTGACACCCTTGTCAAAAATGAGTTCACTGTAAGTATGTGGATTTGTTTCTCAGTTCTCTGTTCTGTTCCATTGGTCTTTGTTTCTGTTTTTAATGCCAGTGCCATGCTGTTTTGGTTACTAAAGCTTTGTAGTATAATTTGAAAACAGGTAATATTATTCCTTCAGTTTAGTGCTTTTTCTCAGGATAGCTTTGATGATTCTATGTCTTTTTTGGTTCCATATAAATTCTTTTTCTATTTCTATGAAGAATGTCATTGGTATTTTGAAAGTCATTGCATTGAATCTGTAGTTTAACAAGTAAAGACATTTCAACAATATTGTTTTTTTCCACTGTATCAACATAGAATATCTTTTTGTGTGTGTGTCCTCTTTAATTTCTGTCATTAAAGTTTTGTGATTTTGTTGTGGAGACCTTTCACTTCTTTGGTTAATTGCTAGATATTTAATTTTATTTGTGCATATTATAAATGGGATTACTTTTGAATTTCTTCTTCAGAGTATTCACAATTTGCATAGAGAAACACTACTGATATTTGTATCTTTATATCCTGCAACTTACTGAATTTTTCATTTCTAATAGTTTTTCTGTGGAGTCTTTCAGGATTTTCCAAATATGATAGCATATCATCTGCAGGATAATTGGAATTCTTTCCTGGCAATTTGGATGCCCTTTATATGTTTCTTTTGTCAGATTGCTTTAGCTAGGATTTCCAGTTCTTTGTTGAATAACAGTGGTGAGAGTGGGCATCCTTGTCATGTTCAGCATCTTAAAGGAAACGCTTTCAGTTTTTTCCACCATTTAGTATGATACTACCTGTGAGTCTTTTGTGTAAGGATTTTATTCTATTGAGGTATTTTCTTTCTATCTTCATTTTATTAAGGGCCTTGAAGAGATATTGAATGTTATTAAATGCCTTTTCAGCATCAATTGAAATGACCATATGATTTTTATTCTTCATTCTGTTAATATTGCAAATCTGATTGATTTACATATATTGAACCATACTTGCATTCCTGAAATAAGTCTCACTTTGTCCTGATGAATGATTTTTTTTAGTGTATTGTTGAATTCTTTTTAATAGTGTTTTGTCTTGGAATTTTGCATCAATATTGATCAAAGATACTGGCTTATAGTTTTTTTTTTTAATGTATCTTTGTTAGGTTCAGATATTAGAATAATACTGGCCTCATAGAACCAGTTTGAACATATTCCCTCCTCCTATATTTTTCAGAATAGTTGTATTACTATTGGTATTAGCTCTTTAAATGATTGGTAGAATTAGCAGTGACATCATCAGATCCTGGGCTTTTCTTTACTGAGAGAATTTTATTACAGCTTTGATCATGTTACTTATTGTTCCATTAGGTTTTGAATTTCTTTGTGTTTCAATCTTGATAGGTCGTATGGCGTACGAATTAATCAATTTATTATTGATTTTCCAATATATTGGCATATAGTTGTTCATGGTAGCCACTAATTATTCTTTAAATTTCTGTAGTATCTGTGGTAATATGTCCTTTTTTAATTTTTATTTTATTTATTTGGATCTTGTCTCCTTTACTTCATAGTCTGGCTAAAGGTTTTTCAATTTTAACTATTCAAAAACCAGTTTTTTGTTTTATTGATATTTTTTGTAGTTTTAGAATTTAAATTTCATTTATTTTGGCTTGGGTCTTTTTTTTTTTCTTTTACTAATTTTGGGTTTGGTTTTCTCTTGCTTCTCTAATTCTTTCAGATGCATTGTTAGATTGTACAGTTGAAGTTTTTTCTCTTTTTTGATGTAGGAACTTAAAAACTTTCCTCTTAGTACTCCATTTGTTGTATCACACAGGCTTTGGTATGTTGCATTTCCATTATCATTGTTTCCGAGAAATTTTTCAAATCCCTTCTTAAATTTTTTGTTGACCCACTGGTCATTAAGGAGCATACTTTCTTTTTTTATTTTCATGTTTGTGTATAGTTCCCAAACTTCCTCTTTCCAATTTACAGTTTTATTTATTTGTATTCAGAAAAGATGCTTAATATTATTTCAAATTCTTTGAATGTTTTGAGACTTGCTTTGTGATCTAACATATGGTCTGTCCTTGAGAATCATCCCTGTGCTCGAAAAAGAATATGTATTCTGCAGCTCTTGAATGAAATGCTCTGTAAATATCTATTATATTCATTTGGTCTATAATACTGATCAACTCCAGTGTTTCCTTGTTTATTTTCTATCTCTAAGATTTGTCCAGTGCTGAAAGTGGGATTTTGAAGTCTCCATCTATTATTGTACTGGGGCCTATCTCTCTTGTTAGTTCTATTAATATTTCCTTTTTATATTTGGATGGTCCAGTGTTGGGTGCACATACATTTCAAATCGTTATATCTCTTGCTGAATGGATCCCTTTGTCATTATATACTGATCATTTTTGTCTCTTTGTATAGTTCTGGTCTTAAAATCTATTTTGTCTTATATAAGTGTAATGACTCCTGCTCTTCTTGTTTTCAACTGGCATGAAATATCTTTTTCATCCCTTTATTGTAGTCTATATGTGATTTTGTAAGTGAAAGGTGTTTCTTTCAGGCAACAGATCTACAGGTCTTGTTCTTTTTATTCATTCAGCCAGTTTATGTCTTTTAATTGGAGAGTTTATAGAACATTTACATTCAATATTATTGATAAGTAAGATCTCACTCATGCCATTTGTTATTTTTTTTCTGGTTGTTTTATAGTCTTTTTTCCTTTTGTCTTTCTCTAGTGAAGGTGATTTTTCTCTGGTATAATTTAACTTTCTGCTTTAATTTTTTGTGTATTAATAATTTTTGGGGGGGTTGAAATTGACATAACACTTGAAAATATTATCTTATAACCCTTTATTTTAACCAGATAACACTTTTTTGCGTAAGCAAACATGCAAAGAAAGCTAATAAGAACTCTATGCCTTAACTTCATCTCCTCACTTTTTAAATTTTTATTTTTTCTATTTACACTTGTTGTAGTATGTCTTGAAAAGTTGTTGTAGTCACTATTTTTGATTGGTTCAATATTTTATTTTTCATTTTCTCTTTCTACTTAGGATATGAGTAGTTTACATGCTACAGTTGCAGTGTTATAATATTGTGTGTTTTTCTGTGAACTTTTACCAAGTGAGTTTTATACCTTTAGGTGATTGTTTATTGCTCATTAGTGTTCTTTTTTTTTTATGATTGAAGTACTCCCCTTCAGCATTTCTTGTAGGACATATATAGTGTTGATGAAATTCCTCAGCTTCTGTTTGGCTAGGAAAATCTTTATTTCTCCTTAATGTTTGAAAACTATTTCTCTGGATATCCTATTCTAGGGTAAATTTTTTGTTTTGTTTTGTTTCCCCTTCAGCACTTTAACTACATCATTCCACTCTCTCTTATCCTGAAATATTTCCACTGAAAACTCTCCTGCCAGACTTATTGGAGTGCCATTGCATGTAACTTGATTATGTTCTCTTGGTGCTTTCAGGATTTGTTTTTTATTCTTGACCTTTAAGAGTTTGATTACTAAATGGCTTGCAGTAGTCTTCTTTAGGTTAAATCTGTTGGTGTTCTGTAATCTTTTTGTACTTGAATACTGCTGGCTTTCTCTAGGTTTGGGATGATCTCTGTTGTTATTATTTTCAAAAAACTTTCTACCCCTCTCTCTTTCTGTAACTCCTTTTAAAGGTAAATAACTCTTAGATATGCCCTTTTGAGGTTATTTCTAGATCTTACATAGAAATGCTTTATTATTTGATATTCTTTTTTATTTTGCCTTCTCTGAGTGTGTATGTTCAAATAGCCTATCTTCAAGCTCACTAATTCTTTCTCTCGCTTGATCAGGTCTGCTATTAAGGGACTCTGATGCATTCTTTAGTACATGTATTGCATTTTTTAGCTCCAGAATTTCTGGATTATTTTTAATTTTTAATTGTTTCAGTCTTTTTGTTAAATATATCTGATAGTATCCCAAACTCCTCTATGTTATCTTAAATTTCTCTGCGTTTCCTCAACACAGCTATTCTGAATTTTCTGTCTGAAATGTCACATATCTCTGTTTTGGGATGTCAATTTGAGATCTTTCTAGCTTTTTGATGTGGGTATTTAGTGCTATAAATTTCTAAATTTTCCCCTTAGCACTGCTTTAGCTGCCTCCCAAAGATTCTGGTATATTGTCTCTTTGTTCTCATTAATTTCAAAGAACTTCTTGATTTCTATCTTATTTTTATATTTACCTAGAAGTCATTTAGAAGTAGATTGTTCAATTTCCATGTAGTTGTGTAGTTTTGAGTGAGTTTCTTGATATTGAGTCCTAAGTTGATTGTGCTGTGGTCTGAGAGACTGTTATGATTTCAGTTATTTTACATTTGTTGAGGAGTATTCTACTTCCAATTGTGTGATCAATTTTAGAGTACGTGCCATTTGGCACCAAGAAAAATGTATATTCTGTTGTTTTAGGGTATGAATTCTGTAGATATTTATAGGTTATTTAGGAGCAGAAGTCATTTAGAAGCAGGTTGTTCAATTTCCATATAGTTGTATAGTTTTGAGTATGTTTCTTAATATCGAGTTTTAATTTGATTGTGCTGTGCTCTGAGAGACAGTTTGTTATGATTTCAGTTATTTTGCATTTGTTGAGGAGTATTCTACTTCCAGTTATGTGATCAGTTTTAGAGTACATGTCATTTGGCACCAAGAAAAATACATATTCTGTTGTTTTGGGATATGAGTTCTGTAGATAATTATAGGTTCTACTTTATCCAGAGTTAAATAAAAGTTAAAAATTAAAAAGTACTGAATATCCTTTTTAATTTTCTGTTTTGATGATCTAATATTGACAATGGGGTGTTAAAGTCTCCCACTATTATTGTGTGGGAGTCTAAGTCTCTTTGTAGGTTTTAAAGAAGCTGTTTTATTAATCTGGGTGCTCCTGTATTGAGTGCATATGTATTTAGGATAGTTTGTGCTCTTCTTGTTGATTTGATCCCTTTACCATTATGTAATGCCCTTCTTTATTTTGACTTTGTTGGTTTGAAGTCTGTTTTGCAGAAACTATGCAACCCCTGCTTGTTTCTGCTTTTCACTTGGTAAATTTTCTTCCATCCCTTTATTTTGAGCCTATATGTGTCTCTGCATATGGGAAGGGTCTCTTGAACACAGCACACAAATAGGTCTTGTCTTTTATCCAGTTTGCCATTGTTTGTCTTTTAATTGGGGCATTTAGTCTATTTAAATTTAAGGTTAATATCATTATGTATGAATTTGATCCTGTTAGCATGATGCAGTCTGGTTAATTTTGCAGATTTGTAAATGTAGTTGCTTCATAGTGTCATTGGAGTGTACTTCAGTGTGTTTTTGTAGTGACTGGTAACAGCTTTTCCTTTCCATATTTAGTGCTTTCAGTTAAGTTATACTGTCTTCAAATTTATTTTTTTTAATAATCACAGAAATTACATAACTATTTCCATAGTAAAAAAATTATTAGGCATAATAAGTCAAATTTGACTTGTAATTTAAATTTCAGTATTGCATATAAATACAAAAGGAATAATTAACTTATTAGTAATAAAGTAGGGTTAATATAAATTGTTTTTTCCTTAACAGTATAGATATAGAATATATTATCTTTTGTAAAATGACTGTGCATTTATAAAATGATTGTGCATTCTGGTAAAGTAGGATTGACTTGTTTTCAATGAAATATTCTCAGGTGAAAATTTTTATATAAACAAGAATTTAGTGCAGGATCCTTATTTCCACAGAAAAAGTACATTAATTTCCTTCGTGTTAGCATAACATGTTTTATTCATTTTAAAATACTCTATGCAATTTATAGAGAAAACTGAACTGGGCAAACAGATAGTATTAAAGTTACCCAACATATTATTATTTTAAAAGTAAATAACTATGCTTTAGAAAGCAGTGACAGTAGAATTTGCAATAAAGTTATCTTTCAAACTGACTTATATTAAGGCCTGATGCATTTTGCAAATTAAGTATGTGTGTGTGTTTGTATACACACACACACAAACACACACACACGTATACACTTAATATGTTAATATATGAATGGCAATATTTCCTAAAATGTATAAAAATGTTATACTACAGTATAAATATCTATTATACTTGATAAATTCATTGTTGCTATGGAAATTTTTTTTTCAATTTATAATTTATAGTCTATGCACATCATACTTCGATTTTTTTTTACATCAGTTGGTCTCTTACTAGTGAATTGTGTTTTCTCTGCACAGGTATGTCAACAACATAATTTCTATGATTTCCATATAATTCAAAATTGTAAAAATGATGTTAATTAGTGTGGTAGGCAGAATTCTAAGACGGCCCTCATAAGTTTTGCTCCTTTAAGCCCCTGATTATGTTATATTACCTGGCAAAGGGATTGTGCTAATGTAATTGTGGTTTAGTTGACTTTGAGTTAATAAAAAGAGATTATCCAGTTGGGCCTAACCTGGTCAGTCACATGAGCCCTTCAAAAGCAGGGGTTTTTTTTTTTTTTACTGTTTTAGGAGAAGTCAGAGAGATTCAAATAATGAGAATCCCGCCCATGGAAGGGTTTCTATTGCTGTGACAATGGAGGCCACAGGTCAAAGATCTAACAGTGACCTCAGAGGCAAAAGTGGTCCCTAGCTGTCAATCAGTAAGAACATAAAGACATTAGTCCTATCACCATAAAGTAATAAATTCTGCTAACAACCTGAAGAAAAAACCTGGAAGTAAGATTTTCCAAAACCTCAAGTTGAGAACTCAGAGAAGCTAATACCTTGTTGTCAGTCTTGTGATGCCCTGAACAGAGAGCCCAGTCATATACTATCTATAATCCTGACCTACTGAAACTCTGAGATAATAAATGGGTGTTATTAAAATTTCTAAATGTATAGTAATTTGTTAAGCAGCAGTAGACAACCAATACAATTAGTAAAATTTGCTTGATAGGCTGATGAAATCTAACACTTTCAATGAGACAGGTTTAAGAGCACTGACAAGTAGGCTGGTTTATATTAGGTTTTGCAAGAGTAATTGCGGTTTTTGCCATTACTTTTCATGGAGAAAACTGCAATTATTTTTGCACCAACCTAATAACAGGGGTCCCCCTGTCCCTGGGCAGCAGACCAGTACCAGTCCTCTCTGTGACCTATTAGGAACCGGGCCACACAGTGAGAGTTAAGTGGCCCTGATGAACATTACCACCTGAGCTCCACCTGCTGTCAGATTAGTGGCTGAGCTCCACTTCCTATCAGATCAGCGACCGCATTAGATTCTCATAGAATCATAAACCCTGTGGTGAACTGTGTAAGCAAGGGACTTAGGCTGCATGCTCCTTATGAGAATCGAACTGATGTCTGATGATCTGAGATGGAACAGTTTCATCCTGAAACGTTCCCTACCCCCTCCATCCATGGAAAACTTGTTTTCCATGAAACCCATCTCTGATGGAGGAGGTGAGTGCACTACTGCTGTGCATCAGGCAATAGAAAATAACAGGCCACAGACTGGAGTGGCACTGTTCTGCTTCCCCCAGGCATGGGGACTCCTGCTATAAACCAGTCTACTTGTTTTGTTAGTGCTCTTAAACCTGTCTCACTGAAAGTGTTAGGAGGCTTCATCAACCTATCAAGTAAATTTTACTTCTTGTATTGTGTACCAATGGTTTATGGGACTCAGTTGCCTGAAGGCAATTAGAAAGATGAGGAGGTTAGAATGGGATGAAGCAGGACCCAAAGAAAGGCTTCTGTAGGTCTGAATTTTATTCAGATCCCCACATGAATATAGGTGAATTATTTGGATTTGGAGAATTATAGAATCTTCCTGGAAAAATTTCTGCAAGTAAAAGTTACCTTTATAGCTATAAAGTGACTGGAAGACATTACAGACTAACAAGTGGCAGCTTTTTCTATGGGCAGTTACTGAGGAAACAGAGAAAATAGATAAAACAATAATTTCACACATCGTTAATGACAAACCTAAATACAGATGAAAAGTGAAGGGGCTCAAAGAGGGGAAATTTGCCAAAGTTTATGGGGAAAAGAAGAGCATCCTAGAAACAGTCATAGAAAGGGAACGTTATCAAAGCCATCTAGAAACCAGGGGAAAAATAATTATGTTTATGTTTTAAGAGTGACCTACAGCACCTCAATAAAGGAAAGTGGTTATTAGAAATTTTTTCAAGCTAGTAGTAGATGCAGGAGTAACATTTTGGGACTCCCTCTGAGCCACACTTTATAGGAGCTGTCTACAGCTAATGTTTCCCCCTGCACAGTCTTAGAGAGCTTCATTATACTAACACTGGCAAAATATGTTTACATTTGCAATGTAATATGCATGTAAAATATAGATGACATATACTAATACTTTTAAAGTCTCAGTCATATATTTAGATATGTCTTCTTTTCTGATAGTGTTTATTCTTTTACTTTCTCACTCTCTAGTTTTAAATATTCTAGTTATAAGAATTTACTTAATTAGCCTTCTCATTGTATCTTCTGAATAATATTAACTATTATCTCTATCATTTTTTTGCTCTACAGTTTCTTTGGACTGGGGAGGGTTTGTCATTCAAATTTTATAATTTGAACAGTTTGAATACATGACTAATATTCTGTATTCTTTTTAAGAAGGAAAACATTTGTAAGTCGATGGATTTTCATCTTAGTGAAGTATGACTATTCTGTAAATACTGAGCTACGACTTCATTATTATTATTTTTCAAATATATTTTCCACTTCCCCTGAGATATAATCATTTAACTGCAGAACTGTTGAAAAGTTTTCTTAGTAATGGTGAAATCTGAGTCTAAGACTTGTTGACAAAACTAATCCAGATATGCAGACATCTGGGCAAAGTGAATATCTGGAAAAACTGCCAAGATGCGAATGTGAAAAGAACTTGGCAGTATGAAAACAGAAGTAAAGGCACACAATACATTCACACTTTCAAATCAAGCCAAGATTTTTCAGTTATGCCTGTTTGAAGCACCCTTATCTGAAAAATTGCCTGAACCTATCTATTCCAGATTTAGTGCACTTCTTGAAGAAATATGAAAATGAACTAAAAAAACAAATTCAATTCATTACTGAACAGACAAAGGCAGAGAGATTAGACCATTATGGGGGAATCAAGGTAGATAGTTATGTTTAAAGGGAAATTTCTTCTCTTTTGCTAAAGTACCAGGAAAGAAAACAATCATCTCCCCAGTCAGTCCAGATGCTTTCACCAAAATGCTAAAAACATAAACAAAAAAATCATCTGAGAAGAGATTATCTGAAAATGAGAACTCTGATTAAGGCATTTTGATGTTAAATACAACTTTTTTTTTTAATTTTTTTATTAATTTTTTTTTTTTTACCAACTACTCCAAGTGAGTTTTTCCAATAATTAATTACTACCATCAGAGCAAAATCTTCTTGATGTGCCAGATGCAATCTTTCACTCCATCAAAAATAGAAAGCAAAAATTAATTTATACTTTATTATATATTTTACCCTCTTAATTTCTTGGTACCAAAGACAGAGTCTAATAAATATTTAGAATAAACGTTTGGTTCAATACATCAAAATATGTGTTTGAAAGGTTTCATTTGTCTCTGAATATTGACTCTATTTCCGACGAAAACATAATACTTAAATATACTGAAAACATAATACTTAAATATACTACAATATTTAGTAGACTAATCTCTTAGAACTTGGAAATCAAATTACTTTTTTCAAGAAAACTCATAGAGTGTAATCAAATATTTTCTCAAAATACAGGCATACCTGAAAGATACTGCAGGTTCAGTTCTAGGCCTCCACAATAAACAAATGTTGCAATAAATCCAGTTATATGGTTTCTTTGGATTCTCAAGGCAGAGAAAAGTTATGTTTTCCCTATACTGTAGACTAGTAAGTGTGCATCAGCAGTCTTCAAAAACAATGGACATGCCTTAATTAAAAGTACGTTACTACTAAAAAGCCCCATATTCATCTGAGCTTTCAGTGAGTCATAGTCTTTTTACTAATGAAGGATCATTCCTCAGTGTTGATGGCTGTTGACTGACTAAGTGTGGTTGATGAAGGTTGGGTGGATTTGGCAATTTCTTAAAATAAGACAACGATGCAGTTTGCCACATTGATTGACTCTTCTTCTTATGAAAGATTTCTCTTCATGCTATGTTCATTGGTAGCATTTTACCCACAGTAGAACCTTTTTCAAAATTGAAGTTGAACTTTTCCATCCCTGCCACTGCTTTATCAACCAGGTTTATGTAATAGTCTAAATCCTTTGTTGTCATTTGAGTAATGTGCAGAGCATCTTTACCAGAAATAGATTCTATCCAATAAACCATTTTCTTTGCTTATCCATAAGAAGCAGCTACTCACCCTCTAAGTTTTATCATGAGATTGCACTAATTCAGTCTCATCTTCAGGCTCCACTTCTAATTCTTGTTCTCTTGCTATCTTCATATATAGTTACTTCTTCCATTGAAGTCTTGAATCTTTAGAAGTCATCCATGAGAGTTAGACTCAGCTTCTTCCAAATTCCTGTTAATACTGATATTTTGACCTACTGTCAAGAATCATGGGCATTCTTAATATCACTCAGAATAGTGAATTATTTGCAGAAGGTCTTCACTCTCCTTAGCCCAGATCCATCAAATAAATCACTGTCTATGGTAGCTAACAAAGTGTATTTCTTAAATAATATTTGGAAGTTGAAATTACTTCTTGATACTTGGACTGCAGAATGGATACTGTGTTAGCGGGCATGAAAACATCATTAATCTTTTTGTACATATCCATAAGAACAGAACTCTTGGGTGACTAGGTGCATTGTCAATGATCAGTAATATTTGTAAAGAATCTTTTTTTTATCTGACCAGTAGATCTCAACAGTAGGCTTGAAATATTCAGTAAACCATTAAATAAACAGATATGTTGTCATCCAGGCTTTGTTATTCCATTTATAGAGCACAAGCAGAATAAATTTAGTCTAATTCTTAGGGGCTGTAGGAGTTTTTGAATGGTAAATAAACAGTATCTTTAAGTTAATAGCTGCATTAACCCCCAACAGGAGAGCAGTCTGTCATTTGGAGCTTAGAAGCCAGGCATCACCCTCTCCTTTCTAGCTATCAAAGTTCTAGATGACATTTTCTTCTAACACAAGCCTGTTTCATCAACACTGAGAATCTATTGTTTAGTGCAGCCACTTTCATCAATGAGCTTAGCTGGATTTTCTGGGTAACCTGCAGCCTCCACACCAGAACTTGTTGGCTCACTTTTCACTTTTATGTTATGGAGATGGCTTCTTTCCCTAAACCTCATGAGCCAATCTCTGCTAGCTTCAAACTCTTCTTCTGCAGCTTCCTCACCTCTCTCAGTCTTCAGTGAATTGAATTGAGTTAGGGCTTTGTTCCGGATAAGGCTCTGAGTTAAGAGGATGTTGTGGTTAATTTGATCTTCTGTCTATAATACTAAAACTTTCTCCATATCAGTGATAAGGCAGTTTCACTTCATTTTGTGCTTACTGGAGTAGTGCTTTATATTTCCATTGAGAACTTTTCCTTTGTATTCACAACTTGACTAACTGACACGAAAGGTCTGGCTTTTGGCCTGTCTCAGCTTTGACATGCCTTCCTCACTAAGCTTAATCATTCTTAGCTTTTGATTTAAAGTGTGTCCAGAGTGAGTCTTCTTTTCACGTGAATACCTAGAGGTTATTGTAATACTATTACTTGGCCTAATTCCAATCTTGTTGTGCCTGAGGGAATAGGGAGGTCCAATGAATGGGAGATGGGGAAATGGCTTTTTGGTGGAGCAGTCAGAACACATAAGACACTTTTCAGTTAAGTTCGGAGTCTTATATGAGCACAGTTTGTGGTGCACAAAATAATTAAAATAAGAACAACACAGACCACTGATCATAGCTCACCATACAGATAAAATAATAAAATTTGAAATATTGTGAGAATTACTAAAATGTGACACAGAGACATGGACTAGCATGTACTGTTGGAAAAGTGGCACAGATAGACTTGCTTGATCAAGATTCTCACAAACTTTCAGTTTGTAAAAATTCAGTATCTGCAAAGGGCAATAAATCTAAGCACATACAATGAGATATGAGCGTACTAGTTTTTCATGGTTGCTGTAACAAACCACCACAAACTGAGTGGCTTGATAGATCAGAAATTTATTATCTCCCATTTCTAGTGGTTAGAAGTTTAAAATCAAGGAGTTGGTCATGTTGTTTTCTATGTTTGATTAAGCTAATTAACATATCCATAACCTCACCAATTTATAATTTTTTGTGTGTGATAACAATGTTAAATATCTATTTTAGCAATTTTGAAATATATCATACATTCTTACTGTGTTCACCATACAGCTTTATTGAATCTTTTTGTAATGTACATAATAGTCAAAATATCACATTGTACTCCATAAATATATATAATTATTATTTGGCAATTAAACATGAAAAAATCAGTTTTCTTCAAAAAGAGAATAGTTTGTTTCTTCTAGAGAGCTCTGAACGAGTCTGTCTCATTCCTTTCTCCCACCTTCATGTGGTTGTCATCAGTCCTTGGTGACTCTTGGCTTGTAGATGCATGTCTCCAATCTCTGTATCTGTCATCATTTGGCATTCTTCCTGTGTGTCTTTGTCAAGATTTCCCTTTTGTTGTAAGAGCAGCAATAATTGAATCAGAGAATACTCTAACCTAATGATACGGTTTGGCTGTGCCACACCCAAATCTCATCTTAAATTGTAGTTCCCATAATCCCCATGTGTCATGAGAGCAACCCAGTAGGAGGTAATTTAATCATGGGAGGCAGTTATCCTCATGCTGTTCTCATGATAGTGAGTTCTCAGCAGATCTGATTGTTTTATAAGGGGCTATTATCTGTTTTGCTTGAGACCTCTCCTTGCTGCCACCATATGAAGAAGGTTGTGTTTGCTTCCCTTTCCATCATGATTGTAAGTTTCCTGAGGCCTCGCCAGCTCTGTGGAACTGTGGGTCAATTAAATCCCTCTTCTTTATAAATTACCCAGTCTCAGGTATGTCTTTATTATCATCATGGGAATGGACTAATATGACTTTTATGACCTAATTGAAACTTGGTTTACATTTGTAAAGACTGTATTTCTTATTTTTTTCTTTCTTATTTGTGTATTTATGTATGTATTTATTTATTTTTATTGTACTTTAGGTTCTGGGGTACATGTACAGATCATGCAGGATTGTTGCATAGGTACACACATGGCAATGTGGTTTGTTGCATACATCCCCCTGTCACCTACATCTGGCATTTCTCCCCCATGTTATCCCTCCCCAACATCCCCACCCTCCTGCGGTTCCTCTCTTGGCCCCCTGCAAACAGACCCTAGTGTGTGATGCTCGCCTCCCTGTGCCCATGTGTTCTCATTGTTCAACACCCGCCTATGAGTGAGAACATGCAGTGTTTGATTTTCTGTTCTTGTGTCAGTTTGCTGAGAATGATGGTTTCCAGGTTCATCCATGTCCTTACAAAGGACACAAACTCATTGTTTTTATGGCTGCCTAGTATTCCATGGTATATATGTGCCACATTTTCCTTGTCCAGTCTATTATTAATGGGCATTTGGAAAAAAAAAATGGGCATTTGGGTTGGTTCCAGGTTTTTGCTATTGTAAACAGTGCCGCTATGGACATACATGTGCATGTGTCTTTATAATAGAATGATTTAGAATCCTTTGGGTATATACCCAGTAATGGGATTGCTGGGTCAAATGGAATTTCTATTTCTAGGTCCTTGAGGAAGAGCCACACTGTCTTCCACAATGGTTGAACTAGTTTACACTCCCACCAATAGTGTAAGAGTGTTCCGTGCTCGCTTCGGCAGCACATATAGTGCTCGCTTCGGCAGCACATATACTAAAATTGGAACGATACAGAGAAGATTAGCATGGCCCCTGCGCAAGGATGACACGCAAATTCGTGAAGCGTTCCATATTTAAAAAAAAAAAGAGTGTTCCTATTTCTCCACATCCCCTCCAGCATCTGTTGTCTCTAGGTTTTTTAATGATAGCCATTCTAACTGGCATGAGGTGGTATCTCAATGTGGTTTTGATTTGCATTTCTCTAATAATCAGTGATGATGAGCATTTTTTCATGTGTTTGTTGGCCTCATATATGTCTTCTTTTGAAAAGTGTGTTCATATCCTTCTCACACGTTTGAATGGGTTTGTTTGTTTGTATGTTTTTCTTGTAAATCTGTTTTAGTTCTTTGTAGATTCTGGATATTAGCCTTTGTCAGACGGGTAGATTGCAAAAATTGTTTCCCATTCTGTTGGTTGCCAGTTCACTCTAATGATTTTTTCTTTTGCTGTGCAGAAGCTCTGGAGTTTAATTAGGTCACATCTGTCTATTTTGGCTTTTGTTGCCAATGCTTTTGGTGTTTTAGTCATGAAGTCCTTGCCTATGCCTATGTCCTGAATGGTTTTGCTTAGGTTTTCTTCTAGGGTTTTTATGGTGTTAGGTCTTATGTTTAAGTCTTTAATCCATCTGGAGTTAATTTTAGTGTAAGGTGGCAGGAAGGGGTCCAGTTTCTGCTTTCTGCACACTGCTAGCCAGTTTTCCCAACACCATTTATTAAACAGGGGAATCCTTTCCCCAATGCTTGTTTTTGTCAGGTGTGTCAAAGATCAGGTGGTTGTAGACGTGTAGCGTTGCCTCCAGGGCCTCTGTTCTGTTCCATTGGTCTATATCTTTGTTTTGGTACCAGTACCATGCTAATTTGTTTACTGTAGCCTATAGTATGGTTTGAAGTGAGGTAGTGTGATGCCTCCAGCTTTGTTCTTTTAGCTTAGGATTGTCTTGGCTATGTGGGCTCTCTTTTGGTTCCATATGAAGTTTAAGGTGGTTTTTTTCCAGTTCTGCAAAGAAGGTCATTGGTAGCTTAATGGGGGATAGCATTGAATCTATAAATTACTTTGGGCAGTATGGCCATTTTTACAATATTGATTCTTCCTAACTATGAGCATGCAAAGACTGTATTTCTAAATAAATTCACATTCATAGGTATATAGAGTTAGAGTTTGAACATTTCTTTTGGAGTCATACAATTCCATCCATAATACTTCTTTAACCTCTCTCAGCAAGATTTTATAGTTTTATTATTGTAATCTTGAACATATTAAATATATTTGTAAGTATTTTATGCTCTTAGTTCTATATGTAGTATTTTAAATTTTTACTTTACATTAATTTGTCACTAGTTTATGGAAGTGCAATTGATTTTTTAATAGAGAACTTGTACTCTGTGGTCCAGATAAATCTTTTATTTTTGTCTATTAGAAGCTGTAGATATGTTTGAGATTGTCTACACTGATAACTTCTCCCGTGAATAGAGACAATTTCCTTCTTTATTTTTTAGTCATGCATTTCTTTTCTTTTCTTTTTTTCTTTCTTTTTTTTTTTTTGCCTCATTAAAGGATTTCCAGTATAAATTTGGACAGTAAGTAGATACCTTTGTTTTACTTTCATTCCTGAATTTTCCATTATTTTATTTTTTCTAAAGATTCCATTTTTCTGTCTAATTCTGTATTTGTTCACTCGTTATAAAATATTTTCTTTGAAATTCTTTGTATATCTATAGTTACTAAATTGCAAAATATTTTAAAATAGCTATTTTAAAGTCCTTGTCAATTAAATACAACATCTAAGGTCTGTTTTTACTTATTTTCTTTATTATAGTTCATTTTCTTTTTTATTGGCAGGTCTAATAGTTTTTAGGTGTTCAGATTGTTTAGTAAATTTTTTAATTTTTGAGGGAGGATTATGTTGTCTTGCTTTATAGAATTTTTGTTTTGTTCTGATAGACCACTAAATTAATGAAGATACTTGTTTGTGTCTGGTTTGATCATCTTTTTTATTATTCTCTTAGGTCTATTTGAGTTTTGAACTTTGTCCTTTGGCCTAGTTTTAACTCTCAAAACAAGGTCTTTTTGAGGTATCATAATAAAGTCTGACATTCTCAGTGAGGTTTTTCTACTCAGCTTAACATGAGACTCCAACTTCAGTTATCACGGTACCATCTTGGTTAGTTCTGTTCTGTTCTCAATCCCACAGTCACAATCTCATTTAGACTTCCCAGAGTCTCACCCAGTATGCAAGCCAGCTCATGGAAATCACCCTAATTTGATATTCCAAACTAATGTATCCCTCTACCCCATAACTTCTAAAACATTCCATCATTTTAATTACTTTTTTTTCTAAAATTCCAGTTGCTTCAGACACCTAGAACTCCAATATTTACCTCCTCAGTTTAGAAAGACTGCCAATATGATTGGGTTTTATCTTATTGCATTAAAGTGGCAATGTGCTTCTAGGTAGAAAGTCAGACAATCATAGATCCTCATGTGTTTCCACTCTCTTAAATATGAAAGTCCCTATGTCTAATTTCTGAAAAACAATCATTTTACTTATTTTACTTTGCCTAGGTTTTAGATTTTTAGGTTGTAGTTGTTGTGCTTTGTTTGTTTGTTTTTTAGCTGGAAGCCCAGTCTGGGACTAGGTCCTTCGTCATAGCATATAGTGAAAGTGCTTTTTCTTATAAGCTTCGGAAGACCAATGGAATGATTTTCATTTCTTAACCATATACTGCTGTTTTAATTTTTAACTTAATAAAAGTTATGAATTGACTAAGCTTATTTATCTCCAAAAAGAAATGTATAAATAAGTAGGCAGAAACACAAAAAATAAAATTGTCAATTTCATGAACATGTTTTATGAAAAATAGTCCAACATTCTGGAGATTTGTTGGAGATTTCAACAAGTAAATTGATCTCTTTCATTCATTTAATCATATTTATATACAAAATATTTATTAAATTTGTCATTTGCTAGGCATTGAGTGTTAAAGATTATAGTTGATATCCAAAAGTAGTTTACATTATGGTAAACGGAATATAACAGATGAATATGTAACATACTTCTAATGTCACTTTTATTATAATAGTAATTGTTAAGCTATGTAAAAAGAGCTACGTGAACACGGATGAATAAATCATTAGCTCTATTTTGACTCCACTGTGATGAGATTAAGACCCATAATTGTGAGATTTTCCTAGTAAATTAAATTTTAGAAAAAGTTTGAATAACTTGGAGAATTGTTCATGGAGTAGAGTGTGGCTGAAAAACTGGGTTGCTGCTAGCTGTGGGCCTTGTCATGTTATGATTTTTAATTTAATATGGTTCTGTGGGCATCAGATATTTATAGTAAGTAACCTATTTTTATCTGCTACTTGTTTTTGGAATTTAATGGTTTTGACATACAGATGATATACTGAAAAAATTAGGGGCTAGTGTCAGGGAAAATTATTAGAAGGTTATTGCTCTGGTCAGTCAAGGGATGAGGAGTTGAATTATTGGTGTAGTTGTGAGATACAAAGAATAAAACAGATGGCAGAAGTTTGTTTCTTGAGCCATGGTATTTTATGTAATATATTGAATGCCCATTGAAACCTTAGGTAGTAGATTCAGTACTCCAAAAATTGTTGACAAAAAACAAACCTTTCATTCAGTAAATGTTAAACACTTTTTCCCCATAAAGCATGTTATAATGCTGGAATCTGAAATTGTGCTAGTGTAATAAATGTTTGCCCTATCTTGATTTTTACCTTCTTCTAGCCTTCCTTAAATAAAACAATGACAAAAATCTTGGCAAATTGTAGAGTCAGTGATGGGAACTGGAAGGGTTACTCAGGCTGGAATTGGACCTAGAGAGGTAAAACAAAGCAAATAAGGTATTTTGCTCACCTAACCTTTCCAAAATGGGTGTTTTCTTGGAAAGTAAAATTAAAATCATTTTTAAAAAGTCTTCTAGTTGATATGTAAAATTGTATTATTATATATGAGTTAGTCAACCTTACACAAATGCTTTTGCCATTGTTTAAAAATTTTTGGAAATGGTAAATTATAGTTAACATCAGGACATTATAGCCTTTTAACCTCTCTAATCTGTGACTTGTTGCTCACTAGTATTGATAACTGCTAAATGTATATCTCTCTTATTCCACTAAGTGGAAAGAATTGTAATTTTTCAGTAATGACCTCTCAATCTTCTCATTTCCCTAGATCTTCTCTTTGCATGAAATTTTCCATTTCAGTTTTGAGTTTTGCTTGCATATTTTTATCTCTAATGAATTGTATGCCTTTGGCCTCTGCAAAACTGTTAAGCTAGATATATTAGTATGCAGTTACCTTCTTCTTTGTTTGCTGTCTATTTCAATTAGCCCTTTTATTTACACTTAAATCTGGAAACTCATTACTATGTTTTAACTAATTAGCTTTTATGTACACTGTGCAGTTCTACCAATTTCCCATACATTGTTTCAGGAATAAATTTCTTACTATATAGCATTGCTGAATGTCTCACAGCTTAGTATTTTCCACCTTTTCTTTATACACTTTTTAAAGATCTATAAAATATAAAAAAGTGCACATAAAAATAAACTTTCAGATTTCAGTTTATAGAATCATTTAGTAGGGTGTAAATGTTTCCCCTAATGTTTGTAAGAGATTGATTGAAATGTATATAACACGAATTGAGGGATTCCTTTGCAACACACAATCACAAATGCCTCTAATTATGAATTTTTTAATTACAAGAGCACATGAATCATTTTACATTCTTTTTTAAAGCCTCATAACTAGTTTTTCAGTAGCACTGAGATCCACCTTATAATTTCTACACCAGGCAATCTCTCTCTCTCTCTCTGTCTCTATCTTTCTGTCTATCTCTATCTATCTATCTATCTATCTATCTATCTATCTACTCGTCTATCTATCTATGTATAATCTGTCTGTCTATCTACCTACCTACCTACCAACCATCTATCTCTTTCTCTCTTTCTCTGCACTCTGCCTACACTTTCCCCTCTCCCAAGGCTAACCTAGTAGCACCTTTTATGTATCAGTTTGTTAGAGCAGAAATAGGAAACTAATACAGATATTAGTAGTAGAAAGTGGGGTACTTCTATAGCAAATACCAAAATATGTGGAAGTGGCTTTAAAATTGGGTAATGGAAAGAGGTTGAAATAAGTTTGAGGAACATTATAGAAAATGCCTAGGGAGTCTTGAACAGAATGTTAGTAGGTTTATGAGCATTAAAGGGCTTCTAGTGAGGGTGCAGAAGGAAGTGAGGAGCACAGGAGAAAAAACTTATTGTCTTAGAGAATACTTAAATTATTATATGCAGGCTATTGGTAGAAATATGGACATTAAAAGGGCTGCTGTTGGGAGCTCAGAAAAAAATGAAAACCCTGGTACAAGAATCTGGAAGAAGGGGATCCTTGTTATATAATGGCAGGAAAGTTAGCTGAATTATATTTTCTAGTTGTGTGGAAAGGAACTGTATCTGATAAAGTTGGATATTTAGCTGAGGAGATTTCTGAGCAATGTGTTGAAGATGTGGCTTTGTTTTTTTCTTTCTTATGAAATATAAAAAGGAAGAGGAAAGATATAAGTTGAGGGCAAAACTCAGGCAAAAGCCTTCAAAACATGCTACTGTGAGGGGATTCACTGCCAGGAAAGCATGCTCTGAAGAAAAGGCCAACTGTATGGCTGGACAACATTTTACTACTGTCTGGAAGGCATCAAAAGATCAGAGTATTTAATCACACAGGGGACTCAGAAGAGATTAGGCATGTGATTAGATATGAGATTCACAAAGGTATCTCAGCAGAAGCCATAAGTAGTGATAGAATTGTCTAGGAAAGATACGCAGACAAGCTTCTTGTCTGATAGGATGAAGCTCCTGACATACGAGGGAGGTGATAGTGGTACAACCACAAGCCAAGAAATGTTGGCACCTTCTAAAGCAAGCTTGTCCGAACTGCAGCCCACAGGCCCCATGTGGCTAAGGACGGTTTGAATGCATAAACTTTCTTAAAACATTATGACATTTATTTTAACTCATCAGCTATTTCTTTTTTTTAAATGTGTGGCCCAAGACGATTCTTCTTCTTCCAATGTGGCCCAGGGAAGCAAAAAAAATTTGACACCCCTGCTCTAGAAGGTGGAAAAAATTCTACCCTAGAATCTCCCTTCAGAAAGAACTAGCCTTGGCAACACCTTGACAATAAACATCACAGTGAAATTTATTTTGTACTTCTGCCTCCAAAACTGTATGTGTATGTGTATATGTGTGTGTATGTAAGTTACTCAGTTTATCATAATTTGTTTATAGTAGTAATAGGAAACTATTACAGAGATTGGTTCCACTTGAAATCATTATGTATATACACGGATTAAGGGAGAAATGAATAGACTTTCATAATGGATTCTAGGTAGATTTTTCTGGGAAAAATATGTTGCACACAATTACCTTTATATAACTGTATTATGTTCTTTTGTTGGGTAACAGTAAAAAATGCTCAATTCTGGCACATTCATCTATTTCGAGTCTAAATTCAAGTATATTGCCAATTTCTTAACTTCTAAGTTAGTCTATTAGTACTTGTCCCACACAAAAATAATTTATTTTTTATCTTTTTTTCCTTGTATGTGATCAGGGCAGGTAGCTATGGCAGAGGAAGTAATAATTCTGAGAATAACTGAGAGGTTAAACCTTTCTTTTATTTGCAAATAAAAAGCTATGAATCAATATTTGCCAAGTTGAGAACTTCCATTTCATGCTGCTATTTTTCCAAATCAAGTTAAAGCATTGTAGAAATTTACGGCTATTCGTTAGGACTTGAAATACTAAAATAATTAAGATGTATAGATTTTGGCAACCTCTAGAGATTACTTGTGTATTTTTTTTAATTTATGAGGTTACATTCAGCTTGTATCAATCTATTCTGTTCATACGGTCACTCATTAAATAGAAAAATTGAATGCCACACATATTTCACTAGGCCGTTTGCTTTTTGTCACTTAAACTATTTTGATAATGGTTATATGATAGGAATATTCTGTAAGTATAGACTTCTTTTTTGTTTAGTTTTTATTTTTTAAACATGTTTTATTATACTTTCAATTTCTGAGGTACATGTACAGTACCTCAGAAATCCTTGAAGGATTGTTACATAGGTATACACTTGCCATGGCGGTTTGCTGCCTCTATTCCCCCATCCCCTACATTAGGTATTTCTCCCAATGTTATCCCCTCTCCAATCTCCCCCATCCCCCACCATTCCTCCCCTAGTCCCCGACCCCCCAACAGACCAGAGCAGCTTATTAAAAAGTATGGCTTTATATATGCAAGAATTTTTTTGCATAATCAAACTTCATTACCTCATTTTATAAGTGAAGGGTACAGTCTGCTGTAAGCTGGACCCCAAAGCATACTTGATGAAAAACCCTGCAAATATTAGTGACTATGGCATCATAAAAATAAAATAACTAACCCAATATTTATTAAAGTCCATTTTTATAACTTCAGGCTTTATTATTACGTGCTGTGTTAACATTTGCCTCATTTTTATTACTCCCAAAATGTTGTTAGAACAAACATTAATAGAAAGCCCCTGTAAAGAGAAGAAGCAATTTGATATAATTTTTTTCATCACATCCAATACTATGGAAAGTGTCCAGGCCCTTACAGTAGGAAATTACAAGTAGGATGCTGAGGTCTGACAGTATTCTGAGTGACAGTTCTTTCTGTTTCTCTGGAATGAGGAGGCTCCAAAACAAGAAATCACAAATTCACACATATTGTTCAATATTCTGACAGACTTATCTCCCTCATTATTGTGAATCAGCTGGAAATTTTATTTTAATTATCATACTTCTGGATGCATCATTTTGCAAGCCTCAATGCTTCTGCAGGTAGATTATAGTAGAAAGACTTTATGTCTGATTTGGCTTCTTAAAAGCTCCTTGACCTTGGCCAAATTCTTTGAATTATCTGACATCACTCTTTTGATCTGCATAACACTTATTTTCTTACAGGTTTTTAGTTGCAAAAATTGAAGTGTACTCCTGTTGTGTAGGGTTTTCCTCAATTCTGGCATTAATTATCAGAAACAGATGCAATAATCTTCAGATATTTACACCAACTCAAGTAAAATGGGTTTTCCTTTGAAATAAATCATGGAAGCAGAAACCTCTAACACATTTGTAGTTATTTTACCTGTGTCTTAATCTAATAGTAAGGCAGATATATATAGAGAATAATAACATGCTATGATATTACTGGGTGTCATATTCCCAGGAGTTAGAAAAATAAGGTAGCAAGGTAGGTGACTACTAATAAGTCCTTTTTTTTTCATTATGAAAACAACATGTGATGTAAAACATGGCAAGTATGTCCACAGAAAACTGATGCAAATAAAAATAATAGTAAATGGAATGCCCTATAGGCGTCATGTGAAATGATACAGACTTTACAGGCAAAAACCCTGTACAGTATGTCTTATTATTTCTATTTGATGAAGAAATTGGAGATGGGTGAACCCAAATATATCACCCAGCATCACTCATCTTGTAAGTTGCAAGTCACTCTTACTTGAATGCCTGTGCTCTTATCACCATGTGATGACACTGCCTAAGAAATGTGTTGGCATGAAAGTAAAATATTGTGTACTTTCAATGATGGATGGTGCATTTTATTAAAGAGACAGATTTATTCTACATTCTTCTGTGTAATAAACCTTTCCATTCTGTAAAAATAGTTTTCACTGTTTTATGTTTATTGCTTCTTTTCTAATACTGAAATTTAGTAAAATATTGCCACCTTGAATGATTTACCTGCTGAAAAATATGCAATGCACCTACGAAGACCAATTATGCCTTTTTTAGGTTTCATGGAGTCAGAATTTCTAAGAAACAATATCTTTGTTTCTTTGATACCAATGAATGATTATAGACATGAATGCATAGCAAGTTGTCTAGTTTATTATTTTAGTTATATAAAATTATTTTAGAAAATTGTTTATTCATGTTAAAACTATTCTCACATAGTTAGAATTTATATTTTAAATAGCAGATAGAAACTACACTTGATAGTGTGTGATGAGACCACAGGTTTAGTGCTTCACTGTTAGCTGTTTTACAGGTCAACTAACTTAAAAACTGGTGTAATTAAAGCATAGAAATTTTAAAAATGATGTAGCATACAGAAGACTTTGTTCTCAGATTCTTGTTATATTTTAAATAGCAGACTCACTTTTATGGCATGACAGAAGCCCTGGGGCTAACAGATAAAACATTTTCTCTCTGTTACATTAAATCTGCTATCTGTTAAACTAATACTTGGCATTTATAGCTTTGAAATATATATTACACATTAGAGGTGTCCTAATTTTCTGTGAGCTAGTAAATCTCCAACATTGTTCTACTTGTATACTTTTACAGAGCCCATCAATATTATTGTTTTACAGTGTGTGTGTGTGTATAGTGTTTGTGTATGTATAGTGTTTGTGTATGTATATAAACATATACACACAGTGTGTGCGTATATACAGTGTATATATATAGTGTATGTGTGTGTAATATATATATATATATATATACACACACACACAATTTGTGTACATGTACATGGAGTATATGTGTGTATATATGTGTATGTATATGTGTGTGTGTGTATGTATATAGACTGGTGGAGTATCCCTAATCCCCGAAATTCAAAACCCAAAATGCTGCAAAATCTGAAACCATTTGAGCACGGACATGACATAGTGACAGCTTTGCTTTCTGATGAATCAATGTACACAAACTTTTTTTCATGCACAAAATTAAAACTATTGTATGAAATTACCCCCAGGCTGTTTTTACAGGTGAATATTAAACATAAAGAAATTTCATGTTTCGACTTGAGTTCCATCCTTAAGATATCTCACTATGTATATGCAAATATTCTAATATCTGAAACAATCAGAAATCTGAAACAATTATGGTCCCAAGCACTTTGAATAAGGGATGCTCAGTCTGTACCTGCAGTTAATCATCATTTATATATATACATCATACACACACACACACACACACAAACACACACACACATATGACTGTAACTGTAATTACATATATATGTATATGTAAATACTGAAATTACATATACATATATGTAATGCAGAAATAAAAGTAATATATGCTTTTCTAGCAAATGACTATTTTTTCCATATGGACATAGTATTTTTATATAAAATAATACAGTCATACCTTGAAAATGTTGTGGGTTCACTTGTTGACCACCACAATAAAGCAAATATTGCAGTAAATCCAGTCACATGAATTTTTTTCTCAATACATGTAAAAGTTATGTTTATACTATAGACTATTAAGAATGAAATAGCATCATATTTAAAAAAGTATATTACCTTGATTAAAAATATTTTATTGCTAGAAAATGCTAATAATCATCTGTGCCTTCAGCAAGTCATAATCTTTTTTCTGGTCAAGAGTCTTGCCTTGATGTTGGTGGCTGCCGACTGAGCAGAGTGGTGGTTGCTTAAAGGTTGGGGTGGCTGTGGCAATTTCTTAAAATAAGGCATCAATAAAGTTTGCCACATTGATTGACTCTTCATTAATTATTTTTCTGTAGCATGCAATGCTCTTTGATTACATTTTACACACAGTAGAGCTTCTTTCAGAATTGGAGTCAATCCTTTCTAACTCTGCTGCTACCTTATTAAGTCTATGTGATAGTCCAAATTGTTTGTTGTCATCTTCATATTGTACACAGCATCTTTACAAGGAGTCGATATTATCTCAAGAAACTACTTTTTCTGCTCCTCCATAAGCAATTAGTCCCTCTTCAAATTCTATCATGTGATTTCTGCAATTCAGTTGCATCTTCAGGCTCCACTTCTAATTCTAGATCTTCCTGTTTTCACTACCTCTGTAGTTACTTCTTCAACTAAAATCTTGAACCCCTCAATATCATCTATCATGGTTGAAATCAATTTCTTTTAAACTCTTGTTGATGTTGCTATTTGACCTCCTCCCATGAATCACTAATGTTATTAATAGCATCTAGAATGGTGAATTTTTTTCAGAAGGCTTTCCATTTACTTTTCCCAGATCAACCAGATAAATCACTATTTATGACAGCTATTGACTTATGAAATATATTTCTGAAATAGTAAGACTTGAAAGTCATAATTACTCCTTAATCCATGGATTGTAGACTGGTTGTTGTGATAGCAGTCATAAAACCAACATTAATCTCCTTGTACACCTCCATCAGAATTCTTGGGTCACCAACTGCACTGTAAATGAGCAGTAATATTTTTAAAGGAATGTTTTTTTTTAATTTTTTCTGAGCAGCAGGTTTAATGATGTCTTTAAAATATTCAGTAAGCCATGCTGTAAACCAGATTTATTGTTTGATTTGTAGATTACACGAAGAGTAGACTTAGCATGTATTTTAAGGTCTGTGATTTTCAAAACAGTAAACATTGGCTTCAACTTGAAGTCACCAGGTTCATTAGTGCCTAGCAAGAGATGCTGACTGTCCTTTGAAGATTTGAAGCCATGTATTGACTTCTCCTCTCTGTGACAGTCTTAAATGGCATCTGTTTTCATCATAAGACTGTTTCATCAACATTGAAATCTGTTGCTTAATATAGTCATCTTAATCAATGATATTAGCTGGATCTTCTGGATAATTGCTGCATTTTCTATACCAGCACTTACTGCTTCACATTGCACTTTTGTCTTAAGTCTCATGAACCAATCTGCTAGTTTCAAACTGTTCTTCTGCTGTGTCCTCACCTCTCTAAGCCTTCGTAGAGCTGAAGAGAGTTCAGGCCTGGCTCTGGATTAAGCTTTTGCCTAAAGGAATGTTGTAGCTGGCTTGATCTATCTAGAGCACTAAAACTCTCTCCATATCAGCAATACGGCTTATTCACTTTCTTATAATTCATGTGTTCATTAGAGTACCACTTTTAATTTTCTGCAAGAATATTTCCTTTGCATTCATGACTTTGCTGTTTGATGTGAGGCCTAACTTTTGACTCTTCTTGGCTTTGACATGACTTCCTTACTCAATCATTTCTAGCTTTTGATTTGGTGACAGACATGTGACTCTTCCTTTTGCTTAAACACTTAGAGGCCGTTGCAGGATTCTTCACCCATTTGGCCTAATTTCAATATTGTTTTGTCTTCAGGAATAGGAAGGCCCAAGGAGAGGAAGAGATGGAAATAAACAGTTGGAGAGCAGTTAGAACACAAACAACTTCATTAAATATTTTTTCATCTCAGGAGGGCATGATTTGTGGAACCCCAAGACATCAAATATCACTAATCACAGATAGACATGCAGATACAATAATAATGAAAAAGTTTGAAATACTGTGAGAATTATCAAAACATAGCATAGAGATACTAAATGAACATACGTTATTGAAAAAAATGGTGCCAATAGATTTGCTTGATGAATGGTTGCTACAAACCTTCAATTTGTAAAAGAAGCAACATCTGAAAGTACAATAAAGGGAAGCCCGATAAAATGAGTTATATAATTATATATTATATATATTATAAAATATTATAAAACAATACATAAGAAATATATTAATAACTCAACTAAGGAATATATTAATGTGATGCATTAATTAGATATTAATAAAAATTGATATATTTAAATAGTATTACATATATATAGCCTATATATTTTAGAAAACAGTCATTTACTGATAAAAGCACATATTACTCTGATTTCAAATAGCAATTTTATAATAAAATGGGAAGTAGATTTAGTTGATTATTTAGTTGCTTACTCTTAGTTAATAATGACGTAGATGGTCAAACTGTTACTTGAATGAAGACTAGACCAATAATTTGATGTATGGTAAATATTTTTTTCTATATAAAATTATAAAACATATATACACATTTATGGCACCTTTAAAAATAATAAAACAATAATTTTTTTATTCTGTTGGTAAAATCACATGAATCTCTTCTTAGTAGACAAGAATAGTTTTTCAGTTGCAAATAGGTTGCAGTTGGAGAGAAGTTTTCCTTCGTTTTGGGAAATTTCTTTCTGATCAAATCTACCTAAAACAGGCAGGTTTCCACAAATTTTTATGCAGTTTGCTACGTATTTTTTTCTATATAAATAATGTAATTAATCTTCTATGGGAGAGAGTTTCTTACAAGTCTCACATTATTGGTATTTTTCTTGTGGACAAATTATTTTTCTAAAGACTGAGCAGATAATGGATTGAACTTTTAGATATAATAGTGTGGGCTTAATTTTATCTATATTGTTGAATCAATCTATCATGTGTAACAAGTATATACTTACCTAGGTTCAGATTACATAGTGTAGTGGAGAAGATCATGTATGTCCAAATGTCCCTACAAAGAAAGACTTGGTACTCTAGCAGCTGGGAGTACTTCAGTGCCTTCTCTAGCTGCCTCAGCTAGAGAGCTGCCAGAGGGCCTGAATTGTAACTCAGCTTCTCCCTTGGCCCCTAATAAGCATGACTGAGGTTTTCCTCTCCTGAAGGTTTTCCTTCCCTGAAGAATCATCCAGTCTGCAAACCAGAGCTCTGAGAGGCTCAGAGGAGACAAAAATTCCACTGTGGAATCCATACATATTACGCACACACACACACACACACACACAAACACACACATATATGTGGTTTAGGCAAGTTATTTCCTCTTTAATATCACATGTGAGCATTTTCTGAGATAAATAAGAAATCTAGGCAAATTTTGTGTGATTTTAAAAGTAATCATTTTACATAGCTGTGCCACTATTAACAAATTTATATTATTTAGCAGTAGCTTTTCATTCTTCAGGTTTTCCTTATTATAAATCAAGCAACACTAAATATCTGTAAATTTTTGTGCACAAGAGTTCCCCTTTTACCTCTCCCATGATAATTCTGATTACTGCAAATTTGAATTTCTCTAATTTTGAAAAGAAAAGCATTCAATATATTTTATTTGTAGGTAAAACAGTTTTATTATAAAATATAAGAGAGTCCAATAAAATGTTAATGAATAACAAAAATCAGAGCCTAAATAAAATTCAATTTATTAAAATAGGTTTTCAAAATTTTGATGGGTGTTAAATTAATCATGAGTTTTGTTGAGAATATTTACATATATGTTTACGAGAGATATTGGTTTGTAATTTTTGTTTTTTTCTAATGTCTTTATCTGGTTTTGATATTAGGATAATTCTTCCTTCATGGAAAAGGTTAGAAATTGTCCTTTCTGCTTCTAATTTCTAGGATATCTTACTTAGAATTCATATAATTTTGTCCTTATTTTTTTTGTTATTATACTTTAAGTTCTGGGGTACATGTACAGAACATGTAGGTTTGTTATATAGGTATACATGTGCCATGGTGGTTTGCTGCATCTGTCACCCCATCATCTACATTACGTATTTCTCCTAATGCTATCCCTCTCCTAGCCCCCACCCCCTGACAGGCCCTGGTGTGTGATGTTCCCCTCCCTATATCCATGTGTTCTCATTGTTCAACACCCCCTTATGAGTGAGAACATGCAGTATTTGGCTTTCTGTTCTTGTATCAGTTTGCTGAGAATGATGGTTTACAGCTTCATCCATATTCCTGCAAAGGACATGAATTCATCCTTTTTTATGGCTGCATAGTATTCCATGGTATATATGTGCCACATTTTGTTTATCCAGTCTATCATTGATGGGCATTTGGGTTGGTTCCAAGTCTTTGCTATAGTGAACAGTGCCACAATAAACATATGTGTCCATGTGTCTTTCTAACAGAATGAGTGTCCTTAAATCTTTATTAGAATTCATCAGTGAAACCATCTAGGCCTGATTTGTTCTGGTAGGTTAATTATTAATTCAATTTATGTAGTAAATACAGGCTTATATACATTATCAATTTATTCTTATATGCGTTTTGATATTTTTGCATTTTAAGGAATTAGGTCTATTTCATCCAAGTTATCAAATTGCAGGCAGTTATTTATATTTATTATCCTCTTAATGTACATGAAATCTGATGACCCTTACTTCACTTCTGATAGTATGAACTTGTGGTTTTTTTTTTTTTCTTTTCTTTTTTTTTCCTTGGTTTGCCTTCCTAGAGGTTTATCAATCAATGCTATTTTCAAAGAAAAGATATTGGTTTTGTTTTTCTATTGTTTTCCTATTTACAATTGTATGGATTACTCCTTTAACTGTTATTATTTCTTTTATTCATTGTCCTTTAGGCTTAATTTACCTCCATCATATTCCACAAATTTTGCTATGTTGGACTTTCATTGTCATCTAGTTCAAAATATTGTTAAATTTATCTTGAGATATCTTTGATCCATGTATTACTTAAAAGAGTTTTCTAAAAGTTTCTGAATATTCGAGGATTATTCAGGTATATTTTGTTATTAATTTCTAGTTCAATTCGGCTACAAGTTGCAAAATTCTGTGTATGATTTCTATTCTTTTAAATTTGCTTAGGTGTGTTTTATGGCCCAGAATACAGTCTATCTTGGTGAATGACGTAAGTGAACTTGAAAACAGTGTATATTCTGCTGTTATTGAGTAGAATATTCTACAAATGTAAGTTAGATAAAGGGCATTGATAGTGCTGTTAAGGTCAGCTGTATCTTTACTAACTTTGGCTGTTTAATATATCAAGTACTGACAGAGATATGTTGAAGTACCCCATTATAATTTTGGGTATGTCTGTTTTTCTCTGCAGTTCTACCAGCTTTTGCCTCATGTATGTTGATCTGTTGAAGTACATACATTTTTAGAATTGTGTTTTCTAGAAGAATAGTCCTTTAGCATCATGTAATGTTCTTATTTAATCTTTGATAATTCCCCTTTTTCTGAATCTTGATTTCTGTGAAACTATTCTAGATATTTTAAAATTAGTGATAGCATGGTACATATTTATTCATCTTCATCCTTTCAACTTATATAAGTATTTGTAATTAAAGAGAGTTCGTTTCTTGTAGAAAACATATAGTTGACTATTACTTTTTAGTAATCCATTTGACAGTATATGTCATTTAATTACTGTATTCAGATGGTTAATATTTATTGTAAATTTTATTTTTTATAGTTCAATGACTTTTTTTAATGTTTCAATATCTTTAGGGGTACAAGTAGATTTTTGTCACATGGATAAACTGTATAGTGGTGAAGTCTGGGATTTTAGTGCACCCATCACCTGAGTAATGTATATTGTACCACAGTTTCTCTTCTTCCACCTCTTTCCTACCCTCCCCCTTTCTGAGTCTCCAATATCCATGATACCATCCTGTCTTTGTGTACCCAGAGCATAGTTCCCACTTACAAGTGAGAATATGTGGTTCTTGGTCTTCCATTCCTTAGTTACTTCACTAAGAATAATGGCCTCCAGTTCCATCCAAGTTGCTGCAAATATATTATTTAATTCTTTATTATAGCTGAGTATTATTATAGCTGAGTATTATTCTATGGTCTATGTGTGTGTGTATGTATAGATTCATGGGTTGATGAACACAGGTTAATTCCATATTTTTTCAATTGTGAGTTGTGCTGTGATAAACATATACATGCAGGTGTCTTTCTGATATAACATTTTCCTTTGGATAGACACCTAGTGGTGGGATTGCTGGATTGAATGGTATAGATCTTTTAGTTCTTTGAGAAATATCCACATATTTTCCATAGATGTACGAATTTACATTCCTGCCAACAGTTTATAAGCGTTGTCATTTCACCACATCTGTGCCATCATTTTTTTTTTTTAACTTTTTAACAATGGCCATTCCAGTTGGGGTAAGTGGGCATATCATTCTGGTTTTAATTTGCATATCCCTGATGATGATGTTGAGCATTTTTTCATATTTATTGTTCATTTGTGTAACTTCTTTTGAAAAAGATGTATTCATGTCATTTGCCCACTTTTTAGTGGGACCATTTGCTTATTTATTTGAGTTACTTGTAGATCCTAGATATTAGTTCATCATTGGATGCGTAGTTGGCAAATACTTTCTCTCATTCTATAGGTTGTCAGTTTACTCTGATGATTATTTCTTTTGCTGTACAAAATCCTTTTAGTTTAATTAAGTCCCACTTATTATTTTTAGTCTTGTTGCATTTGCTTTTGTGATCTTTGTCATATAATTTTTTGCCTAGGCCAATGTCCAGAATAGATTTTCCTAAGTTTTCTTCTAGAGATTTTATATTTTCAGGTCTTTAATCAATCTTAATTTTTGTATATTGTGAGGCACAGAAATCCAGTTTCATTTTTCATGTGGCTATTCAATTTTTCCAGCATCATTTATGAATAGGGAGTCCTTTCTCTAATTTTTATTAATTGCCAAAAATCAGTTGGTTGTAAGAATATGGTTTTATTTCTAGGGTCTCTACTCTGTTTCATTGGTTTATGAATCTACTTTTATACCAACACATACTATTTTAATGACTATAGCCTTATAGTATAACTTGAAGTTAGGCAATGTGTTGCCTCCAGATTCTTTTTTATTAGGATTGGTTTGGTTATTGTAGCCTTTTCTGTTTTCATTTGAATTTTGCAATAGTTTTTTTTTCCAATTCTCTGAAAATATTTTTGGTTGTTTGATAGGAAACACATTGAATCTATAGATGGCTTTGGGCAGTATGGTCATTTTCATGATATTGTTCTTTCAATCCATGAACATGAAATGTATTACCATTTGTTTGTGTCATCTCTGATTTCTTTCAGCAGTGTTTTGTAGTTCTCTTTGTAAATATATTTCACTTCCTTGGTTAAGTGTATTCTTAAGTATTTTTTCTGTAGCTCTTTAGGAGATATGTTCTTTATTTGATTCTCAGCTTGTATTGTTGTTGTATAGCAGTGCTATTAACTTGTGTACATTAATTTTATAACCTGTGGTTTTGTTGAATTTATGTATCAAATCTAGGAATCTTTTGGAGGGGTCTCTAGCATTTTCTAGGTATGAGGTCATATCATCAGCAGAGATAGCTTGACTTCTTCTTTTCCAATTTGGATGCCCTTTATCTCCTTCTCTTGCCTTTGGTCTGACTACACAATTAACATTTAAATAATTATTCTTATATTTAGATTAATATCTACCATTAATGGATACCAGGAGTTAAGGCTTGAATATACTTTTTTGCGAGACACGTTTAACTCACAACAATACATACTTTTTTTTTCTTCTATGGCATTATACAAGATGTTCTCATTGTTTTTGGTTTTGGCTGTTTATATAATATGATATGGCTAGTTATTTTTTTTTTAATTGCTTGGTGTTTTCTGAACTTCTTACTTCTGTTTTTGTATATGATTGATTTTGGAAAGGCCTTGGCCACTATTACTTCAAATATTTCTTGTGCTTTGTTATCTCTTCCCCTGGTATTTCAATCATGTGTATGTTACACACTTTGAAAATTTCCCCAAATTATTTGATGTTCTATTTGGTTTTTTCTCTTTTCACTTGAATTTGGAAAGTTTATTAGCC
The DNA here is from genome assembly GCA_036589455.1 of Ateles fusciceps. Taxonomy (NCBI): domain Eukaryota; kingdom Metazoa; phylum Chordata; class Mammalia; order Primates; family Atelidae; genus Ateles; species Ateles fusciceps. Next base: position 3,934,297 of record JAZHEH010001685.1, on the reverse strand, counting down.
TAGTCCTCTCTCAGTCCCCAGAAATTCAATTAAACTACCATTTAAATATTTCTATGACTTTATAATTACACTGATTTCTGCTCCAGGCATTTCAATTAACCTCTCTTGCCAGATATCATGGTGGTCAATTTGTTCTAAAATGTAATTTATCTGATGGGTTTCAGAAAGGTCATAGATTATCAGTTTTGTAAGTTACTTTCTTCTTGTTTTAAGGATGAAAGAACTAACTTCCAAGCTCTTCACATAGTAGAGTTGCAACTGGGAGTCTGTTAGTCTGTTGTTGTTTCTAAAAGTTTCTTTATTATTTCATTCTGTTTGAGTACTCAGTATTTTAAGAAAATAAAACTGTCATCTTCCTCTTACAACTTTCAATATTAGTGGAAACACCTACTTCACATATTCTTTAATCTTATTTTTCCTACTCTTGTTTCCTGCATTTCCAAGTATATTTGTAACTCTGTATATATTCATTCATTTATATCAAACTCTTTGGGTTATTCAAGTTTGCAAACTCAAAGTGAGTGATAGAAATTTGCAAGTCTATTTGTTCTAACCAGTCCTGAACTTTCTGCTAATGTAAAGGAAAAAATTTTTCATTCAGTTCTCTTCCCATCCAAAAGTATTACCCAAATCAGCATCATAAACAAAAAATGCTAAAGCCAAACCAACTAAATTAGAAACATGACAAGAACAACTACTAGCATAATTAACTAACATTTTGAGGTTCTAACATAATACGTAAGTATAATAAAGTTATAAAAGCATTAAATTGCTACATTATAAAAATAAAACTAGTTAGCTCTCAACAGAAATTGTTGTTATATAATTATGCAATCCGTAACAGTTAGCAAAAGATAGAAAAATTAATGTCAGGTAGAAATAAGATATTCAAAACATAGAAATGTATAGTTTTCTTCTCTCTTTCTTTTTATGTCTTTCATTATTTCTCTTTCTACTAAAAATAACCAGTTCGTCATAAAGATGGAAATTTTTTTGTTTACAATAGCAATAAAAACACTAAGTATAAGGCAAACAAGAAATATTGAAAAGACAAATGTTAAATTATATACAACTTTATTAAAGTAAATAATAATTGAGTAATATAATATTTTCTTACAACATTAGAATCAAAAACCATTGCATTATTATTGTCTAAATTAATATATAAATTAATGCACTTCCAGTTAAAATCCAAATAAATATATATGCTTAACAATGTAACTTAATTTGAAAATATATATGTGAAAAGATAAAATTAAAAATGATAAAATTGGAGAATAATGACACCTCATCTTGGAAGATATTAAAACTTAAAATAGGACTGATATAATCAAAAGCTTGGCTCAGAAACTGACAAATGCAAGGAGAACAAAATAGACAATCCAAAATTTTTCGATGAGAACTCATATGGCATTTCAACTTATAAAACACTGTTTTATTTAATTAGAGATTTTGGAACCATTGGTTGGCTGTTTACCTCATAGAATAGAAAGTTGGAACCCTGAAATTTAGAATAAAAAACAGAATATAGCTTCTTGAGTAAACCAGAAAACCTAAAGACTATGAAGTAAGTAATAGACATATTGTATTATCAAACTGCAAAGTGTATATGACAGATGCTGCAAAAAACAAATGAGACTGATGAAATATTTGCAACTTATGAGAAACTTTATGCATCAATATAAATTTACTAACTTGATAACAATGGGCAAATTACATTAAAAAACATCAGAAAAAGATATGTAAATATGAGATCTTCAATTTATCTTTTAGTTACGGATATGCAAATTAAATCTACAATTTAATTATTTGTAAAGCCATTAGATTGTCAATTGCATCAATGCTGAGTCTTATCGGGATATGAAGTAATATATTGTTTGAATTTCTGTTAGGAAGAAAAATTACCATTCCCTGGAACGTGTTGAAAAAAAAAAATATTTTACAATTTTGGTGATGACACAATAGAAGAAAAGACTGCTAATTTCTAAACTGCTAATTTCTGAATTAGTTTATCTTGTCACTGATTTGATTTTCTTGGCTGCAGACCAGGGCATCTTACCCTGTCATCTCTTTGATTTTCTTGGCCTCTATTAGACTAGAACATCCCTAATCTACAATCTTTATTGGGAAGATGGTTAAAATAAGAGTCTCCATTTGAAGAATCTCAAATTAGAGTCAATAAGAGTAAAGATATGGGAAACCATTTCTACAAAATATAACATACAATATGGGTCTTGAATGTTTGCATCATTATAGACTGAGAATTCATTATATAATATTTTGTTTGTTGAGGAATGACAATATTGTTTAATCCAGAATTGCATCTGTGAAAATTCTACTCAGTTGTAACGGTAACATTTGAAAGGATGATAGATTTAGCTCTAGCAGTGCTGCAAAGCTCCCTTTTTAGTAAAAACAATCAAAAAACAATAACAAACACTATCATTTTTTGCTTCTTATATACCTTGTCTTAAAGAAGGAATGGGTAGAAATAAAAAGATTTAAAAATTTATGCCAAGCATATGTTAGACAAATTACTATATCAGGAAGTAATATGAAAAAATAAATTGCAGGCTTCATCAAATAAGAAGAGTATCAAAACTCTCAAAAATCTGGTGTATTTTAAAGTTATTTATTTGTTTATTGAAATAGATTTGTACTTATGCTTTATGCTTGTTTTGGAAAGGTAAATTTGCTCCAAGTTATTAGTGCATTAGGGATCAATCTGAACATAATAAATATTTCACATTTTTTTAAGCATGATTTATCTCTTGAAGTAAAATTAGGTGAAAGCAGAAAATTTCAGTCAGCTAAATCAACCTGTATAACAATATACAAAATACACAGAGGCATATACTTCAAACACATACCAGTTCTCTTAATTCAATGCATGCACGATTCTACAAAATGTGTTCTGCTGTTCTTCACATTTGTGAAGTTTCTTTTTTTATATTAAAACAAAAACACTGCTAGGCACAGTGGTTCATGCATCTAATCCCAACCCTTTGGGAGGCCAAGGTAGGTGGATCACCGAGGTCAGGTGATCCCTGACCAACATGGTGAAACCCTGTCTCTAGTAAACGTACAAAAATTAGCCAGTTATGGTGGCATACAGCTATAATGCCAGCTACTTGGGAGGCTGAGGCAGGAGAATTATTTGAACCCAAGAGGCGGAGGTTGGAGTGAGCCCAGATTGCACCAAAAATAAACAAAAGCACCCATTTATTATTCAAAACCTAATCAAGAATCCTGGTTCAAAAACACCAATAAGTTGGTGCAAAAAGAAGTCTTAAGTGTTGAAGTGAAGGTTGAAATAATAAAATGTTTTTAACAAGATAGCAAAACTAAAACCTGAGAGAACATGTGATGTCTCCAAGCAGCAGACATAGAGGAACACATATGGTGGACTATGAAAGACAAAGCAATGAAAAGCAATGTCAATAGCTATAACAATATCAAGTGCTACATGGTCAATAAGAAGAAAGCCTAAAGAAATAAAAAGAAATGGAAAGATTATCAACCATATGGCTTGAAACCCAAACAACCAAAGAATCAGAAACAAGCTCTTTACAACCGAAGAGAAAGCACTATTTATATATGATGACTTTAAATGGTAAGCACCAAATTCTACTAGAATGCCTCTTTTTAGTGCTAGTAGGGTCTAAGTGCAGTAGTTTAAATACTAGTTTAATCTCCAAACCCTTCAGCTACTGAGCAAAGCTGTGAGAACAGACGAGAAAGTTGCACAAGAATTACAGGAGTGATACAGAAGTTGATTACAGAAAAAGACTATATATTGGATTTTTTGTTTTTCAGTTTTGATGGACAAGTATCTGATATAAACACATACCTTCAAAACTATATTTCAAAAAGGTTGTGAAAGATTGTTTAACTGTCATATTTGACCAGAGGACTGTGAGCTCATCCATCCACATCTGCTGTTAAAACTTTCCATCATATTTTGGATAAACCTTCTTCCATTGCCTCACAATAATTCACTACCATTCTGATGACTATCCACAAGCAAACATCAGGTCTTTTCAAGGTCAAGTGCCATATTTTTAAAACTGTTTATGCATTTCTTAACCATTTAGCACACGTAAAACTATGTTACAGTTTTGAATGTAGCTCCTATCAATATTTTTTAATATGTCATTGATGACATTTTGAGTGTTGTGCTCCTATTTTATTCATGAGTTCCATACTTTTTACTGCACATATTTGCATAATGCAGTGATATTTAAGAGCACATATGCTGTGTTATAATTAATCTGTACAATTAAATCTCAGTTTCTCTCTGAATATTCTTTTGCTCCCCTCTCATGCTCACAATTTGTATTCTCTTCTTTCATCAGCAGTGACCCTCCATTTGTTGACATTCTAAACTCCAAAGCTGCAACTGACTCAAATCTCTTAGCTAATAAGTAAATACAGCCACTCTGGCAAACAACATGTAGCTAAAACAGGGAGTTCTTCATTTTTATGATTTAAGAATATTCACTTTAAGTTCATGAAGAAAACATTTTGTTAATGGGTTGTGGCAATAAGATATTGTAGTGAACTGTTATTCTGAGTCTTATGTTAAAATGGAACATCAAAAAATAAATGTATTGAATTTGAATTGTAGCATGTACTATTCCAAGACAAAAAATGTTGGTAATGGTCTTTATATAGTTTATGCATGCAATACAATAGGATAGCTACGAAAACACTATTGAGTAGAACATGTTTCAAAACTGATATTTTATTTCTATTGTAAAATGCTCACCAGACATACAAGAATTTTACATGGCACTTTTATGGTGTATTGTTACCAAATGCTTCCTGATATTTTATTAAAGATATATTGTGTTGATTTGCATTGTTATTGAAGGGAAACTTCATCATGTTGTTTGCATCAGGAGTAAAAAACTACAACATGACCAATATCATTAAGTAACATGTCAAGTACATAGCACAGGGAAAGGCATTGGCTTAAAAATTAGAAACTTTCTCTGTCACCACTGAGAAAGATTTGACCTTTGATTGGAGGATTTGGATTCACCATAGGACTAAAAGTTTTTTAAAAATCAATAATTTGAGAATAATAATAAATGTGTATGTTTCAAAATATATAAGAGGGCATTTCAATAAACTTTGTTTACACATTTTCTAAACATGATGGATTAATTGGTTTCATGGTCTGTGGAACACAGCACAAAATGAGCAAGCAGTGCAAAGAAGAGTCTTATCTAAGTCCCTCCTCTGTCTCCAGGGAGACAGAAAATTTAATTAAATGGCTTGAATAAAATATAGCAGTTGCAATATATTATAAACACAAAATAAGAATGGAGAAGTTGTCATCTGCTAGGAAAGTGAGAATAAAAATAAGAAAAAAAGTCAGAATGAGGGCTTTTTGATTATAACAGTAAAACAGCAACAGAGCTAACATAACTGACTCCATTTTTGTTTAAATAACCTTTACCCATTCTTGCACATAGACCAAAATAATTTTAGAACACTATAATATGCAAAAACAGTAGTCCTGAAGTTTAAAAAACTAATTCTGAGATTAAATGAAAAGTAATGTAAATAACTATGTTTTGTTAAAGACTTACAGGAGTGCTATGACCTGATGAAGGACAAGAAAGTTTCCAACCTTCTTGGACACTTGCTGGTGCCCAGATGTCTGTAGTTGTTGGTTACCTCTTGATCTCAACCTCCTTCTCTGCCCCTGGCCTCAACATAAAGAGAGTCTAAATTTTGCACTGACTTAAGGTGATACTGGAGGACAATAGTCCTCCATCTTCTTGGTTTGCTGATTCTCCAAATGAGCTCCTTTTTCCTCCCACCAACCCTTGTCTCTCAAGTCTGGCTTTTGAGCAGTGAGCAGCCACACCTGGGTGTGGTTACATAATGATATATATATAACAAGTCAAGAAATCCCCACAGTTGTAAGTGAATAGATGCCAGATAAGTGATAAGCAGTTTCCATTATCCTGGTCGGTCTCCTATTATTTACACCATTGTGCAGTCGCCTCCTTTTGAGTGTAGGCTGGACACAGTCACCTGCTTTGAAGAAATAGAACATAGAAAAAATGATTTTCTTATGTTCTATTATTAAGTTACAATAAAATTTTTACTTCCAATTTGCTAGTATTCTATACATATGGCTTTTAAAATACCTTGCAGTTTAGCCAGAAAAATGGGTATCTGGTTTATTTTAACTGTTGAGAACTCTAACATTAAATAGGGCTCATTTCATGGACTGTCTGACATGTGTGTATGTATGTCTGCTTCATAAATGCTGTAATAGTTATGAAAGTGTTAAGTATATTTTAGTTCAGAAATCTTGAAAGCTTGAGGACAAATTCATATATGAGTGGGCCTTTATATTCTTTTCTGTTATTGTGTATGAAAGACATACACATAAACTCATTCTGTGATTAGTGCAAATCACCATGCTCTGTTTTTGGATGCTGAAAGTATGTTTCCATGGCAGTTGATTGTGGTTAGCAGAAGCAGAGAAGTCAGCTATCTATAAACTCCCATGAGATACCAGAAAAAGGCAAACTCTGGGAATACAGGGTAGTACAATTTATTGATTGACATAAATGTATACAGTAATTCATCTGTTTACCTGCTTGAATTATTTATTTTTTAATGTACTTTAAGTTCTAGGGTACACGTGCAGAACTTGCAGGTTTGTTACATAGGTATAGACATGCCATGGTGATTTGCTGCATCCATTCCTTTATCATCTACATTAGGTATTTCTCCTAATGCTTTCCCTCCTCTATGCCCCCACCCCCTTCTATCCCTACCCTAGGCCCCCACCCCCAATAGGCCCCGGTGTGTGTGATGTTCCCCACCTTGTGTCCATGTGTTCTCATTGTTCAACACCCACTTATGAGTGAGAACATGCAGTGTTTGGTTTTCTGTTCTTGTGTCAGTTTGTTAAGAATGATAGTTTCCAGCTTAATCCATGTCCCTGCAAAGGACATGAATTCATCCTTTTTTATGGCTGCATAGTATCCCATGGTGTAATATATGCCACATATTGTTTATCCAGTCTGTCACTGATGGGCATTTGGGTTGGTTCCAAGTCTTTGCTATTGTGAACAGTGCTGCAATGAACATACGTGTGTATGTGTTTTTTTTTGCAGCAGAATGATTTATAATCCTTTGTGTATATATCCAGTAATGGGATTGCTAGTTAAATGGTTTTTCTATTTCTAAGTCCTTGAGGAATTGCCACACTGTCTTCCACAATGGTTGAATTAATTTATACTCCCACCAACAGTGTAAAAGTGTTTCTATTTCTCCACATCCTGTCCAGCCTCTGTTGTTGCCCGATTTCTTAATGATTGCCATTCTAACTGGCATGAGATGGTATCTCAATGTGATTATGATTTGCATTTCTCTAATGACCAGTGATGCTGAACTTTTCTTTATATGTTTGTTGGCTGTATAAATGTCTCTTGAAAAGTGTCTGTTCATATACTTCACTCACTTTTTGATGGGTTTGCTTTTTCTTGTAAATTTTTTTAAGTTTTTTGTAGATTCTGGATATTGGCCCTTTGTCAGATGCATTGCTTATAAAATTTTTTCCCATTCTGTTTGTTGCTGTTTCACTCTAGTGATAGTTTCTTTTGCTGTGCATAAGCCCTTGAGTTTAATTAGATCCCATTTGTCAATTTTGGCTTTTGTTGCCATTGCTTTTGGTGTTTTAGTCATGAAGTCCTTGCCTATATCTGTGTCCTGAATGGTACTGCCTAGGTTTTCTTCTATGGTTTTTATGACATCAGGTTTATGTGTAAATCTTTAATCCATCTGGAGTTAATTTTCATATAAGGTGTAAGGAAGAGATCTAGTTTCAGCTTTCTGCATATGGCTAGCCAGTTTTTTCAACATCATTTATTAAATAGGGAGTCCTTTCCCCATTGCTTGTTTTTGTCATGTTTTTCAAAGATCAGATGGTTGTAGATGTGTAGCGTTACTTCTGAGGCCTCTGTTCTGTTCCATTGGTCTATATCTCTGTTTTGATACCAGTACCATGCAGTTTTCATTACTGTAGTGTTGTAGTATAGTTTGAAGTCAGGTAGCTTGGTGCTGCCAGATTTTCTTTCTTTTTGCTTATGATTGTCTTGGCTAAGTGGGCTCTTTTTTGGTTCCATAGGAAATTTAAGGTGGTTTTTTCCAGTTCTGTGAAGAAGGTCAATGGTAGCTTGATGGGGATAGCATTGAATCTATAAATTACTTTGGGCAGTATGGCCATTTTGATGCTGATTCTTCTTAACCATGAGCATGGAATGTTTTTCCATCTGTTCATGTCCTCCCTTATTTCCTTAATCAGTGGTTTGTAGTACTCCTTGAAGAGGTCCTTCACAGCCCTTGTTAGTTGTATTCCTAGGTATTTTATTCTCTTTGTAGCAATTGTGAATGGGAGTTCACTCATTATTTGCTTCTCTGTCTCTTACTGGTGTATAGGAATGCTTGTGATTTTTACCCATTGATTTTGTATACTGAGACTTTGCTGAAGTAGCTTATCAGCTTAAGGAGATTTTTGGGTGAGATGATGGGGTCTTCTAAATATACAATCATGCTGTCTGCAAATAGAGACAGTTTGACTTCTTTTCTAATTAAATACCTTTATTTCTTTTTCTTGCCTGATGGCCCCGGCCAGAACTTACAATACTATGTTGAATAGGAGTGGTGAGAGAGGGCATACTTGTCTTGTGCAAGTTTTGAAATGGAATACTTCGAGTTTTTGCCCATTCAGTATAATATTGGCTGTGGGTTGTCATAAATATCTCTTATTATTTTGAGATACATTCCATCGATACTTGCTTTATTGAGTGTTTTTAGCATAAAGGGCTCTTAACTTTTGTCAAGGGCTTTCTCTGCATTTATTGAGATAATCATGTGCTTTTTGTCTTTGGTACTGTTTATGTGATGGATTATGTTTATAGATTTGCATATGTTGAACCAGCCTTGCATCCCAGGGTTGCAGCTGACTTGATTGTGATGGATAACCTTTTGGATGTGCTGTTGTGTTAGATTTTCCAGTGTTTTATTGAGAATTTTCTCATCAATATACATCATGGATATTGGCCTGAAATTTTCTTTTTTAGTTGTGTCTCTGCCAGGTTTTGATATCAGGATTATGTTCATCTTAGAAAAAGAGGAAATCCTCCCTAACTCATTTTTTATTATTTGGAACAGTTTCAGAAAGAATGATACCAGCTCCTCTTTGCACCTCTGGTGAATCCATCTGGTCCTGGACTTTTTTTGGTTGGTAGGCTATTAATTGCTATCTCAATTTTAGACTTTGTTATTGGACTATTTAGGGATTCAAATTCCTCCTGGTTTAGTCTTGGGATGGTGTAAGTATCCAGGAATTTATCTATTTCTTCTAGATTTACTGGTTTATTTCCATAGAGTTGTTTGTAGTAATCTCTGATGGTCATTTGTATTTCTGTGGGATCCATGGTGATGTCCTCTTTATCACTTTTTATTGCATCTACTTGATTCTTCTCTCTTTTTTTTCTCTGTTATTCTAGCTAGTGGTTTATCTATTTTGTAAATTTTTTCAAAAAAAAAAACCAGCTCCTGGATTCATTGATTTTCTTGAAGAGTTTTTTGTGTCTCTGTCTCTTTCAGTTCTTCTCTAATCTTAGTTACTTCTTGTCTTCTGCTACCTTTTGAATTTGTTTGATCTTGCTCCTCTAGTTGTTTTAATCATGATATTAGCGTGTTGATTTTAGATCTTTCCTTGCTTCTCATGTAGGCATTTAGTGTATACATTTCTCTCTAGACATGCTTTAAATGTGTCCCAGAGATTCTGGTACATTCTGTCTTTTTTCTCATTGGTTTCAAAGAACATGTTTATTTCTGCCTTCATTTCATTATTTATCCAGTAGTCATTCAGGAGCAGGCTGTTCTATTTCCATGTAGTTGTGCAGTTTTGAGTGAGTTTCTTAATCCTGAGTTCTAATTTGATTGCACTGTGGTCTGAGAGACTGTTTGTTATGATTTCCATTCTTTTGCATTTGCCGAGGAATGTTTTATTTCCAATTATGTGGTCAATTTTAGAATAAGTGTGATGTAGTGCTGAGAAGAATGTATATTCTGTGAATTTGGGGTGGAGAGTTCTGTAGATGTTTATTAGATCTGCTTGGTCCAAATCTGAGTTCAAGTTCTGCATCTCCTTGTTAATTTTCTGTCTCGTTAATCTGTCTAATATTGACAGTAGGGTGTTAAAGTCTCCCACTATTATTGTGTGGGAGGCTAAGTCTCTTTGTAGGTCACTAAGAACTTGCTTAATGTATCTGGGTGCTCCTATAATGGGTACATATATATTTAGAATAGTTAGCTCTTCTTGTTGCAGTGATCCCTTTACCATTATGTAATGCACTTCTTTGTCTCTTTTGATTTTTGTTGTTTTATCAGAGACTAGGATTGCAACCCCTGCTTTTTTTTTTTTTTTGCTCTCCATTTGCTTGGTAAATATTCCTCCATCCCTTTATTTTGAGCCTATGTGCATCTCTGCATTTGAGATGGGTCTCCTGAATACAGCATACCCATGGGTCTTGATTCTTATTCCAATTTGCCAGTCTGTGTCTTTTGATTGGGATATTTAGCCGGTTTACATTTCAGGTTAATACTGTTATGTGTGAATTTGATCTCACCATTGTGATGCTAGGTGATTGCTTTGCCTGTTAGTTGATGCATTTTCTTCATAGTGTCAATGGTTTTTACAATTTGGTATGTTTTTGCAGTGGCTGGTACTGGTTGTTTGTTTCCATGTTTAGTGCTTCCTTCAGGACCCTTGTAAGGCAGGCCTCGTGGTGACAAAATCTTTCAGGAGTTGCTTGTTTGTAAAGGATTTTATTTCTTCTTTGCTTATGAAGATATGAAATTCTGGATTGAAAATTCTTTTCTTTAAGGATATTGAATATTATCCCACATTCTCTTCTGGCTTGTAAGGTTTCTGCTGAGAGATCTGCTGTGAGTCTAATGAGCTGCCGTTTGTGGGTAACCTGACGTTTCTCTTTGGCTGACCTTAGCATTTTTCCTTCATTTCAACTCTGGTGAATCTGACGATTATGTGCCTTGAGGTTGCTTTTCTTGAGGAATATCTTTGTGGTGTTCTCTGTATTTCCTGAATTTTAATGTGACCTGCCTTGATAGGTTGAGGATATTCTCCTGGATAATATCCTGAAGAGTGTTTTCCAACTTGGTTTCATTCTCCCTGTCACATTCAGATACACTGATCAAACGTAGATTTAGTCTTTTCATATAATCCCATATTTCTTGGAGGCTTTGTTCTTTCTTTTCACTCTTTTTTCTCACCTTATTTCATTGAGTTGATCTTCAGTCTTGGATATCCTTTCTTCTGCTTCAGCAATTCAGCTATTTAAACTTGTGTATGCTTCACAAAGTTAGTGTGCTGTGTTTGTTTTTCAGCTCCATCAAGTCATTTATGTTCTTCTTTATGCAGGTTATTCTAGGTCTAACCTTTTTCCTGGTTCTTAGTTTCCCTGCATAGGGTTCACACTAAAGGAGCATGTTCTGAGAAGTTTGTCATTACCCACCTTCTGATGCCTGCTTCTGTCAATTTGTCAAACTCAGTCTCAGTCCAGTTTTGTTCTCTTGCTGGTGGGGAGTTGTGATTCCTTGAAGGAGAAGAGGCGTTCTGGTTTTGAGAATTTTCATCCTTTTTGTGCTGGTTTCTTCCCATCTTCATGGATTTAACTACCTTTGGTTTTTGAAATTGGTGACTTTTGGATGGGGTGACTGAGTGGACGTTCTTTCTGTTAGTTTTCCTCCCAACAGGCCTCTCTGCTGCAAGTCTGCTGGAATTTGCTGGAGGTCCACTCCAGACCCTGCTTGCCTGGGAATCAGCCATGGAGGCTGCACAACAGCAAAGATTGCTGCCTGTTCCTTCCTCTAGTATCTGCCAGATGTCAGCCAGAGCTCACCTGTATGAGTGACTCCCAGTCAGGATAAATGGGAGTTAGGGAGACACTTAAGGAGGCAGTCTGCCCCTTATCAGAGCTGAAGTGCTGTGCTGGGAAGTCCGCTGCTCCCTTCAGAGCTGCTGGGCAGGGATGTTTAAGTCTACTGAAGCTGTACATACAACCACGCCTTTTCCCAGTTATTCTAAGTCCCTGATGGGCTGTTGCCTTTTTGCAGAGATGGCCTGCAGAGGTCTTGCTGAGCTGCCACGGGCTCTGCCCAGTTGCTTTGTAAACTTCTTGGTGACTCTGTTTACATAGGCAAGGTTAAAACCACCTACCTTTCTGAATGAACAATGGAGCTCACAGCTCAGCACTTGAGCTCCTATAAAGGACAGACTATCTCCTCAAGCAGCTCCCTGACCCCCGTATATCCAACGAGTCACCTCATAAAGGAGAGCCCAGACTGACATCTGGTGGATATCCTTCTGGTGCAAAGATAGAAGAAGAAACTGGCAGCAACCCTTACTGTTCTGCAGCTGCTGCAGGTGATTCCCAGGCAAGCAGGGCCGGGAGTGAACCTCAGCAGTCCTACAGCAGAGAGGCCACACTGTTAGAAGGAAAACTAAGAAACAGAAAGAAATAACTTCATCATCAACAAACTGGATGTACACTCAGAGATCCCATCTGAAAATCACCAACCACAAAGATCACACGTAGATAAATCCACAAAGAGGGGAAGAAACTGGTGCAAAAAGGAGGAAAACACCTGAAACCAGAATGCCTCTCCTCCTACAAGGGATCACAACTCCTCACCAGCAAGGGAACAAGGCTGGATGGAGAATGAGTGTGATGAAATGACAGAATCAGGCTTCAGAAGGTGGGTAATAAACTTCTGTGAGCTAGAAGAACATGTTCTAATCCAATGCAAAGAAACTAAGAATCTTGAAAAAAGATCTGACAAAATGCTAACTAGAATAACCAACTTAGAGAGGAATATAAGTGAATTGATGGAGCTGAAAAACACAACACAAGAACTTCACAAAGCATACACAAGTTTCAACAGCCAAATCGACCAAGCAGAAGAAAGGATATCAGAGGTCGAAGATCAACTCAATGAAATAAAATGAGAAGGCAAGAGTAGAGAAAAAGGGTAAAAAGGAATGAACAAAGTCTCCAAGAAATATGGGACTATGTGAAAAGACCTAATCTATGTTTGATAGGTGTACCTGAATGTGATGGAGAGAATGAACCCAAGCTGGAAAATACTCTTCAAGATATTATCCAGGAGAACTTCCCCAACCTAGCAAGGCAAGCCAATATTCAAGTCCAGGAAATACAGAGAACACCACAAAGATATTCCTCAAGAGAGCAACCCCAAGGCACATAATCGTCAGATTCACCAGGGTTGAAATGAAGGAGAAAATGCTAAGGGAAGCCAGAGAGAAAGGTCGGGATACTCACAAAGGGAAGCCCATCAGATTCACAGCAGATCTCTCAGCAGAAACCCTACAAGCCAGAAGAGAGTGGGGGCCAATATTCAACATCCTTAAAGAAAAGAACTTTAAACCCAGAATTTCATATCCAGCCAAACTAAGCTTCATAAGTGAAGGAAAAATAAAATCCTTTGCAAACAAGCAAGTACTCAGAGATTTCATCACCACCAGGCCTGCTTTACAAGAGCTCCTGAAAGAGGCACTAAACATAGAAAGGAACAACCAGTACCAGCCACTCCAAAAACATACCAAACAAACAGTAAAGACCATCAACACAATGAAGAAACTGCATCAACTAATGGGCAAAACAGCCACCTAGCATCAAAATGGCAGGATCAAATTCACACATAACAATATTAACCCTAAATGTAAATGGGCTAAATGCCCCAATCAAAAGACATAGACTGGCAAACTGGATAAAAAGCCAAAACCCGTTGGTGTGCTGTATCCAGGAAACCCATCTCACTTGCAAAGATACACAAAGGCTCAAAATAAAGGGATGGAGGAAGATTTACCAAGCAAATGGAGAGCAAAAAAAAAGCAGGAGTTGCAATTCTCATCTCTGATAAAATAGACTTTAAACCAACAAAGATCAAAAGAGACAAAGAAGGACATTATATAATGGTAAAAGGATCAATGCAACAAGAAGAGCTAACGATCCTAAATATATACACACCCAATACAGGAGCACCCAGATACATAAGGCAAGTTCTTAATGACTTACAAAGAAACTTGAACTCAGACCTGGACCAAGCAAACCTAATAGACATTTACAGAACTCTCCACCCCCAAATCCACAGAATGTATATTCTTCTCAGCACCACATCACACCTACTCTAAAATTGACCACATAATTGGAAGCAAATCACTCCTCAACAAATGCAAAAGAACGGAAATCATAACAAACAGTCTCTCAGACCACAGTGCAATCAAGTTAGAACTCAGGATTCAGAAACTAACTCAGAACCGCACAGCTTCATGGAAACTGAACAACTGGCTCTTGAATGTTGATTGGATAAACAATGAAATGAAGGAAGAAATAAAGATGTTCTTTGAAACCAATGAGAACGAAGACACAACATAGCAGAATCTCTGGGACACATTTAAAGCAGTCTCTAGAGGAAAATATATAGCAACAAATGCCCACATGAGAAGCAAGGAGAGATCTAAAATTGACACCCTATCATCAAAAATGAAAGAGTTAGAGGAGCAAGATCAAAAAAACTCAAAAGCTAGCAGAAAACAAGAAATAACTAAGATCAGAGCAGAACTGAAGGAGATAGAGACACAAAAAAACCCTTTAAAAAAATCAATAAATCCAGGTAGCTGGTTTTTTGAAAAGGTCAACAAAATAGACAGACCACTAACCAGATTAATAAAAGAAAAGAGAAAATAATCAAATAGATGCAATAAAAATGATAAAGGGGCTATCACCACAGATTCCACAGAAATTGAAATCATCATCAGAGTTATTACAAACAACTCTATGCACATAAACTAGTAAACCTGAAAGAAATGGATAAATTCCTGGACACTTGCATCCTCCCAAGCCTAAATCAGGAAGAAGTCAAAACCCTGAATAGACTAATAACAAGGTCTGAAGTTGAGGCAGCAATTAAGAGCCTACCACCCAAAAAAGCCCAGGCCAGAAGGGTTCACAGCCGAATTCTACCAGACATACAAAGAGGAGCTGGTACCATTCCTTTTGAAACTATTTCCAAATAATCCAAAAGAGAGAATCCTTCCCAAATCATTTTATGAGACCAACATCATCCTGGTACCAAAACCCAGCAGAGACTCAGTAAGAAAAGAAAACTTCAGGCCAATATCCATGATGAACATAGATGCAAAAATCTTCAATAAAATACTGGCAAACCGATTGCAACAGCACATCAAAAAGCTTATCCACCATGATCAAGTAGGATTCATCCCCGGGATGCAAGGCTGGTTCAACATACGCAAATCTATAAACATAATTCACCACATAAACAGAACCAAAGACAAAAACCACATGATAATCTCAATTGATGCAGAGAAGGCCTTTGACAAAATTCAACAGCCCTTTATGCTAAAAACCCTCAATAAACTAGGTATTGACGGAACGTATCTCAAAACGATAAAAGCTATTTACGACAAACCAACAGCCAATATTATACTGAATGGGCAAAAACTAGAAGCATTCCCTTTGAAATCTGGCACTGGACAAGGATGCCCTCTCTCACCACTCTTACTCAATATAGTACTGGAAGTTCTAGCCAGAGCAATCAGGCAAGAAAAAGAAATAAAGGGTATTCAAATAGGAAAGGAGGAAGTCAAATTATCTCTATTTGCAGACGACATGATTGTATTTCTAGAAGACCCCGTGTGCAAAAATCACAAGCATTCCTATACACCAATAACAGACTTAAAGAAAGCCAAATCAAGAACCAACTGCCATTCACAATTGCTACAAAGAGAATAAAATACCTAGGAATACAACTAACAAGGAACGTAAAGGACCTCTTCAAGGAGAACTACAAACCACTGCTCAACGAAATAAGAGAGGACACAGACAGATGGAGAAACATTCTAAGTTCATGGTTAGGAAGAATCAATATCGTGAAAATGACCATACTGCCCAAAGTAATTTACAGATTCAACGCTATCCCTATCAAGCTGCCAATGACCTTCTTCACAGAACTGGAAAAAACCACCTTAAACTTCATATGTAACCAAAAGAGAGCCCGCATAGCCAAGTCAATTCTAAGCAAAAAGAACAAAGCTGGAGGCGTCACACTACCGGACTTCAAATTATACTACAAAGCTACAGTAATCAAAATAGCATGATACTGGTAGCAAAACAGAGATCTAGACCAGTGGAACAGAACAGAGGCCTCCGAAGCACCACAACACATCTACAACCATCCGATCTTTGACAAACCTGACAAAAACAAGCAATGTGGAAAGGAGTCCCTGTTTAATAAATAAACGGTCTTGAAAAAACTGGCTAGCCATGTGCAGAAAGCGGAAACTGGACCCCTTCCTGACACCTTACACTAAAATTAACTCCAGATGGATTAAAGACTTAAACATAAGACCTAACACCATAAAAACCTTAGAAGAAAACCTAGGCAAAACCATTCAGGACATAGGCGTAGGCAAGGACTTCATGACCAAAACACCAAAAGCACTGGCAACAAAAGCCAAAATAGACAAATGGGACCTAATCAAACTCCACAGCTTCTGCAAGGCAAAAGAAACAGTCATAAGAGTGAATCAGCAACCAACAGAATGGGAAAAAATTTTGTAGTCTACCCATTTGACAAAGGGCTGATATCCAGAATCTACAAAGAACTAAAACAGATTTACAAGAAAAAAACAAGCCCATTCAAAAGTGGGCAAAGGATATGAACAGACACTTTACAAAAGAAGACATACATAAAGCCAACAAACATATGAAAAAATGCTCATCATCACTGGTCATTAGAGAAATGCAAATCAAACTACATTGAGATACCATCTCACGCCAGTTAGAATGGCGATCATTAAAAAATCTGGAGACAACAGATGCTGGAGAAGATGTGGAGAAACAGGAACACTTTTACACTGTTGGTGGGAGTGTAAATTAGTTCAACCATTGTGGAAGACAGTGTGGCTCTTCCTCAAGGACCTAGAAATAGAAATTCCATTTGACCCAGCAATCCCATTACTGGGTATATATCCAAAGGATTATAAATCATTCTACTATAAGGACACATGCACACAAATGTTCATTGCAGCACTGTTTACAATAGCAAAAACCTAGAACCAACTCAAATGCCCATCAATGATAGACTGGACAGGGAAAATGTGGCACATATACACCATGGAATATTATGCAGCCATCAAAAATCATGAGTTCATGTCCTTTGTAGGGACATGGATGAAACTGGAAACCATCATTCTTAGCAAACTGACACAAGAACAGAAAATCAAACCCCGCATGTTCTCACTCATAGGCGGGTGTTGAACAATGAGAACACATGGACACAGGGAGGGGGAGCATCATACACTGGGGTCTGTCGGGGGGAAATAGGGGAGGGACAGCGGGGGGGTGGGGAGTTGGGGGAGAGATAGCATGGGGAGAAATGCCAGATATAGGTGATGGGGAGGAAGGCAGCAAATCACACTGCCATGTGTGTACCTATGCAACAATCTTGCATGTTCTTCACATGTACCCCAAAACCTAAAATGCAATAAAAATATATATATATATATAAAAAAAAACAAAACACCTATCTGAGCCTCAGCAATGGTGGATGCCCCTCCCTCCACCGAGCTCAACTGTCCCAGGTCGAGCTCAGACTGCTGTGCTGGCTGTGAGAGTTTCAAGCCAGTAGATTTTAGTTTGCTGGTCTTCTTGCGGATGGGACCCCCCCAACCTCTGCCGCGAGTGAGATCACTTGGCTCCTTGACTTCAGCCCCCTTCTTTTCAGGGGAATGAATGGTTCTGTCTCACTGGCATTCCAGGTGCCACTGGGGTATAAGAAAAAAAAAATGCTGTGGCTAAAACAGCTACCTAGTTTTGTGCTGAAATCCCAGGGTTCTGGTGTTCTAGGCACTGGAGGGAATCTCCTGGTCTGGAGGTTGTGAAGATGATGGGAAGAATGCAGTATCTGAACCAGAGTGCCAGAGTATTTGGCAAAGTCCCTAATGGCTTTTCTTGGCTAGGTGAGGGAGTTCTCCAGCCCCTTGTGCTTCCCACGTGAGGCAATGCCTTCTTTGGATTGCCCTCACTGTCTAACAAGTCCCAATTAGATGAACCTGGTACCTCAGTTAGAAATGCAGAGCTCACTCACTTTCTGGCTTGCTCTCACTGGTAACTGCACATCAGAGATGTTCCTATTCGGCCATCTTGGCGGAAGTCCCCTCCTTAAATTTTTTGATGCTGCAACACAGTGAACAAAAAGATGATTTTACTATGTTATTAAGTAATCAATTTATTAATTTATTTTAGAGACATGGTCTGACTGTGTTGCTGAAGCTGATCTGAAACTCCTGGACTCAACAGATCCTCCTGCTTCAGCCTTTCAGGTAGCTGGGACTACAGATGTGTGTCACCACATCCAGCTTTCTGGTTGGGTAATAATGTCTACTCTAAGTGGCTATGCTGGAAAGATCCATAAATCTTACATTACTAATCTACCTCTCTGTTGTTCCAGTATAGTCAATCTGTATTTCAATAACTGTTGACTTTTGCCTGCCTTATGTCTACTCTACCATCAGTAGCAAGACAATTGTGTAGATCAGGGACATCCATAGTAGTTAAAAGATAAGAATCAATTGGCATAAGAATTAATATAATAATTCTAAGGTCTTTCCTCCACATATTCTGATTCTGAAAATTGGTATGGATACCCAGAATCTACACAGTAGATGATATTTTAAGTTAGAAATATTTAAGCAACACTTATAAAAATGATCAAGAGGAGGAAAAGAATAACAAAAGATACCATTTAAAAAGTGCATACATCTCATTGCTGGCAAGATGGCCAAATGGGAGCAGCTCCAGTGTGTAGCTCCCAGTGAGAGTGACACAGAAGATGGGTGATCTCTGCATTGCCAACTGTGGTACCAGGTTCATCTCAATGGGACTAGTTAGACAGTGGGTACACCCCAAAGAGGAAGAGCCAAAGTAGGATGGGGTGTCATCTAATCCAGGAAGTGCAAGAGGACAGGGAACTCCTTCTCCTAGCCAGGGGGAAGCCATTAGGGATTTTTCACAGCACTCTGGCCCAGATACTGAACTTTTCCCCACTGTCTTCACAACCTGCAGACCAGGAGGTTGTAGTGCCTACAACACCACCAGGGCCCTAGCTTTTCAGCACAAAACTGGGTGGCTGTTTGGGAAGAAATTAAGCTAGCCACAGCAGTTTTTTTTCCTACCCTAGTGGCGCCTGCAACACCAACCAGTGAAACAGAACTGTTCACTCCCCTGAATAAGGGGTCTGAAGCCAGCAAGCTAAGATCCACGGGCTTTAAATTCTCACAGTGAGCACAGCAGTTTGAGCTCAACCTGGGATGTTTGAGCTTGGTAGCAGAAGGGGCATCTGCCATTGCTGAGACTTCAGTAAGTGGTTTTAACTTTGCCTGCGTAAACAAAGTCACTGGGAAATTTACACAGCCACTGGGTGGAGCCCATGGTGGCTCAGCAAGACCTCTACAAGCAGACTGTGTCACTAGATCCCCTCCTCACTGGGCAGGGCATCTCTGAAAAAGGGCAGCAGCCCATCAGGGACTTATAAATAAAGCCCCTAACTTCCTGGGACAGAGTACCTGGGAAAAGGGGCAGTTGTGGGTACAGCTTCAGCAGACTTAAACGTCCCTGCATGGCAGCTCTGAAGACAGCAGTGGATCTCCCAGCACAGTGTTTGAGCTCTGATAAGGGACAGAGTGCCGCAAGTGGCTCCCTGATCCCATGTATCCTGACTGCGAGACACCTCCAAGCAGGGGCTGAAAGACACCTCATACAGGAGAGCCCAGGCAGGTACCTCTCTGGGACAAAGATACTAGAGGAAGGAACAGGCAGCAATCTTTGCTGTTCTGCTGGTGATTCCCAGGCAAGCAGCATCTGGAGTGGACCTCCAGCAAACTCCAGCACATGGCTGCCTGTTAAAAGGAAAACTAACAAATAGAAACAAATAGGTTCAACATCAACAGAAAGGATGTCCACTCAAAGACCCCATCCAAAAGTCACCAATTTCAAAGACCAAAGGTAGATAAATCCATGAAGATGGGAAGAAACCAGTGCAAAAAGGATGAAAATTCCAAAAACAAGAATACCTCTTCTCCTTCAAGGAATCACAACTCCCCACCAGCAAGGGAACAAAACTGGACCAAGAATGAGTTTGCCAAATTGACAGAAGCAGGCTTCAGAAGGTGAGTAATAACAAACTTCTCCAAGCTAAAGAAACATGTTCCAACCCAATGTAAGGAAGCTAAGAACCTTGAAATAAGGCTAGACAAAATGGCTAACTAACTAGAATAACCAGCATAGAGAAGAACATAAACAACCTGGTGGAGCTGAAAAACACAGCACATGAACTTTGTGAAGCATACACAAGTTTAAATAGCTAAATTGCTCAAGCGGAAGAAAGGATATCCAAGATTGAAGATCAACTGAATGAAACAGGGTGAGAAGACAAGATTAGAGAAAAAAGAGTGAAAAGAAATGAACAAGGCCTCCAAGAAATATGGGATTATATGAAAAGACCAAATCTACATTTGTTCAGAGTGCCTGAATGTGATAGGGAGGATGAAACCAAGTTGGAAAACACTCTTCAGGGTATTATCCAAGATAACTTCCCCAATCTAGCCAGGAAGGCCAACATTCAAATCCAGAAAATACAGAGAACACCACAAAGGTACTCCTTGAGTAGAGCAACCCCAGGACACATAATTGTCAGATTCACCAGGGTTGAAATGAAGGAAAAAATGCTAAAGGCAGCCAGAGAGAAAGGTCAGGCTACTCACAAAGGAAAGCTCATCAGACTCATAGTGGATCTCTCAGCAGAAACCCTATAAGCCAGAAAAGAGTGGGGCCAATATTCAAAATCCTTAAACAGAAGAATTTTGAACCCAGGATTTCATATCCAGCCAAACTAAGCTTCATAAGCAAAGGAAAAATAAAATACTTTATGGACAAGCAACTGCTGAGAGATTTTGTCACCACGAGGCCTGCCTTACAAGGGTCCTGAAGGAAGCACTAAACATGGAAACAACCAACCAGTACCAGCCACTCCAAAAACATACCAAATTTTAAAGAAAGACCATTGACACTATGAAGAAACTGTATCAACTAACAGGCAAAACAAACAGCTAGCATCATAATGGCAGGATCAAATTCACACATAACAATAACCTTAAATATAAATGGGCTAAATGCCCCAATCAAAACACACAGACTGGCAAATTGGATAAAGTGTCAAGACCCATTGGTGGGCTGTCTTCAGGAGACCATCCCACATGCAAGACACACATAGGCTCAAAATAAAAAGATAGAGGAAGATTTACCAAGCAAATGGAAAGCGAAAAAAAGCAGGAGTTGCAATCCTAGTGTCTGATAAAACGAACTTTAAACCAACAAAAATTGAAAGAGACAAAGAAGGGCATTACATAATGGTATAAGGGATCAATGCAACGAGGAGAGCTAACTATCCTAAATATATATGCACCCAATACAGGAGCACCCAGATACATAAAGCAAGTTCTTAATGACCTACAAAGAGACTTAGCCTCCCACACGATAATAGTGGGAGATTTTAACACCCCACTGTAAGTATTAGACAGATCAATGAGACAGAAAATTAACAGGGATAGCCAAGAATTCAACTCAGCTCTGGACCAAGCAGACCTAATAAACATCTACAGAACTCTCTACCCCAAATCCACAGAATATACATTCTTCTCAGCATCACATCACACTTATTCTAAAATTGACCACATAATTGGAAGTAAAACATTCCTCAGCAAACACAAAAGAACAGAAATCATGACAAACCGTCTCTCAGACCACAGAACAATCAAATTAGAACTCAGGATTAAGAAACTCACTCAAAACTGCACAACATGGAAACTGAACAACCTGCTCCTGAATGACTACTGTATAAATAATGAAATGAAGGCAGAAATAAAGAGTTCTTTGAAACCAATGAGAATGAAGATACAATGTAACCAAATCTCTGGGACACATTTAAAGCAGTGTCCAGCAGGAAATTTATAGCACTAAATATTCGCATGAGAAATGAGGAAAGATCTAACATTGACACACTAACATCATAATTTAAAGAACTAGAGGACAAAGAACAAATTCAAAAGCTAGCAGAAGATAAGAAATAACTAAGATCAGAGCAGAACTAAAGGAGATAGAGACACAAACATCACTTCAAAAAATCAATAAATGCAGGAGCTGTTTTTTTTTGAAAAGATCAAAATAGATAGACTGCTAGCTAGAATAACAGAGAAGAAAAGAAAGAAGAATCAAATAATGCAATAAAAAATGTTAAAGAGGACATCAACACCCATCCCACAGAAATGCAAACTACCATTAGAGAATACTATAAACATCTCTATGCAAATAAACCAGAAATTCTAGAAGAAATTGAAAAATTCCTGGATAATTACATGATCCCAAGACTAAACCAGGAAGAAGTTGAATCCCTAAATAGACCAAAAACAAAGTCTGAAATTAAGACAGCAATCAATAGCCTAACAACCAGATGTTTTCACAGCCAAATTCTTCTAAAGGTACAAAGAGGAGCTGGTATTATTCCTTCTGAAACTATTCCAAACAATAGAAAAGAGAGAATCCTCCTTAACTCATTTTATGATAACAACATCATCCTGATACCATAACCTGGCAGAGACACAACTAAAAAAGAAAATTTCAGGCCAATATCCATTATAAACATCCATGCAAAAATCCTCAATAAAATACTGGCAAACTAAATCCAACAACACATCAAAAAGCTTATCCATCACTATCAAGTTGGCTTCATCCCTGGGATTCAAGGCTGGTTCAACATATGCCAATCTATAAACATAATCCATCACATAAACAGAACCAAAGACAAAAACCACATGATTATCTCAATAAATGCAGAAAAGGCCTTTGACAAAAGTCAACAGCCCTTTATGCTAAAAGCACTCAATAAACTAGGTATCTATTAAATATATCTCAAAATAATAAGAGATACTTATGACTAACCCACAGCCAATATCATAGTGAATGGGCAAAAACTGGAAGCATTCCCTTTGAAAAGTGGCACAAGACAAGTATGCCCTCTCTCACCACTCCTATTCAACATAGTATTTTAAGTTCTGGCCAGGGCCATCAGGCAAGAAAAAGAAATAAAGGGTATCCAATTAGGGAAAGAGGAAGTCAAATTGTCTCTATTTGCAGACAATATGATTGTATATTCAGAAGACCCCATCGTCTCAGCCCCAAATCTCCTTAAACTGATAAACTACTTCAGCAAAGTCTCAGGATACAAAATGAATGTGCAAAAATCACAAGCATTTCGATACACCAATAACAGACAGAGAGCCAACTAATGAGTGAACTCCCATTCACAACTGCTACAAAGAGAATACCTAGGAACGCAACTAACAAGGAATGTGAAAGACTTCTTCAAGGAGAACTACAAACTACTGCTCAAGGAAATAAGAGAGGACACAAACAGATGAAAAATTATTCCATGCTCATGGTTAGAATCAGTATCATGAAAATGGCCATACTGTCCAAGGTAATTTATCGATTCAATGCTATCCCTAACAAGCTACTACTAAGTTTCTTCACAGAATTGGAAAAAACCACCTTAAATGTCATATGGAACAAAAAAGAGCCCACTTAGCCAAGAGA
The DNA here is from genome assembly GCA_036589455.1 of Ateles fusciceps. NCBI lineage: Eukaryota > Metazoa > Chordata > Mammalia > Primates > Atelidae > Ateles > Ateles fusciceps. The sequence goes on along the minus strand of JAZHEH010001685.1, from coordinate 3,910,484 downwards.
AACCTAAGCAAAAAGAAGAGAAAAAAAAAGCTGGAGTTTTGGTCATGAAGTCCTTGCCTACGGCTATGTCCTGAATGGTTTTGCCTAGATTTTATTCTAGGGTTTTTATGGTGTTAGGTCTTATGTTTAAGTCTTTAATCCATCTGGAGTTAATTTTAGTGTAAGGTGTCAGGAAGGGGTCCAGTTTCTGCTTTCTGCACATGGCGAGCCAGTTTTCCCAACACCATTTATTAAACAGGGAATCCTTTCTCCATTGCTTGTTTTTGTCAGGTTTGTCAAAGATTGGATGGTTGTAGATGTGTTGTGTTGCCTCTGAAGCCTCTGTTCTGTTCCATTGGTCTGTATCTCTATTTTGGTACCAGTATCATGCTGTTTTGATTACTGTAGCCTTGTAGTATAGTTTGAAGTCTGGTAGTGTGATGCCTCCAGCTTTTTTTGCTTAGAATTGACTTGGTTATGCAGGCTCTCTTTTGGTTCCATATGAAGTTTAAGGTGGTTTTTTCCAGTTCTATGAAGAAGGTCATTCACCAAAAGCATTGGCAACAAAAGCCAAAATAGACAAATGGGACCTAATCAAACTCCACAACGTCTGCACGACAAAAGAAACAGTCATTAGAGTGAATCAGCAACCAACAGAATGGGAAAAAATTTTTGCAGTCTACCCATTTGACAAAGGGCTGATATCCAGAATCTACAAAGAACTAAAACAGATTTACAAGAAAAAAACAAACAAGCCCATTCAAAAGTGGGCAAAGGATATGAACAGACACTTTACAAAAGAAGACATACATGAGGCCAGCAAACATATGAAAAAATGCTCATCATCACTGGTCATTAGAGAAATACAAATCAAAACTACATTGAGATACCATCTCATGCCAGCTAGAATGGCGATCATTAAAAAATCTGGAGACAACAGATGCTGGAGAGGATGTGGAGAAATAGGAACGCTTTTACACTGTTGGTGGGAGTGTAAATTAGTTCAACCATTGTGGAAGACAGTGTGGCTCTTCCTCAAGGACCTAGAAATAGAAATTCCATTTGACCCAGCAATCCCATTACTGGGTATATATCCAAAGTATTATAAATCGTTCTACTATAAGGACACACATACACGAATGTTCATTGCAGCACAGTTTACAATAGCAAAAACCTGGAACCAACCCAAATGCCCATTGATGATAGACTGGACAGGGAAAATGTGGCACATATACACCATGGAATATTATGCAGCCATCAAAAATGATGAGTTCGTGTCCTTTGTAGGGACATGGATGAACCTGGAAACCATCATTCTCAGCAAACTGACACAAGAACAGAAAATCAAACACCACATGTTCTCACTCATAGGCGGGTGTTGAACAATGAGAACACATGGACACAGGGAGGGGAGCATCATACACTGGGGTCTGTCGGGGGGAAATGGGGAAGGATAGCGGAGGGTGGGGAGTTGGGGAGAGATAGCATGGGGAGAAATGCCAGATATAGGTGATGGGGAGGAAGGCAGCAAATCACACTGCCATGTGTGTACCTATGCAACAATTTTGCATGTTCTTCACATGTACCCCAAAACCTAAAATGCAATAAACAAACAAAAAAACTGGAGACATCATGCCACCTGACTTTAATCTATACTACAAGGCTGTAGTAATCAAAGCAGCATGGTACTGATACCAAAAGAGGGGTATAGATCAATGGAACAAAACAGGCATTAGAAGTAACCCTACACATCTGCAACCATCTGATCTTTGACAAACATGGCAAAAACAAGCAATGGGGAAATGATTCCCTATTTAAAACACAGTGTTGGGAAAGCTGGCTAGCTATATGCAGAAAGCTGAAAGTGGACCCCTTCCTTACACCTTATACAAAAATTAACTCCAGATGGATTAAAGATTTAAACATGAGACCTAATACCATAAAAACCCTAGAAGGAAACCTAGGCAATACTATTCAGGACATAGACATGGGCAAGGACTTCATGACTATAACACCAAAAGCATTGGCAACAAAAGCCAAAATTCACACATGGGATCTAATTAAACTTAAGAAACTTCTGCACAGCAAAAGAAAATGTCACTAGAGTGAACCAGGAACCAACAGAATGAGAAAAAATTTTTGCAATCTACCCATCTGACAAAGGGCTAATGTCCAGAATCTACAAAGAACTTTAAAAAATTTACAAGAAAAATAAAACAACCCCACCAAAAAGTGGGCAAAGGATATGAACAGGCACTTCTCAAAAGAAGACATTTATGTGTCCAAAAAACATATCAGAAAAAGCTCATCATCACTGGTCATTAAATAAATGCAAATCAAAACTACATTGAGATATCATCTCACACCAGTTAGAATGGCGATCATTAAAAAAATCAGGAGACAACAGATGCTGGAGAGGATGTGGAGAAAAAGGAACACCTTTACACTGTTGGTGGGAGGGGTAAATTAGTTCAACCATTGTGGAAGACAGTGTGGCGAGTCCTCAAGGATCTAGAACTAGAAATACCATTTGACTCGGCAATCCCATTACTGGGTATATACCCAAAGGATTATAAATCATTCTATTATAAAGACACATGCACACGTATGTTTACTGTGGCACTGTTCACAATAGCAAAGACTTGGAACCAACCCAAATGTCCATCAATGATAGACTGGATAAAGAAAATGTGGCACATATACACCATGAAATACTATGCAGCCATAAAAAATGATGAGTTCATGTCCTTTGCAGGGACATTAATGAAACTGGAAACCATCATTCTCAGCAAACTGACATAAGAACAGAAAAACTAAATACTGCACGTTCCCACTCATAAGTGGGTGTGGAACCACAAGAATCCATGGATACAGGGAAGGGAACATGAAATACCAGGGCTTGTTGGGAGATGAGGGGTTCGGGACAGATAGCATTAGGAGAACTGCCTAATGCAGTTTATGGGATGATGGATGCAGCAAACCACCATGGCATGTGTATACCTATGTAACAAACCTGCACGTTCTACTCATGTACCCCAGAACTTAAAGTATAATAATAAAAGAAAAAATAATGCACACATCTTTGGCCAAATCCTAGAAATTTAGACTAAAATGTTATGAATAAATGTTAAAATAATTTTATACAATTTTATGCTTCTTGAACTTTAAATTGAAAGCAGAAGAACATTTTAGAAACATTATTTATTATTTTCATGGTATCTAAATGGAAATCTGAAACAAACTGATTGGAAAAGTTGTAGTCACTGAAGAATTTTTCAATAAGCAGCATAAGCAAAAATAAAATTAATAAAACAAAGAATAGTCCTAATTGCAGATCAAAATAATCATCTTTCTTTTGGGTAGAGCCTGAGATAGAGCATGTTAACCAAATGGCATGGAATTAGCAACTAAATGTGGGTAGCCACCCCATGAAGAGCCACCTTTGCAGGCATAACTCAACTTGTGCCTCCTCCAGGAGGAATAAGGTGGACTTTGATATATTGTTAAGAGTTGTTCTTCTCTAATGCAGCTATCAGGTCAGTCATTGCCTCTCCTTAGAGATGGATTGAGGAAAGGGTCAGGGTGGCCATTAATGTGTTTAGGAGCAATCCCTCCTGGGAAACAACAGAAATAGGGAGAAAATAAAATGTTTCCTTAAAAGTGAATATATAGAAACTAGTCAATAACCTTGTTTGCTTACCAAATAATTATGTTTTAGCTGTCTTTTCTCAGGATTTCTTCAACTCCTGCACTTCTCTAATTCTGAAACACTAATTCTGAAAATTGAGCTAGCAATAACAACATAATTATACACACAAAGGAAGCATAACCTGCAAGTTAACATAAAATTATGTGATTTGACTAACATGCAGTTACTGCAATTATCCAGTCTGACACTGTGCATTATTGCATTTCCCATTGTATTAATATGTATAAAGGACAGAGGGTGAATAAATATTGAACAGATAAATCAGAGTTGGTGTCTTAAGAATACAAGGGTGATTTAGAAATTATCTTAGATAATCTATAGAAGAAGCACTGTGTGGGTTTTGTAGAGAAAACAAAGGAGAGGAAATTATTTACCACCCTCACCTCAGTTGGCACATTCAGGGAATATCTAGTAGCTTTTTGAGGAGGCAAAGAGATGGATGAGCATGGGGAACTGCTTAAGAGGAGTCCTAAAAGTGTGTCCAGGACAACTTGCTGGAGTATTTATGACACACTTAAGAATGTTTTTCTCATTTTATGGGCCAGTAGTCTTCAAAATCTTTTTCATGACACTTATTTGTGAAAGTTTAAGAATTTAACCCTAATTATTTATATCTGTATGTTTTAAAAACATAGATAACATATATGGGGGTATATATATATATATATATATATATATGTAATACTATATATGTAATACTGTCAAATTGTCTAATGTTGCTAATAATTAACCTATTTTTCATTCTTAAACATTAACATGGAAAAAGACTATTGATTAAATATACAAACAGATGCCCCTTGATTTATGATGGGGTCCTGGTAACAAGAAACCCATTGTTAGTTGAAAATATTGTAAGTCAAAAATGCATCAAATACAACTAACATACTGAAAGTCATAGCTAGCCTAGCCTACCTTAAACATGCTCAGAGCAGTTACAGAGCCTGCAGTTGTGTTCAATCATCAAACACATCTATCTTATAATAAAGCATTGAGAATCCCATATAATTTATTGAATGCCATACTGAAGCATGGTTTCTACTGAATGCGTATCACTTTTGTACCAGTTTAAAGTAAAAAAGTTAAACCAACGTAGTTTTGGACCATCTGAATTGAGTTTGTCTCCCACCAGAACATATGATGTAATAGTAAAGGGGTTTTAAAAAGACATAAATCCACAAATACAAAGAAAAAAAGAAAGAGAAGCAACATTTTAAAATGTAGAGAACACATGGATGAGTGGTAACTTATTCACTGAATCCATGGAAGCTGAATCCTAGGCTACCATGGGGAAAGCTAAGAAGTAACTTGAGTTTTGCCTCAGTACTCATAAAAGGATCATGAACTTATGCCAACATTAAATCTGTAAGTGTAACACAGCCATTTTGAGAAATGGTCAAAGTATAGGATGGACTACAAGATTTTCTCTCCAACTTACTTCCTGCAGTTGGAGCAGCACTCTTTTCCATATCCATAGAAAACTGAAGATTTAATATTTGACAGGTTAAAATTGAATGACTCTGATCTGTATATACTAGACAAGAAGGATATTATCCTGAAAACAGAGGTGGTAATTGCAAACTGTATACTGAGATTCAGAACTCCCTTTTAGCTCTTATCGCATAGATTATTGGCAAGCAGGTCTGATCCTCTGATGCTTACTTGGGAAATATAATGATCCTAGAAAGAAAATATTTAAAATATTTATATTATGGATTATCTAAGGAAACAGCTCTACCTGATAATCTACTATGAAGCAAAAATTTAAATAGTCCCTTCAGTCATTCTGAAATTCCAATAAGGGAGGGACTTCAGGGTGGCTGATCAGAGGCATCCAGCATTTGCGTTGTCCACAAAGAGCCAAAATAAGGAGTAGATGATCACACTTGAAATACAGTGCCTAATAGAGAACACCAGAATTCAACAAAGAAGGAACAGGAGGTAAGGAAAGCAAGAGAGAAGCCAGGTGGCTTGCTAGGCCAAGCTTGACCAGGAACACTGAGGAGGGTCTGCAATGTGGGGTAAGGGCAATTGAGACATCCGCAGCAGTCCACATCCCCAAGTAGACTCCTGTAGTTGTAGCCACAGGAGAGCCCCTTGACAATCTCAGGTCCTGAAACCAACATAGGAAGCTACCTAGAGACTATAGAAAGCCATTACTCCAGAGAGCTCATGGTGAGCCCCATACACTGCCAAAACCTAACCAGCTGTGGCACAGCACCATTTTGGAAGCCAAGCCACCACCAGATTGCATACTACCCTGGGGCCTAATAACATATACATTTTAATATCCCTGGAACCCCACTGACATCTGCTGCCCCCAGCCACTGCCATTGCTGGCTGCTGTCTCTAGAAGCCTAAGCACAAGTCACTGGCAGCATACCCATCACCCTCAGTGAGTTCAATGTTCATTTTTACGTACCTTGAGGACATGCTATCATTCCTGCAGCTATCGCCTGGGGCCAAAACACACACTCCTCAGTCACCTGGCTACAAATGCTGCCATTAAGCAATCCTCCTCTCCCCAGCAGCAGGGGCACAGTGCCCTTGCACATGCAATAAGGGCAGCAGTGCCCCCCCCACACCACTGTTGTATTCCCCACCTGAGACTTCACTTGTACCTAGAGAGTACCCCACCCCTGTTTACCACAGCCAGCACCCACATGCACCACTGAGGCACTTGAGACCTGCTCCTCCCTTCTTGGGTTGAATTTCCAGCATTCAAGAATGTCATTTGAAGGCCTGGGAATCACCCCATTCCATCCACCACCGTTGGTAACTGAACACTCCTCTTGGGGGCCTGGAAACAAGCCTACTCTTCCTGCTGCTACAGCAGGGTTAGCACTAACCTGCACATGCCACCTGCAGGCCTGGAGACTTGCCCACATGGCAGTTACAGCCATTGCCAACACCAGTGCAGACAACGTGGAAGTCATAGTGTTGTTCTGCCACAGCTACTGCCATCACATATGCCACGCCTTCTGTCCGGGGCCCTGAGGACCTGCCCACCTGCCTGGACCACCACTGTCACTGATAGCACCTGAACAAGCCACCTGTACCAGAGTGCCAGAACCTACTACTCTGGGGCCCAAAGACACTCACTCTAGCATTTCTACTACCACTAGGACCTCAGATTGGCCCACCTGGTGTCACTATCCTCAGCAAAACTTCACCACAACTTCCACTAACAGCCATGTAATCAATTAGAGATAGTGAATATAAGGGTTGCACAATAAAGTTTGGTTCTAGGGATATTAATCTACCAATTTCATTACACATGGATGGCCTGTAGAGAAATGAAAGTATGCATGAAAGAGAACATTTCTAGCTAAAATGTCTTAAGGGAAGAGGTGGATTTCCCAGAGCCTTGAGCGATGGTTCATTTGTGTTGATGGATGGAGGTGGGGGGGCAGGGAAAGCTTAAAGAAATCTACAATGCTGAGGAAGGGGCCAAGACAGCCAAATAGAAACAGCTCCAATCTGCAGCTCCCAGCAAGATGAGCACGGAAGGTAGGTGATTTCTGCATCTCCAACTGAGGTACCAAGCTCGTCTCACTGGGAGTGCTTAGGCAGGTGGTGCAACCAATGGAGAGTGAGCAGAAGCAGGGTAGGGTGTCACTTCACCCAGAAGCTGCACAGGGTAGTGGTGCCTCCCCCTCAGCCAAGGAAAGCAGTGGGGGTGTGTACTACCTGCCAGAGACCACACTTCTCCCACAGATTTTTGCAGTCTGTGGATTAGGAGATTCCCTTGTGAGTCTACACAACTAGGGCCCTGGGTTCTCAAGCACAAAATGGGGAAAACCAATGATAGCCACTCCCATCAGTGGCTGTTCAGGCTGACACTGAGCCGCAGGAGTTTTACATACTCTAGTGGTACCTGGAACTCCAGTGAGGCAGGAGAACTTCACAGGAATGGATAGGCAACAGCCAGGGAGCCAAGTCATCTCAATCAGTGGGTCCCATTCCCATGGAGCCCCACAAGCTAAGACCCACTGGCTTAAGACCCCTGCTGCCAGCACAGCATTCTGGAGTCTGCATGGGAGGACTGAGTTTCTGGGGGTAGGTATGACTGCCATTATTGCAACTGTAGTTGGTGGTTTTCCTCTGAGAGAGCAAAGGAGACTGAGAGGTTTGGACTGGGTGGAATTCACCACAGAGCAGCAAAGCAGCTGTGGCAGATCATGCCCAGGCTGCCTTTTGAGGTTCGACCCAGAGTCACCCTTCCTCACTGGGCAGGCTATCCCTGTAGGAATTCCAGCAGCTCCAGTCAGGGGCTTACAGACAGAAATCTCATCTCCCTGGGACAGAGAATCTGATGGGGAGATGGGAGGTTGCAGTCTCAGGCTCAGCAGACTTAATCTTTCCTGCCTACTTGCTCTGAAGAGACTGGCTGATCCAGATGAGGGAGATTCCTCCAGCCCAGTACACCAGCTCCACTAAGGGAAAGTCAGTCTGCCTTCTTAAGTGGGTCTTGGATCCCGTGCCTCCTGACTGGTTGAGACCTCCCAACAGGGGTCACCAGACACCTCATACAGGAGAGTTCCAGCTGGTACTCGTCATGAAGCCTCTGAAGGGAGGAACAACCAGCAATCTTTGCAGTTCTGCAGCCTCCACTGGTGATTCCCAGGCAAACAAGATCTGAAGTGAAACCCCAGCAAACAGCAGCAGGCCTGACTGTTAGAAGAAAAACAAACAGAAAGTAACAACAACAACAAAGATCCCTCAAAAACCTCATCGAAAGGTCATCAGCCTCAAAGTTCAAAGGTAGATAAATCCACAAGGATGAGCAAAACCACAGAAAATTCCAAAAGCCATAATGCCTCTTCTTTTCCAAATGATTGCAACACTTCTCTAGTAAGGGCACAGAATGGGACTGAAGCTAAGATGGATGAACTGACAAAAGTAGGCTTCAGAAAATGGGTAATAATGAATTTTGCTGAGCTAAAGGATTATGTTCTAACTCAGTGCAAAGAAGCTAAGAACCATGGTAAAAGATAACAGGAGCTATTAACTAGAATAACCAGTTTGGAGAGGAACAAAAATGACCTGATTGAACTGAAAAACAGCACAAGAACTTCATGATGCTAATATAAGTATCAATAGCCAAATCGATCAAGCAGAAGAGAAAGTATCAGAGCTTGAAGACTAACTGGCTGAAATAAGGCAGGCAGACAAGATTAGAGGAAAAAGAATGAAAAGGAATGAACAAAACCTCAAAGAACTATGGGACTATGTAAAATAACCAAACCTACAACTGATTGGAGTACCTGAGAAAGATGGGGGAGAATGGAACCAAGTTGGAAAACACACTTCAGTATATCGTTCAGGAGAACTTTCCCAACATAGCAAGACAGGCCAATATTCAAATTTAGGAAATCCAGAGAACCCCAATAAGATACTCCATGAAAAGATCTACCCCAAGACACACAATTTTCAGATTCTCCAAGATTGAGATGAAAAAAAAAAAATGTTAAGGGCATCCTGAGAGAAAGGCCAAGTCACCTACAAAACAAAGTCCACCAGACTAACAGCAGAACTCCCAGTGGAAACCCTCCAAGCCAGAAGAAATTGGGGACCAATAGTCAACATTTTTAAAGAAAATACATTCCAACACAGAATTTTATAACCTGCCCAACTAAGATTTATCATTGAAGAAGAAATAAAATGTTTTTCAGATAAGCAAATGCTGAGGGGTTTTGTCACTACCAGGCTTGCCCTGCAAGAGCTCCTGAAGGAAGCACTAAACATGGAAAAGAAAATCCATTACCAGCCACTACAAAAACATACTGAAGTACATAGACCAATGACATTATGAACCAACTACATTAATCAGTTTGCAAAATTAACTAGACAGCATCATAATGACAGGATCAAATTCACACATAACAATATCAACCTTAAATGTAAATGGGCTAAATGCTCCAATTAAAATACACAGAATGACAAGCTGGATAAAAAAACAAGACCTACTGGTGTGCTGTATTCAAGAGACACATCTCATGTGCAAAGATACACATGGAGTCAAAATAAAGGGATGGAGGAAAATTTACCAAGAAAATGGAAAGCAGAAAAAAGCAGGAGTTGCAATCCTAGTTTCTCACAAACTAGACTTTAAGCCAACAAAGATAAAAAAAAAAAAAAAAAAAGAAGGGTATTATGTAATGTTAAAGGGTTCAATTCAACAAGAGCTAATGAACTGTCCTAAATATATATGCACCAAATACAGAAGCACCCAGATTCATAAAACATGTTTTAAATACCTACTAAGAGTCTTAGACTGCCACACAATAATAGTGGGAGATTTAATACTCCACTGTCAGCATTAGATCACTGAGACAGAAAATTAACAAAGACATTCAGGACTTGAACTCAGCTCTAGACCAAGTGGACCTGATAGATATCAACATATCCCTCTACCTTAAAACAATAGAATATATATATATTTTTTCTGCACCACATGGCACTTACTCTAAAATTGATCACATAATTGGAAGTAAAACACTCCTCAGCAGATACAGAGAACTGAAATCATAATAGTTTCTCATACCACAGCACAATCAAATTAGAGCTCAAGAATAAGAAACCAACTCAAAACAACACTACATGGAAATTGAACAACCTGCTCCTGAATGAGTCCTGGGTAAATAATGAATTTAAGGCAGAAATCAGGAAGTTCTTTGAAACCAGTGAGAACAAAGAGATAACATACCAGAATTTCTGGGACACAGCTAAAGCAGTGTTAAAAGGAAAATTTATAGCACTGAATGCCCACATCAAAAAGCTAGAGAAGTCTCAAATTGATACCCTAACATCACAACTAAAAGAACTAGATAACCAAGAACAAACCCCAGAGCTAGCAGAAGACAAGAAATAAAAAGCTTATAGCAGAACTGAATTACATAAAGACACACAAAAAAAACTTCAAAAAAAAAAAAACAAATCCAGGCGCCGATTTTTTGAAAAAAATTAATAAAATATGTAGACCACTAGCAAGACTGATTAAAAAGAGAGAGAGAGAGGATTCAAAGAAACTCAATCAGAAATAATAAGTGGTATACCACCACTGACCTCATGGAAATGCAAACAACCATCAGAGAATACTATATACACTTCTATGCAAATAAATTAGAAAATCTAGAGGAAATGGATAAATTCCTGGACACATACACCCTCCCAAGACCAAACCAGGAAGAAGATGAATCTCTAAATAGACTAATAACAAATCCTAAAATTGAGGCAGTAATCAGTAGCCTACTGACAACAACAAAAAAGCCAGGTCCAGTTGGATTTACAGTTGAACTCTACCAGAAATACAGAGGAGCTGGTACCATTTCTTCTGAAATTATTCAGAACAATTGAAAAGGAGGGACTTCTCCCTAACTCAGTTTATGAGGTCAGCATCATTCTGACTCCAAAACCTGGGAGAGCTACAACAAAAAAAGAAAAACTTCAGTCCAATATCCCTGATGAACATTGATGCAAAAATCCCCAGTAAAATACTGGCAAACAGAATCCAGCAGCACATCAAAAAGCTTATCCACCACAATCAAGTCAACTTCATCCATGGGATACAGGCCAGTTCAAAATACACAAATCAATAAATGTAATTCATAACATAAACAGAACTAAAGACAAAAACCATGTGATTATCTCAATAGACTCAGAAAAGGCTGTTGATAAAATTCAATATCCCTTAATGTTAAAAACTCTCAATAAACTAGATATTGAAAGAACATACCTCAAAATAATAAGAGCCATTTGTAACAAACCCACAGCCAATATACTGAGTGGGCAAAAGCTGAAAGCCTTCTCCTTGAAAACTGGCATAAGACAGGGATGCCCTCTCTCACCACTCTTATTCAACATAGTGTTGGAAGTTCTGGCCAGGGCAATCAGGCAAGAAAAAGAAAGAAATGATATTCAAATAGGAAGACATAAAGTCAAGTTATCTTTATTTGCAGATGACATGATCTTATATCTAGAAAACCCCATCAACTAAGCACACAAGCTTCTTAAGCTGATAAGCAACTTCAGCAAAGTCTCAGAATACAAAATCAATGTGCAGAAATTAGAAGCATTCCTATACACCAACAGCAGACAAGCAGAGAGCTAAATCATAAATGAGCTCCCATTCATAATTGCCACTAAGATAATAAACTACCTAGGAATACAGCTAACAAGTAAATTAAAGGACCTCTTCAAGGAGACCTACTAAGCACTGCTCAAGGAAATCGGAGAGGACACAAGCAGATGAAAAAACATTCCATGCTCATGGATAGGAAAAAAATCAATATTTTTTAAATGACAATACTGCCAAAACCAATTTATAGATTCAATGCCATTCCCATTAAACTACCATTGACATTCTTCACAGAATTAGAAAAACACTATTACAAAATTCATATGGAACCAAGAAAGAGCTCACATAGCAAAGACAACCCTAAGAAAACAAAGCTGGAGGCATCACACTACCTGACTTCAAACTATAGTTTGGTTACAAGACTACAGTAACCAAAGCTGCATGGTACTGGTACAGAAACAGACACATAGAAGAATGGAACAGTACAGAGGCCTCAGAAATAACACCACACATCTACATCCATCTGATCTTCAACAAACCTGACCAAAACAAACAGTGTGGAATGGACTCCCTGTTTAATAAATGGTGTGGGCAGAACTGGCTAACCATATACCGAAAATTGAAACTGGACCCTTTCCTTACATCTTGTGCAAAAATTAACTCAAGATGGATTAAAAACTTAAATGTAAAACACAAAACTATAAGAACGCTAGAAGAAAATCTAGGCAATACCATTCAGGACATAGGCATGGCAAAATTTTATGATTAAATCACCAAAAGCAATTGCAACAAAAACAAAAATTGACAAATGGAATCTAATTAAACTAAAGAGCTTCAGCAAAGCAAATGAAAATGTCAGAGCAAACAGACAACCTACAGGATGGGAAATAAATTACAATCTCTCCATCTTTCAAAGGTCTAATATCCTTTGTCAGAATCTACAAGGAACTGAAGCATATTTACAAGAAAAACAACCCCATTAAAAAGTGGGCAAAGGACATGAACAGACACTTCTCAATAAAATACATGTGGCCAAAAAAATATGAAAAAAAGCACAACATCACTGATCATTAGAGAAATGTAAATTAAAACCACAATGAGATACCATCTCATGCCAGTCAGAAGAGCAATTATTAAAAGGTCAAGAAACAACAGATGCTGGTGAGGTGGTGGAGAAATAAGAACGCTTCTGCACTTTTGGTGGGATTGTAAATTAGTTCAACTACTGTGGAAGACAACTGTGGCAATTTCTCAGACATTTAGAACCAGAAATACCATTTGACCCAGCAATCCCATTACTGGGTATATACTCAAAGGAATGTAAATCATTCTGTTATAAAGATACATGTACCTGTATGTTCCTTGAAGCACAATTCACAGTACCAAAGACATGGAATCCACCCAAATGCCCATCAATGACAGACTGAATAAAGAAAATGTGATGTAAATACACCCCAGAATACTATGTAGCCATAAAAATGAATGAGACCGTGTCCTTTGCAGGGGCATGGATGAAGCTGGAAGCCATTATCCTCAGAAAACTAATGCAGGAACAGCAAACCAAACACCACATTCTCATTTATAAGTGGGAGCTGAACAAGGAGAAGACATGGACATAGAGAGGGGAACAACACTTACTGGGGCCTGTCAGGGTAGGTTGGGGTGGAGGCTGAGAGAGCATTTGGAAAAATAGCTAATGCATGCTGGGCTTAATACCTAGGAAATGTGTTGATAGGTGCAGCAAACCACCATGGCACACCTTTGTCTATGTAACAAACCTGCACATCTAGCACATGTACCCAGGAACTTAAAATTAAAAAAATACAAAAGAAAGAAATCTGCAATGCTAAACAACAAAAATGGCAAATGCATGCAAATGTCAGTGAATACTAAAGTAAAACAAAACATTTCTGTTTAATTTAAACAAAGTAAATAGACAAGTCAGACTATTCACTTATTATAACAACTTTAGAAATGAGGTTGGATTCTTCAGTTTCATACTTACATAATTCTGTAACTATGGTGCATCTCAATCTTTTCTCTTGTTTGGAATAAACACCAGGTTGTGAGCCATGTGTTTGGTGGAATTTCCAAATAACTCATCAAATTCAACAACAGACTTTTCCTCTCCCTTCATGGTTAATTCCGGATAGTTTTTTTCCTTCCCATGTTTCTGTAAGCCTTGACTTATCTACCCAACCTGATCATTTTATTTATTTCCAATGTTTCCACAGGGAATAAAACTCTAGGCAATTACAAGATTAATAATAAGCATAAATACTGTATTCATTAATGTAGTTTTACAGTTTTGAATTTTAAATGTAGAGAAACTGCCAGAAAGCTCATTGGTAGGCTTCTGCTCATATAGAAAAGGGATGTGTTGAATTGAGCCATATGTTAGCCTCAGCCTTTATAACAATGTATGTTCTATGAGATTACATGCATGGACTCCTTTATGCATTTTGCTGAGAAATTTATAGCATGTGTCTTCTGAACATAATTAGATCTTGCTATGTAATAAAAACATTCTACTGATTTTATCCTGTAACTGAATACACTTGTTTTGTTAATTTTTAACATCTGCTGAATTTAAATCTATTTTTGCTATAAATTGTATTAGTATGTAATTGACTCTGTCGTAAATATTAATTTATTTTATATTTCATTTAAACTGATTGAAATACATATGCAATACCGGAAGATCAACAGAAAGAACGTAGGCCTTGAAAATTCTGATTTGATTACAAGTGTTAGATACTTTATGTTATCAAAACATACGCAGTGCAAGGGAAGGTCCTGGGGCATCAATGATATCTTCAAACAGAATGTAGAAGGACATTATGTGTTGCATAAGTAAAACTAGTTTATTAACTCTCAGTCTCCCAATTTTGAAGATATGGAGAAGAATGTTCTCTTTTAAGGATAATTTTTTCAAAATTGAAAGATCTAAAAGAAAGGCAATATAAAATGGAATTTGTGTAGATAGACATGTATACCTTCACGCCCTTCTCATCAGTATACATGTAATGTGTATTTCATACATTGCTATTAATTTTAAAAGGCAAATATCTTTTTATTAAAAGTCATCTTTCCCACATCAATTTTATGTACACTATATTAAAAATATAGAAAACACATATATAATATGTGCATAAAACTTGTGTTTTTTTTTTCATTGAAAGATTTTTTATTTGCTAAAGGTTTTTTAGCAAACTTTCTTTGAAAGGTTCTTTTAAACCAGTTCTACTTTACTATTCTTCAAAATAGGCAGGTTTTTTTTTATTTGTTTTGAAAATATTATGTTTTATGACAACATACCTGTCAAGTTTGCATAGTTATCCTCATTAAAGAATTAGATGCTACCCTCAATGTAACTGTGATGTAGGTAATACATCATGGAACTCTTATGTGATGGAAAGCTGACAATTGCAGAACAGTAGCCCTTGGCCTTCATAGATCATGACCCATAGGTAGACTTCAAATACTTTAAGTGTTTACAATTTTCTTACATGTTAAAGCAAAAGATCTTATCAAAGGCAATTTATGTGTCAGAATTGATAGGTATTTATTACATGTCCAACACAGCTTTCATGTGCAAAAGTTATTATTTTATATAATTTGCTTTATGTCCAAGACAATATTAAATAATAATGGTATTTGTTAATGTCCTTGTAGAATCTCACTGTAACTGAAATTATGTTAATGCTTTTCCATTAAGATTTAAAATCACATTTGAACTTCCAACATCTGCTTGGTATACAGAAAGCTAGAAAAGCACCACTCTCTGTATTAGGCTATTCTTACACTGCTAGATAGAAATATCTGAGGCTAGGCATTTTGCAAAGAAAAGAGGTTTAATTGGCTCACAGTTCTGCAGGCTGTACAGGAAGCATGGTGCTGGCATCTACTTCTGCTGAGGCCTTAAGGAGCTTATAATCATGGTGGAAGTTGACAGGGAGCCAGCATGTCACATAATGAGAACAAGAGTAAGAGAGGAAGAAAGAATGGTTCCAGATATTTGAGCAACCAGATTTCACATGAGCTGAGAGACAACTCACTTGTTATCAAGGTGATTGTGCTAAACCATTCATTAAAATTACCCCTATGATCCAATCATCTCCCACCACATCCCACCTCCAACGTTCGGACTCCCATTTTAACATGAGATTTGTAGGGCACAAACATCTAAACCATATGATTCCATCCCTGCCTCCCCCAAATCTCATGTCCTTCTCATGTTTCAAAATACAATCATGCTTTCGTGATAACCCTCAAAGTCTTAATTTGTTCCAGCAATAACTCAAAAGTTCCAAGTCTCAAGTACCAAGTTCAAAGGCTTATTTGGAGTTAGGTTCTCTCCACCATGAGCCTGTGAGATTAAATACAAGTTATTTACTGTCAAGATACAATGATGGTACAAGCTTTGTATATATATTCCCATTCCAAAAGGGAGAAATTAAAACAAAAGGGGCTACAGGCTCCACTCAAGTCTAAAACTTAGTAGAGCAGTCATTAAATCTTAAAGCTCTAAAATAATCTCATTTGACTCTATGCCCTGCATCCAAGGTATACTAGAGCAAGGGGTGGGTTCCAAAGGCCTTGGGTTGCTCTGTCCCTGTGGTTTTGCAGGGTGCAGGCCCAGTGGCTGGTCTCACAGGTTGGAGTTGAGTGCCTGTGGCTTTGCCAGTCTCAGAATAAAAGCTCCCAGTGGATTTATCATTTTCAGGTCTGGAGAAGAGGCCCCCTTCCCACAGCTCCACTAGGCAGTGCCCTGGTGTGGAATTTGTACTGGGGCTCCAATCCCACATTTCCCCCTCAGCACTACCCTAGTATAGGTTTTCTGAGAGGGATCTGCCCCTGTAGCAGGTGTTTGCTTGAGCGCTCAGACTTTCTCATACATGCTCTAAAAGCTAAGGGGAAGATGCCAAGCCTCCTTCACTATTGCTTTATATGTACCCACAGACTTAAAACCACATAGAAGCCACCAAGGCTTATGGTGGCCTATGCTCTCCAAAGCAGTGGCCTAAGCAGTACCTGGGTCCAATCGAGCTGAAGCTGGAGCTAGAGCAGCCAGGATTCTGGGAATAGTGTCCTGAGATTGCCCAGGGTAGCTGGGCCAAGAATCTGCCAATGAAACCATTCTTTCTGCCTAGGCCTCTGGGTCTGTGATGAGAAACGTTGTGTGAGAGATTTCTGAAATGTCTTTGAGACTTTTGCTCTATTGTCTTAGATAGTAGCACTTGACTCCCTTTTAGTAATGCTAATCTTTTAAGCAAGTGGCTACCTGGGCAGCCTGCTTGTATTTTTCTCCTGAAAATGCATTTTCCTTTTCTACCACATGATCAGGCTGCATATTTTCCAAATTTTAACACTCCACTTCTCTTTTAAATATGTGTTCCAACTTTAAGCCATTCCTATGCTCCAACATATGATTATGGACTGTTTCACTTATTCAACTCTGCTACATAGGGATTTCTTTCACCAGAAACCCTAAGTCAACATTCTTAAGTTCAAACTTTCTCAAAGCCCTAGGACATAAATGCAATGCAGCCAAGTTCTTTGCTAGGGAATAACAAGGGTGACCTTTATACCAGTTCCTGTAAGTTTCTCATTTCCATCTGAGATCTCCTCAGTCTTATATTCCTGCCCATATCTCTATCAGCATTTTTATCTCAACCATTTAACAAGTCTCTGAGAAGTTCCAGACTTTCTTTCATCATTCTGTCTTCTTCTGAGCCATCCAAACTCTACCAACCTCTGTCCATTATGCAGTTCTAAATCTGCTTCTATATTTTTAGTTATCTTTATAGCAATACCCCACTCTTCAGTACCAATTTTCTATTTTAGGCTGTTTTTACATTGCTATAAAGAAATATCTGAGGCTGGCTAATTTATACAGAAAAAAAGGTTTAACTGGCTCACAGTTTTGCAAGCTATACAAGAAGCATGGTGCCAGCATCTGGTGAAACCCTGAGGAAGCTTTCAACCATGTGGGAAGGCAAAGAGGAAGCAGGCACATCACATGGTGAGAACAAGAGCAAGAGAGCGTGGGTTGGGGAGAGGTCCCAGACTTTTAAACAACCAGATCCTGTGTGAATTGAGTGAGAACTCACTTATCACCAAGGTAATGGTGCTAAATCATTATTGAGGGATCCGCCTCCACGATCCAATCACCTTCCAGCAGGTCCCACTTGCAACACTGGGAATCACTTTTTAACATGAGATTTGAAGGGGACAAATGTCCAAACCATATTGCTCCTATTCTTAAAATAAAAACAACAAAAAAGCTAGACTATCTACACATTCATACTTTTCTTGAACATTCCATAGATTTGAGTTTATAGGTCAACCAAATAACTAAATATTTAACCAAAACATATTCCTTCTGGAAAAATGAGATTCAGGTGCTTGCTTACCTGAGGAAGATGCTATGAGGAAGATGGTAAGATTAATCTAGATAAATTGTTTAACAAATGCTAAAGCCTGAGTGTGGGATAGCAGAGAATACTGAACTCCTGGTGGGTACAGTCTAAGAGAAGGAAAGTTTTCTCTCACTCACAGGATTTTTTCCATAAAACTCAATAGCCTCACCGAAAAGATTGTTGAGCATCCTAAAATGTCTCCCATACGATGCTATTCTGGGTTAAAGGAGACTCAGCAACTGCGGTAAAAGTCCACAACAAGCCTCAAATTGCTTTTCCCATGCCCCCACTCCTCTTTTTTTTTTTTTTTTGGTACAGGAAATAAAAAAAGTTTTACGCTGTTGGTGAAGAGCACTATACATCATTTTCCTTAGGGAAATGGTGAAAATTTATTGTAGCTGAGAGAGGGAGACAGAAAATCACTCCAACCTAGTGGAAGTAGCAAAAATGTGCTGTTTAAGTCTCCTCCAGTTGAGGGCAGAGCACGGTCATTAGAAGGCCCTAATACTGAAACCCAGGAAATGCCGTATTTGCCAGGATGAAAGCTTAATCAGAACCACGGTGAATGCCTTCCCCAAGCCCCCAACCACCAACAGGTTAGCAAGCATCAAATAACAAGGAACAGATCATTAATAACTGGATTGATTCAATGCTCTGAACTAAAGGCAAAGCAGAAGGAAAGTAATATCCAGTAAAAAGAAAAGAAGAAAAAAAAAACATAAAAACCACTTATTTGCCTCAGAATCAATAAAAAATTTCTAACTTTCAAAAAAAATTTTATGACATAAAAAAATACAAAACCCATACTCTCAGGAGAAGCAGAAGTCAACAGAAGTTTAAGTCATCCGACAGAAAACGTTGAGTTGTTTAGATATTACGAGAACCTTGGACTTTCTTATTTCTCATTCTACATCACATCTATTAGATAGTAGAAATTAGAATTAGAAAAGTTAACGGAGGTTAATAGGCCAGTTTACAGGGAGTAAAATGTTTGATTTTCATAATCTAAATCCTGTGTCAAGAGAACATTCAATTATAGACATTAGTTTCCATTTAGAGGTATGTGACACATTTCTGAGACATTGCCATTTTAAATGATTATATACTTAAGTACTTAAAGAAATAGGCTATCTAAAATATGTAATTATAAGGATAGCTACCTCTTTCATTGATGATGGATAAATTAATTCTTTCTGTCACTTTGATTTCCCTTTAGATCTCATATGCAATGAACTGTAGTAATTATTTATAATGACACTCACCTTTGCCCTTGCATAGTCCATTTTAATTTATCTAATTATTTAAAATAATGTCATAAGTACCCTCAAACATACAACCAAAACATAGCTCTTTCCAATGAGATTTGCTACTGATTAGCTTAATACTAATCATCCAAATGGATGTTTGAGGAGGTTGCTGACTTCTACCAGCATAATTGTAATGGTTTAGAAGAAATTTTTCTTTACTTTTTCAGACTGATAACATTTTCTTCTTAAAAACTGAACACTTCCCAACGTAGTGTCTACATGACTTCTTTGCAATTATTTTTAAACTATTGCTATTTTTTAACTAAATGGCAACACTATGATAATGTTAGAGATTTTAACTTTATATACATAGAGATTTATAAATAACCACATTGGTTACTGCTATTTAACATATTACATAACTTGTTGACTGGCATAAAGTCTTCAAATGCAGGAGATAAAAAATGAAATGATCAAATGAGATATTTTCCTAGTTAAGGATTTTAAAATTATCTAAATTGTTTCAATTTTTGTATTAATGAATTTGGTGATAGATATGTTTCACTTTGTGCTCATTTTATCTTTTCTACCAAAACATCCAATGCTCATATTTTCCTTTAAAATGTAATAATGAAACTTTACCCCAGGTTATCATTTTATCTTATTGTTAAAGAAGCTGGAAAGTGACACTAAAATAAACCAATAAAAGCAAAACAGACTTCAAATAATATGTTCTTTAAAACCTATTTTCATCATTTCCCAACTCCAACTTTTCATCTTCTTTTTCCTTTTTATTTAAAAAAAAAAACTGTGGCTCCAGCAGTATTTCAATTTCAGAATCAATTTCGTAATACATGTTTTAATATCATCTCAGTCTTACTGTATTTAAAAGTAGTCTAGAATAGGTTAGGTGTACATTGGGTAATATTTAAGATGCATTTAATTCTTCCCCTATCCTTCCAAGGCTGTGTCTGCTACTTCTATGACATAATGGACAGTGATGCAATCTATTAGACAATTTAGCCTGTAAAATAAGGTGTGAAGAATAGAAATCAACAACTGATTTGATGACATTCAGAGATAACTGCTGTTGCAGTGTGTGACATTGAATATGAAGAGAATAATATTTTGATGAGCAGAAATAAATTTGTGTAAGTTTTCTAAGTGTTTATCTTGGTATAATTTGATCACTCCACTTTCTCAGTCACGACAGGAATCCTTCATGTTTAACCAGTACATTATAGAGGTATATAGTAACAGTTATAGGAGCAAACAAAAGGGGATGGCTTTTGTTTGCTAGTTTGGCTTTCACAAGGGAGAATCAGAAGATAAACCATAGAAGTGTGATCCTCAATTTGGTTATACAAGATGAGTATAATGGCAATAGATTGAGATAAAAAGAAACAAATGTGCAAAATCCCAGGAGAACAAAACATCATGGTATATTTGGAAAATAATGAGAATTTCAGTAAAGGTTTATAATACATCTCTGCTAGACATGCTGTATGGTCACACCAATGACTCTTCTATTCTGAGAGTGTCCCTAAATTATCAGTGGAATTGAGTTAGCAGCCACTGCAGGCACTAACTGTGAATGCAAATATCTCCCAAAGGCATATATCACACAAACTGGAGTATATCATCTGCATCTGATGCCCTCACTGGGAATAATTTGAGTGACCTGTAGGTGAGACCAGTAAGAGAAAGAACAACACTATTCTGGTTGCAGATACAGAAACTGCAGTGCACATCCAAGGCATCGTTAAATTAAACTATCAACTCAACCTCCTGCTACCTCTCAACTGTATGCTAAGAAAAATGGTCAGGCCCTGGGATTTGATTTTACCCTCCTTAGGAATAAGTTAGCCTGTTGTTACTGTTTCATGGATGCTGGCAGTAGACATGAGACTCCTAGGTAGAAGGTAAAGAATTTCATTACTCATGGCAGTACGAGCATCGTGTTTACATTATTTCTTCTTGTTCCGCTGATTCAATGGGGCCAGTGCAGAGAGCCCAGATGGTGGCTGCACATGCAGTGGCTTGCATTACAGGAGAATACTGAGCATCGATAACTAACCTACCCTAAGCAGTAAGCAAGCCCACTCTGTTCTAGAGGGAGACATTATCTCATCCCTCAAGATTGCTCACTGTAAACACAACCCTGAGAAATGGCCAAGGAAAAGAGTTGTCAGGGCCTTGCATGTTTGGTGTACCCACTAAGACTAAGGAGTATGAGTCTTCGTGGAGGACTGTTGCCCAACAAAAACATAGATGAGATTGTTGAAGTAAGTTCACATTCAGAACATTTCCATATAAGACTGTCCTACTTTCATTCACGTATTCATTTAGTTAGTTGTGTTATCAGTCCCCTACTTTTATTTATGTATTCACTTCGTTATTTATCAGGAAATAAAATTTCACTGTATTTTTCAGTGTTCCTGTAAAAATATTTAGCCTGCCCGGGTGTGGTGGCTCACACTTGTAATCCCAGCACTTTGGGAGGCCGAGGCGGGGCAGATCACAAGGTCAGGAAGTGGAGACCATCCTGGCCAACATGGTGAAATCCTATCTCTACTAAAAATACAAAATAATTAGCTGGGTGTGGTGGCACACGCCTGTAGTCCCAGCTACTTGGGAGGCTGAGGCAGGACAATTGCTTGAACCCAGGAGGTGGAGATTGCAGGGAGCTGAGATTGCACCACTGCACTACAGCCTGGGCGACTGTGCGAGACTCCAACTCAAACAAAAAGAAATTAGCCTGCTGAGACATGAAAGCATTTTACTCTTCACATACATGAGAATTTGATCTGTAGCTATTTGTCTACTTAATGGTTCTGATGTGAAGGGATAATAAAACGAATATTTTCTCAAGAAGACCAAATGGTTATATTCTGGAATAGTTCCCCAGATTAAGCTTCAAGATGCCAAGGAGACCGGAAAACTCTCTCTCCAGTATTGTTATTTCAGAAGAAACAATGCCTCAGACACATGGGGCTATCTGCATCCTGGAGATATTTTATTTGCAAACCAAATGATTGGAGTAAGGATTCAGGCCTATTAGGATTCAGGGTCTCTAAGGAAATCCTTTTAGGAAGGGAGGGAGTCAGTGACCTCTTTCTTCTTTATTAGCAGAGAACAACAAAAAACATTTTCCTTGTCTCTCTCCTATGGAGTAACTGGATACTTAGAAAAAAAAATTATCAGCTTTCATAATGTCACCACAAAGTTAAGAGAAAGGGAGTGGATGCATTCATTTTTTACTGTGAGATAATAAGCAATCTGTCTCTAACCCAGGACATCTCCTGGGAGCATTAGGATAAAATTTTTAAAAGATGAATGTTAATGTGTTCCCATTGTTCAACACCCGCCTATGAGTGAGAACATGCGGTGTTTGATTTTCTGTTCTTGTGTCAGTTTGCTGACATGGACACAGGGAGGGGAGTATCACACACTGGGGTCTGTCAGGGGAAGGAGGGATAGGGGGGAGGGGAGTTGGGGGAGGGATAGCATGGGGAGAAATGCCAGATATAGGTGATGGGGAGGAAGGCAGCAAATCACACTGCCATGTGTGTACCTATGCAACAATCTTCCATGTTCTTCACATGTACCCCCAAACCTAAAATGCAATAAAAAAAAATAAAAGTAAAATAAAAATAAAAAAAAGAAACACATGAAAAAAAAAAAGAAAAAAAGATGAATGTTAAAAAGAAACAGGCAGTTGCTCCACAGATATCTATTACAAACCTATTATGTACCAACTCCAGTTTTGATGCAAAGATAAATCAGTGCTAAAAGAAGCATGGTACCTAACAAATGGAATTTCGGTGTAAAAAAAAGATTCTCTAAGCAAAAATAATACAAATACATACACTATTATAAATTATTATAAATGCTGTAAAAATAAATCAGGTTGTTAGGAAGGAGAACAAGGAAAATCCAATTAAGATTGGTATTAGACAAGCAAGACCTCTCTTAGAAATTACTTCATAGCACTTAACATATATTGATAATGATGAAGATAGAGACTATATATATGTATTTATGTTCCTATTTATCATCATTTTTTTCTTTCCTTTGTCTTCTAGCTTTGCCACTAAGTTATCCCAGTACCTAGAATAAAGCTTTGTAAATCATAGAAAGTCAAGAAATATATGTTGAATAAATTAATGAATGAAAACTTATTTGGGTATTTAAACTTAGCCCTAAAGTGTGGTGATGAGTCAGGCCATAAATGGAGAAAAACCATTCCAGATTCAGGAAAAAGCATTTTGAACAATTTCACAGGAGTAAACAATAACTTACTGGCCATATTAAGGATGTTATATTTATCTCAAGATAATAATTTTTATTTTTTAACAAAGGGATGACAATATCCAAATTTATATATTTTTAAAAAGTCATGCTGGCTATGGAGTGAACAATGGTTGCTCTGAGAGAAAGAAGAAGTAGAAAATTCACTTAAGAAGTACTTCATTAGGCTATGGTGGACAGGTGAGGAAGGTGACAGCGGACATAGGAATAAGAGCTAAAATTTAAGATACGACTTTTACTTGTAATCATAGGGAGTTGCTGATGAGGATGGAGAGAGAAGCTGATATGACTGTTGATCACTAGGTCACAGCTTGAAGTACAGAGCACATGGTAGTGTCATGTGGAAAGATGGAGACGTATGAAGGAGAAATATAAATGGAAGATCCAAAAGTTAGGAGTTCAGTTTAGGACAAGTGAAATTTTAGATAAATGGAAGGTAACCAGATGGAGAGATCAAGATATACGGTTTTGAAAGATCAGCACTATATATATAGCTGTCTTCAACGTCAGTATACCTATGTGACATTTAAAGGCAAAAGAATAGATGAGATGATCTAGAAAGTGTTTAAATGAAAAGGGCAAGAGGAAGGCAGTTAGAGGATGGATGAGGAGTCTGAAAGGAAACGGAAGAGTAGCTAGAAAGGGAAAGGCAAACATGGTGAGTAGGTAGTAACTCTAGAGCAGAAAAGTCCTCACAAAAGGAGGAACAGAAATGGGGTAATTCTGAGAACACTGTAAGAAGAGTTAAAAAAAAAAAAAGTCCATTGGATTCAATAATGTGAAAATTGTTGATGATACTAGCAGTAGCAGTTTTCATAGAATTTGGGTATGGAAGCCAGATAGGAATCCATTGAAACCTGAATGTGTGGCATTGTTCTGTGAGCTCTGAAAGGATGACTCAAGGATGCATGCAGCCTGAAAATTAAATCCATGGCAAAGAAGTGAAATGTAAGTAAAAGCAAATTAATCAGTAACATATTTGGGAAATTATTGATTGTAACACATGACTCATTTTGTAGCTGATTTTAAAAATACTGCAACCATATCTCCGGACAATAATGATTTGCAAAATGACAGTGGAAGCATTTAAAGGATTGTTAAGCATAAGGTGCTTCATGAAAAAATTTGGATCATGCTAGAAATACATACAGTTAAATATGTATATTTAAATTTTAATTACTAAAAATAAAACCTATAGAATCCAAACCAGCAGATGAAGTATAAAAAGAGGGAGAGAGAAAGGAAGAAATGAAAAGAAAGTGCTAGGATTCAAATGACTCAGAAGTTTTCAAGGCTAAGTGATTGGGAAGATAACATTTACATAAATGGAAAAGGATATGCAAGAATATGAGACCTAGGCAAAAGATTTAAAAGCATAGTTTACTAACTTGTTAAGGGTAATGAGCACCAATTTGAATTAGCAGCCCCTTAAAAGGTACAGTCAGTGAACTGAAAAAATATATTAAGAATTTGTGTTTCTACATATGCAAAATTTACTAGTTCCTTACCACGGGAATGAAATGTGACTGAAAAAATGATACACTGATTAAAATTTTGCTCTTAGGAATACATTCCCATCACAGTGAAAAGAAAAAAACCTCTATCTACAAGATTAGAGGTAATGTTGGCTTTCTTAGCTTTCAAAAGAGAGGCCAAAGAGTTTAAACAAAAAAACAGAAAGACTTTACAACATTTGAACAAGTAAACCTACTCCTTTCCTCAACCTAGTCATAATAGAGCAAGCATTTACTCTTAGTGCAAACTAGACACCAAGCAAGTACAATAGGAACGCGAAGATCTTATATGTTAAGGGGAGAGAACACTGTCAGTACTTTATTACATTTAGCAGGATGTAGTAGGAGACAATCATCATCGTGACTTTGTGCTTCCATTCATTCCTTCACCAAGCATGAGTTCCAAGCTTGTTTCAACTTCATCCTATAGTTGAACTTAGTTACTTAAGTGATCATAACCAGCTATCTTATAATTGCAGTGTACTTTATTTTATACTGAATTCTGTATTTTTTAAATACAATCCTAAGAGGTAAGTTGTTGTGGCTATGATATCAGCTTTACAGATGAAAACATTCCGATTTGGAGAGATGAAATGGCTCTCCTAGGTTTATAAGTCTTTAGAGGCAATTAAAAAATGGACAGTTCTCAGATTTGCTAACTTTGGTTTTTCTTTGTATTAAAATACATTTTCAGACAGTATCATATAATAAATGTCAGCTGTAAAGTTGGTTTGGTTAAGCTCATTTGTAAAATAAAGAATTTAGAGCATAATTACATTGGTGTATTATAAATTAAGAAACCCATACTAAGTGGGGTCAATTTGATTTAAATTTATGCTTACAGCAACTTGCATAATAAAATATTTTAACAATAAATAAGAACTGAGGGAGTGGAGCCAGTATATGGACACAATTATTCTGAGAAGCCTTGTTGGCACTAAGGGTATTAAATATTACAATCAGGCAGGGTTTTGTTGGTAAAACATAAAGATTTCTAGTCTCTCTGCTTTGTGTAGTTTGGTTCTTAACCTCATGAAAACATAGATTAGTGTGTAAAATAAAGGAGTGATAGAATTAGCAACTGCTATCACAGGACCTGGACCAAGTAATTTGCTAGAGCATTAGGCAACTGCTGACATACCTCACCTCTGCCTAGTCTTCAAAATTTTACAGTAGAGGAGGTGGCCTGGCTCAACTCTCATTCTTTATTCCCCTCCAGTAGGTCATCTTAACAGCCAAATGCAGTCAACCTGAAGCAGAGATTTGAAAATAAGGCCTAATTTTTCAAAAAGTCTAGAGTAGTGATTTACAAACTTGATTGTAGAATAATAATTAACACATGAGCTATTAGAAAACACAGATGTGTAGTCTTCAACCCTTGAAAGTTTGGTTCTCTGGCCATAGGGTATGCTTTGGGCATCTGTAATTATTTAAAAGCCCTCTAGATGATTTGACTGTTAAGAAGGAAATAACTATTTTACTTATCAACTACCAGCCTATGAGGCTGGGGACTCTCTTGCAGCTTTTTCTAACTTCTGAATTATCAGCCCACTACTTTAGATACACTCCATTCTCAAGGGAAAGAGAGCAGTTTGTTTTCTTGGAAAAAGGTCAGGACATTTATTGGATATATTTTCATATTAAAGGAGGGTACTATTATTTGCGGAGGATACCTCATGATAACATTGTCTATTTGCTGCCTGGGACAGAGACATCAGGTCTTTTATTTTCCTTCTTATGAGCATTATTAAGTAGCTAAATTAGATAGAAGCTTCTTTATAATATATATCTCTATCTTTCTACATTTGGTCTGTCTAGTAGTAAAACAAAAGGGTCACTGGTACGTATAGTCATGGTTCTGAGTTTTAATGGCTACCTTCTTTTTTTTTATTTAAGTGACAGATAATAATTGTACTGATTCATGGGGTACATAGGTACATGTAATATATCAAATCAGGATTTTAGCATATCCATCATATGAAACATTTATTATTTCTTTGTGTTGGGAGCATTCAATATCCCTCCAGCTATTTGGAAGTATATAATATTTTATTGTTAACTATAGTCATCTTATAGTGGCATGAAACACTAGAACTTATTTCTTCTACCTAGCTCTAGTTTTGAACCTGAGGATAGAATTCCTCGGTTTAGATTTTGATTAGGAGAAGATGGTAATTCAGTTAAGCCTCCTGCCTAGACCATATACCAAGTCTTATAAGACCCCTAAACTGGGAATTTTGGGGCTAATGAATCACCTCTAATATGACCATACTTCAGATACTCTCTTTGAAAGTTTCTTGCACTCAGTATGCCTGGGAGTATCTTCAGCCTCTTCAATTTGCTTCTGAGGTTTTTATCTGGCCTTATTGTCTATATCATGCAGTGCTTTCCATTATTAAAAAATAAAAACATTGTACTTTCAAGGCACTGACAATCAAGTACACATTCTCATCTGTCATTTTCTCACAGCTATTCCATTGTTCCCAGGCCAGAGTCCTGTTGCTCCACAGTCTTTGGGAGAAAGAGTAGAGAAACAGTTCCCACTTCTCTGAACTATGTTTATTAAGCCATAATCTGTACATAGCTCCCAAGGTGCAAACTTCTTTAAGTTGACTGTAGCTAATTCTCTCCCAAGTGCATGTGTTTACCACTAGAGTACCAAGGTTGGGTCATATCAATATAGTCACCACTGAATGAGCTGTTGATTTTGTATTTTATTGAAATTTCCTTGTAATTTTGGGACAAATCCACTCTCAGGAAGCCCCTCTGTCCCTTATCAAAATAAATGCTCTGGTCCAAACCTCTATCTCTTCAGAAATGATTGCGATTCTTGTCATAGAAGTCTTCATAATCCCATAGGGGAAAAGTAGCATTGGAAATTGATCTAGTGAAATGTCCCATTTTATAATAAAATTTCAGTCTGACTTCCTTGGGTTTCCTCCATCCTTAATACTGTATAATTTATATACTAATATTTCTACATATCTATCTCTATGTATCCACCTATATATCTATAAATCTATCTCAATCCATCATATATCTATCTCTATTAGCTACATATCATCTACTTATATCTACTCCCTCCTTATGAAGATATTCATTTATTAGTTTTGTGTAACTCTACTGACCTGGAGTAAACTGAGATATATGGGAGTTTTAAGCTTAGCATAAATTCTGCAAAAGATTTATGTTCAATATATCTTTTTAAAATGTGTATTTTAAAATGAGCTTCCCAAAATACTTATTCCAAACACCAAGAAAGAAAAAATGGTATTTAACCCATTTGGAGTCTGATATATATTTTTCTTAGTTAACACATTTTTTATATAGCTTGAGGTTTTTAATTTGATTTTTAATTATTGTGTTAGGAATTCTTCTCATTGAAAGATTATTAATATAAGTCATAGCAATAATAATATAAAGATTAATTTTATATATTCACATTCCTCAGTAAAAGTTAATATAAAATTTCCATAGAGTTGATTTTTTTTTCAACTTCATTCTTGATTATGACCCAATAAATCTGATTTACAGGGCACTTATGCAAAACTGTTTTTATTATCACTTTGGATAAAAGTACTATATAAAATAATCTAATACAATGGTGACTAAGGCACAGCATGTCCTCAAAATGAAACCATAAGAGCTCTGGTCTTTCTTATTCTTATACTAAGTCCTGTTTCTAGAGTTTCTATGAGCTCTGAAAAAAATTGCTCTTAGACTCCCCAAATGACAATATCCCTGCTAAGCATACTCCCTCACCAAGGAAATATCTAGTGGCTGCCCTGATTTTGAAATATATTCTGACTAGTGCCCCAGATTTGATTCATTTGAAATCTAACTTTTAGAAACCATCAAACATATGGACAATAAAGAATAGTGCAGAATTCTCTCCTGTAATTAGTACTGAATCATTCTAGATGGGCTGGAGAAATCTTTCATGTACCCAGACCCGTGTACTTCAAGAGCCATCTAGCTAAAGAAAGTGGGAATGAGACTTGATTCCACCCTTAGGGCAAGCAACTCAGCTAACCATCTTCAAATTGCATTTTTAGCCTCTGGAAGGTTTGACAAATGTTTGGTTAGTCTAGAAAGAGATATTTGGGAAGGCCACATTACTCAGGGTTGTATGTATCTGAAACCTCTTTTTGTGTGCATATTTTAAACATAATTTTGAAAATGTATGTACTCACTATTATATTTTAAGATGACTTAAAATGTTTTATTTCAATTTTAAATAGTTGGAAAAAATAATTTGAAGCAGATTATGTCAATCCTTGAACAATTTTAAGTCACATAAAACTACATACTGTTATATATATTATCATATATATATATACACACACACGTGCATAAAATGTTTTAAAAATCAGTTACTGTACACCATTCTTTTATCTTCTTTCATACATTTTTTCATTACACTTAGTCCATGGAATTTCATTCTAATCTATTTTAAACTTAAAAGTCATTCTTCATCATTCTATTTTATTCCTTTTGCAATAAATTCCTGTATATAAACTTAGTTTTGTGTGAAGGAAAAGTTTCAAAGATAATGATTTTCTTGTGAACTGTCTTATTTAATATTAGAACACCAAATGTCAGAAAATTTCAAAATAATTATATAGCAATTTAACAATAATAACTATAAAAGTATAATTTTTCTGGAAATATAAGTATGAGGTAAATGGCAAGTTTTAAAAAATTTGATTTATTATATCTGTGGACAGGTAATTTCTTATTAAATATCAGATGGCTAAATTTTTTTTTATTTCTGTCATGATTTTAAACTTTGAAAAGCTAATGAACATAAATTAGCAAGTAAGAACAGAATGGAGTTCTATACCAAATGTCACATAGTAATCATAATTTTGACTTTCTATATGCTGATAGTTTGAATCCTTTGTCAATATCGTTGAAATTAAGACATTGTTAAAAATCTGCCTTACAAAATGATTTCTTACTCAGTCATTGGTTTATTCATTTTTTCAACACTAACAACCATATTTATAATTCTTTCCTTTTTTAGTAGTTGAGAGATAAGCCATCAGAAAGGAAAATCTATAGGATACCTTAATAACAGACACATTCACAGGCAGACTCATATTAGGAAAGAATACATACGGTAATTGAAATTTTAAAATTTAAATTTCTTAATAATCTTTATGACCATGTACTCCTAGGAAAGTTTTAACATACTCCCAATGTGTTCCTACAAATCACATCTAAGACTACTAAAGTAAGGAATTGGCCTAAAGGCAGCAGAATCACTTGAACCCAGGAGGTGGAGGTTGCCATGAGCCATGATTACGCTGGTGCACTCCAGCCTGGGCAAGAAAGAGAGACTCCATCTTAAAAAAAAAAAAGGAAAATTAAAGTTAAAAAAAAAAAAAAGAACTGGCCTAAATTATTACCTTGATTTCAGGTATATAAACTGAGTTAAGTGAGGAAGAAACAGATTTCCTGAGCCATAAGTATTTATAACAGATCATGCTTGGGTTTTAGCTATTTATGCTTCTCTTAAAAAACAAAAACAAAAAGACGCTTGTCTTATGTTCCTTAGACCCAGAAAACACATTGATTCATGACAATGCATTTTCAAAAACCCATTTCAATTTGTTTTTTAACGTACATAGGTTGCAGATCAAACATACTACATAACTTTCTTTGTGTATCTAATCAAGCTCAATGGTATTACACATTCAAGTTTCTTTTGTCTACAATAGACAGTGGGAACAAAGAGTTGAAAATTAAAAGGGAGAGAGATATTGAAATTATTGTTTTCTCTCAACCAGTGTAATTCTGCCCTCACAATGATGATGATACTATTCTATAGTTTCATAAGTTTTCATTCACTTTTTAGAAAAGTAAATCTGCATCTAATTATTTATAAAGGAGAGAAATTAGGAAATTGTTATTTTATGTTCAGCATACATATATATGACATGAAGCATCTAATTAGAAACAAATAATTAAAACAAACATCATAGAAAATATTAAATTTGGGCGACTTCCTAAACATACTCATCCCTTGAAGGATAGAGCAAAGGCATCTAACTAGTGCCAGCTGTGCCATTTTGGTGCTAACATCTGTTTCTTTATCAAGAAAATTCATCTATAAAAGAATCTAAAATGTAAAAGTAATAAAAGATCAAGCTTTATACTGACATTCTATTGCACGGATTTATTGTTAAAAGTGCTACCAGAGCATAAGAAACTTGTAGATAACTTCAATTTGAATAGGTTTAACTGAACCTATTTAAAGAAAGAATTGAGGTTAGAAGTATAGGGTATATGCAATTGCCCTTCTGAGCACAATTTATCTCACTTAATAGTGCAGTTAAATCTGTACCATTCCCCTAGCAATAATCAGTGCTGAGTATTTCAGAAATCCTGATCTCCAATGCATAATTCAAGAAAACAAACGGGTGCTTTCAGATTTCCTTCAGTGTAAAATCTAGATCTAGATTGACTGTTTTCTAAATTTAATGCCCCCACTTCACTGATACATAAGAACTACATTTATTTACCTGCAATTCAAGGCCTCAGTGCTTTACCCATGTCTTCTTGCTTTATGATGTTGTAGTACTTTTTTTACACCAAATACCAATATCAAATAGAAATGGACAATGCAGATATTACCCCAACAAATATGTTCATTTAGGCACTGATTAATCACACTTAAAGTGAGGTATGTTAAATTTTCTCTTACAACATAGTAAAACCAAGTATATCAATTCCTTCACTGTCAGAATAACATAAAAGACATGGAGGAAGACTAGGATTGAGCAAATCAGTTCCATTGTTTTTTCTTTTCTTTCTTTTTTTTTTTTTTTTTTACTGTTTGTGTAATTTTGGATGAGTTGCTTGTGTTCTCTCAGGATCTCACTATTAACTACACTTGTCAACAGGATAATAATAGCCACTGTGCTCTTTATCCTCCAGGCTGATGGCAATTTTCAAATCTTTTGAAAAAGTCAAAACCCTTTACATTTGATCCTGACCTATTATTACTCTATGAATTAATCCTAAAAGTCGGTACTTAATAATATGGCTTTTCAATCATGAGCAACAGTGGCTGCCCTTTCTGTCTGTCACTGTCTTCAAACCTACCAGTTCTCTGTGCTTGTTAGCAAGTTAGCTACTTACCAAGTTGCTTCTAGGCAATTGTGTTTGGCACCTGGCCTCTTAGAGTTCTCTGCTTCCTACAATACTGTAAGATGCTTGGGGACTAGAAATCACATGGAGCAACCACCATTCAATTTATATGTGGGGGATGATATTTTCCTTTACACATTTCTCAATGTCAGTGGTTCTCCCACTCCCAAGGCCAGAATATCCATCAGCATGATTGATCTTGTTTTCACCCTAGAAGAGTTCTTGACCTCAATGGAGCTTTTTAAAGTACTGATGCTTTAATTAATGTGGACTGTGGCCTAGGCACCTTCAAGCTCCCCTAGAGCTATAAAGATTATTAATCACAAATCTAGAAGAATCTAGAGGATTCCTTAAGAAATTTTTAAAAATATTTGCATAATATTTCTAATTTTCAAGCATGGGAAATTACTAGAAGATACCTGCTGTTTTTCTTGAGAATTCAAGTTGATAGAAAATATTTAATATCTCAGAACTGTTCACCTTCTGGTTTCACTGTAATAAAAGTAATTGATTATAATAACTGCCCTATGCAAGACAGACATATATGTTATATTTTGGCCTAACGAGACTTGAAATCCCTAGACAGAAACACTATATAAAGGAAACATATTTCACAGGCTACTAAGCACTTCAAATAGATTTTTTGAAGCTAAGATATACTATAATCCATAAAAATGTGTTCATAATGACATATGAGAGTAAATAATATTCTTTGCTGGTGTGTGTGTTGGACTGATGAGGTTTGTGAAGAGATTTAGACTGAATAGTTTTTACCTCAATTTTCATTCATGTGCTAAGATGTATTTGGTTCCTCATCGATGTCTATTACACGTACATTATGTTCTTAAAGAACACATGTAAGTATATATAGCACATGTGACAAAATGTTGAGTCTGAGTAATGACAATATGATGAATACAATAGCTGTCTGAGCCTGGATATCTTTCATATCTTAAAAAAATAAAATCCTAAAATCTAAAAATGTTTATTTACAGAAAAAAGTGTTTTTTTTTTTTCACAAAAATCTGAAGAGCAGATATGTTTCATGTGATAACATTGATTATCATATCACTACCAATTGTTACATCACATTATCTAGGTTTCTACATATCCCATTGTAAGAAAACAATAGGATATGAAGGAATAGGGCATGGTAGAGAGATATTTTAATTGAGAGTTTGCATGCAAGAAAAGGTCCAGAACATGAGACAAACTTCAAAGAGAATACTGGGTGTTACATGACAACAATCAACAATAACAGTGAATTGGAGGGTAGGAGCAGAGGTCAAGTTGCAGAGATGGGTGGGAACATAGGAATCTGAGCAACCAAACTTCAGAATAAGAGTTGTGATAAAAGATAAAAATAAAAGATACATAAACCAATCAAGAGAATAGAAGAGAACCCAGAAATAAATCCACACATTTACAGCTAACTGACTTTTGACAACAGCATCAGGAAGATGCATTTGGGAAAGGACAGTCTCTTCAACAGTGGTGCTACAGAAACAGGATATCCATAAGCAGAAGAATGAAACTAAACTTCTATCTCTTACCATACACAAAAATTAAATCAAAATATATTAAAATCTTAAATATAAGACCTGAAACTATGAAACTCCTAGAAGAAAACATTGGGAAATACTTCAGGACATTGGTCTGGGCAAAGATTTCTTGAGTATGATCTCAAAAGCACAGGCAAATAAAGAAAAATGGACACATGGGATCACATCAAGTTAAAGAGATTCTGCACAACAAAGGAAACAATCAACAAAGTGAAGACACAAGTTACAGAATGGGATAAAATATTTGCAAACTATTCAACTGACAAGTGATTAATAATCAGGATTTATAAGAAACTCAACACAGTAGCAAAAAAAAAAAAAAAAAAAAAAAGATCCAAGTAAGAAATGGGCAAAAACTCTGAATAGACATTTCTTAAAAGAATACATACAAATGGCCAACAGGTAGATGAAAAAATGCTCAGTATCAATAACCATCAGAGAAATGCAAATTAAAACCACATAAGATATCATCTTACCCTAGTTAGAATGGCTTTTATCTAAAAGACAGGGAATAATGGATACTGGTGAGGATGTGGAAAAGGGGGAGTGCTAATATGCTGTTGTGGGAATGTAAGTTAGTACAGTCACCACCACAAAAGATAGTAGAGAAGTTCCTCAAAAAACTAAAACTAGAACTATCATGTGATCCAGCAATCCCACAGCTGGATATTTATTCCCCCCCCAAAAAAGAACTTCAGTATATTGAAGAGATATCTGCACTCCCATGTCTACTGAAAGACTATGCAACATTAGCTGAGACATGGATTCAGTGTAAGTGTCCATTGATGGATGAATGGATAATGTGTTACATATAGACAGTGGAATATTATTCAGCAATAGAAAAGGATGATATCTTAATGTTTGCAACAACATGGATAGAACTGCAGGATACTTTGTTAAGAGGAATAAGTCAAGCATGGAAAGATAAGTATCTTATCTCATGTTCATGTTCTCACTTACATGTTGGAGGTAGAATATTGATCTCATGGCAGTAGAGAGTAGAATAATGATTATCAGAGGCTAGGAAATATAGAGGGAGGCAGAGAGATGCATGGGAAGAAAAAGAATTGACTAATGGGGACAAAAATATAAACAGATAGAAGCAACAAAGTCCAATGTTTCATAGCACAGTGATTTATTGTATATTTCAAAATAACTAGAAGATTGAATTTGGAGTGTTTTCAACACAAAAAAATAATGAATGTGGGAGGTGAGGAATATCTCAATTTCTCTCTCTTTTTTTTTTTGAGTCAGTCTTGATCTATCACCCTGGCTGGAGTGTGGAGAGCAGTAGCAGGATCTTGGCTCACCACAACCTCCGTCTCCTGGGTTCAAGAGATTCTCATGCCTCAGCCTCCTCAGTAGCTGGTACTACAGGCAAGAACGACTATACCCAGGTCATTTTTCTATTTTTGTTAGAGACAGGGTTTCACCATGTTGGCCAGGCTGGTCACGACCTCCTCACCTCCAGTGATCCATCCACTTGGCCTCCCAAAGTGCTGGCATTACAAGCATGAGCCACCCCGCCCAGCCACAATTTTACTTATTTGATTATTACACAATGTATGCTTGTATGAAAATAGCACATATATCCTGTAAATATGTACAACTATTTTGTATCCACAAAAATTATATACATATATCATATATATCGTATATCATGTATGATATACAGTATGATACATAATATAGTAGATGATATGGGGTAAGACATTAGAGAGACAAAAGGGAAATAATAATCTCCTATTTTATGTTTAAAGGCGGCAGCATATTGAAGGTGGGAAGAATACCAATAATAATAATGCTTGTAGTTGTTCCTGGCAGCCATAATGAATAATGAATAAGAATATAATGACTAAAGAGAAGAGACGAGGAGGATCCAAGATGGCCGATTAGGAGCAGCTGAGGATTGCAGCTCCCAGTGAAAGCGCGGAGGGTGAGTGGACGCTGCATTGCCAGCCGGATTTTTATTGCCCACAGACCAGGAGATTCCCAGGGGGAGGAGCCCCACGGGTCACCAGCGTGGCTGGTTGGCCGGCGCAGCTGTTTTTGCCGGGGCGACTGTTTTCGCCGGTGCTGCTGTTTTGGGCGGCGTCCCGGCGCAGCAGTTCCCCATACAAAATACATGGGTCCGAGTGCTGTTTTAGCTGGCAATTGGAGCTCCGGGAAGGCAGAGCCGCCCATTCATCTGATTAAAAAAGGGGACTGAAACAGGCAGCCAGGCCAGGAGATTTCCCGGGCAAAAAAACACCACGAATCTCAGCGCCCGCGGTTTCAGCCGGTGCAGTGGGTTGCCGCACAGGAAATCACACAGATCCCGGCGCCTTTTCAACGGGCGGCTGGAACACCTGGGAGACTCTGAGGCAGGGAGCCAGGTGATCAGGCTCGGCTGGTCCCACCCCCACAAAAAGACAGCCATCGGAAACGCTCTGGATCCAGAATTTCACAGCAAGCACAGCTGAGCCCGGGGACAGCCCAGCTCTGTGGGGGGAGGGGCGTCCGCCATTACTGAGGCAGTCTGCCGCTACAGAGGTAGTTTGCCATTGCCGAGGCAGTTCTCACTACACCGGTATAAACAGGACTACAGGGAAGTTCATACGGCAGCTGGGTGGAGCCCACAGCAGCTCAGCAAAGCCTCTGTAGGCAGACAGTGACTAGGCTGCCTCATCGCTGGGCAAGGCAGCCCTGAGAAAAAGGCAGCAGCACCAGGGAAACTCATAAATAAAGCCCTAACTCCCCGGGACAGAGCACCTGGGGAAAAAGGGGTTTATGAGTTCTGCTACAGCAGACTTAAACGTACCTGCCCAGCAACTCTGAATGAACAATGGAGCTCACAGCTCAGCACTTGAGCTCCTATAAAGGACACTCTGTCTCCTTAAGCAGCTCCCCTAACCCCCGTATATCCAACGAGTCACCTCACAAAGGAGTGCTCAGACGGACATCTGGCGGGTATTCTTTTGGGACAAAGATAGCAGAAGAAGAGACTGGCAGCAACCCTTACTGTTCTGCAGCTGCTGCAGGTGATCCCCCAGGCAAGCAGGGCCAGGAGTGGACCTCAGCAGTCCTACAGCAGAGGGGCCAGACTGTTAGAAGGAAAACTAAGAAACAGAAATAAATAACTTCATCATCAACAAACGGGACGTCCACTGAGAGACCCCATCTGAAAATCACCAACCACAAAGACCACACATAGATAAATCCACAAAGATGGGAAGAAACCAGTGCAAAAAGGAGGAAAATGCCCGAAACCAGAACGCCTCTCCTCCTACAAGGGATCACAACTCCTCACCAGCAAGGGAACAAGGCTGGATGGACAATGAGTGTGATGAAATGACTGAATCAGGCTTCAGAAGGTGGGTAGTAAGAAACTTCTGTGAGCTAAAAGAACATGTTCTAACCCAATGCAAAGAAACTAAGAACTTGAAAAAAGATTTGACGAAATGCTAACTAGAATAACCAACTTAGAGAGGAATGTAAGTGAATTGATGGAGCTGAAAAACACAACACAAGAACTTTGCGAAGCATACACAAGTTTCAACAGCCGAATCGACCAAGCAGAAGAAAGGATATCAGAGGTCGAAGATCAACTCAATGAAATGAAACGAGAAGGAAAGAGTAGAGAAAAAAGGGTAAAAAGGAATGAACAAAGTCTCCAAGAAATATGGGACTATGTGAAAAGACCTAATCTACGTTTGATAGGTGTACCTGAATGTGACGGAGAGAATGAATCCAAGCTGGAAAATACTCTTCAGGATATTATCCAGGAGAACTTCCCCCAACCTAGCAAGGCAGGCCAATATTCAAGTCCAGGAAATACAGAGACCACCACCAAGATATTCCTCAAGAAGAGCAACCCCAAGGCACATAATCGTCAGATTCACCAGGGTTGAAATGAAGGAGAAAATGCTAAGGGCAGCCAGAGAGAAAGGTCGGGATACCCACAAAGGGAAGCCCATCAGACTCACAGCAGATCTCTCAGCAGAAACCCTACAAGCCAGAAGAGAGTGGGGGCCATTATTCAACATCCTTAAAGAAAAGAGCTTTCAACCCAGAATTTCATATCCAGCCAAACTGAGCTTCATAAGTGAAGGAAAAATAAAATCCTTTGCGAACAAGCAAGTACTCAGAGATTTCATCACCATCAGGCCTGCTTTACAAGAGCTCCTGAAAGAAGCACTAAACATAGAAAGGAACAACCAGTACCAGCCACTCCAAAAACATACCAAACAGTAAAGACCATCAACACAATGAAGAAACTGCATCAACTAATGGGCAAAACAGCCACCTAGCATCAAAATGGCAAGATCAAATTCACACATAATAATATTAACCCTAAATGTAAATGGGCTAAATGCCCCAATTAAAAGACATAGACTGGCAAACTGGATAAAAAGCCAAAACCCGTTGGTGTGCTGTATCCAGGAAACCCATCTCACATGCAGAGATACACAAAGGCTCAAAATAAAGGGATGGAGGAAGATTTACCAAGCAAATGGAGAGCAAAAAAATGCAGGAGTTGCAATTCTCATCTCTGATAAAATAGACTTTAAACCAACAAAGATCAAAAGAGACAAAGAAGGACATTACATAATGGTAAAAGGATCAATGCAACAAGAAGAGCTAATGATCCTAAATATATACGCACCCAATACAGGAGCACCCAGATACATAAGGCAAGTTCTTAATGACTTACAGAGACTTAGACTCCCACACAATAATAGTGGGAGACTTGAACACCCCATTGTCAATGTTAGACAGATCAATGAGACAGAAAATTAACAAGGATATCCAGGACTTGAACTCAGACCTGGATCAAGCAAACCTAATAGACATTTACAGAACTCTCCACCCCAAATCCACAGAATATACATTCTTCTCAGCACCACATCACACCTACTCTAAAACTGACCACATAATTGGAAGCAAATCACTCCTCAACAAATGCAAAAGAACGGAAATCATAACAAACAGTCTCTCAGACCACAGTGCAATCAAGTTAGAACTCAGAATTCAGAAACTAACTCAGGACTGCACAGCTTCGTGGAAACTGAACAACTGGCTCTTGAATGTTGACTGGATAAACAATGAAATGAAGGCAGAAATAAAGATGTTCTTTGAAACCAACGAGAATGAAGACACAACATACCATAATCTCTGGGACACTTTTAAAGCAGTCTCTAGAGGAAAGTATATAGCAATAAATGCCCACATGAGAAGCAAGGAGAGATCTAAAATTGACACCCTATCATCAAAATTGAAAGAGCTAGAGGAGCAAGATCAAAAAAACTCAAAACCTAGCAGAAGACAAGAAATAACTAAGATCAGAGCAGAACTGAAGGAGATAGAGACACGAAAAACTCTTCAAAAAATCAATAAATCCAGGAGCTGGTTTTTTGAAAAGGTCAACAAAATAGACAGACCACTAGCCAGATTAATAAAAAAGAAAAGAGAAAATAATCAAATAAATGCAATAAAAAACGATAAAGGGGATATCACCACAGATTCCACAGAAATTCAAACCATCATCAGAGATTATTACAAACAACTCTATGCACATAAACTAGTAAACCTGAAAGAAATGGATAAATTCCTGGACACATGCATCCTCCCAAGCCTAAACCAGGAAGAAGTAGAAACCCTGAATAGACCAATAACAAGGTCTGAAGTTG
This sequence comes from Ateles fusciceps, assembly GCA_036589455.1. Classification (NCBI taxonomy): domain Eukaryota; kingdom Metazoa; phylum Chordata; class Mammalia; order Primates; family Atelidae; genus Ateles; species Ateles fusciceps. The sequence goes on along the minus strand of JAZHEH010001685.1, from coordinate 3,870,839 downwards.
AGGCAGCAATTAAGAGCCTACCACCCAAAAAAGCCCAGGTCCAGATGGGTTCACAGCCGAATTCTACCAGACATACAAAGAGGAGCTGGTACCATTCTTTCTGAAACTATTCCAAACAATCCAAAAAAAGGGAATCCTTCCTAAATCATTTTATGAGACCAACATCATCCTGATACCAAAACCTGGCAGAGACTCAGCAAGAAAAGAAAACTTCAGGCCAATATCCATGATGAACATAGATGCAAAAATCTTCAATAAAATACTGGCAAACCGATTGCAACAGCACATCAAAAAGCTTATCCACCATGATCAAGTAGGATTCATCCCAGGGATGCAAGGCTGGTTCAACATAAGCAAATCTATAAACATAATCCACCACATAAACAGAACCAAAGACAAAAACCACATGATTATCTCAATTGATGCAGAGAAGGCCTTTGACAAAATTCAACAGCCCTTTATGCTAAAAACTCTCAATAAACTAGGTATTGATGGAACGTACCTCAAAATGATAAAAGCTATTTACGACAAACCAACAGCCAATATCATACTGAATGGGCAAAAACTAGAAGCATTCCCTTTGAAATCTGGCACTAGACAAGGATGTCCTCTCTCACCACTCCTATTCAATATAGTACTGGAAGTTCTAGCCAGAGCAATCAGGCAAGAAAAAGAAATAAAGGGTATTCAAATAGGAAAGGAGGAAGTCAAATTGTCTCTATTTGCAGACAATATGATTGTATATCTGGAAGACCACATCGTCTCAGTCCAAAATCTCCTGAAACTGATAAGCAACTTCAGCAAAGTCTCAGGATATAAAATCAATGTGCAAAAATCACAAGCATTCCTATACACCAATAACAGACTTAAAGACAGCCAAATCAAGAACGAACTGCCATTCACAATTGCTACAAAGAGAATAAAATACCTAGGAATACAACTAACAAGGAACGTAAAGGACCTCTTCAAGGAGAACTACAAACCACTGCTCAATGAAATAAGAGAGGACACAAACAGATGGAGAAATATTCCATGTTCATGGCTAGGAAGAATCAATATTGTCACAATGGCCATACTGCCCAGAGTAATTTACAGATTCAACGCTATCCCTATCAAGCTACCAATGACCTTCTTCGAAGAACTGGAAAAAACCACCTTAAACTTCATATGGAACCAAAAGAGAGCCCGCATAGCCAAGTCAATTCTAAGCAAAAAGAACAAAGCTGGAGGCATCACACTCCCGGACTTCAAACTATACTACAAAGCTACAGTAATCAAAACAGCATGGTACTGGTATCAAAACAGAGATATAGACCAATGGAAAAGGACAGAGGCCTCCGACGCAACACAACACATCTACAACCACCTGATCTTTGACAAACCTGACAAAAACAAACAATGTGGAAGCGAGTCCCTGTTTAATAAATGGTGTTGGGAAAACTGGCTAGTCATGTGCAGAAAGCAGAAGCTGGACCCCTTCCTGACACCTTACACTAAAATTAACTCCAGATGGATTAAAGACTTAAACATAAGACCTAACACCATCAAAACCCTAGAAGAAAATCTAGGCAAAACCATCAGGACATAGGTGTAGGCAAGGACTTCATGACCAAAACACCAAAAGCAGTGGCAACAAAAGCCAAAATAGACAAATGGGACCTAATCAAACTCCACAGCTTCTGCACAGCAAAAGAAACAGTCATTAGAGTGAATCGGCAACCAACAGAATGGGAAAAATTTTTGCAGTCTACCCATCTGACAAAGGGCTGATAACCAGAATCTACAAAGAACTGAAACAGATTTACAAGAAAAAAACAAACAAGCCCATTCAAAAGTGGGCGAAGGATATGAACAGACACTTTACAAAAGAAGACATACATGAAGCCAACAAACATATGAAAAAATGCTCATCATCACTGGTCATTAGAGAAATGCAAATCAAAACTACATTGAGATACCATCTCACGCCAGTTAGAATGGCGATCATTAAAAAATCTGGAGACAACAGATGCTGGAGAGGATGTGGAGAAATAGGAACGCTTTTACACTGTTGGTGGGAGTGTAAATTAGTTCAACCATTGTGGAAGACGGTGTGGCGATTCCTCAAGGACCTAGAAATAGAAATTCCATTTGATCCAGCAATCCCATTACTGGGTATATATCCAAAAGACTATAAATCGTTCTACTATAAGGACACATGCACACAAATGTTCATTGCAGCACAGTTTACAATAGCAAAGACCTGGAACCAACCCAAATGCCCATCGATGATAGACTGGACAGGGAAAATGTGGCACATATACACCATGGAATATTATGCAGCCATCAAAAACGATGAGTTCGTGTCCTTTGTAGGGACATGGATGAACCTGGAAACCATCATTCTCAGCAAACTGACACAAGAACAGAAAATCAAACACCGCATGTTGTCACTCATAGGCGGGTGTTGAACAATGTGAACACATGGACACAGGGAGGGGGAGTATCACACACTAGGGGTCTGTCAGGGGGAAAAGGGGGAGGGATAGTGGGGGGGTGAGGAGTTGGGGGAGGGGATAGCATGGGGAGAAATGCCATATATAGGTGATGGGGAGGAAGGCAGCAAATCACACTGCCATGTGTGTACCTATGCAACAATCTTCCATGTTCTTCACATGTACCCCCAAACCTGAAATGCAATAAAAAAAGAAGAAAAAAAAAGAGAGAGAGAGAGCATTTTTCTGGAGTGGTTGACTTTGGGTTAAGAAAAAAATTAACTTCGCCTTAATTAAAAAAAAAAAGACTTTGCCTGTCTTTAACCAACCCTAGTCCCCCGCTTGCCTGCTGATGAATTCTTATCTTAATGTCTACTCCAGCTGATCCTTCATTTCAGCTCTAGATTGTGACCTCCTTGAGAACAACAGCATCTCATTCATCTTTTATTTTCCCCTTCTTTGCAATATCCCTGACATATAGAAGGCATTCAGTAAATATTGATATTAACTGAGCTGAAAGCACCCTATCTTCACCTTGATCTCCTGGCTTTCCAAGCTGGCTAAAATTAGACATAATCATTATATTCCTGTAAATGCACAGACTATAGTACTTCAAAGCCTCAAGTAATCCACTATCATTCCACAAAAAGGTAGCATTTTGGATACAAATGAAGTTAACACCTATTTATTTAAGATGGCCTAATTCAAGTAGCAAAATTTTTTAAAAGCATAGTAAAGCAATAGCATAACTGTTTTGCCACCTGACATACTGATAGAGGAAAGGAGAAAGATTTACCCCTAGATAAAATGTTTGATCTCAGTGTGTTTCCATATTAAAAATCTTGACATGAATATTGAAAAAATTACATCATTGAAACCATTAGTAATCATTGCAACTATTAGACCACAGGAGAATGTGCAAGTTGCTGCTAAGTACATGGCATATTTCTATAATTATAATCAGTCCAAACTGCTTAAGTGAGTTATACCATTTAAATTAGAAAATTAAAATTTGAATTATTTTTCTGAAAATTTGCTACTGCTTATTAAATAAGCTAAAGTCTTGTTGGATGCTAGAATTCTCTATAGCTACTGATTGTGTGCTATTTACAATCAATCTACAATTTGCTTGGCTGCTTCCAATAAAATATTAATGCAATCAAACCTAAACTGTTTTTGTTCACAGTCATCCCCTTATAATGGGTCAGACTATAAAGCTCTATTGTTAAAATAAGCCAAGTATTTGCATTTAACTGCATGCAGGTAAGTTTGGAAATCTCATCCTAAAGTGTTCAAAATATTTTTTTTTCCTTTGGACCAGGACTCCATTTTCTAACTAGATAATTTTCAGCAAAGAATTTATTGTTAATATGTAGTTGACATAGATTGTGCTAGGCAATATGCAGATTATGAAGGGGTATAGAATAAAGTTCTGACATTTGTAGTATGATTGCAGAGAGAATAATACACATTAAAAGGTTGAGAATGTAAGACAACATGTTCTCAAAAGAATGCTACATGCCATCATTTCTGAGGAGGGGGGTTTCTGATTAAGGGTGGTATCAGAAAAGGATTAGAGACAGGGCATCAAGATGGGGGAAAATCATGTGTAAACATCCCTCCTACCAAGCGGCTGTGATCCTGTCCATTACTCAAAAGTAGATAGCCATTGTAAAAACAGCTTAATAAGAAGGAAATCTTACTTATGTTGAAATAACTATATAAAATTAGAGAATTTGGTTGTACTTGAGCTACAGTCATTAAGACTGGAAAGTAAACAGATGAAAAGATAAAGGATAGAGCCTTCCAGCTGCAGATAACAAAGGAAAAAGTAAAATAAAGCAAAAACAAGACAAAACCTTTAGAATTATTTTTCTGGAATAAATAAGCAGGTATAGAGTGAAATAAAAGTGATGAACCAAGTCTCGCACACATACATTTACATTATTTTAATCAGATGAGAGATAGTATCTCAAAAATAAATTCCATGAAGTTCTAGATGGTGACAGAAGAGCTTTGATTCTCTGTGTTTGACATTGTACTAGTTCTAGGATTTCTTTATCCTGGATATGACTAGAGTGATCCTAAACTTCCTTGAAAAGTTTCACATTTCCCAAAACTCACTTCCTACTGTGTCCCACTGTATGTAATCACTAAATGGGATTACAGGCTTCAACTTTCCATGCAGCTAATGGATCACATCAACTAAACAGTTTATTGTTTCATTAAATCAAATAGTCTGATTGATTTTGATGCAAAAACTAATGTCTAACCAAGCATCATTTTGGTTTATGTCTCAAGTCAAATCAATATACATACACTATCATAACTGAAGACAAGCTGAGTTCATTGATTATTGAATGAGGAGGAACTGTATCACTTAAACAAATTTTATGGGTCTCCCTGAGAAGAAATATAAAGAGCTAGCTTTGAGTTTCTCAATAGAAGCACTATTGACTTTTGCTATTTTTTTGTTTTTGTTTTTGAGATGGAGTCTTGCTCTGTCTCCAAGGCTGAAGTGCAGTGGCACAATCTGGGCTCACTTCAACCCCCACTTCCTGGGTTCAAGCTATTCTCCTGCCTCAGCCTCTAGAGTAGTTGGCATTATAGGCACCAGCCACCACACCCAGCTAATTTAAAAAAATGTTTTTAGTAGATAAGAGGTTTCACATATTGTCCAGGCGGGTCTTGAACTTCTGACCTCAAGTGATCTGCACACCTTGCTCTTTCCAAAGTGCTGGGATTACAGGTGTGAGCCACTGCTCCTGGCCACTACTGACACTTTGGACTGAGTGATTCTTGGTCTTGTCTCTGTGTGGTGGTGGGTGGGGGTGTCATATACATTGTATGATGCTGAGCAATGTCTCTGGCCACTACTCACTAGATGCGTGTTACCCTGCTCCTCTGAGGGTATGACAATCAAAACTCTCTCTAGATGTTTGCAAATTATTCCTCCATAGGCTAAATCACCCATGATTGAAAACTACTGGGTAAGAGAAAGGAAAAAAAAAGGACAAAACCCACCAATTTAGGCAATATGAGTTCAGTTCTTAAGTTGACATATAAAGCAGGTTGTATACTATTTTTTACAAATGATCTTACAGTATTTGTCTCAAAAGGGAGGATATAGTTCTCAAAGGGGTCCAGAATGAGATGAATAATACTGTAGTGAGTATTTGGATGTGCAGCTAGAGCCCTGAATAATTTTTTTTTTTAAACAACTCACTTTTATGGGTCCCTATTGCCCTTTAAAATACCTAAGAAACCAGCATTGAGTCATGTGTTAATAATCTCCATGTCTTTACCACTATATGCATTATTATGAGCTGATCGTCTCTGGATTTTTATGAAGCTTCTGGTATTTACCCTGAGCAGAGCAGAAACAGTTCATTTTCCTTTTTTTGAAGAATGAGTTTTTGCGCCATGTGACAAGAAAGGAGTTATGCAGCATCATTTCAGACTCTGCAAACCAGACATCTGAAGATGTGAGATGAATAAGAATAACTGCAATTATATAAGATCGGACTAAAAGACACTCAGACCAGTGACAGGAGATCTCCCAATCTTGTCAAGGGAAACAGATCACAGAGACCTCCAGTGTCTACTTTAAATAGTCAAGTTGCCCTTCCCTTTGATTTGCATATGGATCATTCAGGCATCCCTGTGGTATTACTATATGTTCAGTAAAAAATATTAGTAATAGTATATACTCTTTCTTGGCATACCAGCAGGAAAACTATTTGGATCATAGTCTAAGTAGACCAAAGCACTCAATCCTGCTTCTTATGCTTTTTGGGCATATGCAGTGTTATTTATCACAAGCCAATATTAGAGTACATTTGGATTGGTGGCTTTAGTTTAATAATATGGATTTCTTCCATTCATATGTAACCAAGTCCTTTTGATAAGGTAATATGATATAAAAGTTAATATGCAAAATTGACATTATGAATTTCTTTACTGTTTGAAATGATATCATAATAAATCTCAATATTATAAAAGGATTTCTGGATATGTCTAGTTTAAATGAAGTCTTTTCATAAAATGTAAAATGGCTTAGTTTAGAATGTCATGTGAATATCTAATTTAATCCCTGCCTACTTGCCTATGCAATACATTTGCATATCACCATAGGCACTGTGAAAATGGTTAGAACTGGTTGATTCACAAATTATTCCCTTCTTGCTAATGTATCTATCATGCTCAACCTCCCTCCTAGTTTCCTAAATTCAGTCTGCCATCCTGGCCAGCCTACACATAAGAACCATGATTGACAGCTGTCTTCTCCCAAACTTCTATTCCTGTCTGTTAACCTTCCCCCTTTTAAAAACGTGCTTCCTCAGTCTAAATTCCATTCAGTCTAGGGATTCTTTTCTTCCTCATTGACAAACTCCCCCTCTATCTTCTGTCTCTTCCTTAATTGATACGGCTTCTCACAGTAACAGATGTGGTTTTCTCCCCTGAAGACTTGTCCCATTGGGACCCTGGTGGTAGGAATCCCATTCACTTCTTTGAAACAATACTGGATTTTACAGTTACCCATCTGCATTTCTGGTTTTGATATCAATTCATTTACATCATGCTTTCTACTTTGTTTTAATCACTCCTAAACTTTAATGAATAAATCTCTCTGTAATAACAATTTGTATGGAAAACAAAAAGTTCTGTTTTTTATTCCAAATTTAATAGCAGCAATAATAAAGCTAATTTGTTTGTAGATTGCATAAATAGACATACATTGTAAAGAAAAGAGGAGATTTTAAAGGACAGATGTCAAAACCTCAAGACTGTAGATAGGAGGAGAGTGAGAGTAGTAGGCCTATCTAGCATATTTGTCAACAGGAAATATGTTATTTTAAATATTTGTTTTAATTTTTTTAATTTTTAATTTTTGTGAGTACAGAGTAAGTCTTTATATACTTATAGAGTACTTGAGATGTTTTGATACAGCCATGCAATGTGAAATAATAACATCACAGAGACAGTATCCATCACCTCAAGCATTTATTCTTTGTGTTACAAACAATTCAATTACACTCTTTTCGTTATTTTTAAATGCACGGTTATTATTGACTATAGTCACCCTGTTGTGCTATCAAACTATAAGTCTTATTTATTCTATCTAACTATGTTTTTGTACCCATTAACAATCTCCACCTCCCTGCCAGCCCCCCACTACCCTTCCCAGCCTCTGGTAACCATTCTTCTACTCCCTATGTCCATAAGTTCAATAGTTTTGATTTTTATATTTCACAAATAAGTGAGAACATGCAATGTTTGTCTTTCTATGCCTGGCTCATTTCACTTAACATAATGATCTCCAGATCCATCCATGCTGTTATAAATGACAGAATCTCATTTCTTTTTTTATGGCTGCATACTACATTTCCTTGTGTATATATACTACATTTTCTTTATCCACTGATTTGTTGATAGACACTTAGGTTGCTTCCAAATTTTATCTACTGTGAACAGCGCTACAACAAATATGAAAATATGGTATTCAAGTGTTATGTATTTTCTGTTCAGTTATATTTATATCTATAAAGTTCAGATCCAAACATTCCTGTCTGTAAGAAAGAGAACTATGAGCAGTCAGGGCAAAAGAAGAAACTATCAAGGAGAGGAAGGCTTTTGCAGATGGCTAAGCACATGGGTCCAACAAGGTGTTCTAGTATGAAGGGTTAGCAACATGCAAGAGCAGCATTTATAAAACAGATGCAGTTTCTCCTCTTCTGAGAGATAAAGCCTCTGGGTGACAATTTTAGTAACAATGCATTGCCAGCAAGTCACATGGAGGAAAACAGTAAACTAAGAGGTGACATTGCTTGAACAAGCTTTGATGGATTTACGTGAAAACTGAGGAGGTGCCAAGAAAAAAGTTGCAAGTAGGAAGAAAAATAAATAAAGGAAGGAAGGCCTCCTAAATTGTGTGCTAACAATTGGAGACTTGTGGCTGTCTATTATTTATTTCAAATCCCAGGTCATGGTGTAAATCAAGCTGCTTAAAAGAAGACTTGAAGGAACTGGTAATGTACAGGAATAAAAATAGAAGACATTAGTAGCCATCATCAAAGCTAAAAGACTATCATAAAGATGGGAGATGAGATCAATCAGTACTCATCTTTCAATACTAAGCACTTTCCTACTCTGAGTTATGTAATTTGGAGCCCCTGGATATCTCAAATACACACAAAATAAATGTATCAAAGAATACTCAGACACACCAGTACAGCTCAACTCATAAACCACACATCTGTTCTTCTGACTGAGGCTTTCAGGTCTCTAGGAAGTTCTTAACCACATTTCTTGCCCTGTATCTTCAAAACAAAGAACAACTGTTTCTGGAAGTTCTGAAGGTTTGGATTGTGCTACTAACTTTTTTTAGGGCACTGTTTTGAACTATAAGGAGATTTTCATCTTTGGGAACACTTGGGTAAGGGAAGAAACAAATTAACCTGTGAATCCTTCCTTTCCAATAGCAAAGAGGCAATATAGTCCTGAGAAATGAAGCATGTTTTGCCAGTCACACCATGCATTTGTTTTCTCCATGCTGCTTTTATTGTTCAAGTTTTGGATCTAAGAGATAATCATCAAAATAAAACAATTAGATTTATTTTATACAATATATAAGATGCAGTTTAAAAAAGGTGACGCAAGAGGTGATCTTCAAATTAAGAGTGAATTGTGGTCTTAGACAAAAACTAAAATTGAATTTATATTATGTACATTACTGGGTATAAACTAATTTACTTGTAATAATATCTGTGAAAGCTTAGCAAAATAATGCTAACATCTCAATTAGTTTACTATTAAAATGATTAAAATATTTTTAAAATTTTAGATAAATTTTTTCCTAAATAGACACAACGTGGAAAAAAAGGAACACAATCCAATAAAAATAAGATAATTAGAACAAAAAAATCTACAAAATTTCTATGACTATGGAGGGCAAGATTCATGAACATATAAGCTCAATACTTATTTCTATCAGGAATAACACTGTCTGGCAATTATATATCATATCAAAGTATATAAAGAAAAATTATATTTGGCAACATATGCTATTTCCATTTTCTTTATACTGTGCTAGCATTGAAATATTTGAAAGAAGAATGGAAGAAATAATCTATGAAACCAGATATTGCTTTAAGAGATGGTGAAAACTACAATCTGAGATAGCAATTTATAAAATGAAATTGCAGTACTTTGCATTATCTTCTATGATGATAATACTTTACTACTTGTCATCACAAAATCTGAACAATATTAGTTAAATTTTGTGGTTTACATTTTACTGTAACAACCAATTTAAGAATTTTAAGAACAATTTCAATGGCTAATGTCTCAGTGGGCTAAAATTTTCTATATTGAAACCACAAAAATAAAATAACTAGAACTATAATAACTCAGGAAGAGCTGTTAAGGGTGGAGAGTGGTGAGAGGGATTATCTACAAAGAGGCATGAGGGAATTACTGGATGATGAAAATATCTAACAATTTTATTGCATTGTTGACTGCATGACTGTAAACATTTGTCAAATTCATCAACTGTACACTTAAGAAGGGTGAACATCACTATATGGAAATTATACCTCAATAAAGTTGACTTTTAAAAACAATGAAACATTTGTTCTTTTAGTGCTGGCAATATACCATTATTACAACAAATTATTTTAAAATAATTTGTTTATAAAAGTTGTCTAATTTGGCATTACTCTCAAGAGAAGAAAACATGATAAATTCTAACAACATAGATGTTAATGTTGATAGAAAGCATTAAGATTGCATAGAATAAACATAATTTGTGACATGTCAATCTTAATGTATTAGTCATTCAAATGCCACTGGCTCAGAAAATAATCAAACATGCATAATAAAATTATATTTACTTATAATTTATATTTTACCACTTTCCTTCTCTGGAAATTGTAGCTTAATACATACATTTCAATATTTCCATTATGTAGAGTATTTTTAGCAACTTTATTGAGGTATAATTGACAGAGAAAAGGCTACAGATAGATATATAATGTATACAACTTGATGTGTTTAAAGATAAGTATACACCCAGGAAACCATCACTACAATTTATGATATAAACCTATTTATCACTTCTAAAACTTTTTCCCTGCCGTTTTTAGTAATTATTATTATGTTTTTCTTTCTGTGGTAGGAGTACTTAACCTAAGATCAATCATTTTTAGAAAATGTTTAAGTGTATGATAGTTTTGTCAACCATATGCTCTATATTGTATAGTAGATCTCCAAAACTTATTTATCTTGCATGACTGAAACTTTGTACCCTTGAAAACCCCTCCCTATTGCCCCTTCCCCAATTCCCTGGCAACCACCATTCTACTTCCTGCTTCTATATGTTTGACTACTTTGGATTCCACATACAAGCAAGATGATTCAGTATTTGTCCAGAACAGAAAAATAGAAGATTTTTTGTATTAGTTATGTTAGCTTGAGTATAAATTTTAGACAAAGGGAATGTGATACTCCATCTGTTCTCTTGCCAAAGGTCCCACAAATGTTAGAGGTGTGCCTGAGACTCTCTGAATCTATGACCCTCTGCATTTATCTATTTTAACTTATAGGGAAGTTCCAATGTGAAAAAGAATAAGCTGCCATTAGTGCTGCCCCAAACTAGAGTGAACAGACTTTTTAAAACACTGTGTATGCCATAGAACTAGAGGATTCAAATCTGAATTCAACAGTTGTGAGAGAAGGATAACTGAAGGAGATTCCCTGATTTAGAACAATGTTGGTAAGTGATGTATTAAGGGTAATACAATTTTTAAATACCAAACTGTCTTCTAATTACATTAATATTTACTATTGATTGAATACTAGATTCTGTGTCAAGCATATCTTAGATAACTCATTTAAGCTTTACAAATTTTGAGATGGATACCATGTTCTTCATTTTGCAAACAAGGAAGTCCAACCTGAGAGAAATTAAATAATTTTATCAGGATTAGCCTCCTAGGATATGGCAGAGTCTGGACTTCAATCCCGGTTTATCAGTCATCAAGAGCTATGATATTATTCCTTACATAGCTGCCTTTATTTCTTATTTTTAAAAGAATGTTTTCCCCGGAAGAAGTTGTAACACCTGCTGTCATTGTCCTACCATATCCCCTCAGCACTCACCCTTTCTGTGCACACCAGCCCACCTTCCAGCACACCTTCCCACATCTAGCCAGAATCTGGGCCCATGTGTTCAAATAACAGGATTTTCTAATAAAAAAATTGTAAAGGGTTCTAAAAAGTTTATGAAAATATTACCTTACAGTCAAAGTAATTAAAACTGAATAGGTAGATAGAATTTTATTTAGAACTAGTTTTAGCATTAAAGATGCACTAATGCAAACACAAATTGATTTTCTCTTTTGAAAAATAATTATATGTAATATTGAGAGACAATGAAAAATTTTTATTTGCCTTTTGAGTAAACTACAATAAAAGAAAGGGTGGGGAGAGAGAACACAGATTAAGTTGACCTCATGCTGTCTATATGGGGCCTTTATAAGAAGGCTGATTTTCTCCTCTCTTAGTGAGTATGGGTTTTTGCATTTTAAAAATATTGTATAATCATTCTGGCTAAATGAATGGCTTACAGTGACCTGAAATTCTATTTTGTGATATCCAGTGTTTCAAATTTTTGATATTTGACAAGTCTTCCAAGATCAAATTCTAAGTTAAAAAGAAAAGTAAAATTTAGACCTTCTGAAGTGCAAAAAAGACATATTCAGCTTATTTAATAGATTAAAATCATATAGGAAGCACTGTCTGATATAAAATGGTATTTAACTTTTTCTGGATTACATTCATATAAACATATTATTAGTATGTGTTACAAAATTGTGTAAAATTCCTGTAATTCTGATATGTCTCAATATATGTTGTTAGTAGTGATTATAACTGTTGTGTAAAATTGCTGTATGCCATAGAAATAACCAAAATTCCTAGTGAATTTTTGGCTTTCATTATAGCTGTCCTGAGAATTTTGTCACCCACAGATCATTGTTGTCTTGTTTTGAGCCTCTTCAAAAGATGGTTTATAATCAGCTCTAGGACTTGACAGAGCTCTTGAATTCAGGTTTTTGATAACTTTGGAGATTGTGACATTAGAATAGAGGAAAAACTTTCAGAACTCTCATGGAAAGCTGAAATGTTCTTGAATATTAAGCAGAAGAGAAGTAAACCTCATGAACTGAAGTAATAGAAGACTGAAATAATCCTTTCATGACTTTTGTTTAAAATGTTACTGATCAATCCTACATGAGGAGAAATGCCAGATATAGTTGACGGGGGGATGGAGGCAGCAAACCACATTGCCATATATGTACCTATGCAACAATCCTGCATGTTTTGCACATGTACCCCAGAACCTAAAGTACAATAAAATATATATTAAATATATATATATGAAAAAAATGTTACTGATCCTTTGTTTTGTTTTTCAAAGTCAAGAAAACTTTTATTTAAGCTATTTACAGCTTTTAACAATTGAGTAAAGTACACTCCTATAAACAAAATTTGAAGCATTTTTCTCTCTATCTCATTGCTCCCAATTTGAAAACTAGTTGTGAGCATTCTTAACTTATGGCAAAATACTTATTTGCACCAGTGCAATAAGAATCTGTTTTCTTTTTCAACAGGACACAATTGAAGAAACTGGTTATTTTTACCAAGGGTTTGACTGGAATGGCATGCTTTCAAATATAAGTAGCCTGCATTTAGGAACCAGACTTGACTTGTGGAGCGAAGAACCTCAAAATCTTGCCAATTATAGACTCACAACACAGTGAAATAAAAATAGAAATCAATATCAAGAGGTTCTCTCAAAAATATACAATAATATGGAAATTAAACGACTTGCTCCTGAATGACTTTTGGGTAAACAACAAAATTAAGGCAGAAATAAAAAAATTATTTAAAATAAATGTAAATAGAGACACAACATACCAAAATCTCTAGGATGCAACAAAAGAGTATAAGAGTAAAGTTTATAGTGCTGAATACCTACCTCTAAAAGTTAAAAAGATGTCAAATTAACAATCTAACATCATGGAAAACAAGAAAAAAACTAACCAGAAAGATAGCAGAAGAAAAGAAATAATTAAAATCAGAGTAAAAGTGAACACAATTAGACCTAAAAATACAAAGAATCAGTGAAACCAAATTGAAACACAGAACAGACCAATATTAACCTCCAAACTTGAATCAGTATTAAAATGCCTACCAGCTAAAAAGAGCCCCAAACAAGATGGATTTACAATCAAATTCTACCACATGAACAAAAAGAACTGTTATCAATTCTAATGAAACTATGCCAAAATACTGAGGCGGAGGGGCTTCTCTCTAACTTATCCATAAAGCCAGCATCACCTTGATACCAAAATCTGGTAAAAAACAAAACAAAACAAACAAAAAAACAAAATAAGGAATACAAATGAAACAAGGAAAAAAGAAAACTACAGATGCAAAAGTCCTCAACACAGTACTACCAAACCAAAGTCAATAGCACATCAAAAATTTAATTTACTATAATCAAGTAGGCTTGATTCCTGTGATACAGGGTTTGCTCAGTATACACCAATCAATAAATGTGATTCCCCACATATAAAGAATTAAAAACAAAAACCATAGGATCATCTCAATAGATGCAGAAAAAGTTTTCAATAAAATCCAACATCACTTCATGATAAAAGCCCTCAAAGGAACACACCTCAAAGCAATAAAGGCAGTCTATGAAAAACCCATAGCCAAAATCATACTGAACAGGCAAAAACTGGGAGGATTTCCCTTTAGAATTGAAACAGGACAAGGACATCAACCCTCACCACTCCTATTCAACACTCCAGGAAGTGTTAGCCAGAGCAATCAGGTAAGAGAAGGAAATAAAAGGCATCTGAATAAGAAAAGACAAATTCAAATGATCTCTTTTCACTGGCTATGATTCTCTACATAGAAAACCCTAAAGACACTGGCAAAAGTTTCCTGGGCCTCATAGATGACTTTAGTAAAGTTTCAGTATACAAAATCAATGTATAAAAATCAGTAGCATTTTTATATGTGAACAACATCCATTTAGAACAACCATCCATCACAATCTTACTTAGAATAGCCACAAAAAATAAAATAAAATAAAACACTTAGGAATACATCCAACCAAGAAGGTGAACGATCTATACAAGGAGGACTACAAAACACTGCTAAGAGAAATCAGAGATGACAAAAACAAATGAAGAAACACTTCAGGTTGATTGATTGAAAGAATCAGTATTGTTAAAATAGCCACAATACCCAAAGCAATCTACAGATTCAATGCAATTCCTACCAAACTACCAATGTCATTTTTCACAGAACTGGTGGGGTGGGGGGGTGGGGCGGGGAAACTATTCTAAAGTTTGTATGCAATCAAAAAAGCAAAAATCCTAAGCAAAAATAACATAGCTGGAGGCATAACATTACCTGACTTCAAACTATAAGACTACAATAACCAAAACAGCATGGTACTAATATAAAAACAGATACATAGACCAATGAAATAGAATTAAGAACCTAGAAATAATGCCACAAACCTACAGCCATCTTTGACAAATTTGACAAACTCAGCAATGGGAAAAGGGCTCCCTAATGAAAAAATGGCGCTGAATGCAAGGTTCTTTGAACTGGCTGCACCATAGGCCATCCCTAAGTCTTGCCATGGCGACCCCCATGAGCCACACACACACCTCTGGATGGCCTCCCAGAGCCAGAAAGTCTGAAGTAAGAATAGCTAGCTGCTAAAGTGCCAGTTAACCAGCCTTGCAACATTCCACGATTGTTCTGGCTTAACTGATAAGCCAATCTTGCGACACTGGACCTTGGACTCTGTTACACCCCCTGGTGACACCCCCCCCAGTCTTGCAAAAACTTCCCTGAACTGTAACTTCTGTAACTTTCCACTGCCTACCCCAAACCTATAAAACCAACTCCTATCCCACCTCCCTCTGCTAACTCTCTTTTCAGACTCAGCCCACACCAGGGTAAATAAACAGCCATGTTGTTCACAGGAAGCCTGTTTAGGGGGTCTCTTCATTCAGAGTGCACTTAATATTTGGTGCTGAAACCTGGGACAGAAGTACTCCTTTGAGGAGTACTTTCCATGCTCTCACTCTGTGAAGAGACCCACCTGTGACCTCAGCACATCAGACCATCCCAACAACCCTCTCACCACCTTCAGATCAGGTAAGCAGTCTCTCCCACTTTCTCATTTCTCTCTCTCTCTCTCTTTTTTTTTTTTTTTAGAGAAATGGAGGCAAGTCTCCCCTCTCTTTCTTTTCCTTTAAATCTCAAGGAGACAAGTCTCTCTCTCTCTCTCTAAGTAGAGGCAGAGAAGACACTCTTCATCCATGTGCTCAAAAACTCCAGTGGTGGTCACGGACTCAACTAGGGAAGACGGTCTTCCCTTGGTGTCCATCACGGGAACGCCTGCCTTGATCACTCACCCACGAGACAGTCCAGGATTCAGTCAGGGACACCTACTGAAAACTCTGGTAGCTGCTTGCTCCTTTCTCCTCATCTCTACTCTACTTCTCTCCTTAAAATTTATCTCCTTCACCAGGGGCAATATTCTGCCCTCTGTTCCTCTGTCTTCGCCTCTAGACTGCATCCTAAAAAACTAAAACCTCTTCAACTGTCACCCGATCTGAAACCTAAATGTCTCATATTTTTTTCTGTAACATGGCCTGGCCTCAATGCAAATTAGACAATGGTTCCAAATGGCAAGAAAAACGGCCCTTTCAATTTTTCTATTCTGTGAGATCTAAACAATTTTTGTTAATGAATAAGCAAATGGTCTGACGTGCCCAACATCCAGGCATTTTTTTAATACACTAATCCCTCGCTAATCTCTGCTCTCAATGCAACCCATCCCAAATTTTCCTTTTCTCCCTCCCCCTCCACCCCTCTGCCTCCGCCAGCAAACTCAGAATCCTCCTTGTCCATCGACCCTTTTGACCTTTCTCCTCCCCCACCTGTCCAAACCAGACCCCAATCCAGGCCCTAACTACTCGCCTGCCAAGCCTCCCTCCTCTTCCTCTGCCTGCAGCCCACCTCCTTATGCCCCTCCTGTCACCTCCTCACCTCACACCGGGTCCAACTTATAGTTTAGTCCCTGGACTATACTGTACTTAGGGTGCACCTTCCTTTCTCTTTATCGGACCTTTCCTAAATCAGCCAATGGTGAGGCTCCTTTTCACCAGATCCTACTAAATATATACAAGAATTCCAATACTTAACCCAGTCCTAAAATCTCACCTGGAGTGACTTAAATGTCATCCTTACTTCTACTCTCACCCCTGAAAAGCACTTAATATGAATTTTATCACCCAGTCAGCCCCTGACATGAAAAAGCTACAGAAATTAGAATCTGGCCCTCAAACCCCACAACAGGAATTAATCACTTTCGCCTTCAAGGTGCTCAGCAGTAGGGAAGAAGCTGCCCTGCAGTAGCACATTTCAGAACTACAGATGCTAGCCTCTGTTGTAAGACAAACCCCAGCCACAACACTGGCTCACAAACTTCAAAGTGCCCAGACTGCAGTGTCCAGCTGTCCCCTCCCAGACCTTGCTTCAAGTGTCGGAAAGCTGGCCACTGGGCCAAGGAATACCTGCAGCCCAGGATTCCTCCTAAACCTTGCCCTGTCTGTGTGGGGCCCCCACTGAAAGTCAGACTGTCCAACTCACGTCACTGCTCTAAGAGCTCCTGGAGCTCTAACCCAAAGCTCCCAGACTGAATCCTTCCCAGATCTCCTTGGATTGGTGACTGAAGATTGACGCCGCCCTAACATCTCAGAGGCCCCCTGGACCATCACAGACCCTGAGCTTCGGGTAACTCTTACAGTGGAGGGTAAGTCCACTCTCTTCTTAATCAATACAGGGGCCACCCACTCCACGCTGCCTCCTTGGCTTCCATAACTGTTGTGAGAATTGATGGAGAGGCTTCCAGGCCTCTCAAAACTCCCCCAAGTCTGGTGTCAATTAGGCCAGCACTCCTTTCCACACTCTTTCCTAATCATCCCCACTTGTCCAGTTCTCCTGTTAGGCCTAGATACCCTAACAAAATTGTCTGCCTCCTTAACTATTCCTGGGCTACAGCCACACCTCATTGCCGCCCTCCTCCCCGAACCAGTACCTCCCTCAATAGCTCCCTTTATGTCCCTCTACCTTAACCCTAGGGTGTGGGATGCCACCTCCTCATCCCTTGCTTACTCACCCCTCATCATACCCTTAAAACCTAAGCACCCTTATACTGCCCAGCCAGCACCAGCACCCCATCACAGTACAAGCTTTAAAAAGCCTAAAGCCTATTATTACTCACTTACCACAACATGGCCTTTTAGTTCCCACTAACTCTCCCTAAAACACCCCCATCCTATGTGCCCCAAAACCAGACAAGTCCTACAGGTTAGTCCAAAACCTTTGCCTTATTAATCAGATAGTGCTCCCCATCCATCCTATAGTGCCAAACCCCTGTAATCCCAACAAACTTCTCTGAAACTCACCTGAATTCCTGAGGAAACTTAAATGCCCTGCTCCTGTCTATCTTGCTGCTTCACCTTCTTCCTCCATTCTGTGTGCTAAGACATTTCCTGGTTCCAACTCTGGCTGCCGCTCTTAACTCTTTTCTAGAGCAAATAAATGACCTTCTTCCAAGGTACCCTGTGTGACTTCTCCCCCATTTCCTCTTCATTCTTTGTCTGCCTATTCCTCCTGCTTGCTTGGCTGCCCCCACATAATTGTACCGCTCTTTCCTATTATTTCAAAATTCCTCTATAAAACCCTTAATTTAACCCATTCTTTGCTAAACCAATCCAACCCAACCCCTGGTATCTGGGTACAAAACCCCAGCCCCTGCCTCCAAAAACACTTTCTCACCTTTTTAGTTTGCACTTCCAGTTCTGCCTAAGCCAAGGACTTTTTCCTCTGTGGCTCTTCCACCTACCTCTGCCTTCCTACCAACTGGACAGGCACTTGTACCTTAATTTTTCTTACTCCCCAAATCCAGTTTGCCAAAGGAAATAAACCCCTTGTAACTCCTACACAACAAAAAAGAGTCATGCCATTAATCCCCTTGCTTGCCAATCAGAACAGGTATAGCAGGCCTTACTACTTCCAATACTACATTCCAAAGTGTCTTTCTTGATTTCTCCTCCAGCATTACAGACATAACTCAAACACTTTATTCTCCAAGCCCAAGTTAATTCCCTGGCTGCAGTTGTCCTCCAAAATCGCCAAGGCCTCGATTTATTGACTGCTTAGAAGGGAGAACTCTGCCTATTCCTAAATGAATAATGCTGCTTTTAGCAAAACCAATCCAACCTTGTATATGATGCCATCAAAAGACTTAAAGACAGGACTCAAAGGTCGCTAATCAGGCAAATAATTATTCTGGACCTAGCTGGCCACTGTCTAACTGGGTATCATGACTCCTTCCATTAGCAGCCCCCTTATACCCAGTTTTCTCCTTCTTTTATTCAGACCTTGCCTTTTCCAACTAATCTTTCTATTCCTACAAAATCGTATCCAAGCTGTAACCAATCAGCCAATACAGCAAATGCTCCTTTTAACAACCCCACAATATCAACCTTTGCATCAAAATTTCTCAGCAGTCTAAATTCTTTCCCATTTTTAGGCTTCCACACTGCCCTTAATCCTGCTTGAACAAGCCCTGAGAAATGTTGCCCATCACCCCTCTGTAGTGCCCCCCCAAATTTCACTCCACCCACTCTTTTATTTCTTTTACTTTTACATTATTAATATAAAAAGACAGGAATGCAAGGTTCTTTGAACTGGCTGCACCATAGACCATCCTAAGTCGAGCTATGGCGACACTCGTGACCCACAAGCACACCTCTGGATGGTCTCCCAGAGCCAGAAAGTCTGAAGTAAGAAAAATAGCTAGCTCCTACAGTGCCAATTAACCAACCTTGCGATATTCCACCATTGTTCTGGCTTAACTGACAAGCCAACCTCGTGACACTGGACCTTGGACCTCGTGACACCCCGTGGTGGCACCACCACCCCCAGCCTGGAAAAACTGCTCTGCACCATAACTTCTGTAACTTTCCACTGCCTACTCCAAACCTATAAAACCAACTCCTGTCCCACTGCCCTCTGCTGACTCTCTTTCAGACTCAGCCCACCCACACAGGGGTGAATAAACAGCCATGTTGCTCACATAAAGCCTGTTTAGGGGGTTTCTTTATTCAGAGTGTGCTTAACACTGGACAAATTGACTAGTCATATGCAGAATAATAACACTGAACTCCTACCCTTCACCATATATAAAAATAAACTCAAGAGGGAGTAACGATTTAAATGTAAGACCATGAAATATAAGAATTGTAGAAGAAAACCTAGGAAGCACCATTCTGGACATTATCCTTTGTAAAGAATTTGAGACCAAGTCTAGTCACAGATTCAGGAGTTCAAAGAGGCCTCCATCATGACTGATCAGAACAGAGATGGTTTCATCGACAAGGAAGATTTGCATGATATGCTTCATTCACTGGGGAAGAATCCAACTGATGAGTATTTGGATGCCATGATGAATGAGGCTCCAGGCCCCATCAATTTTACCATGTTCCTCACCATGTTTGGTGAGAAGTTAAATGGCACAGATCCTGAAGATGTCATCAGAAATGCTTTTGCTTGCTTTGATGAAGCAACTAGCATCATTCAGGAAGATTACCCGAGAGTGCTGCTAACAACCATAGGGGATCAGTTTATGGATGAGGAAATGGATGAACTGTACAGAGAAGCACCTATTGACAAAAGGGGGAACTTTAATTACATTGAGCTCACATACATCCAGAAACATGAAGCAAATGACAAAGATGACTGAAAGAACTTCAAATTCCAACCAAACCTTCCTTGTTGCCACTTTGGGTATTTCTGAGTTTTTCTCTTGCATGCCCTTAGCTTAAAGCTTTTGCATTTCCTGTTGTATTTATTCTCAGCCATTCTGGGCACATGTATCTTTGTACTCAGACTGGAAATGAGACTTCCTATTAATATCATTTTTGGAATAGAAAAATAGGGTAATTTAACCTACCAGCCCCTGCCCCCAATAACTGCAGGCAATATATTTTTTCAGAGAAAGTTATTCTTTCATTTTTTTCTGAACCATAATTAAACTTTATGATAAAATTTTAAAAAAAGAAAAATTAAGGAATCAGGAAAAATATCTAGTGTATGCTAAGCCTAATACCAAGGTGATGGATTGCTAGTTGCAGCAAACCACCATGGCACATATTTACTCATGTAACAAACATGCACATCCTGCATATGTACCCCAGAACTTAAAATAGAATTAAAAAAAAAAGTGAGTCCTAATTAAACTAAAGAGCTTCTGCACAGCAAAAGAAACTATCAACAGAGTAAACAGACAACATACAAGATAGGAGAAAATATTCTCAAACTTTGTATTCAACAAAGGTCTAATATCCAGAATCTATAAGAAGTTTGAAAAAGTCAAAACTCGAAAAACAAATAATCCCATTTAAAAATGGGCAAAAGAAATGAACATTTCTCAAAATAAGACATACAAAGGGCCAAGAAACATATGAAAAAATGTTCTATATCAGTAACCATCAGAAAAATGCAAATAAAATTACAATGAGATAATATCTCACATCAGTCAAAATGGCTACTAATAAAAAGCAAAATAACAACAGATGCTTTTTTTCAAATGTCAGTTTTCGACTCTTTTCTTGGGGATTTTGAGGGCACGGTGAAAAGTGAAAAGTGAAATCAGAACAACATTACATTGGTATAAATTCTGAGTAGTACAGCATGCCAATGTTGTGAGGATAAATAGGTAATAGTTTAGATATATGCAGAAGTTTAATGTTAATTTTTTTCATAAATGTTCTATGTCATGAATATTCATGTTGAAGTAACTTTGGAATATACATACAGAGAATAAAATTAGAGTATTATTATTCTACCTCACATGATGAAATGATACATAATTAGTAGGGATTATAAATGCATATATTTTACTTTTTTTCTGTTGGTATAAATAACTCAATCACCTTTCCTCATAGTGAGTACTTTGTATACTTCCTGGGTTTTGGCTCCAGAGCAGGTAAACATCTCACTTTAGCAGAAAACTATGCTTCTCTGCAAAAATACATACATACTTACATATACATACATACATATATATATATATATATATATATATATATATATAATTGCACTTTAGGTTCTGGGGTACATGTGCAGAACATGCAGGATTGTTGCACAGGTACATACATGGCAATGTGGTTTGTTGACTCCATTACCCCATCACCTATATCTGGCATTTCTCCCCATGTTATCCCTCCCCCAACCTCCCTAAAAGACTTAAATGTAAGAGCTAACACCATAAAAGCCCTAGAAGAAAACCTAGGCAAAACCATTCAGGACATAGGCATAGGCAAGGACTTCACAACTGAAACACCAAAAGCATTGGCAACAAAAGCCAAAATAGACAAATGGGATCTAATTAAACTCCAGAGCTTCTGTACACCAAAAGAAACAAACAGTAGAGTGAACCAGCAACCAATAGAATGGGAAAAAATTTTTGCAATCTACCCATCAGTTAAAGGGCTAATATCTACAATCTACAAAGAACTAAAACAGATTTACAGGAAAAAACAAACCCATTCAAAAGTGAGCAAAAGACGTGAACAGACACTTTTCAAAAGAAGACATTTATGAGGCCAAAAAACATATGAATAAATGCTCATCATCACTGGTCATTAGAGAAATGCAATTTAAAATCACATTGAGATACCATCTCATGCCAGTTAGAATGGCGATCATTAAAAAATCTGGAGACAACAGATGCTGGAGAGGATGTGGAGAAACAGGAACACTTTTACACTGTTGGTGGGAATGTAAATTAGTTCAACCATTGTGGAAGACAGTGTGGAAATTCCTTAAGGACCTAGAAATAGAAATTCCATTTGACTCAGCAATCCCATTACTGGGCATATATCCAAAGGATTATAAATGGTTTTATTATAAAGACACATGCACACGTATGTTCATTGTGGCATTGTTTGCAATAGCAAAGACCTGGAACCAACCCAAATGCCCATTGATGATAGACTGGACAAGGAAAATGTAGCACATATATACCATGAAATACTATGCAGCCGTAAAAAATGATGAGTTCATGTCCTTTGTAGGGACATGGATAAATCTGGAAACCATCATTCTCAGCAAACTGACACAAGAACAGAAAATCAAACACCACATCTGCTCACTCATAGGTGGGTGTTGAACAATGAGAACACATGGACACAGGAAGGGGAGTGGGAGTAGGGAGGAAAAAAATGTATTTCTTTATCTAATACTCCTTTCTATCAGCTTTTCCATTTTGAATTTATAAGTTATCTGAAATATCTTCCAGGATATTATTATTGTACATTTCAATTTGCTACTAGCAGTTGTCACTGTATGAATATTACTATGATTGAATTAAGGTGATTACTTAAAGAATACCCTGACTTGAATTCAAAGAAATAACTTACATGTTTATACACACAAGAAATCAGAATATAAGACAAGCGTCATAAAAAATTGAAGAAAGTTCTTTTTCCACCAAGTTTTTGTTAAAAAGCTGATCTTAATTAGTGTTAATCTATTTCTTTTCTTTCTCTGTAATATTGACTAACCTTAAAAATCTATTTGTCTCCACTAAATACACACACACACACACACACACACACACTTCTGCTCCTTCTGCCAGAGTGAGAGAGAGGAAATAACAAATCCATCAAGACAATGGGAGAAAGCCTAAAATCTCTACAAGGCAGTATTTTTCTAAGCATTAAAAATATCAAAAGGCTGAAAGGTTTATATCCACAGAAATTTATTTTGATTCTATATGTGAAAAAAAATGAACATTGTATCTTGAAGTTTGTTGAATATTTTCTTTGAATTTTGTGAAATATCTGCCTGAGTAGTAGCAGAGAGGTGAAGATTAATAAGTTGAGATAGCATCTGAAAAAGAATGGCCAGAATAATCAATAAGAAAATAAAATACAGGTACTCAGGAAGGGTACTGACTAGACTGAGTTGATTTTTTTTTTTATCTGATTGATAGAGTAGAGCAATACAAAATCACTCTCACAGTTAGTATTACTCCTGTCACTACCACTATTAACTGCAGTTAATGTAAACAGTAGAACATAAAATTATAGCACTAAAGATGATTCTGCTTATCATAATTACCATAATTAAATACTGAGGCAATTCTGTATACTTGGTGCATCACATAATTTATCATTTAATCCACATGACAACTCTATTAGGCAGTTTTCTTATCTGCTTTTAAATCTTGAGACACCCAAGGTGACTTGGGATTCCTAGCCTTTCATCATTTGTAAGATGAAAAGTGTTTATTTGCCTCTTGGTAGTTGAACATGTAATGAATTGATTAAATAAGGAGGAGAAAGTTTATGTTCATCAATGCTTTCAATATAAATTTGAGACCCAAAAAGCAGTTGATAGAAATTAGGAAGGACAAGAGTAATTAAACACCTAAAATATATTTATAAATTTAATATCCACAGTAACCCTTTGAGTTATGTACAATTATTATCCTCATTTTAAAATGGGAGAGGTGAGGCAGTAAATAAACCTGTAAATTGAGCAAGAATAAGGAGACTTAAAAACACAATAGGTGAACAATTTAAATGTTCCAGACACAGATATTTAACTCAGCAAACTGGCTTCTTGTAATTACAAGTGAGAGATCAGGTACATGTAAAATTCTGGAAAGCATCCTCATCAGATTTTTCTCAGAATTACAAAAATGACTTATGGAAAGACATTTCTAATTTCCCGGCTAAGTCCTTTGACTTCAGCTAGCTCAATGTGGAGGTGCTATGTGCTACCCTTTGAACACCACTGTGAAATTCTCTGACCTTGATTATGATGGTGAATGATACACACAAAAAGATCACACAAGATCAAAGATATTTTACTTTGCCTAAGATGAACCTCTTTCTTGCTGGCTATTTTTCATAGGACTCATTTCTCAGGATGGAATATTTGCATTATCTACAGTGATGAGGAAATTCAGAGTATTATTTTGTATCATTTTCTGCTGTTTAGAGAAAGATGCCAGAGCAATAGTCTGTTATCAAAATTAAAATGACTGGTCTATTTTGCTGGGCCTACAACTGTTCATATTCTACAAAGCTATAGTAAAACATCGTATGACATTTTCATATCCTCAAAATTTCTCTTTAGTTTCCCAGTTTCAATCTTATTTTGCAATCTTACCAAGAAAAAAACAAGCCATTTCATCCTAGAAAATAATGATAGAGATAATTTTAAATAAAAAGGAAATAAACGTGCCAAAAACTGAAGAAATGAATGGAAACAAAAAATGACAAATGTCCACTAAACCTCAATATGATGTAATTGGTGATTTAGAAGAATGTAAAATCAACAAATACAAATACAAATCAACCAATACAAATACTGAATAGAGAACAAGAGATAACAGTGTAAAGAGAGATAGCAAGCATACACACACACACACACACACACACACACATGTAGATAGATAGATAGATAGATTTTTTTTTTTTTTGAGACAGAGTATTGCTCTGTCCCCCAGGCTGGAGTGCAGTGGCACAATCGCTGCTCACTGTAACCTCCAGCTTCTGGGTTCAAGCAATTCTCATGCTTCAGCCTCCTGAGTAGCTAGGATTACAGGTGTCTGCCACCATTCCTGGCTAATTTTTTCACTTTTAGTAGAGATGGGGTTTCACCCTGGTGGCCAGGCTGATCTCAAACTGACCTCAAGTGATCTGCCCACCACAGCCTCCCAAAGTGCTAGGATTACATGCATGAGCCACTGTGCCTGGCTTAAGTCTATATTCTTCTTTAACTCTGAAGAGGTAAGAAGTGAGAGAGATCACAAGCTAAAAATAGCAAAAGAAGTGAATGTAGTTTGGGTTTGCTTTTTTTTTTTTTTTTTTTTTGCTTTTAATGTTGGGATAGTTTTCCACACCGAAGGAATAGAAGCTGCAGTGCAAAGTCACTGCTAAAGACAGGCTGGAAGAGGGAAATGGGTGTCATCCACTGCAGAGGGTCAAGATAAGTTCTGACTTACAATAGAATGATATATTCTATTATAAATCATTCTATTATAACAAATATAATCAGAGGATTATAAATCATTTTATTATAAAGACATATGCACATGTATGTTTATTGCCACATTGTTTACAACAGCGAAGACTTGGAACCAACCCAAATGCTCATCAATGATAGACTGGATAAAGAAAAGGTGGCACATATACACCATGGAATACTATGCAGCCTTATAAAAGGATAAGTTCATTTCCTTTGCAGGAACTTGAACAAAGTTGGAAAGCATCATTCTCAGCAAACTGACACAAGAACAGAAAACCAGATACCACATGTTCTCACTCACAAGTGAGTGTTGAACAATGAGAACACATGGACACAGGGAGGGGAACATCACACACTGAGGCCTGTCAGGGGGTGGGGAGCTAGGGGAGGGATAGCATTAGGAGAAATACCTAATGTAGATGACGGGGTGATGGATGCAGCGAACCACCACCATGGCACGTGTATACCTGTGTAACAAATCTGCACATTCTGTACATGTACCCCAGAACTTAAAGTATAATTTAAAAAAAAAAGATAAATTTTGAATGACAGTAAGGGCATTATTTCCAATGAGACTAAAATAAAGCCGAGAAAAGATGGTTGAATGGAAATATAAGGGATGTTTGTCAGAATTAGAGGGTTTAAGGGACTTAACATCTAATGTACTCAATAGTCATTGGGAAATAACAGCCAAGGGCATTTTCTGAGAGTGAGAAGGTGGTGAATGGCAAGGCTGAATCAAGTGGCAAAGGTATAAATTTCTTGAAGAGAAGACTTCTGTAAAAAAGGTGTATTCAACTAAGGCTGGAAATAATGAATGTGTAATGACTTCAGGACATGCAATTTATCTTTTTCTCCAGAACTTAGCAACCTGGCTGTAACCGAAGAGTTGGGCTTACAGGAGATTGTTTTTTCTCTTTTGGGTGCAATGGGCAAGTGCTTTTAGGTTACCTGGGGTAAATGTCATAAAGACAATGAATGAGAAAGATGAATTCAAGTACCTGTAGCTTTGGTGTCTGTTGAGTGCTTGAGGGGCAGAAACTGTCTCTGAGGAGCATTCTATTTTCTCTGAAATTACACGTTGCACTTTTATACCAAACAAGCCAGAATTACAAAGTAGTTACCTGTATGGGCACTGCAGTCAGAATGCGTAATTTCAAGCTCTGCCTCTGATGCTTACCAGCTGTGGAAAGGATGCTCAATTGCTCAATTTTTCTGTTTTCTTACCCTTAAAATAAAAATAAAAGTAATTGCACAAACCTCATGGGAATTCATTAATACCTAAAATATTGACTGCTTGATCATATTAAGCAATCAATAATTATTGTTACTAATTAGATTCTAATACAATCTTTCTCAAATTCAATAGTCTCCAAATAATAAAAGCAGAAGTTAAAAATATAGAGAATGAAGACTTTAAATAATTATTTGATTTTTCTGTTATTATTATAAATAGTACATGGAGTACTTCTTTGCTCAATTCCATTAACAATAACATGAGAATAAAGTTCAGGGTTAATTTTTAAAAAGCAGTTAGTTTGCTCCACTAGTGACAGAACCTATTATAGCCACTGACTCCATTTTTTTACACATGGGCAAAATCTCAATTCACCTCTCTTGATCACTGCTCTTTCAATGGCTGAAAGTAGTTTTATCACCAGCTCATAAAATTATTTGAAATTTCTAATTGAAATATAATATTTTAATGTCAAAAGGTCTGCATATGCTAGGTGGAAGACGGTAGTGAAATTTGAAGGGAATGCTTTTTCTTCTGTAATTAGTGGCAATGAAGTGCTTAATTAAGGATGAGAGGTGCATTCTTATGCACCCACTCATAGGACAAGTGAATGCACAGTCAACTCATAACTCCCCAGTGTTCCCTACTGTTTCATCTGACCACTGGTCTTATAAAGGGAATGGTTCCAGGGTGAGTTAAAGAATTGAACTCACACTGGGACTATATTCAGCAACTGTGCTTTGAATAATTGGCCCAGCAACCTCAGCATCACTTGTTAGAAATATAACATCTCAGCTCTCATTTTAGACCTATGAAACAATTCTGCATTTCCAAAAGGTGACTGGGTGATTCACATGCATAGCAAAGTTTGAGAGCCATGGCCTAATGAAGACATTCTTAAATTCTGAGAAAATGAAGGCTACATTAGGTCTCAGCATTCTGCTCTTTCCCATTCCTTTAGTCTCTGACTAACTAGAAGGACTGTTAAAGCAGATCTGGGAAACTTGAGAGTATGGAAGGCCTCCCACCTCTATATGCACTGTTCAGGAGGATATTTTTTGTTAGTTTCTTCACATCTCCTTTTTCTTCTTAGCACTGAGTATAAAAGGCCCTGTGTGTTCATATATCCAACTCTTCACTTTGTTTCTTCTCAAAATATGATAGATTTTTGGTTGGAAGAATAGGATGCTCATGCTGTGTGTACCAGTGCAACTCATCGATTTTTGCAGCCACAGCTTTTGCAAACAAAATCATAAAATATAATTAAACATACAGTTTGAAGACCAGGGATAAATTTCCTTATGACAAGAACATTTTCTAAACCCACAAATTTGTCCTGGGTGATATGTGCTTTATCAATAAAGACAGTTGTTGTCAAGTTGTCTTGTTAAGTGGATCTCAGAAAAAAAGGAATGAGACAACACAGTCCAAATATTTGTTTAAAGTTATGAATTAACTATTTCTTGTTCCATATGTTTCACTGACTTGTCTATTCTTGACATTTAGAAAAAAAAGAGGAAATAATGCATTTGGTTTTCATTTGAGATTAGAACTGAGTTCAGAGCTGCACTAATCATTGGCAGCCATCTTAAATGATTAATCAATTTTTGGTTTTGAATCTATTTGGTCAAACTAAAATCTCACAATTGAATGTGAATAAAATTTTTTCCTCCTGAAATCTATGTAACATACATCTGAAGTAACTTTTAGATGATATTTTCCCCTTGAGAACTAGGGTCTTTAAACATCACAAATAGTGAGTGGGTTTCCCACTAGGAGTATATCATATCAATTTCTAGAATCAAATTATATTCTCCATATTACTGTGCAGATTAATCAGACATCTTATAAAGGATGACTTTTTTTGCCTGGATATATATTCTGTGGATTAATTTTCATCTGAAAACTCACTTTGATGTTCAAGATAAAGGAATAAGAGAAAAATAGTCAAAGTGGATTATATAAAAACATTGCCTGATTATGAATAATTTGTAGTAGTTCATCTAAGACTGCAACATTATTATCCTATCAATTCAGACTTTAAATACTTGATAATCAGACTTTGGAAACTTAACAAATACTTGAGACTTAAGGTTGAATGTCTATGTTACAAGGGTAAGCCAAACACTATGCTCCATGGTGAATTTGAGCAGTGCTTCTCAACCCTAGGAGGAAATCCAGTGTCCAAGCTCATCCCCCACTCGGCTGAATCAAAATCATTTGGTGGTGGGGTGGGGGTGGCCTATGTATCAAAACTAAAAACAAATAAAGAAACTTAACTCTGATTCTAATTGCAGTGAAGGTTAAGATATACTTCCCTCTACCGAAGAATACTCATGGTCTTAGTATCTCATGTATATAAAATGCAACCCAAACTGCAGATTTCTAACAAGGAAGTTACACCTATGTATTACAGATACTGTCTGAGTATAAATTTCAAGTGATAAAAGTCATCTTATAATACTGTAATCACATAATCTCTAGTTAAGTGAAATGCTGGTTTAATATATGAAAAATGGATACTGATGAAATATATGAACACATGTCTTCTGGTAAAGATCACTGATCTGCTTGTTTCTTACTCTTATTGGGGCAATTGAGATTTCACTGCCTTTTAAATTTTATGCAAGGAAGAATATAGTTTTGTAAACATTCTTCTAAGAAAAATAGACTATCGTTTTAAGCTTGGGTGGCTCCATCCACAAAATAAATATATAGCTGAAGTTCAGGATTCAAAAAGGAATTATGTTTTGTTTAGGATGATAGTCATTAACTAAAATATCATTATTTATTTCATCTCATAGTGCTCAGGTGTTAAAATGGTTCAGCAAATTTCATATTGAAACATTTTTAGAAGACATTTTCAATAGCTGAGCTATTATCTCTGTTTATGACATTTTCTTTTTGTTTCTGTTTTTTTTTTGAAGACAGAGTCTCACTCTGTCACTCAGGCTGGAGTGCAGTGGCATAATCTTGGCTCACAGCAACCACCATCTCCCAGGTTTAAGCAATTCTCCTGCCTCAGCATCCCAAGTAGCTAGGGCTACAGGTACATGCTACTACATCAGGCTAATTTTTGTATTTTTATTAGAGATGGGTTTTGCCACATTGGCCAGATTGGTCTCAAACTCCTGACCTTAGGCGATCTGCCTGCCTTGGCCTCTCAGAATGCTAGGATTACAAGCATGAGTCACTGTGCCTGGCCTGTTTATGACATTTTCAATAGCTGAGCTATTATCTCTGTTTATAAAATTAGCTTAGTGAATTATTCTATGTTCTTGAGGAGGCACTAGAGAAAATGTGTACTTTGTCTAAAAGTTTAGCAAATTATTTTAGGAACTCTAGCTTCTCTGCAAAGTAGGTTTTATCTGACATACAACAAAGCAATATTAGGAAGTATGCATACTTGCTAATAGATACAGAGCCAAAATAAATAAAGCAACACAATCTTTATATTTAAGAACTTTAAAGACTTAGAAAGGCAAACAAAGAAACAAAATCCCACTGGGAAAGAAGTTTTAAGACTATTGATTGTATATTCTACTTAAATTAAGTCACATATAATAGTTTCACTGATTTTAAATGAGTTAAAGGTGTTATCTAAAGTAAGGTGAGGAATATAGTGATTACTATTCTTTTTAAATGGGTCATTATAAAATCTAATAATTCTAGTATAATTTAAAATCTATAGAAAAGAAAAACTTAAAAAAAAATGAGAATGGAGGTGGCCAAAGTATGTACTGATAGAAAGAAAAATGTAGATCTAGATACAAAGTTTTATATTATACATATATATATATCACATCAAACATTGTTTTTAATTCCTTTTCCAGTAAATCATGTGTGTTTGCAGCCATTCCATATCCATCCACAATGAACAATTCAGCTAAGATGGGGTGGCTGATGATCCTGGGAAGAAGAAAAAGGCTATGACATGTTGGGAAGTCTCTACTGGATAGGTAGTAAAAATGGGAGGCTTTCAGAACTGAGGCTGTTAGGTTCAAACGAGAATAGAAATGGAGAGAAGGAAAGTAGACAATAAGACATTGATGTTTTGACCCTTAATCTATGGGTTGATGTCTTGGAGGGGGGACAAGGAGTTTGTTGGATAGTTTGAGGGGAACAATTTATATGTACAATGCTGATATGGCAACAAGCATCTAAGTTGAACACACTCTTTGGGCCTGGAAGGGCAGCTCCCTAGATCTTTCCAGCTCTCATAAGGAATCCAGGAGTTCCCACATGCCTCATGGAGAGCTAAGGGAGCTGGTTGATTGTGCTAGCAGAGTGTGTCACAGTGGCTCAAGAGAGGGGATCTTGCAGCTCTGCTATACTAAGTAGCACATTCAGGTTTAGGATGAAAAAGTGTCCAGCAACTCTTCAGAGAAGCCAAAGCCAAAGACAACTAGGATGAAGCCTGACTGGTCAGATGGATTATTAACAGTTGGCCAGCTGCAGAGAAGCAGCAGATGCTGGGAGCTGTAGCAGTGACTAAGAAGACAAAAATACCACTGCTGCAGAGGACAGTGAGGATCCCATAAGCTCCTGCACAAAGCAAAGTCCCTCTATGAAAAGGGAAGGGAAACAGCCATAAAACAACACTGAAACTCAAGAAGTGGAGCTATTCAAAAACAATCTATTGAAACACAGAGATTACAGCATGACTACTTGCTAAGTTTAAAGTTTAATTTTCAATGCCCCAGAGGGTAGATGGGAAGAGGCAGGGGTGAGAATAGCGAGGGTAGTAACAGCAGTTATAGACAATAAAAATGCACATGTTAGTGTGTCTGGTGAATGACTTCCCTACATATTTTTTTCACAAGCAAGTTTTTACTTTTCAAATTTTATTAAGTTAATTATAGGTATCTTTTCACACTTAAGCTTCTGATAGTCTTGGTCATAAGAAAACAGTGAGGTAACTGAATTATGTTCCAATTTATTTTTTCTGCCTAATCACTTTGCTTTATCATTTCAGAGCTAGTAATAGTGATGACATATTTGTGCTTTATTGCTATGGCAACAGTGCTTCTCCTGAGATGAGGACCATGTATTTTTGGTTTTCTGTTCTGAAACCACATGTTTACCAACAGATAGAGCTTTGTGATTGTGGCTTTCAATTTGATTGCCCAAAGCAACATGTTGTGGACACCGCTGTATTGCCCAGGTCTCCCCTTCAGGATTGAAGGCTGTTTTCACCCAGATTTGAGGAGTGCTGCTATCAAAAACCGTCGACAGTCAACCCTTGGGAATTGCCTTCAGCTGAAAAAAGCCCCTTTGTACAAGATCACATCTCCATAGCAGTCACAGCTTAAATCCAATGACTGGCAAATTTCCAGGTTTAAAGTGTCCCAAATCAAGACAACTCTCAAGATCTACCCAATCTTCAGAGCTCACCAGAGTTCAGCTAGGGCCCAACTTTTTCCTCCATTTAAGCCTAATTCCTTTTCCTCTTCCACAGTGTTAATTCTAAGAGGACTACCTACTAAATTTCCTGTGTGCTAATTTCCATTTTAGAGTCTGTTTCATCAATAACCTGACCTGTAACAGTTGCTTCTAGTAATAGCCTGAGAAAGCAGATAGATTGGAACATTTGCCAGCCAGCTGACAATAAAGGCCAAATCACTGGTGGCAGATGGAACTTGGATAGGTTCTGTAACAAGATTTCAGTGCAATTGTTAAACTTCTATCAGTGATAAACTGGATAAACTAGGAGGAGCAATGTATCACGTGCTTAAGAAATATAGGATAAATAGTATTGATGAGGATAACTATTCCAGGGGTAACTGATGCTCTGGAGAAAGAATAGGAAAGTCTGGAGGTTATTATCTATTAAAAAGGTAACTGAATTTCAGAGAGACTTCTTGGCAGCACATAACAGTCTTTTGTTTCCTATGTACTAAGGACAGAGGAAGCTGAGGACCAGAAACAGAACTAAATGGAAATAGCACAGTTCTAATAAAGGTTAAACATTTAACATAGACAAATCTTATATGCCAAATTCAAATTCCTGATTGGGAAGAAATGGGACCCTGATATAAGGGATGTGGTCATTTGGGTGCATGCCCATGAAAATATTGAATCTCCAAATTCTTTTGAACTCTTTGGAGCTGTACAGGTGGCACATTTCTCTCTGTTAAAGACCAGGGTCCCACTTGTCTTAAAGAAGGCTTCTCTCCTGCAAGACATCATGTGCCTTCCTCATGATCTGAACCTCCCTTTCCTCTTAAATAAAAAGTCAGTAAGCAGAGTTATGTCACACCATAATCTAGCCATGGAAGTGACAAGCTTGTGAAGGGAGATAGGGAACAATATCCCAAAGAGCTGCAGGACCAAGACAGCTGGTCCTGCAGAGGAACTGTGAAAACAAAATTCAGAGAGAAGATGAAATTATACAAGGAAGAGGTCATCTATATGGAAAAACTGTTGTTTCAAAAACATTCTGGAAAAACACTCTGGGAAAGACTCCAAAAGATAATGCTAGGATGTCTCTTAGAAACTTGGAGAAAATGTGGCCCACTATAAGTGAAACAGAAGTGTCAAGATTGCTATGGAAGATGATAGTAAAAGAAGGGAAATAATTTGAAAAAATGGGCATGGCAGAGTGGACATCTGATGTAAGCCTGGATAAACTGTTAGATGAGGATGTTCTCAGGAGGGCCAGCAAAATACTTTTTTTTTAACAAAGTAATGAGGAATATGATAGTGAAAAGGTTACCTGCATTAGAACCTACAGCCTAATCATGGAGTAGAATTTATGGAAGAAAAATGTAAAGAAATTGCCTCATTAATAACAGTGTGGATGGTAAGATTCCACAATAATGGAGTCTAGGTGGTGGCTTTTAACAGTTGAAAACAAGACAGTTTCAATTAGTCTCAGAAGCAGGAAAGTTGAAGTAGCTCCCAGAGGAACATGGCAGGCAGAGAGCTGTAGATATGGCTGATAGAATACACTTTTCTTAGAGTCAAGATAGATGTGCATCCAGTGATGGTATTGCCCAATATTTACAACAACAACTCTGGGAAGGCTCATCAGGAGATTAAAGGCAATCCTCTTAACGAAATGTCACAATCTCTTGTCCAATTTCCAGATGTGAGTCAGTGTTCCAACCCTGAACCCACTGAATGAAGAATAAGCTTGGTTCCCAGTAGAAAGTACCCTGGTAACACTCCAGCAATTACACATTGTAATGATTACTTCTTTTCCCAAAGAGTACTATAACAATTTGCTTAAATAACTGCACATTGGAAAAAGAAGAATACCCAAACCTAACATTCTGAGGATTGTTGCATATAACATCTGAGTTGCCATTGATATCTGAGAACACAAATCATCTCATCTT
Source organism: Ateles fusciceps (assembly GCA_036589455.1). Taxonomy (NCBI): domain Eukaryota; kingdom Metazoa; phylum Chordata; class Mammalia; order Primates; family Atelidae; genus Ateles; species Ateles fusciceps. The sequence continues at coordinate 3,836,583 of JAZHEH010001685.1, read as the reverse complement.
CATGATTTTCATGTGAGGGTAGGAACATATGAAGGCCAGGTAATGGGATCCTGGCGCGAGTTTAGCTTAGAGTATGTCTACTGGTTCCATCGATCATCAAAAGGAAGACCCCCATTCCCCACTACCACCAACACAGACACGATAGTGATAATATCATATTCCAGGTAAAATTGCAGAGATTGATACTATCTTAAAAATGGAAAGGAGTCAGAGGTGGCATCTTTATCATATCTCCCTTCAGTTGCCAAGTCTGGCCCTATAAACCAAAGGGATCCTGGAAAGCACTGTAGATTACCACAAACTCAGCTGAGCAGTATCCCCACATCAAGCTATTATAGAAGATGTGGTCTCTGGGCTAGAGAAGATTAATATCACCTCATGATATGGTATTTAGCCACTAATCTCCCAAAATGTTCTTTTCCATCCCTATCAGAAAAGAATATCAGAAACGGTTCATATTCATTTGGAATAGGTACACTTTCAGTCTTGCATCAAAGCTTTGCCAGCTATCCTACTGTCTGTTATAATATGCTCTGAAGAAACCTGGACTACGACTATATCATGTCAAATATCAGACCGTTTCACTATATTGACAGCATCATACTAATAAACATGTATCATCAGGGAAAGGCAGGTACAATGAAAGCCTTGGTAAGACACATGTGATCCAGAAGATGGAAAGTGAGCCCAATGGTGGTTGACAGGTTTGCTATCAATACATTTGTAGGGGTTTAGTGATCCAGAACACACTAGGATGTTGGTTTCAAAGAACCGGATCAATTATTCCATCTCACACTTTCACCATAAAAAAAAATAAAGTTCAATCCCTGACAGTTTGATAAGTTTACTTGAGTTTGGGCAGCAACATATTCTACAGATGACAGCATTTTCCAAAGCTCCATCCTATGTACCCAGTGACATAGAGAGCTTCCAACATTGAATAGGACTCATATAATTCAGCAGACTCTAATCGTAGGTAGTACCTATAGCGGAAGAGACATCATGTGGAGTGTATGGCAATCCATAACACAAGAGTCACAATATAGACTAAGAAGATTCTTAAGAAAGACCAAACCATCTGCATCAGACTTTGTGTTTATATTATAGCAAATATAAATACCATATAAATTTAATATAATTATCACATCTAGACCTAGATATAGTTATACAGGTATCAATATCCATATCTGTATCTACATATGTATATCTAACAGGCTGTATTTGATCACTTACATCAAGTACAAAAACTCCCTGACTGAAATACAAAAATCCCTTTAGTTTACCATTTCTCCCACACCTGAGCATATTTTAGAAGTCCTCAGTGGCAGTTAAAAGTGCTCACTCCCATGAAGATTGGTGGTTTATTATAAAACAAAAAAGTTGGACTTATAAAAACCCTGTAAAGTGACAAGATGTTCTATTAATAGTGGCTGCTCAAACAGCCCCTAGGTAGTCAAATTACCCCTCTCACTGATCCTTCTTTCAGACAACATACTTTCCATTTCCTATGTAGCATTTCTACCCTTGAACCAATATTTGACTAGAGGACTCTGAGGCTCATTGTCTTATCTCCCTGTCTTTTCTCTCCAGTGTTCTGTCTACATTTCCATTTGTGTCTTTATACAAAGACCCTCTATTCTCCATGCTTCTCTGGTTCTTCAAATGCTATATCTGTAACTCACATCATTATCATCAGAGAACTAGTTACCCTTTTATTTTATGTCAAAGGGGGATCATTTCCTAGAAATAAGTTTCTCCATACCTACTGTTTGGAAGATGAGGGGAAATGTTTATTTTCCATTATGGGAAGCTGTCTCACCCCACAACATGACCCTTTACAATTAAACAACTCTTGATATAGAAAAAAAGTGACTTTTCCATCCCTATCAGCAAAGAATATTAGAAACAGTTATTTTATTTATTAACTTTATTTATCAATCAGAATGAAGGATCACAGTCAGCTTCACTCTTTTTCCAAAAAGCTGTTTACATAACACAGTGATAACTAAAATACATTATTCCAGATATTCTCCTTGGCCTTTAAACTTATAATTCCCATTGCCTATCCAAAATGAAAGCTTTCTTCTCTGCAATATTACAGTAGAACTACTTGAAAAATAGATACTTGGGCAGTAAAAACATTCTCAGTTACTTCCCCCAGTGACTATGAAGAGACCCCCCATTCCTCCAAGGCAAATACCATTTTTCAGTTCATTGCACATTAGACTTCCTCAAAGCTAAGCTTAGCTTTGGCCAAGCTGAGTCTCAAAGGTATTGAGCAGAGCCCTGGATTTATTTGTGTTCCTGCCTCTGTTGATCTATTCTTCCAATAGCTCTTCTTTGTAGGTACATTTAAAAAACTCCACAAATAAATAATCACTTTGAGTGCACAGAGAATAGAATAAATGAGATAGTACTTCAGTTCATGTATAAATAGAAAATATCAAACAATTAAAAAAAAAGAATTAGAAAGACTATGAAGAGAATATTGAAGAGGGGCAGGTGTTCAACATTGTTGCACATTACAAAAAATGTGATGAGTTTTTAAAATACCCATCCCTGGGTCCTATCTCTAGAGGCTCTTATTTAATTGGTTTGGAGATGAAACTCAGGCGTGTATGTTTTCCAAAAGATTACCAATTCTAAGTTAAGAACCATTTCTATACACCATAGAATTACTCCCAAAGTCTCTTGCATGGCTCTTGTTCCTGAAGATAAAATATTCAAATATAATTCAGTTTTCCCTTAACTATTTATTTATTTTTTTTTACTATAACCATTCTCACTAAGGTTCTTTCCCCATTCAATATGACAAAAGAAACTCAGCATTTCCATATGCCTTTGGTTAAAAACATTAATTTTCAAGTCTAGTTTGGCTCTAATCTTCTTGGCATAACTTTGCAGAACGTCTAAAGTATTATTTCTCTTTTGACTTTTGGTAATCTATTATTTATACCTGTTGTTGCAGTTTGCCTAACTCAGAAGAAGTTGTTTACAACATTGCTTTGGCACCTTACAAGGAGTGACTTATATCTTGGATTTCCCTCCTATACTCCCCAGAAAGAGGTAACTGCATTTCTGAGTGTGGGATTTTGTCACAACAGTTTCCTAAAATATTTTACCTGAATATTTGGGATAAACTTTTAAGAGTAACCATAAATTAATGAAAATATTGCTAAAATTAAAATTATTTAAAATAAAATTAACATTCTATTTAAAATAAAAGGAAGTAATGATATGAATGCATTCTTTTCTAGGTGAGCCTGTTACTATTGGGTCTATTAATATCCTTCTGAAGGGAAAAGATGAGGTTTGGAGAAAGAACTTCTATTTCTAGACTAGGAGATAACTAGCACAGGAGGAAGGATTTTTACAGACAGCATGTAGAACAGCAGAGAAAAATGGTTGTATAAATAAAGTATTAATACTTTCTTATTGGTCAGAGACTCATTAGTGCCTTCAGAAGAGTGGAGAACAGGTGTTCAACACTTAGGCACCTACCTGCCTGTTTCCCCATCATGTCCTCTTATTTTCTTTCCCCATTCTACTTTCCTCCCTTTCTTCAACTGAAGGCACCTCTCCCTTCCCTGCTTTTCTCTCAATAGCTCAAATATCGTTAAAAGCCAGAAAGGTCATTTGTTTGTGGAGAATCTCTGCTTTTATTCATGCAATCAAAATCTCCTTGGGAATAAAAAAACAGAATGATGAATACGTTCTTAATAAAGGGAAAGTAAAATATATGCAAAATAAAGGCTCAAACTTAGGACCATACATTATAAAACATTTCTTCTCAATAATACTCTAAGAAATTAAATATATATTAAGAAATACAAACAGCTTGATCCCCCAAATATTTAGTGAGTATAAATATGAATAAACCCATCTGTGAAAAAGCTAGCTCTGTAAACTTGTGGTCACTTTTTCTGTGCCTGGGATTTCCTGCTTAAAAAATAAGGGTGTTAGATCAGGTGATCTCTAAGGACCCCACCAGCCCCAAAACTGCCTCTATGTTATTGAACTTGTGTGAAAAGAACCACTCAGTGGGAAAGTAACTTAAAAATTATTTTTTTTATTGCATTTTAGGTTTTGGGGTACATGAGATTTTTTAACTTATTCCAGCCAGTGATTTTTCATCTTAGCAGGTTTTATGTCAAGATGTGAACAGATGCCATTTGACTTTGTCATTTAGGTTTAATTGATTTATAGGCTCATGGTACCCTGCAGTGCAGTGGCTTCTCCAAGCAGGAGAAAATTGCTGCTCTCGAAGAAGTTTCAACTCTCTGAGATGAAAGTATGTGTCTATTTCAAGCTGAAATGGCTTTTGCCTTCTTGACTGTCCTAAGGTCCTGCCTGTGACCTGCTTTTCCTCTGCTCATATTCCCTGCCTGTCTTCTTATGCCCTTTTTTAGCATCCTTCATCTCTTCTTTTGAGAAAACTCTGAAATACATTTTTCCAAATGCCTTTTCAGAGTTTATTGTGCTTTTCCATTTGCTTGCTGGAAATATTTCTTTTTTGATCTGCAAAGACTAAAACTCAACAAATACAAAATGGAAACTCATTTTGTCTTCCTTCATTCTACTCTGCCATTTTATTCTGTAATTATTATCTGCATTTTCTCAAATCACAAGGACTGGAAAACTTTTGTTGTCAAGTCAGAATTTTACATTTTTCATGCCTTTTTATTAGTAATGAAGTTCCAGAATAGCATAAAATCTAAGAGTATCAGCTCCGGAATCACACTGCCTGGGTTCATGTCTTAGTTCCTCTGCTTCACAGCTGTGTGGTCTTGGGACCCAGTTACCTCTCTGTGAAATAGAGCTGGTATCCCTTCTCTTAGGCTTGCCATGAGGGTAAGATTAAATAATTCATGTGAAGCCCTTGTCACAGTGTAGTCATCTAATACATTAGAACTATGATCCTCCTAACTCCCAGACTTCTCAAATCTCCATTCCCACTTGTACTAACATAACAAGAACATGCTTGGTCTCACACATAACGTTTTCACTGGTTCCATCTTTCATCATGTTAACTACCTACTTATCAGTCTACAGCTTTTAACTGAATAGCTTCCCATTTCTGATGTCTTAGTGAATACAACAATTTTGGGTTTTTTTTTAATTCAAGAGTCCTCATGACAGAGTCACAATGTCCTTTTTCAAATTTCTTTACTATAGTCTGTTACCTGTAACTTCAATACAAAAAATTTCTAGTATTTGCTTTCTTCCAACCATAACTGAGTAATTTGCCCATCATCTTGAATTTATTCTTGTGTGTTCTCCCTGCTAATATCTCCATATCCATATAGTACCCATTTCATGTAGGAGCTCAAATGCCACTTAAGTCTTTACTAAATCCTTCATCATCTGGGAGTTTTTTTTGTTTTTGTCCCACCTGTAACTCCCATAATTAACCTGTCTTTCACTTACATCACTCATCATCTTTCTCCCTTTCATTAAACTTGCTCAGGTACCTAATTCATCTTTCTTATGTAACTGCAAACTACTTTGGAGAAGAGACCATTTCTTTTCATATAGGTATACTTGAAGTTAATGTTCATCGAACATGTAAATGGACAATATTTTAAAGAATGAAAAAAAATAAACAATAAATAATGAATTAATGAGCTATCAGACAAAAATTATTTCCCAGGATGTGCTTCATAAATGGGTAGGAAATTGGCAAGGCAAAAACACCAGAAAATAATAAAGGAGAAATTTTTAAAACATTAACATGAATGCAAGAAGTTATAATGTAACTGTTACCACTGAAGAAGTGAGACAAATGGAGAAAGAGAGAAAGTCAGCCAGGAAATTAAGAGTAAGCTTTCCATATACTATTAATCAGTTTTCATTGTGTTCACCACTATATGTACATGCAATTTTACACTATTTCAGTATCTACTGAATTCAGCCATGAACCACTCTATTTAATAAAATACCAATTTCCTATAGCATAATACATTGCTTTGTAGTTTCCAAGCGTTTTTATGTATGTTGTCTTATTAATTCTTCACAATGATAGGGCATTTGTATTTTCTATATTCAACCAAGATAAATGACTATCAAAATGATTAATTTGCCCACCTATATGGTAAAATAAGATCTGAGACTCAAACCCAGGGCTTACAAATTAAAATCCAAGTGTTTTTTTTTTTTTTTTTTCCCATTCCTACAACCCATTTAGGGTAGATGTTACCTATCCAAATTCAACATAACAAAATTATAGAGCTGTGTATTATCTCTTGTAAAAACCCACTCTGACTCTGCCCAGTGCTATTTTTAAACAATGTAGCAAGTTCAATTTGTCAGGGCTGAATATCAACATTTTACATGCTAGCACTGACAAGAAAAAAGTCTGGGGTGTAGAATCCATGCTGCCAACTTGCCCTGAGAAATTGTGTTGTTCCTCTATAATTTGTTTACTTCCTCCCTGGAGTCCATTATCTCACTGGCTGATTTTAGTCTTGAAAAGAAGACAGAGGTAGCAGCAAGCATATGGATGTTTTCTGACAAATGTTGCTTTATTGTTCTGGAATACAAAACAATAATACATACAGGAGCTGTATATTGAAATACAATTAATCATTTTTTAAAATGTAAAGAATATTGGAAAATAAAAGTATTTATTTACAGTTTCTTAATCTGAGTGAAACAAACATAATAATTTACTAATGAATCTGGGTTTCTCCACTTAAAATTATACATTTTATTTACTTGCCAAAAGAGATAAATTTTGATTTAAAACAGTATTTGTACAATTTTTCCTCTGCACTAAATGTAGAATTACGTAAATCATACACAATTTTCATTTACATATTATGCTTAAAATAATCAAAATTAAATGTAATTAAATTGTATAATTGAGCATACTAAACCAATAATTTGAGAATCTTGAAACTGTGAACAAATATAAAATATTTCACAAAAAATTTAGCCAAAAAAGTGAAAGATCTATCCATTGAAAACTATAAAACATGGATGAAAAAAGTTGAAGAAATAAATAAAAAGACATTCTTTATGGATTGAAAGAATTAATATTTTTAAAGTGTCCATATTATTAAACATAATTTATAGATTCAATATAATTTCTATAAAAATTCTAATGTAATTTGTCACAGGTATAGAAGAAAAATTCTAAAATTTATATGGAACCAGAGAAAGCCTCAAATAACCAAAGAAATCTTGAGCCAAAAAAAAAAAAAAAGCTAGAGTCATCACACTTCCTTACTGCAAAATATATTATAACGTTCTTGTAATCAAAACACATGGTAATAGAATAAAAACAGAATCATTGGCCAATGAACAGGATAGAAAGTTGAGAAATAAACCAAGATATTTACAGTCAATTGATTTTGACAAGGATGCCAAGAACACAAAGATGATTCACAAATGGCCACAAATATGTGAAGAAATCCTCAACACCTCTAATCATCAGGGAAATGCCAATTAAAACCACAATGAGATATCACTTCACACCAGGTAGTGTGGCTACTATTAAAAGGGTAGACGATAACAAGAGTTAGTAAGGATATGGTTAAAAGGGAATCCTTGTACAATGTTAATGAGAATGTAAATTAATACAGCCACTTTGGAAGATAGTATGGAGGTTACTTAAAAAACCCAAAATATAATAATCATATAATCCAGCAATTTCAGCTCTGAGTATAGGTCCAGAGGAATTTAAAAATTTGCATGTTGAAGAGATATCTGCTTTCTCAAATTTATGTCATCATTATTCATAATACACAAGATATGGAAGCAATCTAAGTATCCATCAGGTTTTGAATGGATAAACAAAATTTGGTAAATGATATAATGGAATATTATATAGCCCTGAATAATAAAGAAATTCTGTAATTTGTGACAACATAAATGGAACTCAAGCATAGAAAGACAAATGCTGGATGATCTCACTTATATGTGGAAACTAGAAAAGTTCATTTCATATAAATAGAGTAGTAGACAGGTGGTGATAAAAGGCTGGGAGTGAGGGAGAGGTTTGGAGAAAAACGTTGATCAAAGGGTGAAAAGTCTCAGACTGGAAGAATAAGTTCTATTGATTAATTGGACTGTATGGTGACCACAATTAATAGTTTATTGTATATTTCAAAATTGCTAAAAGAACAGATGTTTAACAGTTCAACCCCCCCAAAAAGATATATTGGTCAGATGATAAATATGTTATTTAGGTTGATTAAACCTTTCTACAATGTATAGATAGATCAAAATATCACACTGTACTCATAAACATACACAAATTTTAAAAATATCTAGAAAGTAAGGACAAGACAAAATTAAAACAGGAATAATCAACCTGATAGTCAACCTCTCATCAAAGAGTGTCTCATTTGGGAGATGTATAAAACTAAATTTAAAATTGGTAGCAGAGGTGACCTGCCTGGAGTGCCCACTCCCAAAATACCATGGGCTGCAGCAGGAGAGGCATGGGTAGGCTGCATGCTCCATGGAGCCCACAGGAGCTAGGACCAGACAAGAGTCCCACCTTCCCAGGTGCAGCTGTAACTGCTCAAGTTGTGGCTATGGACCCATGCCTCCCTGTTCCTTTGGAGGCCAGGAGCAAGCAGGAGCCTTCCCCCCACCACCAAGGTACAGCTGCTGCTGCCCAAGCCACAGCTGTGGAATGGGCCTCCCTGTGCACTTGGGGGCCAGGAGCAGGCAAGAGCCCCAAGCCCCAGGCATAGTTGCAGCTGCCCAAGCCACAGATTGGGGGGCATCTCTGCATTCTCAGGGACCCAGGAAGGTCCCCCCTACACCTGCAGGTTGGAGGTATCTGTTCCCATTGCCTGGCCTCTCCCTGCTCCTGGCACCTGCTCTGATCTTGGAGCAAGGTTGGAGCCAAGCCTGGGTGCTGCCACAGCCCAGACAGCTGTGGGTATGCTAAGGGTAGTGATAGTGATAACATGTCAGCCCCTTGCCACTTCAGTCCACTCCAAACTCTGGGCACTGACATGGATGAGAGGGAGACTGAGGGGTTGCTAAAGGCAGGTCAATGATGGTCTGCAGGTGCCCCTCAGCATGAATAGCCTCAGAGCCATGAACAGAGGCAGGAGGCAGACAGCCTCCTGGGTGGAAAGGGGCAGGTCCCCAATGAAGTCTCACCTTCAAGCTAGGGGAGGCCTGAAGCCTAGGGGTCAGGCTGCCAGTCTTGCAGACTGGAGTGGGAAGTTGTTGAGAGCCAGAGTAGCCCACCCCCTCTGGGGGAATCAACAGCAAGGCTGCTGTGAACTTTGGGTGAACTCCAGAGAAGTGAAACCATAATAGGAGGATGTGTATATCTAGGGGTGGAGCAGACAGGTCCAGAAGGATATAACCAGCTTTGACTGACCTTGCTGCAAGATAGTTTCTTAGCGTATGTGAAGTGTGTGAACTGAAGTATGAGAATAATAACCACAGGCTATTCTAAGTAACTGCACCCTCCCTCTGCTATGTGCTTTGTGAACATATAAAATAAAGTACACTGAGACAGGTAGGGGCTGGAGAGACTGACATCCTTCACCTTCTGGATTGCCTGGCCCAGCTTTCTCTCTGTTTTTGTTTGTGTCTTTCTTTATCCCTCACCATTCCCTCTTAGGTCTTTGAACACTTGGCGTAGCGCAGGACGCAGAACACGCCAGAGGAAGTTATAGTGCATTTTCCAGGCCTGCCTATGGCTGCCCATGGACCAATCAGCACACATTTCCTCCCCCTCTGAAGCCCATAAAAATCCTGGACTCAGCCAGACACAAGGAGAAGACAGGATAACCAGCTATAGACAGAAGCTACTGACTCCAGGGTCTCCTCTCTGCTGAAAGCTGAGGAGACAACAGAATGACTAGTTGTGGAGAGGAGCCACCTAATCCAGGGTCTCCTCTCTGCTGAGAGAGGAAGAGATGACAGGATGACCAGATGTGGGGAGGAGCTACCCACCAGAGTCTCCTCTCTACTGAGAACTGAAGAAATGACAGGATGACCAGCTGCAAAGAGAAACTACCTACTCCAGGTGTCTTCTCTGCTTAGAGCTGAATAGATGACAGGATGACCAACTATGCAGAAGAACTACCAACCCCAGAGTCTCCTCTCTGCTGAGAGCTGAACACTCATCAGGACTCCCTGCCTGAGGAGTGGAGCTACCCATTGTGGGTCTCCTCTGGTTAATCTGTCACACAATAAAGCTCCTCTTTGGCTTGTTCACCCTCCACTTGTCTGTATACCTCATTCCTCCTGGATGCAGGACAAGAACTCAGAACCTACCAAATGGTGGGGCTGAAAGAGCTGTAACACAAAGAGGGCTGAAATACACCCCTTGCTCACCACATTGTGGATAACAAGGAAGGAAGGAAGAGAGAAGAAAAGGAGAATTGTGGCCCTTTGGGGAGCCCAGACCTAGGAGCTCCCTGAGCGAAGGCTGTGACAACCACTTTGGGACTCTGCAGTTTATGTCATTTCCAGGATTCTGGGTGCCACCATCTTCCCCAGTGCCAGCTGTGGAAGCTGCTTGTGATTCACCTGGTCCAGCCAGAGCCTTACAGAGAGACAGTGCCCATGCTGTCACCTGGAGCTGACCACCTTGCCCCAGTTGGCATGCCTGGCTTGGCACAGTGGTCAGACCCCATGCTTGCTCATACAACCCTCACTGCTTTGTGCCTGGCTCACCCTTGGCAGGTGTGGGATCCAGGCCAGTAGACTGAGCCAAGTGAAGCCTGCCCGGCCAAGTGGGCAGAATAAGTCCAGCATGCCAGAGCAAAACTTGGGCAAAGGTGCCACTGGCCAAAGAGGTTTCTGACTGGTGAAGTGACACCCCCAGAATCCTGTTACTAAATCACAACCTGTAAGAAACATTTGTTTTGCTCCTAAAAGGACCTAAAATTGTCAAAAATGGAAAAAATCTTACTGGCAAATTTTGACCTTACTCCACATCCTATTTTCCAGAATATAGTCTCAGAATTTTCAATGCCAAGAGAACTGAACAAACATTCTTCTGTTATTATTTTCACTGAGCAAAAACAATATATTCTCTCCTCCTCCCCACCCCACATCTCATATATATATATATTTCTATTTTTATATATAGAGTGCAACATACACACAGAGAGAGATTAGAAATTAAGTGTAAAATCACATTTTGAGGGGTGGTATACCTGAAATTCTGATAATAAAAATGCTTTCTCGTTTGGGAAGAAAAGTACCATTGAGTGTAATGTATGATGGGAAATGTATTTTTTGTTTAATCTGGGGCAGATTTTCAGTGATAAAGTCTATCAGGGACTAGCAAACATACTGTACTTGAAGTCTATTTAAGTGTAGTGAATGGTTTTAGGTGTAACATATCAATAATTCTATATTTTAAGGCAAATTATAACTGCTGCCAATATACAATATATTAAAATGGCCAGGGCTTATGAAATGCCCAATCCTGCACCTAATAGCAATTATGGGTATGTAATAGACCCCTTATTTTTCAAGATTCATTAAACAAATGAATAGAATAATCCAGAAGGAGACATATATAAAATATTTTGGAACAAGGAAGCATTTGATATCATTCAGAATAGTTCAAAGAATAAAAATACAATTGAAAATTATGTTTCAATAAGAAACTAAAGAAAAAATATAATGTTTGATAACCTCAATATAATGAAAATATACATGAACCACAAATAACACTTGCCCTGAACCTCCTGGAACATAGTAAGCATTCTGTAAACTGTCACATTATTAATATCATGAAAGTAGATAAAAAAGCAATAGAGAACAGAATGTCAAGAAAAGGCAGAGAAAAGGCATAAACGGATTGCAAGACACTATAAAGCAATAGCCAAACTAACGTCTTGACAGAAGGTGATGGGGATGAAAGAATTTGGAGAGCTCATGTGTCAGTACTTAATTTTTCTAAGAGGAAATCATAAAAAAAAAATAAGCACCCTTGGTGGGTGTTTGTCAACAATTCCAGACAAGTCTTAACTTTGTAGCTGCCTGAGGCAATGGACAATGGTTAGGGAAAATGTTTAAAAAGAAAAACCAGAGAATGACACAATCATAGGGGTTTTGAAATGCTCCAAAATGTTTGTGGGTACTCTATGAATTATTTGCATGTGCATTTTAAGAAAATATCTGAAAAGGCTCTAAGTCCTCACCTCTGACTGACCTTCAAGCTCTGTACATGCCGAAAGTGGAGTTTAGATCAGAGGTCTGAAATGCTTGACTGAGGGTTGAAATGTGCCCCAGTACACACAAGCAGCTCCTCAGAAGATAATAGGAAATTTATTGATTCCACACATTTAAGAAAGTTTTTGTCAAATTATTAACTGAGCCCTAGAGTAGATGGGAGACTTTAGTGGTCATGCACATAAAGAATACAGATTTTATAAAATTAGAAAAGTCACTAAAAAAACAGTGATAACTTCAACAAGTAGCAATAATTGTAAGCCCCCAGGAGAGAATCTATTTCCCAGAGTTGCCACAATTTATTATCTAAAATGTCCAGCTTTCAACAAAAAATGTAAGACATGCAAAGAAACAAAAACTGCAGCCTATATACAGGGGAAAATAAAATCAATAGAAACATTCTTTGAGGAAGTATAGACATTGTACTTACTAATCAAAGTTTCTAAATCACTGCTCATATATATATTCTAAAAGCAAATGTAACTTTGTCTAAAGAACTAAAGAAAATTAAGAGAATGATGTTCCATCAAAAAGGACATATCAATAAAGAGATGTAAATTATAAATAACAATCAAGTAGAAATTCTGCAACTAAAAAGTACAATTATTGAACTAAAAAATGTACTAGAGGGACTCCACTATATATTCGAACAGGCAGAAGAACAAATCAACAACTTGAAGAATGGTCAACTGAATTTCTTCAATCTGAGGACCAAAATGCTAAATACTGAAGAAAAATGAACAGAGCCAGAGACTTATGGGAAACCATCAAGCATACCAGCATCTGAAAAAGTAGGGGCCTCAGAAGCAAAAGAGAGGAACAGAAATAGTGTTTGAACAAAGGATGGACAAAATCTTCCCAAAAATACTAATCTGTACATCCAGAAACCTCAACAAACTTTATATGTTATAAACTTGGAGTGGTACAACTAGGCACATCATAATAATACTGTAAAATACATATAAAGACCAATATGAACCTTGAAAGCAGTTATAGAATTGACCCCTAACTTTTGAGGGATCCTAAATAAGATTAACTGCTAATACCTCAACATAAACCATGAAGACTAGGATGTGTCCAAAGTTCTGAACATGAAAATCAAAAACAAAATTGTCAACTAAGAACTACATATCCAGAAAGACTATCCCTCAAAAATAAATGAGAAATTAAGTTATTTCCACAGAAAAACTGAGGGAATATATGACTTGCAAAGCAACTTTTAAAGAAATACTAAAGAAATTCCTTCATGCTAAAATAAAAGGGCAATACTCAGTAACTAGAATCCACACTAAAAGGTAATGACATAAAGAACATCAGTAAATTTAACTATATACACAACAAAGAAGAAAATTATATTTGTCTGAAACTATTTTTTCTGCCTTAAAAGGAAATTGCATAAAACAATAATTATAAATCTGTGTTAATGTACACACAAGATATAATTATGTAATGCCAAGAACATTGCTATGGGAATGTACATTCTGCTGTTGGAAACAGTTTGACAATTTCTCAAAAAGTTCAACATAAATTTCTCTTATGACCCAGCATTTCTATACCTAGGAATTACCCAAGAAACTGAAAACATATATTTACACAAAAACTTATACATGAAAATTCATGCCAACATTATTCATAACCACCAAAATGTTAAAAAAAATAAATGTCCATCAATTGATGAAAATATAAAGAAAATATGGGATATCTATGCAGGATTAGTTTTCTGTGGCTGTTGTAAGAATTACTTTAAACTGTGGTGTTTTAACATAGCAGAAATATACTCTCACAATTCTGGAGGCCAGATATCTTAAGTTAGCCTCAGTGAGCCAAAATTAAAGTGTGGGCAGGACTTTACTTTCTCTGGAGAAATCTGATTCTTGCTTCTTCTAGCTTTTGGTAGCTGCCAACATTCCTTAATTGTGGCTGCATTACTCAAATCTCCTCCTCAGTCTTCTCACATCACTACATCCTCTCTCTCTCTCTCTCTCTCTCTCTCTCTCTCTCTCTTGTGTGTGTGTGTGTGTGTGTGTGTGTGTGTGTGTGTGTGTGTGTTCATTCAATTTATTCTAAAACTCTCTGAAAAGGAAACTTAAGCTGTTATTTAGGGCTTACCTGGATAATCCTAAATATTCTTGTCATTTTAAGGCCCTTAACATAATAACATCTGCAAAAACTCTTTTTAGAATATGTTAATATTCATAGGTTCTTGGGATTAGGACATTGGTGTATCTTTGGGAGTCATTACCAGTCTACCACAGTAGTATCTCCTACAAATGGTTTGGGAATATTTGGACATCAATATTCATAGGAAGGAATCTTGATCCTTACTTTGCATTACATAAAATTTAATTAGAAAAGCATCATAGACATAACTATGAGCTAAATCTAGAAAACTTCTATTAGAAATCACACGAGAAAACACCGTGAACTTAAGTTAAACAAAAGTTTTCTTAGAATCTAAGAAACACTGATCCTTAAAGGAAAAACTGATAAACTGGACATCATCAAGATTATAATCTGATGGTTTTATAAGATACTATTAAGAAAATGAAAATACCAGGCATGACTGGAAGAAAATATTTGCAAAACACATATGTAATAAATGATTTTATCCAGCATATATATATCACATTGTATTAGGACAAACAATCCCCATAAAATGGACAAAATAATTGATCAGATACTCCAACAAAAAAAGAGAAATAGGTGGTAAATAAGCATTACATCATTGATTGTTAAATAAACATAAACCAAATCAGAATGAGATACACACCTAGCGTAGTGACTCAAACTGAAAGGACTGACCATACACAGTATCAACTGGAAAGTGCAGAGACTTTCTAAACTTTTAATTTCATGGGTACAAGTGCAGGTTTGTTACATAGCTAAACTTGTGTCATGGGGTTATGTTGTAAGATTATTTCATCACCAATGTATTAAGCCTAGTACCCATTAATTGTTTTTCCTGATCTTCTCCTTCCTCCCACCCTCCACACTCCAAAAAGCCATAGTATGTATTTTCCCTTCTATATGTTCACGTTCTCATTATTTAGCTCCCAATTATAACTAAGAACCAAAACAGTATTTGGTTTTTTGTTCCTGTGTTAGTTTGCTTCAAAATGTCCCTAAATGTAAAACAACCACAGTGGATGAATGGATAAACAAACGATACTTCTTCACAATGGAATATTGTTCATCATTAAGCAAAGAATGTAATACTGATAAATGAAACAACTTGAATGCATTTCAAAAGCATAGAAAGTGAAAGAAGCTAGATTTTAAAAAGTAATATTCTACAACTCCATTTATATGATATTCAGGGAAAGGTAAAATGTTATATGTCACTTTTTAAGGAGTCCAAAGTGTTAACATAAATTATAAGATTATCAAAGTACTGGTTCTACTGTACTGGTCCTATATCTCATTTTTAAAAATTGAACTTTCTAGCTTAATTACCTTTAATGCAATTTCTGATTTATTTAGTAATTATTTCCCATTGTCATACTATTTCTTTTTCACTTGCCTCTTACACACTATGTTCCTTTCCACCTATTTTGCTTATTGACTACTCTGGATTAATGAAATATTTATTTCTATTATACTTCCCCCTCTTTTAACTTGTTATATATTACAATGATTTTAATGGCTTCATCAAAAGATTATTAAAGCACAAGTTCTCAAGTTATTTAAACTCTTTACCTATTTACTTCCCTATGTACTTGATAATCATAGAACTTTACAGCATGTCATTCCATTGACCCTTCTCTTAAATTACATGTTATTTTATCACCTCTTCTAATTTAACTTATGCTTTAAAACACAAAATATATTATCATTTTCTTCACTCAGTATTCATTTTTATTTACTCACATATTTGCAGTCTCTATTTCTTCTAATATTTATGACTGAAGAACTCATGCTAATATTCATTGTCCCAAAACATTTTTTATCAAATATTAATATAATTATGATCCTTTTTTAATTTCAGGAATATAATCCAATATATTTATATTTTATATTTTATGAATATTTGTCTAGTTTTCAATTATTGACTAAAAGAAACAGTGATTTCTGAGTCCTGAAGTACCTATACCCATTCTAGCGAGATAGAACTCAGGCTAAAGGTGATTAAGAAACCCAAGTCAACTCAGACATAAATAATTCATCTAATCGAGGGTGACCAGGTTATATAACTGTTAGAGTACATTTTAAGCTTTAGCTATTAGAAATTTTAACTCATAATAAGATTTTAAATTTAGTTCAATTTTTTTATGTCTTTAGACATTAATTTGCAAGAGCATTTAATTTTTTGCTCTTCAGTATATACCAAGAACTTCATAATGGGAAAGGATTTATATTCAAATCTGAAGCATATCTTTTTTGTTGCTACTTTTATGGATATGTCTAAATTTATTTAATTTTAAGTATATTTTATATTTAATATATTGCATAACTTCAATTGAACCATAATGGACTATATCTCAATTTAATTTAGGGTGAGAAAATAAGGGAATAGAATTTACAGCATTGTGGATAGAATGCCCTTTTATATTATTTAATTAAGGTACTGTCCTGATAGATACAAGAGTCATCCAGGGGAATGGAAAACCTCCAGTATACATTAATGATCCCAAAAAGATACCTAAAGCAACAGTAGCAGGTAATTAGAAAATAGGTTAATAGAGTGCAAGCCACTCATGATCTCCTGTTCTGAGAAAGACTAGACTAGGTTTGACTGAGAAGGAGCTTAATGATTAAACACACTGGGGAAAACAAAATATATACATTACAGGAAGACTGACTGGGGAGGGAATTGCTTCCTCTGACATTATGATACCGTGTGAAGCAAGACAAACTGAACAATCTTCATCTTTTGCTCTTTTATGTGCTCTGTCCAAGAGGTTATTTATCTTTCCATTGGTGCATTCAGGAAGTATATTAGACACAATAACGCCTTTTAAAAATGTTCACATCCTAATCCTGTGAATATGTTGTCTTATGTGTCAAAAGGATAAGTTTGTCAAATTTATTGTTAGCATCCCTACTTGGTTAAGAGACTTAATGCTATCTTCTTCAACATACACATTATAAATAACAAGTTGAATATATAATACATATATATTTTCATCTATTTTTCAGTTTCTAATTTAGATTGTTGAAAAACAGGTGCTGCATATTGATGCTTTCAAACTTCTACAATAGTCTCATAGGTTAGTTAAGTGCTTATATAGCTGGTAACCATGAACAAGTTAACCCGTCTTCATCTCACTGTCCTTATCTGTTAAATGTGGCTAATAATACTTGCCTCTTATGATTGCTATAAAGATTAAATGTATTAATATTTATAAAGTGCTTAGATCAGTGCCTGCTATAATAACTACTCTATCAATGTAAACTACCTCCCCTTTTATATTGTAAACTCTTTTTCCAATATAAAAGAGTTTAATTAAAAAGAAGGGTTTTTTAGTAACTACATTACACTTTGCTTATATGATAACACATGAGCAGAGTATGCAGTAAACAAGATTAAAAGATGACTCCCTTTAGCAGTCAAATATTTTTAATAGCTAAATTTCTCAGGAGTGATTTTATATTATAAAATGTTTCAAATACATCTTTCCCACTTGCCAATTTAGCTCACTTAAGGTGAAAGGTAACTTTAAAAGTATCAAGCCTGAAGGAATACTGTCCAATTATTGTTTCCTCTTCACTGTTATAAATGCTCAGAGACTGCCCTGAAAATAGTGATTCATTTGAAAACATGGTCACTTTCAACTGAGTATGTGAGAGGAAAAAAGCAGCAACAAAGGCTAAACCTAGCTGAGAAATTATACTAGGAGGAAAGATTTTGAGAAGAGAACAAGCCAAGTCTCTTCACATAGTCATGAGCTCATATATGTTCTTAAAAATATTAAATAATAAATTGTAAATTAGTTATCTAGTTTAAAAAAAGAAATTTTTTTCTCATTCTACCTTTATGTTTTTAACAGCAATTTGAAAATCATAAGATAGGGATAATATTTTAGTCATTGAAGCTGTGATTTTGAACTATCATTGAATATGCATGACAAATAGAAGGTTCATTTCCAGCAAAACTGGCTAAAACTGTTAAAGGGCAAGTTGCCTTAAAATAGCGTAATTGCTCTGGATAGCTGTCTCTTTGCATATAAATCATAGCTGTTTATCAACCTCTCCATCCTTGTCATGCTGATACTACTGATGGCATGACATTAATATACACATTCAAGGTCTTGGGATTGCTTGAGGGTAAGTTTCAGAGCTGGAAGAACTTCACAAAATCATCTTAAGTAAAGCTTTATTTTATCCTCTTGTCTTAGGAGAAAACTTTCCAAACTACTTACATTTTTCTTGTTTGCATTCAACATTTGATAGAAGGTCAGGAAATATACACATTGTTCTCTTCCTATACCCATAAACAGGACTCTGGTTTCTATTTTACAAGTAAGAATTTAAATTATTTTGATAGCCTTTTAATACAATTTGAGGAATTTAGTTTATGGAATACTCCATAAATGATATAATTATCCATTGATAGTTGTATACATTTTTCTTCAGGATTAATTTCAGTACAATAATTGTCAGAGACTGGCCAGGTTTGAAATAGCTCTAGAGTTTTCTTCTAGAGAAAATTTATTTAAATAGAGGACTCGATGTATCTGTGTTTATATCTATCTATCTATCTATATGTTTTTCTATAAAGATATTTTTCATGGCACAGTAACTGTATTTGCTAAAGCAGAAATTAAACAAAGGTACTTAAGATGAATAATTTTTCTCATTGATACAAAGTAATAAAATCATGTAACAGTGTTGTCATTAGTTAACAGTGACCTACAGCCTCTGTAATTCAGCAATGAAACTGAATGTTGGTAGATGGAATAAATAAAATATAAATGGCAATTCATTTCCTGTTTTGTGGAGCTTGAATTCCCTTTTCTTATTGCTGAACAGTTCCAAAGCAAATCAGAACGTCTATTTTTCCTTTTTTTTTAATCAACTTTATTCACACATCTAATGTTTGAGAATTGCAATAGTTCCCAAGTTTTTTCTCTCATCTTGCAGTATACTGTCTTTTTAAATAAATACTGCTACTACTATTTGTCCAGCTGGACCAGCCCAGAGCTTTTATCCACTCATCTCTAGGAATATACTTTATCATCCTTCAATTAACTCTGCTACTTAACCTTTGGTATGTCTCTTGGCTGAATTCTTTTTTCCAAGTTAGACGAGAACCAAGGATTCTGTAACATAACTAATTTTACTCTGTGACCACATCCTCTCCTAATTCTCCTTTCCTTACATTTATTTGGTATAGCTACTCTTCAATGATACTGAGCCCTTTAGACCCTAACCTATACCTTTTCATCAGTGTAACACTGACTCCTTTTTTTTTTTTTTGAGACAGAGTCTCATTCTGTCACCAGGCTGGAGTGCAGTGGCGTGATCTCGGCTCACTGCAACCTCCAGCTTCCAGGTTCAAGTGATTCTCCTGCCTCAACCTCCCGAGTAGCTGGAACTACAGGCGTGTGCCACCATGCTCAGCTAATTTTTGTATTTTTAGTAGAGACGGGGTTTCACCATGTTGGCCAGGATGATCTCAATCTCTTGGGCTTGTGATATGCCCATCTTGGTCTCACAAAGTGCTGGGATTACAGGCATGAGCCACTGTGCCCGGCCAACACTCATTCCTTTTTATGCCTGTTTCCTTACTGTTTACTTCATATATTGACTTATCCATTCAGTTTTTATTGGCAATCACTCAATTCAGTATGTCATGTTTTCTTGATATCTTGGGTTTCATGCAGAATCCACTTTGGAAATTACCAAACCTGAAAGAGACTACCCATCCGCATTTTAGCACTCATGCAATGAAAAATTTCAAATGCAGCCCTTAATCAAACTATGTCCATAATTTAAAACCTGTAATTTTATTTGCCTACAGAATACTCCCATATTTATATTTCATAGACATCACAAAATCAATAAGTTCAAAATGATCCGTCCACCATATATCCTCTCCTTCTGTATTTCTACTTTTGGTTATTAGAAATAACTATTTCCAATTGGATGCAATGGCTCATGCCTGTAATCTCAGCACTTTGGGAGGCCAAGGCAGGCAGATCATGAGGTTGGGAGTTCAAGACCAGACTGGCCACCATGATGAAACCTTGTCTCTACTAAAAAATACAAAAATTAGCTGGGCATGGTGGCTCATGCCTGTAATCCCAGCTACTTGGGAGGCTGAGGTAGAAGAATTGCTTGAACTGGGACTCGGAAGGTGGAGGTTGCAATGAGCCAAGATCATGACACTGCATTCCAGCCTGGGCTACAGAGCAAGCCTTGATCTCAAAAAAAAAAAAAAAAAAAAGAAAAAAAAGAAAAAAAGAAAAAAAGAAAGAAAGAACTATTTCCAGTTGTAAATCACCACTAACTATTTCCCATCACAGTAAGCTCTTACTAAAGAAATTGAATTTTAAAAACCCCTTATGGCCAGGCAAGGTGGCTCATGCCTTAATCACAGCACTTTGGGAGGCTGAGGTGGGTGGATCATGAGGTCAGGTAATCAAGACCATCCTGGCCAAAATAGTGAAATGCCGTCTCTACTAAAAAAAAAAAAAAAAAAAAATACAAAAATTAGCTGGGAATGGTGGTGCATGCCTGTAATCCCAGCTACTCAGGAGGTTAAGGCAGGAGAATTACTTCAACCCAGGAGGAGGGGATTGCAGTGAGCAGAGATCATGCCACTGCACTCCAGCTTGGGCAACAAGAGTGAAACTCCATCTAAAAAAAGACCCCTTATTCTGAGTTTTACATGTAAACATATATACTCTATTAAAGCTCTTAAAATACTTATAATTTAAATACTTGCCATTATATATATATTCTGAATGTACGTCAGTATAAATTTCCAATGAATAATAGCAACAATTTCACAGTAATGTAACATGTATGTATGAAAGATTATAAGGAATTACATTTAAATAAGAGAGTCGGTTATATTAAGGAGTCCTAACCTAAATGCATAAAAAAAAAAAACAGCTAAAAAAAAAAAAAAAAAACAGCTACATGATTTTACAATAACCTATTTATCATAAATATCATTAAATATTATTTATTTATCATAAATATCATTTACATTTCTTCTCTTCTAATGCAATTTCAGATGAGAGGCCTCACACTGAAACATTTATTTTCTAGACAAAGCCATATATTAGTTTTGACAAACCAGACTTAGACATGTTCAGAATTTTAGAGAACAAATAATAAGCAATTTTCCAGCAAGTTATAATAAAGTGTGTCTCCAAAATCCCATTTCCCTTGCTTAAGATTAGTCTTCTCATGAAGCTGATACTCCTCCCTAAAATAATTATTTAAAAATTTTGGAGGAGGTGGACCAAGATGGCTGAAAGGAAGCTTCTCCAGAGTGCAGCTCCCACTGAGTGAGACACAGAACCAGAGTGATATCTGCGTCTCCGAGCAAGGCACTGGGTTCATCACAAAAAGACTGGTTGAACAACAGGATTAACCCCCCCAAAAGGTGGCAAAGCAGCCCAAAGGGGGCGAGCCAAGGCAAGGCGAGGCACTGCCCCACCTGGAAACTGTATCTGGCATGGAGGATCAGGGTTGCTTCACCCCCTTGGTACTCTGAATCAGATACAGCGATTCACTCCAAGACTTCGGCAGCACACAGACCAGGAAAGCACTGCCTGTCTGAGAACTGCCAGAAGTTGCAGACCCAGGTGACAGCCCAGGCTGGCAGCCCCAGCCAGATGTGTGCCTTGTCAGTGCAGACCAGGGCAGAGACTTGGACTAACACCAAGAAAGCTTGCAAAAAGGAACTGCCCATCCCACAGAAGGGAGAATTGAAATCGGGGAGGGGGATATGGCCAGATAGGCCCCATCCCCCACAAGATCCAGCAACTGGAATCCCTCTCCCAGGAGAGTTTCACAGTTAACACATCAGATGGAGCTCCATCTGGGAGTAATGGGCTCGGCAGAGGGGAAGAAGCCCACCATTGGGAAGGCGGGGCTAATCCAACCGGTATAAGTGGAAAACAGGTGAAGAATAAACAGCAAGCTGGCTGAGACTGAGGCAGCCCAGCAGCACCTCCACAGGTGGACAACAGACAGAATGTCTCAAGCGGCGCACTCACAACTGCGTTAAAAAAAAAAAAAAAAGCCCCATACAGGAGAAATAACCCCAAATTTAACAGAAAGGTATCCACTCAGAGAAGATGGGAAGAAACCAGCACAAAAAGGATGAAAACATCAAAGTCCAGAACACCTCTTCTCCCCAGAGAGATCACAATGACTCACCAGCAAGGCAATAAAACAGGAAAGAAAATGATTTTGATGAGCTGACAGAGCAGGCTTCAGAAGATGGGTAATAACAAACTTCTCTGAGCTAAAAGAACATGTTTTAACCCAAGGCAAAGAAACTAAGAACCTGAAAAAAGATTAGACAAAATGCTAACTAGAATAACTAGCCTAGAGAAGAACATAAATGACCTGTTGGAGCTGAAAAACACAGCACGACAACTTCTTGAAGCATACACAAGTTTCAATATGCAAATCGATCAAGCAGAAGAAAGGATATCAGATTGGAGATCAACTCAATGAAATAAAAAGAGAAGGCAAGATTAGGGGAAAAAGAGTGAAAATAAATGAACAAAGCCTCCAAGAAATATGAGATTATGTGAAAAGATCTAATTTAAACTTGATCGGTGTACCTGAAGAGGACGTGGAAAATGAATCCAAGCTGGAAAACACTCTTCAAGACATTATCCAGAATTTCCCCCAACCTACCAAGGCAGGCCAACATTCAAATACAGGAAATACAAAGAATACCACAGAGATACTCCTCAAGAAGAGCAACCCCAAGGCACATAATTGTCAGATTCACCAGGGTTGAAATGAAGGAAAAAATGCCAGGGCAGCCAGAGAGAAAGGTCATGTCACACACAAAGGAAAGCCCATCAGACTCACAGCAGATCTCTCAGGAGAAACCCTACAGGCCAGAAGAGAATGGGGAGCAATATTTAACATCCTTAAAGAAAAGAAGTTTCAACCAAGAATCTCACATCCAGCCAAACTAAGCTTCGTAAGTGAAGGAGAAATAAAATGCTTTATGGACAAGGAATTACTGAGAGATTTTGTCACCACCAGACCTGCCCTACAAGAGCTCCTGAAGGAAGCACTAAACACAGAAAAAAACATCCAGCACTAGCCACTGCAAAAATGAAACAAATGGTAAAGACCAATGATGCAATGAGGGAACTGCACCCACCAATGCGCAAAACAAACAACTAGTAACAAAATGGCAGGATCAAATTCACACATAACAATATTAACGTTAAATGTAAATGGCCTAAATGCTCCAATCAAAAGACACAGACTGTCAAACTGGGTAAAAAAATCAAGACTCATCGGTGTGCTGTATTCAGGAGAACTATCTCACACACAAAAACTTACATAGACTCAAAATAAAGGGATGGAAGAAGATCTACCAAGCAAATGGAAAGTGAAAAAAATACAGAGGTGGCAATTCTAGTCTCTGATAAAATGGACTTTAAACCAACAAAGATCAAAAGAGACAAAGAAGGGCATAACATAATGTTGAAAGGATCAATACTACAAGAAGGGCTAACTATCCTAAATATATATGCACCCAATACAGAAGCACCCAGATACATACAGCAAGTTCTTAATGGCCTACAAGGAGACTTAGACTCCCGCACAAAAATAGTGGGAGACTTTAACACTGCACTGTCAACATTAGACAGATCAACGAGACAGAAAATCAACAAGGATATCCAGGACTTAAATGCAGAATTGGAACAATGGACCTAAAAGACATATACAGAACTCTCTACCCTAAAGCCACAGAATATACGTTCTTCTCGGCACCACATTGCACTTATTCTAAAACTGACCACACAATTGGCAGTAAATCACTCCTCGGCAAATGCAAAAGAATGGAAATCATAACAGACAGTCTCTCAGACCACAGTTAAATCAAATTATATCTCAAGATTAAGAAGCTAACTCAAAACCTCACAACTTCATGGAAACTGAACAACTCACTCCTGAATGTTGACTGGACAAACAATGAAATGAAGGCAGAAATAAAGATGTTCTTCAAAACCAACAAGAACAAGGACACAACATACCAGAATTTCTGGGACACATTAAAACAGTGTCTAGAGGGAAATTTATAGCAATAAATGCCCACATGAGAAGCAAGGAAAGATCTAAAATCAACACCCTATCGTCAAAATTGAAAGAGCTAGAGGAGCAAGATTAAAAAACCCAAAGCCTAGCAGAAGACAAGAAATAACTAAGATCAGAGCAGAACTGAAGGAGATAGAGACACAAAAAAAACCCTTCAAAAAAATCAATAAATCCAGGAGCTGGTTTTTCGAAGAGATCAACAAAACAGACAGACTGCTAACCAGATTAATATAAAAGAAAAGAGAGAAGAATCAAATAGATGCAATAAAAAAAAAGATAGAGGGGGATATCACCACTGATTCCACAGAAATACAAACTAACATCAGAGATTACTAAACAACTCTATGCACATAAACCAGTAAACCTGAAAGAAATGGATAAAATCCTGGACACTTGCACCCTCCCAAGCCTAAACCAGGAAGAAGGTGAAACTCTGAATAGAACAATAACAAGGGGTGAAGTTGAGGTAGCAATTAATAGCCTACCAACTAAAAGCCCAGGTCCAGACGGGTTCACAGCCAAATTCTACCAGACATATAAAGAGGAGTTGGTACCACTCCTTCTGAAACTATTCCAAACAAAACAAAAAGAGGGAATCCTCCCCCAATTCATTTTATGAGACCGACATCATCCTGATGCCAAAACCTGGCAGAGACTCAACAAAAAAGAAAACTTTAGGCCAATCTCCATGATGAACATAGATGCAAAAATCTTCAATAAAATATTGGCAAACCAACTGTGACAGCACATCAAAAAGCTTATCCATCACGATCAAGTAGTCTTTATCCCGAGGATGCAAGGCTGGTTCTTCAATGAGTCTTTTTCACTACAATGTTGACTAGGAGTGGTAAGCAGGAACATCCTTGCCCTTTTCCTAATCTTAGCAGGAAAACTTCTAGTTTCTCAAGACTGATGTCACCTAGGTGTGGTGGCTTATGCCTGTAATCTCAGAATTTGAGAGACCAAGGTGGGAGGATTGCTTGAGGCTAGGAGTTTGAGATCAGCCTGGGCAACATAGGGAGACTCTGCCTGTACAACAACAAGATAAAAATAAAAAAGGTAGCTGGGCATAGTGGTTCATGCCTGTAGTCCTAGCTACTCAGTAGGCTGAGTCGGGAGGATTGCTTGAGCTCAACAGTTGGAGGTTACAGTGAACTATTATCATGCCAATCCACTGCAGCCTGCATAACAGAACAGGATCCAATCTCTAAAAATAAAAATAATAAAATAGTGAAAAGATTTATATTAGCCATAGATTTTTTATAGAGATTCTTTATCATTAAGGATGTTTCCCTCTATTCCTAGTTTGCTAAGAGTTTTTATTTTGAATGAGTATTTAATTTCATCTGACACTTTTCCGCACCTATTGATAAGATTACGTGACATTATTTAGCGTTTTGACATGATGAATTACATTAATTGATTTTCAAATGTTGGACCATCCTTGCTTACCTGGAATAAATACTATTTGGTCATAGTGTACAAGTTTTTACACTGTCGCTGTATATGATTTGCCAATCTTGTGTTGAGAATTTATATATCTGTGTTTATGATAGATATTGGTCTTTGGTTGTTTTCTAGTCATTTCATTAGGTTTTTTTTATTAGGGTAACTATGGCCTTCTGAAAGAGATTATAGAGAACTGGTAAAATTTCTTTCTTAAATGTTGGGTAGAATAGTAAACTCACATGGCCTTGATGCTTCATGTTTTGGAAGGCTATTATTGATTCAATTTCTTTAATACGCATAATATTATTCAGTTTGTCTGTTTCTTCTCTGGTGAGTTTTGTCAGATTCTACCTTTCAAGGAACTGTTTGATTTTATCCAGGTTGTCAAATTCGTGAGCATAATGGTGTTCACAATATTCCTTCATTTTCTTATAATGTGCAGGATGTGTAATTATATCTCCCTCTTTCATTTCTGATATTATGTATATTATCTTTTTATTTCTTAATTGGCCTGGATAAAGGCTTAATTATTTTATTGGTCTTTGCAAAGAACCAGCTCTTGGGTTTGTTAATTTTTGTATAGATTACCTGTTTTCAGTTTTGATTTCTGCTCTATGTTTTAATTCTTTAACCATATTTTTTTGAATATTAAATAAATCTATTTATTGCCCAAGACATGATTTCTTGGCAAACAAAACAACATATAAATGTACTTATGCCAGTTATTCACAATGAATAATACAGCTTCAAGTTAACATATTAGAATGTAGTTTTCTCTATTGTTTCGCTCTATAGAAATACTTTTGCAGTGTGTCCTAGTGGAAAAAGTTAAAATATTCTTACTTAGGATTTGCTTTTCTTTTCTAGTTTCCCAAAGGGGAAACTTAGGTTATTAATTCTGGATGTTTTAAATATATAAATTCAATATTATAAGCTTTTCTGTAATCACTATTTTGCTGCATCACACAATTTTCAATAAGTTGTGTTTTCACTTCCATGTAATTCAAAATGTCTGTGTGTGTTTTCAAACATTTCTACTTTGAGCTCTGTGTTATTTAGAAGTGTCTTGTTTAATCATCAAGCATTTTGGTATTTTTACAACATTTTTTCTCTCACTGGTTTCTAGTTTAATTCCATTGTGGTCTGAGAGCATAGATTGTATAAAATATATTCTTTTATACTTTTTGAGATGTGTTTAATGGCCCAGAATGTGGACCATTTTTGTGCTCAATTTGAACTAGACAGAAATGTTTATTTTGTTGTTTTGGGGGTACATAAGTTGATAGATACCAATTATACCCAACTAATTAATGATGTTGTTGAATTCAACTCTGTCCTTACGGACTTTCTGACTGCTAGATTGGTTCATTTATGATAGAAAGGTATGAAGATCTCCGGTTATAATAATGGATACTATTTATACTTGAAGTTCTATCAGTATTTGCTTCACATATTTGACACTGTTGTTACTTGCATACACATTAAGGATTGCTATGTCTTCTTGGAGAAATGACCCTTTTATCATTATATAATGATCCTTTTCAACCCTGATAACGTTCTGTCCTCCAAAGTCTGCTCTATCTGAAATTAATACAGCTACTCTCCCTCTTTATTTTGATTAGTTCTGGAAATATATATCTTTCTCTGACTCCTTACTTTTAATCTTTATATTTAAAATGTTTTTCTTGTAGACAACATTTAGTTGGATCCTTTTAGAAAATAGACTTTAACAATCTCTGCTTACTATTTGGTACATTAAAACCACTGACGTTCAAAATGAGTACTGATATAGTGGGATTAATATTATACATTTTACTGTTTTCTATTTATTGTTCATATTTTATGCTTCTATGTATGTCTCCCACTTTGTTCTGCCTTTTATGGTTTTAATTCAGCATTTTATGTTTAATTGTTGGTAACATTAATAGGGAATTAGTGTGTCAAATTACCCACAAGTAATAAAATTCCTATTCTTGTGCTATTCAAGTAATCCTTACCAGTTCTTGAAATAAATAGCCTTAACTTAGTCTCTATGTATTTATCCATGATGTGAGTGTACACACACACACACACACACACACACACACACACACACACACACCAACCCCATTTATGGAAATGTTTCAAAATTTTAGAATTGAAAAAAATTACCATGCCATTCTCTGAATCCCCAGAAATTAAATATATAAGCTTTCAGAATTATATTATTTGATGTATGAACACCTCTGGAAACTTATATTAATATCCAGGTATTAAAATATTTTCTATCTTCAGTTATACCTGGTAGAACTATAATTACTGTTGATCATTTGGTGGGTGATATAACTTAGAGGAGATTCAGCATTCAAAGTGATGAACTTTGAGAAAAAATATTTCAGTAGTAGCAAGTGTATAAGCAGTTATCACATTTGTTAACACTACCATAGCTTCCACTTCATTTCAAAATTGAGTTACTTTATAAAAAATAATGTTTTAGGTTTCAAATCTGAAATAATTCAACAATTGAATTCTTAGCTTCAAGGCTGTCTCCTACATTTTCCTGCATTCTAAACACATCATGTGTCTACCTATATCCTAAACATGCTTCCACAATAATCACTGTGAAAATAAGCATGCACAAAGCTCTGAGACTGGGGCTAGAGTGTGCACTGACTTACATTGAGAAGGCTGCTGTGAAGGAACTTATAAAATTTCCTATGGGTTCTTTTATAAGTTCCTGTGAAGAACCTATAAAAATAGGCCGAGTAAATCAGTAATGTGAGGAAAAAAAGCAGTGTCAATGACAATAATATTAGTAAAACTATCATTTATGTAGTGCATTCTAAATATTTCAGAAACAACATTTAATAAAATTCAACAACATCTTTAAGTACCTATTATAATTCTTCTTTTGTAACTGAGAAAAATCAAAGCTCAAAAACATGAAATGATTTGCCTAAATTCACACACTAATAAATTGCAGAACTTAGATTCAGATTCAGTGTGTTTCTTTCTGTAGTATGCTGTCCTTAGAAACCTGTCTTCTGATATCTCTACTCTTTGGTTATAATTTCTAGACAATTCTTGCTAAGTTTCTGCATTTTGGAAATTATAATGTCACTCTGAGGTAAAACACTATTCATTTCCTATTTCCGATAGGTTTATCACTTTTGCTTGATCTGCTTCTTCCATGACATGGTTAGGCATTGCGTTTCCACCCAAATCTCATCTTTAATTGTAATCTCTGTAATCCCCACACATCAAAGGAGAGAACAGGTGGAGGTAACTGAATCATGGGGGCAGTTTCCCCCATGGCATTCTAATGATAGCGAGTTCCCACGAGATTTGATGGTATTATAAGGAGTTAATTTCCCTTTGCTCATCACTTCTCCTTCCTGCCATCTTGTGAAAAAGTGCCTCTTCCCCTTTACCTTCTGCCATGATTGTAAGTTTCCCAAGACCTCCCAGCCATGCTGAACTGTGAGTCAATTAAACCTCTTTTCTTCATAAATTACCCAGTGTCAAGTATTTCCTTACAACAATGTGAAAATGAACTAATACAGTAAATTGGTACCACATTAAGTGGGGTGCTGCTATAAAGATACCCCAAAATGTGGAAGCAACTTTGAAACTGTATAATAGGCAGAGATTGGAACACTTTGGAGGATTCAGAAGAAAACATGAAGATGTGAGAAAGTTTGGAACTTCCTAGAGACTTGTTGAATGGCTTTGACCAAAACTTCTGATAGTGATATGGACAATGAAGTCCATGCTGAGGTGATCTCAGATGGTATATGAATCCATTTTCATACTACAATGAAGAAATACCCCAGACTGGCTATTTATACAGAAAAAGAGGTTTAATGGACTCACAATTATACATGGCTGGAGAGGCCTCAGAACCATGGCAGAAGGCATAAGAGGAGCAAAGGCATTTATTACATGGCTGCAGACAAGAAAACTTGTTCAGGGAAACTGCCCTTCTTAAGACCATCAGCTCTCATGAGAACTAACTTGCTAAATATCTCAAGAACCGCATGGAGGAACCAACCTCTATGATATTATCACCTTCCATGAAGTCCCAACCCAAAAAGTGGGGATTACAATTTGAATTGCAATTCAAGATGAAATTTTGGGTTGGGACACAGCCAACCCATACCATTTCCCCATGACCCCTCCCAAATGTCATGTTCTCACAAATACAATGTCATGTCAAAATACAATCATGCCCTTCCAACAGTACCCCAATGTCTTAACTCATTCCAGCATTAACCCTAAAGTGTAAATCCAAAGTCTCATCTGAGACAAGTCAAGTTCCTTCTGTTTATGAGCCTATAAAATCAAATGTAAGTTATTTACTTTCTAGATACAATTGGGGTATAGGCACTGGGTAAATACACCTGTTCCAAATGGGAGAAATTGATGGAAATGAGGTGTCTACAGGCCCCATGCAAGTCTGAAATCCAATAGGGCAGTCATTATACCTTAAAGTTCCAAAATGATTTCTTTTGACTCCATGTCTCATCTAAAGGTCATGCTAATACAAAAAGTGGGCTCCCACAACCTTGGGCACCTGTGGCTTTGCAACATACAGCCCCACTCCTGGTTGCTTTCATGGCTGTCATTGTCTATGGCTTTTCCAGGCAAAGGGTACAAGCTGTCATCAGATCTAAAATTCTGGGTTCTGAAGGATGGTGGCCCTCTTCTCACAACTCCACTAGGCAGTGTGCCAGTAGGGACCCTGTGTGGGGGCTCCATCCCCACAATTCCCCTCAGCATTGCTGTAGCAGAGATGTTCCATGATGGCTCTGCCCCAGCAGCAAACTTCTACCTGGACAGCCAAGTGTTTCCATATATACACTGAAATCTATTTGAACATAACCTAACCTCATTTCTTATCTTCTGCTCACCTACAGGATGAACACCACATGGATACTGCCAAGGTTTGGGGCTTACAGCCTCTGAAGCCACAGCCTGAGCTGTATGTTGGCTCCTTTTAGCCATGGCTGGGATGCAGGGAACCAATTTCCAAGACTGTTCAAAGCAGCAAAGCTCTGGGCCCAGCCCATGAAACCATTTTTTCCTCCCAGGCCTCCAGGCCTGTGATGGGAGGGGCAGCTGTGAAGACCTCTGACATGCCCTGGAGACATTTTCCCTATTGTCTTGGCTATTAACATTTGGCTTCTTGTTACTTATGCAAATTTCTGCAGCTGGCTTGAATTTCTCCTTAGAAAATGGGTTTTTCTTTTCTATCAAATGGTCAGGCTACAAATTTTCCAAACTTGTATGCTCTGCTTAACTTGTAAACATAAGTTCCAATTCCAAACCATCTCACTCGATTTCAAAGTTTCACAGATCTCTAGGGCAGTGGCAAAATGCCTACAATCTTTTTGTTAAAGCATAGCAAGAATCACCTTTGCTCCAGTTCCCAGTAAGTTCCTTATCTCCATCTGAAACCACCTCAGCCTGGACTTTTTGGTCAAAACCATTCAACAAGTCTCTAGGAAGCTCCAAACTTTCTCACATCTTCCTGTCTTCTTCTGAGCCCTCCAAACTGTTCCATCCTCTGCCTGTTACCAGTTCCAAAGTTGCTTCCACATTTTCTGGTATCTTAGTAGCAGCACCACACTCTATTGGTATCAATTTACTGTGGTACTCTATTTTCATACTGCTGTGAAGAAATATTAGAGACTGGGGAATGTATTTTAAAAGGAGTTTTAATGGACTTACAGTTCCATATGGCTGAGGAGGCCTCTTTATTACGGAAGAAAGCAAAGTAGGAGCAAAGACACATCTTACATGACAACAGGCAAGGGAGAATTTGCAGAGGAATTGCCCTTTATAAAACTATCAAATCTCATGAGAACTATCTCACTCACCATCACAAGAACAGCATAGGGGAACTGTCCCCATGATCTAATCACCTCCCACAAGCTCCTGCCCACAACACATGGGGATTACAATTAAAATTATAATTCAAGATAAGATATTGGGTGCGGACACAGTCAAACCATATCAGATGAAGATGAGAAACTCATTGGGAACTAGACCAAAGGTCACTCTTGCTAGGCTTTAGCAAAGAGACTGGGAGCATTTTGCTCCTGCTCTAGAAATCTGTAGAACCTTGAACTGGAGAGAGATGATCTAAAATTGGAACTTATGTTTAAAAGGAAAGCAGGGAGTAAAAGTTTGGAAAAACTGCAGACTGATGTGATAGAAAAGAAAAACCCATTCTCTGGGGGAGATAGTTAAGCTGGCTGCAGAAATTTGCATAAGTAACAAGAAGTCTAATGTTAATAGCCAAGACAGTAGGGAAAATGTCTCCAGAGCATGTCAGAGAACTTTGTGGCAACCCCTCCTATCAAAGGCCTGGAAGCCTAAAATGAATGGTTTAATGGGATGCATCCAAGGTCTCACTGTGGTGTGGAGCCTGGGGACATGGTGCCCTACATCCTAGCCACTCCAGCCCTGGCTAAAAGGGGCCAAGGTACACCGCAGACCATTGCTTCAGAGAGTACAAGCCCCAAGCCTTGGCAGCTTCCATGTTGTCTTGGGCCCGTGGTCACACAGAAGTCAAGAATTGAAGTATGAGAACCTCCACCTAGATTTCCAAGGATGTATGGAAACACCTGAATGTCCAGAGAGAAGTTTGCTTCAGAGGCAGAGCCCTCATTAAGAATTTCTGCTAAGTCAATGCAGAAGGGAAATGTGGAATTGGAACCCCCACACAGAGTCCCCACTGAGGCACTGCCTGGTAGAGCTATGAGAAGAAGGCCAGTATCCTCCAGACCCCAGAATGTTAGATCCACCAACAGCTTGCACCATGCATTTGGAGAAGCCACAGACACTCAATGCCAGACCATTAAAGAAGTCGGGAGTGTGGCTATACCCTCCAAAACCACAAAGCAGATCTGCCCAAGGCCATGGGAGCCCACCTTTCACATCAGTATGATCTGGTTGTGAGATATGGAGTCAAAGGAGATCCTTTTGGAGCTTTAAGACTTAACTGCCACTCTGAATTTTGGATTGCATGCAGCCTATAGCCCCTACCTTTTGGCCAATTTCTTCCATTTGGAATGGATATAGTTATATAATACCTGTACCCACTTTGTATCTAGGAAGTAACTAGTTTTTGATTTTACAGGTTCATAGGTGGAAGGGACTTGTCTTGTCTCAGATGAGACTTTGGACTTGTACTTTTGGGTTAATACTGGAATTAATGAAGACTTTGGGGGACTGTTGGAAAGGCATAATTGGTTTTGAAACGTGAAGACATGAGACTTGGGAGGGACCAGGAGAGGAATAATATGGTTAGCCTTTGTGTTCTCCTCACGAAAGTCTCATATTGAATTGTAATCCCCCCAAATTCTCATGTATCCAGGGTAATAGAACCAGGTGTGGGTAACTGAACCATGGGGAAGTTTCCTCCATACTGTTCTTGTGACTGTGAGTTCTCATGAGATCTGACGGTATTATAAAGGGCTCTTCCCCCTTCTCAGCACTTCATCTTCCTGCTGCCTTGTGAACAAAGTACCTTGCTTCCCCTTTGCCTTCTACCACGATTGCAAGTTTCCTGAGGCCTCCCCGGTGATGCTGAACTGTGAGTTAATTAAACCTCTTTCCTTTATAAAGTACCCAGTCTTGGTATTTCCTTATAGCAATGTGAGAATGGACTAATACATTTTATATTTCACAGATTCTCCCAATTTATTTTTCACTGAATACCAGTGATGCCTTCTGCTTAGGATTTCTAACTAGATAGATAGTAAGAACATGACAAAATATTAAGTTGAATGATTTATAATACACAGTCACAAGCCCTTAGCTCTCTTGAAACACCTGTCAATCATGTATTCCAAAATTTGTTTTAGAAAACAAATTAATCATTTTCATGTAATTTATTCTATCACTATTTTTATTCATTTCTGCTGTTTTTCACATCAGTTGATTTATTCTCATTCCTACTACCACCACCTCTTTTAGGCTGTCATTACATAACACATGGATGGTGGCAATTGCTATGCAACTAGATTATATTTGTTCCTAGTTTCTCCTCAATATAAATTATTCTGAACATAATGTGTATTAGTCCATTTTCACACCGGTCATAAAGACATACTCAAGACTGGCCAATTTACCAAATAAAGAGGCTTATTGGACTCACAGTTCTATGTGGCTGGTGATGTGTCACAATCACGGCAGAAGGTGAAAGGCATGTCTCACATGGTGAGAAACAAGAGAAGAAGAGCTTGTGCAGGGAAACTCCCGTTTTAAAAACTATCACATCTCCTGAGACTCATTCACTATCACAAGAATAGCACAGGAAAGACCTGCCCCATAATTTATTCATCTCCCACCAGGTTCCTCCCATGTCAGTGGGAATTGTGGGAGTTACAATTCAAGATGAGATTTGGGTGGAGACACAGCCAAACCATGTCATAATCCCATAACAATCTTCCTAATGTGAAAACAGTGCTGAGGTGGTCAGCAGTGTTCTATGGGCTCTCTATTACATTCAGCATAAAGTCTGAACTCCTTAACTTGGTTGGAGATCAAATTCAAATGTTCAATTAACATAAAAGAAAAAACAGATGGGGAGATAATTGAAAAAACTTCTGGTTGGAATAAACTGTGTGCCATATTTTTGAAGCAAAATTGGCAAATTTTAGCAAATAATAAAAACTATAAAAACATCTGATCAAGAATTTTATGGGCCGAGTTGTATTGCCCTAAAAATGGATACGTTTTATACATTTTGTATATAAATGTATATGTTGCAGTCTTACCAGCTAGTACTTCAGAATGTGACTGTATTTGAGGATAAAGCCTTTAAAGAGGTAAATAAGTTAATATGTGATCATTAGGGTGGGTTTTAATTTAAAATGAACCTTGTTTTGATAACAAGAGGAGATTAGGACACAGACATGCAAAGAGGGAGGATCATATGAAGACACTGGGAGAAAAATGCCTTATAAAAGCTGGGATGAAAGGCCTCAGAAAACACTGACTCTGGCAACATCATGATCTCTGATGTTTGGCATTTAGAATTGTGAAAATAAATTCATATTGTTTCAGCCATCCATTCTGTGGAACCCCTATCAAACTAATGCAAACATGTTCTCCTTAAAGGAATTTATTAATACTTACAAAAATGAGAAAAGACAAATGTGTTAAGGATTGCCAGTCAACTACTGAGGGTAATGTCTAAAAAATAGAAAATAAGCTGTATTCATAATGTATTTAGTGTCATAAATAGAAAAAATAAAATATATGGAAAGAGTTTCTTATTAACAAAAGGAACAAACTTCAGAATAATATATAAAACATCTCAATTGCCTACATTATAATAAAGTGACTTCTAAGGTTATTTTGCTTATTTTATTTTCTCATTGTCTTGAATATAACAGTTTTTAATGGTGTCATAGCTTACAACTCATTTTAAAATAGAAATTTACTTATAAAGATAATGTTCCAGTTGTATTGGCTCTTTCTACTTTTAGCCTCTAGAAAGAAGCTGGCTTTAAAAAATCTTCCTGACTATATGATATTTTTAATGTATATAACCTTTTAAAGTTTTAATATATATTATTTAACATTTTATAATCTTTTCTAAGTTATTTTCTCCTATATTCATATTCTCTGTATTTTGACCAAGATCAATTTATTTGTCTCTTAATACCAAAATGCTCTGCTTCTTCTACAGGTGAGATGTTTGTAACAAACTAAAACATAACCTGAGGAAATCCAGAAATACATGTCTACCTTAATATGTTTTCAGCACAGTGGGTGATGTTTGAGTTACTGTGCAGTCAAAAACCATGTAATAACCCATCTACTTCCTCAAGTCTAAACGGCAGACTACCATCTCTATGAGTACAAAGACCCTGTTTCTTTATAATGCTATCTCTGGCACCTGAAACAATAATTGACACATGATTATTAAATGAAGAAATAAACTTTGTTTCATTTTCAAAATGTCCACAAATTTTATTAAGCAAATACTATATGCTCAGGACCAAAATAGTTGATGCAGGAATATTTTTAAAACAATTTCTACAATTTTAATACAAATAATTTATCTCAATTGAGAGTTTTTTTAATGGATCTGAAACAATGGCTGAAAAAAAAAAAGGAAAAATGTTGTCATTCATGCTATAAATGCTGAAGGACTTTTGTGTTTAAACTGTGGTTCTTAAACCAGCAACATCAGCATCACCAGAGGAGGGGTTAGACATGAGGACTTTTAGGACCTATTCCAGACCCATAAAAACAGAATCTGTATTTCATAAGAGCTTGAAGTTATTTGTATGCACATTAAAGTTTAAAAAAAATCCTGAAGGTTATAGAATAAAATATTTAATAGGGTTCCAAGAGGGTCAGGATAGACCTCATACAGAAGATACTCAGTGATGTGACATAATCATATAATCATTAAGAACAATAGAAATGCTTCTGAACTGTGAGAACATTCTAAACATGAACTGAAACTGTACAAAATTGATAGTTTTTCTTGCATTTAATTTACATTAAGCTAAACAGTGTGTTTATACTCATGGGAAATAGAAAAATAATGACCCTTATTCCATACTTTTCATGATGCAACCATGTATTTTAATATCTTTAATATTCCCTTGTCTGAAACGTTTAAATTGATATGATTGGCAGTTAGACATTAATTTAAGATTTCATCAATTGCATTGTGCAATTTGTTGTGAAATTAATGAAGACCCTGCAATGTAAAGGAGATGATGATGACCTTAAGGTTGGCACATAAAAGTCAGGAACTTCAAGTTTTCTGGAACTTTCCATTGTCCATTAATCTTTCAAGATCATTTTCTAGATGCAAGTAGCATTACACTTCTATTTGTTCATTTGTTTCAGAGAGTTGAATCACAACAGTTAGAGGAAGGCAGATCTAGATCAATTCACAGTAGCTAAGTGTTATTTTTGAACTGTTCTTATTTCTATATTCATATTATCTTTTAACAGATTGAATATTTTTCACAAATGATCTTAAAGCCATTGGCCATTTAGAAATCTCTGCTCACTTGTTTAAAGACAACACAAGTTGTTAAAAATAATTTAACTAGTTATTTGCTAAACAGACTTGCATGCTAGTTTAGCTACATAGTGTGATGACTTAGCACTTCATAAAGCCAATGTCAACTTTCACATGCTAATTTTGTACAATAATGAGTAGATAACACAAAATCAAGAATTCAAAATCTCTTTTGTATGTGTCATTAAAATTCGGAAAATGATTTTTGGAGCGTTGTATGCCTTTCCAAACTGCTTTTGTAAAGCTGTACTAAAATGAAAATTTAATTTCAAATTAATGTTATAGTTTAGTGGTTACTGGAAATGTATATAGAGGGCCTGGATAAATAGGATAGAATATGTAATTTGGGATAAAAAAATGGGAGCCATTTTAATAGCAATTATAATAATTTTATCATTACATTAAGTTCATGTATGTTTATAGATTTAAAATAATCTCAAACATAAGATTTTATTGATAGAAATCACACTGATATAAGGATATTAATCTTAGAAAGATTCTGTAAGAATATTAATCTTAGAAAAGATGCTATAGTTCCTGTGTATGCTTCATACTTGGAAAGAAAATGATTACATAATAAAGACATTTTAAATAAGATGTCCCGAATTTTTAATAATGTTTCAGGTTTTCTTATTTATCATATCAGCTTTTTTGCAGAATACAATTTTAAAGTTTAGCTTTTGCTATTATAAATTAAGAATGCTTTGTTATGGTTTTTCTCTATACAATGAGTTTATAACAGATATTAATGCTGAGATTTGGGGAATTTTTAAATGAGACACATATTTTAGATTTCTACTCTCAATCTTTGATATTATATCGTTAAAATTACTTCTTAATTAACTACTTTACATGACATAGAATTGCATTTAAACTCTGGCACTTTAACTCTCTGCTAAAATATTATATTGATATAGCAGGCATTAACTTTCTAAGCATTCATCAAGTAATTCACATTCCTTTAGTTGATATTAAATTATATTATAATGCCATAATAACAGAAGTAATGTTAATAATTAATCATGAATTATATAAATTAGAAGCTACAACAAGAAATACATCTTATTTTAATATAAGCTTTCTTAAAGCTAAACTCAGAATGAAAATCAAATTGGACATAGCAATATAAATTATCTTGACTTCTTTCCTTTTTTGGAATTTATAAATTTAAAGTGTAATGGCTTTACATCCTTGTAAAACTATGTGGGCTCTCCTCTCTACATACTCTAATATCAGTTATGCCACAGAACTGAGAGGAAGGCTCTGATATCCCAGAATCTAACCATTAAAAATGAAAAGAAAAACAAACAGAAGAAGCCCCTTTGGGAAGCAAAATGTGGAAGATAAGTGGTAACTTAGAAAAGGAGATGTTACTGATGGAAACACTTCTGTCCTTCTCTGTTGTTTCATTCCACATTTTCCCATGTAAATCATTGCCTATCTTATTGTCTAATTGTAGGTTAAGAAAGCAGGAATGCCAGAAAGTGATAGCTAAGTTGGCAGAGAAACATCAGGGCATCCTTGAATCCCAGAGCCACTACAATAAAGATGAACTGGCCCAAACTTGAGAATTTGTTCTTCTCCATCCTCCATGAGGTTGAAACAAAGCTCTATTCTGTATCATTTATCTGAAGCACTCTTGTTGCCCTATTTCCTAAAGATCAAGAACAGACTCATGCTATGCCATAGGGTTCAGTATTTTCCCAGTGACAACACTGTTGGTGACAAAAGCTTAAAATTGCAAGTAAATATGAACTGAATGTTGGAAATAGTAAGTCACCAGGGAAATCTGATACACCATGAAGGGCAAACAAGAAATTTAATGGCAAATAACACAGTCTCCTATGAAACAGAGTTTGGGGCAAAACTTACTTTCTAATATTTTGTAATGTGCAATGCAATGTGAGTGATGGAAAGGGAAGTTAAGGCAGGGAAGTGCAGGAAAAACTATGTGCATTACCACGTCGGCCAGTGCTTTATACCAAACCATGATAATATTTACCCTTTAAAAGTTCCCTCTCTACTAGGAAGACAAAAATGGCATTTTATGTCTCTAATGTGAGTGTCAGCTCAGACCTCACATCAAACAGTCCTTAAAATGTTTTCATATTCAAATGGATGCAGATATCGATATTGATGGACATATTAGAAAATGCATTTTAAATAGTCGTGATAGCCCCTCTAAGGGTGAAAAAATGAGTACTTTCTATATATATTTATACACATACATATATAAATACACACATATATACCTCTTGCTTAAGTATACACACATACACATATATCTTGCTTAAGTATATATATATCTTCAGTGTGTGTGTGTAAACACACAGGACCACCTACACAATTTGTGATGCCCTGAGCAAAATGAAAATGTAGGGTACCTTATTTAAGGAAAAAGGTGGCACTAAACAGAATTTTCTTGCCTTCTGCACTCTAGATCTTTACTTGTCATGGTGGTTATTTGCTATATAATGCCATTCAAAATAAAGAAAAAGTAAAAATTAAAAATTTTAGATGGATGTTGCCATACATTTTTGTACTGTGCAATGACAGCTTCAAATTCCGATATAAGACAATTTAACTCATGTGAAATCTCTAAAATTACACTTCATTTTTTTTTAAGATGGAGTCTGTCTCTTCCCCCCCCCCAGGATGGAATACAATTATGTGATCTCAGCTCACTGCAACCTCCACCTCCCTGGTTCAAGTGATTCTCCTGCCTCAGCTTCCAGAGTAGCTGGGATTAAAGGTGCATGCTGCCATGCCTGGCTAATTTTTTTATTTTAGTAGAGATGGGGTTCCACTGTGTTGCCCAGGCTGGTCTCAAACTCCTGAGCTCAGGCAATCTGCCCACCTCAGCCTTCCAAAGTGCTGACATTACAAGGCATGAGCCACTGCACCCGGCCAAAATTATACTCGTTTATAGCTCATACACGCATATGTTTCTGTTTTGCTAGAACACTATAAATATTGCACAAAACACATTTGATTTTTATTTTACTTTTTTATGTGTGTACATTCTAATAACTAACTTTGATTTACTGCTGAAGAAAAAAGTACTAAAAGAAGTTACTGTTGTGTAGGAATGCTTATAATTTTTTGCACATTGATTTTGATCTCCTGAGACTTTGCTGAAGTTGCTTATCAGCATAGAAGTTTTTGGGCTGAGACAATGGAGTTTTCTAAACATAGAATCATGTCATCTGGAAACAGAGACAATTTGACTTCCTCGTTTCCTAATTGAATATGATTTGTTTCTTTCTCTTGCCTAATTGCTGTGGCAGGAACTTCCAATACTATGTTAAATAGGAGTGGTGTGAGAGAGGGCAATCATCTGATCTTCAGTAAACCTGACAGAGACAAGCGATGGAGAAAAGGATCCCTATTTAATAAACAGTGCTGGGAAAAATGGGTAGCCATACACAGAAAATTGAAACTGGACCTCTTTCTTGCACCTTATACAAAAATTAACTCAAGATGAATTAAAGACTTAAATGTAAAAACCCAAACCATAAAAACCCTAGAAGAAAACCTAGGCAATACCATTCAGGACATAGGCATGGGCAAAGACTTCATGAATAAAACACTGAAAGCAATTGCAACAGAAGCCAAAATTGACAAATGGGATCTAATTAAACTAAGAAGCTTTTGCACAGTAAAAGAAACTATCATCAGAGTGAACAGGCAATCTACAGAATGGTAGAACACTTTGGCAATTTATCCATCTGACAAAGGTCCAATATCCAGAATCTACAAGAAACTGAAATTTACAAGAAAGCAAACACCATCAAAAAGTGGGCAAAGGATATGAACAGACACTTCTGAAAAGAAGACATTTATGCAGCCAACAAACATGAAAAAAAAAGCCAATCCTCACTGATCATTAGAGAAATGCAAATCAAAACCACAATGAGATACCAACTCATGTGAGTCAGAATGGCAATTATTTAAGTCAAGAAACAATAGATACTGGTGAGGCTGTGGAGAAATGGGAACACTTTTACACCATTAGTGGGAATGTAAATTAGTTCAACCATTGTGGAAGACAGTGTGGCATTTCCTCAAGGATCTAGAACAAGAAATACCACTTGACCTAGCAATCTTGTTACTGGGCATATACCTAAAGGAATATAAGTCATTCTACTATAAAGATACATGCACACATATGTTTATTGCAGCACTACTTACAATAGTAAAGATTTGGAACCAACCCAAATGCCCATCAATGACGTACTGGATAAAGAAAATGTGGTACATATACACCATGAAAAACTGCATCCATAAAAAAGAATGAGATTTTGTCCTTTGCAGGGACATGAATGAAGCAGGAAGCCATTATCTTTAGCAAATTAACACAGAAACAGAAAACCAAACACTGCATGTTCTCACTCACAAGTGGAAATTGAACAGTGAGAACACATGGACTTGGAGGGGAATAATGCACACTGGAGCCTGTTGAGGGGTGGGAGGGGAAAGGAGAAGGAGAGCATTAGGACCGATATCTAATGCATGCAGGGCTTACAACCTACATGATGGGTTGACAGATGCAGCAAACCACAATGACACACGTATACCTATGCAACAAACAGTGTGTTCTGCACCACATGTATCCTGGAACTTAAGTAAAACAAACAACAACAACAACAACAAAAAAAAACAGAAGAAATGCATTACTTACAGATTCCAGATAAGTTGGGGGTGTCAATAGGAGGCCAATGGGAAGTCTAGAGGTGACAGGGAGCTCAACCAGCAGGTGGGTGGAAGAGAAACAGAGAGAAATAGGGACAGAGACAGGCAGAGAGAGTGAGGAGGATCTCTGGGACTATACCTTTCTTAAGGTTCTCAGGCTTTCTCGCAGGAGTTGAGGATTGGCTAGTTCGAGAAAAACATGCCAGAAGGGTGGAACTCATTTATGTAACTCTGGTGTTGATGGTTAGGTTTATCATCGTCAGCAGCTGTGGGAGATGTCAGATTCTGCTGTCAGTAAGATGAGAAACAAGTGGGTTGTATCAAAAACAACTACGAGGTGAGGGGAAGTTTTAACCAGGGTATTACTGGGTTTTGAAACAACTTATGTCAGGCCTAGAAATGGATGCCAAAGCAGTACCTATATTAAACAAATTTATGACACACCATGTCTGGCTGAGTCGGCTTGTCAAAATGGTCACTGATCCATCTCTCTAGCTTCAGACTCTCACCATCATTTAACTGGTGTCATCTTTATTTTGTCTTCAGCAGTTCTTTACTGACTCTGCATTTTGGACCTTAAGAGTCACCATGTCTTTAGAATAGTACTTCTCTAAGCGGACTCAGATCTGCTAGGGCAGCATCACCTGCGACTAGTTAGACATGCAAATTCTCTAATCTCTCCATAGGTCTACTGAATAAGAAACTACTGGAGTGGGCCCTGTGAATCTATGGTTTAACCAACATCCAGGTTATTCTAATGTGCACTGAACTTTGAAAAGCACTGCTCTAAAATAAAGTTTCATAGCACTGTTCAAGTTTTAGATTATCTTTAAAAAGCAAGTTCTGATAGTTGTGGGGGATAAAACGACAACTACAACTTATGTGTTCTAAAGCTGTTTTGAAAAATAAACCTTGTAAATGAGACATATTGGCGATGATCAGGTGAAACAGAAGTCACTGGAATAATACCAATTCAGAAATTCAATTGTAACATATTCTTACTTTTTGTGATTATTGTAATTTGTGAACTTTGTCTCTAAGCCAATTAACTTTAATATGAAAACAGTAAAATAAAAATAAGGAAAAATGATATTTGCTTTTAGGCAAAATATGTAAAGTAACACCATAATATATTAATATTATAATCAAATATATATTGGACTCTAGAAAAGTTTTTAAATCTTCAACAAAATGTCCTAAAAAATAAAAAAGAAAAGTTAACTTCCCATGTGCTTCGAGGTTTTGCCATCTGGCCTTTTCACCAGCTCCTTAAAACTCTGTACCACATGCCTTTAGATGCATCACTTCACTTGAATCCAGAAATCAGGAAAAATCAGAAACTATTAGCATGCTGACAGTCCATCTTGGGCACTAAGCAATGTGGCTATAATGAATCTCTCACTTTAAAGGCAGCTGAAATGATGAAGCAATTAGTCAAGGGTCTCAGCAAAACCATGGCCAAGTGGATCTGATTATTTAGAGTAGGCTGAATTAAATAACCTGCCAAAGCAAGATTTCAAATAGAGGACAATGAATATACTGAGATAAATAAAAGAATATTGGAAACATGAAATGATAGCAGGCAGTTATAAAAATGAACACATGGGAGATACTGATTTGGAGAAGTGTAAATGCTAAATTAATAAAAAATGGATGAGTTGACAGACACATAAGAAATACTAAATACAGTTTTTCAGTCGAAAGAGAAGTACACTAGTGTGCAAAAAGAAAACATTTGAAGGTATAAAGCTACTAGTAAAAGTGAGTAGACAGACAAACTCAGAATATTCTAATGATGTAATTGTGTTTCATCTACTCATATGCCTAACATTAAGAGAAAAAGGCAAATCTATATTTAAAAAAACCCCACAACCATAGCAACTTGTTAAGAGACAGACAAAATTTAAAAATGTAAAGTGAGACTACAAAAGTTGAAATAGGCAGATGGGGTTTTAGTATAGATTTTTTTTTTTTTAGTTTTTCCTTTGTTTTTTTTCTTTGTGATCACAGATAAGGTCTCATCTGTTTAAAATGAGTTGTTATAGATATAATTTTTTTAAGTCTCATGGTAATCAAAGCAAAAACATATAATAGATACACTAAAAATAAAAAGTAACAAATTAAAACATACTACCAGAGAAAATCCCTTAACAAAAAAGAGAACATAAGAAAGGAAGAGAGGAGTTGTAAAACAACTGAAAAACAACTAACAGAATGATAATAGTATGTAATTATCTATAATAATAACATTAAGTGTAAATGGACTACATTTTCCAATTAAGAGACATAAATTGGCTGAACGGATATTTTAAAAAGACCCAAGTATATGCTGCCTACAAGGAATTCACTTCACCTATAACAACACACATAGGCTAAAACTGAAGAGATGGATGAAATCCTCCAGGCAAAAGGAACTACAAAAGAATGGGAGTAGCCGTATGTATATTAGGTGTATTAGTCCACTTACACACTGCTATAAAGAACTACCTGAGACTGGGTATTTTATATTTAAAAAAAAGTTTAATTGACTCACAGTTCCACAGGCTTAAAAGGAATCATGACTGGAAGGCCTCAGGAAACTTCAATCATGGTAGAAGGTGAAGGGGAAATAAGCATGTCTAATGACAGTGTGGCAGGAGAGAGACAGAGCAAAAAGGAAAATGCCACACACTTGTGAACCATCAGATCTCATGAGAACTCACTCATTATCATGATAACAGCAAGAAGGAAATCCACCCCCATGATCCAATCATCTCCCACCTGGCCCCTCATCCAATTTAACATGAGATTTGGGTGGGGACACAAATTCAAACCATATCATTCCATCCTGGCCCTTCACAAACCTCATGTACTTCTCAGATTGCAAAATAAAATGATCCCTTCTCAACAGTGTCTCAGTCTTAACTCATTTCAGCATTAATTTAAAAGTCTAAGTCCAATATCCCATCTGAGACAAGGTAATTCCCTTTTGCCTATGATCTTGTAAAATAAAAAACAAGTTAGTTCCTTTGAAGATACAGGGGAGTTCAGGAATCAGGTAAATATTCCCATTACAAAAGGAAGAAATTACAAAAGGAACAAAACAAATGGGCTAGAGGCCAGGACTCATGCAACTCCAAAACCCAGCAGAGCACTCATTAAATCTTAAAACTCCAAAATAAACTTCTTTGACTCCATCTCTCACATCCAGGGCACACTGAACGCAAAGAGTGGGCTTCCATATACTTGGGCAGCTCTGCCACTGTGT
The DNA here is from genome assembly GCA_036589455.1 of Ateles fusciceps. NCBI lineage: Eukaryota > Metazoa > Chordata > Mammalia > Primates > Atelidae > Ateles > Ateles fusciceps. Next base: position 3,791,743 of record JAZHEH010001685.1, on the reverse strand, counting down.
CTCTGCAGGGCTCAGCTCCCCTGGCTGCTCTCAAGGGCTGGCATTGAATGCCTGCAACTTTTCTCAGGTGCACAATGCATGCTGTCAGTGGATCTAGCATTCTGGTGTCCGGAGAATGGTAGCCCTCTTCTCACAGCTCCACTAGGCAGTGCTCCAGTGGGGACTGTGTGTGGAGGCTCCAATGCCACATTTTCCTCTGTACTGCCCTAATAAAAGTTCTCCATGAGAGCTCTGCCCCTGAAGCCAATTTCTGCCTGGACATCCAGACATTTCCACACATACTCTGAAATCTAGCCAGAGACTCCCCATCTCTTGCCTTCTTCACAACCACAGGCCCAACACCACATGAAAGTCACCAAGGTTTGGGGCTTGCACCCTTTGAAGCAACAGTCCAGGCTATACCATGGCCACTTTTAGCTGCAACTGAAGCTGGAGCAGCTGTGATGCAGGGCACCATGTCCTGAAGCTGCACAGTGCAGCTGGGTCCTAGACCTGACCCACAAAACTATTTTTCTGTCCTAGGCTTTCAGGCCTGTGATGGGAATGGCTGCCATGAAGATCTCTAAAATGCCATGAAGATATTTTCCCCATTGTTTAGGCTGTTAAAATTCAGCTGCTCATTATTTATGCAAACATCTGCATCAGGCTTGAATTTCTCCCCCAGAAAATGGATTTTTCTTTTCTACTGCATGGTCTGGCTGCATATATTTCAACTTTATATGCTCTGCTTCCCTTTTAAATACATGTTCCAATTTCAGACCATCTCTTTTTCACACATATGAGCATACACTTTTAGAAACAGGCAGATCTCGTCTTGAATGCTTTGCTGCTTAGAAGTTTCTTTCACCAGATTCCCTAAATTATCTCTCTCAAGTTCAAAGTTCCACAGATTTTTAGGGCAGTGGCAAAATATCACCAGTCTCTTTGCTAAAGCATAGTAAGAGTCACCTTTGCTCCTGTTCCCAACAAGTTCCTCATCTCCATCTGAGACCACCTCAGCTGGACTTTTTGGTCAAAACCATTCAACAAGTCTCTAGGAAGCTCCAAACTGTTTCAACATCTGGCCATTATCCAATTTCAAAGTCACTTCCATGTTTTCAGGTATCTTTATAGCAATGCCCCAATTCTGGTACCAATTCTCTATATTAGTCCATTTTCAAACTGCTATCAAACTGTATCTAAGACTCAGTAATTTTTGAAGAAAAGAGGTTTAATTCACTCATAGTTCCACAGGCTTAACAGGAAACATAATTGGGAGGCCTCAGGAAGTTAAAATCATGGAGGAAGATAAGAGGGAAGCAAGCACATCTTACCATGACAGAGCAAGAAAGAGAGCACAGAGGATGAAGTACCACACACTTTTAAACCATCAGATCTCCTAAAAACTCACTCTCTGAGAACAACGAGGAGGAAATCCACCCCTATGATCCAATCATCTCCTACCAGGCCCCTCTTTCAATTCAACATGAGATTGGGACAGGGACACAAATACAAACCTCATAATTAAGTAAAATAGATTACAAGTCAAAGACAATGAAAGAGACAATGAGAGTCACCAAAACAATGATAAATGGGTCAATTCAGCAAGATGATATAACAAGCATAAATTTACATAAACTCAATAGCAGAGCACCCAAATAATTAAAACAAGCATTACTAGATCTAAAGGGAAAAAAAAAGGCTGCAATACAGTAATAGTAGGGGAATTCAAAACCCCACAGTCATTAATAGTTTATCTTTACAGAAATTCAGTGAAGAAGCACTGGAGTTAAACCATACACTAAACCACATGAACCTGTCTTTTATGAAACATTTCAACCAATAGCTTCAGAATGCATATTTTTCTCATTAGCATAGAAAACATTATTCAGAATAGACCATATGTTAAGTCACAAAACAAGTTTCAACAGATTTAAAAATATCAAAATTAAATCAAATATCTTCTTAGACCAAAATGTAATAACACTAGAAATCAATAACAAGATGAACTTTGGAAACTATACAAATACACGGAAACTGAAAAAAAGACAGTATGCTCCTGAACAACTATTGGGTCAAATAAGAAGTTAAAAAGAAAATTTAAAAAATTTATTTAAACAAATGAAAATGGAAACCCAATATACAAAAATTTATGAGATACAGAAAAAGCAGTAATAAGAGAGAAGTTTATAGCAGTAAATGTCTACATCAAAAAGTTGAAAGCCTGAAAATAAAAAACCTAATGATGTACGTCACAGATCTAGAACAGCAATTACAAACCAACCCAAAATTCGTGAAATAAAGTAAATAACAAAAGTCAGGGCAGAAATAATTAAACTTGAAAATTAAAAAGTACAAAAAATTGACAAAATAAAAAGTTATAGTTTTTTTGAAAATATAAACAAAATTGACAAACTACTAGCTACACTAGGAACAAGAGAGAAGATCCAAGTAAATAAAACCAGAAATGAAAAAAGAGACATAACAACTGATATGAAAGACATACAAATACTCATTAGAGCCTGTAATGAACAGCTGTATGCCAACACTTTGGAAAGCCTAAACAAATCAAAAATTTCTAGACATATGTCATCTACCAAGATTGCAGCATGAATAGAAAACCTCAGTAGACCAGTAATGAGTACCAAAATCAAAGTAGTAATAAGTCTCACGTGAGGAAAGGTCCAGTAAAATTTGGTGGCTTTACTGTTGAATTATACCAAACATTTCATGAAGAAGTATTACAAATTCTTTTTAAACTGAAAAAATTTAAAAGGAGTGGATATTTTCAAATTCATTCTAGGAGGCCAGCATTGCCCTAATATCAAAAGCAGTCAAGGACACAACAAAAGTAGCAAACTGTATACCAATATCCCTGATGTTTACACGTACAAACTTTCTTAACAACATATTAGCAAACTGAACACAACACATTAAAAATGTGGGATTCTTCTCAGGAATGCAAGGTTGTTCACCATATGCAAATTAATACACATGACACAGCACATTAACAGAATCAAGAGCAAAATCCATATGATGAATGATTTCAATAGATGTCAACAAAGCATTTGATAAATTTAACATATGTTTATGATAAAAACGCTTAACAAACTGAGTATAGAAGGAACATACCACAAAATAATAAAGGCCGTATATGATAAACACATAACTATATCATACTGAATGGGGAAAACTGGAAAGTCTTTCCTCTAAGATGTAGAACAAGATAAGGATATTCACCTTTTTGTAACTTTAATTAAATATAGCACTGGAAGTCTTAGCTGAAACAATTATGCAAGAGAAAGAAATAAAAGGCATAAAAATTGGAAAGAAATAAGTCAAAATATATTTGGTTGCAGATGATGTGATATGATATTTAGAAAAACCTAAACACCCTAGCAAAAAAGAATTAATGAATAAATTCGGCAAAGTTATTATATATAAATACACAAAACCAACATACAAAATCAGTAGCACTTTCACATGCTAACAGTGAATAATCTCAAAAACAAAATTCCTATAGTTTGGATATTTTTCAACTTCATGTTGAAATTAGATCCCCTATGTTGCATAAAGACTTTGGGTCATGGAGGTTGATCCCTCATGTGTCTTGGTGCTACCTTCATGGTAATGAATAAGTCTTGCTCTATTATTTTCAATGAAAGCTTGTTGTTAAAAACAACTTGACATTTTCACCCTTTCTCTCACTTCCTTGCTTACCATGTGATCTCTGCATAGGCCAGTTCCCCTTTACCTTCTACCATGAATAAATGAAGCTGGAGGCCCTCACCAGAAGCTATGTTGGCACTATAGTTTTTATTCAACCTGTGGAACTCTGAGCCAAATAAACGTTTTTTTTCTTTTCTTTTTTTTTTTTGTATAAGTGTCTCAGCCTCAGATGTTTCTTTATAGAAACACAAATGAACTATTACAGAAAACTGGTAACAAGGAGTGGGTCATTGCTATAAAGATACCTAAAAATGTGGAAGTAGCTTTGAAACTGGTTTAATGAGTAGACATCAGAAGAGTTTTGAAGACTCCGAAGAGCAGAAAAAGTTTGGAAATTCTTGAAGATTGTTTATGTGATTGTGATAAAAATTGTTGATAGAAATATAGACAGTAAAGGTCTTGCTGATGAGGTCTTGGATGGACATGAAGAATTCATTGGAAACTGAAGCCGAGGTCACACATGTTTTTCTGTAGCAAAGAACTTGGATGCAATGTGTTCGTGCCCTAGGGCTTTGTGGAGGGGAAAACTTATGACCTAGGGTATCTGTCAAAAGAAATTTCAAAGCAGCGAAACCTTCAAGAAGTTGTTTTGCTGCTTTTAATAACTTGTGATCAGATAAAGTAGGAAAGCAAAAGCATAAAGGTAAAATTTGTAATTAAAAAGGAAACAAAGTATAAAATATTAAAAAATGTGCAGCCCAGACATGTGCTAGGAAAGGAAAAGGCATTTTTCAGGAGAGGAGTTCAAGGGTATTGCACAGCATTTACTTGCTAGAGAGATTAGCCTGACTTAACGGGAGTCAGCTGCTAATGGTCAAGACAGTAGGGAGAAAGCTCTCAAGATAGTTCAGAAATCTCTTAGGCTGCTTCCCTTATCACTGTCCCAGAGGCCTAGGAAGACAACATAATTTGTGAGCCAGGTTGGGATGCCACTGACCTGTGCCATTTCAAGACAGTGCCCCATGCATCCTGGCCATTCTGGCTCCAGCCACAGATAACAGGGTTCCAGGTACTGTTTGGACTGCCATTCCAGAGACCATAAGCCATAAGCCTTTGAGGCTTCCATTTGATGTTAAGACTGCATGTACCCAGAATGCAAGAGGTGCTTGTTTCATGGTGGAGAATTGACAGCTTCTGCCAAGATTTCAGAAGATATATTGGAATATCTGAGTGACCAACCATAAGCTTATTACAGGGCAGAGCCTCCACAGATAGATTCTACTAGGGCAATACCAAGCAGAAATGTGGGGTTGGAGCCCCTATAGGTAGTCTTCATCTAAGCACTACCCAGTGGAGCTGAGGAGCAGGACAACCACCCTCCAGACCCCAGAATTATACAGCCACCGGCAAACATGCAATTTCAGCCTCATGAGAGCAATTATGTGTGCCATGCCCAGCAAAGCCATAAAGACAGGACTTCTCAAGCGTTGGAAGCCCACTTCTTACACCAGCGTGCCCAGGATATGTGATATGGAGCCATTTTGGAGCTTTAAGGTTGAATGTCTGCCCACTTGGGTTTCAGACTTGCATGGGGTCTGTTATCCCTTTCTTTGGATGATTTCACCATTTTGGACTGGGAATGTTTACCCAATGACAGTACAACTATTGTACCTTGAAAGCAAATAACTTCTTTTTCATTTTGCAAGTTCATAACAAGAAAGAATTGCCTTGATCTCAGATGAGACTTTGGGCTTCTGAGTTGATGCTGGAACAAGTTAAGACTTTTGGGGACTACTTGGATGAAATGATTGTATTTTGTATGTTTAATAAACATTACTTTTAGGGAACTATGGGTGTAATACTGTAGTTTAAGTGTTTTCTCCCCCAAACCTCATGTTGAAATTTGAACCTCATTGTTGAAGATGGGGCCTAATGAGAGGTGTTTGTTTCATGGGGCAGAAACCTCATACATGGCTTAGTGCTGTCCTGTAGTAATAATTGAGTTTTTGTTCTTCTAGTTCCTATGAGAGCTGGTTTTTAAAAAGAGCCTGGTACATCCTCTCTTTCCCATTTACTTCCTGTCTTGCCATATGATCTCTGCACACAATAGTTCTCTTTGCCGTCCAAAATCAGTAGAAGCAGTCTAAAGCCTTCAGCAACAAAGCTGTTGGTGGTATGCTTCTTATACAGCCTGCAGCACTGTGAGCCAAATAAACTTATTTTCTTTATAAATTATCCAGCCTCTGGTATGACTTTACAGAAACACAAATGGACCAAGACAGAAATCAAGGGCACAATCTCATTTACAATAGCTATAAAAATAATATACCTAGGAATAAATATAACCAGTTAAGTGAAAGACCTCTAAAATAGAATTTTAAAACACTGATGAAAGACATTGAAGACAACGCAAAAGAAGAAAAGATATCCCATTCTTTGCACTGGAGGAATTAATATTACTAAAATATAAACATCACCCAAAACAAATTATAAATTGAGTGCAATATCTATCAAAGTGTCAGTGACATTTTTTACAGAAATAGAAAAACCAATACTAAAACTCACACACACAAAAACAAACAGCCAAAGAAACCCTGAGCAAAAAGAGTGAAGCTGGAGGCATGGCACTACCTGACTTCAAAGTATACCCTAAAGCCATGGTAACCAAAAGAGCAAAGGGGTGGCATAAAACAGAAACTTAGACCAATAGCACAGAACAGATAACCCAGAATTACATCTATATATTTACATCCAACTCATTTTTGACAAAGAGCTCAAGAACATACATTGGGTAAATGGCAGTCTCTTCAATAAGTGGTGCTGGAAAAACTGAATAATCATAGGTGAAAGAATAAAACTAGACCCCTATCTCTCACCATATACAAATATTAAATCACAGTGATTAATGACTTACATCTAAGACCTGAAACTATGAAACTGCTAGAAGAGGACATGGAGAAATGCTTCAGTACATTGATCTGGACAGAGATTGTTTTGGCCAATACTCCCAGAGCACAGGAAACAAAAGAAAAATTAGTAGACAAATGGGATTACATCAAGCTAGAAAGTCTCTGCACCACAAAGAAAACAATCAACAAAGTGAAGAGAATGAGAGTAAACTGAATAACCTACAGAATGAGATAATTCATTCACAAACTATCCATCTGCAAAGAGATTAATAACCAGGATATATAGAAAATTCAAACAACTCCATAGCATAAAAAAGGAATTAAAATGGGCTAAAGATCTAAACAGACATTTCTGAAAGGAACATATGCAAATAGCTAATGGGTATATAAAAATTCCATAACATCACTAATCATCAGGGAAATGTGAATGAAAATCATAATAAAATATTATCTCATCCAAACTATACTAGCTTTTTATCAAAAAGACAAAAAATAACTGAAATTTGTGAGGCTGTGGAGGGAGGAGAATCTTGGTATACTATTGGTAGAAATGTAAATTAATACATTCACTATAAAACAGTATGGAGATCCCTCAAATAACTAAAAATAGAACTACCATATTATTTAGGAATCTCACTGCTGCATATGTATCCAGAAGAAAGGAAGTAAATATATCCATCCACATTTTCATATCTGTTGCTACACTATTCACAACAGTTAAGATGTGGATTCAGCCCAAGCATCTGTCAGTATCTGAATGAGTAAAGAAAATGTGGTACATATACACAATGAGATATTATTCAGCCATAAAATAGAATGAAATCTTGATACTCACAACAACATGGATAGAACTGGAGGTCATTATGTTGTGTAAAATAAACCAGGAACACAAAAGCAAATGTTACATATTCTCACTCACATGTGGGAGCTGAAAAAGTGGATCTCCTAGAGACAGAGAGTAGACTGATGGTTATCAGAGGCTGGGAAGTCTAACAGGGAGAGGAAATAAAGAGAAGTTGATTAATGACTACTAAATTACAGTTAGACCAAATGAATAGTTAACAATAATTGATTTTACATTTCAAAAAAGCTATAATAGAAGAGAACTTGAATGTTCTTAATATAAAGAAAAGATAAATATTTGAGGTCATGGATATCCCAGTTACCTTGACTTGAATATTACACATTATATACATGTACCAAAATATCACGTTCCCCCCAAAATATATACAACTACAGTTGACCCATGAACAACAAGGGTTTGAACTGCATGCATTCACTTATAAATGAGTTTTCTTCTGCCTCTGCCACCTGAGACATCAAGGTCAATCCTTTCTTTTTCTCCTCTTCCTCAGCCTATTTATTGTGAAGATATTGAGGATGAAGACCTTATGACAATCTACTTCCACTTAATGAATATCTATGGAGAGAATAATATATTACTATTCATTAAGTGGAAGAAGATTGTCATAATAATATTCTTAATAATACTGTCTTTTCCCTTGGTTACTTTGTTGTAAGAAAAAAGTATATAATATATACAACATAGAAAATATATGCTAATTACTGTTTATGCCATTAGTAGGGCTTCTGGTCAACAGTAACCTATTAGTAGTTAAATTATTGTGAAGTCAAATGTTATACTCAGATTTTCGACTCCATGGGATATTGGTGCTCCTAACTCCTGCATTGTTCAAAGGTCAACTGTTTTATGTATCAATAAAAAAAATGAATGGGTTTTAAAAGTCTAAAATATAAAGTTTCAGATGAATATTAATTCATATAGTTAAGTGGGAAATAATCATTAAGATAAAGTTAAATGGGTAATACACATAAAAATTGAGAAAAAATCAACACACATGGAGGCTAGATATTAGAGGATAAATATCTCTATTGACAAAAGAAAAAGTAAATAACGGAAGAATAGGCTTTTGTGTCACTTGGGCAAAATAGTTAAGACTAATAAAACAAAAAGATAAATCTTCTTAAAAATTGAAAATCAGGCAAAAGAATAAGGAATCATTAGACTATAATAAAGGTGAAAATGGGGACCCAGAAAAACAGAGAAATATATTGAAGTTACAGTTTTTTTGAAAGCACCTGTCAAAACTGGTCATATTGATTTGAAGATTCACAGACTTGTGGAGCATGGATAACAGATCTTTAGAAGCCTGAGATATTGCGGACTTCCAGGAATTTAGGCTAAGTGTCTTTTATCACTCTAGTCAAATTGTTGTCATTTTTTTAAATTTATATTTTCTATTTTTTTATTACTAATTTATATAGTCTTATTTCATTGGTTAGATTATGTATACTTTGGAAATATATTGAATACTTTTTACATGAATATATAGTCTATTTTTATAAATATTCCAACTGCTTTTCATGAATATTCCTCTTTTTTAAAAGGAGGTTTATTCCCTAACATTGGTGTTCAAAACTGGATACATATCTTTAATAACTACCTTTAAATTCCATCTTTTAGGATTCTTTTAGCTTTTCTTAAAAAAATGAAGTATATTTTAAGATCCCCCACTTTGATAACTCTATCTTCATTGTATATTTTAGCTTTTACAATTATAAACTGTACTTCTTCATCTTGTTTAATAATTGTTTTGCTTAAATTCAGCCTTGCCAGATATTATGTTTGACACCCATGCCTTCACTTAGCCTGTGAGTACCCGAGATTTATTTGTCATCCTGTGCTTTTAGCCTTTTTGAATGCTTTTAAGTACGTCCCCTTTCTACAGCAGAGGGATGGGCTTTGCTTTTTGCGCCATCTGAAAACTTTTTTCCTTTAAAAAGCTGAGAGAAGTAGAGTTACATGTTTTGATAAGATAAATTTGTTTGGTGTTTCTTCTGTCAATTATCTCATTTTTTCTCTTATGTTATATTTACTATTTGTGTTTTCTACTGTGTTGTCTGCCTTCTTTATATTTGAACTTTTTGCTGTTTGTATTTCTTTGAGAACTTGTTAAGTTTTTGTTGTTGTTCTTGCTGTTGTTGTTCTAGTGAGCATAATTACGCTAATATATTTATATAATTCCCTTAGTTTCTGTCCCTTTTACCCAGGAGTCTACTACATGATGTCTCCATGTAAAATCTTATTACTTTTCATTTCTTACTTGTATATTAACAATGCAATTATACTTTGTTCTCTCTTCAGAATTTTTAGGTTGTGTTATTTTCACTTTGTCACAGTACATGACATGTGTACATTGTTCCTGCACATTTATATCCACTTTTGTTATATTTTTAGCTCTGCAATTTAATTTATTCAATGCTTTATAGAAGTCACTTTGCCAACATTTCCTCCATTCATATCTAGAGTAAATAAATTTTGACGTTAATAAGATTAGTAAGGTAAAGCTCATTAACACAAAATTAATATTGGATGTTTAAAACTTATTTTACATAGCCTTTCCTCTTGAAGGAAAGTTCAGTTTGATGTTAAAAAAAACACTTGAACAACATTTTCAAGTGTGCTTAGATTTGATAATTATACATGTTATAATTTTATATGTATCCACGAGATAATAAGAATAGAATTTTCCATTAACATATAAATAAAGGCTTAAAAATGAAATGACAAATAATTACTCCAAAATAAGGCAAGACGATGAATGGAAACAGGAACTGGTAAGGATGGCAACAGTACATTACAGGATGAAATAAAATATTGATACTTTCTTTTCTTTTTTTTTTTTTAATGGCTGGGGAGGCCTCAGGAAGCTTATAACCATGACCAAAGGCGAAGGAGAAGCAAGGCATCTCTTACATAGCAGTAGGAGAGAGAGGGGAAAGGGAACTGCTAGGCGCTTTAAAACCATCTGTTCTCATAAGAACTCACTCACTATCACAAGAACAGGATGGCGGAAACTGCTCCCATGATACAATCCCCTCACACCAGCTCCCTTGACACATAAGGATTACAATTCAAGATGCTATTTGGACAGGGACATAGAGACAAATCATATCAGAGACAAATTTCCCACAGAATAAATGTGGTGAGGTGGTCAAGCCAGAGAAATCCTGTGTTGAATTTCTAGCCATTAGCCATTTGTATCTGTAGGCTGGTGGACTTGGAAAACATGGGTTCTACAGACATTCCAAATTCATGTGGCTATGGAGAAGCCTCAAAGTAGGTATCTGAAAGACCACTTATTTTTTTTTTCTTGCTCTATTGCCCAGGCTAGAATGCAGTCTAAAAATGGATATTGAAAAGCTCTTTTATACTAATAACTGTGGTGTACAATGATAGACTGGACAAAGAAAATGTGGTACATATACATCATGGAATACTACGCAGCCAAAAAAAATGATGAGTTCGTGTCCTTTGAAGGGACTTGGATGAATCTGGAAACCATCATTCTCAGCAAACTGACCCAAGAACAGAAAACCAAGCACCGTATGTTCTCACTCATAGGTGGGTGTTGCACAACGAGAACACGTGGACTCGGGGGAGGAGCATCACACACAGGGGACAGTTGAGGGGGAAAGGGGAGAGACAATGGGGGTGGGGAGGGAGGGGAGGGTGGGGAGGGATAACATGGGGGAGAAATGCCAGACATAGTATGCACCTAAAGTAAAATAAATAAATTATTTAAAAAAGTATTCAAATCTTTCAAAAGTTAATGAAATTATAATGATATTATATACAACTACCATGAAAAACGTAGTATATCTGCATCAATAATTGCAATATAGCCTTCTGAATTTACATGTCTCTAATTACATGACCACAATACAAAAAATAATAACAGAAAAAAATAAATATTAATAATTACAGTGAAAAATATTAACTCACAATTCTCAGTAATGGATAGGGAAGTGAGACAAAAATGATCAAGGAGACAATATTTGAAATAAACTTGAGTCATATACTTCTGGAGCAGAAAGCAAGGTTGGTACATTTCAAAAGTTTTGAATTCATACAGAACGTTTTCTGACCTCATGAGAATCAAGTCAGAAAGCACTAAGAACAACAAAAATCACAAAATACCCCAATGCTCAAAAACTGTCCAAGAGGAGCCTTCTGGGAATTAAAGGTCATGGTGTGCCCTGAACACAGTATATGATTAACTGAATTCTGTCCAAATATGAAGAAACAGGAGAGGGCAAGTAAAGGGAGACGACAAAGTATACATCACTCAAAGTGGTTACAACATTGGTGAGAAATATAATTAAACAGGAAGGATAAATTCTGCTCCCCAAAACTTTATCTCTATTTCAGGTTGTGTTCTTTGCTTTGCTTATTTCCCCCTTAACTTCCATAATTTTTTTTTTTTTTTTTTTTTTTTGAGACAGAGTCTCACTCCGTCACCAGGCGCCAGGCTGGAGTGCAGTGGTGCGACCTCGGCTCACTGCAACCTCCGCCGCCCGGGTTCAAGCAATTCTCCTGCCTCAGCCTCCCGAGTAACTGGGACTACAGGCGCGCGCCACCACGCCCAGCTAATTTTTTTGTATTTTTAGTAAAGACGGGGTTTCACCATGTTGACCAGGATGGTCTCGATCTCTTGACCTCGTGATCCGTCCTCCTTGGCCTCCCAAAGTGCTGGGATTACAGGCGTGAGCCACCGCGCCCGGCTAACTTCCATAATTTTTAATACATGTATTTACTTTGAATTTTCTATTTTTAATTTTTGTGGGTACATACTAAGTGTATGTATTTACAGAGTACATGAGATATCTTGATATAGGCATACAATGGCTAATAACCATATCAGGGTAAATAGAGTACCCATCACTTGAAGCATTTATTGCTTGTGTTATAAATAATCCAATTATACTATTTTATGTATTTTAAAATGAATGAAAAATTATTGTCGAACTGTAGTCACCCTTTTGTGCTATAAAATACTAGATCTTATTCATTATATCTAACTACGTTTTTGCACTTCTATAATTTTGATAATTTCTACAGGCTTGTTGCTTGACAGGCAATGAGTTCAGACTGACTAGTTCAGAAAGATGCTAGAACCTGTCTGCATAAAGGCAGGATAGCTATGAAAAGTGTCGTCTTACTTGGTTGCTACGTTTTCCATGTGGCATCAATGCCCACTTACGTGGTAGATACCACACCAGGACCGTACTAGGCCATTCTCCAACTGCTATTAAGAAACACCTGAGACTAAGTAATTTGTAAAGAAAAGAAGTTTAATTGGCTCACTGTTCTGCAGGCTGTACAGGAAGCATAGTGGCTTCTGTTTCTGAGGAGGCCTCAGGAAGCTTCCCATTATGGCGGAATGCAAAGGTGAAGCAATGTCTTACACTGTGGGAGCAGAAGCAAGAGAGAGAGGAGGAGTGTCACACACTTAAACAACTAGATCTCACGAGAACTCGTTAACTCTTGTGAGGACAGTACCAAGAGCAAAATTTGTCCCCATGATCCGCTCACCTCCCACCAGGCCCCACCTCCAATATTGAGGATTACAATTCAACGTGAGATTTGGTGGAGACACAAATCCAAACCACACCAAGGTCTGTTTCTCTCCTTTGATATTTTACCAGTGGGGACCTCAGCCCATAGGCTTGACACCTCTTCTAGTAGACCAATTATGATTTTTCTCAATCCCTAGATCTCCACAGTCTACCATATCTAGACATTCTCTTGTTTTCTCCCAGTAGTTGGCCTTTCTGGGTGAACTCTCTCCCAAAGTGACTAAAAGTGGTTCCTTCATTGAGAGCCACATCTAGCCCATCAGAGACAGACCCTGGACCTCTCCTGTTAGGGGAAATAGAGTGTACTTTCATATCTCTCAACTCTGCCACCAGCAGCTGCACTAGCCACACCTTTCTCTTTATACTTTTACAGGTGAGATTCAGATATATTCCCTATGACCCTCCCAATCCTGGGGGACTCTTAAACTTTTTAGATTATTCTCTGAAGTCCCTTGCACTTGGCTTTGTTGAAGAGAGAGGAAATACCTCAGCTCTCTGATAACTCTTTTTATGTAATTTCTCAGTAACTCTTTTCTGACCTGCTTCCATGAATCTAGAATTATCCAAAATGTGATATGACAAGCTTCATGCTGCAAACTCATTTTGGATTTTGTTAATCTGCCATAATAAGATATTAGGTTGGTGAAATAGGAATTAAAGTTTTTGCCATTAAAAGTAATGAACAATTCCTTTTGCACTAACAATAATTTAGCTCCTAAAAGTCAAGCGTTTAGAAGTCTGAAATTTTGAGGCAGCAGAAAATAACAGTTAATTTCCAGTTAATGTGAAACACACACATATACAAGTATGTTTACATGCAATACATGCAAATTTTAATGCTTTTACATAAACATATATATAGGCATATATTTCATATGCTACTACATTTATATAAATGTATAAAAATCCAAACACAGACTTGCACATTTAGTTAACAAGCTAATATGATATTTGAGTGTTTCTGGGTAATATATCATTGTATCTCACAAACTACTAAACTGGGTTATTAAACATTAGACAGCTATTTTCACTATAAAGGTGGAAAATATTCCGTCTGACTCCTGAGTTGAGGAGAATAGAGTTTAAATTTTAAAACATGCAAATGGTGGTGGGTGCAGTGGCCCAGAACTTTGGGAGGCCGAGGCAGATGGGTCACCTGAGGTCAGGAGTTTGAGACCAGCCTGGCCAACGTGATGAAACCCCACCTCAACTAAAAACAGACAACTTAGTCGGGCATAGGTGGCATGTGCCTGTAATCTCAGCTACTCAGGAGGTTGAGGCAAGAGAATTGCTTGAACCCGGGAGGCAGAAGTTGCAGTGAGCCAAGATTGGGCCACTGCACTTTAGCCTGGGTGACAGAGCAAGACCCCGCCTCTAAACAAACAAACAAAAATATGGAAATACAGTTGATATAAGGGTCATTTTTAAGGGCATGATATTAATTTTAAAACATCAATATTGATTGACAGAGAAAGTATATAGTTTAAGACATTTGAAGTTAGCCATCATAAAATTGAGTCGGTTACTTTGTTTTCAAAGCAATATATTTTCACTGGAAAAAACTGAGCCCACCATTCGACTGCTGGGCATATATTGATTTAGGCATATAGTCTCTGACTTATATAAAACTGAATACAAACCAGAAGCCAAAAAAAACCCCAAATTTATAAATAGCACCATATGCACAGATGGAATAAAGAAGTCCCAAGATTTTCTCAATTCTTAAACTGATTTTCTCTTGAACTTTTCATCAAGATCTCAGAAAAGATAAGGTTAATAGTAAACAAAGAAAAAGTAAAGCCAATCTAAGATAACAATATAACAATAATTTTTCAATACTAGAAAAAAATAAGATGAATTTAATAAAATATGAACTAAAAATGAATTGCGAAATGCAGGAGTCACCAGCTACTTTCTCTCAGAGTCAGAAACAACAGATTTCGACTTAAGAAATAACAAATACAATAACTGACCTATATAAAGGGTAAAAATTATTTTTAGTATCTTTGAAGAAACAATAGAGGAAAGAAATGATGGCTAAGAAATAAGAAGCCATTGAAAATAATAATGTTAAGTTGAAAAAAAGAAACTGTAGGGTCCCCCTAGTCCTGCCCACCTTCTTTCTGTGTCCTAAGAAACACAGAATGCCTTGAGCACCCTGTGACCCAGCCAGCTGCCTGTTTTTCCTGGCAGGTTTGAACCCGAGCTGGGGCCCTGAACATTTCCAGACACTGATCAAGATGTTTGGGATGCTGATCAAAACACTGAAAGAAACTGGCCTGTCCCTTGAGCCAAGTTCTTTAAACTTGTGTATGAACTCCATAACCTGACGCCATCGCTGCAGACATACTGAGGTAGAGCATCCCTTTCTCTCTGTCTGCCTGAGGATATGCTGCAGTACTCTGTGAGCTCCTCTAACACATGCTTTGGATTGGTCACCCTTCAGTTTACTGCCTCTTTCTTTGGAATCCCAAAGAACTCCCTTGTGAGAACTTTATTGCTGCAGCATTTGGAGCAACTCAGCTGGGGGGTCAGCTAAAATAAGACAGAACCAAATAGAATCTGTAGAATAAAAATATGCATGATCACATACACACAGATACACATGAACAAAGATATAATACACAATAGAACTGAATGCATATTTAAATATTGCTAAGGAATTGGTTAAGTGACAGAGCTGAATGGTAGATGCCTTTTTTTCTTAGGGTAAACCTTTATTTCTAACAATCTACATTCTTTATACTATAAGTCCTCACTTAATGTTTTTGATAGGTTTGTGGAAACTTCAAAGGCGGGAAACGTCAAAGGCATGCAAAAAGCCAGCTTTACCATAGGCTAATTGATATAGCCAGAGTTTATGTTCCTATGGTATATTTATGGTCATAAAAATATCACCAACTTGTAAATAATGACCAAATCACTTCTAATATTAAATCTTAAAACAAATGTGGGCTATACATGTATTTAAGAAAGATGAATAAAAGTTTCAGTATAAAAATAAATAAGCTAATTATTTACCTGCTTATTCCAGTTCAGGGTTGCAGGTGGCCTGAGCTTCTCCCTGTAGCTTAGGACACCAGACAGGAAGCAACCAGCCCTAGGCAGGTAGTATCAACAGGTGCACTCACAGACACCCCCACACTCACTCTGACTGGAGTATCATTAGATACTCCAATGAACTGAACGTGCATAACTTTGGAATGTGGGGAAAACCTGAGTACCCAGAAGAAAACCATCCAGACATGGGGAAAACATGCAGACTCTACACAGACAGTGGCCCTACAGGGAAATAGTTGTGTTTTTTTTTAAAAAAAAAAACTTTATACGGAAACAATGTTGAATGAAATGACTGTTCTTCAAAGGCCTGCTCTACCTGAATCTGAAAGTAGAGAATTGAATTTTGTAAACATTCACTCAAGCAGGATTGGCTACATTTAGGATCAACTGAATATATTCTGAAATACTCCTTTCTTTGTTCCTGATGATCTTATTTCATAATTTCTCCTACTCACGTGCTGTGGGCAGAACTGATATGAATAGCTGTTCTATTTATAATGGTGATCTACACTAATATAGTCTCATTGCTTGGGACCTTGTTTTGAGCCATCATAAGTGTCCAAATTGATTCCGTCAAAGGATGCCTTTAGAGGACTTCATTGTGATCGCTATATAGAATGTGAAAGTTCACAAACATTGTCATTGTAAACACCTAACATTATGAGATTGGAGTATATGTAACAGATCTGTAGTACAAGCAGTCACCTTGAACCCAGCTATTTTTTTGTTGCTGTTTGGAAATGCAGATCTGCAAAAGACATAACAAGTACATCTTCAGTTTTTGTTTTTTCACATGTTCAATAGAATCATTGAATGAAATAGTCAAATGATTTAGAATAGTCTTGACAAATGATACTAACCTTTCAGAAATATTTTTTGAACTAATAAATAGAAACTTCTGAGCCTAAAGACAGCATTCAGACTTTGGTAATGAAAAAATGTACATAATAAAAGAAAAAAAAATCAACATTCATTGAGTGTATCCTGTGTGCCAAGAACTGTGCCATTTGTTTTACAAATGTTGTTTTATTTTAACTCCACAATGACCTTAAAGCTAATATTATTTTATAAATAAGAAAACCAAGTATTAGAGGCTAATAATGTAATAAGTCACAAAAAGAACTGTTCATGACTTCA
This sequence comes from Ateles fusciceps, assembly GCA_036589455.1. Classification (NCBI taxonomy): domain Eukaryota; kingdom Metazoa; phylum Chordata; class Mammalia; order Primates; family Atelidae; genus Ateles; species Ateles fusciceps. The sequence continues at coordinate 3,774,548 of JAZHEH010001685.1, read as the reverse complement.
ATACAGGATTAGGAGATGGTAGAGCTTGTATCTCTTCTTATACAATACACGTGCCTACAGTTTTAATACAATTCATAAGTCCTTCATAACCATCTTTTTAAAAATTGAACTAGTGTATTTCATTTTTTCCTTATCTTTTTGTTTATGATCAAATTTAATTTGCTTTTATATTTTATTTGTTTTATTTTCACAATTAAATTCTTTTAAGTTTTCCAAATAAGAGACCATTCCAAGGGCATATAAAACCTTCGGATACTAGAAAAAAGGGGAAATACATCCCAACTAATCTGAAGACTTTGGTGTAGTAGTTATGCCAAAATCAGTGATTAGAGTAGGATAAAGTTGTACATAAATCTAAGCATATACATAGAAAACTCCAAACAAAAATACAATACTGTATATATATTAAAAAATCAAGTTGAATTTATCTGAGAAATTCAAGGATGTCTTTACACTAGCAGAACTAAAATGAAAACCCATATAATCATCTGCATAAATGCACAATAATCATTTGGTAAATGCCAACTTTAATTAGAGACAAAAATTCAAGAAAACCTAGGAAAATCTTGAATTTTTTATCGATAAAAATGATACTAAGAAAAACAGCTTTGAGTAAGCATTATTTTAAATAGAAAATATCACAATATTACATGTAAAAACAGGAACAAATCAAGGTGCCCCAAAATCTACTTTTATATCATATTATATGGAATTTTTTGGCCATTATATTAAGGCAAAATTTAATTCAAAGTAAAACTTTATTAAAATAATAAATAAAATTATTATTACCTACAATGTGATTTTAAAATACCAATGTTTTGAACAAGAAATTATATTGCTGGGTTTATTTTCTATAGGAGTACTTAAATATCTCCAAATAAACATCTGATCAAAGATTATCATTTTAGCATTGTTCATAGTAGTGAAAAACTGAGAAACATGTATTAACAAATGCTAATTAATAGAGAATTTGGAAAGTAACATTGTTTTATAATGGATCAGAAAAACAAATGAAAGGACTAAATGAGCAGGTTTCTTACAAAATAATTCATGCAGTATCATCTCATTATCAAATCCATTCATGGGTGTTTGTGTGTGCACCCACGTGTATGTATAAGATGAGGAAGAGTTAAATACATTGAACAATATTAGTAGCAATTTTAACAATTAAGTAGCTCCAAATATAGTTCATAAAAGGTCTCCAAGATACTCAGTTAGTTGGGAAGAAAAAATAATAAGCTTATAAGGCATGGGCACAATTACATAAGAATGTTAACTAAAATTACAGATGTTCAAATATGCTTATATTAATTTTTATGCACAGGAAAGCACTGCGTCATTAGCAGTGTTACAGGGATAATGAGTTGAGAGAGAATGAAGTGTTTCAATAACTCTTTCCAGTATCCAAATTTGTATTATTTAGTTTTTTCATTAGCATTAAGGAAATTTTAAAACAACTAATTAAAATAAAATGTATTATATTATCTCTTATGGAATAAAATAACATATATAGGAAAAAAAGCTAAATTTTTACTGTTTTCTTGCTGAAATACATAATTTCAAGAAATCCTTGTTTTTCCATGAATCCAAATGCTTCATTTCCTTTTTGTCTTAATATGCCACAAAATTATTTTAACCTGTTTTCTCCACAGTTTGGCACTTCCATACGGCATTAATTTCTGTGTATGTCCTTCTTCAGCTTGAGAGTCTCCAAGGAGACTGAGAGAAAAGACTGTGAAAGGCAGTTCAAGACTTGCGTATAGAGTTTGAGGTTTTACCTTTCTAAAAGCCATGATATCCCTGGGTCAGAAATAAAAGACTACTGCTCACAGCAATAGCAGTAGTGTGTGAATTAACATCTGCTTGTGCCATTTCACTGTGTCCAACTTCCTATTGGGACATGCAAACAGAGTCAAATGACATCTGAACATACAGTGACTAGTATTACAGAAGGGGCACCCTGAGCTTAGAATATAAATATGTTATTAAAGGTCAGTAACCAAGCCTGAACACTGCTCCAGAGGGAGACGCTATTTCTATCTGCCAGACTTATTTATTACAAAAACAAAACGAGAAAATGGTTGAACAGATAGTTCAGAACTGAAAAACAAAATGAAAGAAACAGTCAGTGCCTGTACTTGCAAGACAAACATGCCTAAATACAAAATGTCAAAAGACATATAAAGGTTGTTTGGATAAGTGGCTATCCAACACTGTTATAAGGGTCTTTCATCTAACTAATATATAGAGTCATATTTATCATAAGTAAATGCCTTACACTCTTTAATTGGATGATCTTATGTTAATAGATGTTTAAGAATATGCAGAGCAGAAAACTAATCATGTAAAATCTTAGTGATAGTCTGAAGAAAAATGTGTTAAACTTTAAGATGAGGGACCTTCCACTTCTAGTAGAAATTGTCAAGTAAAACACATTGTAAGACAATATTCCAAAAAAGAAATAGAAAGATATTTAGGAAAAGTAGGTTATATTCCCCTGCATTTTGTGAGACTACACTAAGAAATTAAGTTGAAAAGTGTTTAGTAAAATTAAACTAAAGATATTTTTAACTTGTTTTTCCTTTCTCCTTGGAAAATCAATTGATTTCAGGGATATGCTTAAGGAGAGAGGTACTTTTTTCCATGGAGAAACCCTGAAGGCACCAGTTTAAAAAAGTGATCAAGGTTAAGGTCAATGCATCACTACTTACTGACATCAAGTAACTCCTATCGGAAAGGAACTCCGCTAAGAAAGGCATAATATCACTTCTGTGGTATCCTTTCCAAAAAGTCATATGCTTAATCTAATGCTGAAAAAGCATCAGACAAATCTAAATTAGAGGACATTTCACAAAACAGCAGACCAGTTTTCTCCAAAAGCGTCAAGGTCATGAAAGACAGGGAAAGAGTCAGAAACTGTCACAGGATAAAACTATGGGGGAGCAATACTATGGAATGCTGGATTGGATCCTGAAAGAGAAAAATATAGTAGTAGGTAAGTTAGTAAATACTGAATGAAGCCTGTATTTTAGTTAATAATATGCACTCATGTTTAATTCTTAGTTTTGTTAATCGTATTGTGGCTAAATAAATGTCAACATTACAGGAAGTGGGTGAAAAGCATATAGGTATGCTCCTTAATTTTGTAAATTGTCTTTGTTGTCCTTTCTTCTGTAAGTCTAAAAAATTTTAAGTATATGAAATCAAGAATAAAAATATGAAAAATAAAAAAATTTTCAACATATATACCAATCTTATGTATACTGAAGCATTATAGTAGATTATTAATTTAATGGACTCACCCAATGAGTCATACCTTCCTGTATCCGTACCTTTACACATTGACTAAGGTTTTGACCATGTGATTTGCCTTGGCCAATGACAAATCAGCAAACATGAGGCAAATAGTTACTTAATGAGCACCTGAGCATCAGGATTTGCCCTTCTAGAATGCTGTTACTGCTATATTCTCCTACAGGCCAACCTGCTAGCTGGGCCAATAAAATAAGAATAAGTCATCTAGACAGAGCCACAACTAACCACCAGAAAGAAATGTAAGTGAGACTTCTGTGGGTCATCTAGCCCAGTCAAGCTGCCAGATCATTAAAACTATAAGAGAGACGAAAGACAAGACCAGCAGAAATATCAGCCAGATGATCCACCAACATTGCAAAATTATGAGTAAATATCCCATTGTATTTAACTGTAGATACAGATGCTATTTCTTTTGGAAACTAGTCAACTACATACTTACTTTGGTGTTTCTCTATGCTGAATAAAGTGAATGTAACAACCAATATTTTCTCTTAAGTGGACCTGCATCAGTTGTAGTCTAACATAACTAATGTCAGAACAATGGCCATGGCCTCTTATGTGGCTTGTACGCACAAGGATTTTCTATTCTCTGCTTCTGTCAAAAAGAAGGTGAACAGTATCACTAAGCAGTGGATTACCTCTTATAGGTGTCTATTCATGCATGAAGAAATAGTTCATCACTGTGAATGAGAAATGGACAGTGTCTGTTTGACTATTATCTACTTGTACTGACAGTTGCTTTAACTTTATTCAGTATAAACCTCTGGCTATAAAAAGAATGGTAATTTTTTAAAATTTTTTAAATTGTACTTTAGATTCTGGGGTACATGTGCAGATCATGCAAGATTGTTGCATAGGTACATTCATGGCAAGGTGGTTTGTTGCCATCATGCCCCCTGTCACCTATACCTGACATTTCTCCCCACGTTATCCCCTCCCCCACCCACAGGATGGTAATTTAATGGAATATTCAAAGCTGTTGCTTAAAGATATGGCCTTTTACCAGGCACTGTGGCTCATTCTTGTAATCCCAGCACTTTGTAAGGTCGAGGAGGGTGGATCACCTGAGGTCGGGAGTTCAAGACCAGCCTGACCAACATGGAGAAACCCTGTCTTTACTAAAAATACAATATTAGCCAGGCATGGTGTCACATGCCTGTAATCCCAGCTACTCGGGAGGCTGAGGCCGGAGAATTGCTTGAACCCAGGAGGCAGAGGTTGTAGTGAGCTGAGATTATGCCATTGCATTCCAGCCTGGGCAACAAGAGCAAAACTGCCTCAATAAATAAATAAATAAATAAATGAAAATAAAAATAAAAATAAATTAAAAAAAAAAACAAGCAAAAAAAAAAAAAAAAAAAGGAAAGATGTGGCCTCCTAAATGTAACAACAACCAAAAACAGGTTAAGGCATATCCAGATCTTCTGATCTTTTGGTCAATCATTTTCTCTGGATTTACAAAATCTCTGAAGTATAACACCTACCTAAAAGTATTTCTGAAGATTCAGTCTCTTCTTACAATTGTTTTGCAAAATGCTTCTGACAGGCTCCGATTCAAGGGAATAAATGATGTTTCTGAAAGGAAGCAGAGACAGCTTCTATCTTCTAAGTACAAATTAAAGGTATTTATATTGTTGCTCTTTTAACCCCGTGCCTTTATTGGTCAACGTCACTCTTCATCAGATGCTCTTTGCCAGGAACTCTTGGTCTCCTCTGAAGCCCACAGCTCAGGAAGAAGACCTCAGGTGCTTCTGTCATCAGTTATTCTGTCTTCTCCTAAGGACACAGAGAATAGCCATTGGACGCTTCCCTAGGGTATTCTTTATATATATATTTTAAATTACCAACTACACTTCTTTCTTTCCGTTTAAATGTGTTTCTACTTTGAAGAATGCTGTCATGCTAATACAGATAATGAATTGTAAAGAATTCTTTTTTTTTCAAGGTGGTGTTTCAAATGCTTCACTCTTTTGATGAAAAAAAATTTTTTTTGAAAAAATGTAAAAAGAATAGAAGTGAAAAATAAATTCATAATTATTCACAGATAATGTGATATTGTATATTAACAATTCCAAATAATCTAGTGAAACATTATTGTAATTAAGATGAGAATTTATCAAAATTCTTGAGTGTAATGTTTATATTCATAAATATATCAACAGTATTGACTATAAACTATCAACAACAATTTGGAAAATAAAATACTAGGTGATGCCACTTATAAAAAAAAAAACTTCAAAGATAATCAAATGTAAAGCTACAATAAAACACTATTACATAAATATTTGAATCTAGAAAAAATAAAAACATCCAATATTGGTAAAGGTGAGGAACAACCAGAACCCTTATGCATTTTTGGTTGTAGAAAAAGTGTCAGAACTAATTGGGAAATAGTTTTGGCAAAGTCTTGTAAACTTAAATAGTCATCTTCTCCATTCCCTAGTATATTCACTTCTAAATATTTACCCAACAAAAATGAAAATATATGTCCACACAAAGACTTAGGACTATTTATATCAACTTAATTTATCATAAAACAATAGGAAACTACCCAAAATATTATAAACAGGAAAAAGGATAAACAAACAACAATTATTAATACAATTGAATAGTGCTAAGTAATGAAATGAAGAAGGTATCACTAACCATGATCATATGAATAAAAATCGCAGATATAACCAAACCAAAAGATGCAAGGAAAAAAAGTGCCTACTGGATGAATGTGTTCATTTATATATAAAATGCAGAATTAATCTGTGGATTAACTGAGAAGAGGCAGACATAAATTTTTGCGGTGATGAAAACATTCTGTATCTTGGTAGAATTTTTTTTTACTAGTAAGTCAAATTTATCTTAAAAAGGAGATGGCTACAAAATCTTTGAACTCTAATTAGTAAATAATAAATTTTCTTTACAGAGTGGTATCAATTAGAAATTTTGAATCCATGTTTTCCATAAATTTGATTTGATTCAATGAGGAAATATATTAAGAATAGTAGATAGGATTTAACTGTTGGAGAAGGGAGTTACACATATGGAAGGGGGAAAGCATACATAATATGGACTCGTAAATATTATTTTTCACTACATTTCTTTGGAGAAATGCCTGATTCTAAGATGGAGCAGAGAAAATATAAAGTAAGCCTAGATCACTTGTTTTGCCCCAGAAACTAAGGACAGTCTCAAAGAGTAATGAGCTATTTCAGAGGACTTAGGAATCAACCTGAAACGTTTTTCACTGACTACATCTGGGAAAATTTGAGTTTCAAAATAAATAATGATACAAATGGATTATAATTTTTTGATGAAAAAACAATGCATAAATTCATATCAATGAATGCATGTCAATGAAGGAAGGAAGGAAGGATAAAGAAAGGATAGAAAAGAAAGGAAGAAAGGGTGACAGTAGATGTCACCTTTGCAGTGAAGAGTTTGGAGGAAACTACTTAGTCCAAACAATCTAAGTTAGTGATATAAGAGTTAAATGGAAATTATTTAGGCAGATAGTGAGGATAAGACAGTCCTTGGTAAGGTTTTTCTTTATTATTATTATACTTTAAATTCTGGGGTACATGTGCAGAAAGTGCAGGTTTGTTACATAGGTATACATGTGTCATGGTGGTTTGCTACACCCATCAACTGGACATTTATATTAGATATTTCTCCTCATGTTATCCCCTCCCCCAACACCCTACCCCCCAATAGTCCCCTGTGTGTGATGTTTCCCTCCCTGTGTCCATGTGTTCTCATTATTCAACTCCCATTTATGAGTGAGAACATGCAGTGTCTGGTTTTCTGTTCTTATGTCAGTTTGCTGAGAATGATGGTTTCTAGCTTCCTCCATGTCCCTGCAAAGGAAGTGAACTCATCCTTTTTTATGGCTGCATAGTATTCTAAGGTGTATATATGCCACATTTTCTTTATCCTGTCTATCATTGTTGGGCATTTGGGTTGGTGCCCAGTGTTTGCTATTGTGAACAGTAAACCACAGTAAACCAAATATATGCATGTATCTTTAGAGTAGAATGATTTATATTCCTTTGGCTATATACCCAGTGATGGGATTGCTGGGTCAAGTGATATTTCTGGTTTTAGATCCTTGAGGAATTGCCACACTGTCTTCTACAATGGCTGAACTAATTTATACTCCAACCAACAGTGTAAAAGTGTTCCTATTTCATGTAAAAATATATATATATACACACACATATAAATATATATTTATAATTTACATATTATATATTTTATATAGAAATATATAATTACATACTTTTATATATAGAAATATATAATTATATATTCCTGTGTATAATTATATATATAATATAAAAACATATATGCACACTCCTATACGGGAATATATAATTATGTATCCACACTCCTATAAGGAAATCATATTTTAGGTTGAAACCACTAATTAACAAATAAGTAATTTGCTCAGAAGTTTCCAGTGACATAAGGTACGACAGGCTTTCTGACAAATACAAAAACATTCAGAAAACTAACGACAAAGACGATTTATTGATATTTCCTTACAAGCACTATTAAAGATAGACTAGTGTGCTGCTAGAGTATGATGTTATGAATCAAATATTTTTGGCAATTTCTTATCTGTTCACATTCAGAAATGAATTGAAACTCATACTATTTGCCAAAAAGTGGCAAATAAGAAAACAACCCTTCACATGAGTAAATTGCACCCTAATGACTTTAACAGATAAGTATATTTGATACTAAGTACAAAAAAGAGTGATTGTAATAACACATGTATTTTTCCTTCATGCATATAACTTTGAAACAAATTTGAAGGCAAATTTCCTCTTTGTGTAGAGAAACCAGAATCTGTTAACTGGATACCTAATTTTTAACACTGTTTCTTTGTTTTACAGAAAAATATTTTATATATAAGATTGTTAAAAGAGGTAAATGGCTGATGTCTAGGTGACATCTCTCTGAAATTTCATCCACAAATTTAATTGGAATGTCCTTTGTGAATTAATCACCTGCTGTATTACCTTTTACTATAAAACTTAATTTGTTATTTAGTCACGGCCATTAATAAATATAACATGTGCAATTATCGGATATTCTTAAAAGAGTACCAGACAGTGAAGAGGACTTAACATAACTTGCTGAGTGTTTGAATAAATGTTAAAGAAAGTATGCAATTATTTTATCTGAGAAAAGAGACACTCAGAAAATGAATATCATTTATCTTTTATTTAATTCAGTGCATCACTGTTATTTGCATCCTGAGAGAGGGTTTATTAATGTTTGAGTGTCTGTTTATGGTAAGTCAAAAACTTTTGTATAATAATGTAAAAGTTTTTAAATATTTCTATCCTGTCAAAAATATAAAACTGAGTTTACCTGGCTGAAATATTTTTCCCTCTTCTCACTTTCAAGTGATAGACTCAATCCTTTATTCCCTTTTATCAGAAAACCATACTCTTTTTAGCCTTGAAGATAATAAAACCACTTATTTCATGCTAATAAAGTTAGAGACATCACAAAATCCTAAAGTTTTATCATTTTCGCAAAAGATTACATGTGTGATTATCAATGGACTGATAGACACTATAAAAACAAAAGTCTAATGAAAATGATATAAATGAAAATCACAGTAAAAGTGAAGAAGCATGCATTCAACCAACTCAACACAACTGAGTAAAAAATAAGTAAACTTATCCCTTGAGATCAGGATAAAGGCAACAACAATCTCTCACTTTTAGTTTCAAAAGTCCTAGTAAGTGAAAAAACAACAAAACAAAGAAATAAAAGTCATAAAGAATAAAAATGATAAAATAAGTCTATTTATATAAGCAAGATATTTGCATACAAATTCATAGCCTACAGATCTATAACAAAATCTCCAGATTTAGTAAAATAATTTTGGAATGTTCCAGGGTACCAGGTCAATTATATATGTGCATAATGGGCATAAACAACCAGAAATTAATTTTAACTTATTTTAATTTAATTTAGAGGTAGGGGTCTGTGCTGCCAAAGCTAGACTTGAACTCCCTCCTGGGCCCAATTGAGCCTTTCACCTCAGTCTCCCCAAGAAGTTGGGACTATAGGCACATGGAAAATAATTTTTAAAGTAATAGTTACAATAGCATCAGGAAAAATAAAATATATAGGTATAAAGTTAACAAAAATAGATACAGAATTTGCATGTCACCTAAAACTACTGAATAAGAAATCAAGAATGTCTTAGTAAATGAATAAATATATTGAGTTCATGGATTGGAATATTCACTATTTTTATGATGTTCAATAGTCTCCTAATTGATCTATAGAATGAATGTAAACCAAACCTAATTCCCTGCATTTTTGTAGTATTGACTATCTTATGCTAATTTTATATAGAAAAGGACAGCATAGATAATTACCAAAACAAGTGGAATAAAGAAAAACAAAGTTGGAAGATTTACTAAAGAAGATTTACTAAAATCTCTTGTATTGGGAAAGGCAGTACCTATACTACGTTTAGATTTTGTGTCAAAGTATATCTTTCTCTGTTCAGACTCAATAAGTACGTCTTTGATTTGCTTAAGCATTGTGCTTCAGTGGCCCTCAAACCTGCCCCTAGTTTTCAATATTTCAGACTTCACAGAGGAGGTGTCAGTGTCCTTCTACTGCAGCACTAGTAGGGTACTCATAGGCCAGTCACCCTGCATTGCCTTCCAGGAGAGACCATGGTGACATGTCCACTACTGAAGCTGATCTTGCTCTGTATCTTTTTGTGAGTGAAGTAATTTCCACTAAGTACTTGACTTGTGGATTTTTGGTGACTCCAATACCGAGAGAGTGGGCAGAAGTACTTGGACTTCTATTCCTGGTGGCTGGTATTGTGATGATCATTATCCTCCATATAGTGAGAGTCCTCTTCTGGAATTAGTAACTAGTGTACAGTGCTCTGCTCTACATGTGTTATGTTCTGGGCAAAGAAAACACAGAAAAGATTAGAGAGCACATAAATAGACACATAAAATATAGTCTGCTATTCATTTATAACAATGCAAAGTAAATTCAGTAGAGAAAGTTTTATTCATTCAACCAGTAGTGCTTAATAACTGTAACTTCAATAGATGTATCAAAACTTACACAAACATTAAATCAAAATGAACTGTAGATTGAAATATAAAATTTAAAACTATAATTCATAAATTATATAATATATAGAGAAAAATCTTCATAGCCAGTTATTAGAAAAAAGGTTTGTTTTATGCCACAGTACCCACTACAAGAAAAATATAGAAAAATGGGACTTATTCTAAATCAGAAACTATTTTTTCATCGATAAGTGAACTAAATCTTGCTAAGTGAATGAAAACACAAACCATGCATTGTTTAGTAAAAGGAATCAGAGATTCTTGAAGTGGTTGATTCACTTGATGATTAGGAGCATCTTGTGCTGCATGAAAATAAGGAAATATTCAAAAAAGTCTGGAGATATGCTGAAATAGCCCAGAAAACAACCTTAAAAAGCTCCTAAAGGCTATTAGAAAATTTTGAGTAAAAATAAATAAATAAATAAATGCATTGGATTATGACCCAGAAATGTTCATTAAGTAACAAATGAATAAACAAATTGTAGGACACCTAAACAATAAACTATTACTCAAAAATCAAAACAATGGGCAGCTAATACATAGATAAGGTGGTTAATTTACAACTAATAAAATTGAGTTGGGTCTGGATTATTCAAACCCTCTCCATAGTTAAAAGAAATAGGAACTGATGGAGCATAATAGTAGTAATTGATTTTTTAATAAAATTATCTTGTAGAAATGAAAAAAATGAAGAGAATTTAAATTACATTGCACAGCTCTTGGATAATATATTACTACAGGTCCATCCAAGTGTTATTAATTGACCATTAAGTGTTCAAGTACTATTAATTGAGCTTCTATTTTGACTCAGGCATTTGTAAATTTTTGAGGGTATAACAGTAAGCAAGACATATTTCCTTACCTTTAAAAGTTTCCCATCTAATTAGAGAGACACAACAGTTTCTCTCTCTCAAACTCACCCCTTCTTCTCTCTCACACACACATACACAAATGCAAAGATATCATTTTTTAAATCCTCCAATGAATTTGAGGAATTCCAAACTCTAATCAAAGTCTCAGCATCTTCTTACCTTCTGAAACACAACTTTGATGCTATACCATCTTGCACTTTCTAAGGTTCCTACATGTCCTATAATGATGCACAAATAAAAATAAAAGCATCCGTCTCCTCTTTCATTGCCTAATGAATTCAACACATTCAACAACCAGATTTTGAAGAAGATAAATTAGGTGCAGCTATAAGTTCATCTCAGGGCTGATTGTTGATTGAAACATGAAGGATACATTTTCAAATTCAATACTAAGAGAGAAATGATTTATGTTAGTTCATCAAAAGATAAACAAGATAAGATTTTACTCATTAATAGATCACAGGCTTAATCCCTTTTCCACTTGAGCTGCAAACTAATTCTAGGTCGTAATGAAACTAGTTCAATGATATTTTTAGGATTGCAAATGTATTTTAACTACCAGGATCTAAGTTAAAGAAAAACTGTCTTGAAAATATGATTTTCTAAAACCTTACAATTTCTGGAATTTAGATCTAGTTTATATATATAGATATATAGATATAGATATAGATATGTGTATGTGCATATCTATATCTGTATATGTGTGCATATCTATATCTGTATATGTGTGTATAGATATACACACACACACATACAAATAAACTCACACATATATATTCAACTTCTTTTTGTTTTTCTTCCTCTAGCAAAGAGAAAGCTGACACATAGTAATCACTATGACGACTCATTAATTATAGTATGTACCTAGAACTCATCAATTGCTTTGCCCCATTTGCTTACCTAAATGCCCAAAATACTGAACTCTCCATTTCCTTGCAAGACCAAATCTATATTTGATCTTGGATTACTTTTACAAAGTAGTCACAGAGCTGCAATAGGATAACAAAAACTTTCTGAATTGTACATGGACTCAGTGGTTTATAGGATATCCTGACCCAGCATTAAAACATCTTGTGGATAGTAATTAAAATTACACAACTTTCTTAATTTGGAGTTCTAAAACATGTTTCATTCACAGTATCTTAGTAGAATATGTGCCTTTTAATTTAATGTCTGATTTAACCTGATAATAAAAAATATCTGATTTCTCAAAATATTACTGAGATAAATATCTTAACAGTCCAATAGGAACACATGGACTCAACCTCAAATATTAAAAATATAATATATAACTGAGAAACTTACAGAACTTAATCTGATTTATCACTCAGTATATTTCCTTCTACACAATTGTTCAAGATGGTTTTGCATTCGTGTAACCTCCTTACCTATCCTCCCTTCAGGGTAGCTTTTAAGTTGGGTATCTGCCCCAGATATTCTAGGATTATCTACCTCCTACTACCCTGATACACAGTAACTTGCTTTCATCTAGTCTTCCTCATTTTCATCTTGTGCTATGCATCTGAATTCTACATCTTTACCAATCCTTTTCAGGATCATATCTTATTTGGACTCTTCCAATGGCCTTTATTCATTTTTATTAATATATACCTACAATAAATAAGTTTAGATATTAACTTGACTAGATTAAGGGATGCCTAGATATCTGGTAAAGCAGCATTAGCCGGTGTGCCTTGTGGGAGTGTTTCTATAGGAGACTGGCATGTGATTTGGTGGAATGAGTGGAGAAGATCCCATCTAAATATGAACCAGGCACCATTGAATAGACCAGGAGCCCTGATAGAATAAAAAGACAGAGGAAAAGAGAATTCACTCTTTGTTTTCTGAAGTTGGGACACCCTTCTTCTCTTGCATTTGGGTATAGACAGCAGAACTCCAGGTTTTTGTTCTTTGGACTCCTGGACTTGTACCAGCATGCCCTCACCTCCTGCCCCTACCACATTCACAGGATTTTGGCCTTGGGTTCAAAGTTAGTGATTGCTTCTCTGATTCTGAGGGTTTTGGACTTGAACAGCCATGCTACCAGCTTCCCTGGCTTCCCAGTTTTCAGACAACATTCTATGGGACTATTCATCCTACATAATCGTGTGAGCAAATTCCCTTAATAGATCTCTTCTCTAGATCTATGTACCTATCTATCTATCTATTTACATATCTATATCCTATTCATTTGGTCTTTCTGAAGAACGCTGAATAATAAATTGATTACAAATTTTACCAATATAAACGATATGTAGTATACAATTTACAAATGATAAAATATTTAATACCCTTTCTTGCAAATTTTATATAGCCAGTTGATCCTAACATAATTTTTATGGATTATTTTTCCAGCTTGCATGAGGTATAATTGACAAATAAAAGTTATATTCATTTAAGATATACAACTTTATGATCTGATATACGTGTACATTGTGAAATAATCCCCAGAATCAAGCTAATTAACATATACATTACTTTACATCATTCCCATTCTCTTTTTGTTGTTGTTGTTGTTCTTTCTTGTATTTGTGTCTGTGTGTGGAAAGAACATTTAATAGCTACGTGATTTTAAATCAACTCAGTACCTGCCTCTTATATTACATATAGATTCATGCTCTGCAGCTTGACATGAACTCACAACTGCATGCCCTCAATATCTGTCCCCCAAGTAATCATCCTTTTCTTGGCTTTTAAAAACTTATTTAAGTAGCTATTGTATCTTCATTTAGCTCTTTCTTCTACAGATAAAATAGCCTCAGTAACTTCAATGATTCTTCATAAGCCACATAATGTAGTACAGTGATTTCAAACTGTAACCAAAAGATTTCTAGGAGTCATAAAAATCTAATTTTCCATCACCCAGCAGTAGACTGGTGAGGGCTTTGCAGAGTCAGAATATTATGTGGCTCTGTGCTCTGCATTTTTACTTCAAGCACAGGTTGCATAGTTCTGATAATATTTGTTTTACATACAACATACCTATTAGGCATGCTTGAAGATTTCATTAAACAAATAGGTAGGCTCTAAAATATTCCCAAACAAGTCTAAATTTTTAAGAGAACAGATTTTGGTTTCTGACAGGCCTGAATATAAAATGTAGCTTAACACTTATTAACCACTTACCTTTTATTACTTTAGATAGTTTAAGCCCATAGACACTCAAGTTTTTTAACTCTACCATTGGGAAAACAATCCATAATTCCTATGTTGTAGGGACTAGGAAATTTATTTATGTTTTTAAAACAGTGATAAAATTTTTTCATATAATAAATGCTTGAAAAATTATTACTTGAAAGTTTTGGTCATACTGAATCAATGAGTGTCAGATTTATGCTATAAAATTTTATAAAACTGAACAAAATCTATGAAGAAACACTTTTCAAGTCTTAGACAACATACCACGCCGTGCTTTGGCCATTCAAAAACTAAAACACATTGGAAGAGCTATACATTTGCCTTATTATTCTACATGGGAAAAATTCAAACCTAAGCACAGGGAAGTCAAACTCAAATAAAGAGAGCAGTGATTTTACCAGTTGGAGGAAAAAAAAATCAATGTTTACGACTGCTGAGGTGATTGGAATTTGCAGATACTGGCATTGAAAAGGAGTAATATTCACAGTGATGGAGTTTCAGGTGTGTACCTTTAGTTGTTTTTCGCTCAGCCAAATACTAATCTAACAGAGCAAAAGTCCATGTTAGACAATCATAGCGGAAAAGCTGAAGTGAGACATCAGAGGTTGAAAATGCTAGGAGTCTTTGGAGTCCTGACAAGAGTGGAGTTGATTTTGTGATGGATAATAATTTGAAGACCCAATCACAACACAGATATTGAAATTAACAGTCAAGGAACTTAAGCAACTATTATAAATATTTACAAGATACTCAAGCAAAAGATGGACATAAATTGTTGAACAAATGGACTCAGGAGAAAAAGGGAAACAATAAAAAAGTCACAAACAAAATTATAGATGCTTAAACACAATGTCTGAAATTAAAAATCTACTAGATTTTACTAACAGCAGATTGTATAGTGGCAATACATCTGTGGATAGGGCAATAAATATTATTCTAAATATGACATAAAGAGGATAAAGATTTTAAAGAAATTGACATTATTTTTAATTATGTTTATTTGGATTGTCTCTCTTTTTCACTCCTGGAATAATTGACCTTATGTGTGGTTTTTCATGATCTCAATGTCCTTCAGTTCAGCTTTGATTTTGGCTATTTCTTGTCTTCTGCTAGTTTTCTCTAGATGTAACGTTGGGTTGTTTGTTTGAGATATTCTAACTTTTTGATGCGGCCATTTAGTGCTATTATCTTCCCTCTTAACCCTACTTTGGCTGTGTCCCAGAGATTCTGGTATGTTGTATCTCTTGTTTTTATTAGTTCGAAAGAACTTCTTAATTTCTGCATTAATTTCATTACTTATCCAGAAATCATTCAGACAAAGATTGCTTAATTTCATTTTAATTGTATGGTTTTAAGTTATTTTTCTTAGCATTGATTGCTCTTTTTATTGCCTTGTGGTCCAAGATTGTTGTTGTTATAATTTTTTTGTTTTAATTTGCTGAGTGTTGTTTTACGTCCCATCGTGCAGACAATTTTCGAGTATGTACCATGTGGCAATGAAAAGAATGTGTATTCTGTCGTTTGGGAGTGGAGAGTTTTGTAAATGTCTATTAGGTCCATTTTTTCAAGGGTTGAGTTAAGATCCTGAATATCTTTGTTAGTTTTCTGTCTGCATAGCCTGTCTAATACTTTCACCGGGTTGTTAAAGTCTCTCACTATGTTTGTGTGGTTATCTAAATCTCTTTATAGGTCTCCAAGAGCTTGCTTTATGTCTCTGGAATGACAAAAGGGACATTACCACTGACCCCATAGAAATGCAAAAAAACTCTCAGAGACTATTACCAATACCTCTTTGCACACAAGCTAGAAAGCCTAGAAGTAATGGATAAATTCCTGGAAAAACACAACCTTCCAAGATTGAACCAGGAAAAGACTGAATCCCTAAACAGACCAATAATGACTTCTGATACTGAATCAGTAATAAAAAGCCTACCAACCAAAGAAAAAGAAAATTCCAGAACCAGACAACTGAAATCTATCAGCTGTATAAGGAAGAGCTGCTAACATTCCTATTGAAACAATTCCAAAAAGTTGAGGAGAAGGGACTCCTTCCTCATTTTCTGAGGCCAGCATCTTCCTGATACCAAAACCTTAAAAAGGCACACCAAAAAAAGAAAAATTCAGGCCAGTAGCATTGAAGAACATAGATGTAAATATATTCAACAAAATACAAGAAAATTACAGAAACACATCAAAAAGCCCATCACAATCAAGTAGGCTTTATCCCTTAGATGCAAGATTGGTGCAATAAATGTTTTTCACCACATAAACAGAACTACAAACAAAAACAACCTGATCATCTCAATAGATGCAGAAAAGGCTTTTGATGAAGTTTAACATTCCTTCATGTTAAAACCCTTCAACAAACTAGGCATTGAAGGAATATACCTCAAAATAATAGAGCCATCTGTGGAAAAAACCCATGGCCAACATCATAAGGAGTGGGTAAAAGCTGGAAGCATTCCTCTTGAAAACCAGAACAAGACTATAATGCCTTCTCTCACCAGTCCTACTCAGAATAATACTAGAAGTCTTAGCTAGAGCAATCAGGCAAGAGACAGAAATAAAAGGCATCCAAATAGGAAGAGAGAAAATCAAAATATTCCTGTTTGCAGATGATATTATTCTATGCCTAGAAAACGCCATAGTCTCTGCTCAAACTCCCCTTGGAAAACACCTACAGCAAAGTCTCAGGATACAAAATCAGTGTACAAAAATCAATAGTATTCCTATACACCAACAACATCCAAGCTGAGAGCCAAGTCAAGAACACAATCCCATTCATAATAGCAACAAAAAGAATAAAATACCTAGGAATACAACTAACCAAGGAGGTGTAAGACCCTACAACAAGAATTACAAAAAACTGTTCAAATAAATCAGAGATGCCACAAATGGCAAAGCATTCCATGGTCATAAACAGCAAGAATCAATATTGTCAAAATAGCCATATTACCCAAAGCAATGTATAGACATAATGATATTCCTATCAAACTACTGATGACATTCTTCACAGAATTAGAAAAACTTTTAAAATTTCTATGGAACAAAAAAAAAGCCTGAATAGCTGAGGCAATCCTAAACAAAAAGAACAACACTGAAGGCATCACATTGGCATACTTCAAACTATGCCACAAGGCTACAGTAACCAAAAAACACGGCATGGCATAAATGACAGGTATGAAAACAGACACATAGACCAACAGAACTGAATAGAGAGCCCAGAAATGAGGCTGTGCACCTACAACCATCTAATCTTCCACAAAATCAACATAAACAAGCAGTGGGAAAAGGATTCCCTGCTCAATAAATTGTGGTCACATGCAGAAGACTGAAACTGGACCACTTTCTTATACCATATACAAAAATGTACTCAAAATGGATTAAACACTTAGATCTGAAACCAAAACCTATACAAACCTTGAAAGATAACCTAGGAAATACCATGCTGAACCTAGGACTTGGCAAATACTTCACAACAAAGGTGCCAAAAGCAATTGAAACAAAAGCAAATATTGACAAATTGGACCTAATTACAGAGCTTCTGTGCAGCAAAATAAACTATCAACTGAGTAAACAGACAATCTACAGAATAGGAGAAAATATTTTCAAACTATACATCAAACAATGGTCTAATATCCAGAACTTAAACAAACTTACAAGCAAAAACAACCCCATTAAAAAGTGTGCAAAGGACATAAACAGACGCTTTTTAAAAATTGACATTCATTTAGCCAACAAGCATATAACAAGTTCTCAACATCACCAATCATTACAGAAATGAAAATCAAAACCACAATGATTTGCCATCTCACACCAGAATGGCTATTATTATAAAGTCCAAAAATTATAGTTGCTGGCAAAGTTGCAGAGAACAGGAAATACTTATTCACTACTGATGGGAGTGTAAATTAGTTCAGCCACTGTCAAAAGCAGTTTGGCAATTTCTGAAAGAATTTAAAATAGAATTACCATTTGACCTAGAAATCCCAATATTGGGTATATACTCAAAGAGACATAAATAATTCTACCATAAGAACACATGCACACATATATTTATCATAGCACTATTTACAAAAGCAAAAACATGGAATCAATCTAAATGCCCATTAATGGTAGATTAGATAAAGAAAATAGGGAACATATACACCATGGAATGATATGCAGCCATGAAAAAGAATGAGATCATGTCCTTTACAGCAACATGGATGAAGCTGGAGCCCATTTTCCTAAGCAAACTGATACAGGAACAGAAAACCAAATACTGTATATTCTCACTTATAAGTTGGAGCTAAACATTGAATAAATTTGGACATAAAGAAGGGAAAAACTGACACTGGGACCTAACTGAGGGTGGAACATGAGAGGAGAGTGAAGGTCAAAAACTACCTATTCAGTAGTATATTTATTACTTGGGTGAAAAAATAATTTGTACATTAAACCCCCATACAATTCACCTATATAACAAACCTGAATGTGTACCCCTGAAACTAAAATAAAAGTAAAGAGAGACAGAGAGAGAGAGAGAGAGTAATTGACATAGCCTCATTGACTTGGTAGGAAAATATACATAATGGGAATCCCAAAAAAGAGAAAAGATATGAGGGGCATAAAAATGGAATTTCCAAATTTGATGAGAAATAGCAATCCACACATTTACAAGACTTACAAATCTCAAGCAGGATAAATGCATACCTACAAATAGATAGACAAATAAAAGTAAGAACATTATAGCAAAATTGTGGAACACAAAACACAGTCAGCGGATAGTGGGAGAGGGGGATGTGTAACAGGTACAAAAAATAAAAAGTGTGAATAAGACCTAGTATTTGATAGCGCAACAGGGTAACTATAGTCAAGAATAATTTCATGTCACATTTTAAAATAACCAAGGGAGTTTAACTGTTCATAACATAAAGGATAAATGCCTGATGAATACCCCATTTTCCATGATGTGATTATTACACATTGCATATCTGCATAAAACTATCTCATGTACCTCATAAATATATGCACCTACTATGTACTCCTAAAAATTAGAAGTTAAAAATGTTAAAAATCATAAAATAAGTAAAAAAAGATTGAAAAATCACACAGATGCCTATATGAATACAGATCAGAATAACTGTCCACGACTTTGCTATTGTAAATAGTGCTGCATTAAACATACATGTGTATGTGTCTTTATAGTAGACTCATTTACATTTCTTTGAGCATATACCCAGTAATGGGATTGCTGGGTCAAATGGTATTTCTGGTTCTAGATCCTTGAGGAATCTCCATGCTGTCTTCCACAATGGTTGAACTAATTTACATTCCCACCAACAGTGTAAAAGCGTTCCTATTTCTCCATAGCCTCACCAGCATCTGTTGTTTCTTAACTTTTTAATAATTGCCATTCTGACTAACATGAGATGGTATCTCATTGTAATTTTGATTTGCATTTCTTTAATGATCAGTGATGTTGAGATTTTTTCATGTTTGTTGGCATATAAATGTCTTCTTTTGAGAAATGTCTGTTCATATCCTTTGCCTACTTTTTGATGTTGTTGTTTGTTTTTTTCTTGTAAATTTCAGTGCTTTGTAAATCCTGGATATTAGACTTTGTCAGATGTATAGATTGCAAAAATTTTCTCCATTCTGTAGGTTGCCTGCCTGTTTACTCTGATGTTAGTTTCTTTTGCTGTGCAGAAGCTCTTTAGTTTAATTAGATCCTATTTGTCAATTTTGGCTTTTGTTGCAATTGCTTTTGGTGTTTTCATCATGAGGTCTTTGCCCATGCCTATGTTGTGAATGATACTGCCTAGATTTTCTTCTAGTGTTCCAACTCAAATGCCCATCAATGATAGACTGGATAAAGAAAATTTGGTACATATACACCGTTGAATACTATGCAGCCATTGAAAAATGAGATCATGTGCTTTTCAGGGACATGGATGAAGCTGGACACCATCGTCTTCAGCAAACTAACACAGAAACAAAATAAAAAACAAACACTGCATTTTCTCACTCATAAGTGGGAGTTGACCAATAAGAACAACACACACCAGGGCCTGCTGGGTGTTGGGGGAGAGGAGAGGGAACTTAGAGGGTGGGTCAGTAGGTGCAGCAAACCACCAGGGCACACATAACAAACCTGCAGGTTCTGCACATGTGTCCAGAACTTGAAGTAAAATTTTAAAAAAAGAAAAAATATTGTGAAAATTATAGAACAATGACATGCAGTAGAAACATATTAATTTAAAATACTACAATTTTACATTAACTGTCTAGTATTATTTTATTTTCCAGTCTTTTTATGATCTCTAGCTCAATTTCTCAAAGGTCTTGTGAGTTTACAGATCTAAATTAAGCGTTACCCATTTGTCCATTAAATCTTTGAAAGCTGCATTGTTCAAGTTTCAGTTGAAATAATGTTACATAAAAAGAATCCAAAACTTAGTGGTTTGGCCACAATAAGCATTTATTTCCTTCTCATGCATGTGCAAGTAGACTATAATTCTGTTAGGCTTGGCAGAGATCAGCTGAAGTCATCTCTTGGATGGCATTTGGGTTCAAAATTGCTTCACATGTCTACTTATAATTTTTATTACTTAACCTGTTGTACTTTGTGTTATCTCTTGTATAATATTAAACAGAAGTGGTGACAGCAAGTTAACCTTGCATGGTTCACTGTCTCAGAGGGATAAAATTCCATCTTTTGCCATTAAGTATAATATCTTCTTATCAGTATAAGCAAGTTCCTTTCTTCCATAGTTTGCTAAGAGTTTCTATTACAGATGCTGAAAAAGATAAAGAGCTTTATGGCATATGTTGAAACGGTTTCATCATTTGTTTTTTGATGATAATATAGTGAATCATATTATGTATTATTATTTTTTGGTGTTGGACCAAACTAGCACTCATGGAATAACTCAAATGTTCATATTTTACATAAATTATAAAATTCAATTTACTATGATTTGAAGTAGAATTTGTATTATTAATGGGAGATTAGTTTGAAATGTTTGCTTCTTTTCATGTTATTGTCAGATTTTGACATCAAATACATGCTGGCCACATGAAATGAGTTGGAAAGTGTTGTCTTTCTTCAATATGTGTATAATACATTCTTTTTAAAAATATGTGTGTGTGTATGTATATATATTCTGAGGTTTCAGAAGGTGGACATTATTGAATTTTAAAAACTTTGAAAAACTTAAAAGGCAGCCATATGGGCCTTATGCTCTATTTGAAAAAAACATTTTAAATGCAATTTTGATTTCTTTAATAAAATTGGTTTAGATTTTCTTCTAAAAAAAAAAGAATAACTGTCGATTTCTCATCAGAAAAAAAAAAACACAAAGAAACAGAATGCCACTTTTAAAGTACTGAAAGAAGAAAAATATCAATTTAGAATTTTATATCTACCAAATCTATCTTTCAAAAATAGAGCAGGAATGAAGACTTTTAAAATGAACAAGAACTTTTCAGAGTCAAACCATAACCGTTAAAAAGGCAAAAAAATAAAAACAAAAAACAAACAAACAAAAAACAAAACAAAACAAAACACTAACTCAGAGGACTCATTGCCAGAAGTGCCAGAAGTTCTGCCCTCACCAATATTTGAAAACATTATTGAAAATAAGGGGAAATACTATCAAATGAAAACATAGGCATACATGATGAAGTACATATTTTAGATATTGTGTATCTTTTATATATACAATATATGTAAAAAATATCTTTTAGATATTATATATCTAAAAGATCATTTTAATTTCTTACTTATTTTAAAATGAATGTGGCTATTTAATGCAAAATCATGACAACTTATTATGGAATGGAGTTTATAAACTATATGGAAGTTAAATACATGATAATAGCACAAAAGTTGGAAGCAGAATAAATCAACGTATGTTGTTTTAAGTTTCTTAAATTTTGTTGTAATTTCTAAAAAATGCTACATTAACTAGTGAAAAATTAAGGATGGGAATTATTGATATTTTGAGCTAACAATAAAAATATAAACCAAATACCAATTGGCTAAAATGTTAGTAAATGAGATAGAATTGTAAAAATAAATGCTTCATTTAATAAAAAGAAGGTAAGAAATATGAAACAAAGAATCAAAGAACACATAGAACAATCAAAAATAGAAAAATTGCACACTTAAACCAGCAATATCAATAATTATTTTAAATATAAATAAACTAAAACTCTCCTACTCCAAAAATATAGCAAAGATTGACAGGTCAAATAAAAAAGCAAGACTCAACTATATGCTGTTTCTGAGAGATAAACTATAAATAAACCACCAAAAAGTAAGACATGAAGGAGAGAAAAAGATATACTGTGAAAACTAATTTGATATAAAGAAGACAGGTATAAATAATTTCAACCATTTGCATTTTAGAGCAGAAAAAAATTACCATAGATAAAGACATTCATAAAATAATCAATTAATCCAGGGGGATGTAACTGTTCTAAATGAACATAAATGAAATAACAAAGAATTGAATTATAAGTTGCAAAAACTGAAAGAACTAAAGGAAGATTTAAATCCCAATAACGTGGGGAGATTTCAGATATTCTCTTAGTAATTGACAAAACAATTATTTTTACAAAAATCAGTACCTGGTGTGTGTGTGTGTGTGTGATGTATGTATCAACCTTTACGGAACATTAGATCATTAGAATTGCTATGACAAATCAGACACTTTTTCCAACATACAAGAATGTTCATCAAGGTAGTTCATATGCCAGCCTATAAATTAAGTTTGAATACATTGTTTAAAAATGGAAATATATAGCATATGTTCTTTCAGGAAAAAATATAATTAAATTTGAAATCAATAAAAAATAAGATACCTGAAATATCTCCCAATATGTGGGAATTAAGCAACACACCTACAAACTGTGAATCAGGAAAAGCATTCTACTTTCACTTCACAACATTAACAAAAATTATATAGTTCATAGAATTGAATGTAAGGACCAAACATATAAAGCTTCTATGGAGAAACAAGTAGGGTAGACAGAAATAGCTTTTACAGAACAGAGAAAAGAAAACTCACAGAAGCAGCTATCAATAAATTTTGCTGCTTCTGTCTCAGAGAAGAACAACAATTGAGAGTGATATATTTGGCTTCTTCTGAGAGAGAAAAGATATACCATATATATATATATATATATATATATATATATATATATAATATATGAGAAATATATCTCTTCATATATAGATATATATAATCTATCTATATCTCATATATGAGATATATTTCATATATGTTCATATCTCATGTTTATAATCTCATATATATGTGTATCTCATAAATTAAATATCTCTTATGTATATGACCTATATCATACACATATATCTCATGTCTCATATATATATATATCCTATGCTATGACATATGACAAAGAACTTGTGTTGACACTTTTAGGCATCAGAGAAATGCAAATTAAAACTTAAGAGATATTATTATAAACCTACTTCATATATATTAATAATAGTATGCCTAAAATATAAAGACTGACATGACCAAATGCTGACAGTGGCATGGAACAAAGTACATTTCCTGTGAGTGTAAAATGTTGGAATCACTTGGGAAAACAGCTTGGCAGTAACTCATAAATTTAAAGGTATGCCTACCTTATGTTTGTGATACAACAATTACACTTCTAGATCTATAGTTAGAAAATTAAATAAAATACAGTTCACAAAAAGACTTTTTACAAAAATCTTCCTAACAGTTTAATTAACATAGACTCAAAATAGAAATAGTTCATCAATTGGAAAATGTATAAACATATTGTTGAACATTCTAATAATAGCACGTTATTACTTAGTAATGAGCAGAACAAAGAATGAACTGAACTAATGAGATATTTATCAGCAATAAAATATATCACGGTAATTTCACAGATATGCTAATCTAAGAAGCAACATATCAAATAATACATACCATATAATTCAGTTACATGAAGTTCTAGAAAAGGCATAACTAATCTTTGGTGATAGAAATCAGAGCAGTGGTTGCTTCAAAGGAAGTGGAATGTAAACAGTGAAGGAGTAGATTATTTTCTTAAGATAGATGTTTCATATCTTAATATACTTCTGGATGACTCATGTTTAGATTTGTCAAAACTTATAAAACCATATACTTAAACTGTGTGCATTTATTTCATTGTATGAATATTATGGAAGAAGGAGGAGGAGGAGGAAGAGGAGAAGAAATAGTTATCTTTCCTTTGTTTTCTCCTCTGTCCTTGCATTTGCCTGGTTGTATCCCTTCAAATCTTTCTCCCCCATTAACTCTTCTTAATTCTTGTGCTTTTAAAAATGTGACCTACAACCTGCCTTTTAAAAGAATAAGATGCTCTTTTTTTTCTTCCAGACATGGTTATAGATTTAGAATTGTTACCTATTTAATTGTTACATATTTTTGCTTAATATGTCATTTTATTTTTTTAACAAAGACAAGGATTTACACAGACGCACTTCTTTAACTTCAGTCAGAATGTTTACTCTAACTTAATTTTAATGTTAACTGTTCAAAGCGCTTTTTAAAGAAATAAATATAAGTCCTTTGACATTCTCTCCAGATTACATTTTAAACCCACAAAAGAAAATCTGTCTCATAATGAAATAGTAATATGTTGATTTTAATAGAAAGTGCTATTGTGGTATTAGAGCCCCATATTAATTACTAGAACTTTCAAGCCATTTTTTTTTTGTTTTATAATATCCATTAATCAAGTCCACCCTTAAAGTAGAAGGATAGCCAGTAGACGCGCCCTTGCTGTGTTGGGGGAAAGAGATGCAGATTACCTGTTTAATTTATACATAGAGACACGCAAACACATTTTAAAAAGAGGGCTAATTATAAAGCTAAATATAGACAACAAATGATGCACTGGAAGTAGCATTAGTGAATTTATAGCAAATGTATTTACAAATTTAAGTCAAGTATCTTTCAGTTAAGAGTCAAGAAGTTACAGTTCAACAAAGTATTATGTAAAATATTAAATGAAAGACATACACTTACAATAACTTAACCCTTGTGTAAGGACAAAAACATATTAAACAAGAAAAACAAATTTTAATGCCCTCAGATTAAAAAAAAGTGAAAGAGAGTCTTACCTCATTTCTCAGTGTACTTGCCTTAGAAAATCAGTAACTGTATATTCTTTCTCTACCCATCTGAGATACCTGCAAATATTTTAAAAAGCTAACTGAGCATCTTATGAGCTTTACAACGTAGGGATGTTTTTTTCAGGACCCAGAAACTAT
Source organism: Ateles fusciceps (assembly GCA_036589455.1). Taxonomy (NCBI): domain Eukaryota; kingdom Metazoa; phylum Chordata; class Mammalia; order Primates; family Atelidae; genus Ateles; species Ateles fusciceps. Next base: position 3,748,824 of record JAZHEH010001685.1, on the reverse strand, counting down.
TGCACTAAACTACAATCATCAAGAAGGGAAGTATCCCTATCTCCCAATTTCTGTAAGAGGACAGGAGCCTCATTTCAGCTGGTGCCTGACTTCAAGCTGAAAACCCATCTTCATTCATAGATATAAGAAATTAATTTATTCTTTTAGATACAAGCAATTAGCAAACACAGTTAGTTACCCAAATTACCAGGTGAACTGAGGATGAACTACGTGTGAAAAATGATACTGTCAAGTCCTCTTATTTGAGAACTAGTTATTGTTTATCTTAAGAAATCTATGCAATGGGTTGTATATGCTTGACTATGTGAAACAGTAAGATTCCTTCTGTCTTTGGTACCAGCAGATTTCCTATGATGTATATCACATTCCGGTTTAATGCTTATCTAGTAATAAAACTATTTTCTTTCTCTGCTACTTTGCACAGAGGTTTTCTAGATTGGGAGATATTTTGTTTTTACTTAGGTTTTCTCAATACTCTCCATCCCAGCTTTCTGTACTTCTCACAAGGTTGTGGACTAAAGGTAACCAGCAGAATTGTAGTAAGATCTAGAGATAAATTGATATTTTCTGTAAGAATCTAAGTTCCAGTTCCAGATTCCCAGGTAAGAATTGATGCCTTTGTTTAGGCTTGGGAGGGTACAAGTGTCCAGAAATTTAACCATTTCTTCCAGGTTTACTGGTTTATGTGCATAGAGTTGTTTGTAGTAATCTCTGATGGTAGTTTGTATTTCTGTAGAATTGGTGGTGATATCCCCTTTTTTGTTTTTTATTGCATCTATTTGATTCTTCTTCCTTTTTTTACTAATCTGGCTAGTGGTCTATTTTGTTGATCTTTTCAAAAAACCAACTCCTGGATTTATTGATTTTTTAAAGGGTTTTTTTTTTGGGTCTCTATCTCCTTCAATTCTGCTCTGATCTTAGTTATTTATTGTCTTCTGCTAGCTTTTGAGGGTTTTTTTTTTTTTATCTTGCTCCCCTAGCTCTTTCAATTTTGATGATAGGGTGTCGATTTTAGATCTTTCCTGCCTTCTCATGTGGGCATTTATTGCTATAAATTTCCCTTTAGACACTGCTTTAAGTGTGTCTCAGAAATGCTGGTGCACTGTGTCTTCATTCTCGTTGGTTTCAAAGAATGTCTTTTTTCCTGTCTTCATTTCATTGTTTATCCAGTCAACATTCAGGATCCACTTTTTCAGTTTCCATGAAATTGTGTGGTTCTGAGTTAGTTTCTTAATCCTGAGATCTAATTTGATTGCACTGTGGTCTGAGAGACTGTTTGCTAAAGCAGGAAGAAGCTGAAACCCTGAATAGACCAATAACAAGGGCTAATTGAGGCAGCAATTAATAACCTATCAACCAAAAAAAGTCCAGGTCCAGATGGGTTCACAGCCAAATTCTACCAGACATACAAATAGGAGCTGGTACCACACCTTATGAAACTATTCCAAACAATAAAAAGAGAGAATCATTCCCAAATCATTTTATGAGACCAACATCATCCTAATACCAAAACCCAGAAGACACACAAAAAAAGAACTTCAGGATAATATCCATGATGAACATAGATGCAAAGATCTTCAATAAAATACCGGCAAACTGATTGCAACAGCACATCAAAAGGTTTATCTATCACGATCAAGTAGGCTTCATCCTGGGGATGCAAGGCTGGTTCAACATATGCAAGTCTATAAATGTAATCCACCACATAAACAGAACCAAAGACAAAAACCACATGATTATCTCAATAGATGCAGAGAAGGCCTTTGACAAAATTCAACAGCCCTTTATGCTAAAAACTCTCAATAAATTAGGTATCCATAGAACCTATCTCAAAATAATAAAAACTGTTCATGACAAACCCACAGCCAATATCATACTGAATGGGCAAAAACTGGAAGCATTTCCTTTAAAATCTGGCACTAGACAAGGATGCCCTCTCTCATCACTCCTATTCAATACAATATTGGAAGTTCTAGCCAGAGCAATCAGGCAAAGAAAAGAAATAAAGGGTATTCAATTAGGAAAGGAGGAAGTCAAATTGTCTCTATTTGCAGATGACATGATTATATATTTACGCCCCCCCCCCGCCCCCCCCCCCCCGCCCTCCCTCCCCCCCCCCCTTCCCCCCCCCTGCCCCCCCCTCCCCCCCCCCCCCCCCCCGCCCCCCCCCCCCCCCCCCCCGCGCCCGCCCCCCGCCCTCGCCCCGCCCCGGGCGCGGCCGGCCCCGGGCCCGGGGCCGCCCCCCGGGCGCCCCCGGGGGGGCCCCCGGGACGGGCCCCCCGCTGGGGGGGTCGCGGCGGGGGGGGGCGGGGCGCCCCAGAAGACCCCATTGTCTCAGCCTACAATCTCCTGAAACTGAATCTACAAAGAACTAAAACAGATTTACAAGAAAAAAACAAACCCATTCAAAAGTGGGCGAAGGCTATGAACAGACATTTCTCAAAAGAAGACATATATGAGGCCAACAAACATATGGAAAAAGCTCTTCCTCACTGGTTATTAGAGAAATGCAAATCAAAACCACATTGAGATACTACCTCATGCCAGTTAGAATGGTGATCATTAAAAAAATCTGGAGACAACAGATGCTGGAGAGGTTGTGGAGAAACAGGAACACTTTTACACTGTTGGTGGGAGTGTAAATTAGTTCAACTACTGTGGAAGATGGTGTGGGGATTCCTCAAGGACCTAGAAATAGAAATTCCATCTGACCCAGCAATCCCATTACTGGGTATATACCCAAACGATTATAAATGGTTCTATTACAAAGACACATGCACACTTATGCTCACTGTGGCACTGTTTCCAATAGCAAAGACCTGGAACCAACCCAAATGCCCATCAATGATAGACTGCACAAAGAAAATGTATATAGATAGACTGCACAAAGAAAATGTATATACACCATGGAATACTATGCAGCCCTAAAAAACTATGAGTTTGTGTCCTTTATAGGGACATGGAGGAAGCTGGAAGCCATCATTCACAGCAAAATGACACAAGAACAGAAAATCAAATGCCACATGTTCTCACTCATAGGCGGGTGTTGAATGATGAGAACACATGAACACAGGAAGGGGGAGCATCACACACTAGGGTCTATTGGTGTGGGCTAGGGGAGGGGCAGCAGGAGATGGGGAGCTTAGGGAGGGATAACGTGGGGAGAAATGCCAGATATGGGTGACAGGGGGATGGAGGCAGCAAACCACATTGCCATGAATATAGCTATGCAACAATCCTGCATGATCTGCACATATACCCCAGAACCTAAAGTACAATAAAATAATATATATATATATATATATCTCCAAAAAAAAAAAAGAATTGATGCCTTGAAAAATGCTTTTACATCATGATCACTCTCTTGATTTTATAAAGATGAATTAAATTTCAGGATGCTTAAATACTGATACTATGGATATTTTAGAATTTCATGGAAATAAAATATTAAGCATACTTTATCTCTTTTTTTAATAATTTGGCACAAATGCATTACATTTTTAACAGTTTTATATAAAAGCATTTTAATACGTCTCTAAATGCTATAATTCTTTATTAAAAATAAGATTATTTGCCTATAATTCCAGTGACAGACTTTTCAGTCTGACACATATTAATCATCTAAATCAGATGGTTTTTCTTCCAGAATTAAATTTTATTCAGCGAACAAATTATACAATAATATTGCTTCACAGAACATTATAGAAAACTTTATGCTTTGTCTGAGAGTACTCTCAGGAATGAATAAACCTGGATTGTCAGAGGCATACAGATAGAGACTGAATGATAAGGTCACATCCACAAGCATCCATGACCTCTTTAAGCTAAGACAGAAGATTATAGGAATTCTACAATTTTATAGTTTAAGAGGGTCTTAGAAATAACATCTTTTTGTTTGGCTTAAAAATCTGGGGCTTGGCATGGTTAATTTCTATAAGAAAAAACAGGCTTAAATTTATAGGAGCAATTTTTTCTAGACTTGGTTTACCAAATATTTCTCTGCATTTCCTTCCTGCCAAGATTTTTTGGTTTTATAACTAAATGGCAGTATCTCCAAGCTAAAGAATATAATTTGTGTCCATCGGTGGCAAAACCACATAGCAAAAAATACCAGAGAACTTGATTTCAGAAGTCATGTAACTGTTCTGCCTTTATAACTAAGAATTATTGTGGCCCTGTGAAGGTGATTTCATCTCATGCACCTTTATTATTTCATGTGTAAAATAAATCACTAGAAGTATTTTAAAACTGTGTGTTTTTAAAAGCATCCTTGAGATGTTTCAAATTAGTAAAGAATCAAAGATTGGGAAAAATAGCTTAAAGTGATGGAAATATAAGCATAAACTGTCGTGTGATGATTCTTTGTCCAAGTACCATTTCCGGCTAATCAAAGGAATGCTAATTTTCCTTAAGACTTGTTTTGTTATTGTTGCACCCACTCAGATATTAATCTAAGAATCTAATTATGAGTCTTTTAACAACGTTTGTCTTTAATATATTTGGCCTTTTCAATGTTTTCTGTATCTTAATTTTTCAAGAGAAAGTCACTGAATTTATAAATTAGCATAAGGACATGTGCAATTGAATGTGCTTTTCCATTTTCAATAAACTTTTGCTGCGAGTGCATTAAAATACATTGCCTGTGTTAGCTCAGGAGCTGCTCAGGGGTTAGTGAGTCTAGGAATTTCTGAAAGGTCATAGATTGCATTGCTATTCCTTTATAGCCTTTTCTTTCTTACTTTAAATCTACTCCATAAAAGTCATTATTAGTAGATGCTTGGTCAATAGAATCATTTAAACAGATTAGAATCTTCAGATCCAAATTATTTACCATTCTAATTGAAATAATTTTATCATTAAGATTGTTTGAGAAAGTTTATTAAACTTAAAGATAATAATCCCAGTAAGGGAAGACAAGTTGAGTAGAGTACAGTTAAAACAAGTCATTTGTATTTTGCCAAATACAATCCAAAGGTATTAATTTGATTGTACTTCTTTTTAGTTAAATTGACAGCTTGATTGCATTATCTACAGTTTTAAAGACTCATATGTCATAGAATACTTACTGAAGTATCAGTTGCCAAGGGATGTGCTATAACATTTACATTACACATAACATTATGACCTGTAAATGTCATAATTTACATACTTCCCATGACATCACAGTAGCTGGACCCCTTTTTATTATTTGTAAACTAAACTGTCAACTGTGGTTATTTTGGGGTAAGGGAAGTGTGAAGAATCAATTTCTTGTTTTTCTTTTTCTTATTATTTTATTTATTTCACAAGGCAAACATACTACTGTTGTCTGTGCATATGTATGTGAGTGTGTGCATGTGTGCACAGTGTGCCAATTGGCTAAGAATTTTGTCTCTTTAACTCTCCTGATCCTATAGGGGGTTATGGCATTACCTTACAAGTCAAGGAATTGGAATCCACGTGTCTGAAAAACTACTGTTTAATAAAGCAGGAGATTTTAGTCCTCAGAGACTTTTCCTAAAAATCTGTTCAAAATTACATGAAAAATTTGAAAAGAAGTCTAAGGAGTATTAATTTTTCATCCATCTTTGAGGAATGTTAAGGAGTTTATTTCTAGGCATTGAAAGTGATCTGTCCTTGCACAACTTGAATGAACAAAACACTATTTAAGAGTATTCCTAATAGTTTCCAATTGTAATAAGACACTAAGGTAACACAAATTTCTAAAAACAGTATGGATTGATTTTGCACATTTTATTAATTCTATTTTATGGTGGGAAAACAAATCTTTATTGTTTAAGAATATATTTAGTCAACAAAGCCATTCATAGGAATAAAATGACCACTAAGTAGTGAAAAAAACTGTGAAATGTGTCTGACTCACTATTACTCCCCAAGATCTTTATGATTTTATTCCTGAGAAAGTCTTAATGTTAACATGAGGCTTAGCCACAGAGAGAAACAGCATTTCAATGCCCTAAACCAACATTTCATTAAATAACCAAATGTAAAGAAATACTTTAAATCTGAATGGAAAATTATGTACACATGCCAGAGCTTGTCACCAACGAAAGTTATTGCTGTCACAGTGGATCACTCTCAAAAGAGAAGTTATTATATGTTGGATCAATTCAGAACTTTGAAAAAGCTATCTTAAAATTGTTAAAAACAGTCTGTTTATACTATCATTTTCCTAAACTGGTATGTCTTCCTAAATATCTGCAGTGTGGGAATAAAATAATAATATCTATTTGACTATTTAGAACTTACATGTAGAGAGTCTTTTCCATATTGATATCATTTTGCCAAATAAAGGCAGAATTCAGAAAAATACGTATATTATTTGTTTATATTGTCAAATTGTGCATATATATGCACTGTATTCTCATGATAAATATGGAAATAAATTAAATGTATTTTAGATATAAAATCCTAGAAAATGTACTTCAGGAACTTTGAAGATGAATATTTTTCATGATTGAGTGCATTTATTCCTAGGAAAAGAATGTATATACGTAACCAGGAAGAAAATAGAAATATATACAAATTATGCACACTAAATAGTGCTTTTCAGAGGAAGGAAGAACAATAACTATTTGATAAAAATGCAAATATAAAGCCAGGCAAGGTGGGATTTCAACATAATTTTTATGCTATATAGTTCACCTCAAGAATTAGACTTTTAGCAACCCATCCTCCCATTAGAAATGGGGGTAGCTGTGGAGGAATGTTAGGAGTGGGGAGAAATGAAACAGATGAAAAGGAATTATTTATTTATGAAAACTGAGTTACCTTTTTCATTCTCCTTCTCCAAAATAATCTTGTGGGTTAGATTTCTGTTGTTTTACTTTACAGAAGAGAATGCCTGACAATTTTCATTGTATTTTAAGTACAATGTTGCAATGAATGCTATATTATTTAATTAATTACTCCTGACACAAACAAGTTTTGAATGCTAATTATGTTTTCATTTTAAAAGTGCTTTTGAATTGAAAATAGTGATCTTATTTTAGCTCAGACTCAATGGGTGATGGGAGAGATTTATTTTAAGGCAATGTTGCAACGTCTATATGTCTAAGATATAGTTGGTGAATTTCTTTTATGTTTCATTTTGTTTCAAGACAATTAAACCATTAAATTATAATGATGAATGTGCTAGATGCAAGTTAAATGTTTATACATGATTAAGTTCCACGTTCAACTATATTAAACACCTGGTCCCATAGAAAATGCCAAATATTTCCATCCTAATGAATTTAAAGCCTGATATTCTCTTGCCCACTCTCACATCCCAAGCCTTAAACATGTGTGCTTTAGAACTGCTTTGGGTCAAAGTGCAAACTTAGCTTCTTTAGACTCTGCCTTTTCATTAATTACCCCTCCCCATACACTGCTGACTTGCTCTCTCTTCTCTCTCTCTCTCTCTCTTGTCTCTCCCCCTCCCACCCCCCCTTCTACATGTCATCTTTTTAGTCTTGAATACAGATGTTAATACACATTTGCTAAGGAGTATTATTTTTACTTTGTAATATCTTAAAAAACTATTTCATGGAAAATTTTAAAGTCATACAAGACAACATGTATCTAAAATACATCTAAAGATGTATTTCTCTAATGGTAAAGCTGAGATTTAAGAAGACATTCGGTTAGCAAATTTATAATAGAAAAAATAAATCTTTAATAGAGAAAACATAATATTTTAAATTTTTATTCATAAATTATTTAAAATTATATTGGTATATCATGTTGAGATTAGGATTATTATTACATCTGATTTTCAATAAATTCCTTGGATGGAAAAGTAGTAATTAACTAGTACAGAGAACAGAGAAGATGAATAAATGTTTTTGTTTAATGATGATGTAATCTCAAAGTTTTGTGAGATAATTTAAAATTGAGTCATCTTCACAAATATTTAAACATAGCCTGAGTCAATGTTAAGCTAAATATGTATGGATGTGATTAAGGTGATTCTGAAGGATAGATGAGTTCTGAATAATACCCTTTAAGACCTACCTAGCCAACTGCAATACTTTTTTTTTTTTTTTTGAGACAGAGTCTCACTCAGTCACCAGGCGCCAGGCTGGAGTGCAGTGGCGCGACCTTGGCTCACTGCAACCTCCGCTGCCCGGGTTCAAGCATTCTCCTGCCTCAGCCTCCCGAGTAGCTGGGACTACAGGCGCGCGCCACCACGCCCAGCTAATTTTTTTTGTATTTTTAGTAGAGACGGGGTTTCACCATGTTGACCAGGACGGTCTCGATCTTTGACCTCGTGATCCGCCCGCCTCGGCCTCCCAAAGTGCTGGGATTACAGGCGTGAGCCACCGCGCCCGGCCAACTGCAATACTTTTTAAAAATTCTCTGTATAAGAAAATTTAATGAACATTATTAAAATACAAATAAGCTATGCTAATCACCCAGTACAAAATGAATGCTCAATAATTTTTTAAAGTTTAATTATTTTAAAAATACTGTAGAAAAAGAATATAGCTTCTGTAGTCAAGATTAAAAAAGCTGTCATCATTGAAAGAGTGCAGTTATTATAGAGAAAATACAAGAAATTCAAAATTATTGCTTAACCTTTAAAAATGTTTTTATTTATTTGTTTCAAATATCTGGTCATTTTCCATGTGTAATAAAATGTTTTAAAAATTAAATTCTTATGCAAACTTGATATTTTTCATTTTGTATAATTGCTTTCTTGGTCAATGTATTTTCATTTAGAAAAATATACAAATGGAACTATTAATATATCACTAATTACATTACTAACACAAAAAATGATTTTATTGCCTTTTATTTTTAAATTGAAATTTATTCCAGTTAGATAGTGCTCACCTGCAGCCCCAGCTACTCAGAAGACTGAAGATCCCTTGAGCCCAGGAATTTGAGTCAAGCCTGGGCAATATATAGCAAGAGCTCATCTCTAAAAAACACTAAAAATTATAAAATTAAACAATATTGATCTTTGTGATATTTTTATGTATTGTAAGAATTTATTTTAACATGAGAGTTAAAATAATGGACCATCATGTACCTTGCATTTAAAGAAATACTGATGTAATTCCCAAGCTAATGCATATAACCAAAACCATCAAATAGTACTTCTCAGTGTTCATTGTTTCTCTCAGATACGTAAACTCCAGTAATTTGGAGATGCTGAAGTTACTAATAATTTTAATTTTGAATTTCTTCACCTTCCATGCCAAATTATTGAGTCAAGATAGCAACAAAAATGAGCATGGCTAACAATTATTAAGTGCTTAACATGTAGTATTCCTTAAAGTAATTTACATAAATTAATTTATTTAATCCCCCAAATAACCCTATTCTTAGATAACATTATTTTATGGATTAGAAAATTAAGGTACAAAATTATTTTAAATAAATTGTTATTTATAGTTGCATAATAATTGTACATACTTATGGGGTAAATATGATGTTTTAATGTATGTATACATAGTATAACAATCAAATCAGGATAATTCCTGTATCCATCCATCTCAGTCCATTTGTGATTCTATAAAAGAATACCTGAGGCTTGGTAATTTTTAAGGAAAAAAGGCTTATTTGGCTTCTGATGTCTGGAAAAGTTAAGATTGGACATCTGCATCTGGCAAGGGCCACAGGCTGCTTTCACTCCTGGTGGAAGGGGCAGGAGAGCCAGAGCCACCCTGTGCAGAGATCCAATGGTGAGAGAGAAAGGGTAGTGGAGGAGTGTTAGGCTCATTTTAACTGACTTAGTAACAGCGCAAGAATTTACTTATTAGTTTTAGGAAAGCACCCAGCCATTAATGAGACACTCACCTCCATACCTCCAAATATCTCTTATTAGGTTCCACCTTCAACATTGGGGATCAAATTTCAATATGAGGTCTGGAGAGGTCAGAAAATCAAACTATAGCACCATCATTTTTTAAACATGTATTATTTCTCTGTGATGACAGCATTCAAAATGTTCTTTTCTGGATACCTTGAGAGGGTTATGTCAAAGTGCTTGCCTGAGAAATTATAATTTACAGAAGTCCTACCAGAGACACTATTTTAGCCAGTGTTAAAACTGAATTTCAAAATTACTAACAGCATGAAGTAGATATCAACAAACTATGGCCCATTGGTTGAATCCGGACTGCTGCCTGTTTTCATACAGTTCACGAGTTAAAAACTGTTGAAAAATTAAAGAGAAATATTGTATGGCATGCAACAATTATATGGAATTCATATTTCACTGTATATAAATAGACTATTCCTCTATCTCTCACCTATGGCTTCTTTCACACTGTAACTAGAGTTGAATAGTTGCACCAGAAAATGTAATACACACAAACTTAATATATTTACCATCTAGATGGTCACAGAAAAATGTTTGCTTACCCCAGCATTGAGAATGTATTAACTAAGATACTTGCAATATACCAAAAATGTTTCAACCACGTTCTGGCTCTTAAAGAACAATAACCTGAGATAATTAATTGTATAAGTGTGACAAACAGCAATGTTGTACATGGAGAAGTTAAACTCATAGAGAAAGACAGGATTCCCATGTTGAGTTGAGAAATGAATGAGGAGATGTTACAGACGAAGTGATAACTACATGTTCTGTCCTTTCCTCTCCAAGCCTCCAAAATGTATGAAAGCATAAATCCGCACAGACAAGAATGAGATAATACAATAGCAGATAAGAATCAAAATTTTTGCAAATGGAAAGTGGATACATATGTTTTACCTCCATAAACCAGAAGAAAGATGAAACATAAGGAGCTTCAAAGGAAGAAGTCAACAAAAAGATTTATGTAACCTAATAGAATCCTGAAAACAATATCAGGTTAGAATATCAGCTTTATAAAAGACAAAGTTGAAGAGTAGTGGTAATGAAAATGAGAAATTTATTCAAATGTTTCTTTAAGGAGCAGTCAAACTCCCAGACACTTTTTGCCTCTCTATGCAACAGGCAACAACTGAGCATCATCTTAGAAGAAACTAAAACTGACTCTCTAGGATAAATCAAATGAAGTTTTGCCTTGTTTTAGCAGCACCAAGCCCAGCAGAAGACAGGAATAAGGTATAGAGCAAGACTCCATTCATTAAATGAATGGAGATGATGTGCTCTATTTTCTATCACTCTGTTGCCAAAATCGTCTTATGATAACTCAACTTCCAGAATTTATCTGGACAAGCTGAACAGCCCTGGACCCGACCTATGGCTGTTGACATCATTGTTTCCTAATGAATCATCCAGTGCTCATTCAGTCACGTGATAATGAAGCACACAGGTCAATAATCTTTGGATGGATGCTCTCCTCAGTCTGTCTGGGGTCTCATCCAGGCTGATTTTCTTCTTCCACCTCCACCACATAAATGTCTCTGTGCCCACTTTTGTGCTCCAATGCTCCACAGGAGGCTCCCTCTGTGTATGAATGCATTTCTGACTCTGTTCAGGCTGTGTTATCAAATTCTGACTTATTAAACTTGTTCTGAAGGAACTCCCCATGCTACACACATGAAAAGTCTGAGAAGGCACAGGCAAGGTGATCATATTTTTGCATGATTATTATTATCACATACCTTCACCTCTTCTGCCCTCACTGACAATTCCCTATGTAATGTTACCTTACAAGAAAAACATTATGAGTCTGGCTTACAGATGAGGCTGCACAGTATGACAGCACCAGCTGAGAGTGAATTTTTTAGAATTAGGATTTCAATATCCTGAAAAATAATGGGGAGGAGTCCTCCTTGTGTGCATAACTCAAGTAGTATATCTTATTTTAATGGAAAGCAAGATAACCTGAGTTAAGGACTGTATCCCTTGTGAAGTCATAAAAAGGCCTCATTTCAGATGATGTCCCTATAATTAAGAGGACATGGTGGTCTTCCCTTTATGATCTATAACTTTTAGTATCTATACTGTCTATACCTCTGCTTGAGTAATGAGCTCATGAATACAATGGCAATGGTGGCATACCAGGTTGAACTTGCATGGGGTCAACAACATGTGATATGATTTGGCTGTGACCAACCAACCCCCATCTCATCTTGAATTGTGGTTCTCCTAAGCCACAGGTGTCATGGGAGAGACCCAATGGGAGGTAATTTAATCACAGGGGTGGTTACCCTCATGATATTCTTGTGATAGTGAGTTCTCACAAGATTTGATGGTTTTATAAGGGGCTTTCCCACTTTTTTGTGGCCATTTCTCCTTCCTGCTACTCTATGAAGAAGGATGATTTTGCTTCCCTTTCTGCCATGATTGTAAGTTTTTTGAGGCCTCCCAGGTATGCTGAACCGTGAGTCAATTAAACTTCCTTCCTTTATAAATTACCCAGTCTCAGGTATGACTTTATTAGCAGCATGAAAATGAATCCAAGCTGGAAAACACTCTTTTGGATATTATCCAGAGAACTTCCCTAACCTAGCAAGGCAGGTCAACATTCAAATCCAGGAAATACAGAGAACACCACAAAGATATTCCTCAAGAACAGCAACCCCAAGGCACATAATCATCAGATTCACCACAGTGGAAATGAAGGAAAAAATGCTAAAGGCAGCCAGAGAGATAAGTCGGGTTACCCACAAAGGGAAGCCCATCAGACTCACAGTGGAGCTCTTGGCAGAAACCCTACATGCCAGAAGAGAGTGGGTGTCAATGTTCAAATCTTTAAAGAAAAGAACTTCCAACCTAGAATTTCATATCCAGCCAAAGTAAGCTTCATAAGAGAAGGAGAAATAAAATACTTTACGAACAAGCAATTGCTGAGAGATTTCATCACCACCAATCCTGCCTTATAAGAGCTCCTGAAAGAAGCACTAAACATAGAAAGGAACAACCAGTACCAGCCACTCCAAAAATGTACCAAATAGTAAAGACCATCAACACAATGAAGAAACTGCGTCCACTAACAGGCAAAACAACCAGCTAGCATCAAAATGGCAGGATCAAATTCACACATAACCATATTAACCTTAAATGCAAATGAGCTAAATGCCCCAATCAAAACACAGACTGGCAAATTGGATAAAAAGTCAAAACCCACCAGTGTTCCGTATTCAGGAAACCCATCTCACATGCAAGGATACACATAGACTCAAACTAAAGGAATGGAGGAAGATTTACCAAACAAATGGAGAGGAAAAAAAAAAAAAAAAAAATCGGGAGTTGCAATCCTAGTCTCTAATAAAATAGACTTTAAACCAACAAAGATCGAAAGAGACAAAGAAAGACATTACATAATGGTAAAAGGATCAATGTAACAAGAAGAGCTAACGATCCTAAATATATACGCACCCAATACAGGAGCACCCAGATACATAAAGCAAGTTTTTAATGACCTACAAAGAGACTTAGACTCCCACACAATAATAGTGGGAAACTTTAACAGTCCACTGTCAATATTAGACAGATCAACGAGACAGAAAATTAACAAGGATATCCAGGACTTGAACTCAGATCTGGACCAAGCAAACCTAATAGACATCTACAGAACTCTCCACCTCAGATCCATAGAATATACAGTCTCCTCAGCAGAACATCACACCTACTCTAAAATGAACCACATAATTGGAAGTAAATCACTCCTCAGCAAATGCAAAAGAACAGAAATCATAACAAACAGTATCTCAGACCACAGTGCAATCAAATTAGAACTCAGGATTAAAAACTAACTCAGACCACACAACTTTATGGAAACTGAACAACTGGCTCTTGAATGTTGACTGCATAAACAATGAAATGAAGGTAGAAATAAAGATATTCTTCAAAACCAACAAGAATGAAGATAAAATGTACCAGAATATCTGGGACACATTTAAAGTGGTGTCTAGAGGGAAAATTATAGCAATAAATTCCCACATGAGAAGCAAAAAAAGATCTAAAATCAATACACTATCATTGAAATTGAAAGAGCTAGAGAAGCAAGACAAAAAAAACTCAAAAGCTAGCAGAAGACAAGAAATAAATAAGATCAGAGCAGAACTGAAGGAGATAGAGACACAAAAATCCCTTCAAAAAATCAGTAAATCCAGGAGCTGATTTTTGAAGAGATCAACAAAATAGACAGACTTCTAGCCAGATTAATTAAAAAGAAAAGAGAGAAGAATCAAATAGATGCAATAAAAAAAGAAAAGGGGATATCATCACTGATCCTACAGAAATACAAACTACCATCAGAGAATACTACAAACAACTATATGCACATAAACCAGTAAATCTGGAAGAAATGAATAAGTTCCTGGACACTTGCACCCTCCCAAGCCTAAACCAGGAAGAAGGTGAATCCCTGATTAGACCAATAACAAGGTCTGAAGTAGAGGCAGCAATTAATAGCCTACCAGTGAAAAAAAGCCCAGGTCCAGATGGGTTCACATTTGAATTCTACCAGATGTACAAAGAGGAGCTGGTACCACTCCTTCTGAAACTATTCCAAACAATACAAAAAGAGAGAATCCTCCCTAACTCATTTTATGAGACCAACATCATCCTAACACCAAAACCCGGCAGAGACTCAACAAAAAAAGAAAACTTCAGGACAATATCCATGATGAACATAGACGCAAAAATCTTCAATAAAATACTGACAAACCGATTACAACGGCACATCAAAAAGCTTATCTATCACGATCAAGTAGGCTTCATCCTGGGGATGCAAGGCTGGTTCAACATATGCAAGTATATAAACATAATCCACCACACAAACAGAACCAAAGACAAAAACCACATTATTATCTCAATAGATGCAGAGAAAGACTTCAACAAAATTCAACAGAAAACTCTCAATAAACTAGGTATGAGTGGAACATACCTCTAAACAATAAAAGCTATTTATGACAAACCCACAGTCAACATCATATTGAATGGGCAAAAACAAGGAAGCATTCCCTTTGAAATCTGGCACTAGATAAGGATGCTCTCTTTCATCACTCCTATTCAATATAGTATTGGAAGTTCTAGCCAGAGCAATTAGGCAAGAAAAAGAAATAAAAGTTATTCGATTAGGAAAGGGAGAAGTCAAATTGTCTCTATTTGCAGATGACATGATTGTATATTTAGAAGACCCCATTGTCTCAGCCCAAAATCTCCTGAAACTGAAAAGCAAGTTTAGCAAAGCTCAAGAAAAAAAATCAATGTGCAGAAATCACAAGCATTCCTATACACCAATAACAGACTAACAGAGAGACAAATCATGAGCAAACTCCCATTCACAATTGCTACAAAGAGAATAAAATACCCAGGAATACAATTAACAAAGGATGTAAAGGACCTCTTCAAGGAGAACTACAAACCACTCCTCAAAAATAAGAGAGGACACAAACAGATGGAAAAACATTTCATGCTTATGGTGAAGAAGAATCAATACTGTGAAAATGGCCATACTGTCCAAAGTTATTGATAGATTCAATGCTATCCCTATCAAGCTACCTATGACCTTCTTCACAGAATGGCAAAAGCAAAACACCTTAAACTTCATATAGAACCAAAAGAGAGCCCGCATAGCCAAGACAATCCTAAACAAAAAGAACAAAGCTGGACGCATCAAACTACCTCACTTCAAACTATAGTACAAGGCTGCGGTAATCAAAGCAGCATGGTACTGGTACCAAAACAGAGATATAGACCAATGGAACAGAACAGAGGCCTTGGAGGCAATGCCACACACCTACAACCATCTGATCTTTAACAAACCTGAGAAAAACAAACAATGGGGAAAAAATTCCCTGTTTAATAAATGGTGTTGGGAAAACAGACTAGCCATGTGCAGAAAGCAGAAACTGGACCCCTTCCTGACACCTTACACTAAAATTAACTCCAGATGGATTAAAGACTTAAACATAAGACTTAACATCATAAAAATCCTAGAAGAAAACCTAGGCGATACCATTCAGGACATAGGTATAGGCAAGGACTTCATGACTAAAACACTAAAAGCATTGGCAATAAAAGCCAAAATAGACAAATGGGATCTAATTAAACTCCAGAGTTTCTGCACCGCAAAAGAAACAATCATTAGAGTGAACTGTCAACTAGCAGAATGGTGAAAAATTTTTGCAATCTACCCATTTGACAAAAGGTTAATATACTGAATCTACAAAGAACTAAAACAAATTTACAAGAAAAAACAAACCCACTCAAAAGTGGGAGAAGGTTATGAACAGACATTTTTCAAAAGAAGACATCTATGAGGCCAACAAACATCAAAAAAGCTCATCATCACTGGTTATTAGAGAAATGCAAATCAAAACCACATTGAGATACCACCTCACACCAGTTAGAATGGCGATCATTAAAAAATCTGGAGACAAAAACAAAAACAAAAACAAAACAAAACAAAACAAAATCTGGAGACAACAGATGCTGGAGAGGATGTGGAGAAATAGGAACAGTTTTACACTGTTGGTGGGAATGTAAATTACTTCAACCATTGTGGAAGACAGATGGGAATTCCTCAAGGACCTAGAAATAGAAATTCCATTTGACCCAGCAATCCCATTACTGGGCATATATCCAAAGGATTATAAATGGCTCTATTATAAAGACACATGCACACGTTATTTTCATTGTGGCACTGTTTACAATATCAAAGACCTTGAACCAACCCAAATGCCCATCAATGATAGACTGGACAAGGAAAATGTGGCATCTATATACCATGGAATACTATGCAGCCATAAAAAATGATGAATTTGTGTTCTTTGTAGGGACATGGATGAATCTGGAAACCATTATTTTCAGCAAACTGACACAAGAACAGAAAATCAAACACCACATGTTCTCACTCATAGGCGAGTGTTGAACAATGAAAACACATGGACACAGGGAGGGGGAGCATCACAGACTAATGTCTGTTCAGGGGCACTAGGGAAGGGACAGCAGGGGTTAGGGAGGTTGGGGGAAGGACAACATGGGGGAGAAATGCCAGATATAGGTGATGCGGGGGATGGAGGCAGGAAACCACATTACTATGTATGTACCTATGCAATAATCCTATATGATCTGCACATGTATCCCAGAACCTAAAGTAATATCTATCTATCTATCTATCTATCTATGCATACACAATAGCTACACTGTATTATACAGGAGAAATTTCAGAAATGTGTACAGCAGATGATGAGTGGACCTTAGGCTACCAAAGGCATAGACTAGTGTTTAGACTAGTGTTGGCATTGTTTTTTTTTGTTTTTTTTTTTTTTAATTTTTTTAGCTACTTAGCATGTTGCCTTCTATTCTAACTGAACCTGAGTTTTCTTTTTCTTTGAGACAGAGTTTCCCACAGTCGCCCAGGCTGGAATGGAGTGGTACAACCTTGGCTCACTGCAACCTCCGCCTCCCAGGTTCAAGTGATTCTCTTGCCTCAGCCTCCCAGATGCTGTGATTACAGGCATGCACCACCATGGCCAGCTAATTTTTGCATTTTTAGTAGTAACGGGGTTTCAACGCGTTGGCAAGACTGGTCTGGAACTGCTTTCCTCACATGATCTGCCTGCCTTGACCTCCAAATATGCTAGGATTACAGGAAATGAGGCACTGCACCTGGCCTCAATTTTCTATTATAGCATTATATCTGAACACTTCAATGTGATTCAGGCCAGTCAATTGTCTTTATGTAAAATGAATTTCTTGCTCATTAATTCATCTTTAAATATTTACTTTACAATCTTCTTTAAATCTGCAGCACCTATCAGAGTTTCTAGAATAGTGTACACACTTAAAGTTTGTTCAGCTGAACTATATTTAATCATCCACATGATGACAGTTTAAATCTCTTATTTTAAAAATCAACTGTATTGTATTCAGAGAATGTACACAATAGCTCTGAATTTTTAAAATGATAAAAATTTGTTGTATCATAGAATGTAAGAAATTTCTCTGAAAATTTTATGTAAACTCAGAAGAAGTTACTCTGTAGAATAGAAAATCTGTTAACTAGTCATAATTCTACTTTATCATACATGAATATCATTAATGTCATTAAGCATTATTGTGCTTATATCATTTTTATCCAGTTTTCTTTGAATTTTTAATCTTTTCTGCTTTAACATATTTGGCTATGTTGTTCAGCACATACAACTTTTAAAATGTTGTTTTTGTTATCGATTATACATATAGGTACACCGTGACTCCAAATTTCTTTATAATTTTACTTTTTTATTCTTTCTTTTTTATTTTTGAGACAGAGTCTCACTCCATTGCTCAGGCTGAATGAAGTGCCTGGGTTGATCTCAGCTCACTGTAACTTCTGCCTCTGTGTTCAAGTGATTCTTCCACATCAGCCTCCTGAGTAACTGGAACTATAGGCACACACCACCTTGCCCAGCTAATATTTTGTATTTTTACTAGAGATGGGGTTTCACCATTGTTGCACAGTCTGGTCTCAAACACTTACACTCAAGTGATCCAACAGCCTGGGCCTCCTAAAGGGTTGGAATTACAGACATGAGCCACTATGCCTGGCCTATAATTATACTTTAAATTCTGTTTTACCTCACATAAAATACCAAGATAAACGCTATTTTATGACAGGTTTGCAAGATTATTCTCATACTAAGTTAGTCTGTAAATCACTGAAAGTCTTGTATCTACTGACATTATTGGAGTTGTACATTTTACTTCTAAGTTCTTAGTGAACTCCTTTCTGAATAATTCACTATTTGTATATACCTTCATTTATTTTGGGGTAAGTGGTTTTATTATCCTTGCTGTTTCTGACAAATTATAATTTTTAAGTGATTACTTTTTTACTACAGTAAGATGCCTCTCTTTCCTTAAATATTTAACTGCGTATTTATCATAAAAATCAACTTTCCATTGAATTTTAATTGTTTCTGTATGTTACACTTTTCCAATCTTTCTAGTTTCTCCTTTCCATCCCCCACCCCTTTTTTTAACTTTTAAGTTTAGGAGTATAAGTGCAGGTTTGTTACATAGGTCAACTTGTGTCATGTAGGTTTGTTATATAGATTATTTTGTTACCCAGATATTAAGCCTAATAACCATTAGTTATTTTTTCTGTTGGTCTCCTTTCTTCCACCTTCTACCCTCTTCCCTTCAAGAGGCCCCAGTGTGTTGTTCCCCTCAATGGATCTATGTATTCTCATCATTTATCTCCCATTTATAAGTGAGAAGTGTGATATTCAGATTTCTGTTCCTGTGTTAGTTTGCTGAGGATAATGGTTTTCAGCTCCATCTATGTCCCTGCAAAGAACATGATCTTGCTCTTTTTATGGCTGCATAGTGTTCCATGGTGTATACGTACCACATTTTCTGTATCCAGTCTGTCATTCACGAGCATCTAGGTTGGTTCTGTGTCTTTGCTATTGTGAATAGTGTTGCAGTGAACCAATGTGTGCATGTGTCTTTGTGATAGGATGATTTACATTCCTTTGGGAAAATAGTAAGTAGTAGGATTAATAGGTGGAATGGTATTTTTGTCTTCATGTCTTTGAGGAATTGTCATACTCTCTCACAGTGATTGAACTATTTATATTTCCACCAGCAATGTATAAGCCATCCTTTTTTCCACAACCTTTCTAGCATATGTTTGACTTTTTAGTAATAGTCTTGACTTTTAAATAATAGTCATTTTGACTGGTGTTAGATGGTATCTCATTGTGGTTTTGATTTGCATTTCTCTAATGATCAGTGATGTTGAGCTTTTTTCCATATGATTATTGGCCACATGTGTGTCTTCTTTGAAGACACACATGAAATGTTTTTCCATTTGTTTCTGTCATCTCTGCTTTTTCTGAGCAGATATTTGTAGAGATATTTCACATCCCTAGTTAGCTGTATTCCTAGGTATTTAATTCTTTTTGTGTCAATTGAGAATGGTAGTTCGTTCCTGATTTGGATCTCACCTTTACTGTTGTTAATGTATAGAAATGCTAGTGATTTTTATGCAAAGCTTTTTGAGCCTGAGACTTCACTGAAGTGGTTTATCAGCTTAATAAGCTTCATAAACTTCTTATGGGCCAGGTGCAGTGGCTCACACCTACAATCCCAGCACTTTGGGAGTCCAAGGCGGGTGGATCCCCTGTGGTCAGGAGTTCAAGACCAGATTGACCAATATGGTAGAACCCCGTCTCTACTAAAAATATAAAATTAGCTGGGTGTGGTGGTGAATGCCTGTAATCCCAGCTACTTGGGAGGCTGAGGCAGGAAAATTGCTTGAATCCAGGAGGCGGAGGTTGCAGTGAGCTGAGATGGTGCCATTGCACTCTAGCCTGGGCAACAAGAGAGAAACACTATCTCAACAAATAAAAAAAAGAAAGAAAAGAAAAGAAAAAAGAAAGAAGCTTTGGGACTGAGATTATGGGGTTTTCTAGATATAGAACCATGTCATCAGTAAACAGAAATAGTTTGACTTCCTCTCTTGCCATTTGGATGTGCTTTATTTATTTCTCTTGCCGGATCGCCCTGGTCAGAACATTCAAAACTATGTTAAATAGGAGTGGTGAGAGATTGTATCCTTATCTTGTGCTGGTTTTCAGAAAGAATGCTTCGAGATTTTACTCATTCAATATGATGTTGGCTGTGGGTTTGTGATATATGGCTCTTATTATTTTGAGGTATGTTCCTTCAATATCTAGTTTATTGAGGGTTTTTAAGATTGATCATGGTGGATAAGCTTTTTGATTTGCTGCTGGATTCAGTTTGCCATTATTTTTCTGAGAATTTTTGCAACGATGGTCACCAAGGATATTGGCCTCAAATTTTCTTTTTTGTTGTATCTCTGCCAGGTTTTGATATCAGGATGATGCTGGCCTCACAGAATGAGTTATCTCCTTCCTTTCTTAAAATAACTTTACATATATTAAAATTTTGTTTTGTAGAATGGCAATCTAAATTTCACTCTAACGTAGTTCTCTTACTAAATTCATTCCTGTCTCTTTACCATATGAGGTATATAATAAAGAAAATAAGAAGTGTTACAAAGCTAATAACTAAGTGGAAAAGTGAAAAATGTAAATAAATGCTAATCTCATTTGTATAAAATTGTCAATGCTTGTCTTCTTCATCCTGTATCCTCTTTTCTTGCTTCATCCTATGCATAGCCTATTCCTCACTTTCAGTCCATTTATGTTTGCACAGGATTATTCACCAAATAGACAAATTAAAACTCTGGCAAGTCCCTAGTTTCTTCTTCCTCATTGTATCAAAGTACTGCTTCCCTTATTTCTCTGAACTTTTGCTTTTAGACAACCATTTCCTACTTCCTGTTCCCTAAATGTCTAGATGTAGCTATAGATATATAGAAATAGATGTATTTCAACAAGTCTGACTTCAAAGGATAACACTGATCAGTGTCACCTTCCAAAGGTCAAATTTCTACTTGGGAAGATCCTACGTGTGGCATTCATTTGATGCATTCTTGTAGTCCAACATGTGGTCTTCTAGAAACATCAAGTAATCCTTTCAATAAATATTTGCTAGTGACCTTCTAGTGCCAGGAAAAGTACTAAACATTGATGATAAAAGGATAGGTAGTTGAACAATTCTTCTGATTTAACAAAGAATAGTATGTATGATCTCAAGTGTCCAGCCAAAATGCCACTCTAAAACAAAGGAAAAAAGATCCACGGTGATCCTTCCAGAAATATTACTAACAGCATGGCAGGGGAAGGAGTATAAAGAATAACAGTGAACAAACAATGAAGCTAAACATGACTTTAGGTTGAAATAATAACAATATAAAAGTAAAATTTTGCATATAAAATTTTAAATCTCATAATACAAGTGTCAAAGAACAAGAGAAATATAAACATGTTCTCATTCTTCCCCCTTTTCAGTGGAATAATTTTGATGCTGAATATAAATATTACTTTTAACTATTAATATATGCATAACTAAATATGCTCAAGAATACACAAATAGGATGTAAATACTTACCAAAAATACTTGTGTTTGCTGGGTGTGGTGACTTACGCCTGTAATCCCAGCACCTTGGGAGGCTGAGGGTGGATTGCTTGAGCCCTGGAGTTTGAAACAGGCTGGAAGAACATGGCAAAACTCTGTCTCTACAAAACATACAAAAATTAGCATGGCGTGAAGGCACACAACTATAGTCCTAGCTACCCAAAAGGCTGAGGTAGAAAGATTGGTTGAGCCTGGGAGGATGAGACTGCAGTGAGCAGTGATTACACCACTGCAGTTGAGTGTGGGTGACAGTGAGAACTTGTCTCCACAAAAAGAAAAAGGAAAAGAAAACCGTGTGTATAAACTGTGTTTATGCTTTGATTTAACAAAGTATAATAAATTAAATCAAAGGCAAAAAGATACAAAAAAAGAAAAAATGCAGAGCATAGTAAAGAGAAAGTTTATTAAGATTTTTGGGATAAGTCCAACTGTATTAATAATCAGAAAAATATGAATGTAGTAAAAAAAGGGAAAAAGATACATTTACAAAAAACAAGATAGTTAAAATTTAGAATTGACACTTCAATGTTGAAAATTTGAAACTGGATAAATATAAACTACTACATACTCTTAAAAAATAGAAAACTGAAACCTAATATATCAAATGCTATAGTGAAAAACATTTAAATAAAGTAAAAGTTATAATTATCACCATCATTATCATTATCAAGCACAGTTCATGTGTGTGTGTGTGGTGTGTGTGTTGAGGTGGGTAAATTCTACCTATGTTTTTTCAAATTCTGATAATTTCCATTTTAAATAATTTTTTTAGCGTATATAAAAAGATGATAGAATTCTCAGCTCAACAAGAGAAGCTAACATAAATCTGATGACAAAATTGATAAGCAAAACTCAAAAATCAAAGCCTAGAAAAATAGATGTAATAACCATAAACAAAATATTGGAAAGTTGACTACACCAGAAGGGAGAGGAAATAAAAAGAGTAAGCTGTGTGCGAAGATGAGATGAGTTGGGATATTACCTGTTAGAGTTGCCTATCTTAGAGCAGAGATCTTCCTCTGCGAAGATCCGGTTTTAGGTTTGGTGGGAGGAGAGACCTTAGAACTCAACTGTGATGGTTTTGGTTTTATTTGTTTTGCTTTGTTTTGTTTTGTTTTTGAGACAGAGTCTCACACTGTTGCTCAGTCTGGAGTGCAGTGGCGAGATCTCGGCTTACTGCAGCCTCCGCCTCCCGGGTTCCAGTGATTCTTCTGCCTCAGCCTCCTGGGTGGCTGAGATTATAGGCGTACACCACCATACCCAGCTAGTTTTTGTATTTTTAGTAGAGATGGGGTTTCTCCATATTGGCCAGGCTGGTCTTGACTCATGAGCTCAGGTGATCTGCCTGCCTTGGCTTTCCAAAGTGCTAGGATTATAGGCATGAGCCACTGCACCCTACCAATGGTTTTGTTTTTTAATTTCAATGATGCAGGAAGACTGTATTAATCACTTAAGAATTGGAAGGGGACTAAACATAACACACTAGAGAAAAGTCATATAATTGTTGGGCACTATTGGGGGGGGGTCCATGTGAGGTTATGATCATAAGTTTAAAGTGTTATTAGTATCTTTTTGTGTTTTCTTGATATTGTAATTTTATTTTTATATTTATAATATTTTTCTTGACCTGGCTCATTTTTAAAAAATGATTGTTCAAATTTCATACATGCAAGTCTTAGTTGAGAACATGAATTGGAACTTTTTTTAATGTCTTTGTTGTTACTGCTGTAAATGTATTTTAGAAAATTAGTTTTCTGCTTCTTCAGAGTCATCAGTTCCCAAATCTACTTTTTAAAACATCTATGTTAATTATAAATATGCTTGCAAATACATTGTTTTCTTTTGATCATTCTTATTTTTGGAGAGCTCTGAGCTCTCCAGTGCATATTAGTAGAGCTCTTTTATCATCCAGTTAATTTTCTTTATTTAAATGTAAATTGCAGTTTCACTGGCAGGGGAACAGTGAGTGTGCCCATTAAGATTTCTTTAATTCTGAGGTTTATCTATTAAAAGTTTTTTGAAAGAACTGCAATAAAGTATTTCTCCTAGTTCTATCACTCATCTATTTTTGTCTGCTTTTACATTGATGTTAATTTTCTTGGAAATCTTATAGAAAACCACACATTTATAATTAAATTCCATCATATAAATCCATAGTCCAAATACTTTTCTAATTATAAAGGTAAATATTGGTGGGGTATGTTGGGGGAGATGTACTTCCAGTTTTCTCTGTGATAAAGAAGACCTATGAAATGTCAATCTCTTCACACATATGCCACGTTTTCCATTCATATATAACCACACTTAGACATCAAATAGCAGAGCAAATAAAATTACTCATAACCTATGCTCAAAGCATAAGTAGGAGACAAAATAATAACAACACAAACTTTGATACACATATAAGTAGAAAAATAAACATCAAAACCCAGCAGAGTATTGAGTCATCACCAAAACAGAAAGGTAAATGAAGATTGGTAGGAGACAGTGAAGAGGAAGTGGGCATCCATCAGTGTTGGAACACAGAAGAAATCTCACCCTAGAAAGTGTGACACGTATGCTAATTTAAGAATACTGAAAACAAGTCTGAAACATGAATCAGACCACTGGCAACTAGGAAATCTTTTGAGGGAGAGATGAAAACATTTCAGGAGAATATGATCCTGCGATGCTTGGTGTTTAGCAGAAAAAAAGAAAGAAACCACAGTAAAGAACCACACTCCTGTGAAAAGAATAAATCCTCCCCTAGCCGTAAAAGGGGTCCATTTGGTATAGTAACTGCACTTCATTTAACCAACAGAAAAGCACACCTCTGAATGTTAGAAAACTATTAAATCCCGATCTCACACCATTCCTTTTACTGCTGGTGCAGAAAAATATGAAATACTTAGAAAGGTACTGAACACCAGGCAATATTAATAAATAGCAGTAGTAGAAGAAAACAGACCATGAAAATTAAAACATTCTTCCTCAACTTCCAACTATAAAGCAGAAAAACCTTTAGCATGGCAATTCTACCTGATTTAAATATGCTTAAACAGAAACATACTGATATAAAAGGCAACACATTTCAAACAAAAATTTTTTAAAATCAAAATAAAAAGTGAAGAAAAAGGAAAGAAATTGAACAAAAAACAAAATTGTTTCAGAAATATTAACTAAAAAGATTCATAAGAAAGGATGGATTTGATAGAAAAATAGTCAAAGCAATTTAATATATGAATCAGTAGTTAAAAGTAGAAATAGTAAATAAAAATGAATGTGACAATAAAAAAAGATAGCTACATAAACTAAGCAAAAGTTATCCAACATATATTTAATTAGAGAGACTAAATAGTAAAAAATCATGGAAAATAATTAATATGTAAAACATATAATTAAAAAATTTTAAAAATAAAAGAAATTCTGCACTGACCTTTGAAAGTTCTGTGTACTTGGGAATAACTGAAATATTTCAGCCAATTCTGAGAATATTCTAAGTAATAGAATGTAAGAATAAAGAAAAAATAATTTTGACTTTATAGATATATAACTAACTCACTATTAGAAAATGCAACAATATTAAACAACTCAAGAAAGTTTGAACTAAAATTCTTATATTTGATCAATCTGTATCATATGAAGTCTACAAAAAGATAGCTTAAGACCTGAAAAGACTCAGGAATACTCTGCTTTGAGTCTTCTGAGCATGAGCTTGCTCCCGTAACAGGTTACCTGGAGGTATCAAAAAAAAAAAGTTGGTCGAGGGGGGAGCTGATAATAAATGTTAAACTCTTAGAATTTTAAGTATTAATCTAAATCAAAGTGGACTATATGTAAATGTTATGTATTTTATGTATTGTTATATTTGAGGCGAGATTAAGGGACAAACACCAAGACAAAAGTATACCAAATAGCAGGGTTTATTTAGCTGGCGACCACGGAGGACTCACGTCTCTCCAACCCGTGGCCCCGTATGGAGGGTGTTAAGACCTTTTATACCCGTAAAAATCACTTTGGGAGTGAAGGTGAGGGGCGGGGGGTGGGGGTGAGGGGCTTCAGACATTCCGAGGGCTAGTGGCACCTTCAGGGCGGAGATGAGGGTGACGGGCGGGGGGTGGAAGTGAGGGGTTTCGGACATTCCGAGGGCCAGGGAACTAAGTGATTCACAAAAAGGTTAAGATTAGCATTTGTTTACACATTGTCTGGGTAGGGTGGCAATCACAGTCCTTAATTACTTATTCATATTTGGGCTATAGAGAGCAGTTTCAACAGAAACCCGAGGTATGGTTGAGGTATGCAGGTTTATGGGGCTTTTTACCATGTCACAGTATAAACTAGAAATGATACAGCCCCCAAAATGGGGGAGAAATAAGAGAGAAAGAAGGGAAAGTAGGATGAATTTTTGGATATGGCACAAACAATGGTATACTGGAGTGGGCTCAGATGAGTTTGAAAGAAGTGATTATGCAAATCTGTGTTTCTGTCCCTGAATGCATTTAGTGACATCATGTTGGTTGCTTGACATTGGCCATAGTGGGAATATTTCCATCATTGAAATCAACACACCTTAGCTTTTTCTCTCCCAACTCATGTGAATATCAGTTGGTAAAGATTTACAAGTATTCCACTGTGGATAGATATCAGGCAGGTAATAATAAAAAAGAATTTAAAATTAATAAAGCAAATAATATGTTCAAGTTAAAGAAAAGAAGAAAAGAAGAAAAAGGAAAAGAAGGAAGAGGAGAAACAGAAAGAGAAAGAGAGAAAGACCAAGAGAAATATAAGTCATTAATATAAAGGTAATAACTAGTTAAAACTACAAATCCTCCAAATTCCAAATTAAATGTCCAATTTAGCAAAAACAGAATCAAACATAATAAATATAACAAAATCTACATAGTTGTAATACATAAATCTTAGTTCAAACACAATAGTAACACTATAAATAAAAATAGGCTTACTAAATCTATTAACAGAAAAAGGTTTTCTGATCTGGATACAAAGAGAAGCCCATTTCAATGCCGTATAATTGCTACTGCAGATAAATTAAATCTATTTAAAAAGATTTTGCAAAAGTGTGGTGGGCAGGAATTGGGGGTGGTGACAGAATAGGTATACCAGGAAAATGCAAACATTAAGAAAAGAGTGGTTTTGGTCCCGATAACAGCGAAAGAACAATTCAAGACAAAAAGCATGAAATGAGGCAACAAATGAGATTTAATAATGATTAAGACTGCAATTCACAGTAGATATATAAGAATTATCAGTATCTATATCTATGCAACAAATAGCACAACAAACATAAAAAGAAAATATAATTTTTAAATCAAGGATTAATAAAAACAAAACCACAAATAGAGATTGCAATCACTTCAAGAAAGGACAAGCAACCTCAAACAATATCACAAATAAGGTAAATCTTGAATTTTATAATTTGATCATAAATAACACAGTTCATAAACATACTCTGAACATTTAAAAAACATGGCAACTTTTAAAATAACTCTATAATTTCTGGGAATAAGAGAAAATGTCAACATTATATAATCTCAAAGCAATATAAATTGAAGAAAAAAATAAATGAAATGATCCTTCTTTGTGTAATATTTTAGAATCATTATTAACCAACCTTTGTATAAATGATGACGAAAATAAAATGTAGAGAATTTCTTAAAATGAGTGATCTTGAAACCCTACAAATTACAACATTTTTGTGGTCCAACTAAAGAAGTGATCATAGAGGAATTTGTGGCCTTAAATACTTATATAAATAAAATCTAAATAAAATAATTGAAAACATTTTCTTCTCAAAATGTGAAATAAATGAATAAGCAAATAGACTACAAAAAGGGAAAAATTTTATATAAAAAGTACAGGAGAGAATGAGATAAAAGCTAGAAAAAGGAGTAGAAATGAAAACATAAAAGCAAAAAGGTAGTTTTTCAGGCAATAAATAGATAAATACATAAATTAATAAATAATTCAGTCAGGTAAAACAAAGTACAGGTGTAGGGAATAACTAAAATAAAAAGAAATAACTAAAGTAAAAGTAAAGGAAACAAAAAAGAATGACAATTACAAATAGATAAGATAGATCTGTTTCACAGAAATCTATGTAAGAACATTTGAAAATCTACATAAGAACATTTGATGATATGAATAATCTCTTTAAAAAAATACAGTCGTGAAAATTAACCCCAGGAGGTAATGATGGTATATACATGAATTTATGCATTTGTAAATGTCCATAGATCTACATATCACAGTGAATGACTCTGAATGCTCTGAATATTCACAAAACATGGCAATATTTAAGGTTACCAATATTCTGTATAGAAGTAACAAATATTCTGTATAGAAAAATTCCAAATAATACAAGTAGAGTTCAGCAGTTCCCACTTCTCTTGAGAATAAACTGACCATAGTGACTCACTGTCAATGAATACAGTAGGTAAAGAACCAAATAATAACTTTACAGATAAGAAACATAACAAATACTGCCTCAACCAAACAATTAAAGTTAGCATCATCAGTGACGTCAAGTGGACATCATGTATGATCTGAAATCCAAAATAGATTACCCACATAGTAAAAGACTTGTACACTAAGAATTACAAAACTTTAATGAAAAAAAATAGAGGAGATACAAATAAATGGACAGACATCCTATATTCATGAATTGGAAGACTTAATTTTGTTAACGCTCCATATAATACCCAAAGCTATCTATAGATTCAATGTGTTTCCTATCAAAATATCAGTGACATTTTTCGCAGTGAGAGAAAAATAATTCTAAAATGCATATGGAAGCACAAAAGACCCTAGATAGCCAAAGCTCACAATTCTGACTTCAAAATATATTCCAAAGCAGCAGTAATAAAAGTAGTATGACAATGGCATAAAAACAGACCTATGGATCAATGGAACAGAATAGAACTGAGATCTAAGAAATAAACCTCACCCTTATTTTATCAATTGATCTTTGGCAAGGATGACACTAAGAATACACAATGAGGAAAGAATAGTATCTTCAACAAATGACCATGGAAAACTGTATATCTACACACAAAATAATGAAATTGGGCTACATTTTTGCATTATACACGAAAGTCAGGTCTAAATTTATTAAAGATTTAAACAGAAAGCTTAAAAGTTGAAAAATCTTAGAATAAGAGAGAGAAAAAAATTTATGGCATTGATCCAGACAATAATTTCTTGAATATGAGACAAAAAGAACAAGAAACTAAAGCAAAAAAAAAAAGACACTGGGACTATATCAAACTAAAAGTCATCTGCAAAGCAAAGGAAACAATAAACAAAGTAAAGGCAATCGCCAGAGTGGGAAAAAAATATTTGCAAGTCATATATCTGATAAAGAGTTAACATTTACAATTGCTACAAAGAGAATAAAATACCTACAAAAACAACTTACAAAGCACTTGAAGGATCTCTTCAAGGAGAACTACAAATCACTGTGCAAGGAAATAAGAGAGGATAGAAACAAATGGCACATATTCCATGCTCATGGATAGAAAGAATCAATATTCTAAAAATGGCCATACTGCCTAAAGTAATTCAATGCTATTCTCATCAAGCTACCAGTGACTTTCTTCACATAATTAGAAAAAACTACTTTAAATTTCATATGGAACCAAAAAGCCTGTATAGCCAATGAACAAAATTCAAAGCAAATGAACAAAACTGAAGGCATCACCCTACCTGACTTCAATCTATACTACTAGAGTACAGTAACCAAAACAGCATGACACTTGTATCAAAACAGATACATAGTCCAATGGAACAGAACAGAGACCTCAGAAATAACATCACACATCTAAAACTATCTGATCTTCAACAAACCTGACAAAAACAAGCAATAGGGGAAAAGATTCCCTATTCAATAAATGGTGCTGTGAAAACTGGCTAGCCATATACAGAACACTGAAACCCTTCCTTAAACCTTATACAAACAATAACTCGAGATGGATGAAATACTTAAATGTAAAACCCCAAATCATAAAAACTGTAGAAGAAAACCTAGGCAATACCATTCAGGACACAAGCACAGGAAAAGAATTCATGATGGAAACACCAAGAGCAATTGCAACAAAAGCCAAAATTGATAAATGGGATTAAACTAAAGAACTTCAGCACAGTAAAAGAAACTAGCATCGGGGTGAACAGGCAACCTGCAGAATGGGAGAAAATTTTTGCCATCTACCCACCGACAAATGTCTAATATCCAGAATCTACTAAGAACTAAAACAAATTTACAAGAAAAGAACAATCACATGAAAATGTGTGCAAAGGATATGAATAGATGCTTCTTAGAAGAAGATATTTATGTGGCCGACAAACATATGCAAAAAAGAGCACATCAAAACCACAATGAGATACTATCTCACAACAGTGAAAATTATGATTATTAAAAATTCATAAAACAATAGATGTTGGTGGGGCTGTGGAGAAATAGAAATGCTCCAACACTGCTGGTGGGAGTGTAAATTAGTTTAACCATTGTGGAAGACAGTGTAGCAATTCCTCAAGGATCTAGAACCAGAAATACCACTCAACCTGGCAATCCCATTAATGGGTACATACCCAAAGGATTATAAATTATTCTACTATAAAGACACATGCACACATGTGTTTATTGCAGCACTATTTACAATAGCAAAGACTTAGAACCAACCCAAATGCCTATCAATGATAGACTGGATAAAGAAAATGTGGCACATATACACCATAGCATACTATACAACCATAAGAAGAATGAGATCATGTCTTTGCAGGGACATGGATGAAGCTGAAAGCTATCATTCTCAGCAAACTAACACAGGAACAGAAAACCAACGCCACATGTTTTTACTCATAAGTGGAAGTTGAACAATGAGAACACATGGACACAGGAAAGGGAACAAAACACACCAGGGTCTATTGTGGGGTGGGTGGGAAAGGGGAGAGAGAGTATTAGAACAAATATCTAATGCATGCAAGACATGAAATCTAGATGATGGTTTGATAGGTACAGCAAACTACCATGACACATGTATACCTATGTAACAAACCTGTACATTCTGCACATGTATCCTGGAACTTAAAGTAAAAGAAAAAGAGAGAGAGAGAGAGAGAAGAGAAAAGAGTTAATATTCAAAATATATTAAAAATGATTATAACTAATAGAAAAAACAAACAAAAAACAAATCCAAATAAATTATAAAATGAGCAAAACATTTCGGTAGACATTTTTCCAAAGACATACACATGGTCAACAGATATGTGAAAAGATTCTCAACGTAACTTATGATCAGGGAAATGCAGATCAAAACCACAAAGATATGTCACCTCACACTTATTAGGATGGCCATTATAAAAGAAAATAAAAAGTATTTGTGAGGATGTAGAGAAATTGGTATCCTTGTACCTTGCTGGTTGAAATCTAAAATGGTTCAGCAACTATGGAAGCAATATGGAGATTCCTTAACAATTTTTAAATAGAACTGACTTATAACCTAGCAATTTCTCTTCTGAATATATATACAAATAATTCGAATCAGTGTATTGAAGAGATATCTCTAATCTCATGCTCATTGCAGTGTTATTCACAATGGCCAAGATATGAAAACAATCTAAATATCCATGGATAGATGAATAGATATATTGTGGTGTATACATAGAAGGAAATATTATTCACCCTTAAAAAATTGAATTTTGCCATTTTGAAAAACACAGAGGAGGCTGAAGCACATTATGATAAGTAAAATTAGCCAGTCACAGAAGGACAAATACTGCATGATTTCACTTATGTGATGTACCTAAAATAATCAAAGTCAGACACAGAGAGTAGAATTGTGGCTGTCAGGGCCTAAGGTGAAGGCAACTGGGGAGTTGCTCTTCAATATACGAAAGGATATAGAGGTATATATAGGATATAATACACAGGATATATACATATATAAAGGGTATATAAAGGATATAAAGAAATATAAAGCTTTAATTATACAAGGTGAATATGTTCTAGAGATTTGCTGTTCAATATTGTGTCTATAGTTAACAATATTATGTTGTGCACTTAAAAGTGTCTTAGGAGGGTAGATCTTATGTTAACTATTCCTTCTACAATAAAAAGAAAAGAAGTTTATGTGGGAAAATAAGCTTCCAAGTATATGTATGAAAATTCAAAAGAAGAAAAGCAATAAAGGAATAAGAGAACTAAATATAGTACATATAAACTCTCTATAATTAAAAGAACATACTAATGCAGAAATACACCAAGAAACAAATTGAACAGGACAGACTTTCCAAATATAGGCCAATGTGCATATTAAATTTTAGTACACGGTAAAGAAGGCATGTCACATCAGTTAGGTGTTTAGTAGTTTTTAAAATTCACCAAGTTTTGAAAACTAAGGAGTTGTTTGGATAACATTAAGAGTGAATTCACACCGGATATAATTCTATAGAAAAATTTCCCAATAGATCTGAAATATAAATACAACAAAAGAGAAAAAATGATAATTTAGTACCATGGTGGATGAAGGCATTTCCTTTTTTTTGTTAAAATCCACAAGCAATAAAAATAGATTGATAATTTAACCACTTGAAAAAATATTTTCATAGAAAAAATCATAAGCAAAGTCAAAAGAAAAAAAGGAACTATTTTCCACAAATACTACATTAAAAGGAGAAAAAGGCTATTCTACTTGATATATAATGAGCATTTTAAAATCTTTTAAAACAAAATCTAACATATAAGTAGACCCCCAAATATACAAAATCATGAGGAAACAGTTTACAAAATAAGATTTACACTAAAAAAATCCTTACATTCGAACATTTAAAAAACATTCAACTTTTCTCATAATAAAATATGAAGATTAAAATTAGACTTAGATACCACTTCCCACAAAATTAGCAAACATTTTAAAAAATTAGTCAACCATGCTCTGTTGACAAGGTTATAAGAAAATAGTCATCTCATTTGCTTATGTGGGAGTGAAGAGTTGGACCATACATATGAGAAATTTGGCAATTAACACAAAATTACCCTTTGCTACTTCTAAAAATTTATGTTAGCTACTTCATACCATGAAATAATGTATGTTCAAAGTTATTTGCAATACTATTATATGTAAAAGCAAATATTAGAAAAAGACTGATATTTGTCTGTAGGAGACTGAGTATAAACAGACAATTATGCAGCTGTAATAATAATTAGAAAGATTCACATGAGCTCATAGGAGTAATTCCAGGATACAGTGTTAAGTAAATATAAGTATTTAAAAGTATAAGAAACCCCAAGTATATTTCTATATCTGATTTCAGTGAAAACTCTCTGTATCTTAATTTTTTTCCTATTAAATTTAAATTATTTCACATGGAGTTTGAACTTGTAATCATAGAATGTTGATTAACACACTAAGAAAATTCTCAGTGTCCAGGATAACATCCACATTCACATTTTTCATTTTCCAAGATAAGGTGAAATCACAAATAGAACTTTGAGAAATCACCTACTCAATTTGACATAGTTCCAGCAACCTCAACAGGATTCAATGTTGAAGGAAGCAATTTTCTTCTTTCTTTCAATCTCATTTTCTCTTATTTTTCTTGTCTTTTTGTTGTTGTTGTTTACTCTACGATCATCTTGACAAATGCCAACTTTTACATAAATGTCTGCATTTCAAGTGATGAGAGGAAGATTAAGACATCTATATATTCTCTAGGAAGCCAAACTATATATATTAGTGTTGAAATAAGTAGCTAAGATTTACTGAGAAACAAATACAATTAATTTATTAAAATATAAAGCTTCCTGAGATTATATTTAGAAATAAAAAATAAAATGTGCCTTATTAATTTTTTTAAAAGAGCTAAATTTTGCTGGTGGGAAATTACTATTTCTGAAAGGTTAGAATGTTAGTTATTTTGGAATGCTTATGGCAATGATGATTACATTGACGCTGGTTTGACTATCTCCAGGTTGGGAGCAGGGATCAGATGGGAAAGGTAATTATAAGCCCCTTGAGGTAATTTATTCTGACCCTTTAATGTCTGATGATACATTAATGAGGCAATTAAAATCTCTAGGCTAAAAGCAAGTTAAGTTATATTATAACCAAAGTTGGTAAAGAAAAACCAAATAGAGTATTCTTAACAGAATTTACTCCTCTTACGTGACACTACACTTAGACAAGGTCACACTCAAGATTTTTTTTAAATAAAGCCTCTAAGTTTTCCTACTTTATACACCCTGTTTTACCTCTCTATTTTAATAACCAAATTTCTCAAAAAGTATCAAGGGAAAATTTGAATTTATGTGTTTCGGAAAGAAGTTTAGCTCACATTTAGTCCTGAGAATCTGATTCTCAGGAACCTTATGTCCCTTGGCAGTTCTATGTATCTATCTATGTATCTATATATCTGTCTATTATCCATCTATTATCTATTTAATTTATTTTATTATTTTAGGTTCAGCGAGTACACGTGCAGGTTTGTTACATGGCTAAATTGTGTGTCACTGAGGCTTGGTAGATGAATAAACCTGTTACTCATGTAATGAGCATAGTTTAAATCTCTTAGAAAATATCTAAGAAATGGTGCTGAAGTACATTTTGCTTCTTGTACAGCATACACTTTTGCTTCTACAAGCTATATATACAAATAAACTTTCTCTGGAAATAATTTAACAGATATCTTAGCTTTTTCCATTTTGAGGAGGTAGTAGAAAAAGTTTCCTGAACACTCCAAGACAGTCAAAAGGGCTTTCAGTGGAAAAAGCTCATTTACCTATTCTGACATATCTTGTAAGTGCAAATTATTAGCAAGCATAATTATCTTGGAATTCATATCTATTTGGTAGTATAGGAAAATTTTAAAAGAGAGAGAAAAGTTAACTTCTACCCGTGAGGAAAAAGGAATGAGAAAAGAATGATGTTAAGTGTGAAAGGACTTGACTAACTACATGTTTATAATCTATCCTCAGATGTTCCAACAGTGTAAGATGTTATCTAAATAAATGCTCTTTGGTTTTATAATAGTCAATTGACTTGAGAGTATGTGGAAATATTCTCCATTTCCTCTGATTAAAATACTTTAATTTGTTAAATTATTATTCCTTTTTGAGACAGAATCTCACTCTATTGCCAGGGCTGGAGTGCAGTGGTGTGATCATGGCTCACTGCAGCCTTGAATTCCCAGGCTTAAGTGACCCTCTTGCCTCAGCCACCCAGGTAACAGGGACTATAGGCATGCATCACATGCCCATCTAGTTAATTTTCTTTTTCTTTTTTTTTTTTTTTTAGAGAGATAGGGTCTCACTATGTTGCCCATGCTGGTCTTGAACTCCTGGCTCAAGCAGTCTTCTTGTTTCTGCCTCCCAAACTGTTGGGATTGCAGACATGAGCCACTGCATCCACCCACAATTATTATTACTAAACAGCAAATGACTTGCATATTATTTTTGTAAAAAATGCAAATTTTCTACATTGATAATATAGACACAACTTATCAAAATTTAATTTTAAATATTGAATTTTTTCAACCCTGGAAAATTCAAGCTATTAAGGGAACATTTGTATTTAACTTTCAAAAAACACCCTTATTTTTCAGACTTGGAAAGTAATATCTGTATTTTTTTCAATGTGCAGGCTATCCTATATTTATAATTTTATGATATCCTGAAAACTGAAATTAAATCTACTGAATGCAGTCCTTCTGCAATGACTAGTGTCAGTGAATCCAGGTGTGTACGGTTATTCTAAGGGTTATCCTAAGTCAAAAGTCGTAATAATGGAGAGGTTTTCAGTCGTACTTGGTTTCTTTACACTCTGTGATAAGGAGTCAAATCTAACTGGTTCAGTTAAGAAAAACAGCAAGGATAACCTAGAGGAAAAATAAATAAATAAATACTTCAATAAGCTCTGTCCAGTTGCATCCCTGGTTCCCCATAGCACTGAGTATGACAAGATATTGTCCACTCTCTAAGCTCCCAGTTTCATTTGTAATAAATGTGGAGTGAGGAGAGAGCTACCCTCAGAGTTAGAAATTACTTTTTGTTCTCACCATCAACTAGAACTTTCTAACTTTGCTTGGGCCTATGTTATTTCTGCAGAATGTACTTAATAGTGTCAGACAACGCAATTTCAGCTGCTCTGTATAGTAATAACTAGTTTCATATTGAGCATTGTAAATTACAATTCAATACAGACTTAGAGCTAGGTAAATATATCTCTTGGTTTTCTGACTTTCATTGAAAGAAATGTGAAGATGTAAGGAATCTAAATAATGTTGATGACACTTACTTGACATTCTCAAAATAATACCTAGCTACAAGTATTATTTTAAAGCTTTATTATCTGTCTAAATCTTGAGTCTTGTTTCTGATGAGTTCTAAAAGCAGCTCTCAGTATTATGCTTTTAAGATGCTAAATTGTTGTTATAACAGAAATTTCATTAAACCTGAAAATGTTTTAGAGGGATAGGCACTTTCTAGAAATTCTGTACATGGAAAAAAATATCATAAGATCCTCTTCTGATGACTTACTGAATGCAGTGCAAGTAAATTAATCATTTTTGCTGTCTCTGACATGATAAAGTTGTTTGGCACAAATGAAGGCATATACAAAATTGATGGGCAATTTCTTTAGAATTACAATTGAGATGGGATGAGCTGCCAAGATTTCTTTTATGAAGCAATCTTGCAAGTGTCTCTTGGGCTGAAATTCTTGTCAGAAAATGTTTAACTCAGGCTGTGGCTACTTGTTTAAAAATTGCATATCTAGTGTACACACCCAGTTGAAATCAGCCAAGAAATGTCAGATTTCTATTCTTAATTATCCAAAATAGAATTAATTCTAATAACATGGAATAAACTCTCTAGCTGAGTTGTTATCTCAGCTAGACCTCTATTATTCACTGTATAATCTGTGCCACGACTCCAAACCTGTCTGGTTTTCACTCTCTCAGCTATAAAAGACAAGAGGTGGTTTGAATCACTGGTTTTCCACTTCATAATCTGTTACAGGTTAAACTGTGGTTCTCCCAACATTTATATGTGGAAGCCATAACCCCAAGTACTTCAGAATGTGATCTTACTGGAAAATAGGGTTGTTGCAGATGTAATTAGTTAGGTTAGAAGGAGGTCATACTAAAATAGGTTGGGTCCCTTAATCCAATAAAATTAGTTTCAATTAGGAATAGTACAGTAGATTGGGACAACCAGTTAACAAAGAGTGAGAAAAGACATGCCAGTCAATTTTGCTTTGACAAATCAAGATTATGTTTCATCATGAAGCATGATATAACTACTCTTTAACTGCAGACAGCACAAGTTTAAAAAGTTTTTGGTTTTCTTCAGGAATCATTTATTTTAACTAGCAAAGAATCACAAGTCATATTTTATAAATGATATTTAGTGGGAAAAAATTCTAGCATATTCATGCAGATAGGGCTATAGTATGGTAAGCTGAAAATGAGCACCCAGCGATATCCAGATTCTAATCCCTGGAATTTTCAAATATTTTCTTTTATAGCAATAAAGATATTACAGATATGATTAAATCAAGAATCTTAATATTGAAAGCTGATTATAGATTATCTGAGTGGGTCTTAAATGTAACCACAGGCATCCTAATAGGAAGGCGTCAAAGGGAGATTTCACTCTATAAGAGGGATAGGAGGTGTGATGACAGAACAAGAGATTGGCATGATGTGATGAAGGATTATAAGCTCAGAATTTTGGGAGTCCTCCAAATGCTAAAAAAGAAAAGAAATGAATTCTCTCCTTAGAGCCTCCAAAAAGAACGAGCCCTACTTACACTACACTTTATTCCAGGGCAACTGGCTTTGAACTTCTGACCTCCAGAACTTCAAAAGAATACGTTTTTGTTGTTTAAGCCGCTAAGTTACAGCAAGAGTAAAATAATATATATAACATCTCTCACACTCCTTTTCTGAATTAGAATTCTTTCCTTTCCCCTTTCTACATATGTCCCTCTCAATCTAAAACAGTATAGGCAGCTTTAGCCAGATCACTCCAATCTTTTCCAACTCGATGGATTCAATAAGACTGACTCATAAATAGGTAGGGAGGCTTTTCCTCTTTGGTCTACTGTGAAGAGGACGTTTTTATAACTGTTTAACTCAAAGTAATGATGGGTAGATACCTACTGTACACATAATTAATTACCAGAAACACTAAGAATATGAAATGGGGGTATCATTGAACTATCAACTCAATACATAGCAATAGCTACTACTATTGGACAGTCACCGAGAGAGGGGTTTTGTGAGACCTTTCAAATCATACTAGGTCATATTAGGTGTTGCACAAATCGGAAGATATAAATCAGAGGATATAAGTTGTCTGAATCATTGAAATTACACTTACTGAAATAAATATCCATTCCCTTTTTCAACTTAAAAGCAAAAATTGTGTGAATTTTAAGAATTCTCAATTTTGAGTCAGTGAAGAACACTGCCAACCTATCTGGTGATTGTCATTAATTAGAGTTAAAATGTTCTTTTTAACTTTTATTTTACATTTTAGGGGTATTCATGCAGGTTATAAGATCAGTTGCATGTCATGGGAGTTTGATGTACAGATTGTCACCCAGGTAATAATCATAGTGTGCTATAGATAGATTTTCATCATCTCCCTCCTTCCACCCTCCACCCCAACATAGGCTCTGGTGTCTATTGTTCCCTTCTTTGTGTCCATGTGTACTCAAAGTTCAACTCCTACTTATAAGTGAGAACATAGAGTATTTGTTTTCTGTTCCTTCATTAGTTTGCTTATAATAATGGTCTCTAGTTTTATCCACGTTGCTGTAAAGGACATGATCTCATTCTTTTTTTTAATGTCTGCGTAGTATTCCATGGTGTATATGCACCACATTTTCCTTATCCAGTCTACCATTGATGGGCATTTAGGTTGATTCCATGTCTTTTCTATTGTGAATAGGGCTTCAATGAAGGTACGTATATACATGTCTTTATGGTAGCATAATTTAAATTCCTTTAGTTATATACTGAATAACGGGATTGCTGGATCAAATAGTAATTCTGTTTTAAGTTATTTGAGAAATTGTCATGCTGCTTTCCACAATGACTGAACTAATTTACATTCCCACCAGCAGTTTATAAGCATTCCCTTTTCTCCACAACCTCACCAGCATTTGTTATTTTTAATTATTTTAAAGTAGCCATTCTGACTAGTGTGAGATGGTATCTTATTGTAGTTTGATTACCATTTCTCTAATAATCAGTGATGTTGAGCATTTTTTTCTTATGCTTCTTGGCCACATGTATGTCTTCTTTCAAAAACTGTCTTTTCATGTCCTTTGCCCACATTTTAATGTAGTTGTTTTTTGCTTTTTAAATACATTAAAGACTCTGGGTATTATATATTTGAGGGGTGCATAGTTTGCAAATGTTTTTTCCCATTGTGTAGGTTCTCTGTTTACTCTGTTGATAGTTTCTTTTGCTGTGCAGGAGCTCATTAGTTTAATTAGGTCTCATTTGTCAATTTTTGTTTTTGTTGCAATTGCTTTTGGTATCTTCATCATGAAATCTAAGCCAGACCCTATGTCCAGAAAGGTGTTTCCCAGTTTACCTTCCAGGGTTTCTATAGTTTTTCATTTCAGATTTAAGTCTAATCCATCTTTTTTTTTTTTTTATTGCATTTTAGGTTTGGGGGTACATGTGAAGAACATGGAAGATTGTTGCATAGGTACACACATGGCAGTGTGATTTGCTGCCTTCCTCCCCCATCACCTATATCTGGCATTTCTCCCCCCCCCATGCTATCCCTCCCCCAACTCCCCACCCCCCACTATCCCTCCCCTTTTCCCCCGAACAGACCCCAGTGTGTGATACTCCCCTCCCTGTGTCCATGTGTTCCCATTGTTCAACACCCGCCTATGAGTGAGAACATGCGGTGTTTGATTTTCTGTTCTTGTGTCAGTTTGCTGAGAATGATGGTTTCCAGGTTCATCCATGTCCCTCCAAAGGACACGAACTCATCGTTTTTGATGGCTGCATAATATTCCATGGTGTATATGTGCCACATTTTCCCTGTCCAAGTCTATCATCAATGGGCATTTGGGTTGGTTCCAGGTCTTTGCTATTGTAAACTGTGCTGCAATGAACATCCGTGTGCATGTGTCCTTAGAGTAGAACGATTTATAGTCTTTTGGATATCTAATCCATCTTGAATTCATTTTGATATATAGTATATAGAAGTGGCCCAGTTTCAATTTTCTGCATATGCTAGCCAGTTATTCCAGCATCAGTTATTGAATAGGTGTCCTTTCCCCCGGCTTATTTTTGTTGACTTTGTTGAAGATCAGATTGTTGTAGATATGTGGCATTTTTGCTGGGCTATGTGTCTATTTTTGTGCCACTACCATGCTGTTTTGATTCCTATAGCCTTACAGTATAATTTGAAGTCAGAAAACATGATGACTCCAGCTTTGTTCTTTTTGCTTAGGGATTGCCCTGTCTATTAGGGCTCTTTTTAAGTTTCATATAAATTTTTAAGTAGTTTTTTTTTTAATTCTGTGAAGAATGTCATTGGTAGTTTGGTGGGAATAGCGTTGAATTTATAAATTGCTTTGGGCAGTGTGGCAGTTTTAACAATATTGATTCTTCCTATTCATGATCATGGAATATTTTCCATTTGTTAGTGTCTTTTTTTGATTTCTGTGAACAGTGATTTGTAATTCTCATTGTAGAGATCTTGAACCTCTCTGTTTAGCTGTATTCCTAGGTATTTTATTCTTTTGTAGCTATTGAGAATGGAATTATATTATTGACTCTCAGCTTGGATGTTGTAGTATATAGACATGCTGCTGATTTTGGTACATTTGTTTAGGATCCTGAAACTTTGCTGAAGTTGTTTTTCAGATCTATTAGCTTTAGGGCAGAGACTATTTGGTTTTCCAAGTGTAGAATCATATTACCTGCAAACAGAGATAGTTTGACTTCATTTATTCCTATTTGGATACATTTTTCTTTCTTTCTCTTGCTTGACTGCTCTGGGTAGGACTTACAATACCATGTTAAATAAGAGTAGCAAGAGTGAGCATCCTTCTCTTGTTTCAGTTCTCAAGGGAATAGAGTCAAAGTATTTTTTAAAAAATATATATTTCCAAAAAATAAAAATATATTTTCTGCCTTGACTCTACCATTCTTTTTGAAATGGTCATTGCAGGAGATATTTCTCCTGAGACAGGATAAAGGAGATCAATTTTATTCAAAAAACTCAAGATTAGCCTCCAATAATTTTAATTTTTTTAAATAAAGGGATCATTTTATTCTGTGGAATAATAATTTCTTTTATTTCATGATATAGTAAATAATATCAATGCATATTCTAATAATGCAACAAAATAAGAAAGGAAAGAAAAAAACCCAAGAGGTCAAATGGTTATAACCTCATAGTAAAGAGAACATTTAGAAATCAGGCAGAAAAAAGTAATGTATTACACACAAGGAAAAATGTAGAATGCCTGCTGACTTTTTGCTGGGAATAAAGAAATTCAGAAGACAATAAAACAATAACTTTAAAGTGATAAAAAGTATGTCAACACAAATTCAACAGCACTTCCCCAAAGGGTCTATTATTCTGTTGAAAATCTTTCAAAGGCAAAACAAAGAAAATTTGTCTCCAGCAGACCTGTACTATAAGAAATGCTATAATAAATTCTTCAAGTGGAAAGCTAAAGGTAGCAGATAGAAACTTGTTTCTACACAAAGGAATAAGCATTATTTAAATGGTAAACAAATGGAAAGAAGAAGATAATATTTTCTTTATTTGATTTCTTAAAAAGTAACTAACTGTTTAAAGCAAAAATAGCAACAATGTAACATGCTTTATAATATATGTAAAAATAAAAGAAGTAATAATAATAGTACAAAAATGCAATAGGGCACTAAAAGAATGTTGCCAATTTTTAAAATACTTCCCATGGAGTAGAATAATATTATTTGGAGGATAATGTAATAATTTAAAGATGTTTTCAGTAAGCATCAGAAAAACCAGTAAAATTAAAACAAAGTATTGGACTATCAGTCAAATAATGAAAATAAAATTGAATACAGCACTGAAAGAGAATACTGAAAGCAGACAAGAAAAGATAAGGAAGAACAAATGGAATACATAGAAAACAAATAGCAAGATAGTAGACTTAAACACAATATATTGATCATTATATTAAATACAAATAAAAAATAGTCTTTTAGACTGAATATTTCAAAAAACAGACCATCTATATGCTATTATAGGAAACATATTTAAAATAAAAATACTGATAAGTTAAAATTAAAATAATATAAAATACACATCATGTAAACACCAATCATGAGAAAAATGGGGCTTCATTAATAGTATCTCAAGTAGATCTCAAAAAATAAATATCACTATGGATAAAAAATGACATTTTATGATGATGAAATATCTATAAATCAAGATGAAATAATTCCAAATATTTAATGCTTGCTAATAGTGTGTCAAAACAACATGAGTGAAAACAACAAAATTGAAGGAGAAATAAAACGCATCTGCAATAGTTATTGGTGATTACAACAATATTCTCTCACTAGTA
The DNA here is from genome assembly GCA_036589455.1 of Ateles fusciceps. NCBI lineage: Eukaryota > Metazoa > Chordata > Mammalia > Primates > Atelidae > Ateles > Ateles fusciceps. Next base: position 3,706,347 of record JAZHEH010001685.1, on the reverse strand, counting down.
GAGAAAGGCAGTAGACATAAGTTTATAGGAAAATATAAGATCTGAACAGAACTATCAAAAGACTTGATATAATTAAATTTTTAGAACTCCACACTCAACTATAGCAGAATATACATTCTTTTGAGTGAACATAGAACATTCACAAGGATATCCATATATTAGTTCATGAAATAAAGTAAAGCAAAAATAGAGTTAAATTATAGCTGTAATTTGTAAGAAAAAGATACTTAGATGAAACACAAATACTTTGTGAAGAGAAAAAAAAAATAACAGTAAGAAAGCCCAAGGGACAAAGAATAAATCACTAGGGACATTGGTAAATCTGTTAAACTTAATGATATTGAAACACAAAATGCCAAAACTTTATGAATGAAACTAACACAGTACTTAGAGGGAATTTTATAATTTAAAAAATCTATATTAAGAAATATAGGCACTAAATCAGTTATCTAAGACATTTGCAGCTGGAAAAGAAAGAGCAAAGTAAAACCACCATTAGTAGAAGAAATGATAAGGCTAAAGTGAACATGGCTAAAGTACAAAAGTTAAAGAGAAAATAAATGACATTCAAGGTTTTTTTTGGAAAAGATTAATAATATTCACAAATATCTATCTAGACTGATTAATAAAATGAAGATGTAAACGACCAATAGCAAGTTATCCTTGTTTGCAGATGACAAATCTTGTATTTGGAAACCTAAAGAGTCAACTAAAAAACTAGGGGGAGGGACAGTGGCAGGTGGGGAGTTGGGGAGGGATAACATGGGGGAGAAATGCCAGATATAGGTGACAGGGATGGAGGCAGCGAACCACATTGCCATGTGTGTACCTATGCAACAATCCTGCATGATCTACACATGCACCCCAGAACCTAAAGTGCAATGAAAAAACTATAAGAATTAATAAACAAATTCAGTAAATTTGAAAGAGAGAAAATCAATATGTAAAATCAGTATCATTTCTATTTGCCAAGAATGAACAATCTGAAAAAGAAATTAAAAAGTAATCCCATTTATAGTAGCCACACACAAAATTAAATACCCAAGAATTAACTAAAGAAATGAAAGATCTCTATAATGGAAAGTGTAAAACACTGATGAAAGAAATTGAAAAGGACACCAAAAAATAAAAAAGAATATTCCATGTTTATGTATTTAAAAGAACCAATACCATTAGAATGTCCTTACTACTCAAAGCAATCACAGATTCAAAGCAATCCCTATGAAAATACCAATGACATTCTTACAGAAACAGAAACAACAATCTTAAAATATAAATGGAACCATGAAAGACCCAGAATAGCCCAAGCTATGCTAAGCAAAAAGAACAAAACTGGAGAAATCACAGTATACGACTTCAAATTATGCAATAGAGCTATAGTAATCAAAAGAACATAGTACTGGCATAAAAACAGACACCAATAAAAAAGAATAGAGAACCCAGAAACAAATCCACACACCCACAGGAAACTCATTTTTTAACAAATGTGCCAAGAACGTACATTTTATTGTTAGCTTCTTCAATAAATAGTGTGGGAAAACTTAATATCCATATGAAGAAGAATAAAACGAGACCACTCCATTCTCTCTCCATATATAAAAAATCAAATCAAAATGGTTTAAAATTTAAATCTAAGACCTGAAGCTATGAAACTAACACAGCAAAACATTGGAGAAAATATCTAGGGCATTGGTCTGGGTAAAAATTTCATGAGCAATACCACACAAGCACAGGCAACCAGAACAAAAATATACAAATAGAATCACATCAAGTTTAAAGGTTTCTGTACCACAAGGACACAGTTAAGAAAATGAAGAGACCACCCACAGAATGGGATAAAGTACTTGCAAACTACCCATCTGTCAAGGAATTAATAACCAGAATATATAAATGGTTCAAACTACCATATTATAGAAAAATCTAATAATCTCACAAAAATGGGCAGAATATTTGAATAGACATTTCTCAAAAGAAGATATACAAGTGGGAAACAGTCATATGAAAAGGTACTCAACACAACTCATCCTCAGAGAAATGCAAATCAAAACTACAATAAGACATCATCTTACCCCAGTTAAAATGGCTTATATCCAAAAGACAGTCAATAACAAATGCTGGTGAGAATGTGGAGAAAAGGCAAACCTTGTACACTGTTGGAGAAAATGTAAATCAGTACAACTACTATAGAGAACAATTTGGAGTTCCTCAAAAACCTAAAAATTCAGCTACCATACGATCCAGCACTTGCACTGCTGGGTATACACTCAAAAGAAAAAAAGAATCAGTATAGCAAAGAGGTATTTGCATTCCTGTGTTTTTTGCAGCACTGTTTACACCAGCTAAAATGTGGAAGAAACCGAAGTGTCTAAAAATTTCAGATGAATGGCTAAAGTAAAGGTGGTACATATACACAATAGAGTACTATTCAGCCATAAAAAGAAATGAGATCCAATTGTTTGCAACAACGTCAATGGAACTGGAGAACATTATGTTAAGTGAAATAAAAATAAGCCAGGCACAGAAAGACATACATTGAATGTTCTTACATATTTGTGGGATCTAAAAATCAAAACAATTGAACTCACGGACATAGAGTGTAGAAGGATGGTTACCAGAAACTGGAAAGGGTAGTGAAGGGTTGTAGGGGGAGGTGGGTGCCAAAAAAAATTAGAAAGAATGAATAAGACCTAGTATTTTGTAGCACAGGAGGGTGACTATAGTCAATAATAACGTCATTGTACATTTTAATATAACTTAGAGATTGTAATTGGATTGTTTATAACTCTAAGGATACTGGAGGTGAGGAATACTCCATTCTCCATGTTGTGCTTATTTTATATGCATGCCTATATCAAAACATCTCATGTACCCCATAAATAGTAGGGTACACCTACTATGTATCCACAAAAATTTTAAAAAATTAAAAAGACCAATATCAAGAATTAAAAAGGAAATATTACTGCAGATTATAAAGATATTTCTAAAAGTTAGAGAATATTAAAAATGTCATGATAAAAATTAGATATCAAAAAAATGCCCAATGCAAATAAATGAGGAAAAGAAAACATGAGTAATGAAATACATTGGGAAACAAGGATAACAGAAACAGAATGATATACTTAAATATAATTTATCAGGAATTTCATAAATAAATATTGTCTAATTCATCAAGGCTCAACAACCTGGATGAAATGCAAAACATTTCTAAGATATTATTACTAAAATATACTCAAGAATACATGCAAAATAAATAGCCTAGAAATATATTAAAAATACTGAATTCACAATTAAAAATTCATATAAAGTTAATTCCAAACCCTGGTCACTTTATTAGAAAACTCTATCAAACATTTTAAAAATATATAATAGCAATTCTATTAAAAAGTCAGAAAATAGAGGAGAAAATAACACTTTCCAATTCATTTTACTAGAGTAGTATTATGCTAATACCAACAGCAGACAAAAACATTGTAAGAAAAGGACATTGTAGGCAAACTTCCTCATGAATATAGATTCAAATATGCTTAGAAACATAATAACAAATTGTATCCAGCAAAGTATAATTTATTTTAGCAATGAAAGATCAGTTGACATTGGAAAACGAAGTCAATTTAATTTACCACATTAACAGAATAAAGAGAAAAGCCATAGGTCATTCCAATAGATGCAGAGAAAGCATTTGTCAAAACTGTAAGCTCATTTATGTTAAAAACTTGAAGAAATATAAGAACAATGAAAAACATCTACCATAGAATTAAGAACAAGGCAGTTGAATTGGTTATTCCTTTAAAACAAAAAAAAGAAAGAAAGAAAGAGACAAAACTTGGATCTATAACTCATGCCAGACTCCTCAAAAACCAAATATTATTTTTTAAAATTAAAACTATAAAATTTCCATTAGAAAACATAATATATAACTTTTGCAAGAAAGTTAAGGGGAAAAATGTGAACGTAAATTAAATATCAAAAATTTTAACTTTTGCACTTTAAAACAGCATTAAAAATTAAAAGGCAAGTATTTCAATACTTATTTCAGTTGAAAGGCTGGTATTGAAGATTACATACATTTTAACTTATACGGTCTAAAATAAAAAAGCAAACAACTTAATTAAAAATGTTCAAAATACAACCAAAGAATATCAGGAAGACATTTTTACAGTAATAAAACTGTTTTATATATTGATTATGGTATTGGTTACAAAACCGTGTGCTTCTATTAAAATTCGTTAAATTATATGTCATAGCAAATAACTTTTTGTGTACATCAATATAAAAATTGATCAAAATATTTTAACAGGTTCTTCCAAAAAAAATGTAAGCTAATAAATACATGAAAGGATGTTCAACATCATTACAATTAGGAAGATACAGGTTAAAACCCCTACACAAGCTCCAGTTAAAATGACTAAAAATACCTAGTGTTGACAAAAATGTTTTAGAGCAACTGAAATTTTTATTCACACATAGGAAGGCACATTAGTGATTTCCAGGACCCTGGAGGTGACAAAACAGGATAGGAAGCAAGGCTTGGGTGAGGATGACTGAAAAGGGAACAAGCAAACTCTCTGGAGTGATGAAAATATTCTACATCATGATTGTAGTGGTGGTTATAGGAGGGTATAATTTTGTCAAAACTCACCAAACCGAATGTTTTAAACAAATGCATCTTTTTGTTTACTATATACCTTAATAATATTGATCAAAAATACAAATGCATACAATACACAATTGTAACACATATTTGCTACATGTGGCATATAGAAGATTAAGGAAGAGTTTACAAAAAATATTTGTTAAGGAGCCATCTAGCCTCCCGAAGAAAAAGATATAATTTTAACCAAACGTTGAAGGTTGGAGAGATGACTGTTAAAGATGGAGAAGTATTGATATAATGACAGAAAACTGGCTGTAAATTGGCAGAATTAAAGGTGAGTAATGGCGAATGATAGGAGCTCAGGAAATTGCAATTATCACAGGTGATGAGGATGACATTTCAAGTGAGTAGGTGTTGCTAGACCATGATCCCAGTTAAAGTCCCTCAGAGCAGCAGGCCCCTTGCCAGTGCTATTTATTGGGGCTGGCAGTTCCGGAGCTGTTTCCTTGGGAAACTTTGGTCTAGTTCTTTCCAGATATAATGACTATTACTTTCAAGGAGGCCAAAGAAGTGCCAGACCACATAACTGCTTCCTTCTTGCATGGACACCTCAGCTTTAATATTAACCCTTGACTCATTTTTATTACCAGACAAGCCTTTGGCTTCAGAAATAAGTCAAGCAAGCAATTAAGGGAGCAAGATGTCACCATTGTCATCAAAGTATAAAATAATCACCCCAAAAGGAGTTATACATTTTTTAGAGTTCTCACCCGTGTAAGCAGATCCATCAGGCGTAAAGGTAAACCAAACTAGATGTATATAACATTTATTGTATACAGATCAATTGCAGAAGCCACTTGGAAACACAAAGTATGTATTAGCTAAAAGTTTAGGAACAAGAATACCATATATATTTTGTTTTTAATTTACCTCCCATGACTACACTTTGTATGAACCTCAAATCCTTCCCAAGGTGAAACTACTTTAAAAATTTCTACTATTAAATTATCAAGAAACACAAACCAAGAAAAATGTTGACAAATCTGGTACATTAAAACTTGAATCATCTATAATATAAAGGACAACATGAAAAAATTAAAGATTAACCAGAAAAGGATTTTTAAATAGGATTTTAAACCCTTCTAAATTGTGACCAAGACAGCCAACCTTCATTTTTCCCTCAGCTTGATTAAACTTTACACAGATTTCCTCCTAACTATAGGCCCCTGACTTTTCCTTTTCTTTGAGTGTTTACTTTAGAAAACTTGCAACTGTGAATTATTTCTAGCTTCTTTGAGATGTAAATCTTCTATCTTATTGCAAGCTATACAAACAAGAAATTTTATAAGAACCTGGGAGCCATCTTTTGACATGTGATCATCAAAGGAGATAGTACCCCCTATCCCCCAGTCACTGCGGAGTGTTGAACTCTAACTTTGTTAAGTACCAGGTAGCAAACACTGATGGCCTAATCACATTGACCAGCCTTCCCCTAACTTCCTCCAGTACTTTCCACTAACTCATCCCTGTGCTTAAAAACTGTCCTTCATTTTTATTCAGCCGATTTGAATTTCATCTCTCCCTTACTGCAATATTATTAAATAACATCTTCCTTGCCCCTTTAACTTGTCTGGTGCAGTTTTTCTTTGACAGCCAGTAAGAAATTGATAAATGATGCAATAAGAAAATGGTCAAATAAGTTCTTCCAGAGAAAGTGTGAATTACCAATAAGCATACGAAAAGATGCTCAATCTCCTCAGACAAACATAAAATAATAGGATAGTGGCATATGCTTTATCAATCATCAGATTTGAAAAATTTAATTAGTCCAAGAACATATATAAATTGCTCAGTTTATTTTAGAGTAAGTAGGGAACAATTACCTAAAGAATAATTTTACAAGATTACATTAAAGTGAAAATGCCTATATCCTAATTCCAGCAATTTCACTTGTAAGTATGAAAATTAGAGAAATTTTCACACACGCAAAATATGAGCTAAAAGAAATGTGCAAGGATATACAAAGATATTCAGCCAAAAAGTGGGAAAAATCTAAATGTCCGTTAATAGAATACTGGACATCATATATTCATAGGGTGGAATATTATATGCTATACTACCATACTGTAGTTAAAATCAACTACATTTGCTAATATGGAGAATTTGAGAAATCATAACAGAGACTGAAAAAATATTTAACAAAGATAATTGTGTGATAGTAAATGTCATATTATTTTTGAGACAGGGTCTTGCTCTGTTGCCCAGGTTGGGGTGCTCACTCAAACTCCTGGGCCCAAGTAATCCTACTGCCTTAGGCTCCCAAGTTGTTAAAACTACAGGTGGAAGTCACTGAGCCTGTCTATTTTTTTTTTTCATTTTTTTGTAAAGACAGAACATTGCTATGTTACCTAAGATTGTCCTGAACTACTGGCTTTAAGTAATCCTCCTGCTTCCGCCTGCCAAAGTGGTAGGATGACAGGCATGAGCCACTGTGCCCAGCAAATATATGAATTTTAAAACCTTGCCAAGCATATTAATAATATTCACAAATATACCAATTTTATTGAAAATTACAAAAAATATGAAAAAGACAACCAATGAAGTTATTACAGTAGTTATTCACACTGGTGAAGCAGAGTGGGAAGTATAGGCTTTGTAATGGTCAGTATATATACTGAAGACGACTCAGATGACCCCTGCTATAGCAAGGGAGTCAGCCATCATCAGTTATTAGCAGAGACCCAAAGGCAGACAGAGCAGCATGAAAGCTTCAGAGTAGTAAAGAAGAAAAGACTTCAGGCATGCCCTGATTAGAGGTTAATGGCATCAAAAAGCTGTAGGCTAGCTAACTAGAATCAAGATATTCTATGTGATTGGTTAAGGAGGTATATTTAGGTTTCCCCCAGTTGGTCCTCAGTTGAAAGCTGGCAAAAAATTTAGAAAAGCTGTCAGTTATTAACCTATTTATGCCAGAGGTTGCAATATTTTGAATTTTTGCTTGAGTGAAAAATCAGACCTTGGTGATGACCTTGAGCAGGAAGATATAAATAACTCCTACATGCTTAGTGTTCCAACAGTGGGACACTAGGCATAAATCAAACCCTGGCCAATTGCAGCCAATTGCTACAGGGGTTTATTTTTGGCTTCCTGGACTGGCTGCTGTGATAGTGCTTTGTCTATTGAGCTGGTTGCTTCAGGTCATGGATCAGAATTGTATTTTTATTATGGTTGGACCATTGTTGATTTCTTTACTTAGTCCATTATGATATAAAGTTTTATTTATTAAGGAAGACTCACAGTATTCATATAAGACAAAACACAATTCAAAATATTTAAAGCAAAAAATATAATTTTTTATTAGTAAAAATAAAATATAAAATTAAGATATAACCATATATATTCTGGGATTTTTTTTGTATTTGCTTAACACTATCATTTATATGCTTGTAAATGTAAGTACAATTTCAAAACTAAAACAATAGATGTTTTTCTAAAATGCTGATTCTTAAAACATACAGCTCAAGATTGTCTTGACACTCATAGTATACACTTACATAATTAAACAGAAAACATTACTAAGATATAATTCATTAATTAGCACTATAATTAGGGCTGGAGATTGATTGCAACTACTGTACTATGTTTTTCAAACATTTGGATAATTTTATTTTTTCAATTTATGGAGTAGAAATCTGTGATATTACATATTATGAACAGCTCTTAGATACACGATTGTTTTGCTTCTCATCTACTATTGTAAATATGTTTATATATAGTAGTACTTTTATAAAAAAGGGAAATTAAAAAATTTTATGTAATATAGGCAACTATTAAGGATCTATTTGTAGATCTTTACAAAGGTATCTATTTGTAAAATGCGATGTTTCCTTGAAAGAAGTGATATTACTATCTAGCTCAAAAGCTAGCATATTTTCATATATGAAGGAATATTATAGCCCATTTTGATTCCTTACTTGATTTCATTTTGATGTCACAAATTTTCTTTAAATAAGGAATGTCAGGGGTTGTTGTTGAGGAAATCATTGTATTTTATAGAGGAGTGACTGATTTGAGAAGTGGGGGATAAAGACTTGCTAATGGTTGGGTTTTTTTTAAAAAGAATCTGTCTCAGATGCTTGGATTGATTGAGAAGGTAACTGTGGATGACTGCTATTAATCTTTTGTGAAATTTTTGTCGTTTCATTTTTACGGGGACAATGGCTAGTCATCCAAATGGCATGTATTAACAGAGATTGAAAAATATCTTCTCGCCACTTACTCAGCTTCAAAATCACATCAGACTATTCTGTAAATGAAAACCCCACAAAAGCTGTTTCTCTTATCTTCTTCTTTGGTTAAATCAGGACTCTAGACTTCAAAGCTAAAAATGTAGTCTTTCTCAGAAGTAATACAATCAGTGTAGACAAAAGTAAAACTCACAGATTAGCCTCTTCAAACCTTGAAACTTGAGATGAAAAGACCCATTTAAAATTCCGTGGACAGTAAAACGCACTAATCATGGAAATTTGACCTATAGGTAAAATTTTCTTTGCTGTGTTTGTTTTAAGAGCAGTGAGCTAAGTCATGTAGTAATTAAACTGAGATAAGTTGAATGAGTTTTGCTTTAATAAAGGTTATAGGTAGTTTCTACAGGTCTATTTAAAAGTTGTAGTGCATCTTTATTAACATGTGTTCTTGGTGTATCATAGTTGACCAGAAAAACCTGATAAAATCAGTTTTAAAGGACAATTTACATCCTTATATACCATTGCTGAGTGCCTATCTTATAAATCTTTAGATTGGCCATATTTTTCATTTACATTGTATCCTCTGTATAGAAAAAACAATTGTCTTTTTACATGTTGAGCATCTTCTTTTAAATCTTAGGGAACTATAAGGAATAATACTTTTTAGAATGTCCATGCCCTCAAGAATCTCAAGTACAGTATATGAGCCAAATTGGTAAATTCATATAGTTTATAAGGTGTATTCTATAAGGAAGTAAGTGCTATTTTAGAGTTTATGATATCACAGATTAAAAAATCACTAACTTTCTTGAAAAACTAAGGCTTTGCAAAGAAAGCAACTTTTAATATGAATTTGGCATTACTAAAGAGATTACAAAGAAATTTTAATAAAGTAACCTTTAGACAGAGGCAAGAGCACAGTCCAAAAAGGAATGAAAGGTCATCGAGCATTTGAGGAAGTTTGGATAGGCTGAGGCATATCACCTATAGCTGAAGATTGATTGTGGTAGACTTTATGAGACAAAGAACCTGAACAATGACTTGTAGACAATGAGGAACCAATAAACAGGATCACATTTCAATTTTGGGGGATTTATTTTTTAAAACAATTAGCAGCAGCATCATGAGTTATGGGTGGAGAATTAGCCGGGAGAATGACAAATACGTGTCAGGAAGTTATGAGGCTGCTGCAGTGATGAGTAATCTAATACAAAAGCCCATTAGACAGGGAGGAAGTAATGAATCCAGCCTACATTTCTGAGGTAATCATTAGTGACTGAATAGTCATGGATGGGAGGAAGAAATTGGAGATGAAGATTCTAGTTTAGAGAAAGACGATAGTACAAATAGTCGAGATAGAGGAAACTACAGAGGGAGCAGACTAAGAGAACTGGGACATAGAATGAATGTGGAAACAAACGGGTCCTTTGTACACCTAGTGATTCCGCAATTCCTACAAGACATAAGAATGGAGACATTCATTAGAGAGTTAGAAATATGGGTTTAGGTCTCGACCCATAAGTCCATAAATTTAGTACTTGATATTCTGTCAGCTCAAGAGCTCACCTAGGAAGAATATAACAAATGAGCAGAGAAGAGGTCAGAAATAAAACTCTAATGGATAATGACATTTGAAGGCACACAGAGGAAGAGAATCCAAAAAAATGCTAAGAAAAAGTCACAAAAATAGAAGTTGTTGCTGGTGATGACAGTCTTCTGAAAGCCAAAGGAGATCATATCTAAAAGTCCAAAGTCAACACTGACAAATGACAGCACATGAATCATAATGTTGCCATGCTAAAACACTTTTATGGGCATTTTGTTAAATTTTTATTGTCTTTTCAAACAAACAGGTGATGAGTAAGTACTAAAAGTGCCTTTACTGTTATAATGCCTTTTTCTTTTATCTTGCCCACAAAATAATGAATGTTGTATTTAACATCTCTGTTTCTTTTAGTTTTTAACTTAGCTCTGTGTAAGGTAGAGATTGCATTTGACAGAGTAACAGAGTACCAAAGTATAATGGCTTTAATATTCAAATATTTAATGTCTCATGTAAAGTAGCCCTCTCCAGTTTGCTACATTAGCCTTATGGTATTGTGGATCTGGCTCTTTGATCTAATAGGGTGTTTCACCATCTTATCACGTAGCATCCATTCTCAAAGTTAGGAAAACTGCTGAGGCTCTGGTCATCACATCTGACTTAACAGTTTAATTTTTTTAAATGGCAGAAGAGTAAAAATGGTTCTCCTTCCTATTGACTAAGATCCCTTTAAAGAACCTTCCCAGAATTCCCTCCCAACACTTTCACTTGACCACATCTAGTGGCAAATAAGATTGAAAATGTAGCCTTTATTTCCAGCAGCAACAGATCAAGGTAATATTTGTAGTGTGGTAAAGAGAATAGATATTTGCTAGGTTACGAGCTGTCTTTGCCATGAGCTCCTGAAATACGGAAAATTTGGCCAGTTTAAAAAATAAAATGTAAAACTGTTGAAATGTGTTCCTATCCTTTCCTCAAGTAACTAGAAGTCAAATGGAAAAACATATGTACAAACAAAATATAGAAATGGCATTCTTACCATTAAGAAGATATATAAAAAGTACAGTGGCAAATAGTAGAAAAGTGATCCCTGATGGAATGCAAATTTTCTGAGTGGCTAGGAATAGGACAGGATGAAAGAGGATGAAAGACTTCTTCAGGCGGAGAAAATAACATGTGATAAAGCACCAAAACATTGCATGGTGAAAATAACATGCAATCTCGGGAATTGAAAGCAAATTCAAATATAATTCAAAACTTAAATTAACTTATAAAGAGAAAGACGCTTGGGTGCATGGAAACTTCTTGGTCCTGAATGTCAGCTACTGAACAATTTTACATGAAAGCTACCCCTAAAAACTTCAAGACAAATTCTTTAGTGAAGTCCTGAGTGGCACTTGCATTTGATTTGTTAATTTGCTAGAAGTTCTTATGCTTCTCTAAGAAATAAATTGCTATAGGCATCTTACTAAAGAGGAAGGTAAAGATGTTTGCTCTTAACTGACATAAGAACAGAAAACCAAACACCGTATGTTCTCACTCATAAGTGAGTGCTGAACAATGAGAACACATGGACACAGGGAGGGGGAAGATCACACACTGGAGCCTGCTGGGGGGTGTGGGGCTAGGGGAGGGATAGCAGTGGGTGGGGGCATTGGGGAGGGATAACATTAGGAGAAATACCTAATGTAGGTGATGGTGGGGATGGATGCAGCAAACCACAATGGCATGTGCATACCTATGTAACAATCCTTCACGACCTGCGCACGTATCCCAGAACTTAAAGTATGACAAAAAAATAAAAAATTAAATTATAAATAAATAAATGAGGAAAGTCATAGTAGTGTGATAAACACTATGGAGAAAATAAAGCCTGATCATGTAAACAACAACAAAAAAAGTTTGCTCTTACTGTTTTATGAATCTTCAAGTATTTAATTTGTTTTGTATTTGAAGAAGATAAGATATTAAATGAATTTTAGTGGTATATTAAATTTTACCCCAAATGAAAATATTAAGGCTATGTGTAGAGAAATCTAAAACAGTTGCTTAGAAAGATTGATGATAATCAGATTTCGTTTTCATACTCTCTGAAATTTGATTTTCTCATCTACTTCATTTATTAGCCCTGATACTTTGATTGTCATTGCTTTAAGTATTTTATTAAATTATTGATTTTCTGATGTTATTTCATGAATTATGCATTTCTATAAAATAATAAAACTAGGGCTAACATTTACTAAATTAACCTCTCAACAAGCTTCTGTAATAGATACCATAATAATGACAAGTTTACAGACTAAAAAATGTTAAACATTGTATATTCTAGCCTTCCTTGTTAAAAATTGGGAGAGATTACTTTCTAAGTATACTAATTATTAGCTATTCATAAACCCTACAGTTTACCACATAGTCTGCACCAAAGAATTTTATAGGAGGATTAGAGTTTTTTTCTTTTCGTGTATTAGTTACATTTATAAAAACAATTTCAACCATTGTTTGAAATTGAAATTGAAAGAAACAGAATTATATAATAACAAAATCAGCATAGTTTTTAAAGCCATGATTCTGGGAATTAAATTTTGCTTTTCCAAACTAGTTTATGAAATTTTAACTTTTCTTTCCTGTGTGCCTTTTCCTAAAACTTGCAGACTGTAATTTAAAGAACAAATAACATACTAATTATTTTAAACATAACATTCTTAAAATCATATTAAAGAAGTATAATATCATTCATAAATGTAATATGAGATTACTTAAGTAATTCTTTCATTATAACTGTTTCCATATATGTATGTGTGTGTGCGTATATATGTGTATAGATATACTTTTAAATAACACACTTTTAAATAATCACGTTACTATAATTTTATTTTTTGTTTAGAATCTTAGGATAATTTTCACAAGAATGTAAATATTCTTTCAACACTTTTTTTTTTAAATTGTACTTTAAGTTCTGGGGTACATGTGCAGCTCTTGAAGTATTGTTACATAGGTACACACATGCCATGGTGGTTTGCTGTCTCCATTCCCCCATCACATACATCAGGCATTTCTCACAATGTTATCCCTTTGAACCTTTCCACCCCCTGCTTTCCCTCCCCTAGCTCCTCACCTTCCAAAAGACCACAGCATGTGATGTTCACCTCCCTGTGCCCATGTGTTCTCATTGTTCAACACCCACCTTTGAGTGACAACATGCAGTGTTTGGTTTTGTGTTCTTGTGTCAGTTTGCTGAGAATGATGGTTTCCAGATTCATCCATGTCCCCTACAAAGAACACAAACTCATCATTTTTTATGGCTGCATAGTATTCCATGGTGTATATGTGCCACATTTCCTTTGTTCAATCTATCATTGATGGGAATTTGGATTGGTTCCAGGTCTTTGCTATTGTAAACAGTGCCACAGTGAACATACGTGTGCATGTGTCTTTATAATAGAATGATTCATAATCCTTTGGGTATATACTCAGTAACGAGATTGTGGGTCAAATGGAATTTGTATTTCTAGATCCTTGAGGTATCCCCACACTGTCTTCCCTAATGGTTGAACTAATTTGCACTCCCACCAACAGTATAAAAGTGTTCCTATTTCTCCACATCCTCTCCAGCATCTGTTGTCTCTGGATGTTTTTAATGATCGCCATACTAACTGGTGTGAGATGGTATCTCAATGTGGTTTTGATTTGCATTTCTCTAATGACCAGTGATAATGAACATTTTTTCATATGTTTGTTGAACTCATAAATGTCTTCCTTTGAAAAGTGTCTGTTCATATCTTTAGCCCACTTTTGAATGGATTTGTTTTTTTCTTGTAAATCTGTTTTAATTCTTTGTAGATTCTGGATATTAGCCCTTTGTCAGATGGGTAGGTTGCAAAAAATTTTTCCCATTCTGTTGATTGCCAGTTCACTCTGATGATTGTTTTTTTTTTGCTGTGCAGAAACTTTTAAGTTTAATTAGATTCCATTTGTTTATTACAGCTTTTATTGCAATTGCTTTTGGTGTTTTAGTCATGAAGTCCTTGCCTATGCCTATGTCCTGAATTGTTTTACCTAGATTTTCTTCAAGGGTTTTTATGGTGTTAGGTCTTATGTTTAAGTCTTTAAACCATCTGGAGTTAATTTCAGTGTAAGGTGTCAGGAAGGAGTCCAGTTTCTCCTTTCTGCACATGGCTAGCCAGTTTCCCAATATCATTTATTAAACAGGGAATCTTTTCCTCACCCATTGCTTGTTTTTGTCAGGTTTGTTAAAGATCGGATGGTTGTAGATGTGTGGCATTTATTCCGAGGTCTCTGTTCTCTTCCATTGGTCTATATCTCTGTTTTGATACCAGTACCATGCTGATTTGATTACTGTAGCCTTGTAGTGTAGTTGGAAGTCAGGTAGCATGATGCCTCCAGCTTTGTTCTTTTTGTTTAGGGTTGTCTTGGCTATGCAAGCTCTCTTTTGGTTGCATATGAAGTTTAAAGTATTTTTTTCCATTTCTATGAAGAAGGTTAATGGTAGCTTGATGGAGAGAGCATTGAATCTATAAATTACTTTGGTCAGTATGGCCATTCTCATGATATTGATTCTTCCTAACCATGAGCATGGAATGTTTTTCCATCTGTTTGTATCCTCTTCTATTTCCTTGAGCAGTGGTTTGTAGTTCTCCTTGTAGAGGTCATTTACATCCTTTGTTAGTTGCATTCCTAGGTATTTTATTCTCTTTGTAGCAATTGTGAATGGGAGTTCACTCATGATTTGACTCTCTGTTTTTCTGTTATTGGTGTATAGGAATGCTTGTGATTTTGGCACATTGATTTTGTAACCTGAGGCTTTGCTGAAGTTGCTTATCAGCTTAAGGAGATTTTGGGCTGAGACCATGGGGTCTTCTAAATATACAATCATGTCATCTGCAAATAGAGACAATTTGACTTCCTCTTTTCCTAATTGAATACCCTTTATTTCTTTTACTTGATTGATTGCTCTGGCTAGAACTTCCAGTACTATATTGAATAAGAATGATGAGAGAGGGCATCCTTGTCTAGTGCCAGATTTCACAGGGAATGCTTCCAGTTTTTGCCCACTCAGTATGATATTATTTGTGGGCTTCTCCTAAATGGCTTTCATTATTTCGAGATACATTCCATCAATACCTAGTTTATTGAGATTTTTAGCAAAAAGGGCTGTTGAATTTTGTCAAAGGCCTTCTCTGTGTCTATTGAGATGATCATGTGCTTTTTGTCTTTTGTTCTGTTTATGTGATCAATTATGTTTATAGATTTGCATATGTTGAACCAGCCTTGTATCCCTGGGTTGAAGCCTACTTGATCGTGATGGATAAGCTTTTTGATGTGTTGCCAGTATTTTATTGAAGATTTTTGCATCAATATTCATCATGGATATTGGCCTGAAGTTTTCTTTTTAGTTGCGTCTCTGCCAGGTTTTGGTATCAAGATGATGTTGGTCTCATAAAAAGAGTTAGGGAGGATTTCCTCCTTTTGTATTGCTTGGAAAAGTTTCAGAAAGAATGGTAAAGCTCCTCTTTTTATATCTGGTAGAATTTGGCTGTCAACCCATCTGGATGTGGACTTTTTTTGGTTGGTAGGCTATTAATTGCTGCCTCAACTTCAGCCCTTTTTATTGGTCTATTCAGGTATTCAACCTTCCTGGTTTAGTCTTGGGAGGGTGTAATTGTCCAGGAATTTATCCATTTCTTGCAGGTTTACTGGTTTATGTGCATAGAGTTGTTTGTAGTAATCTCTGGTGGTAGTTGGTATTTCTGTGGAATCTGTAGTGATATCCCATTTTTCATTTTTTATTGCATCTACTTGATTCTTCTCTCTTTCTTTTTTATTAGTCTGGCTAGCGGTCTGTTTATTTTGTTGATCTTTTCAAAAAAACAGCTCCTGGATATATTGATATTTTGAAGGGTTTTTTTGTGTCTCTATTTCCTTCAGTTCTGCTCTGATCTTAGTTATTTCTTGGCTTCTGCTAGCTTTTGAATTTTTTTGATCTTGCTCCTCTAGTTCTTTCAATTTTGATGATAGGGTGTCAATTTTAGATTTTTCCTTACTTCTCATGTGAGCATTTATTGCTATAAATTTCCCTCTAGACACTGCTTTAAATGTGTTCCAGATTCTAGTATGTTTTGTCTTCATTCTCATTGGTTTTGAAGAACACCTTTATTTCTGCCTTCATTTCATTGTTTATTCAGTCATCATTCAGGAGTAAGTTGTTCAGTTTCCATGTAGTTGTGTGGTTTTGGATAAGTTTCTTAATCCTGAGTTCTAATGTGATTGCACTGTGGTCTGAGAGACTGGTTGTTATGATTTCCATTTTATTTTTTTGAGATGGAGTTTTGCTCTTGTTACCCAGGCTGGAGTGCACTGGCGTGATCTCGGCTCACTGCAACCTCCACCTCCTGGGTTCAAGCAATTCTCCTGCCTCAGCCTCCTGAGTAGCTGGGACTACAGGCGTGCGCCACCATGCCCAGCTAATTTTTGTATTTTTAGTAGAGACGGGTTTTCACCATGTTGACCAGGATGGTCTTGATCTCTTGACCTCGTGATCCACCCGCCTCGGCCTCCCAAAGTGCTGGGATTATAGGTGTGAGCCACCACACCCAGCCCTTTTTTTTTTTTTTTTTTTTTGCATTTGCTGAGGAGTGATTTACTTCCAAATATGTGGTCAATTTTAGAGTAAATGTGATGTGTAGCTGAGAAGAATGTATATTCTCTGGATTTGTGGTGGAAAGTTCTGTAGATGTCTATTAGGTCTGCTTGGTCCAGATCTGCATTCAATTCCTGGATATCCTTGTTGACTTTCCTGTCTAGTTGATCTGTCTAATATTGACAGTGGAGTGTTAAAGTCTCCCACTATTATTGTGTGGAAGTATAAGTCTCTTTCTAGGTCATTAAGAACTTGCTTTATGTATCTGGGTGCTCCTGTATAGGGTACATATATTTTTAAGATAGTTAGCTCTTGCTGCATTGATCATTTACCATTATGTAATGCCCTTCTTTGTTTCTTTTGATCTTTGTTGGTTTAAAATCTATTTTATCAGAGACTAAGATTGCAACCCCCTGCTTTCTTTTTATCTCCATTTGCTTGGTAGATCTTCTTCCATCCTTTTATTTTGAGTCTACATGTGTCTTTGCATGTGAGATGGGTCTCCTGAATACAGCCCACCATTGGGTCTTGAATTTTTATCCAATTTATCAGTCTCTGTCTTTTAATTGGGGCATTTAGGCCATTTAAATTTAAGGTTAATATTTTTATGTGTGAATTTGATTCTGCATTTTGTTACTGGCTGGTTGTTTTGCCTGCTAGCTGGTGCAGTTTTTTCATTGTGTCATTGGTCTTTATCATTTGGTACATTTTTGCAGTGGCTGGTACAGGTTGTTCCTTTCCACATTTAGTGTTTGCTTCAGAAGCTCTTGTAAGTCAGATCTGGTGGTGACAAAACCTCTCAGCAATTGCTTGTCCATAAAGGATTTTATTTCTCCTTCACTTATGAAGCTTAGTTTGGCTGGATATGAAATTCTGGGTTGAAAGTTCTTTTCTTTAAGAATTTTGAATATTGGTCCCTATTCTCTTCTGATTTGTAGGGTTTCTGCCGAGAGATCCGCTGTGAGTCTGATGGTCTTTCCTTTCTGGGTGACCTGACCTTTCTCTCTGACTGCCCTTAGCATTTTTTCCTTTGTTTCAACCCTGGTGAATCTGACAATTATGTGCCTTAAAGGGAAGGACTCATAACTTACTGAATAAAGAGCCCTTGGACCCAGAATAAGCAGTAATACCCAGGCATTGCATTGTGGGCCTTGGGTGAGACTCTGAGATGTACTGACTTCAGGTGAGACCTGTCACATTCCCAGTTGTGATGGCTATAAAGAGAGACTCCTGATTCAGAGTAGCAGATTGGGAGGTAATGGAGGCTTTGTCTTGCACCTTAGGTGTGATGTCAGCCACAGGAAAGTAGAGAATAAAATAGGCTATTGGGATCTCAGCTTCTAGGCCTTGCCTCTTGCAATGACATTACTGGAACTTCCCTGGCCCAGAAGGGAGCCCCACTACCCTCAAGGGTGAGTGCAGGGCCCTGGTAGCATTTACCACATGCACACTGAAGAGCCTCTGTGTTTGAAGTGAATATCAGTGATAACCTACAGTGCTTCTCATAGGACTGTGATGGTAGTGGCCACAAGGTAAAGCTTTTTTGCCGGTAGAAAGGAAGGAAGAGTTGGAAGAGCTATATTTAATGGTTGAAGTGCCAACTCAGCCACAGGACAATAAAACACAGGTAGATTCATAAAGTTTTCTTACTCCAGACTGGGGCCTCTGGATGACGTCTCTAGACCCTTGTGAGGTGTAGGGGAACTTGTCATTCTGAAGGTAAGAAAACAAGCATGACTGTCTTCCCCACCTGCTGATTATAGAGCCTGAGGGTCTTCAGTAAACACAGGCAGTGGCCAGGTAGTAGATACTGCAGGCCTTGGGCAAAACCCAGTTCTGTGGTGGCTTCAGGTCTGACCCAGCACATGTTTCACTTATTTGTGAGATCTAAAAGTCAAGTTGTGAATGCTTTTGTCACCCCACCCATGGCTCCAGGTGGCTTAGAAAGAGAGAGGGAGACTCTTTTATTTTGGGAGAAAATAAGAGAACAAGAGTCTCTACCTAGTAATCCAGAGAATTATTCTGGAGCTAATCCAAGACCAACAAAGTGTACCTCAATGAGTCTACAAGAACGACAGCATTGCCCTTGGAGGTGCCCTCTAAAGTAGATACAGCTTAGATCACAACAACCAATTCCTTTTGAATGCCTGAAAGGTTTCTCCCCCAAAACTGTCAGAAACAAGCCCAGACTGCAAAGACTACCACAGACACCTAACTTTTCAATGGTCATACACCAATGAACATCTAAAGCATAAAACCATCTAGGAAAGCACGACCTCATCAAATGGACTAAAAAAGGCATGAGAGAACAATCCTGGAGAAATTGAAATATGTGACCTTTCAGACAGAGAATTCAAAATAGTTATTTCAAGGAAACTCAAGGGAATTCAGTATAACACAAAGAAGGAACCCAGAATTCTAGCATATAAAATTAACAAAGACATTGAAATAATTAAGAATCAAACAGAAATTCTGAAGTTGAAAAATGCAACTGACATATACTGAAGAATGCATCAGAATCTTTTACTAGAATTGATCAAGCAGAAGAAAGAATAACTGAGGTTGATGAAAGGCTATTTGAAAATGCAAAGTCAGAGGAGATAAAGTAAAACAAGAATAATATGCAATGAAGCACACCTAAAAGATCTAGAATAATAGCTTCAAAAGGGCAAATTTAAGAGTTGCCATAAAGAGGAGTTAGAGAGAGAGATAGGGGTAGAAAGTTTATTCAAAGGAATAATAACTGAGAACTTCCCAAACCAATACAAATTTAGCAATATTCAAGTACAAAAAGGTTATAGAACATCAAGCAAATCTAATCCAAATAAGAGTACCTCAAGGTATTTAATAATGTCAAGTCAAGTATAAATAAAGGATCCTAAAAGCAGCAAGAGAAAAGGAACAAATAACATACCATGGAGCTCCTATATATTCTGTATATCTGGCAGCAGACTTTTAAGTGGAAACCTGATAGGCCAGAAGAGAATGGCAAGATATATTTAAAGTGCTGAAGGCCAACCATTTTATCCTAGAATAGTATATCCAGTAAAAATATCCTTCAAACATAAATGAGAAATAAAGACTCCCAGACAACCTAAAGCTGAGGGGTTTCAAAAATACCAGACCTGTGCTATCAGAAAAGCCAAAGCTAGTAATTCAATCATAATGCAAATGACATTAGTGAGCAATAAGAAATCACCTAAGGTACAATATTCACTGGTAATAATAAGTATACAGAAAATACAGAATATTATAATACTGTAACTGTGGTGTGTAAACTACACTTATTCTGAATAGAAAGACAAAAAGATAAACCAATAGAAAATAATGATAATTTTTCAAGACATAGACAGTAAAATAAGATATAAATAGAAACAAAAAACTTAAAAAGGGAACAAAGTTAATATGTAGAGTTTTTATTAGTTTACATTTTGCTTGTTTGCTTATGCAAAAAGTGTTGTAATCAGCTGAAAATAATGAGCTATAATATAGCATTTTCAATTCTCCTGGTAATCTCAAATCAAAACATACAACACATATACAAAAAATAAAAAGCAAGAAATTAAATCACACTACCAGAGAAAATCACCCTCACTAAAAGGAAGACTGGAAGGAAGAAAAGAAGGATGAGGAGACAACAAAACAGAAAGAAATAACAAAATAGCAAGAGTAAATCATAATTTATTAATAATAATATTGAATATAAATAAAATAAACTCTCTAATCAAAAGACATGGAGTAGCTCAATGGATAAAATAATATGGCCCAGTGATCTGTTGCCTATAAGAATACACTTCACTTAGAAACACACAAAGACTGAAAGTAAAGGGATGGAGAAAAATATTTCATGCCAGTGGAAACCAAAAAAAGAGCAAGAAAAGTTAACCTGATACCAGATAAAATATATCTCAAGACAAAAACTTTAAGAGAAGATAATAATGATAAAGAGTCAGTCCAACAATAGGATATAATGATTGTAAATATATGTGCACCCAACACTGGGGCACCAAGTTATATAGAGCAAATATTCTTAGACCGACCTCAATACAAATAAAACTGGGGACTTCAAAAACTCTCTTTCAGCATTAAACAGATCTTCTAGACAGAAACACAACAAAAAAAGCATTGCGCTAGTCTGCACTATATAATATATTGACTAATAGATATATAGCGAACATTCCCTCCAAATGCTCAACATCATTGATCATCAGAGAAATGTAAATCAAACCTGCAATGAGATATCCTATTACTCCAGTTAAAATGGCTTATATCCAAAAGACAGGCAATTAAGGACCTGTGAGAAGGTGGAGAAAATGGAAGCCTTGAACGCTATGGTGGGAATGTAAATTAATACAACCACTATGGAGAACAGTTTGGAGTGTCCTCAGAAAACTAAAAATTCAGCTACCATATGATCCAGCAATTCCACTGCTGAGTGTATACCCAAAAGAAAGAAAACTAGTATATTGAAGGTATAGCTGAACTCCTATATTGGTTGCAGCACTGTTTATAAAAACTAATATTTAGAAGCAATCTAAGTGTCCAGCAACAGATGAACGAATAAGGAAAATGTGGTACATATACACAAGGGAATACTATTCAGCAATAAAAAAGAATGAGTTCCAGTCATTTCCAACAACAAGGACGGAACTGGAGATCATTATGTTAAGTGAAATAAGCCAGGCAAAGAAAGACAAGCATCACATGTTTCACTTACTTGTGAGACCTAAAAATCAAAACAATTGAATTTGTGGACATTGAGACTAGAAGGATGGTTACCAGAGGCAGGGAAGGGTAGTCGGGGACTTGAGAGGGGAAGGTGTGGGTAGTTAATGAACAGAAAAAAAAAAAGAAAGAATGGATAAAACCTACTATTGATAGCACAATAGAATAATTATAGCCAATAATAACTTAATTGCATATTTTTAAATAATTTAAAAATGTTATTGGATTATTTGTAACTCAAAGGATAAATGCTTGAGGGCATGGATACTCCATTCTCCATGATGTGGTTATTTCCCATTGCATGTCTATATCAAAACATCTCAGGTACCCATAAATATATACACCTACTATGTGCCCATAAAATTTTTAAAAATAAGTAAATAAATAATGTAAATAAATTTAAAAAGAAAAAATAGAACACAATTGGAGCAAGCACATTACCTGACTTAAAACTATACTAAAGTACTGTAGTAACCAAAATAACATTGTACTGGCATAAAAATGACACATAGACCAATGGAACAGAATAGAGAATACAAAAGTAAATCCATACATCTACAGTGAACTCATTTTTGTCTAAGGTACCAACAATATACATTGGGGAAAAGACAAGTTTGGAATTAGATACAGTAGTAGTAGTACTATGGTTACTAACAAGTCTGGTTTCCCAAAAGATGGGGGTCTTTCACTGTTCAGTGTTATGAAGCTAATACATAAAACAAAAAGTGGATATCAAGCAGTGCAGAATTTATTCCAGGGTGATGAAATTGAGAAAGAGGGGCATGGGTCACAAACTCAACTAATGAGGGGCAGGAGGTTAAAGTAGAGGATTTCTCTGGTAATGGGATTGAATATTAAAAGCAAGAGGAGGAATATCATGTCTTTTCCAAAAATGAGTGGTGAACTTCTCGGAATTGGAGTGCTGCCTTCCTTTAGTACTTTGAGGGCTTCTTCTGGTCATTGTTATGGTGACAGGTGGGAGTGTCATTTAGCATGGAAATTGGATTATAGTGAAGCCTGAGGACTTTTTTAAGTCATTTGGTTGGCTATGTTGGTTCCAACCAACCCAGCCCGTCTGGTTACAAAGGACACTTTTTTTCATAGGTGCCTTGTTTCTTAAACATAAGCAGAATTAGGGCAGGTTAGAAATTCAGTTATGTCATGAAAGCATTACACTGGGAAACAGTAGTAGTAGAAGTAGCATTACTATAGTATTATCTTCATAATCATTTGAAGTACTATGAATTTTTTAAGTTACATTGTATAAAAAGCAACATCTGAATTTCTTGCAATAAATCACATGAATAGGTTCTAAACAAAGGTAGTGGTGGTGGGGATAGTGAGGAGAGGATGACCTGAGAAGTGTGTAAGAAAAGAATCAAACACATTTGATCATTTGTAAATAAGTATAAAATGTAGAAGTAAGACTTTTATCCTCTAGCTTGGGATATATTTCATAAGTAGTAAATTTGGGATATATTTCATGAATAGTAAAACAGTGTAACAAACCATGTTATGCTCTTAATACATGAGTGCCTATATAATTCAGGCTGAGAGCCATATTAGAGGTTGTTTCAAATGCATAGCCTTTTTTCAACTTTCTTTTTTTTTATTGTACTTTAGGTTCTGGGGTACATGTGCAGTATTAAGATATTAGGCACCTCTGTGCTGAGCTTCAGGGGAAACAGATCCTGTACCAGGCAAGCCCTGCTATTCCTTGTACCTGCTCTGCGTGCTCCTCAATGGCATCTTCAAATATACCTAATATCCCCATTAACATCTTTCTCTTTGATAGCCTGTCTCACCATATCTTTAATAAAACCCATGTTCACAGGGTGACAACAATACCTCTGCTAGTTTTAGGTGCCAAAGTATTCTAGTCTAATAATTATCTTCCTCAAATAGCTCCCTTTTTTACCTATGCTTCTAACAGCAGAATTTATTGTTGCTATGGATTCTGGACATAGACTGCTTTGTCAATCCTTGAACCCAATCCTCTCTTTTGCAACAACAGCTATAATCAAAAGTCACTATTTTATTTTACCTCTTTTCTTGTTAGTAGACAAATACACATACTGAGAATATACTTATCTGGCATCCTGCTGAGATTAGTCCTTGGATTTCTGCTGACTTTATAAATGATCTAGAGAAAGGCAATGACTGTGAACTAACTGGAAATACTAATCAGCCAAAATTGCTGGGGAGGAAAGAAAGAGAGGAAGCTACAACCCAACACAGGTGGAGTCCAATATGCTCTGTGACTAAGTGGGTGTGTGGTAAATGGAACATAAGAAGGAACCTTGTGGAGAACACTACACATTGGAGATAAATGATTAAGAAATAAGTAACACCATTCAGTTTAAATGCATCAAGTTTTGGGCATAATTATGGATCAGTCACCCCGAAAGATTAAATGTGTGAAGCTTCAATTAGACCAGGAAAAGGATAAGACCCACTAAAATAGTACACTTAAAAACAGACTTGCATTTCAATTTATTTTTACTTTCATTTAAAAATACTAATGAGATAAAAAATAGAAATGAGATATCAAGATTTGCTGTCAGAGACTCATTTAATGAACTGGAGTGTTTGCATATATGTGTTTGGAGTTGTGTGCAATTTAAAGTTTTGATACATATACACCCACAACTACCACCTCAATCAAGATATATACACACTTTTTTTTATCAATCTAGCCTAAAATTGTTCTTAAATCTCCTTTAAAGGCAATCTCACTTTTTCTATAGGAAGCTTCATTCAGTCCTTTCTATATCCACAGATTCATATGGCATGTACCAGGATTTCATAAACATGAAATAATATAGTATATGCTCTGTGTTGGCCAATTTGATTCAGCATTTGGTTCCTGAGATTAATTTGTACTGTTTGGTTTATCACTACTTTATATCACAACTTTTTAATTTGTTATCCCATTGATGGACACTTTCACCATTTTTGTTTGGGACTATTTTGTGTGTGTTTTTAAAGCTTCAGTGAACTTTCTTGCAGAAGTCTTTCTTTTCGAACATGTGTATTAATTTATCTTAGGAATTGGATCACAGAGTAGGTAATTATTTCCAACTTCTGAAAACTTCTGGGGTTCATTGGCTTGTGGTAACATAACTTAAAACTCTGCCTCTATCTTCACATGACTTTTCTGTGTCTCTGTGATCTCTCCATTCCTTATGAGGAAATTAGTCATTGGATTTAGGGCCAACCCTAACACAGTATAAGCACCTGTTAACTTAATTAACTGCAAAGACCATATTTCCAAATAAAGTCACACTCTGAAGTCTCAGATGGCATAAATTTGGGTGTATACGATTCAATACACTAGTACTATATACTAATATTATATAGAAATACTTGTACTTTTAAAATGTCCTAGTGTCTCATGACTTTGCTGAAGTTATTTGCCAACAAAGACACAAAATTTGTCTTATACATTTTTAGGGTTTTTTTTGTACAATCATGTCTGATCATCTGTGAATAAGGCAGTATTATATCTTTCATTTCAATCTGTATCTTTCATTTCTTTTTCTTATTGTTATCATCTCAAAACAGCCTCCAGTACAATAGAAAATAAATGTAATTAGTCTATACATTCTTTCTCCAATTTTAAGAAAAAAAAAAAGCATTGGCTGTGGATTTTTTATGGATGCCTTTTATCATACTAAAACATAAGACCTAACACCATAAAAACCCTAGAAGAAAATCTCGGCAAAACCATTCAGGACATAGTTGTAGGCAAGGACTTCATGACCAAAACACCAAAAGCACTGGCAACAAAAGCCAAAGTAGACAAATGGGACCTAATCAAACTCCACAGCTTCTGCACAGCAAAAGAAACAGTCATTAGAGTGAATCGGCAACCAACAGAATGGGAAAAAATTTTTGCAGTCTACCCATCTGAAAAAGGGCTGATATCCAGAATCTACAAAGAACTAAAACACATTTACAAGAAAAAAAACAAACAAGCCCATTCAAAAGTGGGTGAAGGATATGAACAGACACTTTCAAAAGAAGACACACATGAGGCCAACAAACATATGAAAAAATGCTCATCATCACTGGTCATTAGAGAAATGCAAATCAAAACTACATTGAGATACCATCTCACGCCAGTTAGAATGGTGATCATTAAAAAATCTGGAGACAACAGATGCTGGAGAGGATGTGGAGAAATAGGAACACTTTTACACTGTTGGTGGAAGTGTAAATTAGTTCAACCATTGTGGAAGACAGTGTGGCGATTCCTCAAGGACCTAGAAATAGAAATTCCATTTGACTCAGCAAATCCCATTACTGGGTATATCCAAAGGATTATAAATCATTCTACTATAAGGACACATGCACACAAATGTTCATTGCAGCACTGTTTACAATAGCCAAGACCTGGAACCAACCCAAATGTCCATCGATGATAGACTGGACAGGGAAAATGTGGCACATACACACCATGGAATATTAGGCAGCCATCAAAAACGATGAGTTCGTTCGTGTCCTTTGTAGGGACATGGATGAACCTGGAAACCATCATTCTCAGCAAACTGACACAACAGCAGAAAATCAAACACCGCATGTTCTCACTCCTAGGCAGGTGTTGAACAATAAGAACACATGGACACAGGGAGAGAAGCATCACACACTGGGGTCTGTCGGGGGAAATAGGGAGGGAAAGCGGGGGGTGGGGAGTTGAGGAGAGATAGTATGGGGTGAAATGCCAAATATAGATGATGGGGAGGAAGGCAGCAAATCACACTGCCATGTGTGTACCTATGTAACAATCTTGCATGTTCTTCACATGTACCCCAAAACCTAAAATGCAATTAACAAAAAAAGAATGTCTTTCCATTCCTATTTTGTTGAAATTTTTATCACGAACAGCTGTTAGGTTTTGTCAAATGCTTTTATTTAACACATTGATGAAAATGATCACTCATTTTCTTTTACTCTTTTAATTAGGTGAAGTGCATTGATTAATTTTGGATTGTTAAAAAATTTTGTATTCTCAAGATAAACCATATCTTACGATTTATGTTTTGTGCATCCAATTTGCTATTTTATTGAAAGTGTCTGTGCCTATGTCCATGTAAAATATTACTCTCTCATTTTAATTTATTATAAAACCTTTGTCCAGTTGGTACTAGTGTTATGCTGATCTTATAAAGCAAGTTCTGTTTTCTGAAAGAGTTGTGTATGATTGGAATTACTTATTCCCTAAATAATAGAAAAAATTTGCTAGTGAGACTATATGAAATTGGAGTTTTCTCTGATAGATGGTTTTTGGTGAGTTCTATTATTTAATAGATCTGTTCATATTTTCATTTATTCTTTCAGTTTATTAAGTGTATTGGAATTTATAAAATTATTGGAATGTCTAAAATTCCAGTAATTTGCCAATTTTGACTAGTTTTTATCTACAAAAAGAGTTCATGATATTTACTTATTTTAATTTTAATGTTTCTAATATCTACAAACAAGACGTGTTTTATTTTCTTCCTGATGTTGGGGTTAGGTATTTCTGGAGTTTTGAAAATTGTATTAATCTTTCAAAGAACTAACTTTTGGCTTAAGTCTTTGTTTTTCTGTTCCAATTTTTCTTTTCTGCTGTCATTTTCTCATTTCCTCTTTTCTACTATTCGTTTCATTTATTTATCTTTTTGTAACTTCTTGAAAATATTCTCTTATAAGTGTTGCTTTAGTTCGTAGACTAAATTTTGATATGCTGTATTTTCATTATAATTTAGTTTAAAATGTTTCCTATTTTTTAACATTTTCTCAAATTTTCCTTTGACTCTTGTGTTACTGAGAAATATGTTGTTAAATTTTCAAGTATTTCAAAACTTTCCAGATATCTTTCTGTCATAGATTTCTAATATAATTCTATTGGTGCAAATCAAACACATTCTGTGATAATTCAAGTTTTTGCACAATATTGAGCACTACTTCATTTTCCAGCATATGGTATATCTTGGTACATGTGCCATGTGTTGATAATGTAGTGGAAATATTCCATTATCCTTAGTTATTTGTTTGGCTTAATTGTTCTACAAATACTGAGACTGAACTGTTGCAGGAGACATAAAGATACGCCTTTCATATCTGTCTTCAAGGAAAGACACATTGCCCACCTGTGAGGAGGTTGGTTAGCTGACGGCCTCCAAGTGTTAACTCTTTTAGGTCTGCCTCAGCATTTTAAGAATCATAATAATCTCATGGTTACCCTAGGAATGTGATATGAGGCCATAACCTGGCCATTTCTCCCTAATGTGGGACTCCTCTAATTAATAATCTTCGCTCTGGAGTTCGTTTGCCTGGCAATGACGTGGTAAGATCTCTTTCACACTTTTATATCTCATTTGTCAGACATTGCTTCCTCTATGTTTGTTTTACAGATAATACTTTTCCAATAATGCACTTCTAACTGCATATCAATATCTGCTTCCTGGAAAACCCAATACATACAGCTATGAAAATGCCATATTTTCCTTGTGCATTTGTGTAATTTTCCATTTATTTATGTCAGTTTTTTACCTTAATACATTTTGAATCTCATTAAATGCGTACAGATTGTAATTGTTATCCTGATGCACTGAAAATTGTCCCTTTTTATCTCTGAATACATCCTACCTTGAAGACTACTTTGCTGTTATTGACATAGACATACCAGTTTTATGTTTGGTTGGTTGGTTTTTGGCTTAATATGAATACAGTGTATCTCTTTCTATTTTATTTTCAATCTATTTTTGGTTTATATTAAAACATTTTTCAGATAAAGTAGAGATGAGTGTGTTATCTAGTCTTATAATTCTATCTTATAAGAGTGTCTGTTACATTTATGTTTTGACTAATTGTTATATGTGTGTCTGGTTCTATCATCTTGCTATTTATTTTTGTTTGTCTCTGATTTGTGTTCTTTTTTTCTCTGCATGATATCTTTTGGGATAATTACATTTTAGTTTTAACATATTTTAACATATTTTGTATTAATTCATAAATTTAGTTGTAGCTATACCTGTTCATTGCATTAGATCTTACAGGTTGCTCTAGATATTAGAATATTCTTAACTCATCACAGACAACTCTGAGTTAATACTGTACTGCATTATGTAAAATGTAAAAAATCTTGAATCAATATGATTCAATTTACCTTTCTCTAGTTCTTTATGCTGTTTTGATACATATTTTACCCCAAAAAGCTGGTTGTCTTTTTTAAAGTTTTAGAAGATAGTTTTTTTAATGATTCCCTACATGTTTACCATTTCCAGTGTTTTTCCCTCAATCTTCAATATTTCTTTTTCCATTTGATGTCATTATTTCTGCTTCTTGAAAACCTTTATATATAATTTTTTTAAAAAAATTATTTATATAGGTTATTTGGGGAACAGGCAGTGTTTAGCTACATGAGTAAGTTCTCTAGTGGTGATTTGTGAGGTTTTGGTGCACCCAACACCCAAGCAGTATACACTGCACCAATTTGTGGTCTTTTGTTTGTTTGTTTTTGTTTTTTTATTGCATTTTAGGTTTGGGGGTACATGTGAAGAACATGCAATATTGTTGCATAGGTACACACATGGCAGTGTGATTTGTTGCCTTCCTGCCCATCACCTATATCTGGCATTTCTCCCCATGCTATCTCTCCCCCAACTCCCCCACCCCCCGCTGTCTCTCCCTTATTTCCCCCCTACAGACCCCAGTGTGTGATGCTCCCCTCCCTGTGTCCATGTGTTCTAATTTGTAGTCTTTTTAATCCCTCACCCTCTTTCTACCCTTTTCCCCTAGTCCTGAAAGTCCATTTTGTCATTCTGATGGCTTTGCATCCTCATAGCTTAGCTCCCACTTTTGAGTGAGAATATTTGGTTTTCCATTTCTGAGTTACTTCACTTAGAATAATAGTCTTCAATCTCATCCAGGTTGCTGTGAATGGCATTAGTTCATTCATTTTTGTGGCTGAGTAGTATTCCATCATATATATACATGTAAACAGTTTCTTTATCCACTCATTGATTGGTGGGCATTTTGGTTGGTTAAACATTTTTACAATTGTGAATTGTGCTGCTATAGACATGCGTGTGTAAGTATCTTTTTGGCATAATGACTTCTTTTCCTCTGATTAGATACCCAGTAGTGGGATTGCTGAATCAAATGGCTGCTCTAATTTTCCTTAAAAAAGGTCCACACTGCTTCTGACAGCAGCTGTACTCGTTTACATCCCACCAGCAGATGTTCACTGAATCCATGCCAACTTCTATTATTTTTTGATTTTTTGATTATGGCCATTCTTTCAGAGATAAGGTGGCATTGCACTGTGGTTTTGATTTGCATTTCCCTGATCATTAGTGATGTTGAGCATTTTTTCATATGTTTGTTGTCCATTTGTATATCTTTTTTTTGAGAATTTTCTATTCATGTCCTTAGCCCACTTTTTGATGGGATTGTTCGTTTTTTTCTTGCAAATTTGTTTGAGTTCGCTGTAGATTCTGGATATTAGTCCTTTGTCAGATCTATAGACTGTGAAGATTTTCTCCCACTCTGTGGATTGTTTGTTTACTCTGCTGACTGTTCCTTTTGCCATGCAAAAACTCTTTAGTTTAATTAAGTTCCAGCTATCTTTTTTTTTTTTTTTTTTACTGCATTTGTTTTTGGGTTCTTGGTCATGAAATTCTTGCCTAAACCAATGTCTAGAAGGGTTTTCCTGATGTTATCTTCCAGAATTTTTATAGTGTCAGGTCTTAGATTGAAGTCATTGATCCATCTTGAGTTGATATTTGTATTAGGTGAGAGAGGAGGATCCAGTTTCATTATTCTACATGTGGCTAGTGAATTACTCCAGCACCATTTGTTGACTAGGCTGTCCTTCCCTCACTTTATGTTTTTGTTGCTTTGTCAAAGATCAATTGGCTGTAAGTATTTGGGTTTATTTCTGTTTTCTCTATTCTGTTCCATTGATCTATGTACCTATTTTTGTATCAGTAGCATGCTGTTTTTTTGTGAGTATGGCCTTATAATATTGTTTGATATCAAGCAATGTAATGCCTCCAGATTTCTTCTTTTTTTTTGCTTAGTCTTGCTTTGGCTATGCAGGCTCTTTTTGGTTCCATATAAATTTTACGATTGGTTTTTCTAGTTCTGTGAAGAAGGATGGTGGTATTTTGACAGGAATTGCATTGAATTTGTAGATTGCTTTTGGCAGTATGGTCATTTTCACAATATTGATTCTACCCATCCATGAAAATGGGAAGTGATTCCATTTGTTTGTGTTGTCTATGATTTCTTTCAGCAGTGTTTTGTAGCTTTCCTTGTAGAGGTCTTTCATCTCTTTGTTTAGGCATATTCCTAAGTATTTTATTTTAATATTTTGACAGCTATTGTAAAAGCAGTTGAGTTCTTGATTTGATTCTCAGCTTGCTTGCTATTGGTGTATAGAAGAGCTACTGATTTGTGTATATTAATTATGTATTCAGAAACTTTGCAAAATTCTTTTATCAGTTCTAGGAGCTTCTTGGTTATATATCATTTCTTATAGTGAAGAATTGATAGCAACAGTTCTTTACCTTTTATTTATATGAAGCTATCTTTATTTGACCTTCAATTTTGGAAAGTATTTTCACTGAACATAAATTTTTCTTTGACAGATTTTCATCTCTTTAATCCTTATAAAATTTTTTAACTTTTTATCTGTATATCTTAGGTGCATATATTTATGAGGTAGATGACATATTTGACACAGACATACAATGTTTAACAATCACAACAGGTTAGTAAATGAGATATTCATTACCTCAAGCGTTTATTCTTTCTTTGTGTTATAAACAACCCAGTCACATTCTTTTAGTTGTTTCAAAATGTACAATACATTATTGTTGTTGATAGTCACACTTTTGTGCTGTCAGATAGTACATCTTATTACCTGTAAGTATATTTTGTACCTATTAACTATCCACACTTCTTCCTCTCTCCCTTTACTACCTTTCCCAGCCTCTGAAAACCATTATCCTGTTCTCAGTCTCTGTAAGTTTGTTTTCATTCTTAGCTCCTACAAATGAGTGAGAACATGCAAAGTTTGTCTTTCTGTGCATGTCTTATTTCACTTAACATGATGTCCCCCAGTTCAACCTATGTTATTACAAATTACAAAATCTCATTTTTTTCTATGGTTGAATAGTACTCCATTTTGTATATATAGTACCATATTTACTTTATCCATTTGTCTGTTAATGGACACTTAACGTTTGTTTTTAATCTTGGCTATACTGAATGGTACTGCAATAAACATGGGAGTGCAGATATCTGTTCAATATATTGATGTCCTTTTCTCTTGTTATATACTCAGCAATGGGGTTGCTGGATCATATGATAGCTATGTTTTTAGTATTTTGTGGAAGTATGGAGTTCAAACTGTTCTCCATAATGGCTGTGTTAAATTCACATTCCTGCCAACAGTATGGAAGGGTTCTTTTTCCCCTACATTTTCCACAGCATTAGTTATTGCCTATCTTTTGGATAAAAGCTATTTTAATGGGGCTGATATGATATTTCACTGTGGTTTTGATTTGCATTTCTCTGATGAGCAGTAATGTTGAGTACTTTTTCAAAGAGCTGTTTGCCACTTGTATGTCTTCTTTTGAAAAAAATGCCTTTTCAGATATTTCGCCCATTTTGAAATCATATTATTAGGTTTTCACTTATCGAGTTATGTGAGCTCCTTATATATTCTGGATATTAATCCTGTATTAGATAGACAGTTGACAGATATTTTCTCCCATTATATGCATTGTTTCTTCACTTTGTTGATAGTTTTCTTTGCTGAACAGAAACTTTTTAACTTGATGTAACCCCATTTGTCCAATTTTTCTCTGGTTATCTGTGCTTGTGGGGTGTTACTGGAGAAATCTTTGCCAATTCCAACGTCCTGGGGAGTTTACTCCATATTTTCTTACAGGAGTTTCATTGTTTCAAGTCTAAGATTTAAGTCTTTAATCCATTTTGATTTGATTTTTGTATAGTGAGGGATAGGGTCTAGTTTTATTCTCTGCGTATGGATATACAGTTTTCCCAGCACCATTTATTCGAGAGACTATTCTTTATATAGTGGAGAGACTATATGTTCTCCAGGTTTGGAAAATTTTCTGTTATTATCTATTTGAATTATTTTTCTACTGCTCTCTCTCTTTATAAATCCTTTCTAATATTCTTAATTTGCCCTTTTGTGGCTTTTTTCCAGAACTTGAAGACATGCTTCATTCTTTTTATTATTTTCTCTTTTGGCTCTTCTTTCTGTGTGTTTTCAAATAGGTTGTCTTCAGACTTACTAATTCTTTCTTCTGCTTGATCAATTATCTTGCTAAGAGACTCTGATGCATAATTCAATATGCCAAGTGCATTTTTAATCTCCACAATTTCTACTTGATTCTTTTTTAATTATCTCCATCTCTCTGTTAAATTTATCCAATAAGATTCTGTATTTCTTTTTTACGCAGTCTTGAATTTTATTGAGGTTCCTCCAAACAGAGTCACTGTTCTGAACATCAGAGCACCGATGTTTATTTAAGACCCAAGGGCTCCTAAGTCATCTTGTGGTTATAGCTGTCAGTCCAGAATTACTCATTCCAGGTCAGTGGCCTCTCCTGTTGTCCAGGTTAGGTATAGAAATGCCATACAGGAGTCAAGGCCTGGAATAAGGGGCCCAGAAATCCACTTGGTGATCTACCTCACTGTGGCCGACTTGTACCCAGGATGCATGACAAGGTCCTCATTTGCTCTTCTCCTTCTTTCCTCAAGCAGAAGGAGTCTCTCCCAGCATATGCACCAAAGCTAAGAATCTGCTGGGTGGCACCTGAAGCCAGCACTGCTCTGATTCTCACCCAAGGTCCACAGTAAGTACTGCCTGGCTACTACTGCTGATTATTCATGATCCAAGGGCTTTTTAATCAGTAGGTAATGTGTCCTGCCAAGGTCACAGGATCCTTGGAGTGTTGCTTTTCTGGCCAAAAACCTCTGGGCTGGTGGTACGTTTGCCTGAGTTTTGCTCAGGCCCGCTGGCTCATTCTATCTACTTGGCCCAGAAGGCAGCACTCAGCTCATGCCACTGGCCTGGGTCCCATGCCTTCCAAAGGCTAGCCAAGTACAGTGTGGTGAGGAGTGTATGAGTGAGTGAGCGTGTGGTCCGGCAACTGTGCACAGCCAGGCACGCTGGCTGTGGTGGGGGTGGGCAGCTCTAGGTTTCAGCATGAGCATTGGCTTTGTGCTAGGCTGCAGCTGGACCAGGAGTACCGCAAGCCACTTCCACAGCTGGCACTGAGAAATGTGGTGGTGCCTGAACCAAAAGCTTGGAGATGCCGGGAACCACAGAGCCCCATAGAGGGTGCCACAACCCTGGCTTGGGAAGCTCCTAGGTCTGGGCTTCCCAAAGAGCCACAGCCCTTCTCTCCTTGTTGCCCACAACATGATGAGCAAGGGGCATGTTTCAGCCCTTTGTGTTACTGCTCTTTCAACCCTGCCATTCAGAGGTTTCCAAGTTCTTGTCCCACATCCAGGAAAATGAGGTACACGGACAAGTAGAAGTTGAGCAAAGTGAAGGGGAGCTTAATTGAGTGATGGAACAGCTCAGAGGAGACCTGCACTGGGTGGCTCCTCTCCACTGGCAGATGTCCTGACAACAGTCCAGCTCTCAGCAGAGAGGAGACCCACAGTGGGTAGCTCCTCTGTCTGAGTCTGGCCCAGTTCACGATTTTTTATGCGGTTCAGAAGGGAGGAAGTGTGTGCTGATTGATCAATGGGTGGCCATGTGTGGCCCCAGAAAAAGCACTATAAATTCTCACTCTGTTCCGCAGAACTGGCAGTACAGCCTTTAGGTCTTAGGCCATCTCTGGACTAAAGGTGGGGTTTCCCCAGGACCTGCCCTTTCTGCCCAGGAACCTGTCTGCCTCCTGTCACCATTATCCTGCCATCCATGTTGCCCATGACAACCAGGCTGTTCATGCTAGTGGGTGCCTGCAGGCCTGCTCCAAGCCACCCTTAGCCTCCCTCCCATGCTTGTTGTTGCCCAAAGTCTGAAGGGGGCTGAGGCGGCAGAAAGCTGGCATGTCAGCACTGCCTCAAGCACATGTACACCCAGCCTGGTCATGAGAGTGCCTGAGCTCATCTACAACTTTGCTCTGGAATCTGAGCAGGTGCTGGGAGCAGGGAGAGGCCAGGCAGTGCGAGCTGGCACTTCTGAGCAAGGGGTGGCTTTCTGGGTCCCCAAGAGTGTAGAGATACCTAGGTTTGCAGAGGCTGCTGGGAGGCTACAGTTGTGCCGGGAAGGGAGGAGCTCTTACCCGTCCAACTTGGAAGGGGTGGGACTTCTGCCTGTTCCTGGCTCCCACTGATACCATGGAGCCTGCAGCTCTGACTGTGCCTCCTCCACTGCAGCCAGTGTCATGGCAGCAGCTGCTCCAGATGGGCTACCACCGCCGTCACCGGCACTGCGTTCTTTCCTTCAAGACAGGGGGTTCCCTTCTGACCCAGGGTGTGTCTACAAATATTGCCTGGGAGCTAGGGCTTGGATTAGAGACTTTAGGATGCTGCCTGGTACCCTATACTACTGTGACTGAGTTGCTATCCAAATCGTGAGACAAATTATTCTTTACTTTTCATTCTCCTCTCCTCAGACAGCAGGGAAGAGTCTCTCTCAGAGCTGTAAGCTGCACTGCATGGTGCTGGGGGAGGAACAGTGCAAGCACTCCTTTGGCCACTCTAGCTGGTGACTCACTAAGTTGTGTGTCCCCAAGCACAGAACTAGTACTCACCCAGTAATTCTAGTCCTTATGGCCTGGACTGCCTTTCATGTTTACTTAAGACCCCAGAGCCCTTTAGCCTGCAATTGTGGGGCTTACTGGAAATACAGTTCCGACCGCTGGAATGGGTGATTTTCCTCTGGCAAGCGCTGTTCTAAATGCTCCCTCTGTGGGCACTGGCTGAGTTCTGCCTTCTGTTGCTTTCCAGTATGGTAGAACCACACTGAGTTCCAATGCAAAGTCCCACAATTACTGTGTTCTTTCTCTCTCAAGTGCAGAGAGTC
Source organism: Ateles fusciceps (assembly GCA_036589455.1). NCBI lineage: Eukaryota > Metazoa > Chordata > Mammalia > Primates > Atelidae > Ateles > Ateles fusciceps. Next base: position 3,670,515 of record JAZHEH010001685.1, on the reverse strand, counting down.
TCTCTCTGTGCCATGCAGTTGCCAGCAGAACATGCAAGAATGGTGTCGATGAATCAAGACTATTTAATTTACCCTCTTTAATACCTCTTTCCTTAATATGATCTTAAAACCAAGTACTGTGATTACTCACATGATCATTGGTTCTTATGAAGGTGTTTTTTGTGTGGATAGTTGTTCAATTTGGTGTTTCTGCAGCAGCAAGGATGATTGCTGGAGACTTCTATTCAGCCATCTTACTCTACCTCCATCTTTCATCTCTTTAAAGGTACCATTACATTGTCTTCCTTCCTCTATTATTTTCAAAGGAGATGTTTTCAAGATACCCATTTCTCTCTCTCTCTCTCTCTCTCTCTCCCCCTCGTTTTTATCAACTTAACTATTGCATGTTGTGGAATTATTTTCTTCTTATTTTATTCTGGTTAAGATTTGCTGAGTACCTCAGATTTTTATGTTGCTTTTTTTTTTTTTTTAACCAAATGTAGGACAGTTTAAGACATTCTTTTTTTTTTCTTTTTTTTTTTTGAGATGGACACTCTTGTTTGCTGAGGCTGGAGTGCAATGGCACTATCTTGGCTCACCACAACTTCCTCCGGGGTTCAAACAAGTCTCCTGCCTCAGCCTCCAGAGTAGCTGGGATTACAGGCATGTGCCACCATGCCTGGCCAATTTTGTGTTTTTAGTAGAGATGGGATTTCTCCATGTTGGACAAGCTGGTCTCGAACTTCGGACCTCAGGTGATCTGCCTGCCTCCCAAAGTGCTGGAATTACAGGCATGAGCCACCGTACCTGTCTAGACATTGTTTCTTAAAAAAATTCTTTGAGCTCGTTATCTTCTCTTTTTTATAGATTCCAATTATAGTTATGTTCTACAAATTGATAATGGCTAGTGCATTTCAGGGGTTCTATTTACTTTTTCAACCTTTTCACCCTTTGTATGCAAATTACATAGTTTTTATTTATCTACCTTTAAGCTTATTGTCTTATTGTTTTGTCCATACTGGTCATTTTATTTAAGATACTGTACTTTTCAGTTCTGCAATTTCTATGTGTTTCTCTTTTATAATTTTCTTTTGCTCTCTTTTGACATTTTATGAGCTATTTAAGATTGAGTGCGTTTATTTTTTTAACTCCAGAAAATTTATCTTGCATTTACTGAAATATTTCTTCCTATATTAAATATTTTTAAATATTTATTTAAAAATAAATATATTTTATTTTAAATAAAATTTCTCACTTTGTGGAAATATTATCATCTTTTAGATTATCACTATTTTTACTTCCATGTTTCCTTCGAGAACAGTTCCTTGATCTTACATTTTACTGCTAATTCAGCTGCATATGCCTCTCTATTTACTATAACTACTCTATTTATTATTCCTAATATTAAATTTTGCATTGCAATATTTCCACCTGGCCATTTTTGTTTTATATTGTCAAGATTTTTCTATTTTCTTATCATAACAATTATTCTTATTCTTACCTACTATGCTTATTTTTAGCTTTCAATCTACATGTGCTGAGGTTTCTTCTTCCAATACTCCTTCCCCTCTCCTTTCCATCTTCCAATAATTGGAGAGAATCAGCAAAGGGGAAAGGAATTATTCTTAGGTTTAAATCTACTAGCACTGGTGGTTTAGAGTAGGATAAGGGATATTCAATACTAATTGTTTATCAAAAGTTTTTATTCCAGAATGATTTTTCCAATAATTTTTGCAATTAAACAGGCTTCTGCAGTAACATAGAAAGGGAAAGTGTCCTATGGCATACTGGGGAAGAAAAATAATTGAACTTCTGCAATTTTTGCTCCCACCCTTTACCCAACAATGCTCTGCACTGGACCAGAATATTTAATCTTTAGTTCAAAAAAGCTTTCTTTCAATAGAAAATTTTTTGTCAGTGAAGATATTCTTTTTTAATTCTATATTTCTTTGTGTAATTTATTTAGGGTTACTTTTTGGTGAAGAAAGCCATTTATTCTCATTCTTCTTGAGAAGTATCATATATTTTTCCTCACATATATTTGCACTAAAACTAGCATATTTCCTGCAATATACTAGATATATAATATGTGCTTATGGCCGGGCATGGTGGCTCATGCCTGTAATCCAAGCACTTTGGAGGCCAAGGCAGGCGGATCACCTGAGGTCGGGAGTTCAAGACCAGCCTGACCAACATGGTGAAACCCCGTTTAAAAAAAAATAAAAACTAAAAAAAGAAATATGTGCTTATGAGTGAGTAAACAGTGTCTTATCTCCTTTTGATCTTGCTTCTCAGGGAATTTAGACTTGAGATTTGTGATATTCTTTCTTTGGTATGGCTACTCTATTTTTTTTTTCTTTGTCAATTCAAGCTTCCCTCTGGTTTATCACAAAGTTTCTAAGCCAGATTCCATAAATTTTACATATATTATGCCTCTCTCACTGCTTTTGTAGCACAAAATTTACTATGCTTATTCCCTTGGGCTCATATAGGGGAACAAATTACTGTGGTTAAAGAAAACGTGATTTTAATCGATTAAATTGATTGCTTATGTTGAGTCTTGTGACAGAGTGAAATTTATATCTATTGTTAATTATTGAAAATTGCATTTAGGAACAAGAAATAAAATATAGGTTATTTGTCTTTGTGTGTGCATGTATGTGTAGCAAATAATTGATGAAAACAAGGCTCACATAACAGGAATCCTTTGAAATTAAGTTATAGAAAAATAGTTACCCCTAATATAGTAACAGCTTAGAGTATCAAAAACTATTTTTATTCTTAATTCTAAAATATCCATAAGAATATGTAAACACTATAAAAATAATGTTTTAACACCCATGTATCCCCTAGACAAGTAAAAATATAGAAAGTTTTATTTCTTAGACATTTCCTTTATTATTCTTCCCAATCTCATCCCTTTACCTAACCCACTCTGTGTTAAACAGTAGCCTGATTTCACTGTCAAGTATTTCCTTGCTTTACTTTATCATTTTTGTTCTCTATATGCAGCTATCAATACTATATTCTTGAATTTTACCTCCTCATAAAGTTTAAATAAATGAAATTATATAAGTATTCTTATATGAGTGACATATTTAGTTTACCATTATATTTTAAATTTATATTCATGCAAGTAGATGCAGTTTTGTTCTGTTTTTCCTGAAGTAGATGATTTGCTTTCATGAGTATACTATTTAGTGATCTGATCCACTATTTATGGCTATCGAGTTACTGGTCTTTTGCTAATATAAACCCTGATACTACATATATCCCTCTTTTTGTCTCCTATACAAACACAATCATTTCTTTTGGGAGGGCTCCTGGGTCATAAGCATCTGCACGCTCTATTTTACTAGGGAGCGCTAACATTGAAACAATTATTTCATGAATTTCTGTATCACCTTATGATTTTCCAAACCATCTCACCTGTCTTTGTAGTTGTGTTATTAGTGTAGACTAAATCAAATAAACCATTAAAATAGAATTCACTTATCACTTTTATCACTTATGCTATCTCCAAATCAAAGTTCTGTCGGGGAGAAGTACTGTATAATTAGACAAGATTCTAAAAATAACACATGGCTAATTTGATCATTTTGGCATTGTTTATAACAGATATTCCTCATATGCCTCACTGCCCAATTTATTCAGCTATAGCAATTCATTCTGATAACACAGACAACTAAATTAGATTCCCACATATGTTTAAAATCTTTAGTCACATTTCTCTTCTATGGACACATAGGCATCTGGTCTCTATAAAGAAGAATATAATAAACTTTTTATATTTGCACAAAACCATACTTTTGTTTAGGGATCTGCACATTGAAGGAAGATCTCTGCCAGCAAAGATATTTTTCCCCTAGAAGCCTTTCATTTTCAGGGAAACAGATTATGGGGAGATGAAGTTGTCTTCACAGGTGATAAATTTAACTTTTTTGTCTCCTCTTATTAAATTGCATGCCCAAAGGGTGTTTCTCTGAATATTATTTGTAGAGGATACTCATATTATACTTCCCTTATCACAGAACTCATTTAACTTAAAGATTCACTATCAGATTAATAACATCTTCTAGGGTAGTACAAAAATATTGCTAAATGTACACACATATTAACTACCCCCAAATTGTATATTTTGTCTATATAATTATATATTACTTTTTTCTTCAGTAATAAAATTAAAGCTTCAGTTTAAGCACGCTTACACTCAGAGTTTAAAGATTCTACACTTCTACATTTGGCCATTAGTGGCTTATCAAAATATGTAAAATATGAATATGTGCATGAATAAGAATTCTGTTACACTGGTCAGCAAAATACAGGCTGTTGGCAAAATCCGACATATGACCTCTTTTTTAAAATTTTATTGGAACATAGCCAGGACCATTCATTACCATATTGCTTATGGCTGCTTTTGAATTTTAATGCAAACTTGAAGGTTAAAACAGAGATAATATAGTTCTCAAAGCCTAAAATATGTACTATCTGTTCCTTTACATAAAAGAAAGTTTGCTTATGCTTATACTAGTACATCAGGATTGACTATAATTTCAAAGAATACAGGAAGAAAAAAACAAAAGCAAGTGAAATACAACCATTTCTAAAGGTCTTTCTTAGTCTTGTTGCTTCCTTTTACTTTTAAATCTTAATTAAGTATTTCTGGATGTTAAACTTTCATTTCTAAAGGTTAGTAAGGTGATTTTGACTGGTAGATGTTTGGTATCTAATCAACAATTAGTCTCACTCAACCTGTTCAAGTATTCTGATTACTCTTCTAAGTATATGATAGATTATAGGATTATTTTGAAATGTAGTAAAAGATATGTGAAAATTTAGAAAATAAATGGCCAGTTTTCAACCAGTATTTAAAAAAAGAAGAAAATGTATAAATATAGGAATTTGCAGAGTAACAGAAAACACCTTTAAGCAATAAATCAAATATAAGTCAAATAAGTCAAATGGACTTGACCTCAGAGAAAAATTAGATAAAATTAGAAATATCACAGCCATTGTTAAAACTGCTGAGTGAGTTTAAGTGTTTTCAAAATTATCCTGTGAATTTGACAAAATTATTCACAGAAGACTAATTAAGAGTCTAACTGTGCCATGTAATCTTGATAGGTGAGAAATGTTACCTCTGGTAAGAAGATTTGGGAGTCTGTACACATTTTGCAATGCTCTATTTTGCTTAACTCAGTAGCAAGAGAGACAAGTGTCAAAACTGAGTCGCCAACATCCTGCGTTCCTAAATGACTACACATGCTGATCCATGTAGGATAACATTGGTGAATGCTATTGTGTTAAGCCATTTAGATTTTGGATTTTCTCTGTTCCATCAACATATCATAGCCTACCTTTACTCCAACCATTACCAATCTCATTCTGTTATATAATCTATGATATCTGATTTTAATTATATACCAGAAAATATACCTATTGACTTTAATTATATACCAGAAAAGTGACAGGTGGTTTGTAAATATTAAAATTGTATTTGAATATTGAATCATAGCATAATATTTTAAAGACATGTTAAATAGCAATTATCAATGTCCTTCAGACATAGACCACCAGGAACATATGTGAAGTTATTCAATTTGGATTTATTATTCATTGCCATTAGGAGGACATACAAGGGGAACTGTGATATCTCAGTAAAAAAAAGGTGTTTAAAAACTGTTATAGGATTCAGAATTGGTAAGTGATTTGAGGGGGAATTGCAGAGAAATTTTCTGTAGCTTGGATGCTGTCAGAAAGTAATAGCAATTTATGATGGGTTATCTCAATAAATCTTAGCTAGACAAAGGGGAGATTAGGAAAAGGATAGGTTGTACTTGGAAAAAGTAGCAATTTTTCATTTTGGCTAAGAGAGGGGTGTTTGGCATTGTGTGGGTGACACAGTAAATGTGTCTTTGACTATGCGTAGACAAGGTTATGAAGTGGTCCTTCTTTGTCTCATTTTATCTGGGTCCCATAGTAGCCTTGTCTGAGATTGGGATGTTGTGAAATTATTTATGTCTTAAGAAAATATCATGGCCTACTCCAAGTGCAAGGCCAATTTCCAAATTTACATACCACTCTTTTTTCTTTCTCAATTTAAAAATACAAATTTAAATTTGAAAAACCATCTTGTGAAGAATCACCAAGAAAATAACACAACCATGGTTCTAATAGGATAGCAAAATTGTTTATATTAATATATGTCTTATGTGGACATAAGTACAGGTAAAGATATTTATAATATACTGTTTTCCATGAAAGAGTGTAAGGTTTCCTCTTGATATTAGTAATGAAATCTGAACTCCAGAAAAAATACAATGTTTATATCATAGAATAAATAAAATACAGTATGTGTTCATAGATAGCCCATAACCTGCATAATGGTTGAAATAACTTTAATAAGGCATTGGGAATGCTGTTGCTGATACTCCCTGTGAGAATTCCTGTGTTAAGTGTGGGGAAGATAGTTGAGTCCTGAGCCTTGGACTTGGTCCCTATTACCATTATGATAAAAGGCATATTAGCTTTCTATTTTTTTTTCCAGATAATTGTGAAAAGAAAAAATATAATAAAACTATCAAATAGCTAATTCAAACTTTTAGTACACAGTGGTGTCAAAATCACTATGTCATTATTAAAAATCATGGACTTTTAAACTTTTTTTAAATTGTATTTTGAGTAGTCCCACTCTATAATTTTAGTTTTTTGATAGTATTTCTATTTCAACATTCAGATCTATACTCATACATTTACTTTTCTTCTTTCTGAAATTTTATTTAAAGGATAATAAGAATAAAAATAAAACCAAAATTACAAAGATAAAGGTAATTTGAAGAGAACTTTCAGTGGACAAATAGGTTGATAATTTTCTAGATGATAGAAAGTAGGTTGGAGAAACTGGAATATGTTAGAAATCAGAAGTAGGCTTTGCCAGATAAAATACAAGAAGCCCACTTAAAATTAAATTTCAGATAAGTAAAACATTTTTAGTTTAATATCCCAAATACTGTATGGGGTATAGCTTATAATAAAAAAAAGTAGTGTAAGTATGTTTCTTGCAATATATGGTGTCTCTATTTTAAATTTTATGTATTTGTTTATTTATAACTTTATTAATCTGACAGCCCTAGTTCAAAGAAAACTACTATTCTGAGAGACAGTTGTGAAGATTGTTAATTCATAACTTTCAAAGAAGATGGCATTGAAAAAATAACAGCCACACAATAAGAAAGTAATCTTGGAAATATAATTGCTGAAATATAAAGATGAATTGTATAGAAGTGAATATGAAAAAGAAATTCCTTCAGAACATGACATAGACATCGCAAACATGAGGAAGAAAATGAATGTCTAGTGCAAGGCTTGGCTAACTCTGACCCATGGACTAATGCTGCCTACCACCTATCTTCATTTGCCCTGCAGACACCACTCAGGTGGGTTAGCATTGTAAGTCCCAGAAACCCTGGCAGGGCATCCCCGTCTGTCCATTCCTCTCCACTCATACCTGCCTCTCCATGTGACAGCCTGAAGTGCTTAAGCTCTGAACTGGTTACACCCTCTATGTGGGAGACTCCAGTTGGCAATTCCTAGGCATCAAGAAGTGAAATCTTGGTTGGGGACTCAGAGACTCAGAAATTTTCTCACCTCCAGCTTCTGTGCTAGTTGTGAAAACTGGGCTCTCCTGAGAGAAAAGAGGGCACATCTGGACCAGGGTGTCACTGAATCAGTGAATGAAACTGAACGGGGTGGCTCTTGGCCCTACATCTCACCCGCTTCATCTACACATTCCTCTGTCTTTGGATGGTGGCTCTATGTTCTTCATACCAAAATGTTGCTAGATTCCAGCAACTGGGTGTAAAGGACGCCTGCCACTTGTGGAGTCCATCCCAGGCAAATAAGAGTGGGTAAAGCAGGAGTTTCTTTCTCATTAAGAAAGCTCCTACATAATATCGTTGATGTTGCCACTTCACTAGTAAAAACCACAGCCAAAAAAAAAAAAAATGAAAAAAATTAAAGCATTTTTAGACATGCAAGGACACTTTTTTTATTTTAAGAAGTTACTTAGAGATGTAAACTCAGGAAGAAGATATAATAGGAAAGCAGTAAAAAACATATCTCAGGAGAGTAGTGAAGAGAGAATTATTCATGGATGATAAATCTGCCACAATCTATTCTCCGTAAGTCTAGAATTGGCAAGGGATGGAGGACTCTGGAAGAGAGGTTTATGTGAAAGAAAAATAATATTCCTTAAAAATGAGAACAATTGAGAGTTTGGAAAAATGGAAATATGCTGGACTCTATTAGGGGAGCATGAAAGAATACAAATTTATTTGAATTTGACATTTGACTCATTTTACATTGCATTAGAGTGTTTGAAGTGTAGATAAGTCAATGAAATCTTAACACAATGCTGCTGTGGCAAAGAAAAATATAGTATCAATATAATTTGACATTGTTTATTTCTTTTGTAACTTTCATAATCATACATTAGTAAATCACAGAAGAATAAGTTATAGCTAAAAAACAAAATAGATTTCCTTATACTATCAGGCTTCCCATGAAGAGAGAGATTAATTAAATGAGTGGAATGTAGAACAGACAGTTAGAAACCTAAGAACCAGCATAGAATTAAAAAGACAGAAGTTTCACACAAATCTGTGAAAGAAAGGAGAGGCTGCTTCATTTCTAATGTCTGAGTGATTCAAAGAAGGGGTATGAAAGAGTGGAGTGTTTGATGTTACATTATCAGTATCTATAAATTTTATTAATATTAAACACAATAACCTCTTGCTTTCAAGTGTGACAACTTGAAAAAAAAAAGTCTTATTGGTGCTACTTTTAGAAAAGGACATAACATAATAACAGCAACAGAGATTTTATATGCTGATTGGTCACTACATTAAAATATCTAGTTGAGGGACAGAACAAGGTGGCAGAATGGAAGGCTCCACTGATTATCCCCCCACCCCTGCATGCCCTCGCTTGCAAAGGACATCAATTTAACAACTATCTACATAAAAAAGACATGTTTATAAGAACCAAAAATCAGGTGTGCACTCACAGTACCTAGTTTTAACTTCATGTTGCTGAAAGAGACACTGAAGACTAGGGAAAACAGTCTTGAATCATTGACACAACCCCTCCCCCATCTCCCGGCAGCAGCCACATGGTGTGGAGAACATTTCTGTGCCCTCGTTATAGGGAGAGTGTAGCAATCATGAGGCATTGAACTTATTGCTCCCTATTATAAGAAAACAAAACTGAACCAAACTCAGCTGATGTTCACCCACAGAGGGGAGCATTTAAACCTCCCCTAGCCAGAGGGAAGTCTCTGATCCCAGGAGTCCAAATGTGGTTCCCACAAGCCTTGCACTAAAGCACCCTGGCTAACACAATAAACATGAAAGGCAGTCTAGACCACAAAGACTGCAATTCTTAGGCAAGTCCTTGTGCTGAATGGGGCCCAGAGACAGAGGACTTGGTGGGGAGGGTGTCAGGGGACACATAAGTCACTAGGACACTAGTCAGGGAGGCTAGAAGAGGACTGGTATCACTCCTTCCCTAACCCCAGGCTACACAGCTCAGAGGTTCAAAGAGACCACTTCCCTCCACTTGAGGAGAGAGAAAAAAAGAGTGAGGACTTTAGCTTATATATTGGATACCAGTTCATCCACAGCAGAATAGGGCACTGGTCAGAGTCCCAAGGCTTTCAGACTCTAGCTCCTACATAACATTTCCAAACACACACTTGGCTAGAAGGGGACCTGGGCCTTGAAAAGGATAATTCCAGTTCTGGCAGAATTCATTACCTGCTAAATAAAAAGCCCTTGGGCCCTGCATAACAAACAGCAATAACAAAATATTACATCAAAGGCCTTGAGTAAGACTCTGAGACTTGCTGGTTTCAGGTGAGACTCAGCACATTTCCAGCTACAGGATGAGGCTTCTTTCACTTAAGGAAAGCAGACATAAAAGTAAAGGTGACTTTGTCTTACACCTTAGGTGCCATCCAGCTCAGCCCCAGTGGGGATAAAGTACCAAGCAGGCTCTTGTGATTTCTGATTCCAAGACTTGGCTCTTGGACAGCATTTCTGGACCTATCCTGGGCCAGAGGGAGACCACTGCCCTGAAGGGTGAGTCTGAGGCCAAGCATCATTCACCACAAGCTGACTGAAGAGCCCTTGGGCCTTAAGGAAACATTGACTGTATTCTGGCAGTACTCCCCATGGGCCTGTGGTGGTGGTGGTGGACATGGCGTGAGGCTCCTCTGCCTTTGGAAAAGAGAGAAGAATGGGAAAAACTACATTTTATGGTTTCACTGCCAGCCCAGCCTAAGTACAATGGAACACCACATACACTTCTAAGGTTTTTGAATTTAGTTTCTGACTCCCAGTCAGCAACTCTGGACCCACCCAGGGCCTAGGTGAACTTGCGACCATGAAAGGAAGAATGCAAGGCTGGCTGGCTTTGCCACCTGTAGATTGTAGAACCTTACATTTTTAAATGAAAGTAGGCTATAGCCAGGGAGTGGTTATGGCAGGCCTTTTGTGAGACTCAGTGTTGTGCTAACTTAGGTCTAACCCAGCACAGGCCTAGTGTTGATGTTTACAGTGTTGCTTTTGTCACTTCACCCCCAGCTCCAGGTGGCTCAGAACAGTTTCTTTGGGTTAAGGTAAGGGGAGAGAACAAAGAGTTTCTTACTGGTAATCCAGAGAATTCTTCTGGATCTTGTCCAAGACTATCAAGGCTGTACCTCTTTGAATCTGCAAGAACCACAGTGTTACTGGGTTTTGGGTGCCCCTTAAAGCATATACAGCTTAGGTTACAACACTCAAGTTGTTTTAAATATCTGGAAAGGTTACCAAGAAGGGCAGGTACAAGCAAGCCCAAATGGAGAAAACTACAGTAAATAACTAACTTTTCGATCCCTAGACACAAATGAATGTCTGCATGTGTCAAGACCATGCAGAAAAACAGGATGTCACCAAATGAACCAAATAAGGCATCAGGGAAAAATCCTGGAGAAACACACATAGGAGATCTTTCAGACAGAGAATTCCAAATAGCTACATTGAGGAAACTCAAAGAAATTCAAGGTAACATGAAAAAGGAATTTAAAGTTTTATCAGATATTTTAATAAGAAATTATAATTACTTGAAAGTGTCAAGCAGAAATTCTAGAGTTAAAAATGTGATGACATGCTGAAGATGCATCAGAGTCTCTTAATAGCAGAGACTCTGATTTGATTAATTAATCAAACAGGACAAAGAATTTGTGGGCTTGAAGACAGGCTACTTGAAAATACAATGTCAGAGGAGACAAAAAAAAGAATAAAAATCAATGAAGCATGTCTACAGGATCTAGAAAATAGCCTCAAAAGGGCAAATCTAAATTATTGGCCTTAAAGAGGAGGTAGAGCAAGAGATAGGGGTAGAAAGTTTATTCCATTGGATAACATCAGAGAACTTCCCAAATCTAGAGAAAGATACCAACATTCAAATACAAGAAGGTTATAGATTACCAAGCAGATTTAACCCTAATAAGACTACCTCAAGCCACTTAATAATCAAACACTCAGAGTTCAAAGATAAAGAAAAGATTCTAAAAGCAGCAAGATGAAAGAAACAAATAACATACAATTTAGCTCCAACATGGCTGGAATCAGACTTCTCAGTGGAAACTTCATAGGCCAGGAGAGTAGTCTACAAAGACATATTTAAGGGGTTGAATGAAAACAAAAACAAGAAAACAAAACTTACTTAGAATAGTATATCTGTGAAAATATGCTTCGAAAATGAAGGAGCAATAAAGGCGTTCCCAGAAAAACAAGGTAGATTTCATCAACACCAGATGTAATTTACAAGAAGTGATAAAGGGAGTATTTAAACCGGAAAGAAAAGATGCTAATAATCAACAAGAAATCATTTGAGGGTGCAAAACTCACCTGTAATAGTAACTAAACACACATACACACACAACATAGATTATGACTATAGTTGTGATATATAAATAAACACTACTCAAGTAGAAGACTAAGCAATGAACCAATCAAAAATAATAACTACAGCAGCTTTCCAAGAGACAGAGTACAATAAGATTTATTATAAATAGAAATTTTTAAAAACAGTTAAAATTTGGGGGAGGAGGTCTTAGCTTAAAATAATGAGTAACCTTAAACCAAAATCATATAAAGGATATGCAAAAAATAAATGGTAAGAGACTAAATCATATCACCCAAGAAACTCACCTGCATTAAAAGGAAGACAGGAAGGAAGGAAGGAAGGAGGGAGGGAGGGAGGGAGGGAAGAAAGGGAAGGAGGGAAGGAAGAGAGGGAGGGAGGAAGGAAAGAAGGGAGAGAGGGAGGGAAGGAGGGAGGGGAAGAAAGCAAGGAAGGAAGGAAGGAAGGACGGAAGGAAGGGCAAAACAACTAGAAAACAAATAAGAAAATGGCAAGAGTAAGTTGTTACTTATCAATTATAACATGAATGTAAATGGACTAAACTCTCCAATCAAAAGATACAGAGTAACTGAATAAATGAAAAAACAAGATCCAATGACCTGTTGCCTACAGTAAACATGTTTCACCTACAAGGACACACATAAAATAAAAATAAAGGGATCAAAAAATATATCCCATGTCAATGGAAGCCAAAAACGAGCAGTAGTCACTATACTTATATAAGACAAAATAGATTTCTAGGGAAAAACTATAAGAAGTGACAAAGAGGGTCACTATAAAGGGAGAAGTTTAGCAAGAGGATATAAAAATTTTACTTATATATGCACCCAACATTGGAGCACACAGATATATGAAGCAAATATTATTAGAGCTAAAGAGAGGTAGCTCTCAATGAAATAATAGTTGGAGACTTCAACAGGTCACTTTCTGCATTGAACAAATCTTTCAGATAGAAATTCAGCAAAGAGACATCTGACTTAATCTGAACTATAGATCAAATGGACCTAACAGATATTTACAGAACATTTCATCCAAAGACTGCAGAATACACATTTTTTTCCTTAGCACATGGATCATTCTTGGGGATAGACAATATGATAGGTCACAAAACAAGCCTAAAAACATTCCAAATAATTGAAATAATATCAAGCATATTACTGACCACAATGGAATAAAATTAAAAATCAATAAGAGGAATTTTGAAAACTATACAAATTCATGGAACTTAAATAATATTCTCCTGAATGACCAGTGAGTCAATGAAAAAATTAAGAAAGAAATCTAAAAATTTCTTGAAGCAAATGATAATGAAAACACAGCATATCAAAACCTATGGAATACAGCAAAAGCAGTCTGAAGAAGGAATTTTATAGCTATATGTGCCTACATCAAAAATGAAGAAAAACTCAAAATAAACAATGTAACAATGGATCTTAAATAATTAGAAAAGGAAGAGTAACCCAAACCCAAAATTAATGGCAAAAAAGAAATAATAAATATCAGAGAAGAAATAAATAAAATTAAAGAAAATAATACAAAAAATCAATGAAACAAAAAAGTTAGTTTTTCAAAAAGTTAAACTAAATTGACAAACCTTTAGCCAGGCTAAATAAGAAAAAGAGAGGATCCAAATAAATAAAATCAGAAATGAAAAAGGAGACATTATAACTGTTGCTACAGAAATTCAAAGGATCATTATTGGCTACCATGAGCAACAATATTCTAATAATTTGGAAAATCTAGAAGAAATGGATAAATTCGTAGACATAATATAACCTGCCAATATTGAATCTTAAATCTAAAACCTGAGCAGACCAATAACAAGCAATAAGATCAAAACTGTAATAAAAGTCTCTCCAGTAAAGGACAGCTCAGGACCTGATGGCTTCACTGCTGAATTCTACAAAACATTTAAAGAATAACTAACACCAACCTTTCTCAAACAGTTCTGAAAGTAGAGGAGGAGAAAATACTTCCAAACTTATTCTATGAATTCAGTATTACCTGAATAACATAACCAGATAAAAACACATTTTAAAAGAGAAAACTGCAGGCTAATGTCTCTGATGAACATCAATGCAAAATCTTCAACAAAATAATAACAAATAGAATTTAACAACACATTAAGAAGATTATTCATCATGACCATTGGGATTTACTTTAGGATACAAGGATGGTTCAATGTACAAAAATCAAATAATGTACTACAGAATATCAACAAAATGAAGGACAAATACCATATGATTACCACAATTGATGCTGAAAAAACATTTGATAAAATTCAACAAAACTTCAAAAGCCTAGGACTAGAATGAACATACTTCAAAACAGTAAAAGCCATATATGACAGATCTATAGGTAGTATCATACTGAATGGGGAAAACTGAAAGCCTTTCCTCTAAGATCTGGAACACAACAAGGATGCCCACTATTATTTAATATAGTATTGGAAGTCCTAGCTACCGCAATTAGACAAGAGAAACAAATAAAGGGCATCCAAACTGAAAAAGAAGAAGTCAAATTATCCTTGTTTGCAAATAATATGGCCTTATATTTATAAAAACTTACACTCCACCGAAAAACTGTTAGAACTGATAAACAAATTCAGTAAAGTTGCAAGATACAAAATCAGCATACAAAAATTAGGAGTATTTCTATATGCTAACAGTGAACAAAGTGAAAAGGAAATAAAAAAGTAATCCTATTTACAATAGCCACACATAAAATTAAATACTTGGAAATAGTTTAACCACAAAAGTGAAAGATCTCTATAATAAAAACTATAAAATATTAATGAAAGAAATTAAAGGAAGCACCAACTAATGGAAAGATATTTCCTGTTCATGGATTGGAAGAATCAGTGTTGTTAATATGTCCATACTACCTTAAACAAAACTACAGATTTGATGCAGTTCCTATGAAAATGCCAGACATTCTTCACAGAAATAGAAAAAAAAAATTTAATATTATATGGAACCACAGAAGACCCAAAATACCCAAAGCTATCCTAAGCAAAAACAAAAACAAAAACAAAAAACAACAAAAAACTGAAGAAATCACATTATTTCACTTCAAATAATACTGCAGAACTATAGTAACCAAAAATGCATGGTACTGGCATAAAAACAGACACATAAACCAATGGAACAGGATGGAAAACCAAAAAACAAATCACACACTTACAGCAAACTTATTTTTGAAAAAGTTTACGGGAACATACACTGAGGAAAAGACAGTCTCTAAAAAATTGTGCTGGAAAAACACTCTATAGGAAAATAATAATAATAATCTGATTTAAAAGTGGGCAAAATATTTGAATAGATATTTTTCAAACTAAGATTTACAAATGGCAAACAGGCACATGAAAAGATGCTCAACATCACTGATCACTAGAAAAATGCAACTATAATGAGGTATTATCTCACCCCAGTTAAAATCACTTTTATCCTAAAGACAGGCAATTACTAATGCTACTGAGGAGGTGAAGAAAAGGAGACCCTTACACACTGTTAATAGAATTGTAAATTAGTATAACTTTTCACTATGGAGAGAAGTTTGGAGGATCCTCAAAAAACTAAAAATAGAGCTACAATATGACCCAGCAGTCACACTGCTGGGTATATACCCAAAAGAAAGAAAATCAGTATATTGAAGAGATATCTGCACTCCCGCGTTTGTTGCAGCACTGTTCACATTAGCCAGAATTTGTAAGCAACCTAAGTATCTTATCCATAGATGACTGGATAAGGAAAATGTAGTATCTATACACAATGGAGCTCTATTCAGTTGCAAAAAAGAATGAGATCCTGTCATTTGCAACAACATGGTTGTAACTTGAGGTCATTATGCTAATAAGCCAGACAAAGAAAGACAAATGTCACATGTTCTCACCTATTTATGGGATCTAAAAATTAAAACAATTGAAAACATGTAGCAAGTAGAGGGCTGGATACCAGAGGCTGGTAGTGGGAGGACTGGGGGAGAGATGGTTAATGGCTTAAAAAGAAAAAAAAAGAAAGAAAGAAAGAATGAAGAAGTATATTTGATAGCACAACAGGGTTATTATAATTAATAATAACATAATTTTACATTTTAAAATAACTAAAAGAGTATAATTGCATTGTTTGAAACACAATGAATAAATGCTTGGTGGGGATGAATACTCCATTTTACATGATGTGATTATTACACATTGTGTTCTTGTATGAAAATGTCTCATGTACCTCACAAATATATACGCCAACCATATACCCATCAAAAATTAAAATTAAAAATTAACAAAAAGTCACAAAAACAAATATATAGTGATTCTTTTACTTTTTAAATTTTATTTTGTCCTCACAATGATTCCACTAAGTAAATATTATGATTCTTATTTCCATGTAATGAAACTAAGGATCTGAGAGCAACATCTTGCTTAAGATTATGAAGTTGTCAAAAAATAGTCATGATACAACTTAAGCTTGTGTGATGCCTGAGAAACTAAATATCAAAATGTAAAATGTCACTTATGGCAATTGATCTCAAACTCACCACCTCTGCAGTAACCAGCCTGAAGAAATCAGACCATAAGCTCTTTAGCAATCATCCCAGAAATATTAGAACTTGGTAAATGACTCCTAACTTCCCTATCCTCCTCACTCCCCTCTGTGTCCAACTTAGGACCAGCCAGAGAAAGCCAAATAGGCTCTCAAACCAATCACATAGGATGCTCCCCTTCTAGTGTGCCCACTTTCAATTACCCCATACCAATAACTTCCAAGCAGAGCATACCTGAAGCGCTCTCTCTCCTCTCTCTCTCTTTCCACCATAAAGCTTTCCCACTTCTCTGCCTGGCTGAGTCTGCTAAATTTCAGTGAAAGTTTCTAACTCCTTTGCTATAACAAGCCCTGAATCCTCTGTCTGTTCTCATTAGGATGGGCCGCATTCACTTATACATATCAAATTCTGTAATTTCAGCCAGCCATTCTGCAGTAAGGTTTAGATTTCTAATTCAACAATTAATTGCTAGTTGTCTTAAAACTTGTTTGTGGAAGGCAAAATTCTATACACAAAAATAAAAAGGAAACTATTTAGAGGAGTTTTTCTCCCCCTTAGATAATTTGGAGTGGTAAATTGTGGAAAAATACAACTACAGATAATTATTCTAATCCTTAAATTGACTTGTGTGGTTGGAGGAAGATATCCAGAGTCAAAGGACCTGCTATATTATATTCCTTGGCTCCATTCTACATCTAGTACTGTCATAATTCAAAAGCACTAGCAGTGCTCAGATGTAGCTGAAGATTGTGTTAAAGCAGAGTGTTTTCTGACTCTAATAGCTTTCTCTCTGCAAATGGAATGAAACACAACAGGAAAAGAAAGCCCCTAAATATTGCCAATAAAGGTAAGGTGTATGGAGAAAAAAAAATAAACAGAAATGATGAATATAGTATCAATGTGTGAGGTATGTTTCAGACAAAGTAGGAGAGATTCAATCTCCATCCTTTCCTAGAGTAGGTTATTTTAGGCCATTCAACATTTGATTTATTTCCAGAAGCCAATATTTATTTCTCAAATGATGTCCCTGAGAAAATCAGTTTCTCCAGAGGTTAAATGTTGCTCTCCAAAAGGCACAAGGTAGTCTCTTTCAAATAAAATGTGAACAACTGTGTTACACAAGTTTATACAAGTTTCTTGCCTATGTGAAGTGATCTGAAAATATTTCTTCACATTTTCCCAGTTCATTTCCTAGGGTCATGTGTTCAAAAAACGTAATTGAGCTAATATGCTTCACTGGGAACTATCTTAACATCCTAACTGCCTTTCAATATTCCATTGCAATGAAAACATGCAGAATTCCAAGACTTAGAAAGGGCCAAGAAATTACCTTTTTAAATTTTTAAACAAGATACAATTGTTTATCTTGAATTTGGTGCAAGATCAAAGAAAGAAAATCCTGGTGTGACAGAGTGGAACAGTGATTAAAGGTTGGGGACATGGAGCCAGACTGCTAGGTTTATATTGCTGGGTTTGCTGTTTTGTGGCTTTAGGTAAGTTATTAATCACTTCATGCCTTAGTTTTATTTTCTATTGAATGTTATTGAGAGGATTATATAAAATAAATTACTATATGCTAAGTGCTAAGAATATTACCTCGCTCATAATTGTCACTGTTATCAGCTTCATTATTAATTACCATTCTCTGGGAATTATGAGTCATAGACCTAGAACACTGTGGCTTTTCCCTTACTCTGTGTTTATTCTAAATAAGTTTAGCTTTTGATGATATATAAACTTTGAGTCAGATAATGCAAACAAAATCATGTGGTGTTTAAGGACACCTGTCAGAAGAGGTGTGGATTCATTTGTAAGTCATGCATTTCATTCTTAGTACCCTTTCTCCCCACTAAGAAGGTGGGTGAAATCCTCTAATGACTATCCACTGCACCATGCCTCCCTCCTTAGGATGTCGCTTACTTCTGTAGAATGATGCCGAACATTGGAGAAAAGTACAAGTTACTCTGAGAACCACTTCAACAGAGCAGCTCTGAAACCATTTGAAGAAAAGAGGTCCTCTAGTAAGTCTAATGTGTTAATTTCCCCGCTAATGTGTTTGAAATTAAGTCACTCCCTTACCTGAATGGGGATTCAGTCTCCTGTGGAAAAATTATCTTCATTTATAGATGTCTAATGCAATTATTGTATATTAAATCAGCAGCACATTAAAAATGCCATAACCCTATTTTTTTCTCAAAGTTTCTCCTTCACATTGGTGCTATGTCAAGATAAATACCAATGCCAAAAATTAAGAGCTCTTTGGTCTAACACTCTATTTAAGCCAGCACCAACTTCAGAATCTAGTTTATTCCGTCCAATTTTAGCTACAGGATTAGAACTAATGAGCAACATTTGAATTGCATTTTGGAGCTACTGTACTACAAAATTTCTCATTCTCCTAACATGTTATAAGCTATTTTTCTGCCTTTCTGGCTTTTAAATACCTCCTTCACTGGAAGGTAATCCATAATAGTTATTAGTGTGTTGTTCTGTCAGGGTATAGGAACCAATAAACCTTGAAGGATTTAGAAAGCAGCAGATTCTAATAAAGCTCTTTCATCAAGTTTGCTTGGCAGGTTAAATTACTTACTCTTATAAATATCAGAGACTAGTTCATCCCAATAGTGAAAGGTCACCTTAAACATCACTGTAAATAATCATGATTCTAAAAGTTTGGTGTTGAAATACCTGATTTAATCAGTCTACTCACTTCTTAGGATATATCTAGATAATATAATCTGTTTCAATGACAATATTTTTAATATCTCTTCAAGCTTAAGTTATTATTCATGGGAGGAAAAAGGTCAGTAACAATATTTAAGACCATTTTTAAAATAATAATTTACTTGACTGTTACCTCTTTCCTGATCCCTTTTGTTCTTATCAACTCTGTTTTCTAAAGATATGATGAGAGTTAACAAAAATGTTTCACAAATGCTTGTGTGTAAAATGCATATTTGTACTTAAATTTTAACTAGCAATGAAGTTAACCTTCACCTTAGATTAAACGATGAAGTATATCCAGCTTCCCACCTTGGCCTGTATATATTTCCTTTTTTATATCTCATAAACTTAAAATATATTTGAAAAAGAATAATTAATACATCTTTATGTCACAACCATATGATATTAACAAGGTTAAAACTTTATCCACAAATATAATCCGCAACTTATAATTTTACTTTTTTTTTTCTCTTTTGCTTAGGGCCTGAAACCTCAAAAATAACAAGGTTTACAAACATATACCACACTGCATCAGTGTAACAATGTAGAAAATAATATACATTTGCATAATACAAGTATAAATATTTCTCTTTGATTCTATTTATATTATTCAAGCTAAACGTCAGTATTTTTTGCCATTTGACTCTTCACTAGAAATTATTCTGGAGGGTAGATAAGAAATGAGCTGGAATGTTATATTATATATGATCATGTTTAGTTTTCCATAACAGTATGATATGGAAAACCACAGGAAAACATTATTATTTTTATTACCCAAATTATTAGCAAAATTATTACCCAAATTATTAGCAAAATAAGTTTTATTACTCAAATTATCACTAATATACATATTCTGATCTTCATTGCAAAAGGAAAACAAGAAATGTTTGTATTATAAAAACTAGAATCCATATACTAGTGAGAATGAAAACAAATACGTTCCTTGCCTTTACCTTCAAAATAGACTTAATAAGACTTAATATCTCTTCCTGATTCTTCTCGTTTTTTACTATTTCTCTTTTTCTAATCTTCACTTGAACTGGTAAGTTTCCTGAGATCTCAACATTTGTATTTTTATTTTTCCTCCTACCCCATGAGAATTCTCATGACATGCTAATTCATGTATCTAATTATATCATGTTGCAATTTTCTTTATTGCAGAAAGGTCTGAGCTCACAAGGAAAGTCTCTAAATTAAGATAAAAGGCTGTAAAACTTAAGAAAATATTATTGAATTAATTTCAGAATGCAGTATAGTGATCTTGGGAATCCAAACCTTATGAAAGGTGTTTGATCTCAAGCCTATAAAAAGTTTGAGAAATTACCTCTGCAAAGACAGACTATTTGGCTTATAGTTAACAGATAATTTTACATTACACAGAATAAGGAAAACATACCAAAAAAGATACATCATTAATACCTTTAAAGAGCTGAAATATATATATGTAACTCTGAATATTAATTTAATACACTATGAATAGTGGGATAGTAAAATAAATATAGAAAAGATTTATGAAATTTTCATTTACCAGTTACTAAGTACCATAACAGATACATTTCTTGCCTTTACCTTCAAAATCGACTTAATCAGATTTACTAATACCTCCTCTTGATTCTTTTATTTAACTATTTATCTTCTTCTAATGCTCTCTTGACCAGGAAAATTTGTAGTGAGTTTATTATTACCAAATTAATTTTCATGCTTAAGGACAGAATTTATACAACTGACAATTTAAAAAACTTTTTTATAATTCAGCTTAAAATATATTGAATATGTCTTAGAAATGAATACAACCATAATTTTGCAGTATTATTTAGAACTGAACTCTCTCGTAACTAGAGTTGACATTTAGATGTACCTAGAAATAATTCTACAGTATGCTATAAAACCTTGATGAAATTAGTTACAAATCAGTCAATATCATAGCAGCTTATGTTGATAACAATTCAAAGTAATATCAAATGAAACCTAGGAGGATCTCAAACTGACAGCAAAGTATAGAAAAGAACCTAGAAATCATGTGTTGAATAAAAACATGTAGTTCAAATTCTTCACCTACAGGAAAATGCTTGTTCACACATACTGGAGTGTCACCATCTCTGATCACCCATACTGCAATTTAAAATAATGGTTTGGCTGGGTGTGGTGGCTCACACCTATAATCCCAGCACTTTGGGAGGCCGAGGCTGGTGGATCACTAGGTCAAGAGATCGAGACCATCCTGGTCAACATGGTGAAACCCCGTTTCTACTAAAAATACAAAAATTAGCTGGGCATGGTGGTACAGTCTGTAGTCCCAGCTACTCGGGAGGCTGAGGTAGGAGAATTGCTTGAACCCAGGAGGCGGAGGTTGTGGTGAGCCGAGATCACGCCATTGCACTCTAGCCTGGGTAATAAGAGTGAATCTCTGTCTCAAAAAAATAAAAATAAAATAAAATAAAATAATGGTTTGGCCTTTACTGAAATTAGACTGTGAAGTATAATCCAATTTTAAATGATGGTGTAATGAGTGGCCTTGGATAAATACTAAACTCATTTTACCCAACATTTGCTTTGACAAAATTGTGCAGAAAATAATGATTTCTCTCTGAACCTGTTAGGCCAAAGATGACCAAAGTTAACCAACAATCAATGTACAACCTTTGTAGTTCTCTCAGAAAATATTGGTAAACCAAGTATAAAAGTTTTATGAAAGAGTGAAAGTCAGCATGATACAAAGAAAATCATTTTGTACCCACAGAACAAGACTGAAAACATCTGAGTTGGTGGAAAAGTTACTCTGTGATACTATGCCTTATTCATATTGTGAAACTGGGGATTGAATTCAATTACAGTGAAGACCAAACTAAGAATTCATTATAAAGCCTTTGTGTTTTGGGGTGACATTGAAATTTAACAGGAAAGTCAAAAATACTGGGTAAAAATTGCTACATATGAAGGGAATAAAGGACTCAAATCTGGATAGTTGATTTGACTGATATGATTCATCTGCCAGTTGCATACTTGTTTCTTCTATTAGGATTTAAAAGATAACTGTATCATGAATACTCTGAACTGAAATTATATATTGACCAAGTGGAAGATTAAAATTATATGAAATGGAGATAAATGAATTTGGAATAAGGAGAGAGCTATTTGCTAAGTTCTAAGGCATATTTTTAAAATATTTTCTTCTGTTTATTTTTATTCACTCAGTGAATGTTTATTGAACATCTACTACATGCCTCCTTTGGTTTGAGAATACAGCAGTAAATAAAACAGACAAAAATAGCTCTTCTCTGGGAGAGCACATTCTACTTGAGGGCTATATTCAACTGTACCTGATACCTGTTCTTGGAAGTCTAAAAGGCATATCAAACTTGACAGGTTCAAATAATTACTCATTTATCTCTCTTTAAACTTATTTTTCCTCCAGTCTTTCCTATCTCAGTAAATGGTATCTCTATTTATCCTGCTGCTTATGCCAAAAACTTTTGGAGTTATTCTCTCATTTCCTCACAATACACATACAATCTCTTTATCATCAAATACTACTAGTTTTACCTTCCAAGTATATTCCATATCTGTTTTTCAATACCTGTTTCTACAAGAGGAAAGAGAAGACAGAGGTATAAAAAAGAACAGAGAAAGACAGTTTATAATTACTCAAGATAGAAATTCAGTCAAGTTAATACATATAAAAAGATTTTTAAAAATAGATACTGTTTTCTAGATTTGATTTTTGCATCTGCATATCTTAGTAATTATAAAAGAATTAAATTAACATGTAATCACTAAATATAAAATTCAAAAGGTAATTTTATTTTCTATAGTCTCTGAAATGTTTTCAGAACAATGACAATCTGGCAGCAAAAAATACTTTCAATGTTCTTTGGTTTCAATATTTTATTTTATTTTCCTAGAAAAGGAAGCAGGATTCCTTGGGAAAATAGCAGCCTTGAAGCAACCTTTGTTAACCTAGAAACAACTTAAAAAAATACTCAGCAAAAGAAATATTAAACACCATGCCAGGGTCATACTAAAGATCTCCAGAGTAATTGACGAGTCTCTCAGTGGGTGAAGATCGAAAAAAACTTTAGTATCAAAAATAAAATAATTGAGTTATGTAAAATATATTTAAGTATATGAGTTTATTATGATGTTTAAAAAAAGTAAATACTGGCCAAACATGGCGCCTCACACCTGTTATCCCAGTGGTTTGGAAGTCTGAGGTGGGAGGATCACTTGAGGACAAGGGTTTGAGACCAGCCTGGGAAACATAGTTAGATTCTCTGTGCCTACAAAAATAAAAATAATTAGCCAGGTATGGTGGTGCACAACCGTAGTCCCAGATGCTTGGGAGATTGTGGAAAGAGCCCACATAGCTGATCAGACAAAGTTACTTTTTATGGGAGAATTGCAGGTAATAAGCTGATAAAAATATAATATTAAATATTATTTTATACACTTTTATATACTTTAATGAACTAATGAATCTAGACATTGATCAACAATGACTGCTAACACCAAAAACAAGACAGACATTATGTGCTTCATTTTAGATAATCATAACACTATCTGTGAAACAGTATTGTTAAAAAAAAGGAAAGAAACCTTTCCTTGCTCCTCATGTGGGCATTTATTGATATGAATTTCCCTCTAGACACTGCTTTAAATGTGTCCCAGAGATTCTGGTGTGTTGTGTCTTCATTCTTGTTGGTTTTGAAGAACATCTTTATTTCTGCCTTCAATTCATTGTTTATCCAGCCAACATTCAGGAGTCAGTTGTTCATTTTCCATGAAGTTGTGCAATTTTGAGTTAGCTTCTAATTTGATTGCACTGTGGTCTGAGAGACTGTTTGTTATGATTTCCATTCTTTTGCATTTGCTGAGGAGTGATTTACTTCCAATTATGTGGTTGATTTTAGAGTAAGTGCAATGTGGTGCTGAGAAGAACATATATTCTGTGGATTTGTGGATGAGAGTTCTGTAAATGTCTATTAAGTTCACTTGGTCCAGATCTGCATTAAAGTCCTGGATTTCCATGTTGATTTCCTGTCTTGTTGATCTATCTAATATTGACAGTGGAGTGTTAAAGTCTCTCACTATTGTTGTGTGGGAGTCTAAGATTCCTTGTAGGTCATTAAGGACTTGCTTTATGTACCTGGGTGCTCCTGTATTGGGTGCATATATATTTAGAATAGTTAGCTCCTCTTGCATTGATCCTTTTACCATTATGTAATGTCCTTCTTTGTCTCTTTTGATTTTTGTTGGTTTAAAGTCCATTTATCGGAGACTAGGAGTGCCATCCTTGCTTTTTTTTTTTTTTTTTTTTTGGCTCTCCATTTGCTTGGTAAATCTTCCATGCCGTTATTTTGAGTCTATGTGTGTCTTTGCACCTGAGATGGGTCTCCTGAATACAGCACATCAATAGTTCTTCACTTTTTATCCAATTTGCCAGTCTGTGTCTTTTGATTGGGACATTTAGTCTGTTTACATTTAATGTTAATATTGTTGTGTGTGAATTTGATCCTGCCATAAATTGAAAGAGTTAGAGGAGCAAGACCAAAAAAATTTGAAAGTTAGAAGACAAGAAATAACTAAGATCAGAGAAGAACTGAAGGAGATAGAGAAACAAAAACACCATCAAAAAAATCAACAAATCCAGGAGCTCATTTTTTGAAAAGATCAACAAAACAGATAGACTGCTAGCCAGACTAATAAAAAAGAAAAGAGAGAAGAATAAAATAAATGCAATAAAAAATGATAAAGGGGACATCACCACTGATTCCACAGAAATACAAACTACCAGCAGAGATTACTACAAACAACTCTGTGCACATAAACCAGTAAACCTGGAAGAAGTGGATAAATTCCTGGACACTTGCACTCTCCCAAGACTAAACCAGGAAGAAGTTTAAGCCCTGAATAGACCAATAACAAAGGCTGAAGTTGAGGCAGTAATTAATAGCCTACCAAGTAAAGAAAAGCCCAGGTCTAGAGGGGTTTACAGCCGAATTCTACCAGATGTACAAAGAGGAGCTGGTACCATTGTTTCTGAAACCATTCCAAACAATACAAAAAGAGGGAATTCTCCCAACTCATTTTATGAGACCAACATCATCCTAATACCAAAACCAGGCAGAAACGCAACTAAAAAAGAAAACTTTAGGCCAATATCCATGATGAATATCTACACAAAAATCTTCAATAAAGTTCTGGCAAACAAAATGCAACAGAAAATCAAAAAGCTTATTCATCATGATCAAGTAGGCTTCATCCCGCGGATGCAAGGCTGGTTCAACGTATGCAAGTCTATAAACATAATCCATCACATAAACAGAACCAAAGACAAAAACCACATGATTATCTCAATAGATGCAGAGAAGGCTTTTGACAAAATTCAACAGCCTTTTACGCTAAAATCCTTCAACAAACTAGGTATCAAACGGAACATATCATAAAATAAAAGCTATTTACAACAAAGCCACAGCCAATATCATACTGAATGAGCAAAAACAAGGAAGCATTCCCTTTGAAATCTGGCACTAGACAAGGATGCCCTCTCTCACCACTCCTATTCAATATAATATTGGAAGTTCTAGCCAGAGCAATCAGGCAAGAAAAAAGAAATAAAGTGTATTCAATTAGGAAAGAGGAAGCCAAATTGTCTCTATTGGCAGATGACATGATTGTATATTTAGAAGACCCCATCGTCTCAGCCCAAAATCTCCTGAAACTGATAAGCAACTTCAGCAAAGTCTCAGGATATAAAATCAATGTGCAGAAATCACAAGCATTTCTATACACCAATAACAGACAGAGAGCCAAATCAAAAGTGAACTCCCATTCACAATTGCTACAAAGAGAATAAAATACCTAGGAATACAACTAACAAAGGATGTAAAGGACCTCTTCAAGGAGAACTACAAACCACTGCTCAATGAAATAAGAGAAGACACAAACAGATGGAAAAACATTCCATGCTCATGGTTAGAAATAAACAATATTGTCAAAATAGCCATACTGCCCAAAGTAATTTATAGATTCAATGCTATCCCCATCAAGCTACCATTGACCTTCTTCACAGAACTGGAAAAAAACACTTCAAACTTTATATGGAACCAAAAGAGAGCCCTCATAGCCAAAACAATCCTAAGCGAAAAGAACAGAGCTGGAGGCATCATGCTGCCTGACTTCAAACTATACTACAAGACCACAGTAATCAAAACAGCATGGTAATGGTACCAAAACAGAGACATAGACCAATGGAACAGAACAAAGGCCTCAGAAGCAACACCACACATCTACAATCACCTGATCTTTGACAAACCTGACAAAAACAAGCAATGGGGAAAGGATTCCATATTAATAAATGGTGTTGGGAAAACTGACTAGCAATGTGCAAAAAGCAGAAACTGGACCCCTTCCTAACACCTGACACTAAAATTAACTCCAGATGGATTAAAGATCTAAACATAAGACCTAACACCATAAAAATCCAAGAACAAAACTTAGGCAAAACCATTCAGGACATAGGCATAGGTATACGCAAGGACTTCAAGGCTAAAATACCCAAAGCAATGGCAACAAAAGACAAAACAGACAATGGGATCTAATTAAACTCCAGAGCTTCTGTATAGCAAAGGAAATAATCATTAGAGTGAACCAGCAACCAACAGAATGGGAACAAATTTGTGCAATCTACCCATCTGACAAAGGGCTAATATCCAGAATCTAGAAAGAACTAAAACAGATTTACAATAAACAGACAAACAAACCCATTCAAAAGTGGGTGAAGGATATGAACAGACACTTTACAAAAGAAGACATTTATGAAGCTGACAAACATGAAAAAATGCTCATCATCACTGGTTATTAGAGAAATGCAAATCAAAACCACATTGTGATACCATCTCACACTAGATGGAATGGTAATCATTAAGAATCAGGAAACTAGTTCAACCATTGTCAAAGACAGTGTGGCGCTTCTTCAAGGACCTAGAAATAGAAATTCCATTTGACTCAGCAATCCCATTACTGGGTATATACCCAAAGGATTATAAATCATTCTATTATAAAGACACATGCACATGTATGTTCATAGTGGCACTGTTTACAATAGCAAAGACCTGGAACCAACCCAAATGCCCATCGATGATAGACTGGACAAGGAAAATGTGACACATAT
Source organism: Ateles fusciceps (assembly GCA_036589455.1). Lineage (NCBI taxonomy): Eukaryota > Metazoa > Chordata > Mammalia > Primates > Atelidae > Ateles > Ateles fusciceps. Next base: position 3,643,139 of record JAZHEH010001685.1, on the reverse strand, counting down.
ACCCCATGGAATACTATGCAGCCATAAAAAAATGATGAGTTTGTGTCCTTTGTAGGAACATGGATGAATCTGGAAACCATCATTCTCAGCAAACTGACACAAGAACAGAGAATCAAACACCACATGTTCTCACTCATAGGCAGGTGCTGGACAATGAGAACACATGGACAAAGGGAGGGGAGCATCACACACAGGAGTCTGTTGGTAGGGGCTAAGGGAGGGACAACAGAGGGTAGGGATGTCAGGGAGGGCTAACATTGGGAGAAATGCCAGATGTAGGTGATGGAGGAATGGAGGCAGCAAACCACACTGCCATGTGTGTATCTATGCAACAATCCTGCATGATCTGCACATGTAACCCAGAACCAAAAACACAATTAAAAAAAAAATCAGGAGACAACAGATGCTGGAGAGGATGTGGACAAATAGGAACACTTTTACACTGTTGGTAAGTGTAATTTAGGAGTGCAAATTAATTCAACCATTGTGGAAGACAGTGTGGCAATTCCTCAAGGACCTAGAAATAGAAATACCATCTGACCCAGTAATCCCATTACTGGGTATATACCCAAAGAATTATAAATTGTTCTATTATAAAGACACATGCACACATATGCTCGTTTTGGTAGTGTTTACAATAGCAAAGACCTGGAACCAACAGGGAGAGGAACATCACACACTATGGTCAGTTCAGGGAGGCTGGGGGAGGGACAGTAGTGGGTGGGGAGGGTGGAGAGTGATACTGTGGGGAGAAATACCAGATATAGATAATGAGACAATAAAGGCAGCAAAGCACCTTGCCATGTATGTACCTATGCAACAATCCTGCATGATATGCACATGTACCCCAGAACCTAAAGTACAATTTTAAAAAAAGGAAAGAAAGAAAAAACAATAAATCTAAATTACATCAAGCTTTCAATTCTAATATAGAGAAAAATAAAGAGGACAGAAGAACATATTAAAGGACACATAGGGGATGTAATCAGCAAAATCTAAACTGTAGAAAATTATCCTGGACAAAGGACCTTGTTTTTTGATTCAACAAATAAATTTCAAGAAATAACAAAGGTTGAGAGAAGCTCATATTCTAAACTGGACTTAGGAGACATATCAACTAATTGCAATGTTTAGAACTTAGGTTCTGATTTTAAAGCAAGAAACTAAAAATAATTGTGGCATTTGTGAGAAAACTGGAAATTTTGAACAAGAATTGGATCTTTTCCGCTATTAAAGATGTATTACTAAGTTTTTAGGACTAATAATGATATTATAATTATCTTTATAAGAGAAAAGCTTTAATCCCTCAGAATAAGACACCAAAATACTTATAGATGAAATAACAACACATCTTAGATTTGCTTCAAAATGATAGGAGAAGAAGTTGTTAGGAATATTACTAACAGGAGATGAGCCAGATATTGATAACTGTTGAAGATGAGTAATGGTGACGAATTTGCCATACTCTTTCTCAATTTCTATGTATGGTTAATTTTTTCTGCAATAAAGAGTTAACAAAAATATATATAAAAGTAAAACAACATAATCTAAACTATATAAGTAAAGTTTTTGGGACAGGAAAACCCAACTGTCTGCTTTCAGTTGTCAGGTCATTTGCTATGTGTTTGTAATCATTTTAAATCAGACAAAATGTCATTCTTAGGGCTCCGCATATATGTATGCATAGTTGATTAAAGACATTATTTTAACAGCAGTACAATTCACTTTATTTTTAGAAAAAATCTTCATGTGTCAGTACTTTTAATGTTGGGTACATCACATTATAGGAAACACCTGATGCAGTTCTATTTTTGTTAAAGGTACAATTGTATTAAACCAATTTATATTATGTCATCAAGTGAGATTCTCTCATTACTTCACTTTGTGATGGATCAATAAGAATATCTTCAAATCCACTAGTCTCAGCATTGCCTCCTCCAAATATCCAGCGAAAGATTTCAGCTGGAATGAAATGGAAGATGCTGCCCTTATGGCTCTGCCCTGAATTCTATTTGTCATTTTAGTGGAACAAATAGACCCTGGAAGTTTCTTCATGTGGAGAAAGGCATTTTATTTTGTTTGAGCTGTATATAAAGTCTACTAGGACTACTGTAACGAAATACCGCTGACTGGGTAGCTTAAACAGATTTATTTTCTGCCATTTCTGAAAGCTGAAAGGCCTATATCAAGGTAATGCCAGGGTTAGTTCCTCTTTAGGTCTTTTTCTTTGACTCGACGATAGCCACATTCTCACTGAGCCTTTATAGGGTCTTTCTCAGCTTATATGCATTTCTGGTGCCTCTTCATTTTCTCATAGGGAAACACATCAAAACAGAACCCCACTCGAATGACCCCATTTAACTTTAATCACCTCTTTAAATTTCCTATCTCTAAATATAGTCATATGGGAGGTTAGAATTTCAACATATAATTCAATAGTATGACTAGGCAAAAGTCCATTTTTCAAAAAACATTTTGAAGATCAGACTCTCTTTTTAAATTATTTTATTGTTTATTATTATTTATTTTAGGTTCAAGGTACACATACAGGTTTGTTATATGAGTAAAGTGCCTGTCACAAGGGTTTGGTGTACAGATTGTTTTGTCACCCAGGTACTAAGCATAGCACCCCATAGGTAGTTTGCCAATCCTTACTCTCCTCCCACCATTCACCCTCAAGTAGGCCCTGGTGTCTGTTATTCCCTTCTTTGTGTCCATATGTACTCAATGCTTAGCTCCTACTTATAAGTGAGAACAGGTGGTATTTTGTTTTCTGTTCCTATGTTATTGTCTCACTTAGGATAATGTCTCCAGCTCCATACATGTTGCTGCAAAAAACATAATAACATTCTTTTTATGGCTGCACAGTATTTCGTTGTGTATGTGCACCACATTTTCTTTACCAGTTTACCAACTATAACTGGAATATCATCCATTAGCTGAAATTCAAGTCCTCTGGTATTCATCTTCAGTCCTTCTGTGCACAGCTTCTCAGCCTAGTTTACCCTCAGCTGCTTGACTTTCACTACCATTCTGGGGGTTTGCCCTCCCAACATCTACTAGAACACATTGTTTCAGAATAGCATAGCTTTGTAGTCGAAAAGATTTTAAAGTGTGAATCCTATCTCTTTTACTTACTGTGTAATTTTGAATAAGTTAATTAGTGTCTATGTAGTTTTCCAGTATAAACATTTATAAAATAAAATAATCAAGGCATTTGCCTTTTAGTACCTGATTTATTTAAAAAGTAAAAATTATTTTAAGCAATTATTTAAAGCAATTATTTAAAAATTGCTTAAATTATTTTAAGCAATTATTGTAAAAGAAAACAATTGTGATTTTGTAAAATGCTTTTAAATAATGATTTGCCCTAAATTGAATAGAAGACTTTGGGCTCAGCCATTAATGCAAAAAAACAAAAGATCAGATAGAAGGCCATTGCTTCCTTCATGAAACTTCCCTAAGGCGAATCAGAAGTACATATTTCTATTTATTATTTTATATATTCTAAAGTCTATATTTAAGGTGTACACTTACATAACTTTTAAATAAAGTTGCTCAATTTAAGAAAAAAGTCACTGTTTTGCTAAGGCATTTATAAGTTCATAATACAAATTTCAGACTTGAAGTCATATGTGATGAAGAGAAATCACCCCTACTCTCATCTTTCATACAGGTTCCATCCCCAGAAATAACAACCACCATCAATGTCTTGAATATGCTTGTAGAAATGCCTATATATTTATAAACAATGAATGAGACTGCTTGTTTCTAGAGGTGTCATTAATTATTTAGAACAATCAGTACAGCACTGACAGAAACCAATCAGAATGGATTTCGACCCTAGCACTGGTCAGGGTCCTGCACTCCCCTGCTTAGGAAACTTGCCTGAGGTCAGCAGATTAATCAGTGGCTCATGTTAGGATAGGATATAAGCAGTCATTACCCAAACTCTGTGCTAAGTATCTGGAAGTTAAAGAAGGCAGTAAAAAGGGAAGATAGGTTTAAGATGAGAGGTTATAAAGGTATATTTTATCTATTTTACTGCTTTTCCTGAACAAACTTTTTATTTTCAAGGGTATTATACTTATTGCAAGCCTATATAGCTAATCTAGTTTTATAAATAAGAACTTTGGTTACTGTGTTTTGTTCCTTAGGAAAAAAATTACCCCTGCAATGCAGTAGTTCTTTTACTTATTTTTCTGCTAAACTTCAAAATATTACATCAAAGAAATTCATGTTTCCGTAGATTAGATTAAGAAACTGATGCTTAGAGTGATTAAGAAGCTGCTCAGAGCCAAAAGTGAAGATCTAACCCGTATCCATGTGATAGCGATTTCAATACCAAAGGATTTCTAAAATTTGACTAATCACCTTTTAATACTGAGTTACTGAGTAAAGACTTACTTTCTCACATAAAATTAGTATTTTCTAAGCTTTAAGAATTTTTAATTTGACTTTCTTTTTTCCTCATGCCCATATTTCTCCCTTGTTTGCCTCCCTAAATTTCCTAAGAATTGGCATTTTCTAGGATTTCAGGATAAGTCTCTTTGTCTGATCACATTTTTTTTTGTTTTTTAGTTTTTTTCTAACTTTAGAAATGCAGCCAATGAGAATTTTGAACAGTTTTTCTTCAGATTCAATTTAGATCATATACATCACTCATTCAACTTCCTCAGGTCCTTTCATGAATAAGTTCGGAAGTAAGGCACTTTAGGTTTGATGTGTCTCAAGTCTCACATAATGCACTGTTCACTTTCAAGTATGTTCATTCGGAGCCATTTCTTTCTAACCTCAAAGTCAAGAGACATATTTCTACAAGATAATTTCCCACACTACCACTGTTAAGTCCATGTGAATACAGTGAGATAATAGAGAGAAATATTCAAAGAAGTGCAATTTGCACAGGCTAAAACAAAATGTCAAGTCATATTTATGTCTCTCTTTTCCTTTCACTCACTTGTATTAATCAGAGATTGAAATAAAAAAAAAAAAAACTATCAGCTCATAGGTGGTCCCAGAGCTTTATGTCTTTCAAATAACTTCTGCTAGTTGGTGTGCCCTTAAGACAGCATGTAGAGTACAAAGCAGAGGAGCAGGATGGGTTCCGGTGCTTGCTAATGGGTGACCCTAGGCAACCATTCTCTGATCTTCAGATTCAACTTTTATAACATAATCCTGATAATATTTATTTCTTAGGGCTGTTTTGGAGATTAAGTGCTCTATGTAAAATGTTTTATAAACTGTAAAACACATAAAATGGAGGCTGTATTTACAGTCTCTGAAAAAGGTAGGTTTCTTTTGGCAAGGGGGTCTTGTCACAAAACCTCATTTTTTGTCAGCTACACATAAAAATCTATAAAAATATTTAAAACTACTTTCAAGTTAGGAATATGAATTATATCCATGGCAGGGGCTGGGGGGTGCTGGAAATGTAATGACATGATTGAATGAGGCATGCAAGGGCCAGGGACAATGATTCTGGGAACTTTAACAGTATGGTCTCTAGTATTTGAGTAAAATATTAAAATGCAAAGAAACCTTTTCAGAAGAGAAATGGAGACCAAGAACTGTAAAGTGCCTTGTATAAGACAACAAAAAGAATTATTGGCAAAACACTGTACAACACAGAACCCAAGATTCTCAGATAAAGCCTTTCCTTCCCTCCTCAAATATATGCACTGTCTTCAAAACACCAATACCAGAATCTCAGGTAACGAGCAAGACTACAGTGGAAATCTCTGGAAACAGGCCGCTCTTTCCAGCTAACTCAATTCTTACCATTTAGTCACTCTCAAGACTAGATCTGTTGCTAACCACACCTTTAAGGACTTAATGTTTATAAACAGATACCAAAAAAGTTGTATTTATAAATAAAAAGGATCCAAGTGGGAGCTGATTATTTTTTTCTTCCTTTCACCTTTAACATTTTTTCATATTTTTACTTTTTGTTAATTTATACTTTGAAGGTGCATATAAAGAAAAGAAACACTTTGAACAATTTCAGAAAATCATTCTCAGACTGGAAGATAATATTTATTCACTGAATACTAAAGTAGACAGTTAATAAATAAGGAATGCAGAGAGCTTTATAGGTTAAATAGTTCTTGTCTCTGTTTTAAAAACAAGTGGAAGTTCTTTAAGTTTTAGCTGTTACCTTAGAATCAAAGAAAAATGGAAGCTTAATATTCATATTTTAAAAGTTGAATACTTATATAATGTGAATAATTAAGTTACATATATCTTATTTATAAATTTTAATGTGTTTTCTTAAATTGCTACAGTCTGGTAGCTTTATTAATTCTCATATAGACAAACAAACAAGACTGCTTGAGATAGAGTATACTTTTCACTATCATATTATTCAGTGTTACATGTATTGTTAATATGATAGGAGATAAGGAAAATAATTTTGGCATTCATCTTCACGTTGCATAAACACTGAGGAAATTGAAACTGGGGAAGTTCTGATTCAAATGAGATGACCAACAGTAACCAATGTCTGAGGAACGAAGTTTCATTTTCATATGTTGAACCAGAGGAAAGAAATGCCCAGACAACTTAACAACACTCTTAGACCTCATCTTGGCTTTAATCAGAACTGAAGATATTGGTAAGTCCTTTAACATTTTTGAGCCTCTAATCTGCAAAATGAAGAGTTTGAAATATTACAGGTTTCCAAAGTTTTTACTACAAATCTGCTTTAAAAATCTAGTTAAACATTTTAAACTAACTTTAGACTGACACAAATGCTCAACAATAGTACAAAGAATTTATTTATCTATCTCATGCTGCTTCTTCTAATGTTCATATCTTACGTTAAGTATGGTAAAATCACCAAGAACAGGAAATTAGCATTGGTACATATTATTAACTAAACTACAGACCTTATTTGAAATATAGCAAATAGTTCAATTTACTTATACAAGCACATACACTAAAACATTAGACTAAAAGATTTCTAAGAATAAACTCTCATTCATGATTCAATCCTGAGTCACAAAGTGTGGGAACTGGAAAAGAAAAGGCTCAATTGCCTGTACCATGCCTGACCCACAAAATCACTATGCAGGGAGTAGATAAGGAAGAGGAGACAGATGTCAGTGACTAGCTTGGGTAACATAGGCATGGGATCACACCCTATTCCATATCTGTCAAAGGTCAAAGTTGCTTAAACCAGATGAGAAAATTGTAACCATTCTGCTTTTCTTCTTCTCCTCCTCCTTCTTCCGCTGTTATCAGTTTCAGTGATTATAATTGGTATGTAAAATGGAAATTACAATGATTCAAGTTGCATAATCCTTAAAGTTATACAAATTACTAAATTCTTAAAATTTCTCAGGTTTAACTGTAGAGTAACCTTTAGAATGAAGTTGATAAGTTTCATAAAGAAATTCTCTAAGAAAAATGATGCATATTTTATAGTAATTTTAAGCAGAATATGTCTCAAATCATCTAATTTCAACCTCATAATCTTTAAAATATTTTGTGTTCTTTACTTTCCAAATTTGATTGAATTTTACATTTTAGCATCCATAATCAATGTGAAAGGAAAGTACACAATCTTGGTTTAAATAGCTAGAGAGTGACATGTCTCACTGTCAGTTTGGTAGAACTTTACAAGTTCCCTGGCCCAGAATTTAAAATCTCCTGTATGAATTACATTCTAATTAACACTGAACCACAGTATCTTTCCATAACTTTGTGACTTGTGGTTAAAGCAAAATTGTTCTTTTTCTCCATTTCAATGTGGCTTTTTTTATCTTTGTGCTTGCCTAGGGTACAACAGCTTCTTAATTAGAGTCTGTAATTCTCATAGAAGTATTTTGTCTATGTATCATTGTTAAATCAGCATTTCTACAGGTGAACAAGGGCTGAGACTTTGTATCCCACCATCTTGCTAATGTCACTATAGGATTATTCTCCTTAACTCATCTTATTGCCTGTACTCTTTATTGATCATTTAATTTGTCCTGTTTGTATATTTTAACATCTTTGATGTTTTTGTCCAGTAGTCCTTGATGTATATTTTAAAACTTCAAAAACAACTATTCTTAAAACCCCAAGAATACATTCCATGGTATCAGAAATTTTGTATTACAATTCTGAGAATTATTTTAAAATCATGTAACAACTAAATATTTTCCTATTTTTAACAAGTAGTTATTGAAGGACTACTATGTAAGAGACACTGATATCTTATATTAGAAATGATAATTTTATTTTTAGGATCCCCTGCACTCAGACCCAGTTCAACTCCCAAGGCCATTCCTGATGTGAACCAAGAAGCATTTGGGCAGTCTTTGCTCCCTTGCTTGGTTGGGCATCATTATTTTTATAGATCATCGGCCTGTAATGTGTGTCTTAACTGATGACTTAATTCCTTCATCAAATTTAAGTCCCAATCTCATATCAATATCTATTCCTAATTGTGCCAGCTCCCAGTTGGTTTTCTGCCTTTGATATGGCTTCTGATTTCTGATTACACTATTTCCCTAGTACTCCTGACTTTTTATAACTAAATCTAATTTTCTATTAAATTCCTTGGACCAGACATGTCCCATACTTCAGCGAGTTGGTGAAACACAGTTATATGAGTGTTAGGAGTCTTATTTACCTATTTATCTTTTTAAGTATATATTTTCCAAGCAGTTGTTCTGAAGGCCTGTGCTCAGTTTATCTGCTGAAACATTCCTCTGTAACTACCACCCTCTAATTAGATGTCTGAATCTCATTCTACTTTTACCTGACATTTTGGACATTAAAACAGAAGAAATTGATGTTCTATATTCAAGGCCTACAGTTTGGTTACCCTTAATGTACATCACCAGTTAACTGGTATAGTGTCAAGTTCCTGCTCAAACTCATCGTAAATAACTGGCCATGCTCTACCTCTTCCAGTGTGATCAAATATTCACATGTCGGTAGAACAACTTTACATGCTGAGCTCTTTAATAAGTAATATAGTATAGTGAAGACCATCAGCTTTGCAATCAAACAAACTGAGTCTAAATTCTCTCCCACCAGTCATAGTAGATAGATTAATGGCTCCTCAAAGACATGTATGACTGAATCATTGGAATCTATGAATAGGTTATATTACATGTCAAAGGAGAAATAAGGTAGCAGATGGAATTAAGGTTGCTAATTAGCTGACTTTATGGTTTGGAGATTTTTGCCTGGATTTTTTTAGTGAGGCCAATGTAATCACAAGAATCCGCACAAATAAAACAGGGAATCTGAAGAGTTAGTGTCAGAATGCTATGATGTGAAATGGAATCTACCAGCCCTTATAGATTTTGACAACGGAAGGAGACCAGAGAATGTAAGTACCTCTGGAAAATGGGAAAGACATGAAATGAATTCTCCCTTAAAGCCACCAGAAAGGAAAACAGCCCTGTGGATACCTTGATTTTAGCCCAGTGTGACTCATTTTGGACTTCTGACTTACTGACATATAAGATAATAAATTAGTGTTGTTTTAAGCCACTAAATTCATGGTAATTTTTTTTTTGCAATAGTAGAAAACTAACACATAAAAATTATCAGGTAGTTTTATTCAAGTTACTCAACCATGATAATCTTCAGTTTCCTCATCTAAAGAAGGGTTGTTGATACTATATTCCATTAAATCTAAGAGTCCATTAATTATAATTAGTTGTAATTAGAGATAAATAGATGAAACACTATTTATACATGAAGAAAATATACTGTCGATTTAACCTTGCTACAAAGCTTTCATCACATTTAGCTTTTTTTGCTTTATACACACTTAAAGAGGTTTTAGATTTAATACTTAGAGTTTTATCTTATCACTCATTTGCATACATCAAAAATTAAAAATAGTTGTTACTAAAATATCTTCACTTTAAATGTTCAATTTTCTGAACTGCATTACAACTCAAATCATAGATGTTATGCTTTATCAAAAATATTGTATTTTTCGGTCATCAAGAACATTTATCATGCAATTTTACTTCAATTGTCCTCAAGATTTTCTTCCAATCCACTGGACCCCATCTGCAAGTTTTAATATGCATGTACCCAGGCAATGCCACAATGCCTGGACTGCCACTTAGGGGATGGAAAAATGCAACAGAATTTAATTTAAATCATAGATTTAAAATAAAATTTCCTTGAAATCAATAAAACATGGCATAATATAAATGATGTATATACAGAGGTACAAAAATTCTAGAGTTTTTGATATATTTCTTTTTCTGTACAGTTTATTTTCTTTCTTAATGATGTTTTTCTTAGGTTCATGAACTCCAATGCACTGAACAGTTAAATAGTCAATGAAAGAAGTCTAAGGAGACAGCTAATTCTTGGTTTTTGAAAGTGGCTAAATATTATTAATAAGTGGGACGAATACCAAAAATCATAATTATTTTTCTATATTAATATCGATCTATATACATACATACATATATATACATTCATACATGTAGATATAGATGATATAGATATCAGGGTGTTTCTTTTCCTCTTTCCATGCAAAAGCAATGAAAAACAAAAGACCTACACTTTGAAGATAAGCAATCATTTACAGCTAAATTAAATATTTTATTCAGTGTAATGATTATGTAGTTTATTTAATGGACATAGGGAGGGAAACATCGCACACCAAGGCCTCTTGGGTGGTGGGGGGCTAGGGAAGGAATAGCACTAGGAGAAATACCTAATGTAGATGATGGGCTGATGGGTGCAGCAAACTACCATGGCACGTGTATACCTGTGTAATAAACCTGCACATTCTGTACATGCACCCCAGAACTTAAAGTATTAAAAAAAAAAAAATGCACCAGCCTGAGTGGGCCCAGAGAACACAGTGCAGTGCTGTTCCTCTGTCTGGGTGTGTGTTTGCTGTTGCGGACAATCAACTCTCATGGGTAACAACTGAACACACTATTCACTAGTTAACACCCCCAAAAACATCTGTTTTTCTTCTTTCTTTGAAAGAAAGAAGAAATGTAATGATTGTGTAATGATTATGTAGTTTAATGTAATTATGTAATGATTATGTAGTTTAGTAATGTAATGATTTATGTAGTTTAGCCATATTGAAATGTTCATAGAAAAATTTTCAAGATCAATATTGAATTATATGAAAATAGATAGTAAAAAATATGAATTCATGGAAAAATAACTTGACCGAAGTTGGCTAGTGCATCAGAACAGAAAAACACTTTCTGAAAATGGTTAAATAGAAGTAGAGACTCAGTAGAATAGTTTGTGTGTTTACGTGTGTTAATTTTCTTTATTCTTTCTTTTTTTGTTATCTCTAGTTTTTGTGGACTTCTACAAAATGGTGATTATATTACAGACATACTTTTTTAATGAAAATCCTGCTTCCAACTAAAGACTGTGAAAATCGGTTTATATAGGGATTTATGGTAGTAAGATAGCTCCAAGCAGATTTTTGTTCTGGTATAAATAAAATTTGAGAATTGATGACTTGCAATGTATATGTGGGAATGGCAGAAAGATAATCTGGATATTGATTATAATTACTTTAAATGCATTAAGACTATCTTGTTTTACCCTCATTTCTATGAATATCTTAAAATTATTTTCTGCTTTTGTCTGCCAACTAGGGCTAGGTTAATTCACCTAAGCAGGTGAATTACATGTAATTAAGACAAAATAAGTAATATAATAATATAACAAATAATATTATATAACATAATAAATAATATAAATAATGTGAGAAAAATATGTAATTACTAGGAAAAAATGAGATGTCAGCAAAAGCATTCTGCATTACACTAACTGCAGTGAAATGGGTTCATCATTATCTTATGGCAGAAATGCAGTATATTCGATTTAGTAGCACAAGATCCTGAGATATTATTGTTCTTCAAAGCAATGTAACCTTTTTAAAAAATGACTACTAAATTTTTACTAATATGGTTGTAAAACCTATGATTATTTTTGTTACAAATTTTGATAAAATATTCTCATTTTATGTCAGAGTTTAATCTGTGAGTGATACTTGGTTTCACACTAAACTTCAGCCAAATGGTTCTACCTATGAGCTTTTGGTGTCCGACTAACATGTATATTTGGTGAATATTAAAAAAAAAAAAAAAAAAACTCTTAAAGAAATGATGTCGGTGAGAGAAAGAGGTAAAGATGCTCTGACACCTTGAGGTAAGAATTTTAAATTTATTCTACCTTCGCTGGAGAGCAATTTCAAGAAGTGTACTAAAAACAAAATTAAACATGAATATTCAAACAAGTGATGCAGGTAATTACTTTCATGGAATTTGTCAAAGCATAATATTAATTGACAGAGGCAAACTTCAGGCTATAAGAAAGTATAAAAAAATTCATTTCAGGATCAGTCTTTGTAGTCCAGAAAAACCAAAGTAATCTTATTAAATATTCAACAAAAGAATACTATGCAGACATTAATAATGAAAGAATTTTCAATAAATTAAATAATGTTTTCAATATACTTTTTTCAATATATAGTGAAAATGTGTTTAAAATAAAGGAGAATGCCATTTTTATAGTTCTATTATACATCTATTATTTTGGCATAATTATTTACACTGCATTTTATTTTCAAAGTATTTCATATTTGATGAATATTATACAATTCTTACTTGTAGTGAAGCTATGGTTCCCCTGGTCCCTAAAGAAGGAACTTAAATTGCTTTCTTAATTACATTTTAGGCTATACTTTATATAGCACCACTAATAATGCTAATTCTGTATTAAGGAACTTAGCAGAAAATAATTTGTCTATAAACTTCATGGTACTACAATACTGCATCATTAAAGTCTCCAACACAGTTTGTGCTCCATTTGATGACACATATCAGGGACTGTCAACGTTATCACCAAGAGTACACCAAGATACTTCGCGAGCTTCTTGCTAGAACTTTTCCTATCATAGGGAAAATAAAAATTTTCAAGGTGCTTGGTAAGGGTCAAGGATTCTCAAAGAGAAATAAAAACTATTTAATAATAATTCTTAAAAAGAGAAAGAAAACAAAGTCTTACTCCCATTCAACCAAGGCTACAGACTTATATAGTATTTTATAAACAGAGCAATTTCCCTAACAGAATATTTTTACCTCATGAAGCACTGACTCTCAAAGAATCAAAGGAAACCACACAAGTGGAATGAAATGACAAATGAAGATACATTAGTCACAACTGAAATCAAAATGGCACCTGAGAAAATGTATCTATTTGAATAAAAAGATGATATCCCAAATCCACTAATTATAGTCCAAATTTAGACAAGTAAGGCCTATTGCGTATATGTTTCCAGAAGAATTGATCTTGCTACGCACAGTTTAGCTTTTACAACTTGAGTTACTTTAGAAGAGTTCATTTAGTTTTAATATTAGTTGAACAGAACAACTGTGATAACTCCCAGTAATGCAAGGTACATTTTATTTACTTATCTACCATATTCACTGTCAATATTTTGTTGGAATAGAAAATTTTTGGTAAAGTACTTGAGTTTTTATCAGGCCAAGAGCATTAATACAAAACTTTTTGTAAGTGTTTAGGAAAGATAAAATATAATCTGTACTTAAGGCTATTAGGAGCTTGAAAAAGTGTTTCATTTTAATAGAGTGGAAAAACTGTTACATACACCAAACTATGTCTATTTATTCACACAATCAGTGAAAAAGTCAAACTGCAAAGTATCTTTTCTTAGTTTTATAAAGCAAAATAACTGCTTTAACTTTATACCACCTTCCCTGAGAAAACTAATAATCATAAAATCAATAATTCAGCCTCCAGTAAGTACACAGAAAAATACCTAATAATTTAATTCTTTTTAATTAATGTTAATATTTTAGTAACATTGTTCTTAAAATAGTATTAACACACAGATACTTAACCTCTATGCTAAAGCGAAATATGATAAAATATGTCCAGAATAATGACTACCTTTATAGAATAGAGATTTCAAGCTTCTTTAACCATTTGGGAAAAAGTGAGATAGGCAAAAAAATAAATTGAAATACTTAATAAAAAAATTGAAATATTAAGGATTTATTTATTAGAATTTTCTGAGACAAGAGCATCTTGATAAGCTTGAATAAGTCAGAAGAAAAGCAGAAATAGCACATCATCACATCACTGTGTTACTTTCCTGTTGGCTATAAGTGGCTTGGAAAATGACTGTGGAATACTGCAAACTTACATGGTGCTGCCAATTGCAACTACTCAACTGGAACAGAAGTTGACAACCTACAGCCTGTGGAGTGTTTTAAAATGGTCCAAGAACTAACAGTGCTTTTTCATTTTCTTGTCCTCTTAAAAGTAAACCAGAAGACTATGTAGCCTTAAGTCTAAGCTATTTACATCTAACCCTTTACAGAAAAAGTTTACTGATCCTATGCTAAAAAAAAAAAAAAAAAAATGTTTTCATTTTAATTCTTATCAGTAACAATATCCTTAAATAATTTCGATGTGGTAGTGACAGCATCTTCACTGTTTTACCACCTGCTCTTTGACATATTAATAATACAGGATCAAGAGATCTCTGATGGTCGTGATTTACCACAGAACCATACAAGTTCATTAGGCTGATGACATTATGCTGAGGCACCATGGTATCAGTGAAGTTTCTAGAAGTTTGGTGGCTTGTGGCACATCAAGAAGAGTTCCAAGTAAAATAAGAGTTGTTCCACTTTGCAGAACTCACAACTAACAAGAGACATAGTACCTGTTGGACCTTTTGGATTTTAAAGACAGCACTTGCAGCATTAGTGTGTGGTACTTGACCCATTTACCAGACTGACCATTTTGAATACAATCTAGAATATGAATGAACCTGCAGCAGTTCCCACACAGATGCAAAGTACTTTGCTCTTCATGCCTTATGACTAAATGACTGCATGGTATTCAAAATGTCTGGGGCATACTGAAATGCTACATAAAGTCTTTGGAAAACTTCAAGAGTAGAATCACATCACAAATTTTGGAGTAAGGTCATGCCCTCTTGTGCTTAAAAAAATGTCCTTTACTTGCAAAGTTGGCCCTGGTACAGACATAGTGCTGCCCATGAAATAGCAATTGATTATCTGTCCCACGTCGTCTACAATGACCTGAATATTGCATAATTCATCACATTCTAAAATTAGATATGCATGACAGCATTATTATATTATGTAACAAAAATGACACATAAGAGACTGAGCCTGAGCAAGTCTGGAAGGCACTAGAAAGCTGCATGAGAAGGTGACTCACACTCCCATGACATATATTCCTACTCTTTTATTGCCTCTTCCTCCACCAACATGTATAACCTCATGGGGAGTTCCCTATGATCAGTTAACGGATGTGGAATATACATGGGCCTGGTGATGAGATAGATCTGTTGTTGCAACGTTGTCAGTTAGAAATGGACTTACATAATTACAGCCACTCGCAGATGCTATCCTGGAATTGGATCCTCCCAGTGGTCAGACTATCATTTGACACATCTGCTAGTGCACGTGATACAGAAGGGAAAAAAATCGAAAAACCCAGATAGATCTACACCAATTCATGGACAGTGCCTAACAATGGGTAGCTCAGAACAGAAAAAATCAACATTCGTAGATTTAAAACTAGGAGTTTAAAGAAAGAGAAACATGGATAAACTATCAGAATGAACACAGAGTGTGAAGATATCGGTGCCCAATATATGCCTACTCAGATTATGTGGAAATAAAGGTTTGTATCATTCCAACAAGTATTGATCCTTATCCACTGTGGAAGAGTCTTAATAATGGAATGGAATTGATGGCTCATTCTCTGAATATCAGGCCGTCACTCTTCCCAACAACTATCCTGTTTCAAAGTGTATACGGCAGACTCAACACCATGAATTTCCTCTCTCAAGGCTGATCTACTGTCACCCCTACTGATTGCCCATTCTACCAATAGCAGAGGCCCATCCTGTGCACCTAACAGCCCATTGTTCCCTGATGATACCAGATGACAACCAAATGGCAAGCTGATTACTTTTGACTTTGGAGGAGACAGCAAGTTTCTCCCTAAGGAAGAGATGCATATTTCAGATATAGATTTCACTTCTCAGACTACCATACTGTAGGCTTCCAGAATGACTTACTCATCACCATAATATGACACATGACATTGATTCTGATTTTTAAAAATCACATTGTAATGAAGAAATTATGGCAATAGACTCTCACAGAATTCCCACATGGTAGTGTATATTCCATCACCAGATTCAGACAGCTTATAAAATAGTAGCATGGCCTATTGAAGACTCTGTTAAGGTACCAGTGGGGAGAGAACACATTGTGAGACTGGGTGCTGTCCTTTAAGTTATCGCTTATATAGCTTATAAGATGTAATTTAAATACATGCAATTAATAAGCTGCTGTGTTACAGTATATTCTTTAAGGTAGCAGCTGGTACTTGGTGTCATCTCCCTCAGCATTAGAATGCATGTGTTCACAAACAAAGAAGTGATGTGGGAATGACCACTCTCATTATTTTACTTAATAATCCACTTGAGGAATATCTATTTTCTAATGTTGGAGCCATTGACTCAGTAGATTTGGGTTCTAATGCCCAAGAAAAAATGATTCCTCTAGAGAGTTACAATCAGAACTTGGTTAAGTTGGAAGCTGTGGCTGTCACTCATCCATTACAGTTTCCTGATGGTGCTGAAGCAAATGATAGGTAATCAGTGCTTGTGTTGAACAGGGTGATTAGATTACCCCAACCAAATTGAAGCAATGAAGTGTTTATCTGAAACCAAAGGAATTCACTGGAATAGTTCTTAATGGTCCTTTATCCAAAGGACTACCAAGTACCAAGATTATGTGGAAATAAACATTTGGGTCACACCCATCAGATAATGACCCTCATTCAGCCAAGATCTAAAAAGGGAGTGAAGGGAAATCAGAATGGGTTGTGCAAGAAGAAAATGAAATTATCAGCTTAGGCCTAATGACTATCCACAGAAGTGGGCCTATATTAGCTAGGCTTTATGGTAATTATTTTTTCTTCCCCCATTGCACATTAGTAACAGCACTGATAATGGTTAATGGTTTAGGATTTAAGTGATTGCATGAGAAATTGACACTATGTTGTGATTATACAATAACTGATGGAACTTGTATGTCTCCTGAGTTTACACAAAGCTTTTCATCTGATTGGAGGATTAAAGTGGATGTAGGAAGTTTTAACATGTGAACTGCGGTGGAATATTCTCCATTTGTCCCTACAAATCTACATGCCATCCTGCTTTGTGACTTCGGATGTCAATCTTCACAGGCTACACAAACTGGGTTATCTTGTCCTCTAATTTCTGGTTGGTTCTGGCTAGAGGGAAAGCAGAAGAAAGAGGGAATCATAGGAATCAGAAAGATAAGTCTGGATATTTATACTTTTGACTTTATCCCTACTAGGCTGCCAGTTACCACTATCATTGGCCACAGCTCCTGTTAGACAGCTTTTTCCTATAGCTACTGGTCTCGTCAGTGTCTGATAACTACTAGATCCCCTTGCATCTACAGGTCTTGTGCAGGTAGACGTAGAAACCAACTGTTTCTCAATTCATGGTTCTTTTTAACTCTGCCCACACATTTATAACAAGTCATTTTATTAAAACTTCCTCATTTACCCCACCTGTAGGTATCATCAGTTTCTTTACAAAAACCTACTGATTTTTTGATGTATTTTACAAATATATATCTACTTGGGTATTCGCTTATTAATATTTTTGCTGGCATTTGGTATACTTGCTTTAAAATGCTTCAATTGTAGTTGCATCAAACGTCTTTTTCCTTGTAATTTCAATCTTTGTTTTAATGCTTAGAAAAGCCATTTTATCCAAATATTATTTAAATATTCTTCTATATTTATTTTAGTACATGTATCATTTTATTTTTAAATAAATCTTTAATGCAATTGAAAATATGTATGAGTATACTCATATATATAATGAGTATATACAATATTATAAGGTATGTATTTAAGTATATTTTTCTTCCAAGTGAAATCACTAACTTATCAAATCAGCAATTCTCTCCTGATATAAAATATCCTCTTTATCATTTATTAAATTATTATATTTTAGATGCATTTCTAGCTTTTTCCTAGGGCTATTTAAAGAATCAAGTACCATAGTAGCTTTAAAATATTAAATAAATAACAAATATTATTATTCAAAAATGCTTAGCTTATTAAATGGATTGAAGATGGGTTTTTAAAATTTTATATGAGCCATTTACCCTTTTGGAGCAAGTGAACATGTATATGACCCATGTCAAATTATTTTGTTTATTTAACTTAGCAATTCTGTTCAATTATAACTAGTGTTTAGCACTTGGATTTTCATTTTGTGTACTAGATTCATGTATTTTTGGAATAATTGAATAGTATCTTACAACCTAAAAAAAATATATGCAGCACATGTTCTTTGAAGGATTGCAGACAGCATGAAGTCCACGGATTAGCTTGATTCAAAATGAAAGTTTAATTAGAATATATATTAGAACTAAACTTATTTCCATAAAATAGAGTAGGACCTGAAGTGGAGGCTGGAGTCTTTACTTCCAGTCTAAATGGCAGTATTATCATACATCCTTCAGGAAGAACTTAGTCTTCAAAATAAAGCAATACTTGAACTTCTGAACAAGATTTCTCTATGCAAAGAAGTACTTGTGAAATAATAAAAACCTGGAAACCAATCTAGAGTGTGGTTGAATAAACTATAGAAATTACTATAAACTAAAATAAGTGAGGAGCAAAACATGAATTGAGTAATAAGAAAATTTGCCTAGAAGCACATGTTGGAGATAGTCTGTGTAATTTACAACTTCTTTGCTCTAGTGACAAGTAGATGACTGCTTTTTGGTTTTTATGTGTATGGTTTTGGTTATAAAATACAGCATTACGAGAAAAGTTATCGTTTCCTATAACATCTCAAGTTATTCACTAGAGAATAGATTTTTGTAAACAAAATGTGATCTGACCTAAAAACATTTGCATTCTAAAAGGGAGTTTCATAGGAACCGTCTGTCAGCATGCTCACTGTGTTTTGTTCTTTAAGAAGACATTAGTATGCTCCAAACTTATCCAGATGGAGTAGGATAAAGAAATTTCACTTGTATACCATAAAAGTGATTATAAAATTTTGTCAGTAAAATAATGATCTGGCAAAATATTTACTTTAGAAAACTTTTTTTTTTTATTGCATTTTAGGTTTGGGGGTACATGTGAAGAACATGGAAGATTGTTGCATAGGTACACACATGGCAGTGTGATTTGCTGCCTTCCTCCCCCATCACCTATATCTGGCATTTCTCCCCCATGCTATCCCCCTCCCCCAACTCCCCCACCCCCCCCCCACTATCCCTCCCCTTTCCCCCCCACAGACCCCAGTGTGTGATACTCCCCCTCCCTGTGTCCATGTGTTCCCATTGTTCAACACCCGCCTATGAGTGAGAACATGCGGTGAAAACTATTCATAAGTCCTTACATATTTGTAAAATAACAAACATGTTAGGATAAACTGATAGTTCTTTTCTGGGGCAAATTTCTTACAGTTTCAAGAAAAGTTGAAAACTTAAAGAAATAAAATTGTTTTTAATATTTGTAAACATATAAATTATTCAGGCTTTGAAAATAATGTATAACAAAAACCCTAATATCTCAGTAGCTTACAATACCAGACATTTATTTTACATTCACATGTCTGCTATTTGGCTGCAATTCAACTGATTTTGTCTGAGCTTGGATATGCTGGATGATACTAGATTTGGGTTCAGGTCTGCTTTGCCTGAAGTCATTCTAGAAACCAACTGGAAGGAGAAATGACCACCTAGGCCATGTTCTTCCATTGCAATTCCTTCCAAAATCCCAGCTCAGAACTACCCTGCTGTCACTGTTGCCCACAACTCCACTGGCCACAGCCAGTAATATAGCCAAATTCTTTGCCCATGAACTGGAGAAGAACACTTTGAACATGCAGAGGAGGAGGCAGTTAATACGTGTTAAAGAGTAATCTAACCTACCACAATAAGAATGAGCTAGTTTAAATCTTCTACTAGAAGATAAAATGAGAGATTCCTCTCCAATGACTGGTATTCAACAACTCTGAGAGGAAATTACACTCTATTGGACATTTTGTCTATTCAAACACATATACTTTGATTGCAGAAAACAATGTTATATCATATAGTCATCTCTTCTATTGGGCAGGAGGTCTTGGGAATTCAAAGTGAAATTTATGATAGTAAAGGCAGTGTCAAATTAATGTGCAATGTTCTTCTTAATTAGCAGATTATTTGGCAATTTTTCATTGAATGCAAGATGAATAAAAGTGTAGAGACTACCATACCTCTTTACTTATCGATCCAAAACTCTTTTTCATCAAATTCTTTAAAATATAAGAAAAATGATACCTATATTATGGTGTTTGTTAATTCAAATTCGCTTGATTGCATAACTTTTCTGGCTTACAAATATAGTAATACAACGTATTTTTATTTTTCATTGTAGAGATCAAATATTTGACTCTTCTGCATGCTACAAGTTCAACCAGTTTTTTTTCTTGACATTAGCACAATATATTATTCAAGATAAAATGATGAGTCCAACTTAAAAGACGAGGTGATGTTAAATTTGTTTACTAACTTCTTTAGTCATAATTTATATAAATTATCTCAATAAAAACCACTAAAATACTTTCAATTTAGAAGAATGTTAATTCACCTTCTACACCATGCTATTTGATTTTATTAATTGATATACATCTTGTTGGATGATGTTATACTTTTCTTCAATCTCCAGCTTATGTTTCACTTTCTCCATGAAGTTTCTTTTAGATACAGTGACCTACACTGATCTCATCTGTCTGACATCTCTTGGTTCTCATAAATACTATTTTTTTGTTGTTCTCTGATGCTTACACTATCTGCTGTTTTTTCAAGTAGAAAAGTTTTGGTTATCTAGTACTGCCTAACAAATCTCAAACTTATTAGCAAAAACAGTAACTGGAGTCATCTCAAAGGCCACCTCAATCAAGCATCTGTAGGCTGATGCTTGCTATGAACTAGAAACTCACCGGGAGCTCTCAGCCAAAACACCTACACATGGTTTCTTTGTATGACTGAAACTTCCACACATTTTGGCACCTGGATTCTGAGCAATTATCTTATGAAAGCAAATTTTGGATGGAAGCTATGCTATGTCACCCAGCCTCAGAAGTCTATAGCTAGACCTGATTTTAAAACGTCATTCTAACCTCATCTCCCTGCCCCACATCCCCCAACATCTACTCCATGCCCCACTATCAAAAATGGGATGGACAAATATATTTTTTAAACAGATAACCGGAGTCAATGTTTTGATTCTTATAATTATAGTTACCTAACATTTGTGTTACTATTCAACGTCTATAGTTTCCCACATTTAATATGTTTCTTTTTATTTCATTTAACTTTTTTTTTATATAGGGTCTCACTCTGTCACCCAGGCTGAAGTGCAGTGGCACCGTTACAGCTCACTGCAGACTCAACTTTCCAGGCTCAAATGATCCTCTCTTCTCAGCCTCTCAAGTAGCTGAGACTACAGGTGCATGCCACCACACCTGGCTAATTTTTTCTATTTTTGTAGAGACAGAGTCTCACTATGTTACCTAGGCTGGTCTTGAGCTTCTGAAGTGATCCTCCCACATCAGTATCCCAAAGTTCTAGAATAATAGGCGTATGCCACTGTGCCTGGCCAAAAATTTTAAATTAATAAAGAAGTGTTATAAAAGGACATTTAAATAGATATTTTATTTACTTAGTTTTAATAATTTAAAAGGATAAGTCATTAATAAGCAGTGTTTAATCTCATTTTAAAACAGATACCAGGCACATGATTAACAAGGTTGTATTAAATTTGTCAGAATATAGCAAAATGCTGTACTCTGAACTATACCTTGGGATAAGATTTAATATTCAGAATAATCAAATTTACTGGAAAAACTAAGGATTTTTGTCTTACTGTAGTTCAAGTAATTAATTGGTTTCAAATAATAAGTAGCCATTTTAATTTACACTACTTGTTGATACAGTATACTTTCCATCAGGTTCACGGTGCTCACATAGAGTCATGTAAGTTTGTCACAGCTATAGGGCCCCTGGTTGAGAGAAGGGAACTGAAATTCAGCCTGCACTCTATTTGTCAAGTCACGTGCCTTTGGTACCAAGCTGCCCAGAGTATGTGAGATGCGAGTCCCTGGTTATGAGACATCATGTTATAGAGATTTCCTTCAAAGGAAAGGAAAAAAGGATGTATTAATAGAAAGGCTACTACAGTGTTGGCGTAAGAAAACAGATGAGCTCTGAATCCTGACCACTTAGTAGGACTTTGAAAGAGTGGTACAACTTCTCTGAACCTCAGTTTCTTCACATGTAGAATGGAAATATCAAATCTTATCATTCAGAGTTGATTGGAAGAATAGAGCAAATACATCAGAAGCATAAAACAGTATCTAGTGGAGGATAAATGACTTAAATAACACCATCATAAATACTGAGAAGTGCTGTCATAGAGTTTTAATTCTTGGTTCTGTGATTTTTGATGGATACAGAACTCTGCAATTCTATTTCAGGTGTTTAATTATGTAACTCACTGGTTAAAGTCACAGTAGAAATAGTAAAGAAAGCAGTGTGTTATAATTCAGTTCAGGAAGACACTCCTAAATAAAATATTCCTCAGTATATGTGAAAAAATTGATCCACTTGGATTTTCAAAAATGTAGTTTTCTAATTTTCTGCATAGTTCTCAAAAGGCACTTTCCTGACATAGAAGAAGTTATCTTCATAAGATCACATTCTGGGATAACCTCCTCAGGCAAGAGGCATCACCCAGTAGCAAGACCCATGTAGACTCTGGCTCAACTCCAACTTTTAATAAGCCACACATTGCTACGAATGAAATAGATTCATCAAAATAGATAACAATCATGATTTAAAATAAAAATGAAATTAAAACAAACAATAGCAGAAAGAAGATGTATGCTTCTATTGCATACAGGTTAAGAAAAAAATGTGTGTTTAGAACATAAATCTGACTAAATTATTGCTTCTTTCAATGTGTACCTCTAATTATACTGTTGAACCCCTGCTAGCTTCAAATCTTAAATAATTAAGCAGAAGTACTCCAGGGAAAGAAATGACATGGCTGTCTGTTTTTTAATAAACAAGAGGTGATTTGAAATATTCTTCAGGCAAATTACAAGTATGTTTTATATATCACTTTAATTTTAATAGGTGTAAAATATAACTAAAAAATCTGAAATATGTAACAAGGTTCATGAGTCTCAGTCTCTGCCTTGTGTCTCCTCACTCATCTTGTATGACTATTTCTTTATTGATAATGCTCTAGATGAGCCAATTTTTGGGATCCTCAAAAATGTAGCCTTGAGACATTTGTACAAGCTGTTCCCTGATTCACTAATGTTCTTCCTCCTGCATGTTGTATGTATTATGTGCCAGCTTAAATCTTCATTCATGCTGAAACCTTCCCTGACCATCCACAGGATTAACTATCTCAGCCATTGTGTGCTTTTGTCATAATTTTCACTGCAAATGCAAATCTATGTAATTATTTTTTTGTTTACTTGTGTATTCCCATGATTCTTCCCATTAGAATGCAAGGCCATATTTGTTATCTTAGTTTGTCCAATGTCAGGCAAATAGAGTTCCTCCAATAAATGTTTGTTAAATGAATAAGTAAGTGAATCAAAAGATAAAATTATAAAACGTTTGATTAGTTCCAAATTAATGCAAGCAAGGGTCTGGAGAAAATCTTTACAAACAAATATAGCATTCATATGGAAAAAAGATAAATATAGAAAGACATTAATAAAAGGAATAAGGAAACATTGTCTCATGAAATAAAATATAGAAATAAAACACCATGTATCCAATTATGTAGACTCATGGCTTATCATTACATTGCTATTTACAGTAATAAAAAAAAACTAACCTAATGGCTAATTTTCCCTATAAAATGTTTATTGCAAACAGTCTTGCTTCATCATTAAAAATTACTGTAGATTTGGACTTACTATAAAGGAGACTTGTTCAAGACATTTCTAACTGAAAACCTAGAGTATGATCACTATTTGTCATAATTCTATAGCAAGGATTGAGGGTAGGAAGGTGACAAAAAACTTTCTAATATGTTTGAACAATGGAATTACAGGGGATTTTTCTATTCCTAATTGATTTTGCCAGCTCATATTTTCTAAAATTTTCTATGAAAATTAGGAGGGGGAAAAAAAGCTTATTTTAGCTATGTATGCATTTGCACATATGTCTTTGTTGCCACGAATTTTTTTCTATGCAATTCAATCTCATTATCCATGTGTCTTCTCTTGACAGGCACTTTACCATGTATACTGAGGCATAGCATTTACCCTCAAAGATCTCATAGTCATATCGAAGATAAAGCTATATAAATGAATAATTACACTCATTTTGTGCATGTAATAAATCTAAGAAATGTGATACAGAGGTAGCAGAGAGAAGGGAGTCTCCCTTGGAGAAAAGTACTCAGCTTCTCAATATTTTTAATTTCTTTTTAATTCACAAATTAAAATTATACATATTTTCTGCACATGGCTAGCCAGTTTTCCCAACACCATTTATTAAGCAGGGGAATCCTTTCCCCATTGCTTGTTTTTGTCAGGTTTGTCAAAGATCGGATGGTTGTAGATGTGTTGTGTTGCCTCCGAGGCCTCTGTTCTGCTCCATTGGTCTATATCTCTGTTTTGGTACCAGTACCATGCTGTTTTGATTACTGTAGCCTTGTAGTATAGTTTGAAGTCTGGTAGTGTGATGCCTCCCACTTTGTTCTTTTTGCTTAGAATTGACTTGGCTATGTGGGCTCTCTTTTGGTTCCATATGAAGTTTAAGGTGGTTTTTTCCAGTTCTGTGAGAACTGGACCCCTTCCTGACACCTTACACTAAAATTAACTCCAGATGGATTAATGACCTAAACATAAGACCTAACACCATAAAAACCCTAGAAGAAAATCTAGGCAAAACCATTCAGGACATAGGTGTAGGCAAGGACTTCACGACCAAAACACCAAAAGCATTGGCAACAAAAGCCAAAATAGACAAATGGGACCTAATCAAACTCCATAGCTTCTGCACAGCAAAAGAAACAGTCATTAGAGTGAATCAGCAACCAACAGAATGGGAAAAAATTTTTGCAGTCTACCCATCTGACAAAGGGCTGATATCCAGAATCTAAAAAGAACTAAAACAGATTTACAAGAAAAAAACAAACAAGCCCATTCAAAAGTGGGTGAAGGAAAGGAACAGACACTTTACAAAAGAAGACACACAAGAAGCCAACAAACATGAAAAAATGCTCATCATCACTGGTCATTAGAGAAATGCAAATCAAAACTACATTGAGATACCATCTCATGCCAGTTAGAATGGCAATCATTAAAAAATCAGGAGACAACAGATGCTGGAGAGGATGTGGAGAAATAAGAACACTTTTACACTGTTGGTGGGATTATAAATTAGTTCAACCATTGTGGAAGACAGTGTGGCGATTCCTCAAGGACCTAGAAATAGAAATTCCATTTGACCCAGCAATCCCATTACTGGGTATATATCCAAAGGATTATAAATCATTCTACTATAAGGACACATGCACACGAATGTTCATTGCAGCACAGTTTACAATAGCAAAGACCTGGAACCAACCCAAATGCCCATCGATGATAGACTGGACAGGGAAAATGTGGCACATATACACCATGGAATATTATGCAGCCATCAAAAATGATGAGGTCGTGTTCTTTGTAGGGACTTGGATGAACCTGGAAACCATCATTCTCAGCAAACTGACACAAGAACAGAAAATCAAACACCGCATGTTCTCACTCATAGGCAGGTGTTGAACAATGAGAACACATGGACACAGGAAGGGGAGCATCACACACTGGGGTCTGTCGGGGGGGAAATAGGGGAGGGACATCAGGGGTGGGGAGTTGCGGAGAGAGAGCATTGGGGAGAAATGCCAGATAAAGGTGATGGGGAGGAAGGCAGCAAATCACACTGCCATGTGTGTACCTATGCAACAATCTTGCATGTTCTTCACATGTACCCCAAAACCTAAAATAAAATTAAATTTAAAAAAAAGTATATGTATTTATAACCTTGGAATCTAGCATTTTATCCTGACAGGGAAGCTACTCATTCTTCTTATATAATGCAACTTAAAAATCTTCAACAGGCAGAGGTTAGAAGCCTTGATGTTTAAGACACTAGAACCTTATGCACTACCCCAGAATGCAGTGGAATGATAAATAATTTTTGTACTTTAAATAGGTCCAGATGTTGCATGGACATAATTATGCTAAGTAATTATGTGTGTTATTTATCTGAAATTCAACTGTAACAGGGTGTTTTTTTCTTTTACATGCTAAATCTAACAAACTACACCTACTTTATTATCCTTGTCAAGGAAATGGAGCCTGGAAAATATTGGAAATCCCTCCTCGACAAAGCAGAGATGCCTGCCTTACTCTCCTCCTTATATCCTATCCACCTAAAAAAAATTTAAGTAAGAATGTTAGCCTACTTTCAACCCTCATTGTTAGGCTCTGGCAGGGACTGGAGCCAATAACAATATGCCCTAATCCATGTGCAAGTTATGAAAGTTATAGTAGAGTTTTAAAGTATAAATAAACTGGAAATCCCAGAAGCAGAAAGAGCAAACAGTACTACTGAGACAAAGACTTAATTTAAAATTAAAGTTAATCATGCTACGTTTCTTTTTATTGTAATTATAGTTCTTTATATATTTTCATTCAAAAAATGGCCAAGTGTCCCTTCATGACTGTGGAATTTACTTTCAAGATATTATCTTAATCTCCTAAAATGTAATCTTCAGTGCAAGACATGTGATAACCACAAAGCCTGTAAATTATACCTATTATAGGAAATTAAATTTGCTCATGTAAACTTGAAATGAGCTCACTAGGCTTTGCAGAAATCAACTTAGTATTCCGATAATGAACTTACCAGCATTGCCCCCCCTTTATACACCGTGTGTCTCCTTTTTTACTCAGAAAGCATTTAAATCTTTGAGCTAACTTTCTCTTTTGAAGACCTGCTTGTAATAAATGGTATTTGAATTCTTACCTAATTCTTATCCACAGAACATTTTCCTACAGACTTCAGACCTAAAATGAAAAAAAAAGGTAGGGGGGATTCTTTAATAAGCAAATGATACTTATTATATTTTCTGCTTCTTTTCTCCTTCCGTCTTCTCAGAATTCCTGGGAACAGAAATTAGCCTTTTTTTAAGTTCTCCTAAGCCATGACTTTCTTCTACAGAAGAGACAGTATTGATGTTATATATAAAATAGGTACTTATCTACACTGTGCATCAAACTATAATATGGGGCTATATATGTATGTGTATATACACACACACACACACACACACACACACACACATGCACATATATATAAAATTTCTTTCCCTCTCTCTCATTACTTTATTTTTCTATATCTTCCTTAATACAACTTATTTTTTACCTTAATTTTCTCCCAAAGTAATAGAGTAATGGATATCTCAAGCAGAAAAGGATCAATGTTATAAGTTCACAATGGTAAAGAAAAAATCAAAGTAAAAATTTTTAAATGTCATTCCTATTATATCATCAAGAAGAGAGAAATATGCTTATTTTTAAAGCTTTAAAGATATTACGCTTCCTAACTGGTAGTAGTATATCCTTCTACTGTAAGCTTAAACCACCCTCATCCCCCCTTGGACATTCTGTGGACTTAGAAAAAAATGTATTGCAAACTGTCTTTCAGAACTTAACCATCTTATAAGTAGAGGGACTTTTGCATTCAATAATGTAAACAATTTTTAGCTACTTTGAGAACCTGTGGTCTTATTCTGATGAATAAACTACCCAAAAGAAAGTTAAATTCTCAGAGGGGAAAACTATAAAAGTTTAATAGTGTTTCACTGAACAGCTGTACCAATTCTGAAACTTTTCTCAATATATTCAAATGAGAAACTCATTAAGGCAAAGAATTCTGGGAAGAATTCTGCTATATAGTTAGAAGATAAGTGAATCTTAAAACAATGTCAGGAAAAAATACACAATTAAACTGCCATATGTGTTCCCTCTGTATGAGTGATACACAATCCATAATGAGGTAAGAGCTACAACATTTTCCAGATTTTCAGTTTTTATTATCAAAGTCTTCCTGACATTCCAAGAGATGTTAAAATTAGTTGTTCTTTTATTATTATTATTATTTTATTGTACTTTAAGTTCTGGGATACATGTGCAGATCTTGCAGGATTGCTACATAGGTATACACATGCCATGGTGGCTTGCTGCCTCCATCTGTCTGTCACCTACATTAGGTATTTCACCTAATGTTACCCCTCCCCAGTCTCCTCACCCCTGCTATTCCTCCTCTAGCCTCCCACCCCACAACAGACCCCAGTGTGTGATGTTCCCCTCCCGGTGTCCATGTGTTCTCATTGTTCAGCACCCACTTATGAGTGAGAATATGCATTGTTTTGTTTTCTATTCTTGTTCTTAAAAAAAAAAACACAAAAACTACTTTTCTTAAAAGTTTTACTTTTAGGCTTTGAGAAAAATGGTTCTTTATTGTAAACATTGAGGCATATACCACCAGTCATCATGAATTAATATGATATTTGTTGTCCCTTTTTAGGCTCAACAAGTGAAAAAAAAGAGAAAGAATCACATTTTAATTAATGAATCAGATGAGTTAATTTAACTCAAACATCTAAAAGTTGTTCCTAAATGATTTTTAACTACAAGCAAAAGAACCCACTTGTAAACACATAATCTTCCTGTGTCTCTATCCACTCCACAGTGTTCCCAGGTATTCACTTATTCTACATATGTATATTGAGGGTGTAGTTTGAGCTAGGAATATTTACAAAGCAAAGGATGAAAAAGTGAACAAATAGCAAAAATTCCTTATTATCATGGCGTTCACAATCCATGTTATAGGTATCAGGTAGGTGGGTATAGAAGAACAGACAAACACATAAATTCTCTGGGAAAATTAAAGATAAAGGAAGATAGTATTGTGGGTTGGGTGGGTGCTCTGGGTATAATTTTAAGTAAAATTTAAAAGGTAGGGGCTACACTGAGAAACTGACTTTTGAAAACAACCCTGAAGTATAGGAGTCAACAATTCACATAGATATATGAAGGAAGAATGTACTTGACAAACGCTGTAGCCAGTACAAAATCATTGAGATGGTGTGCATCAAATTTTGGAAAGGATGTGAAAAATTGGAATTTTCATACATTTTGTGGGAACCTAAGGGTTATAACGAGTTTGGCAAATGCCTTCCATTTCTTTACAACACTAAATATATATAACTTATCCTGTAACTCGGTGATTCTAACCCAAAATATTTACCAAGGGAAACAAAACGTACGTCCACTTAAGGATTAGTACACAAATGTTCAAAGATTTCTTCATAGTAGCACAAAATTGGAGAAAACATGTATGTCCATCAACTGGTAAACGAATTTTAAAAATCTGTAGCATATTTATACAATGAAACACTACACAGCAATGAAAATGAATGAACAATTATTCATAAACAAGTAAAATGAGTGAAATTTGAAAACTTTATGCTGACTATGAGAAATCTTACAAAAAATATTTCATTTATTTGAAATTCCAGAAAAAAGGAAACTAATCTGTGGGAGAGTGAGGGGAATATTGGAGAAGGAGTTGCAATTGGAAGAATGGGGATAGGGGTTGACTGGGAAAAGGCATTAGGAAACTTTCTGTGGACAGTTTTATGTCTCAACAGGGATTAATTTACATAATTATATGCAATTTTCAAACTTCATGAAAAGACATACTGAATTTTTTTCATTTCTTTGTAAGTACATTTTACATCAAAAGAAAAAAAATTAAATTCTAATGAAATTTAGAATGCAATGTCTAGTTAATGACACTTATGCTGAAGTGTTTAGTATTGAAGAGTGCTGTTGTCTGTAACTTCCTTTAAAGTACATACACACATATATGAACATAAGAAAAGATGAGTCAAATGGTGAATAGAGGTGTTACAAAATTATTAGTAAATGACTCTAGCGGTGTATAGGATTTCATTTAAAAATTCTTTCAACTTCTCTGCAAATCTGACATTTTCATAATATAATGTTGGAGCAAGGAGGCCAGTATGACAGGAATGGACTCAATAAAGGAAAAAATAGTACATGATAGGTTGAATTAATAAAGTGAGCCAGGTTCTGTTGGCCCCATTGGGCTCTCCATTTTAACTATGAGAGTAAGGAGAAAGCACTGGTTGTTTCTGAGTAAGGCAAGAACATGATCTGATCTACATATTATGAGATCCTTTCAAGATGTTGTTTGACCCAATTTTGGAGTGGGATAAGATGAGCAGCAGAAGTACAGCAAGAGAGAGAGCAGAGAGAGGTCTATTGCAATGATACAAGCAAAAATGATGGCAACTTAGATCAGGATGGTTGTAGCCAGGTGGTGAGAAGTGGTGGAATTCTGCATTCACTCAGAAAATTGAATAGACAGAATTTACTAATGCCTGTTTCTAGAATTTTCCATTTTAATCAGAGGAGTAAGAAAGCCTCTAGTTACCCCATCTTGGCTGAAAAAACACGTATTTACATTTTTATTTAGCTCAAAATGTTTTCTAATTTCCCTTTTGGTTTATTGTTCGGTCTGTACATTAATAAGAAATATATTGCTTAATTCCCAAATATGTAAACATTTTTCAGATATTGGTCTGCTGTATTTTAAATTTAGTGCTATTATGGTCTGAGTTCATATTCTCTATGATTTTAATCACTTGGTGATTTCTCAGATGTGCTTTATATTCCAGTAGATAGTCTTATCTTTGTGAATGATCCATGCATTAACATTGTTGGGTAGATTGTTCTATAATATAAATTAGGTAAGTGTTTTTGAAATACTGTTTACCTCTTTTAAATCCTCACTGACAATTTATTGTCAATGTATTCCATCAATAAGAAAAAATTATTGAAACATTCAACTATAACTTTAATTTATATATTTATTATAAGAAAAATTATTGAAACATTCAACTATAACTTTATATATTTATTATAAGAAAAAATTATTGAAACATTCAACTATAACTTTAATTTATGTATTTATTATAAGAAAAACTTATTGAAACATTCAACTATAACTTTAATTTATATATTTATTATAAGAAAAAATTATTGAAACATTCAACTATAATTTTAATTTATATATTTATCATTATATGTCTATTTTTACCTTCATTCAAATTAGCCTTCTCAAGGACTTCACTCATTCAGATAACTTTTCTATACCTGGCATTATAATTTTTTATTCTGTACTTGATCTGTTCCAACATGCCTCAGGATCCACCGCCTCAGAATGCATGCATTTTCTTCATTTCACATTGTTTCAAAGGATTTCCTCATTTTCTATTCCCCTTTAATAACTGAACATCTTGAAAGAACTTTCTATGCACAATGGCTCAAGTTCTTCCCCCTATTCACACTATAACATATTCTGTAATGACACACATCTACGACCATCTGATCTTTGACAACTCTGACAAAAACAAGCAATGGGGGAAAGGAGTCCCTATTTAATAAATGGCGTTGGGAAAACTGGCCAGCCATATGCAGAAAGCTGTAGCTGGATCCCTTCCTTACACCTTATACAAAAATTAACCCATGATGGATTAAAGATTTAAACATAAGACCTAACACCACAAAAACCCTAGAAGAAAACCTGGGCAATACCACTCAGGACATAGGCATGGGCAAGGACTTCATGACTAAAACACTGAAAGCAATGGCAACAAAAGTCAAAATAGACAAATGGGATCTAATTAAACTAAAGAGCTTCTGCATAGCAAAAGAAACTATCATTAGAGTGAACTGGCAACCAAAAGAATGGGAAAAAAATTTTGCAATCTACCTATCTGACAAAGGGCTAATAACCAGAATCTATAAAGAACTTAAAACAAATTTACAAGAAAAAACAACCCCATCAAAAACGGGCAAAGGATATGAACAGATACTTCTCAAAAGAAGACATTTAGGGGAGGATCCAACATTGCCAAATAGGAAAAGCTCTGGAGTGCAGTTCCCAGCAAGAAACACAGAGGTTGAGTGATCACTGCATTTCCAAATGAGTTTTCACTGCTTACAGAACAGGAGATTCCTGGGCCAAAAATTGCCACAAGTTTCCAGCTTAGCTGTTTCAGCTGGTGCACAGGTGGGCACACAGAAACTCACACAAATCTGGGTGGCCGTTTCAACTGGCACCTGGAACACCTGGGAGAGAGAGCCACCCATTCAACTGAAAGGGAGGGGGCTGAGACAGGGAGCCAGGTGATCTGGCTCAGTGGGTACCACCCCCACAAAACAAGCAATCTGAAACACTCTGGATTGAGTTTCACAGCAAACGCAGCTGGACCCGGGACAGTCCAGCTCCGTGGGGGAAAGGGCATCTGCCACTACCGAGGCAGTTCTAACTGCACCTCTATAAACAACACCTCAAGGAAGTTCACACAGCAGCTGTGCAGAGCCCGCAGCAGCTCAGGAACACCTCTGCTGGCAGACTGTGACTACACTAACTCCGTGCTGGGCATGGCATCTATGAAAAAAAGGCAGCAACACTTCAGGAACTTATAAATAAAGGCTGCCCTTCCTAGGACAGAGCACTGAGGAATAAAAGGCGGTTATGAGTTCTGCTGCAGCAGACTTATACATACCTGCCCAGCAGCTCTGCACGGAACAATGGAGCTCACAGCACAGCACTTGAGATCCTATAAGGGACAGACTGTCTCCTCAGGCAGCTCCCCTGATCCCCCATATACCCAAAGAGACACCTCATAAAGGAGAGCTCAGGCCAACACCTGGTGGGTACCCTTCTGGGATGAAGATAACAGAAAAAGAAACCAGCAGCAACCCTTACTGTTCTACAGTCCCCACAGGTGATCCCCAGGCAAGCAGGGTCTGGAGTAGACCTCCAGCAGTCCTGAAGCAGAGGGGCCTGACTGTTAGAAGAAAAACTAAAAAACAGAAAGAAATAGCTTCAACATCAACAAAAAGGACATTCACTCAGAGACCCCATCCAAAAGTCACTGACTACAAAGACCCCAGGTAGATAAAGCCACAAAGATGGGAAGAAACCAGTGCAAAAGGGATGAAAACACCAAAAACCGGAATGCCTCACATCCTCCAAGGGATCACAACTCCTCACTAGCTAGAGAACAAAGCTGGATGGAGAATGAATCTGATGAATTGACAGAAACAGGCTTCAGAAGGTGGGTAATAACAAACTTCTCTGAGCTAAAAGAACATGTGCTAACTCACTGCAAAGAAACTAAGAACCTGGAAAAAAGGTTAGATGAGATGCTAATCTAGAATAAACAGCTTAGAGAAGAATATAAACGACTTGATGGAGCTGAAAAAAACACAGCATGAGAACTTCACAAAGCATACACAAGTTTCAATAGCCGAATTGACCAAGCAGAAGAAAGGATATCAGAGACTGAAGATCAACTCAATGAAATAAAATGAGAAGGCAAGATTAGAGAAAAAAGAGTGAAAAGAAATGAACAAAGACTCCAAGAAACATGGGATTACGTGAAAAGACCTAATCTATGTTTGATAGATGTACCTGAATGTGACAGAGAGAATGAATCCAAGCTGGAAAACACTCTTCAAGATATTATCCAGGAGAACTTCCCCAACCTAGCAAGGCAGGCCAACATTCAAGACCAGGAAATACAGAGAACACCACAAGATTCTCCTCAAGAAGAGCAACCCCAAGGCACATAATCATCAGATTCACCAGGGTTGAAATAAAGGAAAAATTGCTAAAGGCAGCCAGAAAGAAAGGTCAGGTTACCCACAAAGGGAAGCCCATCAGACTCACTGCGGATGTCTCCACAGAAATCCTCAAGCAAGAAGAGAGTGGGGGGCCAAAATTCAACATCTTTAAAGAAAAGAACTTCCAACCTAGAATTTCATATCCAGCCAAACTAAGCTTCATAAGTGAAGGAGAAATAAAATCCCTAATGAACAAGCAACTGCTGAGAGATTTTGTCACCACCAGGCCTGCCTTACAAGAGCTCCTGAAAGAAGTGCTAAACATAGAAAGAAACAACCAGTACCAGCCACTCCAAAAACGTAACAAATGGTAAAGAGCAGGAACACAATGAAGAAAATGCATCAACTAACAGGCAAAACAACCAGCTAGCATCAAAATGGCAGGATCACATTCACACATAACAATATTAACCTTAAATATAAATGGACTAAATGCCCCAATCAAAAGACACAGACTGGCAAATTGGATAAAAAGTCAAGACCCATCTTTGTGCTGTATTCAGGAAATGCATCTCACATGCAAGGACACACATGTCTAAAAATAAAGGAATGGAGGAAGATTTATCAAGAAAATGGAGGGCAAAAAAAAAGCAGGAGTTGCAATCCTAGTCTCGGATAAACAGACTTTAAACCAACAAGGATCAAAAGAGACAAAGAAGGGCATTACATAATGGTAAAAGGATCAATCCAACAAGAAGGGCTAATGATCCTAAATATATATGCGTCCAGTACAGTAACACCCAGATACATAAAGCAAGTTTTTAACCACCTACAAAGAGACTTAGACTCCCCACATAATAATAGTGGGAGACTTTAACAATCCATTGTCAATATTAGACAGATCAATGAGACAGGAAATTAACAAAGATATCCAGGACTTGAACTCAGATCTGGACCAAGCATACCTAATAGATATCTACAGAAATCTCCACCCCAAATCCATAGAATATATATTCTTCTTAGCACCACATTGCACCTACTCTAAAGTTGACCACATAATCGGAAGTAAAGGAAGAGAAATCATAACAGTCTCTCAAATCATAGTGCAATCAAATTAGAACTCAGGATTAAGAAACTAACTCAAAACAGCACAACTTCATGGAAAATGAACCACTGGCTCCTGAATGTCAACTGGATAAACAATGAAATGAAGGCAGAAAAAAAGGTGTTCTTCAAAACCAGTGAGAACGAAGACACAATATAACAGAATCTCTGGGACACATTTAAAGCAGTGTCTAGAGGGAAATTTATACCAATAAATGCCCACATGAGAAGTGAGGAAAGATCTAAAATTGACACCCTACAGTCAAAATTGAAAGAGCTAGAGGAGCAAGATAAAAAAAACTCAAAAGCTAGCAGAAAATAAGAAATAACTAAGATCAGAACAGACCTGAAGGAGATAGAGATACAAAAAAAAAAAAAAACCCTTCAAAAAATCAATAATCCAGGAGCTGGTTTTTTGAAAAGATCAACAAAATAGACCATTAGCCAGATCAATAAAAAAAATGATAAAGGGGGATATCACCACTGATTCCGCAGAAATACAAATTACCTTCAGAGATTACTACAAACAACTCTCTGCACATAAACCAGTAAACCTGGAAGAAGCAGATAAGTTCCTGGACACTTGCACCCTCCCAAGCCTAAACCAGGAAAAGTTGAAACCTTGAACAGACCAATAACAATGGCTGAAGTTGAGGCAGCAATTAATAGCCTACCAACCAAAAAGAGTCCAGGTCCAGATGGGTTCACAGCCGAATTCTACCAGACATACAAAGAGGAGCTGGTACCATTCCTTCTGAAACTATTCCAAACAATACAAAGAAGGGAATCCTTCCCAAATCATTTTATGAGACTAACATCATCCTGATACCAAAACCTGGCAGAGACTCAACAAAAAAAGAAAACTTCAGGCCAATATCCATGATGAATATAGATGCAAAAATCTTCAATAAAATACTGGCAAACCAAATCCAACAGCACATCAAAAAGCTATCCATCACGATCAAGTAGGTTTCATCCTGGTGATGCCAGACTGGTTCAACATACACAAGTCTATAAACATAATCCACCACATAAACAGAACTAAAGACAAAAACCACATGATTATTTCAATAGATGCAGAGAAGGCCTTTGACAAAATTCAAAAGCCCTTTATGCTAAACACTCTTGATAAACTAGGTATCGATGGAACATATCTCAAAATAATATAAGCTATTTACTACAAACCTACAGCCAAGATCATACTGAATGGCCAAAAACTGGAAGCATTCCCTTTGAAATCTGGCACTAGACAAGGATGCCCTCTCGCACCACTACTATTCAATATACTTTAGAAGTTCTAGCCAGAGCAATCAGACAAGAAAAAGAAATAAAGGCCATTCAATTAGGAAACGAGGAAGTCAAATTGTCTCTATTTGCAGATGACATGACTATGTATTTAGAAGACCCTATCATCTCAGCCCAAAATCTCCTTAAACTGATAAGCAACTTCAGCAAAGTCTCAGGACAGAAAATCAATGTGCAGAAATCACAAGCATTCCTATACACCAATAACAGACTAACGGAGAGCCAAATTATGAGTGAACTCCCATTCATAATTGCTACAAAGAGAAAAAAATACCTAGGAATGCAACTAACAAAGGATGTAAAGGACCTCTTCAAGGAGAACTACAAACCACTCCTAAAGGAGTAAGAGAGGACACAAACAGATGGAGAAACATTCCATGTTCATGGATAGGAAGAATAAATATTGTGAAAATGGTCATACTGCCCAAAGTAATTTATAGATTCAATGCTATCCCCATCAAGCTACCAATGACCTTCCTCATAGAATTGGAAAAACCACTTTAAACTTCATATGGAACCAAAAGAGAGCCTGCATAGCCAAGTCAATTCTAAGCAAAAAGAACAAAGCCAGATGCATCAGGCTACCTGACTTCAAACTATACTATATGGCTACAGTAATCAAAACCGGTTGGTACTGCTACCAAAACAGAGATATAGACCAATGGAACAGAACAGAGGCCTCGGAGGCAATGCCACACATCTACAACCATCTGATCTTTGACAAACCCGACAAAAACCAGCAATGGGAAAAGGATACCCTGTTTAATAAACGGTGTTGGGAAAACTGGTTAGCCATGTGCAGAAAGCAGAAACTGGACCCCTTCCTGACATTGTACACTAAAATTAACTCCAGATGGATTAAAGACTTAAACATAAGACCTAACACCATAAAAACTCTAGAAGAAAACCTGGGAAAAACCATTCAGGACATAGGCATAGGCAAGGACTTCATGACTAAAACAACAAAAGCATTGGCAACAAAAGCCAAAATAGACAAATGGGACCTAATTAAACTCCAGAGCTTCTGTACAGCAAAAGAAACAATCGTTAGAGTGAACCAGAAACCAACAGAATGGGAAAAAATTTTGCAGTCTACCCATCTGACAAAGGGCTAATATCCAGAATCTACAAAAAACTAAAACAGATTTACAAGAAAAAACAAACCCATCCAAAAGCGGGTGAAGGATATGAACAGACACTTTACAAAATAAGACATTTTTGTGGCCAAGAAACATATGAAAAAAATGCTCGTCATCACTGGTCATTAAAGAAATGCAAATCAAAACTACATTGGGATACCACCTCATGCCAGTCAGAATGGCAATCATTAAAAAATCTGGAGACAACAGATGCTGGAGAGGATGTGGAGAAATAGGAACACTTTTACACATTGGTGGGAGTGTAAATTAGTTCAAACATTGTGGAAAACAGTATGGCGTTTCCTCAAGGACCTAGAAATAGAAATTCCATTTGATGCAGCAATCCATTACTAGGCATATACCCAAAGGATTATAAATCATTCTATTATAAAGACACATGCACACCTATGTTCATAGCGGCACTGTTTACAATAGCAAAGACCTGGAACCAACCCAAATGCCCACTGATGATAGACTGACAAGGGAAATGTGGCACATGTATACCATGGAATACTATGCAGCCATAAAAAATGATGAGTTCCTGTCCTTTGTAGGGACATGGATAAATCTGGAAACTGGACATTTTCAGCAAACTGACACAAGAACAGAAAATCAAACACCACATGTTCTCCCTCATAGGTGGGTGTGGAACAGTGAGAACACATGCACACAAGGAGGGGAGCATCACACATTGGGGTCTGTTAGTGGGGGCCAGGGGAGGGACAGCAGGGAGATGGGGAAGTTGGGGAGGGATAACATGGGGAGAAATGCCAGATATAGGTGACAGGGGGATGGAGGCAACAAACCACATTGCCATGTAAGTACCTATGCAACAATCCTGCATGATCTGCACATGTGCCCCAGAACCTAAAGTACAATTAAAAAATAAAATAAATAAATAAAAAAGAAGTAGACATTTATGCAGCCAACAAACGTATGAAAAGAAGCTCATCATCACTGGTCATTAGAGAAATGCAAATCAAAACTACATTGAGATACCATCTCTTTCTGGTTAGAATGGCGATCATTTAAAGTCAGGAGACAACAGATGCTGGAGAGGATGTGGAAAAATAGGAACATTTTTACACTGATGGTGGGAGGGTAAATTAGTTCAACCATTGCAGAAGACAATGTGTTGATTCCTCAAGAATCTAGAACTAGAAATACAATTTGACCCACCAATCCCATTACTGGGTATATACACAAAGGATTATAAATCATTCTATTATAAAGACATATGCACATGTATGTTCATTGTGGCACTATTCACAATAGCAAAGACCTGGAACCAACCCAAATGCCCATCAAAGATAGACTAAAAGAAAATGTGGCACATATATACCATGGAATACTATGCAGCCATAAAAAGATGAATTCATGTCCTTTGCAGCGACATGGATGAAGCTGGATGCCATCATTCTCAGCAATCTGACACAAGAACAGAAAACCAAACACTGCATGTTCTCACTCATAAGTGGGTGTTGAACAATGGGAACACATGGACACAGGGAGGTGAACATACACACCAGGGCCTGTCGGGGGTAGGTGGCTAGAAAAGGGATAGCAGAGAGGGGGCATAGGGGAGGGATAGCATTAGGAGAAATACCTAATATAAATGACAGGGGGGATGGATGCAGCAAACCACTATGGCATGTGTATACCTCCATAACAAACCTGCATGTTCTGCACACGTACCCCAGAACTCAAAGTATAATTTCCGAAAAATAAAGAACATATTTTAATCTAATTTTATCAGTATTCTGGACATAATGTGTTCTTATCAATTTTGCCAAGTCTTGAAAATTGCCAAAATCCAGTAAACACTTGTCTGTCTTCATGTTACTCAGTTTCTTAGGTGCACTTAACACTATCAGGGACTCTTTCTTTTTGTTGTTGTTGTTAAATTGAGGCATAAATTACATAGAGTCAAGTACACAGATATTAAGTGTAAGTTTGACAAGTATATACACTCATGTACTCAAAACTCAAGACAGAACTAATTCTATACAATCCAGAAAATTATAATGTATTTTTTGTGGTCAATCACCCCACCTCTAGAAGCAACCCCACTGTACTAATTTCTGTCATTATAAATATTCTTGCCTGTCCTTGAAATTTATAGAAATGAAATGAAATTATATAATAAACAATCTACTGTACATGGCTTCTTTCACTCCATGTTTTTAAGATTTATCTATGTCTTTTTGTCCATAAATTATTCTTTTTGATGTTTAAGTATATTCATTTTTATTGCTGTATAATGTATTAGCACAAACTCAGTAGCATAAAAAATCATATTTTCAATTTCAAACTTCTGGGCACAGCTTAACTGGCTCTTCTGCACAGGGTTTCTCAAGGCAGCAATCTAGCTGTCATCTGAGCTACTTTGCTTCCTGAAGCTAGGATCCTCTTCCAAATTCAACTGATTGTTTTCTGAGTTCAGATCCTTGTAACTGTAAGACTGAGGTCCCTGCTTTCTTGTCGACCGTCCTCAGAGGCTGCTATCACTTCCTAAAGGACCTCACAGTTCCTTAGTACATGGCCTTTTCACAAAGCTCCTCACAAAATGGATGCTCACTTCTTCAAAGCCAGGAGAATTCTTTCTCTTTAGGAAGAGCCCAGTCTTTTAAGAGCTGTTACCTGATTAAATCAGGGGCTCCTGGGATAATCTCATTTTTAATTAACTCAAAATCAAGTGATTTGAAGCCTTAATTACATCTGCAAAAATCCCCTCACCTAGGCAAAATAACATAACCCAGTCACAGGAGTGATAGCTCATCCTACTCAAAGGTCTATCCACAATCTAGGGGAGGGGACTATACAAGGCACATATATAAGTTGGGGGAAAGCTTGGAGATTGTCTTAGAATTCTCCCTACCACATTAAATATTCATTGTATGCCACAATTTATTTATTAGTTTCTCACAAATAGACGTTTTAGTTTTGACTATTAGGAATAAGCCTGCTATGAACATCTGAGTATAAGTTTTATATGTATACATGTTTTTATTTCCCTTGGGTAAGCACCTAATAGAATCGCTGGATCATAAAGTAGTCATATATCTAACTTTACAAGAAACTTCTAAGCAGTTGTCCAAGTGCCTCAATCACTTTATACTTTCTCCAGGAATGTATGAGTGTTCTGATTGTTCTGCA
The DNA here is from genome assembly GCA_036589455.1 of Ateles fusciceps. Lineage (NCBI taxonomy): Eukaryota > Metazoa > Chordata > Mammalia > Primates > Atelidae > Ateles > Ateles fusciceps. Next base: position 3,602,570 of record JAZHEH010001685.1, on the reverse strand, counting down.
TTTTGCCAATATTTGTTATTGTCAGTTATAAATTTTAATGACTCTGTGAAGTGATTTCTATGAAGTTGAGAATTTCTGAAGTTCATTCTCTGAAGTCATTTCTCATAGGAGATTCAATGTTTTATTTTTTCCTAATTATTAATGACGTTGAATATTTTATCATGTGATATTGGTCATTTGGATAGTTTTAGTGAAGAATCGTTCAAATCTTTGGCCATTATTTTAAACTGGGTTGTTTGCCCTTTTGAGTTTTAGGGGTTCTTTATGTATTCTGCAACTCCTTGTCAATGATACTAATTATGAATGCTTTCTCCCAGTCTGTGGTTTACTGATTCAATTCTTTAATAATGTCTTTTGAAGAACAGATATTTTTAATTTTGAATAACTCAAATTTTTCAGCTATTTCTTTTAAGCACAATTTTTTTGTGTGTCCTAGCTAAACAATATTTGCCTAACCCAAAGTTGTAAAGATACACTTCTATATTTTATTCTATATTATTTAGAGCTTTATCTTTTTTCTTTTGCTATATTATCTAGCTTTAATTTTTTTACATGGTAAGAGGTCAAAATCAAGATTTCCTATATTTATTTGTTTTCAATATGGCTATATTAGTTTTTCACACTGCTATAAAGAAATATCTGAGACTGAATAATTTATAAGGAAAACAGGTTTAATATGCTCACAATTCTGCAGGCTGTGCAGAAAGCATAGTGACTTTTGCTTCTAAGGAGGCCTCAGGAAACTTAAAATCATAGTGGAAGATAAATAGAGAGCAGAAGAGTCTTATACAGCCAGAGCAGGAACAAGAGGAGAGTAGGGGAGGTACCACACACTTTTAAACAATCAGATCTGGTGAGAACCTACTATCACGAGAACAGCATCAAGAGATGGTGCTAAACCATTCATAAAGGACCACCCCCATGATCCAATCATCTTCCCCCAGGCCCTACTTCCAACATTGGGGATTACATCTTAACATGACATTTGGTGGAAACACCAATCCAAACTATATAAATAGGTATCTAAATGTTCCAGCATTATTTGTGGAAATTACTACTCTTTCTTTCAACTTACATGTATTTCAAAAGATAGACATTCTGAAGAAATTAGCTCTAATCTCTCTCTTACTACCCTTTCTTCTTACATGTTTTTGCTTATTGTCATAATTTTCAATGTAATGTATATACGGATGATACCTAAATTTATATCTGTACTTGAATCTTCTCTCACAGGTCTCCAGATAAATAAATTCAACTGTTTATTTGACATTGTCTAAGGAATGTTTCAAAGACATCTTAAATTTAACATGAGTAAAGACAAAATCTTTATTTCCCCAATTATAGAACTTTTTCTTGCACATGAGTTTTCCTCATCTTTGTAAATATTGTAAGTATGCTCCCCACAAACTTAGGAGCTATTTTTAATTGTTTTTTTTTTAACATTCTCAGCTAATATCAGTAAATCTTGAAAATTCTTTCTCCAATATTATCTCAAATCCAACAACTTTTTAGAATCTGTTTGTCTTCCACTTCAATCTGCTTTGCAGTTTGAAGTTAACAGGCTGCATGGTTAACAGGCTGCTACTGTCATCCAGGTAAGGGAAATTGTGAATTAAGATTTCACAATTGCCCCTTTCCAGCTAATTCCTCTTGAAGCAACAAATGTGAAAATCTTAAAACATACATTGTATTATGTAATTCTCCTACCTAAAATTCTTCAGTAAGTTTTACTCAATATACTAAATAAACATGTACTGAGCATCTGATGTTTGTCAGGCATTTTTTAAATACATGGGACATAATGGTAGTTACAAAAAAAACATCATTCCTGACTTCATTAAATTTATACTCATCCAGTGTTCACAAACCTATGCATGCACATGCAAGCACAATTATAAAGTATTATTTTTGTAAATATACAGAGAAGGAATGAATCAGTGCTATGGATGTCATATAAGTGAAATTTGATATGGCCAGGAAACAAAACAAGGATCCTCAGAATACTGATTCTTTAGTTGAAATCTGAGATGTCACCATACGTTATTTTTTAAAAAGAAGGACTCAGGCAGAAAGCTCTATATGTGTACATGTACAGTTCTGAGGCATAAGAAAGCATGACAAGGACAAGTTGATGGAAGAACAGATGGCTAGGACAGAAAGCAAAAAAGAATTAAATGAGTTTGGAAAAATGGCATGAGCCAAACCTACCGGCCTTGTTAAGTAGTTGTTTTCTCTTCCCTAAAATAATGGAGAACAACTTGAGAAGTTCACCAGTGTGGAGAATACACTGGGAAGTGAATGTAGACAGAGCCTTGGAAGGTTTCAGCAACAGTCTAGAGAAAGTGGAATGATGGCTTTTCCCGCCCTGGGACCCTTACACATTATTCCTCAAAGAACTCCTCCATTGCTCCTATGAATTTGTCAGATCTCAGATTAATACTTTCTCTTAAATGAAGGCATTCTCTAACCACCAAAAAAATAAAATGTTTTTCATTCATACTTATTATTTTCTAGCATCACTATGTTTGTTTGGTTTTTATTTCAACCGCCCTTCCACATTTTATAATGATCACTTCTTGTTTCTTTGTTTATTTCTATCTGTATCACTGGAATATATGTACCCAGAGGGCAAGGATCATGTCTGTTTTGTTTTGTGTTTTACCAGCTTGCAAGTCTTCAGCACATGCCACAGTGGCTGCTTCATCATTGTACTAAAGCAATGTTACTCAAATAAAGTAATTATCTTCAATATGATACTACATTTCCTCCTTTCACAGTGTATGTGCCACCTCAGCTCCAACATGCCAAATTACACCTTTCAACAACTGTTCTGCATGTACATGTTGGGTGCCCAGCAAGGTGATGGAGCAGAACAGTGAACTCCAAGACTGTGGTATTACATATGAACGTGGTTTAGAGCAAGGTGTCTGGACCAGGCTGCTTGGATTTCAACTTCAGTTATGCTACTTTCCTGCCATGTGATGTTAGGTAATTTACTTAGCATCTCTGGACCTCAGATGCATCATCTGTCAAAGAGTGATAGTAAGAGTTCCTCATAGCACTGTGTAAGAAATAAAAATAACAGTAATTTTTAGATAACATTCATCCCACTGGACAAAGAAGAAATTTAAATAGAATTGATAGTATATTACAAATATGATATGTGTCAAGAGAAAGAGTTACAGGATTTTTAAGAGTGTTCAACAGAATAAGTTTATTATAATATAACAAGCATTCCTGCTATTTAAAGGAAAGAGAGAACATGACATCATTTCATATTAAGATTCATTCTGCCAATGCATGTTAAGTAATTGAATTCAAATGAACCCCAGGGTCTTAGGTAAAAATCTCATTGTCACAAAAACCTATAGTCATTGCTGAGTGTATGTATATGTGTATATTGTCATCAGACTCCGTATATACTATATCCACTGTATTATCTACTGAAAGGTGCTCTGCATGATAAATTACTCCAAAGCTGAGAGGCTTAAAACAGCAGTCATTTATTCTCACTAATTTTGGGTTGCTTGAGGACTGGCCAATCTAGTGTGGGCTTGGCTGGAACAGCTCTATACCTCATGTTTCTTTCTCCTCCTAGACCCAACTGGCTAGTGAACATGTTTTTCTCCTGGCAAGGGCAGAAGTGAAAACAAACAGAAGCCTGCATGAACTCCTGAGGCCTAAATTTTGAAGTGGCACATTGTCACTTTGTAATATTTTGCTGACCAAAGAGAGTCACTGAGCTGAACTCAAAGTCAGGAAGTGGGAAAAGAAACTCTACCCCTCTTACGGAAAGAGCTGCAAAGTATATAGCAACAGGCTTGGTTATAGAAAAGCGTGAAAAACTGGGGTTTTAATACAGGGAAGGATGAAAAATAATGCAATTTACCAAATCTGCTGTTTGTTCTTCATGATTTCTGAATAGAGACAGGAATGCTAAATGTTAACAAAGAAATATAGGACAGTATAGATTCCTCTATCATGTGATTATGTATAATCATAAGTAGTCTTTTAACTAAAATGGACATGAAGGAGGGATAAAAAAGAATAAGGCAATAATTTCTTGAAAGCTTAAAATAAATGCCACTACTTACAACCATTTTGTAGATATATGACAGAACAAAGAAATAAAACATCTTATGCAACATATGATTACATCTGTTATTCCTTTCACAAAATGTTCTGTTATTGTACAGGATATTTTTAGTAAGATAAAGTCATTTTTCATTTTTTTCTTATCTCAATTCAAGCTCTATTTCTTATGGGATTACTTTGGGCAGCCAAGTATTTTATAGTTTGATGGTGCCCTTTCAGGACCTTTCCTAACATAAAAGATACTTTTTAAAAAATAGTTTTATTCTGTATTCAGTAATTGCTTCCATTTCAGGCTCGTTTTTCTCAGGCTGTATAAGGGAATCTAATCAAGTTTAAGAATTGAATTGTGTGCTATGTCTTCAAAGCTTAAAATAATCACTTTCGTGTTCTTTTCATTAGAAAATCTGGATATTTTTATTAATTTTCCCCCAATTTTTATGTTTCCTCTAACCTTTGCAAGACCACTGTATAGGACTGTACGTTCAGCTGTGGATTTTAATATAAAAATGTACGAAAGTAGGGTTATTCTAATGTCCTCTTTCACCTAATAGCAATTGCTTTATGTAACATATGAAAAGGAAAAGTAACATTTCTAAATAATATTTTTAATTATCTGAAATGTTCAATTGTCCAAAAATAAAAGAGAAACAGTCACTCTGAAAGCAGGCTTGCTTTTTTTGTACATATATATTTATTTTATATATTTATGTAATAAAATGTGATGCTTTAATATATGTGTATACATTGTGGAGTCACAAAATCAAGCTAATTAAAATATTCACCACCTTACATAATTATCTATTTTTGATAACATTTAAAATCTACTTTCTTCACAATTTTTAAGTATACAGTACATTATTATGTACTATGGTAATCAAGTTGTACAACAGATTTCTAGAAGCAATTCCTTCTAACTGAAACTTTGTACTCTTTCACCAACATCTGACCAACCAACCCCTCGAGCCCCCAGCCCCTGGTAACCACAATACTACTCTCTTCTTCTATGAGTTTGACTATTTTAAATTCCACATAAATGTGAGATATGGGGTATTTTTCTTCTGTGCCTGGCTTATTTTACTTAGCATCATGTCCTTCAGATTTATCTGTGTCATTAAAAATGACAGGATTTCCTTTTTTTAAGGCTGAATAATATTTCACATATATATATATTATTACATTTTAGGTTCTGGGGTACATGTAAAGAACATGCAGGATTGTTGCATAGGTACATACATGGCAATGTGGTTTGCCGCCTCCATCCCCATCACCTATATCTGGCATTTCTCCCCATGTTATCCCTTCCCAACATATTTCATTGAGTACATATATCACATTTTCTTTATTCATTTGTGTGTTTATGGACACACATTTATTTCATATCATTGTGGTCATGAATATTGCCACTATGAACATGGGAATACAGATATATCTTCAGCATACTGATTTCATTCTCTTTGGATTTATATACGTAAGGGGACTTGCTGTATCATACGGTAGTTCTATATTTAATTTTTAGAGGAATCTCCACACCATTTGCCATAATAGCTACACTAATTTATATTTCCACCATCAGTGGGCAAGGGTTCCATCTTCTCTGTGTTCTTGCGAGCACTTGTTATCTTTCATTTTTTGATAATAGCTATTCTAATAGTTGAGAGATAATATCTCATAGTGTTTTTAATTTGTGAATAATAATTTCTCTATATAATTAGTGAAGTTGAGCATTTTTTCATATACCTTTTGGTCATTTCAATATTTCAATGTCTTTTTTTTTGAGATAGGTCTATGCAGGTCCTTAATCCAATTCTTTTTTTTTTTTTGAAATGGAGTCTTGCTCTGTCACCCAGGCTGGAGTACAGTGGTACAATCTCAGCTCATGGCAACCTCAACCTCCTGGGTTCAAGCAATTCTCCTGCCTCTAAGTAGCTGGGATTAAAGGCATGCATCATCACACCCACCTAATTTTTGTTTGTTTGTATTTTTAGTAGAGATGGATTTCAACCATGTTAGCCAAGCTGGTCTCAAACTCCTGACCTCAAGTGAGCCACCCAGCTTGGCCTCCCAAAGCGCTGGGATTACAGGTGTGAGCTACCAAGCCCAGCCCCTTAGTCCATTTTTTAATTAACTTATTTGTTTTCTTGCTGCTGAGTATTTTTGTTTTGTTTTATTTTAGTTTCTTATGTATTTTGCACTTGATCTTAGCCAAAAAAAAAAAAAAGAGCATTGACTTTCTGATATATTTTGGATTTAAACATCTTAGGTTTGCCAATATTATCTCTCATTTGCTTAGGTTGTCTCTTCACTCTGTTGATTGTTTTCCTTGCTGTGTTGATTGGTTTTTGTTTGATACAGTCCCATTTATGTTTGCTTTCCTTGCCTATGCTTTTGAGATCATAGACAACAAATCATTGCCAAGACCAGATTGTGGTAAGTTTGTTGTTGTTTTTTTTTCACTGTTCACGCCTATATTTCAAGTTTGGAAATGCATATTTGCAAGCAGCAATACAAAAGTATTCATGAAGAATGTATAATCTCTGAAAATTATGAAAACATCCCTGCTACCAATACATTTCTAAATACAAAACTGACTACCATATTTGTTACTTCTGTGTAGCGAGAGACGTTCATTTTAAAAAACAGATACAATTCAGTCTTTAGGTGTGAATGATATGAATGACAGTCTGTCTTTTTTTGTTTTTTAATTTCTTAGTCGTTTGGAATCCTTAAGCATGCAAAAGCTTTGAACAGAAGGGTTCACAAAGGAACCAGGGTTGTCTTATGGCATCCAGTTAAGCCAGAGCTGGGAGTGACTCTGCGTCATCCACATCAGGAGCAGAAGCACTTGACTTGTCGGTCCTGTTGTCACAGTTTGGGCGCCCGCCACGCCCACGTCCACCTCGTCCTCCCCTGCCACCACGTCCTGGGCGGCCAAGGTCTCCAAAATTGATCTCTAGCTGAGATGTTATTATCATTTGCTGTCTTCTGGAAATGATGGTCCATAACCGAATCTTCAGCATGAGCCTCTTCACTCTGATTTATGAAGAACAAATCACTTCTTCCACTGCCCGTCTGAACCTTCATTTGGTTTTCGGATATTAAATTCTACTTTTGCCCGGTCCTTATTTTGAATAGCCTTCCACTCATCCAAAGTCATCTCTTTGGACCCTCCTCTTTTACCTCTTCAACGTCATTCTCCTTATTTTCATTGTCTGCCACTGGATGATGTTGTTCACCTTCAGGTGTTTCCTCAGTCACATTTGATTGATCCAAGTCAGTTAATTCGTCTTTGACAGTTTCCCAGTTGTGAGGTCCGCTACCTCCACGTTTGTCCTCGTGCTTCAGGCCAGATGTATCACTTCCACTATGCCTATCAAATTCACGTTTGCCACGAGAATCAAATCCATGTCGTCTGCCCATTCCACGTCCACGGCCCCGTCCATCTCTTCCAAGACCACCACGACCTCGAATAGGTCGGTCAATAATTGGTCTATCAACTGAAAATTCACCCCCTTCACCCTTTTCTTCAAGTGGCTTTTCAAATCGTTGTTCACGAGGTGGTTGCCTTTCTGGTCTTCTATCAGTTACTTTCCCTTCACCCTAAAGTTGTGGATCAGGTCTTCTTCCATCTCGTCTTATTCCTTCTTTCTTAAGCGCAACGGGCGGCTGCGTCTCCTCTTTCTTGTCAACCATGCCAGCGCTGGGGGGCAGCGGGTCCTTGCCGTCTTTCTGGGACTCCTTGCGCAGCTGCTTGCCTGCCGCATTGGAGTTGGTCTGCGCCGCGGCCTGAGCTGCGCTCTTGGCCCCAGGGTCCCCAACGCCGCCCCTGCCGGCTTCTTTTTTTCTTGTTCTCCGCTGCCTTCAACACTTCGAAGGGGTCCGATTCGTCGTCAAATAACTGGTCCAATCGGTTGGTGACCCTTTCCTCCAGGGATTGCAGCGGGCCACGCCGAGCCAGAGCCAAGAGTCTCTGGTAAGTTTTAAATGTTCTAAATTTTCTATTCTATTCCTCCATTATTTTGCAAAGCCCCTTCTAAGATTCTCAGAGAAGTCAATATAAACAAATTTTATGGATACAACTCATAAATTATAGTTTAAAAGAGATTCTAGAGTTCATTTAGTTTACTCCTTGTTGTTTAAGAGAAATTAAGTGTAGGGAAGTGGTAGCTCAGTTTGTCAAGAGAATACCTAAGACTGTGGCCTTAGACAGGCATAGATACCAACACCATGTTTGCTACTCAGAGACTATGTGACTTGGAACAAATCACCTAGCTCATCAGAGTTTCAGTTTCATTACATGTTACATGGAGATTATAACATTATAACATCTTCTTGGAAATGCAATTTTGAAAATTAAATTAGTAAGCATAAATTCCAGGAGCCTCAACTGTAAACGATATTCCTTAAGGACATATAGCTAGATATTTTCAGATATGCAAAATCAGAAATTTCTAACTTCCAGTACAGTTACCATTCCCCATGTTCACCTCCGCTTCAAGAAGTGTAAAATCTACTGGTAATACAGGAGTGTCATACAGAGTGTTTACATTACAATGTACACTGATGATACAGAATAAATCCACAGATCAAAAAGAGATTGGCCATTTTATGTCAAAAGAAGTAGAGACGAGAGAAACAATATACTATAGGAATCCCGGATATCTGAAGCGGATTGGAAGCAGCTACATTTAGATTATCTCTCTGTGTCTCTGTCTCTGTCTCTCTCTCTTCTCTCTCTACCTCCAGAACATAGTAAGCAAGATATATTAATCAAAATGTGTTATTGCAGCATATCAGACTTGGATAAAAAGAAACTAAATGAAAACCAAAAAGGGGAAAATTCAGAGTCTCTTTCTCTCATTCACTCACCCTTCTAGAGTGTTTTACCAAAGCAGAATGTTCTGACATCTCAGTAATGACTGTAATATCCTGTTAAAGCAAACACTTCTCAGACCTGATTCTGCTGCAGACCTAAAATGAGGTGTTTCTTAGTGATAAGTGAATTTCTATTGAAGAACATTTGAAAGAGAGATTCACAATTTTCTTTTACTATTTTCTATGCAAAAAAAAAAAAAAATACCCTATCCAATCAGACATTGGAATGTGCTTTTCACCGCTCTAACACTGTACTACCAGTCTACGTTGTGAGGCTCTATTTATAGGAATAGTTAGTATTTATTAAGCACTCACTCTATGCCAAGCTCTCTGCTAGGGGCTTTATATGTGTTATCTAGTGCAATCCTCAAAGCACAAGAGTTAAGCATCAGGATGCTTATTTTTTAAAGAGACGACAGTTTTATAAAGATGATTTATTCATTAATTAATTAATTTTTCAGATTTTATTATCGGTTTAGTGGGAACATGTGCAGGACTGTTACACAGGTATATTGTATGCTGCTGAGTTTTGGAGTATGAATGAATCTCGTCTCCCAGGTAATGACCATAGTATCCAACAGGTAGTTTTTCAGCCCCTTGCCTCCTTCTTTCCTTCCTCTTGTATTCCCCCAGTGTCTATTGTTCTCATCTTTATGCCCACGTGTACTTAATGTTTAGTTCCCAGTTATAAATGAGAACATGTAGTATTTGGTTATCTGTTTCTGTATTAGTTCACTTAGGAAAATGGCCTCCACCTGCATCCATGTTGCTGCAAAGAATATGATTTTATTCTTTTCATGGTTCCATAGTACTGGATAAAGAAAATGTCACACAATCCAGAGTTGATTGGACCACATTTTCTTTAACCAATCCAGAGCTGACTGGCATCTAGCAAATGTCTTTGCTATTGTACTAGCACTGTGATAAACATGGATACATGTGTCTTATTGGTAGAATGATCAAATTCACAGATTGGTTTCCTTTGGGTATATACCTGGTAATGGAATTGCTGGATCCAATGACAGTTTAACTCTTAGTTCTCTGAAAAATCTCCAAACTGCTCTCCCCAGTGGCTGAACTAATTTACATTCCCACTATCAGTGTATAAGTATCCCCCCTTCTCCACAGCCTTGCCAGTATCTGTTTATTTTGGAAATTTTAGCAAAACCCATTCTGAGTGGTGTAAATGGTATCTCATTGTGGTTTTGATTTGCATTTATCTGATGACTAGTGATTATGAGCACTTTTTAAATGTATTTGTTGGCTGCTTGTATGTTTTGTTTTGAGAAGTGTGTGTTCATGTTTTTTTGCCACTTTTTAATGGGGTATTTGTTTCTTGCTTGTTGATTTATTTAAGTTCCTTATAGATTCTGGATATTAGGCCTTTGTCAGATGCATAGTTCATGAATATTTTTTCCTGCTTTGTATGTTGTTTGTTGACTCCCTTTATAGTTTCTCTTGCTGTGCAGAAACTTTTTAATTAGGTCCCATTTGTCAATGTGTTGTTGTTGCAGTTGCTTTTGAGGATTTAGCCATAAATTCTTCTCCAAGGCCAATATTGAGAAGGAGTTTTTCTAAGTTTTCTTCTAGAGTCATTTATTTTTTTAATATAACTTTTATTTTAAGTTCAAGGGTACATGTGCTGGCTTGTTATATAGGTAAACTTGTATCATGGGGGTTTGTTGTACAGATTATTTTGCCACCCAAGTATTAAGTCTTGTACTCATTAGTTATTTTTCCTGTCTAACATTTGCCTTTAATCTGACTTCAGTTAGTTTTTGTATAGGATGAACAGTTGGGATCCAGTTTCTTTCTTCTGCATATGGATAGCCAGTCAGCCTAGCACCATTTACTGAATGAGGAATTTTTTCCCCATTGTTTATTTTTGTTGACTTGTCAAAGATCAGATTGTTTTAGGTGTGCAGTTTATTTCTGGCTTCTCTATTCTGTTCCATTGGTCTACCTGTCTAGTTTTATAATAGTGCTACACTGTTTTGGTTACAGCAATCTTACAGTATGGTTTCAAGTCGGGTAACATGAAGCCTCTGACTTTGTTCTTTTTGCTCAGGATTGCTTTGGCTATTAGGACTCTTTTTATTCCATAAAAATTTTAGAATCATTTTTTTTTCTAAATCAGTGAAAAAATGACATTGGTAGTTTGATAGGAATAGCACTGAATCTGTAAATTGCTTTGGGCAGTATGGCCATTTTCATGATATTTATTCTTCCTATCCATGAGCATAAAATACCTAGGAATATAGCTAAGCAAGGAGGTGAAAAATTTCTACAATGAGAATTACAAAACACTGCTAAAAGAAATCAGAGATGACACAACAAATAGAGGTGACAGTTTTAAGGAGCTCTAATATCTAAATATGGTTGATAGAGAGTGTAAGGAGCTAACCTAGGGTATAAGTTGAACTTCAACATCAAGGTCTATCTATGGAGATTAACCTCCTGAGAAAATGTTATGATGAAGTTAATGCATATAAGCTGCCAAGCATTGGAATAGTAAGTTCAAAGATATTTCTCATTTGTGTATAAATTTCATTTAGTGGGGGTCTACACTCCATGAAAATTTGTGAACTGAATTAGACCTAGTGATTACAGAAACCACAGTCCTCATTGCCTACCAATATGTTTGGTTAGACTATATTCACAGAGATAATTTAATTGCAAGTGAATGTAACTTAGTTGTTTTCTAATCTGAAATCATTTTTAAAATATTTTTAAAATATTCATACATATACACATACTTAATTTTTATGAGGGCATAAAAATAACAACACATATCTTGGATATTTTATCATGCTTTAAAAAAAATTTGTACTTCACTCTACATTTTCTCTTTTCCCTGAATCTACATTAGCTCACCCGTATCCTAAATTTCATAATTCCTATATATCATTTATTTCTGCTTTCTTTCCCATAGAATACATATATGTATAACATATATTTATATGTGTATATACACACACACTATGTCTTAGTGTGTTCAAGCTGCTATAACAAAAATAATGTAAACTGAGTAGGCTATAAACACCAGAAATTTATTTCTCACAATTGTGGGATCTGAGAAGTCCAAATCTGAAGTATATATGATATCTGGTAACGGCTCTCTTTCCAGCTCATAAATGATGCCTTTTAGCTGTGTTCTCACATATGGAGGGGGGGTGAGAAGTCACTCTCAGGCCTCTTTTATAAGGACACTAATATCATTCATGAGCACCCCTAATTATTTCCCAAATACCTCACCTCCTAGTACTATCACCTTGCAGGTAAGATTTCAACATAAATTTTGGGGGAGACATAAACATTCAGATCATAATACAGCACAGACACACACACACACACACACACACACACACACACAATACCTAGCCCAGTTGCATTTTATGAACAAGATACTAGAGAGAGAGAATCTTTGTAATTTGCAAGTGCTTTTGGTCTCACATGTTATTTAATAATTTTGGAATTATTTTTTGAATGCAGCATATTTTTCTAAAGAAATACCCATTTATGTTAGTATATTTACTAAGCAAATCACATATTCCTCACTATAAGAGAAAAATCAAGATGATTATGTATTAAATTCTCACATACATAATGGAGTCTGCTTTTGAACCTGACTAGATTCTACTGATCAATTTGTCTATTACTAGTTTACATCAATGCCACATTAATTCTGTTAATGTAGCTTTATATTGCATTCTAATATCTAGTTGTAGTTTTTATACGTTGTAACTTTTTTCTGTCTCATACTTTTCCTATCACATATTAGTTATTGGTTTTTCTTATAAAATTTAAAATAAATTTTGCAGTCAAGAGGTTATTTTATTTTTGTATTTACTGCAATCAATGTTGCAATAATTGTGGTCATGATACTTTGGTCTAGTTTCTGATTTTAATTTAAATGCAGTTAGAGTTACTGATTTGGGAGAATATTTGCCACTACTGTTGGTAAACAATCTTTCTTACAGTTAAGTGGGTCTCTACTTTTCTGTATTACTTAGAATTTTTAAAATTAGAAGTATATTTCTAAATTTTATCAAATGCCCTTTCAACCTTTATATCTTTAATCTTGTGATTTTTCTTTGTGTTGCAAATGTCTTTGGGTGTCTTATTTTCTTAATAAGTCATCTAATGATAGATCAAATAAAATTTTATTTTTAACTAAGGAAATAAATGATAGTGTTTTAAAGTCATTAAATAACTTTTTATGAAGTGTAAACCTATCCACTTTTGCAATAAAGAACCAAGACAATTTGGACCATGGCACTTTCATATATGGAAAATAATACTGATATAAGTAGATAATTGGCTGGGCCTTTTGCTTCATTTCTGTTTCAAAAGGAATTAGTCACTCTTCCATCCCTCTTTTTTCTTATTTTTATCATAGCTTAAGTACAATATAAAGTATATGTTAGTATATTTGCATCTCACAGTAAATTATATATTCCTAGGGGCAAAGTTCTCTCTATTTTTTTTTCCTGTACATATTAGTGCTTAGCACCCTGCCCCAGGACATAATAGTTGTTCAACAAACAGTTGTTGAATAATAGAGCTGTTTATTTATCTCTTGTCTTTAGAATGCCAGAATGAGAAGAAAATGTTGAATAAACATAGGTATGTATTTTGATGGCTGTCTTCTTAAAAGTTAAGTCTTTTCTAAGGGAGTTTAAAAGTTAACTCACTTTCTAAGGAATTAGGAATGTTGTTCTGCTGACAAGGAAAATTTGCTGTGATTCTGGCTGAGCCATAATGAATTCTGTACCATCTGTTAAGGATTAACAAGAAATAGAAAAGCAATGGATGGTAAGTGTACTTAGATCAAATATCTAATCAATAAGCATCTTCAATCTACTTGAAATGTCTGTAAAGTTTTAACTGCTGCTTTATCTTTAGTATCGTAGAAATGAACCAAAACTTCGGCAACCTCTCCCAATTAAGTAGTACTCAAAGTATACTCACCAGACAAACTGGGCTTTAGGACAAAAATTCTTATAGAAAGTTAAGATTGTATGAGCCAAATAACAGAAAAGCTAGTACATTTACCTGATATAAACAGTCAAGCTGGTAGTTTAGTGTTGACCGCTTAAATCTTTTTATGGATTGTCAGTGTATATTTTGTGTAGAAATGGAATAAGAACATGTAGAACTCAGATCTTTCCCAGGGATTTACTTCAATCCTTTACAGCATTTAAAAAAAAAAAAAAACTATTCTATAAATGCAGCCAGTACAATGTAAAATAAATTTGCTTATTTCAACCTGTAAATACTCAGGATTGACTACACTGAAACAATGGAAATTATATTTTTTGATTGCATACTTCCTAAAAGTGATAGGTCTCTTAAAGAGGTATATTAAGTTAAAATGAGGTCATCAAGATAGGCCCTAATCCAATTTCACTGGTGTCCTGATAAGAAGAGGAAATCTGAACACATTGACACCTGGAATGAGCACTCATAGTGGAAAGACCATGTTACACAGTGAGAAGGCAGCCATGCACAAGCCAAGAAGGGGGCCTCAGAAGAAACAAGTTTGCTGACATCTTGATCTTGGACTTCTGGTGTCCAGAACTGTAAGAAAATTAATTTCTTTTGTTTAAACCAGTCAGTCTGTGGCATTTTATCATGGCAGCCCTGGCAAACTAATATACCTTACATAGCAAAAAGCATTCTGCAGAGGAATAATCCACCAGTCTAACCTCTCCATCCAAGTTAAATTAAGGATCTTAAAATTGGGAAATTATCTGAATTATCTGGTGGATCCTAAATGCCGTCACATACATCCCTGTAAGAAGCTTACAGAGGGATATTTGAATACAGAAAGGACAGAAGCTGAAGTGAAGATGGAAGAAGAGATTGAAGTGATGCAGGTACAAGCCAAGAAAAGGAGGGACAAGCATATGATTCTCCCTGGGAGCCTCCAGAAGAAAGCCCTCCTAACATATTAATTTTAGTCCTACAAGACTCATTTGATTGTGACCTCCAGAACTGTGAGAGAAGAAACACGTGTTGTTTCAACTACCAAAAAATAAAATAAAAAAAAATTTGTTGTAAATATTCCTTCAGAGTCATCTGTGAAAATCACAAATTTAAATATTAATAAAATCATAAAAATATGTTTTCTTCTTTTACTCTCGCCTGAATATTTTACCTGCTTAGCAAAATGCACTCCCCCTACCCCTACCCCCACCCCAGCAATATATCCCAGTGGCTATGCCCATGGAATCCTTTGGCAAAATACACACACACACACAAACACGCATGCACGCACACACACGCACACAGATCACACACCCCTTGTATTCTATACTAAGGACAAAGTATTTCTGTTCTGTTTTTGATATATCTTCGAGACAGTGTAAAGACAGTAAGTATTCCTAGTTTTTCTGAAGATATCATAAAACAAAAAGTTTAATTGCCTAAACAGACACTGGTATTTCTAAATCATAGCCTTTCCCTGAACACCCACCACACCACAGCTATCTTCTCTCCAAACTAGCAATTACTGATCCATTCAATAATTATTTTTGAATACCTATTACATGTCAGGAACTAGAGAGAGTGATAGAACAATTTTAATCCTCACAGTTTACAAAAGCTCTTTGAATATTTAAATTTATATATAAATATATTTATAAATATTATATATGATATATAAAAATATATTTATAAGTTTACAATATATAAATTTAAATTATGTTAATTTAAATATATATTTATATATAATAAATATATTATTTATGTATGAGATATATAAATTTATATATATATAATATAGCAATACTCTAAGATAAAAATTTGTGTGCACAATGGCAGTAACCAGTTATGGTGACAGGGACAAAATGTAGACGGTGTTGCAGCACTGGAAGCAAGAAGCAGGTAAAAGGGCCCAAAATTACTTTAAAAGGGAAATTGAAAAGGTGACATGTTTATTTTGAGGACTTACTTATTAAGTTTTATTGCAGTTGCTGTTTGAAATGCCTAAACCTTCCAGTATTTGAGGCAATTGAGAGAGAAGTGATCTTTGAGCAGGCTGGCACAAAGTTGATGCTTGGTCTCAGGGTGAATTAAAAGTTCTATTGATGATAAGCCATTTCAAATCAAAGAAAGAAAAAGAGAAATCAAATTCAGACATTTCTCTAATTAACCTTGCCTACACTTCTGATATCTTGGATTCATGGCAAGTGTCCTGCCTTTTGAAGATTCCAACATTTGTTATATCATTTTTTCTGCTAACAAGAGAGTTTGGATGCATAGATTGTATGTAATTTTTCTACTACAGGTAGACAGTTCAGATACCAGTGTGTCCCATGCAGCTAAACACATAATTTATTTTCTGAATAGATAAAAGATGATTTGCTAATAGCATTAGGTAGCTCAGTAAGAAAAGAAGTTATATAATGACAGATCTACTGCAAGCTCGGAAGTAGCGTCCAGCAAATAAATCTATCAAAGGCTTATCTAGCAGTGGTAGAAGAAGTAACTGAGATTTGTTTTTACCCATCTGACTTCTAATGAAGCTGTGTTTTATTTTAAAACTCACTTGCTTACATGGGAAATAGAAAATGAAATACATTATGAATTTGATATTTTGTTTATCACTGATGTAATATAACTATATTCTCAGTCTGCTGGAGTAGGACCATAGCAGTTATTATTTAAAATATCCCTTAATGTAGGTCTCCTCATTTCAGATATTAGCTTAAATCTCAAGCTTAGCAAATCATATCTTTGTTCTTTGCAAATATTCTATTGCATTCCAAGCACGGCTGGGGATCGTTTTACTAAGACTTGGTATTAGAAAAATGAAGAATCAGATTGCATCCTTTAAACAAAATTGGGTGTAAAAAACACATGAAAGAAAATCATGTAATACTTTCTATTTCTACCAAAAATCTAATGAACGTACAGCTACTGAGCCTGCACTATTTGAAAGGCCAGAAGCTATTGGTGACACATAGGTGAATCAGGCACATTCCAACCTTGAAGCTGCTTATGACTCAATTATGGAAATTAGACACAAACACATGAAAAGTCAAATTATAATTTAGTAGAATTAGTATTAGAAACCAATACCTGATTGATTACCAAATAAATTAAACTATCAACTACTTTTTGTGGTCTCACTACCATTAAAATAGTTCTATTGAACTTTCTCCTTTTAGGTATTTACCTATAAAGTTTACAAAGGAAAGCATTGCTAATTCTAGGAGAATGTCATTTTTGTGATTCTCTCAAAGCACTGAGCACAGATAGAAAATGACTTATTTTCACTACCAACAGCTGCTGAAGCTCTTGCTGTAGTCCCTGGTTGCGCATCTCCTTCCAACAGCAATTATAGTATGTCTTCTTTTATTGTAGCAGGTGCTGAAGCATGTAGGGTAATTTGGTATTGTGACAGAGCTGATCCAATTTGCTGGCATGGTAAGTTTGTTTTCTTCATTCTTTGAGTCAACTAACTTGTTAGGGGCCTCTGAGGAGCAGCTAAAGAAGCAATGATCCTCTTGAAAATGTCTGCTATGATGAGCATTCACTGGGGACCTGAGACTACCTTATAAAATACTATCTATAAAGTGTCCTCCATATGGAGGAAGGAAAGGGGTAGAAAAGAAAGCCTCCATTAACATTATCTTCAGACACGTGTTATAGAGAAGGTGCTGGGCTCCCCCTTCTTCTTCCTAAGTGAACTCTAATTCAGAAAACATGCCCTGATATATATCCTCTTTTAGTTCAAGGAGTTATAGCACAAATCTCTATATAAAACAGTCACAAACTTACTAATGAATTGTATTTTTCTGAATTTCTTTGTATGCTTTGGCACTCTCTATAATATCACAGGCATCACAAGATAATTATTTTCAACTTTAGCTGTGATAGATCTAATGCTGCTTTTCATAGTTACTGAATGTCTGACTTTGGCTTTACAATCTGTCCAGAGTTAATATTTTCTTTAGACTATTAAGTATCTCATCAGGAGGATATCTCTGAGAAACTCATATAAAAAATATAAAAAGAGTAATGTTTGCCTATCTATCTATTCTTTCTTCATTCAGTTATTTCTAGATATTTTTTTGTGTGCACTTGCTATGTTACAGAAGCCTGTTAGGTGCTTAACACAGTAGATACAAATGATCTTATACATACCATCATATACATTAAATATTTGAAGGAAATTTTGTGTGGTTATATTAAACAAGCAAATACAGTCAAAGCATCATATTTTAACAGTGAGGTGATGGCAAAGTACAGAGAGGGATAGAAACATAAAGCATGGAGATTTTCTATAGATTAAAAATTAGATAGAACGCCATTTTTAGAGTTTCAGAGTTTGGTTCACATTTGCCAAATCTGAATTCAGGCTGACTACTAGAACAAAAAAGAATGTCAGTGGGACTCTTTGACCTTGAGAAAAACATGTGCCTTTCCAGAGTAAGGTTCATTAATTATGAAGAGCCCTGCCATAGCATTTAGTGAATGAACAATAATGAAAATTGAAAGTAAGTACTGAACAAGTTGTTAAAGCTATCACAAAAAATTTCTCCCAAGTACAAACACATTTCAAAGGAGAAGACTGGACTTTTCAGACGAGTGATACAAATCTGTCTTAGTGAGTCACATATTATCATGGACAGTTACCTGATTTTCAGTTTCTGTTAGACTTTCCAATCATGTAAACAAGTACATAAAATTACATAGGATTTATTTGAGTGTTTTCTTATGAAAGAAGAATACAAATCTAAGAAAGAAGGCTTGGAGAGTAAGAAGCAGTTATGGTAACCCAGAAGAATAATGAAAAGATGCTGCAAATTTCCTAGCACTAATCATTAAAAAAGCCCAATTCACTCTCAGAAGTATACATCTTTGCACAATAAATTAAATTGTCAGCCATTCTTGCATACCACAAAGTCTACTGAATACTTTGAGTCACAGACTAGATTTTGCTTCAGAAACTTGTTTATTCAGATTCATATCAAGACCAAAACTTCAGTCTTTATTCATCCAATGTTCTTATCCTCCCCCAGGTAAAGAAAAGAAGGCTGTAGCAATAGAAGGGAGGCAAGGTATAAATATTTTTTCATTATTTATTTACCTTCATTATTTACCTCCACCCTATGTAGCTATAGTTCGTTTGATAGATGTAGGCTTTCTCTTCAATGAAAGATAGCCTGCTTTTGCAGCTGCACAGTTTTTTCAGCCTTATTATTTCTTGTAGAAGTTTGAGAATCCGAAGACTGTTGTTTTGTGTTGACTCTTATTTTGGGTACAATCTGACTGTGTTTTGATCAATATAATTTTCATTGAAATTGTGTGGGTCTCCCTATAATCGTATAGGAATTCACTATATCAGACAAAAGCCACACAAACAAATCATTCTGTGATAAGCCCTAACTTACCTCGGGGTTCTGCCAAGAGTGCTTAGCAGCAACTTGTAAGCTTACTAGCATCTGCTGTTTCACTGAATTATTCTCTGAGGCACTAGATTTCATGGATCTGAATCTAAGAGATGATTCTACAGCCGCATCCTGAGCTTCATAGTTAGATCATGTTTTTCGGGAAACAAGATCACGTGGAATCCATTTCCAATCCCAAACAATTTTAGGATTGTTCCCAAACAGGAGAGGCTGGAAATTCTAAAAATTAGCAATTACTGGCTCTCTTTAGTTTAGGAGCCATTCCTGTAGCTTATTTTTCTCCTCCCACACTTTAGTACAAGCAGCAGGAAGACAGAAGAAGGTATTTTTTTTTTTTTTTTTTGTTTTTTTTTACTTTAAGTTCTGGGATACATGTGCAGAACATGTAGGTTTGTTACATAAGTATACATGTGCCACGGTAGTTTGCTGCACCTATCAACCCATCATCTAGGTTTTAAGCCCCACATCACTGGTCATTAGAGAAATGCAAATCAAAACCACAGTGGAAAAAAAGGTTGTGTTTGTTTGTTTGAGACAGAGTCCGCTCTGTCACCTGTCACCCAGACTGGAATACAGTGGTGCAATCTCAGCTCACTGCAACCTCTGCCTCCCTGGTTCCAGTGATTCTTGCTTTAGCTTCCTGAGTAGCTGGGATTACAGGCGCATGCCATCACGCCCTGCAAATTTTTATTTTAGTGGAGATGGGGTTTCACCATCTTGGTCAGACTGGTCTCAAACTCCTGACCTCATGATCCACCTATCTCAGCTTCCCAAAGTGCTGGGATTACAGGCATGAGCCACCACACCCGGCCAGAAGAAGGTATCTTTAAAAGTTCCTGGAAATCAATTTAGCTTGATTACTCAATCTTTTAGGTACATTTTTTTTTATTTTCCACATTCCCACAGATGACATAGTTGCTATACTTTCTGTCATCAAAGATTCCCTGTTGGGCACGGTGGCTCACACATGTAATCCCAGCACTTTGGGAGGCCAAGGCAGGTGGATCACTTGAAGGCAGGAGTTTGAAACCAGCCTGGCCAACATGGTGAAACCTCATAGCAAAAATTAGCCAGGGGTGAAACCCCATCTCTACTAAAGATACAAAAATTAGCCAGAGGTGGTGGCACATGCATGTAGTCCCAGCTACTTGGGAGGCTGAGGGATGAGAGCTGAGAATTGCTTAAATCTGTGAAGCAGAGGCTGCAGTTAGCCGAGATCACACCACTGCCCTGCAGCCTGGGTGACAGAGTGAGACTGTGTCTCCAAAAAAAAAAAAAAGTTCCCTATCTTCCAGTTCCAGTAACATTTTTCTTACTTTTCAAGTTCCGTCATTCTTCTAACAGTCTGTTCATGGCACTTCAGGTTTTCACTAATACTCCCACTTCTGCTCACCCATAAGTTATAAAGCCTCTCTCACATTGTCAGATATTTATTTGGCAGCATTCCTACTTCCAGATACAAAATTGTTATTAGTGATCTATTGCTATGTTACAAATTATCCCTAAACTTAGCAGCTTAAAAAAGCAATAGATACTTATTATCTCACAACATTTCCCTGGGCCAGGAATTCAGGAGCATCTTAGCTAGGTCCTTCTGACTTGAGTCTCTCACATTAAGTTGCTGTCAAAATGTCAAGTATGCCTTTGGTCACCTAAAAGACTAATGGGGTCAGCAGATTCATTTCTAAAATAACTATCACATGACTGGCAAGCTGATCCTGGCTGTGACAAGAGGCCTCAATTCCTCACTCTGGGGGATCTTTCTATAGGGCCTCTTAAGTGTTCTTTTGACAAATGTTCCAAGAGAGAGCAGAGCAGAAGCAGTGATGTATTTTAAGACCTAACATCAGAATTCACACCTCGTCATTACCACGATATCCAACTGTTACACTAGCCAGGAGTACTTAATGTGGGAGGAGCCTACACAATGGTATAAATACCACTGTGCAAGAGTCTTTGGAGGCCACTTTGGAGGCTTCCTACAACAAACACTTAGCTTAGTACTACAAGCTGCCTTCAAACTCTGGGAACCTGGCAAATACTTAAGCTTAACTCTTTCTGTCAGGAGACACTTTCCAGCGTTATTTAAAGAGAGCTATCTCCCACCCACCCCACCCACCCGTACCCACCCACCCCTACCCACCTCCCCTCAGCCTCCGTTCCCCACAAGTCACCCACTCCTACCACCCTGCAACCCCAATCGTCACGGATGTTTAGGTCTTTTATATCCCTTTGGATTCATCTCTATGCTGGAAATTCAGCAACTACTGTATAGCCCCAAAGCAATTTAGCTGTATCTTCAGGGTTCATCTGAAAGATGAAGATCTTTTTCCTCCCAGACAGCATTTTTGTAAAGGAACTAAAATAGTCCCACTTTAGCTCATCTCCATACCTTGGTCCATATTTTTGCTCTGATGAACTCTGGAAGTGCCACTCTATGCCAACACAGCCTCTCCATCTGTCGACATCTAAAAAATCCAAGTAATTCTCTTTGGCTTTCTCGTGTAGGACTGAGATACCAGTTTATAGGTTTGCCTTAGCAATAGGTGAAAAATATCACTGTCTAGCAGTCCTGACGAAGGTTCTTTCTTGTGAATCAAGGAATATAAAAAAAGCTTCTGTTCCCAACCCCTGGGGAGAAAGGATTCTTTCATTGGAAAATCAGACTCCAGGCTTGCCCCCAAATAACAATTTGCTTCAAAGACCTATTTTCCATTTATTCCAAACGTTATTTATACCTTACCTATTAAAGCTATGACCCAGTGATATATTACAAAGCAATATTAAATGTTTCTCTTCTACATTGAGACAGATTCCCTCTAAAATGTAAAATATCATTTAAATATTGTTTCCTTTTGGTATTTTCACATCTGTTGCCTCACTCTTCCTACATAACACTTTTTTTCTAATTTTAAAGACTTATTCATTCATAAATCTGTTAATTAATGTTCTTTAAGTTTTAAGAAATAGAGAAATACTCAGTTTATTTCAGGTCACATAAAAATACACAAGGATAGTAATAATATATATGCCCCAAGCTGGTCAAGCTGCTGCACACGGGCATTATAAGGCTTGAAATGATGACTGCTTCTCTTCTTTCCATGATACAACATCAACTCTCCAGACCCAAGTACAGACCTGAAGACCAGGTTATCATGTCCTTCAATATGACGTGGATATTTGATGCTGTCTATGTTATGCTGAAAAGTCCATCTTCTGTTTCGTCTCTCTCTCTCTCTTTGTCCCCCACCCCCCATCTCAGTGTGTGCACCCTGTTGCTGTTCACATTGCAGTTATTTCTTTTATTCATTGCTCTAGATTCTTCTTTCTATCTCTGTGTGTTTGTGTTCTTTAAGTTTATGTTCAAATTTTCCAAAGAAAGAGTACTCTTATTGGGAGTTCTCAAATCAGGATACCTATCTTGGGCTTCTGGTTTTAGTAATATACAGGTTAGATGATTCACTTTAGTTCATGAAACAATGCTGTGTTCAGGGAAGTAGGAACAGGTAACTCAAACATACCTTCTCCCCTGTGGCCACTGTCCTCATAGAGAAGTTGAATTTAACAGGCTCACTCAACAGTGGCCTCTGTCTCTGACTGCCCATAAGCCCACACTGCAATGTTTTAGAAACTAAAAATGTCTCAGTAGTATATCTAAGAGAATTTTATGTTGCAGGCCTGGAATAGGGCCTATAAAATTATAAATTTACACAAAAGTTTGGTGCAAAGCCACAGTTGAAAATCACTAAATTAGAACCCAATTGGCTCTTTCCACATGTATAAAAAATGTATGTTGAATCATTTTACACTGCCAGAAAAAACTAATTGATTTATATAGCTCTTTACAGAGCTATATAAAATAAAGCTTTCTTATTTATCTTTTTATCTTTTCTATTTATATATTTCATTTCTTTTTAGTTCAGGGTACACGTGCAGGATGTGGAGGTTTGTTACATAAATAAAGGTGTGCCTTGGTGGTTTGCAGCACCTATCAACCCCTCTCATAGGTATTAAGCCCAGCATACATTAGCTATTTTTCCTGATGCTCTCTTCCCACCACTGCCCTCCCCAACAGGCCCCAGCATGTGTTGCTCCCCTCCCTGTGTCCATGTGTTCTCAATGTTCAACTACCACTTATAAGTGAGAACATGTGGTGTGGTGCTTGGTTTTCTGTTCCAGAACTAGTTTGCTGAGGATAATGGCTTCCAATTCCATCCATGTCCCTGCAAAGGACACGATCTCATTCCTTTTTTATAGATGCATAGTATTTTGTGGTGTATTGTACCGCATTTTCTTTATAATTTTTGTTTCATTTTAAGAAATGAATTAATTTTAATTAAATAAAATGCAAGCCAAATTATCTGACCCCAAATAAAATTTAGTCGAGTAAAATCACATTGTAACATTATTTGTGAGGCTCTTCTCCAACTCCTTGGTTAAACAAAAAGCTAAATGAAAAGATTACATGCTTATTCACATTATATATAAATATCTAGTGTAATTTATGTTTTGTTTTTCAAAAAATGAAAATCTTACATTTATCATATTTCTTGGTGACTTGGGGTAGCTAGCAAAAACACTGAGATAAGAAGTAGAACCATATTATTTCATAAAGAAGAAAAGTGGTGTAGTCATGATTCATAAACTAAGAAGACATTTCAAAACACGCTATATCTCCATACTTATGAAGAAGTAAATTGTTTACAATTTTAAAAATAATCTAGGACTTTAGAAATTCTGGGTATTCTAGAGATGTTTGTGGCTAGTTATGTTTCTAATGCATTTTTCTAAAGCTTTCAAAATCAGGTATTCTGCTCCAGACAATGGCAGACTAGCTTTTAATCTGCTGTGGAGGTCCAATCTTCCCACTGAGAAAACTAGAAAAGATAAACAATTTGAATAAAATTAAATAAAGTTTTTCTTTGCAGATATCAAATATAATTTACAAAGTAATGATCCCGGAGGAAGGAAAACCAGAGAAATGGGCCCTACATTTTATTTTTAACAAATTATCACAAAGCCTGTCAGGAAAGTAAGAAAGTACATTTAGGACTCTTGGGGCTAGAGAAAAAAAAACGGAAGACCTACTAAAAAACAAAAATAGGATACTGGTAAATAATTTAATTGGAATCCCAAAAGCATTCAGCCTATGGTTAAGGATGAAATCAGAAATAGATTAGTCCTCAAAAAACTTAAGCCCCAATTTGAATTGTCTTGATCTCTGGATTTGTCCCTATTTAGCTACTTGTCATAAGCAAAGAACGCAAAGTAAATCTTCTTGTGCAAAGAAACAACACCCTAGGATTCAAACTATATTTACAAAATTTTGTATGCAACCTAGAAATCAATTTAAAAAAAAAAGAGAGAATCCAAGATGGCGGATTAGACACAACTCCAGCGCACAACACCCAGCGAGAGAGACGCAGAAACCCAGAGATCTCCTAGCTCCAGGAGGGGTGCTGCTTCACCCAGAAAGTGCATCTGACCAACGAGTCAGAGGCTCCACCTCTGGTGCTCCAGCCCAGATACAGCACTTCCCCCAAAGACTCAGCAATACAAAGAACAGGGGACCTTTGCCAGTCAAGCACTGGGAATTACAAGTGCGGAGTTGAATAAGAGTCCGGCCCCTCCCCTCCACCCTGAGAGAGAGGGAGCTGTAAGCGGGAGGAGCTGGGTGGGCCCTACCCCATGACCTGAGAGAGAAGGAGCTGTAAGCAGGAGACTGCTGGGTGCAGCTGGGTGGGTCCCTACCCTCCCCCACAAACCCCAGAGGGCTGAAGCTCTGACTCTAGTAGGTTGCGTAGCCAGTGCCACAGTCTGAGAGGAACCCTGAATGATCCAGCCCAGTGGAGGAAGGGCACAACCCACCACTAGAGGGGTGGGACTGGGCTACATGTTTTAACAAAAAACACAGGAAGCCTATGCAGCAACAGGATGGCGTTCTTGACAACCCAGCAGCACCTACAGGTCAGAGGGCCTGATCTCTCAGCATAAACAAAAAAGACAGAGGAAGCTTCCCTAGTAACCTGAAGGAGTCCCTAGAAACCCAGTAGCGCCCCCCACAGGCAGACTAAGCGACCTTATCAAGCAGCTCTCAGATACTACAGCCAGGTAAATCTACAAAGATGGGAAAAAACCAGTGCAAAAAAGGTGAAACCATCAAAGACCAGAACAATTCTTCTCCTTCAAGGGATCACAACTCCTCAACGACACAGGATCACAACTTGACTGAGAAGGAGTGTGAAGAATTGACGGAAACAGGATTCAGAAGGTGGATAATAACAAACTTTTCAGAGCTAAAGGAACACGTTCTAACTCAATGCAAAGAAACCAAAAACCTTGAAAAAGGTTAGACGAAATGCTAACTAGAATAACCAGCTTAGAGAAGAACACAAACGACTTGATGGAGTTGAAGCACACAGCACGAGAACTAAGTGAAGCAAACACAAGTTTTTATAGCTGAATCAATCAAGCAGAAGAAAGGATATCAGAGATTGAAGATCAACTCAATGAAATAAAAAGAGAAGGCAATGCA
Source organism: Ateles fusciceps (assembly GCA_036589455.1). Classification (NCBI taxonomy): domain Eukaryota; kingdom Metazoa; phylum Chordata; class Mammalia; order Primates; family Atelidae; genus Ateles; species Ateles fusciceps. Next base: position 3,576,647 of record JAZHEH010001685.1, on the reverse strand, counting down.
AGAGAAAAAAGAGTGAAAAGAAATGAACAAAGCCTCCAAGAAATATGGGATTATGTGAAAAAACCTAATCTACGCTTGACCTGTGTACCTGAATATGACGTGGAGAATGAATCCAAGCTGGAAAACATACTCCAGGATATTATCCAGGAGAGCTTCCCAAGCCTAGCAAGGCAGTCCAAATTTCAAATTCAAGAAATACAGAGAACTTCACAAAGATATTCCTCAAGAAGAAGCAACCCCAAGTCACATAATCATCAGATTCACCAGGGTCGAAATGAAGGAAAAAATGCTAAGGGCAGCCAGAGAGAAAGGTCAGGTCACCCACAGAGGGAAGTTAATGAGACTCACAGCAGATCTCTCAGCAGAAACTCTACAAGCCAGAAGAGAGTGGGGTCCAATATTCAACATCCTTAAGAAAAGAACTTTCAACCCAGAATCTCATATCCAGCCAAACTAAGCTTCATAAGTGAAGGAGAAATAAAATCCTTTATGGACAAGCAATTATTGAGAGATTTTGTCACCACCAGACCTGCCCTACAAGAGCTCCTGAAAGAAACACTAAGCATGGAAAGGAACAAGTACCAGTCACTGCAAAAGCAAACCAGTGGGCAAAGACCAAAAATGCAATGAAGAAAATGAGTCAACTAATGAGAAAGAAAACCAGCCAGTAAGAAAATGGCAGATCAAATTCACACATAACATTATTAACATTGAATGTAAATGACCTAAACACCCAAATCAAAAGACACAGACTGGCAAACTGGATAAAAATGTCAGAACCCATCGGTGTGCTGTATTCAAGAAACCCATCTCACATACAAAGACACACACAGACTCAAAATAAAGGGATGGAAGAAGATTTACCAAGCAAATGGAGAATAATAAAAAGCAAGGGTTGTAATCCTAGTCTCTGATAAAATGGACTTCAAACCAACAAAGATCAAAAGAGACAAAGGAAGGACATTACATAATGGTAAAAGGATCAATCCAACAGGAAGAGCTAACTATGCTAAATATATATGCCCACAACACAGGAGCACCCAGATACACAAAGCAAGTTCTTAATGACCTAAAATGAGATCTAGATTCCCACACAATAATAGTGGGAGACTTCAATACTCCACTGTCAATATTAGACAGATCAACGAGACAGAAAATTAACAAGGATATCCAGGACTTGAATGCAGAGCTGGACCAAGCAGATCTAATAGACATATACAGAATGCTCCACACCAAATCCACAAAATGTATATTTTTCTCAGCACCACATTGCCCTTACTCTAAAATTGACCACATCATTGGAAGCAAATCACTCCTTAGCAAATGCAAAAGAACAGAAATCATAACAGTCTATCAGACCACAACACAATCAGACTAGAACTCAGGATCAAGAAACACACTCAAACCTGCACAACCACTTGGAAACTGAACAACTTGCTTCTGAATGTTGACTGGATAAACAATGAAATGAAGGCAGAAGTAAAGGTGTTCTTTGAAACCAACCAGAATGAAGACATAACTTACCAGAATCTCTGGGACACCTTTGAAGCAGTATCGAGAGGGAAATTTACAGCAATAAATGCCCATCAAAGAAGAGAGGAAAGATCTAAAATTGACACCCTATCATCAAAATTGAAACAACTAGAGGAGCAAGATCAAAAAAACTCAAAACCTAGCAGAAGATAAGAGATAGATCAGAGCAGAACTGAAGGAGATAGAGACACAAAAAAACCTTCAAAAAAATCAATAAATCCAGGAGCTGGTTTTTTAAAAAAATCAACAAAATAGTCAGACCGCTAGCCAAATTAATAAAAAAGAAAAAAGGAGAAGAATCAAATAGATGCAATAAAAAATGATAAAGGGGATATCACCACTGATCCCACAGAAATACAAACTACCATCGGAGATTACTACAAACAGTTCTACTCACATAAATCAGTAAACCAGGAAGAAATGGATAAATTCCTAGACACTTGTACTCTACCAAAACTAAACCAGGAGGAAGCTGAAACCCTGAATAGACCAATAACAAGTGCTGAAGTAGAGGCAGCAATCAATAGCCTACCAACCAAAAAAAGTTCAGGTCCAGACGGGTTCACAGCCAAATTCTACCAGATGTACAAAGAGGAGCTGGTTCCATTCCTTCTGAAACTGTATCAAAAAATACAAAAGAAGGGAATCCTCCCTAACTCATTTTATGAGACTAACATCATTCTGATACCAAAACCATGCAGAGACTCAACTAAAAAGAAAACTTCAGGCCAATATCCATGATGAACATCAATGGAAAAATCTTCAATAAAATACTAGCAAACAGATTGCAACAGCACATCAAGAAGCTTATCCATCACGAACAAATAGGCTTCATGCCGGGGATGCAAGGCTGGTTCAACATATGCAAATCTATAAATGTAATCCATCACATAAAAGGAACCAAAGACAAAAACCACATGATTATCTCAATAGATGCAGAGAAGGCCTTTGATAAAATTCAACAGCCCTTCATGCTAAAAACTCTCAATAAACTAGGTATTGATGGAACATACCATAAAATGATAAAAGCTATATATGACAAACATACAGCCAATATCATACTGAATGGGCAAAAGCTGGAAGAATTCCCTTTGAAATCAGGCACTAGACAAGGATGCCCTCTCTCTACCACTCCTATTCAACATAGTATTGGAAGTTCTAGCCAGAACAATCAGGCAAGAAAAAGAAATAAAGGATATTCAATTAGGAAAGGAGGAAGTCAAATTGTCTCTATTTGCAGATGACATGATTGTATATCTAGAAGACCCCATCGTCTCAGCCCAAAATCTTCTCAAACTGATAAGCAACTTCAGCAAAGTCTCAGGATACAAAATCAATGTGCAAAAATCACTAGCATTCCTATATACCAATAACAGACAAACAGAGAGCCAAATCAAGAGCGAACACCCATTCACAATTGCTACAGATAATAAAATACCTAGGAATACAACTAACAAAGGATGTAAAGGACCTCTTCAAGGAGAACTACAAACCGCTACTCAATGAAATAAGGGAGGACACAGTCAGAATAAGAATATACAAAAAAAAAAAAAAAAAAGAAAAAAAAAGAAAAAGAAACCCAGACTGCAAAAGAGATGAACCTTCGTGGAAATCAAAGGGAAAAAGACAATAGAGAAAAACCATAGGAACTATAGATAATGATTTAGCAGGCCTACACATTAAAATAATTATGGTAAATATTTATAAGAAGTTAAAAGAAAATATTTTGGTTAGATACTTGAAAAGTATTACAAAGGAGCTAGGATTTGGCTATATGAACCAACGGCAAAATCGTAAAGTAAGAAGTGCTCTAAGCTCTTGTTCCACCACAGAAACAGCAAAAAGAAAAAAGAGAGAGAAAAAAACAAAATCAGAAAGTGGTTGAATTGACCTTATAGAAATAACCAACTTTAAGCTTAATAATAACCAAAAGAAAGAAAGAGAAAGAGAGAGAGAAAGAAAGAAAGAAAGAAAGAAAAGAAAGAAAGAAAGAAAGAAACAAAGAAAGAAACAAAGAAAGAAAGAAAGAAGACACCACTTCTAAAAAGGTAGGAGTTTGATGGTGTTTTTATTTGCCTTGCCCTATCTCTCCCCCTGTGTGAACTGAACTTGGTCTGAGGAGGCAGCAGCCCATTCCCCAGTTCTCTCCTTCAAACTGCAGGGAGCAAAGCAAATCTTGTTGTGATGTTTTAGTCTGTCTGGGATGCCTGGGGACAGACAGAAAGAAGGGAAGCTACTGTTATGATGATTTGCTGAAAGTTGAAAGTTTTCAATAAACAAATTTTTGGATCTCTTCTACCTCTCTGTATAGCTGCCAAATTACTATTCCCTAATTGTAACAAGAATGATGTGACATTTTCTGGACTGGGGAATTAACGGATCAAATTGAGAGTATGTGTAGTGCACTGAAAACACAAAAATTAAACACATAGCTGCATTATGGATGCTGGGATTCTCACTCCAGTTCTTATATTTTGCGACAAGAATACTGGCAACTAATTAAAATGGAGATTCAGTCTTATTTAGAGAAAATGGTGTGCTTAGGTTAAAATACCATATGATAGAGGTATTAGAGGTTCTCTAACTAAATGTAAAAGCAATATTATTCTCAAGTGACACTCATACATTTGAATTCAGCTCCATAAATCTAAAACACTAGTACTCAACCAAACATTAGCAGGCTTCTGAGGACAGAGAATGAAATAGAAAAAATAAAATAAAAGCAACTTTGTCAAAATAGAATCTATTCAGGAAGAACACTTACAGTAAAATAATTAATTTTTAAAAATTTGAAAATAGAATCCTATAATTAATACCAGAGAGAGAAGAGATTTAATTGCAACCACAAACTTAGAACAGGATAATACCAAAAAAAAACCTCAAAAAATACTGTTTTAAATATGATGACACAATAAAATTATACTGTAGTAGAACACAGAGAAATGTCCTTTCTTTTTCTAAAATGAGAGAAAAAGCATGCTTTTATACTGATTGGCCTGATTCTTTTGAAAGAGAAAATTCGATACAGATGAAAGAGGGAAAACAATTAAAGGCATTCTCAATTTTGTTGCCTGAGCTTTTGGAGTCAAATAAAAATAAATGCCCAGGCCAATGTTATATAATTTTTGCCTTATGTTTTTTTCTGTTTCAGGTCCTACATTTAAGTCTTTATTTTGAATTGATTTTGTTCACTGTGTAAGATAAAGGTCCAGTTTTATTCTTCTGCACTGGTTATCCAGTTTTTCAAAGCATATCCTCATTGTATGTTTTTGACAGCTTTGTCAAAAGCAATTGACTGTAAATGCATGAGTTCATTTTGGGGCTATTGTGTTCCATTCATTGATATATCTATTTTTATGCCAGTGTCATGCTATTTTAATTACTATAGGTTTGTAATATACAGATGATGCCCGACTTAACAACAGGGTTATGTCCCAATAACCTCAATGTAAAGTGTAAAAATTATAAGTTAAAACATCCAAGTTGGGAGCTATTTATAATTTACCTGATTTTGTAGTTTGATACTTCCAGTTTTGTTCTTTTTGCTCAAAATCTCTTTGACTGTTTAGATTTTGTGTGTGTGTGCATTTGTGTGGTTCCATTATGACTTTTGGGATTCTTTCTCCTATTTCTGTAAAAACAAAATGGCATTGGAATTTTGATGCAGATTGCATTGAATCTGTAGATCAAGTTGGGTAGTATGGACATTTTAACAATATTAATTATTCCAAACCATGAACATAGAATATTTTTTCATTTCCTTGTATATTCTTTAATTTCTCTTATCAAAGTTCTGTAATTTCATAAGATCTGTATATTTCACCTCCTTGGTTAAATTTATTCTTAAATATTTTATTTTGTGTTATTATCAATGGAATTGTTTGCTTAATTTCTTGTTTGTTAATTGATTGTGTCTTGTTTCTTAAAATAGTTTGTTGTTAATGTAAAGCAATGCTATTAATTTTTGTGTGTTGATTTTGTATCCTGCAACTTCACTGTATTTTTTATTTGTTCTAAAATATTTTGGAAGTGGGAGAATCTTTAGACTTAGATGTCTACATGTTGTCAACAAGTAATAATAATTTCACTTCTTCTTTTCCTATTTAGATGCCTTTTAGTTATTTCTCTTGCCTAATTGTTCTGGCAAGGACATTCATTACTATATGGAATAGAAGTGGTGAGAGTGGCCAATGTTCAGACAACAAGAGCAAAATAACAAATGAGATGGCATTAAGCTAAAAATCTTCAGCACAGCAAACAGTGAAGTTAACAGCCAACCTACAAAATGAAAGTAAACATTTGCAAGCCATACATTTGATAAGGGGTTTATATTTAAAATATACAAGGAACTTAAATAATTCAATAGCAAGAAAACAAATAACTTAATTAAAAATAGGCAAAGGACTTGAATAGACCTTTCTGCAAAGAAGACACGCAAATGGCCAACAGATACATTGAAAAATGTTAAACATCACCAATCATTAAAACCACAATGAGATATCACCTCATACCTGTCAGATGACTACTATCAGAAAGACAACAGATGAGGCTGGGCGTGGTGGCTCATGCCTGTAATTCCAGAACTTTGGGAGGCCAAGGCAGGTGGATGACCTGAGGTCAGGAGTTCGAAACCAGCCTGGCCAGTATAGTGAAACCCTGTCTCTACTAAAAATACAAAATTAGCTGGGCATGGTGGTGCATGCTTATAATCCTAGCTACTAGGGAGGCTGAGGCAGGAGAACTGATTGAACCTGGGAGGCAGAGGTTGTAGTGTGCCAAAATCCTGCCATTGCACTCGAACCTGGGCAACAAGAGTGAAACTCTATTGTCAAAAAAGAAGAAAGAAAGAAAGAAGAAAGGAAGAAGGAAGGAAGGAAGGAAGGAAAGAGAGAGAGAGAGAGAAAAGAAAGAAAGAAAGGAAGGAAGGAAGGAAGAAAGAAAGAAAGAGAGGGAAGAGAGATAATAACCATTAGCAAGGATGTGGAGAAAGGTGAAGTCCTGCACACTGTTGGTGGGAATGTAAATTAATATGGCCATTATGAAAAATAATATGTAGCTTCTTCAAAAAACTAAAAATAGAAAGAAAATGTGGTACATATACACAATGGAATACTATTCAGCCCTAAACATAGGAAGATTATGTCATTTGAGACAACCTGGATGAATCTGGAGGACACTATGCTAAGTAAAATATTTCAGACAAAGAAAGACAAATACTGCATGTTCTCACTTATATTTGGAAACTAAAAAATGAAAACATATAGAAACAGAGAGCAGAATGGTGGCTACCAGAGGCTGGGGAAGAGGGAAATGTTGGTCAAAGGGTAAAATGTTTTAGTTAGACAGGAGGAATAAATGATAAGGATTTGAAGTGATGAATATATTAATTAGTTTAATTCGATAATAACACATTGTATACTTGTAGCATCACTTTGTACTACATAAATATGTACAATTATAACTTGCCAACATCCAATCAAATTATTTTAAATGATGGTCTTAAATAAGATAAAGTGTTCATGTCAAGGAACAGGTTTTAGAGCAGAGTGTGGATGGTTTCTCAGTACATCTGTGGGACTAGGCAGGAAGGCCCAGTGGTTGGACCAGATGCCAGCAGGTAGACAGATGTAGTTCTATGAATCTGGGGATTTCTGCTGAATGTTTCAGTTGTTTCACTGAAAGTGTCATTAAGGCTATCAGCTGAAAGTAAGAACAGAGAAAAATTGAGATTTGAAGAGAAAGGAAGAATGTGAAATAGTTTCTAGGAGAGTGGGAAAATAAATAGATTATAAAAGTAGCATGTGGCCCTCTGGTCATTTGAAGTTTTGGGCCATGAATTTAAAGTAAGACTAGTCAGTTGTATTGTTTGTATTACTTTACTCATTTTCAGCTGCACAAATGCCTTCAAAATTCTCAAAAAAAAATTATTTCCAACCTAGAGTTCTATACGTCTCCAAATTTTTAGTAAGAGTCAGGATGAAATAAAAATAATTTTAAACACACAGGTTTTCAAAAAAGTGACTTCCCATGCATGCATCCCAAGGAAATACTGAAGGATGTACTCCATCAAGATGAGGATATAAACTAAGTAAAAGAGAGCTATGAGATAAGAGGAAACAGGAAATCAAATGTGGATAGCAGTGAAGGGAATCCATCAATATATGTGAAGGGAGGGGCTGGCATGACAGCTGTTCTCCAAAAATAGAGGGCAATCAAATCATACTAGAAGGAGTATTGCTTCAAGAAAATGAAATGGACAGAATATATAAAATAACTAAGTGCCTTTAGAGGAGATTCAGGACATTTTTAGAGAGTTGGTTAGTGATGAGTACATACAGATATAAAAATTATTAGTGCCCAGGAAAATCAAAAGGGTTCTAGGAGGGAAAAGGAATTATAGTTTATTGGCTGGGTCATATGTAAGCAGTATTTATGTAATAATAATATAAATACAGAATGGAAGTCTTATAAAAATTTCATGTAACAATATCATAATGTTGGGGGATAGAAGGACCATTCGTGCATGGTGGAAATAGCAACTGGAGAACTAAAAATATCTAAATTCTTACATTAAAAAGGAGGTCAACTATTAATAATTCAGGCTGAAAAATAAAACTGCTGCAATCTAAGCATTTTATTTAGAAATTTAGATCAACACCAAAATAATTATTCAATAGAGGTGAAATGAGTTGTCTCTGGAATGGGAGCAGGGGAAGGAAGAGAAATTTACTTTCCTCCAAGAAATGACATGGAACCATTGTACTCATTATGCTAGCACATACCTGTGTGCAAGAAAAGAGAAGAAAAAGAACACATACAGAGGAAGTAGCACACTTGAAAGAAATGGAAGATAGTTCAAAGAAGCTGCAGTGTAGAATGTGTGCAGAGGGGGTTAAGAGAATAAAAAAGAGAAAAGTAGGTTGTGAGAAAAACATCAAACTAAGAAATTTTTACTTCATTCAAGAGAATATAAGAAATTATTGAATGTAATGAGGCAATAAAATTATATAATCAGATTTGTGCAAAGATGATTATAAGAGCAGTGTAGATTGTAGTTTGGAAGGTACAAGGTTGAAACAAGGAAATGAGTGAGCCATATTACTGAATTTTTTCAGGAAGACACCAGGGCCTTAGGCTGTCTGTTTCCTTTCAGGCTATGTGTATCTATTCTACTTCCATATCCCTTACCTTTGCCTATTTCTCTTCTACTTCTCCTTAAGCTTTATTTTCTTCTCTAAGGCCAATAATAGAAGTGAAGATTTTTTTTGTGTGTGTGCACATGTGCACGTGCGTGTTTGTGTGTGCATGTGTGTGCGTGTGCCTGTGTGCGTGTGTACATCTGTGTGCGTGTGTGTGTGTGTGCGTGTGTGTGTGCATGTTACTGTTACTGCATATGCATAACATGCATATTTTTTCTGAAAATGAATACATATTTATGATTTCTACTTAATTTAAAAGATATATATATATGAAAATTCTATTATGGAAAAAATAATTGTATTTTACAATGTGGATAATTGCTTTCTGTGGGTCAGTGGTCTCTGTATAAAATATATTGTCTAAAATGTTATCTAAGCCCTAAATTGGAGTTTTAGGAAAAAAAATAGAAATATATAATTTTATTCATTGAAAACCATTCCTGATGCTAAAGGTCAACCCTAATATCCTTAGTGGGACCTAAAATATGAGCTAATGCACAGAGTTTTGCTTGGTTTCTCATATAAAATCTAGGCTGAAGGATCCAGCCATTTGAATCTGATCAGCCATGGGTGGGACCTCTCTCATGCTATTTATCTCTCTGTGTATGATGCCCCAAGTCCTTCCCTTAGAAATTCTTTCATTAACTGTTCATTTTGGCTCTCTCTGCTTCTGACATGATCATTTTTCTTCCCTGTGTTACTGCTATTTTATTTTCTAGTCTCTCTCTCCCTTTTCTAGAATGCATCTGAGTTTCACATTTCTGCAGCTCACTAATTTTCTGTTGTCAATCAGATCTTCTGCCTTCCATGGATATGGGTCTGTGCACCAATTCCCATTGTCCCCATTTATCATATTTTTGGTTTTCTGCATTTTTTTCTTTATTTAAAAAAAAAGCTGCCTTCTCAGTTATTTTCCTGCTTTTAGTAATCAGGGAAGCAAAGCAGACAAGTAAACTGAACAATGATGAGAGGCTAAAATATAATGTGATTGTTTGAAGACATTATTTAAATTCTGGATTAAGTCAAAGTAGCTTTCATTCAGCAAATACATTAGAAGTTCCTATTATGTGAAAAGCAAGGTTCTCTTACTAGACCATGTCTTAAATCAGTGTTAAAGATAAATCATGACTTAACCAATATAAATATCTGAACTTGCTCTGATATACCGGAGGCTGTGAAGATATAAAGGCAACCAAAATGCAGGTAGCTCATGACTTCTTAGGTGCCACTGCTAAACAGAGGGTCAAGATGTGAAGCAGAGTTTCCCTGCATGAGGCAAAGTTCTCCTCGAGGAAGTTACAATAGCCTGTGATCAAATGTATCCAGTGGAGAATGATAGTAAAGAGCTAGGACCCAAGCATCAAACTCACTTGGACTTAATTTAGACTCTACCATTTTATACCTGTGAGTAAGTTGTTTTGTTTGTTTGTTTGTTTTTTGAGAGGGAGTCTCTCTCTGTCACCCAGGCTGGACTGCAGTGGCGTGAGCTTGGCTCACTGCAACCTCCGTCTCCTGGGTTCAAGCGATTCTCTACCTCAGCCTCCCAAGTAGCTGGGATTACAGGTGCCCACCACCACACCTCGCTAATTTTTGTATTTTTAGTAGAGACGGTATTCACCATCTTGGCCAGGCTGGTCTTGAACTCTTGACCTCATAATCTACCCGCTTCAGCCTCCCAAAGTTCTGGGATTACAGGCATAAGCCACTGCACCCGACAAATTTCTTATTGAAATAACACCCATAGAACACTTTCCCCCAAGCAGGGCACATTATATGCAATCAGTAAATATAAACTATTATTATTCAATTTAGAAATGATATGCCAGCCTGGCGCGATGGCTCATATCTGTAATCCCAGCACCTTTGGAGGCCGAGGAAAGCAGATCACCTGAGGTCAGGAGTTCAAGACAGGGCTGGTCAACATGGTGGAACCCCATCACTACTAAAAAATACAAAAACTAGCCACGTGTGGTGGTGGGTGACTGTAATCCAGTTACTCAGGAGGCTGGGGTAGGAGAATCACTTGAACCCGGCAGGTGAGACTGAGGTAGGAGAATCTGTTTAACCTGAGAGGCAGAGGGTTCAGTGAGCTGAGATAGTGCCACTGAATTCCAGCCTGGGCAACAGAGCGAGACTCCGTCTCAAAAAAAAAAAAAGAAAGAAAGAAATGATATCCCCATTGAAGTCTCCAAAGAAACATATGAAAATGTATTTAATGTGTGGCCATGGTTATCAGACCAAATTCAATTCAGAATCAATCACGTATAAAGATACCTAGTAAAAATTAGGGAGCAGGTTATAGAAAAATGGGCTGTTCAAAATGCTGAAAAAACAGGATGCAGAAATTATCCAGGCACTCCTCCTTCTACCTCTTTTTACTTGTCCAGATGAGGACACAGCTCTATTTATTTGATGCAGAAAACTGGAGAGACCAGTGTTTGTTAATATGTCTTTAAATTAAATATCATAGAATTGTTGAGCTCTTTTGGAATGCCTTTGAAAGCCCCAAGTATTAAAAGAAAAGGAAGAACTGCCTATCTAAATCTAGAGAGACTTTTTAGTCGATATCCCCAGATGTTCTGAATTCCTTTTGGAATCAAGGGGCAAACAAAAGCCATTTTGAGATCATCTGGATCCACTCTTGCTCTTAACTAAACCACCGAAAGTCCTCAATGTTCATTGGATGTAGAACTAAAGCAAAGGCCACTAAAGCAAAGGCCACTAAAGCAATTTAAATTGGAATGAGGAGGGCATCAGCAAATTGCAGGGAGAAACCACATGATAAAAATATTCAAGTGAAGACTCAGTGGCACAGAGAAAGAAAATTTTGGGTAGTTGCTCCTAAAGGGAGACATACTTCTATGGTTTGAATGCGTTTTGTCCAAAATTCGGATATTGCCAACATGATGGTATTAAGAAGAGGGCCTTTAAGGTGTCACCAGGTCATGAAGTCTCCTCCCTTGTGAATGTGGTTAAGGCCTCTGTAAAAAATGTTTCCTGCAAGCTTTTAATGTAATGGCCCTTCCACCTTCCTCCGCATGTAGGAAGCATGTGGGGGGAAACATCTTCCCCTCCGGAAAATGTAGCCCTCACTGGACAACCAAACCTGCCAGTACCTTGATCTTGGACTTTTCAGCCTCCAGAAATGTGAGAAAATAAATTTCTCTTCCTGATAAACTACCCAGTCTCAGGTATTTTGTCACAGCAGTACAAATGGACTGAGACACATAGCAAACTTCATCTCTGTCTTTAGCAGTGGACCATTTGAAAGTAGGACAATCCAAATTCCTATCCCCCTGGCTTTTCTTACCCTAGTTAGCTAAGACAGAGGATATAGCTGAGGACCTTGAAAGGAGTTGAAAAATGCAAGGGAATCGTGAGAAGCTCTGAAAATCCCCTCAAGGCTCCTTTAGACTTTCAGGAGGTAACTTTTCAAACAAAAAAATTGGATGGATGTAGCAATGTAGGGGCAGAGTACCGACAAGCTGCTGGAGAAAGAGGCTAAGTTAAAGAGAAGAGTGAGGACAGGGAACTACAAAACAAGGAAAGTTAACTATATGCCAAGGTTTTATGTCACACTGGTGGTTATAATTTAAGGACAAATCTGTTTCCATTTATCTTTCCTTAATGAGTGACCCAGGAGGAGACTTTCCAATATAAAATTTTTAACTGTAAGTTACATTCTACCAATAAATGTGGACCTATGCTTTCCACTGAAAGAAAATTCCAAACTTAGTATTTGACCAAGAGTATTTGGCTAAGGGTGTAACTATTCAGAACTACAAGCCTTATTATTTCAGTAGTGATCCATGAAATGTGAGAGAAAAAAAAAAGAAATATTTTGAACAGAAAAACCCACCAAATCAAAAAAACTAAGAATAAGTAACTCCTATGTTTTGAACTGGATTTTATTTAGGAAAGAAAAAAATTTTACTGACCTGAAGTTACATGAGACAAAGGGAATGGCTAGGGATGTGTCAGATTTCTCTAAGAAGTCCTTTTCTCTTCCTCTTTGGTTCATTTTAGAGTTTTGCAGAGTAAACATTTATTGTATTGGAGAAGTAAAACTTTTAGGTTAATTAGTAAGTATATGATAAATCAGAAAATTTAGCAGAGTGCTGACATTATTGGGGGAAACAAAGGAACTGAGGTGGAGAAAATGAAGGGCTCGATCTGCTCATGAAGAACATCACAGGAAATACGTAGGACTAGGTAAACAGGAGAGGAGTGGAGTTTACCTACATTGTGTTTGTAGTCAGAATACCCACATTGAGAACAGCTTTGTACTCAGATCTGGATTCACAGGTGGTCACAACTGGAGGCATGTCCCCCACATCCTGATCTGGTAGAAGTCACAGTACCCCAAACAAACCTTCCTAACATGAAAAAAGCAACAAGAGAGATGGGTAGATGAGAATCAGACAAGGTCCTGCCAACAAGAAGAGTCTCTCCACTTTACTGCAAAGAAAGTACAAATAGTCAGGAAGGAGAGATTTTAGGCTTAGATTTGGGATCTTTGAGAATGTTGAATCCCTTATAAAGGATAACTGAAGATTTCCTCCCCAGGTTGATGGAAGAAGGGCCTCGGTTTCCTACACTTCTCAACTACAGAGACAGAAGGCCCTCTAGAAAAGATAGTAGTAGGAAATAGAGGTAGGGTTGCATTGCATTCCAGTGTGTTTAAAATAGTTTAGATCACTGAGATAGGATTGGCAGTCTTTTCTAGAGACATCCCATAGGCAGTTAATAATAAATTATTATCAATAATAAAAAGACAAACCATTAGGAAAAATATGGCAAAAGATGCCAAAAGCATTTCACAAAGTAGGAAACATGAATGGCCAAAAATTCATTTGAAAAGCTACTCAAGTTCACTGGATATCAGAGAAGTCAAAATCAGAAACACAATGTAATAGTGCTTAACAGCCACAAAATTGACAAAAATTAAAGTCTGAGGATGCCTAATATCATCTAAGATGTGGAGTAATGCACATCTTTGATGCCAATAGATGTACAAACCGGTCACATTCCCAGTAGACGTACAAACTGGTAAAACCACTTTAAAAAGCAATTGGAGATTTTCCAGTAAATTTGGAAATAAATATATAAAACCCAGGAATACAACCTGTGGAAACTTTTACACTTTTTGCATCAGGAATAAAGTAGAACATTCATCAAAGCAGTGTCTATAACCACAAAACAGAAAATTGCCCAAGTGTTCCTTGGTAGAGCATATAAATTGCAACATGGTCAAATATAGTCGTGTGACCCATAATGACTTTTAGGTCAAAAACAGACAGCATGTATAACAGTGGTACCACAGATTATACTATATTTTTACAGTACCTTTTCTATATTTAGATACACAAGTACTTATTACTGTGTTACAATTGCCCATAGTATTCAGGACAGTAACATGCTATACAGGTTTGTAGCCTGGGAACAATATGCTATACCACATAGTGTAGGTGTGTAGGAGGCTACACCATCTAGGTGTGTGTAAGTGTGCCTTATGAAGATTAAATCACCTAACAATGCATTTCTTGGAATATATCTCCATTGTTGAGCAATGCGTGACTGTTACAGAATAACATGCAACAGTAAACTTATAGAAAGCACAGACATCAATATAATCATAATTATCATAATTTTAAAAAGCAAATCATGGAAGATTGAGTTCAATACACCAGTCATCAAAATCTTAAAACAGACAAAATTAAACACTACAGTTATAAGAAAAACATATTTTTTAAACTTATTATAAAATAAAAGCAAGGTAATGCTAACAGGTGGGCTAGAACAGTGCTATGGTGGAAGTAGGGGGTTGCAACTTGGGAGAGCTCCAATGTTCTTGATAATGATTTTTAGACAAGACAGTCACTATAGAGCTGTTTATGATTTTGATAACTTGTGTATTGTTTTACATATTTCTGTATTCCTGGAGTGTTTTACTAAAATATACTTTAAAAATGAATTCTTATCAGTGCCACTACACAGATCCAAGGAGGAAATTGAAAGCTGGGTTGGCTTATTTATATTTTGGTAAAATTACAGTCTATGATAGGAGAATTACTGGACCTCAAGTAGACCGCTTTAGGCACATATGGCTTGTCTATATCAAAGCTGGTGTTAAAAGAAAGGAAAAATTTTAGATTAAGAGCTCTCTTACTAGAGAAATGTAAAAATAAACATAGTAAAGAAGAAAATGGAAATAATGAATTTTTGTGGAATAGAGGACTCTTGTTACTTCAGTGCTCTAGGTGGCCCTTCTTTTATTGTCACCTCTCTTCTATTCCCAACTTTTCCATGAAACACTGTAATGCGCAAGACTACTACACACAAAATCAGCCTCCACTAACAAAAATCAAGGCTCTGATTCTTGTGGAGTCACTGAGTTCACATTTAGTGAAAGACTCAAGATTGCTCTGGAATAGCTTGCTGTTATTGGAAAGCACAGATAATGATTAAAGATGTGTGAAAATGGCCACAAGAACTAGCTTGAAAGTGCTTCTACTGGTCAAACTGTGATGATTACAGCATAAAATGAAAAAAAAAAATGTTTGTTGCCAATCAGAAGCACTGAAAGATCTTAATTCCACGATGTTGCCCACAGAGTTAACTAATACAAAAAGATGTAACAAAGCAAAGCCACAACTACCAACAGAGCTGGCTAAACACAGAAAACCTAATCCTTTGTGAGTTGCAGATAAATGGATTTGAGGCAGCAGTCTTTGGATCAAACTGAGAGTTAAATCCACCTAGATAAATGGGTCTGAAATCAGAGTGGAAATGTGAACTGCAAAGAAATGTCAGAGAAAAAGCTGAGTTATTGAGCAGGGAAAACTGGCTAAATTTTTTTCTTCCTGAATAATTATTTAATTTTTGCTGACACTGAATTTGGATCAAACATGGGAGTCTTGAGATTTTTAAAACCTTCTGTCATATGAAAGGCATATTCTTCCTGAATGGTATTATAAAACTGATTGTTTAAAGAATATGATATGGCAAGATTAGAGTTTTCTTGATCACAAGACACCCTTTCTTTCAAAGACAGTATTATTCACAAATATGAGGCCCTATTAAGGACAAGAGGACTCAGGAGAACCCCTTTCTCACACTATTTCTCTATCTCCATGAAAACTTTATTCATAAGATATTGTATCCTTTGAAATGTATCTAACCTTAAGTATATATGTGTGTGTATATCAAACACATATATGTAGCTTATTCCCACTAGTCCATAACCCATCCAAAACTTTGCAGAAAATACTTTGAGACTTCCACTGGAGAACATGAACCCAGTTCAGCTCTCCATGCTGCAGTGCTGTAATTTCTATGCTACAATTTCATCTTCAGAGGAAATTGGGGTATGGTTGTAGGGGTCTAGTAGGGATGTATATGAATCCCTCATCCATGCCTCTCTTTCACTCTCCCTTTTAACACAGGATGGGTCATCACTTTTTTCTTCCTCCTTAAAGGGTGGCTGGAGAGGGTGATGTCAGAAAGCTTGTACTTCATTAGGGGGAGGAATGTAACATTCCAAAATCTCTAATCTTAGAATGTGATCCATTAGTCTGAAAGGAGTTAACAGAGCTCTTTTGCCCCACTGGATTTTTCTGCAAGCCAAGTCCATGTGGCGTGTCTCGATTGCCTTAGCATTGTTAAGCCCTAGTTTACTTATCCACAAAACTCAGTGATAGGAAAATAGGCAAATAAATACATTTCAAATGAGCTTGTATTCAATATGGAAATAGAGCCACAGTGAGTCTCAGTCTGCCCAAGGCACACTCATGGTTCTAATGCTGTGTGAGCTGTGTATAATGATTTCCCTTTGGGAAAAACATATTAAGATCCAAAATATTAAGTTTATTTTATATTTTAATAAGACTATGTACTCTAACAGGATTTCAATTTTAACTGTTTTCAACACAAAAACAAACATATTTTCCGGAGCCCCATCTAGTAGATTTCAGGGAGCCTTTTCCTTTAGCTGGAACAACTGAACCCCTTTGGGTGCTGCACTGAGAGTATTTACACTCAGTGAACAGTTTCCTTCTGTAACAGCCAGAAATAAATGTACTTCCTAGAAGATTCGCCCTGGAACCCAGGGGACTAGTACTGAATGCTATGTATAGAACTAATATGGTCTGGTTGTGTCCCCACCAAAATATCATATTGATTTCCCACATGTTGTGGGAGGGACCCAGTGGGAAGTAATTGAATCATGGGGACGGGTCTTTTCCATGCTATTCTCGTGATAGTGAATCAGTGTCACAAGATCTGATGGTATAAGGGAGAATTTCCAGGCCTCTTCTCTGTCTCCTGCCATGTGAGATGTGCCTTTCACCTTCCACCATGTTTGTGAGGCCTCCCCAGCCATGTGGAACTATAATCCCATTAAACCTCTTTCTTTTGTAAATTGCCCATTCTTGGATATGTCTTTATTAGCAGCATGAAAACAGACTAAAATAAAAAACTCAAAGGCTAGAACATTTTCACGTCATTTTTTTACATACTTCTAATTTTTTTTTCAAAACACTTAAGGAATGCATAAAACAAAGAAATTTTAACTAGAACATAAGTTCAAGTGTGTGAGTGTGGTGTGCAGAATAATGGCTCCCTGAAGAAACCCAAGACCAAACCCCTAAAATCTGTGTATATGTACTTTACATGGCAAAGAGACTTCACAGATGTGATTATTATCTTGAATTATCTGGGCAAGCCCAATGTAATCACAAGGGTCCTTTCCTTTTGAAAGGAGGGCAAGAGAGTCAGAGTCTGAGGAGATGTAATGAGGAAAGTAGGGAAGAACAGGAGAGCAGACAGGACGAGAGAGAGGAAAAGAGATTTGGAGGTGCTGTCCTGTTGGCTTTGAAGATAGAGGAAGGGCCTGTAAACCAAGGAATGCAGGCAGCTTCTAGAAGCTGGAAAAGGCAGGGAAGAGCATTCTCTTCTGCAGCCCCAGAGCCTACAGAAGGAAACACAGCCTTGCTGACACCTTGATTGTAGGACTTCTGATCTGCAGGCAGTGTAAGACAATAAATTTGTGTTGTTTTAAGTCACTATATTTGTTGAAAGTTGTTATAGCAGCAAGAGAATACTAATATAATGAATCAAAGGATCAAAAATATCATAAATTTCTACTTGTGAACAAAAAACTGCAATTCTGTTTGTGCTTGGGATTCTAAGTGAAAACTTAATCAATTGGAACCTGACAGCCACGACTGTGCCTAACATAGAAAAGACAAATAATATATGACTAAGTGTTAACTAGTTTGTAGAATTATGGAAGATATAAAAGAAACAAAATAGCCATGCATATAGAGTTTAAGAATAAGTAACTTTTCAGAAATGCAGACTCTGAAGAAAGATATGATCAAAATTATTAACTCAAAAAATTCCATGACCTTGATTGGATGACCTTTTTCCAGCATCTTTTATGAGTAAATATTTGATTGTTTGAAGACACAGAATAAATAGCAACATGCTTTTGGATATTTATTTCCTTTCCCTTTCCCTTCAGCTTTGCATAAACCAAACTTATTCCACTTAGGAACTACACAAATAGTTGAAGGAGGACTGAAGGTTGTAGCAAGCATATCTTCCAAGAGAAGTATTTTTTTTTTTTGCATTTGAAATTAGCCACAGCTTAGCAACATCAGCTTCAGAAACATTTATACCAAGCGAAGTGCTGCATATGCTGTTGTGCTTGATGTACCGAAACAGCACCAAGCAGGGGCACCCAACAGAGTAGGAAAAGGAGAATCCAAAAACACGGTTATTTTCCTGTTGTTACTGCTGTGCAGTTGAGAATATCATGCCTTTAGCATTAGTTCAGTATTGGAGAAAGCATATGATCTTTATGCTTAGCTATGAGATGGTGCCTACAACTTGGTGGATCATTATTATTAATAAAGATTAGTTTCCAAAATTGAAGAATAAGGAACTCCAGCTCATCTCCTGACTCCAGTGCAATTTCCCCTCTCAAATTGTCAAAGAGGATCCATACTGTCTCTATTTCCCTCTTGAATTTTCCGGAATGATAGGGCAGGGAGTAGGTTTCCAAGTCAGTTTAGGGCAAAAGATAGCTTCAGCTCACTCTTCTTTCCTCTAACAATATAAGGAGCACTTAATCTATTTTCTCCTTCATTGGATGCTCTTTAGTACTAACTTCCAGATAACTCCTTTTGCTCACTGAAGATAATGAGATTTACCAAAAATCATATGCAAAATGATTTCTAAACAGATTAAAGTGAAGCAAGGGCAACACCTAAACATCCGTACCAGGGGCACTTTTTTTTTTCCACTAAAAGGTTAGAGACTCGCTGTTGTCCCCCTGCAGAGGGGAATTTTCATTGCTCTGGGGCTGATGCTGGAGAACATACAGACATTGCAAATGCTATCTTGGATAGATTTTGTTCCTTCAACCTGCTCCCTCCTGCGGTTCTTGGAAGGAGTTTTCAGTGCAGAAGAGTCAGCTTTTGGGAGATGAAAAAACAGAGACTTTCGAACAAAATATATTTGGGTCAATCACAGTCCTGCTATTTTCTGGTTGTTATACTTTGAATATAATAGATATTCACACTGAGATTTGGTTTAATCATCTGCTAAAGAAAGTATTACGGCATAGCTTGCAGCATTGTTACAGGGTGATGGAAAGAGAAAACCCTCATTACCATCTTTTACACTCTAGAAAGATGATGAGTTATTACTAAAATCCATAGACATCGCTGTATTATTAGCATCTGCTTATGCTTTTAGGTTCCACCAATACTGTTTAATATTTTCATAACTGCATACATTGTCTGTGACTAAGATCACAACAGCCTCTTGAGATACAAAGCATGCTACTACCAAAATCTGGTCCATCAAGTACATGCTGTTCAGAAGGAGTGGGAGGATTCTCTTATGAAACAATGGAAAGAAAAAAGCCAATTTTCTATATAGAAAAATTGTGACCTGGTTGATTCTGAATAGCCAGATAAACAAAACAAATCACTTGCCTGCTTAGAAAACTACAGGTCTGACTAGTAACATTACCTTTGGAATTCTGACTTGCCCTGCTATGTCCACATGTGCTGGTGATTGGTGACCACATTGTGCATTTCCCTGATAACCGTGCAAACTCTGTTATAAAATCCTCACACACAACTGCTTCGTTTGACTGGCTGAACCTCTCGAGGAGTGGCTGCCCTCTGGTGGTAGTTGCCATCCTCACACCCAAATGTTGGGGTTTTTTTGTTTTTCTTTTCACTTCTGTTCCACAGCAGAAAGTCAACATGGCTATTTCATTTAGTTTCTCTGGCCACAGCTCCCTGTACAGACCTCTAGGGAGTGGGAAACCACTGACTTTGAACTGAATGTTTTCTTCCTAGATTTCTGTTTCCGGAAGCCATGTCAACACCTGAAGACATGTATCATTTCCTCTTGGCATTCTTTTTTCCAAATCAGGGATATATCAGGTAAGGTAGAATCCAGATTTCTTATCAGAAGATTTGCTAATATCTCTTCTAAAATGTAACAAATGGAACTGAATATTTAATCCAACTATAATCTAGACAGGGCAAAGCAGAGCTTCGATGTTGCTTCTCAGGCATCTGGGCTTGAAACTCTCTATACCCATGTCTCAGGAGCTCTCCTCCACTGTCCAAATCTGTTCACTCCCACTAATCCCTTGCATTCTGTACTGCCAACTGAAAGTTTTTTACCGAAGTCCTCCAAGCACCTCAAATTATGTAATATAAAATCAAACTAATTTCTCCCAAACCTCTTCCTCCTCATTCTGTGTTCAATGCCTTGTATGAAGACACCACAGTTTGCTCAATTCCTAGCCTATCAGAAAGGATCCGTCCTTGGTTCTCATCATTATCTCCATTTTCAACTGCAGGTCTCTCTCTCAGCAGGCCTGTCACGTGAGCTCCACGGTGATTGCCATCTGGCTCTATCACTACTGCCGCGATCATGTCTGATATGTACACCTGACAGTGATAGCCACCTGCTTGAAATAAATCTCACCATCTACAAAATAAAATCCAAACTCTTTGGCAAGTCTCTCTGGGTCCTTCATGATCTGCAGGAGTCAGTCTCCCTTCCCAGGCTCCTCGCCTATCTATGAACCATCCCCAATTATACCACAGCTGGGTTACCCTCCATGTATTTACCGTTCAGTCTGGTAAAATTTTGTCTACCCAGCTCAAAGGATTTCTTTGCTCCGAAAAAGTTATAGGTTTCCTCTAATACATCCAAGCTGATGAGACTCCGTTTCCTAGAACTGGGACTTCATCCTTGTGGTCAACTAAAATTTTCACCTGAGATGTTTTCACCTAAACTAGTATAAAGGCAGACCTCCCTATCCTATACTTGTTGTAGTTGATTTTTTTTAGCTGGGTGAGGTAGTCACCCAACAACTACCATTAGTCAATATTTGAATTTATCTGGGTTTCAGTTTGAGCATGGTGGTTATCAAGGCAATCTCTGAAGCCAGATGTATATATTCAAATGCCAATTCTATGTTTTACTAGATCTAAGGCATACATACACCTCTAAAACCTTTGTTATAATCTTTAAAATTGAAGTAAGTGAAGAAATTACTTATCAAAATAGTTGCAAAGATTAATTTGGATAATTCCAGAAAAACATTTTGCACATCTAGTATATAGTAACTTCTCTACAAGTGTTAGCCATAAAACAAAAATTGTCATTCATACACCCCATATCTATATGCATATTTATTGTGCATACAATTCCACGAGGAAAACAATATGAATAATAGAATGTAAATACCTTGAAGAGAAGTAAATTTCACTGAGAAAGTTTTGATTTTATGACTGTTACCAATTTAGCTTGATTCACTATAGATACTAAGTGTTGCCTACTTCCTTTCAACAACAAACCCTTATGTAATATCCATTTTAATAAGTAAATACAGTAGAAAATTGAACCACTGCTTTATGGGAGCTAAGTTCCAGGGAGTTGTATTGCAACTTGACAAGCAAATAATTTGTTTGGATGAAATCCAGTGCTAGAGAAACTAGAAAATTAATATTCCCATATTGACAAGAAGATACTTCACTGTTTATCTTGCATATGTAGATACTGTAATTTTTTAACTGTAGCAAGAGATCACTTAATGGCTCTGTGCCTCAGTTTCATTACTTATAAAATATTATGGAATCATAACAGTAGCTGCTGCAGAGAAATGTTTTGAGTATAAAATGTGTTTAATATATTTAAAGTCCTTATAACCAGTGACTGACCTACAAGAAGTTTAAATAAGTATTAGATACTACTTTCATAAAAAAACATGGTAGTAACAAATTGCTTTAGGAAATCCATAGCAGATGAATAGATAGACATGGAGTAAACAAAGTGAATGAATAAATAAAGACATGAAAGAAAATCACAAAATCATTTCCACTTGACCCTATAAGAGCATTTTATTATTACAATTACATCATGGGTATGGTGGCATTAGATATGGCTATTCAATATATGACCAATAGGATGAGATTTACACAGATAATGTGAATATTTTAGTATTTAAACTGTGCACAAAGAGTATTCAAATACTAATTTGGAACAACTTTGTACTTGTTTTGTCTTGAAAAACACAAAGAATAACTATCAAGGGAAAAATACGCATTTGTTCTCCTGATCATTTAAGAATGTGTTAAAGTCTACTAAGTGTCTAGTACTGATTAGTATAATTATAGAAGCCAAATATGTTCAAATATATATTTCCATCAACAGTGGTTAATATTCTTTTCTACAATTAAATCACATACATGGTAGAATCTAATTATATTTCCCTTTGCACCCTGGAAATTACTCCAATTAGCTGATCAGAAACAATTAGGATGCATGCTAAAAATATTTGTTTCAAGGCCCCACTCAGACCTATTGTATGAGAAATTCTCAGGATAAAGCCTACTTGATCATGATGGATAAGCTTTTTGATGTGTTGTTGCATTCGGGGATACAAGGCTGGTTCAACATACGCAAATCTATAAATGTAATCTATCACATAAACAGAACCAAGGACAAAAAACACATGATCATCTCAATAGATGCAGAGAAGGCCTTCGACAAAATTCAACAGCCCTCTATGCTAAAAAATCTTAATAAACTAGGTATCAATGTAACATATTTCAAAATAATAAAAGCTATTTATGACAAACCCACAGTCAATATCATACTGAATGGGCAAAAACTGGAAGCATTCCCTTTGAAATCTGGCACTAGACAAGGATGCCCTCTCTCACAATTCCTATTCAATGTAGTATTGGAAGTTCTAGCCAGAGCAATCAGGCAAGAAAAAGAAATAAGGGGTATTCAGTTAGGAAAAGAGGAAGTCACATTGTCTCTATTTGCAGACAATGTGATTGTATATTTAGAAGACCCCATTCTCTCAGCCCAGAATCTCCTTAAGCTGATAGCAATTTCAGCAAAGTCTCCGGTTACAAAATCAATGTGCAGAAATCACAAGAATTCCTATACACAAATAACAGACAAACAGAGAGCCAAATCATGAATGAACTCCCATTCACAATCGCTACAAAGAGAATAAAACACCTAGGAATACAACTAACAAAGGACATGAAGGACTTCTTCAAGGAGAACTACAATCCACTGCTCAAGGATATAAGAGAGGACACAAACAAATGGAAAAACATTTCATGCTCATGGTTAGGAAAAATCAATAGCATGAAAATGGCCATACTACCCAAATTTATAGATTCAATGCTATACCCATCAAGCCATCATTGACATTCTTCACAGTACTGGAAAAAAAAAACACCTTAAACTTCACATGGAATCAAAAAATCGCCAAGACAATCCTAAGCAAAAAGAACAAAACTGGAGGCATCAAATTACCTGACTTCCAACTATACTACAAGACTGCAGTAGTCAAAACAGCATGGTACTGGAACCAAAACAGAGATGTAGACCAATGGAACAGAACAGAGGCCTCTGAAGTAACACCACACACTTACAACCATCTCATCTTTGACAAACTGGACAAAAACAAGCAATGGGGAAAGGATTCCTTGTTTAAATAAATATGTTGGGGTAAACTGGCTAGCCATGTGCAGAAAGCTGAAACTGGAACCCTTCCTTACACCTTATACAAAAATTAACTCCAGATAGATTAAAGATTTAAACATAAGACCTAACATCATAAAATCCTAGAAGAAAACCCAGGCAACACCATTCAAGACATAGGCATAAGCAAGGACTTCATGACTAAAACACCAAAAGCAATGGCAACAAAAGCCAAAATAGACAAATGGGATCGAATTAAACTTAAGAGCTTCTGTACAGCAAAAGAAACTATTGTTAGAGTGAACCAGCAACCAACAGAATGGGAAAAAAATTTTGCAAGCTACTCGTCTGACAAAGAGTTAATATCCAAAATCTACAAAGAACTTAAACAGATTTACAAGAAAAAACAACCCCATCAAAAAGTGGGAGAAGAATATGAACAGACACTTTTCAAAAGAAGACATTTATGTGGCCAAGAAACATGAAAAAATGCTCATCATCACTGGTAATTAGAGAAAAGCAAATCAAAACCATTTTGAGATACCATCTCACACCAGTTAGAATGGCGATCATTAAACAATCTGGATACAACAGATGCTGGAGAGGTTGTGGAGAAATAGGAACACTTTTACACTGTTGGTGGGAGTGTAAATTAGTTCAACCATTGTGGAAGACAGTGTGGAGATGCCTCAAGATCTAGAAATAGAAATTCCATTTGACCTAGAAATCCCATTACTGGGTATATACCCAAAGGATTATAAATTGTTCTATTATAAAGACACATGTACACGTATGTTCACTGTGGCACTGTTTATAACAGCAAAGACCTGGAACCAACCCAAATGCCCACTGATGATAGACTGGACAAGGAAAATGTAGCACATATACACCATGGAATATAATGCAGCCATAAAAATGGATGAGTTCACGTCCTTTGAAGAAACATGGATAAATCTGGAAACCATCATTCTCACAACACTGATACAAGAACAGAAAACCAAACACCCCATGTTCTCACTCATAAATGGGTTTTGAACAATGAGAACACAAGGACACAGGGAAGGGAACATCACACACTGGGGTCTTTTGGGGGTGGGGGGCCAAGGGAGGGATAGCAGGGGGTGGAAAAATTGGGGAGGGATAACATTAGGAGAAATACCTAATGTAGGTTATGGAGGGATGGATGCAGCAAACCACCATGGCATGTGTATACCTATGTAACAATCTTGCAAGATCTGCACATGTACCCCAGAACTTAAAGTAAAATTAAAAGAAAAAATATAAATTTTTAGAATGTCCCCTAAGAATCAGTATGCTCAACTAGCACTGCAGGAGTTTTGATTACCTTTCAATTTGGGAGCAGTCACTTGCGTGTCTGGTAAGCTTTTGCACATAATAAGTACTAGGTAGAAAGCAATTTAGAGTTCAAAATAGATTCTTATTTCAACTTCTAGCTGTATTATTTGCCAGGAGGGTGACTTTGGACAAGTTACTTAACATCTTTAAAACCATCAGTTTCCTCAAGTGTAAAATAAAGCTAATCATACCTACCTTATATGGTTACTGTGAAGATGAAATGAAATAAAAATTGAAGTGCAAAGTACAATGTCTGATACATAGCATATAGTTTATTAATATTAGCCCATTATGAAGGTGATATATTTTCCATAAATGCAGTTGGGATTAAATTATATAATTACTTAATTAAATGGCCTTTGAAAGTGCTCTTAACTATTATTCCCCTTATTCCCAGGAAAAGGAGAGGTGGCCTCATTAAATATTTCTGCCTTTGTCCACTCCTGTTAATACTAGCATCAATGACGTGCTATTCTGTAGACTGCTTGTTGGTAGAGCAGCATTTCTGGAAGGGTCTTGTTTGTCCTTGAGCAGGCAATAGAAATAGGACATTGGTTTTCTGACAATATTTTGGGAGGTGATGCTTTAAAATAAACCTCAAATCAAAGGAATCTGTAGCATTACTGATATAGCACTTGAAAATTTCTCTAAAATTAGAAAAGATTCCCAGAAGAAGGGGAGTAGAGAGTATCAATATGACTTGGAGTTTCTATTCACTCTATGTAGTCTGCTTTTCATTTATTGAGTGATCCTAAGGCACCTTGGGTTACCCTTTTAAAGATGTCCCATGTAGAATTTTTAACATGCAAAAAGACCTAGTAAAATGCGAGCTTCTCGGTGATAATGGTGCAACTCACTTATCAACATCCCATTGTTTAGTTTCCTTTGAGACCTAGAATCCCAGAGAATGTTGACCCTGCCCACGTTTTTTACAGAAGAAAGCAGTTTGTATGATGAAATCTGCTGTTTTATATTCACACTAGATAAAATCATCAATTAAGGTATCAACTGAAGTGTCCATACAGACTCCTTATCGTGAAACATTAGCATTTTTGAGATCATTAAGTTTCTGCTTTTATCATTGTGTAGTTAAATTAAAATAAAAAGCAGATATAATCTCATCTTTGAATTTAGTATTGAAGGGGGAAAGTAACTATAAGCAACCTGTAACCTTCCAAAATGAGCAGAGTCAGAAATCTATATCGGATTCAAAGACGTTGTACATATGGCAGTGAGGAAGCAGGACCATAGGCCTTAGGAGCCTGGGTTTTGGGGTTGAGTTTTAATTCAGTCTGAGCTACTTGCTACCTATGTGACTTTGAGCAAATCACTTAGAGTATCTGAATATCAGATTCTTTTTTATCTGTCAAATAAAATATATGTTTGTCACAGGATTATTATACAGATTAAATCATATAAAATAGTTATTACTTTTGAATAGTGTCTGACACAAAATAAGTATGCAATAAACAGTAGCTATTATTTGTCCAAATCAGATTTCAACATAGAGAATAACCCTTATAAACATAACTGGAGAATGTACCTACCTAAACAAATACCAAGCACCCTGTTATTTTAGGTAGCCATAGGATGAATTGTTATTGTGTATTCACATTTTGTAGAAGTAAGTTACTATTCAATTGCAATTGATAATTCAGATGGACAGTATATTTCTGCAAAAAGAAGTATTTACTGTCATATTATTAAGCTTCTGCTGTATGTCAGATACAGTCCTTGGCACAGTGAATGTGATGATACAACCTTAGCTCTAGTTCTTATGGAGTCTGAATCCAGTGGGGAAGACAGATTATATAAATTAAACAAACACAAATGTTAAAATTATAAATGGAGTGTTTCTTTGACCCTTCCTTTACTAGAATCTAGATATTCTGAGGTCCAAAATTCCATAACTTGATTAACCTTGATCCCACCTCTTTCTTATGGAAATCTACGTTTTGGATTATGGACCTCATCACATTCTCACTGCAGTAAGATTAAATGTAATTATTTATAGAAATACAATATTCAATTTTTAAAACTTAATGAATTATTAGTGCTTCAGTATATTGAATGTAAAATTATTCATTGGGTCCAAGTATACAATATATGATCTCTTAACTCAAAAGCCATATTTTCTCAGAAATATAGTCAAATAAATATGAGAAATGGAATTTTAATCATGTTCTCATCACAATCTGTTGCCTCATTTCTCTTTAGAATAACAACAATAGCAACATGACTGCCTCACAATTTTCTGACTACATTTATTTTGTAGGAGAAATTTTGTAGAATAAATATGATTTGAAGAGTACTCTTAACAATAGAGAATTGTGATTGTGTAAAGAGATCCTTATGTTAGATTGCAGGTAGTCATGAAACATTTTTCTGAGAAAATGATACTTAAGCCAACCCCCAAAGAATTAATAGGAATAATTTTGACTCACAGTGAGGTAAGGAGTATTGTACACACAATGCAGCATAATGGTGAGTGTATTAAATAAACATATGTTCCATGCTTTTTTGAGAATATTTAGGGTAAGAAATGTGATAGGAAATAAGATCGGTGGAGTTTGCAGAGACTACATTATGTAGTATTTGGAAGTCTAGGTATTTGGACTCAATCGCAGGTACAAAAACGTTGTCAGAGAATGTGGCACGTGTCAGATCAGACAGCATAAGCAAGTGTCTGCTGTAATAACAAATGAACCCCAAAGTGGTTGTAAAAACAATGTTTTTTGGTTTTTAAAAAACAAAAATTGTGGGGGGTGTTTTTGTTCATATTAAATGTCTATTGTGGTATCATTGGGCCTCTACTCCATATCTAGTAGAGAAAGGCAGAAAATATTTTGAACAATGATAAGATTTACTACAGAGCAAAAGAATGAGAAGATTCAGCTTGTATTTTTAAAAGATTAGCAACCTGAGGATAAAGAAGAAAATAAAGAACACAAAATCAGATGTGGGAAAATCAACTAGGAGTTTGTTGTAGGATTAAAGGAAATAGAAGATGGTGACTTTACCTAAGGTCTAGCTGAAGGAAAGAGCAAGCTGCATAGATTCAGTATGTACTTTCTCAGCAGAGTAGACAGGATGGCTTTGTTCTACACTGCAGACCCGGGACACATAGTAACGCTCGGTCTGTTAGACACATAGTTAGCTCAGTCTATTAGAACTTGATGATATTTACTATTTAAAATACACAATAGAAACAAGAATAAAATTAGGACCAAACACAAGAATTATGCTAGTAGAAATGTTCACCAGTGTACCCTGTGAGTGATCAGACAAGTTCTGCCTTCCCTGCTGTATTAGTCTGTTCTCATGCTACTAATAAAGACATACCAGAGACTGGGTAATTTATAAAGGAAAGAGGTTTAATTGACTCACAGTTCCACATGGCCAGGAAGCCTCACAACATGGTGGAAGGTGATGAGGAGTCACATCTTACATGTCAGCAGGCAGGAGAGCTTGTGCATGGGAAATCCCATTTATAAAACCATCAGATCTTGTGAGACTAATTCACTACCATGAGAACAGTATGGGTGACATTGCACCCACAATTCAATTATTGCCACCTGTCCCCACCCTTGACACATGGGGATCATTACAATTCCAGGTGAGATTTGGGTGGGACACAGCCAAACCATGTCACCTGTTATAATGGAAGAGCATAGTACTAGAACCTAGGTTGCCAGAAGCTAGCTAGAATTAGTTAACAGTTCATTCAGCTTTTAAATTGTGATAATAATACCTACTGTTCTTAACTCAGAGTTTTAAAATGTATAAGATGATATATGAATATAAATAGAATAGATTATTTGCTTCCTACTAACCACTTCAAATAATAAATGACAGAATTATGAGACAGGAATGTGTGTAAGGAGAAGGAGCATCGCAGCTGACATCAGAAGATTCTGATTTAATATCGGTTATGACTTTTACCTATTTATCTTAGGTTTTAAAAAATATTCCTTAAAATAAAAATGTGAGCTTAGAAAAATTATCCAATTTTTCAGGGCACCAATATAATCATCATTAAAGGGAAAATATTAATTACTTACATACTCTTGTGAGAATTAAATAAAATGGTTACTCATAGCCCCTAGTTCAGTGTTAGTTGACTCAGACTGGCAGGGATCTATCAAATTATATCATTTTATAATTAAACTTTTTATTTTGAGATCATTGTAGATTCACATGTATTTGTAAGAAATAATATAGAGAGATTTTATTTACCCCAGGTTCTTTCAATGGTAACATCTTGCAACATTATGGTAAAATATAACAACCAAGATATTTGCATTGATTCAGTGAAGATACGGAATATTTCCAACAGAGCTCTTTCATGTTGTCCTTTTATAAACAAACTTGCTTCTCTCTTGTCCCCAACCTTTCCTTAACTTTTGGCAATTATTAATCTTTTTTCATTTTTATAAATGTGTCATTTCAATAATTCGATATAAATAAAATCATAACATGTGACATTTTTGAGTTGGCTTTTTACATTCAGGATAATTCTTTGAAGATCCATTCGGATTGTTGTGCATAATAATAACATATTCCTTTTTCTTGCTGAGTAGTATTCCATGCCAGATATATGTCATAGTTTATTTAAACTTTCAAACATTAAAGAACATCAGAGTTGTGTCTTTTTTGGAGATATTATGAATAAAGTCTCTATAAATATTCATGCATATGTTTTCATATTAACATACTTTCATTTATGTGAGATAAATTTCTAAAGGTACAAATAATGGGGCATATCGTAGTTGAACGCATATTTTTTAAATAAGCTATCAATGTTTTTTTCCAGAATGCCTGTATAATTTTACATTTTCATTAGCAATATACATGTGATTGAGGTTGTCCATGTCTTTGCCAGCATTTGATATTTTACTTTTTTTAGGCCATTCTGAGAAATGTATAGTAATATCTCATTGTGGTTTTAATTTGCATTTCCCTAATGTCTAATGGTATTAAACATACTTTATAAGCCTATTTGTCATCTATATATTCTTTTTTAGAAGTTATTTCTTTGTGTTTTTTGACCATTCAATAATTGGATTTTTGCTTACTATTAAATTTTGTGAATCCTTTATACAGTCTAGATCTTAGTAATTTGTTGGATATATGGTTTGTAAATATTTTCTTTCACCTTGTAGCTTGTCTATTTAGCCTTTTAATGAGGTTCTTCATGGATCAAAAGTTGTTTATTTATTTATTTTTTTTTTTGAGACAGAGTCTCATTCTATCACTCAGGATGGAGTGCAGTGGTGAGATCTTGGCTCACTACAATCTCCGCCCTCCAGGTTCAAGTGATTCTCCTGCCTCAGCCTCCTGAGTAGCTGGGATTACAGGCACTTGCCAACATGCCCAGCTAACTTTTGTTTTATTAGTAGAGATGGTGTTTCACCATGTTGGCCAGGCTGGTCTCTAGCTCCTGACCTCAAGTGATCCACCTGCCTTGGCCTCCCAAAGTGCTGGAATTACCGACATGAGCCACCACACCCAGTTTTGTGTGTGTATGTGTGTGTGTGTGTGTGTGTGTGTGTGTGTGTGTGTGTGTGTGTGATAGAGTTCTATTAATCAGTCTTTTTCTCTTATGAAACATACTATTGTTTTCAAGTTTAAGAACTGTTCATGAAGTCTAGATCCCCCAGACATTATCCTATTTTTGTCTAAGTGTTTTATAGTTTTAGGTTTAAGTACATGATCCAATTTAAGTTAAAGTTGCTCTAGCACTATTTTTTGAGAATACTATCTTTCCTCTATTCGATTGCTTTTTCACATTTTAAAGAAATAAGTTGGGCAGAATTTTGTAGATCAATTTCTGAGTTCTCTATTCTGTTACTTTGCTCTATGTCTACCCCTCCCTACAAGCCATGAAAAATCCATTTGCAAGGAATTGGTCTTATTACTATATTAATTCTTCTAATCCATGAATACAGTATGCCTCTTAGTTTATTTAGGTCATCTTTGGTTTATTTTGCAGCATTTTGTAGTTTTCAGCATGTAAGTGTGGCATAATTTTTGTTAAAAACATACTTATTTAATTTTATAAACAACTATATCTTAATGTTCATGTGTTTATTGCTAGTATATAGAAATAAAATTATTTTTATATGTTGACTTAGTATTAGCAACCTTATGGAAGTTATTTATTAGTTTAGGCATTTTTGTTGTCAATTTATTGGGATTTTCTATGTAGATGGGATGTAATCTACTAATAGGAATAGTTTTGTTTCTTTATTTCTGATCTTTGTCTTTTATTTAATTTTCTTGCCTACTACACTGGCTAGACCATACAATACTGTATTGAATAAAAGTGGTGAGAGGAGACATCTCTGTAGCACAAGAGGGTTTGTGAAGGCCGTCATCCTGCCCTGGCTGGAGATGTGACCTGCTGGTGATGGGTTACTGAAACCTGCTATTTAAGCTAACCTTGCTCTGTCTCTTCTCTAGGTGGATAAAATATTGTTCCATCCAGTGCCTATAGGAGTTATGTCTTTCTTTTTATCTTAGTTTGGACTGCTGTAACAAAATATTGCATGGCTAAAAAGACAGATATTTATTTCTCATTGTTCTGGAAGCTGGGAGTCCAAGATCAGAGTGCCAGCATGGTCAGATTCTTGGTTCACAGAAGGTCACCTTCTCACTGTTTCCTCATATGGTGGGTGAGGAGTGTATTGGAGAAAAGGGAGCTTTGGTCCCTTCATCTACTCACAGGAGTACTAATCTCATCTTGGAGGCCCTACCCTCACATGTAAAGGCCCCACTTTCAAATACATTACTTTGGGATTAGGGCTTCAACATATGAATTTGGGGAGAACAAAAACATTCCATTCATAGAAGTTGATGACTCCAATACCTGCAAACTGTTGCATGGATTGACATTGTGGGACTACTGCTTCCGGTGGTAGGAAACAGGTGTCACTTGCTCAACATTTTTATATAATGTCCAGAGGTTTTAGTTGTACCTAGTAGAAGAAGTAGGAACAAATGTATCTCCTTCAGCTTAGAAGCAGAAGTCCATATTGTATCAACATTTTTAATCAATGCATTTTTCTTTAGAATAAACATTGAGAATAGATGTGTTATTTAACGTTTAAGTATAGATAATATTTTCCTCATGGCAGATCTGGTTCCATGTCACTCAGATTTATATTTATGAATCTTACCAACCACGTTTCAATAATAGAAAGCATTTTATTGTAATGTGTCACCTAGATTTCTACTTTTATTTCAGGATATTCAAGAACAAAGAATGTTACTTAAAGTAGTTTGTGTAAAAAAAAAAAAAAAAGAAAGAAAGAAAGAAAAAACTATAGGAGATCTATTCAAACACTGACTTGAAGCTAATGGTATTAGGATATCCTGGCTGTAAAGTACCAGAACCATTTGGTCAAACCCACGGATTAAAATGTGAATGCATCATGCAGTGTTCTCAGAATCAGCTATGTCATGAGTCTGGGACTGCTTTAGTGACAAACATTCATTTGATGCCAGAGTTGTAGCTGCCCTAATTTTAAAGCAGTTGATGGCTTCCCCAGTTAAGTGCCATTATCACAAAATGATGCAATACTTATCACAGCAGCTGCTGATAACATTCTCCTTCTCTCACATCCCATGCTATGTGAATTCCAGGTGACAAATATCTGATTGTTTGCAGTGAGCAGTGGTTGAAATATGACAGAAAACATATCTGTTTTCTCCTCCTTTGGTGAGAAGGCTCTGCAAATGAAACATGAGTGAAGGGTTGATGAGGAATTCCAGTTTCAATACAAGGGTTATTTAATTCTTTTGTGTATGCAGCTATTAAGCCCTACTCACAGCTATATGCTAAACATTTAAACATTGTTAAACACAAAGCCCATTTGTGAGATTAAGTGTTGTTCCTCTAAAACTGTAATTATCATAGTGTAATCTGCAGTCCAGCAGCATGAGTATCACCAGTGAGCTTACAGAAATGCAAGTGACCACACTCCATGCCAGATCTCCTAAACCAAATGTTCTGGAGGTGAGTGAGTGCACAGGAATCTAGGCTTAATAAATCCTCCAGGAAATTCTTATGTAGGTGCAAGTGTGAGAATCATTACCACGTAAGCACAGCAAGAAACAACAGTTGCCCTGCTAAAGAAATCTCACAATTTGAAAACTTTTCACTTTTATGACTACCCAGCTTTCTCTAAATTTAGAATGAGAAAAGTCAGTAAACCTGCAGCTGGCTCCTAATTTCAGCTAGATACGAACTCATTACAAATCTAGCACCTCTCCACAGAGAAGCTCTAATCCCTGGGCAAACACCATATCCTCCTTTTTTATTAATTGCTGCTGAAGAAGTGGATGGCTGATGCTCTTTTCACTGCATCATTGGTGGTAAAGCCTGGTTATCATGACTTTCCCAAGCATATCGACCCATGAATTAAGTTTGGGGTTTCTAGATTCAATGTCCTTTTAGCTGAATCAACAACAGTTTTAAGTGTGCTCTTTATCTAAACCAAAGCACTTAATCAGAGAAGCATACTGTCACTATCTTCAATTGACCTTAGTACCAGTCTACTGGGGGGGAAAAAAAGGGGGGCACAAAACAAGAACAGTAAAATAAAAACCCAACTCCAAAGAGATTTCACCTTCATTAGCTAATATCTATGAAATAGGCCCTTTACATATATATCGTCATTTAAGTTCACATGACCATAAGGGAAGGTAAGATTTCTTCTCAATAATTTATGAATTAGAATGCCGATTCAAAGTGTTATGTAATTTACCTGAGGTCACATAGTTAGGAAATAGCACAGGGCAATTCAAAGCCAGGTCTGTCAGGCTCCCAACTCTATTGCTCTGTATGATATGACATTGCTGTTTCTAAATACATGGCCTTCATGGATGAAGCTCTCAAGTGAACCAAACTAATTGAAGATTCAATGGCTTGCATAAACTATTTCCTTCTCATCATCCAATTATCTATTTAAAGGACATCTTGTGTGCTCTCCAAATCCTGCTCTTTCTGTAAGGTCCTCTTTAATTTGCATTTTCTTGTGAAGCTTGCATCTATGCCATTGCAGTGATTATTTACTCTTCTTAACACAGATAGTAAGTAGTGTGTTTCCTTTCCTTTGTAATTTAATTATATGCATGTCCCAAATAGATATTTAATCTTTCAAAAATTAAATATATATAATTTTTGAATCTATAACAAAATGCTTGAGGTCAAGAGCTATGTATTCGATTTATTTTCCTGGCAACTCCTTCAAAATGAGATTTAGTAGCCTGTTTTTGCAGATTCAACAAGGGTTAACAATATGGCATTGTGCTTAAAAATATTTTATAAGAGTAGCTCTTACGTTAAGTGTTGTCATCACATGTGCACACAAACACACAAAGCAAAGGAATACAAACACACAAACGTTTGTACATAGTGGATATATATTTTTTCTTCATTGTGGTAAGAATATCAAGGGTGTATATGTATGTCCAAACTCATCAAATAGTATACATTAAATATATGTAGTTGTTTTTTACATCCATTATACCTCAAGAAAACTAAAAAAAAAAAAAAAAAAAAAGAACTTGAACTCAGTTTCAATAGAAAATATGACACTAGGGTCTGGAAAAGATTACTGTTGCTGAAATTGTTTACTCCTTTTTGCTGGAGGCCTGAATTGTTGAACAATTAGAGTTATAATAAACCTACTTAGAAGAAAGATGTGTGATTTTGGAAAACCAGAGATAGTGGGAAATGGGACTGGATATTGGGCAGGTACTTTTGGTACCACAGGAAGCTAAATTTTGCACTCAGGACTTGGGGTTTTCACCAACTTGTAGGTTGGTCAAAATACTGGTAGCTCAGTATCGGTCAATGTAGGATGTGTAATACACTGGAAATTGGTATTTCTGTAATACACATCATTCATTGTGCAAGCTCACAGAGTTTGTATTTACAGAGCTCCTAACATATGTTGCGCTATTTACCAAGTGTCAAACAACATATTTAGATAGGAAGGACACTCGTGGTTGGCCCTGACCTTGCTCATGCCCAACCAACTCCAAAGTCTGTTCTGTTCAGCATGTATTGAGTGACTAGCAATAGGGAGACAATATCTCCTCCAGAGTCACACAGGTAACATTTCAGAGACCACACTCACCTTCTTTCCTTCCTTCTGCTGGACTCGTATAAAGAAGTAGCATAGTTCCATGTTTGTTGCTTTCACTAAATTCTACCACATTGGTAAATTCCTAAAATTGATAGATTTTTAGAAATGAAAAGCTCATCTGCATAACACATTCAGATTGAAGAGACAGTCCAGTTAGTCTGGTTTTATAATTAGTTTTTCCAACAATACTTTTTCTTTGATTACCTCCTGAACTCTAGCATAAAGGAGGAGACAGTGTCCTTACTCATGGCATCTCTTTTACAGTGTCATAGCCCTATATCTTTCTCAGGGTAATGAGGAAAATTCAAGATGATAAAGAGAACTCAAAAAGCAAAACACTGACTTGGGAGAAAGATAAATAAAGAAAATATATACTAGGCCAGTTATTACTCTGGGCTCCGGAAAGATAATAGAATAGATAACTTTTATAAAGATCTCAGTATGCATCTTCAGGCATGACTGTAAGTGACTTTACTAAGCCCTTAAATCTTCACAACAGCTCTATAAGGTGGGATTTCTTTGTATCCACATTGCCTAGATAAGAAAAGGCAAGGCACAGGTAAGGTTACATAATATTCCCAGGGCTTCATGTGTTCAAAAGAGAGGGCCCAGGATTTGCAAGTCGGAGTGCAGAGACTACCTTTTAGTTAGTCTATGCTCCAAAGAATTCAAAGTGCTCAGTATATAGTTTTAAGAGCTTTCAAGTCATAGAAAGGAGACAGATAAATATGTATTTTACTTTCAACAATTATGGATGGCATTATTGACGGCCTCTGTGGCCATGAGAGTGTGTTTAAACTATCATTCATCTGTGTCTCTACTTCGTCTCTGTTTTTCTTTTCAAATGAAGTATTTACTTTGAAGTGGGTTTCTAAATTTCATCTGTTATATACTTTCTGCACTAGTCTTGAATTTTTAAATGTTGCTTGCAGTTGGGTAGGAGATTCTGTTCTGGAATGCTGGACAAGAATGAAATATTAATTTAATAAGCTGGAAATTGACATGTCTGTAAGGAACAATTTGGTTCATGGGCATTTCTGATCATTTCCTACATGAGTAAACCATTTTTTTTCAAGAAGATAATAGGCTGAATTCTATCATGAGAAATAAGATCAAGGTAGCGTATACGTATCTATTATTTTGATAAATATGTTTTGGATAAAAATTTGATTTCAATATGTTTATTATTATTAATCATTATTATTAGCCAGTTACCAAAGGGAAATATTTTTCAGCAGTGTCAGGAATAAAGAAGACATAGGTTTTATTTCCTTTGTTTTTGTTTTGTTTTGTTTTTTATGGATAAGACATAGATTTTGGATTCAGCTTTTGTATAAAATCATTTTGAAAATCCATGTAGGTCTCTTCCCTCTCAATTAACTTGTCTTTAAACAGGTCAGCACAGACTGAACAGGAAGACATGATAGAGTTCTAGCAACATACAAAATAGCCCTCTGGTGAGATAGATAACGATCTACTTTTCTGTTAGCTTTTGACAGGGGTAAGTGATAGAGGAAGTATAGATTACCTTATCTTCATGTTTTGAGCAGACTTCGATTTCATGTGGCAGTATCTGAGTAATTTTTAAAATAATGAGCCTATTATATAGGATCCTTTCTAGCTTTGGCATTACATGACTATTGCTTGCTCTGGGACATTGGCTCTTGTTTTTCAAATTTGTGTGTTTTATTTCTATGAATATTTGTCTATTTGCCTTTTATGAGAATTTGGGAGCACATTGGAGGTAGTTAATCATGTGCATTGTTTAACCAGAAGCCAAATATTTATTTCAATATGATGTGATTCTGCAATTTTCATCATTAATGCTCTTGTGACATGATTCCACATCCAACTTTTACTTTTCATTTTGTCTTTACTTATTAGATTTAACATTTTTAGGTTACTTCTTGTGACAGAAACTTCAGTGTTAATTCTCCTATATTTGATTACTTTATTTTTCTTATTTCCTTTATGCACTGAGTGCCAACTTTCTAATTAATAGAAATAATAATAATATTGATGATGACTATGTACATTCAGCATGTGTTAGGTTGCTAAAACCTACATAAATGTAATTTTGATTCTTAAAATAGTCCTTCAAAATTAGAAACAAAAAACATAAATGTTGTTGATACATAGACAGATAGACCCACATTCTTTTAGAATATACATTTCTGTGAGTGTATATGTATGCAATCAGAAATTAGTAATATAATTAATGAACAAGATCACAGTCTGCTTGATGTACCTGGCATTAACATTTGAATCTTTTTCTTTTTTGTTTTCTTTTTTTTTTTTAACCAATGTTATGAGAGATGTTATCTCATGACTCCCAGATTTTAAAAACAAAAAGGCTATCAAATATTGCAATTTTAACATACCTTTTTTATATCATGAGAGATTGAATATTTCAAAGCATTGACCTCCGTATATCTTTAAAGTAATCTTATACTGGGAGCAACGCTTTTGCCATTGTGTTCAGTTTGTAGTTGAGGAAGCAGACTCAGAGATATCAGACTTTCCTTAGGTTGCTGGAAATAGACCCAGGGTTACTGGGTTCAAACCTTATCTTACTCCAGTGTGCTGCTCACTTCTTATGAAACAATTTCAAATTTGAAGAAAACAATACATTTAGTGTTATTCGGCTTGCATTTTCAGATACGTGTACTATGTAAGGCCCATTGAGA
This sequence comes from Ateles fusciceps, assembly GCA_036589455.1. Taxonomy (NCBI): domain Eukaryota; kingdom Metazoa; phylum Chordata; class Mammalia; order Primates; family Atelidae; genus Ateles; species Ateles fusciceps. The sequence goes on along the minus strand of JAZHEH010001685.1, from coordinate 3,538,676 downwards.
AACATAATATTGATAAAATAAACAAAACAGGGAGAAATGTCAGATATAGGTGATGAGGAGGAAGGCAGCAAATCACACTGCCATGTGTGTACCTATGCAACAATCTTGCATGTTCTTCACATGTACCCCAAAATCTAAAATGCAATTAAAAAGAAAAAAACCCAATATTTTGAAAACTTGTAACTTAATATGAAATAGCTCTTGCAATCTAACAGAGATAAGAGCTGTCTTGATAATTCCAAACTATGGAAGAAAAAAATAGGATTAAACTAATGTGTCCAATAAGTCATCAGTAACTGCAAGTTAACCACACTCATACATTTTGGGTGTAAGGGGCAGAGTATTAGTTTGCTGGCTTTTGACAGTATTCTCCAAAGTTTGTGTCCACCCACAACTAAGAAATGTTGAAAAAGTCTGAAAAAATAAAGTCAGGCAACGGGGAACTCTGCTTTATGAGAATAACACACAACACACACACACACACACACCACACACACACACATATATACATACTTAATGTTTTAATTTTATAAATAGAGTGTTAAAAATTCAAAAATTTAAAATAAATACAGCCCATTGTAAAAAGTATGCTTAACACTCAGATAGTACAAAATTCAGAACATAATTTGTATCCTAATGCTGAAAATATTATTTTCTACTAATGGTTGTCAATTTCATGAAATGAATTAAAAGTACCACTTTTTCTTCTTCCTTTGTTTCTTTTTGCCAACACGCCATACAGAAATTTCCCCTTGATGATTTTTTGAATGTGTACTACCTCCGCATAACATCAGTTCAACCATCTCAAAAATCTTCTCAAATTTAATATAAAAGGAAAATTTTTCAGGGACATAACACTATAAGGATAATAGAGTTTAGTGAAGTCTAATTTTGTGGAGCTAAAAAATGTAATCCACATAGAGAATTGGGTAAAATTATTAAAAACCACAAGTGTGAGGAATGCACACTATCCTAATTAAAGAAGGACAGATGTTTTTCTATAAAAATAAGAATACCAAATGAGAAACATCTAGCACAATTATGCAGAGAGCAGTGCAAAGAACCATGGGTAAAGAAAAATTAACCCCCCCCTTTTTTTTTTTTTGCTTGCAGTTTATTTGGATTTTGGGTTATATTTAAATATCTGCAATATAATAAAGGTGCCTGGTGGTAATCTATGATTCATAGATATGTGTCTTTGACTATCCTCCAAGTATAATTTAATCTGGATTAAATTTTTCATGCCATTCTGAAGTTTCATTTCTTGGTAAATTTATTAATTGTTCATCTAATTAAAAAGGAAATGAGAATGATTGAATAATTGGCTAAAATTGCACCTTAAAAAGTTTAAATCTCATAAGGAGTGCATTCTAAATCCATAGAAAAAGCCTTTACATCATAAGTGTATGTATGTTCATCAGAGCACTTTTGACACCTACTATATGACAAGTCATGGTCCAAATCCTCGGGGGAAAATTATCCATCAAGCACAGTCTCCTGTAATTATACCAACATGAGACAACTCCAAAGCTATGTCACCAAAAGTAGAATACAGAGGGTGATCTTCTTACAAAGCCTGTGATGAAGATTAAATGTTGCTAAAGAAAGTGAGTCTTGAAAAACAGGACTTAGAAAGAAAGGCAAATGGGCAAAGGGAATTCTGGCAAAGAGAATATCAAGCATAATATGGTCATCTTGTAGAGTTATGATGTTTTTAATGACAATGGTGAAGATGGCTTTCCTAGTGTTTGCAATGTGTAACTAGCTTGGGGTTGACAGTGAGTGTCAAGAATTATACAGGAAATACATTAAGAAGGACCATACAAAGACTTTCCAATATATTGAAAGCAGTTGGGGAGTCACATGAACATGTTATGAAGCTGAAAAATATGTCCATATATGCAGTGGGTAAAATAGATTGAAAGGAGCACACACATTTTTTAGTAGGTGAATCAACAAAAAAATCTTTCTTCTGTTGCAACAGTCAGAAAATTCCAATCTGTACCAAATTAAGAGGAAAGAAAAGAAGTGTGTTCATTAATGAAACTAAAAGCTTGAAAGGCTGCTGAATTCAGATACTAGCAATAGCATCATAATGTGTTTGATCTTTTTATATATATGTTACCATATCAGTTTTGTTGCATAACAAACCACCTCAGAATTCAGTGGCTAAAAGAGTAAACATTTATGCCACTGGTGATTGTGTAGATCAGCAATTTGGCCTGGCTCACTGGGTAGTTCTCATCTCAGCTGACCTCATCTTTTGTTCATGGTTTGTTGCCAGTCAGCTAGATGGCTTTGCTGGTCGTCAGCTGAGGCTGCAGGAATGACTGGGCCACAGGTCTTTTTATAAATCAACAAGCTAAGCCTGGATTTGAGTACATGACTGCCAGAGTTAAAAAAGCAAGAGCAGAAGAACACAAGGCATCTCGAGGCCTAGGTTTAGGCATGAAACTGGTCCAATGACACTCATGCCACATTTTATTGCTTAAAGAAAGTTACAAATCTGGTCAGGCATGGTGGCTCACGCCTGTAATCCCAGCACTTTGGGAGGCTGAGGTGGGTGGATAACGAGGTCAGGAGTCCAAGACCAGCTTGCCCAACTAGTGACACCGCATCTCTACTAAAAATATGAAAAATTAGCCAGCCATGGTAGTTGGTGCCTGTAATCCCAGCTACTTGGGAGGCTGAGGCAGGAGAATTTCTTGAATATAGGAGGTGGAGATTGCAGTAAGCAGAGATGGCACTACTGCATTCCAGCCTGGGCAACAGTGAGAGACTCCGGCTCAAAAACAAAACAAAACAAAAAAAGAAAAGTCACAAATCTAATCTATATTAAGGGGTAGGGGAAGTTAAGTTTATAGTGGGAGCTGCAACATGACATTAAAAAGAAAAATAGATATAGGGATGGACATAATTTTAGCCACTTATCCAAATTAAAGCATTACTGTTGTTTTCTCAATCTTTAAATAATATTCCTGGCAACTTCCGTGCATTCCTCCAACAATGGTCAATTGGATATTGAAAATCAGGCTATGATTTTTCTCATCTCAGAATGGAGTGGAAAAGAGAAATTGCTTTCTAGTATTTCTCTAGAAAGGAAAGACTTATTTTCTTAGGATTTATTTCCACTTTTACATTCCAGAGATTAGTTTTATTAGCCCATTTCAGCCCCAATGTTTATGTTTGAGTCAGACTTTATTCCTGAAGTCTGGGTCATGCACTTACTTTAGATGAAATAAGGGTGAGCTTAGGGAATGATCCTAACTCAAATTCCATGGATTCAGAATACGTAAGGTATTAGACCTTTAAAGAAAAACTTAGGGTTTCCTACCTCAGATATAGAATGATGAAAATCATAGAGGCAACTAGAACATATATACCAAGTAATCTAGTGGAGAAATTCTTATTTCTGTGCTTTTGATGTCAGCTTATTTCTAGTCCTCAATTCAATTGGTGAGAAAGATAGAAGCAACCTATAAGTAGGAGATTGTTTTGAGATTCTTAAGATTCTACATTAACTCTTTCTTTCTCTCTTCTCTCTCTCTCTCTTTCTTTCTTTCTTTTTCTTTCTTTCTTTCCTCTGTAGCATGACTATTATTCACTGCACCATCAACCTCCCTGGCTCAAGTGATCCTCCCACCTTAGCCTCTCAAGTAGCTGGGACTACAAGTGCATATCACCACTCCTGGATAGTTGTAATTTTTTTTTTTTTGGTAGGTATATGGTCTTGAAATGTTTCCCAGACTGATCTCAAAACTCCTGGGATCAAGAAATTCTCCTACCTCATCCTCCCAAAGTGCTGTGATTACAGGTGTGAACCATTGTGCTCGTCCCTGTGTTGACATTTTTAATTACAATTTTGTATGACCTAAGTATTCTCTTTGCTTTACATTCATAAATAGCAAATCTTGGAATCAAAAAATAGTCCACATAGCCAAGGCAATCCTAAGCAAAAAGAACAAAACTGGAGACATCATGCTACCTGACTTCAAACTATACTACAAGGCTACAGTAATCAAAACAGCATGGTACTGGTACCAAAACAGAGATATAGACCAATGAAACAGAACAGAGGCCTTGGAAGTAACACCACCCATCTACAACCATCTGATCTTTGACAAACATGACAAAAACAAGCAATCGGGAAAGGATTCCATGTTTAATAAATGATGTTGGGAAAACTGGCTAGCCATGTGCAAAAAGCTGAAACTGGACCCCTTTCTTACACCTATACAAAAATAAGCTTCAGATGAATTAAAGATTTAAACATAAGACCTAACACCATAAATACCCTAGAAGAAAACCTAAGCACTACCATTCAGAACGTAGGCATAGACAAGGATTTCATGACAAAAACACCAAAAGCAATGGCAACAAGAGCCAAAATAGACAAATGGGATCTAATTAAACCTAAGAGCTTCTGCACAGCAAAAGAAACAATCATTAGAGTGAACCGACAACCAAGAGAATGGGAAAAAATTTTAGAATCTACCCATCTGACAAAGGGCTAATATACAGAATCTACAAAGAACTAAAACAGATTCACAAGAAAAAATCAAACAACCCCATCAAAAAGTGGGAAAAGTATATGAACAGACATTTTCCAAAAGAAGAAATTTATGCAGCCAACAAACATATGAAAAAATGCTCATTGTCACTAGTCATTAGAGAAATGCAAATCAAAACCACATTGAGATATCATCTCATGCCAGTTAGAATGGTGATCATTAAAAAATCTAGTGACAACAGATGCTAGAGAGGATGTGGAGAAATAGGAACACTTTTATACTGTTGGTGGGAGTGTAAATTAGTTCAACCATTGTGGAAGACAGTGTGGTGAATCCTCAGGGATATAGAAATAGACATACCATGTGACCCAACAATCCCATTACTGGGTATATACTCAAAGCATTATAAATAGTTCTATTATAAAGACACATGCACACTTATATTCATTGTGGCACTGTTTACAAGAGCAAAGACCTGGAACCAACACAAATGCCCATCAATGATAGACTGGATAAAGAAAATGTGGCACATATACACCATGGAATAATATACAGCCATAAATAAGGATGAGTTCATATCCTTTGCAGAGACATAAATAAATCTGGAAACCATCATTCTCAGCAAACTGACTCAAGAACAGAAAACCAAATGCTGCATGTTCTCACTCATAGGAGGTTGTTGAATGATGAGAACACATGGACACAGGGAGGGGAAAATCACACAATGGGGCCTATTGGGGGGGCTGGGTGGTAGGGGAGGGATAGCAGGGGGTGGGGAGATTGGGGAGGGATAACAATGGGAGAAATACCTAATGTAGGGGACAGGAGGATGGAGGCAGCAAACCACCGTGGCAAGTGTATACCTATGTAACAATCCTGCAAGATCTGCACATGTACCCCAAAAAGTATAATAAAGTTTTTTAAATCTGAAAAATTTTAAATGAATAGCAAATCTTAGGGTAATATCAAATCTTAGGGTAGTATCAAATATAATATGCCAAGGAACTAAAGAAAAAAAACAAAGTACAGAAACGCATATCACATTAGATAGAAATATATCTCATATGGATAATATATATTACCCTAAATAATGTTCATTAAAAATCATACATCCAGACAAAATATTGAGGTCACATTAATTGCTAAATTCATTTTTAAAATGAAGAGATTTTAGCATCTCTCTTCCTCACTTCATATACATCATGGCCAAAGGTTAAACAGAGTATGCTGTCTATAGCAGTTACTCATTTAATAACAAATTGGGAGACCATTCGCAAGGTTGAGCTTCTCTAGTACTTCTTAAAGAGATTGTGCTTCTTACCTGAAACCCAACACATATTTTATATTTTATTTTGTCTGGCTTCCTTGCTACAATGTAACTATATATCTCAGATGGTTCTAGGTCTCTGACTTTTAAATTCCCACTTGTTTGTGTGTCTTACTACAACTATGTTTGAATTTAGGTCTATGCTGATCTGCCCTTGGCTTTGGAGACATGATAATCTACACCTAAAATTAGTTCGTAGATAGTGCTGACATTTTGAAGGGAAGAGACCATAGATTCTTTCAGTATACTTGAAATTTTAGGCTGCTCATGTCTAGAATCTTTCAGGTTTAGTCTCTATTTCTCTAATCCTAAAATCAACTAAATTGCTATCACTTACAACAGTACATTCTTCATAGCAAGTATCCAAGAAAGGTCTGAAGATCTGACTTAACAAAGGGTTTAGGATTATAAACAATGATTCTGCCCATGAACTTACCATAACCTTTCACTGCTATAGACAGCATACTCTCTTCAGTCTTTCACCATAATGCACATGGAGTGAGAGAAGATAGATGCTAAAATCTACTTCATTTGAAAAATGAATTCGGCAATTAATGTGACTTCAATATGTATTATTTTTTAATGAACAGTACTTAAGGTGATATATATCTTATTCCTATGAGATATATTTATATCTAAAGTGATATGTGTTTCTGTATTTTAATTTTTCCTTTACGTCCTTGGCAGACTATATTTGATATTACTCAAATTACAGTCATCTCTTGGTATCCACAGATAATTTGTTCCAGGACCTCTGTGGATACCAAATCCATAGATGCTTAAGTCCCTGATATTAAATAACACAGTATTGCCTATAATCAGTGCACACCTGTCTGCATATTTAAAACCATCTCTAAATTATCCTTAATACTTAAGAGTAATTTAGGTATTAATAAATATCTAAATTATTAGGTATTCAGTAAATATATGTGAATAGTTACACTGCATTGTTTATGGGAAAATGAAAAGAATAAAATTCTGTGGATGTTTGGAACAGATGCGATTTTTAAAAAAATATTTTCAGTTCGTGGTTGGTTGAGTCCACGAATGTAGAACCCATGGATATAGAGGCCCAATGCATGATTAAGCTTTCATACACTATGTTTGGATAGTCCTTTTTTGAAACTAGAGCGCTCAATAATTTTTCCCTATAGCTTTCTAATTTCGGTTCTGTTTTTATTTTGTAATCGAATGCTCTATTTTGATGTCTATTCTTCATCAATGATCCATAAGTTCCATGAAGCAGGTTCTAGTATTTGTTATATTTTGCTCATTACTATAATATATAATACACAAACTGACTCACTCCTCAGCTATTCATTGATTTTAAAATTATATATCAAGACCAATGTTGGATGATAGGGGAGAGAGCCAAAAGTAAGGTAGGCATGACTTTGGTTTTTGTGACTTTATAAATAACAACACTACAGAGTTCCAGGTACTCTCTAAATGAAGAATAATATGACCAGGCCTCTTTCTTTGAAATAATCTAACATGTGGACGGACAATTAAAATGCTACATAACATAAGTTTGTAGAGTTATGGACAAATGTTCTGATTTTCACAGAGAAAAAAATACTTTAATGTGGATATGTGGAGGTCAAAGAGGATAATGGAAAACCCTATCGTGAAAAGGCATTGCAGACTTTGCTAAATAAGACAAGGCAGAGAACAGCACCACAATAAAATGAATACATAAAATCACTCTTTGTATGTGTGTAGGAGGGAATGTGCCTTTGAGGGATTAGTGTAATGGGATGTGACTGGTAGTAAGCTTACTAACTTTCTCAGCAGCCAGATACTATGGAGTCTCATACAATACAGTGTGGCATTTAGCCTGACACTGGCATGGGACTTTTGAAAGAAACACGTGTTTTCATAACAGAAATTGAGTAGATATTGTAAAATACATTCCCTTGATAAATTAATGAACAGCTGAAAACCCCATGCTCTGTTACTGACACCTATGTAGATAAAACAAAATATATTCTACTTAAGGACTTTCTACCAAGTCGAACAAAAGCAGCAAGAAATGATTCCAAATATTTGGTGTAAGAAACTATCCATTATAAATTGATAAAATAAAATTGACAACAAATACACTGGTAACTACTGAATAATGCTGATTATTTCAGATATTGAACAACTAAGACTTTATGTGAACAAATATCTACAACAGTCTAAGTTAAGATCAAGTTAGGAGCGAACAAAACGGAAAATCATGAATTACTGATGAATATATCTGGAAAGGAATGAAAGAAATCACTCTGGCTAGTAAATTGTAATATGGATAATACTTATGTGATATTGAACCAATGCTTCTTGGATCATTAATTCACATATTTTCAGCTTTATACACCCATTGAAATCAATGTTTCCACGGCTTTGGGGCATCAGGCTCAGATAAATGGTCCATTGCTTATGTCTGAATTTTGAACTTTATAGTCAGATTTGTCTACAGTGTATCAATTGTCTTGAAAGCAGGCTGTGTGGAGAAATGTAAGGGTTTTCAATATTATAAAATATTTTTCAATAATTGAGAGACAAGAGCTATAAGCCACGGTAAAAACAAATATAACATAAGAGGATTTATAATTAAATAGAGAGAGGAAGTCCTTTCCAGTTCCGGATGTTGAAAATCGAAGAGAAATGAAGAAATGGAAGGGTGTATTGCAGCTACTGCAATCCATCTTTATTGATCCATCCCTGTGACCAGTTCTATGGATTGCCAATTTGGTTGGTGCTCACTGGGCAGTTTTTCTGCTGGTTTTGGCTAGTTTCACTCATACATTTGCCTTCAGCCAGCGGTTGAATGCTTCATTCATATATCTGACAGTTTGCTGGTAATTTGCTGACTGTTGGCCAAGGGACAGGGAAACTAGGCCATATGTCTCAAATCATAGAGCAGACTAGCCTGCACTCATGCACATAGTGGTGGTGGCAGAGCTCCCGTGAAGCAATAAGAGTGGAAATTAAAGGTCTCTTAAGCCCTAAGACCATCATTTTCTCTATTAAGAAAAAAAAAAAAAAAGGTAGCAAGCCCAGCCCAAATCCAAGTTTTAGAAAAACAGACTCCATATCTTACTGAAAAATTTCAAAACTCTTATAGCCATTTTTTTTGCCATGTCCCATTAGGCTGTTTTGGTGGACTCAGAACTCAAAAGAGAACAATCAGGCAACAGGCTCCCCCAACGTCCCAATGCACTAAAAGCATCACACATACTCTGACCCCTGAGAAAATTAACGCAAAGACCCATGGAAAGTCAAGCAGAGGGAAAGTGTGCTCAAATATAAAGATTTTTAAAATAACAATATTTACATAGTATCAATTGCCCTATACCAAATGTACAACAGTAAAGCAAAGAAGATTACAAAGCACATAAACATGAGAATCCCAGCAAAGGGCATCTGTAACAAACTTCGTATTTAATGGCAACAGACTGGCTGCTTTTCTTCTAAATCTAGTAATAAGACTAAACAATTTTCTCACTTTTTCTTTTCCGTATCACACTGGAAATCCTAGCAAGTACAAGATGGCTAGAAATAAAGAAAAGAAAAAGAAAAACAAACAAACAAATTGGAAAACACTAATGAAAACTGTCTCAATTTGCAGATCACATGTGAGTTTATGCAGAAAATGTATCCGTCCCTCAGTCTCCAGAAAATTCTCCTCAAGCTAAAAAATAATAACAATAGTAAAAAAGTCAACCATGTTATTGGGGTGCAATGCACAGTGTAACAAATATATCTAACTGTATTAATAGTAAATGACACTTTGAAAAAGGTAATAAAGATAGGAGCTAGCCTAAATAATTTCAGAAAAGAGTGTTTTTTCAAATTATGGAAGACCAACAGCAAAATGAACTGCACATAACTCTCTAATATACTTATGTGTTTATTTATCAAATGGGTAATATTTATCCATGATGAAATAACTACATTTATCCTGATGTTTAAATAATAAGTAAATACAGTGTAGTTTCTGAGTGCTGGATTTCTCACTGTCAGAGAAAGACTTGACAAATAAGTAGGGAGAATGCCAGAATAAATCATGTGGTGCTGAAACAGAATCAGATCTGTCAGTAAAAAATCATTTATTTTTGTAACTACATAGATAAAAACAAATATTAACATGTATGTATATGTATTTATTAGTGAACATACATATTTTTTCTAACTCTGTTCTCTTAGAGAGTCTAGAAGCAGTAATGCAGCAATACTAATGAGCATACTTAGTACATAGATCATGGCTTCTAAATACCATCCTCTAATAAAAGGGAAAAAAAAGTAAAAGACCCCTTGCAGAAACATTGATTCTGAAGTTTGGCAAGGGAAACCACAAACCGAGCTTAATCCTGGATTTTCTTGTACTTCCAGAAACTAAAATGCTTTACTAAAATTATGATATATTAATAGGACACATGCAGTAACTAACTTGAAAGTGTTTCCAACAAGCACAAGGAGTAGGACTGGGCAGTGAACAGTAAAATAAATGACAAAAGTATTGGATGATGACCAGAGAATAAATAATTACATTTAAGATAATACTGATATAAATACATGAGTGAATAAATAATGTTTTAAAAATTGAAAAAGACATAATGGCTTAAGAAGAAATGAAAAAGAAACGGAATAAACTGGAAGAGCCAAAATAACCTGCAATTTTAAATATACCTGTACCTTTCCTGTCTTGTGTGATTAGAAAATAGGGAAATGAGCAAGATGAGAGCAATTATAATGTTTTTTTTTTTTTTTCACTTTTGGGTTGTGATGTGTAAAATTTCAATTTACAATTTTGGAGTAACTAAGGTTTTAAGTAGGCATATGGGGTTGGTTGTAGCTCTAGCAGAAAAGATATTCTAAACATATTTGACTCTAAGTTTGCCTTTGGGAAAGCTGGCCTCTACCCCCACTCCCCGCTTCTATCTCTCTTTCTCTTTTCTGTCATGTAAGTAGAGATAATTTTATTAATAGCACTTAAACTCAGTGAGATAATGGTCCCTTCAATATTTTACAAAAAGCCCACTGGTTCATAAGACTGCATACTGGATACATTGAGAAAAAAAGAGAAAAAAAAACATATCTCTATGTGTGTACTCAGGGATTTGAGTAAATTCTGGAAGAGGGAGAACTGTTTAAAATCAGTCAGTGTGTGTTTTTTTATTTCCCCCAATGTTCCACATGGTCTGTACCACTCCAGTGCCTACAACTCCATGAAGAATACTCAAATTTTATATTGTATTTATTTGAAAATCTGTGTGACTGCCTTTGAGAATATAACATTTGGAGTTGTTGAAGCATTATGTAAAAATATATAGATACTTGCTGTTTTATGTCATTCCTTTCTACCAACATACATAAAATATATTATGGTGTTACATGATGCCCAGTTATTTTTAATAATTAGTCTAACATAAAATAAGTGGATTTAAATCATTTGTGTAACATAATAGAAACCAAAAGTACTGCAGGTACAGTGACACAACCGGTGCTAGAGAGTTCATTGGAAATGACAAAAGTAATTTGATATTAGAGTGGGATTTCTTTCAGAAAATAAGTCTAGTTAATTTTTTTAAGCATGATAATAACATTTTCTTTGATTTAATCAAAGGATCATATAGCAAAGCATCTGTATCTAATGTTATTATGTCTGTTTTTCATTTGGTCTAAAGTCATTAGAGTGCTGAATAGCTCAAGCAGGCTATAAAAAGTGCTACGTGTGAATGATACAATATTCTTTGGAAATCACTCATCCATGCAAAACAGCAGGTGATAGAGAACGCTTTCTGAATTCAGATGAAAGCACAAATAATCTTCTCATGATGCATTTGATGTAAACCTAATTCAGGATGTAAACCAGCTTGTCATTTGAAAGTTTAAATGATTTGTTTGGTCTTTCTTCTACAGATGTTTACCATTCTAACCAAGAAAATATCTTCATACTTAGTTGGAATATTTCATATCATGGCTCAGCCTAAAAAGCTCAGCAGTAAAGTTAGAAGATGTAAATCTAATCTTGACGGAATGCAGCTTTTTGTCTTTGAAGACTGTTCTTAACTCCTTTGAGCTTTAAATTATCTGTAAACTAGAGAAAGAGATAATAATGACACAATATATTAAAATAATTATTAGAGAAAATGAATAATGAGAAAGATAATAAAATACAAAATATTACATAGTCATAAAAGTATGGTATCTTAGTGTTAACTAAAACTTCTAAAAGATTGCAAATATAAATTGTAGATGAACAATGTGTATTCTTAAAGTAGGTTAAAAAGGCGAGATAACTATGCATAACTGATAAGCTCAATTAATTCTAAATATTTTAATTATTATTTTTTATTGTTTTATTCAACAAATATTTATTCAACCAAACTATGCCCTATTGTGTTACTCTCATAGTACTTAAACATAAATACAATAACATTTTCAATGGTAGTATAATAGGTGGAAAATTGATACCAGTTTTCTGCTACCTGCAATTAATTGTTTTAGATTTGATTATGTACAATAACACTTTCCATTTTTTATAGCTGAAAACTCATTAAAATTTATACATTATTTCATTTATAAAATATGCATTTCCTAAGCAAAAAATCATAATTATATTCATTTTAAATTTCTTCACATTTAAATTACTTAAAAGGAGTAACAACAGCCATGGTGGTAGTGGAAGTAAAACTAATAGGAGTAATTTTAAAATATTTGTATATAGTTTGAAAAATTTAAAAGAGACATGAGATCAAGACAAAAGAAAGGAAGGAAGGAATAAAAAAAGATTACGGGAATTACCTCAGAAATAGATAAAGAATATCATACTGAATGGGCAAAAACTGGAAACATTCCCTTTGAAATCTGGCACTAGACAAGGATGCCCACTCTTACCACTCCTATTCAATGTAGTATTGGAAGTTCTAGCCAGAGCAATCAGGCAAGAGAAAGAAATAAAGGGTATTCAATTAGGAAAGGAGGAAGTCAAATTGTCTCTATTTGCAGAGGACATGATTGTATATTTAGAAGACCCCATCGTCTCAGCGCAAAATCTCCTGAAACTGATAAGGAACTTCAGCAAAGTCTCAGGATACAAAATCAATGTGCAGAAATCACAAGCATTCCTATACATCAATAACAGACTAACAGCCAAGTCAAAAGCGAACTCCCTTTCACAATTGCTACAAGGAGAATAAAATACCTAGGAGTGCAACTAACAAAGGATGTAAACGACCTCTTCAAGGAGAACTACCAACCACTGCTCAAGGAAGTAAGAGAGGACACAAACAGATGGAAAAACATTCCATGCTCATGGTAAGGAATAATCAATATCATGAAAACGACCATACTGCCCAAAACAATTTATAGATTCTACGCTATCCCCATCAAGTTACCAATGACCTTCTTCATAGAACTGTAAAAAAACACCTTAAACCTCATATGGAAGCAAAAAAGAGCCCACATCGCCAAGGCAATCCTAAGCAAAAAGAACGAAGATGGAGGCATCACACTACCTGACTTCAAACTACACTACAAGGCTACAGAATTCAAAATAGTATGATACTGGTGCCAAAACAGAGATATAGACAAATAGAACAGAACAGAGGCCCTGGAGGCAATGCCACACATCTACAATCATCTGATCTTTGACAAACCTGACAAAAACAAGCAATGGGGGAAATAATTCCCTGTTTAATAAATGGTGTTGGGAAAACTGGCTAGCAGTGTGCAGAAAGCAGAAACTGGACTCCTACTGACACCTTACACTAAAATTAACTCCAGATGGATTAACGACTTAAACATAAGACCTAACACCATAAAAACCCTAGAAGAAAACCTAGGCAAAACCATTCAGGACATAGGCATAGGCAAGAACTTCATGACTAAAACACCAAAAGCATTGGCAACAAAAGCCAAAATAGACAAATGGGAGCTAATTAAACTCCAGAGCGTCTGTACAGCAAGAGAAATAATCATTAGAGTGAAACAGCAACCAACAGAATGGGAAAAAAAATTTGCAATCTACCCATCTGACAAAGGGTTAATTTACAGAATATACAAAAACTAAAACAGATTCACAAGAATAAAGCAAACAAACCCATTCAAAAGTGGGTGAAGGATATGAACAGACACTTTTCAAAAGAAGACATATATTAGGCCGACAAACATATGAAAAAATGCTCATTATCACTGATCATTAGAGAAATGCAGATCAAAAACACATTGAGATGCCATCTCACACCAGTTAGAATGGCTGTCATTCAAAAATCTGGAGACAACAGATGCTGGAGAGGATGTGGAGAAATAGGAACATTTTTACACTGTTGGTGGGAATGTAAATCAGTTTAGCCATTGTAGAAGACAGTGTGGCGCTTCCTCAAGGACCTAGAAATAGAAATTCCATTTGACCCAGCAATCCCATTACTAGGTATATACCCAAAACATTATAAATTGTTCTATTATAAAGACACATGCACACATATGTTCATTGTGGCACTGCCTACAATAGCAAAGACCCGGAACCAACCCAAATGCCCATAGATGATAGACTGGACAAGGAAAATGTGGCACATATACACCATGGAATACTATGCAGCCATAAAAAACAATGAGTTTATGTCCTTTGTAGGGACGTGGGTGAATCTGGAAACCATGATTCTCAGCAAACTGAATGAAGAACAGTAAATCAAACACCACATGTTTATTACTGCAGTAATAAACTTTCTTCAGTGCATGCCTCTGCACCTGTGGCATTCAAGACACACCAGGAGGATGACTACATCCAGTTTTCCACTATGGTTCAGATATGGCTCTGCCTAAAAGACATGTAACTGATATTCAAAAAATTAGGTTAACTTCCAACTAAATATGTGAGCAGGCTATTTTAATTTTTAATTTTGAATGTCATATAAACCAAATACCTCTATACTTACATTTGAAAAGATGAGAAGCAGAATTTGGGCAGAAGCTGGAATAGAAGATGTTTGGCCAGTGTAACACGGAAGCATGAGCAATTGTGTCAAGTTATTTGAAAACTAATAGCTGTCCAGTTGGTGCAAATGTAATTGCGGTTTTTGCATTGATAGAATTTGCCATTTTATATTGGAATACATTCTTAAATAAATGTGGCTATGTTATACATCATTTTAATGGCCTTTCTCGCTTTATTTTTTTTTATCGTTATGGCTTCTTGCTGTTTATTTTACGTTTATTTTAGATGATAGAAATTAGGTTAGACAAAAAGCAAATTCTAGTGATTTTCTTATTTGTGTTCAAAATGAGTTGTAAAGCAGCTGAGACAACTGTCAACATCAACACGCATTTGGCCCAGGAACTGTTAACGAATGTACAGTGCAGAGGTTGTTCAAGTTTTACAAAGGAGACAAGAACCTTGAAGATGAGGAGCATAGTGGCCAGCCATGGGAAGTTGACAAGGACCAATCAAGAGCAATTATTGAAGCTTATCCTCTAACAATTACACGAGAAGTTGCTGAAGAACTCAAGGTCGACCATTCTAAGGTCACTGGGCATTTGAAGTAAATTGGAAAGCTCAATAAGTGGGTGCCTCATGAGCTAAGCGAAAAATAAAAAATAAAAAAATCATCGTTTTGAAGTGTCTTCTCTTATTCTATGCAGATTTTGAGGTGTGATAAAAAGTGGATTTTATGTGACAACTGGCAATGACCAGCTCAGTGGTTGGACGCAGGGGAAGCTCCAAAGCACTTCCCAAAGCCAAATCTGCCTCAAAAGAAGGCCATGGTCACTGTTCGGTGGTCTGCTGCTGGTCTGATCCACTACAGCTTTCTGAATCCCAGTGAAACCATTACATCTGAGAACTATGTTCAGCAAATAGGTAAGATGCACCAAAAACTGCAGTGCCTGCTGCTGGCATTGGTCAATAAACAAAAAGGGACCAATTGTCCGTGACAATGACCAACTGCACGCTGCAAAATCAAAAGGTTGAATCAATTGGGCTATGAAGTTTTGCCTCATCCACCATATTCACTTGACCACTCACCAACTAACTACCACTTTAATCATCTTGACAACTTTTGCAGGGGCTACAGGAATAAACAAACTTATTTCTTGTTGATAAAAATGTGTTGGTTGTAACGGTTCCTATTTTGATTAATAAAGATGTGTTTGAGCCTAGTTATAATAATTTAAAAGTCATGATTCAAAACCACAATTATTTTTGCACCAATCAAATATATTCTCATAAAGTGTTTAGTACTGGTGTAATCCATTCACATAAATTATCTCAGCTATTGCACATAAACACTCATTTTATCTCATTTCCCAGGTAAGGGTATGGAAACTGTAATATATTATCTAGCCACATTTTGAATCTTGGAAGGCTTTGAGGGTCTAGAAGTGCCAACTTCAATATAAAATGCCAAATGTTAGCAGAAGCATGGCCTGTGAGCTAGCTTACGTGTACAGAGTTGTAGAAAACAAATTTCCATTTGGGAAGTAACACTTTTTTGATGTTTGTTTTCAAATGATCACAGGGGGAAGTATAGCAATGAGAACAATCATCTGATCTCCATTCTTAATGTTAAGTTGGCCATCTGAGAATCAGGCAGAATTCTTTGAAGAATCAATTCTCAAGAACACAGATGAGCTTTAAATACTTCTTGGGTACTATAACAGGGACTTTTGATGATGGGTTCAACTGGTTCACAATGGACCCTGCTCCTTTAGGTATTGATGAGCTATTGCAGAACATCAGTGACAGAAGAACTGCCGTTAAGGCACATTTAGCTGTGATTATGTTCTTATATGTGCCCATCTTTCTCACCTTTCTCTGTAGGAGGAACTCCCAGGAATCACTGGAAAACACTGGGCAGTGGCAAAGGACCAAATTTAAGTTCTAGCCTAAATCTAAGATTTTAAAAATTATCTGTATGCCTTCAAGAGGGTATTTGCAGGTTGAATTCGAGGGTAAAAATGTCTAAGAGACAGAAAAAGAGAGAGAACACTAGTAAGAAATGCCCTAGAAGACTGGAAAAACTTAGTTGCAGCAAGGTATGCTATAAATGCCCTAAAGAGAATGAAATAAAGTAAGTTCATTTTAATATACTTTACTTTCAGAAAAGGTCTAGATTTATTCACAGCCTTTTGGCTAAGATTAAGTTCAGAATAACTCTAGATTTACAGAAACGTAAATATGCTCTAGAGAGGGTACACAATTTGCTCTATTTTTTTTCTAACCTTTTAGAAGATTTTATATTAATGTTCTCTCTTTCTCTCTCTTTCTCTTTCTCTCTCTAATTCAACCTGTAACCACATTTTCCACACCCCAACTTCCATTATTATTAATATCATACATTACTATGGTATGTTTTTCATAATTATTAAAGCCCATACTCATAAATTATAAAGGCTGATACTTTTGTGAAGATTTCCTTAGTTTTTACTAAATGTCTTTTTTTACTGTTCTAGAATCCTATTTAGGGTATCACATTGTGTACCATAAAAGTCATCATGTCTTATTGGGTACTTATTCACTGTGATACTTCTGCAGACTTTCCTTGCTTTGATAATTTTAAGTTGTTTAAGGATTATTGTCATTATCTTTTAGAATGTCTTCCAACTGGGATTTGTCTGATATTTTTCCTACTGGTAGACTGGGAATGGAGGTTTTTGTGGAGGAAGACAACAGAAGTAATGTTCCATCTTCACTGCATCATGTCAAAGATACATACTTTACCATGATTTAACATTGTTGATGTTGACATTACAATCTGGTTGATATAGTGTTTGTGACGTTTCTTCACTTATCAAGTTATTCTTTTATCCCCATTTCCATCTGTTCACTGGTAGGAAGTCCATTATCCCCATTTCCATCTGTTCACTGGAAGGATGTGCAACATGCTTAAGGAGTCAGGAATTACGCTCCTCTTCCCTGAGGATCTGGTGTTTCCACATATTATTGTAAATTATTCTGCATGATTTGTCTCTCTCCCCCTCCCTTCATTTATTTATTCACTCAACACCTTATTTATCTCAACATAATATAGATTCATTTTATACTTTGAGTTGCAATCTAATGCTATCTTATTTATGTTGTTGCTTATATTATTCTGTCTCTGATCATTGAGGACTCTTCTAGTGTGCTCCTCTGTCCTTTTGATGTAACCAAAAGTTTCTTGTTTGTTTTCATTTTGCTTTTTAAACACTGCCTAACTTTCTAGTATAACAAGATAATCCAGGCTCACAAATACATTTCCTGTACTAGTCCTAGAATCATTTATTTTTGCAAATGAATACTGGGTTTCTCATCCTGAAGAATGGTATTAAAAAACCAGATAAACCTCTACCCAAGCTAGTAATAACAGAAAGAAAAAAACCTAATCACTAGTATTAAAATAAGAGGTATCATCACTTGTGATTTCTTAGACATTACATGGGTAAAGAAATGCTATGAATGACTCTTTGCCCACGTATTTTAAAATTCAGATGAAATGGTTCAAATTCTTGAGACAATCTTCAAAACTCACATAATGGAGATACAGATAACCCAAATAGTCATTATCTATTAAGGAAATGGATTTGGCACTTTATCTTTCAGAGCTGCCCAATTGGCCCTCTTCCAAGTGTATTTTATTTCCTTTCTTTTACTTCTGCTCTTAAGCTTTTTAATAAACCTTTACTCCTGCTCTGAAACTTGCCTTGGTCTCTTAATAAAAAATTGGCTCAAAACTTATCCTTTAGAAAAAAGCAGTACCAAGCCCAGATGTTGTTACTAATTCAGCAAAACATTTAAGGAAATATAGTACCAAGAGGGAACATTTCCTGGAGTGTGAGTTCAGCATTGCCTAATGTCAAAACAAGATAAAGACATGATAAGAAAAGAAAATTACAGATAAGTAACTCCCAAGAACATGGATATAAAAATTTTTGAAAAAAATATTAGCAACTAAAATTCAAATATGTATACAAAACAATAATCTACTACAACTAGAGTAGAATTTATTCCAGATATGCGAGAATGCCCTCACCTCCAAATGCTACACAACATTGTACTAGAATTAAAAAAAAAAAAAAAATTAGCTCAAGAAAAAGAAAGACAAAAAAAAAGATACACCAAATAGGAAGAAATAAATAAAACTTTCTTCTTTCATAGATGGTATGATTGTCTAAGTAAAAAGCCAAACATTCTAGAAGTACCTCCTGCAAGTGAGTGAGTAATAGCAAGGTTGTGGGATCCAAAATCAATAAGCAAATGTCAATTGTTTTCCTGTACATTACCAATAAATGATTGCAAGTCAATTTTTTTTAACAGAAATATTTAAATCTGATGAAATATGTACATAATCTGTATGAGGAAAAATACATGACTCTGATGAAAGAAAGCAAGTAAGTTCTAAGTAAATGGATAAATATCCCATGTGCATGCATTGGAAGACACAATACTGTTAAGATGTCAGTTTTCAATCCAAATTAAAATACCAGCAAATAATTTTATAGGCATTTACTAAATAATTTGAAAATGTGTATAGGAAGGCAAAATACACAAATTTGTATTGATTAATGATTAAGTTGGAAATTCATATTACACCACCACAAGACTTGTAGAGTAAGATGAGTGGTATTGGTGAAAGAAGAGATAGATTAAAAGAACAGACCATAAAGACTTGCACTGTATTTCAAGTTTGCTGTAGCTGTAGTTATCAGAGGATTCCAATTTTCATAATTTTTTTCTTTTATTCTTTTATTTTTCCCTTCCTTCTCCTTTCTTTTCTTCCTTCCATTCTTTTTGTCTTCCCTGTTGCCTTTGGAGTTTCCTAAGTTCTCCTTCTTTGAGACAGTCTGTAGCTTGAAGCTTTTCTATCTGTAATTCACCATAATCATGTCAGAGTCCTATTAGTGTAGAAGTAAAATGTGGGGGTAGTAGAGTATCCCCCCAATCTGCTGATTAAATCTTAAGCTTTTAGTGAAGCTGTGTCTTCAGTGTGACCTTCACAAGGTTATCTCTAGTGGTTTGGCTTCTTTCTTTCATCCATTATCTACCCCTTTCTCTGATTATAGCATTCTCAATAAATTATCTTTCAAACTAAGATCCCTGTTGACTGTGACTTAGCCCCCTTCCCTTAGATAAGACAGGAAAGCTGGAAGCCCTTGGAGTGGGATTCCCTTCTCCTAGGTTGGATGATTTTATGGAAGAGAATTTTCTTCTGGAGAGTATGCATTTGTTAAGGAGAAGGTTATAAGTGTATTTTCACAGTGATTATTGTTCCTTTTTTGTTATTAGAGACCAGGGGGGGGGATTTTTGTAAATTATCCACTGTGAAAACCTGGTGAAGTTTCTGGTGATAGAGTACGGGAAGGTATGGAGGTCCTCCTCAGACTGCCCACCCACACAGCCCCGGGAGATTCTCACTTACAGACTAGTTCACCTTTCACCCTAGAAATTCATTGACATTAGAATTGATTTGTTGCTAGCAGTTTGTGGATCTAGTAGCTTCTACCTCTGGTAAGGAGATCACAATGTCTCTCTGGCTGTGTTTGTTTCTCCAGATTACACTGTGGCAGTTCTCCCTGAGAACTTACTTCCCTGGTGTGTCTGAGAAAAGTCTATTTTCAACTTGTCCAGTTTTTTGTTATTGTTGTAAAGATGTACAGCTCTTCCCATATTGAAGCTGTAACCTGAAATTCATTATTTATTTTTATTATACAATGTAGCATTCTCATTATAACCTCTAAGTGAAATATAAAAGTAACAGACGCCTGGTCTATGTCATTATTTTCTAGTTCTCCACTGGAAAATATCTGTCACTTTATGGAGTTCAAACTACCATAAAGAGTTTATGCAATTAAATTCTTTTTGTTATATGAACATAAGCTTTTGATCATTTCCAAAGTAATCTAAACATTTGAAACATAAAATACAAAATTTAACTTATTCAAGTTACCTACTTTAAATGGATATAAAATTACATTTTTTTTTCTGAAACAATAAATTTAGTCAAAGGTCTTGTATTTTTTCAGCTTTTTTATTTTTACTTTGATATTAATTATTTGGGCTCCTGAGTATAGGAATAGAATCCCATCGTTAAAATGATGATATCTGACTAGATCATCTCTAAAGAATATTACAAGGCCAATATTTCGTGATTCTGTAGTTGTTCTATATTTTCTTTTATATTCAGAGTGTGAGCTAAATCTTAGTTATAGAAATATGTGGATCTAGTTCATATAAGGATGTTGGTAGAAACAGGGACAAATTATTTACCAATCTTCCTCCCAGGCTCAGAGGAAGATTATATATCCAGTTTTTCCATTATAATTAGGTTGGAGCCATATGATTAGGCTCTAGACAAAGAAGGATAGTGGAAATATTATGCATCACTTTCAGGCATGCCACACCCATAATAGGATATCCCAAGACTCAAAGACTCCTTAAAAATGTTAACAATTACACTCTCACAGCAGGAAGCAACATATGGTCAACATGTGTGTGTGTGTGTGTGTGTGTGTGTGTGTATGTGTATCTAAGTGAACACAATAGATATTTTAGAATTGGTAATTTTAAAATTAAAATTAATTTATTAACATAAGATTTTTTTCCAATCAATAGCACTTTATAACTTTCTTTTTTCTTTTTCTAAAAGTTTAAGAGTTGGGTCACCATCATCAGAGTCACCTCAAGTTTTCTAAGGCATATTTCCATTTTTTAACCTGCTGAATCAGAATCTATGTGAATGGAACCCAGAATTTTGCATTTTAAACAAATAATCTCTCTATAGGCTAAAATTAGAGAAATGGTACCTAACTTTACAGGCTTTTTCATATTACCCATTCATTTAATCTACATATAAACCTTCTTGTTTTACTAGGAGTTTAAGACATTTTATTTGTGCATTTATTTAATTATGTTCTT
Organism: Ateles fusciceps; assembly: GCA_036589455.1. Lineage (NCBI taxonomy): Eukaryota > Metazoa > Chordata > Mammalia > Primates > Atelidae > Ateles > Ateles fusciceps. The sequence goes on along the minus strand of JAZHEH010001685.1, from coordinate 3,516,961 downwards.
CCTTAGACTAATGAAAACAAAGAAAAAATAGGAGGATTTTAAAAATTCATTTAACAAAAATGAGTTTTGTTTGTTTGGTTGGTTTGTTAGAGGAAATTGAGCTAAATAGTTCCAGGGTGTATAAATAAAATGAAGCCAATTAAAAGGTTAATATGTAAAATGTGTGACAGATGGCAGGCCCTTTCTGATCCCCTAGAGTTCCAACAAGGCTGACTTTGAGCTTGGGATCTGACTGTGAGCTTCAGCTATGACCAGCTTTCAGATTGCAGATGCCATATCTATGACACTTCGAGGCCCTTGATTGCACCTCAGGGATAGTCCCTTAGAAATCTGCTTCGTTTCAAAAAAAAAAAAAAATGAGATTTCTATGTGAGCTTAAAGAGACTCACCCCTTGCCTCCGGAGTCCTACCCCTTTACAGAGAACAGACTGTGAATTCCTCTTACAAACCAGAAATCAGTGTCTGCAATAGTCCCCTGGAGGAGTATGGAAAAAAAAAAAAAAAAAAAAAGAAGCCTGTACTTCTGTTGCTTGCTTTGTTAATAAATAGCAGGTTACATTCTCTGGGGCCATGCTAAATTTATAAAGAACATGTTATGCCAGACAAACTTAATTGCTTTTTCGAATAAACTCAGTAAAATTAGTGGATAAAGGAATAGAGTGGATATAAAATATCTTGATTATAATAAAACAAGTTGATAGCAATTCACAAACACAAACACACAAAAAAAGATCTTGCTTGAAAAGTTAATTCAAATTATCTTAGCTTCAAGTACTGTCACATAGATTAAACATTGAATGAAGAATGACCATAAAGAAAAGATAATGAAATATGCTAACAAAGAAATCTATCATAGGCACTTAAAATCTTAATGAATACTATATAAAAGAGACTAAATAGCCCAAGCTTCAATTTCTCACTTTACCTACTCAATTGAGAAGCTTAGAGAATAACCAGAGAAATTGCTATACTTCTTCACTATTTGAAAGGCTACCATATTTACAGCAATTGGTTCACTCAAGTTTACTAGAGTGTAGATATTAATTATCTGCTCCAAAACTTTAGTCATATTAAATTCTAAAGGAATTGTGATAAGTGTAAGGAATATTTTGGTAATTCCACATATATTGTTTCATGTTGGGAGTGAGTGAATTTTAAGAGAGGTGGATCTGGAATTAGTCTCATTATGCTAGGTACAGTATCTGGTATTCTAATGTGAGACCGGATACCACAAATGCACAATTACTTACATAATCCATGGTGTACCTGAATCATAAAGACTCAGTTTTCAAGGCTAGGGTGCTACTGCTTTTGTTTGTGATGGAATTCTCTAGTTCCCTGCATCAAAAGGAAGCATGGTATAAAGTTAAGATCATAGTTTTGAGTCTTGGTTTGCCTTTTAGAAACTGAATAAACTTTAAAGGTTCCATAGCAATTCTTAGCTTCTATTGACTTACCTATAGTTTGATGATGACAACAAGAATTACTTGCCTCAAGGAATCTGTCACATTGAAAGTGCAAAACATATGCTATGATAAAAGTTAATGTGTATAGGAGTCTATGAGCCTTAATGTGTCAGATATATACAATTGCTCAGTGATTTATCTAATTCAAAATAAGTATTCAGTTATTCATGATTATCATAGTTTGAATGATATTCTTGGAATTAACATCATGTCTACCTGGCTATTAGCCTGATATTCTGTTTTCTTATAACAGAAAAGTTGGAATATGCTCCCTTTCCCCTAATATAATTTATCTTCTTGTAACCATTATAATTTTGTCTATTTGATTGAGTGCAGTTGATCCTGTTCAACCTGCTAGATTAGACATTTGTAAATTACATATACTAGCCATTTCCCTTAGGATCCCAAACATTTGCATTTTTTAAAATTCTTACTGTCATCCACAATTCTTACACCTTTCCCTTATCCATTGTACTGTGCTGGTGAAAATATATCTATCTATGCCAGTTAAATGGCATTAGAAATAAAACAATTTGCACAGATACAAAAAGCCAGCCATGCCTACATCAATAACAGGTAATAAACTAACTGACCAATTTCCTAATATTCAATATATGAAGGTAGTTAATACCGTTCTTATTTTGAAAAAATTGAACAAAATTTCTAATGCTTAAATTTGTTTAACGCAAAATTTCTAATGCTTCAAATTATTTAAGAATCCATTTCTTTTTTTCTTTTTTTTTTTTTTCTTGAGACAGAGTCTCACTCTGTCATTCAGGCTGGAGTTCAATGGCACAATCTTAGCTCACTGCAACCTCTGCCTCCCAGGTTCAAGCGATTCTCCTCCCTCAGCCTCCCGAGTAGCTGAAATTACAGGTGTCTGCCACCATAACTGGATAATTTTTGTATTTTCAATAGACGCAGGGTATTACCATGTTGGCCAGGCTGATCTCCAACTCCTGACCTCAGGTGATCCACCAGCCTCGGCCTCCCAAAGTGCTGGGATTACAGGCGTGAGCCACAATGCCCAGACCCATTTCTTCATCTGTAAAATGGCAATAATAATCAGCAACAACACAGGATTATTATGAGACTCAAATTATTACTCAGAAATTCTTTGAAATTCCTAAAATGCTGTAGAAGGTTGAGAAGGCTATTAAGTGACCCACTTACTGAGTAGAAAAGATAAACCCTAGCTCTCATTAGTACTTTTATAAACTCCAAACAGGGATATTTTTAGCTACAATAAGGTTTTTATGTGCATCACAAGTAGTTTCGTTTTGCAATGCTAATGAACAAACCAGAAATAAGATAATTTGGAAGTAAATATAATGGATTAAATTTATTTTAGAATACAAAAATTTAGAATATTGTTTCTGCAAGTCCTTGCCTTTTATATTACAGTATTTTTAATGTGTGTGTGTGTGTGTGTGTGTGTATTTCTGTATTGAGGATAGCTTCTCTAATAGCTCCAAATGCTGTCATAGTTGATTCAAATTAAGCAAATTTTCAAAGCTTAGAAAGAACACAGTATTTGGGCAAGAGAGACTTGGAATTAATCCCTCATTCTGCAACTTATTAGCAATGAAGGTCTTCAATAAATTCTTAACTTCCCTCAGTCTTAGTATGCCTTATATAGTAATTGGGATTTTAACATTTTTATAAGCTCTTAGGCTGTCTGCTGATATATGTTTATTAATATAGCTCAGTGATAAGCCAAAAGTAGGAATCTAACTGAGCAAACATAACTTAATATGTATTAAGGCAAGTTGCCAGAGCTATTGGGAGTAATAGCAAATTTAAACCATTCCCACAAATATGGGAAATTGTGAGGCAATTATGCATGCTGAATTTTATCTGGGAGAGGGGGTAATTCATTTAATTACTTTTGAAATTAATCCCTACTATGTGTACCTTTTGTTTTTCTTTTAAGAAAGATGTATAATTTCCAGGTTAAGAGTAACCTAATGACTGAGTGAAAGGTCTACATTAATAGGAAACAGTTTTGTGAAAAAAAAGTGAGCTTTTTTGGAAAAAAAACAAAAACTGAGCTTAAAATAAAAAAAAATATTATTTAGCCCTTAATAAGTATTTTCCTCCTTAAATTTCAATTGCTAAATTTGATAAGAAGGAATAATATCACCCCCATCACACTGTGGGAATTGATTAAGTAATGTATATGAATTTCACAAAACATATGAGGATGTAATCTGCTTGCAATGCATGTTAATAGACTGGGTTACTCCTCTGGAAGCAGAACCTGAGTCAGAGCTTTCAGAAACATTGTTGATGTGGAAACCTATGCCAGGGAAAGAGAGGAGGTGACTGGACAGGGTGAGGTAGGAAAGAAGAAGAACCATTTTATAACGAGCCTCGTGGAGATGTGTAGTGCTTTTGGCCACTGGGGATCACATTTCCCTAAAGCCTTGGAGGATAAATGAGAATGAGTAGTATGAGCTTCAAAATTGTCTTCCTAAGAGATGGAAATAATGTGCATTGATTCTATAGCTTTCATCCCCCTTTAGCTCAGCATTGCCGAATAAGTTGTTAAATTTTCTGTGTTTCCAGATTAGTGAGTGCTCCAGTGCTAACTGAGAGCCTGCATGTGTCCAAAACTACTTTACCAAAGAAGTTCTGGAGAAGAAAGCCCTTGTATATCTAAGGTACTGCCAGGTTACATCTGAGGAAAGCTGCCTGTCTTAGTAGTTCCAAGAATAAACGGTAGCCCAAAGAACATGTCAAGTAGGACATAATTGGACACTACTCAAGTAAATGCAATTAAATTCACAGTCTTCTCACCTACATACACGTTGGTGCCACTCATCACAGCCTCTAATCTTCCTTATTTAACTTTATTTTAAATAGGTTATTGGGACGTAATTTACCTTTACAGTAAGTTCACACTTTCCAGTGTACACAAAGGGTGAATTCACATTTGAAAAATACATGTAGTTTTACTATCACCACCATTCCCATTCAGAAGTACATTATTATTAGATTAGCCTGATAACATCCAGTACAAATTTCCTGTCATTTTATGTCTTTCCTTTCCTTATAACATAAGAAGCCTCAAAGGGCTAGAAAATAGAAAAGTACATTCTCTCTGGAAATAAGAAACAAAATATAACTTGGATTGCTAAAATATTCTTAACTACCAAAACTGCGAGAGAAAAACAGGTTTTCTCTGAGCCTTTTTGTCTACCTTTGTGTATGAGTAAAATGTTTTCATTTTCTTAGCACTTGCTTATAAAAATCTCTCTGCAAATTAACTAAAATGTTTCACCAATGGAATTTTGGGGAGTGGGCATACCTACATCTACAAAGTAGAGAGCCTATGACTAGAGAAAATACTGTAATATGTGATAGTGAGAGAATAATTCCTGACAGAAGTAGCTTATTCTATGAAAAGCTTATAGCTGAAAAGGCTTTTTAAAGTTTAACATTTGTTTCATTGGCAAAGACAAATTCATTCATTCAGGTCAATCTAGGTTTTAAAGCAAATGACAGTCCAGGTATCGCAATGACCAGAACTAACTCTTCCAACAGAAAGATTTTTTGAAGTTCATTGTCTGAGAAAGAAGAAGACATGAAGATAAAAAATAACAAATGGTCATAGTATACAGGCCTTTTAATCCATAAGCCTCCAACACTAAATCTAGTGACCACTTACAGTTTTAATACTAGCTAAGTGGGCAGAAAAGCCTGGCTCTTCCCGGGATGCCAAATAAGACACTGTTCCTTCTTAGAAACACTGGAAAGATACACGAAATGTGTTTGAGTTGTGATATATGAAACAAACTCCTGTTTTTAACTGTAAAATTCCATGAAGGCAACTATAAGGAAAATGGCTGTGCTTCCATCAGGAGTAGGCTGAGATAGACATCTGGTCCAGTATGATACAGTGGGTTTGAAGTGAAAGCACACAACCCTGTGCATTATGCAATTGCATGTATGTAGCAATTAAATGGAACCTGTTTGTGTGAGCTCATACCTGGCTTTGAGTCACTATTGTCTGTGAGTAATATAACTGCACTGCTGACTCTAGGAGGGAGAATAAAGTCATGTCCCAACTGCCTATGGTCCCTTGAGTGTTTTTTCAGCTACTTGTCACCCATCCACCAACTCCTGTTGGACCCCAGTTTGGGTGGAACCTGACAGCAACATTTTTAAAAAAGTTAAGCTTATATAATTATTAAAGTAACACTGAGAGATAGTGAGGGGTACCTTCAGATGAGCTCAGAGAAAACCCATGCATCCCTCATCTGTCCTTACAGAGAAATTCAGGAGCCAAGAGTTGAAAAAATCTGACCAAGTTCAGGCAAATACTATTTAAGCTGCCTGAACAGTCAGCATTATGAATTTCAGTCTCTACCTCTTTCCACTGCACATGGTTAGATTCAAATATATAGCCATATTAAAGAACTTTTCAACTTTATTATATTTAAAGAGGAGGAATGGTCATATTATTTTTTAAACAAGTTAAAGAATTGTCTTCTCAAAAATGACTAAGATTTACTTTGTTCTCTCTTGTGTACCCAGCTGATGTTATGTGAGGCCTCTTGCTTCTTTTTCTGTTTTCCATATAACATTTTAGAGACTCCTGAAAAACGTTTTCCTGGAATGAAAAATGGGATGAACCACATTTCACTTGATGTCTGTAGAAGAGAATAGTGATTGAAAAAGACCTTTCTCTTCGTCCAAAAGAGCAATGAGTGAACTCGGGTTACTAGAAGCAGAAAGCCATCTTGAAAATGTCATTGATGAAAATGAAATAGACAAGCAAATACAAACAAAACTAAATCCATTCCCAATGGTTGACTAATTTTGAAACAGATGGCCTAATTAGAAACTCTGAAAGAATGAGAGAGAACCATGTGCCAAAGGGAAATAGGATGCATTACCTCTGGGAGGAAAATAAGTGTTTGTGTTAGAGATATAACAAGTATTACTTTAATGACTTTTGATAGTCACCTTATAAAAAATATTGTTAATCTAAAATTGAAAATGTAAATTCCTGTTGATGGTTAAATTATTTCAGTAAATTGTAAAGGAGTTTAAACAATGAAAGGACTGTTAGCAGCCAGAAAACTATTTCCTTTTTAAAAGAACTTGAATCAAATTTAGCCACATTTATTTGGGGGTAGAGGTAAAATCTTAGAGCTTCTAGAATGACCATGATATCCAAAGTCTTATGAAATATTTACATTATCTTCATATGTAAACAATGTCATCTTAAGAGTTAGAACTGGCAATAAGGGGAAGAAATCAAAATTTCTCAAGCAAACTGACACAAAGTAGAACAGGCTGAATTACAAGTTAGTTGGTTTTGACTGTCACCAGACTATTCAAATATGGGTGTAGTTGAGATTTAAATATCAGAGAGCAATTGAACTCACAGCTTTCCAGTATCCTTTCTAATCCTAGGATTTAATGATTTGATGAATACATTGAACTCTCTCTGCCAAAGGAAGATAATAACACAAACTATCACAATTATTTCATTTTGTAAGTATTCCTCAGATGGTACACATAAAACAATTTACCTCCCTAACCCATCTGATCCACCTCATGAATAAAAAGGACATTTTTCATTGGATCCTTGCCAAGTGCCATGACAATCCTCACAGAAATGTCCTTTGCATACTCCAGTCATCACCACTAATTAATCGTAATTTAGAAAGCAACATGTATTTACATATAAGTATATTGTCTTCACTACTGGATATGAATACATAATAAGAAATTTAAACAAAAACAATGTAAAGGCTTTCTGACAACCTTTAGAGACTTTTTAAATTGCCCTAAATTTCCATTTTAACATTGATCATAGTTCCTCACTCATAATAGATATTCAAGGTATCTTGATAAATAAATGAAATAATGTATATCGAATCCTTGGTAATTGAGTTTTCATTTGTTCCTAAAACAATTATTGAGGTTCTACTTTGTAGGAAGTCCTGTGATGGAGGGATCAATGAATGATTTTTAAAATGTATAATAGAGACTAATGCAATGCTTTTCTGTAAAAGGAATACTTGTCTAGAGGACATGTGGAGAAAAGTAGAATAAGGTGAGAGAACCCAAACATGAACAATTGAGAATACAAATGGAGTTAGTGATATTAGAAAAGCTTATATCGGGCCGGGCGCGGTGGCTCACGCCTGTAATCCCAGCACTTTGGGAGGCCGAGGCGGGCGGATCACGAGGTCAAGAGATCGAGACCGTCCTGATCAACAAGGTGAAACCCCGTCTCTACTAAAAATACAAAAAAATTAGCTGGGCGTGGTGGCGCGCGCCTGTAGTCCCAGCTACTCGGGAGGCTGAGGCAGGAGAATGCTTGAACCCGGGCAGCGGAGGTTGCAGTGAGCCAAGGTCGCGCCACTGCACTCCAGCCTGGCGCCTGGTGACTGAGTGAGACTCTGTCTCAAAAAAAAAAAAAAAAAAAAAAAAAAGAAAAGCTTATATCAAAGTCACAAGAAGAAATAGATGACAATTTCAGCATTGGGTTATTTAGTTTCATAGGCTCATTCTGAGGACAATGTTGATTGGTTTATGATTTTTTTTTCCATTTTGTTTTTCTTTTTACCTGTATTATTTATTTAGAAATAAGGTTATATTTGTGTTTTCCTCAATTTCCTAGTAGTAATAAATTATTGCTTAGCATGGGTGTGGTGGCTTATGCCCACAATCTCAGCACTTTGAGATGCCAGGAGTTCAAGACCAGCCTGGGCAATATAATGAGACCCCATCTTCACAAAACAAATTAGCCAGTCATGATGACACACACTTTTAATCACAGCTTCTCAGGAAGCTGAGGTGGGAGATTGCTTGAGCCCAGGAATTCCAGAATAAAATGAGCTATGGTGGCATTACTGCACTCTAGCCTGTGTGACAGAGGAAGACCTTGTCTCTCAAAGAAATATTTCATAAAAATAAGTAAATAAAATATTTTTTAAAAAATAGAAATTTATAGCAGACCAGTGTTTAAAAACCTGTTAAAGATGTGTTTACTCTGTAACTCACATCTGTTTAAAATGTATCAAACATCAGATGAATCAAATCCTGTAGTCCTGAACTGGACTACAGAGACAATAAGATTCATTCTTTTGATTTGTTTTGTGTTTTCTTTTCACCACACACAAGCCCTAAAATAGCCTCTTTTTCAGGTCAAAGTAGTCACAATGGAAGGTTTTAGTTGCTTTTAGGCACGTATTACAGTTACAGAAGATTTTCACATGACAAAGTTGGGTATTTCAAGAGAGATCAAAAGAGACAGTGAAGTGGAGGGCAGGTGTGCTGACATTCTAGAGGATCTGAGAATGCAATTAACCAGCAAATGAGCCCTTGTACAGTCAGGCTTCGTGAACAGATGAGCACAACAAAAGCGACCCAGAAATAAAGTGGCCAAGGGCTACTCCTGAATGGGAGTGTGCACATGGGCATCTGCCCCTGTTCTTGAATTTTGGGAGGAGAGAGAGAGATATTCAATAGGACAACAGAGCCAAAATAATTATGCAAATATAGGAAACTACAGGAAGACGTAAAAGATTAGATTGCTTTCACAAAGGCTCTTGTAACAGACTTTCTCTTCTCTCTTCCAATAGCACCAACTTAGGGCTAAAACAGATGGATGGCAACAGAAGCAATTCAAGCCAAATTAAGAGCATCATGATTAAATCACTTGATATTAGCATGGCAAATCCAAAGGCCATTTTAATAGCAGTCAGAGTTACAAAATGTGTTTAACATTTTCATTTATGGGTACTGTGAATGAGAATTAGTTACTTAACCTCTCTGAGCTTCTTCACTCCCATTTGTAAAGTACCAATATAAATAATAATAGTTATCACAGTAGTAGTAAAATAATGTTAAAAAATGCTTCCTTTGCAGGACCGTTATGAAAATTAGAGACAAGTATGTAACTGACATGGATCACGGCAAGGATTTATGTAATAGCTGTCATTATAATTCCATGGTAGTAATGTATTTATAATGTACCGGTTAAGCCACTACTTATAATGCACAGAACTTACAATGTTGACACAGTGCCTGCCCTCAAGGAACTTATTTCTTGCAGGGAAGCTAAGGAATGTTAACAGGTAAAAGAAACAGGTAGCCCAGTCTTAGGATAAGTTGAAATGCCTATTAGAGGTAGTGTTAAGTTGCTCCTGATAAAGAGGTAACCTGAGATAAAGAGGAGATTAACCACCAGAGAAATGTCATTTGCTAACACCAAGAGATAAGAGAATATGGTTCACCCATATTCACAGGGTGTGGCATAGCATAGCATAAAAGGTGTCATGCCCCCTGTTAACTCTGACAGGGATAACATCAGGCTCAGGAGACTTAAGAAAAGACCCAGAGCCACAAAGGAGACATGAGGTTTTATTAGCAGGAAACTTACAAATAGGGAGATCCAGTGGGGGCAGGCTAGACAGTAGAACCACATAGCCCAGTGGTGACTGGCGGAGCAAGAGTACAATTGCTTGCAAAAAGCATGCACTTTATGTAGCATTTTCACTTAGCACTCTCCCTAACAGCCTCCACCTGGCAACCTTCATTTGACCCGAACTCTGCTTGGCTCTCTTGTATGTCCCACCATTCACAGAATAGGCCATGAGCTAGATGATCCTCATAGATAGAATGAATCTCTGGGTTGGCTACTCCCAGATTTCTTAGTTTGGAACTCTGAGCACACAACATTCAGGTGCATCTGCCACTCAGGGTCATTCTTACAGAGTCTGCTTAAGTTAGGTTATTATTGTCAGCTATGTCCACCATGCGCAAGGCTACTTAAACTTGTTTTTCCAGACCTTTGTCAATATCTGCTAGCTGCATGTTCTTGATCATGCAATTCTTAGATATAGGTTTCTCATCAGTGAAAGAAGTATATCAATAGCAAATTAAAGAGTTGAGCTATTAAAAGTGATATTGCATATAGTATGCTTAGTATAATGTTAGCTATTACTGTTATTATTTTGTCATTAAGATTGCTGCTGTTAACTTATTATTATTCAGGGAATTATAACATTTGACTGACACAGAATGGGTTACATACGAACCCTCCATATTTAATTAACATTTCACATTTTGTTCCTGTGGCAACTCATTCATCAATGTGACACTATATGTGTGTGTGTGTGTATGTGTGTGTGTATATGTATCTATGTAAATATATACATACATAAATTGTGATTTTTACGTGTGTGTGTGTGTGTGTATATATGTAAAATATGTACTATCCAATTTTGAACCTGTGAGAAATTGGATGACATTGCTCAGGGCTCCTGCATCCCTTATATAGGCTACAATGCATCTGTACTTCATACCTCCAGGTATCAATCACAGCAGATGTCCACCTTCAAAATTAGGCCCATGTGCCACATGGAAATAGGATGCATTACTTCTGGGAGGAAAATAAGTGTTTGTGTTAGAGATATAACAACTATTACTTTAATGGACATCAAGTGAAGTGAGGGATTTCCTACTCAGGATATAGAGATCAACAATTTATACTTTCATACACTCTCATCATTAGAGCAACATAGCAAGAAACTACACGTCCCTCTATTTTTTTTAAATATAAAAGCAAAAATCAACTTTATTATTTTGACACAAAGAGACAGAAAGAAAGGTATAATAATTCCAATTGTGCTGACTGCTTTCCTTTACAATCATCATCTTCAAAACTTTTTTAATTCCTCAAAAGAGTTGGATACTTTAGGAGGCATAATATTTGCTTTTCATCCATACAAAAACTTGACAAAATTAAAATTACCTCAAGTCCTTGTCAATTTGTTGCTCTTTGCTTTAAGATGATTATGTATTTGAATCTTGACCAGTCTACTTTCTGCATTATGTTTTCAAACCTGTATTCAGTAGCCACGTTGCCTGTAGTTAAATCCTGACTCAGTGATTTGCTACCTGAGTAAACTTCAGAAGGCATTTAACTTCTCTATGCCTCAATTTATTTATGAACCAAAGAGAGAGGGATAATGACACTTGCCTCAGAAATGTTTAATACATATTAAATGAGTTAGTCCATGTAAAAAAAAAAAATTGAAACCATTGCCTGGCACATGTTGAGACATTCTCTTTCTCTAAATTGGTCACTTAAAATTATGTTGTCTATTTTCTCATCTCAAAAAAGACAATGAAAGACCTGCCTGCAGAGTTATTGGAAAGCATAAAAATCTATGATAAATGTCATTTACATTAATGAGAACATAATAAGTACTCAATGAGTATTAGTTTTCTTTATGAAGCATGTTAATATTTATGTCTTAAGCAATATTTCATCTAAAACAGTTCATTGATAAAGCTTTAGAGTTGGACCTTAAATATAATCTACAAAAAAGTGCTTGATAGTAGTATCCCTTCTTCGTACACAATAGATTTAATTATTGCACCCAATTATTTCAGCTTCCTTGGTAATAATGTAAATCAACATCCTTGCCATGGCCTTATGGTGCAAAGAGTATACCAGCCAGCCTGGGAGACTGTGCTTGACCATTTGACTTAATGGAATGTTAACAAAAATATGAAAACTGTGCATTTTGGCTTACTCTCTTGAGCCTTTTCCACTGCCTTAAAACATATCATGAGTAGCTGCTACTCCTCCAATCTAAGCCTCAGAATTAGGTACATGGAACAGAGCCATACTAGTTGACCTTCAGATCTATAACTCAGTAATAGATTTGTCTTATTATATGCCAATGAGTCAATGTGTTTGTTTTTAATGCAGATTTTTTTTTGTGACAATTCATACTTCCACATCATTAACAAAGAACATATTCTTTTGCTTCCAAGGAAGTGGCTTACATATTTTTACTAAGAGTATTTGAAAAACTAGCACATGTGGCTAGTGATGTGAGTCAAAAGTATGGCCAAAATTGTTCACATTGAGTGACGTTTTTTTCAATTGTGGTAAAATATAAAATTTTCAAATTAATGATTTTTAACTATGGTGACATTAATTATATTCACATTATTGTGCAATCATCATTACCATCAGTTTCCAAAATTCATAATCAACCAAAGAGAAGCTCTGTAGCCATTAAGCAATTCTCCCTATTCCACTTTCTTCTCAGTCTCTGGTCAATTTATTCTACATTCTGATACTGTGAACTTGTCTATTCTAGATATTTCACATGTGTGATCATACAAATTATATTTTTTTGTGTCTGGATTATATTACTTAGTCTAATGTTTTGAAGAGATGTTGCATAAAAGTAAAAGTAGTAATATATAAGGACTATGGCACTGTTAATTTACATAGATACTTTAACATGGTTGATGACAAGAAAATACACACGTATAGGCACACACAGAACGTATTGATGTGTTTATTAATGAGCATTTAAGTTACTTTTTCTTATTTTATGGGTATTAAGAATGTTAAATATCTTCTCTTTCGTATGTTAGATTCATATATCTCTCCAAAATAGTTGCCTTAGTTTATACTCTCATAAAGAGTAAGTAAAATTTCCGACATTATTTTGTATTTTCAGGCTTCTAATTTTAATTAACATAGGATGTAAAATAATATTTCATATTTTGTTAAAATAGGAATTTTATTTGAAGGTTACTGTTTACTTCAAATAAATTCAAGTAAAATGTTTATTTTTATTTTTGGGGAAGAACTGGATTGTATGTTGCCTGTTTTTATATTTTTATTTTCATTGTATTAATTTCTGCTCTAATTGTCCTTAACTCTTTATTCTCAATTATTTGAATTTTCCAAATTATTTTTCTAGATTTTTAACTTGAATATTAAATTAATTTTATAAAACTAAATTAGCTTTGTTTGTTTGCCTAGATATATTATTCTATCCATTGAAATTTATCATTTTTTAACTTGAAGGATTTCTGAATTATAAAAAAAATTAACACTAATATTGATGGCTTTTGATATGTAATTCTAATCTATTTACAATTACTTTAACAATTCATTATTTTACTCATTTTTACATGTTTTTAATTTTTTTTGCCACATTTATTTCCCTCTTTTATTTTCTTCTTAAGTGGACCAATATTCATATTGCTTTTCCTCTTGTATATATCATCTACATAATGTATTTTACATTTTATGAATATCCATGTATTTTAAAATACATTCTAATTTACATTTTTGTTCTGAGAAATGTAGTTGCATCTAAATAGCACTTTCTCTATAAATGAAAAATACTAGGTAATTTATATATCAATTAAAAACTAAGGATTCTGTGAACTGTAATCTTTGTCATCTGCAAAATGTATATGTCTTAAACACTTTCTGGGTTGGGCATTATTATATTTTCATCTGCCATTCTGCTCTAGAAATTATTTCTCTTACACATTCCCAGTCATTTCCAAATAAATAAATCTCTCCTGACTGTGCATTAGATAACTCATTAGTGACAAAAACTGGTCATCATCACTACATTGCCTCCCTAGTCCTTGAGATTGTATTGAGAATGAGCATGAAATCAATTTCTGGCCAATGAGTCATAAATGGAAGTCTAGTTTCGTGGTTCAATATTATTTTAAATTCCTGTATAAAAGACATAATTTTATTAAGTGAAAACTTTTTATCTTTTCCTCTTTATTGCTTCTTATAACCAGTTGTGTAAGAAGCTGCAGGAACCATTTTGAAATGATGAAATAACATTTTTAAGTGGAAAGAGACAACATAATTTAAATGTTTGGAAAGTGGATGCGGCATGTGGCAAAGCCAGAAGATAGAGTCCAGCATTTTAATGACTTCCTTAAGAAACTGCAGAACACGTAATATGTCCTGGATCTGTACATGTGTGTACATGCAAATGTGCATGCACTCACATGCAGGATAATTAATGACTTCAATATTTAAACCTTTGTTGATCAGCCACATTCTTGCTTTCAAACAAACATATTCTTAATAGAAAAAAAATCTATATAACTAGATTTTCTTCTAAAAGTTTATTTTTCAGCTATTTGCAAAGTTTAAGGACTGTGAGCATATATGTAACTTGGGCATTCTGATCAAGAAGTCATTGTAGAGTGTGATGTCAGCCAAAACAATAAAAAAGATAAAATTAGCAGATGCAAGTAATCATCTTTTCACAAACACACTAAAAATTGAAACAAAAAGCTAATCAACTTTGTCAGAAAGCTGAAAAATAGTTAACCGTTTACAGAAAACAAACACTTATCCAAAAACAAGGCAACTTAAAAATTCTTCAAAATCTTTGCAGCAGTTTACTTGCCCTAGTCCTACTCCCTTCAGTAGTAATCTTGAAGATGGCATCCTGAATTTCCTGTGTAGGTACTCTCAACCCAGTTCTTGAGACACCAAAGAAATTGTGTTTGTCTATTTCAACCTGTCTGGGAATTTCCTAAAGGTATAAGTGCCTTTTTTTTTTTTTTTTTTTTGCCTAATTTATACTTTTTTCTGGCTTAAAAGGAGCTAGGCAGAGGAAAGTCTTTGAAAACATTGTAAGGTAAATTAACAACCCACTGAAACTTGGTGTAAAATATTACAACTGAGATAAATTATAGCCATGCTGAAAGATGGAGAGTTGTTCTTTAGAAATGAGGTTATGAAAAGCACATCCATACACCAAAGAAATTAGAAGGCAACGTTTATTCCCCCGGCTACACATATGCTCAGAAAAGACCTGAGATGACCCTAAGCTTTCCTAGTGATTTATCTTTAAGCTCTGCACAAGCAGGAAGAGAAGGCTAAAACAGAGTTGTAAATGGTCTTCTGAGCATTGAAGAAGTGTCCCAGTACAACATCAATGTACAAAGATTAGGAGAGATATGTGTATATATGTAATTATATAAGCATCTATCTGTTTATCTATCTATCTTCTATCATCTATCTAATCTGTCTTTTCCATCTGTCCTTTCTCCATTGCTTTTTTTCCTCTTCCTCCAGGATTTCAAGGAATTTTATGAGAAAATACTGCTAGATGTGAGATAAAGATGCATATACTTCAGAGACCACCCACAACAAAGAATACAGACAGTAGAAACAAAAATAAGAAAGTCATTTTAAAAATACAACCAACAGCAAGCCACAAAAGAAAATCTAAAGATCTAAATAAGGGAGAATCATACAATTTCTATAGTTAGAAATTACATTTACAATGTCACATTTTCAAAGACAAATTATAAGGCATGTAAAGAAAGAAGAAAACATGCCCCAATAAAATTTCTCCAACAAAAAAGAGAAATAAATAGAAATTGCTCCTGAGGAGGCCAAGCATTAGACTTACTACATAAAAAAGACTTCGTATCAAATTTCTTAAAAGAGTTGAAAGAGCTAAAACAAACTGTGAATTAAGAGCTAAAGAAGAAGAATGGTATTTCAATAAGTATTTATTTTGAGACAATGAAAATGTTTTCTGAATCATTTAATGGTGGTGTTACACAACATTGTTAATCTACTAATTGCCAGCTAATTGAACATATTAAAGTCATTCATTATATTTTATTGAATTTCATCTCTTCTTTAAACCAAACAAGCATTTTGCAGTTTTATTTATACTAAATTTTTGCAGATTTAAACTAGTTTACTCTGTCTCAATTTATCTCCACAACCCATTTTTTTTTCTATCTGAAAAACTACCTTTCCTGTTTTCATGAATAACTTTCAATCTTTTAGGTTCTATTCCTAGATCAATGAGTTTCTTCCCTAACAGTTATCCTCTCTTGGCTTCAATATTCTGCATTAAAAAATTACTGCATTTGACTTAACAATTGCAAATATGTTGTTTCTATAAAATCTGTGGACATAAATGAAAATATTTGAGTCTATGCTCTCCCTTTGCAATTGTGAACTAGATAATTTTGGGCAAATTACTTAACTTACCTGAGGCTGATATATCTTGTATGCTACATTTGTTTCATTACTGCTTGAATAAAAATTTCTCTAGGGCTGTTTTTTTTCAGATCAAACTGAGTTATGTGAATTTTAATCACTAAAACACTATAATGTGGTTATGTGATATTAACATGTTTTACTCATTCATTGAATAATCTGTACCTATCCTTCACTGTCTCTGGAAATACAAATAATATTGAAAACAAACATGAAAACAAACTTTTAATCCACTGGGTCTCTTGGTGGCACATACTGTATAACAAAGATGTTGGTGAGGATGAAAATATTTATTACTGTAATTTATATATCCTTTAAGAAAAAGACCAACAGATAAGGGGAATTTTGCCTACTATATTATCTATACTTTTATTTGAAGAGGCAAAATTCAACAAGAATGATGCAAAATTTGTTTGTAAATCAATTATTTGCTTCACAAATACGTAGACAGCATCCACATATTGAATAAAAACAAGCAAGATTTTCTTAAGAGATAATTCTATTGAACCAATTTAAATTACCCATCCAACACATTGTCTGCTGTGTAATAGATATTGGGTGCTTTGAATTATTTATAAATGAATAGTCATCCCTCCAAGCATTTCTAAAGCAATCTTCTAAGAATGCAACTTGATTTGCCTCAACTTGTGAAACATTTGTTATTAATTATTGTAGACTACATACTAGATATTGAGGGTATGAGATCAGTATTATGGTGCAGGGAAAAGCTGCACACAAGCTGTAGCATCACAGACAGAGTTAGAAAGTAAAATGTCATAATGTAGAAAAAAATTCTTTAGGTCTGATGAGACTACAACTACATTGGTGATTGGTACTTTTGAGTTATGTGATATTCATGAAATTAGTTAATATTTTGAGCCACAATTTAGATATCTACAAATATAGGCAAAACATAAATTTATATATATTGCGATAGGACTTTTTGCTAGACTGTATAACCAGGCTCTGACATTAGGAAGGTATGCTAGACTTAGTACAAGTCTTCAAAAAGCTTCAACCTACTGGGAGAAAAACATATATATAAATTGAAATAAATAATGGTATTCCTGTAAGGGAACTCGATCATTTGGTATTTTCTCCAGATATAAGTGTCAGCAAATGCAAACTAAATAATTGAATAACCAAGTATATTTAAGCATATATATGAAGACATTCAGAGATGGTACAGGCTTCAGGGGAACTGAAAGAAATGATTTTACATTTTTTCAATATGCTAGTTCCCTTAGAACTTTTTACTCTTAGAGTGGCTATTTGATTATCTGGCTGGTCCTGTCTCATGTTTATAATATAGCTTTTAATAATAATAGAAGCCATGAGTTTCTTTGCATATGTTTGCTGTACACAGCAAACCTGGATCCTAATGAATATTTAATTTATTTCAAAAAAAAGAAGTTATTTTCCCTGCTCAGAAACTCCAGTGTCTCTTATTTACTCATTTATCTGTATTCCGTAACTTTTTTTTGTACTTCCACTCTTAGTTAACCCACTCATCAAAATGGTTGCATGCATGTGACATTCAAAAATCTGTCAAGTGTATTGAAGATGGTCTCAATTCTATCTTTTTAAAATTACTTCTCTGTATGCCAGTTCCTACATTTGCTGGCTATAAAACTACTTGAGGGGCAATAACTGGTGACTGTGAGAGTGGCTCTGTTCGATCCAAATGAGATCTCTCTGAATGCTCCAAAATTTCCAAAACCCTGGGAACCAGAGAGAAGAGAAATCTCTTAATTCCATCGCACTGAGCCATATATTGAAAGTTGAGTTCCTCAACAATTTTTCTGCCCAGAAATTTACAACATCCATATTGATCAATTTTATCTGCTTTTGCCTCAAGGCTCACTTCAACATATAATGTCTAAATAACCCTTTCGTCTCTAAATTCTGATTCATTTTTTCTAAGATTTCTCTTTACCATAATTATTTTTCTCATCCTATTTAGAGCAAGCAAGCAAACAATGCAAAGTGATAACATGAATGAAGACAAAAACATATTGGTATTTGTTGAGGAAAAGAGATAATGTTTGTGCTGGCAACAAGAAGCCAACAATAAATATATTTTAGTATAAAAATAAACTTTCATGAGCATATATAAATTAAGCTATTATTCTAAACTAGTCTTACGATAGTTAACAACATTAATAAGAGAGAATCTGGTTGTAGAATATTGAAGATGCAATTATCTGGCAGTAAAACCTTGACATGCTTTATTCTGGAAATGTTTGATGCTATAAACCAGTAAGTTGCCCTGGAATTCTTATTTTTGCATATGCTAGTTAACTATTCTGGCATTAAAACTATTCCAATGTTTTACTCTAGGAATTTTATGGTTTCAGGACTTCTGTTTAGGTTCTGATTCTATTTTGAGTTTATTGTGTGTATGGTACAAAGAAGAGGCCCAATTTCTTTCTTTCTTGTTTTCTTTTATTGTGCAGGTGGATATTCAGTTTTTTAAAACACATGATGAAGAGACGATCCTTTCCTCATTGTCATCCTTTCTGAATATCTGCTAACCATAGATGTGTACATTTATTTCTGGGGTCTACATTTTGATTCAGTGGCTTCTATGTCTTTATGTTAGTGTTATACTGTTTTAAACCAGTAATTTTTGATTATTTTTGATTACTTTGCAGTATATTTTAAGATCAGAAATGTTATGCCTCAAGCTTTATTCTCTCTCAAGATTGCGTTACTTTAACTATTCCAGTTCTTTTGGGATGCCATATAAATGTTAAGATTTTCTTTTTTATTTTGTAAAACAAAATCCATTGAGATTTTAAAAGGGCTAGGATTGAATTTTTAGATTGTTTTGGTTGGAATAGACATTTAGGAAATACATGTCTTTCCATGTATCTTTAATTTCATTCGTCAATGTTTTGTTGTTTTAACTGTACAAGTATTTTATCTTTTTGGTTGTTTATTCCTAAATATTTTAGGGTTTTATTGATGCTCTTGTAATTGGATTGTTTTCTAAATTTTATTTTTAGGTGGCCATTATTAGTGTGTAAAATCATATTGGCAATTATTCTTTGGATATGACACCAAAGGCACAGGAAACAAAAGCAAAAGTAGACAAATGGGACTACATCAAACTAAACAGTTTCTTCACAGTAAAGGAAACAATTAGCAAACTGAAAAGGCAACCTGTGGAGTGGGAGAAAATATTTGCAGGTTACATGTTTGATAAGGGATTAATTTTTTAAATATATAAGAAACTCCTACAATTTCAGGGGAAAAAAAAAAGAAAAGAAAATTACAATAGAAAATACAGTAGTGATTGCCAGATGCTGAGGGATGGGGGCAATGAAGGGTTGTTCAATGGATATTTAGTTTCAGTTATACTAGTTGAATAGTTCCATATATTTGTTGTGCACAATAGTTCTTATATTTAACATTACAATATGCTGTGTTTAAAAATGGAGTAAGTGGGTACATATTTTGTAAGTCTTCTGATCACAAATAAAGGTGGGGGAAAAGACACAAGGAAACTTTGGAAGGTCTCTTGTGGCTTTGCTGGAGTTAGACTTGTTTATGTATACTGTGCTGGAACTCTTGGGATGATTGGGATGGCTACAGCCTGTCCTTGTATAATTTCTCCTTCAGCAGCAAGTCAGACTGGGCTTGTGAACAAGGTTGCAGAGGATTTCCCTACAAAAGCCAGTGAGAGGAGAAGTTTCAATAAACAAATATTTTGGAATTTTTTGCTTGCATTTTATTCGTAAATACTCCATTGGCCAGTGCAAGTCACACAGCAAAGAACAATTTCAAGAGTTAGAGAAATAGATTCCAACTCCACATGAAAGTAACAGCAATGCTTCAAGGAACAGAAAGAAATATTTGGTCATTTTTTTAAGAAAATCTTCCATGTTGCTTCATTGATAAAATCCCTTGTCACTTCGAATTTCAATTTAAAAATACCTTCTCATTCTAAAAATTCACAATCCAGTACAAACCAGGGACCCTAAAGAGAAGATTCTGAGTGCAACAAGTATTCAAACGATTTGTGTTTTCAGAATTCTGTATTAATAGCTTTTGGTTCTCTAATTATCCTGATTTTTTTCCCTCAAATTTATGGATCAACAGAAGAGGAAAGATGCTCATAGTATATTTTGACAATGTTATAATTGCTTATCTACAGGTATAATATCTTAATTATTAATCACAGCCTTTCTTAAGACCATATTTCCAAAAATGTATTTAGCAAAGTGAATGATTACATTATTGTGGTTGCATAAGTATATGAATTACTAAGTTAAAATTACATAGCTTCTTTATTGTAGAAATGTTTAAGAGATTTTAATATGCCAATGAGCATTATACTTCTCCAATGAGAAAACATAATATGAATTGTTTTCTAAGCATGTTCCATTTTGCAGATGAAGAAAATAAGGGCTACATAACTGTCGTTTGAAAAAGACTTTTGTTTTTGGCATTTGCATGTTCACTAACTAATTCAATATTTACAATTGAGACAGGTGTTATTATAGTCATTAGAAAAACTGATGAAATGAAACACAGGAAAAGCTAGTTAACTTGCTAAATTCCACATTTCTTGTAACTGATAGATTTGGGTAAAAAATATGGTCTGACTCAGGACACAACAGAATTAAAGATGATTCTTCTATCTCTTACTTCTAGCAGCCAAGGGGGGCTCTGTTTGTTTCTCCCAAGTCTATAATTCTGCTCTTGCCCCAAGTAGGGCATTCACAGTCTGCATACTCATGTGGTGCTTTCTTGCCAGGATGACTTGGAAGCATCCCATCAGGCATACATTCTGCCCCCCCAAGTCCAATTCCCAACACTGCTCTCTAAGAACACTCTACACAGCTAGGCAGCAGGGCTTCATATTAATCATGTTTTCTAATTATTTATTTATTAGGACAAGGGAGTTGAACACCTGGCAACATTTACATTTGCAATTAGGGAGGCAGCCTCACTTTAGCAGAAGTCTGATTTTATTACTTTCGTTTATTTTGTAACAGCGAGTTAGCTCAGTAGTGGAAAAAGTTATATTGACATAAATGATTATGAAATACTGGGAATAGCCTCTTTCTTCTCCAAAATTGGTATATTTTGGACAAACTTTATACTTCAAACTTATGAGGGAGTTATTAGTGAGAATTAAACAGTATACTACTATATTAATCCCATTCTTTCATTGATTAAATACATTTTAGTTGATCATCTACTATATCCAAGTGACTATCACTGGTACTATGACATAATGTTATGTTAGTATTATGATAGCATACTATTATGATATTGTTATGATTATAATAACATAACATTATGTTATGTTAGGATTGGGCCCTGTGTAACTATTAAGACTTGTATATCTGTATTCTTTAAAACAAATGTGTAATAAACTTCAAAAGGAATGGATTATCTGTAGTCAATTTCTGAATCTCACTAAACACTCAGAGAATCCATGTTCTTACTATAAAATAGAGCTAATAACTACATCATAGGTGTTTTGGGGTTTTAAAATATAATTCATCTGTGAGTCATACCCAAAACCAGTCAGCTGCTTGCCCTCTACTAATGTATGTTAATCATGGGGATGAAAAGAGATAACCCATGGTCACAGGCTTTGATCTGAGAGGGGAAGATAAGCTACAATTAAAGTTTACAAAAATGTAAAGTATAAACTCATTAGTATCACCAAAGCATCAAGTATCTATGAGGAAAAGGTAATGTTGAATATGGGCATAGAAGCTAACATAGTCAAGTTTTCTAAATATACACTATTTAGGAAAAGGGAGATAGGGTTAGAAGTTTAGATACTGAATGGCTTTAAAATGAGCCTTAGGTGGCTGAAATTCATACTGCAGCCAAAATTATTCTATTGAGTGCCAAGAGTCATGCTTCACCAAATTTAATTTAGCCATTGTGTAGCTTGTGGGAGGGCCATTCAGATGAGATGAGAAAGCCAATTGGAACACTGTATCAGTGTAATTTCTTAGATAAAGCCAGGTCCTCCAACTTCCTGAATTCACTCTAAAGCACAAACTCCCCAAAATAGTATTTTTTCTCCCTTTGGAAGAAAGTTTTAGGCCTCTTAGAACCAGCTGTTCTAACTGCATCAGATGTTAAAATTAGAATATTTCTGTCCTGCTGGAAGGACTTCAGGCTAGAGATGATGAGGACTCCAAGAAGAACAAAGAAAATAAAAAGAGAACCTATGAAGACCCCATCTTCTATAGTAAGCTCTAGATACAGCTCTGTGTACAAATTAAGAGTTGTACATCTGAAATCTTTAAAACAAGCATGTGGTAAACTACTTTCCAAAGGAACAAATAACACTTAGGATTATATCTGAAACTACTGGTGAATGTATTGAATAGAGAGCACATTGAAACAAAAAAGGTCAGTGAGAAATCAGTTATATTACTTTGGACAAGATGAATAACCCTTCATTTCTATGAGGAATAATGTTAACCTCTGGACGTTATATATCAATAAATACATGAGGCTGTGAGCATTATACTGAGAATACTATACATTTTCTATAAAATTATGTTCTTATGCAATACCATTGAATCTATGATTATATTAAATATATTTTATAGATTTCTATTGACCAGAACATTTCAATAAAGTTTTCTCCACCATACAGAGAAAGAATCAATGAAATAATGTTTTGGAAATACTACATGTTTATTAACCCATGTTAGGCCTGAAAAATAAAAGACATAAATCCTACCCATAGGGAATAGAATATAAGCAAATTTATTATTACAGCTCAAGATTTTAATAAAGATGCACTTAAAGGAAATACCAGACAGCTGAGTTGTTCACTTGGTGGGGATCCAATTGCCCTACATGGGAAGTGCTAGCTACCTGCATGGAGAACAGATGTTACCACTTTTACTTAATGTGGTAGCAGAAAGTTGGTAAAGAGAAAAAGTCTATGCGTCTCTAATGATGTAATTTCAATTGTATAGTAACTTCTCAAATCTGTGTATACCTGGAGGAGATAAGAACATTTATTCCTTTTTTATTTTTTGCTGTATCCACATACCATATCAACTTTAGTAGACTCTGAATGTTCATTTGCATCAACACATGAATGCCAGCAAAATATCATCCTTCTTTAAAGGATGGACTGAATTTCTAGAGACAAGACTTTCTTTTGCTGAAGTTTTCTATCCAAAGACAACACCCATGAAAACCTTCCCCAATGCTGCATGACTTATGTGTGGATATGTTCTACGACTGCCTTTAACTTCATCTAGAATAATAGATAATACCTCTGTATTATTTAATTTCAACCTCTATTGTGTTCTCTAAGAACATTACTTCCTCTTTACAATGATTGGAAAGACTCTCAGTTCTAAACTCCTTCCTAATAAAGTCAGATTATTTATCAGCTTTATTATTTCCAAACTATCTTATCACATTAACAATAATAAAAATAATAATTATTATTATTTGTCAAATATTTTATTTGTGCTAGAACATGTATTAAGTATTTTACCTATATGATCTGCTGTAATGGTAACTGCTATTGTCCAAATTTAAAGATGAAGAAACTGAAGAAAAGAACAATCTGGTAAATACATCCAGAAAGAGACTGGATTGAATCTAAAGAGAAAAGACACAGAAGTGTTTCTAAGCAATACATAACCTGTCTGTCTTTCAGGAAGTAGCAAGCCCCAACCCTGAAGCCAGATCACTTGTGTTTAAATTCTGGCTTCAAAAATAGAACCTCTCTAATACTTACCTGTCATACTTTAAAAAAATTATATTGCAGTTCCTACCTCATAGGGCACCTTCAAGGATAAAATAGCTAACATGTGTAAAGTGCTGAGAATAAGTAGTAAGGGATAAGTGTATTGGTTATTATTAATAATAATATAATTAGGAATCATAGCTAAGGTTTTTCTTTGATTTCATAAATCGGTAATATTGAGGAAGCAATAAGCTGCGAAGCATGAGGCTTTCTCTTACTTTTTAGCTTATGCTGTAGACTACAGTGAAACAATTTTGCATATAGTAGTCCCCCTTTCATCTGCAGTTTTGCTTTGAGCAGTATCAGTTACCTGCATTTAACCATAGAACAAAAATGTTAAACTGAAATTTTAGAATAATGTTTTACATTGCATACCACATACCATGTACATATGCATAAGTACATGTATGCACACCATTATTTTGCTTTTGGTTAAGCTAAGATAATCTCTTATTAAATCATGGGTTTAGTAGTTTCATTTTGACATTGATTTAAATGAGGTTAATTAATTCTAGCTGCCACTTCTCTCAGTTGTTTAACATAGTGTGATAATTTCTCATTCAAAGTCCATGCAGTTACAAGGGAGGTAGGGAAAGATAGTTTCACATAGGTTTTTGGGGGAGCAGTAACTTTTCTCTGCCACAGCTTTCATCTTCCCAACTTAGTTCTGAAACCACCTCACCCTTTTCAAACTAAAAGAAAAGATGTACTTGAAAACCTTTTTGGAGGCAATTCACAAAGGAAATAAGACAAATGCCCCATGAGTACATAAGAGGTATTTATTCTTGCACCTAATAAAATTATGTGGAGATGTATTTAAAATTAACATCAATATCCAGTGGTTACTAGAATGGGGGAAAACTGGTTTTCAGATATCATTGGTGAGAATGCAAATGAATACATCTTTTAGAAAAATAAATGGCTATATGAAACATAGTTTGTAAAATTACAAACTTTGAATTAAGCAAATTCATTTTTAAACATTTCTCCTAAAGTAGTTACCAGGTAAGTACACCAGGATATGTGAGCATGCATGTGCGAGAAAATGTTCGTGACAATGTTTTTTAAACACCTAATTTGTTTATTAATTGAAAATCAATGCTAATTATAGTGCATACATAAAATGTAACCATTTTAAATAACAATGAAATTTTACAGATGGATAAGTAGGTAGACAGGTAGAGAGGTTAGACAGATACACAGATTGATACATAGATGATAGATATATCTGAGATATATAATTCGCAAAAGGGGTGATTATAAAATGGTTTCCTCCAATCATTCAGCTTAACATTGGTTAAGAAAATAGTGGATCAGCTACTATCTACTGATCATCTATTATACACTACGGACATAATTAATCCATATAACAGCTCTATAATATGAATGTTAAAATCTACGATTTTGAGTTGAGGCAAAGAGTTCAATTCACAGAGCCTGAAAGTGGCACATTTGGGATTTCAACCCAGGTTGGTCTGATTCCAAATCTGATGCTCTTTCTACTGAATCAAGCTGCTTCCACAGCAGTTGGAACTTGTCTGCATCTGTTCTATACTTGTTTGCATTTTCCCATTTTGAAGCAGCAGCCACCCCATGTCCCACCATGCTCAGCAACACTTCGATTTCCATTCCTACGGCTGAGGCAGATCTGCTCACCTCCCTGACATTCATGAGGGGCTCTGAAGAGTGCTGGAGCATCTGGCAACCCACCCGGCCAGAGTGACTGGGAAGCGCAGAAAATTCCTTCGAGAGCAGGCAACATCTGTTTGATAGGCAATGAAAAATAAACCCGTAATAAACTCATTTTATGAGGAAAAAATGGCTCCTCAAAGTGCTGATTATTCATTTTATGCAAGCATAGTAATGTTGATCTACTTGAGAAGCAGAAAAACAGCATGTCCAGAAGCAAATGATCACAGCCAGAGGGTGAGGCTGCTCACACCAGGAGCAAGCACAGGCTATGGCAGATGAGGAAGCATTTAGAAAGATGGTACAAGAAAGCCAGCACCACCTGTGGCTGACTCTTGGCACAGAGATGTGACCCAGGTGGTTGGATAGCGTGCATACGTGTCAGGAATGAGTTTCAATTCAGCAGCAGTAACTTCTTCAGTACTTCTGACTGCCAAGTAAGCTGCTATTCATTCATTTAGCCATCAATGCATTCTTTCCTTTATTCATCCATTTATCATTCCTTCATTCCAATATTATTACATGCTCTAATGATAACATTGTTTTTATTATAGGATGATTTTCATGGATATTGTAGTCATTATTATCTGGGTGTTTAATAGAAACTTAGTAATAAGAGTTTTTCCACTCATTTATCAGATTTAAGTCTCAGATATAAATGAATAACACAACATGTAAGGAAGAAAGAAAGAAACTAATTGAAGAGTAAAATCATCTTTGGTAATAATTACACTGCATAGAAACTAGTCCACTCACCAAGTTGTGATTGCATACTGAAATAAATAGAAAAAAAAATCAACCTCCTTTTTTTCTGTGTTTGGTTGAAGAAGGATTCACTTAGTGTTTTTCTCAAGCAAAGTCATTATGTATAACTCAGAAGACAGAACAGAAACTTGGTTAAAAGCTGTCCATCATTCTTTTATTATCCTCCACGTTTCAGACAAATTTTACCTTTATGCTCTGATCTATCATATGTATTCTATCTGAATAGAAAGGTATGGGTCAGAGACAAGAAAAGCTGAGAGAAAGAGAAAGAGAAAAATGAAAGAATAGACTCTCCCAGACGTAATAGGTCATGATGGCAACAACCGGAACATGATTACAAGACGTTGATAAATCTACGAAGATTGAGGCATGATAGTGTTGTCTGACAAGCCCCCCACACGTTGTACTCTATGTTGAAGACTTACCTTAATTATTTTATTGAAGATGGAGAAATGTCCCTATACTTTATATATGTGAGAACTAGCATTGATATGAAGACACGCATAATCATGTTATCCATCCCTCTCTTCTTGCAGCATCAGGAAGGTACTATTTTGTACTGGAAAAGGTATGGATTTTGGAACTAGAGAAATTTGGGTTGAATGCCACTGTTTGCTAGCTCTACCTCCCTACACAAGTTACATACTCAGCATCCTCATCTATAAATAGACATAATAATATTTGCCTGATGTGATTGTGGTAAGCATTAAATAAGATGATATTTATGAAGTACTCAGAAGAGTGAATGACATGTACTAATCATTCCATAAACAGTAGCTGTTATTCCTATAATTATGACTGTGATTATTTTCTCTGAGCCTGTGTCTTCATTAGTTAAATTTGAAAAATTATACATAAGGTTGGAGTAAACAACAAATAATATGCATTTTATGCATTCTAAGTGATAAGAGTGCTCAATCTAGCTTTGAACAGATAGAGATGAAAATATATTACTTATCTAGATATGTTTACAAAATCTTATAATCAAATAACAATGGACATTTTGATAAATTCTTGTGACAAGATAAATTCTTATATGAAGGCTCTGAGATAGATTGTGACATGTTCAAAATGAAAGAGAATACATATCTCCCAGATTGAAGTAAGGTTTAATAAATAGAAAAATAAGGGGAAATGATTTATAAGCCTCAGGTTTAGATGTGCAATAGTTCACATGTTCAATGTAGGGCAGCTTACAACAAAATATCATGAAAATTAAGCCAATCCTACCAAAAAATATTCATATCATTGATTTGCAGAGGTCCTATACCTCATCTCGTGAATAATGCTTTCTTTATAGAATTGTGCTGATAGTGTGTTGTTCCATGCAGAGGGATACTCCCAGGACCTTTCCTAAGCTGGCCTCATGGGCTGAGTGTCTCTCCTGTCTCATTTCTCCCAATTCTGCATCTTCACATCTTCATAAGCCATTTTCTCCTCTAATCTCATTTATGCACTTTTCACTCCATGATTAGTCTATAGTTCTTCTCATTTGCTATTCTGTATTATCCTATGGTTACTTTCCAATAACACTTGCCACACTTCTTTGTATTTAATTTTCTTAAATCTATTTATCCATTGGAATGTGAACTCTTTAAGAGATAAATACTACTGGCTTACCTTTTTTTACTTCTTCAATGCGTGCATTACCAGCTACTGTAATATTTTAATTTGGCATATATGTTTTGTATGTACCTTCTGAAAATGTTTACTTCATGTTAGCAGGGTGATTGTCTCTCTGTTCTCTGCCATATTCCCAGAATCTAGAAGTTTTCTTGGCACATAGTAGGCACTAAATATATATTTGTAGAATAGATAAATGAAAGAGTCACGAGTACAGAAATTATCATAGTGCCTAGTTATGGTAGTTATTCAGGAAAGTTGCACTGCATTCAACAACTGAAGTAAACCGTGATGATGGAACAATATTAGCTATCCTTTAGATCTATGCAGTTTGCATTCATATGCAATACTAGTTATCAGAGGTATTATACAAAGGCAAATCTCAGAGATGGTGAAAGGTGGTAAAGGAAGTTCACATAAAAAGAACAATTTGCTGCAAAGGCACAGGGGCATAAAGGAACAAGACATGCCAGGAATGGTAGGATATCATGCAAGATGAAGATAGTTCTTAGGAAATTCAGAAGCAGTGAGAAAGTACAACACTGCTGTGCTGTATTACCAAGTCTGCACTTGAGACTTCAGTAACACAGCCATAGTAGATTTTGATCAGTCGATTAGGAGACTTTGCTTATGCTCTAATCAGAGGGTAGGCTACGGTCTGTGCCCTCTTCTTTGGTAAGCAAAATCTGCTTCTTGGAACACACAGGCACCATAATGAGATGCAAAGAGGAACTAGGGAATATTGGATTGCAAATGACAGAAAGCAGAGCTTTGGAATTACCTTGAAAGGAACCACATGTTTTCTTGCTTTTTGGGTCCTTGGGTTCACCTAAACATAATCTGATAATGCTGTTCATTTCCAGCAAGGTATAAATAATTTTCTTATATTCATACAACTCCTATGCCTCAAAGCCACAAAGTCACAAATAAAGTCCCTCTCTATAATTCCAATAAAGACTAATTAAAGATTATTAGAATCTTTAGTCTCGTGATGGTCTTAACAAATAGGGTTTGGCGGCCGGGCGTGGTGGCTCACATCTGTAATCTCAGCACTTTGGAAGGCAAAGGTGGGCAGATAACCTAAGGTCAGCAGTTTGAGACCAGCCTGGCCAAGGTGGTGAAGCTCCCTCTCTACTAAATATACAAAAAAAATTAGCTGGGCGTGGTGGTGGGCGTCTGTATTCCCAGCTACTCGAGAGGCTGAGGCAGGAGAACAGCTTGAATTTGGGAGGCAGAGGGTGCAGTGAACGGAGATCTCGCCCTTGCACTCTAGCCTGGGTGACAAAAGCGAGACTCCGTCTCAAAATTAGGGCTTAGTAAATAAGATTTTTCTAGAGAAAATGAGTCTGAAATACTTGCTATTACTCTTCCCTAGTTGACTAAAGTAGATAGGTATTATAAAAATTCCCAATTAAATGCAGCTCCACTACTCTTCTGAACTATATTCTTTTATTTGCATATTATTGTGTAAGGTACACGAAGAGAAGGAATGAATATAGTTACATAAATAATTTTTATATTTATATAAGTATACTTATATATTTACATAAACAATATATTTATAATTATTGATATTGTAATGCATTATATATATGCTTTATATAAATATCATATATAATTTATGTATGTTATGTAAATAACATATACCCATTCTGATAAGAATGTAACTTTTGTCCATTACATAAATATGTACATATTGAATTAGGTTAATAAGAATATTATTATAACATGACTTGTGGTACAAAAATATTAACAGTTCAAACATATTTTATCAGAATGGTACTCATTTTCCCTTCAAAACAATTCTGATTCCAACCACAAACACTGAGCAATATACCAATAAAATACCTAAGGACTCTGAGAAAAATACAAAAGCAGGCAGATCAGTTGATGGTGGGGGGCAGGCAGCTGGAAAAGTGACTAGCAGAGTAGATGTAAATGTAAAGTAAACCATGCTTACACACATCATAACAAAACTGCTGAAAACCAAAATATTAAGGGAAAAAGTACTGAAAACAGCCAGAGAAAAATAACATATTTTATATAAGGAAACAATGATATGTATACTATAGATTTTTCATCAAAAAACAATGGAGTAACAAATAGGAAGGCAGGCCACGGTGGCTCACACCTGAAATCCCAGCACTTTGGGAGGCCGAGGTGGGCGGATCACCTGAGGTCAGGAGTTTGAAAGCAGCCTGGCCAACATGGGGAAACCCCGTCTTTACTAAAAAATACAAAACTTAGCTGGGTGTGGTGGTGGCGGGTGCCTGTAGTCCCGGCTATTCGGGAGGCTGAGGCAGGAGAATCCTTTGAACCCAGGAGGCGGAGGTTGCAGTGAGTCGAAATCGTGCATTGCCCTCCAGCCTGGGCAAGAGAGCAGGACTCCGTCTCAGAAAAAAAAACTTGAAATGAAGTAAAAAATATGAGACAGTGCAACTGTCTATTTATTAAATAAATAGCAAGTCATTTATTTAATAAATTAAATAAATTTATTAAATAAATAGCAAGTCATATATGCTATTACTATTAACCTTTTTATTTTGAGATAATTTTATCACAGGCCGAATACAGTACACAAAGATCCTAAGGAAACCTGGTTGCTGTTATCCACTTTTCACTGATGGCAGCAGGTTTCAACTGCACAGTAAAATGTCACCACTAGCATATTGACAGTGATAGAGTCAAGATACAGAACATTTCCACCAGCATCTTTGTGCTGGTGGAAATGTTCTGTATCTTGACTCTCTCAGTGTCCTTTTCCAGCTATACCCACTTCCTTCCTAACCTAACTCCCCCATTAAACTCCAGCAACCATCAATCTGTTCTTTTATTCTGTATTTTTGTCATTTGTAGATGTTACATAAATGGAAACACAGAGTAGGTTTGAGATTTGGCCTTTTTCACTTAGCATAATTCCTCGAGGTCATCCAGACTGTTGAGTGTATCAATAGTGTTTGTACCTTTTTATCACTGACTACTGTTCTGTGGTATGGTCAGAGTTTACTCACTATTGAAGAGCTTTAGTCATTTATACTTCCATGCCATTATGAGTAAAGCTGATAATGTCTAAACATTCATATAAACACTTTGGTGTGAGCATACATGTTTGTTTCTCTGGCATAAATGCCCATTAGTGCAATTGTTGAATTACATGGTAGTTGCATACAGTTAATATATGAAACTTTTTAAAAGTTAATTCAAAAGAAATTTTCAAACACTTAACCAGAGTGGCTACATCATTTTACATTTCCACCAACAATATATGAATGGTCCAATTTCTCTTCACATTCATGAGCATTTTGGGTTGCCACTTAAAATTTGTTTTCATTTTAGCTATTGTGGTAAGAATGTAGTGATAACTTTTGTGATTTTGATTTTCATGTCCCTAATAGCTGAGGAAACTGAAAATATTTGCATTTGATCATTTTCCTTCTATCCCTTCTCTGCAGTGAAATGTATTTCATATCATTTGTCCATTTTTGAATTGAATTATTTATTTATTTTGCTACTCCATTTGGAGAGTTCTTTATATATTCTAAACATTAGAACTTTAGCAGATATGTGGTTTGCTAACATATTATCCAACTCTGTAGCTTGCTTTGAAAGCAAAAATTGAGTAGGTCTTCTCAAGGTTTTTAAATACAGGAAAACCGAGGCCTGGGAGGTATAATATCTTCTCAACATAAAAGAAAAGAAGGTGACTGAGATGTGGTTTGAATTCAGTCTATTGTGCTTTTCGCCTCACAGTGCTTCCTTAACCAGAAGTCCTTTATTAAGCAACAGATGTGGAGAACCTACTTTCCATCATAGTTCTTAGTAAATAAAAAATATTGAGTACTGACTCATGCTTGTTTTGATTAAACATATTGTTAATGGTTTCCATTGTTTTCAAAATATCTAAAACAAGAGATCCAATTAAACATTGTACAAATAATTACCAATACTATACAAGCTATCTTGATGAAGAGAGTTATTTTCTAAGCATTTTATATCAAAAGTAAGATGCATAACAGTGTGCATTATACCTTGTTATTTATGTAAATAAAAATATATGTGTATACACCGGACTATCTCTCTTTTGAAGGAATATTGTCAAGAAACTTTTTAATGATGTTTGCTTTGGGTGAGAGAGACAACTTCACTTCTGTTCTATTCCTGTTAATGCTTTTTAAATTAAATATGCACTCATTGGCATGAGGAGCATTTGAACCCAGGAGTTCGAGACCAACCTGAGCAACATGGAAAGACCCCACCTTTACAAAAACAAAACAAAACAAAATAAATAAATTTTTAAAAACTAGCTGGACATGGTGGTGTGTATCATCCACTTGAGAGGCTGAGGTGGAAGGATCTGTTGAGCCTGAGAGGTCGAGGCTTCACTAAGCCATGATATGGTCAATGCACTCGAGCCTGGGAGATAGAGCAAGACGTTGTCTCAAAAATAAATTAATAAAAATTTAAAAAATAAAAATACTCATAAATTACCATTACTTTATAAAATATTAAACTAATATATTAATAAGATAAAACATTGCATATATAACAAGCAATAAAGATAAATTAGGTTTTTTTGCATAAAAATGTTTTAGCATAAGTCTTCCTAAAATGTGATTTTTTTGTTAAAATTTTAATCAGTTTTGGGTCAGGAATTAACGATGAGATCCATAAGATCTGGTATGTTTGATGAAGGCTAGACTTTCAATTTATAAATGAAGATACAAGCTCAGAGTGATGAGTTCGATGTCCAAACTCACACATTTAATTAACTACAGAGTCTCAATATGTGCAAAGATTTGAATTATTCCAAAGCTCATTCTTTTTTATATCTCCTCTGTTCCATGAATATTTAACTTTAGATTATTTGGTTCTTTGACATAACTTTACAAAGTGGCTCCACTCCTCAGTTGTCTAAGCTGGAAGAAGCAGATAAGTTTATTTGAATATGTGTCCAGGTTCCATCCTTTAACAGCATTACTGTGTGTGTGTGTGTGTGTGTGTGTGTGTGTGTGTTCCCCTTTTTTTTTGAGACAGAGTCTCAGTCTTTCACCAGGCTGGAGGGTAGAGGCGTGATCTGAGCTCACTGCAACTTCCACCTCCCGGGATCAAGTGATTCTCCTGTCTCAGCCTCCCAGGTAGCTGGAACTACAGGGGTGCACCACCATGCTCAGCTAATTTTTGTATTTTTGGTAGAGATGGGGTTTCACTATCTTGGCCAGGATGGTGTCGATCTTTAGACCTCGTGATCTGCCTGCCTCAGCCTCCCAAAGTGCTAGAATTATAGGGGTGAGCCACCACACCGACCTTTAGCACCATTTTTTTTTAATTTTACCTTGTAAGTATATACGTTTACAACTTAGTCTTCATCAAAGTCTTATTCTGATGAAGCTTCAGCAACTGTCTTCTTTCTGTAGTCATGCAGAAAGGGAATTTATATATTTCATTGAAATTACATGAAAACAATGCAAAACTTGTGGACTGGATTCTATTTGGGAAATGTACTCTGTTGCTAACAATGGTTCTGGTGTCTATTCATTTTCAAATCTTTCTCAGAGTATAGGATA
Source organism: Ateles fusciceps (assembly GCA_036589455.1). Lineage (NCBI taxonomy): Eukaryota > Metazoa > Chordata > Mammalia > Primates > Atelidae > Ateles > Ateles fusciceps. Next base: position 3,483,256 of record JAZHEH010001685.1, on the reverse strand, counting down.
AAACACACTGATGAACTGCTGCCTTATTTTATTTCTATAGTTAGTTAACAGATTAATCCTAAAATTCTGTAGGAGACAGCTTTACAAACTTCTATAAATTGGAAATTTTTAATTGTTAAATTGATATCTGCTATTTACTTCATTACATAGAATAGTCAATTCAGAAGGAGTAGATGGTTTTGTCAAGACACTTGGGTAGTATCTAGGAATTTGTTCCAGCTCTGTTAATTCCACATTGAATTTTTTCTCAAATATGCCATTCAGACCTTGTTGCTTATTAAACATTAGAATTTGATAATAAAGCAGTTCAATTTCTGGAATGCATGTTATATATGTGGCATTATTTACTTAGGCTTCTTGGTGTGAACGTTATGTTTGGAACAACAAAGAGATTACTTTACCAAATGGCTTCCATGTGGGAAGTCCGTGTGTCTGAGTCAGCAGAGGTTTACCACTTACCTGTGTTACAAGCTTAACCTATAATACATTTTGAAGCTGAACTCATTTTTTAACATCAAAGTAAATTTTAAATTAAAAAAATATTTCCTTCATATTTCAAGCTATCTGGTATATCAGCATCTCAAATAAAAGAAATTGATTTCAGTTTATAATCTCTTTGACTTCAGTTTAAATTCTCTCTACATTTACCAGATGGAAATGTCACCAAATAAAGATGCTAACCACATGTGATGTTAGTATAAGAATGATGGGTTAATTATTGTCTTAAATCAAGTCCTCACATGCTAATGGATTATCAGCTGTTACTGATACCATTAAAATATACCACCAAGAAACATGATTCATAAATCCCATACTAGACTGCCTGGGATAAGACAGTCAATGACTTCTAAAGACAAGACATGTCATTGCCACTCTGGCCTCTTTGCATGTAAGCACAGGGAATGACAAAAATCAAGGAAAGGTAAGAAATAACACCAACATTTGAAATGTCTCTACAGTATCTATGTGCTGTGAGAACTGAACTAGAAAACTTTTTGATGAAATACTCTCAGCTGTGTTTCCACTTATGTCTGAAACATGGCACTCCACATAGTTGTTAGAAACATATCCTATATTGGATCCTGTATTGTTGTAGACAGGTCATCCTATGAATTTCAGGACACAAAACTAGATTCAAAGATATATGGCATTAGAAGGAAATTTAAAGATATTTTCCTTCAACTGTGTCATTTGATGAATCACCCTGCACTATAGTTCCATCCTTAAGCACTCTGAATTTATACCAGTGCATGACAGTTCCAGGAACCCAATCCTAAATTTATTGTTTTTAGGGCCGTTGGCAGGCCTTTCTTCCAACTCTCCTCTGTCTATTTTACACTGTTATAGGCTCTTCATTTTTGTCTTTTGTGACTAGATTTCTGTCAAGGAGTCCGTTTCTGTTATGTCCTCACTAAGAAAGAGAATTACAAATCAGAGGATATCAAATTTGATTTCACAATAGTTATTAGGCCATACTTGCCAGCAGATTGGAACATTGATGCTGGTTTTTTGTTTTTTTTTTCCTGCTTCTTCCTTAGCAGTGAAATGTTTTAGGATCTACTGTTTGTATTTGGGAAATATTAGAAGGAGATTTGAATTAGGCTTTATAGTTTAATAATTGTGTCAAAGATTTGTCAATTGTATATCTTTTTAAAAATTGTTTTAATTTTGTGGATATATAGTAGTATACATATCAGGTACAGGAGATGTTTTGTTACAGAAATGCAATATATAATAATCACATCATAGATAATGATGTTTCCATCAAGAATTTTTCCTTTGTGTTACAAACAATCCAGTTATACTTTTTTACTTACTTTAAAATGTACATTTAAGTTACTATTAAGTATAGTCACCCTGTTGTACTATCAAATAGTGGGCCTTATTCAGTTTTTAAATTACATTTTTGTACCCATTAACCATCCCCACCTTCCCTCCAACCCCCTACTGCCCTTTCTAGCCTCTGGTAACAATCCTTCCACTTACTATGCCCATGAGTTCAATTGATTGATTTTTAGATACCACAAATAAGTGAGAACATGTGGGGTTTGTCTTTATGTGCCTGGATTATTTCACTTAACACAATGATCTCCAGTTCCATCCATGTTGTTGCAAATGAGAAGATCTAATACTTTTTATTTTCTAGATGAATAGTACTTCATTGTGCATATGTACCACATTTTCTTTATCCATTAGTCTGTTGATAGACATTTAGATTGCTTCAAAATCTTAGATATTGTGAACAGTACTGCCACAAACATAGGAGTGCAGATATGTCTTCAGTATACTGATTTCCTTTTCTTGTGGATGCATACCCAGCAATGCAATTGCTGGATACTATAGTAGCGCTATTTTTTTTTTTTTTTTTTTTTTTTTTTTTTGAGAAACATCGCAAACTGCTCTCCATATTAGGTGTACTAATTTACATTCCCACCAACACTGAACAAGGGTACCACATCCTCACCAGTATTTGTTACTGCCAATCTTTTGGATATAAGCCATTTTAACTGGGGTGAGGTAATATATCACTGTAGTTTTGATTTGTATTTCTCTGATAATAAGTGATGTTAAGAAGATTTACATGTGCCTGTTTGCCATGTGTATATCTTCTTTTGAGAACTATCTATTCAAATTTTTGCCCATTTTTTGATGAGATTATTATATATTTTTTCCTATACAGTTATTAATGCTCCTTATATATTCTGGTTATTAATCCCTTGCCAGTTGGGTAGTTTGAAAATGTTTTTTCCCACTCGGTGGGTTGTATTCAATTAGTTGTTTCCTTTGCTGTGAAAAGGCTTCTTAACTTCATATGAGCCGATTTGTCCATTTTTGCGCTGATTACCTATGCTTGCGAGGTATTGCTCAAGAAGTTTTTGACCAGACCAATGTCCTAGAGATTTTCCATAATGTTTTCTTGTAGTAGTTTCATGGTTTGAGGCCTTACATTTAAGTTTTTAATCCACTTTGATATGATTTTTGTATATGATGAGAGGTAGATGTCTAGTTTTTTTCTTTGGCATATGAATATCTAGTTTTCCCAGCACCACTTATTAAATAAACTGTCTTTTCTCCCAATGCATGTTCTTGGAAACTTTGTTAACAATTAGTTAATTGCAGGCATGTGGATTGGTTTCTGGGTTCCCCATATGTTCCATTGGTCCATGTGTATGGGTTTATAACATTATCATGCTGTTTTATTTACTACACCACTGTAGTATAATTTGAGATCAGGTAATGTGATTCTTCTAGTTTTGTTTTTTTGCTTTGGATAATTTTGATTATTCTGGTTGCATGTCAATTTTAGAACTTTCTATTTCTGAGAAGAATGTCATTGTTATTTTATAAAAATTATATTGAATCTGTAGATTGCTTTGGATAGTATGAACACTTTAACACTATTGATTCTTCCAATCCATTAACATGGAATATTTTTCCATTTGTGGTGTTCTCTTCAATTTATTTCATTAGTGTTTTACAGTTTTTATTACAGACATCTTTCATTTATTTGGTTCAGTTAATTCCTAGGTATTTAATTTTATGTGTGGCTATTGTAAATGGGTGTTTTTAAAACTCATATTGTTCACTGTTGGCATATAGAAATCCCACTGATTTTTGTATGCTGATTTTGTATCATGAAATTTAACTGAATTTATCATTTCGAATAGGTTTTTGGGGGAGTCATTATGTTATTCTAAATGTAAGATTATATCATCTCCAAACAAGGATAATTTGACTTCTTCCATTCTAATTCGCATGCCTTTTATTAGAATAAGAGGGGAGAGAGAGGGCATCCTTGTCTAGTGCCAGATGTTAAAGGTAATGCTTCCAGTTTTCGCCCATTCAGTACGATATTGGCTGTTGGTTTGTCGTAAATAGCTTTTATTATTTTGTGATACATTCCATCGATACCTAGCTTATTGAAAGTTTTTAGCATAAAGTGCTGTTGAATTTTGTCTAAGGCCTTCTCTGCATCTATTGAGATAATCATGTGTTTTTGTCTTTGATTCTATATCTAGGTCTTTGAGGAATCCCCACACTGTCTTCCAGAATGGTTGAACTAATTTACACTCCCACCAACAGTATAAAAGTGATCCCATTTCTCCATATCCTCTCCAGCATCTGTTGTCTCCCGATTTTTTAATGATTGCCATTCTAACTGGGTTGTGATGGTATCTCAATGTGGTTTTGATTTGCATTTCTCCAATGACCAGTGATGATGAGCGTTTTTTCACATGTTTGTTGGCTTCATATATGTCTTCTTTTGAAAAGTGTCTGTTTATATCCTTCACCCACTTTTGGATGGGTTTGTTTTTTTCTTGTAAATCTGTTTCAGTTCTTTGTAGATTCTGGATATTAGCTCTTTGTCAGATGGGTAGATTGCAAAATTTTTTTCTCATTCTGTTGGTTGCCGGTTCGCTCCAATGATTGTTTCTTTTGCTGTGCAGAAGCTCTGAAGTTTAATTAGATCCCGTTTATCTATTTTGGCTTTTGTTGCCATTGCTTTTGGTGTTTTAGTCATGAAGTCCTTGCCTATGCCTATGTCCTGAATGGTTTAGCCTAGGTTTTCTTCTAGGGTTTTTATGGTATTAGGTCTTATGTTTAACAGCTTGTCAAATCTCCAAGACCAAGTGTTAAAGTAAATTAAGTAAAAGCTACATGACATTTTATAACCTATGAGTGGAACTATTTATCTCTACTTTTTTTTTGACCGAAGCAGTGACATGCCCACCCAGATTCAAGGAGAGTGAGCATATATCTCATCATTAAATAGAAAAAATATCTAAGAATATGCTTAGGTTTTTAAAATTTTTATAGACATGTAAAACTCATAGATGAAAAAGAAATGCAAAAGTGTGTTTGTGTGTGTGTGTGTGTGTGTGTGTGTATGTGTGTAAAATTATTATGATGGCTACTGGTTTAGCCATCCTGATACTTAGAGAGTGCAAAATAAAGCAATGGTAATAAACTGTATTTGTACATGTATGAGTAAAAACTATGGAAGGATAAACGACAAACAGCTAAAACATGGTTACCTATGGGAGTAGAGGATAGAAAAATGCTATAAACAAAATGAAATAATATATTTTATTTATTAGTAGTTTTCAATTTACTACTAATGAAAGTACTACTTAATGAAGGTTAGTGTATTAGGGTTCTCTTAGAGGGACAGAACTAACAAGTTATCTATCTATCTATCTATCTATCTATCTATCTATAGAGAGAGAGAGGGGGAGTATATTAAGTATTAACTGACAAGGTCCCACAATAGGCTGTCTGCAAGCTGAGGAGCAAGGAGAGCCAGTCCATGTCCCGAAACTGAAGAACCTGGAGTCCAGTGTTCAAGGGCAGGGAACATCCAGAAAGATATAGGCTGGGAGGCTAGGCCTGTATCTTGAACACTCCTTTTCATGTTTTTCTGCCTGCTTTATATTCACTGGAAGATGATTACATTGTGCCCACCAGATTAAGGATGGATCTGCCTTCCCAAGCCCACTGGCTCAAATGTTATTCTCTTTTGGCAACATCCTCACAGACACACCCAGGATTAGTACTTTGTATCCCTCAATCCAGTGAAGTTGACACTCAGTATTAACCACTGCAATAGAAAAGAAAGAATGTGGAACATATTATCTTAAAAATACGTGCCATTTCCTACTTGAAACACCAGAATTGCCAGTGTTTCAAAGGATCATTAGGAAAACGTAGATTAGATAACATAGACTGGAATCTTATTTTAAAAGAATAAACAAGCAATTATCTTTATGGAGAGCACAGAGATAATTACAGAAGAATATAATCAATGTAGAACAAAGGAACTAGTATTATATTTTTGATAGAACAAACTAATCTATATGAAAAACTTTCATAAAATAATGTTACATTATCTGGGTGTGGTGGTGGGTACCTTGAGTCCCAGCTACTCGAGAAACTGAGACACAAGAATTGCTTGAACCCGGGAGGTGGAGGTTTCAGTGAGCAGAGATTGTGCCACTGCACTGCAGCCTGGGTGACACAGTGAGACTCCATCTCAAAAAAAAAAAAAAAAAAAAAAAATTTTGGCCAAAGACCTTAACAGACAGCTGACCAAAGAAAGTATGCAGGTAAAAAAATCAGCATATATAAAGCAGCTTTACATCATTTGTAAGTAGAGAAATGTAAACGTAAACCACATGAATTATCACCACACATCTATTAGAATGGCCCAAATCCAGAACGCTGACACAAAAGGCTAAAGATATGGAGGAAGAGGAACTCTTACTCATTGCTGATGGGAATGCAAAATTTTACAACACATCTACTTTGGAAGACAGTTTGGCAGTTTCTTACAGACCTAAACATATTATTACCATGCAATCCAGCAACAGCACTCCTTGATATTCACCCAAAGGAGTTGAAACTATGTCCACACTAAAACCTGCACAAGATGTTTATAGTTTCCCTGTTCATAATTACCAAAACTCGAAAAAAAAAAAAAACAAGATGTACTTCTGTAGATTCATGGATAAATAAATTGTTGTACATCTAGACAATGGAATATTATTCAGAGCCAAAAAGAAATGAGTTATCAAGCCATGAAAAGATACTCAGACACCTTAAATGCATATTACCAAGTGGAAGAAACCAGTCTGGAAAGGTTATATACCATCTTCCAGCTACATGACATTCTGGAGAAGGCAAAACAAAGATCGGTGGTTTCAAGGGATTGGGGGAGGAAGGGATGAAGTGGGGAGGGAGGAAGGGATGAGGTGGGGAGGGAGGGAGGGATGAAGAGGGAAGGGAGGGAGAAGAGGAGGAAGACAGATTTTTTACAGCAGTGAAAACTACCTGTATGTTACTATAATGGTGGATACACATTACAAATTTGTCCAGACCCCTAGTAGGTACAACACTAGGAATTATCTTTAACGTCAGCTGTGGACTAAAGGTAATAATGATGTGTCAGTGTGGACTCATTTGTAGCAAATGCACCACTTTGCTGGGAGATATTGATAGCTGGCAGGGCAGCGGGGTGGTGGAGTGAGTATATGGGTCATCTCTTCCTTTCTGTGAATTTAAAACTACTCTAAAAAATACATTCCACACCTTCTTTAAAAAGTAATTCTAGCAATTTTATGAACTAGTCTTTATTAGTTAATCTTTAGGAAACTGCACCAGATAGATAATATTTTAATCATATGAACTTTATTTTTTCTTCTGAGTGTGGTCCAGGGCAAAACAATGTCAATTTAACTTTCAACACAGAATTGAGCTTTTCAACTGTAGAAATGTATTTTCAAAAATCAGTCATAGAACCCAGAATTTGACTCTGTAGATGCTTTTGTGGGATTGAAATTTCTTGAAATTTCCTTTTGGTTTATTATCTGCTTTTTAAATCATACTAGTAAGTGTGCTCCTTCCATGGGATATGTTCTCACCAATTTCCTATTGCAAGAGGTTCACTATGAATTAAAAATCATGCAAAGGTGTTCCTTCCCACCACTCCATGGAGTCTTTTGTGTCAACATAGCTTAAATATCCTGAAATCTCTAAAGTTACTATGCACTCAACTATGCCCGTTTCTTTTCCTGGCAGTTTCTAAGAGATTGATCCTATGTTGAATACACTTCAGAACCTGGCTCCAGATTTCTAGATCATCTCCTCCACCTCATTCTCCCCAAGCTGCTACTTACTTTCATCCCCAAAGCAAAGACCATTCCTTCTTCTTCACTCACTCTCTGAATATTCTCTGTGGTCCCCTAGAAAAAAAGGCTTTCATAGGGGACCACAGGTAATATTATATATTATATAGAGAATATTATAAATATATATTTATATTTCAACCTGAAATAATCCATTATCAATTGAATAATATGTCTCCCTCATTCCTTTGGGTAAAAAAAAGACTGTCATTTAAAATAAGAGTCTCAGTGCTAAACAAGAACATAAACATATTCAAGAACTGAAAATATACAAATTCAAAAGCCCAGGAATCCCACTCTTACATAAGCACTCAATGCAAGTTCATACGTAAGTTTACCAAAACAGATACACCAGAATGTTCATAGTGACGCTGTTTATAATTACCAAAATTAGAAACTACTCATATAGAATTATCAACAGTAGAATGTAGACAAAACTCATGTTTTATGTGTACAATGGAATACTATACATCAAAGACAATGAAAAACAACTGCATCTTCGTGGATGGGTATTAAAGGTACTGCTTAGATTGGTACTTGAGTAAAGTAAGGGGAGAAGCAGGATTGGACAGAAAGAAAAGCCTACTTTGAGGCAGTCCCAGAAGATTCTTCTACCAACACTGCAAAGAGTTTTGAGGAGCATATGGCTGTTAGAGGTTTCTGGAAAAGAAGCAAGAGAGCTGATTTTTTTTCTACCCCCAAGTTCATCAGTCATGATGTTGGCCACCCTGGAGAGTGACCAAGACCTTAGGTGAGGTTATATTCCTCAGCTGAATCAATTTTAGAAAGACGCTGACATCTGAGGGCTGTCTCCTGGCGATGCTCCCAGCAGGAGGGGTATTATGTCCTTTACTCATAGAAGGGCTTATATTAATGAACCTCAAATATGTAATCCTGAATGAAAGGCTTCAGGTGCAAATGAAAAAGTGCTATACAACTTCACATATGTGAAATACAAAAACAGGTGAAAATCATTATAGAGTGCTAGACTTTAGGATCATGGTCACTGTTGAAGGTTAGTGCACAGAAGGAATTGTTTGTAGTGTTCCCTTTCTTGGTCTGAGTGCTAGGTACAAAGGTGTATGGAGTCAGTGTGAGCAATATTTGAGCTGCATACTTAATATTAGTGAACCTTTCTATGTTCATCTGATAGGGCAAAGGTGGGGGACCCTTTCAGTAGGAAGACAGAAAAGTCTGCTTTTTAAAATCTGTAAAACTATCAAGCTATCTGTCTATCACCTATGTGCTAGCTACAATGTGTTTATGACTGCATTGGTGGTGTGAAGCATAGTGTTTATTTCATTTTTGCTTTTCACTGACACATTTTTAAAAATGAATATTTGAAACACATTCTGCATTTTCTGCAGTTTCCATTCTTAGATGCAGCCAAACCAGATTTTCTGCCCTGCATGTTGTTTTTTTAATCTAAAGTAGGTTAATATAGCAACTGAAAAAAATTATGTAAAGTTAGAAGTTCTGGTTCAAATTGAAAAGTTCATCTCCAAAACTCAGAAAGACATTTATCATTAAGTCCTTTCTAGAAGTAAATATGTAAAAGAGAGACTTCTGTATGTTAGAGATATAAATAATATTTTATATTCTCTTTCATGAATTCAGGAAATCATTACATTGCATGCTTAAATGTATACATACATTCCCACAAAAACACACAAATTATAGAATATGTATGCTAGAGAAACAAAGATGAATATGATTTATTGTTTCTGGTGAACAGCTCCTATTCCAAAAGGAGAGACAGATAAAGAGATAATTATCACATTACAGGGAATCTTAATCTCAAGTTGTCTTCTGACAACACTGCAAAGAGTTTTGAAGAGCATATGGCTATTAGAGGTTTCTGAAAATGGAGCAAGAGGGCTGATTCTGTCTACCCCTAAGTTTATCAGTCATGATGTTGGCCACCCTGGAGAGTGGCCAAGACCTTAGGTGAGGTTGAATTTCTCAGCTGAATCAATTTCAGAGGGGGAGCTGAAGTGGAAAAGGAGGCTGTAGCTAACATCAGTGTTTACATAAAAATATCATATTAGTTTTTCAAAAGGTCATATCATACTGCAAGCAATTCATCTCTCTAGAGCATAAATACTTTGCCTCATCTTCTCACCATTGCTGCTGGAACACATATATACACAATGGTAAAATTCCTTTGAGAAAAATTGGTTCAAATAGGAGAACATTTTTCATATATAGCTCACAGTAAGCTCACATGTTTACTCATACTTTTGGGGTGTTTCCTCTGTAGCTGGCTTACTTCTAAAAGGCTTGTCTAGCTACAATTGCACCCCTCAGTTAACTAAATTCTGTTTCTATTCCAGTAACTAGTTAGGTTTAACGAGCACAAAATCTGTTGACTGGCAATCTTCGTACCAGTACTCATGTTGGATATTGCTAATAATCAAGACACCCTTAGCTACTGCGAATATACTTTGAAAATTCATATCAACCCAATACTTTAGCCAGACACAACCAACTGATCAGTGTTGGCTCATAATATGATACATTGTAGCCAATCCTGCCTTCTGGAATTCAGTATAGATTATTTGAGAAAAATTTTAAGTGGTTTGTCTGATAGACATATCATTTCCATAGTAGAAATAATAATTTTTGTGTTGATATTTGGGAACATTTTTATCTTAAAGAAATTTTTATTCATTACCATTTTCCAAAACTGTGCTATGTGGCAGGCATGGTGTCAGCTCCTGGAGAGATAAAAATGAATAAGGACATTCTCATGACCTTAAAGAACTAACATTTTCACAAGTGAGACAAATAAACTAATTGTGAGATGATATGGGTACTAGGGTATTGGCAGGTATGCGATGCACAACTAATCTTGTCGATGGGTAATGATTTTATTGAAATCATTACGGGATATTTTACGGAAGTGGCCCCTAAATTGTCTTAAAAGACATTTGTGTTAGATGATAATAATAATAATAAAGAGCTGGCGGGAGTCTAGGATACACTTGGAGGCAAAAGGTGAGTAAAAACAGTCAAAAATTCAGAGAAACTTGAATGAAAAAGACTTGTTTGATCTCATGGATTTATATTCAACATAAGCCTTGAGAAAAGTCACTCTGTATAAAGCTTTGATTCCATGTCAAAATTGTATTCCAACTTCCTTCTCCTGGACAAGTGGTATTTTTTTTCCAGTTGCTGAAAAATTACATTCTACAGTTTTCTTCTCCATTATTGACAAATGGTTAAATGGAAAGGGAGGTCAAAAAGAAAATCAATGCAATTTTACACAGTCCTCATTACTAGGTCAACCATGTCTTCTCTGTGTATACTCAAGTCGGTTTCCTTGCTCTGAGTAAGGCTTTTAAAAGGTTGCTTGCTGGCTGAACTGTCAGCCCAGGGAAAGAAAAATTAGTTTTCAAAATTTATATCCAGTACAAAACAAAAGAGAGTAAAACCTCTTGTACTACACCTATCATTCTATTTTTAATTCTCATCATTAATGCTAAACCAAACAGAAAACATTTACTGTCTGGCCATTTCCATTTAAAATAAAAAAAAAAAAACTGTACAGATTTGTAGCTGGAAGGGTCTTTAGGGATTATCCCTGTCAAACATCCTTTCTCCCTTTGTTTTGTAAAAATGGAAATTGGTGCACAGAGAAGTCAAGTGGCTTGCCCAAGGTGACAAATTAAGCTAATGGCTAAACCTGAGCTTGGTCCCAGTAGAATGTGCTTAGACCCCAGGCATTTGAATCTGCAGAGCAAGGGAGGGTAGTCTATTTTCAATTACAACTTGTTATTCTGTTAACAAGAAAGTCTCTTAAATTTTAAATAAAGTGTGTATATGGCTGTATCATTATTCCTATTTATTTGTGGCTATCTCTGTGTTTGAATGTGTGCTGGAGTGGGAACATCTACTTTTTGTTATTTTTAATCAGTATTCTCTAACCTGGTGGTAACTGGCTGCACAGTAAAATGACTTGGGAAACTTTACAAAAATCAATGTCCAGGCTCCACTCCTCAGAGATTCTAATTTAATTGGTCTGGGATGGGATCCTAGCTTCTATAAATTTAAAGTTCCTAAGGTGATTCTAATGTCATTCAGGGCAGAAAACAACTGCTCTGACCTTGCATCATAATCAGGATTCAGTTGTTCATAAACCTCTCCTTGTGCATGAGCTCTCTATACTGCTAATTATCATTACTATTTTATTTATTATTTATTTTGAGCCAGGGTCTCACTCTTTACCCAGGCTGGAGTGTAGTGACATGATCTCAGCTCACTGCAACCTCTGCCTGCCTGGTTCCATCTATCCTCCCACCTCAGCCTCCAGGGTAGCTAGAACTACAGGTGTGTGCCACCATGGCTGGCTATTTTTTTTTTTTTTTTTTTTTTTTTTTGTGGAGATAGGGTTTTGCCATGTTGCCCAGGCTGGTCTCAAACTCCTAAACTCAAGCAATCTGCCCTCCTCAACCCTCCAAAGTTCTGGGATTACAGGCATGAGCCGTTATGCCCTACTACAAATTGCTAATTATTTAATATGTTCCTCCCTTTGGCTAATATTTAACATACATAAATTTATTTTCAGGTAAATTTCATGTGATTACTATGAATTACAAACAATCAGCCCTTGCTATAAAAACTGAAGTATAAACTAACCAAGACAATATTGTTAAAGATTGGCTGAGTATTACTGTTTGTCTGAGATTTCAAGCCTGAAGTTGATTTCTTTGCCAAATTTATGAACTAGTACATATTAGAGAAATGGTAAAAACAGTCACATCACACCAAGACATTCTTCTGAAATAAATGGTTAGATTGATAGGTGAGTATAAGAAAACACGGTTCTAAAAATCTCTGGTGTTTTAAAGTTTAAAATTACCAGTGATAAATATTCCATAGTTTGAGAATCTATGCTTTAACCTGAAGGAAGAAGCAGAAAATTTTGCCTTCATTTTTAAATCTACAAGCAGACTCGGGCATCCCCCTCGTGTCTCGGTCTTTCCTGCTGCTCTCATCTGGGATGTGGGTCACCCTTTATGGCCTCAGGAGGGAGACTCCTTCTCCACACCGAATTCCCAGCTTTGGTTGCTTCCTCTTTTATGAGAAATCCCATACAAAATAGGGCATGGCATATTCACTCACCTTACTTTCTTATTTCTCCAGAGTTCCTAAAAGTAGTCCACTAGACTAGTCAGGTGTATGCAAATTACTCTACAGTTGGATTTGAAGAATTCCAAGGAGAATTTGAAGTTAGAAAATGAGAAGTCAAGTCTCTAGCAGTTGGCAGTACTCTGCAAACTCATAATTGAAGACATTTAATGGAACAGGTTCTGAATGAGAAGGAGGTGCCACAGATGTGTGTCCTTACTAAAACAGGGACCCCAATAAATCACTCACCAAATCTCAAAGTCAGAAATAGCCAAGACATGGCTTATGCCATGTATGTGGATGTGTTAAGGGGAAGAACAATGTGATCTGCTACACAGAAGGGTGTGCATACACATACACATCACAGTTACATTCCTGAAGCTTTTCAGAGGGTACATTACTAATTAAATTTTGTACATGAGGAACTCCAGCCAGCCTTGTCAAGGTAAGATGACCAGACTTGCCTCTTCGTGGCTACAGCTAATTCATTTATAATGTTAACTGTTTTTGCACTGTCTGCAGCTTTTCTTTTCTTTTGTCTGTGTTGTCTTGTTTTATTTTACCTTTCTTCCCTCTCTTCTTTGTTTTCACTTGTTATCTGTCCAGACTTCATGGTTACCTCTTTCATATACAAACAGACAGTTAACATATGAAATATCTCTGTTTATATTTGAAAGAAAAAAAAAACATGTATATCTTCACCCCAAAGCCTCTCCTTTCCCTCAACACCCCCTCTGCAAGAAAAGATCGAACTTCCGAAATGCTTTCCTCTTTACTCCCTTGGGAGCAGATTTGCAGCTTGAATTCTGCTCAGATAGTCTGCAGGTTTGCCTGTGTCTACAGGAATAATATTTTCTTGGATCGCAGGAAGAAAGGTGGACAAGGAGCAGCTAGTGTCAGGTCCCACTTATCATAGTGTCTTTTCATGTGACCTCATAGCTACCTTTACTTTCAAGCTTCCCACAGGATGAACTAGAGGCCTGCCAGTTTCTCTAAATATTTAACTTACATAAGCAAATATACTTTACAAGGACATACAGGCTGAGCTAATTTTTTAAAAGGGACTAGTCCCAAAGTTAGCAATGTATATACCATCTCCTTGGTACCATGTTACTTAATCTCAATTGAACATTATAATCATCTGAAAACAAATATGAATAACTTAGCTGCACTAGAGATACACAATATTAAATCTGCATATTTAGGACAGCTTAACATATGTTTTTTAAACCCTCATGTGATTTAAATGTATAACAGGTTTTATACCTATTGTACTTTTAAATTTGTGTATTTCCATTATTATTTAAAGAAGATCTTGTTTTCCTTATTTTTTTATATTTTAGTGCTTGTGGGTAATGTATTGATTACCCTTTAATTGGCCTTTAATATTCTCATAGATTCTCAATGAAGAATAGGAGGCAATCTATAATACACATATACATAAAAATTCACATATATTTTAAGATCCAATAGTCTCCTCTGTTGTTAAAATGTATGATCCTATGTGATGTGCTTATCCAAATTCAAGTTGTATTCTGTCCTCCTTTGCTCTTGGGCTTCAAACACTTAATCCCATTTCATTTTGCAGAAGAAGCAAAGTTCCATATATATTTAAAGACTTTGTCTGTATTGTCCCACAGTCCTGAACAGCCACACCATCTCTTCCCTTCCCCACCATCATCCCTCCACCCGCCCCACCTCTGAATGGTCAAAGAGTCATTCTCCATGTCCCAACCTAAATATTACCTTTTCGAAGGGTTGCCACACATCCTAGTTTTTGATACCACAAAATTTTAAAGCAAGTTTAATAGGAGTAACAGCAATGTCCCTCTGTCACAGGCACCTCACACAGAAAAGTGGTTTTATGTATACTTTTTAAAAAGGAGGAAAGGAGACAGAAAGACAGAATGAGGAAGAGAGAAGAGAGAGAGAGAAGGAAAGAAGAAAAGAAGTAAGGAAGAAAGGAAGAGAAAAATAAAAGAAGGAAAAAGGGAAAAGAAAAGGAAAAAAAGCAAGGGCATCAGTGAAATAAGCTATTCTCAGTCCAAACAGAACACTCAAAATGTCTCCTTAATACCCATTAAAAAAATACTTTAGGCCCGGCGCGGTGGCTCACGCCTGTAATCCCAGCACTTTGGGAGGCTGAGGCGGGCAGATCACAAGGTCAGGAGATAAAGACCATCCTGGCTAACTTGGTGAAACCCAGTCTCTACTAAAATACAAAAAATTAGGGGGAGTGGTGGCACATGCCTGTGGTCCCAGCAACTCCGGAGTCTGAGGCAGGAGAATCGCCGGAATCCAGGAGGCAGAGGTTGCCGTGAGCCGAGATCGCGCCACTGCACTTCAGCCTGGCGACAGAGTAAGACTCCGTCTCAAAACAAAACAACAACAACAACAACAAAACACTTTCTTTAATCTCCGAAAAGTCATCCATCCCGAGAACAGAAATATCCACATTCTCACACATTTCAAAAATGCAGAGTCTTTTAAATATTAACAATGAACTTAGAAGTACTTTTGAATGGTAACTAAACTTATTTTTTTAAGGCAGAGCTGTGCTCCTAAACATTTTTTTTTTCTTCGATCCTTTATCATTCTTGGTCACTTGATGGTAGCATACTTGGCTAAAACATAGGCAAAGGCAAGCTATTTATGAAAAGTTTGATATATTGCATGGCTCAAATAAAAAATAGAATTTTGATCTTGATACTGATTCATAGGCTGGCCTACATACCACCACTGACACAATACTGTAGATAAATGAAAATGTTTATCGGTTTACAGCAGAGAAGTCTGTAGTGGATAAAATTGTAAACTAAAATGGGATTATCCTTACCAGTAAATGAAAAACAAAACAGACACCACTTTCAAGTATTTGTATGTGGGGGAAAGAGAGTGATGGTGATTGCACTGTAAGGAGTTGCCTTTGCTGAGGGATTCACAGCTATTAAATGTAGGGCTACAATTGTGTGAAATATTTTCACTTGGAGAAAGGGTAGGTTTGTGGTGCACAGAAAAGCAGCTCTATTCCTTGTTTCTTATAAAGAAATTGTGCCACTAATGCTCCTTCCTCTTTCCCCTTGCCGTCTGCCTCTGAAATCTCCTTATCCTTTTCTGATAGACAGACACAAATCGAATTACCAAACAACAAATTTTTTTTTTTTTAAACCTGGACACCAAGAACCTGCCATCATCAAATACTGTCTTGCTACTGCCATCTAGTGGTCAGGATACTAACATGCCGTTCTTCTGAGATGAGATCACTCATCACTGGTTGAGACTCATCAAAGACACAGGGTGTCTTCCAAAGAGTTAAGAGTTAGAAAATGAGAAACTGCGAAGATTCAAAGAACTATGTAGGCCTCTACTGCCCTCCTTTTACTGAGTGTCATCACTTGATTTGGAATATATATATATATGAGACTTGTAATCATATATATATCATACATATTTTTTATAGATTAAACAAGTATTTGTTGTAGATTTACAAAATAGCACGTAGCAGGTTTCCCTGACAAATAAATTTATGGTATACACTATGATATGATAATATAAAGTGATCAGGTGTCATAAATTATTTAAAAAATTCCAGGAGGCCATATACCCAAATATTGCTCATGATTTGATAGTGGTAATAAGACTATCTGTGACTTTAATTTTTCTTACATATAACTGCCTTACCACCTCTCACTTTAGCCTCATCTCAACTTTTCCTCTTTTCATCCTACCCCCTGCATCCACCTATCTATTAATAAATTTGTCAATTCAAGTTTAACAACCCGTATCAGGCCTAGAGGAAAAAAAAAATCCTGAGTCTCTTTGCCAGCTGAAAAATACACATTATTTGTCTTAATTCTAAATCCTCCATATAATCTCAACCATGATCCCAAGACTGGCATGCCCGTTACGCACAGGAGGTTATAGAGAGAGGCTTCTCAAGAGGGCCACTATTGACACATTGAGTGAGGTAAGCCTCCACAGTGGTGGCAGTGGTGATGATGGTGGGGGTAACCTTTGCACTATAAGTGCTAGGGATGGTTGTCGGCATCCCTAGCCTCAAACCACAATATGCCAATAACATGCCCGCCCTCACACCAGTGAGACGACCACACAATGTCACCAGGTGTCACCACATGCCTTCGAGAAGGGGGAGTGGAGAGATCACTCATCACTGGTTGAGAACCATTGCTGTTAAGAACCAAATTTCTGGCTATTTTCAGAATACATTCTGTTCCTTCCTGATTTTCCAAACTCTCCTTGACTTTTTTGCTCACTTTGTCTCATCTTCAATGCAGAAACACTTCAAGTTCTTGAAGATCCATAAAATGTTCATAGCTTTTTAATAATATTTAATCTTTGATTTTATATTTTTGGAATATTTTCATCTCTCTTTTCAGGCAATTTCTTCCATATGACCCAAAACAAAGCATCCCCCCCCTCTTTTTTTTTTTTTTAAATAAAGCAGTATTTCCTAAATATATTCCATGAAGCACTGTCACTAGCTATTTGATCTTTGTAAATGTGATGTTTGTGCATGTGTGCACACGTGTGTGCATGTGTTCGTGTGTGTGTAAAGATTTTTAGTCACAGTTGAAAAAGTAGCAAACAATATCCCCAATACTTTCACAATTAACATTAATTAGCATGTCAAAGACTATAGACGTTCCTTTAATTAATATCACTGTTTAACAGTTTTTCCCCCTCAAATATATTTAACTACTTTTATAAATAAAGAAACTGATTGAAGAACTTAGTTATGTCAAAGTGTCTTTCAGTCCGATCTTTCTCCTCTTGGCTTTTGAAGGGTCATTATAAGGCCTTTACATTTAGGCTCCTGTTAATTTCTGTTTGATGACAGTAAGGGTCCCTCAACAAGAAACTACTGACCTAGTTTTGTACTGTGTCTGCAGTGTCCAAGGGGGATTCTGGAGTCAGAAGTGAATTGGAAAAAGAGAATAAATGGGATATGAAGGAGAGAGGGCCCCTCACATTGTCCACAATGTGAAAAAGAAGAAGTGTCCAGATGATTGTGTGGTGGTCAAAAGCACTGGGAATGGGATCCAGATAGACTGCTACAATTAAACTTCGGCTAATATGAGCCAATATTGGAAAGACACTTTACGTTTCCAGAAAAGTTTCATCAAATATATATTACATAGTTTGGAATGGTTAACTACTCAACTTTCCTGAGCTTTTGTGTTGTCTGACCATAAATTGGATGCTGAGAGGGTGGAGATGGGAGTCTAGTTTGCTCAAGTGATTTTGGACTTCATCTTGGTTATGTTTTCATGCTTTTGGTCTTCATGAAGCACCAAATGGGTATATTCTGTGCTTGCAAGAGGCAACTACTTAAATGAAATTAAATATTTCCTGTGGGCCTGTATTAGATATAGGAGTTATGGATACAGGGAGTCACCCAGGATAATTCTCAACTGGAAAAAAAAAAAAAAAACAGGAAAACATGGAGAACAGATACTTTTATATGCTGTTATTTCCATTACTCCATTTAGATGTGCAATCTCTATTTCTTATCAATGCTTGTTCTAAAAAGAGTATGTTTAGCTAATAATATTAATATCAAAGACACTAATGCTAACTTAAAGGAAGACTTCTTAAGTCAAATTCAGGCTAAAAGTTTTAAGTGGCAGGGAAATATTACGTATGGTAAATTCTCAAAATAAATAGGAAAAACATTTTTCCAAGGTAGGAATATTCTAGTCTACCTTGTCAGACTAGGAGTTATAACACAGGAAGGAAATATCTCTCTATTTTGTGTTTGTTTAAGATCCAACCCTTGTTTTTATTTCCACCTAAGGATTTAGAAAATAGGACACAATACATTAGTGGTGTCACATGCAATTATTACCCTAGTGAATTGCTAATGAGGCAACTCCATTTCCAAAGAGGCATTTTAAATAAAACCCAAGAATACATCACATCTTCACAAATTGCTTTTGTAAATTAATACATACATATACATGCATACAAAATGGGAATGTATCCTTCAAACAAGCCCTGAGCAGCCACCATGTGCAAACTAAGTTAAGCACCAAAGATGAGGCAAGCAGAAAGTTTCATGGTCTTAATAGTCAAAGAGCTCATTAGTGCAGGGATAGACATAGGACATAACACTAGATTATTGAAGTAAGGAGAAAAATTCTGTTTTAAAGGAACAGGCATAGAGTTGGGGGCAAGACATGTAGGGTCAGAAGAGTGAGTGATCAGTTCCCACAGATGGGCCATGCTGGTATTTGAAGGAGGACCAGGATTTTCATAGGCGTAAGAGGAAAAGAATATCTCAGATAAAGGAAATAGAACAAAAGTGGGCAGTTGGAATAGAGATTGGGAAGAAGGAGACCCTCTGTGAGGCCACAGGTTGCCAGAGGTTACTATAAAAGGTAGGGCTGGAGAGTCAGTTTTGACATTAAAATTACCTGAAGAAATGTTTACAATTTTAGTTAAAGGTGGTCCATAGACTTTTGTAACTGAGTATAAATAGAAGTCCCTGTCTGAACCCGTGATAAAATAATAAAATGATAAATTGCAAGAGATTATATCTTAAAATGTTTAATATTGAGAATCCCTTTGATCACATCTCGTTTAACAGATACAACAGATCAGGTGGACAAGTAAAATTGAGATCAGGAATCTAGCAAACCTTTTGATGACCCTAGAGTAGTGCTGGCCAACAGCAATAAAATGCAAGACAATAACCTGAGCCGTATATGTAACTTTAATTTTTATATTAGCAACATTAAAAGTTTAAAAAGAGGTAAAATTAATTTAACAGTATAATTTACTCAAAAAAATATACAAAACACTATCTTTTTTATTGTACTTTAGGTTATGGGGTACATGTGCAGATCATGCAGGATTGTTGCATAGGTACATACGTGGCAATGTGGTTTGCTGCCTCCATCCCCCCGTCACCTGTATCTGGCATTTCTCCCCCATTAAAATATTATCTTTATAAATTAAATCAATATAAAAGTATTGAGTTACTTCACATTATTTTTTCAAGCTAAATTACTGAAATCCAGAAATTTAATGTTTTATACTAAAAGAATGTCTAGATTTGAACTGATCACATTTCAAATATTTAATAACCACATGTGACTATTGACTACCACATTGAACATCATAGCTTTAATGATTCTCAAAGTTTGGTTCTTAGTCCAAGAGGAGCAGCATCATCTAGAACTTTCTATATGTGAACATCCTTGAGTCATACTACAAAATTATTCAATCAGAAGTTGGTAGTGGGAATGCAGCTTGGCAATTTCACTTTCAATAAGCTCTCCTGGACTTTCTGATGCACACTTAATGTTGAGATACATGATAGCAGAACTTTGGAAAAGAAAGTGTGGCCATGGTCCATCAATTTCTGCATCACTTGGGAGATTATCAAAAATGCACAATTTCAAAACATGGACTTACTAAATCAGAATGTGCATTTAGAACAAGTCCAGGTGAATTATATGTGTACAAAGCCTTATATCAGTAGTTTCAAAATCTGAAGGCACATTTTAATAACCTGGGAAGGTTCTAAAAATTTAAATGACTGTTACACCAATCAGATTGGAATAAAAGCAGAGCCAATGCCTTCGTCTTTGTGGCATTGTTTGTTGTTGCAATTGTTTGTAACTCATAAATCATTTTGATGTGCAGTAAAAATAGAGAACCATTGCTCTAGAAACACTATTTACCAAAATAAAGTACTTCACTTGTAAATGAACAGCTCAATATTTTTATTGGATTATTATTATTATAAACAATTCTAATATATGGCAAAACTGAAAGAATGTTGATATAATGAGCATGTGTGTAACCAACACCAATATCCTACTAATTGTACCATATTTGCGTTATCATACACTCGTTTTTTAAGCCTTTTCTCCATATTTAGTTTGTATATTTTAATCTTTGTCAGTTGGGCTATTTGTGTACCTAACACTGAGTTGTAAGGTACTTTATAATTCAAGATCCAATTCTGTTTTCATTATTTTTTCAAGTGAAGTCCTTCCATTTCTGTTTTCTAAGTTTTGCTTTTTTTTTTTAGAGAAAATCTTACTAATTTTGTTAAAGTCAAAGTTTTCATTTTATAAAATGTTTATGTAGGGTGATTTCTGTGTTCAACATAAGAAAGAATTCTTTACCCCAAGGTTGCAAACATATTATATTATGTATTCTAAAATGTTACATTTAGATATGATAAATAAGCTGTTATATGATATAAGCAAGTCCCTGAAATTGTTTACAACTTCACTCACTATTCACTGACCATGTATGTGTTAATATATTTCTGGGCACTATTCTGTAACTCTAAATTATTTGTCTTTCATTGCAATAATATCACATTGTTTTCATTACAGTAGCTTTATTTTAGGCATGAGATAAGATAATTCAAGACCTTTTAATTTGATTATTTTTTACAAAAGTTATTTTGTCTGTTCTGCATTCTCTGAATTTCCATACAGGTCTTATAATTGAATTGTCAATTTTCACAAAACAAAATTCTGGAAATTTAACTGGAATGCTGTTCAATATATCATTTAAATTTGGGGATGATTGGCATCTCAACAATATTGAGACTTTTAAAACACATAAATGGTTTGTAATTCAACTTATGTAGGTTTTCTGAAATTTCTTTATGTTAAAAATGTTATTAATTCCTTTAATTATCTATTAAAAATTTATGCTTTCTTTTGAATATTTTAAATAAAACCTATCGTTGAATGTTTTGATTTGATGCTATTTAAATATATATTTTTGAGTTTAATGCTATGTCCCTATGTTGTTGACTAAATGCACACACACACACACACACACACACACACACACACATATATATAAATATATATATATACACACACACACATATATTTACATATACATTTCATGTTTTTCTATATTGGTATTGCATCTTAGAATTTTGCTAAATTCATTTGTTTCCTATACACAGTTTTGTATTTTATTAGATTTTTAGACTACTAGATTTATTCAGTGTAAATTACTAGATACTTGGCAAATAAATAATGGTTTTTTTTCAAAGTCTTGTTTTTTCTCTTGCATTATTGAAATGGCTATAAACTTTATTAGAATACTGAATATAAATGAAGAAAAATAGCCTTGCCTTGCTTCTGGTAATCGAAAGAAAGCGATCAAAATTCACTGTAAATTATGATGTTGGCTGCAATCATAGTTGCCTTTATATTTTTTGAGAAAGTTTCTTTCTATTCTATGTCTAGTTTGCTGAAAATTTTGTCGTTGATTTTGAATTTTTTCAAATACTTTTTCTATCTGCTGACTTTTCTCCTTTATTCTCTCCTTTTCTCCCCTGAATGTTTCTTAGAATTTAGCAGTGTGTTATGAAAAATATGAGTAAGAATTTATATTCTCCTTTTCTGTGTTAGAAAAATGTTCGGATAAATTAGTGTTATTTCTTTCATAAATATTTGACATAAACCCCAAATAAATCCAATCTTGGACAGGAACTTTCTGTGTGAAGTTTGTAATAAAAATTTAAGTTCTTTAATACTATTATTATCCATTTCATCTTATATTAGCTCTGTTAAGTTAAATTTTCAAAGAATATATACTTTCAATTAATTTAATATGTTTTTTCCCCTTACATTAAATTTTACTGTGATCTAAATTATCTTTTTTATTCTTATTTTGGAATGTGCATACTATCTTTTGATAGTTTCCAAATATAAAGCTTAGATGATTATTTTGAACTTTTATCTTTCATGTACAAATATATAGCTATAAATTTTCCTCTAAGGACTGATTTACCTGGATCATGCTATTTAATGTTTTTTTTTAATTTTTATTTATGTCAGAATATATTCTTACTATTTATTTAGGGTATTTCCAGTTATAATAATTTATTGATTTCCAATTTATTAGTATCACATTTTATTTCCTCTATTGGTTATATACACAGGCATAAAAACATACATAGAAACCTACAAACCATACATTAATATATGCAGATAAAATGCACTTATATTTTATATATTGCACATAGTATACAAATACAAATATTACAAACATGAATATATAACACATATGTTATATAATTATAATTATATTATGCTAATTATTCATGTACATACTTATATACAAAAGCACATGTTCCAACTTAGAGTGATTAAATAAAGCTGTATATTGAATTCTTCAGAACAGCAACAATTATTACTACTATTGCCTGCATTCACACATGTATGTATTTATTCCAATCTACTTATATGGATCTATTATTTTATTCTAATTGGGTGCCCTTATAACAGAATTGTTCTATTATTGTTTTATGTAGTCTAATATTTTATATATTATAGCTTTGTTTTAAACTGCTAAAAGATTAAAGAAGAAAAGATACAAAAATATAATTTTATATTACCTACATATTTGTCATTTTTGTGATCTTTCCTTTCAGTAGATCATAAATTCATTCTGATATCATACCCTTTCAAACCAGAGAGTTATCTTTCCTATTTCTTTTTGTGTAGGTAGGCCAATGACTTTTTTCCTTTTACTGTGCTTGTAAACTTTTTTTTTTAGAACTAGTTCATCCTCTGTTCCTGTTTGAAGTCTCACATAAATCTTACTCTTCTCTGTTCAGTCTTAGTTAATAAGTGAGCTTGTCATTTCCAAGCCTCCACAAAAATAGTTTAACAATTAAAATGTTGACACGAGTGGAATAACCAGCACTCTGGTCTTAATTTACAGTGGTATCTTCTCTACTCTCCTGACTGTGGCTCACTATAGGTAGAAAGTCTGCATTGTGACCTGGGGTTAGGTTTACATTATCTACTTCCTTTGCATTCTTTCCCCATTGCCATCTTCCAAGTTTTTAGCTGTGCGTTGTTTTTTTTTTTTTTTTTTTTTTTTTAATTTCACCAGGATCTGAGTATGTATTTGTGTGTTGTGGGTAGGGAGGTCATGCATGGTAGTTAAGAGGCCAAAAAAAATAATAATAATCTAACTTGATTGGCACTGCTGTAGTTTTTGTCACCAAAATCTTCCTGGAGAGAAATTTAACATTAACTACATTTTTTCATGGAGTTATTTTTGAAGTGTGTTTTGAACCACCATCACTATGACTATCTCACATTCATATGAATGTATCAGATGAGAATACACTCTCCGGAGGGTTCTGATTCTTGGTCTCTGTTTCTTAGAGGCCCATATGAAGAGAATTCCCCCTTTTCAGGTCGTCTTTCAACAGCGTTTGATCTCTGTAACATTTTCCCCAGCCTCTACTCTCTAGCATTACAACTGGAAATATGATGTAGATGGTCAGTGGGCAAAAAGATTACTTCCTACATTGTACTTTGTTATGCTGTTGCTATGGGCTTGCCTTGTAACTCTAGAATTTGGGGGGGATAACTCAGAAACCAGATAGTTGTGTTCCCCCACTCCAGGCTATCACTCTAAGTCTGAGCAAGGAAGCATGTACTCTCTCCCTTCCAAACCACCTAACTTCTCATTTAAAAATTACCCTTTAATTCTTTCTACCGTCTTTCTGCTCCACCACAATGGTGCACATGAATGTCCTGGCTGATGCTCTCAAGAGCGTCAACAATGCTGAAAGAGACGCAACGCCGGTTTCTCATTAGGCTGTGCTCCAAAGTCATCATTCAGTTTCTCACTGTGATGATGAAGCGTGGTTACACTGGCAAATCTGAAATCACTGATGATCACAGAGCTGGGAAAATTGTGTCTCTCATAGGCAGGTTAAACAAGTGTGGAGTGATTAGCCCAGAGTTGATGTAAAACTCAAAGGCCTGGAAAACTGACAGAATAATCTGCTCCCCAGTCCACCAGTTTGGTTTCATTGTACAAACCTCAGAGGGCATCATGGACCATGAAGAAGCAAGATGAAAACACACAGGAGGAAAAGTCCTGGGATTCTTTTCTAGAGATGTAATACATGTTTACAAATAAAATGCCTCATGGACACTGAAAAAAGAAATTACCCTTTAAATTACTTACTACTACAGTCTTTCTGTATCATGACATTTGTACTGAGCTAAGGATAACAAAACTGGTTTCTGATCAAGTTTTAATGATATCTGCATCTTTGAAATAAGAGTCCAGTCTTTGAAGGAACTATTTCAAATGGGACAATATTCAGTTGTGTATATGAGCTTATTGATTTTAGATAATTTAGTCACAATAGTTGCTAGTTATAAACTAATATTAACTGTTTAAGTTATCCTTTTAAATTAGCTTGTAAGTCCAAACATATTATAAAATGGATTATCAGTATTTTGATGTTCTAAGACTTATTCCATTAAAGAGAAGGATTTTCATCTCAGGCATTGTAGCCCTGGTGTGTTCATTGTTACAGGCACCAGATGCTCCCCGTTTACTTCTCATAGTCATTTCCCTTCTTTTAAGATTGTCTATCCATCAATATATTCAGACTAAATAACCTTAGACCAGGCCCATCAAAGGCTCTGCTGGCAATGTCACTGTGACCATTTGCAACCTAATTAATCTATGTTTGTGGTGCCTCAAAACAGCACACACACTGCCTTAATTGCTACAACCTCACACCCACTGGGGACCACAAACAGAGAATAAGTAGACTCTGTTATACCCTGCAACTCCTGCATTATCATCATTTACTAGAAGATTAATGAGAGAAGCTGAGAAAGCCAGAAGTGCGGAGCAAAACCATAGTTTTGGGCTTTAGAAAAACTTCCTATGCCACTCAAATAGAGAAACAACTATATAGAACAATGAGTATTTATATAAGAGCTTAAAAATTTACATACTTTAGACACATTACTTACTGTCAATGAATTTTACAAAGTTTCAAACCTGATATTAATATTATTCTAAAAACCTTCAAAATTAAAACTATTTTTTCCAGACCTGGCACAGTGGCTCACACCTGTAATCCCAACACTTTGGGAGGCCAAGCTGGGCAGATCACTAGGTCAGGAGTTCAAGACTAGCCTGACCAATATGGTAAAACCCCATCTCTACTAAAAATACAAAAATTAGCCAGGCATGATGGCACATGCCTATAATCCCAGCTACTCAGGAGACTGAGGCAGGTGAACCACTGGAATCCAGGAGGCGGAGGTTGCAGTGAGCAGAGATCACACCACTGCACTCCAGCCTGGGAAACAGAGTGAGACTGCATCTCAAAAACAAACAAACAAACAAACAAAAAACCTATTTTTTCCTTAAATGCTTAAAATGTACTTTTATGTGAAGTAATCACATTTTATACATATATATTCACTTTGTTGAGGACACAATTTATTATGATTAACATGTGATTCTGAAAGGAAAAATATGTTTAGATTGTAACACATTTCTAAAATAAGTGTATTAAAAATGATATAGTAAACAATAAAGGTTGTAACTACCCAGTATATTCAACTGAAAGCAAAAGTAAATAAATACCAACAGCAACAAAAATACAACAGCAAAAATTCCTGAGTGCTTGATTTCAAATCAAAGTTGTTTCAATTTAAAGTCTTCTCATGTTTATATTTTAGACTTGTTATATAAGCTGTGTATATAAAATGTTGTATACCCAAAAAACAACATTAATATATGTTTTAATTTTTTAATTATCAAAAAAGAAATATTTGTATTACATAAGAAAGTACCAATTTATTTCTTGAAATGAAAGAATCCCTTATTGTAGCATGATTAAATTATATGTGCCAAAATTTCATTGACTTGTTAAAAAGTACATATGTGGAATAAAGTCAAATTCCCATTTAGATGGTGGTTTCCTAGTGGAATAAACACAGGATGTGATGCTTGGAGCCATGGATTTGAGCCTGTAGGTCATCTTCACTTATGATCACTTCCTGGATATTCAGGGATAGGGTAGAGAAGGAGGAAATTTTGCCTAGCTCAATCTCCATTTCTCTCTAAGGATCATTGAGAGAATGGATGCCAATATAATTAAAAACTATGGGGTTATTCCCAAGTGATCATTATCTTAAAAAAAAAACCATTTGCTTTCTTCTATTTACAAAGAATAGATTATCCCCATCTATTTTCCAAAGTACAAGATAACATGGGTCAAATGATCCTAACATATAAATGAGCTAAGATGGTTACAGTAGTAAATTTCAAGATACTAATTATAATTTTTATTATGCCATCATAATTATGTGACATTTTTCTACTATCTGTCTATCTAGTTAGCTAGGTAGCTAGCTATCTAAGTTTCTATCTATATGCATCTATACCTATCTAGCTAGCTAGCTGAATGTCTCTCCAAGAGATTTTAAAAAGTAACTTTTCAACTTGCAAATAATGTGAGAACTAAAGTAATCAGATACATGGAATGTGGAAACCTTGGTGATCAAAGAGAAAGCAAGGGGGATTAGAAGCCCAGATAAAGAAAAAATGCCAGCTAGTAGAAGAGAGTTTATGCTGTTTAAAATATATATCTATGTGCACACACATAGCTACAAACACACACACACACACACATATAATTACTGGTGAACCAAAGAAGTATAGTGTTAGACTTGAGATTACATTCTAGTGAGCAGGAAGAGAAAACAAACAGGTGATATAAATGTAAGTGCTCTAAAAATGTTAAGATTAAAAAGGTTAAAGTCATCTACATTTTATTAATATTAAAAGAGAGGCACCATACAAAGAGAAGGCATGTTTTCACAGGCAGGGTAGTAATAATGACATATTTTGGGAAATTGATGGTATGTTCTGGGATAGGCAAGAGAGCTGGTGTATCAGTAAGGAAGGACCTAGAAGGAGAAATACTATATGAGCAGCTTAATATAAAGATGCAGAAGGTCTTATGTGATAGCCTATAAGGTTAGTATTCGTCATGTGGGCAAAGGAAACCAGTAAATAATTTTATGCAGTGACATTCCAACTTCATATGCGCTAAGATCATTTTTGATGGGAAATGATTTGCAGTAATTAAAATGAGATGTATGGGACGATTAGATGACTCTTTCTGTAATTTGGATAACAAATAATGTTCCTAAAACTGATTTTATATGAGGGGATAGAGGGTAACAAAGATATGTGAAGCAGAGTGATGCAGATGACTTAAACCACTGGACACAGGGTAAGAGAGAGAGAAATCATTAAATACAACACCTCTACTCCACTGCTAAAAAGAGTAGCCGAAAATCTCATACGATTTAAAGGTGCACACTAGATTTGGTGATAGCCCAACATGTAATTCCTGCCAAAGACATTCTCATTTACTTACACTACTAATTCTACAAAAGCCCTGTACAAAACTGTATTCTCATGCAGGCTTAAGAAGGTAATTTCCCATTTTATAATCACAAAATTCACGGCATTTTTTCATTGAAATTACTGACCTTTGCCATGATATGTTATAGGAATTAATCAGTACTTTAAAAACAGAGTTGATTTTTAAAAGTTTCATTTGTTTTAAATGCACCAACTTCTAAGCAAGCACCAGTACAAGAAGTATTGTATATCCCACATAATGTGGGTGTTCTGACAGTTCAGTCAAGTTAGATTAATTGTAATAAACAAAAATTGTTACTAAAATTCTCAGTTTATACCATCTAATACTGTGTGAATACATTTTATTTCCTAACATTATAAAACAGCCAAGAGTATAATAAATTACTTACCTAAACCCTTTGAGCATTTTTGCATAATTTACCAAAACAAATTGATTTTAGTGGAAAAGCTGCTAATTTACATGGGTAGGAAGTGTTTTCTTGGTGTGATGAATTTAATTTCAATTTCCCTGTTTGCATGAGTTCACTCCAGTAATTTATCACTGTTAGATTAAACTACAACTATGTTTTGCCTGAGTAGGTCCCTAACATTCAATATATATGAATGAAAATAAATTGCCCTCAGAGTATGGCTATATATTTTATATAGTACATGAGCGTTAAGGTATCTTTTTAACAGAATAAATAATTCTTAAAAATAGAAAAACAATGACATGAATACATTTAAAATTTGAGAAAAGTAGTTTTGTACCCTTACTAAACTGGATTTCAGGGTTTTGTCTTGTTCTGTTTTGCGTTTTTAAAAAGAAGGAGACACAGATTTATAGGATGCTGAATATGCACCAGCTTTTGCCCTGGGTAATTTACATTTGTCATATTATTATTTTTTTCTTTTGACATTTCTACCCTCATGTGTTGCTAAATAAATAAAGTATAAAATATTTATGGCTTAAACAACCAACATGCATTATATCACACATTATATCTAGGGTGTCTCACAAGGTCACAGTTAAGCTGTTGGCTGAGGCTGCAGTCATCTCCGGGTTTGACGGAAGCTGAATAATTATCTGCTAAGCTCACTCATGTGGTTGTTGGCAGGTGTCAGTTTCTCACTGACTTTTGGCTGTGGACCTCTGTTCCTTGCCATGTGAGCTGCTCCATGGGCAGCCTAAGTGTGCTCAAGACATGGCAATTTGCTTTGCCCATAATGTGTTATCTAGAGAGAGAACTAGCTAGCAAGACAACATCCAACACAGAAACTACAGTCTTTTAGTATAGTTTCTACTAATCTTGAAAGTGGCACACTATCACTTTTGCTGAATGCTACTGGTCACACACCCCAACATCTTGTACCATGTGAGAAGAAATTGTACAAAGGTATGTATACTGTGAAGCATTCATAATCTTGAAGGCTAGCTATCATGAGTATCAACTTTATACATTTTACCAGCAAAACTAAACTGTCACAGGTAATATAAAAGAGTCTGTAAGAAAAAAATCTTGTCTCTAAACTTGGCAATATCATCAGTGGTTCAGAAATTATGATCTCTTAACATGTAAGAAATAGACAATTACCATAATGTCATAGTCAAAATATATGATAATGTATAACTGTTATCCGTGCAACAAATTCTTTTGATCCCAAAGATCTATAAGATTCCCAGAGGCTGTACTTGAAACTTTTTAGTGAAGCTAGAAAAATGTGTCATCAATCACCTCTGCTGCAGACAGGGCGGGGCTATGTGTATAAAATTTCTCCAGCCTTTTGAGAGGAGATAGACACAGGATAGGTGTTTGGAGAATAGAAATTGGGTGTCCCGAACTCCAAGTTGGTCCATCCCTTGAGCAATGATAAGGAGAGCACATTTCGATAATTCTGGTGGTAATAAGACTTGGCTCTTGGACTCCTCCATCAGCATATCAGTAAAGAATGCTTTTAGCTGACATATAAGTTGATTACAGTGTCTTAAGCACATAATGGGTTTGGGTTCAGTAAGAACTTTATGTCAAATTCTTCTTCTTTTCAATTATCTTGAACTTCACTCCAATGTTGACATTTTTATAAGAAGTCCATCATATGTGTTGCAGCTACAGATGTCCATCCCAGAGTCACTGTAGCTATTCGAAAGGTGGTGTAGTGCCAACCACAACTTTTGATTTTATAAGCAATGTTAAAGCTTTCTTCATGTTAAAATTGACTCCAATTCCATCTTCTTTGACAACATTCACAACAGCAAAAAGAAGTAATAATAATGGCTTTTCCCTTTATGGTATTTATTAGGTGGCAGGTATTTTTCTAAGTACTTCACATGTAATAACTCATTTACATATTTAAGAGGTAGCTATTCAGATTATTCCTATTGAACAGGAGAAGGAACTGAGATACAGTGAAGTCATTCTGTGCCCCAAATCACACAGCTGGTGAACAGAGAGACACGATTTAAACTCAAGCATTTGCCTGCGGAATCCATACTGGTAACCATAATACTAGTAAAATGTATCACTGGTCACCTCTGCTGCAGACAGGGTGGGACTATGTATATAAAATTTTTCCATCCTTTTAAGTGGAGATAGACACAGGATAACATGTTTAGAGAATGGAAGCCAGGTCTGCCAAACTGTTGTCTACTACAGTATATTATCCACCATGTATGCCTCTATTACCCTTGTGTTAGGTTAGTTTTCTTCATATATAAAATAGTGAAAAAATGCATCCTTTATCCTTTACTTATTTTAGATCACACAAGTATTGCTTACTTTTAGGTCAACTGGGAATGCAAACTTAATTGTAATAGTAGATGTAAATTATTCTAAAGTGCTATTATATTAGGAAGATAGAGTAAAAATAATAAGTGAGAGATGGTTGTAATTCCTAAGTTGCTTGCAAAATACATGAGCTTATAGTTGTATCAGATTTAAAATTTTCAATCCAACAAAAAATTGTCATGTCTTCTTGCAATTAACTTATGTATGCCTCTTCTCTCAAGTGTCAGGCATTTTGGTGTCTACTTGATTAGAGACTAGACCAGTGAGCCATAAGGACTTCTTTTCCTCAAGGTTTTTATCTCATATGCCAGTAACAGGCCAACATGTTTGCTGAGTTCTCATTATAACTGACAGAATAAACCTCCTCATCAAAACAAACATAGCATCACCTCTGCCCATTAAGTAGGTATTGGGAGGCATCTTTAATCCTTCAAATATTGAATTAATGGCTTTTGATAATCTTCTTATCAATTACTGGGGCAAGAGAGAAATTATGGGAATGTGTGTTAAGAACATGTACCAAGATATTGGAAGCTGTAGTTATGTATATATGCTCCCTGATCCACAGTGTTCCTGTGAATGATCGTGCCTTGAAACTGAACAGAGAAACTTCATTCATGGAGCTGATGTCATTAGAGCTAAGAAGTGATTAAATACTCAATGGGACAGACCCAGTAAACAGAAATAGTGACACATAACAGCTTTATCTAATTATTACACTCATTCATATGTACTATGGCCTAGAGGTGAATTCATAGTGGCCTTTAACTAATGAAAGAACATTTAGTGAGCTTAAATTTTATGTAGAACACTGCATTGCCAGAACACTTAAAGTATTTCCAACTTGACCAGGCAGGGTGGTTCATGCCTGTAATCCCAGCATTTTGGGAGGCTGTGGTAGGTGGATCACAAGGTCGATCGATCAAGACCTTCCTGGCCAATATGGTGAAACCCAGTCTCTACTAAAATACAAAAATTAGCCAGGTGTAGTGGCACATGCCTGTAGTCCCAGTTACTCAGGAGGCTGAGGCAGGAGGATTGCTTGAACCCAGGAGGCAGAGGTTGCAGTGAGCCAAGATCCCACCACTGCACTCCAGTCTGGTGACAGAGCAAGACTCCATCTCAAATAAATAAATAAATAAATAAAAATATTTCCAACTCTACCAAGACTGATAATTGAAGTTTACTAATGATTTATTGGTCAGTTGATTGAGAATGAGACTAAAGAAATGCAAAGTTTTTTGGGTATCCATTCAGTCAAAACTTCACTGAGTACTCCTTTCCCCAGCCCTAAATGCTCAGAGTATAAAAAAATATGCAGCTCCTGTCCCAGATGAGTGTTCAGAATCTAATAAGGAGACAAACATATATGCATTTAATATGTTTGAAATGTCTGATGCAGGAGGAATTCTTAAACCAGACTCAACTTTAGGAGAAAAGACATCATGGGTGTTACTACTTTCAATTATACCCTCAGTTCCAAACATAAAGGAGGTGCTCAGTGAACAATTATTGAATGGAAGGATTAACAAATGAGTAAAAAGGAATAGATATTGTATTATTGAAGCATAGATGAGGGTGTTTATTTTAATATTAGGGACAGTCAGAGAAGATACATAAGAGAAGGGTGATGGTGATGATGCCTTGTTAGAGAAGGTAAGATGCAATGAGGAAGGGCGGAGAAAATAACTGACATGGTTAGGCTCTGTGTCCCCCACCCAGTTCGCATCCTGAAGATTATAATCCCTGTAATCTTCATAATCTCCAAGTGTCAAGGTGGGACCAGGGGGAGATAATCGGATCATGGGTGAGATTTTCCCCATGCTGTTCTCATGATAGTAAGTGAGTTCTCATGAGATCTGATTGTTTTATAAGGGACTCTTTCCCCCTTGCTCGGGGCTCTTCTCTCTCCTGTCGCCATGTAAGAGGTCCAGGTTTGCTTCCCCTGTGAAGATGTGCCTTCTGCCGTGATTGTAAGTTTTCTGAGGCCTCCCCAGCCATGCAGAACTATGAGTCAATTAAACTTCTTTTCTTTATTAAATTATCCAGTATCAGGCTTTTCTTTATAGCAGTGTGAGAGAATGGACTAATACAGTAATTAAGGCTGAGATAGTGCATGTCCTGGGACACACAGGTGAGCAAACCCCTGCCAAATTTAAGAAACTGAAGGCATTCAGAAATTAGTGTTTCTATCCCAGGCTGAAAATAATGGAATGGGTATACCTAATGAATACAAGCAGAAATAAATAAAAATCCATACATAATGACTAACATTCACTATTAATGAAAGAGTTCCTTTTATGAGGTTATAAACAGACAGCCATATCATTTTGTAATCAGAGGGTAAATAATTTCTATTTCTCATTCAGTTAACCCTCATTAAATTCATATAGGACACACATTTCAGGATGATCTTTACTGATGAGAAAAAGGCTGGGCAACTATGGTAATGTTTAAACTTGTCATCAACAATTTTAAAAATGTAAGTCAAAAACGTATTTCTTTAGTCATTTGCATAATTACAGAATCACTTTATTCCTGCTGAATATATTGTTCAATGAATATTTAAATATTTCCTCAAAACAATACCTAATGCAATCTGTATGAATAATATGTCTTAGACACTTAGCAATAAAGGTGTCACACAAAAGAACTTTTAGTTGCTAATATCTATAATATGTCTATTAAGTTTCAAAGGGATTGGGGGAATGGGCCATAAAAGATGAATAACAAAAGGTTTAGAGTGATAAATCACAATTTGGGGGCAGATGTGGAGAGGTTGAGGACAGCACTACAAAGCAAATTAATGGCAATGTATTATAATAACTGGTAACACCAATGAATGTGTAAAGAGCTAATGTCATAAAGAGTGAGAAACAAATGATCCCTAAAAATATCAGGGAAAACTTCACAGAAAAAAAAATTTAAATTAGTGAAAAACCTGATTAAAATTTCAAGATGCAGAGGAGGAAAAGGACATCACAATAAAAGACTATCCCTTGTGCATAGGATAAAGTCAGAGAAATGGGGATATTCAAGGGGATTTAGTAATACAGCTCAGGCGAACTATGGGGTGTTGAGATGTCTGAGAACAAGCAGAAAAATACAATAGGGTTTGTGATATGTATTTATCTGCCTGTGATGACTTAGATATGGTAACCAAAAGGAGTGGTTTAAGTAGGTTCTTCCTAGCCCTCCAAGTTTTTCAGTATCTCACATGTCTGCTTGTTGTTAGTATCTAGACAGAATGATACATTCACTCTCCCAAAATTAAATCAAAATGGTTAGATAGGCACTGAAGTAGAGATGGTAGAGCAGTTGGATCTAGTCCTCATAGACAAAAGTGTCTAGACCACAGACAGTGAATGTGCTGGCCATTGGTATTAGTCATATTAGTTTCCTTTAAGCTGGCCATTGGTATTAGTCATATTAGTTTCCTTTAAGAAGAGCACTGCACTTGTAATCCCAGCACTTTGGGAGGCCAAGGGCGGTGGATCACGAGGTCAAGAGATCGAGACCATCCTGGCCAACATGGTGAAACCCCGTCTCTACTAAAAATACAAAAATTAGCCGGGCTTTTGGCAAGCACCTGTAGTCTCAGCTACTTGGGAGGCTGAGGCGGAGACTCGCTTGAACCCAGGAGGCGGAGGTTGCAGTGAGCTGAGACTGCGCCACTGTGCTCCAGCCTGGCAACAGAGCAAGACTCCACCTCAAAAAAAAAAAAAAAAAAAAAAGAGAGCACTGCATTTCTCCAAGAGATATTACATGCTGATATTGAAAAAAAAAATCAAATTTGTTAGCATTTTTTTGGGTTTGGGATATGACCTTTATTGAGCTATCCACAAGAGTGGAAATAATGTCTGTACAAAACCAAAAGTTTGTTACTATAACTTCTGCATCACAAGCAAAATACAAACAGTTTTTTAAAAACAGTCGAC
The DNA here is from genome assembly GCA_036589455.1 of Ateles fusciceps. Classification (NCBI taxonomy): domain Eukaryota; kingdom Metazoa; phylum Chordata; class Mammalia; order Primates; family Atelidae; genus Ateles; species Ateles fusciceps. The sequence continues at coordinate 3,448,504 of JAZHEH010001685.1, read as the reverse complement.
TCAATCAAAACTTACTCCTTCACAATCCATAGCTTCTTTGAAGCCCCATTAACACTTAAATATGATTAAGACTCACATTTGCTAGTATTTTTTATAGAGATAACTAAGCATGAAAATGTTTGGGACAAATTTCTAAGTAAAAATAACTGTCTGCAGTAACTTAATCTGCACAAGACTTCTGCATCAATACATAATGAGAGGGATACTTGCAGAATGCTATGTTTATTTAGCTTTGGCCTTATAAAGAAACAATAATTTGCATATTTCTCTCAATTAAGTATTATACTGACATACTTAATTAAAACTATAAAGGGCACTGACAATACTTCATTCTCTTAATGAAAGAGGAGACATATTATGCAGTTCAGAATGTTTCCGTATTTAATTTTCCAGGCTTTTTTTTTTTACTGCTCCAACTGTGCTCCTTCTACAAATGTTGTCAATTAAGATGAAAAGAAGGAAAATTAAAGTCGCTCTTGAAAATGCACTTGTGTTTGTTTGTGAAATCTGTGTACATTCAGAAAGTTGTGATTTGCATATTTCATGTGTAATTAAACCAGGAAAAGTGAACACTGGAAAAGCTAGGGCAGTTTCACCCTCTTGTCAGTGTTTTCTTTGTTATTATTGTGGATTCACGTCTAAAGACCTCGTCTCTTCTTCAAAAACATTATACTCATTTTTTTCTCAGATAAATACTTTAAGGATTCCTTTAAATTCCCACTGCATATATTTGAATATATTTAAGGGCATATGTAATGTAGCACTGCTGGGACCACAAGTGCTGTGATAAACACAGTCTAACAATATATACACTGGATTTGGTTTCCTGAAAGATGAGTTTGAATCACAGCCCTTCCAGTATATCTATGAAAGGTTCACATGAGCCACACTTATACCATTAATAAAATGAAAATAGTGGCACATATTCCACTGACTGTATTATAAAATAGAGAGTGCCAAACACTTCATGTGTATGTAAACACTTTGTAAACTGTTACACATCAAACAAATATAATAAAAATATTTTTTGACACTGAATTGTCCTGAAATGCAAGAAGAAAGAAAAAAATTAATGGCCCCTGCCCAAAAGAGACTTATCCGTCTAGTGAGAAAGACAAATTTGTAACCCACCCCACTGCAAGTTGAATGGAATATGTAATATATTAGAGAAATAAAGCAAATATATAAATATGAGAAATCTGCCTCCAATTCATTTTGCTTCTGTGAGACGACTTCTTAGAATAAGACTATTGGGAATAGATCAAGACCAGAAAAATAAAAATATATTTCCAACAAAGAAATAACATTTTCAAGAAGTTAACCTTTGATTGCAACATTGAAGAAAATATTTGATTTTAATATTTCCAGAGAAATATGTTGGCCAAGTCACCTGCCAATGATCCAAGTTTCATTATCAGTGAGTTTCCACATACAGAGCCAGGCTACTTCTGGTTCCATGCCAGCTCCTGTTTGAACTGCCATGAGTGGTCAGCTGGAAAATATTTTTGATGAGCTTCACCAAGAAAGAGCTTCACCAACTTAGATGATCTCTTTCTCACTCTTTGTTTCTCTCTCCTCCTTTATCCCTCCTTCCCGTCAACCCCTGACAACCACTAATCTTTTTACTGTCTCCATATTTGTCTTTTACAAAATGTCATATAGTTGAATCATACAATACATAGGCTTTTCAGATTGGCTTATTTTACTTAGTAATATGCATTTAAATTTCCTCCATGTATTTTTGTGGGTTGATAACTCATTTCTTTTTAGTAGAGAATAATATTCCATCCTCTGGATATACCAGAGCTTATTAATCCATTCACCTAGTGAAACACATCTTAGTTGCTTTCAAGTTGTGGAAATTAGGAATAAACCATATAAAATAAAGGCATCAATTTTCATATTTTTGTATAGACATGTTTTCAACTTCTTTGGGTAAATATCAAGGAGCTCAGTTGCTAGAATATCTGCTAAGACTATGTTTAGTTTTATAAGAAACTCTCAGAGTGTCTCCAAGGTGGCTGTAATATTTTGTATTCCCACCAACAAGAAATGAAATTTCCTGTTGTTCCACATCCTCATCAGCATTTGTTGTTGTCAGATATGTAGCGAAATCTCAGTGTTGTTTAGATTTGCATTTCCCTGATGATGTATGATGTGAATTACCTTTTTATGTGTTTATCTTGATCATACCTTCTGTGCTAAGGTGTTTGTTCAGGTTTTGACCTACTATTTATTTGAGTTGTTTTCTTACTGTTTAATTTTCAGAGTTCTTTGTTTTTACCATAGTCTGTTATCAGATGTATCTTTTGCAAATGTATTCTCCCTGTATTTGACTTGTCTTCTTATTCTCTTCCTGGTGACTCACAGTGCAGAAACTTTTAATTTTAATAAAGCTCAGCTTATCAATTACTGCTTTCATCAATCATGAAAAAACATAAAAGAGAGGTAACATTTGACCCAGCAATCCCATTACTGGGTATATATCCAAAAGAAAATAAATCATTCTATCAAAAAGACAAATGTACTTATATGTTGATTATAGCATTTATCACAATAACAAAGAGGTAGAATCAACCCAGGTGCCCATCAACTGTAGATAGGATAAATAAAATGTGATACATATACACCATGGAATACTACAGAGCCATAAAAAGAAAGAAAACAAGTCCTTTGCAGCAATATCAATGCAACTGGAGACCATTATCCAAAAATGAATTAACACAGGAACAGAAAACCAAATACTGCATGTGCTCACTGATAAATGAGAGCTAAATATTGGGTACTCATAGACATAGAGATGGCAGCAATAGACACTGGGGCATACAAGAAGGTGAAGGGAGAGAGGTGGGAAAATGTTGAATAATTATTGGGTCCTGTGCTCACTATTTGTGTGACAGAATCAATTATACCACAAACCTCAGCATCATGCATTATGCCCTTGTAACATGACTGCACATATATCCCCTGCATCTAAAATACATGTTCTAATTATTTTTTTTTAAATCATCATCAAGCCAAAAGACATCTGGATTTTCTCCTGTATTTCCTAGAACTTTTGCAGTTTTGCATTCTACAATTATGTTTGTAATGCATCTTGAGATCTGTGTGAGTATGCTTGTGAAGGGTCTTCGATCTATGTCGCCATATATTTGTTTAAGGCAGATGTCTAGGTGTTCCAGCAGCATCTGTTGAAAAGATTATCTTTTCTCCATGTGTCACATTTGTTCCTTTGTGACAGATCAGCTAACAATATTTTTGTAGGTGTATTTCTTGTCTCTATTATGTTCCAATTATCTATGTGTCTATTCTTTTTCCAGTACCACACCATCTTGATTATTGTAGCTTAAAGTAAGTCTTAAAATCTAGCTGTGTCAGTTCTCCAGTTTTGCTCTTCTCTTTCAATATCTTTTGACTCTAGGTTTTTTGCTTCTCCATGAAAATGTCATGCTCACTCTAATGTCCAAAAAAATAGCAGCTCCAATGTTGATTTGGACTCCATTGAACCTAAAAATCAAGTTGGGAAAAACTGATGTATTAACAACGTTGCATTTTCCTACTCGTGAATATGGAATATATAGATTCTATAGAACTATTTTAAGGTCTCCGTCTTTTACTGAGCCTTTTCTTCTGTACTGTGAATCTTTTATGTGTTTCTTACTCTCCACTTCTGCCCCTTAGGTAGTGTGCTAGTTCATGTGCATAATTTACAAAGAAAAAATATTTATTTTGGCTTACAGTTCTACAGGCTGTACAGGAAATATGGTGCTGGCATTGGCCTCTGGTGAGGGCCTTAGAAAGCTTACAATCATGGTAGAGGATGAGAAAGCCAATGTGTCACATGGAGAGAGTGGGAGCAAGAGAGAGAGGCAGAGGTGTCAGCCTGTTAAAACAACCAGCCCTCACATGACCTCAATACTGCAGGGAGGGCACCAAACCATTCATGAAACATTCACTCCCATTGCCCAAACACCTCCCATCAGGACCGACCTCTAACATTGTGGATTACATTTCAACTTGAGATTTGGAAGGACAAACATCCAAACGCTATCAGTTGGACAGGATGACTGGTGTGAACTTGAGTTGGGAGTTTTCCTTCCACCAAGCCAATTAGAATCTGATAAAACCCCAGCACGGTGGACTCTGGTAAAATAGTTTCTCTTGAGGGCAGACCTTATCAAGTGCAATAGAGTGATCTGGCTTATGTCAAAATAGTTTATTTTCTTCTTTCTCTGCCAAAAGCATAAGGGAATTTTTCTTCAATATTTATTATGAGAACCTGATTGAGCTCCTGTACATACATTTCACAAAAGTGTGGAGATTCCTCTGAAGGTTTTAATGCTCAGAATTTCCCACACAGAGACCCCAGTAATACATCAATTATAGTTTAGTATTTTCTACAGTGGCATTGGTTCCCTTGGAAGTTTCAGCTCCTGGGTTTCTGTATCAGTAAATAGAAATTTTCCTTATCTATCTATCTATCTATCTATCTATCTCTTTCATTTTTAGGGGAATGGTTTTCCACTTGACCTGAATTCTCTCACCGATCTGAGAAGAGCGGTTGATTTTTCAGTTTGTTCAACATTTATTTATTTAGGGATGGAGTGGTGAGTTTCAAGCTCCTTATATGCAAAAGCAGCACCTAGAATTCCACCAGTCATCTTTTAAGGTCTGTTTGATATGGTTTGCATTTCTGTTCCTACCCAAATCTCATGTTGAATTGTAATCCCCAGTGTTGGAGGAGGGGCCTGGTGGGAGATGACTGGATCATAGGGGTGGATTTCCTCCTTGCTGTTCTCATAATAGTAAGTTCTCATAAGATCTGGTTGTTTAAAAGTGTGTGGCACCTCCCCCATCTCTCTCTTCCTCCTACTCCAGCCATGTAAGATGTACCTGCTTCTCCTATGCCTTCTACCATTATTGTAAGTTTGCTGAGGCCTCTCCAGAATCAGAAGCCTGTACAGCCTGGAGAACTTGAAGTCAATTAAACCTCTTTTCTTTATAAACTACTCAGTTTCAGGTATTTCTTTATAGAAGTGCAAGAAGAGACTAATACAAAGTTCTTATTTTAAAAGAGTGAGTTGAGGCAATTATTGACTTAGTGAATATAAAGCAACTTCTTAATGCAACAGATTCTGAGTATTTTTCTTTCAACTAATTAATAACTGCAGAGTACTTGCTTTAATTGATTAGCATCCATTCTTGTTTTCTTTTATTGGGCATATCTGAGTATTTGACAGACTTGTTGAATTGAAGTGAACTTTGAACTGTTGACCTATGTTTTTTTAAATGTGGAATTATATGATGATATCTACCACTTTTGGCCCATCACTGTGCATTTAATGTAAGTGTGGAATGTTGTCATATCTTTCAAATGAAAAACTCTAATTGGGAGTAGGATGATCTAAGACTGGGACATTAGACAAAAGACAAAAGAGCGCCCTAGCTTATAATCTGGGGGTTAAAACTGACAATGTATGGCCCGTGCAAGAAGACAAGAGCAGCAACACCCACAATCCAAGGGTGAAGGTTTATCTTACATACATATAGAATCAAAAGCATGAGAAGTGGCTGCATCTTATGTATACAGAGTGAAGAAAACATGGGAGACAAACTTCATAGGCAAATATCACAAGGATTCTGATTTATCTGTAATTTTCAACTGCATATGGAATAGTAGTTTGATATCCTCCTAGATAACATTCAATAAACTGACACACATTCCTTTTGATTATCACATAAACCACACTGACCATCTTCTATAAGAGGTATATGCTCTCTGTCGCTGCTCCTCTCTCATATTATTTTTTTTCCTAACTATACATCTTCCCTTTTCTGCCTTTGAATTCTGGATATTCTGACAAAGAGCAGACTGGACCATATCTGTTCTTTGCTGCACCTTTTGTATTATGTGTAATTTGAAACAGTTGGGTTTTTCTAGAAAACACAAAATTGTTTTTCACCAAAACTGTGGTCAAATTGCTTTAGATGTTGGGAAAACTTCTCTTAAACCCCAAGAATATGTTCTTATCTTCTTACCTAGGAAAACTTTGCTTTCTATTTCCAGGTAGGAGTGACCCAAAATCAAAGGAGAGTACTTAAGATATGATGATATTGGTGGTTGGAGTTTGAAATTGATTAGATCCCTTGGTTCTTTGGGATTTCACCATAGACAGCAGGACAACAGTCATTGAGCAATTGCTATGACACAAGTAATGTGCAAAAGGTTTTACATGAAAAGCTCATTTAATACTCTCAGAGAATTAATGAAGGAGAGTCATAAATAGAAACTAGTTGTTTCTAATTTCATTTCATACATTAGCAAACTCAGACTTTGAGATATCCTCGAAGAATCAAGATTTTCCTCAAAGAATAAGAATCTAGAGCTGAGATAATATTCTACAATATTATATAGTTGGCTATTTGGTTACCTGATATTTCTGAGAGTTTTGTTTAAAAACGTGTAAAAGATTCTGATAGGACATAGGGCTTTTAAACTGCTTCTCATTCCTTCATCCAAACCCCTATTTCATAAAGCACTACCTGCTTCCTTTGCCTTTTCTGACACCCAAGTTTCTTATGTGCCAGGGTACCCAGAACTTCTGAAGGGCATGTCACATTTTCAAGCAATACGCAGTGTCTCTCAGACATCCTGCAAAGTATGCTTCCAAGGTGGTTCAAATTTTAAATATTAGATTATATATTTTTTATGATATCATATCTTTACATGAGTGCCACAAAAATAAATAGGAAATAGGAAATGAGGTTGGTGATTTAAATTCCAAGGTTTGAAAAATTGTACCTTATTTAATGGGTGCACAAATCCCATTGGTAGTTCATTGTGGTTACTTAATAATGAAATAAAAATGTTATATTTTCTTTCAATTCATATGCTTTTTTTTTTTTTTTTAAAAAAGGTCATCAAGTCCTTAGGACAAAAATACAGTACTTATTAGGTATTTGAGCCTAACCATTCAGTAATCTGAATTCTTTTGTATTTCTTTTGGCATAAGGGCACCATGAGATTTCTGAAAAAGGGCATTAAAACTGAGAAATTTTGATAACCTGTGAATGCCACTCTGAGTTTCCTGAGGTAGGTAAGTGTAAGTTCAAACTCTGGGCTTCCAGTGTCAAGTTATATCAACAGATATTTAACTGTCTTTTTGGTTGTTGTTGTTTGATCATTTTCCTTTTTTATTTGAGAGAGTCTTGCTCTGTCGCCAGGCGCCAGGCTAGAGTGCAGTGGCGCGATCTGGGCTCACTGCAACCTCTGCCTCCCGGGTTCAAGCAATTCTCCTGCCTCAGCCTCCCAAGTAGCTGGGACTATGGGCGCGCACCACCACGCCCCGCTCATTTTTGTATTTCAGTAGAGACGGGGTTTCACTGCGTTGGCCAGGATGGTCTCGATCTCTTGACCTTGTGATCTGCCCGTCTCGGCCTCCCAAAGTGCTGGGATTACAGGCGTGAGCCACCGCGCCTGACCGATCGTTTTACTTTTTGTACTTACAGATAAGTCCACAAGTCTTCGTGGGTGGTGACCAAAGGGAATATGACACAACTGAGCAAACCTTGGCCAGTATTAAGTGACAGGTGGGATAGAGCCATGTAGGTAGATTCCTGCTCATTTGTCTCTTTTTTGTATCCCTCTAAGGTGCGTTTTTTCTTGTAGTCCTTTGAGATAAATTTCTGCAGACCACATAAGCACATTCAGTAATGGAATGGCTGTGTCTTCTTGAAGCTCTCAGCTTGATAGCTTTCCTTGACTCAGTTTTCATTCCCATCACCATTACTGTCCTGGTTTTTAATCTTTTCGATATGATGTCAGCACTGTAAAATTTTCTTCAGTGCCAGTTTCTAAATAAGCTAGACTAACAGGGTATCATCATCTATTTCAACCATCAAAAGTATTCATTGATAGTCATCATGTGAATTAGTGCATAGTTATTTGACTATAGGTCCTCAAAAATATCAAGATAAAGGAGTTTAAATGTTGAAAAATGAAATATCAGTTCCTGGAATGTTTCCTAAGATGTCCACACATGAGTACACTGACAAATTTTAGTAATATTAAGCTATGTTCTAAGATATCTCCATTTTATTTTTCTGAAAATCTTACCAATATAGTCACTATTTGGCTATTTGGTTTAAAATTAGTTATCAAAATAATTTTATCCATCTAATGTTAAAAAGGAGTCACATTTTAGTCTTGTTGGTATCAGAAATGTCCAATAGAATCAAAGCAGGAAAGCACCTAGCTTTTGTTATGTGTCCACTTCAGATACCAATGTAGGCACTACAGTATGTTATTACATTTGATACTCACTTATCACTTATTAAATAGGTACTAAGATTCTTGTTTTACAGAGAACTGCACTGAGGTCAGAGTTGGTAAGGTGCACAATCTCAAAACTAGAAATTAAGCAATTTGGTTTTATAGCTGGGTTCATCTATTTCAAAACAGGGTTTAAAAATGAGCACTTTGGGGGGTTATCTAAAAGTTACAGCCTTTAAATTGCTAATAATCTACTTACACAATGGTTTCTAATAATGAACTCTAAATGATAAATTAACTCATTCATTAAATGGGGGTTTGTTCTGCCACACAGGGCAAAAAAGGGACAGATGCCTCTCCTTATTCATTGCTCTCACAAAGTTTCTTCACACTGAGCATTCCCACTGACTTCTGAGACACTGAACACTGAAAGCATTAAAGGAACATGATCAGATCTTGCTTTTCCCCCCTGTTGGGCTCATCTGAACCCACTTGAAGCTCCTGGGTATTCAATTTGAGCTCAGAGTTCAGTTCAACTTAACTAAGAGAAAGAATGTGCTAAGAATTTGGATCCCGTAAAGGGTTCTTTCCCTATGTCTTCCCATTAGTGTTCATTTACTTAAAAGTTTGAAGTCGGTATTTTTGAGCTTGAACCTTCAATCATGAATCTCTCTTTTCTAGTCTTTTCTTTAATCTAAATACCCATCTGAACTGATGTGCTATTGCAACAGCATCTATCCGCAATTCTTTCAGAAATCTATTTGGTTAATGATTCTGATTCAAAAGTCATACTGTTAACAACTACTGATGTTTTCCTTTTCACATCTCTTTCAGATGTATTTAAATAGAATACTTTGATTTCCCAAATGACAATAAAGATTCTCTTTACAAATATCAACTGGACTTTCAGTTTTGTTAACTAAACTATTATGGTGTGTGTCACCAAAGTCATTAGCACAGTGTTTGAAGTTTGTACTCTGGCTTGTCAAAGGTGTCAAAATGGAATTTTTGTAGATAACATTCAATAAACTGACACAGATTCCTTTTGATTATCATATAAATCACATTGACCATCCTCCATAAGAGGTATATGTTCTCTGTCACTGCTCCTCTCTCATATTATTTTTTTTTCCTAACTATAAATCTTCCCTTTTCTGCCTTTGAATTCTGGATATGGTGACACCAAGATAAAACAGATGAGTTTATTCTTGTGATTAGCACATTGATAAATAGTTGCTATCACAAGTTTCATAAAAGAATTAGCAGCTTTATGTATGCACATGTGTCTCAATGATTATCATGCCTATATTGTTCTCTTCTTTCACTTATTTTCTCCTCAAACATAGACACTGTGCAGATATGAACCATCAAGGAGGATGAATGCTTCTTTTTTTTAATAGTAAAACAGCCTAAGAGGAAAACAGCATGAATTTAAACCAAAATGAAACTTACCCTTACCACCTCTACCTTGCAGAATTTCATTAACAAAAATGATCTAGAGGACTTAAAAGAGAAGTGATATTACTAAAATTAGCAATACATGTTTTAGGCTCTTAAAAACATATGTCTGCTGAGATGTGATCAGCCTGATTGTCAGGCCATTGAGGAAGTAAAGGAATAACAAGAAAAGAAAGCACCGAGTGTGTGATCATGGAGACCTTGGAATTTATCCCTGTGGTATTTTTCCAAAGATTCCACAGAACCTCTAGTGACCTCAGGAGCAGGTGCAGTTTGCTCCAATAGTGAAAACATTAAGAGTAGAGGGGAACTTAAGCAAATTTACAAGAAAGAAAAACATTAAAAAGTGGGCAAAGGATATGAACAGACACTTCTAAAAGAAGACATACGTGTGGCCAACAAACATATGAAAAATAGCTCAACATCACTGATCATTAGAGAAATGCAAATCAAAACCACAATGAGATACCATCTCATGCCAGTCAGAATGACAATTATTAAAAAGTCAAGAAACAACAGATGCTGGTGAGGTTGCAGAGAAATAGGAACACTTTTACACTGTTGGTGGGAATGTATATTAGTTCAACCATTGTGGAAGACAGTGTAGTGATTCCTCAAAGATTTAGAACTGGGAATACCATTTGGCCCAGCAATCTCATTACTGGGTATGTACCCAAAGGAATATAAATCATTCTATTACAAAGATACCTGCATGCATATGTTCATTGCAGCACTATTCCCAATAGCAAAGACAGAGAACCAGCCCAATCAGTCAATAATAGACTGGTTAAAGAAAATGTGGTATATATACATCACAGGATACTATGCAACCATAAAAAGGAATGAGATCATTTCCTTTGCAGGGACATGGATGAAGCTGGAAGCCATTATCCTCAGCTTACTAATGCAGGAAGAGAAAGCCAAACACTGTATGTCCTCACTTATAATGGAAACTGAACAATGAGACCACACGGACAAACGGAGGGGAACAACTCTTACTGGGGCCTGTCAGGGGAGGGTGGTGGGGGCAGAGCATTAGGAAAAGAGCTGATGCATGCTGGGTTAATACCTCCATGATGGGTTTACAGGTGCAGCAAACTATCATGACACACGTTTACCTAAGTAACAAACATCCTGCACATGTACCCCAAAGCTAAAATAATTAATAAATAAATACATTTAAAAAACAATAGCAGGCTAAATAATTATTTGGTGACAAAGACTGTGTGTGTGTGTGTGTGTGTGTGTGTGTGTGTGTGTGTGGAGAAGAAGGTGATAAAAATGGGTAAAATGAAAGTTTTCCTCTAGTGTTATCCTTAATAAAATTAATATAGAGCCCAATTACTTTAGACCTTGTATTTGTTGAAGAGTATCTTTAAAATCATTTTTTAAATATAGAAAAAATATAGCATCCAGGAAATAAGACAAAAACTCAGCATCACATATTTTAAGTAAAAATGAACATCCCCATATCACATACTTAACTCCAAATTTCCCTTACTTGCCTCAGATTGACTTATTTGTCTTTGTATTTCTGTTCATCAAAACTTTTGTATTTACAAATATCAGGCAAACATGGAGATAGAAAGATGATCATGCATTATTTCTTAAGTCACCAGTAATGTAAAGAAGGCAGACTTGTAATGATTCAGAATAATTTGATTGAGTAATATATAGGATACTACAGAAGCAGGGTGAAAGATCTCATGTTTGAGATCAGATGTGTTGGTGATGTGCTTGTTTAGATTTGGTTTTCCCAAGAAAACATTTTTTTTCCTATCAAGTTTAACTTGGTACTGGTTTGCTTACATGAATAGGATTGGCCAAAAATGAACAGTCTTTCATTTGATTACTATCATTTTAAGGACTTTTAAGTAACCAAAACAGGTTTTAGTACCTTAGCAATATTAATACATAGGTATTGTAGGAGGAAAATGTTCTTTTTTTTCTTGGGTTGTTAAAAAGAGAAGTACTAAAGTTGGAGCTGACAATGGCAGTCTTAATGAAATACAGACAATTTCTTTAGAATATAAAAATTAAAGGATCAAAGAGATATGTAAAGGAGAGAGAAAGAAATAAAAGAAAAAAGAAAACTTATACCAAACCACATCTGGTTTGCCCATTGCTATAAAGTCAATAATTACTCCATTTTCCTGGTACATTGAGTTGAGTATCAGACATTAACAATCACAAGTGTTCTGGCTATTAAAACATTGGCACATTATTATTAACTAAATTCTAGACTTTCTTTGGATGTCACAAGTTTTCTACCAGTGTCTTTTTCTGTTCCAGAATCCAATCCAGACTACCGTATTATAATAATTAAGCTTTTAAAGAATACTACAAAATATGTTCATACCATACAGATACAAGATATCATAGCAAATTATTGTTACAAACCCCACTCACATCCAAAATCTCAGGTTCCTTTCATCACAGAAATATGAGCTTTCAGTGCAAAATTAACTGACGTTTGTCAAAGTTATGAGCATATACATACAATTTACAAATATTGACAAACAATTCAAATGTCTACTAATAATTTGTTAGTGTTACCAATTAAAATCTGTTGCCATTGGAAATACTTTCTTGAATATTTAACATTACATTATCAAGCATGAGAAAGTGTGAGAAACCACTTTGGCAAACTTTCTTCTATTCATGATAGAACCTCATAACTCAGGTCTTAACATAGGAATGGATTTAAATTTGCAGTCACTAAGGCATGTCTCCATTTTGTATAAGGGTTTTAATTTCATATTTGTCGTTTAGGAAAACTGATTTGCATTTTAATGGGAAAATCACTAGGCAAACTTTTGGAACATTTCACCTAGATGTTGACAGGAAAGTCAAAAGAAGTGAGTTTATAACTTTAAAAATAAATTATTTGTACTCTGTAATTGTTTAAGTTTTCAAATTAGACACTTTTTTGAAAATTAAACCAGTTTTGAAATCTCTCCTGTATGTAAAGAGTATTATAATGCACTCAATTTTCAAAAAGTGGTAGGTGGTTACTTTTCCAATCGAATAAAGATACATGCTTTATTCATATTTAAAATACACATTGTGTAAGTCTTTTCTATCAGTATCACAGACTATATAAAAAACTGACTTTGTCTCTTATTTTAATAAACATACTTTTTAAAATTAGTTTTTCTACAACCTTGTGTATGTGTTGTGTTTCACATCAGGACTTCAAGAGAATTCCTGTTGTGAAAGTATGTATTTATTGGCATAATTTATTTTTTTCATTACAGTGAGAAATATTTTCGCAACAATAAGAAATGTAACAAAAGTAGTTTCAAATAAGTCATATATAAAACTATTGACCAATTTTTTAAAGCAATTGTCTAATACCACTGAAAACATTGGGTTTTAACATTCATTAGGAGAAAATTAGTCATCAGTTTAAAACTAGAAATTAAAAATTCCTTTAAATATCTAAAGTAAGATGTTTTGAAAGAACCTCAGGCACTTGGAAACATTATATTTTTCTGTTTCCCCTTAATATCTATATCTTAAGTCAATCATAATTTTTTTTTACATTTTCTATTATACTTAAAATTCTGGAATATATGTGCAAAATGTGCAGGTTTGTTACATAGATATACATGTGCCATGGTGGTTTGCTGCACCCATTACCTGTCATCTACATTTCTTCTAATACTATCCCTCCCCTTATCCCCAACCCCTGACAGGCCAAGGTGTGTTATGTTCCCTCCCTATGTGCATGTGTTCTCATTTTTCAACTCCCACTTATAAGTGACAACATGGAGTGTTTGGTTTTCTGTCCCTGTGTTAGTTTCCTAAGAATGATGGTTTTCAGCCTCATCCATGTCCCTGCAAAGGACATGAACTCATCCTTTTTTATGGCTGCATAGTATTCTATGGTGCATATGTGTTACATTTTCTTTATCCAGTCTATCATTGATGAGCATTTGGGCTGGTTCCAAGTCTTTACTGTTGTCAACAGTGCTGCAACAAACATACATGTGCATGTGTCTTTATAATAGAATGATTAATAATCCTTTGGGTATATATCCAGTAATGGGATTGCTGGGTCAAATGATATTTCTAGTTCTAGATCCTTGAGGAATCGCCATACTGTCTTCCACAATGGTTGAACTAATTTACACTCCCACCAACAGTGTAAAAGCATTCCTATTTCTCCACATCCTCTCTAGCATCTGTTATTTTCTGATTTCTTAATGTTCGCCATTCTAGCTGGTATGAGATGGTATCTCACTGTGGTTTTGATTTGCATTTCTCTAATGACCAATGATGTTGAGGTTTTTATCGTATGTTTGTTGGCCTCATAAATGTCTTCTTTTGAGAAGTATCTGCTCATATCCTTCAACTACTTTTTGATGGGATTCTTTGTTTTTTTCTTATGAATTTGTTTACATTATTTGTAGATTCTGGATATTAGCCCTTTGTCAGATGGATAGATTGCAAAAATTTTCTCCCATTTGGTGAGTTGCCTGTTCACTCTCATGATAGTTTCTTTCGCTGTGCATAGATTATCTGGCATGATAGATGTGAAGTGCCCAGCATGGCTCCTGGCAAGCATTTCATTAACAGAAATTATGTTTACATGTTTCTTCACTGTGTGAATATTGCTTATTAGGTCAACTGCACGTATTACTTCAGGCCCAAGTGATACAAAGGACTCTAGTTCATTCTTAATCTTGACACGACAATCTGTACATTTTCTCTTTTTTGCTATATACATATTGTTCCAATAATGTTTTATTATAGAATTGCCCCTCTGATACAGCATATAGTTTAAGGACATGTTTTACATTTAGCTGTGTAATATCTTTAGACTTCTTTTAATCTGGAAGTGATTCTCAATACTATTGCACAATTCATGACACTGACACTTTGAAAAGTACAGGTCAGTTATCTTACAGACTATTCTTCAGGTTTGCAGCTGTCTGGTGCTAACAAGGATGAGATTCAAGTTGTGGGTCCCTCACCATCTTATGGTACAAATGAGGCAGAATCCTTTCTCATGTATTACACACATCCAGTAGTATGTGGTATCTGGCTGTCACTCAAAATAACATTTATCTTGATCTTCCAAGTCATTGTCAGGCTACTCCACTGCATACATGTATATTTGCCTTTCCACATAATAAGCAATCTCCAGAGAAACTTTTTGACCTGAGGCCATACTGCTATTACCAACCCTCACTCCCGTGACAATTATCTGGAACAGTTTTAACCATGAGAATTGCAAAGTAGCAATTTTCCACCTCCCACCTCTCCTATCACCTTGAAGAGTTGAAATGCCACTGTCAGAACCTGTTCTCTCTTTTTCATTGTTTCCTTTCTTATATACAATTTATCTACCGATCTTTATATCTATCTGCTTATTGTCAAAGCAAAATTGCACATTCCCATTTTACTTGAGAGGTTAAAATCCATCATCATCTTTATCTATTTTGGTAATAAAATTATTCATATTTGGCTACAGAAGCCCATTCAAGGCATCTCTTGTGTCTTTTTGTTATGTCCCCATCATTTTGGGGATCCGCTGGCATAACTAGATGTCCCAGGCTGATTTTGCACTTTCATTGTCGAGGGTCTAGAATCTGTTATGTCTTGACAATTTCTGGTTTCTTTCAGTAGTGAGCGGTTCTTAGAAACCAAGTGCTGAAAACTAGATTTGCTCTTTACTACTAGAATTAATGTTGTTTCTAAGACACTTCATTGACTAGGAAAAAAAATACAATATATATATATATATATATATATAATACAAATACATATGTAATACACACACACACACACACACACACACACACACAAAATCATCATTTTATATATTTATAGACACAGATATTTTCTTGTCCGGTAAGAACCACAGTCTTTAACAGCAACAATGCTTTAGCTCATTAGTTCAATTGTACAGTACTTGGAGGAGTTTCAAAATTTCTATATCCCCCAAAATTACAAAAGTTAAGCATACTAAGAAAAGGGAAAGTTTTTAAAAATTCACCCTTAAAGAGGATTTTTTTATCATTCATTTTTACTTTGTTCCCTCTTTTCTTTTGTAAACAAAAGGCAGCATACAATATGTAATTTTGAGCACTTTTCCTTCTCAATTGAACAACATATTTTAGAAATCACTTTACATTAGTAAACAGACGTTCTCATTATTTTCAAAGCAGCACTGTACTACATGGCTACATGGTGTATAATACATGGTGCATAGAAATAATTTGTTCATCATATTTCTTATGTTTAGGCATTTAGGTTATTTTAGTGTGTTGCATTCACATATAATACTGAAGATAATAACCTTGTATATTGTATAATTATTTTGTATTGCTGCAAGTGTGTCTTCAGGATAAACTCTTAGACATTAGATTGTGTGGGCAAAGGATAAATGAACACATAGCTTTGTTAAATGCTGACAAACTCTTCCTATAAGTGTTTTACTCTTTTGCATGTAAAACATGTGGGAGAACAGTGCAGGTTCTCTACAGTATAGACAAGACAGTATATTGTCAAGCTTTTGGAGTTTGGCCAATCCAATGGTAAGATGTGATATATCAATGTCTTAATTTGCATTTCTCTTATTACATATGATGTCTTATCATCTACTGATATGTTCAATGCTCATTTTAATATCTTTCTTTGAGATTTGTGTTATTGGCCCACTTTTCTATATGATTTGTGAGCTATTGGTTTCTTAATATTTAACTGTTTTTTAATATATTATGGTTATTTCATCTTTGTCATCATCTTCATTTTTTCCCAAGTTATTAAGAATTTCACCCTCTGCTGCTCCTTCCTTCCCCACCACCTTTCCCTCATCCTCTTAGGTCTCTGATTCATTTAGGGTTTATTCTTGTGTATAATGTGAGGGATCGATTGAATTTAATCATTTTTCTAATTGCTCTCTAGTTTCTCCAGCACTGTTTTTAAAAGTTTCCTTTTGAGTCAGTGCTTTGAGATGTTTAGCTAGCTGGCTTTTGTAGACAGTTATGTATTCTTCTGGATTGTATTCTTTCTCACTGTTTTGTCTGCTTTTGTGAAAATACTACATATTTTAAATTTTATTTTATTTTAAAAAAATTATCAAGCTGATTTTAACATGTGACAGGATGCACCCTTTATTGTTCTTTCTATGCAGGTTTTTTTTCTAAAAGTATTTGTATGCTTATTTTTTCTAAGTGTGGTTTATCAGCTTACTACCCTAAAGAAAAAATGATTTTATTTTTATTGGAATCAAAATAAAATTATAAATTAAACCAAATTAGGGAGAATTAAAATTGTGATGTTTCAAGACATTTCAACTAAGAGCAAGGGGTCTATCTTTCCATTTGCTCAAGTCTACTTTTGTGTATTTCAAGAATGGTTTATGGTACACACATGCACACACATAGACTGTGGAGATAGATAGGATATGTGTAATTGCCCAGTGGATTTATCTTACCACCCAGAAAAGCCAACGTACTGAGACACTGTTATTGCAACAAGAAATAGTTTAATAAGAGCAGAACAGACTAAATGGGAGACTGGAGTTTTATTATTACTCAAATCAGGCTCCCTGAAAATTCACAGGCTACCTCTTTTTAAGGATAGTTTGGTAGACAAGGACCTAGAGAATGCAAAGTGCTGATTGGGTAGCTTGGGGATGAAATCAGAGGGACTAGGAGCTTGTCTTCTTGGGCTGAGTCAGTTCCTGGGTCGGGGCCTGAAGACCAGATGAGCCAGTTAACTGGTTTGAGTGGTACCAGCTTATGCAGCAGAATGCGGAATCTGAGAATACCTCAAACCCCAATTATAGATTTTACAACAGTAATGTTATCTACACGAGCAGCTGGGGAGACTAGGAATCTTGTGTCCTCTGGCTGCATGACCCTTGAGGCATAATTTCTAATGTTGTGGCTGTCTCTTTGTTTTACAAAGGCAGTCTGGTCCCCCAGGCAAGGAGGGAGTTAGTTTGGGAGAGGAGCTGTTATCATTTTTATTTCAAAGTAAACTATAAAGTAAAATATTCCCATAATTACCTTGGCATATGCCCAGGAATGAACAAGGGCAGCTTGGAGGTTAGAAGCAAGATTGAATAAGTTAGGTCACATTTCTTTCACTTTCACATTTTTCCTATGTCAGATTTCTCTGTCATAATTTTTGTAAAAGGGGTTTAAAAGTGTACAGAGTTTTTCTACCTCTCTCTCTCAACCACCTCAAATACGCATTTCCATTGCATTTTGCTGTAATAGCACATTGAATTAAGTCCGGTACACTTCTAGGAAAATTTGATATTGACAAATATCTACAATCCACCACAAATGTTACCACATCCTTTACCTTATTCTACCCATGATTCTTCCTTTTTGCCATTGGTCAAGTCATTTCTAAAATGGGGATGTTATTCCAAATAATCTGAGTTCTGTGGTGTTATGAGAATCCTTCAACACCACAATTCTTGGTAATGTTCCCTTTAGTTTATTATTTACTTAACGTCTCAAATACTTAGGACTAAAATGCTTACAATATTAGGAAGGGTATTTTTATAATGTTAAACTATTGCCTATTTTGCTATTGAAATTAGTGGCTAGATTTCAAATCTGCATTTTGTTTAATTCACTAAGAAGATGGGTGGCATTTTATTTTTTAATTTATAAATATGGCTTGTGGGGGAAATAGCTAATTTTCCTAATGATCCTTAAAAACTCCCAAAAGGAAATACAGAAAACCCTATTTCAAATGCATCTGTTAGAATAGCTTAAAAGTATTTTGACAAACTCTAGAATCATCACAATGTTGGGATTTATTAGGACCCTTTATGGATGTGCTACACAAAGAAAAAGCAGTATTATCCTATGCAGAAACCTGTAGCTGCAAAGGGGGAGAATACCATTTAAATGCAAATCTTCTAATCCAGGAGATTCAGTCTCTAAATAGAAGTGAGTCTTCAGGGTGACTCATGAAGTTAGCAATATATGACTATTCTTTTGGGATTACTTATTTTAGGAAATTTAATAATCTGCTTTATTATGTGAGGAAACCACATTTCTACCACTTATCTCCCAGACTTTTCACGGTGACTATTGCTTATAATATGTGGACTTCCTGGTTGTTAAAAGTTTCAGTGGCTCCTTAAGTTATAAATTAGGTACCAAAAAAGCTCCAGCTCTAGCTATATTATTAAATTGTCTATAGTAATTACATAGTATATATTCTCCAGTCACAATTATTGGAAAAGTATTGAAGAATAGCATGTTACAAAGACACATGACTATGAATATTTAAGATCATAATCTTTCATAAGAACAATTCTGTTACTGGAAGGGGGTCTGGATCCAGACCCAAGAGAGGGTTCTTGGATCTCACAAAAGAAAGAATTCGGGCAATTCTGCAGAGTAAAGTGAAAGCAAGTTTATTCAGAAAGCAAAGGAATAAAAGAATGGCTACTCTATGGAGTGAGCAGCCCTGAGGACTGCTGGCCCATTTTTATGATTATTTCTTGATAATATGGTAACAAGGGCTGAATTATTCATGCCTCCCCTTTTTAGACCACATAAGGTAACTTTCTGATGTTGCCATGGCATTTGTAAACTGTCATGGCACTGGTGGGCATGTAGCAGTGAGGATAACCAGAGGTCACTCATGTTGCCTTCTTGGTTTTGGTGGGTTTTAGCTGGCTTCTTTATTACAAGCTGTTTTATCAGTAAGGTTGTTATGACTTGTATCTTGTGACGACCTCCATTCTCATCTGTGACTTACAATACCTTAACCATCTGAGAATGCAGCCCAGTAGGTCTCAGTCTCATTTTATCCAGCCCCTATTCAAGATGAAGTTGCTCTGGTTCAAAGGCCTTTAACAGTTCCACTGCAAGATATACACCTATGAACTTTTTCCATAGATTACACTGTATATACACTTAAAAATTACCATATTCTATGCCATACTTAACCAATTATAAGCTATGGTTATTATGCTATTCCAGAATTTTGGTTTATAAGAAGCAGCCATATTCAATATCCACAACTTTTCTAATACTCACTTGTAAGTAATCAATGACTCAGTCTCTTGGTGATGTTAAAGAAAAATATAAAATTTTAAGCTATAAAGGAAATTTATTTCTTAATATGTCTTACTTTTGGTCACATAATTAGGATTGGAAGATCTGTACAGATCTATTTCCTCTGCTAAAACCAATGTTATACTTTAAAAATCTCCAAGAAACAGAAAAAAGGTAAGGGTTTATAAATTAGTTTACATTTTTTGAAGGAATATAGGCATGTTTCTGGCTAGGTAATGAAGTGTGTCAGTGATATAAGAGAAAAAGGGATTTCAGGTCAGAAACATAGCTATTCAAGTCAGGGGAGCTTTAAAAATCAGATATGTTGATTGAGGTATGTTGGTGAGCACATAGAGAAAAGGAGACCTTTGTACCCTGTTGAAGGAAATGTAAATTAATACAGCCATTCTTATTCTGGAAAACAGTAAGGAATATCCTTAGAAAATTAAAAACAGAACTACCATATAATCCAGCAGTGCGTTACAGGGTATATATGCAAAGGAAATTAAATTAGTTACGTTGAAGAGATGTCTGCACTCTCATGTTCATTGCAACATTTTGCATGATAGCAAAGAAACCAAATCAACCTTAAGTGTCCATCAATGAATGAATGGATAAAGAAAATGTGTGGGATAGATACACAATGAAATGCTATTCAGCTTTAATAAGAAATGTAATTCTGTTATTTGTGATAACATGGATGAACCTGGAGGACATTACTTTAAATGAAATAACCCAGGCACAGGAAGACACATGCTACTCAGTATCACTTCTGTATGGAATCTAAGAAAGCAAAACTCATAGAAACAGAGTAAACTGGTGATAATTAGAGGCTAAGAAGTGGGATGAGTGGAGAAATGTTTGTCAAATTATATAAACGTTCAGTTAGGAGAAATATGTTCAAGAGAGGTATTGCATATCATGATGACGATGGTTAATAATATATTGTGTAATTGAAAATTTCCAGAAGAGAATATTTTAACTCTTTTGACCACAAAAATAAACTCTGTGAGGTAATACATATGTTCTATAGCTTAAGGTAGTCATTCCACAATGTATAAATACAGTAAAATATCGTGCTGTCCATCATAAAAATACACAATGTTTACTTGGTATATAAAAATAAAGTTAAAATAAACAAATATGATTGAAATAAATAACATAGAGGGCAGAGACTGGCAGAGAAGAAGGAAGCTGAGAAGGAAGGGATTGAAAGCATGTGTTAGGTTCTAATTATATAAGAAAATGTGTTTGAAATGCTTAAAGAATCTAAAATTTCTACAATTGACTATTCTGAAGGAAGTTTTCTTTACTCACTATTTTTTCTAAAACAGAGAATAACATGATATGTATTGTAGAATGATAACTTTGTTCTAAGAGCAAGTGGAATAAATTATAGAGTGGAGTAAACAATATTTGGGATGCTAATACAGTCACCAGATCATAGATTATGGAGTCTCACAATAGCTGTTTAGATTGGGAAAATGACTTTAAAAATAAATATGGTGGGATTGAAAACATTATCCAAATCAATGTAAACAGAGAGAAGTCAGAGACATTTCTTTATACCTTTGAAGACTAGGCAGATGGTAGCATTATTTGCTAAGTTATATGCTCCTTCATTAAAGCTTTATATTGAGGACCACGTAAGAGGTATACAGGAGGGTCAAGGAAGTTTGACATGCAAAGAGTCAGATTCCTACATGTGTAGACTAAACCAGCAGGTTAGCAGCCAATCAGAGTCTGCAGGACAGCAGAGGTGTCTGCACCCATGTCCAGACTACATTATCATCAATTCATAAAACAGAAGAGTTTATACCTATTACAATTATCTGAAAATATATTCAAAATATATATACCAATGCCCCAGAAACATTTTCAGTGATTCTAACTTGCCCATGTGTAGTACATCTTTAGTATTTTTCCTATAAATTCCTCACAGTTTCTAATATGTACTATGGATGAGAATCACTGGTATAAACTATAAACAGTAACTGAGGAGAGTATATATCTGTTTTATTTACTGTCTCGTGATCTTCACCTGCATAATTACTTGTTTAATATTTGTCTCCCTCACTATGACATGTAATAACAGAGACCAGATCGAACTTAAACACAGTTTTATTTCTTGGAATTCATTACTGTGAACAGGTCAGGGTAAACTATTCACTCTTTTTCTCACTCAGTCAGTCACTCAGTCACTCACAATATCTATTGAGCAAGGTTCATGGATAACTGCTGGGAAGATGATGGAAAGTAAAATCCTACCTCATCCCCTCACCTCACAGAGTTTACAGAGTTTGTTTAGAAAGATGAAGGAAGCAAGGAAAGAAAGGAGGGACAAAGGAAGGGACTTGAAGTCAATATCTATTCTGCCAAGGTTGTGTGTTCATTTGTATGCCTTATGACTTACTATAGGTACATGGAATTTCAACATTATTGAAAAAAGAATTTGGGGGACAAAAAATGTGTGTGTGTGTGTGTGTGTGTGTGTGTGTGTGTGTGTGTACATGCATTTCACTGTAAAATCTACCCATTAGCTCTTTATCTGTTATTTTTCTTTATGGCTGATCTTCAAAAAGTCTTAATATTCTGAATAAAAGGATGATGTTAATTAAGATGCATATGTTTATTTTTAACAGGCAAAATAACTTCTGCTAAGAACACTAGTAACTCATGTTTCTCATTGTCTGTTCCCTAGAGGAAGCTGATTATTGTGAAATAGAGCAGGATCCTTTCCGTTTAGAAGGGCAAAGTAGGAGTGGTTAAATTATCACAGGTTTCTTAAAAGGTGTAGATGCGTATAAGTCATTTTAGAAGGGTGAATCTGCCAAAATTTCAAGACTCCTGTTACTTAGAGGATTGGAAGGGATTGGTTCAAGTCAAATTCTATGTCTCTAGTAACGATGCTTCTTTGGGCAAACTTCAGAGTGAACTGTGTGGCATATAGTATGATGACTACCAAGAGCTTTTTTAGAGCTGGATACGAGGACAATATAAAGTGCATAAAAGTTTGGCACATCTTTCAAAAGAACAGCAATATGAACACCATTGTAGGGGTCAGGTCCTTAGAAAAAGAATACCTAAATTTAATTGAAAAGTTAAAGGCAATACAGCAAATAAAATTTATGAAAATTATACTTGAGATCATAGAAGCAGAATACTTGTGACCTGAGAAAAGCCTTTGGGAGTTTACGAAGGATTTTTTTTTTCTTCTATTTTTTCTATCAGCTTTGTTGAATTTGAATTGACATGTCATAAATCCACCATTTTATTTGTCCAATATAATAATTTTTTAGTAAATACAAAGAGTTCTACAATCACCACAATATTTAAGTTTCAGAACCTTTCAATCAACCCCAGAGACTCCGCATGTGTATTTGCAGACAATCTTTGTTCCCACTCCCAGCCCAGATAACCACGTCTCTAACTTCTTCCTCTACAGATGTCCCTACTCTGGATATTATAGGTAATGAAATATTTCAATGCTTTGTCATTTGAGTGTGGCTTCTGTCACTTGGCATAATGAATTAGGTTCCTGTGCAAGTAGTTGGTTTTTGTTGTTGATGTTTGCTTTTCTTTTGCTGAATAATATCCAACCACACCAACCCTTTGAATTTAAAGGTGAGGTAAGTGAGATTAACAGAGGCATTGTAACTACGTCAAATTCCCACAGCAAGTCTGCGGTTCTTGAATTTTTCCTCTGATATGAAATCGTACTCAGGCACTGGATATTAGACAAACACCCTGACTTCACCCTGGCTGGCTTTGCTTACCCAGGAGAGACATTTCAATATTGAACATGTTATTTTGTTGCAGTGCAGTTGTCACTTTGCTAAGCCAGGAAGATTCGTACTCCTCATTATCCAGACTTTTATTGTAAACTGCCATCCACAGAAAGCCACAGCCCCCTAATATCAATTTTCTTTTTCTTTTTCTTTTTTTTTTTTTTTTTTTTTGAGACAAAATCTTGCTTTGTCACCCAGGCTAGAGTGCAATGGTGCGATCTCGGCTCACTGGAACCTCCGCCTGCCACAGCCTCCTGAGTAGCTGAGACTACAGGCACACACCACCACACTTACCTAATTTTCGTTTTTTTAATAGAGGCGGGGTTTCACCATGTTGGCCAGGATGGTCTCGATCTCTTGATCTCGTGATCTGCCCACCGCGGCCTCCCAAAGTGCTGGAATTACAGGTGTGCACCACTGCGCCAGGCCCCTAATATTAATTTCTTTGGAAAAATAAGCACATTTACTTTGATAACCATTTCAGAATTATTTATCTATTTACTTATGTTTCTTCCACATCTAGCTTATAAACATTTGAATGCCAAGGAGCTTGCCGAGGCCTAGGGTTATAACCGACACACAGAGCCATTTGGCTACAAATATATTTCTCCCCAAATTCTTTACTTTGTAAATAAAGAAACTCGTCAAGTTTAACTCTTCTAAAGTCCCACAGTTTGTGAGTAACAGTGATAAGTAATGATTTCAGATTTTGTTTATTACATTGATACTAGATTATACTTTCTTCAGGCAACATGTAGAAGCTCAGGAAAAAGCTTATTATCATGCTGCATAAAGTGTAATATACTATAAAATTAGCAATTAAGGCAATATGTAGAACAGGAGAAAATATTTGCAAATCACATATCTGCTAAGGGGTTAATATCCAGAATATATAAAAAGACACCTAAATCTCAACAATGACAATATTCATCTGATTAAAATGTGGGTAAAGGAGTGGAATAGATGTTTCCTTCATGAAGATATACAAATGGCCAAAGGGCATATTAAAAAATGTTCAACATTACTAATCATCAGGAAAATGCAAGATAAAACCACAATGAAGTATCACTGGATACCCATTAGGATGGTCAATAAAAACAAAAGACAAAAAATAACAAAGGTTCGCATAGATGTGGAAAAACTGGAACCTTTGTGAGAATGTAAAATTGTGCAGTCATTATGGAAAGCAGCATGGGGTTTCTCAAAAAAATTACAAATAGAATCACCAGTGATCTGGCAACCTTATTTACTTACTTACTTACTTATTTATTTATTTATTTAATTTATTTATTATGCTTTAAGTTCTGGAGTATATGTGCAGATAGTACAGGTTTGTTACACAGGTATACACGTGCGTGTATATCTAAAAGAGCTGAAAACAGGATCTTAAAGCGAAATTTGTAAACTGCAGCATTATTTACAATAGCCAAGAAGTAAAAGCAACGTAAATGTTCACCCACAGATGAACAGATAAAGACAATATGGTATGTTAATATGATGAAATATTATTCGGCCTTTAGAAATTAGGAAATTCAGCTACAACATGGACAATATGCTAAGTAAAATAACCCTGTCCCCAAAGGCATGACTTCACTTTTGTGAAGGTACTTAAAGTAGTCAGACTCTCTCAGGAACATTAAGTAGAATGATGATTGCTAGGGTCTGGAAGAGTGGGAAATGGGGCGTCGATGTTTAGTGGATACAGGGTTTCAATTTTGCAAGATGAGAAATTTCTAGAGATACGTTGCACACCAATGAGCATACATTAGCACTACTGAAATGTACACTTAAAATAGTTACATTGATAAATTTTGTATTTTATAAAATAAAAAGAGAAAATTACAATTATTGTTAAATTGGATTTAGTATTTGTTTATTCAAAAAGTATGAAATGTAAAACCTGTTTTTGCTAAAGAATATGCCATGTATTAAAACAAGTATAACGGTATATGTAAAGATTGGAAATGTGATTTCTTCACTGACAAATTTGGAATATAGATTCTTCAATAAAAATATTCCTAAGAAGACTATAATTTTAAATGTATCAGTTTGTGTAATTCATATATTGTCTTCTCTCCAGTGATGTAAATAATTAGCAGCAAAGAGAATGCACAAGCATATTCTTTAGTTTGCCCATCAGGGAAAAAAAAAAAAAAACGGAATCATTTTGTTTGTTACTCACTACATGAGGATCTTCAGAAGACTCAAATGCCTGGATTTTCTTAAATGCCAAAGTAAGAATTTCAGAAAGAATTTTATCTGTGGCTTTTGTTATACACTTATAAAAGTTCTGGGATTCTAATTTATTTTTGTTAATCATTCCAAGCAAGATTGTGTGTACACGTGTGTAATGTAAACATACTCTCTCTGTGGTTTGTTTAGAATGTGGTTTGTTTAGAATGTGCTTAGAGTGGACTGAGAGGTGTGTCACATTCCAGTACACCAGTAGGAAGCTACGGAAGGCTCTGTGTGAACAGCTTGCTCTCTGACCCCTCTGGCATACTTCTCTCTTCCTGAGTTCCTCATGTCCCTTATTCGATACAGCTAAAGATCCAGCTGGCTTACAACTTTCTAATTTACTTGAGGAGTATGGTTCAGAGTGCATAGTCAAGAATTAGATTTCGGCTGAATGAAGAAATAATTTCATAATAAGTGCTTTTCAGCTATGCAAGGGAAGTTATTGCAAAGGATACTGTGACAATGTTTCTTCAGCAGTCCAAGTAAGATGCAAATAAATCTATAAGGAAGGTGAAGTGTTTGGAGAAACATTTCTTTCATCTTGCAGGCCATATTTTACAATTGAGTAGTTTTCCTCTGGTACAGAAAAATTTCTCTCACGGGAGATTTAATGACCTAATTTAAAGAAAATCAGAGAGAAAAGAAAAGATACAAAAAGACAGAAAAAGACAAAGTTACATGAAATACCACAATTTTGCTTTTTGTTTTTCCTACATACACATACATCGGGTAAGTTGTCTTTGACATTTCAAACACAATATAATTATTGGCATGTAAAATAAGTTAAATGATCCTTGATCACTCATTGTTATGCACTCTTTAATATATCATCTAGTCACACTTTAGTATCACTAAGATCAATATCTTGTGTGTTTTTGTGCTACTGTACAAAATTTCAGGTTGCTTAAAGATTTGCTATTTTTACTTGCTTGGTAAGTGTTCATTTATGTTCCTTATTTAGATAGTAATGAGTTAATGATTTTAAAGCACATCTTCAACATGAATTGCTGAAAATGTCACAAACAATAGAGTACTCACTCATCCCTCTGCCACAAGTGTAGAAAAATGCAACCACACACCTGTAGTCATTATAAACCAGTGTCCTGTCATTCAGCTTAGGTACCCAGAGGTCATTTCATATTTAATAAAGTGACCTCATGATTTATAAATCCTGTGAAAGAAAGAATCATAATTCTGTTTTGTCTATATCTCCAACAGCACAAAATCATCTAATTTCCTACAGTGAATTTGCATACAGTTGTACCATGTTTTGGCTGTAAAGATGTATATATACCTCATCAGAATGGGGATCTCGATAAGTGTTACTTGTATTTTTCTCCATAGAAATAGGTTGCACTCTTCAGTGGATGCTTTTCATCCTCTTGTCAGGGCTTCTGTGAGCATCTGTCATTATTTCAACATCTGGAAGTGCAGATAAGCTGTTCCAATTGGAACACTGCAGTCAGCAACTTTCTCCAGGAAACTTAATTTGTCACTTCTGCAAAGCATTTGTCTCTTGCCAGCTTTTGACTTCCTATCCCCAGGCCAAACTAAAAAAAAATCAGGCCTCCAAGTTTGTAAGGCTGCTGTGCTATGGACTAATTCAGCTATGGAATAAAGGATGACAAAGGGTGGAAAGATCATGATTAATTCAAATTAATTTCTAGAACAGCAGGAAGCCTATTTAAATATGATATAAAGATTTAATCTTAACTTGATGCTTCTCCAGCCATTACACATGACTTTCTTCTTAAAGACATATCGAATGCTATGCATTTTCCCCTGACAATTGCTTGCACACTTATGGTTTCTCTTTGATTTGAGGGACAGGTCATATTTTCAAATTAACCAGAAAATGGCCAGTTGCTCATATGGAGGGTGATATGAAACAAATTGACAAACTCATCACATATTTGCTATTTTAATCATTCAACTAGAGTGATAATTAAATTGCATAAACATAAAATTATTTCAAAGCAAATCTGATATTTCATTCCTTCTGTAATTAATAGTCTTCACTGAAGTCCTTTGCCCAGAGAACATCAGGATGCGTTATGAGCTTGTAAAGATGTGTTGTCTCCTGCCTCTTGCTTGATTCTCCAGTCTTGTGTTTTATTCCTTCTCTGCCCTTTGACTGCTTGAAGTGCTCTATAGCATTCCTTCCTGAGAATGTGTATGTTGTTCCCATTTCCTAGATGCTTCAACTGCCTAGGTGTTTCTCAAAATCTATGTGTATAAAAAACAGGGGAGAATCTTGCTGAAAGGCAGATTTGGAGTTAGTAATTCTGGAGTGCAACATGAGGCTCTGTATTTATAACAATCTTCCAGGTCATGGGAATACTGCTGTAACACACTTTGAGTAGCATGGTCTCAGAGCTCTGGTTTTCAACCAGTGGGTGATTTTGTGCCCCAGGGTCATTGGGAAATATCTGAAGATATTTTATGTACCATAACTTGGGTTCTTACTGGCATCTTGTAGATAGAGGCCAGGGATATTGCTAAATATTTCACAATGGCCAGCGGAGTCAACCAAGACAAAGGCTGACTCAGGCCAAGATATTAATATTGTGAAAATGAAAATCCTTGATCTAGAAAGCATGTAGTTTTCAGGGACAAGGTGGGTCGTTGCCTCTTCTCTGAAGTCCCTAATCTCACCTAAGCAACGCTGATTGTTCCTGGCTTGCTCCATCTATTCGACTCCTCAACCCCCACACACCAAATCCAGTATACTCATTGCTTACCTGCTATATTATCAATTACTTCTTTATAAGCTTCATTTCCCTTAAATTTGCAAGCATCTTGAGTGCAATTATTGTATGTGTTATAGTAGACAGCAACTTCATTTGTTCCGTTGTCAATTTTAGGACACTTATTTATGTGATTAAAATAAAATGTTTAAAAAATAAGATCATTAATATT
Organism: Ateles fusciceps; assembly: GCA_036589455.1. Taxonomy (NCBI): domain Eukaryota; kingdom Metazoa; phylum Chordata; class Mammalia; order Primates; family Atelidae; genus Ateles; species Ateles fusciceps. The sequence goes on along the minus strand of JAZHEH010001685.1, from coordinate 3,419,786 downwards.
TTCAAAATTCAATTTAGCAATGACAACAAGAACAAAACAAGGTGTCATTTTGCTTAATCTATAGATATTACAGAAGAATCTACTGTTTCCGTAAGAGTTGAGGAAAATGGGCATTCCAGTTGTTCACAGAAATGTTATCTAGTTCACTACTACTCAGAGGTAAATTGCTGATAGTCTTTAAAATACACTGTTCTTTCACTTCTCTTGAATGTCACTTTTCACCAGTAAATGTGGAACCTAATGAGTCTATTGACCTAGAGAGGGAATTTTTTTTTAAATATTTTATTTCGTTTTAGGTTTTGGGGTACATGTGAAGAACATACAGGATTGTTGCATAGGTACATACATGGCAATGTGGTTTGCTGCCTTCCTCCTCATCACTTGTATCTGGCATTTCTCCCCATGTTATCCCCTCCCCAGCTCCCCAACCCCTGCTGTCCCTCCCCAGTTCCTCCCCCAAGACATTAGTGTGTGATGCTCCCCCTCCCTGTGTCCATATGTTCTCATTGTTCAACACTCACCTGTGAATGACAACATGTGGTGTTTGATTTTCTGTTATTGTGTCAGTTTGCTAAGAATGATGGTTTCCAGGTTCATACACATCCCTACAAACGACATGAACTCATCGTTTTTTTTTCAGGGCTGCATAGTATTCCATGGTGTATATGTGCCTAGAAATAAAAAGAGAGGGAATTTTTATCCATGAGTATGTGTTAGGGATTCTGAATTCAAAAGGAGGAAATAATGTACCTAATTTAACATTTTTTAATGTTTCACGTAAGAAACAAACCATAGAATCATTATTAATAAAATTTGCCATTCCTGGCTACCACAAATATTTTTCAATCATCTTATTATACTGTTTTAAATACTTTGAAATATTGCTTATAATAATAAGGAAACTAAAAGAAAATAATAATAAGAAACCTACTAGTATATTTTATTTAATGCATTAATGGGGAAGCATTTATATTTCTATATCACTGTAAAAATCCTTCAATAATTTTATTTCAATACAGTTAACTTTTCTTTTAGTCCTGTTTCTTGATTTTAAAATGTTGTTTATTGTTCTAATAGCTGACCCATAGGCTGCACGGAAAAACACATTTAAGAGTAAAAACTCTATCCCAATTCTTCAAACTCTATCAGTTTGAATAATTTATATGTCTGAAAAAAGTATTTCATGTCTATGCTTTTACCTTTATGCAGAAATTTATTAAAATTTTCCATGATTGGGTGTTCAGAAAACACCGTGTAAGGTCTATCCTGCAAGACAAATGAAATACATAACATGCTGTATTAGTTTTCTATTGTCACATAAGAAATTACTCCAAATTTACTGGCTGAAACCAACACATATTTATTATCTTACAGTTCTGTAAGTCTGAGGTCTGGTACATAACTCATTGCAATACAATCAACCTGTCAGCAAGCTGCATTCCATTCTGGAGGCTGTAGAGGAGGATCTGTTTCTGGCTCATTGAGCTGTTGGCATAATTCACTTCTGTGGGTTGGTGGGAAAGGGTCCATGGTTTTCTTGCTGATTGTAGGATGAAGGCCATTCACTGTTTTTGTTGGCAAATAGCCTTTCCTCCATTTTCAAAGTGACCAATAGCGAGTCCACACTTTTTCATGTCCCATTCTTCTTCCATCATTTTTCACTTTAAAAAACTCGTGTTATTAGGATAATCTCCCCCATCTCCAGATCTATTCACTTAATCAAATCAGAAAGTTCTCTTTTATCATAGCATATTTATAGATTCTGGACATTAGGATATGGTTATCCTCCAGGAAAGAATATTCTGTCTGTCTGTAACACATGCCCTATAGGTATAGCCCTATGTCAAACAGTTTACCAGGTTTTACCCATTCTTATCATAAAACAACATTTTGTGAGCAAATTAGTTAGTCTGAACACAACTAGCCCAGGTGGCTAGAAATATCTCACAATGACTAGAAACTTCCTTTGTCTTCAAATTTTATTTATACCTTATAATTATTAAGTGATGGTACCTAAATTGTATGTCCACCAATGAAAATTAAATATTTTGTTGTAAATGAATATAATATATGTAGAACTATTATAATCAGCTCTAATACAAAATTCTTATTGAAAAGAGAATGGAAAAGTCTTTACTAATATACTTGTTGTGAGTTTCCTTTCTAAACTGTCTTTTTCTAAATTCTATTAAAAATTCTATATGCTTCATGTATCAAATTTTAAGTATGACATTGTTAAGACAATGCAGATTGAGTTGTTTTCTCCAGAAATCTCAGAGGGCTGTTTATTTGCTTCCTTAGGTAGACCTGCTCAGCATGCCAGCCTTTTTTTTTTTTTAAGTTGAGGGTTACTTGGTTATTTCTCAGGGTAGATATGTTAAGGGAGAATATATTAAAGATAGAATTATTTTTGTTGTGATCACTACGAATCCGATTTTCTTGCACATCTATGTCAGAAATATTTTACTTGAAAAAACATAACCTTCAATTATTTTTTCCTTTCTCTTTTCCTCCATAAGTTGGTATAATTCTGAAATTTTTCATACTGCTTCTACAAATTGATTCATCACTTGTAAGACCACAGCAAAAGTGAAAAAAATGTGGATTTTCAAAGTCAGAAAGATTACTGCATAAAATTTAACACTACCAATTAATGGCTTGTGCAGTTAATTAAACTGAGAGTTAATTCAATATTATATTATCTCTAAATTTGAGATAATATATAATTGTAAGATTTGGCAATTAGAGAATATTCAGAACCCCCACAGATACCAGAATCCACAGATGCTCAAGTCTCTTACACAAAATCATGTGTTATCTGCATGTAACTTACACACATCCTCCCATGTTCTTTAAATTATACCTAGATTATTTATAATAACCAATAAAATATAAAGACTATTAATGCTCAATAGCATTTAAAATACAAATAGCTGTTATTCTGTTTTTTATTTGTCTTATTTTTTATTGTTTTTTTTTCTGAATATTTTCTATCTGTGGCTCTTTGAATTTGTGGATGTAGAACCTGTGTATATGGACAGTGGACTGAATTTGAAAACAGATATAAATTATGAAGCAGAAGTCAGTGCCAATCTGGAGTTGATACTCAGATTCTTGAAACTCCAAAATATTGCATTCCATAATGTATATCTTTTTAAAATCAGTTCTACTACAAATTATATTGTCAACACCTTTGTTAATTCTTAATGCTTTCATAATTTCTCTAATACTTTTTGACTTGGATTAAACTCCTACAGTGTTGGGTCTACACCTAATTTTACTAAATTTTGCTCACAGTCTATTTAAAATTATATTAGAGCTATATTAGAATGACAAGCTATAAACTTTACAGATAAGCAAGCTAAGATTTAGTGAAATGAAGTAACATTTTCCTGGGTAGGAAAGCTACTTCCTGGCAAAGCAAGAGGTGAAACACAATTCTAACTCACTGAGAAGTTCTCTTTTGAACACACTCTTAAAAAATTTTTTTCAAAAAGAGGTTTTCTTAAAAATTGATATAGCAAAATGCTTTATATTTGATAATATATACGATGATGTATTTATCATGTATTTACAGTATATATAAATATGTATGATGTATTTATAGTATATATTATATATTTGTATTTATAGTTTATATATAAATATATATTTGTATTTATATATGGAGAGAATTTATGTAGAGAGAGACAATAAACTTGGAGTCAATCTTATGGCATATAATAAAACTTCAAAATGCAAAATGGTACACTTAAAAATATTAATTTTGGCCGGGCATGGTGGCTCACCCCTGTAATCCCAGCACTTTGAGAGGCTGAGGCAGGCAAATCACCTGAGGTCAGGAGATCGGAACCAGGCTGACCAACATCGAGAAACCCCATCTCTAATAAAAATACAAAATTAGCTGCGCATGGTGGTGCATGCCCGCAATTTCAGCTATTCAAGAGGCTGAGGCAGGAGAATTGCTTGAACCCAGGAGGCGCAGGTTGTGGTGAGCCAAGATCTCGCCATTGCACTCCATCCTGGGCAACAAGAGCAAAACTCTGTCTCTATAAATAAATAAATAAATAAAATAATAAAAATAATAATTTTGTTAACAGTCACATATGGTTATTTTTTCATCAAGCAATTTTAAAGATACAGAAAACAATAGAACAATAAGGCTCATATGAATAGAACATACTGTAGTAAATATTTTGTTTTATAATTTTTTAATCAAAAAATTAGATATATTCCCTAAGTTCTTATCCATCACTAACATAAAGAAGTTATTATCATTCCAGCAGTCCTGGGACAAACTGTTAGAGTGATTTTGCCTAAAACCAGGACATGTAGGAAATGGAACTTAGCAAACATTTGAGTTATGCACAATAATTGAAATAATAAATTCTAGATTAAAATACATAAATGAGGACCAAAAAATCTAACAAGTTTTGACTAATCACAAAATAAAGATTAAGCCTAACCAATGCCTGAAGAAAGGAGGATATGTAAGCAATGATAATAAATACTATTGACAGTAGCAATAATCATGGTAACTACCAATAATATGTTTAATGCTTACTATGTGTCAATCACTGAGATAAAAATATGGCTATTTCTGGCCCAGTGTGGTAGCTCACACCTGTAATCCCAGCACTTTGGGAGACCGAGGCTGGCAGATCATGAGGTCAGGAGTTTGAGACCAGCCTGACCAACATGGTGAAACCCTGTCTCTACTAAAATTACAGAAAAAAAAAAAAAAAAATTAGCCAGGCATGGTGTAATCTCAGCTACTCAGGAAGCTGTGGCAGGAGAATTGCTTGAACCCGGAAGGCAGAGGATGCAGTGAGCTGAGATGGCACCACTGCACTCCAGCCTGGGCGACAGAGCGAGACTCCGTCTAAAACAAAACAAACAAAACAACAAAATGCTATTTCTACTACACTATGAAATAGACAATATTATTATTTTCGTTTTATAAACATCGAACAAGACAGTGAAAGACAGAGAAGTACATACATTGACCAAAGTTTTGACTAGTTTTAAATAAACAGAATCAGCATTATGAGAATTATTACCCTTAATCAGTATGTTCTATGCAATATGAAAAGAATAAAGCCCTGTAGCAAGCACATGCAATGTTCAGTGTGGAGAGAGAACGAATCTTGGAAACACAAATAACCTCAGCAGAGTTACATACAGAGTGGTCCAATAGGCCCTAAATACTTTGAATAAATTTTCTATTTACATTTTCCACTTCCTTTTGCTCATAAATGCCTGAACACTGAAAATTAGTAAGTAGGTACCAGTTAATATTTACTTGAGAAAATACTACCTTGGCTTTCAATGGCTACCTAGCTAATATAGAGATAATATGCTAATAAACATTTCTTAAACACTATTCCACAGATACACATATATACACACATACATATATGCGTGTGTGTGTATCTATATATAATTTTATGGATCTTAATACCTTTGTATATTGTGTGTGTTGTCTTTTTAAAATATCTTGGTATTTATGTACAGTGTTATTATTGTAAGATAATTTTCTTAGAATAAAATTCTGGAAATTGCTAAAGAACACTTGCATAAAGTATCCTTCTCAATAATTACCTATGTTTATGAGGTGAAGATTACTCCCAAAATTAGGAACATATACCTACAGAATATGTGGGATATAAAACTTAGGTCATTAGTAAAACCCTCATGTCTACATTTTTAAATACTACTCCAACACAACAAAGTAGATTATTCAGAATGTTATAAGTCTCTGGAATATTTGAGTCACAGTATACACTAGCCACGGCTTAAGCGGACGAAAGAAAAAAAAAAAAGAAAGAAAGAAGGCTGTTAAGTTGGGAGATTGAATCTGTACAAGAATTCCTTCTTGGGGAACCACAAGTAAAAGTAGAAAATGAAATAAAATACAAGTTACAAAAGGGGAATGCCAAAAGCAGTTTATGGCTTGCTGTAGTAAACAACCCTTTAGCCATGTTCAAATTGTTCCCTTTCTCTTTAGTGTTTTTAAAACCAGCAAAAAAGATTGGTAAAGGAATTTTGAAACTGAGAGCTGTTTGCACTAATGAGTCTCCTGATACCGTCTCACTGATGGGCATGGCAGAATTTCATCAATAAAATATTAAGATAAAGGACCCAGGACCCTTAAGGTAGCAGCCAAATCTCATTCCAGAGACTTGCATTTTGTGTCAATTAAAGAACAGACTTCAAGAGGTGAAATTCACTTTGCTCAGGCTTGTGGGACACCTCCGGCAAACATTAGCACATCAATCGCCATATTTTTTGCACCTCTCAGGTCTGTGTGCAATGACCATCTCTCTCATTTCTCATTGGTGTACTGTTGTTCTAATTTACTCAACAGGACTTGCATTGACATTCTAATTGAGCTTGTCAGACACTGAAATGGAGTAAGAATCACAAGCCATTTTCAAACCTGTAAGCCTCAGGTTTTTCCTGTCTTTATAAGCAAGGCTCAATTCTTTTTTTTTTTCTTTGCTTCCATCAGGGGAGTTTCAAGACAACTCTGTGAGGTAAGATAATTTTTTTTCTTAAATGAAACAATGCTTCTATAAGTAAATTGAAATTCTGGGTACCTTCTGGGGCAATCTCTTTCTCCAATATTTGGTTCTTGAATTTCAGGAAAACCAACAGTGAAAGCAGTAGTAGTACCACTAACACACTCTTTTTTTAAAAAAAAATTTGTTACAGCAGCAAATTATTCTATAATGTAAATATTAGAATGGAATTTACAGTGAACATTGGTATATTTCTGCATTGCTCATTACACTTAAAAAACTAAAGAGTTTTTTGCATTACACTTAAAAACTAAAGAGTTTTTGTTTAAAACATCCCTTCTCTTGAGGAAAATGTAGTTAGCATTATAAAATCTTGTGGTTTTACATATGGGACTCTCATTCACTTAATTTGCATTAAGCTGACACATTTATGTCTTTAAAGAATAAACAAATTTACATTTTTGCATACAACTTGCCTCATCAGAAAAAGCTTTGAATATTCAGGTATATGTAATTGGTCTTTGCTGTCACATTAGTTTAGGGTGTGATTTACCTGCCTTTTCTAAGATATTTAAGTTATACCATGATTAAATAAACATGAAGGTGATAGACCAATGGAACATTTCAATCTCACAAAGAAAACAGGTGCACAAATATTAGACAGTACCTCACTCCCACTCACCCTGCAATATAGCAATTTTAAATAGTTCCCATGATAATTTTCAACCTCCACACTCTTCCCCAGAGTAATGACACTTCCAGGAGCAACCTCTCACTAACAATAGATCCTATTACCTCTACACTTTCCAAGGCCCTGTCACCATAAGCAAGCTTGTTCTTTTCTCTCTTGCCTGATTGCTCCAGTTACAAAACAATGTGAGACTTGGGTACTTTAGAGCAAGAAACAGTGTCTTTGTTATCACCTCTATTTTATATGTGATGGAATGCATTTCATCTAAGCACCAAAGATTCTGAGTAATTTATCTGAATTCAATAGTCATTTGGGGGGCAGAACTGAGTTTAGGAAACATATCTCCTAATTTTCAGAATAAAACAACTTCTAATATATTGTCCTATGTTTTTGAAATTTAGAAAAATGATTAGATTAAATGATTTTATTGTGAGTGTGTTAGAGACCTGAGCAGGATGTAAATAGGCAATAAGAATAGAAGGCAAATCCATTAAAGACCAAAAATAGTTCTTCATAAATCAGAAGACAACACCCTTTCAGCCTCTATAATAACAGAATGTGAGGAATCTTTCCATTCAATATCTTTTTCAACAAAAATTTAGATTCAGGAGAATTACTTCCCCAGGTCATGCTTTTAAAGAATATTGTTTTATTGATTACCCATTCTGGGCCTTGCATATAACATATCACTCAGCACATTAGGAACCAGAGGTATCAGTGCCTGCTCTGTGCTTTGCTGGAATATAGCTCTGAACAAAGCAGAAATACTTCTTGTGCTCACAGTATCTTTTGTCTAATTGAAAGAGAGAAAAAGTAAAGATATATTTATGAGTAAATATCTACTTACGAATTATAACAATAGTAGGTTTTTAAAAAATAATTACAAGTTGAAATGAGATATGAAGGGCCTTGCTAGAGGAGATCCAAAGATTATGAAAAGCTCATTTTGAGCAACTACAGTTGAACTAAAACCTGAAACTTAAATAGAATTTGACTAGGCCAAAACAAGAGAAAAATAGAAACATGCAGGAATGATAGCAACGTAGTCTAAGCAAAGAGAGAAACCAGTGTCAAACCTGCAAATTGTAAGGAAGACAACATAATTGAAGAATTGTGAGAAGACCAAGATAGTTTGAGAGTTTTCAGAAAAGTGGATACTATCAGAATATATTGGCAATGAGTGCAGAGGCCAGTCTATGTAAGACCTTATATCAAAACTAGGTCCTTTAAGTCTCATTCCATAGCTATGGTTTAATTCATAAAACTATTTTTCTTTTTATGCAACATGACATGCAAAATATTTGGAACTCAAAGGTACTTTACACTTCCACATATTCCATACATCAATCTGGTGCTTTTCTTGCAAACTTTCATTTTGATTGTGTGATCAAAACTATTGGCAGTTACGGCCAGCTAAGTAGAGTTAAGGAAATTACACTGCATTACATCAAAACATGATGCTCTCAGCCAGTGTACAATCTCTTATCATCAAACAGTTTGCAGTGAGCGTGTATTTTGCAAGTTTCACTATCTCAATCTGTATTTGCCCTCAAAATTTCCTCAGGCTCTATCTACACTGTCAAATCCAGAGGTGAGTGATCACCCTGGGAAGGGTATCAGTGGAGACAGTTTGGGTCAAATGAGTCCCCTTTTCCCAGATTCTACTCTATAATAGCCTTATGTCTCTTCTTCAATTTGCCTGCATAAACAGAGCCTTAGGGCAACTGTGAGACTAGCAGGGACTCTAAACGTGCCTCAAATAATATTACAGATTTTGAGGTCTTGTCTACAAAGCATATTTGACCCATAACATTTCAACACTAAAAGAGAGGATAGAAAGATTCTATCCTAATTTTGCTGTGTTATATTTGAAGAGACTGAGGCTCATTCGATCATTAGTGCTATTACGTGGTAGTAAAGAGACACTCCTTGGAGGAAGCAGAGTTGAATGCAAATATTCTGACCCTTTGTTCAGAGGGTTTTCCCTGTGCTTCATTACATTGTGACTGGGATCTACTTTTTCCAACAACTATTTAGCAAGTATTTAATATTTTCCAGTACCTGTAGGACTTCTGCAAGATGAATAATCAAAGTTAATCATAGATTATTCCAAGTAGGGATTGTACTCAGTGATTTACAGGTAATTCTTCTCATTGCCACACTCTGGCTAAGCAGGAGACATGTTATTAACTCCATTATGTATAAGAAGAGACTGAAGATTTAAAGTTTAAATAAATTCTCTTGAAATGACACCACTATTTGGGTGGCGGGTAAATTTCGCCCCTAGCCTGAAGTCTTAAACGTTATGCTATTCTGTCTCACAAGTAATAATTTGGGTATTATATGGGGAAAATAATTTTAACTTATATATTTAATTTCATCATTATTTTCTGATTCCTGCTATGCATTTGGGGTTATGTTTCTTGCTGAGGTTGCTGTGGGGAACATAATACAAATAATTCTATATGTGTATTATATATATTAAATGTTTATACTGACATTTATAAAACACATTAATTCAGTGGGTGAGGACTAAATTAAAACAAAATTAAGTACTAGAGTACTTTAAATTGTATTTTAATTGTAATCTTTTTTTTTTTTTTTTTTTTTTTGAGACAGAGTCTCGCTCCATTGCCAGGCACCAGGCTGGAGTGCAGTGGCATGATCTCAGCTCACGGCAACCTCTGCCTCCCGGGTTCAAGCAATTCTCCTCCCTCAGCCTCCCAAGTAGCTGGGACTACAGGCTGCGCCACCATGCCCAGCTAATTTTTGTATTTTTAGTAGAGATGGGGTTTCACCAGGTTGGCCAGGATGGTCTCGATCTCTTGACCTTGTGATCCGCCCGCCTCGGCATCCCAAAGTGCTGGGATTACAGGTGTGAGCCACCGCGCCCGGCCTAATTGTAATCTTAAACACTAGGGATTAACAGGAGGCACTGTAGAACAGTATGACAACTCGGACAGTGGCCCAGGAAACTGTTGTCGAGATTAGGCTTAAGAGTTGACAACACGGCCGGGCGCCGTGGCTCACACCTGTAATCCTAGCACTTTGGGAGGCTGAGGTGGGCGGATCACGAGGTCAAGATCGAGACCATGATGAAACCCCGTCTCTACTCAAAAATACAAAAATTAGCTGGGCATGGTGGCGCTCGCTTGTAGTCCCAGCTACTCGGGAGGCTGAGGCAGGAGAACTGCTTGAACCTGGGAGGAGGAGGTTGCAATGAACCGAGATCACGCCACTGCACTCCATCCTGGCGCCTGGTGACACAGTGAGACTCTGTATCCAAAAAAAAAAAAAAAAAAAAAAAAAGAGTTGACAACATAAAAACAGAAGTGAAGAAAATTAGAGATAGAAGAAACAAGGGTGGGTGCAAAGGTGCTGGGTTGGAAAACAGCTGGATGCATTCCAGGCACAGAGATGATCCATGTGATCCCAATGCATCAGACAAAGGGACCAGTGCTGCAAAACTGGCTGAAGAAAAAGACAAAGCGTGGCCATTGAAAGATTTGGTCCTTCTCCTAAAAAGTGTTATGTGACTATGGGAAATTTTCGTGGGGAGGTACCACGATAGGATTTTCAGAAGAATACCTTGATTTGTATCTAACAAAGAGATTATAGCAGTGCAAGAGTGAAACATTCCAAGTGGTGACATTTCATTCACTTACTGGCATATCAGCAACCTGGAGTAAAAATAGAGAAGAGCAAGTATGTTTGACCAGGCTCCAGACATCACTGTCATTTAAATATTGTGGAATATTTAAATATAGGGAATGTTTAAATATAGGGAATGTTTACTCTTGAAAAATAGACCAAGGGGAAAGCAGGCCCTTTTAAGGAGAAAATAAAAACAATAAGATGAATATCCAAGGAGACATATTCCAGCTCAATATGATGGAGTAATTATTATATGGAGAGATAGTCAACAATGTGATGTAACAGTCCGTTCTCTGTCCCTGAAGATGTTAAAGGAGACATTACACATTTTTACTGCTTGGATATTATAGAGCTGATGCTAGTACTGAAAGGAACTTCTGGGCAAGGTATGCTACTGCAAAATTGAATGCCAAGATCCTTCTTTTGCTTTATAAAGCTGAATTTCAAACAACCTATTGCTAGAGATGAAATAGCATAATTTGTTTCTGTGGATAATTCTGATGGAATTGTTATCATCTACAAAGTGAGGGCTTACTTACCTTCAGAAACTTGCATGGATTTTTTGACACAGAAGTCATGACTGACTCAATTCAGCTGGGTTCCCTCTTGTAAGTGGTAACTGACCACACCACAGCATAAACTGTGTAGAAAGAGATTCCATAAAAAAAAAAATGCCACTCTTTCTGTTTCTCTTCTACCAGTGATTATGCAATACCAAGTTTGATGATAATTTTATTATTAGTTGTAAAAATAAAATGAAATATTATCTAGAAATTCAAATGCTAAGTAAATGTTTTCTCTCTCTGCTTTGGTTCAGTTTTCATAATCTGTTTCACTTGGCCCATCACAGACTCACAGACTTCAGTGTTCCCTTCCTTCTATCTTCCATTTTTCTGCTATGCCCCACTCCTCCTTCCTCCATATAACTGCTAGAGTGATCTTTCTTACATGTACATCTCCCGTGCCTCCCCATGCTTAAGACATGCATGCATAGTAAACTTCTTCTCATTGATACACTATAAAGCTTATATAGTTTTACCTTAATGTAAATTTTATATTATTATTTAAATCTCATGTACTTGATCACTCTCACATATATCCTTTTTTATTTACTTATTACAATGTATTCAAGTTACCATGAACTCCTTCTCATTTATTTTCCCAACAAAGCTGTCGAAGCAGTGATTATTATATATCAAATATGAAGATTATACATATCATATAATATGCCTGTATAAATATCTATATAATTAGTAGTAATATTTCAGTATAGTAGTAATATGTCTACATATAGATGTATTTTATTCATCATATAGACATATATGTATATATTATTATTAGTTTAAGTTATAGTTAAAACAATAGCTGCCATTTGAGGATCTGATTTTAACCAAGCACTCTAATAGGTAATCTACATATGTGACTTGCAATTGTTTTTCTTTATTCATTCATTTATTCAACGTATATTTGTTACAGGATACACTTAGGCATTAATCCAGGAATTTGGAATAGTGCAATGAACAGAACAGATAATGTCCTTGTTTCAAGGAGCTTATATTCCAGCTAGTCACAATATTAAATTTTACAGAAATAATTATTATTCAATATTAATTACTGCTCCTTTCTACTTTTCTTCTTATTTTAAGTCCTACATAAATATAATTTGCCCTAGGAAGTAAAGTATAAATAAACATATTTTCACCATATGTGCCCCCAAATGAAAATTCAATGCTTAAATAAGAAGCACATCTTAATATGTCTATTAAGAAATAGTACAGCTGCAAGAACACAAATGGGTTTCTAACCTTGTTTTGATTCAGTAGCCCACATTGTCAAGGAGATATGCCAATTGGACTATATCTTTGAAGCTTTGCCTCCACCATCTGTATTCATTTTAATGTCATGCCATCATTGTCTCTTCAAGTGAAGACCATCTTATTCTTAATATAGTCAGGTAGCAAAGAGTGCTTTTCACTCTGGAAATGCAAGAAGTGCAAGATGGGGGACTTTCTGGGTTGAGGAACAAAGTCCAAGGGAAACCCCTGGTGAGATTGTCAAAGGCAAAATATAAGGAGACGTGAGAAAGTGCTACATGTTATCCAAAAGGATGACAAGTGACTGGCAAGGTCAGGCTATTTGCAGAGATAGCATTTGAGCCCAGTTCGATTGAAACTTGAAAGCTTAGATAAGTCAAAGGGCTGTGAGAGTGAGAAATTAAAAAAAGAGTCAAATTTTTCCTTATGGGAAACTTGGTAAGAAAAAAGAATCACTTATGTTAACGGAATTATGCAAGTGGAAAGAGAATTATAGAATGAATCTTAGTTTATACTCCCTAGAATACATTAAAAACACAAGAAATTATGGAAGTCAATGGAAAGATTAATTGTGAAGGTATGCAAGGGTTGGGAGTGTATTTCCAAAATATCCAAAGGGAGTATAACCAGTTAATGTTAATAATTGCTTTTTAAAAATCTCACCAGGCAGTGCCTGTCAAACTGTGATCTTTGAACAATTTCAATCAGAATCACTTGGTAAACTTCTTTTTTTAAAAGGTGGAGTCTCACTCCATTGCTCAGGCTGGAGTTCAGTGGCATGATCTCAGCTCACTGCAACCTCTGCCTCTCTGGTTCTAGCAATTCAATTCTCCTGACTCAACATCCCAAGTAGCTGGAACTACAGGTGCACACCCCCATGCCTGACTAATTTTTTGTGTTTTAGTAGAGATGGGCTTTCACTGTGCTGCCCAGGCTGGTCTTGAACTCCTGACCTCAGGCAATCCACCCACCTTGTCCTCCCAAAAAGCACCGTGCCTGGGCTTGAAAAACTTTTAAAACAAAAATGCAGCTCCCCTAGCTATTTCCCTTGCCACATATGCCAGGGGCAGGGCTTTTTTAGCAAGTTTCCAGGGGTGAGGAATAGACCTTCTTCCTTTAATCAAGAGAGGCATTTTTTCCAGAATCTCATTTGTGTCTTCACAGTCTAGTTATGCTTATTCTCCTCCTCAGCTGCACATGTGCTTCTTGCTGTGTTTCCACTGTGGACTCCACACTCCAGCCACACTGACATGCAGGTTCACACCAGGCTCTACATCTTCCACTTTCCACGATGTCACAGGTTTCTTCTTTGCCTGCAATATTATGCAAACTCTCTCTTTTCCTTTTACCTGACAAATGTCCATCTTTCTTTCATAACTCAACCTAGAGTGACTTTCTGTGGGAAGTGTGTGACGAGTATCCCAGGTGCTCTGTCAGGCAGCTTTGTCATGTGCTTCCATAGCTTTCAAACACAAGGTGATCTGTAGGTGACTGCAACTATACTTTTCATCCTAAGCTGCACTAATCCGTTTACATGTTTTATTTTGTTTTAATTTATTTTGGAATTCCTGTGAAGGGTAGGCTTGCGCTCAGGCAAAATGCTAGTCAGTAACCTCATTTAGTGTCTAGTGAGGAAGACTAAGAGTAAACATTTGCAATAAAGTGAAATGATGGATATAATAGGAGAAAAGCCGACAGCATATGACAATGCCACAGTATCCCAGATAAATCTAACAGACTTGTCTGCTACACAGCTCAAAACTTACATGACTGCAGCCCTCCAGGTGCTATTGGTTGCTTGTCTTCAAATTTTTGCATACAGTCTGAATTGAGCATTCTTCCATAATCTCAATAAATTCCTGCAGCCATTGCTAGAGTAGTCTTTTCTCCAATTGAAGAAATTTTGGCATCCATTTGTTTTGTACTTAGCATTGCCTATGTGTTTTGAGTAAAAATGGGCAAAAACACACAAAAACACAAAAGCCACATCGACCTTGGCCTCATGTTAATTATGTGCATTAATCATGATAATATCTGCTGAAATACATAGATTATTTAACTTCTGTCAGCCCTTTGTGTGGATTATATCAACTAAACCTCCCTTCATTCTTATAGAGTAGATGTGATTTTAATCTCCATTTTGGCTGGGCGCGGTGGCTCAGGCCTGTAATCCCAGCACCGTGGAAGGCCGAGGCGGGCAGATCATGATGTCAAGAGATGGAGACCGTCCTGGCAAAGATAGTGAAATCCCGTCTCTACTAAAAATACAAAAATTAGCTGGGCTCGGTGGTGGGCACCTCTAACCCTAGCTACTTGGGAGGCTGAGGCAGGAGAATCGCTTGAACCAGGGAGGCAGAAGTTGTAGTGAGCCGAGATTGACACTATACTCCAGCCTAGTGACAGAATGAGACTCCGTCTCAAAAAAAAAGAAAAAATCCATTTCACAGATGAGGTCCAATAAATAGACCCATTTATATATAGTTACATGGTAATGTGAGTATAAAAATGTCAAGCTCATAGAATCAGAGGATAGAATGGTGGTTTCTGGGGACTCTGGGGGATGGAGGTGGTGATGGCAAAATGTTAGTCAAGGACACAACATTTTCGACAGGATGAATACATTCTGGAGATCTACTGTACAGTATGGTGACTATAGTTAATAATTTATTGTATATTTGAAAATTGCTAAGACAGTAGATCTTAAGTGTTCTTACCACACTAAAAGAAAACCATAAGTATGTAAGCTGATGGAGATGTTAGCTTGATGTAATCATTTTACAATGTATACAGATGTTAAACCGTCACATTTTATAACATAAATGTATACACTTCTTATTTCTCAATTATATTTTAATAAATCTGAAATCCCTTGATTTCAAACCTATGAAATTTGACTCCAGAACACACACTTATATCCACTAAACTGTCTTTCTTGCAGTTGGATTCCACTTTAGCATCCACTGTGCTTTAGATTGAAGTTTTATTCTAACACTGTCATTTCTGCAGAGAGACAACAGAGCAGAGGGTCTAGGATCAAGATGATTGGTTTTAAATGTCAGACTCAGTACTTATGAGCTAGGCAGACTTGAGTACATAAGCCAAGATTTCTGTGCTTTAGTTATTGGCAAAATGGGAATCATGATAGCACACGACTTATAAAGTTGCCTGTATTAAATAAAGTACTACAAAATTACTGCAACAGAGCTTAGCAAATAGTAAGCACTCAATTTTAGTTACCGTCACTACTATTCCTGTCATTGCTATTATTACTACTACTATTTATAGAGCTACTATTACTTCCACCATAGTTGGCTAGTGAGCACTAAATAGATCAATTAGGATCAGTTTTCCCACCTCATAATGGGCATTTAAAACTTCATTGCTCTCCCTGCACAATTTATTTGAGAATAAAAATTAAAAGGAGAGAGATCCAAGATGGCCGATTAGCAGCAGCTCAGGATTGTAGCTCCCACTGAAAGCACAGAGAGTGAGTGGACGCCACATTTTCAGACGAATTTTCATTGCCCACGGACCAAGAGATTCTTGGCGGAGGAGCCCCACGGGTCGCCAGCGCGACCCTTTTGGAGGGCGCGGCCGTTTTGCAGGCGCCCCCAACGCGGCGGTTCTCAGTCCGGAGTATACGGGACTGAGTGCCCTTTTGGTTGGCGTTTGGAGCTCCGGGAAAGCAGAGTCTCCCATTCAGCTGATTAAAAAGCGGACTGAAGTGGGGAACCAGACCGGGAGATTCCCGGGCAGAAAAGCGCCACGAATCTTAACGCCGCTGTTTCAGCCGGCGTAGTGGGTCGCCGCAGGGGAAGCTGGTCCCCCCCAACAACAATAACAAAAAAAACAGCAGTTGGAACTGCTGAGGATTGAGCGTTTCACACCAAGTACAGCTGAACCCGGGAAGGTCCAGCTCTGTGGGGGAGGGGCATCTGCCGAAGGAAAATTAAGAAATAGAAAAAACTTTATAACCAACAAGCTGGACGTCCACTCAGAGACCTAATCTGAAAGTCAGCAATTACACAGACGACAGGTGGATAAATCCACAAAGATGGGAAGAAACCAGCGCAAAAAGGCTGAAAACACCCGAAATCAGAATGCCTCTCCTCCTACAGAGGATTGCAGTGCCTCATCACCAATTGAACAAGGCCTGATAGAAAATGAATGTGAGGAATCAACAGAATCAGGCTTCAGAAGGTGGATAATGAGAAACTTCTGTGAGCTAAAAGAACATGTTCTAGCCCAATGCAAGGAAACTAAGAACCTTGAAAAAAGGTTTCACGAAATGTTCATGTAGAATGGACAATTTAAAGAGGAATATAAGTGAATTAATGGAGCTGAAAAACACAATACGAGAACTTCGAGAAGTATGCACAAGTTTTAACAGTCGAATTGATCAAGCAGAAGAAAGGATTTCAGAGGTCGAAGACCAACTTAACGAAATAAAACGAGAAGACAAGATTAGAGAAAAAAGGGTAAAAAGGAATGAGCAAAGTCTCCAAGAAATATGGGACTATGTGAAAAGACCTAATCTACGTTTGATAGGTGTACCTGAATGTGACGAAGAGAATGAATCCAAGCTGGAAAATATTTTTCAGGATATTATCCAGGAAAACTTTCCTAACCTATAGCAAGGCAGACTAATATTCAAGTCCAGGAAATCCAGAGAACACCACAAAGATATTCCTCAAAAAGAGCAACCCCAAGGCACATAATCATTAGATTCATCAGGGTTGAAACGAAGGAGAAAATACTACGGGCAGCCAGAGAGAAGGTCAGGTTACCCACAAGGGGAAGCCTATCAGACTCACAGCTGATCTCTCAGCAGAAACCCTACTAGCCAGAAGAGAGTGGGGGCCAATATTCAACATCCTTAAAGAAAAGAACTTTCAACCCAGAATTTCATATCCAGCCAAACTAAGTTTCATAAGTGAAGGAAAAATAAAATTTTTTGCAAACAAGCAAGTACTCAGAGATTTCATTACCACCAGGCCTGCTTTACAAGAGCTTCTGAAGGAGGCACTATGTATAGAGGGGAACAACCAGTATCAGCCACTTCAAAGGGCCCATCAGTAAGCTGCATCCAGATCCATCTTACATGCAAGGATATACAGAGACTCAAAACAAAGGGATGGAGGAAGATTTGCCAACCAAATGGAGAGCAAAAAAAGAAAAAAGCAGTAGTTGCAATTCTCATCTCTGATAAAATAGACTTTAAAGTAATAGAAACTGAAAGAGATAAGAAGGACATTGTATAACGGTAGAGGGATCAATGTAACGGGAAGAGCTAACGACCCTAAGTCTATGCGCACCCAATATAGGAGCACCCAGATACACAGGGCAACTTCTTGGTGACTTACAAAGAGACTTGGACTCCCACACAATAATAGTGGGAGACTTTAATATTACATTGTCAATATTGGACAAATTAATGAGACAGAAGGTTAAGAAGGATACCCGGGACTTGAACTTAAACCTCAAACAAGTAAACTTCATAAACATTTACAGAACTCTCTACTCCAAATCCACAAAACATACATTTTTTTTTCAGTAATGCATCACATTTATTCTAAATGTGACCACATGGTTGGGAGTAAATCACTCCCTAGCAATTGCATAGCATTTCATAGGTTTAAATGAAATATTGGTTGGCTGTTTGTTATTTTCCTCCCTTATTCCTTCCTGTCTCCATTGTATAACACAATTATTAGTATAAAAAAAGCTTTTAATATCCATTTGTAGACTGCATTCTAGCCTGGGCAATAGAGCAAGATTCCCGTTCTCTCTTCCTTTTTTTTCTTCTTCTTTTTCTCTTTATTTCATTCTTTTTTTCTTCCTTCTTTCTCTTTTTCTCTTTAAAAATAAAAATAAAAAAAATAAAAAAAGTAAAAAAAAGAGAATAAAAATTAAAAGTGAGTATAACATTATTTCAAGTTCTCTGACTCTAAACAAAGACTTATAAATAAATCCCTTCAATTTTTGCTTTTATTAATTTCTTGTTTTGGACGACTCTGAATGATATAGGATAGGACTGGAATAACATCCCAAACTCAGGAGGAAAAAAAATTTTCAAACAATCTCACATCTCCATGACATCAGGCTACCTTAAAAAGGGTACATAAAATAAAAATAAAAGAACAAGAATAATGTCAAATATTCTTAATGATCAGCATGTGAAATATGATGGAGCTGCCTGATCTGTACTTGTTTATCAAAATATACACTGGACCCTGGACCCTAAATATGCATTGAGTTCAATCAGAAAGAGGATGTTACTTTTGTTCATTAATGCAATACCTCCATTACAGGTACTTTCACCTGCATGCACTGGTTGTTTTGTTTTTTAACCTGTATTCTCTATAATATTATGAGGTATGATGCATTATCCCTTCACATCTTTAGCTGACAAATTTTCAGCTCTGAGAAATGAAACAAGTTGTATATAGAATATTAATAAATTACAGAGTTCAATGATTCCAGAGTTCAGGCACTTTCCACTAGGATATGTCACATCCTAAATATACTATAAAACAACTAACAAACAAGTTAATTCACCAGCCCAAGAAAATAATGAGTGTTTTAGAAAATGGCATAATTAATGGCTAAATTAATGGATAAATGGTACAGAATGACGGGCATAAAGAAGATGCTGGAGATCTGTATATGTATTACATAGATATATAATAAACATCCTCAAATCATTCCAGGTTCTAGAGCCTGAAAAGGCGTGGCATTAATTTGAGTGTTCTTACCCCACAGTGAAGTCCCATCTCTCTGTGTCTTAGTTTCATAATCACATTTTTTTTTCCTTTCAATCATTACAAGACTGCAAATGCTCAATATGGCAAATTTTGGAAAACTTTGAGATGTGAAGCAAACATACAGATTTTCAACAAAATCATAACCGCTGTTACATTTTCAACATTTATGAGGTCTTTTTATTTGCTCCATTTATTTCTTATATTTGCATATTTCTATATTCTATTCTTTGTTGATCTAGATATTCCTACATATGGTCTGTTTATGTCTCCAGTTTAGTGTGTGGTAATTGTATTAAACTTTTCATTGATAAGATTTCAATAAATGCAAAACTTTCTAGCTTGAATATTGATAGTGATTTAATTCACTATTATCCTTTTATTGTTTCCAAATTATAAATAAAATGTATTATAATTTAAGTTGTCATAAAAATACTTTTATTACTCAAAGTTTTTCTGTGTCAGTTTTATTACAATAGAATATATTCCTGATAATTGAATATTAGAAAAGGCAACTGGACATATTTAATATCTGAATGTATATTACTAAATTGCTTTCTGTAAATGCAGTTGTCATAGTTGGGAGCCTTTAAAAGAAGGGACATTTCAGAGGGAAAGGCAATATGGGAAAGGCATGGAAAAGATACAGATTAAGAAATTTGACAGTAAATGTAGGATTAAAGTATGGGGAGACTAGAAAAAAACTTAGAAAATGTCCATCAACATTTGTTTTAAATTCATAGCCATAATCCAGAAAATGTAAAGTGTGCAAAGTTCTTAAATTGGAGATATAATTTTTTTAAGAAAAGTGAATGAAGGGATTGCCAACACTGTGTTCAACTACAACAGAGAAGAGATCCCTGACAGCCCATGTTTGGCATTCTGTGTTTATTGAGGTATAGGGTCATGGGATTTCCTGCCCTTCAACCATTCAACACAAAGGTTACCTGTATGTTTTACTTAGACGCATTTGAAACAGGGCTGAAATTAATGAAATATTGGCTCATCTCACGCAAGATATGTACACAAATAACTCCAATAATGTTCAGGCTGGTTTTGGCAGCTATAATTGAACCTAGATGCAATCATCAAGACACTGATTGCTTTATTATCCCAAATGTCCCCAATAAATATAAAAATGATGGCCTTTTCTTTAATTATTTTTTAATTTCCAAAACTGAAAAACACAAAACAAAAAATTTAACAACATAGTGCCAATTATACAACATTTTTATTTTGGGGGAGGTGGGAGGGGAGGCACTAAACTGTCTTTCTTTCATTGTGATTTCAATATTGCCCTGAAGGTTTTTTTTCTTTTACCTATTTCTTAAATTTTTATTTATGGAACTCAATTTACCAAAAATAATTATGGATGACAGTCATAGATCAAGTTATTTGATTAATAAGTATGACCCTTAGGAAAATCACCTCAATTGTTTAAGGATTACAAGTGGTTGGGCAAACAGAGTTAAATGGAATTATCTGTGAACACATTTAACAAGTGATTACCGAGATGAAAATTAGAGAATATAAAATTAATTGTATTCTTTGCTTTTTGAGAAACTCACATTTTAATGATAATTACAGGTAAGAATCACACATTCTGTGGTTTTTAAGACTAGTAGGGAAAAGACCTGTGTCTTGCTTTTTTTTCTTTTAGGCTATGCAGCTATGATGATAGAATGTATAGGGTTTTGAAAAACCCCAGAAAAGGCACATCTAGCACAGCCTAGGGAGTTAAAAAAATCTATTTCAGAGAATAGGCCATTACTTAGCTGAATTACCCAGGAAATGCTGACAAACCAGGATCCAGCAGGATAAAGCATCACTTGCAAAGTCATGGAAGTGTTAAGAAGTTGGAGAGTTGCATAATTTAGAGTATCTGAAATTTGAGTTTGAGGTGATATTCATGAACTAGGCAAGAGGCCAAATCACACATGAATGTTTAAATTTGGACTCTGTTGTTAAAACAGCATTGTTGGCAGATTTTACACAAGTAACAGTCACATGAAAAGTTTAGAAAGATCTTCCTGGTGGAGACACGGAAATTAAATTTGGAGAGTTTAGGAAATGAGAATGTCACCAGGTTAATTCATTATTAGACTAGTATAATAGTTCAACTGATATTTAATGAGGCCCTTTTCCATGAGAATAAATGGAAGAACAGAGAATAGAAAATATATAAAAGATATTTATTGTCAAGGATATTGTACAGGAGTTTGTTTCAAAAAACTCAATTTTTTTTTCTTTTGGTTCCACAGATGTACAATTGGGCATCTTTTAAAACAGGGACTGTTAAAATGAGAACGAATGAAAACTAAATTAACTTCAACTTAGAATTTCTTTTTCAGCTCCAATTTTCCTACCTTTGCTGTGAAATTAGGTATTGAAATCCACTCAAGTTTCTAATTTTCAGCTTCCTTGCACCTACACAGCCTCACAGCTGTGAATTTGCTAATATAATGGATTCCCAGTTATATCTAACAAGGGGCTCACTAAACAAACATTCTTGCATGGTGTATTTTTATATTAATAAAACTTAGATCAAAATATGGATATGAGTAAACTTAGAGGTCTATATTTTCACAGAATGATTCTTAAAACGATTCTAATTAAACATCTACCCTTGACCAGGTTGTGACAATTAGATCTAATTTATTTCATGTGATGTTAGGGATGGCTAGTTTAAATGCTTGGCACTACAATGCTGTAGCATTGTTGTAGTTCTTAGATATTACCTAGTCTAAAAATTAGTTTTATTTAAATGAGGAAGTGATTTAAAAAAACAAACAACAAAACAGATACTTCTAATTTATAATCCTGGGATTAGTTCCCTTGATGAGTCCAAATTAGAACATTCTGCTCTTAAAGCCTGAATTGTTGTTCACTTCAATCATGAAACCCAAACAAACATATTAAAATATAATGCATAATCCTAACATGTCTATAGTATTGGAATATCTGGTGTTTGGAGCCAGGGAATTTGTATTACAGTAAAAAGTAAACCAGGCGTATTAGTCAATTTTCACACTGCTGTGAAGACATACCCGAGACTGCATAATAAACAAAAGAGGTTTAATTGACTCAAAGATCGGCATGGCTGAGGAGCCCTCAGAAAACTTACAATCATGGCAAAAAGGGAAGCAGGTGCGTCTTAGACGGTGGCAGTGAAATGGGAAAAGTTCCCTTGTCCCTCTCGCAGGGCATGAGACAGGGGGGAGTGGCTCGCTTCTTCAGTGCCCTGCTGATCACTCCTCTAGGGGAGCATACAGACAGGCAGGTTGTGGGGCTCATCCCCACGGCAGTGTCTAGGGGTGAGCGTTTACAGCTCCTGAAGCCCCAGTGGGCGTGTGCTACTGTGGGCTTTTTTAGTTTTGCCGTCTACAGGTGGCTTGTGTTAATCAGCTCAATTAGACCATCTACCTTGTTGCCAAGACAGAGGCTTTCTGTATCGTGGGTTCTTGCCTTGGTGTACCAGAAGGATCAGATTACTCCTGGGCTTGGAGAATGAGTGCAAGGTTTTACTGAGTGGAGGTGGCTCTCATAAGATGGAAGAAGCCCGAAGAGGATGGAGTGGGAAGGTTTTCCCTTGGAGTCGGTCCCCTCAGCAGCCTGGGCTTCCCTCTGACTGTCCCAGCCAAACTCCGCATCTTTTTGCCTGTTGGTGGCCTGCTGGCATGCCAGTACCTGTCGGTGCGTGCTTCTTGACCCCCAGCCGCTTGCGTGTTCCTCTGCTGATCTGCTCCTCTGGTTATGCAGCTTCCTGTGTGTCTGCCCGCTAGGGTCTCCGGTTTGTACAGGCACAGGTTGGGGGCGTGGCAGGCCAGGGTGGTCTTGGGAAATGCGACATTTGAACAGGGAAACAAAGATGCCTGTTTTCACCTAGGTCCTTGGGTACAGGCCCAGGGGTGGAGCCCCAGCCCGGGACCATGCCCTCCTCTACTCAGCACTTCCCTTCCATATCAGCAGGTGAGAGAGAGCATGTATGGGCACAGGAAAAACTACCACTTATAAAATCATCATATCTCCTGAGAATTCATTCTTTATCACGAGAGTGGCATGGGGGAACTTCCACCATAATCCCATCATTTCTCACCAGGTCTCTCCCTAAACACATTCAAGATGAGATTTGGGTGGAGACACAAAGCCTAACCATATCATTCTGCTTCTGGCCCCTCCCAAATCTCATGTCCTCACATTTCACAAAGCCTAACCGTATAACCAGGTAATAATTTTGATGTATGTCCAAGTTTGACAGTGACTAGTCTAAGACTGCAACAATCTCTATCCCTCTACATTTATTTGAATACATGATTTCAATGAAAATATTTTTACCAAGGACAAATGTTTGAAAATCCAGTGGCTGCCTTGGTAGATCTGTTCTCACTACCCAGAAACTGTTGAAAAGGATAAGAGAGAGGAAGACTTAGACATGTGGTTAAGTGTGGATACCTGGGCTAGAGGTAGACAGACAGACCATAATATATTCCTCTCTGTATCCCTAGTGCTTTGCCCAAAGTCTGAGGCATGGCGGGTGTCCAGCAAAATGAATGGAAAAATTAAGGGGTTTGGAAATCAGAGACTTTCCTCTCAGTAGGGAAGTAGAGAAGGTGTAAGTTTTGGCTTCTAAAGTGAAGTCTTGAATGTTCTAGTAATGAACTCTCCAGTCGTCTCTTAATGGGAATAGAAAGCAATTCCTTCACAGACATTCTGTAAGGGATTGTATATTGAAAAGTGAAGTAATGATTTTGTCTTTGATAAAATTAAATAGGTGGGTTTCCTTCTTTTGTTTCTTCCGTGTTCAGGGTTCCAGCTTACCTCTAGATGGTGCTGCTGATTCATGGTTAAGCAGCCGCAAACTTGCAACTCCTAGGCTGAGTGCAGAGCTCCAACCTGAGGCACCATCTCTACACTTATCGCTGACTCTTGCCAATTTGCAGGAAGGTATATTTTAAAATGCATTCACTGGGCAATTCGGATCACCTTTCCTTCCTACTCTCCTCTTATTATCTTTGTTTTCAAATTAAGGAACATGCTTTAAAGTAGTCTTAGTAACATTTCTAATTATGTTTATGTTCTTTTTTATTTGTGATGTGTACAGTGGAAGGATAGAAATAACTGACCCATGGTTGGGGGAAAAAACCTGTTTCTAAATGGAAAATGTCATGGTAGACGCTATCTCTCTATATATAGAACTCCATCCTTAGATACTCTATAGGTAAATTTGCTCAAGAGGTTTAATCTTTGGGAGTCCAATTTTTCCATCCTTCAAAGAAACAGCTTCAAAACACTAGAAATATAGCATTATTGAAATAGAAACATTCAGGACTGAAAAAGATGTGCCATCTGCACAGCTGCTCTGTTCTTTTTTTCCCAGGACAGACACCAATATTTTTTCATGGTACTTTCTCCCAATTAGCAAAATCTGGGATCAAAATTCATTTCCAATGTAGAAATGAAGGTGGGTGAGTGTCTGTATATACTTTAAACCATGTATTAACCCTCTCTAGTGTAATTCCATTGTTTTATGTTAGTTATGTGGGACCTAAAGAAGGTAGGTGACCTGCCCATATTCCCATGAAATAAGTTGTAGAGCTAAAAATGGACTCTAGATACACTGACACACTATGCTGATTAGGTCTATTTTATTTCTACAATTTCAAGCTAGAGTCCTAGTACCATTAACACACAGTCTAGGAAATAGACAATGATTAATTCATTAGTCAATAAACTTATTTAGTAGTACTATGAGCTCAAAACTTAGCTAAATAAATCGTGCTAAAGAGATCAAAGGAAATGTCTCCTGCCCCCGGAAGCTATCATTATTGCAGAGAAGAATATTTATAAAGTATTTTTATATGCAATAGCTGTATCTCACATATTGCTATGTGAAACATGTGACATGAAAGAACGTGTGCCAGATGCCGGGAGTGAGGGCATGTGATGTGATAAACGTATACACAAGGAGCATAATCAATGCTGTGCTGGATGACAAAAGCATGGCTCAGGCTCAGTTCACTGAAAATGAAAGACATATTCAAGATCTTTTTTTTTTCCCCAAGAATGAGCAGGAAGTTACCAAAAGTACCGGAGGTAAATGAGTGCATTTATTTAGGTTGTAAAAATATGAAAACAACACTGATAATAGCACATTTGAAGTTGGTATTCCCATATGGTAAGTGTCATTTAATTTCCATACCGTTGCCACTATGCCTACCTGTATGTGACAGCCACTTCCAATTTTACAGATTTGAAAATTGAGACTCAGAGATGTAAGGAGGTTTGCTTGAAGTCAGGCAACCAACTGCATACGTAGTTTCAAAGCTCATGCCTTTACCTTCTGCATTAGACAGTCTGGCTTATTTTGAGACGGAGTCTCGCTCTGTCACCCAGGCTGGAGTGCAGTGATAAGACCTTGACTCACTGTAACCTCCGCCTCCCAAGTTCAAGCGATTCTCCTGCCTCAACCTTCCAAGTAGCTGGCATTACTAGGCCTGTGTGTGTATATATATATATATATTTTTTTTTTTTTTTTTTTTTTTAGTAGAGTCGGGTTTTGCGTTGTTGGTTAGGCTGGTCTCAAACTCCTGACCTTAGGTGATCCACCCCTCTCAGCCTCCCAAAATGCTGGGATTACAGGCGCGAGCCACCGCACCTGGCCTAGACCGTCTTTCTGATTGCTTTTGATTAGAATAAAATTAGAAATTAGAAAGTAATCAAATGCCTGTAGCAGTTCATAACCAAAGTTATATTTTAGTTTCAAAAACAAGACCTGGGATGTTTTCCTAAATCTCAGAGGAGGAATCATTCATGGAGGATTGTGGGAGGACATGTTCCTCTGTCTTAATCAGATAGTTTACCTGGACAACTAAAAGCACACCTGTGCCTGAGCAATAGTATTTCCAGAGTTTTTAACTCCAAAGAGCACCATGATCAAATAATTTGGTGCAGAACCTTATGTTTTAGGTAAGTTATCATACATCTCTCTCTCTCTGTTATTTACTAAATTGAAGGAAAAAAAGATACAGTATATTGACATATGAATTAGCACTTTAAAAATTGTACATGCTAAAGCATATAAATAAGCAAGAAACAGCTCAGCCTGAACATCTTTAGACCAACAGGATGTCACAGCAATCAGTGCCTGGAGACCCAGCCACTCCATCTGTGTCATGCCCTGTGGGTGTTGGTAACATCACTGATTATTCATTCACAGACCTGTTCATCCCACCATCACTATACACTGGGAAGAATTGCTCATTGTTCTCCACTGATTAGAATGCTGTGATTTATAAACGGATGATGTAAAGGAAAAATAGACCAGGGCCATTACTTGCAGGTGGATTTTTCTAGTTCCTAGATTCTGGGGTAATCAATCTTGTATAGAATGTCTCCTGCCCACTTGCTATTGTGATTTTTTAACCAACATTCTTTACTGGAAACTGCACCAAACTCCGGTATGTCCAATTCTAAAAGGCAGCTTAAATGTTATTTTTTATGACAGTATAAGCTCTAATTCACTCTAGTGCCGTCCTTTGTGTGAAAACTATAACATGTGAATCAAAGACTCTAAATGGACAGACTAAAGGGGCTAAGTAGCAAGTGTGGGTATTAATATATCAAGATTGTCACTGCTAAATTACTCACACTGCCTCACGTCCATTAATTGCAGTTGGGCAAAAATTTAGACAGCATAAGTACTATTAAATTAGAGTGTATTTCTATGAACTGGTTTTCAGAGTTGAACCTGTCTTTAAATATTACCTTATATAATCACCTCCACTTGACAGGAAAAGAAGACAGAGAAAGGAGAAATCACACAGTTTGAGAGATGGAAAAAAAAGTGTGCTTTCTGAATATCCATCCTGAGTTTGAGCCAAATAATGCTTACATGCTTCTTAGAGGTGGGAAACCTTGCTTTGTGATTTCCTGGTATTTCTTGTGTGTCTCATGTAGCACACAACCCACTGCCCTGCAAAAAGTATTCATATATAATAGTCATAACAACAATCATAGCATTTATATAGTGTGAAAGAATTAGGGAGGTGGGGATTAATTAAAGTCTAAAGAGAAGTGGGAATGCAGGAGAAAGAGAAAGTTGCATTTATAGTTATAGGTTCTGTATGCCTACTTATTTCAGTTGGTGTGGGACTGTATTAGCCTATCTGGAAAACCTTTCTAAGATTTGGCAGATAAGGTCTTCTCAGATATACATAAAAATATATATCTTTTAAAAAATCAATAATGGGAAAGATAAATGATTTTTTTTTTCTTTTTTTTGAGATGGTGTCTCACTCCATCTCACCCAGGCTGGAATGCAGTGGCGCAATCTCCACTCAGTGCAACCTCTGCCTCCCAGGTTCAAGTAATTTTCTTGTCTCAGCCTCCTGAGTAGCTGGAATTACAGGCATGTGGTGTCACACCCAGCTAATTTTTGTATTTTTAGTAGAGATGAGGTTTTACCATGTTGGCCAGGCTGCTCTCAAACTCCTGATCTTGTGATCCACCCACCTTGGCCTCCCAAAGTGTTAGGATTACAGGTGTGAGCCACCTCACCCTGCTGATAAATGATTTTTAATTAGAAAGTAATATGTAAAGTTCAGTGAGAAAAACCAATGTAAGTTCAGCAAAATGTGAGGCTGTTTTATAAGATTATATATATATAATATATATATATTTAAAATATATATAATCATATATAATTATATAATCTTATATAATCTTATAATCTTATCTCTCTAGATATACAAAATATATATTATATCTCTCTCTATATATATAATACATATTTTATATATATAAGGAGAGCGATAGAGAGATATAGATATACCTATCCAGATAGATAGATAGATAGATAGATAATTTTTTTGAGGCAGAGTTTTGCTCTGTAGTCCAGGCTAGAGTGCAGTGGCATGATCTCCGTTCATTGCAACCTCCACCTCCTGGGTTCAAGCCATTCCCCTGCCTCAGTCTCCTGAGTAGCTGGGATCACAGTCACCTGCCCCCACACCCTGGTTGCTAATTTTTTGTATTTTTAGTAGGGACAGGGTATCACCATGTTGGCCAGACTGGTCTCGAACTCCTGACCTTAAGTGATCTGCCGGCCTTGACCTCTCAAAGTGTTGGGATTACAGGGGTGAGCCCTGCCTGGCCCAAGATTATATATTTTTAATTGAGTCTATTGCTACATCAATGCTAGTGAGAAGACCAGGAACCTGGGACTGGAGAAAGACACCATGGATTGGTTTTAGAAAAGGGCAAACAAACAATAGGAGGAAGACGCCCACATCCCTAAGGCCGAACTAAAGAACACAGAGATGCAGTAGGACATCCTACTGACCAAAGAGACCACTGAACAGGAGAAGTGGAATAAAATTGAGGATTCCCTACCCTATCATCATCAAGGCCCAACCTTGATGCACCCACCTGCAAGATTGCCATGAGCCCCAGCTGGACTGGGAGCGTGGGCACTCTATACTGAAGCCCCTGGCTTGTACATCTCTTAGGGGATCCTACATTGGACTGCCAAATTCTCTGGTTAGTCCTAGAAAATTATTTGTATAATTAATGAAAATAAAACACACCATTAATACCCATTTCCTGTGTCTGTAAAACTTTGACCATTTGTTTCTGCAGCTAGCAACTTGTACTGCAAATAGAGATATGTGATACAAACCTGTATATTAACTTCCACATGTAGCTGACAATACCAACTTGTTTTCAAAGATACGTTTATATCAATTTGCTTGGCCCTTTACTCTCTGTATAATCTAAAATAAATAAATAAATAGGAGAGTAAGATACAAGCCTTTTCATAGAAATTCACTCTATGGGATCACAAGACTTCTTTGACTGGCAGAGACCCCAAGTGAGAGTCAGGAGTTGCATTCCTGATTCAACCAACTTGCTTTTGAAACGAGATAGTTGTCCTGGCCTGAAACGAGAATGCTGGAAAAATAGACTCATTATTTGGAAAAAGATTGTAAAATGAATCTGAAGGAGGAAGAGCTAAAGAGACTGAGTAAATTCCTATAGTTTCATGTAATACCTGATCATTCTAAATTCTATGAACTTGAATTAAAAAGCAGTAGAATATCAAATTTCTACTAGAACATGGTCCATTATAAACTTGATTTAATATTTAAAATGTTCTATTTATTTATTTTTGAGCAAAACAGTAAAATAGCAAGAGGAGTAAGTAGCTGTAGGGAAAGCAAGTCTTCTCTTAAATATTAAAAGAAAAAAAAGAATATGCCAAGCATGAGGCCATCTTTCAGCTCACGTACCTATATCCTAATCACCTATGTTCATCGTAATGAGTGCAGTCCAGCAAAAGCCCTGTGGATCACAACAAGATTAAATTCTACTGATTACATTGTCACTAACAAGGAAGGAGAATATCCTGATAGATATAACAATGATTTCCAATAATGTGCTCTGTGACCTTGGAAAATTCACTTAACTGTTCTGAACCTCATTTTTAATATCTGTCAAATTAAGTGATTGAAGGGGATAATCTGATTTCCCCTCAGATAATTTAAAGTCAGGATGTATTCAAGAAGGAAAAAAAAATCCTTTAGTTCAAAATGTCCATCCAGTAAGAAAGTTAAATTACTAAGTACTCAGAACAATTGGTAGCTCCCAAAAGCCTTATGCATATAAATCTGAAGGATGGCCTGACTTGGGTATCATTGGTAACACCCACAATATCATTAGAAAAGCAATAGTGGGGCCGTGTGCAGTGGCTCATGCCTGTAATGCCGGCACTTTGGGAGGCCGAGGCGGGTGGATCATGGGGTCAGGAGATGGAGACCATCCTGGCCAACATGGTGAAACTCCATCTGTACTAAAAATACAAAAAATTAGCCAGGCGTTGTGGTGCACCGCCTGTGGTCCCAGCTACTCAGGAGGCAAAGGCAGGAGAATCGCTTGAACCCAGGAGGTGGAGGCTGCAGTAAGGGGAGATGGTGCCGCTGTACTCCAGCCTAAGCAACTGAGAGAGACTCTGTCTCAAAAAAATAAAAATAAAAAAAGCAGTGGCTCAGACCAAGTAGCCAAGGTCAAACTTATTAACGACTTACTTCAGCTGGTTCTGAAAACCCATGTGCTGGCCAGAAATCCTACAGCAGGGTTCTGGGTTTATGGGAAATTTTCACTTTGGTAATATGGAAAATGCACTAAACATTAATTCTGAATTGGGGAAGCCAGGAATGGAGGGAGGAAAAGAGGAGGGGGTAACCGCAGAAGACTTCTTTGGATAAATAAGAAAGTAACCTCACTTTTATTCTGTACCATAACTGTCTCTTTTACAGATGTCAAAAAAAAAGTACCTGTTTTTAAAGAGGCAAAAATATAGAATGTGCACATAAGTCTAACTATCCCTATGATGAGGGGTATTTGCTGTAGACACAGATATACAGCTGGAAGCATGTATTGGGATTCTAAATTGCCTCCCCTTAAAGATATTTCTATCTTACAAGTGAACTTTATATATATAACATTATAAATTTTATATTCAGACCATCAAGGATAAATCTGGCTGCTAACTTAAAATCTTTCAACTAATCCAACTCTCACTTATATATGTTATTGAAATTGTGTTATTTTCTACTTCTCATAGCAGCTTGGAAATTGTACAACCTACTTTAGTATTCTTTAGTTTTTAACAAGTAAGACTGGGAATTGAGGAATAATCAGTAATGGTTATCTGCCTTTTCCTATTTAAGAACAATAATGGTGCTCACTCATCCCGAACAAGGCCTTTAATTAATCATTGTAGCTATGCAGGTTGAAGTCCCAATGTTATCATCACTGAAGCATAGCAGTAATATAAACTCCTGCTTAAGTGCTTTTGTTCTGTGAAATAAATCTTTGCATTGCAACCATTCCTAATCACTTATTAAAAGTATAACAGTTTGCTATTATCATACTTGATTGTGATGTTTTTAAGCCATTTATTTGTTTTATCTACTTGCAAGCACAAATTTAATTTGCTAGAATTTTTTAGCATATAGTGGATTTTGTGGGAGGGAGCAGGAGAGTTCTCTACAAAAATGAACTCTCACAAATACAAATAAAAATAGAAGCAAAAGCAAAGCTAACTTTACAGAATAAAAAAATTAATCTGAATACCTAAACTAATTAGTTACTCATTGGACATTTGGAATACATTTTAAAAGTGTTGGTGTTATTGGATTCAGCTATTCAACATGACCAAAAGAAACAACTGATTATATCAAGTTAACCATATTATCTGAAACAAATGGAACTTTCTATTGACTTTAAAGGAATGTTCTTCTCTAATTTGGAAGTTGCGGTAATAGCCTAATTTGCTTAAATGTTAGTTTGTATCTGTGAATAATTTAAGTAAAATTACTACTTTATACCCTCATGGTACTCACATATCACCGGGTAGACAACTTTTTAGACTTTATCTAACCAGGTGCAAGTGGTTACTTTTTAACTCAACAATCAATTGAAAAGTCTTATGAGGACTAATCATTTTTATCAATAAAGAACACAGCTGAGTACACTGGCTGATGCCATGTGCCAGTCCCACCCCTAGAGCACCCGTGGAATAATACATAATCTGCTGACACTCTTTTTTAAGCACACATTGATTAAATGCCTAAATGGGGTCTAATACAGTTTATGAGGAAACATCACTAATTGTTAAACAAATAGACCAGAACCTATGCAGCTAAATGAGTGTTGCTTTTTTGAAACAGGTGCCTGGGGAGGCTGCAGACTTATTTCAATATATTACCTCATTTAAACACTTTTCTAATGTTCTCCTTTAGTGTCATTTCAGTGACCCAACCAATTGGATCATAACATTTTAATCCAAAAGATTGGAGACTATTTTGCAAACAGAGATAGTTTGAGATAGATTCACTACTATGTTGTGAAATTAAACTACCTTATTCATTAAAATTGTGTTCACTAATCAATTGTATACTGCCTGAAAGTCTTCAAGCAGTCACTCTGAGTGACCTAATGAAGATTTGAATAAATTAATGTATGGCACTTTCACTCCTTAAAAAAATCTCACATTGGAAAGACCAACTCCAAATTTTGAAAATAAAATTGGCTAATGTATGAAAATTATTTTATTACCAAGAAAGCTTACTTCTTTCCTTCCTCATTTAAACATGCCTTGGGTATCTACTCTATGTCATGCATTGCACTAGGCAGAAGAAGAAGAAAAAGAAAACATAGGAATTGCCTGTCCTCAAGACCTCATGGTCTAACCAAGAAGAAAAACAAGTAACCAAGAAGAAAAACATGTAATCAGAAAACAAGAATACTGCCTGATTCAAGTTAGAACAGAGTGAAGCAGAGGATGTGTGGGATTAACCAGAGAAAGGAAAGGGAAGGTTTAGAAAAGGCTTCCTAGAAGAGAATCTGTGGGCCTGGAAAAATATATACTTGTAATCACAACATCCCCACTCATGTCAGGGGAGGATGTTAGGATCCAAATAAAAAAAATGAATATAGCTTTGAATGACTTCTTTCTCAAAGATTTTAACTGTGGGTTATTTAACACAGATCTCAAGAACTAGGGTTCGGTCAATGTGAAGAAAATACATGCATCCTGCACTATCAAGAAAAGATAAAGTTTATGCCTACTGTCCTAAGGAAATTGTGACAATCCCTTCCTTTTACTCTGAAAAGGTATGATAAGTGATAGCTAATTTTATATGTCAATCAGACTGGGTCACAGAACACCAGGAGGTCTTGTTGAATGTCGTTTCTGCCTGTGTCTGCAAGGGTGTTTCTACATTTGAACTGGTAGATGTAGTACGTGAGAGTGCCCTCCCAGTGTGGGAGGGCATCACCCAATCTGTTCAGGGCTCAAATAGAACAAAGCGGTGGGGAAAGGGGAAGATTCACTCTCCCTTCCTGTTTGAACTGGACCTCTATTTTCTGTCTTTGATGCTCCAGGTTCTCAGGTCTTCATAATTGAACTGGAATATACACCATTAACTCTCTGGCTCTCAGCACTGAGAACTACACAACCAGTTTTTCTGGGTCTCCAGCACCCAATGTGTAGCCTTTTATCCCTCATCCCCCTTCCACCCTTCTCCCCAAGTTCCCACAATCCATTGTATCAACCTTAAAGCCTCTGCATCCTCATAGCCTAGCTCCCACTTATTACTGATAACTTAGGATGTTTGGTTTTCCATTCTTGAGTTACTTCACTTAGAGTAATAGTCTCCAATTCTATCCAGGTTGCTGTGAAAGCCATTATTCCATTCCTCTTTATGACAGAATAGTACTCCATGGTGTGTGTGTGGGTGGGGGGGTGTGTGTGTATACCACAATTCTTTGTCCACTCCTTGGTTGATGGCCACATGGACTACTTTCATATTTTCGCAGTTGTGAATTTTGCTGCTATAAACATGCGTGTGCAAGTATCTTTTATGTATAATGACTTCTATTCCTCTTAGTAGATACCCAGTAGTGAGATTGCTAGATCAAACAGTAGTTCTACCTTTAGTTCTTTAAGGAATATCTATGCTATTTTACATAGTGGTTGCACTAGTTTATATTCCCACCAGCAGTTTAAAAGTGTCCCCTTTCCACTGCATCCCTGCCATCATTTATTATTATTTTTTTATCTTTTGATTATGGCTATTCTTGCAGGAGTAAGGTGGTATTGCATTGGGGTTTTGATGTGCATTTCCCTAATCATTAGTGATACTGAGCATTTTTTCATGTGTTTTTTGGTCATTTGTATATCTTCTTTTGAGAATTGTGTATTCATGTCCTTAGCCCATTTTTTTATGAGACCTTTTTTCTTCCTAATTTGTTTGAGTTTCTTGTAGATTCTAGATATTAGTCCTTTGTCGGATGCATAGATTGTGAAGATTTTTTCCCCACTTGTGGGTTATTATTTACTTTTCTGATTGTTTCTTTTGCTGTGCAGAATTTTTTTAGTTTAGTTAAGTCCCACCTGTTTATCACTGTTTTGTTGTATTTGCTTTTGCGTTCTTGGTCATGAAGTCTTTTCCCAAGCCAATGTCTAGAAGGGTTTTCCCAATGTTATCTTCTAGAATTTTTTCATGGTTTCATGTCCTATGTTTATGTCCTTGACCCATCTTGGGTTGATTTTTTTATAAGGTGAGAGATGAGGATCCAGTTTCATTCTTCTACATGTTGCTTGCCAATTATCCTAGCACCATTTATTGAATAGGGTGTTCTTTCCC
This sequence comes from Ateles fusciceps, assembly GCA_036589455.1. Classification (NCBI taxonomy): domain Eukaryota; kingdom Metazoa; phylum Chordata; class Mammalia; order Primates; family Atelidae; genus Ateles; species Ateles fusciceps. The sequence goes on along the minus strand of JAZHEH010001685.1, from coordinate 3,385,136 downwards.
CCACTTCATATCTTTGTTTGCTTTGTCAAATATCAGTTGACTGTAAGTATTTGACTTTATTTCTGGGTTCTCTATTTTGTTCCATGGCATAGAAGGGACATAGCTTAATGTGATAAAAGCCATCTATGACAAACCCACAGCCAACATAATACCGAATGGGAAAAAGTGGAAAGCATTTCCTTTGAGAAACTGGAATAAGACAAGGATGCCCACTGATTACTTCTATTCAACATAATACTGGGAGTCCTAGCCAGAACAATCAGTCAAGAGAAAGAAATCAATGGCATTTAAATCATTAAAGAGGAAGTCAACCTGTTACTGTTTGCTGATGATATGATTGTATACCTAGAAAACCCTAAAGACTCCTCCGTAAAGCTCCTAGAATGATAAATGAATTCAGCAAAGTTTCAGGATATAAAATTAATTTACAAAATTCAGTAGCTCTGCTATACACCAACAGTCACCAAGCTGAGAATCAAATCAAAAACTCAACCCCTTTTACAATAGCTGCAAAAATAAAATAAAATAAAATTAAATTAAATTAAATACTTAGGCATACACCTAGTCAAGGAAGTGAAAGGCTTTTGCAGAAAAAAACAACAAAACACTGCCAAAAGAAATCATAGATGACACAAACACATGGAAATATATCCCATGCTCATGGATGGGTAGAATCAACATTGTGAAGATGACCATACTGCCAAAAGCAATCTACAAGTTCATTGCAATTCCCATGAAAACACCACCATCATTCTTCACAAAACTAAAAAAGACAGTCCTAAAATTCATATGGAAACAAAAAGAGCCTGCAAAGCAAATGCAATGCTAAGCAAAAGAACAAATCTGGAGACATCACATTACCTGACTTCAAATACTATATCGCCATAGACACCAAAACATCATAGTACAGGTATGCTCTGTATGTTTATATGTATATATTGTTTACATGTTTTTATATATAGGATGCATATTCAAATGTATGTGTGTGTATATATCCTATTGCTTCTGCTTCTTGTGGGCAAATTTTTGAGCCTCAGAGCCTCAGTTACCTCATATTTTTAATGAATAGGATGGGAGAATAATAGATGAGGAGGAGAGGAGGAAATGTTGTATCTTAAAGACTGAATATGTTAATGTGTGCAGAATTTGTAGCTGCCTGGCATATATACCAATTGCCTATATCTCAGCTACCATATACTGTTAGCTACTTATAATCACATCCATGGAGAGTAGCAGTGCATATGATTTAAAAGCGTGCTCTGGAACCAGACTATGTAAATTTTAATCCTGGTTCTTCTAGGTACTGAACTTAAAAGCTATGAAGCCTTCAGCAAATTATGAAACTTCTTTGTGCCTCAGTTTTCTCAACAGTGAAATAGAGATATTAACAATAACATCTACCTCATGTAGTTATTAACAACATCTAACGTTCATACAAACAATTCTTAAAGTTTCCACAGTACAGGGAGTAGTGCCACAAATATCATCATTATCATCGTCATATTTATTTTAAGGCTAGTATGTGTTAATATTTGAGGTCATTACAAAGGCCACTGAGCCTAATGAACCTATATATTTGTACTAGCCATTGCTAATAATATTTTTTTACAATTCTCTATTTGATATCAATAACCCGTAAATTTTATGTAACTTTTAAATTAGAATTTTGCCTTTCATTCTATTGGACCCTAACTAATTATGCTGGGACTTGGCTTCCTAGTGTGAACTTGATTTTTTTTTCTATCCACCCCTTTTATATTTCACTCCAGTGCTCTTAGGAATTATTAACAATTAAGATGGCTGTTGAATATTAAAGTACCAAGAAGCACCCACTCAATTCATTAATGGTATTTCACATCTGGCAAATGCTCAAAAGTACTAAGAGAAGCAGAAACACCTATTTTTTTTTAGCATCTCTGTTCTTCCTTCACATCATTTTTTTTAAATCAAGTTTACTTATTCTTTTCTGGTGAAATTGTTAGCTATGATGTGAAACGATACCTGGCATTTGAAAAGGATGACTAAATGAAAAATTAAGTTCTCACCAGGAAGCCAAGTCCCAGAATATGTAGTGAAGGCCCAATATGTTGAAAAGCAAAGAAAACTTCTTTGCCTTATAACTTCCACTTCCAGTCAGAATTATCCTACCCTCCGCAATGCCTATTTGGAATTATTCATCTTGGTTTTCATCACAGCTGCATGCAGACTGGGTTTTTCTATTCACTTGTAAGCTATTGAATAATGGACAGATTACTTTTGCTTTATGCCTCTGTGTAATTCTTGATTTACTTTCACTTCATTCTTCAGCAGGGTGTTGCAAATTTTAAGAATACAAGAAATATTTGCTAAATAAATAAATGCGTAACCATAAAGAAAATTAATGCTGTTGATTGACTCCAGCACTCCATGACACATCCAGAAACTCTATTTCTATGTGTTTGGACACATCTATGCATATATATATATATATATATATATAATTACATATATTATGTATATATAAAATACATAATAATGTGCACAGAATGTATTCCTATGTTTTGAACAACATTGTTTTGGTTTTATTTCAATATTGATTTTGCAAATACAAGAATATTTGTCCTAAAAATTAGAATTGTTTTAAATTCTCTCTTTCTTATGTGTGTGCATGCACACACACACACACACACACACACAACACACACTGCAACCAGCCAGTAACACCCCCTGTGATGCTGCTTTTGATAAACAGGCACCATATAAGTTAAGTATGCTGAGCAGGTGAATATCAAAGGCAAACTTCCCCCTGCTGCCATTAACTGCATGAAAGCTTTTGGGAGTTACTCTTTTTCTCACTTTAGTGGTTTGTATAATGAGGCGAGAAGACAGAAACTCTGGAAACTCTTGGATCCATTTGTAACTGCTAGATAAAGAGAAACGCTCTGCAGAGGAATGATGATTCTACTTGAAAACACTGAACATCCAGATTCTTGAAGTGGCTAAAAATCACCCCTGCCTTAACTGGTATCATGCAGTGTCTTGCCTTATGTAGTATGCTTTACTTTTCACTTTTCTTTTTTCAGCTTCATGAGCATGACCTTCTCTCCATGCTCACTTTGGCTCACTGTGAAATACAGTGTTGAGAGCAGAAGAATTGAAACACACTTATGCCTATTAAGAAAGATAGTAGGAAACCAAAATACTCGAGACACACACACAGACACACACACACGGAATCTACATAAGACATAAACAATATCCAACAGCAAGGAATCTGGTCAACTCACTGTGTACATCTTAAACCTTCTAGAGTGTCTTTGGAATGTTGTATCAATTTTAAACTTTTATACCTGTATTTGCCTATCTTTTTTGCCTTTGTCTTGCCATTACAAATAAATAGAACTTGACTTAGAACCTGATGCCAGGATTGACTTGACTCTTGATGGTTTCTGTAAATGTAGTGTTGTATTACATTCCAGTGCATCTTCTCAATAGTATGGATAACTAACATGGTATCACATCTGATGTTGATACCTGAACAATTTCTAGGTATTGCTTTTTTAGGAATGACTAGGTTATGAAGACTGATAAAAGAAAACAGTTTGTAACTAGACTGATGATACTTCCAATGTATTTGGAGAAGTGTCAAGCAAGAAATAGTTTCAAAAGGCATCAATGGATTCTGAGGGTGAGGAGAGTATTCCACAGAAGACATTTACTCTTCTAGTCTATCTAAGGGTCAGTAGGACAATAAACTTCCAGAAATGCTGGGTGTGGATTTGGAAGTTCACATATCTATATGAATACTTCTTGGTATTTAGAAATCTTGCATCCTTAATCCCACTTTGGAAAAAACATTTTATCATATTAGTGTACATTTGCATAATTGGTTGAATTTCCTGGCATTAGTTATTATTTTTTTTAATCATCCAACATCTTTCCTCAGTATAAATGTTATAAGTGAGTTCTCGTCTCTGGGTCAAATCAGGATCTTGTAACTTTGCAAGCTCACTTGCTCCCAAAAAGCTCAGCCCAGGGAAACAATCCTCCAAAAATCTTGTGTACAAACATCTTCTGGGGATGAGTCAAAAATTGGATATTATATATCCCCTTGATGCATTCCAGCACTGTCCTTTTTAGGGTGTCCACCTTTCCCCACTGATCAATAAAATCCAAATCCATGCCAGTTTTGTTTTCATAATTATCATTAATTTCTCAGTTTCCTGATAAAATTATCCTAATTTAACAACACATTATTTGGTCATTCTAATCACCTCTACATATTGTATATTTCCTAAAACTACGTTTTTTGAAGTTTAGTCCATAGATTAAACGCAATAGTACAGCATAAAAATACACTTTTTCTGTATTAAAAAGTTTAAAAAAAATCCTATGTTTCAATCCCAGAAATTGTGATTTGATTAGGTCTACTTGATGTTCATGAAGTTGTATTCATACAATAAATATTCACTTAACACATAATCAGATGCTCTTTTCAGGACTGAAAATAATCAATAAAAAGGATATGTTATTTGCATTTTCAATGGTTCTACTAACTAAAAGATTTTTATAAAATCTAAAGTAAAAATTAATGAAGCCACAATATTTGACAGCTGTAAGTTATCTCAGCAATTATTTAGCCCAATTCTTTCATATTTTAGTTAAAGAAAGTATAGCTGAAATGTAATAATAATAATAGCAACAACATAAACTATTATTTATGGAGTGATACCCTTATTCTAGGAACTGTCCTAAGATTTTAATTGCTTTCTAGCCTTTCAAAACACCAGTGAGGAGGGTACCATCAACTATCCTCATTTCTTAAATGGAGAAACTGAGCTCAGAAATATTAAGGAATTTTATCGAGATCATAGAAATAATGAGAGGGTGAAGCAAAACATTACCCAAGCAGTATGACTTAAGAGTCTATGTTTTTTGTTTTGTTTGCTTTTTTTCTCTTTTGAGACAGAATTTCCCTCTGTTACCAGGCAGGAGTGCAGTGGTGTGATCTTGGCTCACTGCAACCTCCGCCTCCCGAGTTCAAGGGATTCTCCTGCCTCAGCCTCCTGAGTAGCTGGAACTATACTTCAAAAAACGTAGTTTTAGGAAATATAATACACAATATGTAGAGGTGGTTAGAACGATATACCATGCTACCTGCTTTAAGAAATATAGTGTTTGAGTAATATGGTGTATTTGAAAAACAAAAGATACATTGTGAGCAAATGTTGGTGAAGGTTGTAAATGCTATGTGTCTCCTTTGGGACAGCAGAAATCTGTCCAAAATCCATACAAATGTAGCAGCTGATCAACTCTTGATGGGATAGAGGTGATTTTTATTGTAAGGTTTATAGCACCTTTGGATTTGTTACCTCCATGTTGGCAGTGTTTCTACATTAACAGGCAATTAATCTTGCCAAGCATATATGCATAATTTAAACGAGGTGATTTTAAAGTCACTGGAAGATGTATGAAATAATAAAAATATCAAAAATTTCTAGAGTCCTTGCCACATATGTCAGAAAATGTTTTTGCTTTGTTTTGTTTTGTTTTGTTTTCACATTTAGTAAATAGCAATTCATTAATTCATCAAGCAAATATCTCTTTAGCAATTATTGCCAGTTTTCAATGTGAAAAAAACTGAAAGTGACTCTCCAAAGACAGAGAAATAATAAATGGTGTCATCAGGATGGGAACTCAGGTTTCAAGAAATCCGTCTGGTAAACACAATTTTCAATTCATTGTTAATTCCTTAATAACTTTCAAACTGAAGATTGATGCATCCATTTATCTGCTTAATTTCTAAAAACTGTCATCTAGAAAGCAGGAAACAGCAGCACAACAAAATGGACTGAGAAAACGAATTGTATCTGAAAATGTAGGTCTGTCATCTCTAGATATGAGGTCACGTCAGAGTTCTAAGAAAATGTTTCAACATTAGAATCTACAAATTTTCAAATTTTTCTTTGTTATATTTTTATTGTCAAAACGATGTTAACCCAGGAGTGTTAACATGCATTGGTTGCTTTCACTGTGTTTAAGGAGTGCTCTCATTTTCTGAATCTGAATATAAGCTTTATTACTTAATGAATGTATAACTATGGGCAAGATATTTAATTCTGACTTAGTTTTCTCATTTGCAAAATGGGAGTGCACATAAAACCTCATAGAGAGTTGAGGGAATGAAAGAAAATTTGATGTATAACATCCAGTGTGAGGCATATAATATATGCTGAAAAAAACCTACAATTTTGTGAAACTGTGTGTGTGTGTGTGCATGTATATATACACACATGTATACATATATATTTATACACACATATATACATTTATTCACAAACCATATTGCTAGTGTATATATTTAAATTATTCACTAAAACTTAGAAAAATACAAGTCTGTTGACTTTCTAATGGACTTATATTTGAAAAGAGTTTTAGATACACCTACTCCTGTTAATATTACCAATATGTATATATTATTCAGTGGCATTATTAGATCATAGATTCTAAGGAATGTAGCCAAGTATTAAAGAATTGTTTTCTATTAAAGTCAGCATTTCCCAAACTTTAGATGTTTGCAAACTGTCCTTATGATTTGTACTATTTCTACATACTACATCAATTATTACTTTTTATATTTTTAAATTAAAACCTTGCTTGTTGATATGTTTAAAGGGAAACCTTTTATCATTACAATAAATGGAAAGCAGATTCACTTACCCTAAATATAAGATACTAAAATTAAATAAAAGAATAAAATGTATACTTTTGTCATGCTCCATTAAAGGCTTTGAGACTGAGATACACTCTATCTTGGTTACAATGGCAAGTGTTGAAGGTGTGTTAAAGACCCATTAGCAACAAACTGATTCATTCTCCTTGATGTATCCAGAGGGAATGAAAGAAAGTTGAGATGAGAATAACTTTCTCACTATAAGATTCAAGGTTAATTATTGCCTTTTCAGCATACTGTCTAAAACCATCTCTTATTTCAATAAAAATCAATCTGATTTACATCCTAGTTTCACATCCCCCATGCAGGCAAATCCTATACTAGTCGATTTCTACTTCTATTTCAAAGATCCTACCAATCTTTTAGGATGTGTAAGTGTCAAATATTAAAAGAAGTAGAAAGGAAAGTTAATAGTGAAAGTTGTGGGGTTAACTGTAAGTCAAATGGATTGAGTAGAGCCATTGAATAATAATGTCTTTATAATTGACATGAGAGTGCTGTACAGTTCAGCCCTTAATGCGATTGTCTTGAAAAGTTCAAAGACAAGAGACTACTTTTCCCTTTTTGGTACACATATCAAACAGTTTTGTAATAATTCATGTGATGATGGACTGAGATTGTTTTATGATTGATAAACTCAGGGGGATATAATGTATCATTTTTGAAGTAGGTGTTATGGTGATTGGTTTAATAATGATAGGAGGTGTCAAAGATTAAAAATATCAAGGGAAATGTCTATATAATATGCAAATGACTGTTAAGTGCAAGCATTTTTAACTAGATGAAGACAGAAAGCACATGCACCAAAAAGACTTGAACATCATTCTGTCTGGAACCCTCTGCTCCATGTAGACACCTGGAATACTTTAAAGTTCATTGCTGGAGTGAGTTTATCAATCTCTCAGAGAATATTCTCTCCCATAATTCAGAGATATAAATACAACATCACAAAGTTGAAAATCATGTAAAAAAGTAGTAAGTAGACAGAACTATTTTTAGCAATATTCTATTTTTTAAATCAATGCTTCCAATGGAAGAAAAATAAATTCTTAATTAAAAACAGCAATAGCAACAAAAAGAGATTGCCTAAACTAATTAATTCTATTTTACCTCTTTCTCTGTAGTTGAGGGTTGGAGTGGTTATTTATATGTCTATGTCAGAGAGATAGGATAGTTGAATACATCTAACAAGATATATTATCTCATGTATGGGATATCCACATCCATGGAAAACTATCACGTAGTCATGAATCTCTGGAGTCCCACAGGTTTAATAGATGACATGTCAACCGTCAAATCACTTTCCTAAACCTTATCCACAAATCTGGCTTCTTCTATTATACACTCTTTATTTAGCCTTCTATTTAGCCATCATTTAACAATGATGATATTATAAATGCATTCTTTCACAAAATGTACACATTAACATAGGCCACCTGAACATTTTTCTCAATTTTACTTTCAAAATGTGAACATAATTTGAGTTTCAGAATGTGATTCTTGCATCAGAAATCGTACCAGGTGTTGACGTGTATATTCTTGCCTACCCAGAACTCATGACAGTTAAGAGCAGCCACTTGTTTTGAAAAGACACCAATTACAAGAGGCATCCCCCGCCCCATAACATCCTATCTGCAATGGGCATGCTTTCTGTCTAAGACTTCAAAATAGTATCTGTGCTCATTGCAGTCCTTCTATTGGAGGAAAGGACCACAGAGTTCTTGGACTAAACCTCCCTGCTCTCTGGTGACAGGGGATCTACAAACCTGATATATTGACTTTTTAAATGGGAAACATACAGTTCCAACCCTTACCACCGTTCCTAACTCTGCCTTCAATAAAGCACAGTGTGGGGTGGTAGAGAGCGGAAGAATAAACTGTTTCCCCCTCCATCAGTTTATTGAGTTTCTGATCAACATGAAATATGTAGGAATTTAGTTCTTCACAAAAAAGCTATTAAATACATAGATGTCTCTGAAATCAAAAGGGCCAACAGCATTAAATCGTTTGCTGTTAGCTATCTATCCTCTGAGCTATAGGAATAAACCCCAAATGCCCATTTTTGTTTCCTCACTGGAGCAATTGAATGAGAGAATGTTTTGTTCCCAGAATCTTCAGAAGGAATGCTAGCAGGACTGTATACCCAGAAGGAATGCTCAACATGAATCCTCCAATGTTTTATACTCAGAGTGAGACCCAAATCATCAGCATAGAGAGATGAGTGTGGCCAACTTGGAGAAATCGTCAAATGACTAGAGCACACTTTCTCTGTAAAAAGGAAGTCTGCCTGTCTTGTGTTCCACTACATTGACAGCACTAACTGCAATACCTAGCACATCATAAATGCTACAGGCACTACTGGTTGACTGACTAAGTGAATCAATAAAGTAAAAACAATAAATAACTGAAGGAGTTTCATTATTGAGTCATATTCTGCTATTCTGAGGTTTCCGAGGGAATCACATTGCTCATTCCTCTACTATATCATAAAGGTTATCAATCCAGATGAAATAATAAAATAACCTCTAGATAGTTACATATATATGTATGAGTCTATATATATATATATATATATATATATACACACACACACACACACACATATATGTGTGTGTCTTTATATGTGTATACACACACAAACACACATAGACACCAATGCCTTCCTCAATTACATTAAATTTCTCTGGGATGTGAACAGGCCATTATTCTTTTTTGATTTTAAATAATCTAAAGTGCTGATTGGGATTAAAACCCTTGACGAGGGACAAATCCTCTTACAGGAATAAGTAGTGCCTAGGGTTGTCCAGTGCTCCTCAAAGAGAGTTGATATTAACTCCTAAGAAATCGGAGCAGCTAGCAAACTTTTAGTCCAGTGGTTTTCAAATTTGAAGATGCGTCATAATCACCAGTAAAGCTTGTTAAAATACATACTGCTGGTTTCTAAGCCCAAAGATTCCAATATGGTATGTCTGGGGTAGGATGCAGGAAGGTGCATTTCTAAATTTCCAAGTGATGCTGTTGCTATTGATTATTTGACAACTCTTTGAAAACCATAGCTTATAATCCACTGATTTTCAATAATTTTTCTAATTTTAATGGTCAAAACAGCAGCTGGAAAAGGCAAACAGAGATAGAAAACACATTGATGATTGTTAGGGGATGGTGTTGTTAGGGGCAATAGGAGCATAAATTTGGGGATATAGTGAACCTCTTCTGTATCCTGATGGTGTGGTGGTTTCAGGAATCTATATGTGTTTTAAAACACACAAAAGTGTTACTTTAAAAAATAGTTAGATTTTACTTTGTTGGAGTGGGAGGGAAGCCCATGTGATATAATAGGCTTTCAAATATTTTTTTGGAAAAAAAATTTCCATGCCAACTAAGTAATTTGAATTTTGAGTGGGATAAAATTTTACAACTTTAAACTCTTTTACTTGAAGTACATTTCCTGAGGAAATCTCAGATAACTCTGTTGGCCCTAAAGACTCATTGTACTGAGCCAATTCAATTTGCTCTACATATTTTGAAGCCATTTCACAACCTCTAAAGGGTACACTTTTATTTATTAAACAAAATATCCTTCCTGGTTGAAGGTAAAAATAAGAAAAAAAAATTTTTAAGTATTCTTGGAGCCAAACTTCCCCATCTTCTCAATCATCAACATAAATAAAAACTAATATGTTACCTTTCAAAAATTATTTTTTGGGGGTGAGTTGGAAACTCTCTAAGAAGCAATAGATAATACTGTGTTCCTCTGCTCTTTGTATAAGGAAAGATACCTCATCCTCCATTCTTCGGACAATGTAAATGCCACACACTTCGGGTAGATGACATAGCCAATGTACTTTACTTAAGCCAGTGGGATACTAGATTATTCTCTTCCATATAAAACTATTTGTCTTTAACTATCAACAAGCCCTGTCTAAGTTTATTTTAGGAAACTACACAATATATTAATTTGTTCTATCTCCCAAGGAGAAATATCATTTTAAATACTTAGATTTTGAGTTATCTAAATTTACCAACTGAGACTGTGAGAATTCCTAAGACTTCACCATTTATAAAATATTTTATGACAATAACTGTATAAAACTTCTTTTTCACAATTTAGAGAAGCCTAAGAATGTCTCCTCCCAGACTGCCAAGTGGAACAAGCTCCTCTACTACTGTCTCTGCAATGGTTAACAGAACCAGCATTGGTTTACCAAAACACTAACTTCACAGGCAGAATGGGACAGGAGCAAAGCACTATTAATTATTTCTCAGACTGATTCAGAATAAGATACCAAAGAGAAGTTTCTCTCAACTTGGAAAAACTGTGATATAAATAGTCATATAGCTGTAACTTACTTTGTGGACTTGGACTATTGCTATATTTTGTGATCCTTCATCTTCTCCTCTAAAAGATAAGTCTCAGAAATATATTATTTCTAACACACACCAAGTGATGAAATTCTCTATTTTATTCAATGGGGAAAAAAACTCAGGATAATTATACTGGAATCAGGATAAAATGAATGATAGCTAATGCAGGTATATACTTTAATTTACATTATTCTAAAACTCTAAATTGCTATGAGAAATGAAATAGATGTTAATTACAAAACTAGAGGAAGAAGACAAATTTCAATATTTATAGATGGTATGATAATATTCTCGGAGGATGTCACTGAACCAACTGGAAACCAGTTATATTAATAAAATGAAATTCAGAGTATTTAGGGTTTATAACACACAAAAAGATAAAGCAATAGCTTTTCTGAACACCCATGTGGATTGGTTTGGAAATAATAAAAAGACTTTTCTGCAAAAGTAAAACATATATTAAAAATAATGATAAATGTGTAGAGCATGTATAAAGGACATATAGAATTTGCTTAGGGACCTTAAAAATATTTTAATAAATTGAAGGGTATATTATATTTCTTGCTAGATTTGGAGGGTAATTAATAGCAATTAAAAGTTGATTCTTCACATATTGATGTATGGATTTAATATAATTCCAATTAAAATCACAGTAGGGTTAATGGGATTTGGAAGCAACTTGAATACCTTGTTACATTTTATGTAAAATAAGAAATAAAATAAAATACTCAATTTTTATTTGAAATAGTGTGATACTGAGAAAGGGAAGCTTGCCATGCCAGATACCAAAATATACCACATTAATAGCTAATATTACTCATTATTCTCTATATGGCTGGTTCTCTTCTAAGAGTGCTACATACATTAACTCATTTGTTTTTTAGCACAAATCCTTAAACATAAGTTTAGCTTGCAAATGAGGAAATTAAAGGAAATAGAGGAATGAATAATGTGCCCTATTGTACACAACAAGCAAGTGGTTCACTGAGGATCAGAACCCAGGTCATCTGACATGGGAGTCCATGCTAGTAACCACTACAGCATGCTGAGAGTTAGAAAAAGAATGAGATAGAGAGACAGCACTGTAAACAGATAAGATTGTAAAAGGATAGGAGTTTGATCAGAGAGAAGAAAATACATTAAAATCACATATCTGCCAATGGACAGCATCACTGAAATGAACTTTAGATCTCCAAATTGTCAAGAACCTAGAATCACTCATAATTGTTTACATCCTTTTCTTCATATCTGGTGCTTTGCCACATTAAACGTTACTGATTTTCACTATAACAATTGGCAAATTATTTTCATATTCTTTGATTTTCCTCAAATAGGTTTTCTAAGTTTTTAAATTTTGTCAAAAATGGGCAAGACTCTAGCTTTCTGCATATTGGTATTTTAAGAATAGATTTTAGATAATTTGGTAATGTTTGTGTCATGTGTGTATGTGCACACACACGTTTTTTGCTGCAAAGAGGCAGATTCCTCATTTTAAATTACTGATAGAATTCAAAATAAAATGTGTACCTCTGCTTTGAAAATGGCATGCAAAGGAGTCACTGCACATGTACAAAAGTGGTAGATATTATTTAATGACATTTTACTATGCCAAGTGATTTGCTAGGAAATTTACATGTGTTGTCTCAACCATACTTCTCACAAACTCTCTTGATATCATTAGTCTTATATATGTTTCAGGGAAATGGCAAGTAGATAAGTAACACACTCAATTCACTGAATTAATATTAGATTTGATATAGAATTGAAAAGGTTTCAGAAACAGAATTTTAACTTTTTTTTTCATTTTTAAAACCCATATTCTTTTCTTATTATTGTATTTTAAGTTCTAGAGTACAAGTACATATGCCATAGTAGTTTGCTGCACTCATCCACCTGTCATTTACATTAGTTATTTCTCCTAGTGCTATCCCTCACCCCACCCTCACGGACACACCCATTGTGTTATGTTCCCTACCCTGTGTCTATGTGTTCTCATCGTTCAACTCCCACTTATGAGTGAAGACATGTGGTGTTTGGTTTTCTGTTCTTGTGTTAGTTTGCTGAGAATGATGGTTTCCAACTCCATCTATGTCCCTGCAAAGGACACGAACTCATGTCCTTTTTTATGGTCGCATAGTATTCCATGATGCATATGTGACCCATTTTCTTATCCAGTCTATCATTGATGGACATTTGGGTGAAACCCATATTTTTAAGAACTACACTGCAGTCTTCAGTAAATAGATAACTTGAAAATGCAAGACAAACAGTTTTAATAATGCCCACAGATGTATGAAGGTGATACAGAATGTGCTTCGAAATATGTTGGTGGTATAATTGAAGCATGATTGACTATGGGTGAGGTGCCCAGCATTGTCTTCTGTGGAGGGGGAGAAGTTCTTGCTGGAAGTCCTTCAGCATAGGTGATCAATACATGTGGAATTTCCTTCATATTGTGCTTCTGCAATATCATTTTCTTTCTTGCAAGAGTTTTATTGTCTCACTTGAGACTAAAAATGCAAAACAAGGTAAGAGTAGAGAAACCAGCTCTTCCAAGTGTGCAGGTTAGAAAGTGGTCACTCCTGTATGGAATGTGCTCTAGAAGAAATCATGCTTATGTATAAAAATTGATACACATGAGGTTAGTGTCTGCCTCCTGAAGAGAAAATCATGGATCGATGGATCAAGGAAGATACTGAACAAAGAATAACAAAAACAACAACAACAAACCCAAACAAACAAGAAACAGAGAAAGAGAGAAAAAGAAAATTATTCAGAACAAAACAGAATTTTAACAATGGTGACCTTTAAGAAAAAAGGAAATAAATAAAAAAGTGCAAAGAAAGAAATAAGAGGACTTTCAATTTTAATGGAGTATGTTGATGTGTTGAATTGTTCTATGTAGAAGACTAATTTAGTTTCCAATAGCAATCTGTCTCTTCTTTCATGGAAGAAATGTTTATTGAATGACTATTCTGTATAAAGAATTGCTATGGGTGGTTGGGTACTTCAGTAACATATAAAGACAAAAAACATTGTCTTCTTGTAGTTTAAATTTGACTAGGTATGTGGATTGAAGACAAAACAACTATAAATCTAATAAATAAATGGAAAACTTATGTGCTCCCTTGAAGTAATTAATGGTGTGGCGAAAAGGGTTTGGGGAGGGAGGAATACAGAAACACAGGAGACATTGTCTGATGAGGAGTGAGACAAGAAAAAGTAGAGAAATTAATTGGGGTGGGGAAGAGAAATTACAGGAAGAAGATACAATTAAGTAGACAAATTACTTAATAGTTGTTGCTGCATGTTTTCTGCTAATTTCTAAGCACAGGATTATCTACTATTTTAGCCTAACTGTTATCTCTGTGTTGTTGGCTTTTGATTATGTGAATTTTATATCTTCTTCCCTAAAAGAACTTTGTAACATAATAAACATTTGTGTAATGAAATTTGTTTCTATCTATTGTTAAGTTTATGTTTTTGTTGTTGATGTTGTTTCTCTTATTGTTTTATTGTGGAAATCAGGAAAAGGGCATGAGTTCTATCTTTGGATTAATATGAAGACCTGAAGTTGAAGACACAGAAGGAAAGGGGGAAGACACAAAAACATAGTAAGAATTCAGTAGATTTAGGAAATAGGAGTCCTTTGTAATCAGAAGATAAGACTGCTGGAATGCAGAGACATCTTCAGTAGACCATTAATTAGTGAGATAAAATCTAGTAGCACTTCTAATTGACGTATTTAGGAAAGTATAACCTCAATAGGTGTCTGTATTATACTTAGGAGGGAGGAGAGGGAAGGAGTGACTAAGGTATCATGAGAAAAAAAATGACATCCATTTCATAAGACATCTACTTACTGGCTGAGCAAAACATAAATCTTTGTTCAGCTGCATGCAAGATGGATTTGCTTTTTACTTCTCTGTTGAATTCTTATTAGCTTCTTCCTGGTCATTGTTCATGTATGATGCTTACTTGGCCTTCATCTTCAAGATATATATAGTCATATAGCATGATATAATAATATTCATTGGCAAAATTATCTTAAGCAGGCAGAAAATAATAATGAACGCCAGGCCAGAAAGAAAAAAGAATAAATGGGCATCTTGACCAAAATACGTTTACCATTTTGCAATCTGAGTGTAATCTTTAGTGAGAAACTTACATTAAATCTAGTGAAAAGTATGTGAGAAACTTTATGACCAAATGTAACACAAATCATGAATGAGTGCTGCAGCAAGTATGAATGAATTATGTCTGCTGTTCGAGCAACACAGGAGAAGGCAATAAGACACTTTTAGACCCGTGAAAGTTTCAAACTATGACTCTAAAAAGTTCTTGCTAAAGTACATGCATTCTCCCAGTGGCTGCATATGTTTCCCTGACAAAACTCATGGTTGGACAATGAGTCCCAAGGTGTTAGCATTAAAATCCCACTCACATAGTAAGTTCTTCGACTCAAGCTGCTGAACTGACAGCATTGTAGAATGCTTTTTCATAAACAAATGCCACTCTATAGCCTGTTTTTCTCTTAGTTTCTGAAAAGAATTTTAATAGTGAGCTGAGACTCTTAAACAGACAAGAGGGAAAGAAAAATCTTTGATTAAGCAAAATCCTCAGACAACAGGGAATTTTCCTTTATGATATTCTGTCACCTGAGATCAAACTACAGATCTTCCTTCTTTCATACTAATTGTTGAAAACATTATTAAAATGTTTTTGCACACCACAGTCATTATAGCAGAAGGAAAATGCTCGTATTTAACAGTTTGGCATAGTATTTCAACACAGAACATCTGGGTTTAGACAGAGCTGAGTTTAAATATTAGACCAAGCTCTCTGAAATAAGGAAATTTTAACACAAGTGTTGGCAGCAAATGTTAATCATCTATAAAATGGCACTAATATTTGCATCTAATACAAGGGTGTTTGCAAATTTTGGTCAAGATCTTTCATGTAATACATTTGCCATAGATTTGTCAAACTAAAATTCTCTAAAAACACTAACTACTTCTATAAATACATCACCTTCTAGAACTAGCGGATACTTATTTAAAACAATCAGAGATAATGCTAGTGTCACAGTAAACATAAAATGAAATAATATGTATTATACACCCATATCAATATTCATGCAAATACGGAATTTCGTGTGGGCCAGGTGTGGTGGCTCACACCTGTAGTTAGTCCAAGCATTCTGGGAGGTTGAGGTGGGCGGATAGCTTGAGCCCAGCAGTTCGAGACAATTCTGGGCAACATGGCAACACACCGTCTCTACAAAATTTACAAAAATCAGCTGAGCATGGTCTCACAGGTCTGTAGTCCCAGCTAGTGAGATTGGTTGCCTGAGGTGGGAGGATCACCTGAGTCTGGGAGAGGGAGGTTGCAGTGTTTCAAGGTTGCACCACTACACTCTGGCCTGGGTGACAGAGAGAAACCCTGTCTCAAGAAAAAAAAAATTAGTCTGGCATTAAATGGTGGTTTCTTCATACTAAGACCAATACTAATAATTAATATGATTTTTTAAATAAATGTATGAAGTACATGAGAAATGTTGTTACATGTATATAATGCATGGTAATGAAGTCAGGGTATTTAATATGACTATTTATTGCTAGGCATTGGAAAGAGTCTACCATGTGTTGAGTATACACATATTTCAATCGGAATCTCAATAATATATCCTCAAATGTCTTGTTAACAAATTATTAAAGAAGAAACTGATATATAGATATTCACAATGCCTTTTTCAAAGTTACAGAATTAGTTGCTGAAACAATTATAATTTTTACTCTAGTTTTTGGGATAAACATACTATTCTTCTTTGAACTGATTAAGACTATGCCATTTATAAATTTAAGAATGTGATGTGTCCTATCTAGGGAATAAATACCATTAGGGGAAGTTGCAAAAAGTAATGTTGGAAAATTTACAAAGTGATTCTATTCAACATGGCTAACTAGAAGCAGCAGGTGTTCACTGCTCTCAGGAGAGAAGAAGGAGTGGTAAGTCAGCACTAGCTCTCCAACTGGGTTGTCCAGGTGGACACGTTGGGATTCTTCAAAGAAGCAATGTGACCCACAGAGAACAGAGAATAGCAAAACAAGACAGTCGACCACCCTGTCCTGGAGTGGCACAGAGTCAGGGGGAGGTCCCAAACTGTGGAAAAATGGTGAGTGATTGAGACACTATAGGTAGCCACACTTGTGCTGTGGACGTTTGCAACCCTGGACTAAGAAGATGCCCAATGTTCCCCCTCCACCAGGGCCTCCAGGTTGACATGGAGAGCTATGTGAAGTCTGGGCAGAACTGCCACTCAGGCACACACAGAGTCCCAGGAACCTTGGATCCCCGTGTACCCCCAGTCCAGGAGGCTGCAGCTCCAGCCATGGCTTCTTCACATGCCTCCAGGATAGAGGTGGAATCCACAGGGCTGAGCAGTGGACAGACTGCAAGCCTCACATCCACTGCATCTCACCTGACAAGGACCACTGACCTGGGACCCTGTGTAGCTACCCCAGCCCCACCTGAGGTCTCAGGCTGGTAGTAGCTCTCCCCTTCTTTGGAATGGGGCTCCAAAAGGCAATAAGCAGGTGGCTATTTTTGCTGCTCTAAAGCCCTTGCTCCTGTTGCCTCAGACTTGGGATGCAGTACCGTGATTAGAAACTAAGAGGGACACACAGCACAGTACAGCTGCCTTCAAGAAAAGTGGCCAGACTATCTTCCATGCAATTCGCCACCCCACTACTCCTCACTGGGCGTGGCCTCTCCACCCAGACCCCTAGCACAACCACCCTGTCCCTGACTGAACACCTCAATTGGTGGCAGCTCTGCATTTCTGTGACGAAGAAATTCCAGAGGCAACTCATAGCTCTTCTGACATTGCAGCTGCAGTGGTGCTGTCATTACTGCCATTGGGCTGGGGAAGGAACAAAGCATGGTTGCTATGCTGGCACCTCCAGCATGCTTCAGCCACCATGTGGAGGAGCCCAGTGAGCTCTCAACCTCCAGCTCTTCACCAGCCAAGGCCCTCAGCTCAAGCCAACATCTCAACCCAACCCCTGGCTGAACACTCCCATTAGCTGAGGATCTGCATTTCTCTAGATGCAGTTCCCACAGGCAACTGACAACTCCTCTGCTACTGCCACTGCAGTAGTACTATCCTTGCTGCCCTTGTACTGGGGAAGAAGCAAACACCCTGAGTGCTTTAGTCACACCTCCAGCAAACCACAGGCACTCTAAGAAAAGGACAGTTTGTCTCTCCAGCGAGCAATTCATCTCTCCTGCTCCTCACCAGGCAGAGCCCTCTGGCTTGGGACCACAGCACAGCTGTCCCACCCAAGGTCAGTCATACTGATTGGTAGTGGCTCTACATTTCTCTAGGGTGGAGCCCCAAGAGACAAGTGAAAGATCCTCTATGACAGCCACAGCTAAGGTCCTTTCCCCTGCTGCCTCCACAATGGGGAAGGAACAAAAAGCCTGAGTCTGCCCCAGGGCTGCTGTGTGCAGCCCAGGAGTGCCAAGTCAAGATCTGCAACCAGCACTCAAGTGGGAGAGGAGCCCATACTGTCAGAGCATTCAGAAAGAGCATGGCTGCAAATGTGGGGAAATATGGAGGAACCACATGGCTGAGCAGGAGCTTACCTACAAGCCACTATGCTTAAGCACCGTCTACTGGATCATAATGCAAACTTCAACACCAAAAAATGCTTCACTAACATACCCTCCTGTGAAAGCAAGCACAAGAATTCAGCTACAAATAAAAACTTTCACAAAAGTTTAGCCCTATGAAAATATCCAGAAAATAAGTCAACTGGCTGTACTCCAATTATACTACGCTTACAAGAACATCAGCCAACACAGATGAGAAGGAACCAGTGAAAAACTATGGCATCTCAAAAAGGCAGAGCATCTTCTTTCTGCCAAATGACTCTACTAGTTTCCCAGAAAGGTTCTTAACCAGACTGAAATGACAGACATAGAAATCAGAATATGGATAGGAATCAAGATAATTGAGATTCAGGAGACAGTCAAAATCTAATCCAAAAAAACTAAAGATTGCAGTAATGTGATACAGGAGCTGATACACAAAATGGCCATTATAAAAAAGAAACAACGTGATCTGATAGAGCTGAAATACACACTGCAAGAATTTCCTAATACAATCGCAAGAATTAAAAGCAGAATAGACCAAGTTGTGGAAGGAATCTCAGACCTCAAAGAGTGATTGGTTCTCTGAACTAATTCACACAAAAATGAAGAGAAAAAAAAGAATAAAAAATGAACAAAACATCTGAGAAATCCGTGATTATATTGAGAGACCAAATGTATGACTCATTGAGTTTTCTGAAAGGGAGGAAGAGAAAACAAGCAATTTGGAAAATGTACTTGAAGATATTATCCATGAAAATTTCCCTCAGACTCACTAGAGAGGCTAACATTCAAATTCAGGAGATGCAGAGAATGTTTGCAAGATACTATGTAAGATGACCATCTCCAAGACACATAATCCTCAGATTCTCCAAGGACGATGTGAAAGAAAAAAATGTTAAAGGCCACTAGAGAGAAAGGACAGGTGGCCTGCGAAGGAAAACCCATTAGGCTAATAGTAGGTCATTCAGCAGAAACCCTACAACCCAGAAAAGAATAGAGCATATATTTAGGATTCTTACAGAAAACAACAACAACCACCACCACCATAACACACACACACACACACACACACACACACACACACACACACACAGCTCTGAAAAAGAATTTTATATCCAGCCAAACTAAGATTTAAAACCTAAAGAGAAAGAAGATACTTTTCAGATAAGGAAATGCTAAAGGAATTCATCACCACTGGACTTGCCTTATTAGAGGTACTTAAGGTAATGCTAAACCTCTATGCCCACAAACTAGAAAAACTAAAATAAATGGATAAATCCCTGGAAATATGAAACCAGGAAGAAACTGAAACACTAAACAGACAAATAATGTGTTCCAAAATTGAATCAGCAATTAAAATCTTGCCAACCAGAAAAAAGTATAGGATTAGATGGATTCACAGATGAATTCTACCAGATGTATAAAAAAGAGGTGATACTATTCCTCCTGAAACGATTCCAAACAATTGAGGAGGAGGAAGTCCTCTTTAACTCTTTCTACAAGGTCAGCATCATCCTGACACCAAAACCTGCCAGAGGCACAACAAAAAAAGAAGAAAACTTCAGACCAATATCCTTGATGACCATAGATGCAAAAATCTTCAACAAAATACAAGCAAACAATATCCAGCAGCCCATCAAAAAGCTAATCCACCACAATCAAGTAGGCTCTATCCCTGAGATGCAAGATTGTTTCAACATATGCAAATCAATACATGTGATTTATCACATACACAGAACTAAAATGTGAAAAACTACATGATCATCTCAATAGATGAAAAAAGACTTCTGATAAAATTCAACATTCCTTCTTGTTAAAAATCCAAAAACAAAACAAAACAAAACAAATATTTAAGGAACATACCTCATAATAATAAGCGCAATCTATGCCAAACCCACGGCCAACATCATAATGAACGAGCAAAAGCTGAAAGCATTTCATTTCAGAACTGGAACAAGATAAGGATGCTCATTCTCAACACTATATATCATAGTAGTGGAAGTCCTAGCCAGAGCAAGCAGGCAAGAGAAAGAAATAAAGGGCATCAAAATAGAAAAAGAAGAAGTCTAATTATCTCCGTTTGCAGATATGCTTTTAATCATAGAAAATGCTATAGTATCTGACCCAACACTCCTACTAGATCTAGTTAACCACTTTTGCAAAGTATCAGGATACAAAACCAATGTACAAAAATCAGTAGCATTTGCCAAATCAAGAACACAATACCATTCCCAATAGCCAAAAAGAAGGTAAAATACCTAGGAATACAGTTAACCAGAGAGGTGAAATAACTCTAAAATGAGAATTACAAACACTGCTCAAAGAAATGAAAGATGAAATAAATTAAAAAATCTTATATTCATGAATGGGAACAAACAATACTGTCAAAATGACCATAATGACAAAAGCAATTTGCCAATTCAATGCCATTCTTATCCAACTACCAATGGTATTCTTCACAGAATTATTTTTAAAAAGCTATTTGAAATTAGTATGGAACAAAAAAGGAGCCTGAAGGACAAAGGCAATCCTAAGCAAAAATAACAAAGCTGAAGGCGTCATGTCACCCAATTTCGAACTATGCTATAAGGCTACAGTAACCAATACAGTATGGAACTGGTACAAAAACAGACACATAGGCCAGTGGAATAGAATAGAAAGCCCAGAAACAATGCCACACTCCTACAACCATCTAGTCTTAAACAAAGTTGACAAAAATAATCAATAAGGAAAGGACTCCTTATTTAACAAATGGTGCTGGGATAACTTGACTTGCCATATGTAGAAGGCTGAAACTGGACCTCTTTCTTATGACATATACAAAAATCAATTCAAGGTGGATTAAAGTCTTAAATGTAAAACCTAAAACTATAAAAACCTCCAAAGATATCCTAGGAAATAATATTCTAGACATAGGCCCTGGCAAAGACTTTATGACAAAGATGTCAAAAGCAATTGCAACACAAACAAAAACAGACATGGAACCTAATTAAACTAAAGTGCTTCTGCATAGCAAAAGAAACTATAAACAGAATAAATAGACAACCTACAGAATGAGAGAAGATGTTTACAAACTATGTATCCAACAAAAGCATAATATCCAGAATCTATTAGGAACTTAATCTAATAAGAAGCACACACACACACATACACACATTAAAAATTTATAAAGAACATGAACACTTTGCAAAAGAAGACATCCATGTGGCCAAGAAGCATATTAAAAAAATACTCAACATTACTAATCATTAGAGAAATGCAACTCAAAACCACAATGAGGTATCATCTCACTACATCCATAATGACTACTAATAAAAAGTAAAAAAATAACAGATGCTGTCAAGGTTGTAGAGAAGAAGGAATGCTATATACTATTGATGGGAATGTAAGTTAGCTTAGCCATTGTGGAAAACAAATTGACAGTTTCTCAAGGAACTTAAAACAGAATTACCTTTAGACTCAGAAATCTCATTGGTGTGTATATATCCAAAGGAACATAAATCATTCTGCTATAAAGACATATACATGTGTATGTTCTCTGTAGTACTACTCTTTACAATACAAAGACACAGAATCAACCTAAATGCCCATGAAGAGTAGACTGGATAAAGAAAATGTGGTACACGTACACCATGGAATATTACACAGCCATAAAAACGAATTAGGTTGTGTCCTTTGCAGCAACATGGGTGGAACTGTAGGCAATTATCCTAAGCAAACTAATCTCAGGAACAGAAAAACAAATACCACATGTTCTAAATTATAAGTAGGGGCTAAACAACGAGAACACATGGACACAAAGAAAGCAAGGAAATATGCTGGGGCCTACTTCGACGGGGGAGGGTGGGAGAAGAGAAAGTTTACAAAAACTATTTGCTATTATGCTTATTAGCTGGGTGACAAAATGATCTGTACATCAAATCCCTATGACACACAATTTATTTATATAACAAATACACACATGTAACCCTGAAATGAAAATAAAAGTATTTAAAAAAATCTTATAAAACTGAGAAACTGGAAGGATTCAATAATAAACAAAAATAAAAATATATAACATATTGATGAATATCATCATTTAATATTATAAAAATGCCAATTATCCTTCATAAACTTGTAAATATTTGTAAATCCAATAAAATTTCTACTGCATGTCTCTGGAAAAATTATGTAAAAACAAAGGCTTATAAAAGCTCAAGGTAATCTAAAAATCATGAGTAAACATAGATATATTGTATTAGTTTTAAAACATTTTCCAGAAATAAAATTAAAACGATTTACTTTTGCTAATAAGACAAATAAAGAAATAAACAGGAGACCCAGAATTGCATGTTTTCATGTGCAAGAACTTAGTTTATAATAGATATACATCAAGCTCATGTATGAAATAACTGATTAATTTATGAATACATTGACAGAACCTTAATTATATGGAAAATAACATAAAAACTTCCAAATATGCAAAATAAATCATAAATGGTTTTCATAATTAAATGTAGAATTTAGAACTATAAAGAGATAATAGAGAAAATGTTAATATACCATTGTTCTTTGAGGTAAAATGTCTTATATTAATTCCTGGAAAATATAAACTGTGTTAAAAAATGACGGATTAGACTGCATTGAAACTGAGGATTTATGTTGAAAAAATGAAAACATAGACAAATATAACAGAGAAGTGACAAGCTGGGACAAGGTATTTGCTAAACTTAAAACTGCAAATTACTACCAACTTGAATTTTACAAGGTTTTGCTGCAAGTCAAGAAAATGACAGCAAATCAAGTAAAATAGATACATTAAATCAATTGGTAAGTCACATAAGGGAATACAAATGTATGACAATTATATAAAGTAAGTACATTCAAAGAAATAAAATTTTACAGAACAGAAGGAGATCAAATCGCATTGTAATTTATGTACGCTATAAAGCTAGATAATGCTTGAGAAAGTGAAGGAATGAAAGCCTCTGAGTGTTGCTTAGATCGCAAACCAGTGTTGCCATTTCAAAAAGCAGTGGCCATTAGTACATATATGACCTTCACTAAGAAAATCACATCCCTGATATATCATCTGTGCAACACAGTGTCACAAAGAACCATAAAAATTCACGTATAAGAATATTCCAAGGGAATTATTCTTACAAATTATGCGAGGTGGAATTTCAACTTAGATGTTTCTCTGTACAATGAAATATTTCCTACTATCTACAAACATTTGATGTATTTGTGATGCCTTCTCTTCATAAACCACATTGACATCTTAGGCAAGCCTGTGACAGGAAATAGTTGGAGGCAAAGAAGATTTTTATCATTAGGATAATCCATAAATTAACTGTGGAGTGTACATTTGATTAAATAATAAACAGTAATAAACAGTAATATTTTGAAGCATTATATTGTATTTGCATAGATTGGATTTGAATATAGTACTAATGTTGTTCATTACACATGTTCTTTGGCAAGGCTGGGTAATTAGCAAACCCTCAGCAATAAAATATTTCTCTTTGGTGTAATTATAAAGTAAATAATATTAATTATTTATCTATTTTATCTGCATACAGTCACATATATAAAATTAAAATTCAATGTTAAATAAAAAATAATCTAAAAGAAATACTCTATGGTCCAGAAAAAAATTACCACAAACACATATTTGTGTGCATGTGTTTATATACATATAAGTATATATATGTTTATATACACATAAATATATCTATGCAAACATATATACTATATATATAACTATTTTGTAAATTTCACACAGTATCTAAATAAATTGCAGAGAATGTATGTGCATGTGTTTTATACATGTATACATGACATAAAATGGATAACAATTATTGAGTACTTATACTGAGCTGGAAATTCCTCTAATTACTTACATATACCAAATTTACCCTTTGAGTTAGATGTTACAGTCAAATTCAGTTTACGAAGAAGGAAGTTGAGATTCAGAATTTAAATATCTTGCCCAAGGTTAAAACATATAATGACAAATTTGAACCTAGGCAATCCAGTACCAAGATGCATCTTAGCTATCACAATCTGACAGTGCTGTCTGAGTCCCCACTAGCTCTAATAATATTTCCTAAGAATGAAAATCAAACTTGTGTGCCCTGATTTTAAATAAAAAAAAATACTTAGATATTTATATTTCATGTCAGAGGTATTGACTTAAAAACTGTGGAAAATAACACAAATTTAATTTCCAAATATTCTAACAAAAATTAAATACTTCCTCAGACCATAGACGCTTATTCAGATAAATCACATATTACTGGCAAAATAAGTCACAAATTAGACTTAGGGTGTGTCTGGATGACTTTAAAACTCCTAGAACAATTCATTAAAAAGTCAGTTAACATTTTTAAAAAGCCCAGAGCTACACATATAGGAAAAGAAACACCAAATACCATAAATGAAATAGAACTCTCACTTGTACTGAGAAAAAACTAATTTGAGCTGTGACAAATATATGTTATATATTTCAGGACATATACATATATATAAATAAATATATATATATATTTACAGTTCTAGAGTGCTTATTTGATTTTATTTATTTCAATAGCTTTTGGGAACAGGTGGTTTTTTACTACATGGATAAGTTCTTTAGTGGTAATTTCTATGATTTTGGTGCACACATCACCTGAGCAGTATACACTGTACTCAATGCGTAGTCTTTTATCCCTCATCCCCTCCCACTCTTCCTCCAGGGTCCCCAAAGTCCATTACGTTATTCTTATGTCTTTGTATCCTCATAGCTTAGCTCCCACTTATATAAGTATAAAATTTAATTTTCCATTCCCGAATTACTTCACTTAGAATAATGGTCTCCAACTCCATTCAAGTTGCTGTTAATGCCATTATTTTATTAATTTTTATGGCTGAGTAGTATTTAATGGTGTATAATACCACATTTTCTTTATCCACTATTGGGTCAATGGACAGTTAGGTTGTCAGGACTTTCATTTACTGAGCCTTCACTCTACAGAAGCAGAAGAGAAGGGAAATTACCTTAACCTCAGTGTTCACTTTTTTTTTAGATTTGGAGTCTCACTGTCATCCAGGCTGGTGTGCAGTGGCACAATCTTGACTCACTGCAGCCTCCACCTCCCTGGTTCAAGCAATTCTCCTGCCTCAGCCTCCCGAGTAGCTGGGATTATAGGCACATACCACCATGCCCAGCTTTTTTTTTTTTTTTTTTTTGTATTTTTAGTAGAGATGAGGTTTCACCATGTTGGCAGGATTGGTCTAGAACTCCTGACCTCGGGTGATCCACCCACGTCAGCCTCCCAAAGCCAATGTTCACTCTTTATGAGGCAGTGATATGGTTTGACTCTGTTTTCCCACCCAAATCTCATCTTGAATTGTACTCCCATAATTCCCACGTGTTGCAGGAGGGACATGATGGGAGATAATTGAATCATAGGGGCAGTTTCCCTCATACATTTTTGTGGTAGTGAATGTCTCACAGATCTGATGGTTGTATCAGGGGCTTCCTCTTTGTGTCTTCCTCATTCTCTTTACCTGCTGCCATTCACATAAGATGGGACTTGCTCCTCTCTGCTTTGCACCATGATTGTGAGTCTTCCCCAGAGTGGAACTGTAAATCCAATTAAACCTCTTACTTTTGTAAATTGCCCAGTCTTTGGTACGTCTTTATCAGCACCATGAAAGGGAACTAATACAGGGAGTTCACGAGTCTCCATAGTAAACGAAAACTTCTGAATCATGGACTCATATGCAAATCTATTACATGTTTATTCATTTAATCAATATTGAGTATCCAAAATGCAAGATATTTTGTATATATTGGTACAAATACAAATAAGAGATTTAAAAACATAGCTTTCTATTCCTCTTTTGTTTTCTATTTGATAAGACAAAACAATTCGGACAAAGTAGCATAAACAGATCTTATCAAGTATCTAGCTGGAAAAGTTTCTCATTTACTGTAACATAGTGTGAAAAAGCATAGTTTGAAATAATAGTAATAATTTGTTATTTGAAATAATAGTAATAATTTAAAAAGTTTTGCCACTTAATATGTGGTACAGTTTTTTAAAGTTATTCCTCATGAGCGTAACTCTTATCCTGTACAGAAGATTATGACTCAAGTGTACAAAACTTTGAAGAGTATTAGAAATATCCTAAGTAGAAGACATGGTGAATGGTCTTTGACATATAAAAGACCATAAATAATATTGGTTTCTATGTTTTAATTGAAAATTTTGGAACAAGACTAATTGAGCTCTGATCTGTGTATCAGGCATTCATGATTCA
The DNA here is from genome assembly GCA_036589455.1 of Ateles fusciceps. Lineage (NCBI taxonomy): Eukaryota > Metazoa > Chordata > Mammalia > Primates > Atelidae > Ateles > Ateles fusciceps. The sequence continues at coordinate 3,358,117 of JAZHEH010001685.1, read as the reverse complement.
TCAATTGCATGGGGATGGCAAATGTACCTACTTTGGAAAGTTTCAATGATTTTTGATTATGATAACTCCTATAAAGCATTTAGCACAATGAATGAGTCATTATGTGTCCTTTTCAATGTTTAGCTAAGATTTCTATTTCTATGTCAGTATCTCTCATGCCAGACCTAACTGAATTAATTCAAAAATTATTTTATATAAATCAAGTCTTGATATCCACATTTCGGTGATGAAAACAAATACATTTTCTGAAACATAAAATAATTTGCATTATGAGAATTATTAAATCTATGGTCTATGCCAGACATGAGGGGTCTATTCCATGAATTCAAGTACTTAAACAAACTGTGTGATGTTCGGCTTTGTTTCATTGACCCAGAGACCTGAGTGGATGTGTTTCCTGGCCATTGAATATCTGCATATTCTTTCTAATATTACTTCGACTTCTCATCCCTACCTTCTTTGTGACATTCTCCTGTCATCTTTATATCAGTGCATAAAAGGTCATATCCAAAGTGATAAATTTGTACCACAAAAAATTCCAATCTGTCCTGTGTCACCACACACATCTCATCATTTAATATTCGAACCAGGCATTGACTTTTAGAAGGTCCTCCCTGTGTTGATGTATCTGTAGATTTACCTTTAGCAAAAGCTCTTCGAAGCCAGGGATCCATGACCAGATAATGGGATCATTCATGCTGCCTGATTTATGTAGTAACTCTTGAACTGTGTCATCATGAAACTCTTTCATTCCTTCCGCCAAGAACCACTCAAACAGAAATGACTCAAGCCTTTTGAAGGAACAAACCTTGAGAAACTATCATTTAAGACAGTGAAAAAAAGATTTTATTCATTAGTTCTTTTTCAACCCTTCTCATAAATATATATACTTGAAAATTTCAAAGGTGGGTTTTATATGGGGTCAACTCCTTTCTTTTGAATTTCCTGTTCCTATAAAAGCATAGAGTGCTTTTATTACTGAAAGTTAATGTGATGTTTTATAAAAGAATGGGATTGAGAATTAGGCAAAGGTAGTCTTAAATCAGAATTCTATCACACTTAAGAACTTCAGTTCCTTTGCAATTTATTTGTCCTATAATATACTTGTTTTCTTCATCATAAAAAAATGGGAATTCAAGTATAGTTTTACAAGGTCACTTAAAAGATTAAATGTGAACCTGTTCTCAAATGCTTTGCCTGTCACTTTGAACACATTCCACAAATGGTCATTGAAATTCTTTTAGGAAAAATCTGTGTGTGAGCTAGTTGCTTTTAAAATCTCCTTGGTACTATGAAACAGAGAGATGTTATACTCTGCAAATTTATAATTAAACATAGTCTTCCTTCCTCTTACTTCCTATCACCTCCCCCACCACACAGGTAAACCTTATGTTAGAATGGTTATAAACAGCAACATGGATTAGATATTCTCATCACAAATGACATAGCAGCAAGGGTAAGGTAAAAATAGCTTTGAATATTAAAAGTTTAGGATTGAATCTAGTTGCTTAAATGAAAAAGGCACTATCTATGATTTTTCAAGTTTCTCATTTTTTAACCTCAATATTTCAGAAGTATTACATATAATTTTCCTTCTATATCTGCTCTTTTACATCCCCATTGCCATTTTACCTATTTTGGACTCCATTATACTGAGCCTGAACTATCTTATACCCTGGACTTACCTCTCTCGGGTCCTTTGAATAAGAATTATCCGGCCAACACAAAAATACCATCAAGTTGTTTATTGGTTTCCAATTCATGGAAGATTTCCCATTATCCTAAATGTAAAGACTAAACCTTTTAAAATAGCTTACAAAACCCTTAATGAAATAGTCTTTCTCTAAATCATTAGATTCATAGTTTACCTCATACTTTCTCAAACTTTCCTCTCCAGGCATCCCAAAGTTCCTAAGACATATCTTTGCTTCAGCATGCTTCCAAACACTTTTCTTGTAATGTTCTTCTCTTTCCCCCAAATCTCACCTTACCCATTCAACTGAGTACCTCACTAATGCGCATATATGCTTTCTCTCTATATATATAAACGATAGATAGATATAATTTTAGAACTATTTTAGATTGACAAACTGATTATAAAGATAGTACTGAGACTTTCTGTATACATTAAACCCAATTTTTCTCCTCCTCCTCCTGCTTTTCCATCTTCATCTTCATCTTCTTCTTCAATAGAGAAGGTCAAGCTTTATTGCTCACACTGGAGTGCAGTGACACCATCATAGTTCACTGCATCCTTGAACTCCTGCGTCTCCTTCTCCTTCTTCTTCTCTCCTTCTCTCCCCTCCTCCTCCTTCTCTTCCTTCTCCTCTTCTTCTTCCTCTTCCTCTTATTCTCCCTCTTCCTCCTCCTCTTCTTCCTCCTCCTCTTTCTCCTTCTCCTCATCCTCCTCTTCCTCCCCCCCCTCCTCCTCCTTCTCTTCCTCCTCCTCTTCTTCTTCCTCCTCTTTCTCTCCTTCTCCTCATCCTCCTCTTCCTCCCCTCTCCTCCTCCTCCTTCTCCTTCTTCTCCTCCTCCTCCTTCTTCTTCTATTCTTCCTTCTTTCTTCTTCTTCCTCTTCCTCTTCTTCTCTTCTTCTTCTCTCTCTTCTTCTTCTTCTTTTTCTTCTTCTTCTTCTCTCTCCTCCTCCTCCTCTTCTTCTTCCTTGATAGAGAAGGTTACCCAGTCATGGTGGCTCACATCTGGTAATGAGCACTTTGGAAGACCAAGGCAGACAGATCATGAAGTCAGGAGATGGAGATCATCCTGGCCAACATGATAAAACCCCATCTCTACTAAAAATACAAAAATTAGCTGGGTGTGGTGGCACACACCTATAATCCCAGCTACTTGGGAGGCTGAGGCAGGACAATCACTTGAACCCAGGAGGCAGAGATTGCTAGAATATCCTGCCCCTGCACTCCAACCTGGTGATAGAGCAAGACTCCCTCTCAAAAAAAAGAATAAATAAATAAATAAAAAGAAAAAGAAAAAATAGAGAAAGTCAAGCTCTACCTCCCATGCTTGAGTGCAGTGACACAATCATAGCTTATTGCAACCTTGAACTCCTGAACTCAGAAAATTCTCCCACCCAAGACTCCCAAGTAACTGGAGCCATAAGCACGCTCCACCATGCCTGGCTAATTTTTTTTATGCATTTTATTTTAATACAAGAAATCTCTTTTTTTTGTCCTGGGTGGTCTCAAATTCCTGATTTCAAACAATCCTCTCACCTCAGTCTCCTAAGGAGCTGGGATTATAGCCATAAGCCACTGTGCCGTGATCTATATTTAAAACCTTATCCTGGTACACTGATCACAATTAATAAACTTATTTTGATACATTATTGTCAACTTAAGTCCACAGTTTATTCACAAATCCCCCAGGTCCTCTCTAACGTTCATTTTTATGCCAAAAGATCCTCTAGAATATATTACATTTAGTGGTCGCATCTTCTGAGGCTCCTATTAGTTATGACAGTTTCTCACACTTGCCTTATTTTTGAAGAAGTTGACATTTTTGAGGATTACTGGACAAGTATTTTATAGAATGCCTTTTAGTTGGTATTTTTGTCTCATGACTTTCTATGATTAGTCTGGGGTAAGGTTTTCTGGGAGGAAGACAGTAGAGATGAGGAAGTGCCATTTATATTGCCTCCTACAAAGAGCATGCAATCAGTATAACTAATCACAGTTAATGTTAACCTTCATCAGCTTGCTTGATAAATTATTTATCAGGTTGTTTCACTATGAAGTTTTTCTCTTTTGTTCTCCCTTTCTATACCACATTGTCTGGAAAAACAATCACTATATATAGTCTATACCTAAGGAATGGCAATTATGGTCTGCTTCTTATTGACAGACTATAATTTAAAATATTTTGAATTATTCTGTAAAGAGAATTATCCTTATTTATTCAATCATATTTATATAAGTATGGCATCATGAATATTTATTTTATATTTTGTATTATAATACAGTATTGCTTTGTTCTGTAATTTTTTTTCAGCTTTGATCATTAGAAGCTCTTTCAGCTGACTCCTGTATCCATTTGACAATTATGCCATCTGCAAATAGAGATCTTTATTTCCAATCTGTGTACATTTTCCTTCTTTTTTCTTATCTTATTGCACTAGTCAGGACTTTCAGTAAGATGCTGAATAGGAGTGGTAAGGATAACATTTTTGCTTTACTTGCCCTCTTGCTTTTAGGGGGACTGCATCCAGTTTTTTAACCTTAAATAAGATATTTTATGTATATTATTTGCAAATGGTCTGTATCAAGTTGAAGAAGTTCCTCACCATTCTGAATTTACTACGATATTTTTTTAATCATACATATTTGTTGAACTTTTGTCCCTTGTTTTTTTCTGTTAATACAAACTATTTTTTCTTTAGTTTGTTAATATTGTAGATACATTGTTTGTCTTATACACGTTGAGGAATCCTGTGTTCCCAAAATAAATCACAACTGATTATCTTGTAAAATTCTGTTTATCTATTTTTCGATTCAATTTGCTAATATTTATTGAAGATTTTTATGACTATGTTCATGAGTGATACCAACCTGTAATTTCTTTCCTTCTTATAATATGTTCATAATGTTTTTCTTTCAGTATAATGTCAGCCTGGTTTGGTACTATTATTAAATCTGGCCTCAGAATTATTTGGAACGTTTTGCTTTTGCCTGTATTTCTGTAAAATATTGTAGAAAATTGGTACTATCTTACTTAAATATGGGATAGAATTTACCAATAAAACCATCTGCCTATTGTGGTTTGCTTTTCAGAAGGTTGTTAATTATTGAATACTCCTCTTTAATAGATATAGGGATTTGAAAGTTACATATTTCACTTTGTGTGAATTTTGATAGTTTGCATTTCACTCAAATGTCATCTTACTTCTGTGGTTTCCGATTAGAAATTCACTGTGTAATTCTTATCCTTGCTTCTCTATATGTAGGGAGTTCTCCCACCCTGCTCTGGTTGCCTTCAAGATTTTTTACTTTTTATTTTTCTACATTTAAGTATGCTGCACTCAGTTATACTTTTTATCTTTTTCTGCTTTGTGATCTCTGAGCTTTCTAAATCAGTTTTGTGACTATAATAAATTTTGGAGTTTTTAGTCATTATTGCTGGAAATATTTCTCAGTTTTCTCTTTTTCTGATGCCCTAATTATGCATTTGTTACATCTTTTGTAGAAGTAGCATGTTTTTCGTATTTTAAATGAGGGACATACATCTTTCTTCTTGCCCCAGGATTACATTATTAATGATGAGTAAGAGACTCCTTTCATGCCCAAACACAACTCAGAAGTACCATAAAGTTAATGTCACAGGGACTTAATGCTTGACATGTGAGGGATAAAGCCAGCTCACATATTTTTTTCTATGTTTTAACCTGAAAGAACAACTACAATGTGGTGCTAAAGCAGATTCTCAGAAGACCATCCCATGACATATTGGCTGTCTCACTTTCTCTGATTTATTGTTCTTTTTTGTTGTTCTGCTTCCTTGAATTGTAATCCCTTTTCCTCCACTTCTAGTTTCTGGCTAATAAAGCTAAAAATGGAGTTATCATCGTTATGAGTAGACAGAAAACAATATACACAAGTTACCAAGGGTCATAACTTGTTCTAAGTTTTATATATACAGCATATATGATATGCATCACATATGTATATATGTGTGTGTGTATGTATGTGTGTATACATAGAAAGAGACAAAGAAATATTAGAATAAAATATTTATCTATATATCTATATCTATCTACACATACATGCATGCATATCTATTTCATTCTTTGAAAAATCCTATGGGATCCTCCTTAGTATCCATGTTTTACAAAGTAAACATGAGAGAAATGTCTTGGCATGACAAGCAGAAATATCATGGCATGACGACTTTTGTCATCGTTAGGGTAATAGATGTATGGACTTTAAGTAAATTCAGGCCATCCTCATTTAAAATGCAGAAAAATTGAGATACACAGAGTGAAATATTTGGCCTAATTTAACCCTCATAAACTAACAACCTAGTTACAAATGTTTTACAATGAACACTGATGATTTGTTTTTGGTTGATTACAAAATGTGATTATGTATGATTTTCTACATCCTTCTTGAGTTCAAATAACTTAAGGGCTTTGAAAGATTATTTGATAATTAAATATTATAAAATGCCAGTTTTCCACACTGATAGAAACATAAGAGATTTTAAACTTCATTCCCAGGGAATCTTTTAACTCAAAAAGAAAATCAAGGAAAATAAGAGAAGAGAAAAGCAAACAGATAATACTCATTATTAGTTAAGTATATATTTATCACTAGCTAGATTTGCTCTTGCTTATACTTGCAAAGAAAAAAGGAACATTGAAGGAGTGAGGCTAAATATTTTACATTTGAATTAATATATTTTATGTATTCAATTATATAATTAGCATTTATTGCTCACTTGATATAAATTAAATACCAGACAAATATTTGAGAGATATAAGATGTAAAATAAGTCTTTTCCATCCTGGATGACCGCACAGTTAGAACACACACAAAAATATAGACAATAATTATTATGTGAGATTATAATAAATAGATATTACTAAATGATTCAGAAATATTAAAGAAATAATACATGGTAACCTGGGATACATGTGGAAGGAGAAATTCTTTGATAAAATAGCAGAGCTTGGAGCTATTTTGATTGACTTCAATGGGTAAGAGGCACCTACCAAGCAGATAAAGGCCAAATAAGAAGACACTTTTAGGAATAGTACCCATGCAAAATCAGTTAATTTTGTTATGCTGATTAAACTCAAGACACGTTCATTTACTCATGAAAAAATAAAGCTAATGATTCAATTATTACAGCCAAAAAAAGAGAGTAATGTTTATTGAAAATATTTTGATCATAAACCTTCTTATTACCCATGTATACCTGTCAAGATCCTTCTATTTTTTATATGCTCTGTTAGTGATAATTATAGTGATTTTTTAAATTTTATAAATTTGTATATTTTAGGTAGTGATATTTTTCTTTACATGGCTTCCCATTAATGTAATTTATATACCATTGTATTACCTCCATCTTGTAAGTTTTAAACAAGTATTTATCAAAATAATGAATCAATCTATCAACATAATTTAATGAAACTGTGTCTGTATATTATTCTGAACACTTTTATTACAGGTGAGCTCAGGATGAAAACTTTGTTGAATCACAGTATTGGAAAGTCCAGTGTTTAATTTGGGCGTGTCTGAATAGAAGTTCTGAAGTTGGGCAATTGGGATTCCCCCTCTTTTACTATCTTCTCTTCTCTTTCTATGCTTTGTTTCTCTTACCTCTTTATCTCAGCTCTTTTCTTTTTATTGGCTTTACTTTCTAATTGGAAACTTCTTACTTCTGAAACAAGAGCCTGCAGAAACTTGACCAAAATGGTCCTTACAACTAGGGGATTACCCACTCAGAACATAACATTATCTGTATTGTTAAATCCCTCTTTTAACTCTTTGGAAAGAGGGTTTGGACCACATCCATCAGGTTGATAGTGAACAAGGCATTTTGATGGATAACCTCATAAGAACACAGGAAAAAGTGGAGCAGTTTCTTAATGGATAGATGAATACTGGTTGAATTGTTTTTAATAACTTTTTTTTAATAAGATTGAGAGATGCAGTGGGTCTGATTATATGAATCTGTATCATCACAGGAAAATGTTTTATCCATTTCGCTAACATGGGAAAGGGAGTTACTAACTCTTACAAAACAGTTACTGATCATCTACACCCTCACCACCTATGGCTGGCCTCTGAGATTTCAGCAAGCACCCTAGGCAGTCATTTTAACTTTTGCCTTAGCACGTAAACCATCCATAGACGGAGCGCCAATTCTTTCCAAATAGTCTCTGTTTGTGGAATATTAAACATCAGGAATTTTGAGTTTCTCAGGTATAAAAGTCTTCTCAAATGGAGCTGTGAATTTTATGCAGTCCCAGGCTACACAAATGTGGTGGACATTTGCATAATCTTGCAGCCAGAGTGAGTGTGAGTATGCAGCTGAGAACACCTCCAGAATGTGTGTAATCTTGCACATTGGTTATTAATTTAGTCTGGCTGTCAGTCAGAGGATGAGCCAACCGACCTCTGAGCTAGTGTAATAGACAGCTGTGCAACTTGTCATCCCTTTAATCGGGCACTTAGCTAGTAAAGAAACCATCTCTGCAGCTAGCCAACCAGTCAGCTAGCAAGTTAAGTAGCCAGTCTGCCAGGTAGCTCTAGTCAGCCAGCCAGTCAACCCCTGAGCCAGGGAGGGATTGAACAAGTGAATGAGTCTCTCTCATCAGCTTGGCAGCCAGGCATATTTGCTGTTTGCCAATCAATCACCCATTCTATCAGCCTTTCAGTCCTAAATCTGGCACTAGAGGTGGATTGCAGGGTAAGGATGTGTATTTTTTATTTTTTAAAAGTTTGCTAGGGTGTACGGCTGACTAATCTTAATCTTTTTAGCCATCATGAGCAAATCAAATTATTTCATTATAGATTTTCCAAATAGGAAATTTAAGACAGAACAGTACTGTGTATTCTAATAATTAGAGCAGATACTGTACAACAGAAAATTAATAGCAGGTTTGCAGGAGCCATCTCAAAATACTTAGTGCTGCCTTTAGGAAGACGTATTTACTGAGAAAATCAAAAGAATTACCTTTTTAATACTGTAAGTCTCTCTGGCATTCTGTGTAGTTAGTATTTCCTAAATAATTTAGTATTTTGAAAATAAAACAGAAATTTGCTTTTCAAATATTATGAAGCTTAAAATTTGGAGTCATTAAGATATGACTTTCTCAGTAATTTCAAATGCATGAACTTGCTTTATGGAAAAAGAAAAGCAGATTTAATGTGCGTTTATTCTTAAATTCATTCACCCTACAATCATTTGCATGTTGTAAAATAGATAGTTTTTAAATACTCAAATTTTAAAGAGGGAAACAAAGCAGAAAAACAAAAACAAAAAACAGAGCAAAACAAGAAAAGCCCTGCTCTGAACGAGTACATACATTTTGACATTGGTGAAGACAAATACTTAACTCAGCAAAGGTTCTAATCCTGACAAAAATACAAATCTTTATGCATCACCTAGGAGCATTTCCAGAGGAGGGGATGATGCTGAGCTGAATTTTGAGGAGTAGAAATTGTTAGCCTGTTTATTTGGTGTGGAGAGTGAATTCAAGGCAGAAACAGCAAGCCCCCTAGGGAACAGGCAGGGGTCTTTCAGAAAAGTACCCTATGTTCTGTCTTTAGAGATCCTTCTGCGTAAGTATTGGAAAAGAGAACTCAGGAAATAAGGCTGCAGAAGTCCTTGAGGCTGTATTGTGTTCTTATGTGAACTTTATCTTGAGAGTTACAGAGGAGGCTGGGAAGGACTTTGTAGGACAGCAGGAATTCTGTGCTCATCCACATGATGATGGTTTCTGGTTAGCTACTTTTATGTTCCTAGACAGTGGTTTTCAACTTTATTGTTTGTGTATTTCCAAATGAATTCTGTAAACCTCATTCCCTTTCATGTATTTAAATTGACAAATAACATTTCATTTTAGGAGCTGGTAGTTGTAAATGTTGTAATACTTGGCACACTTTAAATTTCATTTTAAAATCGGACATTTAAGTCATTCTTATAAAGTGTATCCAATGAAATGGAAATCCTATAGCAAGTTGATAACTACTATTAATCATTCTATAAATTCACAAAAAATATTTCTTTACCAGAAATTTTGTATTCAATTTTTTCTATTGAAGTTCTTATTTATTTTCCCTATCTTCAGAAATTGTTGCTAATGTAATTGCTTAGTCTTAAAATTATTTTATTTTTAACCATATAGTCAAACTTTACAATAAAACGTATATGTGAAATCATTATTAATTAGTCATATAATTGTCTCATTGGCTCAGCATCCTTTATCAATAAGTCCTTCTTTTATTGCACTATATAAATTTTAAAACCTTCTCATCAATTTCCACAAACAACAACAACAAAATAACAAAATGTCTACTGCTATTTTGATCGGAACTATTGTGAATCTATAATAAATTTAGGGAGAATAAAATCTTAAGAGTTTAGATCTTCCAATGGAATAGGTACATCTTAAGATTTCTTGTATCTTTAGAATGATTCAGTACTGGGTACTATTTCCTACAACTTAGTAAGCCTTGATCATTAATTATTTACACAATATTCATAACTACCTGTGAAGTTTAACAACACAAAATTATATAATAAGCAAAGAAAGCTAAAACTCATTATTTCTACTTTTTTTCTTTGGGAATGTTTATGTTTATTTGTTTATTCATTTTGCGTTTGTTTCTTCTTTCTTTCAGCTCTATTAAATTTGCTCATCAAATTCCTTAACCATTTTGGTACTAACTTCATTCAAAATAATAAAGGCTCAAGACTTGCCACTAGCATTATTTCCAATGCTAAGAAACAACCCACATTTGTGTTTACAGTAGAGAGTTATAAATTACATTGAAATATCACTCAGTAAGAGTCATTCTCCAGTATTGTAAAGAGATGGATAGTCTCCAGGGGAGGGTTGTCATAAAAAAGGAAAATCAAACCAGCTGAATAATACAATAAGTCTCTACATAAAGCTAGCTCAGCCAAGCAGGGATATGAAAGGTGGCAGCCTTTGAGGAGATGGCTGACAGATTTCATTTGTCAAGGATCAGATCTTGCCCTGGTGCCACATGTCATACTTACCCACCACCCCTTCGGTGTTCTACAGGCACCTTCTACAGGTGCTGTCAGGGGAATATGCAGAGACTGCTAGTGAGAGACCAGGCATGGTTAAGTCAAGTGTTTGAAAAGCAACCATTTTCTCCTCTCTCTTCCTGCTGTAAGATTCTGTCTCTCCTGTTGATTTACTAACCATGTAGAAAGAAAGTGAAGATGAAATAAAAGTTTGACTTTTCTTTAATTTTCCTCTTTCCTTCTTTATGTCTCTCTAGACTCTCCTCACCTTTTTCTTCCTGGTTGTTCTCTTATTTTCTCTTTCTGAATTATTCTTTAGCCCCACTTTTTAAAAGTTTATGTAATTTTGCCTCTCTTTCCCAGTTCGTTTGCCAGATTTCTCTTCTTGTCTTTCTTTACAAATAAATACAAATAAATACAGATTCTATAATGATTCCCCTATATTTATGATTTTATTAATGTGATTATTTTTTATTAAATGAGAGGAAATCCATCCAAGTATGAAGCAAGTTCATACTTGCTTCATCAACTCTCTTGAAGACTTTCCTGGACCTTTTCATTCAATATTTCTTTCTCATGCCCTCTTCTCTCTCTCTCTCTCTCTTTTTTCTGAGATGGAGTCTGACTCTGTTGCACAGGCTAGAGTGCAATGGCACCATCTCAGCTCACTGCAATCTCCTGGGTTCAAGCCATTCTCCTGCCTCAGCCTCCCAAGAGGCTGGGATTACAGGTACATGCCACCACACCTCGCTAATTTTTGTACTTTTAGTAGAGGTAGGATTTTGCCATGTTGGCCAAGCTGGTCTTGAACTCCTGACCCAGGTGATCTGCCTTTCTCAGCCTCCAAAGTTCTGGGATTACAGGCATGAGCCACCATGCCCATTCTCCCTCTTTTCTCTTTTTATCCATTTGTGTGTATGTGTGTGACTGTGTGTGTGTGTCTGTGTGTGTGTGTGTTGTACTTTCTCTGGGTCAAGGCACTGTGCTAGGCACCAAAATCTAAAAAATGGACAAATATTTGTCTCTTACCTAGAACATTTCACCAAGTTATTCCTTCAATTGCCTCATAGTCTTGACAATTAAGAATTTCAGTCTACATGTCAATAAGGAATCCAAGCCTTCACAATAAAGAACATACAAAGCTTATTCATATAATTGAAACATGATATTCAGAGCATTGCAAGTTATGAAGAGGACTTTAAATAAATGTTGTGATTTATTACCCCAAGGAAACTAAAGAATCTGAGATTTGATTCAATCTGAGGTTCCAATACCTGGGTCTCTATGTGAAAGTTGATGATTCTCACCAACTGTTTCCCAGACTCTACTCTTTTCTCCTTTCTATCTTTAACTTATTGAGAGTACAATTAAAATTCCCAAAATAATTTCAAAAAAAACATGTTTGAGCTATAAAACAAACAAAAAAACAAAACTTACTTATTTACCTCATAAAACAAACTAGACATTCTAACCACTTGTCTGCATTGTGTCTGCTACGCATTATGTGCAGTTGATTTTCTCACGTACCCACACACACAGAACACACACTACATAATGGTATACAATTAGCATAATACAATAAGTTTGAAGAAATTTTGCTAATGAATACATGAATAAATAATTAAAGTAAATGTATTTTGCCGTACTATTGTTATAAATAATATTTTTAAACAACAGAAGGCAGAATCGTCAAATTGTAAGTACGAGTCTAAGTTTTAAACACTACACTGCTTTGAAAAATATTGTAGACACCTGAGCAATGTTTACATTTATACGTGGAATGATAATATCTCTCTTACTCACCTTAAAGTTTGGGGAACTAAAGTAAACCTTTGAAAGAATGCTTTGTCAACCATAATGTTATCATCATTTATGTCATTAGTTATGGTATCCTTTCATACATATTTGGGAAAATATTTGATAACATGTTGTTCAAAGTAGTCAACCTAAAATATTTATCCAAATATAAAACCTTAAAAATTTTTCTCTGCACTAAAAGAATTATTCTTTATTTATAACACAATAAAGTAAGCCCTAATATTCTATCACAGATATGGAAGATATCAACTTCTTGCTCAGAGACAAAGAATTTTATTACTACGACACAGCAAGTAGCATGAGTATTAGCATTTTTTGGTTAATTCTACTTGCCTCCCAAATCCATGCAGAGGACCTACACAGTGCCTGCATAAACCATGGATTGTATCACAAAAGAGTATGCTAAGCTTAAGAAATCCTCTATTCCACAGTGTGCAGTAAGCAAATAAACCTTTGTTCCCAGGGAAGATGTTAACTCATCCCTCAATTACTTGCTGTAAACATTATACTGAAAAATGGTCGAGGGTGGAGAGTGATTAATATATTGAAGTGTAGCACACAGCAACACATGCAGAAATATGAAAGATCCAGGGAGAGATGTTTTGCAACATTTTTCTTTTATAATTTTGCATTTTTTTAAAAATTGTACTTTAGGTTCTGGGGTACATGTGCAGATCATGCAGGATTGTTGCATAGGTACACACATGGTAATGTGGTTTGCTGCCTCCGTCCCCCTGTCACCTACATCTGGCATTTCTCCCCATGTTATCCCTCCCTGACCCCCCACCCACCCCCGCTGTCCCTCCCTTGGCCCCCTCAACAAACCTCTGTGTGTGATGCTCCCCTCCCCTGTGTCCATGTGTTCTCATTGTTAAACACCCACCTATGAGTGAGAACATGCAGTGTTTGATTTTCTGTTCTTGTGTCAGTTTGCTGAGAATGATGGTTTACAGATTCTTCCATGTCCCTGCAAAGGACACAAACTCATCATTTTTATGGCTGCATAGTATTCCATGGTGTATATGTGCCACATTTTCCTTGTCCAGTCTATCATTGCATTTCTTTCTAAAGAAAGTAATGCTGAACTCTAAGTAGCTTGGTATTCACCATAGTTACTGATTTCATTTAGTATTTTAAACATAGATTCAGTAAAAACTGTATTTTAGTCAAGTTAGATTCCAATTTCACTAAAATTCACTTGATACCTACTATGTGTCAATTATAGAGCTGAGTACCTAATTTCACAAGAGACCATTCAGTACCTAGGAAAATACTCCAATAAAAACACTTTTTAAAAATAGTATTTCAAACAGCATTGTGTGGGAAGAGGTAAGGCAAAAAGGAAGCTATTATCTAGCAGTGATCAATTTCAGACTGTTTCAAAATGCCTCTGGTCATATCGTTCTCATCATCTCATAATGTTTTGCAAGTTGTTAGGAAGAGAATATTAAATCACCGGGTCAGTAGAGCTATTTTCTTCCCTATAATTCATATGAATTTGCCAGGTACAGGAGATATTCATTTAATCAATCTGATGCCATTATCGTAGAAAAAGCTCAGTCATTTTCTTGAGAGTAACATCACAAATATTGCAGAATCTGTTTATTCATTAGAGCAAAAATGTCACAAAACACAGCTCATATCTTTATAGAGAGTTTATACATGTGCATGAATGCAAACACACACGCACACATGCATATTCACACACATGCCCATATTGAAGATTTTTCCTGTTACTTTTCCAGTAACCATCCTGCTAGCCAGAGATATCAAATTCAATAGCCAAAAAAATATTCTACACTTTTCATTCTGATTTACTTCATTCAGTTATCTCTTACCAAAGTCTTAGACAGATCGATCTTCAAAATATAAATATAATCATTTATCACCATTTTTCCATGTTTGTTAGGTTAAAGCAAAATCTCCTTAACAATATATTCAGCTCCTTAGATTTTCCATATTAGGAGTCTGAAAACTAGAACACACAGGCAAACATACTAACAGTTTTATTTGTAAGTGAAGTTTTACTGGCATATAGACATACATATTCATTTATGCACTATCAATGGCTGATTTTGCACTATAATATCATCATTGGCTTGTTGCAGCAGAAACTGTAGTGCCCAGTAGTCAAAAAATAATTACATTTGCCATGTTTGTTTTCTATTACTGCATAACTAATCACTGTAAAATTATTAGCTTAAAACAACAAAAAATATGTCCTTTCCCAGTCTCTATGTGTCAGGAGTTGGCAAAGTATGACCGTATTCTCCGTTCAGGGTCTCATATGACTGAAATCAAGATGTTGTCCAGAGTCGCTATATTATTTAAGATTTGGAGTCCTCTTACAACTGCCCATTTAGAAAATGCAATTCCTTTGAGTGATAAGACACCTGGTTGCTTAATAATTATCATTATTGACTGCTCTTCAGCCCCTAGGGCTGCCCACAGTTCTTGCTACATGATCCCTTCCATATTAAAGTCAGCAATGGAGAATGTCTTGTTAATTAAATCCCCTTGTGCTGGAAATCTCTGAAGTCCTCTATTTCTGACCTCTACAACTAAGATATAAATGTTTATGCAATAGATCAGGTGCCATAAGATAACCTCTCTATCTTAAGGTCAGCTGATTTGGGACCTTAATTGCATTTCCTTTCCAAAAGTAGTTGGATTCAGGTTTGATTTAATATCTGGAACTAGGAGGCTAAACAAAAATGTCTGGAACTCTTTAACCCATCTTGCAATTGTTTATAACATAAGACACTTTATAGAAAATGCTTCCTGAGTCTGGTCTAAATCCTGGTGTGTAATTCAGACACATCTCTCACCATGAGTCCCTTGTTTTCTGGGCCCCAGTCACACTGACTTTTGTATAGCTCTCACACTAAACAAGCTATCTCCTACCATGATCCTTTTTAAATGCCAATTTCACTACATAGAACACTTCTCTTCCAATAGGTATCACGTGAACACCTTCTCTTTCTTTGACTATTTTTTCATAGTCTCTTTTTATGGAGAATATACTTCAGACCTCCAGTCAGGCCCTTCCCCCATCACAGAGATCTGTAACTTCATGCTTTTCTGTCTCTTAGCAATTGTGACAGCTGTAATTCTGTATTTGTCATATGATTATTTGATAGGCTTACCAGGCATACCAAGTTGACCTGGAACTGAGGGAGCTCCTGGGATGTAGATTTTCCTTTTAAAACCAGGACAGTCCCAGGAAAACAGGGAGAGCTATTTTTCCTATTATTTTATCAATATTAATATCTGTTTTGGCTTTTATTTTCTAAGCTTCATAAGTACACGTAACATGTTTTTGGAGTTGACCAATATCTGTTTGTTTTACTTGTAGTAGAAACTCAATAAATATATTTTTAAAAGCTGTCTTAGAGAAGGCCAAGCAAGATCGCTGGATAGAAACCCCCAGCTGTTGTTACCCCAACAAGAACACCAAATTTAACAGCTATCCACACAAAAAGCACCTTCATAAGAACCAAAAATCTGGCGCGCAATTATGGTACCTGTTATTAATATCACATTAAGAAAAAGGTCACTGAAATTGGTAGGAAAGATAGTCTTTAATCATGTAGATTTGGTCTATCTACACTATTGCCAAATGGATCTAATAGTTACTTGCAGAACATTTTATCCAATAGCTGCAGAATACATATTCTTTCTCTGCAGCACATGAATCATACTCAAGGATAAACCATATGTTAGGCTACAAAGCAAGTCTCAACAATTCAAAAAAATTCAAAGTATATCAGGTATCTTCTCTAACCACAATGGACTAAAACAAGAAATCAATAACAATAGGAATTTTGAAAACCATACAAACACATGTAAATTCAACCACATATCTCTAAATAACCAGTGGGTCAATGAAAAAATTAAGAAGTAAATGAAAAAATTAAGAAATAAATTAAAAAATTGTTTAAACAAAAAAAAGAAGGAAACAAAAC
Organism: Ateles fusciceps; assembly: GCA_036589455.1. Taxonomy (NCBI): domain Eukaryota; kingdom Metazoa; phylum Chordata; class Mammalia; order Primates; family Atelidae; genus Ateles; species Ateles fusciceps. Next base: position 3,341,601 of record JAZHEH010001685.1, on the reverse strand, counting down.
ATAACAAAATGTATGGGATACAGCAAAAGCAGGCCTAAGAGAAAAGCTCACAGCAATGAACATCTACATTTAAAAAAGTAGAAAAACTTCAAATAAAAACCTAACAATGCATCTTAAAGAATTAGAAAAGCAAGAAAAAATTCAAACCCAGAATTGATAGATGAAAATAAATAAAAAAGATCAGAGCAGAAGTAAGTGAAATTGAAGTGAAAAAAATACTAAAGATCAATGAAATGAAAAGTCATTTTTTTGATAGAATAAATCAAGTCAACAAACATTTAGCCTAACTCAAAAAACAAAAAGAAAAAATCTTTAATAAATAAATTCAAAGATGAAAAATAAGACATTAAAACCAATTCTGTAGAAATACAAAGGATCATTAGTGGCTACTATGAGAAGCTATATGCCAATAAATTGGAAAATCTAGAGGAAATGTATGCATTCCTGGAAATACATAATGTATCAAGATTGAAACATGAAGAAATTCAAAACCTGAACCAACCAATAACATGTAATGATATCAAAGCCATAATAAAAAATCTCCCCCTCAAAGAAAAGCCAGGGACCTGATAGCTTCACTACTGAATTTAACTAAACATCTAAAGAACAAATACCAATCCTACTCAAACTATTCAGAGAGAGAGAGAGAGAGAGAGAGAGAGAGAGAGAGAGAAAGGGAGTACTTTCAAACTCATTCTATAAGGTCATTATTACCCTGATACCAAAATCAAAGAAAGATACATCAAAAGAAGGAAATTACAGGCCAGTCTCCCTGATGAACCTTGATGCAAATGTCCTCAACAAAATACTAGCAAACCAAAATAATCATGAGAAAATTATAGAGATATCATCTATATTGACCAGGCTGGTCTCAAACTCCTGACCTCAAATGATCCGCCTACCTAGGCCTCCCAAAGTACTGGGATTACAGGTGTGAGCCACCACACCTGGCAGAAAACCTCTGTTTTATGTACCCTATAACTCATTAATTAAAGTTTGCAAGTCATTAATTATGAAGTATGTACACTGCATACTTTAATATAGCATACAACACTAAGATTCGTGTTTTTGTTTGTTTGCTTTCCTTAAAGAATTCTGATATTTCTCTACGAATGCCATGTTTCTTGAGATACCTTAAAATTTGCATTTCTGGGTCTTCTAGATCTAAACTTCTGAGGCTTTTTTCTTTTCTTGCATAATTTTAAGAAAAAAAATATTGAGAAGATTTTCTAAAGACAAAATAAAATTATTTATTACCAGTTTAATGAGAATTTTCTTTCCTCTTAAATCCACTTAGAATGTTGCCTATTCTAGAAACAAGGAGGAAAGAGAAGAAGAAGGAAGTAAACAGAGAAGACATTCCAAAGTGTTACACAGTGACGTATGTCAACTGTAGGAAATGATGAAAGACCACACACACACTGGAACATCACAGGCATAAAGACTGAGACCCTTCTTTAGTTGTCAGCGGAGATCAGAGTCAATCAAATTTTCATTTTGGAAATTTCCCCTACTTGTTGAAGGATTGTGTTATAAATGTGAAAGTAAATTCCCCCTCATAGAGCCTTTAAGGATCATTCCCACACTGCCCCGGAAATTACACTCTCACAGGCATATGAAATTAAAGAATTTATTACACTCACATATCTTAGAGAGAAAGGCATGGCATGCTACTCAAGAGGCCATATGGGAGTAGCTGCAGGAAAGTGGGCTCAGCCAACCAGGTGGAGCTGAGAGAGGACCTGTGAGCCACTGCCTTTCTTGGAAATCTGGGAGTTGTACATAAGCAAAAGGGATGAGTGGATTTCATTAGTGTGTTTGAATGTCACTATTTCAACAGTCAGGGGAGGGCAAGAAGGAAAATTGTGGCAGATGCCTCCTTATTGTTTAGTGCATCTGACCACCTGAGCAGGGTGTTCACAGCTTGCTTATAAGGATGTGGAGGCAGGAGGAAAATACGACATTTAAAAATTTCACAATACAAAGATATACTGGGTCCTCGACAAGATAAGTGGTAGGTTAACATGTTAAAATGAAGTGATAACAATGCAAATATGAAGTTTTTTGAGATGAAGTTTCACTCTTGTTGCCCAGGCTGGAGTGCATGGTGCAATCTCACCTCATTGCAATCTCTGCCTCCTGGATTCAAGTGATTCTCCTGTCTTAGCCTCCCAAATAGCTGGGATTACAGGTATGTGCCATCACATGGAGCTAATTTTGTGTTTTTAGTAGAGACGGGGTTTCTCTATGTTGGTCAGGCTGGTCTCAAACTCCCGACCTCAAATGAACCACCCACCTCCTCTTCCACCTCCCAAAGTGCTGGGATTACAGGCATGAGCCACCGTGCCTGGCCAACAATGCTAATATTTTACATGACTTTGAAAGATGTAATATAAATTATAGGAAGTGGGATTTACTTAATGACATAATTAGTAGAAATATGGAATAAAACCAAATAATAAAAAGGAGCAGACTGTTGGTACATATAAAAATGTGGATAAATTTCAAGAGTATTATTTATGCTGAGTGAAAATAGCTGTTATATATGCATATAATATGATTAAATTTATATAACATTCTAAAAATAACAATATTATAGAGATGGGGAACAGATCAGTGTTTGCAAGGGGTTAGGGAAGGAGAGGCAAGGTGCATCAATAAAACAATTGCGGTGTTTTGAGATGTGGGAGTTTTGAGATGTATTTTGATGGTGATGGTATTTAACACAAATCTATAAATGTGATAAAATGTAGACCTATACACAAACATGTGCAAAAAAAAAATGAGCACAGAAACGTATGAGATCTAAGTCCTCTAGTTGTTTTATTACAATAATGCCCTTTTTCTGTTTCCTACTGTACTATTACGTAGGTCGTTAGCATTGGAGTCAACTGAATTACAAGTACACAGAACATCTCTGCAATATATTTGCAACTTTTTGTGGCAGTACACATATGTCAAAAGAAAAACGTGAAAACAAGATCCAACATATGTGCCAGGCATTATCATAACAGCTGGAGATTCAAGCAGTAAACTAGACAAGTTCCTTGTCCTTATGGAGATTACAGTCTAGCAGAGTCAAACGAAAAAAGCAGAAACCAGATAAATATGTAATGTTATGTCGGAAAAATATAGCTTCTGTGAAACAAAACGTAAAGAGATAGAATTTGGTGGCTGGGCTTACAGCTTTATTTCAGAATGAACAGTCAGGGAAGGCAACTCTGCAGAGTTGACAATCGAAATTTAAAATATTTGGATTTTTGGAAGGAGAAAAAACATTTCTATTTAATTTATTTTAAAACTGCCCATATAAGTCTAGTTGAGCATTCTTGCAAGTCTGGTCTGGAAATATAATAAAACATAAAGTGGCCTTTATAATATAATGTGTAAGGTTGTTTCTCTAAGAAATATATTTCCTCAATTTAAACCTGGCTCAATTTTATTCTCAGGAAGAAAATAATGCGTGGGTATGGGGATTCAGAAGATTTAATATCAAAAATGCTGCATCTATTTCTAGTTTATGAAATAGCACAGATGATGGCAACAGTTAGCAGAATATGCAGCACAAGATTAGAGCTAGGTTTGAAGGGAAACTAGATGTACTAGGTTTGGATTGATTGAGTTGAAAGTGATTTTGACATATGTAAGTTTAAAAATGTTTATTGGCTTCTCATTACTCAAAGAGTTACATCATCTGTCTTTTTTTAATTATTATACTTTAAGTTCTGGGATACATCTGCAGAACCTGCAGGTTTGTTACATAGGTATACATGTGCCATGGTGGTTTGCTGCACCCGTCAACCTGTCATCTACATTAGGTATTTCTCCTAATACTATCCCTCCCCTAACCCTTCATCTCTGTCAGGCCCCAGTGTGTTATGTTCCTCTCCCTGTGTCCATATGTTTTCATAGTTCAGCTCCCACTTATGAGTGAGAATATGTGGAGTTTGATTTTCTGTTTCCGTGTTAGTTTGCTGAGAATGATGGTTTCCAGCTTCATCCATGTCCCTGCAAAGGACATGAACTAAACAGATCACTACTAAAATGTCTCTCCAGTCCCTCACTTCACCTCTTTTTCAATGGTCACAACCCCAGTCCGAGTTTCCAATACTTCTCATCTAGATTATGGTGATAAAGTACTATCTGGACTTCCCAAATCTCTGGTTTTCCTCCAATCTGATATTCACATTGAAGCTAAAGCTAATAAAAAGCGCAAATCTAATTCGGTCTTTACTCTCTTAAGATGAAAATCAAGGACCTTAAAAAGTGCCTGTAACCATTCGCACAACTTGGCTCTTGCTGGCTCTCCTAACTCTTCTCACCTCACTCTCTGGGCTACAGCCATGCTCGTCTTGTCTCAGCTCCTCAGATGTATACTGGGCCCCACCCCAACACTGTTGCACTTGCTGCCTTCTCTGTCTAGATTAACCTATCTACCCTCCATAGTTTCCACCTCTCTCCTCCATTGTCACCTCCCCAGGCTAACCTTTGCTGACATCCCAGTAGCTCAGCTACTTTTGTATACTTACATATTGTACAGTGTAAGTATTAGTACTTGACTATGTCTTTCCTAATAAACTCTGTTTTTATCATTGCTGTATTTCTGGCATCTAATGATGCTCAACAAATCTTTTTGAGATTACATAAAAAGAAAATAATGTGTGGATTAGAATAAAAATGATTTTTTGGATTTTACTTTGAAGATTCATGCTTGCAGATAATAAAAGGGAAAATGTTGTAATCATTCATTATAATGTATAAAATTGTGTAATTGGTTTATAATTTTATTATTGTAGTTACTTTTCATTAGATATTTGGCATAATCTAAAATAGAAAATTCCTTACTTGATTTGATCTTCACAACCACTCTGTAAAGTCCATGTTATACTAAGAGAAACCACATTTGACAGATGAGGAAACTAAGGCTGATAAAGGTAAAATAAATTGTCAAAGCACACAGATTCTGTGGCAGAGACAAAATTAAACCCAGTACTGTTGGGCTCCAAAGCCTGTTTATATCCAGTATTTTTTATAAGAGATGGAGGGAAGAATAATCCAAAAAGAAGCATGTGCATTTGTGAAGAGATGTAATGGACTAGGTGAGACATGAAGTACCTGCGACTCCTTCAAGATGTGCTACAGCTCCCAGTACAGCAATAAAATAACAGGGTAGTGGGGCAGACAGTTTATATAAACTGCATCACTAATGTAATGATTCCTCAACATTAAGAGGTGGGTGTTAGCACTACTTTAGTGGTGAGGAATGAAAGGAGAAAGTCACTTGGCAAACATATTGCTGGTAAGGAAAGAGCTAGAAATTACAGGCACACCTCCTTTTATCATGCTTCCTTTTATCGCATTTCACAGATACTGCGTTTTGTTACAAATTGAAAGTTTGTGGCAACCCTGCATTGCACAAGTCTATTAGCACCATTTTTCTAATCGCATGAGCTCACTTCATGTCTCTGTGTTGCATTTGGGGAATTCTTGCAATATTTTAAAGATTGTCATGATTCTTATATCTGTTACGGTGATCTGTGATGAACGATCTTTGATGTCCCTATTTTAATTGTTTCGGAACATCACAAACTATGCTTATATAAGACAGCAAACTTAGACAATATACATTACGTGTGTTCTGATTGCTCTGCCTACCATTGCCCCATCTATCTTCCTTTATTCCCTGAGCTATGACAACACTGAAATTAGACAAATTGATAACCCTACAATGGCCTCTAAGTGCTCAAGTGAACAGAAGAGTTGCACCTCACTCACTTTGAATCAGCAGCTAAAAATGATTAAGCTTAGTGAGGAAGCTGTGTCAAAAGCCTAGAAAGACCAAAAGCTAGGCCTCTTGTGTCAACCATTAGCCAAGTTGTGAAGGCAAAAAAAAGACTTCTAGAAAAAAATTTAAAATGCTACTTCAGAGAACATACAAATATTAAGAAAGTGAAACAGGCTTATGGCTGATATGGAGAAAATTTGAGTGGTCTGGATAGAAGATCAAACCAGTCACAACATACCTATAAACAATAAACTAGAGTGTAACTTAGAGCAAGGCTGCAACTGTCTTTAATTCTAAAAGTCTGAGAGAGATGAGGCAGCTGTGGAAGAAAAGCATGAAGCCAGCAGAGGATGGTTCATGAGGTTTAGGGAAATAAGTTGATTTTATAACATAAAGGTGCAAGGTAAACAGCAAGTGCTGACATAGATGCTGCAGCAAGTTATCCAGAAGATGTAGCTAAGATAATTAATGAAGATGGCTACAGTAAACAGCACATTTTCAATGTAGAAAAATGCTGGAAGAAGATACTATCAAGAACTTTCACAGCTAAAAAGAAGTCAAAGCCTGACTTCAAAGCTTCAAAGAACAGGTGCATTATCTTGTTAGGAGCTAATGCAGCTGATTACTTTAGGTTGAAGCCAACGATCATTTACCAAAAATCTAAAGCCCCTTCAGAATTACCCTAAAGGTACTCTGCCTGTGGTCTGTCAATAAAACAACAAAGCTGGGATGATGATACATCAGTTTATACCATGCTTTACTAAATAATTTAAGCCCACTGTTGAGGCCGTTTCAGGAAAAAAGATTCCTTTAAAAATTACTTCTCATTGATAATACACTCAGTCACCCTTGTGGAGATGGGTAAGAATATTTATTGTTTTGTTTTTGAGAGGAAGTCTTGCTCTGTAACCCAGGCTAGAGTGCAGTGGCATGATCTCAGCTCACTGAAACTTCTGCAGGGATTCTTCTGCCTCAGCCTCCCAAGTACTAGGACTACAGGTGCACACCACCGTGTCCAGCTAATTTTTATATTCTTAATGGATATGAGATTTCGTCATGTTAACCAGGCTGATCTTGATCTGACCTCAAGTGATCCACCTGCCTTGGCCTCCCAAATTGCTGGGATTACAAGCATAAGCCACCATGCCCTGCGGAGACGAAGAAGGATAGCAATGTAGTTTTCATGCCTGCTATCACAACATCCGTTATGCAGCCCATGGATCAAGAAGTATTTTCAACTTCCAGGTCTTGGAAATACATCTTCTAGGGCTATGGCTGCCATAGATAATGCTTCCTTTGATGAATCTGGGCAAAATAAATAAAATAACTTTCTGGAAAACATTTACTATTTTAGATGTCATTAGAAGCATTTGTGAATCATAGAAGAAGTTCAAAATATGAACAATAACAGAAGTTTGAAGAAATTTATTTCCAGCCCTCACAGATGACTTTGAGAAGTTTAAGACTTCAATGAAGGATATAACTGCAGGTGTAGTAGAAATAGGAAGATAACGATAATTAAAACAGGAGCATCAAGATGTGACTGAATTGCTACAATCTCATGATAAAACTTGAATGAATGAGGAGCTGCCCTTTTTTTTAATTATTATTTTTGTTTATTGAGACTGTGTCTCACTCACTCTGTTGCCCAGGCTGGTGTGGAGTGCAGTGGCGCCATTTCAGCTTACTGCAACCTCTGCCTCTTGGGTTCAAGTGATTCTCCTCCTTCAGCTTCCCAAGTAACTGGGATTACAGGTATGAGCCACTACGCCCAGCTAATTTTTGTATTTTTAGTAGATACTGGCTTCACCGTTTTGGCCATGCTGGTCTCGAACCCCTGACCTCAAGTGATCCACTCGCCTGAGCCTCCCAAAGTGCTGGGATTACAGGTCTGAGGCACTGTGCCTGGTCGGAAGTTGCTTCTTTTTGATGAGCAAAGAAAGTTATTTCTTGAGATGGAATCTACTTCTGGTGAAGATGCTGTCAACAATGCTGAAATGACAACAAAGATTTTAGAAAATAAGTAAACTTAGTTAATAAATCAGTGGCAGGGTTTGAGTGTATTGATTTCAATTTCAGAAAAAGGTCTACTGTTGGTAAAATGCTCTTAAATGGTATTACATGCTACAGAGAAATCGTTCTTACAAGGAAGAGTCAATTGGTGTGGTAAATGTTATTATTATTTTTTTAAGAACTTAACACAGCTACCCCAGCGTTCAGCAACCACTACCCTGAGCAGTCAGCAGCCATCAACATCAAGGCAAGATCTTCCGCCAGCAAAAAGGTTATGACTCACTAAAGGGTCAGATGATCATTAGTAGATTTTAGCAATATTTTTAATTAAGATATGTACATTGATTGTTGGACATAATGTTATTACACACTTAATAGATTACAGTACAAACCCAACTTTAACATGCACTGGAAAACCCCCCAAAAACTCATGTGATTCATTTTATTGTGATATTTGCTTTATTGTGTTAATCTGGAAACAAACCTGCAATGTGTCCAAGGTATACATGAACCACAATAATAGCCACCCCTTCCACCTGCTCCACCCAGATTAGACCTTGGTTATTGATCCAGGTATCTTTTTCTGATAAATTTCATCAGCAACCTTTCTCTGCACATCACTATTGGAATTCTCTATTTATGGCTTAGAGTTGTCACAAGGGATAAAAATTATTTACTATCCCATGAATAGAATAATCATAATATCCAGCGTTCCATGATTCTTCATTCTGTATAGTGCATTAGGATCTCCTTTACAGATTTTTTTGTCCTTTTATTTTCCTCTGGCCAGTGTGTAGCTATAATGTGGCTATGCACCAAAACAGAAATTAAAAACAACTTATGGCTTTGTCCTTTCTATGCCCCTGAGGAGCGTTAGAATTTAGTATGAAAACTTTTAGTTAATTCTACAAAAAAAATTAGAAAGTACTCATTATGGAGGAAAATTTGACATAGCAGAGAAAAGCATATACTGCATAATTAGACCAAAGTGGATTTTTCCTATGGTCTGTATAATGTTAGCCAAAGAATTTAACCACATGAAGACTCACTTTTCTCATGTGAAAGATTGCTACAATATCGCTAACTATCATATTGCATTTTGCAGAGGGTTAGTTATATCACAGATAAATTTGTAAGTACTGTTTGCAGCTAGCATAGAGCAAATGAATATTTGTACTCTTCATCTTCCGTTTAATATGTTGAAAAGACTGAAAAAGAGTATGTGATTTGCACAAGACATGCAACAACATCAGAATCAGAGAATGTTAAGGTAGAAATGACCTTGTGATCATACTATAGTGTCTTCCTCTTGATGGCAGGAAAGAAAAATCAACAATTTCCTTGTAGTCTTCAATGCCTTGCATTAAAATAATGCTTTTCTAATTGAACAGCTGTCTATTCAAATCCCTACTACTTAGACTTAAAAAAATTGCATAGTATATTAAACAGAAAATTTAAAAAAAATGATTTCTAGAATGCCATGACCTAGATTATGTTGACTTCCAGAATGCTGCATTTATTCCTCTTTACAGAGTGTCCTTTTTAATAAAATATTTATTTTAAGCAAGTTTTTGAATTTTCCTTAAAAATCAGATAGCAAAATTTCAAAAGAAATCACATTTGTTCTTAAGAAATCACATTCATTCTTGACTTTTCACTTGGATAAGAAAAACACCTATTTTCTTTCTGTTCATCGTTAGCTAAATTAGTTTTGAATAAACTTGATTTCAAAAACATGAGAAAATAGCAGTACTTTCAGAGCCTAAAATTAGGTTTTAAGTTTGCCTTGTGTTGCACTGGTTGATTGTAACTCCCTAGACGGTAACTTTGCAAAACAACTGCAGATGCAAGGGTGGTTTCTGTTAGGACAGCCTGCTCTGATGCAGCCTGGAAGAGTGGTTCCCTTATCTGCTGCATAGCTAAGCACCTGTGGAGTGTGCATGGCAATTACGTTAAAATGCAGCATCCAGAGTTTTAGCCTACGCAAATCTGATTCAAGAGGTCTGAGCACAGTACCTTCAAACCTGTATTATAACAGAGAATAGTAAATGATTTTGGTGCATATGTAGGGTTGCTTTGCTTTTCTTTCCTTTTCTTAGAGCTACGATTTTTTTTTAACTACAATTTTTCTCCATTTATTCACCTGTTTACAGACATTTAGGTTGTTTCAGGCTTTTTGCCATTATGAATAAAGGTGCATTCAACATTTGTAAACAAGTCTTTGTGCGACATATGTTTACTTTTTTAAAAAAAAAATTTTTTTTAATTTTTAATTGCATTTTAGGTTTTGGGGTACATGTGAAGAACATGCAAGATTGTTGCATAGGTACATACATGGCAATGTGGTTTGCTGCCTCCATCCCCCCCATCACTTATATCTGGCATTTTTCCCTATGTTTTCCCTCCCCCAATCTCCCCACCCCTGCACTGTCCCTCTCCCTGGCCCCCCCCAACAGACCCTAGTGTGTGATGCTCCCCTCCCTGTGTGCATGTGTTCTCATTGTTCAACACCTGCCTATGAGTGAGAACATGTGGTGTTTGATTTTCTGTTCTTGTGTCAGTTTGCTGAGAATAATGGTTTCCAGATTCATCCATATTCCTACAAAGGACATGAACTCATCATTTTTTATGGCTGCATAGTATTCCATGGTATATATGTGCCACATTTTCCTTGTCCAGTCTAACATTGATGGGCATTTGGATTGGTTCCAAGTCTTTGCTATTGTAAACAGTGCTGCAATGAACATATGTGTGCATATATCTTTATAATAGAATGATTTATAATCCTCTGGGTATATACCCAGTAATGAGATTGCTGGGTCAAATGGAATTTCTATGTCTAGGTCCTTGAGGAATTGCCGCACTGTCTTCCACAATGGATGAATTAATTTAAACTCTTTTCTATAGTTAATAACAATAATAATACAATTTAAAGATTAGCTTAGAGAAAAAAAATAGTTTTCTCTTGTCTACAATATTTTCTCTCAGGCCATACAGTTGCACTGCTTAACATTATTACCAAAATTAGTAATGAGCTATAAGCGATGTGCTTTCAGACAGTGGTGCCTCTAACCTGGAATCTCCTTTAGAGTAGTCTGTGTTCTTCAATAGTGACAAAGCAGAAGGACATCTATTGTGGCATTGCCTTTTGTCCTTTTATGGTGAAGCCGCCCTTCCAGTAATAAAACAAGCCACTATAGTATAGTTGGGGTTTATTATGTCATCTTGTTTACACAGAGCAATGTAGTAGCTTCCTAATGGTTTCTGCTTGCATTCTCACATTTTCTAATGTATTCATCACCTGACAACCATTATCGTCTTGTAAAATGGATCATGTCAATTCCAGCCTAAAATCAAAGGAGCCCCATTGATTAGGATCACAATTCGATCCTTCCTTCCACCCTTCCCAATTTCTCTAAAATTATCACATGCCTCTCTTTCCTTTACTAATTATGTTTTAACTTTCTTTTTGGTTCTGAATTATATTGAGACTTTCCCAACTTCAGAAGATAATGGCTGCTGTTCTTTTTCCTTTTCTTTCCCATCACTTCTTTTATATGGCTTCAGAGTCTAATTTCTCAGGTCAAAAGTCAATTTTTCTTGAGAGGGCTCCCTGATCATCCAATTGATACTCATTCTTTTTAACCAATGTTTTTCTTCTAGGCACCTTTTGCAAGCCATACTGATATAATTTGGTTTTGTGTCCCCACCCATTTCTCTTCTTGAATTGTAATCCCAAGGTGTTGAGGGAGAAACCTGGTAAGTGACTGGATCATGGGGGAGGTTTCTCCCATGCTGTTCTCATGATAATGAGTGAGCTGTCATGAATCTGATGGTTTTATAAGGGTCTCTTTGCCCTTCACCCTCTCTCTCTTGCGTGCTGCCATGTAAGATGTGCCTGTTTCCCCTTCGATCATGATTGTAAGTTTTTTGAGGCCTCCCCAGCCATGTGAAACAATGAGTCAATTAAACCTCTTTTCTTTATAAATTTCCTAGTCTTAGGTAATTCTTTATAGCAGTGTGAGAACTAATAAACATACTTTTCCTTTTTTTGTATGTGTCTTTATGTTTCTTAGCTATCTTCTCTTCTAGATTATTAACTTCATGATACCAAAGACTGACTTATCTCATAAACACTATATCCTCACTGCTTAATACAACAGCTGGTATATAATAAGTGCTCAATAAATGTTGTGGTTCAAATGAGTAGATAACATAGTTATACTGCCTTCTTAGACAAAGAGAAGAAAGTCATTTAACACAATCAGTAAAGAACACAAAGAACCTGGAACTGAAAATCAAGTTTTAATTCTCATTTTATATATTAGATTGCTTAAATAACTGCAACATTTATCAATTGTATATAATTTAGAAAATGCAGACTAATCATTAAAATAACAGCATTTATTATCTTTGGCAATGAAATGAATCAAACTCTGTAAAATATTTGAAGATACTGATTCTGAGCCAAATATGAGTGACCAAGAGCCTGTGACTTGGCCCCAGGAGATCCTGAAAACATTTATTCAAGGTGGTTGAGCTCCAGCTTGGTTTTATACATTTTAGGGAGATATTCGACATCAATACATGTAAGATGTACATTAGTTTTGTACAGAAAGGTGGGACAACTTGAAGAAAGTGGCGGGGGTGGCTTCCAGATCATAAGTGGATTCAGAGATCTTCTGATTGACAATTGGTTTAAAAGGTTTATCCACAGGCTTGGAATCAATACAATGGAGTGTCTTGGTTAAGATATGAGCTCATGGTTTCTACTACACATATGAAGCCTCCAGGTAGCAGGCTTCAGTGCAAATAGATTTTAAATGTTTTCTATCAGACTTAAAAGGATACCAGAATCTTAGTTGATTTTCTTCTGGATCAGGTTATAGGCCTGGAAAAGGGAAGAGATTCTTTTCAGAATGTAGATTTTTCACGTAAGAGACAGCTTTGCAGGACTGTTTCAGGATACAGCAAATAAACATTATTTGAGGTAAAACACTTTGACTTCTTTCGGGGTCTGCTATCTGTCATAGCATGCGATGCTGTACTAGAGTCAGACTCTGATTTGGTATCTTACTGCTACAGAGTCAGTTTTGTCAGTTGTAAGATCTGTTGTAATGTTAATGCTGTTCAGCTATGCCTGAATTTCAAAAGGAAGGGGGGAATAATGAGGCTTTCCCATCATAGTCTGAACTAGTTTTTCAGATTAACTCTGGAATACCCTTCCCAAGAAGAGAGGCCCATTCAAATTGTTGGGGGTTTAGAATTTTGTTGTTGTTTTATACCTTATAATCTAAAAACCCAGTGGAAAGCACCATTAACAGATGTATTTTTCAGTTTTTCTGTACGGGAGTCATGCCATTAGCCAGTATTCACATATATATCTAACAGTGTTTACAACAAATGACTTGTATATGTTGTTATCCACATATAATGTTTGTGTGTATATAACCCTAAACCATATTTAATCATTTGAATTGTTTTTAATACTGCAAAACACACCACAATGATCTTTATGTATGATTCTTGATATGCTTCCCTGGTCACATTCATGCCACTTTCTCAGTGATTTCCTTGATATTATCATCCAGCACAGTATCAAAGAAAAGAGTCAAACTCTGTAAAATATTTGGAGACATTTACTCTGAACCAAATATGAGGAACCAATGACCCATGACACAACCCTCAGGAGATTCTGAGACCACGTGCCTAAGGTGGTCAGGCCACAACCTGGTTTTAAACATTTTAGAGAGCCATAAGGCATCAGTCAATACATCTAAGATGTATATTGGGTCAGTGCAGAAACGTGGAGTAACTGGAAGTGAATGTTTCCAAGTCAAAGGTGAATTCAAGGATTTTCTGATTGGTAATTGGTTGAAAGAGTTATCATTAGAAAGGATGCCTGGGTTACCATAAGGGGTTGTGGATATCAAAGTTTAACATGAAGATGAATCCTCCAGGTAGCAAGCTGTAGAATGAATAGATTATAAATGTTTCTTACCAGACTTAAACAGTCTGTTCTATTAGTAATTCCAAAAAGGAGGAGGATACAACGGGGCATGTCTGGGTCCCCCTTCCCATCATGTCCTGAACTAACTTTGGAATTTTCTTATTCAGAGGCAAAGGTCCGTTCAGATGGATGGGGACTTAGAATTTCACTTTTGGTTTACAACATGTATAGGTTTTATTTTTTAATTAATTTAAGTTGTTATATTTTAAATTTCCTAGAAATATGTTGTATTTCCTATTTATTTTATACATCCTCTTCATTTTGTTTCTTGATTGAAGCATATTTTTTTACTTTCTCTACACATATTACATATTCCTGTTGATGTAAGATTTTGATTGTCCTCTCCAAAGACTATGTTCATTTCCTATTCTTTTCTTTCCCATTCATTTGCTTTGGATTCTAGCTTTCTAGTAGATACCCTCCTCTAATGTCTGGTAATACCTGGATCACTGTTCATATTTAAAAATCACTGAGTGTGTTCTGGAAAGCTCTGGTTCAATAGTTGCTACACGTCAATTGGTAAATCTCAGTGGAGGGTGAAGAGGGAAGACTAAAAGATATTTATTTAGAAGCATTCAATTTCTGAAAGAATAATAAAGGAAAAACTCCTTCAAATCCAGCACATTATCAATGAAAAGAGTCAAACTCTGTAAAATATTTGGAGACATTTATTCTGAACCAAATAAGAGTGACCATTCCAAAATGGGCTCTATAATCATGGTTTCCAGAATCCTGGTAGCTAAATATCAGGGAAAGATTTTGAGTAAGAGGACGTTCACATTCCAATGAATAGAAATACACTTAAGCACTCCTTCCATTTACGGTTATGTCTCTCCCAGAACTTCTGCTTTGCCTCAGGTTCTTGCATCCAGACCATCTCTGGTTCAGTTTCTCTTGAGAAGAAAAGTGGCATACCTGGGTTATGAAGAAACAGTGGAAGTGAAAGTCTGACTATTGTTCATGTTTCTTTCAAACATCACATATTCCTGCCTCCAATTTCTGAGCTGGCTGAGAGAATTCTGGGTGAATCTCCTTGTTTTGTATTTTTTCTTACAGCATTACACTTTTTAATTTTTAATTGTCTACTTTCTGTTAAGAAAATTAACAATGATTTACCTTCTATAAATTTTTAAAATATATGCTGAACTATTCATGTACAAATATCTTTTCTCATTCTTCTAGTACTTAGTTGTATTAATTTTTTTAAATGAGTCTTCTGCTATCATTTCAGTAGATATTTAGATGGTGAATGCATGCATTTAATAAAACATGTTAAGCCTCCTTTTTTATTCTATCACAATAAAATTCAATTGGACATGCATTAATGCACTGTAGGTTTGCATTCTAAGTTAAATAAGAACTCTTTATTTGAGATAAACTTCATCTTGCATCTTATAATTTCTAAATATTGAGTTGCAATCAGACAAAGGGTCATTTCTGTTTAGAGATTTATAGCTTAGCAGATGCCCCAACTATTATATCTTTCTGGTTTCCACTCTATTAATTAAAAGTCTCATTTCTTCTGTCCTTGGCCATAGACCACTGATCTGAACAATTACTCCAGGCAGAATCTGCTGCTAGCACCAGCTCAGGTGAATAATAAAATAGAAATACACTGCAGTTAATTTTGAAGCCTGTCAATGCCATCATATTAAAAAAATATATATAATATTTTAATATTTTGCTGGTTGATTGCATAAAATAAAGCAAGCACTCTTTTTCTAAAGGCATCTTTGTGCTATACACTAGACTAAGATATTTATGTTTCTTATGTGACCATCATAACACTTCAAACATATTAACATTACATCTGATTTATTCTTGGATCTATTTGATAAATAAATTGAGGCTTAGAAAAGATAATAATGATTAAATACATGTGTAGCTTTGTTAGTAATAGCAATTAAACTATTCTAAGTGTGTAACCTGAGCTGATTACAACAGTAATTGTTTTATTAACACATTTTATTTGTAAACACATTTAATTTATTAACACATTTAATCTCCATAATATTCCTTAGCAATGGGTAGGATTATACCCATTTAGACAATTTTTTAAAAACTATAATTAGAAGAGTAATTAAGAAAATGGTAACAAAACTTACTCAACGCCGTAACACTTAGTGAGATTTGAGATGAGAAGGGTCTATTGCTAAAATATATGTTTTTTCAATATCCATCACACAGCTTGCTATATGGACTTTTATGAACATATCAATAAATAAAATTTTGAATTAAAAGAAATGATTAGAAACCTACATATTTCTTAGGCCACCTGGAATGTTGAATCCGTTCTCCTTTTTGGTGATAAATTCAAGATTCAATTTGAGTCAAGGACACAGACTTTTGAAGAAACAAGGAACTACCTAGGATTTCATCTGGCAGAAGACACTTCAATAGAAGCCCTTTTTTCTCCAACTGTGTTTCACACCTTTAGTCTAAGGAACATTCATTCAGTGTTGACACCATTCACAATTGTGCAAATGACATTATCAGATTGTCAGGCAAATTGAAGCAATTATCGAATGAGTCTTAAGTAATGCACACATTGACATATATTTGCCTTTTGATAACAAGGAATGAGCTGTCAGTTGAAAAGCAGTTCTATCATTGAAATTCTTCTTAGATATTTATTTCATTTCCAGACAAATGACAACTTTGACAAAAAACAGTGATATTCTTTCACTTAAGGTGAGTTTTAGGATTAGAGAGCTGAGTTAGCACTGGCAGCTTGGCACATATTAGCATATGAAAACACTCAGCATTGCATCTCTTGGGAAAAGTGGTAATTAATCATAGACAAACAAATTGTAATTCTGATTATGCATAATAGTGAACAAGTAATATCTTAGCTTCACACAAGCTGGGTTTCATTGTGTGATGAGGAGCTAAGAACTGCACAGTGGGAAGCCTTGTAAGAGTGTCTGAACATAAAGATCACTGTGTGATGCATTTCTCAGACAGAATAGAGCAAAACAAACCATGATGGGATAAATAATCATAATTAACAGCCTGAGTAAGATTCTTTTCCATTACTGAAAAATGTGGTCAATTAACAACCATTTATTTTCAATTCATGTTTTTAAAAAGCAACAATGTGGCAGGGCACAGTGGATCATGCCTGTAATCTCAGCACTTTGGGAGGCCGAGGTGGGCAGATCACTAGGTCAAGAGATCGAGACCATCCTGGCCAACATGGTGAAACCCCGTCTCTACTAAAAATACAAAAATTAGCCGGGCGTGGTGGCACACGCCTGTGGTCCCAGTTACTTGGGAGCCTGAGGCGGAAGAATTGCTTGAACCCAGGAGGCAGAGGTTGAGTGAGCTGAGATTGCGCCACTGCACTCCAGCCTGGAGACAGACCAAGACTCCCTCTCAAAAAAAAAAAAAAAAAAAAAAGTACTCCAGTACAAAGAGAAAGGCAGGACTTGTCAATTCCTGGCACATAAAATGAGACCAGTTTTAGGTATCACATATCCAGTTCCTGCCGCTATTCCCCTCGCATGTCTGCTTGCAATTCAGTGGCTGGTATGCCTTTGGAACTTAAGCATTCTCTCAGCTCACCCTTGAAGATGATTCAATATTGTCACAAAGCATGCATTTATTGTGATAAATAAATATGGTAAATTATTGTGATAAATAAACATATGAACACGTTTTTACTGATCTATAAACTTTGCTCAAATGTTGAACATCAGTTTAGAATCAGATTAAAACAAAAACTATATTTCATAACTGTTTTGGTATGATGACAACTATGATCCAGCTTGATTTACTCAGTTTTTATTTTGATTTTGAAATGAATTGAAATAGTTTCATGAGTCCCTAAAAGCACCATAGACCTTCAGTCCTGTGCCTACTATGCTTCATGGATAAATCTGCCGTATGAAGTGGTCCTGTAGAGCCAACTAGACCTTTCATCTTTATACACAGTAAGAGAACACATAATCAGTTTCAGATTCTCAACTCCTTCCTTTTTACAGAAGAAGATTCTGGACATGTTCCTTAGCATCAATTTCAACTTGTATCCAAGATTCTCCACTGAATATTTAATGTCTTGCTTATAACAGTGAGAAAGGTAAAGTTTGCTTGGACATTGTCAGTATTGTCAAATAATTTTACAAAATTAGTAATTTCAAAATAAGAAGAAAATACTTCATTTTCTTTTACTGGAAACAAGGTATATTTTTTATTCATTAATGGATTTTTCTGGCCAGAATGTAAAATACAATTTTAATATTTATTCTGATTTGGATTTATTTTATTTCTATGTATTATTTGGATTTTGATATTTCTTTATTTTATGAAAGAATGTATATGGCTGGGCGCAGTGAGTCATGCCTGTATTCCTAGCACTTTGAAAGGCTGAGGAGGGAGGATCACTTGAGGTCAGGGGTTGGACAGCAGCCTGGCCAACCTATGGTGAAACCCTGTCTCTACTAAAAATATAAAAATTAACTGGACATGGTGGTACATGCTTGTAGTTCCAGCTACTAGGGAGACTGAGGCATGAGAATCGCTTTAATTCAGGAGATGAAGGTTGCAATGAGCCCATCTCGAGATAGTGTCACTGTGCCCCAGCATGGGTGACAGAATGAGACTCTGTCTCAAAAAAAGGAAAAAAAAAAGAAGAAAGAATGTATATGTATTATTAACTTTTACTTGAGTGATTCTCTCAACTTTGTTCATACAACTCCAATTTCTTTTTGATTACCATCTCAAATATGATGGCTTGTCTGTGATATTCAACCTCATGTTCTCCGGAAAAAATATATTTGGTCGTGTGTTGCATTATCAAACAATAGTTGATTGTGTGTTCCACTACATGCTTTTTAAAAATAAATATATGAATAATGTAGTGATTTCATCTTGATATGAGCAAATATCTGATTAGCAATCATATATTGGCTAAAACTCTTCATATTTCTTTTTATCAGAATGATGAACAACTCTACAGTCAAATTATGGTAGTATACCAGAGGTTTATGTTCCCACTGATTTGAAAACCACTGTATGGTCATGTTTTAAAATGAT
This sequence comes from Ateles fusciceps, assembly GCA_036589455.1. Lineage (NCBI taxonomy): Eukaryota > Metazoa > Chordata > Mammalia > Primates > Atelidae > Ateles > Ateles fusciceps. The sequence goes on along the minus strand of JAZHEH010001685.1, from coordinate 3,322,759 downwards.
AGGATTCTTTACATGTTTTGAAAAATAATACTTAGTCTTTGAAGGCAGTTCTAACAAATATTCTAAGCTACTAGACTCTTATAGAATATAAAATACAGACATCCGATCTGATTTTGCAAGCTGTGTGTTTTGTAGTATTGCGCATTGATAAGGAAGAAGGAAGACATAGGTCTCCTATATTTCAGACAGAGAAAAAGAAAAAGAAAACAGAGTAATAAATAGTTTTGTTAAAAGTTTGCATATTGTATCTCTCTTTTATCTATCGTAATTAGCTTTGAGATAATTTATGTACAATAAAAATTGCCAAATGTAGAGTTAAATAAGTTTTAACAAATAGTGGTGTAATTACCACCACAGTCATGATAGTAAATTTTTCCATTACCCGTAAAAAATGCCTGGATTCCAATTTGCGAACTTTTTGGCTAGCATCTTGCCCCAGCAAACATGGAATCTGCCTGCTCTCATTGTTTCATATAAATGAAGTCATGCTGTAATCCCAGCAATTTGGGAGGCTGAGACGGGTTGATCATTGTGAGGTCAGGAGTTCAAGACCAGCCTGGCCAAGATGGTGAAACCCCATTTCTACTAAAAATACAAAAAAAATTAGTCGGGCATGGTGGCCGATGACTGTAACTCCAGGATTACAGATGAGGTGGAGAATTGCTTGAATCTGGGTAGTGGAGGTTGCAGTGAGCAGAGATCTTGCCACTGCACTCCAGCCTGGGCAACAGAGTGAGACTCTGTCTCAAAATAAATAAATAAAGGCATGTAGTGCACTCTTTTCTGTCTTGCATCTTTCATTTAGTTCATCATATTTAAAATTTATTGTTGTTGTGGCATGTATTAGTAATTCATTCTTTTATTGCTAACTAATATTGTATTCTGTGAATATATTATAAACCTTTGGAACATTCACCAAATGATAGGCATGTGAGTTATTTGTGGTTTCAGGCCATTATGAATGAAGTTCCATTAGCATTATTTAACGTGTCAGTTGCACAGAAAAACACATGTATTCTTGTGGCATACATTTACATTTCTTTGATAAAGACCTAGGAGTGGGATTGCTGAGTCACATTGGAAAGTATCTTTTAACTTTATAAGAAATTGCCAATTTTTAAATAACTATTATTAGTATATTGAGTTTTTAGTAGGAATGTATGAGTATTTCAGCTGTTCCTCATCCTTGCCAACATTTGACATTGTTATATTTGTCATTTGTTTATTTAAGTGACTGTATAACCAATTTAACTCTTGATGATAGATGTATATTCACATCTCATTGCAGTTTTAATATTAATTCTCTAATGATAAATGGTGACAAACATCTTATATGCTTATTTATAATTGATTCAACTCCTCCAATAAAGTGCCTATCATTTTATTTATTGGGTTGTCTGTAATGTTGTAATTAACTTGCAAAATGTCTCTATATATCCTGGATACAGGTTCTTTGTAAAATATATGCTTTTTAAATATTTTCTTTCAGTTTGTGCCTTGCATTTTCACTTATATTTTATTTTATGATTTTTATTTGCTTTTTGGAGACCCAGAGACAGAATCTAGCTATGTTGCCCAGCATGTAGTATAGTGTACGAAACTGTTCATAGCAGCCATATTCACAATAGATGAGGTTTCACCTAAGTTTTCAGAAACTCAGTGTGGTTTTGATTTTCATTTCCCTAATACCTAGTGATGTCATGCATGTTATCAAGTGTGTGCTAGACATTTATATTTCTTGAATAAATGACTATATATATATAGTATCTATTTTTATTTGGGTTGTCTTTTTTATTACTGATTTGTAAGTGTTCTTTATATAATCTAGATACAAACCCCTTATCTGATACATGATTTGAAAATATCTCTTCCATTCTATAGTTTGTATTTTCACTTTCTTGATGCTAACATTTTGAAGTGCAAAAGTTTTTATTTTTAAATTTGATAAGCCTGATTTATTTTTCTTTGGTTGTTCGTGCTTTTGTGTCATACATGAGAATTTTTGCTAATCCAGGTTCATGATTATTTACCCCTGTGTTCTACTCCAAGACTTTTATAGCTGTATTTCTTACATTGAGGCCTTTGATCCATTTAGAATTAATTACTGTTTACAGTGTGAGATTTGCAAATGGCTATCCAGCTGGCCTAGCACCATTTGAAGGATCTTGCCAGCATTTTCAAAAATCAGTTACTGTAAATGTATAGTTTTATTTCTGAACTCGGAATTATCTTCCATTGATCCGCATGTCTATCCTTATGACAATGTCACACTGTCTTGATTCCCTACTTTGCAAGTACTTCTACATTATTCTTATTCTTAAAATTGTTCTGATTATTTTATGGCCTGTGAAAATTCATGTAAATTTTAGAATTAACTTGCTAATTTCTACAAATAATTTAGACAGAATTTGGGCATAGACTTCATTGAATCTATAGATCAATGTGTAGAGTATCACCATGTTATTGTTAAGTACTAGAATTCATGAACTTGACACTTTTTACATTTGTTTAGATCTTTTAAAAATTATTTCAATGGAGATTTATAGTTTTCAGTGTATATATTTTATATTTATCTGTTAAATTATTTCCTAAGTATTGTACTATATTTACTTTTATTGTAAATCAAGTTGTTTTTCTTTTACTGTCATTCTTGGATTATTTGTTAAAGTCTATAGAAATACAATAGACTTTTGTATCTTAACTTTGTATCATGAAGCCATGCTGAACTTGTGTACTGGTTCTAAGACACACTGAGCCATCGGAGATTCATCAACTCCAGTTCAGATTCTCATGCCCCAAAACTGATTTCAGGGTGGTTTCTGCTCCTGTCAACTTTGGCTCCCTGTATTTCTCTATCTCTCCATTCCTGGGGGCAGATATTTGTCCTGTGTCCTCACCTCTCTTACAGATCTTAGATGACTTGCTGATTTTTCAGTCTGTTCAGCTTTTTGCTTGTTCGGATGGAATGGCAACTTCCAGAGTTCTCATTTGCAGAAGCAGAAACAGAAGTCTTCAAATTTATTTTTTAATTTAAATTTTGTATCTGTAAAAGATAAATAAGGTGTCTTGCACACAGAAAATACTCAACACTGAGTGAATGATTGAAGACTATAAGATAAAAGATCAAACCATCTTTCTTAGAGGATGGGGAAATTCATTGTATATATTGCTTACAATTACAGAGATATCAGAACCCTCTCCTCATAGGGAGCTATTATTTATTTTAAGTCTGAAATTTACTAATCTCTTAGGATGGAGATGAATGATAAAATGTGAACATAAAAGACTGCTACTTAGTCTGCTTTCCTCCCCCAAATAAAATTCCCATTAAACACAGGAAAAGTTCAGACCAACCATGCCTGGTTTGGCCATTTCTTACATGCTACTCTCATGGTATAGTGGAGTTACTTCATCCAATGACTTGAGTATATTCTATCATTACTAACTAAACATAATTTTAAAGAGTACATCTCAACTCTTTAGCTCTAAGTTTACATCCCTATAAAATGGAGTAGTTACATTACATAAAGTATGTGCTCACTCTTGAAAACTTGGTCAAGCTATTTAATATAATATTTCTTTTCTCACTCATTCACTCTCATTAGATTTAATTCGCAGAAGAGAGAGATATATCATTCGTTTGTATCTCGCCTTAGTGAGAATATAAAAAGAGAAATGACTCAAAAGAGGAAATAACACAAATATCAATAATATAAGATGCAATATAATTTTATTGCATTTGCTATGACTTTTCAGAGCTAAGTTAAAGCTAGCAGAAAATTCTTTATCTGGTCATTAGTTCAGTGCTCCATAGAATAAAGTACTTCTAAAGCTATAAAACTTGGCTGAATCGTTTGATTTGAGGGAACTGAATATGAAGTTATTAACATATATTACTCAATACAAGTTTTCTTTTACATCTGCTTCTATGACTTGCATAATTAAGGATATGAAGATTACATTTTATATTCTATTTGTGCCAACTCATATGTTACTTTTAAATTTTATTTCTTAAATTGTTCCCAGAGTTATGGCTTTGTATTCTGAGAGGAGTTGATTTTTAGGAGCACTATAACTATGTTTGCAGTATGTAATGGCAATGAGACATGCAGTATTTATGTGATCTACTTGTTTAAAAATTAGCATTGTGATGATTTATACATTACTTTTTATTAGCAGACTAGACAAATGATTATGATGCTGTAATTTCAAATATTTGAGATGTTTTACCATGAAAGAATAAAGATGCTACCATTTCTAATACTATAGGGATATTGGTGATACAAGAAAAATGAATTTTTTCAACTATTATGGATATGTAAAAGATCATCTAGCTGAATATTGTATTAGTGTTAAAAAGTCATCAAATTAATTATTCATTTATTCATCCAACAAATAATAGGCATCTAACACTATCAAAATGTTGTAAATAAAATAGTGTACAAGTTGAAAACATACCAGTTCATATAGAACATGCAGTCTCCTGAGAGACATAATCAGTAGACAAATCACTTATAAATAAAAACATAGAGTGGCAGCCATATGTACTTTAAGGAGAATTAGCAATGTCATGTAGAGTGGTAAATGTGGGGCAAAAGATTGAGCTCATGATTTAAGGGAATCCACAGATTATACACAAATAATCCACAGATTATACACAAATTTCTAAAGGTATATGTCTCCCAATGTTGCAGCTTCTGCACATTTTTCCAGCATACACTTCTGTCTATTAGACTTCTCCACCTAAATATACTAGGAAAACTTCAAATGCATCATGTTCAGAATCATATCCATTATCAAATGCCTTAAGTTTCTAAGCTTAGCCATTTTCCAACTTTTTTTTTTTTTTTTTTGAGATGGAGTCTCACTCTGTCACTTAGGCTGGAGTGCAGTGACGCAATCTTGGCTCACTGCAACCTCTGCCTCCTGAGTTCAAGCGAGTCTCCTTTGTCAGCCTCCTGAGTAGCTGGGATTACAGGCACCCGTGACTGGCTAATTTTTTCTATTTTTAGTAGAGACAGGGTTTCACTCTATTGGCTAGGTTGGTCTCAAACTCCTGACCTCAGGTGATCCACCCGCCTTTGCTTCCCAAAGTGCTGGGTTTACAGGCGTTAGCCACCACGCCCAGACCCAAGTACTTTTTATCAATAATTTGTTTCTACTGATTTATGACCAAAATATCTCTTAAGCATATATTGTTTCTCCAGCTTCACTATGTATATACCCCAGTAATGCATTTACTTTGGGTGTTTTTAGTGAACCCCAGTTTTTATGCAACCACTTTATAAGTTGCATGTATATAATGTTCACCCCCAAGATAGTTACTATTCAATCTTGGGTATTTGGACTTCAGAGCTTGCTTTTTAAATCATTATTCCCTTACACACCAATTTCTTTACTCAAAACTATTTGACATCCCTGGAACATCAATCTATCAAGCATAGCACTACTAGATCAATGATTCTTCCACTAACATAAAATTATTCAGAGGTTCCTCAGCACTTATATGAACAGTATGGAAATCTGGCTATTAATAGTGATCACCTGGGTTCAGATCACATATAAATGTATGTATTCATATGTACCAAATATATTATATATCATAGCTATATGTTTATGTATGTATATAGGTATGTGTACATATATGTGTGTATGTATGTATGTGTACATATATATATACATGTATATATAGTACTATACATCATAACAATGTTTCAGTTAATGACACCATATACAACGGTGGTCTCATAAAATTATAATGAAGCCAAAAAATTCCTATTGCTTTGTGATTACATCTTGGTGTTGCTGACCTTGTGTAGGCCTAGGCTAATATATGTGTTTGCACCTTAGTTTTTAACAAAAAAGTTTAAAAAGTTAAAAAGATTTAAAACAGAAAAAAAGCATAGAATAATGAGGTAAAGAAAGAACATATTATTGTACAGCTTTACAATTTGCCTTTTAAGCTAATTGTTATTACAAAAGAGTAAATATATTTTGAAAACTTTAAATGTTTATAAAGAAGTTATAGTGGCTGGGTGCCGTGGCTCATGTCTATAATCCTAGCACTTTGGGAGGCCCAGGTTGATGGATCACTTGAGGTCAGGAGTGTGAGACCAGCCTGGCCAACATGGAGAAACCCTGTCTCTACTAAAAATACAAAAATTAGCCGGGCATGGTGCTGGGTGTCTGTAACACCCTTATATAACAAGCCCAATCTTGTGACATACACAAACACACAAACACACACACACACACACACACACACACACATACGCATTTTATTATCTCCACTCTGAAACATAACAACTGGAATAATTGAGTCCATCCTGTATGGAAGTAATTTTTTTTTCCAGTGTTTTGAAATATATTTGTCCATGTTTTAGGACTAATTTCAAAGAATTTAATTAAGAAGTGCTTCCTTATTTAATTATTTATTTTGCTTTGGTATAGCCTTTCTGCTAGAGAAGGATGGAGGCTGAAGCACTTTTAGAGCCTGCCTCCTCAAAGACAAGTCATAGCCTCAGTCTTTATCGACCTTTGAATATAGCTTCTCTCCAGACAGTTTTCAGAAGGTACGGCCTCTGATTCTGAGAAATGTTATGTTGTAGAAGAAAAGTTTTAAAGAATTCAATGTTTGTTCATTCATCAGTGTATTCCAAACATGTCCATGGGTCAAAGTAGATGTTCAAAATAACTCATGTTTGAATAATGCTAAATTGCCCTTCATCTATTCATTCATTTTTGTTCATTCATTCATTCATTCATTCAGTTATCTAAGTACCTGTGCCTTTTCTAACTTAATCTTTTCAGTACATCCTATGTGTCATGAATTAGACTACAGCCGTGAGAAATAGATATAAATAGGATGTTTAAAGTCTACTGAGGTAGGCAGATGTGTAAACAAAAATTAGGAAGCCCTGCTGAAAGTGCTGATTAGCATATGACTAACACAAAGGTGTGTCGACTATAACCATTTGTTTACCAATCAGTAGGTAATCCAACATATATCCCTACACCCAGTCAGCCAGAGAGGCAGTGAATCAATGAAGTGAGCAAATATTTATTGAGCCTCTCTCTGGGGTAGACCATGTGATAGGTGCCTGCAGGGATAATAATATATAGAAGGCGTAGTTCTGCTTCTGACAAGTTTCTGGCATTTACACCTTTTTCTACTCACACCAGTGTACTTCAAACACTATTTATTCAGAAGCCATGCCATAAAAATTAATTATATCTAGAATATATTAAATGAATCCAGCAATTACTTTTCATAGGGTCTAAAGTGCATCTATAAACATGGAAAGCAATGATGGCAAAATTGGTTCACACAAAGAAGGGTCAAATTTCTAAAAAAAGATTTGTGAATGATCTGATACTATGTTGACTATTGACCTAAGCTAAATATAATAAATAACAAATGGAGGAAAAAAATAGAAATTAGAAAGGACTTCCAAGTCTCTGTTTACTGTAAAAATAAACACATATTACTTCTTTCAACAAATTATCTGAAAACCAAGAGTAATAGAGGTCACCTTCTTAAAGAAGTCTTCTGTTGTAGTCTGAATGTTTATATCCATCCAAAATTTTGTGTCATTGTTTCCAATGTGTTGGTATTGGAGATGGGGCCTTAAGGAGGCAATTAGGTCATGAGAACGGAATCCTTATGATGGGACTAGTGCTCTTATAATAAGAGACATGACAGGATGATCTCTAGCCATGTGAAGCTACAGCAAAAAGGCATTCATCTGCCAACAAGAAAGAAGGTCTTTGGCAGGAACCAAATTGGATGGCACTCTTTGATCCTGATCTTCCCAGCTTCTATAACTATGAGAAATCAATACTTGTTTTTTAAGCCACCCAGTTTGTGCCTTTTTTTTTTTTTTTTTTGAGAGGGGGAGTCTTCCTCTTATCACCCAGGCCTGGGTGCAGTGGAGTGATCGCAGCTCACTGCAACCTCCACGTCCCAGGTTCAAGCGATTCTCCTGCCTCAGCCTGTCGAGGAGCTGGGATTACAGGTGCCAGCCATCACGGCTGGCTAATGTTTGTATTTTTTGTGGAGACGGGTTTTTGCCATGTTGGCCAGGATGGTCTTGAACTCCCAACCTCAGGTGATCTGCCTGACTCAGCCTCCCAAAGTGCTGAGATTACAAGTGTGAGCCACTGTGCCCATTTTTAATAGCAACTCAAGCTGACTGTACCATCTTCCTTTATACCCATCAATAATTCAAAGTTTTCTCTCTGACTGGGCATGATGGCTCATGCCTATAATCCCAGCACATTGGGAGGCCGAAACTGGCAGATCACTTGAAATCTGGAGTTGGAGACCAGTCTGACCGGCATGGTGAAATCCCATCTTTACTAAAAAATACAAAAATTAACCAGGGATGGTTGTGTACAACTGTAATCCCAGCTACTTGGGAGGCTGAGGCAGGATGATCGCTTGAATCCAGAAGGCAGAGTTTGCAGTGAGCCAAGATCGCTTCACTGCACTCCAGCCTGGGCAACAGAGTGAGACTCCTTCTCAAAAAACAAAAACAAAAAACAAAAATTTTCTCTCCAAGTGATTGCCAATTGTGAAAACCACAGAATTCATCAAATTTGTACTTTTTGACCTGTCAAATAAAAATGAGGATTTATTGAAGTATATTTGATAACATACTGGTGCACCTAGTGAATTCATAGCCATCTCTAAATAAGATTTCCCAACCACTGAAAGCACAGGGTTAATTTCAAGAGGAGGAGATTTTAATAATTGTGACAAAGGACTTCACATGTTAGTTTCCTATTGCTGTTGTAATAAATTCCCACAACCTTAGTGGCTTAAAGCCATATATATTTATTGTCTTGCATCTCTGGTGGTCAGATATGTAAATTGGGTTTATAGGGCTGCTCTCCTTTGGAGAGTACACAGAAAACTTTTTTAACTTCATGCAGGGGTGCACTCTCAGCTCACTGCAACCTCCACCTCCAGGGTTGAAGCCATTCTCCAGTCTCAGCCTCCCTGGTAGTTGGGATTACAGGCACCAGCCACCACACCCAGCTAATTTTTGTATTTTTTTAGTAGAGGCAGGGTTTCATCGTGTTGACCAGGCTGATCTCAAACTCCTTACCTCAAGTGATCCACCCTCCTTGGCCTCCCAAATTGCTGGGATTACAGGCGTGAGTGACTGCGACTGGCTCCTTTTTTCAGCTTCTTGAGGCTACCTACATTCCTTGGCTCATAATACCTCTCTCCATCTTTGGAGACACCTGTGTGAAATCTTCTCATCTCTTTGACCTCTATGTCCATCCTTACATTATCTCTTTCTCAACTCTCCCATGAAACACTCTCCTAGAATCTTCATTTTCATAGTCATCCCTTGGTATTGGGAGAATTGGTTCCAGGATCAGCTACGTATACCAAAATCTTACCAAAATTCACAGGCTCAGGTCTGGCTATCTGCCCTGGGAAAAAGTAGGCCTTCTGTTTCTATGAGTTCAAATCCTGCAAATATTCTATTTTTGATCTGCAGTTGGTTGAATCTGTGGATCCAGAATTCACAGATATAAGTAGCCAACTATTTTATTTTATTTTATTTTTAAATGTTTAATTGGGTCAGGCACCGGGTCTCGCGCCTGCAATTCCAGCACTTTGGGAGGATGAGGTGGGTGGATCACTTGAGGCCAGGAGTTCGAGACCAGCCTGGGAAACCTGCTGAAACTCTGTCTCTACTAAAAATACAAAAATTAGCTGGACACAGTGGTGTGTGCCTGTAGTTCCAGCTACTCGGGATAATGGGGTGGGAGAATCTCTTTAGCCCAGAAGGCAAATGTTGCAATGAGCTAAGATCGTGCCACTGCACTCCAATCTGGGCAACGAAAATGGAACTCTGTCTCAAAAAATAATAAATGGGAAATAAAAATTATGTATATTTAATGTGTATAGTGTGATGATTTGATATACATATGGCTTGTGTAATTGTTATCACAATCAAAGTAACATACCTATCACCTTTCTCCATGCTGTGCATTAGACCTCCAGAGCTTGCTCATCTTATAAGCCAAAGTTTGTACTCTTTGACCAATATACCCTCATTTACCCTACCCTCTCCCCCAACTTCTGCCAACCACCAATCTACTCTGCTTCTATAAATTCTACCTTTTCAGATTCCACATATAACTGATATTATACAGTGTTTGTCTTTATGTATCTATCTTATTTTACTTAGCATAATGTGTTCCAGGTTCATTTATGCTGTTGCAAATGGAAGAATTTTCTTTTATTTTATGGTTGGACAGTATTCTTTTATATGCATATAATACAACAGTTTCTTCATCCATTCACTTTTCCATTAGAACTTGGGTTATTTCTATAGCTTGTCTATTGTAAATAATGCTGCAATGAATATGGGAGTACATATATCTCTTTGAGATATTGATTTCATTTTTTCACAATACACCCAGAAGTGGAATTTCTGGACCCTTTAGTAGTTCTATTTTTCATTTTGTTGAAGAACTTCCGTACTGTTTCTCATAATAGTTGTACCAATTTACATTCTCACCAACAGTTTATGAGGGTTCCCTTTCTCCAGAACCTTGTAAATATTTATTTCTTGTCTTTTTGGTAAAATTCTTTCTAACAGGTGTAAGGTGGTATCTCATTGTGATTTTCATTTGCTTTTCTCTGAAGGTCAATGACATTGAGAAACTTATTATGTAAGTATTGGTCATTTGAACGTCTTCTTCGGAAAAGTATTTACTCAGGTCTTTTGCCCATTTTTTCTTTTTTCTGAAGCAGAGTCTTGTTCTATCGCCCAGGCTGGAGTGCAGTGGCACAATTTCGGCCCACTGCAACATCCACCTCCTGGGTTTAAACAATTCTCTGCCTCAGCCTCCCGAGTAGCTGGGATTATAGGTGCATGCCACAATGCCCGGCTAATTTTTTGTATTTTCAGTAGAGACGGAGTTTCACCATCTTGGCCAGGCTGGTCTTGAACTGCTGACCTCGTGATCCACCTGCCTCACACTCCCAAAGTGCTGGGATTACAGACATGAGCCATAGTGCCCAGCCCTGCCCATTTTTTTATTGGTCATTTATTTATGCTATTTAGTTGTGTAAGAGCCTTCCATGTGTTGAATATTAACCCCTTATTATATATGGTTTTCCAGTATTTCCTCCCATGCCATAGATTTTTTTCATTTAGGTGATTGTCCTTTGCTGTGCAGAAGCTTTTTCATTTGATGTAATCTCGCTTGTTTATTTTTGTTTTCATTGCCTGTTCTTTTGATGTCATGTCCAAAAAAACATTGACAATAAGCTTTTCTCCTGTGTTTTTTCCTAAGATTTTTATGATTTTTGAAGTTATCTTTAAGTTTTTAATTCATCGAGGGATAGTTTTTATGTATGATTTAAGACCCTATTTCGAATTCATTCTTTTGTATAAGAAGACACAGTTATCCAATTCTTTTTTTTTCTAACTCTGCTTATCCTGCTTTCCTTTTATAAGAACTTTTATTGTTTAAAGGACTTGGGGATATTTGGATAATCCAGGATAATCTCATTTTAAGATCCATAATTTATGATCATATATGTGCAGTCTCTTTTTCTATATAATGTAACAAACTCACAGGTTCAGGTATTAGGATATGAATATCTTCAGAGGGTTATTATTCAGCCTACCATACCTAACTAAACTACAGACTCATATATTGAATTTTATCATTTTTTCTATTTCTATCTGCATATCAAGATGGATTTCTAGATAGTATTTTTATGTATAGTGAAATGTTTAAAAAATCTTAATATTCCTGTCTCCATGGCTTTTCATATGACAAGATAAAAATACAAGGAAGGAGACAGTAATGTGTAAAGACAAGAGGGATATTTGGTAAGTTATAGGATATGATGTCACATTTCTTATTTAAGAAAAAATTGGCTGGGCATGGTGGCTCACCCTTGTAATCCCAGCACTTTGGGAGCCTGAGGCAGATGGAACACGAGGTCAGAGGTTTCAGATCAGCCTGGCCAACAGGGCAAAACCCCATCTCTACTACAAATAAAAAATTAGATGGGTGTAGTGGTGTACACCTGTGGTCCCAGCTACATGGGAGGCTGAGGTGGGAGAATCCCTTGAACCCTGAAGGCAGAGGTTGCAGTGAGCCGAGATCACACCACTGTACTCCAATTTGGGCGACAGAGTGAGGCTCTGTATCAAGACAAAAAAAAAGAGAAAAAAAGAAAAAGATGTATAGCACAGATTATAAGTTAACATCACCATTTTGAGATGGCTAAATGCTTCATGTTTCTGAAGAGAAACATGGTAGAGGGGGAGAAAAAATGGATTAGGAGATAGAGAAACCTGGATTACAATTCCGGTTCTGTCCTAAGTAGCTGTGTCAAATAATCTCTGATGATTTGTTTATACCTATCTATCAATTTATCTATTTGTCTATGTATGGTAGGTAGGTTTATATATGTGTATGTGCATATATGAGGGATAATAGTACTTATTTTATAACTGAGTCATAAATCCTAGAGAAAATAGGAAGAAATGCCTGTTGTCATCATTATCTCAAGATAAATAAGGTAAGAAATACTTTTGTTTTATTTTATTTTACTTTGTTACCCATACCAGTTACTTGGTGGGACTGGCCACTCTATGTGGACATAAACACAAGATATGCAGTGGCTAGCTTGTCTTCAAATACTGACTGATAGTGGAATTAATACATTGTTTTATAACAGTTGTTCATTGTGGGACCACTGTAGAGACAGGAGAAAAAGCAAAGATCCAGCTCAACCCTCTCTGATTACCTGAAATTGTTTCTGTTGAAATAGATGTGGTTGTTTCTATTGTGGTTGGCAAGGAAGGAAGATGTGCTAGTTTGGCAAATCCTCCAGTCCTGATTTATACTTCCTTTTGTAAAATTCTGCCAAATACCCCTCCATCCCACAGCACTTCTCAGAAACTACCCAAAGGGACGATGTGATGGGAGAAGAATAATTATTCTACCCATGGAAATAATTTTGTCCACAAATTATTTTAATGTGTTCCTATAAACCTAAAAAGTTGAAACCAAGAAAAGTTGATTCTAATCCCTTTGCTACCGATAGGTTGCATGTCTGCATAGATTTTCTTTGAAATACTTATCATATTCCCTAGTTTTTTCCTAGAGTTTGAAAATCAGGGAGACATAAACCAAACGCATCTTTTCTCTTAGAAACTCAAATTCTCCATTTTCAGAGAAATGAGATTTAATAAAAAAATCAGTCCACAGCTCCTTTCTGAGGCCTCCGTTTTGGCCCTTCAGTTCTTTGTCTCTGTGGCATGCTGTGATATTAGCTGTCTCTCTGCAAGACACCAAATAAGAGAGCTGTCAGCATGATGTGAGCTGAAAAGGACTACTTTACTCCTCAACTGGGGCTCCTCCTTGGTCTATTCAAAAATGTTTTACTTTTCCCCTAGAGACTTTCTGCTACAATTTCTTTGTTTGTGCAGATAAATAGAAAAGAGCTAGGGGAAAGAAGGGGTCAGTAGAATAACACAACAATGGAAACATCAGTATAAGTTCAGTGGGTAAATGAAAAACTGATATTCTTTCAATTGAGAAACCTACATCTAAGTCTCAGTACTTGTACTTGGACCTGGACCTTTGGAATTCATAAACTGGTTTTACCATTTTTTTTCCTGTTCTTACAGATTTCCTAAGATGAACAATACTTCCGTGGCAGGTGGAAATACGCTTATTAAACAACGAACAAATGCAGATACGAATATTAGCTACACATGTTTTACCAATAGATGGTAAATTTCAGGAAGGGGTCACATGCCTGAAGTTCCCTGGTTTTGCAATAACCATCCTGTGATCTTTTCCCCTTCCATTGCACTTCTGTGTTCTTGGTCTCCTGGTTTTAGTCCTCTCACTGCTAATACCCTCAATGCGGGATGCCATCTTTGTTCTGGACCTCTGCTCCTCCTCACCTGATGTTCACCTGTTCACCTGGCAACATGATCTAAGTATCAGCCCTGGATGGAGCCTTCTGCTTCCTGCTGGTGGAGTCTTAACTTAGCCAACCCTCTCACTTCTGTTCCTTTTGTCTTTCTTTGAATGCCAACATATTCTTTTTTTGTTTGTTTGTTTATCCGAATATCTAATGTTCTCTTAATATCAATCTATTTATATTTTATTTCCTATGGTTAACTTCTGCTGGATGGTCTTTGGAAAAAAGGAGAGCAAAACTTGAATGTCCAAACTGGTGTTTCTATCCCCTAGGATGATCCCTGTAGCAGGAATCCTAGAGACGCAGGTGACATACGGTCTCCTTATTCTTCCTTCTTACCTGTTCTTTCCTCTTGCTCCCATTTCTTTTACTTTCATGCTTGATCTATCTTCTCTCTCCCTTCTGACTCCATCTCCTGACACCTTCTCCTAGTTTCTCTCTCTGTTCTTTGCACATCCTCCCACACCTCCAAACCTCTTGTTTCTCTACCACCTCGTTCTTACTCTGTTTTAAAATTTTGTTATTTCAAGTTTTGCCTTATGTAATAATTACAATATCTAAAAAAACCTGGATTGTGTAGAGCTGGGCTAATTTAGAATATCTCCTGTTATTTAAATGTGCAAAACCTCAACATTTTATGTCCCGTGTACAGCCCTCTTCAGCTTTTTGAAGAAGCAGAGCAATTTTTTAAACGATGAGAAGAAAAACCTGTAATCAGACCAATGTAACTGCTATTCCAGAAAACAAAATTTCTTTATTTTCTTATGTAATTTACCTTCCCAATTCTAATGGCAGTCTATAATGTTGGAATGCAGGACCCAGTATCTGATTTCCTTTTGTACTCCACTTTGAGTCAATCTACTAATCACCTAAACATTTGTAAATGTGAATTGAAAATGAATATAAAAATAAGCATAAAGGCAAGGTCTTTAAAGAATGAATTATTAAATTAGAAACAATAGGTAGTAGATTATGTTTCCCTAATCCAAGCTAGTTTTCAAAATAGAGTCAGATACAAAGCCTTTTTAAAACAGTGGGAAGATCTAATAAATTCTGACTTTCATCTCCTTTACTTACGTGTTCAACAATTATTTTATACTGTGAAATAATTAACACACTAATATTGGCTAGACACTTACATTTTCTAGATTAGCAATAGCCGGGTACTTTAATATTCTTTACATCAGTGTTTCTTAAAACATAGCCCAAGGATAACCTAAAAGAATGTTACCTGGGAAGTTAATTAAACATAAATATCACTATACTCTAAATAAAAATCTTGAGAGTGTCTGATTCTTGTATACAAGCATAAGCTTTGTCCTACCTTCTAGCTCAATGTTTTATAAAATCTTAAATCATGTAGTGAAAGCAATGGATTGGAAATATATTTTTAAACTCTCTTCTGATGTCTGCAGATGAGTCATTACTCTTCAGAGCAAAGTGATGATGGTCTGCCTGGCTCAGTTTGCTCTGTTGGAATCAATTTTGGCTTTGGTCTGAGACAAGGTCTAAGTACCATTCACACAGCTGCCAACGATATTCGTCATAGGTGCTGGGTGATAGGGAGGGTTGACACATCAGAATTAAGTACAATTCCCGGATTTGTCACAATTAGCCATTAAATTATTTTAACTTTATGAGTCTCATTTTCCTTAACTATGTAGATAGAATGAACTTATCTCAATTTTGGAGAATTCTTATTATAATGTGTGAGTCAATATAATGTCTGTGTTAGAGAAACACAGGAAAAGTTGATTTTATCAGAAAAATGGCTTAATACAGTGCTAAAATTCTAACAATTAGGTATTCTAAATAAGTTGATTCACCTACTTCCCGCTCTTGCTCCCTTCAAAAAGAAAATTAATCACATGAGTGGAAAATAATCACATGTCAATAGCATGTGTGTAAGATACCTGGACTAAAATAATGTTCTCATCTCGGTATGACATTGAAGGACTCTTCTCAGTTAAATGTTAGCAAAAAAATTATTGTGGGACCACCTCTAAGTTTGGAAAACTGTTTATTTTATACTTCTCTTGGAAACTGATAATACCCATGTAGCTAGGGGAAAAAAATTTATGAGAAATGTACAGTAAGATAAAATTTTATTTAAATGCTTATTTTTCTAAATATACTTGATCACAGAATCTCATTGTTTTTCAATTAATCACATGTCAAGGATGTAGTAGTCTGCCGAATATACTTTAGTAAATGCTAGTTTTTAAGTTCCTTGGGGAAAATTTACTCAATCTACTTTCCTCCAGGTACTTCCAGGCCCTTTCTTGAAAGCTAATTAAAAAGTCATTTGAACTATTTCTGAAAGTTACATAGTAAAGAAATCACTCCTTTTTCTCCCCCCCCAGTGTCATGATCTTGGTTCAGATTCTAATGATTAAAACCTTAAGAGAAAAGCATCAACTTTCAAATTGGCTCATCCCAGATGATGATACCCAGTTACTGTTGAAAATCATAACATCAACAGATATAAATTTTTTTCCTGAGCCTCTGCAAAAATGTAAAGTTTCAATTTCAATATATAACCTGCACTCTTAAGTCTGTGTTAATTGTTGCTTGCTTGACACAAAGTTCTAAAACAGAGGCACCCAGGAAAGAAAGCATTATGAGAACAGTCAGATTAGATTTGTGAAGACAATTAAGCTCAATTCTTTATTGCTTCTTCTTATTCCTAGCTTTGAAATATTTCTTGCACTTGAGTCATTTCGGCTCCTGATAACATTGCTGGAGAAAACAAGACATATTTATTAAATAAACAAACAAGAACAAAGCAATAAATCTTGTGCTTTTCATACTATGTGAAAATAAATTGAGGGGCTATAAAGTCTGCGTCGTTTGTGTTAGGCTTTAACAGAAAGTATCTTTAGAATTTTATCTTCTGCAAACATGTCTTTGCAGAGAGCTATCAAATTCAAATTATCCCCAGAGGACAGGTTACAGGTGATTAAATCAACTCTATCCAGCAAAGAATACTTTAAAACACTTTTGAGAGCCCTCTAGTTGTGACATGACCTTTGAGAACAGCATTTTGCAGTTGACATAGTTTGTGTTTTTGTTAGAGGTTTCTCTGAGGCAGAGATGAATTAATATCTGCCACCATAAACTTTGGAAATTTGGATTTAGATAAACTAAGTGCACTTAGTAATTTGCTTTTCTGCTAATATTTGGAGCTTTATGAATTGGAGAATTCAATGTCATTGTCTCTTGATTTGGTCAGTAGAGCTATATGAATGAATGTGCATAGTTTTTTTCTTTATTATTCTTACTATTACTTTTGAGAATGGAGTTTCACTCTTGTTGTCCAGGCTGAAGTGCAATGGCACTAGCTCGTCTCACTGCAACCTCCGCCTCCCTGGTTCAAGCAGTTCTCTGCCTCAGTCTCCTGAATAGCTGGGATTACAGGCATGTGCCACCATGCCTGGGTAATTTTGTATTTTTAGTAGAGATGGGCTTTCTCCATATTGGTCAGCCTGGTCTCGAACTCCCGATCTCAGGTGAACTGCCCGCATCGGCCTCCCAAAGTGCTGGGATTACAGGTGTGAGTCACTGCGCATGACCGCATAGCTTATTTCATAGACTTCAAGCATGACCCACATTCAGTTTGGAAGTTAGAAAGAACAAATCCTTTTCTCAAAATTCAGTGCCCACCCTTAAGCTTGTAAAAATATAGAGATGATGTTGATGCTATTTCCTATGTCATAGCATGTTCCTCTGCACGAGAAATGTTGAAACAGCTGGGGGGTAGATGTGAATTGACTTTTGTCCTACCTTCCTTTCCTAGTACTCTATCTCTTCCCAAAGGATATATTCCCCAGCCAACCCCAGCATTTGCATTCTTGTGAAGGACAGCTCTAAAGTCTAGGGCACTTTTTGGCCTGATACTATTCTCTCAATTAAAACTTTGCACAAAGCAAAGTCACAGTAAATGCTTATTAAGTAAACTTTTTAGGAAAATGGGAACACCAGATATGAAGTTGGAATAATCTACTCCATCTTTCTCACTAAATCTCTCTGAAAATTTATCCAAACTTCAATTTTCTTTTCTGTAAAAGCAGGCAATTTCTATTTAAATTTTGATGAAATATATAAGCTTCCATGTCCAATTAAACAAAGAATATTCAAATATGCATTTTCTTGAAAATTCATAGATGCTCATTTAGTCATCATATATTTGTCAAGCTTGTTTGATGGGTCAGAAAAGGTAAATAAGATCATCCTCATCCTAGAGTAGTTCACCATAGGAATATAATTCTGTAACTAAACACTGTAATTTTGAGCATTATGCTTTACTTTCAAGTGTTTCACACACTTTAAGGATTTCTTATGGCTGTCATATCTCATGATGCTGCATATGTTTATATTTATGTGATTTTTTTTTCCTAATTACGAAATAGTCTATGATGACTTGGAATTATACAAATGCCAAAAGGTATGAAAGGAAAATGATATTGTCTATAATCTCTTTATTCAGAAGAAATGATCTATTGAAATTTGGAAATCCTATACTGCTATTGGACTGTCTATGTGTATGCATATATAGTTAATGAATGTGCTTGTATACAATTGAGTTAATATACCTTAGAGTCACATTATATATACAAATGTAGGTTCTGGTTTTGAAATTTTCATGTTGTTTTCCTATGGAATTAAATGCCCTTTAACAGCAAAATTTTGGGCCAGGCATGGTGGCTCACACTTGTAATCCCAGCACTTTGTGAGGCCGAGGTGAGTGGATCAACTGAGGTCAGGAGTTTGAGACCAGCCTGGCCAACATGGTGAAAGCCCGTCTCTATCAAAAATGCAAAAATCAGCTGGGCATGGTGGCAGGTGCCTGTAAGGCAGGAGAATCTATTGAACCTGGGAGGCAGAGATTGCAGTGAGTCGAGACCGCACCTTTGCACTCCAGCCTGAGTGACAAGAGAAAAACTTCATTTCAATAAAAAGAAAAAGCATAATTTTATTGGCTGCAGAATATTTGATTTTAGTATATTGTATATACTAAAATCAGCAAACATATTAAAATTGTCATAAATTAATTTGCTTACTATATATAGTCATTTAGAAGACAAATTTTAAAACGTTATTTTGTTTTTTAAACAAGTATTTTTGAAAGTCTTTTTTTTTGTCTGTCCTTCTTTGGTTTTGTTTTTCAATGTAACAATTTCTCTCTTTCACGTCTCAGGAACTTATCTCCAAGTCTCTTTTTCTCTTGAAACGTTTGGTCAAGAAAAGATTGATCCAAGCCATGTTGCCAACAAATGGAGCTTAGATTCTTCTTTTTCTTTCCCCATTATTATTTGGGAAGATACTATTAGAATACTAATGTCAGGCATTAGTTAGACAGGCCTTCTTTTCATAGGCTAAGACCTCGGAATATTTAACATATCTTACAATAGTATACGATTCTGTAATGACTCCTTGAAGATGTGGAGGCAAATATACTGCTGGAAAATTAGAAGTCATCTAAAATTTGTCCCTTGATAGAAGCAGCATGAGATAAGATAAAATGAAATAAAAGCATGCACTTATCTGTGAAAAATAGAGCTGGACATAAGTTAAAGCAGTGAAAACAAATTTTATTCAGCAACTATTGACAAGAAGGGAAAGAGCTTCGTTCCAATTTGAACAGAGGTGACTGGGCATTTTAGAGGGAGAATGGGGAGCTATTGAGGGGGAGGCAAGTGGGGTCAACTGAAAAACTTAGAACTAAAAGATAGATCAGTGCTAATGTGATTAGATCAGTTGGGTCTGCTGGCTGGCAATTATCAAAGTTAGGATTTCATCCATCCACAGAAACTGAAAAAGGCTCTCTCCTTCCAGATAATTACGTTTCAAAGAAATGGCTTTCAGGTCCTTGAGAAAGACACTCCTGAATTGTAGAAGTTACATACTTTTCTCAAAGGGGAAGAGGATGGGTTCACAGTTGCATGCCCTTTTTAAGTGCTCCAAGAAAGCGAAGGTGTTGGCTAGAACAAACAGTACATTCTCCTGGCAGCACTGAGTTTTCTCGAGCATTTTAATGGGGATCTGTGGTCATCCTTGGAACAAGGCTTTATGTTTCTAGAAGCCCTGCTAGAGTTTGATTGCTTCTTAGTGCAGAGGTTTAGATGGAGCTGTTATGTGCTGAGTGTTCACCAGTAATATAGAATTTCTCTGCGCTCTGCTTCCATGCCCTTGTCTTTCTCTGCCCTTCTTCCAATCACTTTGGCGTCATCAAACAGAATATGTAGCGACCTGTCCACTTAGCTTTTTCTCACTGCTGTTGTATTACAGTAAATTTCCATCTCTAATTGGATGAATAAGAGGGATGAGAAGTACAGATGGAGGTGTGGCACAGCATTAGGTCATAAATTGCTTCAGGCAGCTTCAGAAACCAGCTCACTCAAAGCAATGATATGATACCTCTCTTTTATTCCCTTCCTCTTACCCAGTCAAAAATAGCCAAAATCTGAGGAAGTTTCAGGCATGAGATGGTGATACATATCCTCTATAGTCTCATATCGTTTTCTTCATTTTTTCCTTTTTTTAAAAATTCTGCCTAGTGCAATATGCCAGCTCTATTCTATTTCATACTTAGTTAGAATTCATTCTGAAATTCACAAGGAACAGATTAATTATTAACGACCATTCCTACTTCCATTCATCTGAGCAAAGTGGCATGGTCATAGAAGTGTGTTTCATACCTCAAAAACCCATTTCTTCTTCCCCCAACACATCTTATGAATCTCTATCAAGTTGACATCAAGAATGATATTTTTAAGATGTCAGACATCAGCACAGCCATCTGCAAGACATTTTATTGTAACTCTTATTTCTCTTTTGGTTGTGGAGAAGAATAGAGAGACCTAAAGAGAGAGACACTGCCGACTTGCTTTATTGATCTAGTCCCATTTCAGGTGACAACATTCAAGAACCTTCTTACCGATCCCCCCTGATCACTGCCCCCACCATGACCTGGTTAAAGTGCAAGTCTGTGACATGACACCATACCAGCTGGGATGACAAAGACATGCCGTTTGCTGGATTCAATCAATTAGGACCCATACAGCCACATCTGTTAAGTTCTCACATTCATTACTCAACAAAGATTACTAACATCAACACAAGTCTTCTGATTACAACAATCAAAACAACACAGTAATGGTAGCACAAACTAGGACTGTGCATTGATGTTGTCTATGTGCCAGGCATTCTGGTAAATACTTTTTATTTTATTTGTTCTTCACATCAATATCATATGATGAGGACTGTCATGTTTCTTTTTAAAATGAGGAAACTAAGCCCAAAGAGGGAATGCATTGTCCAAACTTAACAGTAGATTTGTTATTTAAATCCAGGCCTCTTGAATGCTAAAGTGTAATTTTCCCTATACTTTAGAATCTTCCCAGGAGTTGTGTGTGTGTGTACTTTTAGTTCATTATTCTGTAATTTCCTAGTAGTTCTAGGAAATGTGTATCCCATTAAATAGGTGTTATGCCAATAGTTAATACATTTAGATTATTATTGTTATCTATGTAATATATATAACAGTATTTTCTTTAAAAAATAATCAAAATGTATAAAGTTAAATAATCAAAAAATGAATCAAAATATATAAAATGCTAGATAGCATAGTTACTTCCCTTTTCAGACTAAAAGGTAATCAATTAAATTTTTATCACTGCATAAATAGTTGGTCATCATGGAACTCCTCAAGCGCCAGCTGATAGTATTAATCCTCTCTATATCTCCTTCATTGCTTCAAACCAAGGAATCTAAAGTCACGGGGCTTCAGAGATAATAAAACAATTCTATGCCTTAAATTATTCATTATTTCCCTAAGCTTATAGTGAAAATTGTCACATTGGTTCCTGCTAAACATTACTTTTTTTAGAAAATCCTCAAGCAGCAATAAATGGCTTGATATTCATGCACTAGATTCAGCTCAAATATTAAATAAAGACTTATCTAACATCCTTTCACTAGAAGTTTTTCAAGAATAGGCTCATTTGTAGACGATTTTCTGTTCTCTATCCAACTTTGTTTCCAAAATAGAGAGGTATTCTGATTTAGTGGTAAACATTTACTTTTCTCTAACACACACAGTAGATTTGAAATGGACCCAGTTTGCATATAATATTGAATTCAAGAATAATTGAGCATCTGCATCATTTGGAAAGAAATGATTCAGTGTGCTTTCATGACTCAAACTTTAATAGTATATTTAATTTGCCCAGACAAGAGCTCAAATCCAAGGTTTTGTATGGAAATGATATAAATTTTAATTAAAGTTGTTACAAGTATAAAAGTCAGATAAAAGACTGAAAACAAAAGTTTTTTTCCTCATTATACATATCTTCTCCAATATATATATTTAAGTGTCTCCTCAAACTTTTTCGACATTTTTTTCATAAAAACATTATCAAAATTATTCTAACTTGCATCCTTAGCTGTAGATAGAAAATGAATTAACAATAGTCCACTGGAAATAATTTCAACTGCTTTAGAATGTTTCTATTTTTTGAAAGAGATATATGGTCTGTATGGTATGAACAAAATTAGATAATTTTTTATAATCAGTAACACCCCTAATGAGATTCATAGCACCCAACTCTCTTTACCTCTCTTTAGCACTTACAAATGAAGCAACCCAAGTGCTATCCAACTCTAGCACCTCAAGAAATCAGGTAAATAGAAAAATATGCTGTTACCACAGTTTGGGAGTAACAATTTCCCTGCTCTCAAAGCAGTTCCTTTGACCCACAGTTCTAAAATATGATCCTTCTCTAACTGTAAATTCCTGGTTCTGGAGCCCATCTCCCAGATCCCAAAGTGGAAATTCTAGTCCTGCAATTCCAACTACTTTTTAGACATCACAAAATTTGTGACTTACAGGTATTAAAATATCCATTCAAAAAATCACAATGTTTCCCTTTATTACCCTACCACTCTCGCTCGCTCTCTCTCTCTTTTTTTTTTTTTTTTTTGTACTTTTGGCTTTCTTACTGTCTGCTCTTTCTGTTGGTAAAATGTTGACTACCTCCCACGTCCCAATATCTAGTTTCACGCTAAAAATCTGATATTCATCTTTGTTTGTTTGTTTGAGATGGAGTCTATCTCTGTTGCCCAGGCTGGAGTGCAGTGCCGAGATATTGGCTCAATGCAACCTTCCCTTCCAGGATACATCCTTAATTCCTCCCTCTTTGTAAACACCCCAGTAATCTGCCTACAATAAAACACCATGCCCCATCTATTCTAAGGATACCTAAACATCTCTGAATATTCTGCTCAACTTTCATAATCATAAAAATGACTTTAGAAAATGGTTCTTCCACTTCTGTGAAGCTATTTTCCCTTGTGTAAAGTTATTTCCATCGATCTTTACTGTTATTCTCTTTCCAGTAATGACACTGCAGGTGGGTTTATCTTCACACTTTTGTCAAAGTATTCGACATAGAATGGAAATGAAAGCATCCTACTGCTCTAATCAATGTAATGGTCTCTCATTCCCTAGGCTCAGTCCTTGCATATACAGTTCAGTTGCTTACATTCTCTCTGACCGGCAGCCCTCTAACAGATCCTAAGTATGGGATTCTGGGACTCTTTGCTTTTAAAGGCATTTGTGTTTATTTAAATGACAATAACTTTCTCCCTGACTAGACTGACACCAGAACTACTTTCCTTTGGTTTCCCTGTGACAATGCTTTCTAACCCTTATCTCATGTTATCCATCATCTTTTGAATCAACAGTGGCTTATGAAAACTTTGGATCATAACTTTCGATCTGGCCATATACTTATAATTTACTTCTTCAAGTATTTGGTTATTATATTGTGTTGACATCTTAGTCTTTCTTGGTTACAAACCTAGATCAATTATCCAACATTTGCATTTCCTACAGTTCAAAAAATTGAGATACACACACATCCACATATAAAGTTGCTTGAACATAAAATATGTTATACCAAAATAAATTGTTACTTATGGAAAAAAAAATGGGTGAGGAATACCTTTGACTAACTCCTGGAAATTCATATACAGAATAGTATCTCTGTCTCTGTCCCTGTCTCTTTCTTTCCTTCTCTCTCTCCTCTTCTCATTTCATTTTTTTATCCTTCACTAGCAAGAAGGCTTTACAAGCCACCTTTAAGTAAATGACTTTCCAGTAATCAAACTAGGGAGTTCTAATTAAGAATATGGGATATTCTTTTTCAAAAGGTTAAAAATAATGTGTTCTTCTCACCTCTCTTAAATATATGTCTCTCATGTCATTAACAATGGCCCATTAGATTCTGAGATTTTTAAAAATTGTTTTTGCAGAAAATTTCCTGCTCCAGTTAAGATGGAATATACCCACCTAGCTCATCTTGCTCACTGATTACTACCAAGAATACCAGAAAGAAAAAGTAAAACATCTATCAGAGGACTCAGCAGTAAGTAGATAAGAGCTGGCACATGGGGTAGAAAAATCACCTCCCTCTCACCAAATGACCATATAAATTTTGAGATGAAAACATTAAAAAAATTGGGGGGACCTTGAATTAGACAAAATGTTATTAAAGAAACCAAAGCAGACACTTTTCAAAAGAAGACATTTTTGCGGCCAACAAGCATATGAAAAAATGCTCATTATCACTGGTCATTAGAGAAATGCAAATCAAAACCACATTGAGATACCATCTCATGCCAGTTAGAATGGCGATCATTAAAAAATCTGGAGACAACCGATGCTGGAGAGGATGTGGAGAAATAGAGACACTTTTACACTATTGGTGAGAGTGTAAATTAGTTCAACCATTGTGAAAGACAGTGTGGCGATTCCTCAAGGATCTAGATATAGAAATACCATTTGACCCAGCAATCCCATTACTGGGTATATACTCAAAGGATTTTTAGATCAGTCTACTATAAAGACACATGCACACGTATGTTCGTTGCCACACTGTTTACAATAGCAAAGACCTGGAACTAGCCCAAATACCCATCAATGATAGACAGGATATGGAAAATGTGGCACATATACACCATGAAATACTATGCAGCCATAAAAAAGGATGAGTTCATGTCCTTTGCAGGACATGGATGAAGCTGGAAACCATCATTCTCATCAAACTGATACAAAAACAGAAAAACAAACACTGCATGTTCTCACTCGTAAGTGGGTATTGAACAATGAGAACTCATGAACACAGGGAGGGTAATATCACACACCAGGGCATGGTGAGTGGGGGCTAGGGGGAGGAATAGCAGGGGGTAGCAGGATTGGGGGAAGGAGAGCATTAGAAAAAATACCTAATGTAGATTATAGGGCTATGGATGTAATAAACCACCACCATGGCACATGTATACCTATGTAACAAACCTGCACGATCTGCACATGTACCCCAGAACTTAAAGTATAAATTTAAAAAAATTAAATTAACTAATTTTAAAGAAAAAGAAACCAAAATCATGATTAATGAAAGTTAACTGAACTTCATAAAACTTTAAAATCTGTTTTGTGAAACTCTGTTGAAACATGAACAGATAAGCCACAAACTAAAAAAAGAGTTTCAAATCACATACCTAACAAAACACTTAAATTCAAGAAACATAAACAGTAAACATATGAGAAAACAAACAAGAAAACAAATAACCTCCCAACTTTAACAAGCAAAGTATGTGAACAGGCATTGCACTACAAATAATATATTGGTAGCAAATATGTGCATAAAAATATGTTCAACATCAAAGAATCATTAAGAAAATGCAAATTAAAACTAGAGTGACATAGAAATACACACCTATGAGAATTGCTAATATAAATTTAAAGATAACAGTATGACACTACCAAGTGCTGTCAAGGATATAGAGTAATTGGAACTCTTATCAATTGATGGTGAGAATGTAAAATGGTTCAGTCACTCTGGAAAACAGTCTGGTGTTGTCTTACTGAAAAGCATACACTGACCACAGGACTCAGCAACCCACTTCTAGGTGTTTACCCTGGAGAAATGTCCATTTGTATTCAAACAATAATTTGCACATAGATATTTATAGAAGCATTATCCTGGTCACCAAAATATGAAAAACAAAAACAGAAAACTGTTATTCAAAGGGTCCCCACGGCAGCCATAGTGTCCGACTCCACTCGGAGGATTTCTGTGAGAGACAAGTTGCTTGTTACAGAGGTTGCAGAACTTGAAGCTGATTTACCTTGTACATGTTAGTGCCTTTTCTTGATCCTAACCAGCCTTATTGTTTTCGACTGACTGTAACCGGATGAGGGGTTACAGGTTGGAAAATTTCTCATTTGAAACTGAAGTTCCCACGCATACAACAGGGCGCCTCCCGAAGTGAAATGCCTGACCAGGATGTGGCACCTGAACATAACAGCGACAGGGGAAGTATGTCAGAGTTTACTGAGAGAACGTTTGATTTACGGCACTGGTTGGGCTCCCACAAGAACGTGAAAGGATATTGTTTGGGGATTAAATTATTTCTTTACGGATCTTTTGAATTTTGATGATCCACTGAATATTGAAGCTGCAGAACATCATTTGAGGACAACTAGGACTTCCGGATTTAAATGGACGTCTACATCGTTACGCGATGATGAAAGGGGAAGATTGCAGGTCCATGCACTGTGTTACAGTTTGTCTCTAACGTAACAGCAAGAGGTTGCCCCCTTCTCTCTGGTCCTCAAGCTCCTTTTGGATCTATTCTCCATCTCTGTAATTTTATCTTTTCCCAAATGTAATATAATTGGAATCAGATAATATGTAAAATTTTAAAACAGGTTTCTTTCACTTAGTGTAATGCATTTGAGATTGATTCAAGTGTTGTGTTTATGGACAGTTTGTTCCTTTTGCTGATAGATAGTATTTCATTATACCATAGTGATCTCCTTTTCCTTTCTGTGGGCTGCACAACAGAAATTTTGGGGATTATGAAATTGTTCTGTATTTTGTTCTGTTTGTGGTGATGGTGACACAAATGTATATATATATGTTTGAATTTACAGAATCATAAACCAAACAACAGTGATTTTACCATAAGTAAAACACAAACAGAACAAAATACAGAACAATTCCATAACCCCCAAAATTTCTGTCGTGCAGCTCCATAGCAAACACTGCTCCAACCTATAACTGGGCTGTGATTTTACCATAAGTAAATTTAAAATTATATTTAAATTTTAAGAGAGACCATATGTAAATCTGTATGCATACATACATATACAACTGGGTGTATACATGTATGTGTATTTATGTATATATGTATATCCGTATAGTATGTATACATATTAATATAGAGAGAATTTTTTGAAGAATTAGTAGTGCAACATGTTGACATCACTTATACATTCATTACTTATTAATTTATCTATCCATACCTTCACTCAGCAATATTTCCTGAGTGCCATCAATATTTATTTGTATAGATGAATTAATAAATAATAAAGTGTCCCACCTTCATCACAAATTGAGTTGCATTAAAACTTCTATTTCTCCTGTCACCCTTACTCCTTCTTAAGGATGAATGAAGATTTAAAGAATTTCACACATAAATAAAGAGGAATTCTGCTACTCATTGGGCCTATTTTCTATCCAGGAACTGAAGGGGAAAAAAAACCATAAGGACATTTGATCATGTCTTTTCTCCCTTCTTTTTCTGTTTCATTTGGCTGCAATGGCACCATTCATTCTCTCCTCTCCCCCTCCCCCTCCCCTCCCCTCCCCTCCCCTCCCTCCTCTCTCTCCTCTCCTCTCCTCTCTTCTCCTCTCCTCTCCTCTTCTCTCTTCTCCTCTCCTCTCTTCTCTTCTCTCTCTCTCTCCTCTCATTCCCTCTCCTATCTCTTCTTTCTTTTGCCATTGGGTCCAGAGGCTTCCTGACTTTAAAAAGACCTATGTAGTGCAATACATAACACTAAAAGCCCCAAGCCCGAGGGACAAATATGTTTTACTCTGTGTTTTTCTTTAATATTTTCTTGTAATTTGTATTAGTAATTTATAAATTCAGTGTGATAAAATAATAAAGTTCAGACTTTGGAAAGGGAGAAACATTTTACTAAACTTGCTTATTGGACTATATAGTACTGGATTATGTAGCCAATACCCTTTAAATGAATAAGATTTACTCTGTTATTATTCTCTATACACATATTATCATAAAGTATTCTTCAGTGTGCAAGGTTTAATAATTGAGGTGCTAAAGAAAACGAAAAAAATGCTTAGGTCCTCTAGATGAATATCATTTAAGCATATTTTCTTCCCCCATTTGTGAATTTTTATATTTCCCAATATCTAGTGTAGGATAAGACACAAAATATCTCTAGATGAAGTTACCTTTATAATTAAGGATTGAATTTGCTTATTAGGAAAAGAGTCATGACATAAAAGAATCTTAAATTCAATACATAGTATAGTCTCCTCTCACACAGAGTGAATAAGTAGATAGTCCAAAGACAGTATTGGTAATATTAATATATTCATGGAACCAGGATCCCCTAGCTTGTCTTTTTTTTTCAAGCCTGAATTCTATTTCCAGTTTGAACTCATAGTCTAACACAGTTGGTGCCAATCTTGCCATTATATTTATACCTCAACTCAGAAGAAAAAGAAAAAGAGTAAGAATAAGGGGGGTAAGGCAATTAGTAATTGTCTTTTAAGATAATGTTACAAAAATCTTCAACCAAACATATTTTGTTTGAATCTCACTCATTGGACGCTACTGATGTAGAAACATCTATCTAAAAATGCAATCTGTATAAAAGTTATTGTTAATAATATAATTGAAAAGGGGGAGACCAAATTTTGGAGTGATTTATATTTCCTGCCACATTTGTCATATAGTATAGCTTTCCATGTTTAGCCTTTCAAATATCAGGTATTTTTAGAGGAAGTAGGATTGTTATTACTGGCTAATTATCTAGACATTGTGGGTAAAATTATTTGAAACTGAAGATATCCAATAAATGCTGTTTATTTAATGGAGAAAATAAATTCATTTTACAATCAAGGTATAGACATATTTGATAGTAATTTTTATCTTGTCTTCTATTTCACACATACAGATCTTGGACCCTTTTATGAAAAATTATAACAATGATATAATATGATATAATAAAACAACTTCTACCTATACAAAAATGGTGGAATTGTCATGATATCTTTTCTGTTTCTGAGACTAGAATAAATATTATATTTCAAGTAAAAATCAGAGATATTTCTCTTGATTTCATATATTTGTCAAGAGGAAATTTTATGCTAATTTTCATTTTAACTTCCCAGTTAAAAAGAAGGAAACTTGCAGTTGGTGACGCAGCTCAGCTAAGTAGGTTGGAAAGATCAGGATCAAAAAGTTGATAATATGTTAGAACCAATATTGAGATGGAGAAAAATCCCAGGTATTTATGCTTAGACATTCCCAGATTAGAATAGCTATCCACTCCAATGTCAGTAAGAAACTATTTTCCAGGGAAAGTATTATGTCAAAAATGGCAATAGTTGGGAAGCGGACCAATATTTTCCTGTCCGATTCCTTGGAGATCTAAACAATAAATGGCAAATTTTTCACACGACCTGTGACTATCTAATACAATTGACAACTTACAGTATTCAGTAAAAATATGTTGCCTCATGATTCAGAATTTTCACTCTTTTCTTTTAAAATTTTCCATCCTCCTTCAATCACTTAGTTTCTTTTAAACCACTAACCAAAATTGTATTTCAATTAAAAGAGAGGCCTATTTTCAGCTTAGAAGGCCACCTTGGACTCCTGTAATATCCCCTATTTTTTCTCAAAATATTATGATAAATCACCTTGAGATTTTTTTAAAAAATCATTATACTTTTAGAATAACATGCATAGTTATTACTTGAGATTTAATGCCAAATAACTTACCTGTAAGCCAAGTCCTCTTTTTGACATATTACTTGATTGTAACAAAATGCTGATTTGTCCATGAAACAGAAAAAAAAAAGCCTATTCAGAAAACTAAGTGTTGTGAATTTATTTGCATTGTGCCTGGAATAATTGGCTTAAAGTAAAATCTCAACATATATTGGTTTGTATTTTCCTAATAAATTAGGAAATGATGATGTAAGAGAACATTGTCCTCAATCTCTCTATACCTTAACTTGTCCACTGTAGATAATGAAGTTTCGATCATTCATAAATCCATTTCACAAATATTTATTGAGCATCACTTATGTGCCTATAATGTGTACTAGGCATTAGAAATGTTTTCATCTTAAAGAGAATGGGAAAATTAATAAATAATCTAATGAGTCAGGTTAGCCAGGTTTTAGTTTTGACTAGGCTGTGTCTTCTCTGTTATTTTAAAATACAGGTGTCACTTCTCTATTCACCTGTTCTGGTCCTGAAGTAGAAGGGTAAACTGAAAAAATGCATTGGGTTGAGTTAAAGCTAACACTCTATTTTTAGAATAACACTTATCATATTATTGAATTCCCATCTACTTCTTGGTCCAGTATATTAATTTGCAAATTTGTCCCTAGATTAGGAAATTTCATTAAGGTTTTTATTTCCTAGAGGTCATAATCCTTTCAGAAGCCTATATTCATTTAACTATCAAAGTGCATATTTATCACAAGGAACCAACACACATGGCATTTCATATATTGTCTCCATAATTTTTAATTTATTACAGTATGAAGGATTAACCTACTCCCACACCTTCAGATACCCTGTCTTATTAGGACTAGACATTTGATACAAATGAGAAGAATTTACTCCTGAGACTGTATTATTTATGCTTCCACTCACTTATGTAGAAAGCAATATTATCTTCACTGTGAATCTAAACCTCCTGTCATCACCAGGACTCTTCTGATAATCACATCAGTGTACTTT
Organism: Ateles fusciceps; assembly: GCA_036589455.1. Classification (NCBI taxonomy): domain Eukaryota; kingdom Metazoa; phylum Chordata; class Mammalia; order Primates; family Atelidae; genus Ateles; species Ateles fusciceps. Next base: position 3,291,927 of record JAZHEH010001685.1, on the reverse strand, counting down.
GAAAGTACGCAAGGTGGTCTGCTTGTAAATTATGTAGACATCTATTTTTTTCATTTTCTTTATAGAGTTGATTTATGTTTACTACAAACATAAATCTTTCAAAGATGCAACTCCGTTTAGTCCAGAGCTGTATGGAATATTTACTGTCCCTTTAAAACTCTGTTGTCTTTCCTCCAGGCATCAGTATTGAGCTGGCAGGTTAATAACCAGTGCTGACCAGTCAGCATGCAAAGAGTTTGGTCTCTGCCATAAGGTTCATCAAGCAGGAAGGCCATTCCAATGCATTGGTGTTCCAGAGAGAGAAAAATCATGTCTCCTCTTGCATGTCAACAGATTGTGTTAAGGAAGACAAAGTGTTTCTGAAGGCTACTCAGAGGGAAAAGCTGTAAAAATGTGAATGATTCTCTGCTATCTTCATAAAGGCAGGCTATAGTGTGAGACACACTGTGGCTGGAAAAATAGACACCAGGCATTAGAATAAGACAACACCAAAAAGAAAATGAATACAAGTTGGTGATGGTGGTCCAAGGGACATCTTGATCTGCCAAAAGTCATAATAACAGCTTCCAAGTGTCACGACTCAGAATTTTATTTTAGGAGGAAAGACACGCCAACACTCAAGCAGGTGTCAGCCACAGCTCTGAGATCTGCCCAAACAAGGAAGTTACAGAATGGCTGGAAAGTGGGACAAATCAATCATTCAACTCATGAGGAGGAGGAGTTGCCATGGGAACTGTTCTCTCAATTCTGTTAAGAATAAGGACAAGGTCCCTGACATAGAATGGGACTAGGGATATCAGATAGCTTTTTGATTGATTGCCTTCCCAGACTTTATTTCATGAAATCTTTACCCCTGCCACCCCTTCATTCTTATAGTTCAGTCAGTAGGATGCTGGGGGGCTTTTATTAAAAGAGAATCCCAGTCCTACATCCTCAGTCAATTTAACTAGAGTTAGAAACCTAATACAAGCTGGCTCAGTCATATTGGCTATTTGGCAATTGGATCTGAGTGAGATTATTTTCTCTTTCAGGAAACTGCATATCCAACATGTAAAATAGGGACTATGTGTGGGCATACATTATGCAGTATAAACCAAAAAATCAAAGAAAAGTAAGCTTATCTGGACAGTAAAGAATAAAATACTCACGCAGGATGCAAGGAGGGACAGTGGAAAAGGGTTCTTCATCACATTGGAATCTCTTATTTTGATTTGCTTTTTAACACAAAAGTTTGGATTCCATGGAACATTATGGGTTCTTATAATACATTTTACTTCATACTTTACATCTGTACAATGAGTCTGACCTAATATACAAGGAAGAGAGAGAGTGGAGAAACAGGGTAGCTCTTGTTTCGTGTGGTTTGTCAATCAAATTTAAGATTGTGCTTGCTATATGGCCAAGTAAATAACAAGACATATCTGGCAGCTAAATTGAGGCTGGTGATAAAGGACACTGATTCCAACACATTTGTGCTTGGCCCATCTAATTCTGGACCTAGGACTTAATTAAAAGGTTTGAATATCTAAAAATCTTTTGATCTTCAGAACTAAGAAATGGAGACTCCCAATAAAGGCACAAACCAGCAAAGCAAAGAGCTAAATGATTTAGTCCACATTTTCTTTTATAAATGAATACCTGAGGCTAGGAAATCTATTTTAAAAAAAAGAGGTTTATTTGGCTCATGGTTCTGCAGGCTTTACAAGAAGCATGCACGGCACCAGTGTATTCCTCTGGCAAGGGTTTCATGCTACTTTCACTCATGGTGAAAGGGAAAGGAGAGCTGGTATGAACAGAGATCACATGGTACGGGAGAAAGCAAGAGTGAGAAGCGGGAGGAGGGGAGGTTCGAGGGTCTTCAACAACCAGCTCTTGAGGAAACTAATAGTATGAGAATTCACTCACCCTCAGTCCAGGAAGGGCATTAGGCTATTCATAATGGATATTCCCCCTTGACCCAAATAGCTGCCCTTAGGTTCCACCTCCAACACTTGTGATCAAATTTCAACATGAAATTTGAAGGGGGACAAATATCCCAACTTTAGCAGCAAGAATGCACATAAGACCATTTCTCAAAAGGGAGTAGTATGTAATTTGTATACAGGTCTGTAATTATCTAATTATTCTATATATCAAAGGGGATATAGCTACTATTTGATGAATTTATATAACTTGTTGAGGTCTTATAACTTACCAGACAAAGCTCTAGTTTGTTTAACAATCCAATATACACTATCATTCTACTTATTGAGATACGAAACAAGGTTCTTGGTAGTGAGGCATCTTTCTATGATCAGATTTGATACAACTCTGACTATACATTCCATATATAAAACCCTTCCTCTACATTGTGCTATTGACCAATAGCTACCATTTATTATCATCTATATGCTGGCTACTACTTTGCCCAGCTAATAGCTATTTTATCTGCAACACCTAATATTTTTGTCATCCTGAGGTCAAGGAGGTGTGTGTGAATGTGACAAAGCCAAATTTTAGACTGAGAAATACTTGGCATGAATGCACATCACATTAAACTACTTCGATTTTTAAATATTAAGCACAGTTGTGTATTTAGCCCTTTCCTAGATGCTAGCAGGAGAAAGCCTTTGATTTTTCATGATGCTTAACATGAATTTAAGAAAGCCAGATATTGTAGAACCAAGTAATATGTAATTTCAATACTTATAAGCAGGAACTATAGAGTTCACTGTGGAAAAATTGTCAGCTCTCTCAGAACGTACAGGAATAAAATATTTCTTAATAAGGTTAAGTTTCTCTACTGGATTTTTCTCATTTGCCCTAAAATGAAATGGGGAAATTGAATATTTTAGAAATTTGTATTGGTAGCTTTAGTTAGCAATTATTCAAGAGTAAAGTTTGGGTATGTGTTAGTTTGCTAGGGCTTCTTTAACAAAGTAACTACAAATTGGTGGATTAGACAACAGAAGTATTTTGTTTCACAGCTCTGGAGGCTGGATATTCAAGATCCACTTGTCTACAGGATTAGTTCCCTCTGAGAACTGTGAAATAGAGAATCTGTTCCATGCCTTTCACCTAGCTTCTGGTGGTTTGCTGGAACTATTTGACCTAGATGTGTCTCTCCATTCTCTGCCTTTATCTTATGTCATTCCTCGTGTGTGTGTGTGTGTGTGTGTGTGTGTGTGTGTTGTCAAATTTCCTCATTTTATAAAGACATCGGTCATATTGAATTAGGGAACTGCCTAATGACTTCACCTTAACTTGACTTATTAGATTTGCAATGATCCTATTTTCAAATAAGTTCACATTCTGAGGAAATAGGAATTAAGATATCAACATATGAATTTAGGGGAGGACAAAATTCAGTCCACAACAGGCCTTTCCCCCGCCCCCCCCCCCCCCAGAGGGGTAGTCCTTTACCTCATCCCTCTATTTGGAACTTGATTTCATATTTGAAGTTGCTTTTCAGGTTTATGGATACTAACTATGTAGGAGCCAAATCTCATTAACCTCAGTTCAACCCTTCTCTACCCATTTCCAATCTTCTAACTGTCTTCTGCTTTATCCCCTCTTCCTTGCCTCCAAGCCTCTGCCATCCTTACAATGATGTCTCTGTAGTGAGATAGTTTTCTAGTGGTTCATTTATATAAGGAAAAGAAATTTTGCTGACAATATCACTTCCACCTGTTATGGATGATTAAATTTCTCTTATATTCTGACCAGGCAATAAATCCAGCATTTTTTTCAGGCAATTGCCAAATTGTTCTGTTCATATCTTTTGTCAAAGAATAAACCAATCAGTAAATTTTACTGGGAAGAGAGTCTGTCTCATAAATTTCTTTTACAAACATCAAAAACAGTCATTCTAAGAAAAAAACAATTTTAATTCATTATTTTTATTCTATGTCACTCTTTTTGAAGAAGATATTTAAAGCTGTGGCTGAATTCCACATGTAATATAGAAATGTTTGGTACTGCTGACTCAGCACAGGACTTACGAACGCCTTTATTGTCTCTTTCTTTCTGTTTCTTTCTTTCTGTTTCTCTCTCTCTCTTTCTTTCTTTCTTTCCCTCCCTCCCTCCTTCCTTTTTTCTTTCTTTCCTTCCTTGCTTCTTTTTTTAATAAGTCATTAAGGGTGAAATATTTTGATTTTTTTTTGGCTTTGTTTTTTTCCAACAGTTGGAAGATCCAAACCACTTGCCAAATACACAAAAACAAATAGGCTCTAGAAACTGGTAATAAGTGAGATTTAGTAAATTCATCTCAGTTTAGGGTCAGAGTAAAATCCCATTTACTCTCATAGACCCCAGCTTCTCATGTTTCCTTGTACCTGACTTCCAGATTTGCCTCTTTGCGTTCTATATAATTCTTTGTGATCTAGAGATTAGTACCATTTACTTATCCTTGAACTTCTGATTATATCATTGATTCTAAAGTTATTTCCACTTTTCACTAGTCTCCCATAACAGTTCTTCAGCTAAACCTTACACAAACACTATAGTGGTTTAGTGCTCAAGCGAGGGTTGCATAGATCTTTTTTTTTTTTTTAATTTAAAAACACAAAATGTTGGGATTACAGGCGTGAGCTACCACACCCAGTTTATAATATGTTTCTATGCAGACTTGAGAATATACATCATTCTTTCTTTCTTTCTTTTTTAAAGATGGGGTTTCACCATGATGGCCAGGCTGGTCTTAAACTCCTGACCTCAGGTGATCCACCCACCTCGGCCTCCCAAAGTGCTAGGATTACAGGCGTGAGCCACCGCGCCTGGCCTGCATAGATCTTTTAAAGAGGAAAATTGGATGCATTTAGGATTGTAAAAAATAAAGAGGATTATTCAGAAATAGAAAATTACCTTCATAACCATATAGGATAATTAAGAATGCATTAGTTAAGTAGCTCTATTTTTGCTAAGTGGAGCAAACATATTTCATTTTTATAACTCTATAGCAATTTTAATAAGCATTTTATCTGTTAGGTTTCAGTTTCTAGGAAAGAAATACCCTTAATTGTCTCTAGTGTATAGCAAATAATGTCTCAGTTTACTTTTGTCATCTGAAAAATAAAAATAATTTACTCCAAATCTCATTTTTAATTTTTTAGTAAATGTTCAAAATGGAATCTATTAAAGATGGCTTCATGTTGTCTTTATGGAGATTTATTATTATTTGGGCTGGTAAATGGCAGGATAATAGAAGAGAAATATATTCAGCTTACTAAAAAACAACCCCTGTGAATTGTTGAATCTGTTAGAAACTTTTCTAGATAATCAGGCTTTCCTTTGTCCTATGTCTTTGAGACAAAATTTAATTGAGTTTTTGAAGTCACCCTAATGTAAACCAGGGACTCAGGGTGATAGTGATCTATCAATGTAGGTTCATTGATTTTAACAAAAGCATTCTTTTGGTGGGAGATGTTGATGACAAAGAGACTGTGTTTGTTGAGTGGGGGGCAAGGATGTACAGAGGGAAGTCTCTATATCTTCCACTCATTTTTCTGTGAACCTGAAAGTGCTCTACATAGTAAAGCCTATTAATACAATACATAAAGATTAATTAATTAGATATTTTCCACTATTACTCAACTAAAATATTAAAATGTCATTGGAAAAAAATTATTTGAGTTTTGAATGAAAGAGTTGTGGTAGGCAAGAGTATTAATTTACAACCTTTAATTGATTGATATGGCAACATGTATTAACTTTTTAAATATGCGTTTTTAACACTGCAGATTACTGAGGAGAATTTAAGAAAAGCCTTCTTCTTAAATAGCAGAAATAATATACTTTGAGGAAATATTAATTTATAAAATGTTATAGTTTGTGAACAGAGAAAAATGTAGTGGGTAGGAACCAGAAATTTTTGTTTTCATATGCTTAATGTTAACTACGAGAAAATCTAGGTTTACAGAAATCAAGCAAAACTCTTCAGAAAATTGATGGCAGAACTATGACCAAAAGCTGAGATTTCTGACTCTTAAGCAGTTACTCATCCATGTGGCCTTTGGCACAATGGGTCACTTATAAAAATAAGTAGTACATTTAGTGGGACAAAAATAAATAAATACACTGTTAGGCCAAGAGAGCTATTGAAATTGAAGAGACTCATATAATTTAATGCATTTGTCAATTTCAAGTCACGTTGTGTGAATGAGGAAACTGAGACTATAGCAGTAGTTCAGCCATAGTCACTCAGGAAATCATGACTGACCTAGAAACAAGTTCTTCTGCTTATTGACCTATCTTACCTCAAAGGATACAGAATGGATCCCTTCTATTAGAAAAAACAAAAAGATAACTGCTTTAATCCTTTAACTCTTCTAGAAAAAAAATACCATAGACTAGGTAGCTCATAAACAGGAGACTTTCATTTTTACAAATTTCTCACTGTTGGAAAGTCTAAGATCAAAGAACTGGTGTATTTGGTAGCTGACGAGATTCTATTTTCTGGTTCCTAGATGTCCATCCTTTTGCTGTGTCTTCTTCACATGGTAAAAGAAATGAGGAAGTTCTCTGGAGTCTCTTTATAAGAACACTTACTCTGTTAATGAGACCTCTTTTTTTTTTTTTTTTTTTTTTTTTTAGACATTGCTTTATTTATAGTAAACCCCTGGGGAGTATCATATTCATTCTAAAGCCAGGGTTATAATTTCTCTCTACCAACAATAAAATGTATGTAATAAGAATTCACATTCATAAAGAGGAAGAAGGAAAAATGCATTAGCCTAGCACTTTTTCAAAAGGCAGAAAAGACGTTTGATCAGATGAATGATTCTCATCTGTCATGAAACCCTTTCTTATAAAGAAAAAAGGAACCTCATGATCTAATCATTACCCCAAAAAGCTTTACCTCCTAATACCATCAACTTGGGTTTAGGTTTTAACGTATGATTATGAGGAGGCACAAACTTTCAGACCATAGCGTTCTACCCCTTGCCCTCCAAGGAGTAGTTAAGACTGTGCCCTCATAGTTTTAACTTGTTCCAGCATCAACTTTAAATGCTAGTCCCAAAATCTCATATAAATATAATCTAAATCAGCTGTGTGAGATCCATGGCATAATTCATACTGAGGTAAATTTCTGTTCACTCATGAACTGTAAAATCAAACAAGTGAAGCACTTCCAAAATACAATGGTGAGAAAGGCATAAGACAGACTTTCCCACTCTAAAAAGAAGAAATAAGAAAGAATAAATGGTTAACATAGCCCAAGTAAGTCTAGAACTCACAGGTCAAGTAACATTAAATGTTAAGGTGTGAGAATAATTTTTAACTCAATGTTCCACCTTCTGGAGATACTAGAGCAGGGATGAAGCCCTCAAGACTCTGGGAGGCCACCCCCCACTGCTTTGCTGAGTGCAACCCATGCCACAGCTCTCACAGGTTACAGTCACGTGCCTGTAGCTCTCCAAGACTGATGGTTCTACCTGTATAAGGTTATAGGAATGGTCCTACCCCCATAGCTCCGAGATGAACTGTCCTTTTGGGAACTTCTTAGTAGCCCTACCGTTGTGGTGTCTCTCTGCCTGAGTTGCATAATAGAAGTTCTGAGTGGCTTTATCCTTTGAAATCTACATAGAGATGGTCACATTCCAACAGCTTGTGCACTCTGCAAGCTGTCAGAGATGGTACTGCACAGACATCACTGAGGTTTACCATCTGTGTCCTTTTTAGAAACAGCCACCATGACCTGCTGGAGCTAAACTGTAAGCAACCAGAGAATACTGGGCTCAAATATAGAGAGCATAGCCTTGAAGAGGCACCAGGAAATGAACACTGAGGTTGTGGGGGTATACACAGCTCCTCCTTTGATACCATTCTGTCCCCAAGGACAAGACATTTTAGGTCTGTGATGGGAAGGACAGGCCCGATAATTCCTAAAATACTTTTGTGTCACATTTTTATTATTTGGAACAATAGGTTTTGACTGCTGTTTAGCAGACTGAGTAATTTTCTTATCAGATGGTTGCTTAGCTATACCATTTACATTCTTCCCCTAAACACACTTTCTCATTCCTTTCAATATGAATAGGCAGAGAAGTTTCCAATTTTTTAAGTTCTGCTACCCTTATGATTAAAAATTCTGTCACCGAATTCTCTCTGCTCACATTTTACCATAAGCATTCAAGAGAAGCCAAGCTGCAACTTAGCTTAGAAATATATTCAGCCAAATATTCTTTTTCATAGCTCACAAGTTCTACTTTTCATAAAGCACTAAGTCACAATTCAGTTAAGCTCTCTGACACTTTATAACAAATATCACTTTTTCTCCAGTTTCTGATAACATGTTCTTTATTTCTCCCTGAGACCTCATCAGAGTGGTCTTACTCTGCATATTTCTACCAACCTTCTCTTCAGACCACTTAGGTATTCTCTAGGAAGACTGAGACTTTCTCTACAGCTATCTTCTTCTCTTGCTGGGCCTCACCAGAATTATTCTTAACAGCCTGTTTATGGAAATACAGAGTTTTTCTAGCGTGAAACTCCAAACCCTTCCAATCTTCCACCCATTATTCAATTCCAAAGCTGCTTCCACATTTTTAGATTTAATTGTTACAACGGCGTCCCCACTTTTCAAAACCAATTTTCTGTTTAGTCTGTTTGGGCTGCTATATAACAGACTACCATAAAATAAACAACAGAAATGTACTTCTCATAATTCTGGATGCTTGTGTAGTCCAGGAGCAGAACAGATCAAGAGATAGGGTACCTGGAAAAGCCCACATTCTGGTTCATAGATGGTGCACTCTCATAGAATCCTCACATGATTGAAGGGCTGAATCAGCTCCCTTGGGCCTATTTTACAAGGGCACAAATCCCATTGGTGAAGACTTTTCCCTTCTACCTAATTACCTTCGAAAATGTCCCATCTCCTAATACTATCACTTTGGGGATTAGATGTCAATATATGAATTTTAGAGGGGCTCTAACATTCAGTTCATAGCAATATCTATGAATATAAATGAATAAAATTGGATCCACAGAAATCCATAGCATCTATAATCTGACTTCTATGTTTGTTTTGTGTGTGTTTATTTTGTTTTATTTCTTTTTTTTTATTAGGTTGGTTTATGTTTATTTATTTTAAATTATAAAAAAGTAAGAACACTAAACAATTCAGCGCCTTCTATATAATAGGATATACGCAGGGTATTTTCATATACTGTTTTCATCAATTTCATAGCAACAACAATTAATTGGTTGCATTAGTTATAACTTATTTTGTCACTTGTTTAAACTATAACTTATATAGGCTAAATACAGAGCCTGCAATTCCAACAAATACGTAGCCTGAGAATTGAACAGTGATTTCTGAGTCATTAATTGAGTCTTTACTTGCATGTTTAAGCATCTGGGAAATATTTCTTCAAGTATTTATTCTGTAGACATCTTAATAAATGCATCGCAATTCCATGGTTTGACTCTATTTAAACTTCAGAATAAGTTTTGAAGTTCATTTCTTAGGGTGTTAAATTGTGACAGGCAAACACTATTAAAATCAGGAAGTCAGTTTCAAATGCAATTTCACAAACAAATTTTGTTCTTAAGAAAAACAAATCTATAAATACTTAAATTTGAAAGATGCCTTGTTACTCATAATGGAATATTGTTTAAGGTTTTACCTGCTCCATAGCTCAAGTTCACATTAGCAGATGTTGTATAAGCTTGTTAAGAACATAATCATCCTAATCATTTCATTTCTCAGTAAGCTTCCAGATGCTTGGCTGTAGCCCTAGTTATAGTCTCAAAAGATGTATCTTATTTCTATAGAAATACAGACCATAAATTAAAAGAACTGATCTTTAATACTATATTTAGCATAATAACTAAACATGCTGCTCTTTCTTCAAAAATGTATTGTGAATAATTTATTTATTTAGGCTTTAAAAAAGAAAGGTTGAGTGTTCCTTGTGCCCCACCTTATGATAAGCAGTAATGATAGAAGAATAATGAAAGCATGGACCCTTTCTTCAGGGAATTTGAAAATTGAGTCAAGAGACAGAGAAAACTGTAAAATATCAGAGATGAAAATAATATGTGCAATACACTGATAACAACTGCAACATCTCAAAGCATTTTTTGAGCTTGTACTCCATGTCAATCAGTGCTCTAAGTGTTCCATATGCCTTAACTCATGTATTCCACATTAAATTACTATGATAAACACTTCATGTGAATAATCATTTTTAATCCAAAAAATTACCACATCCTTACAATTATTAATTACAATTATCTTCATGGTTTTACACATGGAACTGAGTAATTTTAAGGGAGTTCAATAAAAAGAGCTATCTATAAATTCTTGATGGACTTAGAAAAACAGCAATGAATAGGGCTGTACCTGGATTACCTACAGTAGAGAGCACAACAGTTTGCCACTTACTTGTATGAAAAAGAAAAATGCTCAACATTACTAATTATCCAAAAAATACAAATGAAGACCACAATAAGATAGCATCTTACTTTAGTCAAAATGGCTACTGCTAAAAAGTCAAAAACCAACAGATGCTGGCATGAATGCAGAGAACAGGGGGACACTTACATACTGTTGGTAGGCATGTAAATTAGTACAACCTCTATGGAAAACAGTGATGATATTTCTCACAGAACTAAAAATACAATTAGCATTTGACTCAGCAATTCCAGCATTGAGTATCTATTCCCCCCTTAAAAAAGTATTATATTGAAAATCATCTGAACTCATATGTTTATTCAAGTACCATTCACAATAGCAAAGTCATGGAATCAAGCTATGTGTCCATCGACAGGTGATTAAATAGAGAAAATGTGATATATATACAGTATGAAATACTATGCAGCCATAAAAAAGAACAAAATTACGTCTTTTGCAACAACATGGATGGAGCTGAAGGCTATTATCCTAAGTGAAATAACTCAGACATAGAAAATCAAATACTGTTTCCACTTATAAGTAGGAGATAAACAATGGGCACAAAGTACATAAAGATGAAAACAATACACACTGGGGACTCCATAATGGAGAAGGTTGGAAGGAGGATGAAGCTAAAAAAAATTGCCTATTGATTACAATGGTCCCTACTTGGGTGAAGCACACACTAGAAGCCCAAACCCCACCATTATGCAATATGTCCATGTAACAAACCTACACATGCACCTTAAATCTAAAGTAAGTTTTTTTAGAAGGGAAAAAGCAGAAGAGCCAGTTAATGGAATCTTGAAGAGGTAGCTGGATGGATAGAAAGAGGGTCAGTGAAGAACATCAAAAGGAAATAAGTGAGGGGAATAAATATTCCAACATCTCTCTCCTTCTCTCTAAGATCTACTGCTGGTGCCTCCACTGATAGGAAGTCAGAAGTCAAGAAATAATTACGATATACTTTCAAGAGGTGTGCAGATGGGTTGGAAGTGAATATGGGGCAGCAACTGATACATGTCCAGCAGAGAGAAGAGAACACATTCAGAGGAAGGTGAGGATTTGGGTCTAAAAATGTAGCTAAGCTGCAAGATATGAAGCTGTTGAAGAACTCTATCCTCTATCACTTTTATATTATTTAATGGTACTTTCCTACTTATTTTACATGTTTAGTAAAATTGTTCATTCAAAGTTAGATGCATGAAAGTCATATACAACAAATATGATAAAACATATGAGTGGAGAAATTTAACTTAGGGGAATATTGGAAAATTATTGTCAGAAAGTCAATGGCATGCACATCACTTCCATTTATTTATGAACATATATTGGTATTGCTCTGGACACTAAGTGGGAAAAAACAGACAATTTCTTTCTTCGAAGGGTTATAAGTCCAGATGAAAATATAAGTAAATCAAGAATTACGATATACTATGGCAAATGCATTGCAAAAAGCACAAAAAGAATGACAATATTTTGCAAATATTATGTCATTTAATCATCACTACTTCCTAATAAAGGTGATGTTTTATTGATATTTTACAAGTGAGTTAAATGACTCTTAAAGAAGTTAAGTAACTTATTCATTACCTGACTTATTAGTGTCACAGTCATTCTGACCTCAAAATTTGTGGTCAAAGTCCTGTTATAAAAATACCTCCCTTTTACCGGGTGCAGTGGCTCATGCCTGTAATCCCAGCATTTTGGGAAGACAAGGGGAGCAGATCACCCTGAGGTCCCGAGTTCAAGACCAGCCTGGCCAACATGGAGAAACCCTATCTCTACTTCAAATACAAAAATTATCTGGGTATGGCGGCACATGCCTGTAATTCCAGCTTCAAATACAAAAATTATTTGGATATGGTGGCGCATGCCTGTAATCCCAGCTACTCGAGAGGCTGAGACAGGAGAATTGCTTGAACGTGGGAAGTGGAGGTTGCAGTGAGCTGAGATTGTGCTGCTGTATTCCAGCCTCGACAACAGAGCGAGATTTCATCTCAAAAATAATAATTAAAACCTCCCTTTGTGTCAGACAACAAAGGTAAATATTTTGCCAATAACCAGAAAGCTGAAATCAACTATGGTGAGGATAGAGACAATGTTATAGTTCTTAAACAGGCTATAATGTTTTTCCCAATATGTAGTTGATTGTGTTTTAATCCTATGGTCAGTTACTGACATTTTCTGAAAAACAGATACGATATCCAATCTAATTCAGGCTTCAGTAAAGATATATGTACATATGTTCCATCCTGCTGAAATAGTTTCATAGCCTACTGCCTATGGTCAGTCTTCATATTAGAAATTATTTATGTCTGGCACATCATCATATATTATCCACTATGACAATATGAATATATATCATCCTCAGCTCTTAGCTCTGTACAGCCCAATCTTTCATCTACTAGCCTCTACTTCTACTAAACAAAATAAAATCATGAACATAGCTCTTTATAGAGATAATTTTCTCCATCAAATATGCATGAGTACTTCATAGATGAGTAATGTAGAAAATATTAAGCCACATTATGAAATACAGTAAATAGAGCTTGAAAATTGTCAATCTTTGATGTGCCTCTCTTTATTCAACCATGAGATCATATTAATGTTAATCTTGAAAACTTTCTAAAATTTATCAATAGGAAGCTGCTATGATGTCATTTCTCTGGTAGAATCTATTTGACTTAATGCTATTTGACTTTTGTTATAATTTTACAAATCGTAAGTAACTTTACTGCAGGAGAAAAATATTAGACAAAAGAAGGAAAAGAAAGAAAGAAGGAATAAGGAAAGAAAGACAGAAGGAAAGAAAGAAAAAGAAAGAAAGTAAAAGAAAGAATCATATCCAGCACCTACTATGGGCCAGATGATACTACTATCAGAATTCTAAATTGGAAATCATTCAGAATAAAAGCAATGTTTCTATGATTTTTTGTTCCATTACCTAAATAACTAATCCAGTTTCCTTTTCACCATGTCATATGGGTAAGCCCTCAGAAAGGAATAGATCGTCAAGGAGAATATAATGTTTGATGTTTTTCCTTGGAATATCCATCTCCCTTAAGTGTAGAATTTCTTATTATATTTTTTATCATTGCTCTTATTTTCATATTTGATAATTTCATTTAGTATTCTGTCTTCCTTTCTGTACTAGACATTCAATGTGAGTTTCTTTACTAAATAGCAATGACAGCTTTTAAGACTATTACAACTTGATGTCAAGCCCAGTGTTTTTAGTAATTGGCTTTTTAAACTGTTATTTTATTTTAAATATTATTTTTACTCTTTATTGAAATTTGAACTCTTTGCTTCTGAATTTAGTCACTAATGATGGGAAGAAAAAGACTTGAATAACTATACATCAGTAGTAACAAATTAATACCACCTACATTTTTAACACCAATTTCACATTGAATATATACCACCTGAACTTGGTGATTTATGTTTCGCTAATTTGTTAATGCTATGGTCTGAATGACTGTGTCCCATTCAAATTTGTATATTGAATTCTAATCACAAATATGTTGGTATTAGGAGATGGGACTTCTGGAAGGTGACTTCTAAAAGGGTGCTAATCCTATTCACAAGGGCAACCCCCAGGAAAGGGATTTGTGCACTTATAAAAGAGGTATGAGTGAGTTTGTTCTTTTTGCAAGGTAATGTGTCATCTATGAAGCAGAAAATCATCATCAGACACTAAATCTTCTGGCAACTTGATCTTTGCAGTTCCAGAGCTGGGAAGTCCAAGCTCAAATAATGAATTTTTGAGGCCAAATTCAAACAATGAATTTTGGTTGTTAATAAATTATCCAGTTTAAGTTATTTTGTTATAACAGCCTGAAGGAATCAAGTAAATTACTGTCAATGACAGTTGAACAAATAATAAGTGATTGGCTTCTGAGCTCTGTGGGATAGTATACATAGTTGAAAGGATGGGTGAAAAATAGAAAGCTCTGTAGAAAAGTGTGCTTCAAAAGAAGCTAAAACAAGGAAGAAAAAAATGCATTTGAGAAACATTCATTGCTCAACCACCAATTGTAAATTACTATATAGACACTGCAAAATTTGAAATATTAGAATTTAAGTCAAATTCCATATGAGTGAATTAATGGCTTTTCTTATCAACAGTTCCCTTTCCATAAGCACTTATGTTTCGGAAAGGGAATGGGAAATACGAGAATTCCCTGAGAAGGAATAAGAAACTAAAATCAGAAATTATGTTAATTTAATGCATTTTTGTTAATATAAAATAAACAATAAAAACAACTAAAGCTGTACTGCATTTATTTATTTATTGTGATGTTTCTGTAACAGCTGATTTTTATTCATTTTCCACTTCACTATACCCACAATTCTACTAAAGATATGAAAATAACTACAATTAAGATCAAGCCATTAAATAATGCATTTTGTTATTGTTGTTTAGAATTAAATATGTACACAAAGCCAAGTGAATTAAAGACCTACAACATAACAGGATTAGCATCAAATATTACTGGCTTCAAAGAAGAGAGATCATTGTAAATTAACGTAAGAAAATTTCTAGGGAAATTTCTGTTCTGTGTGCAGTTTCATTAACAACTCTAAAACAGCAGACACATTAAGCATTACTTTATATGGTAGACAGTGTTTCATAGTCCCATTTGTTAGATGAGAATATTGAGTAAAATATTGGGTAAAATAAGTGGCTCAAGAAAAATAAGCTTAGAGTTACTTTACTTGGGGACAAAATGGTGACAAAGATAGTTATGGATGATGCCTTTAATGTACATATGGCTTGCATAGCTATTTGCTATCATCTAGAGCAAAGACTTCATGCTGGAAATACTGACATATAAACTTAGATACATACAGATGTGGATTTTAAACAATAGCCAAAGAACTAAAATTTAATATGGAATTAGTAATGTAAAACAATTAATAGAGACACATGAGTTGGAAGAGTTTAAGTGGTGACCGATTTTCCCCCAGGGAACCAACCAGTAAGCTGATTTTGTTAAGTATTTACTTTTAAAATGTGGCAATGAGAACTGAGAGGAAATCATAGTCAAGACAGACAGGTAGACTCAGAAAAATGTATTAATTAAAAATGTGGATGGAGGAATAAAAACAAATGCAGAATAATGACCCTGAGACAAGAATGGGAAGAAAAGCATTGGATAATCATGTATTATGGACTGAAAATTATGATTATTAATTAAATCATAATTTCTCTCATTTTTACTTCTCACAAAGACTCTGTAAAAACTATTAGTGTTTCTAATCAATAAATTAAAACTAATATGACTCAGAGAATAACCTGCACAAGTTTGCACAGCTGAGATGTGAGGAGCTTGATTTTCTCAAGGCTAGCCCTCTCTTAATCTGAAGTTAATTCCTATTCCATTGGCATCCCTCCTGAGACATTGCAAGAGGATATTGGATTAATTAAAATCATAAGAATGTGCCCAAAGTGTCATGAGTAAGGAAACAAAATGAGTTTTATGAAGT
Source organism: Ateles fusciceps (assembly GCA_036589455.1). Taxonomy (NCBI): domain Eukaryota; kingdom Metazoa; phylum Chordata; class Mammalia; order Primates; family Atelidae; genus Ateles; species Ateles fusciceps. The sequence goes on along the minus strand of JAZHEH010001685.1, from coordinate 3,276,056 downwards.
ACCCTCAACTAAAGAGAAAGTTTATCAGAGCAGAGAATATCCTCAGCATTCTCTGTAATTCACATTTCATCAAATAAGCCTCAATTACAATATAACGTGTTCTCATTGATTGACTAATCTTCATTTTATATTTTCTGCCCTTGTTCTTATTTCTATAATACTACTTGAATAGTTTCCAGATTGGACCTGAAAACATTCTATGAGGGAAGTTCTGGCTAGACCATTCATCTTAACATTTCTTCCCCTTATGGAAATGCAGATTCTCTCTTGTGCAACAAACTAATTAAAGTCCCTTCCAGACACAATATACAAACGGCGCATAAATATTTAACGGCCTGGTTTAGCATTTTTATTAGATTCTATGATACATCAAACTATACAGTGTTTAAGAGCTGAATCTAAATCATACACTGTTTCCAAAAACTCCATCATGCATGATGTATTTCACCAATAAAATTTAAAGAAAACATTTAGGCTGTACTGAGAATAAACTATTATACTTTACTTGTTTTATGATTTGAACTTGTGCATTCACCAATAACTCATTATGCTTTTATTAGTAGTAAGTAGTAGTGGATGAGACATACAGGATATAAGATTAGGCAAGGATTATCCTACACAGTATGGCCAGGCCTGCCCCTTGCCTGTATTAGTCAAGAGTTCGGAGATTATCTCTTCAAAACCTTGATCTCATATATCTCAACTAGCTCTATCTATTGGATTTCCCATTGCCTATTTTCTGTTAAGATCCAGTTTTACCTACATCTAATTTTGTCTTTTCCAGACTTCAGGTCTTTAAGGTTTGTTTTCATGATTTCCAGATATCTTCTGCTGGTACACACGTCTACGAACCCACAACTTCTCAGCAATGTCTCACAACCACTGTAAGCACCTAATTTTTGCCATTGCTTTGGGCTTATCGTACCAGTGACTCTGTACTTTCAGACCAACCTCCAGTTCTATGAGCAGTTTTCAATCGTGTTTGAAACCTTAGTCCATTTTCTGTTGTTTATAACAGAATACCTAAAATTGAGTAATTTATAAAGGAAAGGATTTTATTTCTTACTTTGTGGAGATGGAAAAGTTCAGAGTCAAGGAATCTCAATGGGTCAGGGCCTTCTTGCTCACTTTGTCACCTAGGCTGGAGTACAATGGCACAGTTTCAGCTTACTGCAACTTTTGCCCCAAGGATTCAAGCAATTTTCCTGCCTCAGCCTCCTGAGTAGCTGGGACTACACACACGTACCATCAAGCCCAGCTATTTCTTGAATTTTTAGTAAAGACAGGGTTTCACCATATTAATGAGGGTGGTCTCAAACTCCTGACCTCAAATGATCCTCCCTCCTTGGCCTCCCAAAGTGTTGGGATTACAGTCATGAGCCACCAGGCCCAGCCAAAATTTCAACATGAGTTTAAAGGGAAGAAACATTCAAATCATAACAAAACCTTTGTCAAGTAGTTTAGATGTGGCCCAGACATAATTTATATGTAATGTATTAACAGTGAGGTTGAACCAAAACAAGCCACTTTTAAATTGTACCCAAAGGATTATAAATCATTCTATTATAGAGACACGTGCACATGTGTGTATATTGCAGCACTGTTCACAATAGCGAAGACTTGGAACCAACCCAAATGCCCAAAAATGATAGACTGGTTAAAGAAAATGTGACACATATACACCATGAAATATTATGCAACCATAAGAAAGGATGAGTTCATGTCCTTTGCAGGGACATGGATGAAACTGAAAACCATCATTCTCAGCAAACTGACACAAGAACAGAAAACCAAACACTACATGTTCTCACTCATAAGTGGGTGTTGAACAATGAGAACACATGACCCAGGGAGGGAAACATCACACACTGGGGCATGGGGGGTAGGGGTTAGGGGAGGAATAGCAGGGGGTGGGGGGATTGGGGAGGGATAGCATTAGGAGAAATACCTAACGTAGATGATGGGGCTATGGATGCAGTAAACCACCATATGGCATGTGTATTCCTATGTAACAAACCTGCACGATCTGCACATGTACCCCAGAACTTAAAGTATAATAAAAAAAAATGCTTCACCTTTAATATTCATGTAGCTCAAATTATAATCTTCAATCATAATACAACTGTGTTGATAATTGGTTATTAAAATTGTAAATGAATGTAATAGTGTGTCGTATTAAGTAATTATTAATCTCAAGGTTATCTGCATATATAAAAGTACATGTGACAATTTTGACACTATCCAATAGCCTAATAGCAAGTGGAGAAGAACTGGAAAAAATTACTAAGAGTGTAATGACCTTTAGAATACAGTTTTCCAAAAGGAGGAAAAATAAAATTACTAAGAGTGTAATGACCTTTAGAATACAGTTTTCTAAAAGGAGGAAAAATAAATACTCAGGTCTAACACTGACATTCCTAATGTTACTGTTCTAACTGCATTTCTGTTACTAGAGTTGAAAACTTGTCAGGACAGGGGCATGAGAAGAGGTGTTTTCAGATATCTTCAGCATTACACAAGAACAAACCACCGGGCCTTTGAGAATATAAATGGTAAAACTCAGACCATGGGTGGGTAACAGGAAGATTGAATTTTTAATGTTAGGAGAATATGTTTCTTTTTGCTATTTTTTGTTTTCTTTTTTTTATTGTTTATTTCTGTTCTTGCCATTTATTTCCTTCCTTCTACTTACTTTAGATTTAATTTGCTCATTTATTTCTAGCTTCATAAAGCAGAAAATTAGATCATTGATTTTAAACATTTCTCCTTTTCTACTGTGAGCATTTGAAGCTCTAAATTTCCCTCTAATCACTTACTATTTAGCTACACAAATCATAATGCATCCTAGTTTCATTACCATTCTATCCAAGATAGTCCTAATTTCTCATTATTTCTTCTTTGACCCATGATTTATTTAGAAATGTGCCCTTTGCAAAGATCTGTTATTATAGATTTCTAGTCAAAGTCAATTTTGATCAGAGAGCATATTCCTAAAATTGTAACATCTCAGAATTTGCTGAGACTTGCTATGTAGCCCAACATAAGGACGATTTGGTTATTATCACATTACATTTAAAAAATATACATGCTGTATTACTTCAGTGAAATACTGAGTAAGTAAAACGGTTGACACTGTTTATCTTTACTGATATTTTCTGTCTAGTTGAGCTACAGTTTGAATATTTGTATTTTCTCCAAATTCATTTGAAAGTTAATCCCCAGTGCAACAGGAATAAGAGGCAGGGCCTTTCATTAAAGGTGATTAGGCCATAAGGACTACCCCATCATGAATGAGGGCTAGAGAGGCCGGGTGCAGTGGCTCACGCCTGTAGTCCCAACACTTTGCAAGGCTGAGGTGGGCAGATCACAAAGTCAAGACATCCAGACCATCCTGGCCAACATGGTGAAACCCTGTCTCTACTAAAAATACAAAAATTAGCTGGGCATGATGGCATATGCCTGCAGTCCCAGCTACTCGGGAGGCTGAGGCAGGAGAATCACTTGAACCCAGGAGGCAGAGGTTGCAGTGAGCTGAGATCACACCACTGCAATCCAGCCTGGCAACAGAGTAAGACTCCATCTCAAAATATACCAAAAGATTATAAATGGTTCTATTATAAAGACACATGCACATGTATGTTCATTGTGGCCCTGTTTACAATAGCAAAGACTTGGAACCAACCCAAATGCCCATCAATGATAGACTGGCTAAAGAAAATGTGACACATATACACCATGAAATACTACGCAGCCATAAAAAAGGATGAGTTCATGTCCTTTGCAGGGACATGGACTAATCTGGAAACCCTCATTCTCAGCAAACTGACACCAGAACAGAAAACCAAGCACCACATGTTTTCACTCATAGGTGAGTATTGAACAATGAGAACACATGGACACAGGGAGGGGAACATCACACACTGGGGTCTGTTGGGGGGTCGGGGCTAGGGGATGGATAACATTAGGAGAAATACCTAATGCAGGTGATGGGGGGGATGGAGGCAGTAAGTCACCATGGCACGTGTATACCTGTGTAACAATCCTGCAAGATCTGCACATGTACCCCAGAACTTAAAATATAATAGTATATACAGTAATATATATATATATATTATATATATATATATATAAATGTTTTTTAAAAAAATTTAAAGGTAAGCAAAAAAATAAAAAAAGAAGACTGGAGAGAACTAGCTAGGGTCTTTGTCCTTCCATCTCTTCTGCCATGTGAGCTCACAGCAAGACTTATCATCTTGGATATGAAGTGCCGTCCTTACGAGGTATGGAAACTGCAAGAATCTTAACCTCGGACCTTTCTAGCCACTAGAACTCTGAGAAAGTAAATTTCTGTTCTTTATAAATTACCCAGTCTTAGGTAATTTATTATAACAGCAGACACTGACTAAGATCATTTGTTCCACCAGTTATGGAGAAAGGAATGTTCACATCTCCATGTTTGACTATGGACTTATCTATTGAAACATTTAGTCCTGTTAGCTTTCCCTTCAGGTGTTGTTTGGTTATTCTGCATCTACAATTTCATGACTATTTGGTTTTCCTAGTAAATTTAAGGATGACCTTTAATTTCATCTATAAAAAATATTTCTCATTATCTCAGGGTATGTACATTGTCTTGAAATCTGCTTTCTCTGAAATTAATACAGCTGTCCAGTTTGTGTGTGTCTAATGCTAATTGTTTGCAATAAGCTATATATATGGCAATGGGACATATGCATATATATATATATATTACACACACACACATACATATAGCAATGGGATATATGTATATATATACACACACACATATATACATATATATGTATACATATATTTTATTTATTTTATTTTATTTTATTTTTACACATATGTGTGTGTGTGTATATATAAATGAGGAAGATTTATTTATATATATACATATATGTGTGTGTATATATATATATATACACACACACATATATATAAATCTTCCTCAATCCTTTACTTCTTTATTTTAACCTTTTTTTGTTTTTTTTGACTGAGTTTTGCTCTTGTTGCCCAGGCTGGAGTGTAATGGTGTAATGGTATGATCTCCAGCTCACTGCAACCTCTGCCTCCTGGATTCAAGTGATTCTTCTGACTAGACTCCCAAGTAGCTGGGATTACAGGCATGCACCACCACTCCTGGATAATTATTTTTTGTATTTTTAGTAGAGAAGGGGTTTTACCATGTTGGCCAGGCTGGTCTCGAACTCCTGACCTCAGGTGATCCACCCATCTTAGCCTCCCAAAGGGCTGGGATTACAGATGTGAGCCACTGCACCAGGCCTCTTTTATTTCAGCTTTTATATACTGGGGATACATGTGCAGATTTGTCATTTTAAGCCCCCAAATTTGTGGTAATTTGTTACTGCTTGAGAAACTAATACATGTGTCTTATCTAATTATAGAAATCTTATTTTAATTATAGAAATCTTCCCATTTCTATAATTTTATCATAATAAAAATAATATATACAAGAACGTATATAGCATGTAATCTTTTGGGATTGGCTCTTCCTACTCATCATCATGCCCTTAAGATCCGTCCAATTTGTTGCATGTAATTAATGTATTTACTCTGGTATGCACTTACCAGAGTTTGTTAAACATTCACTTGTTGATGGACATTTGGGTTATTTCCCATTTTGTCAATTAAAAAAAACATATATGTACAGTCCTGCCTGGGTATTTGTGTGAACTGAAATCTTAATTTCTCTGGGATACATACCCAAAAGTGAAATTAATGTGTTGTAAAGTAAATGTTTGTTTAGCTTTTTAAGATAATGCAAATTTGGTAGATGTTTGTATCTATTTATCAATGGTGGTGAGGATACAGAGATATCACATTTCTCATGCATTACTGGGAAAAATGTAAAATGGTAGAGTGTATGTAAAAATGTAAAATGGGGCTAGGCACAGTGGCTCACACCTGTAATACCAGCACTTTGAGAGGCCACGGCATGTGGATCACCTATGATTTTTCTGCTTGAGTTCTAGGCATCCAGAATAATTTGGACTACACTCAGGTAAGAAGCATGTAAGCGAAATTATTAGACGGTGCACTTTCTGGTTTTCTAACTTTGACAAACTTCCAGTCTCTTCCTTTTTTTTTCTTTTTTCTCATTATCCAGTGTTTTAAAAGAATTGTGTGTGTGGGTGTGGGTGTGTGTGTGTTTCTACAAGATGAATAGTTTGCTACAAACTATGTTGACATCGTTTGAAAAACAATTCTAAGGATGTGGGGTTCTAATGTAAGAAAGATGGTTTTGGAGCGTTTTAAGAAAGAGTGTGATATGACTGAATCAATGTGAGAAGAATATCTGGTTATGTGGAAGATTAGACAGGAAGAGTCAGTTGAAGAAAGCCAGAGAAGAGATTGTGATGACTTAGATATTTCCTAGACTAGTGGACCCAGAAAACAATTTTGGTTATATTCTTCACTCTTGGACTTTGGGTCATTTTATCAACCAACTGTAAAATGAGGCAGTGATACCTAAGAAGCCATTAGTTTGTTTTAGAGATTAAATTAAATATGTACCACCTTAGCCATTTCCTGGCACACAATAATGCTCTACAGTATTTTATAATTTGTTATGAGTGTATTATATTCCAAATACCAAACTTTGCATTTATAACTATCCCTGTGTGCGTGGGATAGACATAGAGATACAAACTTATCAAAGTATCAAATAGTACATAAATATTCTAATGAAATAATTGATATTTAGTGATTTATGGTTACATAAGAGCATATAATGTGACTTAATTTTATATTTTAAATTTATAAAATATAAAATTAATTCTAGTTATAACCAATAATAGTTATAACCAATAATAATACCAGAGTGCTGATCTGCGACAAATGTTAATGATATTAAGAAGGGTGACTATTCTGGATGTTAGGTTTTAAAAAGAAGGCAAGGGTTAAAAGATGTCCGAGAGAGAGAGCTGGTGGCTCTATGGCAGCACAGTTTATTGCAAAAACTTGCAGAGGTGGGGGACCAGATTAATGCCAGAGTCCACTGCTGCTTATAGACTGGGGTAACTTATAGGCCTGAGTGGAAGGGGTCTCGGTGGTATGGCTTGCTGCCCGGGAGGATATTGGTAAGATATTCCTATGATCAGGTGGTTTGGCCCTTTTTCCAATGGGACACGATAGGACGTTCCTTGGACCTTTGCCCAACAGCATATGACAGGGATGTTCCTTCAGCTGGGACTTTGCCCCCCAGGGTATGATAAGGCAGTTCCTGGCTGGGTGTGGTGGCTTATACCCGTACTCCCAGCACTTTGGGAGGCAGAGGCAGGTGGACCACCTGAAGTCAGGAGTTTGAGACCAGCCTGCCAACATAGTTAAACCCCATATCTACTAAAAATACAAAGAAATTAGCTGGACTTGGTGACAGGCACTTGTAATCCCAGCTACTCGGGAGGCTGAGACAGGAGAGTTCCTTGAACCCGGGAGGCGGAGGTTGTAATGAGCTGAGATAGCTCCACTGCACTCCAGCCTGAGCGACAGAGGGAGACTCCCTCTCAAAATAATAATAAAAATAATAATTAATGAGCTTTCTATGTATGGCCATAACTGTTATAAAGTTACTACTCTATTCCTGTAAAAATCTTTGTATTGCCATGTTATTTGTTTTTTTTTCCTCTAGTAAACACTTAGAAATGGAATGGCTGCATCACATGATAGGTGGATGTTTACTTTTTAAGAAAACGTAAATTAGGGGGGCGTGGTGGCAGGTACCTGCAATCTCAGCAACTTGGGAGGCTGAGGCAGAAGAGTTGCTTGAACCTGGGAGGCGGAGGTTGCAGTGAGCCAAGACTGCGCCAAATTAAAAAATGATGTTCCTCTGCCTTGTGGTCAGGTTTTTAGGTGGGATGTTTCTCGCAGCCCTAAACCCTGTGGGATATTTCACTCTGACCAGGGTGTGTGAAATGGAGGGGGGCTTACAAAATGGTGCAGTTTGGACTAACACCTGAGAAAGTGAGGAGTAAGATAAGCTCTAAATAAAATTAAGCTAATTTTTTTAGGTGAAAAGTGGAGTTAAGATTTTTTCAGAAAGAGAAAAACAGTATGTGAGAAGTCCCCCTGAAAAAGATAGCATGGAACAGGTGTACAAATGGGAAAAACCAAACAGTGTGTCTGAAACAGAGTCAGAGAGTCATCAAACTGCAACTGTTGCTGGAAAAATATGGAAGAGTCTGACTATTTGGGGCTTTGCGTACCATGGAATAGTTTGGCTTTCATCTTTAGAGTATAGAGAAACTCTTGGTGTGTTTTAGGAGAAAAACACAAGTCAACTCCAATGTAGAGAACACATTGGAAAGAGACACCATTGGATGAGGCAAGTCTCCAGAAGTGTAGGAAGATGATGATGATGGTGATAGCCATGTGGTAGTGGTGCTGCTGCTTCTGGTTGTATTTTCTTGTAAGAGATTTAGAAAGAATAAATACTAGAGAGAAGATTACCTAATTGTTGTGTATCTGAGAGAGACACAATTTCTCCATGTCTGCTCCTCTGCGGTAGAAAAAACAGGCAAAGAAACAAGACAAAATTAGTCTATTTCATACTTCATTAGTGCCAATAGTAGTTGGCTTTTCCTAAGCATTTACTGATCCTTATAGGTAAGCAAGAGTTGCTTCGAGTTAATTGTTAGGGTTTCAGGGGCACTTGAAAGGTCTGAGCTTAATACTAAAAGGGGGTTGGAATACAATTTTATTTTAACATAACATTATCTCAGCAATTACTTTGTGATAACATAATGCAGATTAGATAGAATGTTTTCACTCAGTCAGATTGAAGTTCTATGTATCAATAAAGAGACAGAGTAATTGTACAGAGATAATGATTTTAGCAGTCCCCAGATGCTTCTGGGAAACTATTAAAAACCAAAGAGGAGGCTAATGAAAAGATCTCCTGTGGTTATAGAAATTACATGCTTTGGTCTTTCTCTCCAGATATATTCTTTGTTAGTTTTTTTTCTGAAAGATCTATCCAAGGCATATTTATTAAACTGCCTCCATTTCCCTGATGTGCTTTCTCTTTGAAAGCCAAGAGTAGAATGATCCAAAGAAACACATAATTGTTTCTCTTCATCATTTATTTAATAGTGTGCATATTAGTAAAGGACTGGACTAGCCTTCTAATCTCTTCTATCTTTACACACACACACACACACACACACACACACATACACACAATGGTGCACTCGCAAATAATACAATATCAAGATATTATGAAAGCCACAATTTCCACAATGGGTATGTTTCTGGGTGTCTCTGAAGTATTTCATTGACTATACTAATTTTTCTTTAGGAGTATTTGTATGGAAGCTGATTGATGCTTCCTGACACACGTCAACTCCACCTAAATGGAAAAAGTGGCATTATTCTAGAGAAGAATAGATAGCACAATTAGAGTAATCACGTTTTCAAGCAGAAGCACCTTGTCTTTGTAGAAAGGTATTGAACAGTTCCAACTATATAAAATTCCATTAATGCAATCCTATTAAAAATGTCCAAAGAACTGATGTGAACCAAAGAAAGCTCAGTTAACGGACCTGAGTGTTTGGTCTCATGTTCTCAATCCTCTTGAGTACTCTGGGAAAATCAATGGTCAAAATGAATATGTGGAGACTAGAGAAGCATCTATTTTGTTCCTGGTGACACCCTCAACTAAAAAAATACATGAACTGTGTGCATGTCAGAGTGGGTGGGTAGGTTGATGTGTAGGGATGTGTGTGTGTGGACATGCTGAATTTTGACCACTGCTTGCTAAAGCAATTACACATATAGCTTTCTGTAAACATGATCGACGATTCATCAACTATATATAATTTACTAGAAGGAAAAGTTAAAGCTCATATAAGGTACATGCTGCTGACTTCAGACTATTAATTGGTCCTGATACCTTAATGTTTATCGTAATTTTTATGAATTTTTGAAAAAATGAAGGCAGATACTTTTTAGCTGGTGAGGTCCATTATAAAAAATACAAGTTCTTTATGTATTTTTTAATAAATTATTTTAGGCTATGTGCATTATGTGTGTTTGTGTGTGTGTGTGTGTGTGTGTGTGTGTGTGTGTGTGTGTGTGTGTGTAAGTCAGTTCGGATTTCCCCTTGATTCTTATTTTAGTCAGTTTGGATTGCTATAACAAGTTATTTTAAAATGAGTAATTTACAAATAACAGAAATGTATTGCCCACACTTTTGGAGACTGGAAGGTCCAAGGTCAAGATGTCAGTAAATTCAGTGTTGAGTGAGGGCCTGTTTTGCATGAATGGCAGTTTCTATGTGTCCATGTATTTTTAAAGGGGCAAACAATCTCCCTTGCGCTGGAGACCACTAATCCCATTCACGTGGCCTACCCTCATAACCTAATTATTTCCTAACTGTGTGAATTTTGAGAGGGCACAGGCATTCAGATCATAACAATCATGTTTTAACAAAGACATCTACAAGGCAAGTAAATCTTCTTCTGAAAATGACTACAAGATGCCTTTGTCCGGGAATGCAGATGACTGATCATGGGGAGACTGTCTCTGAGTACCATCAGCATTGATTATCTCCAAGAAAGGGGAGTGAGGATCAAGCACTATAACCATGTTAAAAACAAAATCAACTTTTATTCTACCAGCTAACATACTTTCAATGTCTTTCACTCTAAGGTAGATAAAGAGTGTCAGAATTGTAATTACAGCTGAATAAATTAGAAAGAAAAGACACAAACTTATGGCACAAAAATATGAAAACTCAATACATAAATGTTTAGTTAACATGTTAAATAGTAGTCTTAGGAAATAGTAAGTCTTAGGTAAGTGAGGAGGGGGATAAATAATAGCTGATGGGTTTCCATAGACATACACAAAAAGTTGGGTCTTAAAAGGAAAGGCAGAAGATCTTTCTATGGTGGGAAGTGTCAGAGATGAGGAGACCTGGCTTGATGGAATATGGATAATAAGGTGGCAGTCAGGAGATGCTTTCAGAGATTGCAAAGCATCATAAGCTTTGAAAAGCAGGACATGGTTAGATAACAGAATAATAGCCTTACTTATAAATAAATAAATACAAATAAATAAATAAATTCAGACGACTACCTCCAAATGGTTTTCTCCTTCAGCATATCCTTATAAGGCTTGCTACTGGAGCTCTCTTTCAATATTGACAAGGCAAAGTTATGTCAGGAAAAGAAAATAGGCTTAATGGCTGACAGTTGTGAATTCAAATTCCAATTCTTTCCCTTACGTGTTGTGTGACATTGGGCATACTACCTAACTTGTATAAACTTTAGTTCTACTAATCTAAAAGGGAGATAATAGTATCTAATGAAGAGGCATTACAGGTTGTGATTATGAGTACATATTCTGTAAGGATATTTCTTGGGTTCAAACACTGGTTCCACATTTACAAGCTCTATCTCTTTGGTAAATCTTCTTAATGCTGTGTCTTTTCTTCCTCTCTAAATTAGATGATCACATAGAGATATTGTCAGTATTGAATACATAATTTCTGAGAATAGTGCCTGGACAAAAGTGCCTACAAATTCTTTTTATTAATATGTATATTACTGTTTAATTACATCATGGGTGGTTTGAAAAATAAAATGATATGTGCTTGTAATGTGTCAAGCACAGTTTGCAGGACATAGTAAAGATGCAACAATAGCACTTAATCTCATTCCTGTTTTCCTGCCAAGAAATGTCAAGGCAAACTCTTCCATGTGTCATTCTCTACAGGGAATCTCACTGGCCGCCGTTATTCTTCTCACAGTCACACTCCTTATAGAAAGTCTTTCTACCAACTGTCATAACTAACCTTCCCACAAATGCCAAGAATGAATTTTCTGACTTGATTTGACCACTTAAGTCCTATATAAGTGGAGGTTAAAAGTCAATTCTTAAAAGAGGCCATTCTTAACAGAAACCTACTGAAACAACAATTTCCATTAAGACATTGATCTGAACCGTGGACTCAACTTATTTCACACATTTAAGTATGTTTCATTAATGTAGTCACAGAACCCTTTGTATTCTCTATCCTGCCTTTCCACTTATTTCAAAACTGTGTTATTTTCTCTTCATAGAAGAAAATCATATAGCAACATTTTCATTACATTCTCCTGCACATGTACCTCTGGAATCTACAGTAAAATTTGAAAAAGAAACAATAAAATAAAATAAGCAGACCATCACTTTGAAGATTTTTTTAAAATCTATTTTTATTTCCTTTTTAAAAATGTTTTTAAACTCTATTTTTATATTTTTTCTATCATAATCTCAAATCATACTCATTCTCAGTGATTTAAATGATTAAAAAACAAACTAATTTAATTCAAAGTACATAAAATCTAAATGTATTTTCACTCATAGCATTGAATTATAAAAAATAAGTATTTTTTACATTTGTCTACCACAATTTTTTAAATATACAAATTAACTATTAAAACAATTAGAAATATTAGTTTTAAATAAAAATATTTAAATCAAAAATATTCTCATTATATACATTTTTAATTCCTATACGTGTAAAAATAAATAAATAGAAGATCAGACAGATCAGCTAACTTGATTAACAACTGCTAAGAGACAAGATGCTAATTTCTGAAAATCACCTTGGTTTTCTTTCTCTAAACTATTTTACTTTATATTTGGTACTGAAACATAATCAAAACAATACAGTGTGCCTGAAATAGCAAGCCATACACGCAGTCTAAAACAAGCATATTTCTTAATCTTGTTTAAAATTTAAAAATGCTGCAGCAGAATCCTAAATAATTAACTTTTAAAAAAAAATAAATTTTATTAGGGAAGCAGAAATTATTTCAACCAAGACACTGTTTGCCATCTGCTCCTGTGAAGTCATATAGACTTCAGATTTGGTAATTGGTTCATCATCCCAGTAGCTATAGGGGCATCAATAAAATTTTCTGTAGTTAATAGATTATCTGTCAGAAAATTCCATGTGTTAACTATTTTTCTCTATCACATTTTCAAAACTAATGAAATACTTAGGATAATCAGATGTTGACAGTTTTTCTGGATGTGATTTTTGAAAATTACTTTGTAATATTCACTTAGGGATTTCACAAATTCCAATTGCTTATATCTGAAGTTGAAGTCTCTGTTTCCAAAGGATAGTATTCTTAAAAGTAGCTGAAAAGCACACATGGCTCATCATTAATGTGAACTATTTTGCAAATTTTTTTTCAATTTGCAGCTTCTGGAAAAGTTAATGTAAGCTACAAATGACACGTCAAAAATAAATGAAAAGACTCTGGAAGAGAACAATTATTTTTCTCTTTGAAAGAAATGAAGGTATAATCATTTCATAATTGTACAGAAAGAAAGGGGCAGAGGGGATTGCCATAGGTTTGAAATGCTCGTCACTGTACTGTTGTTCTGAACTGGAACCCAATAATGCGGCTCCAAGGGGGGAGTAAGGAGACTTCAAAAATCTAGGAGAAAAATTAAGAACTTCAGTTGCTACTGTGACCTTGGAAAACTCCGTTTTCTTGTGGGAGAGTTAGTTTTTTTTTTTTTTTTTTTTTTTTTTTTTTTGAGATGGAGTCTCGCTCTGCCACCAGGCTGGAATGCAGTGGCGCGATCTCGGCTCACTGCAATCTCCGCCTCCCGGGTTCAAGCAATTCTCCTGTCTCAGCCTCCAGAGTAGCTGGGACTACAGTCGCACGCCACCACGCCCAGCTAATTTTTGTATTTTTAGTAGAGATGGGGGTTTCACCATGTTGGCCAGGGTAGTCTTGATCTATTGGCCTTGTGATCCGCCCGCCTCGGCCTCCCAAAGTGCTGGGATTACAGGCGTGATTCACCGCGCCCGGCCCGGGAGAGTTAGTTTTTTCTTCAACAGAAAAAAGAAGCTTGAGATAGATCAGCAGGTTTTGATCAGGAAGGTTAATTTATCAACAACCTTCTTAATCAGAGCCGTTCACATGCATAACATACTGCTCAGCATCTCTGAGGTGAAATTTGGATTCTGAAATTTCTGCTTTCTTATTAGGTAAAAAAGTTAAAACATAAGGGAATTCAAGAGAATGGAAACAAAAATAATGTGTTTTATTATCTGTTCTAATTAAGACAAAAGTATATCATAAAAAATCAAGTTTAAACGTGACACCCAAAGAACTGATTATCATCAACTAATGGATCTACCACAGACCTGTTGAAAAATTATCACATTGGTTGATCTGTTAGTTTTTAGGATGTTAAAGTTAAAAGAATCCATTAAATAAGATTCTGTTAGATAACATAATAATCTGTTAGTTCTTACGATGTAAAGATCAATCTCTCTCTCTCTCTCTCTCTCGACTTTCTCATGTTTACTTTAAATATTATTGTTACAGGTCTTTGCTTAATTCATTGCAAAACTGTCTGTCATTTGCTTGTTTTTCCCATCATCCCCATTAAATGCCAATTCTGAGCAGATACCCTAGCTCATGGCAGAAGAGATTATCCAAGGGAAGGTCAGGACATAGTGCAGCAACGGTCAGAAAGCGTGTCTTCAATAAGATGGGACTGGATATGGAGGGGAAGAACCACAATGGAAAGACGAATATTCCAGATTTCACAAGTGTGGAAAGCACCAAGTTGGTCTGTCAATGAGGAGTGAGGATTCATTTTGGTGCAGTTACCCAGATTCCTAAGAAAGAAATGAAGTAGAAGAAAGGAAGAGGACTCCATTCTAAAAGGGACTCATGATGAGTCTATAGTTCAGGTATTTGAAGAGGACATCACGGGCAGAACACCAGTGACAAAGGAAAATGTCTTGCTGGGCTTCTAAAGATTGGACTGTATCTATTTAAACCTCTGCTAAAAAAAGCCACAAGAGGAGCATAGCTAAGGTTTCTTAAGAGGTAAAGGAGCTTATTACAATGTATTTCTTCTCCCTTCCATAAAAATTGACCGGTGTTATTCCTCACGCCTCTTGGTCTGTTCTCTGTCTTCCAAGGAGATAAAAATTGAACCCGTAAAATGAATGAGTAGATATTTACTGAAGAAGTACACATTCTTCATACCCGTACTCCCGTATTTATGTTTTTAATTTATATTCATTCTTTTTTATAATCAGCAAACAAAGCTTTATTAAGAAAGTTTTTTGATCACATTTTTGTATCATTATTTAAAAGATGAAACTCAATGTTTCACAAGCAGCAAGGCTTCTTGAGAGCTTTTTCAAAGCTCGATGAAATTTTTCAGTTGTCTTGAAATTGAATTTATATTGTTTTATTCGTGTGGCTCAGTAAAACAGACAGACATAAATCTATAAATTACAAATATTTTCATATTTGATTATTTCTTAGACGTTTGTACGTTGTCTTAAGAGAGAAAAGGATGTACCAAAAGTGAAAAGTTTGGGTTTGTAGACATTTCACAGTAACTGTCTAGAGAGGAAAAGAAAATTTGAATTAAAATCTGTGATTGCAAAACAATGTTTTGCTTTATCTGGTCCCTTAAAGCAAATAATTATTAAGTAGATATTTCAAGATGCTGAAATTTACTTTTATAGAAATCTGTGTCTAGCAAAAGTCTCAGGATCTCTGCTTCTCAGTTGCCATTAACCCTATCCCACCCTTCAATCTTATATTTCTCTGTTATAAATTATAATTTGGGGGGCATTTGTTTATACATATATACATATATATTTGTATATATATATTAAACATATACATATCTTTTGTTTTACAGTTGTAGCTATTTACATGTTTCTCAGATGATGGATTAATTTATACATACAATCTAATTTAGTTACAAAGAAAAAGAGGAGAGTTTCAGGATGTTTTAAAGGCACTGGAACAGGAATACAGAACTGACTCTATGAAGCAAATAATTCGGGGAGGAATATGTCTGTTTCTAAATGCCTCTCATTTTTTAATGAGTATGCATAGGTTATGTTATTAACATTAATTTACAAATATATAGAATTCCCATTGCATATATTTTCTCAAAGTGTTGGGGGTCCTATTTAATTTCTCCAAGTACAACTTTGTATTTTCTATTTCCTAGAGGCATTTTGCAAAACAAAACAAAACAAAACAAACAAACAAAAAAACACAGCAAACTTTTTTCAAAAAACATTATTATATCAGCAGTAAAACTAAAAAATGATTTATTATTTCTATTGTGAAATGTCTACCTAATATAGGATAGGTAACTCCCAACATTATGAATATCCTATAGGAAGGAAAATACTTGAAAAATTTATGGGAATTCTTTCATCAAAAGAAAGTCAGGCTTAAGACACAAAAAGTGAAACATAATTATCATTAAACAAATGAGAAAGGAACTCTCTCAGAAAATACATAACCTCATAGTTTCACTTTGAAAAGGTAGACATGTTATTTCTAAAATGATTCTTAAAATCTATTCCCTGGTTTAATGTATTACTGTGTATAATTAAAAGGTTTCCTTATGTGTAGATTTTCAATTTCATTACTTGTGGGCTTAATAGATAGGCAGGTTTGGAAGGGAAATATATGGTTCATAATGTTTTGGAATGATCTATTGCAGACAGTTTTATAGAAAACAAATACCTCCAGTGTAATATGCAATTCTAATTATCTTAGAATCATGTGATATACTTTGCACAGCACATTCCTAATTTGAATTTTTTTTTCTATTCTCATTCCATTTAGCCCAGTGTTACAATCTTTTTTTATGTCTGTGTTTTAATTTTGTTTATGTGCCCTCTAACAATGTACTTAATATCTTGAAGTGCTTTGCCATAAGCACTAAGGAATCCTTTCATTGCCATAAATGAATTACTTTTCATAAGTTCTACTCCCTACATATTTCATTAAATCCCTCTTCAGATCAGAGTTGTATCTCTCTCTCTCTCTCTCTCTCTCTCTCTCACACACACACACACACACACACACACAAATATATACACCCTCTATGGAAAAAGGGACAGATGCAAGATGCTGGATTTAACAGAGAGGACTATCTTACAAATATTAAATAGTAATGCATGCACAAAGCAGCCACGGCTATTGGTAGACAGATTTTATGCTTTGAAGAAAACCCAATCTAAGACTTGTTGAAATTATGGCTGAATCAATACAATGTCAAATAGAAATTGGGATGAGGCTTAGGTTTAAGAAAACCACTCAAGTCTGCCTTATATAGGTAGGAGGAATTTGGGGGTGTCTAATACCATTCAGTCATCACCAGTCCTTTGTATTGTTTAGGAAAGATGGATCTTCATCAGTGATTTGGAAGACTTCTAAAAAATTCTTATACTTTTCTGGAGATTAGTATGGTGGTAATTAAGTCAGCAAACATGGTAGCCTATTTAATATTTTATGCAATCATACATAATATTTGATAAAGACATTTAATAGTTTAAAATATTTGAGAGGGTAAAAATAATTTTACCCAGTAACTCTCTCCTAAGTTCTCCTTTCCTCTTCTGCAAAATAAAGGACTCTATAGGGCAAATCACCTGAAGAGTCTTAACAAACCATAGGGCAAATAAATGAGTGACATCACCAGGGTTATACAACTAAGGATGTGAATTTAGGATTCAGAGCCATCTAATTTTTAAGCCTATTATTTTCACTATTCCTGTTTTTGAAGTTGGTTTGTTTTTTGCAGCTCAACGTATGATTATATTAACATTTTTATTGAGCTGTAAATGAGAAACATTAAAATAGATAAATTTAAAGGTTATATTTTGATATTGTGACATGTCTACACTATAAAATTATCACATCACTTCCAACAGTTTTCTTATGCCCATGTGTACTTTTCATCACTACAAAATAAATTTATTTTGTAATTTTTATATGACTATAATAATATAGAATTTATTTTCTAGTTTTTGTCTAGTATTTTTTAGTCAGCATAATTATTTTTAGATTAATCCAGGTTTTTGTATTAATCATCTATTCATTTGACGTCATTCCACTGTGTGGATGTACCACTATTCATTCATCCATTCATGTGATCTTGAGCATATGGGCTGTTTCCAGCTAAAAGATACTACAAATAAAGCTTCCATAAACATTCATTGTATATGTATAAGCATATGTTTTCATTTGGAAGGGAGATAATTACATAGGAGTGCAATGACTAGATCATATGGTAGAAACATGTTTAACTTTCTGGGAATCCTGAATTAATTTCAAAGTCATTACACAATTTTACGTCTTTACTACCAGTTTGTGAGATTTCCAGTTTCTTTACATCTTCCCAAACTTGCTATTGTCACTCTTTAAATATAAAAATATATATATATATATATATATATATGTATATATATTATTGTACTTTAGGTTCTGGTGTATATGTGCAGAACATGCAGGATTGTTGCATAGGTACATACCTGGCAATGGGGTTTGCTGCCTCCATCCCCATCACCTATATTTTGCATTTCTCCCCATGTTATCCCCTCCCCCAACTCCCCACCCCCCCACTGTCCCTCCCCTAGTCCCCCCCCCAAGAGACCCTATTGTGTGATGCTCCCCCTCTGTGTGTCCATGTGTTCTCATTGTTCAAAACCTGCCTATGAGTGAGAACGTGTGGTGTTTGATTTTCTGTTCTTGTGTCAGTTTGATGAGAATGATGGTTTCCAGATTCATCCATGCCCCTACAAAGGACATGAATTCATCATTTTTTATGGCTGCATAGTATTCCATGGTGTATATGTGCCGCATTTTCCTTGTCCAGTCTCTCATCAACGGGCATTTGGGTTGGTTCCAGGTCTTTGCTATTGTAAACAGTGCCACAGTGAACATACATGTGCATATGTCTTTATAATAGAATGATTTATAATCCTTCCGATATATACCCAGTAATAGGATTACTGGGTCAAATGGAATTTCTATTTCTAGGTCCTTGAGGAATCACCACGTTGTCTTCCACAATGGTTGAACTAATTTACACTCCTGCCAACAGTGTAAAAGTGTTCCTATTTCTCCACATCCTCTCCAGCATCTGTTGTCTCCAGATTTTTTTAATGATCGCCATTCTAACTAGCTTGAGGTGGTATATCAATATGGTTTTGAATTGCATTTCTCTAATGACCAGTGATGATGAGGATTTTTTCATATGTTTGTTGGTCTCATATATGTCTTCTTTTGAAAAGTGCCCGTTTATATCCTTCACCCACTTTTGAATGGGTTTGTTTGTTTTTTCTTATAAATCTGTTGTAGTACTTTGTAGATTCTGGATATTATTAGCCCTTTGTCAGATGGGTAGATTGCAAAAATTTTTTCCCATTCTGTTTGTTGCTGGTTCACTCTAATGGTTTTTTTCTTTTGCTGTGCAGAAGCTCTGGAGTTTAATTTGATTCCATTTGTCAATTTTGGCTTTTGTTGTCAATGCTTTTGGTGTTTTAGTCATGAAGTCCTTGCCTATGCCTATGTCCTGAATGATTTTGCCTAGGTTTTCTTCTAGGGTTTTTATGGTATTAGGATTATGTTTAAGTCTTTAACCCATCTGGAGTTAATTTTAGTGTAAGGTGTCAAAAAGGGGTCCAGTTTCTGCTTTTTGCACATGCCTAGCCAGTTTTCCCAACATCATTTATTAAACAAGTCATAGGTAGCTTGATGGGGATAGCAATGAATCTATAAACTACTTTGGGCAGTACGGCCATTTTCACAATATTGATTCTGCCTAACCATGAGCATGGAATGTTTTTCCATCTATTTGTGTCCTCCCTTATTTCATTGAGCAGTGGTTTGTAGTTCGTGATGGATAAGCTTTTTGATGTGCTGTTGCAATTGGTTTGCCAGTATTTTATTGAAGCCTCAGGTGATGGGCCCGCCTTGGCCTCCCAAAGTGCTGGGATTATAGGCATGAGCCATCGCACTCAGCCACCTCTTTGTTTTAATTGGAGTGTTTAGACCATTTAAATTTAATTTGATGTTTAATACAATTAGGTTTAAAACCATCAACTTGCTATTTGTTTTCTGCTTGTTCAATATGTCATTTTTTATCTTTATGCCTTCTTTAGATTATATTTCTATGAAATAATTTATTTTATTTATTTTGCTAATTTACTAGCTATACTTATTTGTAATGTTATTTGTGTGATTGCTTTAGGTTTATAATATACATTTTTAACTTGACAGCCTATTTTCCCAGTAATATTTTATTTTCAATTACGTATTTGCATTACTCCTCTCCTAGCCTTTGTGCTGTTTTTGTCAGGAACTTTATGTCTAAAAATACACTGTTATATATTTTTTATAATTCATTTACTTTATTTTTTATATATTTATTATTAGCAATACATTGTTACTACTTTGGTTTAAACTGCCATTTACTTTTTAAATATATTTTAAAAATAAAAAAAGGCTTATGTATTTACCTAGGTCTTTTATTTCCCATCCTCTTTTCTTCTTTGGATAGATATCTATTTTTATGTTGTATAATTTTCTTTCTACCTAGGGAACTTTCTGCAAAAATTTTAGCAGCACAGAAGGTCTACTGGTGATTAATAATTTTGATTTTCATATGACTGGAGAATTTTCTATTTAACCTTTGTTTCTGAAAGAAATTTCTGTGGGTATAGAATTGTCATGGGTTAACAGTTTATTTATTTTTCCTTATTTCTTTCTTTTTAGAAGATGCATCTACTTTTTTTCATCTCCATTGTTTCTAGAAAGAAATCTGCTACCATCTTTATTTTTGCATGTAACTTGTCTTTTTTCCCTAGATGTATTTAAAACTTCTCACTATCACTGATCTTGAGGAAATGTATTACATTATGCCTTAGAGTGGTTCTCTCCATGTTTCTTTACTAAGTTTCTTGTATCTATGGGTTTGTATATTTTATCAACTTGGAAAAATGTTTGGTCAATAGTTATCTATTCATTTTTGTAGCTCTTCTCTCTTACTCCAGAGACTTCAATTATCCATATATTGGACCACTTAAAATACTTATCACTCATGTTCTGTTAATTTATTTGAGTCTTTTTTCTTCTGTTTGGGTAATTTGTTGTACTATGTCTTCAGGCTCATTAATCTTTTCTTCTGATAGATCTAATGTGCTGCAGTTCTCAGCCATTGCATTTTTTAACACTATCTCAGACAATGCTGTTCTCATATCTAGAGGTTCACTTTGGACCACTTTTTTTTTTTTTTCACTTTGGACCACTTTTATATTTTCCACTTTATGTCTTCCATGCTTTTACTCTTCGTTTTTAATATTTTCTTTAGCCTTTGAACATAGGATATGGTTACAATAACTGTACTATTGTTCTTGTTGGCTAATTTTAACTTCTCTGACATTTCTAGATTGTTTTTCAATGGTTAATTTTTCTTCTCATAGGTTGCATCTTTCTACTCATTTTCATGCCTTGTAATTTTTTACTGATACAAGATACTGTAAATTTTACCTTCTTGTGTACTGTATATTTGTAATTCTACAAAATAATTTTGAGCTTTATTTTAACACACAATTAAGTTTTATCCTTCAGATGTTGCTTTAAGATTTGGCAGAACCACATTTAGAGGTTTTTTTCACACTACAAAAGCGAGACTCTTCTGTATCCTCTACCTAATGCCCTGTGTTCCAATCTGGCTGGTGAGAACAGGCTCTATTAAAAAATCTGCTTGGTCTTTATTTAACAGCCTCTGTAATCCTTAAGGCAGATATTTGTCCAACCTTGGGATGTTTTCTTATACTCACACACTAATCAGTATTCTACTGAGTACTCCAAAGCAATCTTCCATAGGTCTCTGGTGATTTCTCTCAATGCAGAATTCTTTCAAATTATCTTCCCTGAAAACTCTAGATGCCTTAGTCTCCAACCTATTAATTCTATTTCCTCAACTCTTCACTTTCTTTACTCCACCGTGACTCTGTCTGTATAGCCTTCACAAAATCAGGAAAATTCACCAAAAAATTATAGTTTAATGTCAATGTAAAGGTACATACAGATGTTTTCTAAAATTTTTTGCCCCCTGTTTTTCAAAGGAAATTTATCTAGCTTATTTCTTCTTTAAATCATTTTATGATGAGAGTATAAAACTATAGTGTCAATAGAAAAATAAACGAGCCAGATGCAGTGGCTCATGCTAGTAATCCCAGCATTTTGGGAAGCTAAGGCAAGAGGATCACTTTATGTAATGAGTTTAAGACCAGCCTGGGCAACATAGCAAGACTCTTTCTCTATAAAAAATGAAACAAAAATAATTAGCTGGGTGTCATGACATGTGCTTGTAGTCCCAGCTACTCAGGAGGCTGAGGAGGAAGAATAGCTTGAGGCCAAGAGGTCAAAGCTGCAGTGAGCTATGATTGTGCCACTGCATTCCAGCTTGGATAATAGAGTGAAACCTGCCTCTATAAAATAAAAATAAACTGAAGCAGTATGTGAATATTTATAGAATTAACAAGGGGAAAATGAGATTCAAAAGTTAATCAAATTTAATTTTGAGCTAAATTGTAAGTAAGTACAATATGGAAAGATACACATATGCAGTCATTAGGTCTGAAGGAGTATTTTGGAAATGCAGCAGGGAAACAACTCAGAGAGCTCTACTTTGTATATGAAAGTGACAGAGAAAGGACCTGCCCAAACAAAATTCAGACATATCCCATGTTATAGCATATCAGAGTTCTAGGAGAACATTGCTAACTTTTACTGAGCGACAATCTTCAGAGTCATATTCTCTTCTTGTCACATGGATATAGTGCCTCATGTTTCCATCTACCCAGAAAAATTCACATACAGCTTCTTTCTTCAATTACTTTGTGTTTCACAGAAAACCCTATTGTCAATATTCTCAAAGAAAACTCTAACCAAAACAAATCAAGACTTTAGATGAAATGAAAAAGTTAATCCAAATTGGGTTTAGGGTATTTTCAGATTCCTGACAAAATAAAAATGTTATGAGAATTACTAGATCTCACTCATTAGGTGGTGTCCACTTTAGGATATATCTTTCAAAAAGAGATATTCTATTAAAGTGATAATATGTTTCTAGTGTTAAAGGAATACTGGTAAAATGTCAATGAGAACGTCTATTAAAACTTTTAAAATAGAAAAACAAATTGAATATGTAATGATTGTCTATCACTCAAGAGAACTGTGACATTTTCAATTCAGAAATAAATGTCTAGTATTCATTATCAGATAAAACTAAAGATAGAATCCATCAACTAAATCTTGTATAAGTCACTCCAACAAATTATTAATCTTCGATTGTATGAGAAACAGATTAAACACTGCTTTTTCTGATTAGTGGGACACCATATTAAAATAACAAGGTGTGTGGAGTCCGAAATTACTTCAGTCATGAAAATCATTAGTTACCAGTTAAACCTATTCCATCAGTACCAAGGTAGATAAACCTTATAGTTTGTCAAAAAAAAAAAAAAGAAAGAAAGAAAGAAAGAAAGAAACCATCAACATATGAGGAGTAATTAGCATTTTCCTGACCTTTTTCCTGTCTAAACTCTTTTATAATATTAAACTTCCATGAGAATGATTCCCAACAAAATCTGTGCTACATCTTTTCCATTTGCTCAGCACCTTGCTTTGCGACTTGAAGTGTAAACTTTGTGGATGGCATCAATAGACTCCACTGCCCTTTGATTTGAGTTAGGTTAGACTAAGACCAATGGGATGCTCAAGTAAGATACTAGAGGATATGTAAAATGATTATATAATAATGTCCCTTCCTGAGTAAACTCTTTGGAAATGTTTTGCATTACTCTTAAAGTCTAAATTTCCTAAGATTGTTTTTACTTTCTACTGTGAGTAAAATGGTGTTCCTCCCCCAGCAAAGTATGTTAAAGTCTTAACTTTTGGTACCCGGGAATGTAATCCTATTTGTAAATAGAGTATTTGAAGATATAGCCAAGTTAAATGAGGTCATAGTGGATTAGGGCAGGCTCTACATTCAATGACTAATGTGATAAGAAGACAAATAAAAAGTGAGAATCAGAGACACAGGCACATACAGAGGGAAAACAGCTATGTGAGGATGAAGCCAAAAATCACAGGGGTTGATGCAGCTGCAAGGCAAAGAGTGCCAACAATCCCCAGAAAACACCTGAAGCTAGGAAGAGACAGAGAAAGGTTCTTTCTTGGAGCTTTCAAGGAGCATGACACCATCATTTTAAATTTCTAGCCTTACGGGCTGTAAGGGAAGAAAGTTACTGTTGTTTTGAGCCATCTAATTTGTGACTTAAATTTGTTACCACTCTTTGTTCATTTCTATAGCTGTAATTGTCATCATTCTTTCACATACTTTATCTTGTCATGCCTTATACACCCACAGACATTCTATGATTCAGATTTAATAATCCCTTTTATTGGTATAGTCTTCTCATTTTTAAAGTCTACTTTTTCCATCTATATTCCATATGTATTCATTTTTGTGGCTGTCCGAGCAAATGATCACAAATTTGGTGCCTGAAACCTGAGAAGTTTGCCCTGTCATAGTTCTGCAGGCCAGAAGTTCAGTAGTTTCACTGGACTGAAATCAAGGTTTTGTTAGGGCAACACATTACCAGAGGCTCTAAGGGATAATTTCTCTGCCTCTTCCACATCCTGGTGGCTGCTAGAATTCCTTTGCTTGTGGCTGTAGCACACCAATCTCTGCTTCCATTTTGCAGTAATGGGATAGGTAAGCATCAGCTCGATTTGCAGGATCAAGAGCAGATTAAGAGGCATTCTTATGTTGACATTGCTCATTTCCAATACTCAGACTCTGCAATGATGACTATGATTCCAATTAAAGAAAAATATTTGACTGATGAGAACTTTTAAGCTTTGTCCTTCCCTCTTTTTCTTGTGTCCTAAATCTAGACAAGCTGATAAGAAAACCTGGATGATCCACTGATACCAGCAGGCCTTTCAAACCAGGAAAGCCCCCGCCCACACCAGAGAATCCTGGCCCTAGCGCTGTCTCCTAGCCACAACATAAACTCATGCTATTCTTTTCTCCCTAGCTCTCTCAAGCCATTTCTTTCTCTCCCTTTTTTTAATCGTTTCTTTTTTTTCCTTGTTTTTTCTTTTGTCTTTTTTCTTTTTTAAGAGTCAGGGTCTTACTTTGCCATCCAGGCTGGAGTGCAGTGACATTACCATGGTTCGCTGCAACCTCTAACTCCTGGACTCAAGTGATCTTCTTGCCTTAGTCTCCTAAGTACCTAGTACTCTAGGCGCGCACCACCACACCCAGGCATTTTTCGTTTTGTTTTGTTTTGTTTTCTTGATTGTTTATTTAGAGATGAAGTCTCACTGTGTTGCCCAGGCTCATCTCAAACTCCAGGCCTCAAACCTCCCTGAGGTGCTAGGATTCTAGGTATGAACCACGGCACTGGGCTCTCAAACCGTTTCTAACTGTCTTGAGGGGCCTGCCTTACTCTTTCCAGAGACTTTAGTTATGTAATTTTGTACTTTCTTGGTGTATTTTTTTTTATACATTCTTGATGTCTTTTCATGTCTTCTTGGTATGTTTGTGCCATCATTAGTATCTACAAACCAAGTTTTGCTAGGGGATCCTTTGTTCTCTGCAGGTAATCATAACCATCTATTTAGGGATAGGATTTTTTGCTGTATATGGATAACCAGACCGTGTAAGCCAGTCAGAGACTCTTTTTGAAAAGTCAAATATTTTGAGTTAGCTCTCCAAAGACCTACCAGCGCCTATGCAAGAACCAGATTGCATTTCTCATAGTTCTTTTTCTTGGGCAACAAATTAATATAAGCTTCACCACCATACTTATTTTCCAGAGTTATAGTTGTTATATCATGCCTAAAAAAGGAGACTTAGACCCTTTGATGGAGCGATATTACAATACATGCAATGGACGATTCCTTTCTTGTCACATTTTTGTGGGTGATGGTATCACAGGGATATTTTGCCATGTCCTATTAACCAAAAGGAAGTAAATCCATTGCAAACATAGGGTTTTTGTGGCTACTTCAATTCTAGTTGTCTCAATGACTGCCAAGGTACTCATTTTTTAGGTCAGTGGAGTGTCCCACAAAGGCTTTTATAGATGTGTCTGAAGGTAAACGACGTCTCATGAAACATGGTTCCATGGTCTCGTTAATGTATGTGATTTTCCAAGCTTAAATTATGCCATGTTTATTTTCCCCTTCACTTGTCCACAATTTCTCCCATTTAATTTAGATTATTCAATTACCATTAATTCCAGGCAATCTATTGTTTAATTGGATGAATTTCAATTGCAAATTAAGACTGCTGGTTTCAACCAAGAAAGCTAATTTAAACCTGACAACAGGTTTGTTTAAAAAAATAGGTAATGGTATGAGAGGATGGAGAGTAACACAGACGTTTGTTTGTGTATTAAGGTGTCACTTGTTTGTTTAATTAGAACAAAATCGTGGTTTTCTACTAACAAACTTTCTAAATTACAGAAATAACTAGCACCATGACTTTTCATGTGGGGCATATTATCATAAAGGCTTACCTATTCCTTTAACAACTCCAGAACAGTGTCTTCTTACTTAACCAGAATCTTATTTAATGAGCGCCATCTTATAATCATTCTAAGTAAAAAATAAAAGGTTAAGAAGAAGTTATATGATTAAAATGTGTGGCACTGAAAAGTGAAATAGATATTGTCTCAGTGGTACTGAAGAAGGCTCTATGAAATACGGGGTCAAGCAAGAACTCTTAGAGAATATAAAGGGCAACTCAAAGGATGACATGGGCCTGTTGTGAGATTCTGGGCATATATATGGTTAGGAGAAGAGACAGAAAACTCTTCAGAATAATATACAATAATACCCATCATCCATCTTTACATGATGGGGTAAATGTATTTAATAACCAGCATATTAAATGTATTTTAATAGCCAACTTACTCTGGAAACTTCCTACTAAGGAGACAACAGTCAAAAAAGTACATAAAGGAAGAAATAATTTCTTACATTACAAAATGGTGCTTACTAAAACTTCCTGAGACATTTTAATACTTTTGCTAGATGTTCTAGCAGTGTCCAGAAGATGTGCTTATGCAGAGTAGAAAATAAGAGAAAAAATTAATGAAAACTCAGAATTTTTGAAGTGTCACATTGTGGCAAGTATAAAGAATACACAGAAAAATAATTTCAAGTTCCAGCATTTTCAAATGAAGGAATAGAATAGATTGTGAGGAAAGTTTTTTTTTTTTTTTTTTTTTTTGAGACAGAGTCTTGTTCTGTCGCCAGGTGCCAGGCTGGAGTGCAGTGGCGCGCGATCTCGGCTCACTGCAACCTCCGCCTCCCGGGATCAAGCAATTCTCCTGCCTCAGCCTCCCGAGTAGCTGGGACTACAGATGTGCGCCACCAAGCCCCGCTAATTTTTTTTTTTTTTTTAACATATTTTAGTAGAGACGGGGTTTCACTATGTTGGCCAGGATTGTCTCGATCTCTTGACCTCATGATCCGCCCGCCCTGGCCTCCCAAAGTGCTGGGATTACAGGCGTGAGCCACTGCAGCTGGCCGAGGAGGAAAGTTTTACAAAGATAAATCTTTGGATTCAAAGTGAGTAATATAAGTTGTTCTAGTTCTCATACACTGGTCCCCCATTGCCCATATCTTGATTTCTGGGAAGTTTATTTATATTGTTGGCAACCATGATGAAGTGTTTCCCCTACAGGTATGATGGTAAAATTGGGCATTATTATATTCCCAGTATACATTGTGATTGTAGGCTGATAAATGGAAACAAGGGGCAATGGGTTTTTATAATGGATATTATAACTAAATAGAAACAGTAGGTATAAAAAATACAGATTATTAAGGAAAAATAATGTTGCAAATGCATTGCCCAGTTTAAGTATGAGAGTCTTGATTATATTATTTAGAAAGGGTGAGCCTGCCCTGCCAACTACAAATTCATGACAATTCCTGGAGAGGATCTTAGAAGAATAAAAATTGATTGGCTGAGACTGACAGCAATATGTTATAAAATTAAATTTATGAAGATTTTATTCTATAATAAACTAAAGAACTGTTTAGACAAATATAAAAATAGTGTTCACTGTGGTTCTGATATAAATTTGAAATTCTTTCACACAAAATGATTTGTGAAAATTGCCATATGTAATTAAGTGAAAACACTTTTTCTTGTGTAATGAAAATTTTGTTGGCATTCAATCAGTTACTAACACTCTCTGTAATGTATGACTTTCTGAATTGGAAACATCCTTGTTGGTTTCAGTTATTTTTGTCACATGAAGGAAATATTTATGACTGGCTTAGGAGCCTGCTCAAGACTCATGTCAAATGCAACCATTGTATTAGGAATATTAGAAATGTTAATATTACATCTGAGAGGTTTACCTTTTTCAAAATACTGAGCAATATGCTACTTTCTAGGAAAAAGATTTTTTAAAAAATTTTGAGATATTAGCTCTGTGCTTTCTAACCAGGGGACATCACTGATCATTCTCCTACTTGGGGTGGGGGAAGATTTATCTTGCTTTCTTATAAAGGAGTAGCCACCTAAGGTCACAGTGGAAAAAGGTCATGTTCATTATGCATAAACGTGAAACCATGGGTACTCTCTGCACAACACTATTAAAGATCCATCTGGACAGGACTTTTTCGTTTTAATATAGCTATTTCACATAAACTCTCATGTAGACTATATTGATAATGCTGGGGACCTCTGAAAGGACTCTTAAAAAAATCACAATTCTAATGTGTTTAAGCAGTATACAAATGCCCAGTGACAGTGAAAGACATCGATTTTCTCTTCTATGTAGCCACACTAAGAATCTTCAAGACAGCACATTCTACATTAAAGCTGGCTTTGGATTGATAACCATGTATGAACCAAAAAGTCACACCTTGAATTTAATTTCACAGAGCACTTGTTCTGATACTTGTTAACTCTGCAACTGTGAGAAATGATTTCACCTCTCTGAACATCATTTATAAAATATAAATAATAGCAGCCCCTAACTTTGAAGATTCTCAAATATAGATGAAACATTTTAATACTTTGCACAGTTACTGTATACTAAACTGAGTGAACTGATAAACAAAATTTGGTTAATAAAATTAGACTATTATTGGTGTAAGTTTTTGGAAAAGTATCCTTGTAAAAAGAGAAATACGCTTATTTGTGTGAAACTCTATTTTTCTTTTTTTTTTTGGTGGGATTGTTCTGTTTTTCTTTTTTATCTCTTTTTTTTTCTATTTTTCCATGAAACTCTATTTTATCATAAGAGATTTGCTGACAACATTGATAAAGATAACCACCAACAATAGTCTGTGCCTATGATCTCAAATACACCAGCCTATCAATTGAAAAAAAAATTCTACATTTAAAAAAAAAATTTCTCACCCCTGAGACACTGAGAGACTTAGCCAAAAGCAATTTTGTACATTGAGTTTGAACAGGATCTTCAAGGGGCCAAGAAGTGGACAGAATTCCCAGAGGCTGAGTTGATAATAAATCTCTAAGCCTTTCACTGGGAAAACTGGGCTAATACCTGGTATTTCCTAAGGACCAAGTCTCAGGCCCTCTTGATGCATTGAAAGCTTTGCTACTTGGGGTATAATTAAATGGTTACTGGGGAAAATGTCATAGCAAAACGCTTATAGTTTTGCAACGATAACCAGGGAGGAGAGAAACAGACAGCAGATTTCCCTGAATAGTGAGGCTGTGGACCTGGGCTTGTCTCTCATAGACCTTTCCCTGAATACTGAGGCTGTGGACCTGGGCACTAACAAAAAGCAGATCACACTGAGACATGGAATCCAATGCCCTTCCTACTCTCTTCCCCAATTTAAGGATATCAAGATGCAGGCAAGGAGGCAGCAACTTCTGTGTAAGATGAAAACAAACTACTCTGGAGGAAAATAATTAAATTTGTTATTTTCAAGATATACAAAAAGAAGAAATAAATTGATATTTGAGCCAAATACTGAAAGGGGAAGAACACTTTCAAGTCTTGGGATATAGCCCTTTCTGTTAACGTTAAAGAGTAACACACAGGGCAGAACATCCAAATACATCTGTCTGCAGCTACAAATTCCAAATGCGTTGTCTGTTCTGGAGAACACAACATTAAAGGCAATTTTAGTTTTGCCTTTTCCCAATATGTAGATCTCTATCAAAATAATCGTATTAAATGGTATGGTGTTCCAGGCATTCAGTGAATGGTGCAAACAAAGAGATGCCACAAAGAGCAAGGTAGTTGTCACTGACTGTTCTAGGAGCCTATGTCAGACAGGTTTCTGAGGGGTGATGCTTGCACTATTTCTTGCGGGGTGGGATGAGGGGGAGGCAGGGAGTGTTACTTTGCACAGCTGCAATGAATTCCTCCCAGTATCAGTCCAAATGTCATCAGAGAGCTTTCCCTGATTACTCTGTTTAAAATGTCCTCCCAGATGATGATAACTGTTTCCAGTGATTTTTTTCCCAGTTGTCATCTAAAGTGTATTCTATACCACTGGTTATTTTCTTACTTATTTAAGGGGCTATTCATTCATTCCCTGATGCAACCATGAAGGTCAGAGAGGTGCTCTCTGCAAAGATAACTGTGTCTGTGTTCTTCAACTCTTAGGGTAAATAGAGTACAACTACCCGGCGTCTGCTGGGTAATAGTTGTTTTTAGTCAAGGCATTTGGTGATGGGGAAGTCATGCTCCATGCCTGAAGACATCAAGCCATTCTTGAAAGAAAATGGATAGAACAGGGTTATAATCCCAGAAGTACTACTTGTCTACTGGTTTGGGGGAGTTATTTGAAATAGTAGATTGTTACAATAGATTGATGGCCTCCAATATACTGCATGTTCACCTAAAGTCCCTTAAACTTAGGCAATTTAACCATAAGCTATCTTGACTGTGGGTTATTTTAACTATGGCCTGCTTTAACTAATAGAATGTGCTGGAACTTTTGAACTAAATTTTAAGACTGCTTGGCAGCATTTACTTTTGCACTCTGCAAAAAGATACTTGCCAAGTAAGAAGTTTGCCTATCCTGAGACTGCCATCCCATGAGGTGGCCCAAGCAGCCATGTGGTGAGGCACCCGTGAAAGAGAACTAAGGATGGGGTTTATACTCAAACTGAGATCCCAGGTGGTGATCAATGCCAGCTGCCAGCCCCATGATTGAGACCCTTTTGTACCTTCTATTTACTTAGTACCCCTTCTGCCACAACATGAAGCCGAAGAAGTGCTGGATTGTAAAAAGGAATAAATTGTATTGTTTCAAGTTCGTTCACACACACACACACACACACACACACACACACACAGGCCCTCAACCTATACTCTTGTCATTATCTCTAATTCTTCCTTCTTTCCATTGCTTCACTGATTTTATATCTATACACATACACATACATATATTTACATATCTCATATGTGACATATTACATATGTATGTCATATACACATATATCATATACATATATATTATGTTTGTATATATAACTATAGAGGCTTATAACCAAACACTGTCTGTTTAGATAGGAATGGACTGGGCTTTTCAAAGTATAGAAAATATTTGAGTAGAAGCTTAGAAAAATAAAATCCAACAGTACACATGGCAAATGACAAATGATACTACTTGTTCTGAACATGGAGTGTTTGGAAGAAGAATCAGGAAATGAATATGGAAACAGGTCACATCTTATCCATTTTTCAGAAACCTGATTATAAGCTAGGTTTGTTTTCTTCAACAATGAAAATTTTGACATAGTTGGCCTGTGAAAATTATTATCTCTGTTTACTCTAAGTAATATAAATTCAAGAAGATTCCTGTAACATCATCTGATATAAAACCTTTGGCAATTAAGCCTATCTTACTCAGTCATGTGGCAAAGTTAAAGTACGACTCTGATCATAAGTGGACAAGGAGATTATGTAGAAGAAGAATCCTACTACACTATTGGTGGAAATGTAAATTAGTACAGCTACAATGGAGAACAATATGGAGGTTCCACAAAAAACTAAAATTTAAATCCAACTGCTCTGTATATATCCAAAAGAACAGAAATCAGTATATCCAAGAGATGTCTTCACACCCATGTTTATGACAGCACTATTTACAATAGTCAAAATATGAAATGAGCCCAAGTGTCCATCAACAGATGAATGAATAAGAAAATGTGATACCTACATACAATGGAATGTTATTTAGCCATAAAAAGAATGGAATCCTATCATTTGCAAAAACATGAATGGAACTGGAGGTCATTATGTTAAGTGAAATACCAGGCACACAAAGACAAATACTGCATGTTCTCACTTATATGTGAGAGATTAAAAAAAAAAATTGATCTCTTAGAGGTAGAGAATAGAGTGGTGGTTACCAGAATCTGATAGAGGTAGGTGGGTGGGAGTGATTTAGAGTGGTTGGTTAGTCATTACAAAAATACAGTTATATAGGAGAAAAAGATCTAGTATTTGGTAGCATAATTGGGTGACTATATTCATCAATAATTTATTGTATATTTCAAAATAACTTGAAGAGTAAATTTGAAATATTCCTAACACAAATATATGATAAAGGCTTGATGTAATGGATATCCCAGTTACCTTGATTTCATCATCACACATTGTATGCTTGTATCAAAATTTCATATGTATCCCATAAATATGTATAATTACTAGGTATCCATAAAAAGTAAAATTGAAAAATAAAAAAAGATAAATGATGAATTAAAGCAGTATTTGTACTCTTTGAGGGCAAGAGAAATATTTTATTCATGCTCCTATCCTCAGCATCTTTCACATTACATGATACATCTTAGAGTCTAAAAATATTAGTAGAGTTGGAATGATTAGAAAAGTGGGTAAGAAAGAAAGAAAGAAAATGGATCCACAAGATACTGAGTATAATTAAAAGAAATAAAGGGACAAAATCCAAAGGAAAATCCTTACAGTTGCTGACATTTATAAAGACTACAAGCTATGAGTTATTTTGAGCTATTTCAGAAATAACCAAGGAGAAGCAAAGTAGTGAATTGTGCTGTTTCTGGGGAGAACATTATTTTGTAGAGCTGTGATAAATTCCATCAAGTTTAAAAGGGAATACTCTGATGTCATTGGCTAAGGATCAAATCTCACTGACACACTTACTCTCTGTTACCTCAGTAATTAGCCTAACCTCTTCAAGAGGTAATGTTCTCATTTGTAAGTAATTGCAGGAAGAGTTTTAAGGATTGCATGAGAGAATGAATGCAAGAGACTTTGCTCAGGACTGTAAGTTAACAATAGTTTACACAGATGATGCTACAATTTTTATGGATATTATTATTCAAAAGAAATCGCTGAGAGGAAAAAGAAATTCCAGACAGTGAGAGTCAAGGCAGAAAAACAGAAAATAATAGTAACCCAACCCTTTCTGCCAAAAGCTAGACACCAGAGAAATATCCAATCTAGCTAGCCCCAGATGCTAAGAAAGTGGTTTGCTTAAGTCCTTCAAAGATATAATGGCACAATGAAGGAATCATGGGATTTGGAGTCAGAAATGTCTGGTTTGGGCCTGGGCACGATGGCTCATGCCTATAATCCCAACAGTTTGAGGAGGCTGAGGTGGGAGGATTGTTTGAGCCCAGGAGTTGGAGACCAGCTTGGGCAACATAGCAAGACCTCATCTCTATGAAAATTAAAACAATCATTAGCCAGGCATAGTTGTGCTTGCCTGTAATTCCAGCTACTCTGGAGGCTGAGATGAGAGAATTGTTTGAGCTCAAGAGTTTGAGGCTGCATTGAACCATGATCTTGCCTCTACACTCCAGCCCAGGTGACAGACAAGAGATCTTGTCTCTATCAAAATAAAAATACATATAAATATAAAGAAATATCTGTCCTGAAGTCTCTTAAATATCAGGGCAAAAAGACTACTTTATTTCCTCATCTTAAAAATTCAGGAGTATTATTAGAAGCGACTGAAAAACAATAGATAAAGCACATCTTGCACATTTTAGATGTTCTTTCAACAACAGATGTTTTTGATGTGAAACTTAATAGTTTACAATGTGACATAGAAAAATAGGATTTGATTTCAGTCATTACAGAGCAGACCCAATGCCATGAGGATTCAGTATAGCAGTATATTCTGCTAAATAGCAGTCCAGTTGAATTTGATTAACTATATGTCTAAATGTGAATATATTTACTGCCTCTCATAAAGTGTCCCATCTAATCCATATATTCACATGCAAAAGTAGAAAGATTTGCAACATCCTATTCTACAAGTTTGATGCCTCTAAAGAAAGATAATTCCATGATAATTTTTAAACTGATTCAGAGGGGAGCATTTTTAACCCAAGCTTGCATTATTTTTGTTAACATATTTCTTTAAATTCTCTTGATGTATGAAGAGTAGTACCACTTTTAATTCATCATATTCCTAACACTCACAAAATGCCATCAAAAATCTAGTGCAAAGGGTTCCTTAAGCAAATCTGCATTAAAATTCTACCTGGCAGGGATGCTTTCACATACATTCTTGCAACCTATTTTAGGTCAGTTTCTCCAAAGCAGAGCCTGAGATAGGAATTCTCGTGTACGTGACTTATTTAAGGAATGCTCTCAGGAGTTACTCATAGAAGGTAGAGAACACAGAACAGGACAGGGAAGAAGCTAAGCAAAGATATAAGTTCAGCTGAAGTCTTACCACTGAGGAAAAGTCAATAATCTAATGAGAAACTCTGGGGCATGAATGTACCGTGGCATTGTCTAGCCATAAGTACTCCATATCAGCAGAATGCAGTCTACTCCTGGGAGTGCAGCATAACCTCCTGGGCTAGGAGGCTTTGATCATTCAAGGAAGCTCTCCAAAGAAGAGTACAGGCATTAGCTAACACAGCTGTTATGCACAGGAATGAGGGATAGGTGCACTTGGCCAGTAAAGGACATCTAGGCAGGTCTCCCAAGGTATCTACTATAATTCATTCTTTGCACTTCTTAGATCTACTTGCTTATCATATTCAGTTCCTTGCTTTCCACCACAGCTTCTGCAAGCTTATGGATAGTTACAATTTCTGGATAAATTGAGTCTCTGCTGCTACAGTTGGTCTTGCTATAACATATCTGCAGTTCTACCTCTTCATGATGATCAGGACCATTTACACTCCCTATTTCCTTGCATTCAAGTTTGCTGGCTGGGTAGTTCAACATGATCGGGTGATCATCATAGCTTGAAGTTTGGTGGAACTCTGTGTCATCCTCTGGAAATCAGGACTTCTAGACCCACAGAACCTAGAGTTGTCAGGACAAGAAGAGCAAGTTATGAAACTGGTTCACTGGAAATGATAATGAGCAGGGTCTTTTCTCCTTCCCCTTCTTGGTTCACAGGCCTATATATTCAAACCACTGGGCATATACTGCACCATACTGTGGCCACTGGTATAAGATGAATATTGTACTGTGAAGGATAGCATCTATTCTCACAGGACAACTTCTCTAATACTGTACCTCAGCTGTGTCTTCTAGAAGTCATTTTGCTATTCTATAAAGCCAAAAACTTCTGGGTTGTGTTTATGTTAGGAAAAGACACTGTGAGTAGTCCTTGGCAGAAGTTAATACATAAGTTACATGAAATACATCTATATTAGTCTTGTCAGGCTGTCATTACAAAATATTCTACACTGGGAGACTTAACAGAAATTTATTTTCTGCCAGTCTGTAGACTGGAAGTCTAAGGTCAAGGTGCTGTCAGGGCTGTTTTCTGGTGAGGACTTTTCTCCTAGATTATAGATGACCACCCTCTTTTTGTGTCCTCCTGTGACCTTTTTCTCTGTTTGTGTAGTGATAGTTAGAGAGAGAGAAAGAAAGAGAGACAGAGATCTTTTATCTTTTCCTCTCATTATAAGGACACCAACTGTATTGGATTAGGATCCCATTCTTATGAAACCATTTAACCTTAATTACCTACCTAAAGATCCTATTTCCAAATACAGTCACAGTGGGGGGTGAGAGTTTTAATATGTTAATTTTAGGGAAGACAATTCAGTCCATAACAAAACCTAAGATTTAGGGCAAAATCATGCCATTTGCAGCAGAAAACTATACCATTCAAAAGCATTGCCAGGTATAAAGCAAGAGCCTGGCCAGGAGACATCAAGAGAACATGAAGCCAGAGCTCCCTATCCTGAGTTGGGTGCAACAGAACCACTAAATTATAATGTGGACCCAGAAGCAATCTGTGCGATGGAAGTGACAAATCTTCAATTGGCCTGGAAAGGCTCCAGTGGCCATAAGTAAGCTGCACAAAAAGATAGCCTAGATCCTCATGTCACTCAACACCATTACCATTTCTAAGTTCACACCTATGGCCTTTTATGATGTTATCTAGTACCAGCTGAAGGGGTAGGAAAAACTATGAGCTTAATTCACAAATAGCTATACATGTATAAATGTGTATGTACATATAAAACACATAAACATATACATACCACATATGCATTATATATAGTACATATATACATACTACATGTGTGTATATATATATATTTGTATATACCATATACATATGTAGTCCCATTCAACAGCTTTGCCAGCTTTTAAGAGGCAATGTTGGTTAAAACAGAAGAGGATGAAGTGTGCTAGTTCACCTCTCAAAGCCTCAATTTCCTCACCTTTTTAATGGAAATATTAATCCTTATATTTTACACCATTACTCTGAGTATCAATTTAAGTAATATTAATCAAAAAGCATAATAAACCAAGTGTTACTTAAAAACCAAGCTGTCAAATTCATATACACTGAGCTAAATCTATTTGCTCAAAAATTCATCTCCGGTTTCTTTAATATTAGAAGTAATAAATAGCTGTTGAATTATATTAAAATTAATAAATATTCGCAATTATTTCCATGGTATTGAGATATTCATATGAGAAGTTAATAGATTATTTATTTTTCTTCTACATGATAGACTTTGGTAATATTAATCTCCCATTTCTATTTAAATAAATAAGTTTGAAAAACTTCTGTAAATATGTCATTATTTTTGTAATTCAATGAACTTATAATTATAGCTGCAATTGCATAACGTTTTTTCACTTAAGCGAGTTCCAGACAAATACCAAAGTAACTTTGTTTTTTTTTTTTTTTTTTGAGACAGAGTTTCTCTCTTGTTACCCAGGCTGGAGTGCAATGGCACTATCTCAGCTCACTGCAACCTCCGCCTCCTGGGTTCAAGCAATTCTCCTGCCTCAGCCTCCCAAGTAGCTGGGACTACAGGCGTGCGCCACCATGCCCAGCTAATTTTTGTATTTTTAGTAGAGACAGGGTTTCACCATGTTGACCAGGATGGTCTCGATCTCTTGACCTCGTGATCCACATGCCTCGGCCTCCCAAAGTGCTGGGATTATAGGCGTGAGCCACAGTGCCCGGCCCCAGAGTAACTTTCTAAAACAATATCTGAAAGTAAACAAAGGAACTCTCACTTTAATACTGCTTTTGAGAAAAATTTATGAACTAATTATTTGCATCACATAATTTTAGTTAGAACTCCAAGGCAGAAATTGCTACCCCTATTTAAATAAACAAATAAAACAGCAAACAAAGTAAAGTTGCCACAGATTGTTTGAAAAAAAAAAAATGGCTCCAACTATTTTCTTCCCCTGTAACCACTTGTTTTTGCTGTATAACTTGGCAGCTTGTTTCCCCAGAAGGAATGTTTGTTTCCCCACCTCTAAAAGTTGGGCTCAACTTAAGACTTTCTTTGTCAACAGAACCAATGGAAGTGGCACTGTGAAAAGTTCTGAGTCTCAAATGCCCTTGCTTGGTTCTATTCTCTCTCTGGAGACCTTGCCTCTGACATTTAAACAAGTTTGGGTTAGCCGTGAGATGATGAGAGCTCAGCTGTCCTAGGCAGAGTACCCACAGATCTGAGAGTCCAGCCAAGGACAACAAAGCCACTTATCTGACCCACAGCTAACGCTCAGTGCCCTATTGACACCAGAGGAGCTGTGCATCAGAGTCCAGCATGAATTATCAACCCACTCACTTGTTAGGTTAAATATATAGTCATTGTTTTAACCCAAAAAGGTGGGCGTTTTATTTTGCAGCTGATATCTAACTGAAGCAGAGATATATGGAGATGTTGATAATCTACGAAAGTGAAAGAATGAGTTGGATCCAGATCAGGGATTCAAGTATGTAAGTTTCTGCCCTACTGCCTGTTATATACTAAAAACTTAGAGCCATATCTAAAGTTAAATATTCTATAAAACTTCTTCAAATGGCTACATGACTTGTTTACTCACTTCTTTTAGATCTCTGGTCAATGGTCACTTTTAAAATGAGCCTTTACAAAGCCACCTTATCTAAGACAATATAAAAATAATTATTCTTTCCCTGTTACATTCGTTTCACAGCACTTACCACCACTTGAGTTTATGTATTTGTTTTTCTGCCTCTCTTAAATCGCTACTAAAAGTTAAGCTTTCTGAGGGCAGGAATTTTATACATTTTTCTCATGGCTTGATTCCTAGGGCTTAGTATATTCTCAATAAATATTGATTGAATTAATAAATAAATCAACATTCTACAACCAAATTCTCTAATATTCTTAGGAAATTTACCCACAAATTACCCATAATATCTCTCATATGCCCAGTAAAGTCTACAGAAGTGACTTTAAAAAAGTGTTCCAATGAACTATCTAATTGGTTGCTAAATGTTTTATGGATTATTTTGAAGTTTAGTTTTCTGAGACTATAAGTTTTAAAAATTCAGCGCTTTAATCTTTGAATCCCAAATTCTTCTAACATAATGTGCATTATATAGGAAAGGAAGAAAATGTTTGGTTTTTTTTTTTTATTTTTATCTAAAAGCTGCGTATATAAATTTGCTGTTGGTTCTTTCATAAAATTTTGTCTCTCTGGGGTGATGTCTGATAGGTCTCAAAATACATAGCAAATTATAGGCCATTAGCTAAAGCCTCTCTTTAAAGCTTTACTTGAACAAATAATGGGTAAAAAGATACGTTCTCTAGATGAATATGACAGATCACAGTGCTTTGGTTAACTGACTTTATAACTTAGGGGAGACAGATCTGGTTGGCTAGAAACACTAATAGATAGAAACATAATTATCACATAAAACCTATAGAACTCAAAATGGGTTGATCTTAATATTGCTGTCCCTCCATGGCCAGTAAGCAAACCTCCATTTTACCAGAGGAATACAGAATAAAGCCATCTGGATTATTGGAGTAAAGAGCATTCAAGTGACTTAGATTAACCCAAGCTTTATTTTCTGAGGGAATAGCTCCAACCATCCAGCTAAAAAGGATGTCAATTTAGAACTCAGTTTGATGCAAAGGGATAGAAAAGATTAAGATAATTAATTGGCATCTGACCATGTTTAAAGAGTGGGAAGGTTTGGGTTGGAAAACAATCTCAGTAAATTGCATTGTAATTATGAGAAGAAAACAGGGTCTATCTCATCGCTTGCAGGAAGCAAGAAATTAAGAGTCAGTTTAACTTTATTCTTTATGAGGTGATCAGAGTCTGCAAAACATTATTGCTGTTGCCATCAGTTGTGAAAAAAAGTGATATATTAAGGAAAACTATAAATCTAATTTGTTAGACTAGTTACCCATAATGGATGTAAAGCTATATATTGGTCTCCTTAAAAAAATAATCTCTGTGATAGATTGTTTGCAAAAATAGCCACACTTTCGCTTTCTGTACCCGAGCCCTTTTACAATATGAGTTTGCAGTTTCTCCCATCAAGACTGTCTATTTATCCACTGATTGAATTTGAAATATCTGTGTCTTGATTTGTCCAAAAGAATGAGTCAGATGTGACACTATACCAGTCGACCTCCCAAGGGCATGCAAATTTCTACTTGTTCTCTTTGATCCTCACCGTGCTATGAGAACAAGTCTTTCTGGAACTTATGGTGAGAGACTTCATCAGAGTCCAGTTTTCTCAGCCAAGGCTTTGAATAAGTGAGGACGCTCAGCCAGCACCAAAACAAAACAAACACAACAGTGTGAGCTGATCCACGCGTAACAACTGACATATAGAGTGCATTGAGTTCCACAGGTAATAATTCACACCAGTTCAGGCCAAAATCACTGCCCAGTTGACCTGCAGACTGTGAGCTACTAAGCAGTGTTAATATTAAACCAGTAAGTAGTTTGTTGGTTTGTTTTGTCATAAGAATTACTAATTAGACATCCAACATAAGAAATTAGAAAGTATGGCCCAAAATTGTAACAGAGGGAAAAAAACATTTCAATTGGAATGAAAACAATTTACCATCAGACTAGAAAATTTGTGATCTTATACGTGGAACAAGGCAAGATGATGAAAAATACCTTGATTTTAGTTAAGATCACAATGGCCAGACATTCTTATCCCATGTTCTACTCATCTACAGTGTAGGAACCTCTGTCCTCACCATCTGTTATGCCCTCGGACAGTCTGTATTAATCAGTATTCTCTAAAGGGACAGTAATAATAGGATATATTTATACATGAAGGAGAGTCTGTAAGGAGAACTGATTCACATGATCAGAAGGTGAAGTCCCACAATAGGCCATCTGCAAGTTGAGGAGCAAGAAAGCCGTTCTGAGTCCCAAAACCTCAAAAGTATGGAAGACAACATTGTAGCCTTCAGTCTGTGGCTAAAGGCCCAAGAGCCCCAGCATATTATTGGTGTAAGTCCAAGAGTCCAAAAGCTAAAGAACTTGAAGTCTGATGTTTGAGGGCAGGAAGCATCCAGCCTGGGAGAAAGATGAAGACCAGAAGACTCAGCAAGTTTGCCCTTTCCAACTTCTTTTGCCTGCTTTCTTCTGGCCATGCTGGCAGCTGATAGTGCCCACCCAGATTGAGGGTGAGTCTGCTTCTCCTAGTCCAGTGACTCAAATGTTAATCTCCTTTGGCAACACCCTTGCAGACACACCCAGGAACAATACTTTGCATCCTTCAATCCAATCAAGTTGACACTCAATATTAACCATCACAGTGCTCATTAATATTTCAGGATGCTGAAGGTAACAAATGCATGAAAGTCAACTTTTTAAATATAGATCTCTGCTAGACTCTACTCCTAAATCAAATCGGGATCTTGAAGTGTGATAAATAGCATGACATATAGAGTTAGAATAATACAATATCAGAACTTTAGTTTCATTTCAAATATATTCGTCCACGTAGAAAAAATAGAAATGATACTTGCCTTGAAAACACTGAGGTACAAGTCTAAGAATTCTGTCGATGCTACAAATTTTTCATGGTTTATTCTATACTTAGGGAATAGAGTTCAAAATCTGTATCAAAAACTACAAGACTTTATTGCATGGCCTCTTGTCTATGACTCCAGTCTTGTCTCCCACTGCTCTTCTCAAGCACTCACATGAATTTCATTTTTGCTTCTTTTTTTCAAGAACCTGCCACAAAGCCCAGCTAATTTTTGTATTTTTAGTATAGCTGAAGTTTTATCATGTTGCATAGGCTGGTCTCCACTTCCTGGGCTCAAGCAATCCCAAAGTGCTTGGATTACAGGCATGAGCCACCACGCCCAGTCACATTTTGTTTAAATTTATTTGCTAACAGTTGGCCATGCTTCCTCTGTCATACCACAGTGACTCTCATTTTATGTCTTCATAAAGAAAACAGGGCTACTAAAACAAATTAAAATATCAGATTTTCTTTAAAAGATATTTAGAATGTCAAAATCCATCTATAAACTTTAAAAAGTATATACTTGGGATACAATTTATAAAATCTTAGAATTATTAGAGTTAAATGGTACCCCAAAGATCATCTTCTTTAAACCTTTTATCTTTCAGATGAAGAAAATGACTGAGACAAGCTATCTAGACTTAAATAAATAAGATAAATAGGATCATTAGACCTAGACTCTAATTCACTTTTTTCCAAGAACACTAATAAAAAATTAGCTTTCAAAAAATATATAGAATTTGAATGCCCACCAAATATTTAGGAAAGAAACATGAGAAAATAATAGCCAAATACTACAAAAGCTTCCTATGCCTAAGGCATCCAGGTTGTTAGAAGGTGTCTCATGAGCAAAGTCAGTCTTGAGTAGAGTTCGAATACAAGTACATAATGAAAAAAATTAAAAGCTCCAGATGATGTATACAAAGTGTACATGTCAAGAAAGCAAAAGCTTGAATTATTGTTTTGGAAGACAAACATAACCTTTTCTTCTCTTTGTACACAAATCTTCACTTTATTTCCTCGATTTCTTGTCACATGAATCACACCTTCAGGCACGTTCTAGAACTATCCTATCACTTATAAGGAGAACTAGGAGATGCTTTTCTTAATTCCCTTAAGCCTCAGTTTTCATATTTGTCTGTGAGACAGTAATCACACGTGGCTTCTCTCCCATTGCATGTATGGTCTGTGCTAAAGTTCAGTGAGAAGGATTGACAAACTGAGATATAAAGGAGAAGTAAGATGCTGGGATTTGGTCCAAGAAATTTTCTCTCATGTAGGCCAATAATACAATACTGAAGGCTAGAATTTCACTGTATTTAAAATCTTGTCTTAAAGAAGATTACAATAGCAGTAAATTAGTCTAACCTTTATATTGTTTAAATATACCTGGTATAATTTACTTTAATACTTGTTATAATAAAAGCAACTGCATCAACAAAAATTCCTTGAGTCTGTTTATTGTTTTCACATCTATTCTTTTATTTGGTCTTCACTGAATATGAATTCATAATATTACTAGTTATAGTGGAGAAAAAATTTAAATAAGGCAAGAACACTTCACTGTAATTACAAAACTTATCTGAAACCTTACAATTAAGTTTTTAATCCAGATTTTAATTCAGATTTTCCTCTTATATGTATATGTTTTTGATTCACATATATTCTGCAAAATCAATGCATATCAGTCATCTTTAATAAGCACTTGATATCTTTTATTCTGATCAATGCAATTATGCCAAAAATTATAATTGTAAAATTTGGAAGACTAAAACATCAATACTGTTTGGTTACATAAAAATATTTGACCAG
Organism: Ateles fusciceps; assembly: GCA_036589455.1. Classification (NCBI taxonomy): domain Eukaryota; kingdom Metazoa; phylum Chordata; class Mammalia; order Primates; family Atelidae; genus Ateles; species Ateles fusciceps. The sequence continues at coordinate 3,233,127 of JAZHEH010001685.1, read as the reverse complement.
TACATATTTTGAAATATCACACCTACACAAAATGACTTTTCAGTGTTTCCTCACAAGCAAAGTTATTAAATTCCCTGAAGAGGCCATAATTTTTTCATATCAATTCTCAAAATACTAACTTGAAGAATGAAAGGGTTATGCTAATAATGATTAAAGTTGCAGTTAAAATTGGGATAAATGTTTCAAGACAATAAAACTCGAAAAGAATCTAAACAGCACTGAATTACATAAATGTCTGGGGAAATAGATGAATTAAGTATAGATCATCATCTCATAGTAACCTTTGATAGTTCTCATTAAAATTGGAGCAATAGAATCTGTTAGAGGCCTCCAGAGAGATATTATGTGTAAATGCAGAAATTAAAAAATGAATATTAAATGATCCTATTGAGAAATTAAGGCCATTCAATTGTGTTAATGGTACTAAAGTACCAGATCTATGTTTTCAATCTGTTCCTCTAAAAAGAAAATACAAATCTGCATCTAATGTACAGATTTAATAAAACATAATTCAAATAACATCTCTTTTGCATAATAATTAAGATTTGTATAAATTATATAGGATGTGATATATATACAATATATATAACACATACATAAACATACTTACATATACAAATGTTGCCTCCTTGGGCACTAAACTGGTCATTTTACAAACATAAGTTTACAATGTCAATGACATTCAATTTCACATTCCCTTTTAGAATAATCTGGTAATGTAAAATTTACCATTCAGGTCACAGATCAGTACAATATCACAAAATATCAGAATGAATAGGATACTATATTTGAACTAATGTGATTCCTAGAGTAAAGGGAATAAAATTAATCTATTTTTGTCACAAACACACATCTGCAGCTTCAGATAAAATTAAATATAAGAAGGTAGCATAGATACTTTGCAATTCCATCCGATATTTTTAAATGTGTAGTTGGACCAGGCTCAGGGCTCTGAGTAGTAAAAGACTAAGGGGTTCACTGGGATCAGTAAAGAAAGACCCCGTTTAAGGAGAAAGTACTTGAACTATGTCATGTAAGGTCATTAGGCATGATCCATAATACTGAGAGAAGCAGAAAGTTCAAACTTTGAGAATTATGCAAGAAAATTTTTGTAGTTATTGCCCCATATTTTGAAGGTTTCACCCTAAAAATAAAGCTCTTATTGGATTCCTTTTCCTTACAATATTTCAATTACTAGATTTAATTGATGATACAAGTAAGTGCAGGTGAAGATTTTACTCCTGTTTGCAATTATTCATGAGACAGTGGGCATGGTATTGTCTCCTGGTTCAAGCACCTTAGGGTAAAATTTAAGCCCTGAATTACTCTGTATTAGGCTTTCTTCTTCTTGGCAACATTGTAAACATGGCCATAAAGAAGGGAGAAACAACTTGAACATTGCCAGGCAATTATTACCTGAATAAAAACAACTCACGTTTAGGGCCAAATTATTCCTATCATAGCAAAGTCTCTTTATGAATTTATTATATGAATTTCAGCTTCCAAAGCAAGCTTTATGAAAGATAATGTTTCTTTATCTTTTTGTGTAGAAGCATTTGACTTGCCATGAAGCATTTCTTTCTTTGTTGCATTTTTTATGACACTTAAGTTTAGGAAAACCAATTTTAGATCTGAAGTATGTATAATCGTATTGATGGGTAATGGTAAAACATCAGTCAGGCTTTGGCCCAAAAGTAAGCTATGAGATAAAATAGAAAGCTAAGGCTTTGTATATCTGCACAACTCTCTTGCTCTCCTCAACCTCAGCACCCAAGGCCAAAATCACCCTATCCACACACTTTCTCATAAATGCATGAGCTATTCTGCATGTGCACTGCAATAATTTATTTAGTCTCCCTACATAAATACCAGAGCCAATGGGTAGTCAGATGCTCAGCATACAAAAATTTCCTTTGTAAAATATTAGCAGAGCTATAAATTTTTCTGTTATTTTATATAGTTACACAAGCACAAACGTTTAATGTCATGTTAGGCATTGGCATACATGCAAAGCATTTTTGTAATATTGACGGAAAGGTAGAACAATAAACTATAGAATTTTTCCACACAAATTAACAAAACATAAACAATGGATGAATCTGTATTCCAATAAAAGTTTGTTTACAAAAACAGGCAGTAGACCAAATTTGACTGATGGGTCAGTTTGCCAAATCTTGCCCATATCTAAGCTTTCTGGGACTAGATGTTGGTGTCATTTCTTTTTATTTTGGCTTATACTGAACTACTAGAACACCTTCATTTCTGTCTAATATCATAGAATACACTCCTTATTACTTTTTCCAGAGTCTGGAATTCCCATGTATCTCCAGCTGACCTGAACATCCTACACTGAAAATATTGCCCTTCTGTATAAACATATATATATATAAAAGCTTGTGTGTGTGTTTGTGTGTGTGTGTGTGTGTGTGTGTGTGTATAGTACAAGTACAGAGTTCTTACATGCATATATTGCATAGTGGTGAACTCTGGGCTTTTAGTGAACCCATCACCCAAATAATGAACACTGTACCCAATATATAACTTTTAGCCCTCACCTGCCTCCCACCCTTCTACCTTTTGTAGTCTCTAGTGTCTATTATTTCAGTCTGTTTGTCAGTGTGCACCAATTGTTTATCTCCCAATTGTAAATGAGAATGTACAGTATTTGACTTTCAGTTTCTACATTATTTCATTTAGAATTATGGCCTCCAGTTTCATCTATGTTGCTACAGAAAGTATAAATTTATTCTTTTGAATTGATGAGTGGTATTCTATATATGTGTGTGTACATATATGTGTGTGTGTGTGTGTGTGTGTGTTATGCCACATTTACATTATCCATACCTACTTTGATATATACTTAGGTTGATTCTATATCTTTGCTATTGTGAATAGTGTTGTGATAAACATACAAATGCAGGTATCTTTTCAATATAATTATTTATTTCTTTTTGGGTAGATACTCAGTGGGATTGTTTGGTTGAATGGTAGTTCTGTTTTTAGTTATTTGAGACATTTCTGTACTGTTTTCCATGAAAGCTGTACTAATTTACATTTCCACAAGAGTGTATAAGTGTTCCCTTTCCACTATATCCTTACCATCATCTGTTGTTTTCTGACTTTTTTTTTTTTTGAGACAGAGTCTCACTCAGCTGCCCAGGCTGGAGTGCACTGGTGTGCTTTCGGCTCACTGAAACCACTGGCTCCCTGGTTCAAGCGATTCTGCCATCTCAGTCTCCCAAGTAGCTGGGATTACAGGTACCCACCATCATGCCAGAATAATTTTTGTATTTTAGTAGAGACAAGCTTTCACCATATTGGCTAGGCTGGTGTTGAAATCCTGACCTCAGGTGATTCACTCACCTCCGCCTCCCAAAGTGCTAGGATTACAGGCATGAGGGACCACTGTATCTAGCTGTTTTTTGACTTTTTAATAATAAATTTCTTACTGGTATAAGATGATACCTCCTTATGGTTTTAATTTGAATGTATATGATGATTAATATTGTTGAACATTTTTTTTCATATGTTTGTTGGCCACTTATATATCTTTCTTTGAAAATATCCATTCATAAACTCTGCTCAATCTTTAATGGGTTTATTTGTTTATTCATTTTTTCTTCTTGAGGTGTTTTAGTTCCTTAGGAATGTATTTAGCTAAGGAGGTAAAAAAGTATCTATTAGGAGAACTACAAAACACTGATGAAATAAATCATAGATGACACAAACAAACTGAAAAGCATCCTATGCTCATGGATTGGAAAAATCAATATTGTTAAAGTAACCATACTTCTCAATAATGTACAGATTCAATGCAATCCCTATCAAATTATTAACACCATTGTTCAACAGAATTACATAAAACAATCCTAAAATTCATATGAAACCCAAAATGAGCCCAGATAGACAAAATAATCAAATGCAAAGAGAACAAAGCTAGGTGCATCACATTGCCTGACTTCAAATTATGCTTAAAAGCTATAATAGCCAAGATGTGAAAACAGACACATGGATCAATGGAACAGAATAGAGAGCTCAGAATAAGCCCTATACCTACCACCAATTGACAAAGTCAGCAAAAATATATCCTGCGGAAAGGACAACTTATTCAATACACGGTGCTGGGAAAATTGGATAACCATATGCAGAAGAATGAAACTGTACCCATCCCTCTCACCACATACTAAATTACCTCAAGATAAATTAAAGAATTAAATGTAGGACCTGAAACTATAAAAATCCTAGAAGAAATCCTAGGAACCTCTTCTGTATATTGACTTACGTAAATAATTTATTATCAAGTCCTCAAAAGCAAACTCAACAAAAATAAAAATTGATAGATGAAACTGAATTAAACTAAAAAGTCTCTGTGCAGCAAAATGAACAATCAACATAGTGAACAACTACCTAAATCATAGAAAAAATATTTGCAAACTGTGAATCTGTCAAACTCATTCTTCACTGTAACTCAAGGAGGGTATCCGTTCTATCATTCATGATTTAGACTTCCCTATTTAGACTTAGATGACCATCTTTTTCACTCAAGGCTTCGTTTACCCTTGATAACCTCCACTTTCTCTGTAAGCCTCCAAGACACTCTACTTGCAATATGCACTATCCTCATTCATCCACTAGTAATGCTTTAAATTGAATGTAAAGGAATATGGTGGCTTCAACTAGAAAAACTTTAAATTATCTTACTTGGCATGAACTCTGGAGGTAAGTGTCTCTAGATTTTTTATATTAGCTCGTAAATATACTCAAGGAACTTAGGCCACTTTACCTTACAGATACAGATAGTTATTACAGCTCTAAAAATGTTCATGTCACGATACAAAATAGATTTAAGGACCAGAAAAGGCTACAGTTTACTTCAGGAAGGGAAGTCCTCCAACTCATTTACATTTACATTTAAGTCTCCTTCGTGGAAAGCAGGTTATATGCTTACCCCTGAAGCAACCATCAGCAATTAGGGACTGAAATTATGAGTAAACATTCAGATCAATTAAAATTCATTTCCTAGTTCTAGGAGGGACTTTGCCTTTCCTGAGAGTAAGTGTAGTTCCCTGACAACCTGGCCAAAATCAATGTAATTGTTACCAGATAGAAAAGGGTGTAGGAATAGCCAAGTGACAAACTGGGGTTAGTCATCCTTTATAAGCACAGAGGAGTACTGGATCTAAAGGAAAGGATGAGAGCACATATTCAACAGTTCACTTTTAGCATGACCTTGGAGGTACTCCTCAGCCTCTCTGTCTGCTCAACCTCCCTCCTGTGGAAAACGAGCTTGATAAAGTAGCATCTTAGATCTCATGGAAGTAGGAGGCATTAGAATATATCACTCAGCCCCAAGTACTCAACTCTGCACAGACCGGGTATAGATCGTAAAAAGTTTGATTAAAGAGTGTACTCAAGTGACACTTCTGTTATTGCTGAAAGCTCAACAGAGGATGCTGTGTCTCATCTGCAACCCACTGATTTTCTAAATTACCAGTTTATAAAAGTTCTTTCAGAAACACTCTGCATAATGTGCTTATTGTTCTACCTTTCACTATTTTTGAAACAAATCAGCAGCAAAGAGACTTATTTCATTTACTTCCAAAGAAGGTTAGTTGTTTCAGACTGAATGACCTTTTAGCTGTTCTTTGCCAAGATAATCTAGTCACGACCAACCTGCCTTTGTTTGGTATTTTCTCATGAAAAGGACTCAGGGGACCTTGGAAAATGCATGAGGATGGGAATGTGGAGAACAGGAACAGGAGTCTTAGATCTAACAATAAACAGTTTTACAAGTCCCCGGCTCTAATCACTGCAGTCTTCTCAGGAAGAAAATCCACTGAAAGAAGCAATGTGAAAAAAGATGAATTCTGCTCACTCCCCCTCAACTCTGTAACACTGAACTAACTGTACCACTCCAACAACAATGCTGAATTGACAGTACTCAGTCCAAATGCCCACTTCTATGACTGGAGTGGCTGGCTGGGGGAAAGTCCTAAATTCAAAGGCTTTGCTCAAGATTTCATTGATGGTGAGTTCAATGAAGTCATAAGAATCATATCAGTCATTGCAAATGATGAGGTGCTGCTGGGATCATCTTGGCAGATTTTCCTGACTAGTATGCCAGCTTATGCTGCAGGATTGTTACACGTTGTTAAATAGGCAGGATATTTCTCCCCCGTAATAAAGCCATTCATGTTAGTATCATCTCAGAGGAATGGGAGCAAATTCTCCTCACATTTGCAGCCATCCCTCAATCATGGATGGAATGTCTACTTGAGCACTCTTCCCAAACTTGTGCTAGAAAAGAGAAATGAAAACATGTATCAGTCAGTTCAGTCTTTTCCCTTAGATTGTTTATTGCCTGTACTCTTCCTTAATGTCTCCCAAACTAAAATTTCTAAAGTAATAAGGAAGATGTATTAAAGCAGAAAATTGTAGATTGTAGATGCCAAACTAAAATTCTAAAGTAATAAGGAGGACTTATTAAAGCAGGAGATTGTAGGGCTGATTCTTGGAGGATGAAGAAATGTTTCTGTTTAGAGAATCAGAAAGACATTGAGAGCAGAAGAAATTTAACATGTCTGGCAATAGACCTGGAGATGTTATGGGGATTTGAGGATCACGAAAAGTGGTTTGATTTGGTTCAATATACTGGCAGAGCTTGTACAAATAAATGTACAATAAATCTTGGAGATTATTCTTAGATCCTATTATCAAGGTCATTAGATTTTTCCTGAAGGAATAGAAAAAATGAAACAACTCTTTATCTTTTATCATTATAAGGGAATAATTCTCATTTATCTTTTTATCCATGTTCACAGGGAGCATACAACAAAATAAATAATTATTGAGAAAGAAAAAGGATTAGGCAAATGGCAGTATAACAAGTTACTGGACATTCTAGATAGAGCTACCATCAATTCTCTTGAGAAACATAGTTCAAATATAATAGGAGCAAAATTCTTAGAGGTTAAGTCAAATCACATGGCTGGTTCCAGAAAAGTAGAGGACTAAAGTTAAGAAAAAAGCAAAATAAAATAAGTATTTTTTTTAATTTACCCTTTTTGAAGCAAATTTTCATTTAAATAGAACATTTTCTTACTTTATTGAGTATGCATTAGGTATATAAAGTCATTTTTGGAAAAGAGGTATAAATATGCTATTAATACATAAATGCATAACAACTCCTTATATCTGAATAGCATTATGCCAAACAGGTTCATATCCATTATCTCCATAAACCTTGCAGCAACCTATGAAGTAGATAAGACAAATACCATGTTTTCCAGTGGTCAGAGCCATGTAGCTGTCTCATAAAGTAGCAACCCAAGTTATTGAAATCATTTTCACTGAACCTTTTTTAAATGGCATAATACTATTAAAATCCCACATAACTTGCAAGTTCTTAGAGTAGTAGGAGCAAAACAGAAATAAATTTTATATGATTTATGGACCAGAATAACAAGAACAATAATTTTTATGTATGTCAGGACAGACAGACTCAGAGAAAAGGATAGGGACTTTGAGATCTTAGGAAACTTCGAATTCTGGAATAGCTGGTACAACCCTAATTGGCAAAGGTTGATGAGGTAATATCAACCTCCCTTTCGGCACTTTAGATAAATCTTGGATTTTGGAGTGGCAATAATGAAACACTTTGGGTGGCATGCTATTCCATTCATGTGAATTCTGAGTATTAATTTCAGATCTGAGCAGAGGCAATTAGGTCGAGTGAATGAAATGACTATTAGGGCAAGCAAAGAAAAAATACAAAATACATAAAAAAATGGAGTAAGACAGGAAGAAATCAGAAGGATGTCAGGGAGGATGTCATGGTATCATTCTGAGAAAGAAGAAAATACAGCATATGACTATTCAGTAGCCCTCTCATCATCCAGAAAGAAGATAGAAAACAACCAGCACTTGGGTCTCCACTCCCCTCAGTTGGCTCAACAGAAGCATTGCTAACTGATCATTCCACTGTTACCTACTAGGTCATATGGAATTACTGTCATTTCGTTCTGCTGGAGCTCACATGGTCTAATATTCTAAAGACCAGTATACCATTATGCCTTCATGGGAGGCAGAACTCCGAGGACTTCTCAGTACAAACAAGTCTTGGAGACATAGACAGTGCACCAGTAGAAATTTAGAAATTGCCTTCACTAGACTTATGCATGTACCAGAAACACATACATTGTAAAACATGCAGATATAACCCCAAGCAGGAAGACCACTTCACATAATCTTCATGAAATATCCTTTACGGTGTTTTTGTATGCAAGTCTTATATCTCAATCTGAGAGAAAGATAGGTGAAGCAGCATACTGAAGTCTGTCTTGAGAACATCGCCAGAATGGAGGTCACAACTTTCTCGCATTCATTCTGAACCCCTAGAGGGCTGAAGAACTTTCCTTGAATTTTATTTGAGAAATATTTTATTGGCTAATTTTATGAGTTAGTTACAAGTTTAGACATCTCACATAGTGAAAGTCTAACCTTCTGAATTAATGACTAGAGTTCTCTTCCTCCTGTAGATTCCTTAGATACCCTCTGTACAAAATATTTTCACTTATCTCTTAATATCCTCCTCAGATACCATCCTTTGATAAGATTTATCAGAATGAGCATAAAGGATTTCTAGGGTTCTCACCTGTGCACCCATACCAATACCACTTTATTCTACAACATACAAGTTACACACAGTCCTAGTTTATTGTTTATGCAAAAGACAATTACTTTTTCAACACACACTCAAGGAAAGTTTGCAATGTGTCATAATCTATGCCAGACCAAATGTGAAAAGAAGGAAAGAAAGAAAGGAAAGAAAGAAAGAGAAAGAAAGAAAGAAAGAAAGAAAGAAAGAAAAAAGAAAGAAAGAGAAAGAAAGAAGGAAGGAAGGAAGGAAGAAAGGAAGGTGACCAGCTTGGGCACGTTGGCTAATGCCTGTAATCCCAGCACTTTGGGAGACCAAGGTGGGTGAATCCCCTGAGGTCAGGAGCTCCAGAACAGCCTGACCAACATGGTGAAACCCTGTCTCTACTGAAAATACAAAAGAATTAGCCAGGTATGGTGACAGGAACCTGTAATCCCAGCTAGTCGGGAGGTTGAGGTAGGAGAATCACTTGAACCTGGGAGGCAGAGGTTGCAATGAGCTGAGATCATGCCATTGCACTCCAGCCTAGACAAACAGAGTGAAACTCCATCTCAAAAAAAGAAAAAAGAAAGAAAGAAAAGAAAATATATCAACTGTTAAGTTCAAAGCATGTACACGGGATTAAAAATGGGAGTTACTTTGAGCCTCAAGACTCTCTGGTCAATGTGTAATAGAAACTCCATTGAATAGAATCTCGTCCTGTATCCTTGACTCTGGCTCTCCTATTTTAACACTAGGAAGCGTAAATATGCTCTCACTCAAGGCCTCGCCAGCTCCTGGAAGAGAGAGTTTGGATAGAAAGAAAGGAAGTTACATGCAAGATTTTGAATTATAGGGATTTCAGAAATCATCCTCTTTGCCTCTTACTATGGTATAAATGAGAAAATGTAAGATAATTCAGTTGAATTTCTTTTATAATAGGAGTTATATCTGAGATATTATAGTCTAATTCATTACTACAATTGTCTTAACTCCTCATCCTGGATCACTGCCAAAACTCTACCACTGCAACCTCCCTTCGTATTGCTGAGTAGTAATAGTAAATTCGGTAGGGTTCTTGGTAACCTCTGGCTTCTGTAATTTATTTTTTACAATGAACAAATATGTGAGCTCATTTTTCTTGTATTATGTCACGTATCTTCCTACATCTGATAAAGAATTAATGCTACTAGTCCAAAATAAGACCAAAGTAAGGATTAGTCTATACTTCTTTACATATTACAACTGTCATATGTAAGAGAAGAGAGAGAGGGAGAGAGAGAGAGGGGAAGGTTCTGTAAAGAAGAGTTTGTCGGCATAAATTACAGTGTTATTAGTGTAAACCTATCTTTTAAAAAAGTGTCTCATGGGGTTGGGACAATGACTTTGACTTCTTACTTGTCTTTAAAAGGTGTAATATGTAATTTCTGACAGTGCTATTTTTTCTTTAGACTAATGATACCACTTTGTTATTTTTACAAAGCACTTAGCTACTACCTTTTCTCTGAGAAAGCTTCTTTATCTCTATCTCAACAGAAAATGTTTCCTGGCTTTCCCCAAACCTCTATAAATTCTAACACGGCATTGTTCTTCAGTCAATCCCACAAGTACCCACTTCAGAGGCAGAATAACATGTTCTGAAAGAAACCAAAGCATCTTATTCTTTTTCAGTGCAGGAAAGTGGAAAACAAACTCACAATTATTGTAACTGTATAACACCTATAATGTAATTTTTAGAAAAAAATTAGTGAATACTAACCCCTTGTTTATTTATTTTTAAATGTTTACTGGAAACCTACCATATAATTTATGCTGCAAATGTTACCTTATTAATATGATTAAAATCTAAAGTTCATTTCATCTTCAAATTACTGATGAAAAAAACTAAAGACAGGTGAGTTTTGACAACAAGTCCACAGTTGCAGAGTTACATCACTTACAACTGCTGTAGAATATTCTGTCCCAAAATGTGGAGTATTAAAATAACAGGCTGGGCACCGTGACTCACGCCTGTAATCCCAGCACTTTGGGAGGACAAGGTGGTAGGATAACCTGAGGTCAGGAGGTTGAGATCAGCCTGCCCCACATGGTGAAACCCCGTCTCTACTAAAAATACAAAAAATTAGCTGAGCGTGGTGACAGGCACCTGTAATCCCAGCTACTTGAGAGGCTGAGGCAGGAGAATCACTTGAACCTGGCAGGCAGAGGTTGCAGTGAGCCGACAACATGCCACTGCACTCCAGCCTAGGTGACAAGAGCGAAACTTCACCTCAAAAAAAAAAAATAATAATAATAATAAAATAACAGCAATCCATTAAGCTTAAAATGTGGTGCATCAGCAACGTAGGATGGGTCAGCTACATGGTTTTACAGGCTTGGGTAAGCTACCTCAGGCACTGGGGGGTCAGCTATGGGTTCATAAGGCAAGACAGCTTTTGGAGGTTGACTGGCTGAGAACTAACATCTCTCAGCTCTATTCTATGAAATGTCTCATCTTCCAGTAGACTGACTTAGCCTTGTTCTTATTGAGGAGGCAAGAATCTAAAAGCAAATCTGCTCCATCATGAACAAGAGCAAGCAGAAGTATGCAAACCCTCTTCAGGCTTAGGTTCAAAAGTATTAACTTATACCACACATACATTTTTTCAAAGCAAGTCGCAAGGCCAGCCAAGCATCAGAGTGAGTGAAAACCAGACACTTTCATGGAAAGGGAGATAAAAACAGGGAGACTTCTATTTGGGTCATCAGTGCAATCTATTTACTATGATCTGAATTTGGCCAAAATTATTCATATTTCTTACCAAAGAAAATACAGCTACCCCTCCATAAATTTCTAAAAGTCTCATCCAATTACAACACTAGGCTGCAAGAATAAGACATTATGATATACATCATGTCTGGATGCAGTTCCTTGAATGGGGCTCCTTTTGAGCCAGAGAACTATGAATTAAAAAGGCAAGTTATCTTCCTCCTGCACATTCAACATATAATAGTATAAAGAATAGCCACAGGATCTTCATAATGCCCAACTCCATTATAAAAGTGAGAGGGAATAAAAGAAGACACAAAGCATCACTAATTCATACCAATTCAGTAAATGCATTGGTCAAATATTGCCTGTCAACCCACCCACCCCTACCTACACACTCAGAGTGGGGAATGTTCCTGGGCACTTCTCCCTAGGACTGTGTCTCCAGTGTCTTCTTCACTTGGCACTCTCCTTTTGGTCCTTGGCTCTATTTTCTCAAGTGTCCTTTCTTTTTTTTTATCACTCTCTACGGAGTCTTCTGAATAAATGATCTACGGTGACAGTGAAAACTGAACAGCTTTATACTATCTCATAGAAATTTGGAATCCCAGAGGACCTCTAATGTTTGAATCATCTTACCCCTTTTTAATCAAAAAGAAGCTCTTTTTTTTTAACAATTCAACTCTCTTAAAATCTTTTTGAGCCTTCTGTTAATCTCATTCAATTCCATTTGGCAAAATCTTAATCACTAAGTGTTTTGAAACATGCCACAGAAACTTGAAACATGTAATATTGCTATGGAACAATACCCCTCAATACCCCTAAAATTCCTAGATAACTTTTTTTTTTTTTTTTTTTTTTTTTACTACAAGAGTCTAGATCATCCTTGTCCAATCCCTGGCCCATGGGCCACATGAGGCCCAGGACAGCTCTGAATGTGGCCCAACACAAAGTCTTAAACTTTCTTAAGACGTTACGAGATTTTTTTTTTTTTTTGCAATTTTTTTAAAACTCATCGACTACTGTTAGTGTTAGTATATTTTACATGTGGCCCAAGACAATTCATTTTGCAATGTGGCCAGGAAAGCCAAACGGTTGGATACTTGGGTCTCTAGAAGGTATCAACTTAAGTTTTTTCTGGTATCTTAACAAAGGTTATTAAATGTCATTTTTATGATAGGCAGGAATAATATTATCTACCTGTAAGATGGGGATCAACTCTTACCTACTTATTTGGATGATTTTATGGACTGAACTGTTTCCCCTTCACCCAAATTCCTATGCCGAAGGCCCAAACCCCAATGTGTCTGTGTTGGGAGATGGGGATTTTAAAGAGGTAATTAATGAGTTCATATGGTGGGTACCAAACAAGACTGGTTTGCTTATTAGAAGAGGGGAAGAAAATACGTGTGAAAGGCCATGTAAAGACACAATGCTAAGAAGGCCATCTATAAGTGAAAGAGAGAGGCCTTCGGGGAAACAGAATCTGCCAACGTCTTAATTTTGAATATCTAGGCTCCAGAACTCTGAGGAAACACATTTCTACTGTTGAAGTCTCCTAGTGTGTGTTATTTTATTGTGGCAGCCCTAGCAAACTAATACAAATGAGTATAAGAATCAAAGATGTGGATTTCCAGTTCCAAAATGGCAGCATAGAAGGAAGCTGGCTTTACTCACCCAAAAGAAAACCACAAACATACACACAGCACTGAGATTTCCACCAGCAACCACTCTCAACTGAAATACGAGATAAGAGAGTTCCTGGGGCTCCAGAGAAGTGAAAGTAACCTCCAAACAGGTGATAAGAAAATTGGACTACCACATCTGCAAATTTCTTTCCTTCCCCTGGTCTGCTGGGCATCAATTATGTGGAAAATCTCGCCTTAAATTTCGGTCTCTACACTGGAAAAAGTGATATTAAGGTGGTCAACCAATTTCACAACCACTTTGGGTATCCTGGCAGGAAACCTGTCCTTGCCTTTCCCCCTGGGCAACATTGTGACTACATGAAGGAAGAAGTTTCCCTGGGGACAGGCATAATCAAAGTGAGGAGCAAGACTAGCATGCTGGTCTTGACAAGTTTGCTCTGTAATTTAGCCAAAGTATGTGTAAATCAGAGGGGCAGTTCAGCAGCACCACAGTGTAGGAGGTATGCTCCACAGGTCCCCTGGGCATAAAGCCCTAGACAGTCTCCCTGCGCTGCTGGAATAATCTCTTTGAGACCACCCCCATTTAGGACAAGTAGCACTCTGATCGCTTACTAGATCTGAGGTGAATTTGGGCTAAAGGCACAGTCTAGAGCCAAAAAGGAGACAGTGACCTAGTGGCAAAGATTTGTTAAGCAAATATATCCAATGAAAGAACAAAACAAGGCAGATAAAACTGGAATACATAACTTCAATCCTTCAAAGCAAAGACATAGACATATACCCAAAACAAACAACAGCAAACAGGGAATTGTAAGATTCTTAAAAGGTCAAAGCAAAAATCCAGTGACTGACGATAATAAGATGGTAATTTTTGAGCTCTCCCTGACCAAGAATTAAAGATAGTAGTGTTAAGGAAACAAAATTATCCCCTAAATAACCCAGAGAAGCAATTCAGAAATCTATTATAAAAAATTAGCAAAGGAATTGAAATCAGAAAAAAAAAAAAGAAATTCAAACATAAATCTCGAAACTGATAGCTATATTTGCTGAACTGAATAACCCATTTGAGGTGTTCAGCAGTAGAATGGACCAAGCAGAGAAAAAATATCAATGACCTTGAAAACGTGGTATTTAGGAATACATAGTCAGAGGAGAAAAAAAGAACAAGGAATGAAAGAAACAAGGAATACCTCCAAGATGTAGAAAGTTAAACAAAAAAGATCAAATCTAAGAATTAATTGTGTTCAAAAGACAACTAAACAAAGGCAAGGGGTACAAATCTTATTTAAGGCAATAATAACAGAAAAGTTTCCAAAATTTCAGAAAGATGTAAATATCCAGGTACAGGAAGGTCTGAGAAAAGCAAACAGATTCAACCCAAATAAGACTACCTTAAGGTCTATAATAATTAAGCTCTCAAAATTCTAAAACATCTTAAAAGCAGAAAGAGAGAAGCAAAATAACATATAAAGGAGCTCTAATTCATCTGGCAATAGGCTTCTTAAAGGAAATTATATAGGGCACAAGGAAGTATAACAACATTTTCAAAGTGCTCAAAATAAAAAACCGCCATCTAACAATACTGTATCCAGAAAAAATATTCTTTAAATATGAAGGAGAGATAGTCTTTCCAAGACAACAAAAAGATAAGAAAATTCACCATCACCAGAATCATCTTACAAGAAATGTTAAAAGGAATTCTTCAATCTGAAAGAGAAAAATCACTATTATGCAAAAACTTTTCGAAGTATAAAACCCAGTGATAAAGCTAAGTACGTGAATAAACTCAGAATACCACATTAGTGTAATGGTGGTGTGCAATTAATTAATAACTTTACTATGAAGCCCAAAAGAAAAATCTATCTAAAACAATAATAGCTACAGCAATCTGTTAAGAGATGGGTAATATAAAAAATGTAAAATGAGACAAGTCAAAGTCAAAATATGGAAAAGATGAAGTGTAGAAAGTTTTTGTATTTTTTTGCTTTCTTTTTAATTCTTGTATTTGTGACTTAAGTTAATAGATCTAAATATAGAGATAGACAGAAATACAATAATAGTAGAGAACTTTTAACACCCGCCTCTCAGTAATGGACAGATCACGCAGACAGAACAAAAAACATCAGAGTTAAACTACACGCTAAATCTAATAGGCCTAGTTGACATTTACAGAACATTTAACCCAACTTCTGCAGACTATACAGTCTTTTTATCAGCACATGATACATTCTGCAGAATAGATCATATGTTGGCCAAAAAGAAGCCTGAACAAATATGTAAAACTAAAAATCATATCAAGTATCTTCAGACAGCAACAGAATACTAGAAATCAATAACAAGAAGAACTGCAGAAAACACACAAACAGAAATTAAACAACCTGATCCTGAATGACCAATGAGTCCATGAAGTAATTAAGAAGGAAATTTAAAAATTTATTTAAACAAATGAAAACAGAAATATAGCACATCAGACTCTATGGGATACAGCAGAGCAGTACTAAGAGAGATATTTACAGCAATGAGTGCCTATTGCAAAAAATAGAAAGACTTCAAATAAACAACTTAATAATGAACTTCATGGAACAAGAAAAGCAAGAACAAACCAAACCCCAAATTAGAATGAATTAAATAAAAATCAGAGCAGACATAAATAAAATTAAGGTTTAAAAATACAGATGATCAACAAAAATAAAAGCAAGTTTTTGAAAAGATAAATAAAATTAAAAAAAATTTAACTAGACTAAGAAAATAAGAGATAAGCCACCAATAAATAAAATCAAAATTGAAAAAGGAGACATAAAACCTCATAAACAGAATTATTAGAGACTGCTGTGAATAGCAATATGCTAACAAATTGGAAAACCCGAAAGAAAGAAAAAAATTGCTGGTCACACATCCTAAAGATTGAATTATAAAAAATTTGAAAACTTCAACAAGCCAATGACAAAGCCATAATAAAAAGTATTCCATCAAAGAAAAGCCTAGGATCTGATGGCTTTACTGCTGTATTATACCAAACATTTAAAGAATAGATACCAATCCTACACAAACTATTCAAAAAAATTGAGGAGGGAATACTTCCAAATTCATTCTATGAGGCCAGAATTATCCTCATGGCAAAACCAGACAAGGACACAACAAAAAAGAAAACTAACAAGTTAATATTATTGATGAACGTACACGCAAAATCCTCAACAAAATACTGGCAAACAAAACTCAACAATACATTAAAGATCCCATGTACCACAATGAAGTGAGATTTATCCCAGGGAGAATGGTTCAACACTTGCAAAAAATAACCATTATACATCACATTAACATAATGAAGAGCAAAAACCATATAATTGTTAGAATAATAGATAGTGAAAAAGTATTCAATATAATTCAACATCCTTTTATTATAAAAATTCTCATCAAAATGGGTATAAAAGCAACATACCTCAAAATAATAAAAACTGTATATAATAAATCCACAGCTAACACTGTTGTGAATGAAGAAAAATTGGAAGCCATTTCTTTAAGGACCTAAAACAAAACAGAGGTGCTCATTTTCACCACATTTGTTTAACATAATACTGGAATTTCTGGCTAAAGCAATTTGGCAAGAGAAAGAAATAAAGGGAATTCAAATTGGAAAGAAAATCAAATTAGCATAGTTTGAACTTTTATTATACCTAGATAAACCTAAAGACTCTACCAAAAAAATGTTAGAACTGATAAACAAATTCAGGAAGGTTGCAGCATACAAAATCAGTATACAAAAATCAGTAACATTTACAAACATCAACAACTTGAAACAGAAATAAAAAACCAATCCCATTTATGGTAGCTACAAAAAATATAAATCACATAGGAATCAATCTAACTAAAGAAATGAAAGATCTATACAAGGAAAACTACAAAATGCTGATGAAACAAAGTGAAAAGTACACAAAAGAAATAAAAATATATTTTGTGCTCATGAATTGGAAGAATTAATATCTGGGTGATAAAATAATTTGTACAACAAACCCCATGACACATGTTTACCTATGTAACAAACTTGCATATGTACCCCTGAACTTAAAAGTTTTTTAAAAATGGTGAAAATGATAATACCACCTAAACCAATTTATCAATTAATGCAACCCCTTTAAAGTTCCAATTAAATTCTTCACAGAAATAGAAGAAATCCTAAAATGTACATGAAACCACAAAATACCCCAAATACCCAAAGGAATTTTGAGCAAAAGGAACAAAGCTGGAGACATCACACTACTTCACTTCAACATTTACTACAAAGCTATAGTAACTAAAACAGCATGGTACTGGCGTAAAAACAGACACATAGATCAATGGAACAGAATGGAGAACCTAGATATAAATCCATGCATTTACAACCAATCCATCTTTGATAAAGCTTCCAAGAATATACAATGGAGGACAAACAGTATTTTCAATAAATGGTTGTGGGAAAACTAAATAACTGTATGAAGAATAAAAGTAGATTCCTATCTCTTACCATACATAAACATCAAATCAACGTGGATTAAAGACTTAAATCTGAAACCTGAAACTATGAAACTACTAGAATAAAAGTTTGGAGATAATCTCTAAGATAATGGTCTAGGAAAATATTTTTATGTAAGACCTCGAAAGCTGTCAACCAAAAGAAAAATACACAAATGACATTACATCAAGCTAAAATGCTTCTGCAAAGCAAAGAAAACAATCAGCAAAGTGAAGAGACAACACATAGAAGGGAGAAAATATAAGAAAATTATTCTCCTGACAAAAAATTAATTATCAGTATGTATAAGAATCTCAAACAACTCAACTAAAATTGGGCAAAATTTCTGAACAGATATTTCTCAAAAACAAAGAAGGCTTGCAAATGACCAACAGGTATATAAATAAATGTTCAACATCACTAATCAACAGGGAAATGAAAATCCAAAGCACAATGAGATATCATCTCACCCCAGTTTAAATAGCTTATATCAAAAAGGCAAATAATGGATGCTGGCAAAGATGTGGAGAAAAGAAGCCTTATACACATACTATGGGTGGGAATGTCAATTAATACAGCCACGATGGAGAACAGTATGGAGTTTCTCAAAAAACTAAATATAGAATTACCATAATATGCAGAAATTCCATAACTGAGTATATATCCAAAAAATAAAAAATAAAATCAATGTGTTAAAGAGACATCTGCACTCCCATGTTGACTACAGCACTATTCACACTAGCCAAGATATGTAATCAACCAAAGTACCCTTCAACAGATGAATGAATAAAGAAAATGTTGTATATATACAAAATTGAATAGTATTAAGCCATAAAAAAGAACAAAATTCTGTCATTGATGTCAACATGAATGTTGCTGAAGGCCATTATATTATGGGAAGTAAGCCAAGCACAGAGAGACAAATGTCACATGTTCTCACTTATATGTGGAAGCTAAAAAGTTTAATTTCATGAAGATGGAGAGTGGACTGGTGGCTACCAGAGGCTGGGAACAATAATAGGAAAGGGAGGGTGAAGGGGGAAAATATATATAAGTGTATTTTTTACTACTGAACTGTATACTTAAATTTATAAAGATGGTAAATTTTATATGTATATTTAACCTCAGTGGAAGAATAAAGAATCAAAGAGGTAATGCATATATAGCCACTGTTTTTGACACAGTACAACATATTACTGTCCCACATAGGCTTTTTATACTCACAATGGTGGAAAATAAACAACCAAAAACCAATATTCTACACATTTTATTGAAAAAACTGGACAAATTACAAGCAAAAGACATGCGAAGATCCAATAATTATACTCAAGGAGATGCTGAAGTTAGGCTAGAGATGAGACTCTAAGATGGTATCTGACAAATTTGGGAATTTAGTGTATAAAAGTAGCCAAACAAGATGAGGGGGGGAGAGTGTTCTCAAGGCCTTGCACATGTATGTATAGGATAATTATTTAGGGTTTCTTTTTATCTTTTCAAAGTAAGATAAGTATCCCATGAACACTACTTCTTTATGTTATTGTATCACTTACTGGTGGTTTAAAAATTCTTTACTTTAAGGTGTTTAGGAAGGCTATGAGTAGTTATAATCTTGGGGATATTCCCAAGTCTTCACAGGTGAATGGTGTATTCTCACCATGTTACATCTATGAATTCAATTCAGTGTGAAACTCAGGACAAGATCCAGTACCAGTAGGATCCTATCTGAGAGCATTAGAGATTCAGAATAGAACAAGAACCCAGCCACAGCTGGTAAGAAGAGTCACCACAGGCAAACTCCTCATTAACGCTGCTTGTAATCACAACACATTTAGCATACCAGAATAGCAGACTAGATACATAATGTAAACATGGAGCCAATATCATTGACCTCCCAAGGAAGGAAATGGAGTTGGCATCTCACTGTATATGGTGAAGCCAGCCTTGTACTAAGCACCTAGGGAGCAAATAAGAAAAGCTGCAGTTAAGCTCTTTCCCATGCACTATTTCAGAAGTCTCTTTACTGTCCCCTCTGCCTAGCCACCTTTACCACATATTTCTCTGAAACCTTGAAAGCTCTAGGGAGACAATGCAATATCCTGAAAAATGTCTGTACTTCTGAAAGTGTGTTAAACTCTTAGCTCTTTCATTTACCAAATGCAATTTAACTTGGGCTATTTAAATATTGAATCTCAACTTCCACATCTTCAATTTCCCTGTAACATTATTCAGAGAATTAAGTAAATAAATGTTTGGTTTCCTTTTTTTCTAATATTTAATAATTTAAAAGTAAAATGTGTTTTAATTGCTACAATATCCAGGTTGTTCTAGGTTTTATTTAATAACTGGACAGAGATTCAGATTAACAACCCAGAACCTTTATAGAATAGATCTTGGTATGTGTCTGAACTATCGTGTGGGCTGTTCCCACATCTCCTCTCTGAGATATGTGCCTGCATTGTTCCCTCAAGCCTGCATCCCAAATCACTTTACTGCAAAGGTCTTCTATTCCACGTCGTAAACCACTGCAACATGCATTTTAATGGGGCATGGTTGCACTCTCCAAGATTAATTTCTGACACTGGCAATAACCAAGGTGTCAATTCCTGTTAACAATCTATGCCTTGGCACATTTTTGTCAATCCATTAATAATGTGTGTAATTGATAGCAACAGAGAAAGGCCACTGCTATTAATTCACTGCTGATTACTGATGATTATTAACGATGATGGTAGTGAGTTTTTCCTGTCAGTCAAATTGTAGTTTTTCAAAATTAGTTGTAGTAAATAAGGAAAAGAACAAAATATTAAGTTCTAAAAATTGATTCATATTTAATAGGCACTCTTTAGTGAGTGTTTTCTCTACAGTAAGCAATATGTACTTTGCATTAATTATCTCCTTTCATTTTTTACAGTGACAATTTGAGACGTTTCACTCTCCTATATTTCAGGGACTTGCTATGGATCAAAGAATAAATAATATTTATGATTCTGGAAGAAGAGATCTCAGAGACCTTTGAAAAATATAGGGCTACATTTTAAATTATTGTCCAAGGTCATCCAGATTTACTAGAAATAGAGTATTCCTTACCCAGTAGTCTTTAACCAGAAACCTTCATAACTTCTTCCTTGATGGCAAATAGAACTTCACACAATAAAGACAAATAAGAGACACTTTCTCAGCCTCCCTTGAAGTAAGACATATTCACATTAACATGTCAAAAGGCTTTTGGAAATTTTATTGTAGAGAAAACATTCTAATGAAGTTAACCCAAATTTTCTTGCAATTAATAAATCAAAAAACACCATTGTCATATAATGCCAATAAGTAGTCCAGAAAACTGAGATTCTGCATTTCACCTTTTGAAAAAGATTGTTGTCAATCCATGACATGATAAGGAATAAAATCACCCTAAGGTGCAAAAACCAAATACACATCTAGTTAAAAATCAGAGTAAGTAAAACCTGTAAAGTTGTCACTGTGATAAATTTTACAAATCATGAGTCTCAGAACACTTCTGTAAGAATAAAATTCTCTTGTCTACAGAAATGTCAGGGCATCAAATTGCTCTTTAGACCAAATTTGTATCTGTTGTGGGAGGTGGAAGAGAGAAGTCTCTACAAGAATAAATGGGGTTCTACAGTCAGAGAGGTTTGAACTCAAATCCTGGCTATAATGTGAACTAGGTGGCCTCAAAAAAGGTATAGGACTGTTCTGAGCTTCAGTTTAGTGTTCTTTCTTTTTTATTTTATGTTTATTTTCTTTCTTAAATAAAGCTTTAAGTAGTTCCAATTCATTGAATTACTGAGAAGGTTAAATGAGGGTAAAACAATCCTTGATACATAGCAAGTATCCATTAAGATATGGCTGCAATCACACCCTATCATTATCAGTGATTGTAACAGAAGCATGAAGATCATAGCAAAGAGTCTGAATACAGTAAAACATGAAATCCAGAGCCTTGTTATATCCTGCCAAAGGTAATGCCATGAGAAAAACAAGGGTGTATTTTATAGAGCTGAAAAACAAATAGTTTATTTAACGAAAGTAAAGAAGACAAGGAGATGAGTAAGGATTTGCCTGGGAAATGGAGACAGGATAGGCAGAAATAAGAGCTTGGATTACATTTTTAATAGCCTAAAAAATGGAAAGAAATGATTGAGATTGATGTACTGCAGACCTGTTTTCTTCTTTGACAGAGAATTCCTTAAGATTCTAGGTTGCAAAGATTGGCAGTCAAAATCATTCAGATGTACAGATTTTATTCTTTTATAAGAATCCATCCCACTAATATGCTTATAAAACCAGATATGCATTGTAGGGACTGTTGTGAAATTGTCAGGCTCTCATGGTCTCTAGTAGCTCCATTTGCATGCTAATGAAACCAGAGGCCAGATGCCACTAATTACAACCCAGTCACTCTGTCCAACACCCCACAACCAACTGCCAGTGAATGGGCCTTGTCATTCCATTATGCAAATGATACTTAGGAAGAACAGGAATAAATTCTAAATAGTGGCAACCAGAGCCACATATTGGCAGGAGGTAAATTATTAAATATATTCAAGAAATGGAAATTAAAAATTATTATTCAACAGTAGATTAATCATGGCTGAATAAATATGGAACAGAACAACTTTTTTTTTCTAATGTTCTGAGCAATTGAATGAGACTTCCAGTAACTTATTAAGGTATAGTAAATTGTATTTCCAGAAATCATCAATCAGGTTGCTAAAGGGTTAAGCATCCTTAACCCACTCAAGTGCATTTTTCTGAATTAGATAAACAATAACAAAAAAATCCTGGAGTGTTTTCCTTGAGATATAAAGTTACATTAAATAAAAATAAAAATTAAGGGAAAACATTTGTTTCTGAGCCAATGGCCCACTTACAAAGACTGATTCTGGAAATGCCAGAAATGAAGCTTGATGTTTATTTCCTTGTAAGCACTACTTTATTTTCCTTGTAAGCACATTGCAGACAATTATCTGTTACCTACATAACCTGCTCTGACCATCCTAAAAGGAAAGATACTGTAAAATAACCAATAAGAATCAAGGTGTATGAACTTATTTTTTCTGTTTTGTAAACTTTATAACCTTCAGGAGATGAGCTTCTTGCCATTTTCTATTTTGGAGTCTCTCTGTTCTGGAATAGTGTGTTCTCAATAAAATATTCACGTCAACTAAAAGACTCTGACTTTTCTTTTGACAGTTGTCTCTAAACCACAAGTCTATAGCAAAATACCTAGGTAATAAGGAGGAAAAAAGACATCAAAATATTTGTTCTTAGTAGTTTTTTATATGAAACTTTTTCAAGACTATCCTACTTATGACTTGAGATTTTTTAAAGTAAACATCAGTAGAAAGGTAATTTGTATAAATGAAACAAGATGGGCCTGGAGACCAAACATCTGTGTTTAGATTACAGATAAATCAATTGTTACTTGGGAAAGTCACTTCAATTTTCCAAGCTTTACTTCTCCCCTCTATTAAACAAAAATACCAATATCTACTCATAGTCTAATTGTGTTAACTAAATGGGATAATGAATTGACCTCCTAGCCCTGTGCCTGCAACATAATAGCTGTTCATGAAAAAGTAGCTACTATTTTCTATACATATTTTCAACCTTTTAGACCTTCCTTCTGGACAAGCTGTGTGTCACTTAACATACTTGAGTCTCTGTTTTCTGTGTGCCAAATAAAAGCTTTGAACTCAGTGCTGTTGAAGAGCCCCTCTTGCTCTTGATAGTTAGAATTACATGGAGTAAGTAAAGAGAAAATCAAGGAGTCCTTGAAATCAACACCATTCAAAACATGCGTTTTCTGAAAGGTGACTTGCCTGGAAGTGCGTTGAACACAGCAGTCAGTTGTTAGGTTTTGGAAATCATCTTCCCTAAAGATTGCCTTAGGAAGATTACCTGAGCAGAGATCAGTTCTCCCTAAGGCAATGCCAGTATCATGGCATCATTTTGCATGAAAATCATAGTGAGAGTTTAAAATATTTTCCACATCTCTATTAGCAGCCTGTTTCTCTCATGGAACATTTCACAAACTCTCAATTGATTGTACTCCTCATTTTGTGGCCATATACTTCCGTTTTTTCTAGCAGTTTCTGATGGTTTGCATTCTAACCCAAAATTAAGGCAACTTGTTACATCTTTAACCAGCTGTGGTGAATATATTCTATGTTGTGACATTTAACTTTTATAATTTACAAGTTAAGGTTTTAGTAGAACAGGTATTGTGATCGTATTCTCAGAGAACTTCCTTGTGTCCTCAACCTACCTTACTACTAATAGTGCTAAGAGAATTCTTACTCAGAGAGGTTCCTTTAAAACAATTATAACCAATAAAAGAAATCTGAGTGAAATTCCCCATCCCTAGGAAGACTGGTGGTTGGCATTTAAGGTTTGTGTTGGCTTAGGTAATTCACTATGCCAGCCATCCCATTCAATCTTCACAAGAACATCAACACATAGTAGGCGCTCAACAAGTACAGACTGAACAGACAACTCTGTGAAGTATGCTGATAAGGTCCAAGTGTGGTGGCTCAAGCCTGTAATCCCAGCACTTTGGTAGGCTGAGGTGGGCAGATCACCTGAAGTCAGGAGTTAGAAACCAGCCTGGCCAACATGGCGAAACCCTATGTCTATTAAACATACAAAAATTAGCTGGGCATGGTGGCACACACCTGTAATCTCAGCTATTCAGAAGGCTGAAGCAGGAGAATCACTTGAACCCAGGAGGCAGAGTTTGTGGTGAGCCTAGACGGCACCACTGTACTCCAGCCTGGGCAACAGAGTGAGACTCTATCTTAAAAAAAAAAAAAAAAAAAAAAAAAAAATTCAGATGACCTATTTTCAGATACTAGAAACAGGACTAGTAAAGTTAAATAATTCCCCAAGACCATATTTTCCTTAAGTAGGAAAATTGGGATCCAAACCCAGATCTCCTTGATCTCAATTTCTGTCTTTAACAAGGGTATTACACCGGCTCTGCTATTTCTGGGCTTTCTCTATCTCTTATTTTTCTTCAGTTTCAAACAGTCTTTGGCTTGCCACCAGCAGGCAACTAAGTTTAAGTGTTTTTCAAAGCTTCTCTACTCTGGCGAGAACTTGCTTAAAGAATGAATGAATCACCCAACACAAGGAAAGTTAAAACAACAACAAAAATATATTGCATTATAGTAGCTAGGATGGACAGTAAATAGTGATTCACATGAAGTATTTATTTGATTCTAAAGGAGGCATTTTAAATGAAGACTTACATTGGAAGTTAGTATTTTCAGCATCAAAGAGAAGCTAAATAAAAAGGCTACAGTTCACCATACCTGGACAGAGTGATGTATAGGGATGGGGAAGAAGATTAGCCAAAGATTGCAGCAGCCTAAGAATGAAGGCAGACAGAAAATTCAGAACCACAAAGAATGAGCCATTCTCTTAAAAATAAGTGATTAGCAGTATTATTCAGAACACATTAGAATAAGACTGAATATCCTTAACTGACAAAAAAATAGACCCTCAAGGTAAATTGTGAAAATATGTTAAAATAATATAGACCTTGAAATTAATGGATTTTGGTGTGAATACTAGCTTTACTTTTAGGAGTAGTGTAGATTTGATCAAATTATTTTATATCTCTAAGTTCATTTCTTTGCATTGAAATACATATGATAATATCTAATTCAGGATTATTGTGAAGATTAAATGAGATATTGCATGTATAACTTTTTGCCACGTGCCTAAAACATGAATAATATACACTAAATATTGACTTATTCATATCCTAGTAAAAGCCTGAGTAAAAAATTTATGCCAATAACAGTTTTGTACCAAAATTATACTATTTTAACACAAGAGACAATGAGCAGAAAGAAGGAAAAGAGAAAAACTGAAATAACCTTGTTAGAGACTTTTTATTTTTGTTGATCATCTTAAGCGGAGGTGCGTCCACTTACTTAAAGTGTGTGGCGTAACGGCAGTAGATTTTTGAATGTAGATAGAAATATACATGTAAATATCCACTTACTAGGCATAACGGTAATAGATTTTTGGATGTAGGTAGAAATATACCAGTAAATATCTGCTTACTAGGCATAACTGCAGTAGATTTTTGGTTGTAGGTAGAAATATACTAGCCATGAAGTAAAATCTGAGTGTCCTCAGTGAAGTTTTCACAGAGGAGCCCTCAACAGGCATAAGTACAAACCTGGAAACAAGGTATAAGTACTGACAGAGGATGTTTTCTGTACTTAGGAAAACCTGGTGTGTACTTCAGTTCCACCTCTATAGTTCAGTAGCTGTGCAATCTACCACAAACTAGTTAATCTTTGAGACTCTGTAGATCTATTTCACGATCTATACAATAAGTGTAATATAGTGCCTACATCATAGGATGCCCATGAATTTTTATTAGGATAATGTTTATGAAGCCCTTAGCACAAACATTGGTATGTAGTAAGGGTTGGACAGGTATTAACTAATTTGATAATAAGTTAGATGAAGTTGGACAAAATTGTAGCAATCTATGGTCTTGATTCTTTCAATTCCAGTATTACAAATAGCAAAGGGGTTCTCACTGAGAATTTACAAATGCTTTTTAGGATCGGTTTATATATATATATATATATATATATTTTATTGCTTTATATGTATTAATTTATTTAATCACTCCTAGTCACAACCAAGTGAAGTAGATAATATATTATCCTCATTATTCAGATGTGCAGATGTGTTGATTATATAAAATTACACATGATCCCATATTATTCAGCTATTCAGTCTTACAAAACAGTAATCCATTAAAAAAAAGACTTTTCTTGTTTTATACAATTTACAATCATAGCTAATCCCAAACAAGATGGGAATTAAGGGATGGTAGTCCCTATTTCAGATTAATTGAGTCAACTTTTGCCTTCTAGACCAAAGCATTTTTTCCTCCTGATTCTCTTTTAATTTCTTTTATATATATATATATATATATTTTTTTTTATTGCATTTTAGGTTTTGGAGTACATGTGAAGTGTACTAAGAACCAATCTCTCATGATACTTTCACAGCTTATCAATTCCACTATAAATTGGAATTTAGTCCTTTGTGATCATGGAGTAACCTTGGAAGACAGCTGATTTCAGCAGAAAAAATAAACCCATGTTTAATGAATCAATCAGGGCTGTGTTTCTACGATTATACCTGAGAGGAAGGAGGGATGCTTTGGTTCCAGCAGCCTTATCAAGGGCATTGTTGTCCACCTAATGGAAATGTAATTGCTCCTCATTCCTCTTTTCTCATTAAGTCAATCTCACGGCTTCGAAGCAACATAGTAGTGATCTACAAATTTATAAGCAAAAGTGTCTCTTGCTGAGCTGAGAGGCCACTAAAGCCCAGACTCATTGCTCACTCCTGAGTACTGTGTGTAATCCTCACATTAAATAATGTGCAAAAACTCCCAGGAAGCTGTTGGTTAAGGCACAAAAACAAAGGAAAAAATTTTACCCCATACCTTCACCCTCTACAAATGACAGCTCATGGAGCAGCTATCCAACTAGAAATGTTAATAACTACTTTCATACATTACTTAATTTAATTCTCACTACTAACAATGTACTAATTATCATCTCCATTTTACAGAAGAGGGAATTAAATCTCAGAGAGGTTAATTACTTGCTCAAGGCCACACAGATGGTAAATGTCTATGCCTACAAGTCTATGTTGTCAGGTTTCACCTACTTAAATAAGATCGCCAGGAGCAGAGATGCCTATATTTCAGAACAAGGGTTGGCAAACATTTTCTACAAAGGACTCCATGGTAAATATTTTAGACTTTGCATGCCATTTGCTACCTGATTCAACTACTCAACTGTGCCTTTCTCTGCCTTTGTGGGGTGAAAGCAGCTGCAGACAATACAGAAATGAATGGCTTGGCTATGTTCTAACAAAACTTTATTCATAAAAACAGGCAGTGGGCTCATTTTTCCCATAGAATGTAGTCTGTCAATCCATTATGGAATATTAAGCTATTTTTCTAGGAAACTGGTGATTCAATGATAGAGGCAGGAGGCAGAGAAATTCTAGGCAGATAGGGGCGGGTCCCTGGCAAAGCCCCACCTTTGTGCTAAAAAGCCTGAAACCCACTGTCCGTAGTAAGAACTTCTATCCCTGTGTGCCTACTCGTTACCAGTTGGTTCTATCTGAATAATGCTTTTTACCAATCAAATGTTGCCTTTTCCAAAACTACCTGTGGCTCACTCTGCCCCCAGCCTGTGCCTATAAAGACCCCAGACTCAACCGGCAGAGGGGGAGAAGTGGCTGAACATAAGGAAGAAGCAGCCTCATGTCAGAGAGAGGCACTTGACTTCAGAGATGGTGGCTGGACAAGGCAAAGAGGTGGCATGACTTCAAGGGAGAATTAACTACCCTTGTCCTCCCCTTTCCAACTCCCCCTCTCCACTGAGAGCTGCTTTCATCACTCAATAAAATTCTTCACATTCATCATCCTTCAGTTTATCTGTATGACTTCACTCCTCTGAGGCACCAGACAAGAATTTGGGATGTGTCAACTGCAGGTACCTAAAAAGGCTGTCACACTGGCCCTTCGCCCTCTCTGGTAAAGGGCAACCGCTCCATGCAATGAGGGAAAGGGTCCATTGAGCTGATAACACACTGCTGTCTGTGGATGGTGAAGCCAAGAGAGCATTGTAACACACCCTCTGGGACCTTGGGTTCATAGGCACCCCCACCTGGAGGCTGCTATGGGACCTACATGGAATTCACTCCTGCTGGCACTAAAGTGGCCAGTTCCTGCACTCACTCACCTGCATGTTCCCTTCCATGAGGGGTGGAGAGCAGCAGACTCAAGTGAGCAGAGTTTGGTCCTGCCAGTACTGAAGCAGCTGGCTGGTCCCTGTACTTGTTCACTGGCAAGCTATCCCCCAAGAGGGGTTGAGTAGGGTGGGCTGAGCAAACAGTGCACCCCTGTCACAAGTCCTGTGAAAGTGCCAAGAAAATACTGTGTATCACTGGGATTCTAATTATGAATTGCCAGCAACCCGTTACTTGACTTTGGACAAGTTACTGTACTTTGGAGGCCTTTTATTATCATCTATAAAACAAGTTAAATCATTTCATGTTTCTCAAATGTGGACCATAAATCGATAACACTAATATGTAGGCTTCCCAACAGCAGAGATTTAGCTGTTTTATTTAAAAATCTCCTGGAACCTATGAGAGTGTCTGGCACATGAAAAGTACTCAGATATTGGCTGGATTAATAAACAAACCAAATGAAATAATATGTTTACTAGATTTCAGACCATCAGATCAAACACAAAGTAACTGCTCTGCCATGGACTGTGGTCACCATTACTAGCTTCTGGCATCCTCATCTGTTTAGACTGACCATTCATTGTATTGTCTTAACCTTACCATTTTTTTAGTAAGAAGATCACTATTAATAATGACAGCAGGACAGCAAGCATTACCGGGGTGTGGCCGAACCGTGCTGAACCACAAAGCCAGTTTTTATGTACTCCAGGTTAATTTCCATCATGCCCCCCACATGCCTTTGTAAAAACCACTGAAGCTCGCCAGCCTCTGCACACCCAAACACTACCTTCAGAAGGAGCACTGGGAAGATGAAAACTGAATATTTTAGCATTTACCTGTAAAAAGGTGAGTTACTTGAAAAGCAGATTTTACAATCAAAAGTAACTACAATGCTTTTAATTAACATGTTAAAAATATCTTCTTTTCCATAGCTAGTAACGCAGTGGGATGCTTGCTCAACAAAGCAAAATAGGTCGGTTATATAAAGTCGAGAAGATGCATTTACTCTTCTCATCTGAGTACTAATATGTAAATTTCTAACCCTCTACAGTTCCTTCTGGCTATAAGAGTCTGTGATCCTGGCAAGTGACAGACCCCTATGGCTAATGAATCACAACTTAAATGAGTACCAAGTTCCCAGCTGATATGTGAAAAGGAACTCAGTGAGAAGTACTTATGTCCTTTGTGTACTTAATATATTGCCCTTAATGAATACGTCTGGTATGTTTGTTTTTATTACAAAAGTAGCAGATCTATCTTACTTTCAATATTACAAGGCCAATGCTTGCAAAGATGAACAAAGGACGTTTAAAGATACAGGGTCTGAAAGCTTCCGAAAGCTGCACAGTGAGAGATATTAAAACAACTTGAGATAATTTTATTTCAAAGGCAAGATCATATTTGAAACATTTCTCAACACTGTTTAAAATGCAAAAGCAAAGAGAAACAAAACTCCTTGGAGAAGTTTTTGCTCAATACCCAAGCTACAGACCCTTAGTGAATGTTCCCAATAGCAACCAATGAGCCCCTAACAAGAACTGTAAGGACTGGGGCAGTGGGAGAAACACAGACCATTCGCTCTGATTCAGAGATTTTTATGAGTGTCATTAAGTGAAGATGGGCAAGTAACTATGTGGCTAAGGGCAAAGCCCCACAGCTCTGCGATGAAGAAGTCTCAGCAAGAACCCATCAAAGAGAACCCTTCAAAACAAATGAAACAAATATGGGTCTACTGGGGAGAAGGGTCTTGTTTTTCATTTAAAATAATCTTTTAAAGAGTGGACAGTAATCCGAACATGTCCAGGGTACTGTATCTTCTAGGAGAATACTGATTTTGATTAAAATAATTAAAGGAAAAAAATTTAGGTAATTTTACCTTCAAATAGCTTAGACATCTTGGAGCAAAGTTTGCACATTCTACAAATATTGACACAGTAACACCATTTTAAGTCTTTACCCATCATTTGTTGGGTTATGTCAAATGCAACTTAGGATAAAAAGTTGTTCAGATAAATGATTGGCACATTTGGAATTTATAGATTAAAAATTTGTTACAAGGAAATGAAAGTTTTTCTTACCTAACCTCTCAATAATTTTCCAAAGAATACGTGTGATTTGCCCTTCACTCTGCCCTTCACTCTAGTGTTTCTCTTTTGCATTATAGATGCATTTCTTTTAATTTTCTTCACATAACTCTTCTCATATACTCTTGAGATTGCATATTGCTTCAACAATCTTTGTCCAGCCATTAACTTCTTTCTTAAAATAATCTTCCTGCCCCTCTTCCCTTCAATAGTAATCAATCTCTACCACCACCTCTATTAATTCTGTCACTGATTTTCTGGTAACTCTTCACAAATCCTGACAGATATAACCTGAAGGCAGTTTTCGCTGTTGTCTG
Organism: Ateles fusciceps; assembly: GCA_036589455.1. Classification (NCBI taxonomy): domain Eukaryota; kingdom Metazoa; phylum Chordata; class Mammalia; order Primates; family Atelidae; genus Ateles; species Ateles fusciceps. Next base: position 3,202,380 of record JAZHEH010001685.1, on the reverse strand, counting down.
AATCTGACTGATGCCAAATTATGGTTTCCTTTAATGCTCAGAAATAAAAGCAATGATAAGACAGTACAAGGAGATATTAGTTTAATAAAAAGAAAAACTTTTTCATCCTTATCACTTACTGTACTTACTTTATACTCCATGTTGCAAGGAACCACTTCAACAAGAACACCAAGTCATTCGCTCATGAAGTTTATTAAGAACCTGGTCATGTTCAAACGTTGTGTTATGTGAATATAGAATGATGATGAAATATCCCTCCCACCTTGGATTTCACATTCAAGTACAAGAATATCTATTAATCATCTTCTCTCAGGAATATTACAGATGGTTGAGTCTGTAATAGACTTCTGCTTTGGGTGAAGGACTTAACACATTTTGTCTTTAATACAATAAATCAATATTACTGAGAAACAAAGTAATTATAAGAACCATTCTAATTCTAGGAATCAATGATTTTATATCAATCATATGGAAAGACGTAAAAGTTCATGGTTCATGTTATGTTACTTTCTTTTGCTTGAGAATGCTAAAATTTTTTGAGTTATTATTATTATTATTAAACTTTAAGCTCTGGGATACATGTGCAGAATGTGCATGTTTGTTATGTAGTTATACACCTGCCATGGTGGTTTGCTGCACCCATCAACCTGTCATCTACATTAGGTATTTCTCTTAATGCTATCTCTTCCCTACCCCCAATCCCTGACAGGCCCCAGTGTGTGATGGTCCCCTCCCCTGTGTCCATGTGTTCTCGTTGTTCAACTCCCACTTATGAGTGAGAACATGCGGTGCTTGGTTTTCTGTTCTTGTGTCAGTTTGCTGAGAATGAGGGTTTCCAGATTCATCCATGTCCCTGAAAGGACATGAACTCGTCCTTTTCATGGCTGCATAGTAATCCATGGTGTATATGTGCCACAGTTTCTTTATCCAGTCTATCATTGATGGGCGTCTGGGTTGGTTCCAAGTCTTTGCTATTGTGAACAGTGTTGCAGTAAACATATGTTGTGTATGTATCTTTATAGCAGAATAATTTGTAATCTTTTGGGTATATACCCAGTAATGGGATTGCTGGGTCAAATAGTATTTCTGGTTCTAAATCCTCAAGGAATTGCCACACTGTCTTCCACAATGGTTGAACTAATTTACACTACTACCAACAGTGCAAAGGCATACCTATTTCTCCACATCCTCTTCAGCATCTGAGAATGCTAAATTTTTAAAACTATATATATGAAATACCTGTGACAACTGAAGAGTAAGAGATTTTATCTGATGTTGTTTCAGAAAGCAGAAATAACTGCTTCAAAGGATAAAGGATAGAAGGTTTTAATAAAGCTTGCTTACTTTTTTGGAGGAGTGTGTGGGGAATGTCTCAGTGCCCAAAGTCAGTGGCCTTCCTGACTGAAGACTTTCCCAGAGTAGAGAGTGAGAGTAGAAACAGGAATAGTAGTTTAAAGTTGTCTTCATAACATTTGGTGAGTGATTGATTCCTTCAGAAGCAAACAAGCACATGGAAAAATATTGGGAATGTGGATTTTGTGTTGTTACTGTCATTTTTTAAATTAACTATGATTTTGCTTACAGATAGCAGTCAGAGTAGTAGTATATTTATAATAGTGAGCCTCTTAGGGTTGCTGGTTTGGTGTTTCAAAGTTTTTCAATTATCTATAATAAACTTTTAAAGATATCGTGTGTAAAAATCCATTTTAAATTATGTAGAATTAAGATATTATGTAATTTAGGCTAAACAAACTAAGTGTATTTGTCATGATTCTCTAAATTGATCTTATTTGCTATCAAATATTTTAATTCATGAATGTGGTATGATAAAATTTGTTAAAAATAATAGGTACACATATTTCCATTGTATTTACATTACAATCTGGCCTATTCAAAATTAACAGGGAGAGCCTAGATTGATTTTGATCAAAGAGGTCTAGAAAGAAATACCTTTTGTAAGAGAAGTGGAACACAGAGTCATTTCTTAGTTTCATTCTGCTACCCAAGATGAAGCTGGGTCACAGATTGCTTGTAGACATTTTTAAATAACTCTGCTGATCCCTCCCCTTCCACACACTTTTCTCTACTGTATGCACAGAGAATTCTTTACATATTTATAGCTCTAGAGTATAAAATAACTCTCCAAAAGTTAACTTCAATTACACATTAGTGGGCAGTAACTGTGCTCTGAGTGCCAATCAGAACTATGTGTCAAAAATGCCACCTTCTCTCTTATTAATGCTGACTTAGCAAAAACAGAAGGAATTTAGGGCAAGTCAGAATTCTTGTTTCATTGTCCTATTTTCAGTAAGAGAAGGAATTTAGGACAACTTAGAGTTTTGCTCCTGCCCTATTTTACTACATGTATGTTTATTCATATTCAGCAAAAGGAATCTGAATTTTAGCCTTTGGTGTCTTCATATCCAAAAAATTTTACCAATTAATTTAATTTATTTATTTTAAAATTAACATATCTGGCTAAAGATATTAGAAAAATTTTATCAATTGAACAAAATTTTTAAATGACTCACTGGCAAAGGAATAAACTCCGCTTTTCGTAAACTCTTGAAACGTTCCTTTGAAATATGCTTAGTTTTTAATGTTCATTTGATTGATTGTGATCGTAATACATATATGTTCGCCTTTTTATTCATTTTTATATCATAACCACCATTTTCATTATTATAAATTTTATAGTAATAATATGTTAGATAATTTCTAATCTATGGTAGGAATGTCCCTCATTTATTTGACCTTCTATGTGTTAAAAATTCATTCTTTTTAATGTCTTATGTATTACAGTGATGTGTCATTTCTTATTTTTGTCTTTCCTCCATTTGTATTAATTTAGCTGAAAATAAACTTCCAGAAATAAAATCAATTTGTCAAATTTTAGGAATATTTATAGGCTGTAATGTAGAGCATATTGGGATGCATATATTGGTTAGGAATTTAGAGAGCAATAAAAATAAAATAAAAATGATTCTGATTCTGTACACATGTATTCTAACCCTATCATTTTAACTTATTTGACTATAATACCATGCTTCTTCTCAAGACAGTATATCATCAAAATGGACTTCCAATCTTGTGACAATGTAGCTTCTTCTTCAATCAGTCCAAGGAAGGGTCTGAGAGTCTGTATTCCTAACAAGCTCCTGGAGTATGACTGAACTAAACACTTGCCCCAGAGTTCCTGCACCATAGTGCAAGTGATTCTTCCACAGGATGTGAAGATAGAATATATCAGTATTTTTCTCCGTGCAATCAAGATTTTACTTGTCCTTCCATCCTGTCCACCTTCTTAAATCTATCACTCATTTTTTATACCATCTTTTTTAAAGTTATACTCCCTGAAATTAACAGACATTTATGTAATTTTCCAATGTCTTTAACTGGATTTATTCAGTGAAGATGTGCATAATTTTAATAGTGTTTATATCCAGGCAAGGTAATAGATTTTGTTAAATTGGCATGAATTTACTTCGATTTAAAATTGGATATCACTTATTTTATTATTTTTCCAATAGTAAAGGTTTTAAGCTTAAAAATGACCCACAATGCCTACAGAAGGGTGGATGGTGGAAGGAGGGAGAGGATCAGGAAAAGTAACTAATGGATGCTAAGCTAAATACCTGGGTGATGACATAATTTGCAAAACAAACTCCCATGGCACAAGTTTACTTATGTAACAAACCTATATCTGTGCCCCTGAACTTAAAATAAAAGTTTTTTAAAAAGACCCACAGTTAATACCAACTCCTATACTGACTTTCAAATTATGCAAATCATACTTTATTGGCCAAGAACATTAGACTGAGTCCTTCTCACTCTGCTGTCTCTCTGTTCTCTGCCTCCTTTTACCTTGTTCTATTTGCAAGGACCATTGTTATTCTATGCAGATAATCCAACATAACCTATTTAATATTTAAGTTTAGCTGATTAGCAAGCTTAACTCTATCTAATAACTTAATTTTTCTTTGTCACATAGCCTGATTTTGAAAGTTCCAGGAAGTAGCCCCTGGGCATCTTTGGGGGTTTATTCTGCTATTCACAGAAATAAACTAGTATTCTTTTATATGTTGCTGGACATAAATTTCTAATACATTCAAGGATATGTGAGTCTAGGATTGTAAGGGATCTTACTCTATAATTTTATTCTCTTACAATATCTTCATCAAGTTTTAATTCTAGACTTATACTAACTTCATAAAACAAGTGTTGTTCTGGTGTATCTATTCTATTTATTTAAAATATTTTTGCAAGTTTCGCATTATTTCTTCCTGAAATGTTTGATGTGATTTACCAGTGAAACCATTCTGGCCAATAATTCTTTCAGATGCATGTTTTTAATAACAGATTCAAAATTGTATGGAGATATATTCAAATATTATCTTTCTTTTGGGGGTTACTTTTGGTAAGTTTTTCTTTGTTAAGGAATTTGTTCATTTTAATCAAAGCTATAAAATTTCTGTATAATTTTTTATAATATTTTCCTCGAGACAAAGCAGTCCCCCCCATCTAACACATGTATCTGTGAATCAATCTGCACATATCAAAATCTGCTCCTTTCTTTTGGACATTCTCAAGCATTTCAAGATTAACAAAAATGACCAAGATAGAAATAAAACACCATATAACATAAACATATTTTAAGATGTAACAAATTATATAAGTATATATAGAGAATAAACTTTAGAAAGTTCTTCGGCTTATGATAACTTGGCATTGACCTTTTTGAGATTTTGATTTAAATGTTGTAAGAAAAATAAAAGTAAAAACAACTGTGAATTTAGGTGAGATTAATAATTAGTATTTTTCTTTAAACAATATTTAGATAACTAAGAAATTAAAATAGACTAATTAATTTTGACCCAAATGTCATATATTATGTGTTTTCTCTGCTTTTTCTTAGTATTATACATAAAAATAATAATTGCTACATTAAATATTATTTCTTTCAGTGACTTCTATTATCTGGGAGCACTAAAAGTCTAACAAAATAACTCTGTTACAATAAAGTGTTTTCCTTCTTCAAATAAACAGCACATGGATTTGTTAGAAAACAGAATATTTACTCCAAGAAATACTATGTATTTCTGTAAGGGCTGAAAAACTTAAGATTTGCACAGTGAATATTTGGGCTTTTTTTCCTGTAGTCTACTTTTTGTTGTTTTGAAAATGGTAATTACTTGCCTGTTATCAATCTTGATTTTCAGCATTTGTTATTTTAATAAAACTATATTGAATTGTAGCCTACATTCAGAAAATCCTGTACTTCTTAAGTGGACAGATGAGCAGCCATGTCACAAAAAGAAGACATCTGTGAAGACAGAACCTTATTCAAGAATCAAAACATACCCAGTTCTCCCAAAGCTCCATATTATACTCCCTCCTGTCATTGTCTCTTATGACCAAAGGTAACCTGAATTCTAAAATCTTAGATTATAATTAAACATTCCGTAAGTGAAAGGATATTGTACACACTCTTTGTGTCTGCTTTCTTTTGTACAATGTTTTATTTAATAGATAAATTCACGTGGTGTATAGACATAATAGTGGTTCATTTGTTATTATTGTGTAGTATTTTATTATATATAATGTTTTATTTCTATATTTGACTATTGATAGAATTTTTCTCACCATATCAGTAAGTAAGTAGAATCTGTGAGGTATATGAAACAAAAGACACAGAAATTAGAAGATGAGATATAAATCTAATGCCCACAAACCTCATCTCTACTACAAATGCAAAAATTAGCTGGGCATGGTGGCATGTGCCTGTAATCCCAGCTACTCAGGAGACTGAGGCATGAGAATCGCTTGAACCAGGGAGTCGGAGTTGCAGTGAGCTGAGCTCATGCCACTGCACTCCAGTCTGGTGACAGACTCCATCTAAACAAACAAACAAAAAAATCTCATGCCCACGATTTTCACATGACCATGGATAAGTCACTAAATCTCTTCCTAGCAATTAATCAATCATCTAGCTCACAAATTGATAAAGAAAATTTAACAAGATAAATCACATATGGAAAACACTTCAAATTCTTACTAATATGCATACAAATTGAGCATCCCTGACCCAAAAACTTGAAATTCAAAATGTCCCAAAATCCAAAACTTTTGAGCATGGACATGACACTCCAAAAAATGCTCATTGGAGATTTTTGGATTTAATATTTTTGGATTAGGAATGTTGAGTAAAAATGTTCCATAATCTGAACAAATATGAAATTAAAATACTTCTGATCTCAAGCATTTCAGATCAGAGATATTCAACCTGTGCTTAGGTTGAAAATTATCAAAATTTTATCATTTTTGATAAAATTAGTTTATGACTAGAGAGTTGAACCTTTTCTGTCTCATATTTTGCCCTGCCTCTAAAATAAGTAAGTAGAAACAAATGGTTAAGTGATTTCCAAAAAGTGAAGCAATTATCTTCTGTCTGTCATTTGGTAACATCGTAGTAATTTATCAAAACCATATGAGTAAACCTTCAATATTCTTGTTATAAAAGAAATTTCTAAAATTTTTATACCTAATGTGAATTCTCTATTCATTTAGTAACCTTTACTGAGTTTCTACTATATAAGTCTTCTGCCAAACATTTATTAGGCCCCCAAAATGCATACAATTTTAACAAAAAACAACATGAATTCATACCTGAAATATCTCATTAAATACCTTAAGCAAAACAGGATAGTAGTGTTGATGGCAGAGGTTGTGTTGGTAATAATGAAATTAACCTGTTTCTGTCTCTGTGTGTCTCTCTTCTTTTATTCCATTCATTGTAAAAATTTGGGGAATATTAGTTTTTGCAAAAAGGTTGCAGTAGGCATCTATCTCATGTTAAGAAACAGGCCTTGATGCTTAGGATACATTTTTTTAAATGATTGAATCAGAAGCAAAATCCAAATCTGTCTTATTATTTTTTGTATAACTTTCCTTAAGAGATGCCAATATTGAACATGAGCCTTGATAAATAATCTAGCTGTGGATTTATCCTTCCCTTTTGTACTGGAGTAAGGTAGAAATTGGATAGAGGCAAAGCATTAGAGGTAATCAAAGGGGTCAGTGTGTCATTGTGCAAAGGAAAAGAGATGTAATTGATAGTTAGATTGGGTTAGGTCACTCTTCTCATTTAATCTAAGACATTTTGTGTTTTATGGCTGTAGATTTTCATTAGTGTTATCATCATCATGATAATCACTTTACCTCCTTCGCTTCAGTATATTAATAAAATGAAAATGACACATCTTGTTTACATACTTCAATGTGTGTGTGTGTGTGTGTGTGAATAAAACAAGGAAGATAGGTTTTATATTTAATGCATTCTATTGTGGTTTGCATAGGATTATAAATAAGCTATTTATTAGTGACAGGAAAAGTAATTTTGGCTCCATCTAGAAGTCAGAAATAAAGTGTGAATTGGGCATCCTGAGGAGACAACATCCATGTCACTGTGAAATATCTCTTCTCCCCTTGACCTAAAGAGAATAAAGAAAGAAGATTAAATTAGGGAAAATGAAAAACAAAACAAACTCACCAAGAGAATAAGGGGAAAACAATTTTGTATGGGAGTATGCTGTAAGTAACCTTCTGTTATTAACTCTGTGAGTTAAGATTGTTTTAGGTAATTTAAATGAGGTAATAGAAGATAAAATGTTCATTGTATTCTATATAAGAATAGCTATAGTATATACTCTGCATTATAAATTCAGAGCTGAATTAAATTCACAGCCTACTATGGATGCTCCTTGATTTAAACTGGGGTCACATTCCAATAAGCTCATCATAAATTGAAAATATTGTAAGTCAAAAACGCATGTAATATGCCTAACCTACTAAACATAATAACTTAGCCTAGCCTACCTTAAATGTGCTCAGAACACTTACATTAGCTGACAGTTGAGCAAAATTATCTAACACAAAGCCTATTTTACAATTTAGTGTTGAATTATCTAATGCAATGAAAGTGAAAAGCAGAAGGATTGTACGGGTACTCAAAGTATGGTTTCTCCTGAAAGTGTGTTGTTTTCACACCAACATCAAGTTGAATCTTAAGTGCCATCATCTTAATCTCAGAGTGTCCATACTTGCCAGGTTTTGATTTTTTTTTAAGTTATCTTTTTGGGGATCTATCTTACTAATTTAAAGTACAGTACTAATTAATATTAATAGAATTTTTTCACACCTGGTTATTTCAAAGATTCACTGAGAAAATATGTGAAGTACTTTTCATAGTGACTGGAATATGGCACATGATGAAAATATGACAGCCACTACCGGGAGAAATGATGCTGTGTATAGAGTTAGTGCTTTTCAAGCTCATTAAACCAGTTGTCTCTGCTTTGTTCTTCTTCATTTGAAGGAATTTCAGATAGAAGGGCAATGTAGTTGAAAAACTTTGTACTTTTTTTCTTTTAATGGGCAACTACCTTGGGCTAGAAAATAAGTTTTGTCTTCCACATTTTTCATTCTCAATAAAAGCTCTTTAAAAATAAATTGCAAAGTACTTCATCAAAAACAACAGAGAGTAAGTAGCTGCTATGTAAAAAAGGTGGGTTAAACTTAGTATTACTTCATTTCCAATTGTGGCTTCATTCCTACAAAACATAGTTAATGTGGAAAGTAAGACATTTCTGAGAATCTCTGAGCTGTGATTTTCTCAGATACAATAGGGAAATAGTAAATATATAGTGTAGTATCATCTGGTTACAAGAAACAACAATTCCATTCAAACATTTTCGTTAAAAAAGAAAAAAAGATAACCGGTCATGCTTTCCACCATTTTGGCTTTTCTCTTAAGGCAAGCTCTCAAAGAGAATGGCTAAGTGGTCCCAGCAGCTCCTCTCTCACATCATCAGGTTAGGTCAAAACATTTTCCTTCTCCTCACTTTCAACAACATTTCTAGAAGTTTATCTCATTGGCCTTCTTGGAACATTTGTTCATCCATGAACAATGTACTCTGATTGACTAGTCCTGATTTACAGCGCACACTCCATCCCTAGAGTGTACATGCAGGTAGCCTGATGCCAGTTTGATATCAGGGATGCATAAATGTACTTACCAGAATAAAGGGAACTGAATAATGAGTAGATAAAATGAAAGGAATCTACTGTAAGAGCATTTACTATACAGGAATTTTATCAAGGTTAAATGAGAAAATAAAAGCAAGATTACAACTAATGACTAAGATATAGAAGACATTAAAAATGTATAAAAATATTTTAAACGAATAATCTACTAATTAATTTCCATCTGCAAGCAAAATTTGGGACAGCACAGACCATTCACCTCTTGTGATTAATGAATAGAAATGAGCTGAATCAGGCTTTTAGCTCTTTCTGTTCACAAGGAAACCTCAGCAGTGCACGGTTTATATAGTATTTCCTATCAGTCTCCAGTTCTGAGTCTGGGGTGTTCTGTCACCTGTGATGCTTATTCTATAAGCACTTTCATTTTCTGTCCAGGTGCAAACAGGTGGGGTGCAACAGGAACTGAGTCCAGCCCAAATGCAATATAATTATGTAGGTGACATTGCTGGATACTAATTGTGCGGGTAGAGAAAGTGGTTAAAAGCTGGAGTGCAATATTCAAACAATCTGAGGTCTGATACAGCAGGACATACTGCTACCAATATGTTGCTTACCCCTAGCACTTACAGAAGAATTATACCTGTGAAAATATCAGGTCAGCTCCAGACCTGCACCTGCCTCATCCCTGGAGTTGAATCCGGGCACATACTGACCTGCACTGATTGTGTTTAGCTCATGAGACCTGACAAGATCACCGCTTGAAGCTTGAGATGAGGGGCTTATTTGCAGGAAAATAAATCTAACACACACATACATTATTGTAAACAAACACACACACACTATTGTATGTATTTATCAGTGCCTACAGGTTTTGCTATATGGACAAATAATGCAGGTTTTTTTTTTTTCAGAGGTAAAACGTTTACTTTGTTTTCTTTTCTTTCCTTTTTTTTTGTTTTTTTTTTTTTTTTTTTTTTTGAGAAGGAGTCACACACTGTTGCTCAGGCTGGAGTGCAGCGGCGTGATCTCGGCTCACTACAACCTCCGCCTCCCAGGTTCAAGTCATTCTGCTGCCTTAGCCACTCATGTAGCTGGGACTAGAGGCATGTGCCACCACATGGCTAATTTTTGGATTTTTAGTAGAGATGGGGTTTCACCAAGTTGGCCAGGCTGGTCTCAAACTGTTGACCTCATGTGATCTGCCCGCCTCAGCTTCCTGAAGTGTTGGGATTACAGGTGTGAGCCTCCATGCTTGGCCAATAAAATGTTTCGAAGCCAGATTTCATAGACAGAACTGCCCAGGCATCACACAGAATGATTTTAGTGATCTCTTACTTACCAATAATTATTAAGCACCTACACTGTGTCTAGAATCATGTTTTTTTCTAAATAAAATAATTATGTCATTTTGTGAGAAGATAATTTAAATGTGCAAGATTTAGAAGGATCTGAGATTGAATTCTGGCCCTAACATATACCTCTCTCAGATATATTAATATATTAAGAAAATACTTTTAAGGTATAAATTTTTTTTTTTACTTATTTGAAACAATAGATAAAATAATGCTGTCTATCTATGGGAGTTTTATATAACTGAAGTGAGATAATTTGTTTTATAAAGTGCTAAGATAAATCTCCTCAGGAAACGTTAGCTATATTCATAAACTGGTCCCTGTCCCACCTGCCCCCTCCATTGTCATTCACACTATCTTGCCCTTAGTTCTAACTGCACATTTTTCCTATTCTCCATTTTAAGTTTATCATACCATATTATGTTCTACAAACCATTTATTCTACTCTATTCTCTGTAGCACACCTTTCCTCTATGTTCACACTTTGCTCTTTTACATATTGTTTCTATGGTCCAGTTCTCATATTACTCTTTGGTATATCCCCTACATTTTCTTGTCTAAGCTCCCATCTTAAATTGGCAAAACCTCAAAACCACTTATGTTAATTCCATGCTTTCTTCATGTCTGCATCTACACAGCAAAATTTGGACAGGGAAGACACTCTTAGTTTCTCTTTAATTTAACCTCATGTACAGCCTTGGCAATCCTACGGTTTTCCCTTAGTCTACTTATAAGTTTTTTAAAATCTTTTTATGACTCACACTTCTAAAATATGCTGTTCTATCCTTACTTTTAATTAATGACTTGAGAATAAAGAAGCATTTGGAAAAGAATTCTCACAGGCTCTTACCGCCACATCTACCATACTACCTCAATCTGTATACATATAATCTCATCTATTGCCTTAAATGTACTGGTCATTATCTTAAATAAGGAGAAACCTTTCATTTTTGAAAAAGATCCCTTAACCTCTCACACTGACAAATATTCAAAGGAGTTGAAGCAAATTCCCTTTATTTTTCCTCCTTGTCTTAATTTGGGTTTACCCAAAAGCAGATTTAAAGTCAAATATTTGGAGGCAAGTATGCTGCTTTAATAGAGATTCCAGAAACCACACTGAAGAAATTAGTAAACGAGACAGGAAAGAGAGGAGACAGTAACAATTTAGATTCAGTCTCACTGGGTTCCTGAGAGACATTGCAGAACATGCCAAAACACCATTCTTTGAGGGAAGAGGAAGCTGGGTGACTTGTCCACCAATTCCATCTCATACTAGTTGAAAGTTACTCCTGTGAATATTAACTTTCTGTGATTCTGGCCTACCACGATCCAAGACTAGCCCTCTGGCATGCAGACAGAGATACTGAAGGTAAGGAGACATGTGGACAATAGAAAGTAGAGAACTGTGCACCACAACAGAGCTGACCTCCAGGGTGAGCCACAGGATTGTGGTTAGAATGGCAACAATGCCTCCTATATTCTGCAAATTTTCTTTCATTTATTTTAGGTAATCATGTCAACAAATAACTGTGCTGTTATTTGTACCATCTTGTAAGCACTTCCTCTGCATATCACATTCTTGTATCACTTCATTTTTCTTTTGTCCTTTGTAGCACAACTCCTCAAAAAGTTTCATATATCCAAGTGTGCCTAGCTGACATTTACAGAACATTTCATTCAACTGCTGCAGAATACTTGTCTTTTTCATCAGCACATGGGACATTCCTCAGACTAGATCATATGTTAGGCCACTAAACAAGCCTTGATAGATTCAAAAAAGTTGAAATCGTACCAAGTATCTTTTTAGATTGTAATGAAATAAAACTAGAAATCAATAACAAGAGGATCACTGGAAACTACACATGGAAAATAAGTGACCTACTTGTGAATGACAAATGAGTAATAAATTGATAAGAATGTTTTAAAAATTCTTAAAATAATAAAAAAGTAAACATAACAGCAAAAGCAGTACTAAGAGGGATGTTTATAGCAATAAATACTTATTTCAAAAAAGTAGAAAGATCTTTGTTGATACTTTCCATTTATTTTTTTGGCCACGTGCAGTGACTCATGCCTGTAATCCCTGCAGTTTGGGAGGCCGAGTTGTGTGGATCACTTGAGACCAGGAGTTCAAGATCAGCCTGGCCAACATGGTGAAACCTCATCTCTACAAAAAATGTAACGTCAACCAAAAATTAGCCAGGTGTTGTGGCACGCACCTGTAACTTCAGCTACTTGTGAGGCTGAGGCAGGAGAATTGCTTGAACCCAGGAGGTGAAGGTTAGAGTGAGAGGATATCACGCCACTGCACTCCAGCCTGGGTGACAGAGCACAACTCTGTCTCAAAAAACAAAAAAAAAAAGATTTTAAATAAATGACTTAACAATACACCCAAGAAATGAAAAAAAGCAAAAGAAACCAAACACCTAATGGGTAGCAGAAAATAAAGCTTAGAAAAGAGATAACATTGATTCTAAAAAAAATACAGAAAATCAATAAAATGGAAAGTTGCTTTTTATTTTTTGTTTGTTTTATCCCACGCCCTGCTTCCAATGTTCCCTGCAAGTCCCCAAAGGTCATTGTATCATTCTTACGCCTTTGCAACCTCACAGCTCAGCTCCCACATATCAGTGAAAACATACAATGTTTGGATTTCCATTCCTGAACTACTTCACTTAGAAGAATATTCTCTAATCATCCAGGTCACTGCAAATAATGTTAATTCATTCATTTTTATGGCTAAGTAGTGTTCTATCATACATATATATGTATATATATATGTGATATATATGTATGATAGAATATATATGATATATATGTGATATATATTACATCTCTATCTCTATCTCTATCTATCTATCTAGCTATCTAGCTATATATCACAGTTTCTTTATCCACTTGTTGATTGGTGGACATTTGGGTTGGTTCCATAATTTTGCAGTTGTGAATTGTGCTGCTATAAACATGCATACGGAAGTATGTTTTTTGAATAATAACATCTTTTCCTCTGGGTAGATACCCAGTAGTGGGTTTGCTAAATCAAATGGTATTTCTACTTTTAGTTCTTTAGGAATCTGCACACTGTTTTCCACAGTGGGTGTACTAGTTTACATTCCCACCAGCAGTGTAGAAGTGTTCCCAGATCACTGCAACCATGCCAATATCTACTGTTTTTTGATTTTTTAATTATGGCCATTCTTGCCAGAGCAAGGTGGTATCACACTGTGGGAAATGTTGTTTTTTAAAAAGAAAACAAAATCAACAATTTTGCTAGAAAAGAAAAAAGAAAACAAGAAAGAAGACACAAATAAAATTAGAAACAAAAAAGGAGACAGAGCAACTGATACCACAGAAATACAATACATTATCAAAGACTATTATGAACAACTGTACACATATAAATTGGAAAACATAAAAAGAATGGATGAATTCTAAAAATAAATGGAAAACCTGAACAAACGAATAAAGGTAACAAGATTGATGCCATACTGAAAAGGTTCCTGTCAGAGAAAAAATCAATAACAGATGGCTACACTTCTGAATTTTATTAATCTTTTAAAAAGAGCTAATACTAATTATACTCAAATTTTTAAAACAAATTAAAAAGGGGCGAACATTTTCAAACTCATTCTATGAAGCCAGGATTACCCTGGTACAAAAACCAGACAAGAACATAACAAAACAAACAAAATAATAACTACATATTAATATCACTAATTAACGCAGATGCAAAAATCTTCAACAAAACATTAGCAAAATAAATATAATAACACATTACAAAGATCATTCACTATGATCAAGTAAGAATCATCAGAAGGATGCAAGGATGGTTAAACCTACACAAATCAATAAACCTGACACATTACATTAACAGGACCAAGAAGATAAACCATATGATTGTTTCAGTACTGACTGAAAAAACATTCAATAAAATTTAACATCCATTTATGTTACAAACTCTCAATAACCTGGGTATAGAAGGAACATACTTCAAAACAATGAAGGTCACATATGGCAAACCACAGCTAACACTATATTGAATGGGAAAAAATTGAAAGCTTTTTTCTATAAAATCTAGAAGAAGATAAGAATGCCAACTCTTACCACTTTGATACCATATAATACTGAAAGTTCTAGCCACAGAAATTAGGTAATAGAAAGAAATAAAGGACATCAAAACTGGAAAAGATGAAGTCAAATTACCCTTGCTCATAGATGTCATGTTCTTTTTACCAGAAAAGCCTAAATACTCCACTTCCCCACACCCCCCAAAAACTAGTAGAACTGATTTTTTAAAAATTCAGTAAATCTGCAGGATACAAAATCAACATTTTAAAATCAGTACATTTATGTATACCTATGGTGAACAATCTGAAAAGTAAATCAAGAAAGCAGTCCCATTTATCATAGCTGCAATAAATAAAAAATATTAGGAATAAATTTAACCAAAGAAGTGAAATATCTGTACAAAGAAAACTATAGAACATTTTTAAAAATTCAACAGGATACACACAGAAAATGGAAATATATGCAATGTTCATGGATTGAAAGAATCAATATTGTTAAAATCCCAATACTACCCAAACAATTTACAGATTAAATGCAATCCCTATCAAAATGCCAATGACATTCTTCACATAAAAAAAAAAATTTAAGATGGTATGTGACACCACAAAAGACCTTAAATGACCAAAGCAATCTTACACAAAAAGAACAAAGCTGAAGGTGTCATGCTATCTCACTTCAAATTTTACTGAAAAACTCTATAGTAACCAAAACAAAATGATACCCCATGAGAACAGACATGTAGACCAATGGAATAGAATAAAAAGCCCACAAATAAATCTACGCATTTACAAACAACTTATTTTCAACAAAGACAGCAAGAACACACATTGAAGAAGGGACAATCTCTTCAATAAATGGTCCAGGGAAAATAATAGCCATATACAGAAGAATGAGTCTATACCCCATCCCTCACCAAATACAAAAGTCAAATCTATATAGATTAAAGACTTAAATCTAAGAACTAAACCTATGAAACTGCTAGAAAAAAACATTGGAGATATGCTCTAGGATATTGGTCTAAGCCAAGATTTTTTGTGTAAGACTACATCATCACAGTCAACCAAAGCAAAAGTAGACAAATAACATTCCATCAAGCTAAAATTTCTTCAAAGCAAAGAAAACAATCAACAAAATGAAGAGACAACCCAACCCGCAGAGTGAAGAAAATATCTGAAAACTATTCATCTGATAAGGGATTAATAATCAGTATATATATATATATATATATTGTTATTAATAAATATTTATTTATGTATTTATTTATTTATAAATATATATAATAAATATAAATAACCAACTTTTTTATGTATAAATATATATATATTTTATATATAAATTAAAAACCTTTACAAATTCAGTAGGAAAAATCCAAGACATGGGCAAAATATCTGAAGAGAACATTTCTCAAAATAAAATACACAAATGGCCAACAAATATATAAAAATAAATGCTCAACATCACTAGTCATCAGGGAAATGAAAATCAAAACTGCAGTGAAATATCATGTCACCTACTTAAAACAGCCTTCACCAAAAGACTGAAAAAACCAATGCTGGTGAGGACATGGAGAAAGGGGAGCCTTCATACAGTATTGGTGGAAAATGTCAATTAGTACAACCACTATGAAAAACAATAGGGATGTTCCTCAAAAAACCAAATATAGAACTGTAATATGATCCAGCAATCCTACTACTGGGTTTATATGCAAAAGAAAGGAAATCAATATATTGAAGAAATATCTGCCTCTCACATTTATTGCAGCAGTATTCACAATAGCCAAAGTATTAAATCAGTATGTGTCCAGGAGTGAACGAATAGAGAAAATGTGGCATATGTACACAATTGAATATTATTCAGCCATAAGACAAAATAAAATCAGGCCATTTGCAGCAACATGAATGAAACAAAAGGTCATCATGTTAAGTTAAATAAGCCATGTACAGAAAGACAAATACTGCATGTTCTCACTTATATGTGGGAGCTAAAAAGCAAAACAAAACAAAACAAAACAAAAAACAAAAAAACTGGATTTCAGGAAGATAGGGAGTAGACTGATAAGTTACGAAGGCTGGGAAAGGTAAGGAGTTGGAAATGATGAATAGAGGTTGAATAACGGCTACAAAAATACAGTTACATAGAGAAAATAGTGCAAAGTATTTGATAGACAGTAGGGTGATTATAGTTAACAATAATTTTTGTATATTTTAAAATGTCTAGTAGAGGATGAATGTTCTCAACATAAAGAAAATAAATATTTAAGGTGATGGATATCCCACTTAACCTGATCTGATCACTACACAATGTTTGTTTCTAAAATCATTCACCCTCTAAATAATAAAATCTCATCTCATATCTTTAAGCACCAGCTTCATTCTAATGACTCCAAATTTACATTTCCATGTCACTCTTTGTCCTTGTCTGAGCTCCAGGCTTATATTTATACAAAGGTACCTTAGTTATTAATAGGTTGTCTATTAGAAGCCTCAAATTTAAGAGGGCCAAAGTTAAACTTCTGATGTACTACATGCCTATAAAAACAGATATTACGTCTTTCTTAATTCATTTCTGTATGTGGCAGTTCTATCCACCCAGTTGCCAACAAAATGTGTCTTCCATATTAGTAGTGCCTTCCACTCATATATTCTCTGTTTGAATATTCTTTTCCTGAATGTCACCGAAGGTTATTTCCTCATCTCTATATGGTCTCTACTGATACGTCGCTTTATAACGATTGCTTCTCCGATTATCTGTTGCAACATAGCTCCTAAATTCTCCCCCAATACACGCAGACACAGAGAGAGAGACAAAATCAATTTTGGTATTAAATAAACCACTTGCATGACTTTTTTTCCTCTAAATCATTAACTGTAATTTGTAATATTACTGATATCGTTTGGCTCTGTGTCCCACCCAAATGTCAGGCCAAATTGTAATCTCTCATGTTGAAGAAGGAGCCTGGTGGGAAGCGATTGGACCATGGGAGCAGATGCCCCCACTTACTGTCCTTATAATAGTGATATATCACCAGGTGTGGTTATTTGAAAGTGTGTAGCACTTACCCTTCTCTCTCTCCCCTCTCTCTTTCTCTCCTGCCACCGTGTAAAGAAGGTGTTTGCTTCCCTTCACCTTCTGCCATGATTGGAAGTTTCCTGAGGCCTCATAGTTATGCTTCCTGTTAAGTGTGTGAAGTTGTGGGTTAATTAAACCCCTTTTTTTTATAAATTACCAGGTCTCAGCTAGTTCTTTATAGGACTATGAGAACAAATGAATGCAATTACTTATTAATTCAGTAGGTATATGTTTTTTTATCTTCTTACAGAATGCAAGCTTGATAATGACAGGAACCTTTTTTTCACTTCCTTGCTGCGTCTCCAGTGCCATCAACATGTCTGACACTTATGAGGCCTAGAAAAAGAGTGTGGTGGATGATGGTTACTGATCACTAGCTTCTAACCATGAACAGTAAATGTAACAATGGTTACCTCTAAACAGTATGAAACAAGAAAAAGAATGAGAGTGAAATGATGTCAGAGGGAAAACAAGTAGCTGATATGGGGGAAAGGAACAAGAAAGCAGCAAGCCGTCCAACCCTGTAAGGAGCAGGGTATGCTTCCCTTCTTCTGCCATCCTCTTCTTTCCTGTCCTTCTTTCCTGAAATGAGAGTGGGAAGGGTGTGATCTGTAGAAAAACTGAACAAAGGAAGAAAGACTTAAGAATCATGACACACAGGAGGTTATGGTGATAGTAGGGGTCAACATTAGCAAAGTGGAAGTTGATTGCTGATCTTGTATGTACTTCATCATGAGGAATTTGAAGTCTTAAAGGACTTTATGAGCTGAAAGATCTGGGAGCGGCTTTCCTAAGATGGAATCTGGGACCTAAGTGGAGGTATTAGGATGAAAGTAAGAAAAAGCAAACCAAACTGCACTAAGAATTCAAAAATTGAAAATTAAAAAATACAATGTTAATGTCCAAAATGTAATCTGGCAAGTGCAGTGGCTCGTGCCTGTAATACCGGCACACTGAGAGGTCGAGATAAGTGAATGGCTTGAGCCCAAGAGTTTGAGACCAAGCTGGCCAACAGGATGAAACCATGTCTCTACTAAAAATAAAAATAATTAGCCAGGTGTGATGGTTCATGTCCATAATCCCAGCTACTCAGGGAGCTGTGGCACTTGGACCCAGAGGCAGAGTTTGCAGTGAGCTGAACTCATGCCACTGCACTCCAGCCTGGCTGATAGATAGAATGAGACTCTGACTCAAAAAAAAAAAAAAAAAAAAAAAAAGATAACCTGTAAAAGCGCCAAGGGACACTAACAGAGATAGTAAATAGTAAATATATATTTTGCACCATCACATAACATCTAAATTTGTCTCTAGCACTACCCTAATTCTTTTTAGTTGACTAAACCTCTATTGGAAGTCAGCTTTTGAAAGACCTGCTCATTTTTATAAGCTAACACCTGTTGTAACATATAGCATTTTTGGATATGTTTGAAATCCATAATCTAAATGATGGTGGAAATTTGGTTCTCTTTTTGTGCGGTAGGTGAAGAAGTAACTGCTGCTGTGTTAAGTTCTAGCTCAATTCAAAGAGCACAAGGCCAGAAACAGGCTTTGTTTATAGCCTCCTATCTGATTTTCAAAAGTAAAATTACTATTTTTTCAGAAAACCTCTCGGGTTCTCAGGCACCTGACCTCTAAGCAGAAGGTCAAACTTCAATAATTCTAGCATTCCTTTTAAATGATAAAGATGAAATATCCAATGATCAATAATTAAGCAAAAACTTCCCCACCAAAGATCTCTGTTACAGAATGCTTGAGTTTTAAACATGTTTTACTGTTCAACTTGGACAGATGAGATTATAAAAGCCAGTGCGATATGAAACAAATCTATACATAACTACTTAGCAAATGAAGCTTTGAAGAGACTCGAGCTCCCTGGAAAATGTTAGCTAAATATTCCTGAATAGCTGGCTCCGATCTGCTTTTCACACTAATACTCCCGGTGACATAGATTGTGTTTGTTCTCATTATGCCTCTCCCTCTTTCCCAGCCCCCAGAGCAAGACATAGATTAGGGAGCCAGAGGGATATTGTCTTTTCCTTTCAACTCTTGCTGATTTCCCCTCTGATAATTGACTCCTGAAGGAAGCATAGGAAACAGAATTTTTTTTAAAAAAACAGCTGACTTTCTAATGATTTCACATTTTAGAAGGTCCCTTTTGGTTTTAGAACACATTTGACATCCCTATCAGGTGACCTGCTCTGAGACTTGTAGTAAAACTTGAAACATGGTCAGGTGCACCTGTTTTCTTCCCAGGGAGAAGATTTTGACACAGATCCAGTATGATATATGGAAGTGCTGATGTGGAGAGGGAGGGGAGGGAGTGGCAAATGTGCACATACTCCCTCTCGCCCCACAGAAACGGTTCTGTCTCCTGAAATTATCTGATGAAGGGGAAATCGGTGACATTTAGTGTTCATAAATAATGTAAGCATCCCATTTTGGTTGGCAGCATTGTCACTGGCTGTCAGAATTATTTCAATATCACCAATCTAATCTTAGGACTTTGTTTCCATTGTTTCTTTTTAAAAAGGGAATGGTGAAATGAAAGAGATACCAACCAGAGAGGCTTTTGTTGGGAAAATCGAGTGGGAGATAGAATAGACGGGTGTTTGAAAAAGCTAGACTCTCCAGAGGCCTCTGCTTATTAATGGAATCCTAATGAGTCCGCTGGTGCCCAGCCTTAGCTATTGGATCTAAGAAAAGGGATATTTGTCACTCTTGTAAAGAATGAAAGGGACAGAAATGCATAATAATGTTATCACTTGTTTGTAGACATTGAATGATTATATCTCAAACAGAATGCAGGTGGCAGAGATTGTTCAGCGGGGGAAAAAAGCCTTCTGGGATTAAAATGACAAAGAAACACCTCCAGTAGCATTTCATATTAGCACCAAATAGAATAAACATAGCATTATCTTCATTTTTCTTATTCATTAGTGTTTTAAATTTGGAAACCTACTTTCCCTGTTTCAATAGAAGCTTATTCAAATTGAATGTAAATAGAGATCAACTTTTTAAAAGTCCAACTTTTACTGTGTTTTTCCTAGAATATTCATAAATGCAAAGAGCGAATAGTACAGTAATGAAATGGAAACATTTTTCAAAGCCACGAGTCACACTGAAATTCTTATTATTATTTAAAAGTTGCTGAAAGGAACCAGCTCGCCTAATGTGCAAATTTAGTAGTTTTAAAAGTGCTTTTAAACTGATATTAAAACTCTAGGAGCATTTATCAAACAAACTAAATGCATCCTAGTCTACCTGGCTCTTCAGATCCACTAGTAATTTTCAGAATGGATTTTTAAATATAGAATTCCTACTACAACTTGTCTTTGAGAGACCCAATTTTGAATCCTTCCTGAGCTGACAAAAACAATTTTCTAGTAAAAAGATTATTTTATTCTTAAGATAAAGATATTTGTTAGAACATTACATCTCTCATGTTGCAACTATAGAAGGGCAAAAGGGACCTGGAAACTTATGAGTGTCAGTGCTTAGACTATGAGTAAGATTCTCTGCTTTTTGAGTCTGACTGTCTAATATTCTGTAGACATGTCTTTGCCAGATGTTGTGGGAAGGGGGGAGATTGGGAGGTATTGGTAAAGTTTTAGTTATGAAGATCTAATGAACACAGCATGGTGACTATAGTGAACAATATTGTATCATATACTTCAAATTTTCTAAAGGAGTGATTTTAAGTGTTCTCATCTCTTTCACATACACACACACACACACACACACACACACACACAACACAAAGAAAATAATGTTATCTGAGAATGATGGTTTCCAGATTCATTCATGTCCCTGCAAAGGACATGAACTCATCCTTTTTATGGCTGCATGGTATTTCATGGTGTATATGCCACATTTTCTTTATCCAGTCTATCATTGATGGGCATTTGGGTTGGTACCAAGTCTTTGCTATTGTAAACAGTGCCACAAGGAACATATGTGTGCATGTGTCTTTATAATAGAATAATTTATAATCCTTTGGGTATATACCCAGTAATGGGATTGCTGGTCAAATGGTATTTCTATTTCTAGATCCTTGAGGAATCACCACACTGTCTTCCACAATGGTTGAACTAATTTACACTCCCACCAACAGTGTAAAAGTGTCCCTATTTCTCCACATCCTCTCCAGCATCTGTTGTCTCCGGATTTTTTAATGATCACCATTCTAACTGGCATAAGATGGCATCTCAATGTGGTTTCGATTTGCATTTCTTTAATGATCAGTAATGATGAGCATTTTTCATGTGTTTGTTGGTGACACAAGAACAGAAAACCAAACACCACATGTTCTCACTTATAAGTGGGTGTTGAACAATGAAAACACAAGGACACAGGGAGGGGAACATCACACACTGGGGTCTGTTAGGGGGTTGGGGGCCTAGGGGAGGGATAGCAGGGAGTGGGGAGTTTGGGGACGGATAACATTAGGAAAAATACCTAATGTAGGTGACAGGGGGGATGGAGGCAGCAAACTACCATGACATTTGTATACCTATGTAACAATCCTGCAAGATCTGCACATGTACCCCCAGAACTTAAAGTATAATTAAAAAAAAAAAAAAGAAAAGACAAAAAAATAAGTGAAAAAGGAAAAACTTTCATTAAAGAAGTAAGTTGGTGAAAAAATGTTAACTGTGAGGTGATGGATATGTTAATTAGTTTTTTAGTGGTGACCATTTGACAATGTATATGTATATCAAAACACCAAGTTTTATACCTTAACACGTGCAATTTTTATTTGTCAACTATACTCAAGAAAGCTGAAAATCAGTCTGGGCACTGGGGCTCACTCCTGTAATCCCAGCACTTTGGGAGGCTGAAGCAGGTGGATCACGAGGTCAAGAGTTCAAGACCAGCCTGACCAAGATGGTGAAACCCCGTCTCTACTAAAAATACAAAAAATAAAATAAAAGCCAGGCACAGTGGCAGGCATGTGTAATCTCAGCTACTCTGGAGGCTGAGGCAGGAGAATCACTTGAACTCGGGAGGCGGAGGTTGCAGTGAGCCGAGATGGCATCACTGCACTCTAGCCTGAGAGACAGCAAAAGACTCTGGCTCAAAAACAAAACAAAAAGTTAAGTTAGAATTTCTGGATTGATTTTGAATTTATTTATAGCTTTCTGTTGATTCCATTTGTCTATTGGGCCACAGATTATATTCCTCCTGCCCTAGAAAATTCTTCCTGAACACTCCAGGCAGAATTACATATTTATTACCTGAGTCTCTCCTATTCGTTGCCTTTCCTTCTATTTATCTCTGAATAAATATCTCTGACAAAAGTCTTTACAGTCACACCTGACCCCAAAATTGTGTGACTTTAACCAAGGCAGATATGATAATACTAATCCTCCCCCCTCAGCTATGCACAAAACTCCTGAATCATCTACAAGGCTTCACTCAAGTCCTAATGAATAGATTTCAGTGTGCCAATCAGTAAGAGGAAGTTTGAATTTAGCAGGAATATTTATTGAATATTTACTATATGCTAGGCTTTGCATGCAGAGTCATTTTCCAAATGACTCGGTGAGGTAGGTGACATTGTAATCTCCCTTTTATAGATGAGATCACATAAATAAGAAGGAGTGGTGTGAGAATTTGAACCTAGATTATCTGACAAAAAAACATCACCTTAATCATATTTCCATCTATGAAATCTCCTCCACTGTGACCTTCTATTATACTGATCCATCCTCTGATTTATCACAGCCACTTAGCATGTTGTACCCTGCTTACATTTATTTTAAAAGAGATAAACAATTCTCTCTTCTACTGTGCTTCAGCTGACCACACATTTTCCAAATTGATAAACCTGTGTGAATTCTTCCCAGGAAGAAGTCTTAGGGAGAAAGCATGCATTAGTGTTCTTCGTATTTATAAATATTCGGTTGTTCATTTCCTTTAACACATCCGTCCATTAATTTTTTCTAAGTTCTTAGCATCAGAGGATAACCTTAAATGAGTGACATTTTCACATGCTTTATATTCTAGGCTTTAGGATCAGATGTTGCCATTTTCAGAGACAGCTGTAGTTCCACTCGCAAAAGGCCAAGTATCTTATAAAAGAAGGAGTCATTGTAAAGTAAGCTGTTCAAAGCCATATGTCTGATTCTTTCCAGGTGCAATCAATAGGCACAGGATCTATTCAGGCACCCCCCTGTGTCAGGGGCTGCTTATTGCTGGTCCTTCTCTAGAAATCATTTTAAATTAGTTCATTTTTTATCACTTATTATTTGTTTTTGTGGTTCACACATTTTATGTGTGCCAGACACTGGGCTGATAACTGGGCTTACAAAGACAACATGACAGCCTATGCTTTGTCTATAAAGACATTTACAGTCTTATGGAAGAGCCTAAATTCTATCCATTCTTTTATTCCAGAAACTTCTCTCTGTGTTCCAATTGCAGAAAAATTCTTATTTTTTTATTTTCTCTTGTTTTTCTTATTTTATTTCTTTTTTATTTTCTCATTAGCCCTGCCTCAATAGGAAGACCTGTTCTAGTTATCTAGCAGCTTGATCTTCTCTCATCTTAAGCGTGGTGTTCTGCACCATTTCTGATCCTATTTTGTGCCTCACGGAATACTGGAGCAGGGTGTGAGGTTTATTTCAGCTATTCAGGTACACACACACACCACACACACAATTGATTTCAACTTTATAAGTCTAAGAGGGTGCATTTTACTACTCTTTATCCTAGAAATGTAAATTTTTGTTATGATGATAAACTTTGGTTTTCTGCTTAAGAAGATGTTCAAGAGACGTCTTAGAAATACAGACACAGAGCAGATATGTATTAATTAGGGTTCTCCAGAGTAACAGAACCAATAACAAACAGAATCAACAGAGAGAGAGAGAGAGAGAGAGAGAGACAGAGAGAGAGAGAGGAAGAAGGAGAGAGAAGTTTTTATTATGAGGAATTGGCTCACATGATTATGAAGGCTGAAAAGTCCCATGATCTGCCTTCTGCAAGCTGGAGAACCAGAAAAACTGATGGTTTAAGTCCCTGTTAGAGTCTCAATTCCTTAGAATCAGAGGCATCAATTTCCAAGCGCAGGAGAAGATGATAGTCTAACCTCAAACAGAGACAATATATTTTCACTTTCTCTGCTTTCTTATTTTAGTCAGGTCTTCAACCTATTGCCTGAGGCCTGTTCACCTTGGTGAGGTTGATCTGTACTCAGTCTACTGATTCAAATGCTAATCACTTCTGAAAACATCCTTACAGGCAAACTCAGAATTGTCTCACCGGCTATCAGGGCATTCCTTAGCCCAAGTCAGGTTGACACATAAAGTTAACCGTCATGGATATGTAGTTTCTGCTTTCACCCTATGTTCTTCAACAATATTAACTTTCCACCTTATATCCTATAAATTAAGAGCCACATAATGTTACAAACAGCCAGCAGCCACCAAGAATTTTATTACTACCTTTCTTTGTAAACCATTCTGTTAAGGTATGATTAACATACAAAAAGCTATGCATATTTAATATAAACAAGTTGATGAGTTTTAACATAAGTATAAGAAACCATCATCACAATCTGCTACTTAAACACCTCCGAAATTTTCCACCATCCTCATTATTTATTATTATTATTATTTATTGTACTAGCAAAAGGACTATATAACAAAGGAGTGATGAGGAGTCATTGTGAGTATCTTGCAGATCTGGAGCAATCATATAAACAACCCAAGGTAATGCTTGGATTCTGATGGACTTGTCACTATGAGAGATCCATGACCTGAGATTCTTTTCCCTGGTGTATGAAAACTATGCATGATATGGCATTGGAAATTGTGCCACAATACGATTAGAGGAGAAGCGTTCACCCACATGGTTGATGAGAAGGGATTAGTTCAAAACCTAAAATGGGTTGTATTTTTATGGTCATTTGAAAGGAATTAGTCAAAGAGAGCAGCACTGTCAAAAAGAAAGTTTCCTGGGAGCAGAGATGAATATAACTATACAATTTTTTTTTACTGTTTTATGGAGCTTTCAGTATAGAGTGGGAGACAGATGATAACATGTAAACAAGAAATACAGACTATAAAAATTATCATGAATAAAATAATTAGGGGACTAATAGAATTTCTGGGAGGCCTATTTTAGATAGGGTGATCTGTGATGGTTTCACTAAGGAAACACTATTGAAACTACTGTACAAATAGTGAAGTTAAGCTGAACAAGCCAAGAAGAGATGTAATATCACTCCGAGCAGAGAATATAACATGTGCAATAGTCCCACAGTATAAACAAAAGTATGTCCTGTCCTTACAACTGGAAGGAGACTAGTGTGTATGTAGTAAGTGACCAAGTTAGTGAATGAATATGATATGAAGTCAGAGAATCTTATCCACTCAAGAATAATGAGATTCATAAGTTTGTAAAGGAGAGTTTATTTGTTTGTTTGTTTTTGTTTTTAGAAAGGGTTGCGGCCTCACTGGCCGCCATTCTGACAGGATGGGAAGCATAGCTTCTGGCCAAAAGCCAGAAAACAGCCACTTTAAAACAGGGATTTAGTTATGCAGAAAGGGGGTGGCCAAATATACATATTCAATAAGCTATAGAAGGAATTATGAATATTTATGAAAGGAGAAACATGCCCATGTGCAACCGAACTTCATGCATCTCCATGAGATGGCAGTGTTAGCATGATCTAAGGTGGAGTTTTCAGCCCTCTGACATCAATTAGTGAAGCTGAGGACACCAAAACTGTCACTGTGCATCCTCCATACACTGACCGAAACTACCCCAGATTGGTGGCCCTTCATCAAGAAAGAATGATGGTCAATTGTGTTGAAACTGAAAAAGGGAGGGGCAGAGGTCAAGTGGTTGGTTGAAATCAGAAGTGGAGTCTTTTTGAAAGGGCTAGTTTCTGCTTAGCCCTTAGAAAAGAAGGCCGAATTGCAGATAGCAAGAGATGGGTTTTAACACAGCTTGTCCAGCTTCCCATCCTGTCCTGCCAGGCCTGGAACTCAGCTTCCTATGTTTGGCTGGTGTTCCCTTGGCCAAGGGAGGAGTCCATTCACTCAACTTGGGGCTTTGCTTTTATTTTTCAACTTGAATAAAAGGTTGTTTCTTCAGAGGCTCATAAGAAGTTTGATTGGATTTAAAATGGATTGGAACGTCTTAAATTCTAAAATGTTTAGTAGATGTAATGTAACTTAATTTAATATATTGCCACAGCATGTGCCATGGATTTTGGGCAAGCAGTTGTCAAAGTGGCAAGAAGAACAATTATAGGATTCTGCAGGTTGGGTTCAACAGAAAGCAGAGACTGTCATAGAGAAAGTTTTTAAGAGTGCTATTAGAATCAACACCTATGGAGTAAAGGAGAAGATAACAGAATTGTGCAAAAAGAGAATCTGTGATTCAGTCGCAATGGAGTCTGTAGGCAATTCACATAAAACACTGAAGCTAGGAAGCACACTCAATGCCATCTCAAGTTGGAGCAAGAAATTTTATTTTTTCTACCCCTGTTGGATGAGTCATGGGTTAGCGGCTGCTTCAGGAAAGGGTGTGGTCTTGGGAGAAGTGACTTTCTTCAGTGGAGGTAATTCGCAAATGGGGCTAACCCATGGACTTTGTGCCAAAAGCACTCTTGGAAACTGGGATCATGAGTCATTAAGCCTCAAAGGGAGAGACGTAGGGGGTTCACCACAATCCACCCTTCTGCTACTTGAATCTAGTTCTGGTGGGAGAAACCATTTGGATTCCAATGGACCTCTCTTCCTGGGTAAAGTTTGTAAGAGGAGGGGTGCTGACTGAACAGCTGCTGGGCTATAACTCATCTCAAGGCCACAACTTGTATTCGCCTCCCTGCTGAAAAAAACTATTTACTAACTCTCTTACCTTAGCTTTGCAGGTCGTGGTAGTTTACCTGGTGCTGTGACAAAGATCCTTATTCCTGGGGGTCTATAGCCCTTGTCACACACTCTCCCCCAGACTGAATTTGCCCGACTCATCTATTTAACACTATAATGTGTCAAGAAGGACTCAGAGATACTCAAGTGAATCACCTAGGTATAAATATATTTCTCCCTGTTCCCATTATGTAACAATATCCTTACTTTCTCCTGGTGGTCAGGGCCAGTGATTCTTGCTGGCACCTTGAAAGATAGATCCCAAAGTATCCAAATAGCCTCTAATAGTTAATCAGAACTCTTGCTATACGTCCTGGCAGAAGCAGTATCATTTTGGGAGCAAGGATATCTAAAATACTGAGCCTAGGGTCGATGGGAAGCACAAATTCCCCAAGCAGGTCTCTGGAAATGATGGTAAGTGGGGGACACTTCTGTTTTATGCCATGGTTTTCAGACCTATGCAAGCCTGGTATTGGTGGAGGGGGCACACACAACAACTTGTAAAGGTCATTGATTTAAAATGTACTCTGAAGCCTGGGAAATCATACAAAATTGTAATCCCTTTTGAGGTGACCTTTCAGCTAAACCTTCATAGACTTTTCCATCACTCTATCAGGCTAGCAACTTCAGGCTATGTGGAATGAGCCAAAAGGCCACTCTCTCATCTCCTTTACTGTAAAGTGGATTCCTTGGTCTGACACAATGATACATACCAACTGTGTCAGTTAATGGTACTCTATACAATCATCAGTTGGTGGTATTGGCTGAGGTCTTTAAATCTGGAAAGGCAAAATCATACCCAAAATATGTGCTAAAATAAGTTGTTACGTCTTTCAAGTTATAAAAGGTCCAACAGAGTCAATTTGGCATAAAATGACCATGATCACTAGTGATCTCTTAGTGGAAGGGTGCCATGTTAAGACTCCAGCATTGATCTCTACTGTTGGAAGATTAGATATCTGTCAGCAGCAATAGCTAAACTGGACATGGTAAATGAAAGCCTTCACTGCTGAGGCCACATGTAACTTTCAACCCCGCCACCATGTCCATCTTATCAATGTGCTCATGTGTCGGCACTGCATACTTGGTGGAGGTTGGAATGGAGGGCATTTCTTGTAGTAACATGAATCATGGGCCCCCAAATATATCAGTTTACAATTTTGGAACGTGTAAGTGTTTTCTTACTTGGAAAAGGGTCTTTGCAAATGTGTTTAAGGCAAGAATCTTGAGATGAGGTGATATTCTTTGATTATCCAGATGAGTCCTAAATACCATCAAATATATGTTTATAAAAGGGAAGCAAAGGGAGATTTGCAACACACAGAGGAAAAGGCAATGTGAAGACAGAGGCAGAGATTAGACCGAAGCAACCACAGACCAACAAATGCCAGCAGCCGCCAGGAGTTGGAAAAGGCAATGAACAAATTCTTCTCCAGAGAAAGCACAGCCCTGGTAATATATTAATTTTGGCCACTGATACTGATTTTAGACTTCTGGTGTCCCAGAACTGTGAGAGAATGTGTTTCTGTTGTTTCAAGCTACGCAGCTTGTGGTAATTTGTTACAGGCACAAGAAACCATGTAAGTTATGGAGAGCAGATATAAGAGAATCTGGCTGTTGTCAACTGACTGAGTCATTTTTTTTTCTCTAAGGCAGTTGAATGCCTCATCTGTAGTGGATGCGTTCTGGTGGAGAATAGCATATAATATAATTATGTCTCTCTTTATGTTCATTCATATATGCTGTCCTCATCCCTCTGCATCAGACTTCTTCATTCTTTCTCTTCCAATTTTTCTCTTCCCTGGCTTCTAACAAATCTTCCAAGCCATACCCTTATTCATGAGTCTATACGTATTCTAACTCTGGACTATTCAGATCACACAGAGTGGATGACCAGGTGCCCTACATAAATGTATAACTCTTGGGAAGATTTTCTCTCACCTTTCTAGGCTGCCCCAGGACTACAGGGCAACTGTTACTCATTGTTGGCTTATACCTACATCATGAATTGACATCTGTCAATTGGTCATAAGCATGTTCTATGTGACCATATCTATGAATTTAGGGAACTATTCAGAGAATGTAAAATGGGGGAGAGGGATCTAGACTCTGTGCTTGTATAGCTCACTTGTGCCTTATCACCCTGCTTGGGCCTATTCTCAGAGGTACTGCTTCTACCTTGCTATGATTCACAGATAGAATGAATTTGCTCTGGAATCCTAGGGTTCTACATTGTGATTCTCCCAATAGGTCTGTCCTTTAAGTTCCTTTTATATCTTATGCCAATACTGACACTTTTTAAAAAAATAACATAAAGCCTTATAAAAGAAAGAGTCCAAGGTGCAGAGTCATGATACTGACCTACTGAAAAGTTTTACCTGCACCAGACCCAACTGTAATAAAATGCATCGGTCTTCATTATCACCTAGTATATGATTTTAAGTAGTCTCCTGATGTATGAAATAAGCTATTCCAGAGACTTAAGAGGCTTTAAAACATTGAGTTTTTTCTTTATGAAGGAAGGAACAAGATGCAATATGTTTTCCCTTTCTTTGGAGAGGATGTCCAGGCATTTTCCAGACCATTAGGTACCTAATATTTTGGTAATGCAGTAGAATCCTCAGTGTACATAGGGTTTATATCTTGCTCATTGGCTACAACATGCCTTGTGAAAGCCTCCACTGTACTAGCCATTTCTTGCTTTCTGGTCTGATTGGCAGTATATAACTACTATACTTATTCAGTGCATTGTTTTATAGGATTGTTTTATTGGACTTCACTATAACAAAGGTTAAGAGAGTTAACTTACTCAGTATGTAAAGGGACACTGTTCATTTCAAGTGAATCCAAACTTTCTGATCCATTTTCCTGATAAAGATAAAATCATGTTTCTCCAAATCATTGGCTGCATACCACATACTTGAAGTCGTATTAATCTGCTCCAGGAAAAATACTACATCTTTACAGTTGCAGTTGTGGTTACTACTCCCATGCAGTGTGTTAGTCCACTGTCCAGAGACCAGGTCAGTGATTTATATGGAGATATGATAGGAGAGGATACACCTCTCCCTCATCGGTGAGGATTTTAAAGTTGGCCCTAATTTCTACTACTGCTCCATAGAATATATTATTTCAGCTCTTCAGTCATGACTGAGAATAGGGGCAGTTTTAGGAGCATCCATTTTGATTTCCCTGCTATGGTATCTCTCCCCATCCCTTCAAGAAAAACAATGTAGTAGATGTACCAATGACGAACTATGTGTATATTCTAATTATGCCCTTAGGAACCAGAGCCACGCCCACTGAGTAGATGTTTGGGCCCACTAGATCCTCTAGATGCACACCTTAGCCAGAACTCTATTTGTTTTTAGGTCTTCATAATGTCCTCATCAATTAGGCGAAACGTGATGTTGCTCCATATATCCAGGTAGCAATGTCATTTTGAGCCCTATGTTCAATAATCCTCAAAAAACTAGTCAATTCCCTTTCCCTAGTCTATAAGTACCTAGGAAAATAGCAGCAGATTCCTTTGTAGAAGGAATGCTGGAATTACTAACATGTACCTTTCCTGCAGGGCACTTATCACATATACCTGGCTTCTTTTTAAGTTAGTTCCATATTCAAAAACTGGCTCAGCTATAGACCAGGCAAATATTTCAGTTGTCAGTGGAGCAACTGCTTTCATTCTTCTGATCTTCCATCCTAGACATTTTTTTGTTTATCTGTATATATATATCATATATATATGCATATATGATATGTATATATATGTTACATATATATTTGGTTATATATATATTTGGTAATATGTGTATTTGGTATATATATTGGTTATATATATTATGAAATACTATATATTTTTTCTTTTTTTTAAATTATACTTTAAGTTCTGGGGTACATGTGCAGATCATGCAGGATTGTTACATAGGTATACACATGCCATGGTGGTTTGTGGCATCCATCCCCTTGTCATCTAAATTGGGCATCTCTCCTAATGTTATCCCTCCCCAAACCCCCCACCCCCTGCTATCCCTCTCCTAGCCCCCCTCCCCACTCCTCAATAGGCCCCGGTGTGTGATGTTGCCCTCCCTGTATCTATGTGTTCTCATTGTTCAACACCCACTTACAAGTGAGAACCTGTAGTGTTTGGTTTTCTGTTCTTGTGTCAGTTTGTTGAAAATGATGGTTTCCAGCTTCATCCATGCCCCTGCCAAGGACATGAACTCATCATTTTTTATGGCTTCTTGGTATTCCATGGTGGATATGTGCCATATTTTCCTTATCCAGTCTATCCTTGATGGACATTTGGGTTGGTTCCAAGTCTTTGCTATTGTAAACATGCCACAATGAACATACGTGTGCATGTGTCTTTATAATAGAACGATTTATAATCCTTTAGGTATATACCCAGTAATGGGATTGCTGTGGTGATCATTAAAAAATCTGGAGACAATAGATTCTGGAGAGGATGTGGAGAAACAGGAACGCTTTTACTCTGTTGGTGGGAGTGTAAATTAGTTCAACCATGGTGGAAGACAGTGTGGCGATTCCTCAAGGATCTAGAAATATATATATATATATATACACGTATATATATAACGTATATATACGTATATATATATACACACACACACATACACATATATATAAAATATCTATTATTTACATATATATTACATATATAATTTATTTAATATATATATATGTATATATAATTTACAACCATAATGGTTGTCATCTGTGTGGCTGCTCTTAAGGGCTTCGTGTTCTATTAACTAGATAGTTTATGATTCTATATGAGCCAGTCATCCTGTCTGGATGCTAACAACTGCCTTGCTACTTATTATACTCACTAAGTGGGCCCTTTTCTGGTTAGCAATCCTATCTTATCTTATGTCTTGGTTTCACTGGACTCAGTTCTGCAATGGAGAACTATCCTAGCCTACAGTGGAGAAATAATTAGTGATGCTTGTGACCCTTTTGCTTTGGTAAGTCAAACAGATTTCAAACCCCTGTCAGAGCCTTTTGTTTTTACTCATAATGAAAATCTTGCTGATTAATATTCAATTATATCTCTGGAACATATACACACATACATGCCCATATACATATAGAAGTACCACACCTCCTCCCTTGAGCATACTTTTTTGAAATATTCAATGTAATTATTTTAAGCCCAGCAGAAAGTGGTCACTATAAATTTTAAAAACTGTCATTTAAATATATATCTATAATAATACAGAATCATAATATCAGAAATTAGGAACCATATAGAAATTTAACAATACAGACAAATGGGTGGATAGATAGAAGATAGATATAGTTTTGCAATGCTAAATATGAAGAAGATGATAATATAAAGCTTGGAGATGGATTGGAACTATATTGAGAAGCCTATCACTTTAAGTGACAGGGGCCATTGAAAGATTTTAAGCAGGGAGAAGATACATTGCATTTGTACTTTAGAATAAAGTAGGATGGGGTGAAGGAGTGAGAGGTATTTAAATGAGAGATGGTAAAGCTTTGGACCACTGCTCCCACTCTGAAATTTATTCTTCATTGATAAGTGGGGCATGACTTACAAAAGTATTCAAACTTTGAAAAGGTTTCAGCCACATTTGAACTCCATTATAGAATTTAGATAACCAGAGGTGGGCTGGCCGCTGGTGTGTATAGGGAGGAGACTATCGGTACTGTTTCATTTAACAAGATTGTAGTGATCGTTAAAAGGTAGCTGTGGACAAAGCACAACTGCAAAGCTAATTGCACATACTGATAACTTCAGGGGGATCATTTTAGCTACGCTTATCCTCACTTCAAAGTTGTTGTCTGCTACATGGACACAGTTTAAGCCATCACTTCCCATAGAGGCTTGGTGACTGGCTCATGAAAATTGAGCAGGCTAATCCAGGAAATAACTGCAAATTGATAAATAAATCTTGATATTATGTAGATTGATATACTTATTTCATACTCTTGAAGGAAAATGCAAGAATTTGGGGGAGGGTGATTTTTAAAGAACTGTTTCAGCTGCTTGATTTAATGATCTATTTTTTGAGCTTAAAAGAACAACTTTAGAGACCCATTTCCCTTTCAAGAGAAGGATTAAATAATCTTAAAGTAGTTGATGTGCAGTTTATGTTTGCATTTTTTATCTAATCAGCCAAACAAATATAATTAATTCAGACAGTTGTCTCTATGGCTTTGGCTTCTGGTAGGAGCTGTATCATTACAAATGCAAATATGTTCCTAAAATAATGAGAATGTCATTATCGCTCCTTATTCATTTACGTGGCCACAGAAAAAACTGAAATACCATTTATTATGGAAGTGACTTTTGTAAACTCTGCAGAGAACATTAACTACTTTTCCTGAGCAGTAGATAAGCCTGGCTGTGACTTTCTCTAGTGTCACCATGTTGCTAATGGGGCATGCACATCCAGGTTTCATTGTAATGACATAGGCACTGGACCAGGCATTTTCTCCGGACTGGAGATTTGATTCAACTTCTGCCTCTCTGTCCTGTAGGCAGATTTCATAACACCTCTGGGGTTTTATTTCTTAGTAGTCAAATGGACACTAAATCTATCTTCCCTGCCTGCTCAAACAATGTTGTGAGAATCACGTAAAACACATAACACAGTATTCTTATTTAAAATATGATTGTTGCTAGTTACATGTCAGATTGTGCATATATGTATACATGTGCTTCATTTGTGCTTTTTCATTTCGGTATTCTTCCAATGTGCACAAGCTAATTTTTTGCTGCTCTCAATACAAAATTAGGAATAACTTTTTACATTTCTTTCATTATATTTCTAGGCTATGCCTGATTTCCCCTCTTTAGAATTTTCTTCCAGGTTTGTTGCTGTTTCCCTACCACTATCCCATGCCCCCGCCCATGTATTTGGATTTTGATTGTTTCTAGGGAACATACCCTCTGCTTACAGGCACAATTAAGCCTTCCCTGGCATCATGGTCCGTCATTTGCCTATGACCATAAAACCTCTGCAGATCATCTTTTTTTCTTCCTTCAAGGTCAAATGGCAATCTATACAAATTGTCACTGCTTGCACAGTTCTAGTTATACCAGGGTGAAATTTGTCTCACGCCTTTGCTGACATCGTTCCGTGTTTTAATTGTTGGAAGCCTATGGTTTGCCTTATCCTAAATGATCTTCTGGAACATTTGACACAGCTCACTAACTCCTACTTTCAGAAAACAACAGATCTGAAATCTTTGTAGCAAATATTGTTGCAAACACTGTTTTAAATATGCAATATGTAATTTGGGAGTCTAGGTAGAATTAAACATTAGTGGTCATTGTTCTTTTTCTCTTAAAGTTCAGAATATAAAAAATGCTGAGGAGTTTTTGTTACTGTATTTTCATTTTGTTTCATTTTTCTTGTTATACTTCAGTTAGAACACAGAAGAGGCTGCAGAGCAACTCTTTTTTTTTTTTTTTTTTTTAAATGGAGTCTTGCTCTGTAGCAGGGCTGAAGTGCAGTGTCGTGATCTCGGCTCACTGCAACCTCTGCCTCACGGGTTCAAGCAATACTCCTGCCTCAGCCTCCCGAGTAGCTGGGATTACGGGTACGCGCCAACACACCCAGACAATTTTTGTATTTTTAGTAGAGACGGGGTTTCACCATGTTGGCCAGAATGGTCTTGATTTCTTGACCTCATGATCTGTGCGTCTCGGCCTCCCAAAGTGTTTGGAATACAGGCGTGAGCCACCGTGTCGTCCAGAGCAACAATTTTAATGTGCAAAATTAGATGAAGAGTCCTAAAATATTTTTTTATGTTTGACATGAAATATTAAGAGAGAAAGACCTAAACAAGTTATGACTGTAAAACTAACTATGATTTAATAATAGGGAACATGGATAAGGACTAAGAGGCAGTGTAATGTAGGTCTTAATAAAATATACTTTAGAATCAGAGAAAACTCTTTATTTGATTTCCTGTTTCTCTACTTTCTAGCTCTGAATCCTTGGGTGAGTTACATAATCATTTTAGGCTTAATTTTGTTTTCAATCAAGTGGAAATAATACTATTATCATGCATTAATGTGAAAATTAAATAGAAAATGCTTAGACAATCTTTAAGATAACTCAGTAGTAATAGTAATGAAAATGCTAATAATAAATTATTATTTTAAAAATATTAAAACAGTAATACATATTCAAACTCAGGCTCTCACAAGTCAATTATAATGTGAAAGATATCAAAGAAAATCTGATCATAATAGGCACCACTCCCTTAGACAAACTTTTAAGTATTTCAACTTTTTTTAAAGAAATGTGTTCTATCAGATTTTTTTCACCCCCCATATTAGCAGTAAATTTCAGATGTTTTTAATAAACAAAATAGAAATGATATTTCATATAAATATACATGTCACTATTCTGGTATTCTCATGATTAAGTGTAGGTTAAATTTTTCTATAAAAATCAATTTTGTTCTATATAATATTGTCCTATATAATAGAAAGTCAAATAATTGTGTTTGAGGTAGCTTATTTATATCTGGTTCTGCTATATGCAACACAGTTCAAGGGGCCAGATGATCTAGGTGACAGTATCAGCAGATTAGATAGGAGACACAAGAAGCTGAGAGGCCAGTTAAAAGTCTGTCTTAGAAGATCCTTTAATAGGCAAAGAGGTCCATGATACCAATAATAGCCATTGTGATAGAAAGTGTGGAACTGGTTTGAAACCTTAGTGAGGTAGACTTAAAATAATTTGGTCACCTACTTAACATTTTGTCTGGGATTGGAACAAGATGAGGATTTCAATTTGTGTTACAGGGTGAATGGTGAAATACAGGAGGATGTATAAGGCTTCAGCTAGAAAAGCACTTTATTTAGAACTATTAGATGATGTATGCTGTGTATTTATATATATATGTATGTATGATTATTAGATTATGTATACTATACATAATCTAAAAATAATATGTGTATTATTTTTCATATATCCTTCATATGTAGCATATATATACGCGTATATATGTATGTATACACATATATGTATGCTGTATATTCATGCTTTGATTTAAGGCTTTGCCCTAATTTAGAAACAGATTGTTAAGATACAAATGATCATCTCTCAATTTTCCTTCTGATTAGACCTTAAATGTCATGAAGTAGGGAGCAGAACTTCTCAATAATATTTCCATCCAACTATCCTTACAGTGGAAAAGAGCAAATTCATATATTGGAGGAAGAGTTACCTGTCAGAGTAAACTAAATTAGTTCACAGCAAAAAATAAATACTCTACCATAACTTTTACATTGAACTATGTAAAACTTTCATTCTTCATCATAATACACAATTACATTTATGCAGTGTTACAATTATTTAAGGCCTCAACTATTATTTGAGTAAAATTAACATATCAAAAATAAATGTCATATTTTCAAAATTTTGGCCATAAAACAGAAAAAGTTTGTGTAATACTAATTCATAGAATGGGTTAGCAATTTGTTGATTTCTTATACAATTTTATTTAATGATATGCAGGTATTTTGAAAAAAAATAAATTCACCACACATCCACTGATATAAGCCAATTCTGATGAAATGATTATTTATTTCTTCATATATACTTGTAGCCTTTACTTGTCTAATTTCAATGAGTGTGTTCTTACAATTTGAAATTTTGAAATTAAATTTTTTTTTCACATAACATTGCATAATAACTTCATTTCTTTGTTGCTACCACTATACTGATTTGTGTTCATATGTATTTTTCAATCATTTGCCTCATGTTGGACATGTAAACTTGGTATGTGTCATTCATAAACAAAACTGGGATATAAAATTAATCACAGAATTATGAGGTTAAATACAACTGACATCTTTATGAGTCCAATATGTATTGAAACACACTGAGCTCTCTCCAGCAAAGCCCTAAACAGTGACTACTAAATCATGGTTGAAAAATAAAAATATAAAACATAGGATAATTTTTGCAATATTCCTGATAATGAGAGACAGTAAAGATTTAGTTTGTCCCAAACATGCAGCAGCCAAGCAGATTATGTGGGTGAGCTGAAGTTATCTCTACTAAGCATGCCATATTAACAGTATTCTAACAAAATGAATGGCTACTCATGACCACTGCTCACATGTAGTTTGCAGTGGCTTCGTTAATGTGTGCTTTTCCTTGTATATGTGGAAATGACATATATTGGCAAAAGAACTATATCTGAGCTATAACCGTATATGTACTATAACTATAGCAAAACAACTATATCTTTCTACTAGTGATGCATATTATTGAAGTATGTTATGCTAGAATTCAGAAGACAATAAGAGGATTTAAAAAAAAAAAAGCTACTATGCACTG
Source organism: Ateles fusciceps (assembly GCA_036589455.1). NCBI lineage: Eukaryota > Metazoa > Chordata > Mammalia > Primates > Atelidae > Ateles > Ateles fusciceps. The sequence goes on along the minus strand of JAZHEH010001685.1, from coordinate 3,164,616 downwards.
AGTGTTAACTCGCTGCCAGTGAATCTTATATACATGAACTCATTAGGGAGAAAATTATTATCATTTTTCAATTATAACAATGATGTCTTACCCAAGGTCACACAGTGAGTATTACATTAAGTGAAAGAGAATTGGAAAACAGGTCCAACAAAATCCATATCTTAGCAAATGCATTCATAAAGAGAGTATTGATGAGACAAAATTTTTTAAAATTCACTACTTATGAGAATATTTGAGATATCTTGACTGAAGTTTTTAAAGTTTACTAGAATATGTGAAGAGCTAATTAGTGCAAAGTCAAAGAGTACCCAGTTAAGAAAGTAAGCTTGATCCCATTACTACATCAACAGGGTTAAACTTGAAGTACTCTCCTGAGAAGCAAGCTTACCATCTCATTAGTACTTTGGTATATGCATATGTTTGCTTGTGGAGAGCCTAGAGGCAGATCTGGAAGAGGTGGTGCATAATTAGGCACATATTACCCAAATTACTGTCTCTGGGACACCCTTCTTGATGAGCTTTTTTTTTTTCACTCTACTTCTGTATTTGTGTTTTTTCATCTGGGCATTCAAGCAAACTGAGCCTACTTTGATATTTTGCTCAAACGCTGGCATGTGAAATGAATGTTTTACTTCTTAGAACACAGCATCCTCAAGAAATACATAAATATTCATCTGGCAGGATGACAAACTAATGTGGATTACTGCCTTCTTCACATCCCAGTGCAATACCACTCTAGATATTCTTTTGAAGCAAGAAATTTATATATTTATTTCACAACTTGATACAGAATTTAAGAAATAGATTAAGGATATAGAGAGAAGTTCACTTTTAATGTGTTCATATGTGTGTATGTGTGTGTATAGTGAAAAACTGACGAGAGGAAAATATAGTAGCCGTTATTACAACATGATTCAGAAAGAAAACAGCAGCTCTAGTTACCAGGGCAGCTATGGAGCTCAGCTAAGGAAGTCACTTATTAACTACAGATTAAGGCAAGCATTTCACATTTTATCTGTTGACCCTTCAAGCCTCAGAACATGAATAGAAAATTAACTAAGAAAATATCTGAGAAAAGTGGCTTTTGAAGCAGTTATGCTGGCAGCTTTTTTGAGGTTAACAATGTTCCAGAAGAAGGGAAAGCAAATGTTAATTGGTTGAACTCTGGGCTGAGCCCTTGCATCAAACTCAAAAGAGGAGATTGGTACACATTATAGCAAGATAGAGAATAACTCTAAGGAAATATAAACAATTAAGGAAAAGAGAGAAGTATATGAAGACTTCACAAATATAAAACATTAGCTAGGAATTTATATTACAGTAAGTACATGATTTATATAGACATAATTTTTGAAATTAATTAAAAAATATAAAAGAAAACAAAGACACAGAGAGATATACCATGTTCATTAATAGTTCAAATTAAAATAAGGTTTTAATGCAGTCAAAGCTAACTATTAATTTAATGCAATTCCAATAAAAGGATCTATCACAACTTTTGAGAAAACTTGGATACATTGATTCTAAATTTTATATGGAAGTAAATGCATTCTCACATAAGTAAGGCAAACTTTAAAAAGTAAAAGTATTTGAAGGTATTTGCAATGCTGAGTATCTTTCATCTACCTCTCCAGATTTATGTCCTTCATTTCCATCTTTTTATGCCTTTGAATGCTGAGCCCTACAAGCCACATCTACTAGGCTCCCTGTCTGTCTGTATTCTTCAACTTTGTTCTTAAGACACGAATAGGTATTCTCTTCCAGCTATTTCTCTACTGAAGATCAAAGATCCTACATTGACAGTTCTAGAAAAAGAATAGAACTAAATAAACCCTCCCAATGGTCCTATATTAGGTGTATATAATTGTATTACAGCATTCGTCTCATCTTGTTATGACTTTCTATCTTCTCTGTTACAATGTTCTCCTTAAGGGCACTGTTATCTTTATTAATTTGTATGCAAAAACATTTCAATCAATTAATACATTTTTAGGCCTGCAAGAATATGATCTATTTATAAAACTGTAACAAATATTTTACCCGAATTTATATCACTATAGAAAATGTTTATAAGTTTAAATATAAATCAAGTTTGCTATTTAAACATGAAACCAGCAGTTGGGGAAAAAAAAGTTTTATTTTACATAATAACCAAACAATAAAGTCTAAAAAAGTTCTATTTCAAAAATAAATAAAAACATTACTATCTATAGTTATTGTTTAACAGAGACACAAATCCAGTCTAAAGAAAATTTTTGAAAATCCAAAGAATGTAATTGCCCAGAAAAACAGAGTCATTTTTAATACTTTGATGTTTAATAAAGATAGCTTTATCTCTGCAAGCACAATTTGATAATCAATATTATATGCTAGATAAATGAAAAAGAACACTCCAAACAAGACACTAAAATTTAATTTGAATGTAGAACATTTATACTCTCCCTGCAAAAAATTAAACTACTGCATAAGAAACATTTTATTTGCTTTCTTTTCCTTGAATCTCCTTAATTAGATAAGTAATATAAAATACAAATGTGAAAACGAACATATTAAAAAATATTTATTAAGTCAATGATTACTGAGAAGTTATAAGAATATGTAAAAAATAAAGCATAAAGATTTAAAGGTTGAGACATTTAAATTTATAAAGTATTATTTAGATAAAGATCTTCCAACAATTGAAAGAACAGTCATATACTTTGTTTTAATACGATATAGATACCAAATAGTGATGCATTCTGTATTAAATAAAATTATGTCAAAAATTATATTTCTAATTTATTCTTTTTAAAATATAAGTTATTTGCTCTTTCAGGCACAATCCATTTGCTGATTAAACTTCTCAAGAAGTTTTTCTAATATTAATAATTACCTGCAGAGAGTTTTTCAAATAAAGTAAGCTGACAAAAACACATTTAATTTGAAGCCATATGGAAGATGTAATAGAAGTGCAAAAACCAAATACAGTCTAAGTTTCAAATTTCTATTAAAATTTTTGATAAAATAACACAAGCTCTACTTGAGGAACATACTCAATTTATGTAATATTACATTATATTTGATGCTTTGTACCTTGATAAATTCCATGTGTAGGGCATTTTAGGCATAAATGCATTACTAAATTTAAAAAACAAAGTATTATGAGAGCATTCAAATTCTTTTAAGTGATACAATGTGAGTAGATATGGCAAAATACTGACACTGTTTACAAAATAAATCAGAAGAGATGGAAGATTACCAAAAAGAAAATGATGAATATAAGTTAATATCTTGTTCCCATTAACTCTTCCTCTGCTCTTTCCCTGAACTTGCATGTACTATCACAGTATTACAGGTAAAACAGACCTAACATATTCTTCCATATCATCCATGAAATGTTCCATGTGACATTCACTACCTATGCTAATTTTACCCTACATTATATTGCCAAGTCATTCTTACTATTTTCCGAGAAGCCTTGCTTAAATATCATATTTTCCTGTGCTTGCCTGTATTTCTTGGCCACTTCATTACTTTTAACATTGTTTCCTCCATACTGGACATGTTCTAGACTAAGATATCAACATGCCCTTGTACACTTTCTTGTAAAAAGACCTCTGACATATCACTTCCTCCTAAAACCTCTAATCCTCAGAAGGAAGTAATCCATGGATATATATATATATATATATACACATATACACACATAAAATACATATATATAATATACATATATATAATACATATACATATATATATACACAAACACATATTCTGAATATGTTATATCTCTCCATATATTTAAGTTTTCTTTTATGTCTTTTCAATATCTATCATGAAAATTTCTCTAGGAAGGGACTAATTCTTATGTGGGAACATTATCTGACAAATCATGTTTGTGAATGTCAGCCATGGAGACATAGGACTGCAATAACCAAGGTCTGCCAAAATCAAAAAAATGTGGTAATTTGTCTGCATTAGAAAGGCATAAAACATTAGGTGAGGGGATGGGAAAAACAAGAGGATTTAGAGGGGGAGATAAACAAGAAGGGAAAAGCTGAGGAATAAAACAGGAAGCTAGAGTCCAAGTCACAGTATGTATTTGGGTGTCTTTCCCCTCGAATCTACATTGTTGATTCTTGTATTGTGTTGTCCTAATAATTCATGCAGTTGCATCTTGTTGTATTTATATTGGCTGAAACAGTGCCTTGCGTAAATGTATAGCCTATGTCCTGCTTACTCAGTATTCTGTAAAGTAAGCTTCTTACTTTATTTTTATTCTATTGTCATCAGGGTTAGAAATTGATAATCAAATAGCCTCCATCTAACCCAGACATCTACCAGCATATACCTCTTCAGCATAGTAAGGGAAAGATATGCCCCAATGGGGATGAATTGTAATTGTACACAGTAAATATGAAGGTTTATGTAATGTCATTTTCCCAGTCATACATTTAATATGAGAACACTACTGAGACTAAGGTGACCAGCAGATCTCATGTGTAGACATTTCAATATAGCTCAATATTGTTTTCAACACTAGATTGAGATGATCCATCTTCTCCGAGCACTTTTGGTATACATTTTTCTAAGAGAGAGAATTTTATTTTCACGATGTGTTATCACTGAATGTGAGGAAGACTACTGTGGCATTTCAAGCCAAGACACTGCAGAGATGAATTGCCAATCTCATGTTTTTCATAATCCCATTAGATATGTCGAGGTGAGAAGAAGTGATAGTAAATGAGTAGACATGTACAACAAAAGCATTTATTCAAAAGAACTCAGAGTCAATTTCTTGAGAAATAAATCATGAAACGAGTTAAATACTTAGAATTTATGGATCCCTCCCCAAGACAGATATTGATATATATGTGACCAGATTCTGAACTAGGACTTCAAGAAAAGAATACATAAGTGATTGCATCTATGCTATGGTAGGAGATATATTATAATGTGTATTTAGTATAATTACACACCACAAAAGTTGGTTTTCACTTCACCAAATAACTGGATAAATATACAATATGGTTAAAAGAACTCCCTCCATTTTAGTCTGGTCTGTGTTCCTTTTTATTTTGAGTCATTCATGGACGCCTGCTTCTCAGTTTCTCTTGTCTGTGCCATAGTTCCATCTGATCTGTCACTAATTCATTGGCTACTCTTTTTTTTTTCAAATAATAATTCTTGTTCCTAGACTGGTTTTACAAACTGTCTCAAATTTCATAGTTTACTTAGTAGTATATTTTGCTGGTTTTTAAAATCAGTTGTAATTTGGAAAAACTGATTTCTTTCAAGAGGTAAGAAATCTCTGTCCTTAATTAGTTTTCAATATGAAAATGTCTTTTCTATCTTTTTGTGAAGGCATTGTCCCTTTGTCTTTGTATATAATCCCAATGTCCTTCATTCAAATTTGAACTATATTTTAATCCTTTGTATTCTACCACCATTGAGTGCTAATTTTGATCTTCTAAGTTTGGCAACAATAGAACATTCTAGCATAGGAGTTGAAAACAGATCTCACCCTGCGTAGCAACATGTATAACATTGTAATTACATTCTGTGATGAATAGAAAAGCTCAGAGAATAAAGTTTTAGCAAGAAACCACACTATAAGTTATTGACCATCATAACTGTTCTCTACATTCAAAGGATGAATCAAACATGTGAATGGCATTGAAAAGCTTATCTACCACAATCAAGTTGGCTTAATCTCCAGAATGCAAGGCTAGTGAACTATGCAAATTAATAAATGTAATTCAATACATAAACATAGCTAAAGACAAAAAAACAAATGATTATTGCAATAGACACAGAAAGGCCTTCGATAAAATTCAACATTCCTTCATGTTATAAACTGTCAGTAAACTAGGTATTAAAGAAACCTACCTCAAAATATTAAGAGCCATTTATGACAAACCCATAGCCAATATAATACTGAATAAACAAAAGCTGGAAGCACTCCCCTTGAAAATCAGCATGAGACAGGGATGCCTTCTCTTACCACTCCTATTCAACATGGTAGTGGAAACTCTGGCCAGGACAATCAGGCAAGAGAAAGAAAGAAAGGCATTCAAATAGAAAGAAAGGAAGTCAAATTATCTTTGTTTGCAGGTGACATGATTCTATATCTAGAAAACCGCATTGTCTTAGCCCAAAAGCTTCTTAAGCTGATAAGCAACTTCAGCAAAGTCTTAGGATACAAAATCAATGTACAAAAATCTCTAGCATTTCTATACACCAACAGGCATGCAGAGAACCAAATCATGAATAGACTCCCATTCACAGTTGCTACAGAGAGAATAAAATACCTAAAAACATAGCTAAAAAGGGAAGTGAAGGACCTCTGCAGTCAGAACTACAAACCATTGTTCAAGGAAATCAGAGAAGACATAAACAAATTGAAAAACATTCCATGCTTATGGAGAGGAAAAATCAATATCACGAAAATGGCCATACTCCCTAAACTAATTTATCAATTCAATGCTATTGCCATTAAACTACCATTGACATTATTCACAGAATTAGCAAAAACTATATTAAAATTCATAGTGAGCCAAAAAAAGAGCCCATATAGTCAAGACAATCTTAAGCAAAAGAACAAAGCTGGAGACATCATGCTACCCGACTTCAAACTATTATCTAAGGCTACAGTAACCAAAACAGCATGCTACTTGTATTAATCTGTTCTCATGCTGCTAATAAGGATATACCCAAGACTGGGTAATTTATAAAGGAAAAACGTTTAATTGACTCACAGTTTCACATGCCTGGGGGAGGTCTCACAATCATGACTGATAGGGAATGAGGAGCAAAGTCATGTCTTACATGGTGGCAGGCAAGAGAGCTTGTGTAGGGGAACTCCCCTTTATAAAACCATAAGATCTCATGAGACTTATACACTAACATGAGAACAGCACAGAAGAGACTTGGCCCCATGATTCAGTTGTCTCCCACTGAGTCTTTTCCACCACCCTAATGGAAATCATGGGAGCTATGATTCAAGATGGGATCTGGGTGGGACACAGCCAAACCATATCAGTACTGATACAAAAACAGACACATAGACCAATGGGACAGAACAGAGAACTCAGAAGTAAGCCTACACACCTACAACGCATCTGATCTTTGAGAAACCTGACAAAAACGAGTAATGTGGAAAGGAATAGCCATAAGCAGAAAATTGAAACTGGAGCCCTTCTTTATACCTTTTCAAAAATTAACTCACAATAGATTAAAGACTTAAATGTAAAACCCCAAACAATAAAACTCTAGGAGAAAATCTATGAAATATCATTCAGGACATAGACAAGGGCAAAAAATTCATGATGAAAACACCAATAGCAATTGCAACAAAAGCAAAAATTGACAAATGGGATCTAATTAAAGAGCTTCTGCACAGCAAAGGAAACTATCATCAGAGTGAACAAACAACCTACAGAATGGAGGAAAACTTTTGCAATCTGAGTCTATCAGGAACTTAAACAAATTTACAAGAAAGAAACAACCCCATTAAAAAGTGGGCAAAGGACATAAATAGATACTCCTCAAAAGAAGACATCAATGCAGCCAAGAAACATCTGTAAAAAGCTCAACATCTCTGATCATTAGAGAAATGCAAATCAAAACCACAATGAGATGCCATCTCACACCAGTCAGAATGGTGATTATTAAAAAGTCAAGAGGGTGGGCACAGTGGCTCATGCCTGTAATCCCAGAACTTTGGGAGGCTGAGGTGGGTGGATCACCTGAGGTCAGGACTTTGAGACCAGCCTGACCAACATGGTGAAACCTCGTCTCTACTAAAAATACAAAATTAGCCAGGTGTGGTAGCATATGCCTGTAATCCCATCTACTTGGGAGGCTCAGGCAGGAGAATCGCTTGAACCCTGGAGGCAGAGGTTGCAGTGAGCCAACATTGCACCATTGCACTCCAGCCTGGGCAATAAGAGTGAAACTTTGTCTCAAAAAAAAAAAAAAAAAAAAAAAAAAATCAAGAAACAGCAGATATAAGCAAGGTTGCTGAGAAAAAAGGAATGCTTTTACACTGTTGGTGGAAATGTAAATTATTTCAACAATTACAGAAGACAATGTGGTGATTCCTCAAAGATCTAAAAGCAGAAATACCATGTGACCCAGGAATCTCCTTACTGGGTATATACCCAAAGGAATATGAAATCATTCTTTTATAAAGATACCTGCACATATTACGTGCATATGTTCATTGCAGCACTATTCACAATAGCTAAGGCATGAAATCAACCCAAATTCCCATTGACGATAGACTGGATATAGAAAATGTGGTATATATGCACCATAGAATACTATGCAGCCATAAAGAGAAAGGAGTTCATGTCCTTTGCAGGGACATAGATGGAGCTGAAAGTCATTATCCTCAGAAAACTAATTCAGGAACAAGAAATTACACATTGCATGTTTTTACTTATCAGTGGGAGCTGAACAATGTTAACACATAGACACAGGGAGGAAACAACACACACTGGGGCCTGTCCCACGGGTGAGGTTAAGGGGAGGGAGAGCATCATCAGAAATAATGGTTAATGGATCCTGGGCTTAGTACCTAGGTCATGGATTGATCTGTGCAGCAACCCACGATGCCACACGTTTACCTGTGTAACAAACCTGCATAACCTGCACATGTACCCCAGAACTTAAAAGTTGATGAAAAAAAAATATGAATGGGTATAATTATACAGTGGTTCCTCATTATCTATGGTTTCACCTTCCTCAGTATTAGTTACCCACTAATACTGAGTCTGTAGTCTGAAAACATTAAATGGAAACTGTAGTCTGAAAATATTAAATGGAAAATTTCAGAAATAATTCACAAGTTTCAAATTGTGCATTGTTCTGAATAGCTTAACTAATCTTCCATGTTCCAGCTCCATCCTGCCTGGGATGTGAATTATCCTATGTCCATCATATTGATGCTGTATACCCTACCTAACACTTAATATCAATATTGTCTATTCCTTACATCCAACCATCACCATTGCCATGACTTGATGATCCAGGATCACCCACAGCAGATGATCCTCCATCTGACATAGCATCAGAAGCTCAATTGTAACTTAACAGTACATCAAAATGCCTATGCCATTCACTTCATTGCCTCTCATCCTGTAGACATTTTACCATCTCACATCTTTACAACAAGTATATTTTGAGAGAGAGAGGAGAGATCATAACTTGCATTCTCATAACTTGCATCACCTAGTATAGTTACAATAATTCAATTTTATTAGTAGTATGATTGTTGATCTCTTACTGTGCCTAATTTATAACTTAAATTTTATGTTTAGTATGATCGATAGTACTAAACTCTATATACACTATGTTTAAGAAAAAACAGTGTATATAGAGTTTACTACTATTGATAGTTTTAGAAATAGGGGTCTTGAAAAGTATCTCTCATGGATAAGGGGGGGATTACTGCAGTTATAAGCTTACATATGCAAAATCACAAATATCATTCTTTCTTTCTTTAACTCAGTTGGATTTCCATCCTGAAGTTATGATTTTTCAAATGAGAGAGAACTTTATCTATTCTTTCCAAGGTAAAATTTGGAATTTTTTGCTTCCATACACTTCAATTATTCATTGGTCAATTCAGGTTCAGAATCTAGTTACATTGAAGTTAAAACTCTACCCAAAAACTTTCCTCTCCCCCACAACTATCTGTTTTTTAAGTAACTTTTAATGTGTATATTTAAGATATACAAGATGATAAAATACACATGTACAATAAAATTGAACAAATTAACATAACCATTGTCTCACATAGTTCCTCATGCCGCCTATTCCTTATGGGAAGGGCAACTATGATCTCCTCATTTAGCAAAAATCCTTAATACAATACTCTATTATTAACTACAGTCTTGATGTTGTACATTAGATCTTTCAATGTGCCCATCCTACGTATGTGCTACTTTGTATTCTTTGACCTATATCTTCCTATTCCCTGCTATCTGTTCAGATTCTAAGGTCCAGGGAAATTGGTAGGGAAAAAGTCTTAATCGTGGTTTGTCTTATATTTGCTTCAGTTTATTCCTATTAGCCATGGCTACTATGACCTATCGGTCCAAATAACATATAGAAATCCCTCAGACAGACTTAGATAATTTCATTCTCTTATCTAAACCTCATTTTCAACTTGTGACCTCTTTGAGAAATCACAATAATCCCTTTATCCCCAAGAAAGTGGCCCACAATGCACTTCTTTGTACCTTTACTTTTTCTCTCCTCTCTATAAGCTAAATCAAAGGGCATACTGAAATTTTGAAATCTCTTCTCAGATTCCTTAGGAGCTATGGAAATAGAGACTCTATCTCAGCCAAATCATGAAGAAGCAAAGCATGGCCACCACTCCTCCTGGCCAATCACCTCCTATGAACTGCAACATTTTTTGAGATTGATACCCTCCAATTCTTCACACAAGAATACTGCAAGTATAAGACAGGTTTTGCATAGTGCCATTCCCCTGGAATGCATTGAAAGGAGGCTTGGACAGAGTCCATGTGCTTTGGATTAATTCTTATTCTTTCATTTTCTCCAAAGGAAGGGAACAGAAAATCCCATTCTGCTTTACTGGTAGAGCTTCATAAATAAGGAGAAGCCCTCATGGTTATTCTACTTGAGTATAGGCTGGCTAAGTAATACAAGACAGTTATATATGTGGTTTCTCATCAAATTATTTAATCTGCTAAGAGCTCACCAAATTATAATCTTACACTGATAAAACACATCACATGTCTTTCACTGATAAAATCACACATCACATGTGGAAAAATGAGTGAATAAAGATACTGAGCATGGGCCAGAAAAAAACAAAAACAAAAACAAAACAAAACAAAAACCCTTAAGGGAATCATAGAGAGAGATAAAAATGTTTCAGTAGGAGAAAAATTGTACCTCATAAATTTAAAAATCATTTTGGCAAATGTCATAGGCATATCATAAAGGCACTTCCACTATGAAGATACCGTCTTGAAAATTGGCACACAGACCTCCAGCTTCACTCAGGTAGAGCTTCAGATATGTTATTTGCCTGTATTTTAAATCGTCCTTCCCTCACTAGTTGGCTCTTGGAGAAAAAGGGCACAATGGACTAATTGAGCACTGCTTGCTTACAAGACAAGCATAGGTAATATGGGTTCCAAGGGGCTACACTGATACAAATTAGAGAAAGGAGTTTGAAAATCTTCACAGATCATATAGGGCTTGTGACTTCTTGTGTGTTATGTCACTAAATATCTTACCACCCATTAGTAGGAAAATTAACTGAATATTTTCCATTTGCTCTTCCAAATTCTATTCTTCATCCTTCTCCATCCTGTTTTGTGCTCCCAAGAAGCTAAACTGCATGTACTGCCTCACGGGCACTCTTATCCTCTAGCTTCAATCTGAGTTTGGATAATTCAGGATGCCAGGAGGAGATTAGATTGAGGGGAGAGAGTGAGGTCAAGATATTAGATATTCAACTTCCACTTAACCAGTCGCTTTGGCAAAATCCCTTTGTGAAAGGCTGTTGCTCCTGGTACATGGTCCTTTCCACACATCTAGTCACTCCCTGCTCCCATTAAATTCTCTCTTCTCTTGCCGTTTAATCTAGGATCTCCTTCCTTCTTTTAGTCCTAGGGTATAGTTCCGTGTTTCTTTGTCCTTCTGAAGCCTACAACACATTTGTAAGCAACACCGTTTGAAACTGTCTTAATGAACCTGTTAGAAATGCCATCTATCTCCTTCTGGGACCGTTATAGATATGGGAAGTATTCCTATTGTGTAGTGTACATCTTTCTCTCTGGCATACTGTAAACAGCAAAACAGAAATCTTAATTCAATAAAAATGTATTACATCTTTGTTAAATATTTAAGTTTTGGTCTGTGTGAGTAAATAGGCCAATGTGCTTTTGGAGACTAGTTACGTTTGACATAGGTGCCTAATGCTTCTTAAGCTACTCCATGTAACACTTGTTGATTTGATTTGGTCTTCAAGGGATTTCATATTTCCAGGTATACAACTTCTATGTAAAAACAGAAGGAAAAGAAAATAATATGCAAAACAAGTGCCTCAAATTGTACATCAAAGATGAATCAATTTAAGCTGGCCAATGAGGAGGCCCAGCTAGCTCAGTCAGCAGAGCAAAAGACTCTTGAATTAGCATCAACATCAACAAATGCCTAATTCTTTTCTATGAAAAATATTTTTTGCTTTATTTTGCTTCTGAGACAAATTCTCACTCCATTGCACAGGCTGGAGTACAGTGGTGCCATCTCAACTCACTGCAACCTCCTACTCCCAGGTAAAAGCAATTCTCATGTCTCAGCCTTCCAAGTAGCTGGAAATACAGGTGAGTGCCACCATGCTTGGCTAATTTTTGCAATTTTATTAGAGACAGGGTTTCACTGTGTTGGCAAGGCTGATCTCAAACTCCTGACCTCAAGTGATTCACCCTCCTCAGCCTCCCAAAGTGCTGGGATTACAGGCATGAGCCACTGCATCTGGCTGAAAAATGTTCTAAAAGAAAATATGTCTATGTGTTGACCTAAGCAACCATAAAAAAATGTCTTTTCAACAAACAAAATATTGGTATTTTTAAGTGAGTTAATTTCCCCTTAAGGTATATGCCTAAATAGATTGTACATATTTTTCTAAGTGTAATTTGTTCATATTATTTTTGAAACTCTAATTTGGGAATTGTTTTAAAAGACAGTTTAAAAATAGTGAATGTGCTCTTCCATTGCAGCATCCCTTCTAAATTTCTAATTTCCTGATTAAAAGAAAAGCTCACTCTAAAAAAAAAAAAAAAAAAATAGTGAATGTGACCATTGTGGTGGCTCATGCCTGTAATCCCAGCACTTTGGAGGCCAAGGTGGGTGAATCCTTTGAGTCCAGAATTAAGACTAACCTAGGAAACATAGTGAAACCCTGTCTCTCCAAAAAAAATACAAAAAAAAAAAAAAAAAAGAAAAAATAACCAGGCTTGGTGGTGCACACCCATAGTCCCAGCTTCTCAGGAGGCTGAGACAGGCAGATCACTTAAGCCTGGGAGGTGGAGGTTGCAGTGAGCTGAGATTGCACCACTGCACTCCATCCTGGGGGATAGAGATCTCATCTCACAATAATAACAACAACAATAATAATAATGAATGTAAAAAATGTTGGCAAATTGATATCCTCATATCTTCCTTTCTCTATATTTGATTTTACAACTTTCCCTTTGACATGTAGATATGGATGTCACATTGCAAACTTGCCATGTCCAACAAACTTCCAGTACCCACCATCATACCTGTTTTCCTCATAGACTTCCTAATCTAATTACTGGAAAATACTTTCTTCTTGTTACTTAGACCAAATGTTCTCCTCTTTGGCTGTCATCCACATTTAATTCAGCTAATCATAATGACTGCACTTCTCAGTACACCTGTAATCACTAGCAAGAGGGGGAACTTTTAAGACACAAGTCAAAACCTATCATTTCTTGCTCAAAGGTCTCTATTAATTTCCCATATAATTCAGAGTAAAAGCTAAATTTCTTAAACAGCTTATGAAATCCTCAACAAAACTATCTCCCACCCATTTCTCTACAAATACTCCTTCTCTTCTTCTTTGTTCTCTTTTCCAGGCTTACTGATAACCTTTTATTCATGTATGTACATGTGCTAATTTGTATATATGTATGCACGTTTGTATTTTATATTTGTTCCCTTGTATATAAGGGATACACATATGTAGGTAAATTACGTAAGTGCGTACCCATCTATCGCTAGGCATTATTTTTTGCTTGGACTTTCAGCTCCCCTTTTTTTAGAATGCTCTTCCCATATTTCACCTAATTCAGATCTTTGTTTAAGTAACAGTTTCTCAGAATGCATTTTCTGAAATACGTATTTAAAATTAAAAATCTTACACCCTTTCTAATTCTTCTTTTCTGTTTATTTTCTCCTGTATTTTTAGGTTGGTGCAAAAGTTTTTGTTGTTTTTTTTTTTTTGCCATTACTTTTAATGGCAAAAATTGCAATGACTTTTGCACCAACCTAATACTATTATCATTCAACATTCCCTATTTCAATGTGTTGTTGTTACTTAATATTTGCTCTGTCATTAAAAAATTTTTCATGAGGCTGGAAATTTTTATCTGTTTAAATTTTTACCTTTCCAGTCCTATATCCCCATAGCCAAGAAAAGTGGCTTTTACATTGTAGGTGTCCAATAAATATGTGTCAAAAGCACCAATAATAAAATGTGATGTTCACCTATATTATCCAATATTAAATAAGTCAGAAAATATGTATAACTTTGAGTACATTAATAGGCTTCTTCTTTCTGGATTGATTTTGATGGTAACAAATTGTTTTCTTTTTGGTGGAATATTTCAGAAGTAAAGTTCTGAGATAGTTTTCTGACTCCATAATTACAAATTTTAATATTTTAATTGGAGAGTAAAGCTATTTGACTCTAAGAACTCTGTCTTTTGTGTAGGTCTCAAGAGAGAAAAGATTTCTTCAATCCCATTGTGCTTACGCTCTTACATGCTGGAAAGGAAGCGTTTAGCTCAGAAATTTTTTATAATTAGTATCAGAATAAATTTGTACTCAGAGAGACCTTTCCAGACTGTCCTACATAAAACAGTATTCCTCTCCCTTTCAAGGTGCTTATCATATTACTCGTTCCAATGTCTATAGATGATTAAGATTCTCTGAAATTAAATATTTTATTCATTTATTTAATGCATTCATTCTCTGTATTACTTTTCTAAATAAAATTTTTATGAACTCAGGGACCATGACTGTGATGTTTATTTCAGAATCATCATGCCTTCCAGCTTGCTTAAGAAACATAGAGGATGCCATTGATGTTTATTTAATGAATGAGTGGGTGGATACTTGATTGTCCCCTGTATGATGTAAGTTAAAAAAAACAAAATTTACTTTTAGCAGTTAACACATGTTCTAAACTCCCAGAAAGTTATATTTTAAAACTTAAAAACAGAGCAGTAAAAAGGGAAGCAACTCACTATGCATCTATTAGGATGGCAAAAATCCAGAACATTGACAATACTAAATGCTGGCAAGGATGTGGAGCAACAGGAACTCTCATTCACTGCTGGTGAGAATGCAAAATGCATAATCACTTTGGAAGACATTTTGATGGTATCTTAAGAAACTAAACATATTCTTATCATATGATCCAGCAATTATGTTCTTTACCATTTACTAACGGAGTTAAGAACGTATATCCACATAAAAACCTTCACACAGTTGTAAATAACAGGTTTACTTATAATTGCCAAAACGTGGAAGCATCTAAGATGTAACTGAATGGGTAAATGAACTGTGGCATATGCAGACAATGAAATGTTATTTAATACTATAAATAAATTAGAAATGAGTTATCAAGTCATGAAAATATATAGAGTAATATTAAATGCATATTACTAAGTGAAAGAAGTCAGTCTACAAAGTCTACGTACTGTATGATTCCAAAGGCATTCTGGAAAAGGGAAAACTATGGAGACAACAAAAATTTCACTGTTTATCAGGGATTAGGAGAGATGAAAGGATAAATCAGTAGAGCACAGAGAACTTTCACCACTGTAAAATCATTCTTCATGATAATATAATGGTGGATACATATCATTATACAATTGTCTGAGTCCATAGAATGAACAATATCATAAGTGAACACTAATGGAATTTATATTATTTGTGTACGAATGATGTGTTCATGTAGGTTCATCAATTGGAATAAATGTATCTATCTGGTGGATGCTGCTGATAATGGGAAGAGTTTATGTATGTGGGGTAAGGGGGTAGGAATAAGGGAACTCTCTGTACTTCTCAATTTTGCTGTCAACCTAAAACTTCTCAAAAAAAATAGTCTATTATTTCCCCAAGAATGCAGATTGAGGGCATTATTAGCATGCCTCTCCCACTGGGAAAGACAAAACAATGTGTAGATATTCACATGGTGAACTTTTTCCAAGAAGCAGTGCAAGGACTTAATTGGAAAACTGAAAGAAACCACAGACCTTTTGAAAGAGGGAGCAAATTGCAGCCTACACCATAAGCCAGGTGGAAAACTTTAAGTCCCCAGAGTATGAGAAGGGAGAAAACTGCCTCTAGGAAATCCACTCCCACCAGAGAACCCAGCAATTCACACCACAGGGGGAAGGCCTTGACACTAACCAGCACTGAAGCTGATTTAGGGAGTGGTGGAGAATATATGGAAAGGAGCAGCAGTGGAAAGTGCTTTACATGCAGTCCCAAACTCCAGCATGAATGGAGAAAAGCCATTCTTGATTCAACCTCGCAGGGAATCTTGTGGAAGTCTGCCAGCTAATTCAGGCAGCAATTGTCGGTTGCAAGAAGCTCCCGACTAAGATTCGTACTATAGTCTCCATTGAGGACAAATTCCCTTGGGCAGAATCAGTGGGTACGTGAGATGTGTGCTGCAACTACAAGTGCAGACAGGAGCTGGGCACCCCAGGTTCCTGGGTAGACTACCTGCAAACTGTCATTGCTTTCTCCACTGGGAAGGCTATGGCCTGGGGCTGTTTTGAGTTCTGAACACAGACTGCCTGGAATTTAGTTAGCTGCTGCTAGTGGAATACTGCTAGTGTGAGACTCACCTTGCCAACTGAGTGAGAGCTGCATGGTGCTATGGCTTAGATCTGTGTCACACCCAAATCTCATGTTCAGTTGTAATCTCCAATGTGGAGGTTGGGGGCTGGTAGGAGGTGATTGGCTCATGGGGGTAAATTTCTTTGGTATAGTATCATGCTCTTGGTACTGTTCTCACAATAGTGGAGTGAATTCTCCTAAGATCTGATTGTTTAAAAGTGAATAGCACTTCCCCCACTTTCTCCCACTCCCTACCTTGCTCCTGCCATGTAAGATGTGCCTGCTCCTCATTTGCCTTCTTCCATGATTGTAAGTTTCCTGAGGCTCCCCAGAAGCCAAGCAGATGTCAACAACATGCTTCCTGTACAGCTATCAAAATCATGAGCCAATTAAACCTCTTTTATTTATAAATTATCTAGTCTCAGGTATTTCTTTAAAGCAATGTGAAAAAAGACTAACACAGTGGGCTTACTGCTGCCTGCTACTCCTCACTCCTCATGTGAACTCTTCTATACAGTACAGGCAGCTGCAGTCCTCCGTGGAACAGAGAGCTGCCCCCAGATCCTCAATGGGGCTACTGCTTGTCCCATATATGGAGAGATAGAGTACAGACTGGCCAGACCCAGCGCCAACCTGGCTTTGCTCCTTTATCACCCTGATAGGTTAACACAAAGGGCAGTAACTTTTGGAGCTCTATGGTCCCACCCATTGCCTGAGACACCAGACTACCTCCCCAGGGTAACATAAGGCAAGCACAAATCCCACCACTATCACTGCAGCTGAAATTCTTTGCAAGCACCACTTTCTGGCTAGTGGCCAAGTGACACAGTGCTTTACAGCATTTCCAGGTAGAAAAACACAGTGGGCACTGTGACCTTAACTGTTGTGAGTGACCTTAACTATTAACATTGCCTGCAGTACCCTGGCTAACTAGGAGTTCCTGAATCTGTCCACTTCATTACTATTAAAACCAGCATTTGAGAAAGCCAACAAGTTAAGACTATTTGTAACCAGGGAATATAAAGAGTCTGTGTCTCTCCTCTGTCACCCTCATCAGAGTTAGTATTGGACCCTCTGCTGGGAGACTTGAAGACAGGCCACATCACTGGGTCTCTTGCAGACATTCTGTAACACCAGCCTGGAATATAGCAGCCCCATCCCGTGGCTAGACCCAGAGGGACAGCAGCATTTACAGTAGTCTGGCTCTCTGGTACTTCTATTCCTGGGGGAAATGGGAGTGCATCACATCAAGGGAGTACCCCATGGGACAAAATAATTCAGAGAGCAAGCCTTAGGTCTCAGAAATTTCTGCATGTGGAAAGTTTCCTTTAGCAAAGGAACAGGTGCAGTGCTGGACTCAGCAGGGATGGTCTGTGGCTCTATCCCAGCAGTCAGGCAGCCCTGTGCTCATGAAGGGTCTTGGAGAAGGGGATTTCTTTTCTTTCTCATCCACCACTGCAGAAACACCTGGAGCTTCTCCATGGAACCTTGGCATGGGTGAACCTGTATATAGCCTTTCTGGAACATTTCAGGGCGACCGTAATCCAACAGGATGAGTGTCCTCCAAGTTCAGGCTTGCATGAGGAGCAAGGCTTGTAAGATGTTCCTCTCTACATGGAACATCAACATTCCTGCAGATGAAAAAAGGTGTCTGTATGATCTGAAAAGCCAGAACACTGGGTCAGGAGAGTGATTGGCAGGTGGATTGCTTTCCTGCTGGCCTGGTAAGGGAACTGAGGTGGCTCCCACTATTCCCCCTGATAAGATCTCAGTGTTTTACAGAGAGCTGCCTCAACTACCTCTGTTAAGCTAAGCTATGGGTACACAGAGTGATATAATAGACTTTGGAGACCCAGAGAAGGGATGGGAAGTGGGGTGTGGGATAAAAAACTACATATTGGCTACAAGCTACGCTACTCAGGCGACTGCAGCACTGATATTTCTGATATAACCACTATACAATTCATCCATGTAACCAAAAATCAGTAGTATCCCAAAAGCTATTGAAATAAAAAATACATTAATCTTAAAAAGTCTATTATAATTTTCTATCAAAAAGGAAAAGAACGCATATAAATACATTACAGTAGTCATGGTTTTTACGACATCCAATTAATATAAAACCTTATCGCTACAGGTTACCCAAGAAAAGGTTAATTGCGATGGTTAATACTGAGTGTCAACTTGATTGGATTGAAGGATACACAGTATTGATCCTGGCTGTGTCTGTGAGAGTGTTGCCAAGGGAGATTAACATTTGAGTCAGCCGGTTGGGAAAGGCAGATCCACCCTTAATCTGGGTGGGCACCATCTAATCAGCTGCCAGCATGGCTAGAATATAAGCAGGAAGAACAATGTGAAAAGAGAACTGGTCTAGCCTCCCAGCCTACATCTTTCTCCCATGCTGGATGCTTCCCGCCTTCAAATATTGGACTCCTAGTTCGTCAGTTTTGGAACTCAGACTGGCTCTCCTTGCTCCTCAGGTTGCAGATGGCCTATTGTGGGATCTTGTGATCATGTGACTTAGTACTTAATGAACTCCCCTTTATATATATATACACACACAAACATACACACACACACACACATATATACACATGTATACATACGTATATATATATATGTATCATTAGTTCTGTCCTTCTAGAAAATCCTAATATATTAATATATAATATACATATATTGTTTAGATTAAAGGTAATTATTTAATATCATTTTCACTATAATTCATGCTCATTATGAACAATATTTAAGCCAGAGTTTAAGAAGATAATATAGGGGCAAATTACAATAGCACTGCCATCAATCCCCATATCAAAGAGCGTCACTTTTTTTTTGAGGCAGAGTCTTACTATTACCAGACTGGAGTGCAGTCATGTGATCTCAGCTCACTGCAATCTCCACCTCCCGGGTTCAAGCCACTGTCCTGCCTCAGCCTCCCAAGTAGCTGAGATTGCAGTCATGCACCACCACACCCAGCTAATTTTTGTATTTTAGTAGCGATGAGGTTTCACCATGTTGGCCAGGAATCCCAGCACTTTGGGAGGCCAAGGTGGGCAGATCACGAGGTCAGGGATAAAGACAATCATTTTTAATATTTTGATTTTTTTTCTGACATTATTATAAAAAACATTTTTATTGTTGTCATTTATTTGTGCCTTTTACATTTATGGCATGAATACTATTTTCTTCCTGGACTTTCTCTGTACATAATAAGAAGAATGAACATATAGTCTTTCTTTCAAAATAAAAGAAAAACTAAAAGTACTTAGCTGGTTTCAATTGGTTGGCAAAAGGCTATACTGGGACTGCCCTGAGTAAATCAAGAAGTATTCTCAAACTAATACATATTATTTTTCACAATATTAGATAATTATATAATACCTTTGTCATTGTCAATAGCTACATACAATTTTGAACTCAAAGGTGATTGTTTACTTAATATATTTTTGGCATTACACTTAGTTATCAGCAGACATTTTACTGTTTAAATTATGATCTACTTTTAGAGTTATTTTCTAAAAGTGATTCCCAGAAGTATAACTAATATGTCATAGGTTAAGAAGTATGTTTACAGTACTTAATGCATTTTGCTAAATACACTACAAAAGATGTAAAGCTGCTGTGTTTATATTTTTCTATTTTTGAATATTTTTATTTTAACATTAAGAATCAACTATGAGATAGCAGATATGATTCAATATGCTTCTTCAATGTATTTTGATAAATAAGCTTACATTTTTACAATTATCTTTTTTATTTCAAAAATGTCACCTTGAGAGTACAACTTCAAAGATAAATTTGTTAATGGACAGATATGACATTTAAGAAAAATCACTTGCAAATGTTATCTAAAATTTTCATCACCTCTGACTTATTCAAAAACTAAATCTGCATTAAAATAGTTTTTGAATAAGCTCTTGAAAACCTACACTATGCTAATTAATAAGCTAAAAGTAAATTAAGAACATCTGTGTTCTTGTGCTTCCTGATGCTAACTTAATTTGTGTACTATCTTCACTTTTGGAGAAATTTCTAACTGTGGTGCACATTTATTTTAGAAGAAGATTGAAGACCATTATAAAATGAGTACTGATTCATTTTCTTTCCAAATACTTGAAGCATAACATATTATCCTGTGAACCCAAAGAAGTCATAAATGATTGTGAAATGTGAAATGCAGGTTACAATCACTGGCTCTAAATGGCTTAGAAACTTTTCTGCATTTGTCATTGCATTGATTACTAGTACATTATGAAGCTCAAAGTATGTGGGCAAAATGAATAAAAAAACTTAAAGGTAATATATCTGCTTAAATAAGCTGACAATTTATTTTACACTGCCAGAAAGTTTGGGTTACATACTTTGTGAGAGAGAGCATTAATCCAATCTGTGATCACCATTTTTCCTTGATGATTAAACTTACAAGGTTTGTATAACTGGAATTCATCTGTCAATGGAAAAGAAAACCAGCATTAAGTAAGCCACATTAATCTCTTTTCACCAAACTAGGCACATTCTTTGGTTTAATTCACACAGAGCTGGCTGGACAGGAGACTGGGGTTTTATTACTCAAATTATACCCCTCCAAAGAGGCTAGCATTTTTCAGGGATACATTGGTAGGTCCAGAAATGGGTGCTGCTGATTGGTTGGAGATGCAATTATAGGGTTTGGAAAATGGTCCTTGTGCCTGCTAAGTCCAGTTCTGGGCAGGGACACAAGACAGGACAAATATATGCAGTCAAAATACTATTAGTATCATCTTCAGTTTCCTAATGAGGACCATCTATATAATTGGGTTGATTAATTTGCTATACTTCTTAGAATAAGTAATGGAAGTAGATCTGAATCAGTCCACAGCCCATGCTCTTGACTTCCTCCTAGGAAAATGGTTTTGTATGTCTGAGTCCCACATTACCCTCAGCATGATGGTCTACACAGTAGTGAGTTAATAAATCTCTTTTGTTCTAATAAAAAAGTACTATTTTTTAAAATACATATTTTATTGCTTTTTAGGTTTTGGGCTACATGTGAAGAACATGCAAGATTGTTGCATAGGTACATACATAGTAATGTGGTTTGCTGCCTTCCTCCCCATCACCTATATCTGCCATTTCTCTCCATGTTATCCCTTCCCAACTCCCCCCCCCCAAACTCTCCCTCCCTTAGTTCCCTGCCACAGACCCCAGTGTGTGATGCTCCCCTCCCTGTGTCCATGGGTTCTCATTGTTCAACACCCACCTATGAGTGAGAATATGCAGTGTTTGATTTTCTGTTCTTGTGTCAGTTAGCTGAGAAGGATGATTTCCAGGTTCATCCATGTCCCTACAAAGAACACAAATTCATCATTTTTTATGGCTGCATAGTATTCCATGGTGTATATGTGCCACATTTTCCCTGTCCAGTCTATCATCAATGGGCATTTGGGTTGGTTCCAAGTCTTTGCTCTTGTAAACAGTGTTACAATGAACATTCGTGTGCGTGTGTCCTTATAATAGAACGATTTATAATCCTCTGGATATATACCCAGTAATGGGATTGCTGGGTCAAATGGAATTTCTATTTCTAGGTCCTTGAGGAATCGCCACACTGTCTTCCACAATGGTTGAACTAATTTAAACTCCCACCAACAGTGTAAAAGTGTTCCTATTTCTCCACATCCTCTCCAGCATCTGTTGTCTCTGGATTTTTTAATGATCGCCATTCTAACTGGCGTGAGATGGTATCTCAATTTAGTTTTGATTTGCATTTCTCTAATGACCAGTTATGAGGAGCATTTTTTCATATGTTTGTTGGCCTCATATATGTCTTCTTTTGTAAAGTGTCTGTTCATATCCTTCGCCCACTTTTGAATGGGCTTGTTTTTTTCTTGTAAATCTGTTTTAGTTCTTAAAAGTACTATTTTTTTAATCGCCAAAAATTTATTCAACCATTTAACAAGGCTCTGTCCTAGGCACAGTCTACAATACTATAATTTCATCCCTGTGTGCATGCATATAGCAGTTTTTGAATAGTATTAGTCTAGCAGGGGAGAAAGGATGTAGGCAAATTTAGGAAACGATTCTTGTAAGAGAGTTTATTCTTTAAGGCATTCAATGTGGTCACAGTGAGGAGGTTCACAACTCTGCCTAGGGGGTGGGGTGGAATCAGAATATATTTCAAAGAAGAATCAATGATGAAATGGCCGCTGAAGGTAAGTAAAGATTGATAAGAAAGAGATACTGCAGTTGATGGGTGAAGCAGTGGCATGCCAGGCAAAGGGAACTGCAGATACAAATACGAAAAGTGTGTTTGATAGAGCACAGCACATTTGGAGAAATTAAGAAATCGCACTGACTATTTAAATTATCTTTAAACATCTTTTAAAATCTTACCTGATACAGATATACTTCAGGATTCTGGAATTTCTGAAAAAGAGAAAATGTTTTTTGAATGCAGTAATTACCTGGATGTAAGGAAAGGAAACACTTGAGAGAGGCTTAAAAAGATTCCAAAAGCTGCTCCAGATCTGGTGACAGACGGCTGTGAATATGTAGGAGGCCTGACATTCTTTCTTTTTGTACTGGGTTGGCAATTTTAAACCGTACTTTTTGAGGTAAGATTGTCTCAAAGGAGGGGGCATGGGGCCCTTTGATGAGTCAACATGAAATGTGTCTTAATTTCAAGGAACTACATGGCAAGTTATTGGAAAGGTGAACATTATATTTTAAAATAATTGCCCCAAAGTGCTCAATTACATGTTTCTTAGTAACAACATCTGTTAGTAGGAAAATAAAGATCAAGTTCTCAGTCTCTCTAATGCACCCTTAAGTGATGAATAAACAGATTAAGGCATTTTATGAAATACATCTTGCATTTGGTGGTGACATTTTGCTGCACAGGATTAATAAAACAAGACTGAAACAAAGATACGAGCTTTCCAACTTCTGTTATTTTAAAACCTTTTCCTGTAGTTCTACTGGAGTTTGGTAGAAAGAGCCCTGGAGTCAGAGGGGTTGGATACATGGATGAGTTATTCAATACCCTCATATCTGTTTTCTCAATGATAAAACAAGAATGGTAAAACTACCTCTCTCTGATGGGTTTGAGAGGATTAAATGAATTAGTTATATAATTCGTATATCTATGAATAGAAAGTACCTATCCTAGTGTTCCATGTATAATGACAGTGTTTTAACAAATGCTTGTTGTGTTTCTATTTCCTATTGATCTGGTTTCAAGATAAGTGAAACATAACTCCCACCATAAATATAAATTATTCAGTCATATACCGTAGGCACAGAAAATATATTGATGACTTAAGTCTATTTGTTTTCTCTTTTGTGATACTGGCTTAAAATTTTAAATTTCAAGAAAGAAATTTTTGCCTAATTGGCCTCTGGGAAGTTCTGGATAAGACTGAGGAGGTGGTTATGTTTCGATTATGTGTATATCAATACGGGAAAAGGTTTATAACAAAAATGAGTCCCAGATGCAGCAGGTATTGTGTGAGTCTATCTAGCATTAACCAATAGAAGGAAAGAATTCACTGGTGACCTCTGAAAGGAAAACAAAGCAAGTAACAAAGGCTACAGGAGATGGCAATGCCCTGTCTGCTTTGAAATCCATCACACTCTCAACTGATTTGACTTAGACATCAGATTTTTAGCCAAATGTGTTATTTTTTTATCTTCAATGGGCAGCAAGTGTATTCTCACGATACAAAATTCACAAAGCACAAAACGTTATGGAGGAAAAGCTTGCTTCCCATTTCTGTACTTCAGATAACCAGTTTCCCTGCTTACAGACAACTTCTGTCATCGATTTATGGAGTATCCTTTAGAGAAAATTAAACACCTAGAAGCAAACATAGTTTTCATTCTTTTTGTATAAATGGTAGTGTATTAGGCACACTCTTTTGGACCTTGAATTTTTCATTAAAAATATAATTTGAGAATTAATTTATGTTGATACTGAAATTACTTTCATATTTTTTAACTCAGAGAAAGTTAACTTTTAACTGAAGAATATAGACCCTGGAATCCACCAAAAGAGCATTTCAGGATTTGGGTTTCAGTAGTTGGCCATAATTAGAATCCTAACAGAGTTTGCCTTCACATTGCCATAAACACACATTTATTCAAACTTATTTATTGGTTCAATCTACCCAAGAAGAACCAATAGGAAACGAAGTAGAAGTATCAGGATATCAGTTTGGTTGAAAAAAAAATGCCTTCTTATATATATTATGGCGCCACCAAAAGCAACAATAAAATTCCCTGATATAATGTGCTCAATGTGCTCAGATATTTGTAGAACTTTTGTGAGCCAGCAGACAAAAGGAAAGTCTCCCCCTCACAGAAAACAAAAGACTCTGCCAGATGCTGATTGCTTCCACCATTCATAGGATCATGGAGAAGCCAGACCCTGCTGGTTTGCATTCTCAGAGGAGGGAATACCAGGTGGAACTGTGGCCATACAGCACTGTCATGAAGAATATGAGATTTCAAGTGTCATGGCAAGGAAACCCTGGAGCTTCAGAGATTTTATTAAATGTTTAAGGAACCATTCTTCAAATAGAATCATGAACGCAGGGCAGATTCCAAAAATCTGTAAAACAACAACATCATCAACAACAACAAAGAAACCCTATGGTCACTAACATATGGTAGTTTTTTATTTTTACTTTTTAAATAGAGATGGGATCTCTTTATGTTGCCCAGGCTGGTCTCTAGATCCCAGCCTCAAGCAACACTCCTACCACAGCCTCCACAGTGCAGGGATCACCACCCATATGTGGGCTGGGTGAGCCACCATGCCCAGCCCACATATGAGATATTGACATATTCAATCTACTAACATTCATTGAGCATCGACTCTACAAGATCTTGTGCTAGGTTTTCAGGATACAAAACCAAAGAAAAGGTATTATTGAATAAATAATAGAGAAGGATGTGATAAATTATCTAGCTTAGGTTTGCACCATGCTGTGAGAGCTCAACTTCTCTAGAAGTCAGCCAAAGGAAATTTCACAAAGGTGATTATTTATGAGCTTGCTCTTGAGGGATAAATGAAACTTTTCAGACAGAAATTCAAATTAGAAATACAAAATCATTGCACATTATATTATTAGCAGCTGAGCTCAGAGGTCCATGGGAGCATAGACCACTCACTGGTCTTTTAAAACTAATCTTAAATATGAAGTACAGGTAAGGGAGGGATTCCTGGTAGAGTTAATACTTGAGTTAAGTAGGTGTTTAAGCACAAAAATACAGAAAGTGCCTCCTAGAAAGAGAGTGCAAAAGGCAAGGAGGGGGCCTTATCTGATTTATTTTCTGGTTTTGTTATTATACTTTAAGTTCTGGTATAAATATGCAGAACACGCAGGTTTGGTATGTAGGTATACATGTGCCATGGTGATTTGCTGCACCCATCAACTTGTTATCTACATTAGGTATTTATCCTAATGCTATCCCTCACCTAACCCCTACCCCCCTGACTGGTCCCGGTGTGTAACGTTCCCTCCCTGTGTCAATATGCTCTCACCGTTGAACTCCCATTTGTGAGTGACAACATGCAGTGTCAGTTTGCTGAGAATGATGGTTTCCAGCTCCATCTATGTCCCTGCAAAGGACATGAACTCATCCATTTTTATGGTTTCGTAGTATTCCATGTATATATGTACCACATGTTCTCTATCCAATCTATCATTGAAGGGCATTTGGGTTGGTTCCAAGTCTTCGCTATTATGAACGGTGCTGCAATAAACATATATGTGTCTTTATAGCAGAATAATTTATAATCCTTTGGGTATATACCCAGTAATGGGATTGCTGGGTCAAATGGTATTTCTGGTTCTAGATCCTTGAGGAATCGCCACACTGTCTTCCACAATGGTTGAACTAATTTACACTCCCACCAACAGTGTGAAAGCCTTCCTATTTCAATTACATTCCCATCCCACAGCATAGTGAGCTGATCTATGGCTGTATAAAAAAATAGATAGATAGATTCATATATATACACACACACATACATACTTAAAGGATGTTCCTGATTTTTTTTAATGGTTATCGGAAAGGCTAAGTGCAGTTAAGAAAGAAAATTAGTAAGAAAAAAAAGAAAAAGGAATATGTAGTCAGATCCTAAGAAGGACACTAGGAAAGGACTGAGGAAAGGACAAAGAGAGCATTTGGAGCTTCCTACTGTTGTTGGAGTATAAATAAGGTCTATGGTTAGAATCTTCGTGTTATTTAACAGACATTTGTTGTGTGCCCCTAGAATATAAATTCCATAATACTCCATAAAAGGAGCGATCTTTTGTACTTCATGCACTGCTGCATCCTCAATGTTTAGATGTATGAATCCAGGCACTTTTTCTCAATGTATTGATAACTTTGCTGAATAACAAGTGTACATAGTGGGACAGGGTAGACACAAGGTACTGTGGGAGGAAACACAGATGACTCTTAGCTTCTGCCTTCAACCAGCGTTTGATCTAGTGGAAGAATTTACAATCAAAATGATATTTTCTATTTTAGCCTTGCTTTATCTATCATTTCTCAGGCAATAAAAATAATAGCAAATATGTTTTTAAAAAGAGTCTATTTAAAGCCCTAGTACATATCAGGTTGCAGTTTTCCACCTGTCAACTGCAGAAACAAATCCTGCAAAATATAGTGAAATAAAGAAATGTGATGGATAAAAGAGGTGGAGAACATTGAAGAAAATGGTACTTTTTCTTTACAAAATGTTAATGATCACAAACTGAGAGGAAATTAATGGAGAAGGTCTACCTTATTTTTTTTTTTTTCTTAAAAAATTGAAGCCAGAAGAAGCCACACATTGCTTACTAGGAATTTCAAAGTAAAAAGTAGGCCGGGCAGCCAGAGTTTTGCCCACTACTCCAGGTGCTATCATAGCTCACTCTTCTCCATGGCTTGTATGAGTGTTTCAGCTCATTTCTCACCATTATAAATAATTTATTAGACACTATATGTAATTCACAGCCTTCCTTGAACATTGGAAGCCACAGACATAACTATGCACTGTGGTTCCAGTTACTTGTGAGTGTAGATTTTAGGTGTCAAGGATGTGGTTCAGTAAATTATTAGAAGCATATTAATTAGCTTTTCTTCATTAGGCAGTATTGCAAGAAAGATTAGCTACAGAATGTTAACTGGTAGAAAATCTGATTTATTTCCTATCATATAAACTAAAACCAAACAAAATTTGGTACAAGTTCATAATATGTTGCACTAATTAATTCTGGCATTCACTAATGAACTCTAATATTAATGAATTAATAGACGCAGTAAGCATAACAAATATTGGATCATGAAGTGATATTTTTATGTTTAACTTTTTGTCTTGTCCATAGAATTTAGAGCTAGAACAAACTAGCTGTCCTTTTGTTGAATCAGATCTTCTAAGATCTTGCTTGCCCAAGGTTACATTTCTAAATACTCAGGGAAAAAAAATACCAACACAAAAACAGGGGGAAAAGGCTGGGTTCAGTCCCTGACGTAACCTTATTTTGTTGTTGTTGTTGTGATTTGATAATCCCCTGGAACAAAATAGAAAATTGCAAATGATCAAAATGTTAAAAGTCCAGATTTCTATTTTCTAGAACTATGTTCCCAAAACCAAGTTCATCAAAATTGCCTAGGAAGTAAGTAAAAATGAAAATAATTGGCTCCCATAAAAAAGTCATATAGAGTTAGAATATCCATGGTTGACCTTTGAAAATTAGATGATTTCTAAGAATCCAAGGTGATTCTTATGCAAGGTTGAAACTCACAAGTCTAAAAAATGTTTCCACATTTTATGTTATTTTTCAGGTTATATTCTCTCCTCTAAGCTCTATGAAAACACAGATTTACTCTGTTCTGTTAACTGCTATATCTTAGGCACCCAGAACAAAATGCAATACCAGGTATCTAAGAAGCGTTTGTAAAATGAATGACTGAATGCCTGAGTGGATGCATGAATGAATGAGCAGGGGAATAAGGAATATTAAAGTAACAATTTCCAACATAGAATTTTCCAAAAGTTAAATTCATGTTTCTTATACACATATGAAATGAACACATTTCAGAGATTTTATTCAACTCATTAACTAAGTAAGGGACCAGTAAAATGCTAATGATGGTTATCACAAAATTTAAGGAAGAAGAGTTTATCTAGGCCTCCAGCAAAAATATTTAAGGAAAAAAATAATAAAAGCAGGGTAGAATAAATTTGCTAAGTTGGATACAAAGCTTTCTCTTGTCCTTCAGGGCAAAACATCATAATCTTTGGGTTATCTTTTCTATGAGGCAGAAATCTATAAGTTAACATGAAACTTTACAGTGTCTGGGCTCTAATCAAATAACAAATAGCAAAGTCAAATAAAGGTAATTCTCCTGGGGAATCGAACAATCTTTTGGTTAGCCTGTAAAAGCATACCCACTGACTGTGAAAGATCATGTAGTCACATTCTTTATCTCCAAGTTTCCATAATTTTTCTTAACATCATGATAGGCCATATGCAAAGATACACTATAGTTAAATAGCCTGTACATTATATAAGGAAATAAATTAATTATTATGAAATAAAATCTCCAGATAGTTACAACTTTAGACAAAAATGAGGTAGCAAATCAAGGTGGAGGAATATAAATAAGGGCAGATGAAATTGTAGGAGAGGGGCAGAATATAAGCCTAATTTCTTTGGAGTTGTATCAGTACTCCAGAAAGAGAAAGAGAGCATAGAATATGATACTGTAGCCTGGGAAATAGTTCCCAGTCCTCTATTGAGACATG
The DNA here is from genome assembly GCA_036589455.1 of Ateles fusciceps. Lineage (NCBI taxonomy): Eukaryota > Metazoa > Chordata > Mammalia > Primates > Atelidae > Ateles > Ateles fusciceps. Next base: position 3,135,206 of record JAZHEH010001685.1, on the reverse strand, counting down.
GTTCTACCAGGTGCTTATGGATATAGAAACCATGTAAGTGGCAATATAACAGTCAGTAGAATAGATTGTGTGTGCCTGTTGCGTGTCTATGGACTAGACATTTTGTGTGTGTCAGTTTACTCCTCAGGGGAATGCTAGATATGATAATGCATACTTGGAAGATTAGTTTTGAGGAGTGAATGACACAAAGCAAATGAAAGAATTAATGCATATCAGTTTTGGCTTATATCATCATCCTATTCTGAAAAGCCACTGAGAAATAGTTTTGCAAAGGAGAGCCAGTTGAATAGTGCCTGAGTCTCACTCTAGTCACCAACACAGATTTAAGTAAGCTGCTTCTTAAACCAGCTGGTAAAGAGAAAAGCCCAGGTTTTTACCATACCATTAGGGTGAGGCAGCATCTGCTGAGTAGTAAGTAGGTGGTGCAGTGCACAGGTGGCAAAATAATACAAACAACTACGACAGAGATCATTCCTAGCTTGGAACAGAAGCTCCCAGGACCAGGCTAAAAGTGATGATTGCAGTAGTAAAGCCCCCAAAAGTCTGAATCAAGGAAAGAATGTGAGGCAATCTCAAAAACAAAATAAAACAAAACAACAACAACAAAACAAAAGAGTAATCTGCTTGCAGAGAAAAATTTGTATATGGAAGAACTTGGCTAAACATTCAGCAATCTATAAACTAGAGCCGATCCACAGAATCACTGATTGATACGGTTTGTTTGCCCAATTTTTGCTTGTTCGATTTCCTTTCTTACCTAATTTTGTCCCTAGGTTTTTTTTTTCCTAAAATGATATCCTAAGAAACATATATTGTGTACAGTAATGATACACTGATATTTACAATTGTTTATGTAATAATTAGCACTGGGAAGAAGTATATCGGTCTCCTGCCAATGTTTTATCTCATTAGCACTCAATATCAACTACTTGACCTTGTCTAGCTTATAAGATCAAATAGAGCAAAGGCCATCTCTCTCAGTGACCGCATTAATCCCAGAGCGCACTACATCACTTGCATATGATAGACCTTAGCAATCATCTTTGGACTGCACTAATATAAAGATGAATAAATGTTGAAACACACACTATACTGAACACACAAATGTGTTCATTGTAAGATCTTCTTTCATTCTTTATTCGTTGAGACAAGATCTCATTCTGTTGCCCAGGCTGGAGTGCAATGGCGCAAACATTGCTCACTGCAGCCTTGACCTCATTGGCTCAAGTGATTCTCCCACCTCAGCCTCTCAAGTAGCTGGAACAAACGGCACACACAGTCATGCCTAGCTAATTTTTGTATATTTTGTAGAGACAGAGTTTCGCTGTGTTGCCCTGGCTGGTCTCGAACTCCTGAGATCAGGCCCTTCTCTCGCCTCATTTTCCTAGAGTGTTGGAATTCCAGACCATTGCATGTAGCCTCATAAGATCTTGTTGTACTCACTTCTAATTTAACTGCCACTGAAGTGGGCAGTTCTTTGGTCTTTTACCAGCTACATGCAGATGTTTGCTGCCTCCCAGACATGTCTGCTGTCCCTGCAGTGAGAAATGCCTAAGGAACTTCCTTGGTGCACACATATGTGCAAATAAGCCAGAATGTGGAAAAGTTATAATACCATAGAGGAAAATGTCTACTTATGTGGGAAAAGAGTTCTCATCACTGCCCACCAAAAAGGTATGGTCCTAAAATGAATTTCCCATGTCACCACCCAGTACTTACAACCATTGAATTGTTTTTTCCTCTTTCCAGCAATCTCTCATTTCTGGTCTATGGGATCTTACTTCCTAGCAAAGTACTCTTATAGAAGCCTCTGTCTCAAGCTCTGCTGCTAGGGATATCAGACTAAATATAAGTATTGCTGACCTAAGCATGAATTGAAATCATTTTCCCCAGGGAAAATTCCAATCCATAACATTATGGATTTTATTTGTAATGGACATTTTTCTCTACCATTAGAGCAGTATAACTCTTGCAAATCTGATAAAGAAAACCACAGCTAAATTATGACAAGGTACCTCCTCACCTACCTGAAGAAATAACTTTCCTCAGTGAAAATTCCAATTCATAACATTGTGGATTTTGCTTGTAATGAATATTTTCTCCTACCATTAGAGCACTATAACTCTTGTGAATCAAGAAAGGAGAACCATAGCTAGGTGATGAAAAGTTATCTCCTCACCTACCTAAGGAAATAATAGGCAAGCTATTCACTCTACTAAACTTCAGGGACAAAAGAAAAAAAATGAATAAGAAAGGGAAAGAGACAAGTCTTTTAAAATATTGAATATGTTTTTCTCAATGTAACTATTGTTCTTTTCATTCAGCGCTCACAACTGGATTTGTAAAAAGTCACTGAAGTCTACACGTTACAGATGAGGAAACTAAGGTGTCACATGGTGACTTCCCCACAACACACAGTTGGCAAAAGCAGAGTAGGACTGTGAACATGGGTTCATGGCTACAAGGACTAAGGGCTATGGGTGTTGTACTGAACCACATTGTCACCAGATTTAGAAACAAAGTAAGTGCCATTATGTATATGTTGATTGGGAACTGTTTAAAAAAATGAGTGAATAAGTGTGTGTGTGTTGGGGGAGCTATTTAGGGAGTGGAGAACGGAGAGGACAGTGGGGGAGGAGAGAGCAGAAAAAGGGAAAAACAAAATGTTCATGCTTTTCAGAAGGAAGAGCAATTTATAAATCGAAAAGGAAGAAAACTAAAATATGATTTTCTCCCTTGAAGAAAACTCCTTATAAGGTTTTGTTTTTATTCTATTTGCTTAGCTATTTTAACTGAAATATTTTAAAATGGAAATGGCAAGTTTAAGACTGTGGACTTCCCACATTTGTTTTACTGAGTAATGTTACAGATATGCCAATAGGTTCAGAAGGATTGTTCACTTAAAAAACGTTCCAATTGTTGAAACATAAACATTGATTAGTCACTGATGTTGAAGGGTGCACATTTATAAATGCGCAAAGTGTTAGATAAAATGCATCCAGCTCAGATGAATGATGGGGGTATTTCTCAAGGCAGAGCAGTCTTTGGTTTGCTCTCTCTGCCTGCAACATTAACCAAGGTCAGAGTGTGCTTAAAATCAAGTTTGTGTAACTCTTTGATATGCATCTTTAAAAGTATCATATCATTATCACTCATGTCCTGTGAGGATTAGGTGACAGTTTGAACCATGTTAATGCTAGATTTAAGTAAATCAAATACATAAACACTTTGTATTGTACTTTATGAAAATAACCCCTTGGTTTATGTAATCCATTAGAATTTAATAGGATTTTCATTAATATCTCACTCAGTATTTCAAGAATCCTGTGGAGTATGAATCTTTAATCCAGTGATTCTCCACTGTGGGAAATTCTCCCTACCCAGGGAACATCGGACAATGCCTGGAGACATTTTTGGTTGTCATATCTTGCAATGAACAGGACAGACCCCAACCCAATTACAATGAATTATCTGGCCCCAAATGTGAATACTGGCAACATTTGTAAACACTTTAAGCCGTCCTTAAAGAAATCCTGCTTTAATCCATCTTTAAAGATGATGAAAACAAGTACCTGAGAACCTAAGCTGCCTAAGGTCACATAACTGGTCATGTATTCTCTTTCCCAGTCTTAGGACTAGAAGCCAAATACTACCACTTATTCATATGTTACTTCCGTAGTAATGGTGATTGCATTCTCTCTGAGTATTTCAACGCTCAGTCATGTTATAAAAGTGTCAGAATAAAGGAAAATCTCTCTTCTTTTGATTTGCAAAGTCAAGGAGGATACATGCTGGAGTTGTGGAGGCAGGGTTGGGGCAGTGCTCTGACAGGATCTCAGCATGAGTTGCCTTTGGTTCCTGGAGCTGTCCCAGCACTAAGGGACAGGGGGTGCAAGATGAGAAGGAAGGCAGGCAGAAAAAGTCTCATTATCAAATTAAAACTTAGACAAGGGAATAAAGGGAGAATAAGGGGATTTGTCCAGGGAGGGAGGAGAGATGATTCATGAGAATATTTGTGTGGATGAAGAAAGAACTGCCTGGAGCAATTCTTTGATTCAAGTTCAAGTGCCCAGTGGGTTTTAAATGATGCCTGCAGGTAATGTTTTGGGTGTGCTAAGAGCACTTTCAATGATTCTAAATTGAGATGAGCTTCAGGCACACAAGAGAAGCTAGTTAAAAAGCAGGAATCTCTGACCCATCACCAGAAATTCTGATTCATTAGCTATGCATTGGGGCCTGGCAAACTGTACTGTAGCAACCAACCCTGATTGATTCTGATTGTGGGGGTCAGAATAACTCAAATGCTGGAGGTAGCCAGACCTGAAACACATAGCAAGTACACCTGGATCCTTCTCTCCCTCCTGGTAATGTGTAGCCCAGTGTACAGAAACATTGGTGATTCACTGTTGGATTTCGTACTCAATTATCTGAAACCCCTTTTATGGACACTACAGAAGACACTCAGGTATATAAAAAGTAAAAATATAAAACATAACAATTATAAAACTAAATGTTTTTTAATTTTAGTTACCTGGAAATAGTTTCTATCTAAAGCTCCCTTTCCATCACAAAGCAGGTATTAAAGTTTCCGCTTCTCATTCATTTGTTTTCTTTGGCCCCCAAACTTGTAGTAGAGTGAATAGCTTGCCTATTATTTCTTTAAGTAGGAAAAGGAAAGGAGATATGTTTTCATAACTTAGTTGTGGCTCCCTTTTCTGGATTCACAACAGTTATACTGCTCTAATGGTAGCAGAATATATCTGTTACAAACAAAATCCATAATGTTATAGATCAAAAGTATTCTAACTGAAGCATGGGTTTTGGGTTTTCTGAGTCCATTTTGTTTTATTCCTTCCAACAGCTATGAGTGACTGGATATATAATTAGGTCTGGTTGGGACTGAAGATGGCCTTGAGGGATTAGGGCAAGCTGGTTAGCCCTGAGTTGCCATCTTTTCATGCAGGCACTCACTGACATGTACATATTTTAGTTCGGTTTTTAGCTGTTGCCACATAACCTTTCTGGAAACCATTACTCCTGCTGGGTCTCTGGCCTTGTGCTTCAAGCAGCTTGCCCCTGCATCCTTGAGTCTGGCTATAATGCTTTGCCAGCCCTGCAGACTCTGGTTGTCATTTAATATCCTGGATACAACTATTGTCCTGGGTGCTCAACTGTCCCTCATTCCTCATAGAACTTCACCCATTACATCTGATTGATAAGTTTTCATGTTAAATACTCCTCAAATCCATTCACCATTACTACCTTATTTCTGATTCCAGTTGTTTGCTTGGATCCTTATAGAAGATTTCAAATTGCTCCTTTTACCTCCAGGCATGAAGATTCTTAATCCACGTATCAAAATGCAATACCTGGATACTTAACATTTACAGAATAAAATTCTGAAATTGATGTATTTTGGCATGACTGGCAAGTTGCCTGCCTCCTTGGCATCCTACCTCCTACCTTATATTTCAAAGTTCTAAAGTGCTGGAGTACTTACAGAACCCCATGTACACCATTCTCCTTCCTGGCTCCAAACATTACCTCTTCTCTTTCCCTGGGATGCCCTTCCTAACTTTATTTATCTTGGCAAATTAAACAGAAACTTTAAGACTCAGCCCATAACTCACCATCAATGTGAGATACTCTCTGATCTTCCTTTCTCTAAATTCCTCTGGAAAATTTGGTTACTTTTATCATGACGTTTACCATTTTGAATGGAAAACAATGTATACTGTTTCTAAGAAGTGGTTACTTAAGCAAGTGGTTACTTAAGCAAGGAGGGACTATATCACACTCACTGTTTCTCTAATTTCAGTCTCAAGCAAAATGCCTAGAACACCTAACAGTCATTCAATACATATTTGTTGACACAGGAGTTGCTGTGAATATGTATTTAACTACTCAGAGCTGAGCATGTTTCGAGCCTCTAATGTGGAGTTTGTTTGTGGTTTTGAGGACTGAGAAGGCTGACATGATCTAGGTTGCCTCCAGTGCAACAGGAAGCAAACTCTACCAAAGAGACCCAGAACAGACAAGCTTAAGTTTATTCCACCCCTTTTGTTCCTGTTCTACTGCATAGAAAATTTTCTCTCCACTAGTTCCTCTGAAAAGTGGTAACTCTCAGTTATGCTTATATGTTTCACATTATAATGAATGCTCTTTTACACTTACTAATATATCTTCCCTTTTTTTTTTTGCTCTCCTTTTCTTCCTTTGTTTTATAGATTCCATCATCTCCATATTCTCTTTGTTTTCCTAGTACCTGAATGCTGCCCTTCCCTTCTCAGAACAATCATTCCTTATCCAAAACTATATAACTAAATATTTTTAAAAACAAAATAGAAATGTTTAAAAAAAAATTGAAGTTGCCAAAAGACTCTCCCTTATACCTAACTCCAAGAAAAATGGCCAATTCATCTGGACTTTCACTGTGGCTACAATGACCTTAATGACTTGAAGTGATTTTCAAGCATTGTAGCTCAAAAAACATCTGTCCCTAGTCCATTCCAGAGCCTTTATAAAGGTGAGCTATTCATTAACCCAAAAAAGGAGAAAGACAGAATGGTTAGCGAAACCACATATTTGACCTAGCAGAAACTGTCTCTCTGGAAAATTGCTGAACTATATCAGGCAATGTGAAAATCCATTCTTAAACCTTAACAAGTGTGCTTTCTCTGACATACTTGCGTAAGACACTTGAGCAATCCTGTGAAAACTATCCTCAATGGCTTCCTAAAGTGTTGACTTCTGGCAGAAGCAGAGGCCAATTTCACCCTATTCACACCTTTTTCCTTAGGTGCCAATTGCTATTCCCCAGCCCTGGGTCTCTACCAGGTCTCTTTTGGCATATCCCAACCCATCTGTCAGACCCATCAATTCTGAGTTGTCTAAGTCTGCTATTTTATCCAGGGATTTAAAAGCATGTTTTACATTAACTTAACTGCCTAAAATAAAAATTGAACTTTGTGCTCCCTCTGCCTAGGGGGAATCAATTTTATAATGAGCAATCACTGTAAAAAAGTTTCAAGGTAAATTCCTGATTAGATTTTATAATTTCTCCAATAAAAAGAAAAATCAAAGCAAACAAGATTGATTCTTCTCAGTAAACATTAGCACCAAAAGACATAAAAAGAAGTGCCATGGAGTAGAATATTTGTCTTTAAATAAATGATTAAAAATAAATATAAGTCTAACAAAATAGAAAAGAAAAATTGAATGAGGAGAGGATTTCTAAGTTTTTGTCTGAACTGTCAACTAAAAAGTGGTGTGACCCCTGCCAAATGACTAATTTCATTGAGGTTCAATTTACTCATATATAAAGATTGTGTCCTGAAGTTTATTAATGAAATTAACTTTTTTCATATATAACTTTTATAACATTTTTCCTGTTTTACTGTATGTTTACAATACCTTCTTCCATTTCCATTTCCCAAAAAATATTTCTCTTTGTAGAAGATTTAGTCAACTACCTATCCTATAAAAAGGCTTTTCTAACCAAAGCTGCTCTTTTTCGGCACACTTGTTTTTCAGTTCACCTTGCACCAGTAGCACAATGTATTCATCTGCCTCAGCTCTTATTTTATTGTGCTGTGATGATCTGTTTACTTAGACCTTTACCACACTAGTATGTACAAAGAGTCTATCTTTGTATTTTTGTGTGATTTTCATCCCTGTATCTAGTGCTCAGAACTGTAACCAGAACATAGTAAGTGCTCACTATTTGATTCTCTTTGGCTTGAGTGAATGTATACTTACCAAGCACGATTTATCCCAGCCTTACCTCTTTCTTAGCCACTGCTGCACTGACCAGTTCTGAAAAGTCTTTTATCAGCCTAGCTTGAGAACAACCCAAAGCTCTTCGCCATGAACTTGTGTCATATATCTCTTACTTTCTACTTGGGTGCTTCTTGAATGCCCATTGTGGGATGCTTGGGGCACGCATACATAAGCAAGCAGAAAATGCAAGAGAATTAATGATCCTGGGAGCCAATTTAACCAATGTCAGTTAATACATGTTCCACCCTTTATTCTTCTAAATGCATAGCTCTGAGGCAGTGTGCATACATCTTCTCAGAATGTTCTGGAAAGGCTGAAAGTTCTAGTCATCTACAGCAGTGGCTTACTATAATATGCATCCTTGTTTTGGTTTTCTCTTTTCCCGTTTTCACTTCAGTACCTTTCTCATGAATTATTTCCCAAATAAGATACCTGTACTCAACCCCTTTCTCAGGCTCTGCTTTTGGTTGAACCAAAAACCACCCAAGTTTATGATCTTGCAATGTTCAAGGAACAGTGATATAAATGTTCATGAAAAGTAAAGGTCCATATTGCAACTTTTAAAGTCTCCCTATATGTGTTAGAGTGTAGTGTAGTTTTCTAAAATTAATCAATTTCAGTTCTACATGGCTATTACAGAACTTTGTCACTTTTCCATCAAGAACTGGAGTCCACGTCCCTCCCCTTGAATCTGGTTGGACTTTTGTGACTGGCTTGATTAATAGAATATATGTGAAGTTAAGCTGTAGCAATTTCAAGGATAGATTAGAAGATGCGCTTTCCATCTATCTCCCTATTGGGACACGTTACTTAGAAACCCTGAACTTCCATATAAGAAATCCAACCACCCTAAAGATGCCAGGTTGTAGACAACCTATGAAGAAACCAATAGAGGTAGAGGTGCCAAAGGGCCCCCGTTGTTCCAAGACCTATCTGCTGGTGTCTCCCAAATGAGGTTTCAGGTATATGAGATAAGAAACCTTTGAAATGACCTTAGCCCCAGCCACATTCTGAACAGAAATTCATCAAAGGCTGTCAACCACAACCTTTCAGCTGAGTCACTTCTAAATCCTGACTTACAGAAACAGTGAATGATAATAAATGATTGTTGTTTTAACCCACTAGGTTTGGAGTAATTTTTAAATGTAGAATAGATGACTTTAACACTAGGTGACAAGATTTTGTTTTAATTCTATATCTTTCAAATACATAGTCTTACAGCCCTCATAAATACAGTGTTGATAAAAATAATACTAAATATTTATTGATAGCCTCAAATTAGGGTAAGAAAATGTTCTATACTTGTGCTTCAGAGATACAGAGATATTTTCACATTCTGCCAAACTAGTTGGCCACTGTGATGAAAATAAGCCGGATCACAGAATTATTTTGTGTTATAAAGAAAAATGAGACAAAATAAAAACCAAGATAAACTCAGCTAATTCTACTTATTTGGTTGCTTAATTTACAAAGCATGCAATTGAGATCTTATAGAAGCAATAATAACTATGTGTTTAACTTTGGTAAATTTGCTGATACTGTTTTTACTTTAAATGCATTTGAAAACATTCTTTAAAGGGAAAAAAGAATCCCAGCTAAAATATGCTAAAGCGCAGTAGCAATTTGGTAATCCCCAATTACAGTAAGAATGCTGTAGCATGTTGGAAAAGAAATCCACAAATTCTTTGCTGTACCTCTCATCAAGAGATTATTTCTCCATCTTTTGAATTTTGACTTGGCAACATGACTTACTTCTACCATTACAACATAGTAAAGGTGACATGAAGGAGATGTTGAAAATTGCTCTGCAGTGGAGCTTGCCCAATCTTGATGCTGGGAACTCTTCAACAACCATGTGAAGAAGCTCTGCCTAGCCTCCTGGAAGATGAGAAACCACATGAAGAAAGGTCCCAATTATCTGAGCTTGCCCAGTAGTCCCAGCTGACATCCCATATATTTAAACCCAGCCATCCTGAACTGTCTGCCCCTAGATGAGCTGGCCCAGGCTAGAACTGCCCAGCCAGTTCACAGAATTCCAAGCAAATAATTAATGTTTATTGTGTTAATTCATTACATTTGGGGTGGTTTGTTATATATTTAAAAACTGATTGATACAAATGGAAGTTGCTTTTATTAGATGAATCACATAAAAATATAGGCTTCCGTTTCACCTTCCTACACTCAACTCAAATATAGTGTTGCCAGGGAAAGTCTGTTTCCTTTGCATTGTTCATTCCTGGAAATCACTTTCATGCTGTAATTACAGGCATGATGGCAGTGCTTGATTCTAAAGTGAGCTAAGCTGCTGAACTTAAATTCACTTGACCAGCTGGGTCAGTGAAAATAAATGGCTTTCTTTGACCATACTTGGCTTGGCTCCCTTAATAGTATCATTTTATATCCCTGGTTCAAGGACACAATTTTGCTGGGCAGGGGCATATTACTGATAAACATGCCACAAAGAAATAGTTAGCCCAAACAGCAGATGCAATTTTTTTTCCGCACAAAATACTACAAAAAGTTTTCTTCTTCTGATTTGGCCTGAAGGTCAAACCTCATTAAAGGTTAAAATAATGGTTTGGCTAAGTTTAACTGGGAAGGAAACTGCTTAAACTCTACTTTTCAGAAGCAATACATTTGGAGTTGGACACCTCATTCATAATCAGTGTGATCACTTGTATTCTGGGAGTGAAATTGCTTTTCTCCCATTCTTAAACTTTGCAAAGGAAACTAGGCATATATCTCATTGTGACTGGTGTACTAGAGAAAACACCTCATTCTTTATGTATTTTCAGGTTCCATCAATAGTTCTACAGCATAATGTCACAAATTCATGCACATTCAAACTTCTCAGGTGTCACATTGTATCAAACACTCCATAATAGATCATCTACAGGCACAGCCTTCACAATAACTATTATGTAGCTCACAGGCATGACACAGTTAACATCACACTTTGAACTGAATAATCTGATAACTTTTCATTTAAAAATAATAAAGGGCTCACAAGGCGCATTTTCCCCATACACGTTTTATTTCATAGCGCTTCCAAACTTCTAGTTTGTATTATTCTCTCTCTGACATTTTGCATGTCATATGGTGAGTCTCCTCAGGGAAAGTACATCAGATTTCTGCGTGGAGTGCAAACTGACTAATAATAATCATCACCATAAAGGAGTCTGTTGTGTTTGGGACCAAACGTGCAGTCTGGTTGTTATGGTAACCAGGATTTGAAAAGGAATGCCTGGTTGCAAGGGGCAGGCACCAGCATCCCAAAACCAATTCTTCATCCAAGCTTCTCCCAGCAGAATAATTTCCAGTCATTTCTAAAATGGATGAAGAGTGATGGATTGTCAGCTCATATGAACTAACCTCACTCAGAAAAAGGACCACATTGTCATCACAGAATTTGACATTTTCCCCTTTTCACTGGACTAATGTTGACAAAGTAGAGAGGCTAAGTGTATGGCCCTGGTTAAGACCATATATCAAGATTGCTAATTGATACCACATAGAAGATGTGTGTATCTGGTAGAGTATCTCTTCCTCTTGTAAATGTGCTCATCTCTCTCTTTTTTTTTTCTTTCTTTAAAATTTAAATGTGTTTTATTTATTCCTCTTCTCAAAGTACTTCACGGACTTCCCATTTTCTTTAACTCCACAGCTAAGATTCCCACTTACTCACCTTTGCCGTAACAGCTTTCGTTCTCTACTTAAATTTGTTATTATATTTTTGTTTCCAAAGTTTAGTCCCTTGGTCTTGGATATAACCTTTTACCTGCCTAGGACAAATCTTTTTTTTAGACTCAATTCATTTGCCATCTTTTTGAGGATTTTGTGCCATCTACCTTTACCCTTCCATGTACATGCAGAATACATGCCCCCCATCTTTAGCTGCATCTCTGTAGATTTCCAGAACGTATTTCTTCAATAATATATTTTAATATGTCTACATTACTTATTACAAGCTAATTTAGAACAGATATGCTACAGAGTTAGCAGAGTTCTTTGTATTATATAGAAAATCTTAAATACATTTTAAATCAGATTATATTTGCCTATTTTTATCAGAGTGAAATTATAGTTACATAAAATTTGGAAAACATAATAAACATTTCACCAACAAAATACTTTGTCACACAATTATTTTACCTGTAACATAGTTCTCTCAGTCAATTGTGTACTTATTTTATAATGTACATAATTGAAAATGTTGCATGCATACAATTTTACTTATAGTTTTGTCCTTTAATACTATAACACAAATATTTCCCATATTTTGCCATTTTTCACAACTTAATTTTAATGCTTCATATCCGAAAAGATACAAGTATCACTTCAATTTATTACTGTTTTTATTTTAGAAAGGGTACTCTGTGTATACGTCTTTGCACAAACATTTTCTTTTTGGGATGACTTCCATAGACTAAGCTCAAGCAATATGACTAGCCTAATGGATCTGCATATTTTCATATATCTTACTATATATTGAGAATTTTTCCAGAAAAGAGTAAACTGATTTACACAGATATCAATAACTAACATGGACTTCTTATCCTCTATCCATACTCACATTAGCTGCCCTAAGTTTTTTTCTAATATAAAGGCTATATCAGTCCTGTTTCATTTTGCTAAGTATCAATATGTTTCATTCCCTTCAAATCCACAAACATGTAGTGAACATCTATTACATAGCAAGGTACTGTGCTAATTATTGAAAAGGCATAGGAGAATAAAACAGTCCTGCTCTCTAGGAGGTGTTATTCCAGTGATTAAACAACATTCTAACACAAAACCACGATGTTCTGAAGGAGGTAGATGAGGCCACAAGAACAGTGAGAAAGGTTCATAAAGGCATGGCCAGGTGCGGTGGTTCACACCTGTAATCCCAGCACTTTGGGAGGCCAAGGTGTATGGATCACAAGGTCAGAAGATTGAAAACACCCTGGCCAACATGGTGAAACCCTGTCTCTACTGAAAATACAAAAATTAGCCAGCTGTGGCAGTGCACACCTGTAGTCCCAGGTACTTGGGAGGTGGAGGCAGGAGAATTGCTTGAACCCAGGAGGTGGAGGCTGCAGTGAGCCAAGATTGCACCACTGTACTCCAGCCTGAGCGACAGAGTGAGACTCCATCTCCATTGTATAACACAATTATTAGTATAAAAGAGCTTTTCAATACCCATTTTTAGACTGCATTCTAGCCTAGGTAATACAGCAAGATTCCCGTTCTCTCTCCCTTTTTCTTCTTCTTTTTCCCTTTCTTTCATTCTCCTTTTTTCTTCTTTCTCTTTTCTTTTGTTTCTTTTTCTTTCTTTCAAAAAAAAAAAAAGAAATGACATTAATCTTCATCGAGCAAAACACTTTCTGTTTTTTTTTTTGGCTTATTTTTGGTTTTTTGTTTGTTTTTTTAAAAAAAGAAAAAAGTAATAATAAAAATTAAAATGAAAAAATAAAGGCATGTCTAGAGCTATTGGAGAGGTTTATGACTTAATGTGGTCTCGTTTATGTAAATCATCTGTTCAGGATTTGTCCAGGCTTCGACTAATTTTATTTTTATTTATTTATTTATTTTTTTGGAGACAAAGTCTAGCTCTGTTGCCCAGGCTGGAGTGCAGTGGCGCGATCTTAGCTCTGCAACTTCCACTTCATGAGTTCAAGCAATTCTCCTGCCTTATCCTGCTGAGTACCTGGGACTATAGGAGCCTGCCACTATGCCCGTCTAATTATTGTATTCTTAGTAGAGAAGGGGTTTCACCATGTTGGCCAGGCTGGTCTTGAACTCCTAAACTCAGGTGACCTGCCCACCTCAACCTCTCAAAGTGTTGGGATTACAGGCGTGAGCCACTGTGCCCGGTTGTCTTCTACCCATGTTATTACCTCACCTGGCAGCTCCCTGGCTACTCCTACTCAAGGATCTCAATGTGGCAATTTTGTCCTAACATCCACCCACCCTCACCAGAAGCCACCTCATATTTCTCAATGTTTTTTTCTATATTATCAAGTTTTATGGATAACTTCTTGAAATTTTAGATAGGATAAATTATATTATTAATATCTGGCATTTATTGACCACTTAATTTATTATTCATACTGTTAAATGCCATCCAGTCAGCCACTATACTGTATATGCATAGGCATTTTAGGGGACACAAATATTTTGTTTTAGGCCATTAATTATTATTCTAAGCAATCTAAGCACTGTTCTACAGATTATTACACTGGCTAGACCACACAACAGGACAGAGTCAAAAATTTCTGTGTAAAATAGTCCAAATCTGAGCCCCAGCACAAGATGGTACTGGACTTAATTAGCCCACAGATGTTTTATTTTATTTTTTACTTAAATCCAGTGTCTGCCTCCTTTTGAAAATCATTCAATGCATTCTAGCAAAACCAAGGTGTTGCAGAATGCATGGAGCTCAACTGCCCAAGAGGGAAACATTAATCACCATGATCCTGATGCTTAGCTGGTTTTCTCTACCAATTTAAATATTTAGCAACAAAACCCTAGCAATCCAGGTGTTTTAGTGAAATATCATTCTTAGTCATCCAGGTTGCGGGGAAAATCGGCGTGTTATCATAGCCCTGCAGAAACATCCCTTTTGTAGTGTAACCCCCATGGTGATTCTTTTGGCTCAGACAAGCTCTACTAATACTTTCCCATTTCTTGATGCTTACTGAGGGGTCACTTCACATGGCTCTTCAGACATGACAACTGCCAGTGCCTTCAAGACATAACTTCAACCCACCCCTTTTGAAAACATATCGCTGACTTTCCACACCTGCAATGGCTTACAGGGGTTCGGGGTGGGGGGGGGGGGGGTACTTATTCCCTCACAGCTGCATCTTGAAATTAAAGTCCGTTTCATTTACTTGACCCAGGAGCCTTGTCCAAACAAGCTCACTTGAGCTTTACCCAGATGGTGGCCATTTACTTCTGCCTCATTCATTACTATTCCCTTAAATCATGGCCCTGAGCCAGCTGGCACACCAACATAGCTTTTTATTGGGCAGATTGCACATCCTTATTCCTAATTTGGTAAATACAAAAAGTGGCTGTAAAAATGGCAACAATATTCATGTTGTCTTGTTTTTCATACATACGAGTCTGCATCATACATCTCTAATGTTTGTTTAATTAATCAAGTGGGGGCAATTGTGTTAATAGGGAAAAAATGGCATTTCTGGACAGTAACAAAAATGATATGCAGGTTTAGTTATATTAATTGGATATTAAAATAATAATACTGCATAAAAAACCATTCTACACTCTGGAGCCTGTGAAAACATGTGCTTCTGTTAGTTTCACGGTTCTGTGGGTCAATAATGGTTTGCTTTCTCTAGGGTGAATTCAGCTGAGCAGTACTGCTCAGACTGGGGCTTCGGTTTGGGTCACCTCCGTGTGTATTCATACTTAGACAAAAGGTCAAGGGGCCATGGCTCAAGTCATTCTCATTCTATACTAGATCACTGGCACGGTTGGTGCCAACTCAAACTGTGTAAGGCCTGGACTTGAGTAATGATCATTTAAGGCCTGGACTTGAGTAATGATCACTGGTCAAAGCAAGTTTACTCACCTAAACTTGAAGTTAATGGGCCAGGATTATAAATTCTGTCTATAGGAGAAGGAAAAGAAAAATGAATACTTTTTGGATAATCTAAATAATCATAGTTGTACACAAATTAGATGTATAGTAATACAGAAACAATATAATAACTGTAACACTGGATTACTAATACTTTTATATAGAAGGAGTGTATGTAACATATATAGCATACGTATATAACATGTATATAAATATATGTACACACACCAGCATGGAAGAATATTTAGATTCTAACAGCTAATGAAACAAACTTTTAATTAATAAAGGAATAAATAAGAGCACTAGAAGGGGTCATGTGACAAGGCCGTGATTAGAGCTAGTATTGACCATTTGTAAGCAAAACTGAGCTAGGATATCAGCAGGACTTGTTTTTCAAGCACTGGTCTCCATCCCATTCAAAATCTTGCTAATCAGAACAGGATCTGGTCAAAAAGGGTGCAATAAAAAAGCCAGCCAAAACCAGTTTATAGCAGTAAGAGTGACTTCTAGTTGCCCTCACTGCCATTAGCATAAACACATTCCCACCAGCCCCATGACAGTTTACAAGTACCAAAAAAATTTACTGACATGTATAATATTTGCTTCCATCGAGAAACAATAACTACCAAATATTTAGCCTGCACTCCTTAAACGGATTTACAACATAGAGATTTGACATATTAGAAGTGGAGTGAGACTAAATTATCAGTCAGAAGAATGAGTGGCTGTTGCTGCCACATTCTGGTCATGTTATAATCTTATTTCCTTCTATATAGTGAGGATAATAGAAAAATACAGATCAATTGACATAAGGAAACTAAGGTATTTTCATCTTATAATGGCTATGTAATTCTAAGACACTATTTTAAAAACAAACAAAAAATAATTAATTTGCGTTGAGGTTTTTATTTCATTTCGCTTACATTTTTAAGTAAACATTTAGTTGAGAAATTTTTTTTTCACCAAAAATTTGCTCTCTCAGTCCCTTAGAGTTAATTATTTTCTCCCAAAAAGTCTACCAATTCTGATAACAATAAAGTCTTTAAAGGAGTGTGAAGACTCACAGACTGAAAGTCTCAATGATCTATGTCAGGAAACCAGTCACTGTATACTGTGTGTGTCAGCAGCAAATCCATCTACTGTGACTTACTATATCCATTTGTGCAAACCCAAGATCAACTTAAGCTAACAGAGTCAGTGAATGACTGCTTGTCATAGCATAATGTCTTAAGAGAGGTGATTGCCTTCTAATTTGCTTTCAGAGGCTTGTCCTGATTTGACATGCAGTCTCTGCATGAAGAAAACATGAAAAAATATTTATCCTGTTTTACAATGAGAAATTTGAGTCCGAGGAAAGGCATTTGACTTTCTTAAGGTCACAAAGGTAGTTGTTACTCGATGTCCATTCACCTTCACATCCAGAATTCCAACTTACTGACTTGTCATAGGAAGATAAATGATAAGAATATTTTTTATATTCCTTTTTGAGCAAAGGATACCTCAATCTTGTATCCTCATTTCGGACATTCATATTCTCTCCAACCTTTTAGCTTACATATATGCTGTTGTTTCTCACTTTGAATATACCCATCCTTAAAAAGCAGGTGAGGGCTTCTATCATCAGACAGGATGAATTAATTTGTGTCAAAGAAGCACCTTCTTTCTCCTCTATACAAGTAGAAAATGCTGCCTACATTATAAAACCAAAATATAAAACTTTAAGGCATCAAAAAGCAGTAGCTATAGGATTATATAACAAATACTCTAGTAAGAAAAAAAAAAAAAAAACTCATTGATTCTAAAGGCACCAGGTAACTCCTCCTGACCCTGAGAGCAGCAGCCTATTCTTTGTTTTTCCCAGGCCCAGACAGCTGGGGTTAAATAAACCAGCAGTTCTTTTAGCAGTGGTGAAGAGGTAGATTACACTTCAGAAAGTGAAGGACTTCAAGAACATGGTCTTTTTCCGTAATACATTGCCTGGGTTCTGAGATAGTGAGGGAGGATTGGTAGGTAATATAAAGACATCTAAAAAGTAGAATGAAATTCTGAGGTCTTCAGAAACTAAGACCCAACTTGGGAGGAGAGGAGCTAGCACACTACCAGTCTCTCCCTCAAGAAATTTACCAGGCGTTGAAGTTGTGTGGAGCTCAAGCCCAGGGAGTTGGTCTGGGAAACGTCCAATGTTACCAACAAAGCGAGTCCCTCCACAAATGGGTGCTTTTCCTTGTTTGATGCCATGAAACTAATACATAAAACAAAAAGTGAGCCGCAAGTAAAGCAGGCTTTATACGATGGCCGTGGGATTAAGAAGTGGGAGCTTGATTCACTAACCACCTTCTCATCTCATGAAAGCTTAGAAATCATAGATAAGGGAGTTCTTAATGAAAGGTACCAGGCATTAAAGCAAAGGGAGGAATATTCATCTTTTCTAGGTATGGGCAGAGAACTTTTCAGATCTAGAGTTGCCACCTTCGTTTTTGTCCTTTCATCGTTTCTTCTGGTTGTTGTCATGGTGACATGGTGATTGTCAACTGTCTTGGCACAGGTGGGAGTGTCGTTTGCTGTGGAAATGAGATTATAATTAAACTAGAGGTTCTTCAGAGGTCAAAGGAGCTACCATCTTGGATCCCACCAGTCTTAGCTCATATGGTGATAAAGGGGAACTTTTGTCAGCAGGGTAGAAATATACCTGGGTCATACACTGGATAACATGAAGGGCAAAGCTGAATACACACACACACACACACACACACACACACACACACAGGTCAAAGCTCAATACACACACACACACACACACACACAAAAGTCAAAGCTGAATACATACACACATGCGCATACACACACACATTCTTGTCACTCAGAAATGTTTCCCTTTAACATATCCTTAAATCAGTGTCTACTCTCTATGAATGACATTCATAATATCATACACCCAAATGCCTATTGAATAGAGAGCATCAATAATCTGTGATGTATTAATAATAGAATATTATATTGCTATGAGAATCAGTGATCTCTAACTACATGGAACAATATGTAGAATCTCACAATGCTGCATGAAAAAAGCCAAATACAAAAGAGTACATACTGCGCAATGCCATCGACATTAAGGACAAGCACAGGTAAAGCTTATCTATGCTGTGCTTTTTGATTTCAGGATATGATTTCCCTAAAGCAGGTAGTGATAACAAAAGAGCATGAGGAAGCTTCTGGGGGGATTGCTAATATTATTTTTCTTTATCTGTGGTGCATGATGCATGGTGTATTCAGTGTGAAAATCCATTGAGCTCTATGACAAACACTATACTTCCAGGACATTTTACTTCAACAAAACGTGTGATAAGTGAATGGTTGATATCGATTGGCTTATAGAGAAGGTAAATGGTTATATTAATATTTGTAAGGAAGTAAAAATAAAGTAATGCTGAAAAATTAATATTGGGCAAATATCTGTAATTTAAACAAATTTGATTTTCAAAATTCTACATGTTGTGATGCAAACTGTACAGTGGCATCTGTTTAAATTTTAAATAAGAACTTTTAAAAATCAGATTAAAGAAAGTAGAATTTCCATTGAAAAAAGTTTTAAATTAAATACTTCTCAGATAAAATTAGTTGTGTTTTCTCCTTAAGGAAAATAACATACTTTTTCCTTTGTGCTTTAAAAATGTAAACGGAATGACTTTCAAAATATATTAATCGAGTATCGTGTAAAATTAAGCCTCTGGGCTGGATGCAGTGGCTCATACCTGTAATTCCAGCACTTTAGAAGGCTGAGGCAGGAGGATCACTTGAGACCAGGAGATCAAGGCTGTAATGAGCTATGGTCACACCACTGAAATTCATCCTGGACAGCAGAGTGAAACTCTGCCCTGTCTCAAAATAAATAAATTAAGTTAAATTAAGCCTCTAGTCTTCTAAAGAGTCTTGTGACTCTGTTTTTTTGTGTGTATTTGTTTCTATGATCTGTGTGTTTTCATTTCTATGATCTCTGTAATACAGAAAGTGTATCATTTCATCACCTTAGACATTTTTAAGTTGCTGAGAACTTCAGCAATAGCTGGAATCAAGCTTACATAAGTCAGCATTAAAATTAGTTGAGGTGCAAGCCCCTTCTATTATCTTGTGTCCTATCACCTTGCACATTCCTGCATCCTGGTCTGTTTTATATTTGTATCGATGACATATGTAATCCTAGATTTACCTTTATTTTCTTTTTCCCCTGTGGCCAACTATCACTATTCTGAGGAATTTTTATTAAACTGCTACTCCATATTAACCTTACTGGAGAAAAAAAGACCTAAAATGGCCATCCATCCAAGCATCTCTCCCATGAAAATTATAGTCTTTTCCTAGTTGTTCATATGTAAATATATTAGGTTTCATATATATGTGTGTGTGTGTATGTGTGTGTGTGTATGCTGCTATGGTTTGCGTGTATATGTCCTTTGAAAATTCTTATCTTGGAACTTAAACCCCAAGGTAATAGTATTAAGCAGTGGGGCCTTTAGGGAGGTAATTAAATCATGAGGGCTCTGCCCTCACAAATGGATTAATGCTTTTATAAAAGAGTTTGAAAGGAGCACTGCAGGCCCCAATGCCTTTTGCCCTTTGGCCCTCCACCATGTGAGTACACAGCATTCACTTTTCTCATATGAAGATGCAGCAGCAAGGCATTAACTTGGAAGCAGAGAGTTGGCCTCACCAGATGCAGATTAGGCTGCTACCTTCATCCTGGACTCTTTAGCTTCCAGAACTATGAGAACATACATTTCTGTCTTCATAAATTACCCAGTCTCAGGTATTTTGTTATAGCAGCAAAATGGACTAAGATACATACATGCATACATATGTATTATATACAATTTATAATATATTTTAAAATGACTAACAATATATATACCTACATAAGTTAAACTTACATTTTTTTAAATTTGTGGAATTGTAACTTTGCATATTTTTTATAGTTAAGGATTTTGTTACTCCTTCAAATCCCAGAAACTCAAAACCCAAAGACAACTACTGCAGTCATATATTTTGAGATTTTCTTTTTTTAAATGTTAAAAAATGTACCCAGGCCAGGCACAGTGGCTCATACCTGTAATCCCAGTGGTTTGGGAGGCCAAGGCAGGAGAATCACAAGGTCAGGAGTTCGAGACCAGCCTGGCCACAATGGTGAAACTCCATCTCTATTCAAAAAACAAAAAAATAGCCGGGCACGGTGGCACGCACCTGTAGTCCCAGCTACTCAGGAGGCTGAGGCAGAAGAATTGCTTGAACCCAGGAGGTAGGGGTTACAATGAGCCAAGACCACACCACTGTACTCCAGCCTGGGTGACAGAGCAAGACTCCCTGTCAAAAAAAAAAAAAAAAAAAAAAAAAAAAAGTACCTAAGTGAATTTATATGCAATTGGTCCTGCTTTCTGCACCTTATAATTTATTATACATATATTTTAAATGTCACTAATGTGCTTTAGCAGGCATCATTTTAAGTTTAGCAGGCATCATTTTAAGTGGCTGAATGAAATTCTTTAACATGGGCTATCCTAAATGAAGATCATTTAGATTGTCCTAAATTTTTTTGCTGACACTAACAATGCTGCCATGAAAACTAATAATACTGCATTTATCTCTGTGTTTATTTCCTGGAGAGAAATTCAAAGTAGAAGTATTATTGGATCAAAGTTTTGAACGTCTTGGCATATATTGTCAAATTATCCACCAAAATAGTGTACTGTCATGGAATAATGTCATTATAAGTAAGATAAATATGTCACCAAACCTTAAAATATTATACCAAGCATTGTGTAATATTTTAATTCAAAACTTTCTCAGTTTCAGGGATGTCGAATTTTACTTTTTGCTTGTTTTTTGTTTTTGTTTTCTTGTATAACTTCTTGAACTTTGAGGTTGCACTTTAAATATTACTATCTTCGGTGAGTCCTTTTGGGCAATCCTGTTCCTGTGTCAGCCAATTTAGTTCTGTGTTTCTATACTTCCACGATTATTGAAGTTCCTTCTTATGGTAGACTTTAGTTAGATATACAATGTGAATTCATTTTATTCCAGCTGAAATCATGCAAAATTGACATAGACAATGTCACATTTTAACACTTAGACCACCAGGGAGGCTATAAAATTTACAGAGAACAACATAAAATCTTAACAGATATATAGTCTAGTTAGAAAAATTTGTAATTACACAAATTAAGTTGTTTTACTTTGGTTTTATTTATAATTTATTTAGAATCTCAAGCTGTTAATACAAAACAACAAAATGATTGCAAACTGTTTCCACATGGTGGCGTTATTTAAGGTGGTAATTTGATAAATTTAAATACATTTTCAGTATTGTTTAAACTTTGTTCATTTTGTGTATCCAAAATTCTCATAGTGATTTTGATACCTTCTTAACTCTTACTTTTATTTTCTATAACCATTTTATTCTCTACAGTTAGTTTTTACTACTTTGAGTAACCATTACAAGTGCTGGAAAATGGGCTTGAATAACAAGGAAGTTCGATATCAAATACTATGAAGCGCCACACAAATGATACAATGTATAACACTGCTAATTGGGGAGAATGACTACTGAAAATTATTAAACATAATATAAAAAATAAAGAACAAAAAGAATATAAATATAAAAATAGACTATAGCTACCATGAAATTACTTCTTAAACCAGGCAGAATTCGAATCATATTTATGACTTCATGAATATATCATTTGCATAAAATCTTTGTAATCATAATTATTTATGGGTTTATATTCTATAATAGATTATTACCTTTGATGACAATACCAGCCATGTTTAGCTCTTCCCTGGACCCTAGAAACTCAAAATAGTATGTCATTTATAGTAGGCACTCGCTAGTATGTTCAGATAATTAAGTGGAGCTTTTTTTTTTCAGTTGTGCATTAGCCATGTTTATTGCACGTTTATGCATTCCCTGTTTACTTACCCCTCCCTTCATTCTTTTTTATTGATAATTTAAGAATTCTGCTTGTTTTATTCTACATTTATTTATTTATATTTTATTTTATTTTATTTTTGAGACAGGGTCTCACTCTGTTGCCCAGGCTGGAGTGCAATGGCATGATCTTGGCTCACTACCATCTCAACTTCCCAGGTTCAAGCGATCCTCCCACCTCAGCCCCCCATGTAGCTGGAACTACAGATGTGCACCACCACACACAGCTAAATTTTGTCCTTTTTGCAGAGACAAGGTTTTGCTATGTTCCCCAGGCTGGTCTTGAACTCTTGGGCTCAAGCGTTCTGCCAGCTTCGGTCTTCCAAAGTGTTTGGATTACAAGCATGAGCCACCACACCCCACCTTTTACTTTTATATACATTTTTTATATAGGGACATTACTTTTCAATTTGTGACAAATACCTGTTTTCACAGATATGGTTGTGCGGAAGACTTTCTTGCCTTTGAACTGAGGGTGGTTATATCAGTTAGCAAAGATGGCAGAACGATGAGCAACCTATGGTTTTATGGCCCCTCTTAGACATCCAACTTCAGGAAGAAAAATGTGTAAAAATCTCAGTCAGGAAATGGGAAAAAATGAACAAAAAAGACGCGGAGTCGTTTAAACTCAATATCTAATAACACTATTAGGACAAACCTTTAAAATCCCATTTTACCAATGTCAAAACCTAGAGTCAGAAAGCTTATTTCCCAAGGTCAAATAGTTAATAAGCAATATTGCAATTATTCAGATTCACATCTGTTTGAATTTCAACTATATAACATCATATCCTTGAAATAAATTTTCTTTGAGAGAAACACAGCACATATTAAAAAAAACAAAAAACAACAACAACAACAAAAAAAAAAAAACAAAGCTTAGTTCCTGTGGGTTCCATTGAGCAGCTTCAAACTTATTAGGATAAAATTGTTTAGATAATGTCCCCTTTCTACATTCCAATTATTGTTAGATTTGAAAGCCCAATATTGGACTCCCAGAGCTCTTGTTAAGCCTTTTAATTTATATGGCTATGTTATCTAGGGAAAACCAATGTGAAACTGACCATAATATACCTGACATCAAGACTTCATCAACCCTGCAATCTGCCTCATCAATAAATAAACCTTTACATGTACATTTAATTATGGAAAAGCATGGTGAACTTTGAACAGAAGATTCTTGAGGAGAATAGGTCAACTTGTAGAGATTATTAAATTTATGGATTTTTAACAAATATCTGATGTATTTATTACTGAGAACTATATTGAGAGATTTTAATACACGTTGCAATCAGGATTTATTTAAAAACCCAAAGTTGCAGGGTATTTTATTTTAGCTTGCTATTATAAATGGAAAATGAAATAAACCTTACTTTTGTTAATAAACATAAGCAATTCTCTTCATTTTCTAACAACCACTCAGTTTAAAATAATGGAAATTATTACATGATGATTTCACCAAACTGCCTGTCATAGGCTGTAATTGTGATAATTTAGGTGGTAAGTATATGTTGTTCTGGGAATTTAGATATCAATTCATATCAACATCTGGAGCCTTTTATTAAATTACATATAATTAGCACTGGGAAAGAAAATTCAGGAGGTCTGGGCAACTGCTGCTTCTCAAGTGTTTATCAAAGATCTGTGTGAGGAAGAAAGTGGGAAGAGCAACAGTTGGTTGAGTACCTATTTTTTTCCAACAATGTACTTGTTGCTTTCCATAATATTTTGTTCTTATATGAATACTGTGAGGCAAGAACTCATATTGTCCATGTTCAAGTACAAGAATAAGCAAACGTATGCAAACCACAGTCAACTCCCACACTGTATTTTTGGTTTAGAAGATCGTAAATATATTATCTTATCCAAACCACCTTCAGTTGCCTGTGAGAATAAAAGCAAATACTAAATAGAAGAAAATACTTCCATGTAATATTATTGAGAAAGTCTCATTTAACATTTTTGGAAATAAAAGGAAGCATTCCAAAACATGTTATTTTAAATTCTGATTATTTATCTTATTCAAGGCCGCAGTTGAACATTGCCATTATCTGAAACATCTTCAACTTTAAAATTTCTAATTCAAACCTTATGCTTTCTGGTCATAACTTATGCCTTTCCTTTTGCTTTTACTGCCTTGCTATTTAGAGTTGTAGTCCTAAGATTCTGGTAGAAATGCAGAATATGAGGTCCTACCTAGCCTGTGTGAATCAGAATCTGCATTGTAAAAATATCCTCAGGCAATCTATACACAAGTTAAGTTTGAGAAGCCCTGTTTAGTGTTTTTTCTGTGACCATCATTAATCTCATTGAGATCTTCTTCATAAGACGTCCATTTCAAAGAGGACTCTATATTGCTAACCTCCCAATCCCTTACCCTTCTATTTTGTCTCTCTTATTTCTCATTCAACTTTGAGTCTAGAGCTCATTTTATTTAAACAAACAAACAGAACAAAGATATTAACAAACCTGGTGTGTTCTAGACCAAATAAATCAAAAATATATCTGAGCATAAACTTAGGCATCAAATTGTTTTTAATCTCACCACATATTTCTAATGTATACATACATTTGAAACTAAATTTCATCTTCCTTTTTTCTCTTTGACTGCACAACTGCATCTGTCAGGCAAATCTCAATTCCTTTTTAAATCAGTATCAATCCAATTGTTCTTCCTCCTTACCTAACATTGACATAACAAAGTGTAACTTTTGGAGAGAATAGCAGATGATGTTTTATTAGCTTTTTTCTTTATGCCCTAAAGTTTTGGCATTTTACATATATAATATCATAATCAAGAAATTAAATAACTATATATAAATTATTGATACTGATTATCCTGAGTCATCATTTTATAAATGATTTTTCTTTTTCATTTCCTGTGTCTTCCACAATGAATGCATATTATTTTATCCTAAGGAAAGTAGGCTTTTAAATGTTTTCCTTCTATCAAGTACTTATCACATTTTTTAAATGTTTGACACTCTGAACTTCACTGACTACTTTTTGTAGAATTGGTATCATTTGTTCTTTAAATATATAATAATATTTGGCAGTAAAGCTATCTGAATCTGCAAGTTTCACTGTTGAAAAGTTTTCAACTACAAATTTGGCATTCTTAATAGATATGACACTCTATGTTATTTGGTTTTTCAGTGAGATTTGGTGCTTCCTATTTTCAGTAAGTATTTCCATTTCATTTATGTTGCCAAATTTTGTTCATAGTCTTTCTATATATTTCTCTATTATCCTTTTAATGCCTGTGAGTTCATCATTATTGTTCTCTCATTCTTGAGGTAGGTAATATGAGTTGTATACCTTTCTCTTTCTCTCTTTCTCTGTCTTTCTCTTGTTTAGACTGGCTAAAATTTATCAATTTTTATTAACCTTTCTCAAGAACCAACTGATTTTATTGATTTTCTCTATAATGACAGTTGGGATTTTGCCTCCCCCTCTCTCAGTAATCTATAGAACAAGTAGACATAAAATCAGTAAGAACATAGAAAACCTTAACAATTATCAACAAACATTTTCAAATTGACATTTATAGAGCACTTCACCCAATAAGAGCAGAACAAAATCATGTTTAACTACATATGAAATCTTCAACAAGGCACATAATATTCCAGACCATAATATAAACCTCAACATTCTTAATCAAAATGTAATCATACAATATGTGTTCTGAAAAAAGTTACTTTAAAAATAAATGACAAAATGATTACCAGAAAAAACACCAAATATTTGAGTTTTGAAGAGTAAAATTCTAAATAATGCAATAGGGAAAAAGAGGAAGTCATAAAGAAAATTAGAACACAGTTTGAATTTAAAGAAAATAAAAACACAATATATCAAAATTTGTAGGATGTAGAAAAAGTGTGTTTAAGGAAATTTCAAAACATCAAATATTTATATTAGGAGAGAAATTCTCAAATAAATAAACTACTACTTTAAGAAACTCCAAAATGAAGAGCAAATTAAACCCAAAGCAAGAAAAAATAAGGGCAGAAACAGTAGAACAAAAATCCGTATAAGGAAAATAAACCATTTAAAATCATTTTGAAGTAGTATATATAGACACGTGTTGATTTCTAAAGAACACAGAATTA
Organism: Ateles fusciceps; assembly: GCA_036589455.1. NCBI lineage: Eukaryota > Metazoa > Chordata > Mammalia > Primates > Atelidae > Ateles > Ateles fusciceps. Next base: position 3,108,754 of record JAZHEH010001685.1, on the reverse strand, counting down.
TGTATTTGGTGACTTCAATCATCTTTTAAAAATTTCTAGAAACAATTGAAATTAAGAAATGAGAAGAAATGCCTCAATATTTTATCTTTTTATAACTATATCAGTTTCTATTGCTGTGTAAAAAATTATAGTCATCCCTCGGTATTCATGGGGGATTGGTTCCTGGACCTCCCAAGGATAGCTAAACCCATGGATGCTCAGGTCTCTGATGTAAAATGGTATAGAATTTATACATAACCTATGTACATTCTCTGGTATATTTTAAATCATCTCTAGATTACTTATAATACATAATACAATGTAAATGTTATATAGATAGCTATTATGCTGTATCATTTAAGAAATAATGACAAAGGAAAATGTCTGCACACATTTATTACAAATACAATTTTTATTTTTTAGATGGAGTTTTGCTCTTGTCATCCAGATTGGAGTGCAATGGCGAGGTCTCAGCTCACTGCAACCTCTGCCTCCCAGGTTCAAGTGATTCTCCTGCTTCAGCCTCCCAAGTACCTGGGATTACAGGTGCCTGCCAGCACACCTAGCTAATTTTTGTATTTTTAGTAGAGACAGGGTTTCACCATGTTGGCCAGTCTAGTCTCAACTTCCTGATCTCAGGTGAGTCACCTGCCTTGGCCTCCCAAAGTGCTGGGACCTCAGGTGTGAGCCACTACGACTAGCCACAAACACAATTTAAAAAAAAAAAAAATATTTTTAACTCACGTTTGGTCTAATCCATGGAGGTGAAACCCAGGCATACATAGGGCTAACGAGAATACAAATTTATCAAACTAAAACAACATACATTTATTATCTGAGATTCTGTAGGTCTAGAGTCTGGGCAGAGCTTACCTTCATTCTTTGGCTCAGGGTTTCAAGGCAGCCATTAAGATGCTGTCTGGCAGCATTTCGTTCTGAGTTTGGGGTCCTCTCGTGAGCTCACATGTTATTGGGATAATTCAATTCTGTTGTAGGTCTTGGGTCTTTGTTTTCTTTCTGGCTGTGATCCCGGACTAATCTCAATACCTTACCACCTGGGTTTCCCAGAGGGTCTTTCACAATATGACCCCCTTTTTCCCAATCATTGGGTGAGTATTTTTAGGAAAGGCCCAGTCCTTCTTATAAAGGCTTTTATTTAATTAATTTATGTCTAGCAGGATAATAATCCTTCTGATAACCTCTAAATCAATTGATTTGTGATCTTAATTATATCTGCAAATTCCATTCACTTTCACATACAAGTTAACTCAACCATGGGAGTGATGGCTCATCATATTCAGAGACTCTGTCCACATTCAAGGAGTGAGAGTTACACAGAGCATGTACACCAGAGAGTGAGAATCTTGGGGGCCATCTTAGAATTCTGCCTGCCACAGTAACTTTTTGTGTTCACATTTTCACCAAAACCCTGTAAAATTTCAAAAATTAAAATAAGTAAATTTGATTTTAAGAATCTATTCAGAAGCATGAAACTTTTGGTGACATATATATACAGACATGTATATATACATTGTCTTATTACAGTTTAAAAATTACTAGATAAAATATATATTTAATCAATGTTATTTTAAAGGGTGGTCATAGCCACACCTTTTTGAAAAAACTTTGTATGTATGTGTGTATATATGTATGTGTTTTGCATGCTTTGTATGAATGTATGTATTTTACATTAATCTAAAGTATTAGTGTAAGTTCTGCTGCAGTGTTCACACAGGTACTGCTTGCATTCCCAGTGCCTTAGCAATATCCCCCAAGGAGCTATTACCATCTCTCTTTGCAACTACCGGAGCTGTCACAGTTTCAATGATGTGTCTCATATACTTCCATAGGGATAAAAATGGCCCCACAGGAGTCATTACTGTGTCAGTGTCGGTGCCTGAGGCTTTATGGTGTCAATAGATATGCAACTTGAATGTCAGTGGAATGGCCTCACACAAGTTCTACTGCCACCATAAAAATAAAAGAAAAGAAACACAAGGTTATTATCTGATAAGGAATCTAAATTAAACTCTCCAAAGCAGAGTAAGGCTCACCAGTGACTCATAGTTTTTCCTCAATCATACCTCATCCAGCTCTTTTTGGAATGTGGTAAGCACAATAGAGTTTCCAGGAAGAAAATGCCAATACCCATTACTTTAAAACAATTGCAAGGTTTGAGAGGCAGCTCTCACGGTTAAAAAACAAAACAGAAAACAAAAAACAAACAAAAAAAAGCACTCTGACCAACTAACCTATCAGATACTGTGATAGCCCCTACCATTAAGAGAATTGACAATTACTTTGTACTGACACACTGCTTGCCTGTCTGGTGTCAATTCTGAAATTAAAACCTAATATAGTGTGCTGTTTTGATATTTAGTGAAAAGGGGACAGCCTCAAAGAGCCTACGAGAAGGACCCTTATCCACTGTGCTTTTGTGCATAAGGTCACCTAGACAAACAATTATCTCATGATGATGGGGACTAGGGATGTGCTCGTTTACCCCTGAGGAGAAGCTTCAGTTCCCTGCCAGCCTGTGAAATTATTCAAACAAGACAACTACATTCAAGAAGAAAAGTGGGATCCACCTTAACTTCGTATAACTACAATGTTTGCCTCCCACAGTCCTGGTAGTTCACTTTGTTCTTGGAGGTAACCACCGTGTGGCTCTACATGGTACAGGGTCCTCCTTCCCTGGGCTGTGGGTTTATGTGAATTTCTTATAAACTGAGAGGACGTTATGTGAGACTGTCTCATCCGTCCAGTTCCAGCAGTCATAGGTTCAGCCATCTTCTTAAGCCTAGGGTGGGAATTTCTTGCTCAACACTGGGGTAAAGAGGAGGTCACCAGAACAATTTATCATCCTGTGATTCCATAATTCTGCCCACTGCCACTCCCTTTTTATTTTTCTGTTCATTGTCATCCACTTTCATTCTAGATCTTTGCTAAATCTTTGGAGTTCAAAAGAAATCTTTGATTTCAGACCCGATGCTTTTACTGTTTTCTCCCTAATCATTCAGCATATGGACTGGACTATACAGTACAACTACGACAATTGTTTTTTAGTTTGATTGTAGAGGTTTTTTCTAAAGATGCACCATGATTCCACATGCATATTTCATAAAGTCCTCCTCATTGTTATTTTCTTTGTCACCTTGCCTTCCCCATGCCCACTCCAGGGAATAAGCATGTATTTTAGCTTCACGATGCAACAAAGTTATTCTATAAAAGGCAGTGTGTGCAAGACATAGGTCTGTTGTTTTTATGCTGCATTAACCAGAATATAGGAGGCAACACATCTAAATGCAACTGGACACCTTTCTTGGTGGTAGAAGAAGGAAAGAGATCTGGTGTTCAAGTGGGTAGAAAAATAAGAAGTTAGTGGGCAGAAAGCCAAGGAAAGAGCATGTTTTGGTTATCTTGTAGAGCAGACTTGGTTTGGAAGACAACCTGAGGAAACAGTAAATTTTTCCCTCAACTCACAGTGTATTCGTAATTATTTCTGTTTAGAAATGTAGAGAATAATGTTTGTTAATGCCATCCAAAGATCATTAAAGTTTAGGGCTGTCAGGTAGGGTAAGGGTGAGGAGCTGAAGAACTCCTTAATTTGTATTTGACAAAAGATTGTTAGGACTAAGTCTGACATTCCTTTTGATGATTGAGAATTTCTATTTATTTTTCTGGTGTTAAATAAGAAAATCCATTTTTTTTTTCAATAAACACACTCACCCAATGGATACAGTTAGCAAAATAGGTCACCAGTTTGCAAAGTCCTCTATGTATTAATTTAGAAATGCTTTCTATTGGAGTTTCTTTGAAATTTTCTTCAGTGGCATTTATGCTTTGAATTTTTGAATGTAACAACACTTCTTGCCTGACTTAATTTGGGACCCTAATTAATTGTTGTATCAGGTCTCTAATTGCTTAGGTACTTAAGGTGCTATGCATCAAGCATTAACAAATTGTTGACTAACCAGCTGGGTTGCACCTGCAATTACACATTTGCAGATACAACTAATTTCCAAAATGTCATTCATGGAGAATCCAGCATTTGGTTCTCTTTCCACAGTAATGAAGGGTTCTGGTGGTTAATGGATCACACGGTCTCATAAACTACACTTCAATTCATAAGATATTAGCCTTTCTCATATTCAAAAGTCTATTTAATTGCTCAATAAATATTAATATATGTGGTTGTTTGATCATCATATGTTAATAATAATACTATTTTGAGGGGCACGAACTTCTTAAATGTGTTGCAAGATTTGAATGGTCAAAGTACATCTCACCTGCCTCATACTTTTAGAAATCCTGAAGATGAAATAAAATAGCAGGGCAGAGAAGTTTAAATCTTCGAACTTGCTGAAAAGTGCCTAGTAGCAGTATCCCAACTCTCAAACCACTGAAACCATATAAAGAAGAAATTGACAAGTGGGGCAAAAATGTCACATAGAGGCCATTTTTAGCACATTTAAGACCTACCACGAACTTAACTTTGGGGACATATTTAGGTTTGTACAGCTTTTACTATAAATTACTTTTTTACAGGTTAAAACAGAAGAAAAAGTGCATTTAACAGAGCATTGTCTGAATTTCAATGTGCTCAGCATTTTTGCCTGCCTTTCAGAGGTAATGTTTTCTCAAAGCTACCCTTTCTTCTTTTAGATTAAATGAAACAAATAAAAAATTACCGTTTATATTAAAATATCTAAAATTATACATTGTAAATATACACACACTAAATTATATAGATTATTTAAAAGAAAAATATATATAGAATCTATCAGCACAAAGAAGAGTGTCCATAAACTATAATTTCAGAAGTTTTTATTTCAATCTCTGGCTAAACACTTGATATTAACAACTTTTCTCATAATTTACCATTATTTTCTGAGCATTGCTTTAGTAGAAACAAGTGGATGTTATTTTGGTGACTTAAAATTTACTTAACACTTGCTGACTGCCTGAAATTGTAATCAAGTAAGAAAATACACAATCACCAAACTGATCAAAACTGGAGTATCAGAAGAAATTTGTCCACCAGAAACAAAAATGGATAACTCTAAGTTAATGGAAATATAGAGGTAGAATTCGACCAAATTTCTAGTCAGTCTTAATGATTTTGAAATTAGGACTATATTTAAAAAGATAGAACAACTGAGTAACAAGATAAAAATGAAAAGGCATAAATATAATTGAATAATAATGTTTTTCAGGCACTTTACTAAGCAATTTACCTACATTTTTTTATTGATTAACACATCAATCCTATGAAGGAGACTCCATAATCCATATTAAATATAGGAAGAACTGAGACTCAGAGAGATTACACAGTAAGTTCAAGGTCACACATTTAATATGTTTCAGAGCCAGGGATTTGAGTCTAGACAGACTGGAGGTTTGATGAAAGGTCAGTCTCACATCCAATAGGCTATACAGATTTCATAATTGTATGACAATTGGTCCATTGAAAGTGATATCCATTATCTTACTTTGGATAGTTATATTCATTATTGTTATAACTAGGTATAGTTATAACAATACATATGTATATTGCATTGTACATGTTTGAACTATTATATATATATTATATATGCCTAAACTACTTATAATTTGGAGCTTTTACAGATGAGTGAAATAATATATATTTGTATGTGTATGAATGTTTATGTCCATGTTCAGAATCTAATTTATTTAACTATATCTTAATTTTATCTATCCATTTTACAGATTCAAAAATAATTATCAACTCCTACATCAAAGAACTAGTAAGTGATCTGCCTGGGAGTAAACACTAATATTTTTCGATCAGGATGTAAGATAGATGCCAGAAGAGTATGTCTTGGCAGTCACACATAAGGGTTAAAATTCTCATTTTATGAAAATCTTACTCTGTGACCTGGATACAATTATCTAATTTTCCTCATCTTCTATTTCTTCATTTAGTAGGTATAATTTGTTGATTCAACAAGTATTTATTGAGTTTCTATTATATTGTATGACTCTGTCCTAGGTCATGAGATATTTCATTTAACAAAAACTTAGAAAAAAATATCTTCTCTTGTGGGTTTTACATACAAGTGGGAGAAACAGGTAATAAATTAAAGGTCCAATAGATAACTAAATAATTTACCCTAGTATAAGGCAATAAATAATGACAAAAAGTCATCTTTATTCAACACATTGTGAAGGTGAAATGAGATTAACTGTACTATATTCCTAAATCAGGATTCAGCAGACAACAATCACCCATTCATGTGTGATTAAACCACTTCTTTCCTATCCAATGCCTTCAGGATCTCCTTCCATTTGCCACATTCCTTTCCCAATGGCAAGACAAGTAAATACTTACCAGACACACTCAGCTACTTTACAACAGCAAATTCCTAAATCTTCAAGTTCTATTCTTTTGTTCTCTTTTAAAATTGTAGTTTTCATAAGAAATAACTGTGTCATGATAACTTCTGCAGATGTAAGTATTAAAGAAAGAAGTAAAAGAATAGAAATGTAACAAGAAATCCCTGCTGAAATTTCCTTTGTGCCAAAAACCAAAACTTTGAGAGAGACAAAGATCAACACAAGGAAGTTTATAATTATTCCAATGTGGGATAATATACCATATGCCCCTCTATAACCGGGCACAACAGGACACTGGCTAAATGGCTTTCTTAATGCACTCTATTGGGTCTAGGTACAGAACTGGAAGCCATATGGTGCAATTCAGCCCTCCACATGAACTTCCAAGTTTTTATGTTCTGCCACATTATTTCACTATTATTTTTTATTTCAACGTGCAAACTGTTTTTACCGTAACAATCAAGACCTCACCGAGAACCCCACAAAGAGAGGTAACTTCTGTTTGCTGTGTGAGCTCTTTCAGCCTGGCTTCTGGCTTTGGATTCAGAAGGTCCAGAGCTTCCAGAGAGTGATAGGTGAAATGCTGTGCAGCCAATGTGTTTAGATACAATGTAAAGGCTCCCTGTAAAAAGAAAATCAAAGCAAATGTCATTGAAAGTCTGGCTCATGGTCCCATTTACACCTCTGGGTTACAGAGGATCTCTCAAGCCCCATTGCAATTTAGACTAGTTTGTTCATGAACTTGTCCACTGATGCATCATTCAACAAACCTTAGCTAAATATCTGCTCTGTCAAACACAGAGCTAGGCTTAGGGATACAGAGAGATATAACATACCTCTCCAGAGCTTCATTTGCTTAAAGTATGGTGAGAAACACAGACATATTTAGACATAATGTGGGGTGGTGCAATGTTCCTAAGTCTAAGGGAAGAAAAAGTGCTATGGAAACATATACCAAAAATCTAATGACTAATAAGATCTGAACAGATTGAAATATTTCAAATCAGAGATAATGGGAAATTATGTGATGGTAATAAATAGAAATTTACTGGGTAGTAAATATCAGGCTGGCATTCACAGTAGATGAAACATAACTGTGAAGATATAGTCATAAAATTATATTCTGTGTTAAGTCCTTGGTAAATTATTTAGTGCTGAAATGTTGTTTTGTTGATGGAGATGGTTGAGGAGGCTGTGTGAGACTATGAATGCTGTGAGGGCCATAATGATGAACTTAGACCTTAGGTGGAGGTGATGCGGAGCCGCTACCTACTTTGTACATAACAGGAGAACCTGATAAAGGCTGAGGTTGTCTACAGAATGCATTAACAAAATATTTTTGAATTAATGTCCACCTTATTTCTGGGAAAGGAAAACCTCAGCAAATCACCACCTTATTCACTTACTAAACATAGTGTCCTTAATGAAGCAGAAACATATATTGATAATCAACTTATTATAATTTAGAATGGCAAGTCTTTTTGAGTGCTGCAATTTTATCACCACTAGCTAATAGGAAAAATAAGATGAGAGAAATTTGTGGGGAAGGGGGCCACAGGGATTTCAGGGACAATTTTTCTGAAAAATTACAATGAATGGGATAGAAAATGATACCAGTTTACACTATGTATCCAAGAATGTGAAAGTAATGGTTTCAGACTTCGAGCAAAACTTTAAAAAAATGGCTTAGGGTATGGAGAGTAGAGCTCAGTTCTTGAAGAAAGGGTTAGAAAAATAACTAAGCTGCCTATAATAACATTTCTCCAGTTCCATTGAGATGGCCCACTCTTAGGTTCGGCAGATACAGCAAATAGAAAGAAAAGTCACTGGTCCTTATCATTCCTTAAACACATTCCTAGTGATGCCATTCCCTCACTAGGAATGTTTCTTTCCTGCTTGTAATTTTTAAAAATATGTACCTTTAAATGTCCAGATTGAGGTTCAAAGGAAGCTTTTGTTAAAAATTTTGACCTTCCATGATCTTTCCTTTCCTTAATCTCATTTATTTTCCTCATATCACCCATTTCAACTCTTAGAAGACAAAAGCTTGGATTTAGAAATAAAGGGTCTTTAGTGTAAGTCTCAGACTTGAAATAACCTTTAAAATGTCTTCAGAATAGTCATAATCTGTATGGTCGCTACAGCTGAAATTCACACCAAGGCTATTCCAAGCTGCAAATTAGGTCTGGCCAGATTAAGATATGAGTGAGAACCAGGAGGAAGAAAGGTGAGGAATCACTGAATATAGACCTGCAGAGAACAGATCAGTGTTATTCAGGGGGAGCTCATTGTTATATGTAAATTTTTGGTGCCGCCAAAGAAGTAGCACTCGAATGTGAATTTCCTCAGAAAGGCAATTTACTTCTATAGATGGGTGCAGCTCACAGATGGAACAATGGCAAACACACACTTGGACAAGGGAAGGGAAGAGGTATTTATTTCTGATGGAGGTCTCTCCTACTGCTGTGTCATTCCCCCTGTTGGCTAGGGTTAGATGGCACAGTCTAGACTAACTCCAATTGGCTATTTTAAAGATAGCAGGGGTAGGAGCCAGAGTGGCAGGATGGGTAGTTTGGCAGGAAGAACAGTTATGGGCAGGTTAGAGCTGGTAGCCAGGGGTGACCTAGGTCAAAGCAGGTGACCAGAGCAGGTGACTGGAGCAGGTGACCGGGATGAGTCAGGATGCAGCAGGGGACTGAGGGAACAGATGTGAACTACTAATTAGGACTGGTGGAGAAGGTTGTTTATTGAAACTACAAGGAAGCTAAACTTTAAAGTGGAGGACAAAGAATTCAACATACTGATATACTGATTCTTTGAAGAGAAATTTAGAACTCATTGTATCCAACACTCATAGTTATTAAATTCACAACATAAGTCAGAAAACAGTCTTGCAGAGTCCTAGGTGGAATCTGAAAGGGAAAGAAAATTCTTAAAAAGTGAAGACTGGTCTTAATGGCAAAGGTAGTGTTCTAGAATTGAATTATATTGTTAGAAGATTGGTAGAATGGAATGTGAGACCTTCCCTCCCAATAAAGATATATTTACCCAGATGGCCCAAGAGGACAAAGAGACTTCCTGACAACTTTTTCAAATTATTTTTCACCTCTACGAACCTCTCTTCACTGCCAGGTCCTAAAAGTAAAATGTTGTAGCTTCTGGATGACTGTTGGCCTCATCCTTTGAGTTTCTATGAACTAAACAGACCTTGAACATTTTCATGACCCTGTATGTTCAAGAGAACACACTTTGGAAAAAATGCTGCATCACCCAATGTGAAACCAAAATGTGACTATTATCCCTGCCAAAGCCAACCAGCTAGCCAACTCCAAAATCATCCTGGTGTTGCCTTATTCAATATCTTCACCTTGTAATGATTACAAATATTTTCCTTGCCTTGTTCTTAAAACAAAGTTAATGAAAGAAAGTTCTGATATTCATTCAGTAGCCACTCATGCTAAGTTCAGAGTTAGGCATCATCTAGATACATACAGATAGTTTTCATCACTGATTCTCTCAACAACCATAGAAGACAAGAATTATTGTCTCCTTTTTATAGTATAATATACTCAGACTTTCAAAAATGAAGTACTTTGCACAGGGATAACCAGCTAGCAATAGTGGAATGGAAATGAGAATTTAAGTGGGTAGTGGGGGTTGATTGGCTATGATTCTAGAACACTTAAGAGTTTATTTTTTCTATATTTTCTTCACTATATTGAGCAAGAGTAAAAAATATTTGAATTCCAATCAAGATTGCTGTGCAGATGTTTTTACTTCATGACCTGATTTTTAGCTAACTACGAAGGAGGTGTGGCAGGGATACTAGGACAGACGTCTGGCACAACTATTCCACTGGCATTGATATAGCTTTTATTGGATTAATTTTACCTGTGAAATTCTGTCTTTCATCTCTGAATGCCCAAGCACATCCCCGCAAGCACTGAAAGAATTTGAGTTATGCAAGGGAAAGTAAGAAGTTCAAAGAGGGACTCATTTTTATCTGGGCAAAGTTTTCATTTAAGTTAATTTAATTGAAAGTGTACTTTTTTCCTAGAAGGCTTTAGTCCAAATTCGTATTAAGGTATCTTCTATTTTTGTCACAGCCATTATCATTCTGTTATCCTGGATGTTTATTATCTCATCTTTAACCTTTCTACCTACTTGTGATATGTTTGTGTGCTACTTCTTAAGTTTCTCATTGGAATCAACTAGTAATCTCCTAAAATACAGATTCTATGGTCCTACCTCAGGTATCATAAAGCAGAATCTCTAAAATCGAGAGCCTGAAATGTAAATTTTAATGTTTCAGGAGAATCTTCTGGCATTTGGAATTGAGAGAACACATTTGAATATATTCTGTTGTTTAATCTTTCCAAAAATCCTTTGCAGAAAGAAGCACTGTAAAAATTTTAGAACATCGAGGTCAAAATATAGAAAGTTGAAATAAATTTTCTATGGGAAGCCAGATAGGATTAAACCTCAGATCAACAATCTACAAACACAATACCCTTTCCATTCTTTCTTTTGCCAATTCAATGACTTGTGGAAAGACCACATAGTAAAGAATCATGGTGCTAGACAGGATTTATCTACAGGCATAGTGGGGGGTTGATTGGTTGTGCTTCCTGGAAGGCTTTGTAGAGACATGTTGTGAAGCAGCATTTAAGCTGAGATAGAATGCCATGTTTTGTACACAGGGAATCATTGCATGATGGCTCATATGCTTAGTGTTGGCTAATTGTAATATGCCCCTTTTACATTCTCAAGTTCTTCTATTGGTAAATCTCTCTTTATTTTTGCTTTGTTCTATATATTATTGGAATCTGCTATTTCAAGATGATTCTCCAACAAACTTTCAGTAATTCCGAGCTGATACGCCTTGATAGTAATTTCATAGGTCAAAGTCTATATCTACATCTGGCATCTTTACTAATGCTGAAGTAAACCAGACTACTAAAAAATTATGGCATTGATCTTAAAGAGTTAAACAATCTTTCTTTCTTGCACAAAGAAACAAAGTAGAAACTTCTCACAAATTTTGTATAGAAATGTGAAAATTATTTGTAGAGAAATGTGGCAATTCCAAATGCTCCTCCTTAGTGGTATATTTCTTCAAAATATGCACTCATCCAATACACAGTCTTTATAATTGAGCAAAATTCAACCTGATCCTTTGTACTTTTCCTAAGAATTTAGAAGTGAATGCATCTAGATTACATTGACATAGACAAATATGCACACACATGCAAATAACACTCACACACATGAATCTAAAACTAGTAATAATACTTGTCCTCTTAGCCCTACTTTTTGTCTTTGTGAAACAGTTGGATGTCATATGAAATGTAAATGTTTTAAGTAGATAAATATCTGCTTTCAAACAGAGGCTCTGACCCTAACTCTAGCAAGTTGCCCTTGTGAATTAATCATAAATATGTACACATGCACACATACAAAGTTATCACAATAATCCTGTGGGGTGAATATATTATCTATATATTCTAAATGAAAAAAAAGAGATTCAAGGAGGATTAAGTAATATGTTAAAGGTTATATGACTAATAAATATCAGATATGGTTGAAATTCAAATACAAATTCTTTCATACCATAAAGCATATGTTTTTTCCACTCTACAATCATACAAACCAATGAAACTTGTATTTAAAGTCAAGGAGAGATTAAGAAAACCAAAAGACTTGATGATTTTAGAATTCTGTGAGCTCTCATTTTTTAGCAACACTAGAAGCACAGTCCACTTTGTATACACTGATGTCTTCAAGGAAATGAAATTTTCTGGGCATCCTGCCATAAGCATGTACTACTTTCTAATTGTAAAAGCAGTTATCTAGAAACAAACAACAAAAAGATGGAAAGAAAAAGAAAGAAAAAAATGTGCAAAACTGAGGACAATCTTTAGAGTGAGAATTAGTGGATTAGAGTAGAACAGTATCTGATTTGGGTTTTTCTAGGACATTTTATTCATTCATTCAGTGTATTTTGCACACTAGATGTGATCACTTGTAATATCTCATTTAATCCTATTAATTTCAACAAATAAAAGAGACAAATTAAGAAATAGGGGGAAAAGTGGAAGGGAAAAAGCAAGGTAATATATAATTCTTTTTATGTTATCCTACCTGGAGTTAGCAAAACAAAGATAACTCAAATGTGGTTTCAAATAGGTAACTTACTTCAGAAAATATACAGTATATTTCATCCATGGGTTTGCAAAAGGAAATTTAACAGTCTCAGAGTTTTGCAGCCTCAGAGACACTGGCATTCCAAGTAGATATAATTGGCCTTTGCTTAAAAGCAACAGTAAATGGCAAACACATAAGAAACACGAAGGACTGCTGAGTGACCTTGGAGAGGATTGCCTTCAGCATGAGGCTGGGGACATTCATGTCATTATCAGGGAGTAGGAGCACCTGCCTGTTAGAATAATCAGATTTTGGAGGACATTTTCAGAGGGGGCAACTCCTGGGTGCCAATCTCTCACTCACGCATTAGGGCACCAGGTGCTTTTGATTATGTGAGAACAAGTGAGGTCTACCTGGAGGCACATCAGGACTCCAGCTAGAGGTGTTAAAATTCTTGACAAGGTAAAGTGGTGTATTAAGAGCATTGCCACTTAGGAGCCTCTTATTAACAGAGAATCCATAACTATTCGTACCCCCTCTTATTTCATCTAAGACATTAAATAACACTGCTCTTATCAGTTTTGGGGCACCGTCATTAATTTTATGTTTGAAACGGTGGGGGGGGCGACAAATTGTCTTAGGTTTTGAGGTGTCAAATAAATTTCAAAGAATGCTGAAAGAAAAAGTTCACGTTTTCTCTTTAAGGTTGAAGATGTTATGAGAAGAATGACTGATTGACTGACATTGTTCAATGACTGTTACAATTATAGGAACTCTTCCGTGTGTCATGGTCTTGAATCAATCAAAGTAATCAAGAAATGTTTTAAAAGTCCCCATGACAGTAAAAGTCAAAGGGTAATCCTTGATAACACAATGAACAAAAAACATAATTCACACAAATGGTGTACAATCAGATTGATACCACCTCATACTAATCCAGCTTTAGCCAAAACTAGATACCCTAAAACTAATACCACCAGGAATGTAATAATATAATCCATAAGGAATCCTGTGTTAAGCCATTGTGCTAAATGCTTTGCATGCTTTAGATACTTCAGAGATGGGCATGATTATAGCATCTACCTTAGCCTCATTTGCTTAAATGATGAAATTGAGGTTTAGAGAGATTAATTAATTTTCCTATAATCACACAGCAAAAGGCAAGTCTGACAATAGAATCAAGGTTCATTTGGAAGATTGCAGAATCTTCTTTCTTAAATATGTTTATCATTTAATAATTCTTTGTGAAGGGATATCATATTTCCTCAAACACAATGTTGCATCTATTATTTCTAATTTATTTGGCTGTGGGGAATATTGCCATTGCTTTATATCATGGGCTCCTTTCTTTATGATATATGTAAAATTTTATTTTAAATGACTAGAGTTTGAGAAGTCCCATGACATGCCTTAATCTGTTTCTTCATTTGGCTAAAATAAGATTTGGAATTTCAACATAGAAATTAGAGGAACAATTAAAAATTATAATTGAGAGGTTTTTGCTTTTTAAAATATAACTGCTAGTTTTTCAAAGTGAATATACTTATCTCAGTTACAGATGAACCTGCTAGATATTAATTCAAGATAGATTAAAGACTTAAAGTAAAATGGAAAACTATAAAAACCCTGGAAGACAACCTAGGCAATACCATCCTGGACATAGGAACAGGAAAAGATTTCATGGTGAAGATGTCAAAAGCAATCGAAACAAAAGCAAAAATTGACAAACGGGATCTAAGCTTCTGCACAGCAAAAGAAACTAATGACAGAGTAAACAGACAACATACATAATAGCAGAAAATTTTTTGCAAACTATGCATCTGACAAAGGTCTAATATCCAGTATCCATAAGGAACTTAAAGAAATATATGAATTTTAAAAAAACCAACAACCCCACTAAAAAGTGGGCCAAGTACATGAACAGACACTTTTCACAAGAAGTCTTACATGTAGCCAACAAGAATATGAAAAAAAGCTCAACATTGCTTATCATTAGAGAAATGCAGATCAAAACTACAATGAGATACCATCTCATGCCAGTCAGAATAGCTATTACTAAAAAATCAAGGCCAGGCACAGTGGCTCAGGCCTGTAATCCCAGAACTTTGGGAGGCCGAGTCAGGTGATTCATAGGGCAGGAGTTTGAGACCAGCCTAGCCAACATAGTGAAACCTCGTATCTACTAAAAGTACAAAAATTAGCCAGGTGTGGTGGCGGACACCTGTAATCCCAGTTAGGAGGCTGAGGCAGGAGAATCGCTTGAACCCAGGAGGCAGAGGTTGCAGTGAGCCGAGACTGCGCCGCTGCACTCCAGCCTGGGTGACAGTGCAAGACTCTGTCTCAAAAAAAAAAAGAAAAAGACATAAACAAGAGTTAAAAAATAACATGCCGGCGAGGTTGCAGAGAGAAGGGAACACCTGTACACTATTGGTGGAAATGTAAATTAGTTCAACCATTGTGGAAGGCAGTGTGGCAATTTGTCAAAGAGCTAAAAACAGAAATAACATTCAACCCAACAATCCCATTAATAAATATATAACCAAAAGAATATAAATTGTTCTAACATAAAGACACATAAACGCATTATGTTCATTGCAGCAGTATTCACATTAGCAATGACATGGAATCAACTTAGATGCCCATCAAGGTAAACTGGATAAAGAAAATGCGGTACATATATACCATGGAGTACTATTCAGCCATAAAAATGAATGAGATTGTGTCCTTTGCAGGACCATGGATTGAAGTGGAGGCCATTATCCTTAGCAAACAAATGCTGTAACGGAAATACTGTTGTTCTCACTTATAAGTGGGAGCTAAATGAGGAGAACACATGGACACATAGAGGAGAACAACACACACTGAGGCCTATTTACAAGGTGGAGGCTGGGAGAAGGAAGAAGATCAGGAAAAATAACTAATGGGTACTAGGCTTAGTAACTGAGTGAAAAATGATCTGTACAACAAACCCCTATGACACAAATTTACCCTGGTAACAAACCTGCACATGGTACCCTGAACTTAAATCTTAAAAAAATAATATAAAATATACCTGCTAGTTTTTCAAAGTTTATATACTTATTCCAGTTACAGATGAGACAGCCTAGATATTCCTGATATCAGTGTTCCCCCATAACCACTCTGTACTTAAAGGCAAAAGTGGGATCTAGAGATTACATGTTGGTTTTTAATAACTGATTCAAATTATAATTTAGTAGCTGGAAAAGAAAAGGAAAATGAGTTTTCTACAACAGATTTAAAATCACAAACTATTACTTTATGTCTTTCAGATTATTTGGGAATGAGGCTATAGACATATTACACGTTCACCATCTTACAAGTGATTCCTATACACTAAACCACTAGGGAAACTCAATAATTGCTAAACGGAATGAGAGGTATGTTTCCAATTTAGAAGAACAGAAAAACTACTGTAGAGAAGTAGTGTAAAATAACATAAGGAAACCTTCACAGGGCTATATACCAGCATCAACAAAAACCAAGCTCAGCTCCCCCAAGCCATATATCGCTTCAGTCAGCAGACATTGCTGGGAATTCCTAGTTCTGATGGAGAATGCAACGATGCAGCATTGCTGAGCGATTGCCTCTCTACACAGACAGTTTTTGACTGCTGTCCAGGGCCACATGTCAAAAAGGGGCTGATCAGGTGAGAAGCATATTGTTTGTTTTACTGTAACTTCAGATTCCTGTTAGTAAAAACAAAAACATTCTCTCTTTGTTGATAGATGTTAGGAGGATTTAAAAAGTAAATGAGGTTATAACATAAATATCACAATTTTCTTTAAAGCACAGCAGAATTGTCAAGAAGAAAAGTCAGCCAGAAATATCATAAAGCTAATTAAAATTATGTCAGGATATAAACTAATTAGGACACCAGTGTACAGAGAGATGTCATTGTGACATTTTGGAAAAAAAGAAGAAAGCATTGAAATGATTTTTCAAAGTTAAATGAAATAGAGAATTTTATACAATAGCAGGAAAGCAAATTAATTACTGCTTCACTCAACACTGACAGAAAGCATAATAAAAATAAGAACATTGAGAGATGTGTTTAAAGGTGAAAAAAAAACTTGTTTTTTTTAGCTGGCAGTTGCCTTCTTTATCCTCTGCCAAAGTGACTCCTCACCCTCTCTGAGCACATGCTTTCATGTGTCATTTAAAGTCCCAGTCATATGTAATAGGGAAAAGCCCCATCGAGGCAATGAAATCTCGAGGGTGAGTATACCTTTAAAGGTCTGAATCCTAAAAATTAAGAAATTCATTTGCATGAGATACTGAGAAGCTTCACTGTAAGAAAAGAAAACACAAGAAACATTACAGCTCTTCAATTTCTGAACTCCATTTTTGTACACGAGCTACTGGTCGTATCTTTGCAAATTTCTTGAGCAGCATCCCCATAAAACAACAAAATTGGGCACTGCCAGCAGAAAAGAAGCATTTTGAACACATCCGTCAGAAAACAAGCACATTTGAAAAGCGGACTTAAGGAAAGGTCAAATGGAGGCTCTAGAAAAACACTTAAAGCTCTCATGCGAATGCCTGTATCTATCTATTCGGAAACTCATAGACTGCTGACTACCACAGACTTGCATTTTACATGATTCCTGCTCATTTCATCTCCCATAGCAAAACTTAATTAAATACTTCTATGTCTGGCTTTTTGATATGCTTTTGAAACTTTCAGAACAATTCCCTTAAGCCTTGAGTACTCCTGAAAAAAATGTATTTATGCATACAAAGAACTCAGCTAGAAGTCACTATGGTTAATTACAGTAAAACAATCTTTGTGATTCGTATCCTGTAAAAAGTTAATTGTCTCATTAACTGTAGCCATTGTAATCTAGGCCCATTATAAATGAGAATCAAAAGAAGGGCCAGAAATTTTTTAAAAAGTAATGACATCAAAATAGTGTGTGTTCATCCACTGTGACCTTTAAGATTTAAAAGTCTGTCTCTTCAGGTTAATAACTAATGAGTGATGTAATGTCAAAATGATAGACTGACAGAGAACTAGTCTTACTGTGTTAATGTCATCTTAGGATATCTTAGCACATCTCAGATTCGCTATATTTATTTTTCTTTATCATTTCTACCTCTTGGCAACGGAAAATTAAATAAGTACTTTAAATGGAAGAAACAAGTCCCTTCTTTTCTATGCCTTCCCACAATATCAGGGTTTTTTTTTTTTTTTTTAATTTCAACTTAGAGGAACCTATTGAAAGTAGCTTACAGTAAAAAATAATGATTGAAGGATGCAAAAATTCAGTCCTTCAGACATCCTAAAAAAACAAACAGAAAGGAAAATATACATCCTGAAGTTTGAAACTTAAATATAAAATTTAAAAGTTGCATCACTTTCCCAGGGCTCAGTTATGAGACTACATAGCCCAGTTTTCTTTTGTCTGTGTGTGTGGGTGTGTAAGCTCATTCTCTCTTGTGTAGGTCTGATCCCAGAATAAAAATTTAATCTGCTTACGAATAGTTTTTTCTCCAACATTGCCTTAGCAAACTAAAGCAGGAACAGAAAACCAAAGTGGGTTCCCAGGGTCCTAGGTCTTATCCCATCTCAATAGATAATACTGCCTAAATACAGACACTAGTTCTCTTATTTTAACTTTTAAGTAAAAATCAACTAACTCAATATTTAGACTATAAGGTGCACAGGTATCTATTTCTAAGCCAATCAGCGCTTGCCAGTGAGGCAAGTTGTAAAAACATATCAGGCCTACCATTTTAGCAATTGCTATGGGCATGGTTACATATCAGGAAAATATGAAAGAGGTAAGGCAGGCAGTCAATTTCATGTCTATACCATGCTGTTGCATTGCATTCATGGAGTCATGCAATCAATAAGGATGTATACAGAATACTACAGACCTTATAGAATCCTCTGGAGGTTTAGAATGACTCTCTGTACATTTATTTAAGTAATTCTAATTTTTCTCCCACTGTAAAGAGGTTTTCATATAGGTGTGCTGAAAAGTTATTAAGTAAACCAATAACATACAAACATATCTCATTATCAACTGCAAAGCATCCAAAATAATATGTATGAATAAATGGAAAGAGAAAATATCTTTTTAAAAAGAATAAATGGGGAAACAAGCATACTACATATGAAAGCAGATTATAAATGTATCATATATGCTTAAAGTGTGCAGTGATATTCAAGTAAATTGGGTTATTAATATGATTTTCATCAAAAATAGAAAGAATATAATTAAATGTTAATTAAATATTAATATTACTCATATTACCAAACAGATCTTAAGAGGGTTGAGAAAATAATTTTAATAAAGAGATTTTATCAATAATTATACATTACACATTACTCAATTCATTTACAATATAAATGTATGGTTGATGACCCATCGCTTTCAGTTTTTGATGGTTCAATGAAAATGTACATTGGAAAGCACTTATTGGGATGAATTTTACAGACTATATTTAAAAACTCATATATATGTGAATTTGGTGATTTAGTAGATTTCAAAATGTATTGATTTTAATTTAGAAAATATTATAAGGAAAATGCTTGAAGGTCTAAAACTTTTGCAATATTTAGTCAAAAATACTTAATAGTAAATATATATTTGCCTTGAAAAATAATTAAATATACACACACATATACACACAGTTACTTTGAAGCATGCAACAGATTCTCTATTGCATTAACTGGAATGGAATAGAAAATGTGGTATTTTATACCAGAACTCTATTAAAAATCCTTCATCACAAATTTATTTGAAGCCGATCCTTCTAAGTAATCAACATGATAATTATTTCAGGAATCCAGCTTTTTTTGGTAATTATCTTTAGAAAGACTGACAAAATAAATGGATAGTATCAGCTATATAAATACTTATACTATATTATTATACTTTAAATTTTTATTCATTACAGTTTTGTACAACCCTGTTGCTTATAATTTGCTGTAATTGTTCCTCAGATAGAGTGTTAAGTTTTATGGCTTCATATTTTCCTTGACTAAAAGGCTTTATTACCATAACAATGCATAGAAAATGGAAATATTGATACCCATAACCTCTAAGTAATGTTTGCTTATTATTTAATGTGGTGATATGAAGTTTAATTCTAAGTGAATCAGAAAGTTCCAAAGCATTTTTTTTCCTGCTAACATATTATTTCTGTCTTAATAATCTTAGGACTCTTAACAAATAGAAACATTCATTTTATTATGCACTTTTGTGTGTAACAAGGCAGGTGTCTCTATTAATATCTGAAATAAGAAAAACAGTGTTCTAATTTAAACTTCAGTTTCTTGTTTTTCTACAGACCAATGCCCTTTGTGGGAGCATGGAAATTTACAGCCAAGCTCAGATCTATTAGGATCAAGACATAAAACTAAAAAAAAAGATTTTTAGTGCAGAGGGAAATAACCTTTTACAATATTAATAAAGGCTCTCTATACTTACTATATATCTTTGACCTATAATGTCAGAAATATAGATTACACCCTTAAATCATGCACTTCTAGCTTCATACCAAATTTGCACCATTCGGCTTTATCACAAATGTGTCCAGATTTTTACAACATCTGGCACATTTATAGCAATTAGTTCTGGGCAGGCTGTAGTGCTGCCAGTCTCAACTGCACAGTCCAAGTACAAACACAAATTATGATTAGTAATGATTTATTCAATGATGAAGTCATCCATCTTAGTCTGCTAAAGCTTAAAATTATGTGAGTTGACAGTTGTGATTTGTGCTAGTTTTCTTTGATAACATCAAGTTCTCTCTAAATGTTAAACTAAATGGATACAAAAAACAGTTGAAATAAATACCACAGAAAAACATTCTTAGAAAGGCATTTCCTTACACTCATGGGATGAAATGATGAAATCGTGCCAATTATACCAATCTTTTTCAAAACAAGAGCAATGTACAGTGTTTGGACCGCTCAAAGATCTTGTAAATTTTAATTAATTCAGTTTTATCACCAGCTGGCTAAAAGCCTTCTGTTATTTATAAAGAGTGTTATATGTGAAAATCTCATATAATATTTGGCTTATGATTAACAGTGGTGATTTTTGAAAGAGCTAAACTATGATGTATGATTTTCCTCTATCCTCTGTATGCTGAAATTTCTTTCTCCTTTCTATAGCCTACCTACAGTCTATTCATGTTTCAAGTTCTGTAAGATGCCTTCCTTAGTAACATACTTGGAAAATTTTGCCCTGATTACAGAGTGTGGGATTGTTTGCATTCTTCTTAGTTTATTTACTATTTCACTCATTGATGGCACTATAATAATATTCATTAAGAGTCCATATCCTATGTATTACATATTCCTCAAAGTATGTACTAAGCACATCATAGGTATTTTAAAAAAATGTTTGCTGCTCTGTATTAAAAAGTACATGGGTGCTATAGTTCATGTAGACACATCTTCAGAAGAGTAAGTCTCTGCTGATGATACAACAGTAATAAAATATGCAGTAAGATCTCAGCCTTAAGAAACTATGCAGACGTACAGCTGTCCAACAAAGATCTGTGCTCCTCTTTCATCCTGAATCTAGGCAGGAACATGAGGCTAGTTATCACCAATAAAGTAGATGTGACTTCATTAATCAGTAACACCCACTTTGCCTTTATTTGGGTGAGAAATAATCTTTGCTTGTGTTAAGCAACCGAAATTTGGAAGTTTCTCTGAGCAACTGTTATAGATGAGACTAAATAGGGGGCATCATTCTTATTTTCTCTTTAAATTAGATTACCTTTATCATTTTTATAGTCCAAAATTTTCTCCTATTATGTTTATATTCAGAAATAGACAAATCTTTGAACAAGAGAAGGACTGGTAATAGACTAACCTAGTATTTTGGAAATCCGATCTGCATTTATTCTTCCAGTAATCATTAGCTCCACTTCATCTGTAAAAAAATACTGTACAAGAATCTGGAGTGGTATAAAGAAGTAACCAAAACATAAGGTATCCCTGCCTTCAAGAAGTATACACTCTCTCACAAAATAAAAGGATTTTTCATTCTTCTGGCAAATACTCTGTGGAATTAGTTTTCCAAACTTATCAGTTAGCAACTTCATAACTTTGTCTAATGTTTATGCCTTGATTTTCTTATCTTTAAAATGGGAATAGTAGGAGTTGCTACCTCAACAGGTTGAAGTCATGATTGCATATGTTTGCAATGTTTAGAATAGAGCTTAAGATATAAAATACACTGTGCCTGTGTGCTCTGCTAATATATATGTTTTAAATTTTCTAAATAAGTAAATTAGTTCTATTGGAATTGAATAATACAATAAATAGTAATTGTTATGAGATAGAAGACACCAGATTGAAACTCAGTTTTTTTTTCTGACACTAAATCTTTTGTTGATGCAACTCTAACACTTGGTTGGGGGCAATCAAACATATTTAAAGCAATGAACTCTTAAATGATCCAGGTAATCAAACCAGTATAATTTTAGAACATTTATCTGGATACTTGTTATCTTTTTTCATTTTATTTCACTCATACAGATGTGATCACAAACTACTCTTGTAATGATTTATAAAAGAAGTTATTCTCCCTCTTTGGACAACTTTTTAAAATCAATATCAGATTATTCTGCTTGCAGAGAAGTAGAGTTTTTTCGGTTGTTATTTCTTTGAGCTTAATCAGTATGAGGCTAACAAATAAATACATTAATAGATTCATCAGTTTCCTTATGTCAAAAGGCAAAAAAAAAAAAAAAAAGAAGGAATTTTTCTTTCAGTTGGAATTGTTCTACTAACCACATGGACCACATGTGAGTGACAAATCTACCTTCCTGACAACTACATAAAGATGACAAGTAATTGAGTCACTATAAACTTCAGCTGCTCAGAACTGCTACCCCAACCACTCCCACACAAAGAAAAATCTCCCTCTTCATTAGTCCCCCTTTTCAGATAATACTGTCAACCATTTCCAGATATAAAACATAGGTGTCATTCCCTCTTTTTTCTTTCCATTAAAAGAAATGAATCTCATAATGCTTCTCAAATGGGACACATACCTACACCCCCAATCTGGCATGCCTTAATTCAAATCTTTTTTAGTTCTCACTAATATTACTTTCTTCTCCATTCAGAGTTATCACAAATCCATCCCCTATACAAACTACTGAGGAATATTAGTAAATTTAAATTGTGGTCACAGAAATGTGTTGCTAATTTCTAACAAGACCTTTCCCCCAGTTAGATCATTAGCTCCTACATTCCAGGCCCTGTTATTTAACTATCTTTGATGCTGCTGTGTGAAGAATAGTGCTGGGATGTAGTAGTACCTATAAATAAAGAGTTTGATCAAAGGGAAGTCTGCAATTTTTTTTTTTTCAGAATTTGACTTCTTTAGCTTTAATCCTATACTACACTATGCAAATCTATTAAATAACTTATTACCCCCTAAATTAACCAACCCCTCTTGCAAGCTCTGCCATTGACTTTAGTCTACTAGAATCTCCATAAGTGGTTTTCTGGCAAAAGACAACTCCATTGTTTTTAAGATCATATTGCTGCCTATGCCTTTCTGTTTATCTCTTTTTATAGTTCACTTGGCTTTTGACAAACAGCATGCTTTCTAATCTAACAGCTTCTATTACTTACTTTGTTTTGTTCTCAACTTGTCTTAAGCTATTTCTAGAGTTCTTGTTTTCAGATTCTTCCTTATTTCTGGCCTTTCAGAAGTCCCTATCTCTATTTTAACTTTTTAGATTCTCTCAATCCTCAGTTGCAATATTGCCCCTATTATTATCTGTTATACTAACGTTATCTCTAGATTTTGACATGATAGTATATGACTTGGGAAGAGACCACATACTTAGTGTCACCTGGCACTGTGATTTAGCAATAATAGCAGACCCATATCTTAGGAAGGTGGAATTTTAAAAGTTAACAGCGGCCAGTAACAATTCCAGGAGTTTCCAGTCCTAAGAATTATGGAATATTCAAGGCAATGGTGCTAAGTAGAAACTGAAGCAATTGAAATTGGAATTATTGAGAACCAAGTCTCTACTGATGTTGAGAAAGCTCAAGATTATAAACCAATTTAAAAGACTTACATTCAAGAGCCAGATTTGAAAGACAGCATTCATGGCCAAATTCAAAGTCTTAGACATGAAGAATTAAGAATTCCTTGTTCATTTAGCATTGAAGAGTCACAGATTCCATGATTCAGAGCAAAGCTTAAAAAAAAAAAAAAAAAAAAAGCTTACTTTCTTTTCCTTTGTCTGTCACGGTATCCTGTAAGTGGTTACCAAGCACAAAAAACACAATTCTCATTCACTAGGAACCAGAAAGTCCAGTATGTAAAATGGAGGTGCAACAATAGTTCAGTAAGAAGAAAACACAAGTATCTCTAGAGAGCGTTCCCCCTCTCCGGGAATATTCCAGGTAGATAGCTAGATAGAGGTAATTTGTTCTTCCACGTTTTAGCAGAACTCTACCATCAATAGCAACTTAATGCTAACTTCAGTCCCTTGCTACATATGTTTGTCTCTCAGCTCTGTGGACAATGAGGAAAAGAAAGAATATTTTATCATAACAACTAAGCAACCTAGTGTGTTTCTGCCACCTCAAGGATCACTCTGCCTTTAGGTGAGGGTCCCTAGGGATTATTTATTTTTGCAGGAAGGCCATTGGATGCACATCATTGAATAATCAGCTGAAAGAACCTAATGGACCACATATATTCTTTCCTTTTGTGATTGTTCACAGTTCTCAATCCTTGTTGGAAAAATAAAAATCCCTTTCTTCTTGGTTTTGTACAGCACTAAACATACTGTCAATAAGTCATAAGAATTTCTTCAACTTCCTTCCCTTTCTATTTTTCTGCTATGCATTACATGTCAACATAGTCAGCGAATGAGACAAGTTAGACATATTACATCAGGAGACTAAATTCTCTAGAGTTGATGATATCCTTAGGGCATGATGCTCGATATTCTGACAGGTGCCTCTCTTAAATTAGACTTTTCCTGTGTGTCACATTTTCAGTAGCCACTCAGGAGAAGAGGAAGTGGGATTAGATTGATTTTTGGACTGCTATCGATATAAATAACAATTAACTCTCATGTCAGCTTTTAGCAAGCAAGCACAATTGCTGAATGTTTGCATTTCAAGAAAGAATGAAGACATTCTCCTTTGGGCTGAATGATGTAAGTAAGCATAGGCTAGAACCAGGAAGATATTTTTACAAACTCACTGAAATCCTCCACAATGATATGACAAACCTCTAATTCTTATTGCATGTCTATTTGTGATGGAGAGTTCCAAATTCCTTGGCATGGCTTAAAAGGCACTGCCTGACCTCAAACTGCTTTTGTAGACTCACCTCCAGCTAGTGCTCCATAGGAGAAAAAGGTAATATATTCTCACCTATAGTAAGGTTCATGGATCATGTTCCTATAACAAGACAGATTTATAAGAAAAAAGCATAACAATTTAAGTGAAGATTTATGTGCTATGAGAGACTTCAGAAATGGAGACTCAAGACCTAGGGAAAACTGTGTATTTTTGTGGTCAGTCATGTAGAATTGTGATTGAACAAAATGGAGATATGATTTAATAGTGATAAAATGAGGGGCATTTAGCCAGTCCTATTTCTTCAGATTCTTCTTGGCATCAGGTATAGGAAAGAACCCCTCTGGAATAAGGGTATTCTGATCTATTTTCAGAGGAAATAAGAGAATTCCTTTATGACTATGCTTCAGGGGAGTAA
Organism: Ateles fusciceps; assembly: GCA_036589455.1. NCBI lineage: Eukaryota > Metazoa > Chordata > Mammalia > Primates > Atelidae > Ateles > Ateles fusciceps. Next base: position 3,083,531 of record JAZHEH010001685.1, on the reverse strand, counting down.
GGTGGGAGAAGGTAGGCATGATCTTGATTTTGAAGTTTTCTCAGTTGTCAAGGTGCATTATTTGGGGGTATCATGTTCAGAGCCCTGAAAGCTCCCAAGCAGCATATATTCTAGAAAAAAAATGATCATTATCTGGTATTTCTATATCAGACTCATATCTTGGGGAGGCCAGGTGGAATTTTAAAAGCAGCAACCAGTAACAATTCCAGGATTTGCCAGTCTTAAGAATGATGGAATATTCAAGGCAATGGTGGGCTGCACTGGTCTTTATTTCATAACTAACTATTCTATCATTAGATTTAGATTCAGCAGCAAATAAAAACAATGGCTTAAACAAGACTGACTCTTTTTTTGTTCACACATAAAAAATGTCTAGACAATAATTTTTTAAAAGAAGATGAAGTGTCTGGGACTGATGAGATGGGTCCATGGATATCAAAAGTCCTGTTCTTTTCTCACTCATGGTCATATTATTGTCAATATATACTAAATGCCTTCTTGTCCTGTGGATCAATATGGTTGCTCAAGATCCAACCATGAGAACTGGAAAGAGAAAATAAAAGCATGTTCACTTTGAAGGCACTTTCCAGAGGTACCTAGATTCCATTTTATTGTAACTTACTTACATTAGCACATAAGGTATAATAAAAATATAATTTTCACCTTTGGTGCCATGTGATCAGCTAACATGGATGTTGTTTCATTGAGAAAGTAACTGAGAATAAAAATCTGGGAACAACTTGTAGACCCTGTCCCAGCCAGTTAGTGAACTTTTACCAGCTTTTCCTGATCCCTGAAGAAAAAAATTCATCCTGTACTCATGTTCAAATAGAAATGTGTTAAAAGATTATTTTAGCATAATATAGGCTTATTTTAATTAAATCTTAATGACTCATATGAAGAGAAAAAGTTGACCTATAAAAAAGATGATATTATTTTTAAGATATGTTACCTTGCTTTAGGAAATGTCTCTCTCTCTCCTTTCTCTCTCGCTCTTTCTCTCTCTCACACACACACACAGACACATAAACACACACACACACACACACTAAACATAAATATTCTGAAGTTTCCTCCTCTAAAAAATGTGAGTAGTAGTTAGTTTCCCAGATTCTTTCTGGTATTTTAGAGAGGTCTAAAATGAGATAATATGTAAGAAATTGTTTTTCTAAAATGTAGGATGCATTAATAATCTTTCCTAAACGACGAAGTAAAGAATGGACACTAGCATTCTTCAGGTATTGCAGTTCTCTTAGGATTTAAATGGGAAATGCCATTAAGGTTCTACTAATTCACTTATAGAACAAGAATCCACATTGACTATATGGTTTGAAGTTCCCTTCACTTATGCAGCAAATACATTTTCAGCATCTGTTATGGGCTTCACACTAATTTGGGCTCTGAGCTACAGCAGATAATAAGACATACAGCATGCTTGAACTCATGAAGCTTATGATTGAAAAGTGAACACGTATTCCAATAATGATGTAATGATGTGGCATAATTACATTTTGAAGGAAAAAGTATTATATGAATATGTATTTGAAGAATAAGTATTACGTGAATGAGTATTTGAAGGATAAGTATTATATGCATGTGTAAAAATGGCAGAGGTAAAATTGTAGGGATTTGTAGAAAATGACAACTTCCTGAGGCTGTAAGATTTAAGTAGAAATCCAAAGGCTAAGAAGGTGGTAACTATGCAAAAAGGAGCATTGGTAGGAGATCAAAGAACAGGAGCAAATTCCAGGCAGAGAAAACAGCATGTGTTAAGACCTTAAAATGAGAAGAGGGATGAGGCAATTAAAGATATTGGCATATTCAATTTAATGTTCTGAGCCCTAGTTTCTTGGTTAACAAAATAAAAATAATAAAAATTCTAATTTTCTCACAGAAAATAAAGTATAAGAAATGATTTGTAAAAAATGAAATGCTTCAAAAACAATAATTATTTTGTTTACCTAACATAAATGATAAAGCTCTAGATGGTTCAAGCTTACTATATAGTTTGCAAACCTCCTGCTTTGCCCCCTAAAATCAGGGTTGGTATAATACTTTACTTAGACTATACTTAATGTTTCCATCTCTTCATGATTGTTAGAAAGGAAAAAACTAAATTTTTTAGTTTGGTAGGTACAAATAATAGAAACTACCACTTCAAGGAGTATGCATGGATGCCCCATTATTGGGGTCATCTGAGAAGAACCAGACCACAAACTTTAAATAATCCTGATTATCGTGTTTATTTGAAAATGCTGGTGGAGGGACCGGAGGCTTAGGGATTATATTTCCAAATGTTACATCATAATCAAATATCTTGCACCTGTATTTCCAGTTAGTCTCTCCTGACTTTGTTTGATGCAACACATTAAGATAGTGCTGTGACCTCTTTTCAAGAACCATATTCCATTGAAATTCTTCTAGCATGATAGACTTAACACCACTGTGAGGAATACATTGGCCACTACCGGGTACTAACATTGTTTGCAGGCCATAGAAGGACAATATGGTATGCTCCAAAGACCTCTGGCTCTCTGACTGCAATTACCTTCTTCTATATTTAATAGAAGTCAGACAGACAGAAATTCCTAGCATGCCACAGCATTCAATTCAAAATAAAACTCAGTCTTTCTAAACCCTTTGTAAAATGTGGCATGTTATTCAGAATTAACAAGTATAACGAGCGCTTACTATGTAGAAGGTGACCCTCTTAGCCACTTTCACACAGTCTGCCTGATTTAAATACTCCTAACAAGCCCTGTGATGGATCAGATCAAGCATTAGTGTCCTCGTTTTGCAGCTAAGAACGCTGATGTTCAGAAATATTAAATAACTTATATAAATCATATCTCTCAGGAGAAGCAGACCCAGGACTGAATTTAAGTTTACCTTATTCTACATCCTGTGTTTGATTTCTTGTAATAAACTGCTCCCTTCTTTGCATGTATCTCCTCATGCCTCAACCCTACATAAACTCTACACTAAGTTATACAAAGGTTATTGAGAAGATGCAATGGACTTGACTCTTTTTACTACAGTCATCCTCAGTAAAGTCATGACCCCTTAGGTCAACGTAGAGAAGAAAAATGGTTTGACGTGCAGAATCATTATTTGTTTTTGACATTCTGATACTTGAAGCATATCTCCACCCTGAATCTCAGAATGAATGTTTCACAGACTATCTTCAGTCTCCTTGTAATTGAAGTCTCACCATAACCATAATGACCGTCAAACTGTGTTAAGCCATTAGTCCCCTGGGCAGTAGTAGAACGATAAGGGGAAGATTTTTGAAGTCTCCTTTTTGGGAATTATTATTCAAATATTTACCATCTCAGGAATTCTCAACATTTAAAGATCTATAACATTACCAATTAAGATATTCAAATATCACACAGCAGTAACAATTTCAACCTTCCAAGACCCATGGTGGAAGACAGTGTGATGATTCCTCCTGGATCTAGAAAAAGAAATACCTTTTGACCCAGAAATGCCATACTGGGTATATACCCAAAGTATTATAAATCATTCTACTATAAAGACATACACACACGTATGTTTATTGTGGCACTATTCACAATAGCAAAGACTTGGAATCAACCCAAATGCCCATCAATGATAGACTGAATAAAGAAATGTGGCACATATACACCATGGAATACTATGTGGTCATAAAAAGGGATGAATTCATGCCCTTTGCAGGGACATGGGTGAAACTGGAAACCATCATTCTCAGCAAACTGAGGAAAGAATAGAAAACCAAACATTGCATGTTCTCACTTATAAGTGGGTGTTGAACATTGAGAACACATGGACACAGGGAAGGGAACATCACACACCAGGGCCTGGGGGCTGGGAGGCTAGGGGAGGAATAGCAGGGGGTGGGGGGGATTGGAGAGGAATAGCATTAGGAGAAATACCTAATGTAGATGCCGAGGCAATGGATGCTGCAAGCCACCACAGCACGTGTATACCTATGTAACAAACCTGCACAATCTGCACATGTATCCCAAAACTTAAAGTATAATAAATTTAAAAAAACTGTGCAGTCAATAAATTCTATCAATATGAAATAGCCTCATATGACCTTTGTCCATCCCTTCAGTCCTGGTTCCTCTGTCATGACCTTGATTGATGTCCTTACTGTTTCATGACTGAACTCTTGCAATATCATACCAACTAGTCTCCCTGCCTCTCATGTCTTTTCTTATTACTCTAAAACACAGATCACATCCTGCTTCCATCTATATAAAAACCTTATATGGTCTCTATTAAATGAAGACTAGGTTGAAAACCCCCCTTATGTTCATATTTAGGTATATATGAACTTTTTAAATCACACCTCATCTGCAAATACTCCTCTCTATAGTACCCTTGCTGCAATGCATTTCTCTTTCACAAGGAAGGGTCTCTGCACATTCTGTTTTTTTTTTCAAATGCTCGGTACTCTGCCTTAATTTGGGTTGTACTAAAGCAAATACCCCCAGATATGTTGATAGACTTTTAGAGAAAGATAAATTTATTTTGGAGGTCATCTCAGTAAACAGGAATAAAGGAGATGGCAAAAAGAGTCAGAAAACGGGAGGCAAAGGTGAGGGGAGCAAACAAACACTTACTCAAAGACAATGGATGGTGTATTTATGAGCTGATTTGCTCTGGTTATCTCATTAGAGGATAGACATATATATATTTGTACTTTGACTTACATTCCCTGTTTAGCTGTAATGGAAATTATTAAACTTCCTTACTTTTGGCTTGCTCCTAGGCAAGGCTGTGAGCAGCCTTCTAAAACTATGAGAAGAAAAAGCAGAGATGAGACTCTATAGTGAATGTGTTCTATGGACAATGGGCAACAGTGCATGGATTGTACACCTCAGTTGTGATGAAACCAGGTGGGCCAAGACATTGCTGTGCAGGACATCACAAAGGTATGCTGCATACTCTTCAAACATTGACAAATGTTTTTATCCTGTTCCCTTAGTACCCTTGCATAAAATAGTACCACAATAATCATGATATTGTGGTATAACTGCTGTGTTGATCTCCTTTCCCAAGTGCAATGCTGTAGAGATGGAAATGATATGTAAAGACTCACGTGATTTTGGTTTTATTTTCTAACCAGATTGTAGCCTGGAAGAAAGACACACATTATTTGTGTTTCACAAAAGGAAGCTATTATGGAGTAAGTTTTGTACCCCAAAAATAGATGTTGAATTCCTAACTACCAGTGCCTCAAAATGATATTATCTGGAAAAAGAGTCATTGCAGAAGTAATTAGTTAAGTTCAAGTGAGATTATATTATAGTTGGATGGACTCTTAATCCAAAACAACTGCCATCTTTAAAAGACGAGGGGAAGACAGATCCAAAGGGAAATTGGCCATGTAAAGACAGAGGCAGAGATTGAGTTTCTGCTGTCACAAGCCAAGTGATGTCTGGAGCTACCAGAAGCTAGAAAAGGCAAGAATGCATCCTCCCCAAAAAGCTCCTAAGAGAGCATGGCCATGCCAACATTTTGATTTTGGATTTTTCATCTCTAAAACTGTGAGAAAATAAACCTCTGTTGTCTTAAGCTCTCCAGTTTGTGGTACTTTTTCATGCAGCTCTAGGAAACTCATACAAAAATTACGTGCTATGAAGTGTTCTTTAAAATCAGTACTGTTTATTAAATCATAAATACACTACGGAATAGAAAAGGGCTACACTGAATTTCAGAACATCTGGTCCTGTGTTCGGCCTTTTCATTTTACACATGAGGAGTTTGCAACTAAGAGAAATTAAGCAATTTATCTAAAAATGCACAACTAGTCAGTTGGAAAGCCCAAACTAAAACTGGGACTCTTGAAGCTCAGTCCAAGGTAGCTTCTACTCTGCTGTATGATTCACCTTCCTGCCATCCCTATCAAACTTTAGTCATATATTCTCATCTTATTCTGACTAGCTGATGGAGGTTGACCTAAACCCACAGTTTGTGGTTGTCACAGAATAGGAAACCTTTTCTTCCTAGCAAAATGCTAGAGCACAGGGTCTAGGCATATTTAATGCAGTGGTTACCATGGCACCAATGTAATTTAATTACCACTCTTTAGTGAATATTTTAAAATAAAGTTAAAAGATCAAACAGCACATTCAACATTGTATGGCTATAGAAATAATAAGTAGTTTTTTAACTGAAAATGTTCTGTTCCTGTAGGGAGTTGACTATTTTTTATGAATTAAAATTTAATTATAGTATTGGATATTTGTGTGTTTCTTTAAAATATTACTAGGTTTCAAAAGTTAAATATGTCAGAAACATTTTACCTTTTAATTTACAACTCCCACCAGTCACTTTGCAAATCTCAGCTACAACTTTATCAACATATTTTATATCTTTCTGATTAGAGAAAGTTTCATGTGCATACAATATTCAAGAAAGTCTCACAGAAAATAAAGAATTCCAAGGAGTTTTACCATTTGGCATTGGAGATTTATGAATGGATGGCAGCATGCCAATCAAACTGTTTATTTATATATAAACACTGATGTACCTAATAAAGCACCAAATTCAATGCCAGCCAGGTGAGAAACAAACAGAAATAAGTAACTTTTAAAGTCTCACTACTCAAAGTGTGGTCCAGGGACCAGTAGCATCAAATATCAACATTACCTGGGAATTTTCTAGAAATGCAGAGTCACAGACTCCATCCCAGACCTATTGAATCAGAATATATATTTCAACAAGATCTTCCTGGTGATCCCCTATGCACACTAAAGTTCGAGAAGTCTCATTCTAAGCAACTGATAGTTTAAGAATGAACAACACTCGTACATAATTCCAAATGAGTGTTGCATGTGCTATGATCAGTTATGCAATGGGTAGTGTGAATGAAATTACGGATGTGGAAAGTGCTTAAAGGGCAGAAGAAAATGGATATGACAGGGACAGTGAGCAATATGCAATCTAATAAGTAGTGTTTGCTTGAGGTCTTGAGTAATGAATCGTTGTTTGCCAAGAAGACAATAGGGTAAGGGACATCACTGAAATAAAACAGGAGAAACAGCAATTACAAAGAAGAGAGGAATAAAGGAAAGACTATTCTAGGAACTGGAATTGGTTCAGATTGATCAACATATAGAGGTTATGGGGATCCTGGCAGAAGATCAAGTTCTTAGACAGGAGCTAAGTCATATTGTAATAAAGCATTTAGATACTTAGTTAATACCAAACTAATAATTATTTTAACTTAGAATATTGTAAATTATATTCACCAAATTTTTCAAGAAGGTTGGCAATAATAAGAGCTAGAGGAAATTTTCTTTGACTTAAATTTTGTATAGTGTTTATTTTTACCTAAATTGCCTTTAATAATAAGTATCTGTTAATTTTGTGCACATCTGGACTGTAAGCTCCATGAACTAAAGGAACTTCTCCCATTTACTGATTTATCCTTCATACTTAAGTCAATGATTGACACATCATAAGTGCTCAACAAATATTTGATATAAGCATCGAAAATTTCTTCACCTAAGAGTTGACTACTAATTGGTAAAATTTGAATATATATGTGTATATATATATATATATACCACATAAATTTGATATGGATAAATAAGTTTTAATAAATACAGAGTATCAGAGAAATGTAAGATATATTTATTAGCAATAGGTGGTTCAGTTTCACTAGAATTTGGTGCCAGGATATGCATAAAAGGACGTTGGTAGCCAAATTATGTCCTATGTTGATACCAAAGAATGTGCAATCTTAGTCCACACAGTGCTTATAATAGTGGGAAGTTCATAATCCCATTATCCTTCCTTATTTCCATTATTATTATTATTATTGAGATGGAGTCTCGTTCTGTTGCCCAGGCTGGAGTGCAGTGGCCTGATCTCGGCTCACTGCAACCTCCACCTCCCGCATTCAAGTGATTCTCCTACCTCAGTCTCCTGAGTAGCTGGGACTACAGGCATATGCCACCATGTCCAGCTAATTTTTTGTATTTTTAGTAGAGATGGGGTTTCACTGAGTTACCCAGGATGGTCTTGATCTCCTGACCTTGTGATCCATCCGCCTTGGCCTCCCAAAGTGCTGAATTACAGGCGTGAGCCACCGTGCCTGGCCTACTCCATTATTTATACAGATAACTGTGAGTTTCCTTCAAGTGTCTTCAGATGGATACAACCTGTCATGTCCTCCCTTGTGTGATGAATGTGAAAGTATATACTGGGCCGGGTGCTGTGGCTTACGCCTATAATCCTAGCACTTTGGGAGGCTGAGGTGGGTGGATCACAAGATCAGGAGTTCGAGACCAGCCTGACCAATATGGTGAAACCCTGTCTCGACTAAAAATACAAAAATTAACCGGGCATGGTGGCATATGCCTGTTGTTCCAGCTCCTCAGGAGGCTGAGGCAAGAGAATTGCTTGAACCTAGGAGGCGGAGGTTGCAGTGAGCTGAGATTGCGCCACTGCACTCCAGCCTGGGTGACAGAGTGAGACTCTGTCTCAAAAATAAAAAAAAAAAAGAAAGTATATAATGTACTTGGCAAATCTAGTGTGAAAAACAAAAGCTTGGAGAATCTCTGAATTCCATGGCATTCACAGGCGATAGATATGCACGTTCTAAAGAGAAAGTCTCTCCACGAGGTGGATTGTGCACTCACTACCATCAGCCTTATTAAAAACAGCTACAATCCAAATTGGTCAAGACTGTCATGTGAGAATAATGATGTTCTGGAAGTTTGAGTCTAATTCACAGCAATGCATTGACCCCAATTCTCCAATTGCTTTCCAGTACTCTGGAAAAAAAAAAAAACCATTGGTACATGTTCTTCCCAGAAATTTGATCTCCTCGTTCTAAATTGAATCAAAAGGAAATCTACATCCAGACAAGTATGGCCTATATGTATGGCCACTCTTAACTAACTGGTTACTCCTGTATCAAAATATAAACATAGAGCCATTTCCCAGGCCACGTTCTGGACCCAGGTGACCAAGGCTCCCCCTTAAAAAACTCTAGAATCACAGTGCTCCTGGTTTCTCCTTGGCAAACAAGAACCCAGAATCATTTTAACCTGTTTTAGTTTGGATTGCTTCAGAACAATACTCTACAAAAAATAACCTGATTGTAAGTTATATATTTGGAAGTGATTTCATGGAATGGTGATAAGTGCATAGCAAAGTGAGACAGAAAATGAGGGAGTCTGAAAACTGGTGTGTGATCAAGCAAGTTATCACTCAAGATAACTAGAGCTGAATCCTACTGGAGAACTCTGATGCAGAGTACAGATACTGGCCTCATACTTACCACACTGAAGGGATGAAGGAGCTATTTACACAACTCTTGTCCGTCATTGCTTAGTAGCTGCTCCTGTGTGGGGATAGTCCTATAGCACTTCCATTCTGCCATGCAGATAGGAGAGTAGGCTCCCATAGCCAAAAGAAACCAACCAGTAAGAAGTTGCAGATCCTAGTAGCTCTAAGTTGGTGGCATGAAATAAAATGAGAATGTGACAATGGTATATGATTAGGTGCACACTCTCTAATACAACCCCGAAATAACTCTTTCATAAAACCTGAGCTTGCTTTCTCAATTTACTTATTTTTAAAAATTTTATAGATGGTGTCTTGCTCTGTCATCCAGTCTGTAATGCAGTGACACAGTCATGACTTACTGCAGCCTCAACCTCCTGGACTCAAGCAATCCTCCCACCCTAGCCTCCTGAGTAGCTGGGTCTACAGATGCACACAATCATGCCTGGCTATTAAAAAATATATATTGGTATACATGGGATTGGTTTCACTTTTTTGCCCACACTGGTCTTGAACTCCTGGGTGCAAGTTACTCTCCTGATTCAGTCTCCCAAAGTGCTGGGGTTAGAGGCATGAGCCACTGTGCCTGGCCCTCATTTTTGACGTAAAATAAACTATTATTCAATTTATTCTTTGCAGAAAGAAAGAAAATTTCTTCAATAACATATATATATATATGAAAAAAATTAAGCTTACTGACTTAATAGATACAGAACTAAAATAAAAGACCACTCACATATTTCTACAAAGACAAGAAAACTTATTTTAAAAAGATCATTTCTGTCTCTGCCTTTGACTTGAATCTACCTGCGATCTCTCTTTCTACAACTAGTAAACAAAATGAAATTAATTCCTAGTGGAATGTTCATATGTTAGAATCTCTGCTTCACATATTTTAGTAATTATTTGATTTTATTAGTGAAAGCATCAATGATAAGGAATGTCAATTATTTACTCTTATTCATCTAGATTCTAACCAATGGAGAGTGGATGGCAGATGCCATATGGAGATTTTTAAGTATTTAAGATTTATAATTATCCATTTATAAATATTAATTATTACTGGAAAATCTGTAATGAAGAATATGGTTTGTGCATGTTGTAAAAAAGTTACACCCTACTTCCTCTTCTGTTTATTCTTCATTCAATTTCTTCTTCCTAAATTGAAGGACACCAGCACCCACTGATAAGTCCAGCGTAATTTGCAGCTAACACTAGGTAGGAAATCTAGCCAAGATAAAGAGCAGAAATTATGAGACCTAGCTTGCCTGAATATAGCATGGGAACTGGAAGCCTAAGAGAAGTCATCACATTTGTGCTCAAACAGTCTAAAAGAAGAAGCAGAGTTAGGAGTGCCTCATTTGAGTAGGGATCTGAAACCGATTTCCAAGCTGGCATAGAAAATATGATTTGTGAATGTTTGGCTGTCACCTATCTATCCATGTATTTTGCCTTAGAGGGAAACAATTTAGAAAAAAGGAAATAGGCTAGCACTTCATGGAAGTGTAGAACTCCTCACCAGGAAGGGAACAAAGCTGGATAGAGAATGAATCTGATGAATTGACAGAAACAGAAAGTAGATAATAACAAACTTCTCTGAGCTAAAAGAACATGTTCTAAACCTCTCACCACTCCTATTTAATATAGTTTTGGAAGTTCTAGACAAAGAGATCAGGCAAGAAAAAGAAATAAAGGGTATTCAATTAGGAAAGGAGGAAGTCAAATTGTCTCTATTTGCAGATGATATGATTGTATATTTAGAAGACCCCATCGTCTCAGCCCAAAGTCTCCTGAAACTGATAAGCAACTCAGCAAAGTCTCATGATTCAAAATCAAAGTGCAGAAATCACAAGCATTCCTATACACCAATAACAGACTTAAAGAGAGAATGAACTACCATTCACAATTGCCACAGAACTGGAAAAAGACACCTTAAACTTCATATGGAACCAAAAGAGAGCCTGCATATGCAAGACAATCCTAAGCAAAGAGAACAAAGCTGGAGGCATCATGCTGCCTGACTTCAAACTATACTACAAGGCTACAGTAATCAAAACAGCATGGTACTGGTACCAAAACAGAGATATAGACCAATGGAACAGAACAGAGGCCTCGGAAGCAACACTACACATCTACAACCATCTGATCTTTGACAAACCTGACAAAAACAGTGGTGAAAGGATTTCCTGTTTAATAAATGGTGTTGGGATAACTGGCTAGCCCTGTGCAGAAAACAGAAACTGGACCCCTTCCTGACACTGTACATTATAATTAATGCCAGATGGATTAAAGACTTAAACATGAGACCTAACACCATAAAACCCTAGAAGAAAACCTAGGCAAAACCATTCAGGAGATAGGCATAGGGAAGGACTCCATGACTAAAACACCAAAAGCATTGGCAACAAAATCCAAAAAAGACAAATGGGAGCTAATTAAACTCCAGAGCTTCTGCACAGCAAAAGAAACAATCATTAGAGTGAACTGGCAACCAAAAGAATGGGAAAAAATTTTTGCAATCTACCCATCTGACAAAGTACTAATATCCAGAATCTACAAAGAACTACAACAGATTTACAAGAAAAAAACAAGCAAACCCATTCAAAAGTGGGGGAAGGACATGAACAGACACTTTTCAAAAAAGACATATATGAGACCAACAAACATATGAAAAAATGCTCATCATCACTGGTCATTAGAGAAATGCAAATCAAAATCACATTGAGATACCATCTCAAAGTGGTTAGAATGACAATCATTAAAAAAATCTGGAAACAACAGATGCTGGAGAGGATGTAGAGAAATAGGAACACTTTTACACTGTTGGTAGGAGTGTAAACTAATTCAACCATTGTGGAAGACAGTGTGGCGATTCCTCAAGAACATAGAAATAGAAATTTCATTTGACCCAGCAATCCCATTACTCAGTATATATCCAAAGGATTATAAATCATTCTATTATAAAGACACATGTACACATGTGTTTATTGTGGCACTGTTTACAATAGGAAAGACCTGGAACCAACCCAAATGCCCATTGATGACAGACTGGACTAGGAAAATGTGGCACATATACACCATGGAACACTATGCAGGCATAAAAAAGGATGAGTTTGTGTCCTTTGTAGGGACATGGGTGAATCTGGAAACAATCATTCTCAGCAAACTGAATAAAGAACAGAAAATCAAACACCGCATGCTCTCACTCATAGGTGGGTGTTAAACAATGAAAACACATGGACACAGGGAAGGGAGCATCACACAGTGGGCTCTGTTGGGGGGGGGGGAATAGGGGAGGGACAGCTGTGGGTAGGGGGATTGGGGATGGATAACGTGAGGAGAAATGCCAGATATAGGTGACGGGGGGATGGAGGCAGCAAACCACATTGCCATATATGTACCTATGCAACAATCCTGCATCATCTGCACATGTATCCCAGAACCTAAAGTACAATTTTATATATATATATATATTTATGAATACTCAGATTAGGAGTGTTAATATATTTATTTTTTCACTTATTCAACAAAGATTTGTTTAGTCCTTATAATGTTTAACCCATACCATTGTGTGCACAGAAACAAGATGATTACCAAAGAGTCTCATCTAGATAGTTAAGAGTCTAGAGAGGAAATGCATACAGAAAATGATTGTATTGTAAGACTGTGGAAGAGTTATAAAACAGGTGTGGTTTTCTGAGCTATCACAAGAAAGAAAGAAAAAAATGTGGAGAAGTCCTGGATAAAGTTGTAAATTGCCTGAATAGCCAGTAATATGAGCCAGTAATAAGACAGGATAAAAATGAGGCCTCCTAACACTCACTGTGGGAAATGACAGCTGTGGAAACTTTTGAGGATCCCATATTTAATCTCAGGGATATCTCTTTCCTAGTCCAGATACTTGAAACCCTTTTTTTTCTGTACTAAAGTCCTTTTAAGGTTCTAGCTCACATTTTTTTTTTTCTTTTTTTTTTTTTTTCTGTAGAGCTAACCTTAGTACCTAGTCTGCCTCCTATGGAGTGAGAAACAGTTTACAAAGAAACCCTTCGACTTCCTTTCTCTCCAGAGGAAATCCATACACCTCTTTATTTAAAGATTTATTTTGCTATTTTTATTATTCTCCTTTTTCAGAATATATAGACTCTAGACCTTTGTCTTTAGACTATGTTTATGGATTAGCTTTCTTAGATTGTTCCACAAAGCCTGGCATATTCCAAATTTTTAATCACAAACAGTTCCTTCTTATCCATAGAGATATGTTCTAAGTTCTCCCAGTGAATATCTGGAACTGTGGAATGTACCAAACCCTCATATACCATCTGAAGATGTCCCTTTCACCCTCAAAAGTATCCTCAGTTGATAATATATTATAGGTCATCTCATCAATCAAGGTGAGATAGGAAATTTCTCTAAGAATATGGGGGGGGGGAATTGAATAATATAATAAAAGATTAAGGTCTCTCTTCTCTTATTCTGTCCTTCCCTTTCATCTTCTTTACATATAGACAGAGAGCTTGTAAAAGGTAAGGTGGAGAGTTAATGAACTTCATGATATTCATTGCGCAAAAGCTTCTGGAGCTCTTATCATACCAAATATTTTGCAAGACACAGAGTATACAATATAAAGTCACACATGGTATTTGACCAATGAAAGTGTCAGATAAATAAACAAAGGATTAACTGTAATACAGAACGAAAAGCCCCTTAGTAGAAATAAGTACAAAGTGACAAGAAACTGAGAGAAGAGGAATATCAAAATCAAACTGAAGGAGAGAGGGGGATCTAAAATTTTATTGAGTACCTACTAGGTATAGTTTTATTTATAAGCATGGTAGGAGCACTCTAAACAGAAACATATCAGTGGTTTTGGATAAAGCATATTTGAGAAATTTTAGTACAATACAATTCAGTTTTTGGTTTTATTTTGTTTTTGTTTTCAAATCAAAGATATATAGTGGTAACTGGATTTCCAGTCATTGGGGTGGTAAAAAAAATAGAAACTTCACTTCTTTGGAAGATATAGTTGGATGATTCATGCATGTATGCATGTACACAAACAAGTTTACAATGAGATAATATTCATCCTCTATATCATGAAAAAAATTAAAAACATTGTCCATACCAATTTTTAGTGAGGATATGGAAAATCACTCTCATGCACTAGTGAATGAGAACTGAATGTAAGAGCAAAAGAACAATTATTTTTAGAAATTGGCTATATATATGGTGTATTTATATACAGATATCTATATAGTATATGTAGATATAGATATTTATGCACATAAAACCATCAAAATACATGTTAGATACATATACACATATACATGTAAAAAACCAGTCATTTTATGCCTGAGTATATACCCAAGAGAAATTAATACTTTTGAGCACATTTGGTAATTGTACAGAATTATTTTTAGCAATGTTATATATAATAACTGAAAACTGAGAAAAAAAGGAATAGATAAATCAATCATTGTATATTTATGAAATAGAAACTATGTAGATCACTATGTGATCTCTACATAGTGATGAAAGGGATGTACTACTGCTGCATGTGACATCATGGAAGAATTTCTCAGACATCATCTTGAAGTAAAGAAGCTAGACACACAATTTTATTTATATGAATTCAATCTAATATATGCAGAAATTTTCTGTATTTTGTTCTGGATGGTGGTTACATGAGTGTAAACACATGCAAATATTCAGTAAGCTGTACACTTAAGGTTTGTCCAATTTTCTGTATGCAATACTTCAGCTTTTTAAAAATGTCCACCATGTTTTTGGGAGATTGATTAGTTCATTCATCCAAGCATTTGAACATTCAAAAATACCAAAAACAATGCTAATAACAAGGCATATGAGTAGGAAAGACATAATTGAGTTTTTTTCATAGAAAAATTAATGGGAGTTGGAAAATACTACAATCAACAAAAATTTAATTCTCAAATACTGTGTTTCAACACACAATGCTGTTATGGTTTGGTTTTGTCCCCACCCAAGTCTCACCTTGAATTGCAGTTCTCACAATCTCTATGTGTCATGGGAGGGACCTGGTGGGAGGTAATTAAATCATGGGGGCAGTTACCCTCATGCTGTTCTCCTGATACTGAGTGAGTTCTCATGAGATCCGATGGTTTTATAAGAAGCTTTTCCCCCTTTTACTCAGCACTTATCTTTGTTCTCTCCATTCTCCTTGCTTCCCTTTCTGCCATAATTATAAGTTTCCTGAGGCCTCCCCAGCCTTGCTAAACTGAGTCAATTAAACCTCTTTCCTTTGTAAAATACCCAGTCTCCGGTATATCTTTATTTTCAGCATGAGAATGGATTAACACAGTATATTGGTACCACAGAGAGAGGGTTGCTTCTGTAAAGATACCTAGAAATGTGAAAACTACTTTGAAACTGGGTAACAGGTAGAGGTCGAAACAGTTTAGAGGGTTTAGAACAAGATGGGAAAATGTGGAGAGTTTGGAACTTTCTAGAGAGTTATTGAATAGTTCTGACCAAAATGCTGATAGTGATATGGATAATGAAGTCCAGGCTAAGGTGGTCTCAGATGGGTAGATCACTAAGGTCATAAGTTCGAGACCAGCCTGGCTAACATGACAAAACCTCATCTCTACTAAAAATACAAAAATTAGCTGGCTGTGGTGGCACAGGCCTGTAATCCCAGCTACTTGGGAGGCTGAAGCAGGAGAATCACTTGAACCCAGGAGGCAGAGATTGCAATGAGCTGAGATCACCCCACTGCACTCCAGCCTGGGTGACAGAGCAAGAATCTATTAAAAAAAAAAAAAAAAAAAGAGGTTGAGGAATCTCCAGACCCCAGAGTGGTAGATTAACTAGCAGCTTGCACTATGTGCCTGGAAAACCTTCAGACACTCAATGCCAGTCATGAAGGCAGACTGGAGGGGGGCTGAACTCTGCAAAGCCACAGGGGTAGAGCTTGCATCAGCAAGACCTGGATGTGAGACATGGAGTCACAGAAGATCATTTAGGAACTTTAAGGTTTAATGACTGCCCTATTGGATTTCAGACTTGCATGGGTCCTGTAGCCCCTTTGTTGTGGCCAATTTCTTTCATTTGAAATGGGTTCATGTATCCAATGCTTGTATTACCTTTGTATCTAGGAAGTAATTAACTTGCTTTTGATTTTACAGGGTCTTAGGTGGAAGGGATTTGCCTTGTCTCAGATGAGACTTGGAACTTTGAATATTGAACTAATGCTGGAAGGAGTTAAGACTTTCGGGGACTGTTGGAAGGGCATGATTGTGTTTTGAAATGTGAGGACATGAGATTTGGGAGAAATCAGAGGTGGACTGATATGGTTTGGCTGTGTCCCCACCCAAATCTCATCTTGAATTGTAGTTCCTATAATTCCCACAAGTTGATGGGGGGGGGGGGGACCCGGTGGAAGGTAATTGAATCATGGGGACATTTACCCTCACAGTGTTCTCATGATAGTGAGTGAGTTCCCTTGAGATCTGATGGTTCTATAAGGTGCTTTTCCCCCTTTTGCTTGGCACTTCTCCTTGTTGCTCCCGCGTGAAGGACGTTGTTTACTTCCCCTTCTGCTATGGTTGTAAGTTTCCCAAGGCCTCACCAGCCATGCTAAACTGTGAGTCAATTAAACCTCTTTCCTTTGTAATTTGCCCAGTCTTGGGTATGCTTTCATTAGCAGCATAAGAACACACTAATACAGATGCTGAACTTAATTCCAGTTTCCATTCAAAGTACAAAAATGCATTGAGTGTCTCATGAATCCTAGGCACCATATGGAGAACTGAGAATTCATAGGTGGAAAAATATGATCTGCTCTCTTACTTTAGGGAGCTCTTTTCACTTGTACCCTGTGGGACTGTCAAAACGTCCCCATTTTATCCCAATTTAATTAAGCACTGATGGCTCCAGCCTTATTTGCCATGTTTAAATAGCTATAAAAGCAGCAATATTTACTGTCAATTATTGTATTATGTTATTAATGTATCTTCTCTTTTATATGAGCATATATGCTGGCAATGTTGAGTATTTAGAGAATTTAGGGCCAAACAAAAAAACAAACAATAACAACAAAAAAAACAGGCATCATTGAGTATTTAGAGCAGAAATACATATTTAAGGCCAAAAAAAAAGTCCATAAAACCAAAACTGGCTCGATGAACAAATCCAAAAAGAATTCTACTGACATTACTCACAAGAATGTCTTCTTTTCTGATTTGCAAAGGTGTTTAAATGTTTAGGATAATATCTAAATTAATGAACCCAAATTCATAATTGAAATCTGAAAATGATTTAGCAAAAATTTGATAGCTCTATATTTTTCTCTGAAGTATGCATTTCAATTGTGCATTTAGAGTGATTCATCTCTCCCTAAGGAAAATGCTTTTTAAATAGTTGTAATGTGTCACTAAAACATCTATGTAATAAGAAAGAAATACTTCCTATAAATTTCTTTCTATACTGTACTGCATGCCACAGACACGTAGAAGACTCCTAAGCTGTCAAGAACTGCCAAATGATAAAAGGGAAAATGATGAAAAGAAATGGAACCTTGGAGCTGACCTCCTAAAAGCCAAAATTCCTCCTGGGATTTCTGGATACAAAAGAGAGGTTTCAGTACTTCCCAGAGAACACCGGATCACATTAACTTATTCAAATATGAGGTCAGACCTCAGTGCTTAGGTTTAAAGCTGTCCCATTTGTGCCTTGATAAGGGAAGAAAATTGACAAATCACACCTTTGAATAAATTCATTTTAATCCCTTTCTTCCTTTTGATGTAATAAAAATAGTCTTGTCATGTATCTATGATTGCATTTAATGGTTGTCATTTACAGAAATGGAAAAATGATATCTGAGTATAATGCCTTCAAATATGGCTAATAACATTTTTACATAGGGAGAAAAATACTTTTATTTTACATGAATAAGACCATTGCTTCACGATGATGATTATTGAAGATTCAGCAGCTTCTCTTATTATAGGGTGATGATAAGAACAGCTCCATCTCTTCTCTGTCATTTATGTTAAAAAATGGAAATTCAGGCAAATCTATATTCTTAATGTTTGCTGTAACCCCATTAGTTCTCAGACAAATTATTGTCAAAAGTCTTGCCTAATTACTGCCACTTTACCTGATTCTAATCTCGTATTTTAAATAACAAAGATGTCTCAATCTGTTATATTTTAAGATGACCTAGTAAATACTGTTTTTTTTTTTTCCATTAAGCATTTCTTAAGCACATAACTTGTCATTTCTCTACTAATTTGCTGTAACACTCGTTGATAAGTGGACATTAATTAATGTTAAATTACAATGGAATTTTTATGGAATTACAGGTGACATCCGCATCAGAACTAAATGAGTTCATCGTGATTAAACTTATTACTATTTCTAATTAACCTTGAGTGCCCCTGGATGTTAATTGCACACCAGGCAAGTGTATATGCAGTCTGCAGCTTCTATTGAAAGCAGACTCTGAACATCGTACAGCCATTGAAAGAGTTTAAGAAGAATGTTACAGGCCACATTTGTACTCATTGGGTGTGCAGAGGAACAGAGAATAAAAACATCAACCACAATCTAGAGACTCTGAGTAACAAAATTACTACTCTCAAAACAAAAGTCAGAAAGAAGCCTTCCAGAAATAGAATTCACTTTAAGTGTCATGAACATGCATAGAAAAGGTTTACTTTATTCCCTATCATCAAATAAGATCTGCTCCTTACTGTTCTCACTCCCACTCTCAATAGCAAAGTTGTCTCTGATGAATATTGTCAGACCACAAGCTTTATACCAAGAATCTGTTTATCTTCTTCATGACCTGAGAAGTGTCAAGGACACAGAGAAGACTGATCTGATATCCACACCTGTTTCTATTGACCTACTGAAGCAGATTCTAGTGTATAGCAGGAAATGAAAGAGGTTCATGGCAGATGGCTCCTGACTCTTAAAGCACTATTTTCTTACCATGGTAACAGAGTATCTGCTAGAGGTCATATAACTGAATGACAAATCCTCCTGCCATCTCTCTGGATCCAACACTATGTTTGCTTCAAACCTAGTCAATGACTGAGCATGTCAATGTAGCTAGAGCAGGATCATTTCAGCAATGTCAGATTGCTCTAAAGGTCCACTTTAGCACAAAGACTCTCCACTGTTTCAGCCAAAACTTTTGCACTTCAGTCTGAGAATATCCCTATACCATCCTCCTTCCTCTCTCTTCTCTTTCACACAGGCAAAAAATCATTCTAATTTAAGGGCTGTCTCTGCTTTCTCCAGCACATCCATTTTCATCTTGGCAAATGTTTCTTAGGAGACCATAGTTAAAACACCAAATCAACCTCTTCTCTACTAAAAATAAAAATAAATAGCCAGGAGTAGTAGTGTGTGCCTGCAGTCTTAGGTACTCCAGAGGCTGAGGCGGGAGAGTTTGAGGTAGCCCTGGAGTTTGAGGTAAGTTTGAGGATGCCGTGAACTAGGACTGTGCAACTGCACTTTAGCCTTGGTGGCAGACCTAGATCCCATCAGGAAGAAATACAGAGAGAGGGAAAGAAAGCAAGCAAGCAAGCAAGAAAGAAAGAAAGAAAGAAAGAAGGAAGGAAGGAAGGAAGAGAAAGAAAGAAAGAAAGAAAGAAAAAGAAAAGAAAGAAAGAAAGAAAAGAAAGAAAGAAAGAAGGAAAGAAAGAAAGAGGAAGGAAAGAAATAAATTATTAGAAAAAATCTTAGATTCTGATGAATAAGCATTAATAATCTCTGTTTCCAGGATGAATGGCTAGTAATGGCAAAATAGAAAAGGGTTTGGAAATGTGATAGAAAAGAAGGCAAAAGTCCCTCAAAATACATTTATTGGTTAAAAAATAAATATGACCAGACAAGCATCAATTTGATTTTACTAGCAACTACTAAAATGCCTCTATACACTATATTGCTCAGCTTAACATGGGACTTGTCAACATCAAAACCCAGTTGCTTCATAAAAAATTTAACTTTTATTGTAAGTTCAGAAGTACATATGCAGGTTTGTATAGATAAACTTGTGTCATGGGGTTTGTTGAACGTATTATTTCATCACCCAGGTATCAAGCCTAGTACCCATTAGTTATTTTTCCTGATCCTCTCACTCCACTTTTTGATAGGCCTCAGTGTCTGTTATTCCCCTCTATGTGTCCATGTGTTCTCCTCATTTAGCTCCCACCTGTAAGTGAGAAAAAGCAGTATATGGTTTTCTGTTCCAGTGTCAGTTTGCTGAGGATAATGGTCTCCAGCTCCATCCATATTTCTGCAAAAAACATAATGTTGGGGTTTTTTATTGCTGCATAGTGTTCCATGGTGTATATGTACCACATTTTCTTTATCCAGTCTAACATTTATGGACATTTAGGATGATTTCATGCCTTTGTAATTGTGAATAGTGCTGCAATGAATACACAAGTGTCTATGTCTCTATGATAGAACTACTTATATTCCTTTGGATATATACCCAGTAATGGGATTGCTGGCTTGAATGGTATTTCTGTTTTTAGGTCTTTCAGGAATCACCACACTGTTTTCCACAATGAAAACCCAGTTCTTGATAAGTCGCCAACTTAGTTTGAGGTCAGATCTATCAAATGTGAGTTTTATCCATATACCAATCAAAAACCAGTGTATTTTATATGTGTCTTTTGTGTATCCAATACTATTAAAACTCAGGGACTCCTTAAATTGAGAAATACTAATATTTAGAAGAAAGGACATTTTAATTAAAATTTAAAGATACTTACCTTATGTAGTATTGAATGTAGAGGATTTTATTGCTATCACATACATTTGCATATTACAGTGCTCAATACCTCACAGGCAAGATAGGTGCTACCTATCATTGTGCAATGAAAAATATCCTCATATATTTCTGAACAACGTTTCCTGAAAGTAGACTCCCTCCTTCTACTAAAAATTTTTAACTTAGCTTTCAGTTAGCCCTAGTTTATAAGCCTGGGTCAAATCCCTGGGCTTCTTTGAGAAAACGTAGGTCGACTAGGCATAATATATATTTTGGCTAGATGAAGGACTTATTCTTAATTTATTATTTCTATCATTTAAAAATGATAAAACATTACAAATATTCTAAGAAAAACACATAATTATAGAGACCAGATAGATTTTCAGCTCATCAAATACTATTTAGACACATTTCATCAACTCAGCTCATAGTAAAGCCCCTTTCCCTCCTCTTCATTGCTTTACTTTGTCTGTCTTCACTTCTTTTTTCTTTCATTCCTCAGGGTTAAGGACCTGGAAACATCCCATCTGGTTTTCTGCATTAATCTCACCCTGATAGAATCTCCTAAGTATTTCCACAAACCAGTCATATGTATTGGGACACTTTTGCTGTTACAAAAAAAGACAAATAAAACCTTCCTCTGAAAGGCTTCAAATAGACCATGACCAATGACTCCTTTCTCTCAGCCATTGTCTTTCTTCTCATAATCGTTTATGTGCAGACTTATTTTTATGTCAATCCCTTGATTGGATTATCATCAATTTCATACCACAGGGTCACAAAGGTACAAGAAACCTCTAGCCACAGTTTTCTTTTGTAATAGAGTCTGTGCCTTTTCAGACTGCTGAAATAGGATAAAAGGATTTGCTTTCCAACATAGGACAAATTAAATTTTAATTGCCTGTTAAAACACAAATGTCACAAGCAAATCATAAAGGCAGGGTTGCAGTCCTCTCATATATATCATGTTTTAGTTCCATTTGCATGCAAATTAATTTTTTTCTTCACTTTAAATATGCTTTCACAGAATATGTTTAAGTTGTATTTCAGAATATTATACAGTGATGTGATCTTAAAATAAACATAAATATACATATAAATATATATGCAGATAAGAAAAATTTCTTATTTTAAAAACAAAATCATCTTCTATATTTGTATTGAGTATAATGCATTAGGTAATCATCTCAGGTAAATATGATTCTTTTAAACACAAGAGTTTGTAAACTATTACACTGTACATTAGTCAGAGTTTATATATTTTTTGGTCTTCAGGTATTACTTTATTTTATAATACATTAATATGCTCTGATGTACCTCCTCTCTTTTACAGCTCCTATTACTTTGTCTTTATTCTGGAAATGACAAGTTTTTTGGCAACAAGTTGGGTACTGCTAGGTACACAAGACTTGAGAATGAAAAGCAAAACATATATTCTTAATATCCTACCAATGCTGATGTTAACATAATTATTTAGTTTCATTCAATTATCATTAAAAGATGGCATGTAATTGTAAAACTTATGGAACTATGAAAGTGGATATTTATAATGATGCAGCCTTAATTTCATTAATTTAATGCATAAAGCACATATTAGACAGAGACAGACGTCAAATTAAAAACTCTCAGACTCTAATTAGCTTTAGAAATCTCTTACGTCTAATTGATATGGCTGTCATAATTAATTTAAATAGTGATTTCAAACTGACTATGATGCAGAAAAATATCTCACTCATTAATAATCATTAAAGAGAAAAACATGATATAGAAATATCTATATATGTCTAGATATAGATACATATAGATGTGTGTATATATATATATGTTCTATATACATATATCCTTTTATTCTATATAGCTAAAGGATGACAAGAAATATAGTTCTAAAAATTCAATCTCTATGAGTATATCATTGTCATATTTAAAAGTCCTATGATTAACCCAATGTTTTTAAATTCACCAAACATTCACAGCAGTTATTTCCATCACTAGTTCTGAATTTCTTCTATCAAAATTATGCATGTGAATTATTTGACTGATTGGTGAGTATTTCATAGAATTTTATTGTTAACAGATATTTTAGCAAATGGAATAGATACACAGATGATTGATTGATGATAGGTAGACATACAGAGCTAATGTTGGCAAAAGATAAACAGGTTGGTAAAAGAAAAATATAAATCTGGGCATACGTTTTGGTGATGTAGAATATTAAGATATTTTTTAAAATAAAGTATTGGCTTTAATTTTAGAAGATGGAAACACATATTTTAGTATTTGATGACCAGAATACTCAAGGATTATGAAAATGCTCACTTAGCTGCATTGTGATTGTCTCTTTATGAATGTGTTTACCCATGTCTATAAAATGCCTCCAAATTAGATGGGTCCTGATTAAAAGTACATGTGTACATTATATCTACATTAGGCAATAGGTAAAGTATTCATTTAGATTAAAAATGACTATAAGAAAAACAAAGAGTAAAGCAAAACAAAATGAACAAAGAGGAAACCAACAAAAATGGGCGGTAGGCCTTACTAATAAAGAAACTTAGAAAAATAAGTGTCACAATCTGACCACATGGCTTTCCTAGGACACGGCTCTATCACAGTGAAGAAATGGAGCCCTCTAAATAAAAGACAGCATTGCATAATTCAGAGGCTTCACCAAAACATAGATCAGATTTTTTTTTAATAATCAAAACATGGAAGAAGTTGCCACCACTTCATTTCTTCCTTTGAGATGTAAATATCTGATCTAAGTCTTGCAGAAAAAGAACAGGAGGACAGAGTCACTCTAACCTCTCCTGTAAATCCTCAGTTCATTTGTGGAGTGCGGTATTGTCAACTTGATTGGATTAAAGAATGAAAAGTATTGTTCCTGGGTGTATCTGTGAGCCTGTTGCCAAAGGAGATTAACATATGAGTGAGTGGAGACTGGGAGAGGCAGACTTACCCTCAATCTGGGTAAGTATCATCTAATCAGCTGCCAGTGCAGCTAGAATAAAGCAGTCAGGAGAAGTTGGAAGACCAGTCTTGTTGACTCTTCTGACCTCCATCTTTCTCCCATGTTTAATGCTTCTTGCCCTCAATGATCAGACTCCAAGTCTTTCAGGCTTTGGACTCTTGGGCTTACACCACCGGTTTGCCAGGGTTGTCAGGCCTTTGGCCACAGACTGAAGGCTGCACAGTTGGCTTCCCTACTTTTAAGGTTTTGGGACTTGGACTGGCTTCCTTGCTCCTCAACTTTCAGACGGCCTATCATGGGACTTTACCTTGTGATCCTGTGAGTCAGTTCTCCTGAATAAACTCCCTTTCATATATGCATACATCGTACTTGTTCTGTACCTCTAAGGAACCCTGACTAATACATGGAGGGAGCATCCTCACATCAAGACCTCAAGAATGCCTTCCTTTTCAATTACAGACATCCATGATCTTTATATTCTTGTTTTTCTCCTATCTGCTTTCAAATTGGTTCATGGGAATGAATGCTGTATCACTTAAGAGCCCAAGCTTGACTTAAAGCCACATTTCATTCATGTAAGGTTTTGGAAGAGCACAACTTTTTCTCTGTGTTTTGTGAGAAATTATCTAAATGAAATGACATCATTTTCTAACAGTTTCTTGGAGTACTTTTTAAATTCTACTTATGTAAATTAGATTTTCATCATTACTTTTTCCTCTGTGAAATATATTTTCTATTTTAATGTATATATATATATGGACCAAATTCCACAGAATGACCCTGCCCTTTCTTAGCAGTATTGTAGTATTCTTCACTGCATGTGTGTGGTAGGCCGAAAAATAGCCTAACTAAGATGAATTCACTTCCTAATCCATGGAATCTCTAAATAATACCTGATATGGTAAAAAAGTAATGATTTCCTTATATAGCAAAAACATGATTAAGAATCTAGAGAGGTGAGACTTATCCCAGCAGAGGGAGTTTTCACACAGACACACACACAGTATTAATAGATGTGAAGATGAAGGCAGAGATTGGAATAATGTGTCCACAAACCAAGAAATGCTTGCAGCCACCAGAAGCTGGAAGAAACAGGAAACAATTTTCTCTCCTGGGCTTCCAGAGTCAGTGCAACCCTATCAACACAATGGTTTCGAATTTGGGGTTTCAGAACCATAAAAGGATAACATTTTGTTTTAAGACACTATACTTGTGATAGTTTGTTAGAGCAGCTTCAAGAAACTAAAACAATGTGATAAAATAGAGACTTTTGGGTCAGCTTTACTCCTTGACTTCTTTGGATCTTGGGTAAGTAATTTCTTATTGTTTTAATTTTCACATCTATAAAACTGATGTCAAATAATTCCCATTCCATGGTGTATTAGTCCATTCTCACCCTGCTAATAAAGCTATACCTGAAACTGGGTGATTTATAAAGTGGTTTAATTGAGTCACAGTTCAGAATGGCTGGGAAGTCCTCGGTAACCTTACAGTCATGGTGGAAGGGGGAACAAACATGTCCTACTTCACAGCAAGGAGAAGTGCAGAACAAGGCAGGGAAAAGCACCATATAAAACCATTGGCTCTTGTGAAACTCACTCTCTATCCCGAGAACAGTATGGAGGTAATTGCCCCCATGATTCAATTACATCTAACAAAGTCCCCCTCCCCCACAACTTTTGGAGATTTTAGGAACTACAATTTAAGATGTGATTTGGGTGGGGGCATAGCCAAACATCACATGGAATTGTGAAGGTTTTTGAAGCAAAGTATTACATTAAAAAAGATAAAGTGAATGTCATAAAATAAGAATAATCAGTAAATATTAGCTTTGTTATTTTTGTTATTAAATGTATTAAATTAAATTACTAAATTTTAAAAATAATGCCAAAGATGCCTTTGAATTTATCTCCAAATGTGCTGTAGCAGAACAAACCACTGACTTAGACATAATCCTTTGCAGAGGTCTATTTAACTATGTAAACTGTCAGCTACATGGGAAAATTTGCTTCACTCAGTGTTTTCATGTCAGTTGACAGAAATGCCTATTTTGATATCTTCTCAAAGGGATTCCTAAGCTGAAGAAAGACAAGATCAGAAATGTTGCTATTCCAATGACCTAAGAGAGAGCTTCTACAAAAACAATAGTAGAGCTGATTTCAAGGAAAAAATACCATGTGGCATATTTTGAGCTGTGTTCCACTCCAAACTATTAAAAATATTATAGTTATCTTTGCACAGGATATTGTATTAATTATATTAAATAAAATAATTTGCCCTGTTATCTATGCCACTGTGCATTTAATTCCTTCATACACACAGACACTCTTCTCATTTCTCCTGCCAGGTCATCTTTCCACCAGGCCTTAAATACTGGACCAATTAACACAAGTAAACATTCACATGGAAGGATGACAATGGGTCTCCCTTTTGTGGAATTGCTATGTATAAAATATCTTTCTTTCTGCATATTCTAAGTAAATTAACTATTCTGCAAATTACAAGATGGTAGACAAAATGGATCTTAATGACTGAAGTATATAAATTATGGCTGTTTCATCAAGTTTTGGATCACCAAACTTCCACTCCCGATAATTTTCTTTTTGTCCATGTTCACCATAGAAGCTAGAAATCCTAAATAGGCACTTGTCTGCATTCTTGAAAGGTAGATCAGACTCTCTGATATAATTTTGCCTGTAGAACACTGGCATGATTTTCCTAGGCTGGTATTGCTATCCATTCCCTGCTTTCTAGTCTCTGCTGTGTGTTCCAAACCTGGATGTGGTGTCTGGGACTGAGCAGCTGTCTTACAACTAATAAGCTAAAAACACAAAGCAAAGGCACATGCACACACACACACACACACACACACACAAACGTACTTCAGCAGAATTCCTGCCTTGACATCATGAGCTGCTAAATCATTAACATCACCCAACTAAAATATTTAGCCCCTGTTTATGTTTTATTATTATTTGCCACTGAATGTATCCTCAACTGATATATCATAGAAAACACAGACCTGTGGGAATGTCCATCATTTATGAAGTACTTATTCAAAATATATCTAGACACCAAAGGCATGTTCCCACCCTCAAGGATCTTATAGATAAAGTTGGATTAAAAACATCCATATGTAAAAAACAGTAACACTTAATTATTATTTTACAAATGTTTCTACAAGGCACAATGGCAGTATGAGGGAACAAAAAACACAAATATTAAATAATTCAAAGAGGGATTGACATATAAGGCAGTACTCAAATCGAGTCTTAAAGAATGACCCCAGATGAATAAGTAGAGATCAGTCATTTCCAATATAGGAAATATAAGTACAAATGCAAGCATGACATGTTCTGGCAATTGTATGTGGTTAATTGTTGCTTAAGTGTGGCACTTTTGAGAGAGCAGAGGAAGTTATAATAGATAAACTGGGTAGACTGGTAAGTGTCAGGAGAGAGTATGAACAATATGCAAAATTGCTGCAATTTATACCATGGACTGTAGGCAGACACTGAAAATTTCAAACCAAAAAAGGAAATGTTCACATTATATTGTTTTCAAAAAAGATGTCAGTGAAAATCCAGAACCCATTTAAAAGAATACTGAAGGGATTAAGATAAATCTAGTGGTGATAGAGTTCCAGTGAATTACCCCAATTTTGTGAATTATAGAGAACAATCAGATTTTAATTTGTCTAGGTTCAAATCTTATCTTTGTCATTTGTATGCTGAGTGGCATCATAAACAACCTCTGTTTGCTTCAGCTATTCATCTGTGAAATGAGAGTAGTAACAGTTACCTTTCATACAATTTTTATAAGGATTAAATGAATCAATATTTGTTAAACACGTATAACAGTATCTGGTAAAATATAAGGACTATGTACATTTGATAAATAGATAGTAAATCAAGTATGCAAATGAAACATTATCATAAGGGGGTAAGAGGCAAAACTTCTTCAGGTTTTCTAACAGCCAAACTCTGGTTCTCCATTTAATCCTTCAAGAAAGTAAATCTTATTAAGTATAAAAAATTATTTTCCCCAAAATTGAATATTTTTGTTTTAAAATTTTTTAATTCTTTTAGTTTACAACAAGAAAGAATTTTTAAATTATCAGCTTTTTAATATAAAAATTATTATGACAGTCTATGAAACTTTAAGCAATGTTAAAATTCTTTTGTATAACTAATGGTGTCACAAAACTGGGTACACACATGCACACATACGCAGAGAAAACCGAAAGGAGAAAACAAACTACTTTCACAATATTTTTTTAATAGTCAGAAGATTAAACTTTTAATTTGATTTTCTAGAATGTATGCAGTAACCAAGGAAATATTTTAAGAAAAGAAAAGAAAATCGTATGTGTGCTTATGTGCTTATATGCCTTTTTATATCTGCTATTTGACCCTACCAAGCAAAATTTTTCATGTCTTTTTTTCAAGGAATTAGCACCTGCATGCGAATTTCCATTTTGAGAGTGGCCTTCCAGTGGTGAATTTGATAACTGTATGAAAATGAAGAGTTTTTAATAAGCTGTGGCAACATAATAAACTGTCATAGAGAACTAATTATCACTTAAGGAACTCACAATAGCTGTCATCTTTTCATACTGAGAAGGCAAACGCTATACAACCATAGAAAAAGGAAAAACAATCCACCTCTACAAAAGTATGCAAAAGAGCTATTTTCTTCCTTGCTAGAATAAAAGAACTAAATGTGAATAGTCATTCATCATGTAAATGAGTGAAGTCGTTAGAATTATATTTAATAGAACGGAAAGACACGCAAAAGTCACTTTATTAAAATTCATAATAAAGTTTTTTTTCTTATTTTTATTTCTATTTTTAAAATGAACTTTGCTACTTCCTAAAACATCTCCCTGGTTATTTAAGTTTCCTTGGAAACATTAAGATTCCTGTTACTTTTTAGAAATGTATTTCTTATTACATCACTAGTTTCTGATTATTGAAAAATCTGCCATTTAGAAATGTCAGAGTGTTTATAAATGTGTAATACATTTATATAATTATAAGACATAGAGAACTGAAACTTGATTATATACATCAAAAAGGACAGAAGAGTATTCCTGAATATATAAGCTTCACCAAAACAATTATAATCAAAATATTTATTTACCTCTCTTATTCTCCAATTAAACATATGAACTTTCCATTTTAAGAGATATGTGTTTTGTGTAGCCCTGTTCCTTGGTCCCAAACCTGGTATGATTTTTTTTTCTCAAGAAGCACAGAAATAAAAATACTACTTCCAGGAAGAGTATGAAAGAACCAGAAGACAAAAATAACCCAAGAAAAATCAAGAAAACATAAAAATCAAATATAGCTAATAAATAAAGAGCACTATGATGAGCTAATTTCCAGAGAGAAAAGATACAGGGTCTGGTTGTGGACAGGTAGAGACAAAAATCCATCAGATAAAGGGAGATTTAATAGATGGGCAGACGTTTTCATCGCACCTCCCCTCACTGTTTCAAGCCACTCCCCTTCCCATTGAAATGACTTCTGGGGTATTTAAAGGGCTAGGATATTTTCTCCTCTTTACTCCTTTTAGGCGTATACAACAATCAAACAATCGATCAATAATAGAAAACAACAAAGAATAACAAAAAACACCCTAGGAAGAAAGAAATCTGATTTCCAGAATTACACTACATTATCATATACAAATAGGTATCTTTTATCAAAAAATTTACAAGTCATACAAAGAAAGACACAAGTATTGCCAATTTCAAGGAAAAATGAAATCAACAGAAACTATCCCTAGTTAGAACTAATGGTGTCATGTGCGATGGCTCAGGACCGTAAACGCAGCACTTTGGGAGGCCGAGATGGGTGGATCATGGGTCAGAAGTTTGAGACCATCCTGGCCAACATGGTGAAATGCTGTCTTTTCTAAAAATACAAAAGTTACCTGGGCATAGTGATGCATGCCTTTATTCCCAGCTACTCAGGCTGCTGAGGCAGGAGAGTCACTTGAACCCAGGAGGTGAATGTTGCAGTGAGCTGATATTGCACCACTACACTCCAGCCTGGTGACAGAGCTAGAATCTATCTCAAAACAAACAAACAAACAAACAAACAAAACAAATGAACAAACAAAGCTAATGCAAGTCTGTTAGACAAAACCTTAAAGCAACTCTCTTAAAGACAAAACCTTAAAGCAACTCTCTTAAAGACAAACCTAAGCAACTCTCTTAAATGTGTTCAAATAACTTAAAAAATAATAATAAAAAAGGATGTGGCAAAAGTCAAGAAAACAAAATATTCCTAAAGAGACAGAAAACCTAAAAATAAACTTTATAAAGTTCTGAAGCTGACAAACAATAACTGAAATAAAAACTCACTGATGGGATTTTGTCTTAGTCTATTTATGTTTCTATAAATACTTGAGTGTGGGTAATTTATAAAGAAAAGTTTATTTGGTTCATTTTTTTTTCATGCTATACAATAAGCTTGGTGCCCAAATCTGCTTCCGATGGGAAATTCAGGCAGCTTCTACTCATGGCAGAAGGGAAAGGGGAGTGAGTATGTGCAGATCGCATGGTGAGAGAAAAGGCAAGAAAGGAAAGAGGAGGAATCAGCCTCTTTAAAACAACCAGTTCCTTTGGAAACCAAGAGTGAGGACTTATGCCCACAACAATGGCACAAAGCCATTGATGAGGAATTTATACCCACAAGTCAAACACCTGCCATTAGGTACCACGTTCAATATTGGGGACCAAATTTCAATGTTAGGTCTGAAGAGAAAAAATAAACCATGTTCAAACCATTGCAGATTCAATGGCATAATTGAGCAGATGGAAGAAAGACTCAGCAAACTTAAAAACAGGACAATAACAATTATTGAGTTTAAGGAAAAGAAAGAACAAAGATTTACAAAGTTTAACAGAAGCTAAGGAACCTATGGAACATCATCAAGTGAATTGACATGCACATTTTGAGAGTTCCAGAAGGAAAAGAAATAAGAAAGGAGAAAATATAACATTCAAAGAAATAATAGATAAAAACACGACAAATTTGATCAGAGACATAAATATTAAATCCAAGAAGCTTGACAAACTCCATGTAAGATGATCTCAGAGAGACCTATAACAATATACATTATAACTAAAATTTACAAAGACAAAGAATCTTGAAAGCAACAAGACAGACAGCAACTAATTACATACAAAGATTCTCAGTAATACTATCAGCATCTTCTTCGTAAGAAGGTTTTAAAATCATGATTCAGCAAGCCAATATATTCAAAGTTCTAGAAGAAAAAACATCCTGTATTTAGTAAAACTGTAATTCAAAGATGAGGAAAAAATTAAGACATTTCCAGATTTAGAAAAAGCTGAGCAAATTTGCTACCACTAGGACTTGCCTGAAAGAAATGCTTAAGGGAATCCTGCATGGTGAAATGAGAGTATATTACACAGTAACTCAAAGCCATATAAAAAAATAAAGATTGCAATAAAGGTAAATCCATGGGCAATTATAAAACTACGATTATTGTAACAATTTTAGTTTGTTATACATTCAGTTTTGAGAGTTGACAGGAGTTTGCACAGCTGCATTGCTTCAGTTTGTAGCTCCATTTCTTTTTTACATGATTTAAGAGACTACTTAACAAAAAACATTTTTTAAATTCTAGGTCACATCAGTAAGGTGGCCTAATAGAGTTGCCTGATGCTTATCTCTCACATAATAAAAGAGACCAAAACAACAAATAAATAAATAGATCTTGACTGAAGTTACTGAGGGAGTATGCTGGAGAGCACCAGGGGAGTGGCAAAATTCCTATGGAGCATGGAATTCATCACAGAGAAGAAAACAAGGCAACCTGACTGTGCCACATTGTCTTCCCTGATGGAATCAGCTTGGAGTCAGGGGGCACTTGTTATTGCAATAAAAATCTAAGATGGAGACTCCCAGTGGTCTCCACTGCCACCACAGATGTGAGTAGTCTTTGCTAAAGGAGAGTGTTCCAGTCCTCAGACCCCAAATTCAGTTTGGAGAGTTGTGAGAGTTTGCATGGCTGCACTTCCTCAGAGTTACAGCCCATATTATCCATATTCCCACCCCTATGATCTAAGCTGCTACCACACAGTATCATCTTGAAACCAAACCTACTGTTAGAGTTTGTCCTGTACTGGTCATCAGTAGTCACTAAATCTTCATCCCAGAGGCCCCACCTTTATTCCATGACATTCACGCAGTTGTATACAGCCCCACAATCATGGCTGACTGGAGTCTAGGCTCAACAACAACAACAACAAAAACTGATACTTGTTGTCCAAACCCACTTTGCACACTATTCCACTGAGGAACAGATGAAACTGTACAGTAAGGGAGCCACTGAAAAGCTAGCCAAGGCCCCATGCACATGTGCAACCAAGTCTGAGATAGCAGCTAGTCGGGTGGTGGCTTGCCTCCCTGGGGATCCTATTGAACAGCCACCTGATCTGCTGTTCACATTCCCACACATATCTGGATTGACAATCCAGTGGTGGCCTTTCCTCCTCAGAGAGCTTATTGCACAGCTTGTTAGCCCACAAAGCTTGCACAACCCTGAACCCACAATCAATCTAGTGCCCCAGCTACAAGAAAAATCACATCACCACTGTCACAAATTCCACAGCCTAGGATATTGAGAAAAATCACAGGCATTACAGATGACTATCGCAGCTGAAGAAACTGCATGAAAACCAGGCTGAGTGAACCCACAACCAAACCACTGGATCATATTCAACTGACATTTTAGGATCCTTCTATAGGAAAAAAGTCTCTCCCTACAAAAGCTACTCCATAAAATAGAAAAAAGATTGTTTCACTAGATGCATAGACATCAACATAAGGACATAAGAAACATAGTAACACAAGAAAATATGATACTCCTAAAACAAGATAGTAAATCTTTAGCAGTATACCTCAAAGAAAAGGATATTTACAGAATATCTGAAAAAAATTCAAAATATGATGCTGCAGAAATTCAGTAAGATACAGAAGAATACAAACAACTCAATAAAATTAGAAAAAAAAATCAGAATGAGAAGATCAACAGAGATAGATATCATAAAAAAGAACCAAAGAGAAATCTTAGAGCTGAAGAATTTAATGAATAAAATTACAAAAGAATTACAACTGATAGTTTCAACAACAGACTGGATCAAGCAGAATAAATAATTTTTCAACTTGAAAAAAAGATGTTCTGAAATAACCCAGTCCAGAAGGGTGGGAAGGGAATTAAAATAAAAAGTAATGAAGAAATTTAATGGAACTTATGGAGCACTATTAAGCAAACGTATGTTTTCTAGAATAACAGAGAAAAAGAGATAGAAAAAGGCATAGAAAGACTATTTAACAACATAATAGCTGAAAATTTTCAAGTCTTGAGAGTAATATGAACATCAAGATGCAAAAAATATAAATTTACTAATTAGATTAGACCCAAAGAAACCTAAGGCACATTATAATCAAACTGTCAAAAGTCAAAAAAAAGAAGAGAATTCTAAAAGCCATGAGAGCAAAGTATCAAGTCATAGATAAGAAGTCTTCATTAGACTATCAGATTTCTCATCAGAAACTTCGTAGGCCAGGAGACAATGAGATTTTATATGTTAATAAAGAAACATTTAGTCAAGAATACTATATCCAGCAAAGCTGTCTTTCAGAAATAAAGAAGATATGAAGACCTTATTAAACAAGTAAAAGCTGAAGGAGTTTTTCATCACTAGACTGGCATTACAAGAAATGCTTAAGATAGTGCTACAACTGAAGATAAAAAGACTATAATTGCTATCATCAGAACACATGAAAGCAAAACACTCATTGGTAGAGATAAATTCATTATCAATCTCAAAATATACCAATACCAGAATGAGGCAATCCTCTACTATGAAAGTTTAAAGTAAAAATTATTTTAAAAAATGACTACAATTAGTGGCTGAGGAAGACATAATAGAAAAAGACATAAATTAAGGCAACAAAAATATAATCTGTGAGGAGGGA
The DNA here is from genome assembly GCA_036589455.1 of Ateles fusciceps. Taxonomy (NCBI): domain Eukaryota; kingdom Metazoa; phylum Chordata; class Mammalia; order Primates; family Atelidae; genus Ateles; species Ateles fusciceps. The sequence goes on along the minus strand of JAZHEH010001685.1, from coordinate 3,049,486 downwards.
GAAAAAAATGTCTGGAGTATTTTTATGTAACTCAGGTTGTTATCAGCTTAAAATAGTTTATTATAACTACAAGACATTTTATGTTGGTTCCATGGTAACTGCAAAGAAAGAAATTACAGCAGATGCACAAATAAGCAAGAAGAGAAAATAAAACATAGCAGCATTACCACCAAACCACAGAAGTAAACAAGAGAGGAAGAAATGACCAAAGAATCTATATAATAACCAGAAAAAAATTAAAATAACAGAAGAAATTTTTACCTATTTGTAATAACCTTGAATATAAATGAATTAATTTCAGCAATTAAAAGATAGAAGTAAAAACAAAAGGAGAAATAAAAAGTCTCCCAGGCAAGCCAAAACTAAGAAAATTCATCAGCACTAAACTGGCCTGAAAAGAAATCTTGAGGGAGTCCTGTATCTGGATGTGAAAATATAATAATTACCATTATAAAAGCATGTAAAATTCTAAAACTCAGTGTTAAAGCACATAAACATAGGAAAAATAGAAATAAATCAAAATTTACCACTACAGAAAATTATCAAAACACAAAGATAAACAATGAGAATGAAAAAGAAACAAAGGAAATAAAAACCAATGACAAAACAATTAGTACAATGACAAGAATACATTCTGAACTATCAGTAATAATCTTGAAAGTAAGTGGATTAAATTTCCCTTAAAGATATAGACTGGAAACATGGATTTTAAAAAATATCCAATTATTTGCAGCTTACATGAGACTCTTACCATTAAAGACAAATATAGAGTTAACATGAAGGAATAAAAAAGATTCCATGAAAATGGAAACCAAAAGCAAGCAGGAGTAGCCATGCTTATTTCAGATAAAATAGACTTCAAGTCAAAAACTGTAAAAACAAAGATTAAAAAAAGGTAATTACATAATAATAATCCAACGCTGGAATACCCAAATACATGTCAAGTATTACTAGAACTAAAGAGAGAAGCAGACTGCAATACAATAATACTAGGTGACTTTACCCCACTTTCAACAATTGACAGATAATGTAATAGGAAACTAAACAAAGAAATATTGAACTTAATCTGCACCACAGACCATATGGACCTTATAGGCATTTACAAAACATTCCATCCAATAGCTGCAGAATATATGTTTTCTCAATGACAGAGGGAACATTCTCCAGGATGAATCGTATGGTAGGTCATAAAACAATTCACAACAAATTTAAAAAGATAAAGATTATATCATGTATCTTTTCCAACCACAAGGTATAAAATTAAAACACAGAAAAACTTTGGAAACTTTACAAAGATATCGAAATTAAACAACATGCTTCTAAACAACCATTAGAACAATGATAAATTTAAAAAGAAATTTAAAAATTTCTTGAGACAAGAACAGAAACACATAATACAAAAACCTATAAAACACAGAAAAAATCAGTTTATAGAAATAAATGTCTATATTAATATAATAAAAAGACTTCTAAAAAACACTAATGATGTACCTAAGGAATTAGAAAATAAAAAATAATAATAATAAAAGGAAACTAAGCCCAAAATCAATAGAGGGAAGAAATTTTTTAAAAAGCACAGAACCAATATAAATAAAATAGAAATTTAAAAACTTTTTAATAGATCAACAAAATTAAGTTATTTTTTAGAAAAAATTTTCAGAAATCAGCACACTTTAAGTAGACTAAGAAAAAGAACACAATAAATGAAATCAGTGATAGAAAAATAGATACTTTTTGGACAACACAGAAATACAAAGAGTCAAAATAATTTATTATAAACAACTGTACCTCAACAAATTTGGTAACATATAAGGAATGAATAGATTCTTAAACATACATAACCTACCAATTTTAAATTGTGAAGAAGTAAAAAATCTACATAGACCAATAATGAGTTAGAAAATTAAATCAGTAATAAAATGTCTTCCATAAATAAAAAAGCTCAGAACCTGATGGCTTCACTGCTGAAGCCCACCAAACATTTAAAGAAGAGCTAACATCAATTTTTCTCAAACCATTCCAGAAAACTGAAGAGGAGGGAATACATCCAAACTCATTTTATGAGGCCAGAATTACTCTGATTTCAAAACCAGGTGAGGACACAGCAACCAAAACACTACAGGCCAGTACTCCTGATGAGTACAGATGCAAATATTCTCAACAAGACATACAGATATATAGACCCATGGATAGAATGAAGATCTCAGAAACAAATTCATGCACCTATAGCCAACTGATTTTTAACAAAAGCCTAGAACAAACATTAGGGGAAATAAAATCTTTTTAGTAAATGGTGCTGGTAAAATTTTACATCCACATGTAGATAAACTAGACTCCTACTTCTCACTATGTACCAAAACCATCTCAAAATGAATTAAAGGCTTAAATGTAAAACTTGACACTATAAACCAACTAGAAGAAATGCACATGATGTTGGGCTGGGTGAAGATTAATTTCCAAACAACTCAATAGAAAAAAATAGTAATACAAACCCGATTTTAAATTGGGCAAAGACCTTAATAGACAGTTTTCAACAGAAGTCATACAAATGGCCAACAGGTGTATGAATAAATGCTCAATATCACTAATCATTATGGAAATGCAAACCAAAACCACAATGAGATTCCACCTCATATCAGTTAGGGTGGCTATTATCAAAAAGGCACCAGATAAAAATTGTTGGCAAAGATGTGGAGAAAAAGTATCACTTGCACACTGTTGGTAGGATTGTATACTAGTAGAGTCACTGTGAAAAACAGTATGGAGGTACCTCAAAACAAAACAAAACAAAACAAAACAAAACAAAACCTGAACATTGAATGACCACATAATCCAGCAATCTCACTACTTGGTATATATTTAAAAAATGAAATCCATATGTTGAGAAAATATGTGCACTGCCATGTTTATTGCAAAATTATTTACAATAGCCAAGATTTGGAATCAACTTAAGTATCCAATGATGGATGAATAAAGAAATGTTGGTTATTTAGACAAAGGTATATTATTCAGTCATAAAAATGAATGAAATTCTGTCATTTGTGACAAAATAGATAAACCTGGAGGACATCATATTTAGTGAAGTAAACCAGACACAGAAAGACAAATACACATGATCTCAGTTGTATATGGAATAAAAAAAATGAAAAAGTTGCTATCATAGAAGCAGAGAGAACAGTAGTTTCTGGAGACTGAGAAGGTGATGAGGAAGGGAAAATGAAGTAAAGTTGATCAATAAACAAAAAGTTACAATTAGATAGGAGAAACAGCTTCTGGTGTTCTAGTATAGAGCAGGGTGACTATGGTAAACAATATAACATTGTATATTACAAAACAGCCGGAAAAGAAGCCTTTGGATATATTCACCACAAAAAATAATAAATATATGAAGTGATTAATTGGCTACCTAGCATAATTTGATAATTGTATAACATATGTGTTGAAACATCAAATTTACCCTGTAAATATGTACAATTTCAATGTGGTAATTAAACAATTTAAAAGCATTCAATTTAAAAGTATTTTTTTATTATTATTATTCTAAAAGCTAATACTATTGTAACTCTGGCAACTGCACATTTTGTTTTCTGCATAATTTGAGAACTAATGCACTAAAAATAAATATTACTTTACATTGATGGGCAAAAAATATGTATAAACATGTAATTTTGTGACATCAAAAGCTAAGACACAGGAGCAGAGCTGTAAGGGAGCAGAGGTTTTGTATATTATTGAAGCTAAGCTGGTGTAAATTCAGATTAGACTGTTCTAATGTTAGGATATTGAATATCATCTTCATGGTAACAAAGAAAATGGTTGTATAATATACACAAAAGGAAATAAGAGAGAAATTTTTAAAGTATAGTATAAAAAACAAACTAAAAGAATACCGTAATGCAAAAAATAAGGTACCAAAAAGCTGCCAAATGAGGTACCAAAAGAAATATATAAACAAATATCAAAATGACAGAAGTAAGTTCCTCCTTATCAGTAATTGCTTTAAATGTAAATAGATTAAACTCTCCAATCAAAACACAGAGATACCCCAGAATACATTTTAAAAAATGATCCAACTAAATACTGTCTACAAGAGATGGGCTTTAAATCCAAAGACTCAAAAGACTGAAAGTAGAATGAAGAAAAACATATTCTATGCAAATAGCCACCAAAAGAGAGCAATGATGCTTATACCAATATTAGATAAAATAGATTTTGAATCAACAAAGATTATGAGACATATATTAATAAAAGTTTCAGCATAGCAAGATGATATAACAAATGCAAACATTTACTCACCTAATACCTGTAAAAATATGTGAAGACAATCTGATAGAATTTTAAAAATATTTTACAATAATAGTTGGAAACTTCAATGCCCCTCTATCAATAATGGATTGAACAACCAAAAAATAAGTAAGGAAATGGAGGACTTAATAAACCAACTGTATCTAACAGGCATATACAGAATGCTGTCATTGCCTCTAGCCAACAACAACAGCACATACATTCTTCTTTTACTCAGTCTTTTTGTTATATTTGGTCCTTCATTGAATAGGATGAAGACTGATCCTATTCAATGAAGGATGGGGATGGCGATCTGCTTTACTCAATCTAGCATTCCAAATGTGAATCTCATTTGGAAACACCTTCACAGACACACCCAGAATAATGTTTAACCAAATATCTGGCACCCCATGGTCCAGTTAATTGACACATGAAGTTAATAACACAGTATCACACACGTATATATCTTAGTGCTGTTAACTGAGGCCTTGTTAATTGACACATGAAGTTAATAACATATTCATACATATCTTAGTGCTGTTGACTGAGATGACCTAGAAGAAATGATACTCCAGTAGCAATGAGAACACTCAGCACTCAGTTGTTCTTCTTCTTCTTTCTTTTGTTTTTAGTACCATTCTCCAATAAAATAAATCATTATTTTTTGAAAACAGAGGTGACACAAAACAAGAGCAGGGAAAATACACAGTACAAAACAGTGGGGGGATATTTTAAAAACACAGAAGCCAACTTGAAAGTGTTTCCAAGAACTAAATTTTAGACAATTGGAATAAGAAAATAATACATTATGACCAATAAAATAAATATCAATCAATCAATACTCCCTCTTATTGTACAATACCAATTAAAATGTATAAAAATAATGACAAAACCCTATTAGCAAATACTCCAGTGATTATTCCTGCAGATAAGACACATCTGAATCAGTTGGAATTAGCAAGTGGAAGTCTAATGATAAATAAGATACTTGCAAAGCCTCAAACAAAATATCTATTAATGACAATACAAAATAATAACTTTAAAGAAACCAAAAAATTAGAGTTCTCATTATCAATAATAAAACATGTTGACATTGTGTACCTCCTAAGTCCTGAGAAGGGCAGAGCACAACCTTGCTTCAGTGGTATTTTTGCCACAAATGCATAACCTTACTCTAATCATTAGATAATATCAGATGATCCCCAGATGAAAGACATTTTACAAAATAACAAGTTGATAATCTTCAAATCAGTTAAGGTGAAGAAAGATAAATAAATATTTAGGAAATGTCACAGATAGGAAGATAGGGTATATAACAACTAAATGTCATGTGGGATCCTGGATTCTATTTGGAACAGGTAATGGATATTAGTAAGAATACTGGTGTATTACTTCATTTTCACATAGGTATAAGTAATTCTGGAGAGTAAGTAATTTATTTGAAAAGAAAAAGATTTAATTGGTTCACAGTTCTGTATGGTTGGAGAGGCTTCAGGAAACTTACAGTTATGGTGGAAGTTGAAGGGGAAACAAGGCACATCTTACATTGGGAGAAAAAGAGAGTGAGCGGGGGAACTGCCAAACACATTTAAACCCTCAGATCCCCTGAGAACTCACTCATTATTCCAGAGCAGCATGGGGGAAACCAACACCATGATCCAACCACCTCCTACTAGGTCCCTCCCTTGGACACACTGGGATTACAATTGAAGATGAGATTTGGGTGGGGACACAGAGCCGAACCATATAAACCAGAAAAGTTCAAATAAGGTATGTAGATTATTTAATAGCATTATGGCAACATTAATTGTGTTGCTTTGATAACTGTACTGTGGTTACATAATATAATAATTTCATAGAAAACTAGATAAAAGCTATATGAAAGCTATGTAATATTTTTACAATATTTTTATTAGTTCAAATTATTTAAATTTGGTAAAAGTATGAGCCTGTTATTATTCAGCACAAGACATGCATTAATTCATGTGACACAAACTGTAGGGTGGGTCTAAGAAAGGGATCTAACCACTTCTTTTCAAAAAATGTTATTTTAATTGTACTGGACATCTACAGTGATATTCATGTCAAAGCACTTGCAAAGTAATGAGACACAATCATTACAGCCTCTTAACAGGATGCATCCTGAGAGAATAAAAAAAATAAATGTTAAGGTCTTCATCACTGAAATTAGAAAGATTTGGCTTAGAATTCTTGCAATGCTTGCAGCACATGCCTTAATTACACCAAGCTCCAGTCTCCATTTTGCAATATGAAGTTATTATTGTACCTATAGCACAGAATTTTTTGTCAGCATTTATTGAGATAACTCTGAAAGGTCTACTGAAATGTGCATGGAACGTAAGTACTTAGTATTTATCAATGTATTATCATTTATTTATGAAAAATTAAAGGAAATTATTATTTGGTTACATAAGAATTTGCATCTGCAAATAATGCCAAGACTCTTTTGGGGGATATTGACAAGGCTTTGAAGAGAAACACACAAACACATTCACATTCTTATATAAATATGAAACAATAGCCTACAAAAATTAGTAGTGGTAATGGAGTCAGCAGATGTGGTTGTATCAAGGGAAAACACCTCTCCACAATGATTGCATCTGACACTGAAGCTGACTGTGCAACTGGCACTTGTGTGAAGTCACTTTTGTTAATGACAGTGATACAGGTAGAGTTATTTTTCCTGAAAACACCTACCATTCTTTTGCAGTAAATACACACTTTTCTGATTCACATTTGGCATGAAAACACTGAGAATGGTAATAATAAAAAATTATTTTAGGTCTTAATACTTCTCTGAGAAGCATCACATTGGGTTTATTATTCAGCCCTGACTTGAATAAGATATAAAAGTCTATTTTCTTTGCTTTTTATTTTGTTATTTTTCCCCCAAATTGACAGATGACTTGAGGCTTTAAATAGAGAATACGATGGCTAACACAGCCAGATTCCAAAAAACACTGGAATTATATGCCATAAAGAGAAGATCAAATTAAGAAAGATGACCTGACTTTTCATGAATTTAGGATCAGTGTCCAATGACCAAAGCACAGGGTAAGACTAGAGGAATATGTTTCTTTTTTTTTACCTTGTCATTATGTATAAAAATCGATCATCCAAAGTAATTGACAATCAACCAAGGGATATTTAGCAAATGTCACTGAACCCACAAACTCTGAATTCTGGTATGGGATTCTGAGACAGAATGATCCGGTTTTGGGATTATCCTTGCATTAAATAGAAATGCTATGTTCTTAAAATGAATGGTCTAACCCACTAAGATCTTAAATGACCTCAGCATATTGAATGGGGAAAGTTGAATTAGTTTATTTTATGCATGAGATAAATTCAACAGAGGAATAGGAGTAAGAACAAGGTGAAATCCCTAAGTATATCTCAATACCCTAGACACTTTCATACATTTTTTCACACAGTAATACACGCACGCGCGCGCACACACACACACACACACCTTCTACATATCCACATTTATCTTTCAAATTAAGTGAGAGATTACTTGAGATAATTTTTGTTGTATTCTTACTTGCTTCAACATTTCTGACCAAATAGAATTGCACTCATAAAGTTGTATGCCATAGGTATGCAGCAAATATCAAAATTCCTGGGATGCTCTCTGGTGGCTTCCTGACTGGGGTGAGTTTGACAGACTGCATTGTTATAGTTGTCATGATATACACAAGAAACATTCTGTGCAGGATCATTGGGGGTCATGGCATTTGTAATCTTCAGAAGAGGCAAGAAGAAAGAAATCTCACATTGGGAAAATTGTCAAGAAAAAAAGGCGGTATTGAGAATAATACCTAGGAGGAATACAGGACTTTCAGAGAATTTTGAAGACAATATGGAAAATGTAATTTAGAAGCAGCACTAGCATGCAAATACATTGTGCTTTTAACTATAATTTTATTGTACATGGCAGTGTTTACTTGTATTAGATAGTTCTTTTATGTTGACAGAGAGACCTGGAAATTTCGCCTATCTACGAAGATAAAGAATTAGTGAAGCTCACTTATAGTCTGTAAGTAATTAAATATTTGTGAACCAAGACAATGATAGTGATGATGGTGGTGATGATGATAATTTATAAGTATTTGATGCATTTATCTATAAAAACCCATCTAGCCTGAACTGATAGGAACACAGTGATTCTTTTCACTTATGGTATTAATAATAAAATAAGAAAAAGTTCCTAATTCCAAATAATATTTCAGAGAGTGAATTTTTGAAGCAAGGAACGTTATTCCTTTAACTCAGACTCTCCTCCACAGAATTGTCCAAATTAATTTCTCATGTAGCCAATCTGATTATGCAGCTTTTCTTTGGCTCTCAATTATCTATGAGACTATGTCTGACTTGCTTGTGTTAACTATCTGGCTTTTTTCCATGTGACCTTAAGTTGTCTCTGTAGCTCTCTGTCTGGCACCCTCTTTCCTCATCTTCTTTACAATTTATGGCCATGATGAACCTCTGTTTTTAGAACTCTGATTTTGGAAACGTTTTTCTGTACAACAGCAGTTCTCAGCTGGGATCAATTGTGACCCACTACCCATGAGATATTTAGCAATGTCTGGAGACATCTTTGACTGTCACTACAGCTGCAGTTGGTACTTAGTGGGCAGAGGACGGACATGTTGCTAAGTATACTACAGTGCATAAAATAGCCTTCCTCCTCCTTCTGCACCAGCAAAGATTTGTTGGTCCAAAATGTCAATAGTGCTAACCTTCAGAAACTCTGATGTAGAATGAATATATCCTCTTTCCATAATTAAGAAAATTCTCTTTATACTTCCACACTCCATTCTAATGTTACCTCCTCCATGAAGCCTCCCTGAGTGTCATTGATCCCACAGTTGTGCTTCAAATAATTATTTGTTTTTGTCTCCTATACCACAGGTATAATGCTGCACTGAAATTATTTACTAATTGTGACTAAAAGTGACTAATCTCCATTACAGCACTCAACTTATTCCAGTGCTCAGTCGTCTGTCTTGGTACACAGTATATATTCAAACCTTATGGGTTCTTGAATCAATAAATAACACACTTTTGTAAACTTGGGACTGGAACAGTGTTTTTTTCACAGTAGGACCTCATCTTTTTGTGCTTGTTTTTTGATAATCTGAGATTTTATAATGACCATTCTCATCTCTAACGTGAGCAGATAAAAGAACATGCATAATAGTTGAATTGAGTCATTGCATGCAAACCATTTAAGTAAGGCCTTCACAGAGCAAATACTGTATAACTATTAGTTTTATTGTATTTAAATATTGATTATTTCCAGCATTTATGGATTTTACTAAGGATGCTTTTACTATAAACCTAACTCTAAATTATAGAACCATAAAATTCTATCTCCACTCATGTAACAATGCTTCAGTTATTCCTAAAATATTTATACCCAATATTTACCAAACATTCTCAGGAAAATGTCTTCCATTTATGAATAGAAGCAATATTCTCTTTGTCAGCCCCAAGTAAACTATTTAGATATATAACAAATCCATTTTATTTTGAAAAAAATCATCTAGAAGTATCCTTCTAAGTTTCAAATCTTACAAATACCAATCTATATGAATAATGTTTTTAGACTAATTGTAAATATTTCATTTTATGGCATTGACTATTGTATTTGAGGCTATTTAATGCCTTGGATTGATGTGGCATAGCATAAATGTAAATACTAACTCACATTCATTTTTTTTCTCTCTGGATTTTTTGATAAATATTAAAAGAGATATAATTTGGATCTATTCCAACATCTACCCAGATAAAACCATGACAATTATCCTTTCAGTAGCAAGCTGGGAAATGCTGCATGCTGAATGAAATTAAGGTTATGCACACCATTCTGTCCATAAGCATTGGAAATCACGTGGTTAGGTTTGATTATAATAATGGGCTCTAGATGGTTAGGTAAATATTCAAGATCTGAAATTAGTTTATTGAATTAATGACTTGTGACATGAGAATAGGAACGCCTTAAATGAGTTTGTTTCTGGCAGTCAGTTCAACATCTCAAAAGCCCCCAACCTTATCAGAACTGTGAATTACTTGACTCTAAAAATATTAAGCAAAAATGTAATAACCACTCTCTAGAGATGACTGCTTCTTCCTGGTTCAGTTATGAGAAAAGAAAATAAAACAGGTGAATCAAGTGAATAAGAAAGATAATCAAATTCAATGTGTCAGTAAACTCTAAAATCCATTCTTATGTTATCATAATTGCATTATCCAGACTCTTTGTGTGAGTAACCGAGCAGAAATTCTCCTGCCTTCAATGCTATTACCGAACACAGGAAAACGAAACAATGAGAATCAAAGTGAAAAATATAAAAATAATTAGTTAGATTCTGGACTGAAAACCTGAAAAAGCATAGTCATGAAACCCTCTTTTTTTTTAACCTTTTATTCTTCTTTCTCTCTCTTCTTTGTCTCATTTCATTCCTTCTCTCACAATTTTTTTACAAATATATACTGATATCATAACAATATTCTTCTTTGTCAGTCACTCAGTGTAGATGCAGGATTCATAGAATAATAATAAATAATTTATATTTTTCAGAAATTTATATCAATATATTTAATGAATAATTGTTTACTTATTCTCTCAGCACTTATTGTTCTTTGTATAGTCTTCACAGCCTGGTTTTGCTTTGAGAAAAAAATCTTATTTTATATCTACCAAAATCCACGTATTCCATTTCTTAATAAGAGTACTTGTTTGGACAATGGACATGTGAATCTATAAGTTCAAAGATTTATGTTAAAATGACCAAGAAAATGTAGTTCACTTTTTGCAGAGATTTAAACTAGAAGGATATAAACCTGGACATTCTGTAAGCCATTTTGCAAATTCCTAGGGTGAAAGGGTAGAAGTCCATGTGCAAAATAGTATGACAGGGGAAATCAGAGAGAAATACATTTCTGTGTGTGTGAGTCTGTGTGTGTGTGTATATATATGTGTATACATATATGTATGTATATATATGTAATTTTTAAATATATGTAATCATTTGAACTACTTATTTTTTTTTACTTTTTTCATCATTTTGAGTCAGTATATTAGTCAGGATCATACTGACTGCAAATAACAGAAAAGAGAAGATTCAGTTCTTATTTTCACAAGTAACAAAAAAACTTGGGATAGACTGCTCAAGCATGGAGCTATAGGACACATTGTCATCGATGACTCACACTCCTCTCTTTTTGACCCATTGTTCTTAGCATGTTTCTCTCAGTCTCATGCTTACAAGTTAACTCTTGTCCATATGCATCTGCCTCACACTTAAATACCTTGATCATGTTCCATACAGAAAGAAATAGGGAAAAATGAAGGCCAAATATATGCTCATACTCATTAAACCGACATTATCTACAAAATCTGGGTCCTGTTAGTAAGAAATAAAGTAAACAATGGTCAACAGTATCTACCAAAGTTGGGTCAATAACAATAAAAATAAATGCTTATTAATTAATTCAATATATAAAAAGTATTTGCAATAAAAAATGATATATACTCCAAATGAGGTATGAGCTGAAAGGTTGTACAAGTCTAAAAAAGAGAGACTACAATGAGAAAATATTCACAGGAAAAATAATGAATGAGCTGAATATTAAAGGTCAGGAAAAAGTTAACTAGGAGGAATGATAAGAAATATATTACAAACAAAACAGGTATCTTTGAAAAGTTATTGAATCAAAAAATGTGTTAGTCCATTCTCAGGCTGCTAATAAAGACATGCCTCAGACTGGGTAGTTTATAAAGAAAAGAGGTTTAATTTACTCATAGTTCCACCTGGCTTTACAGGAAGCATGACTAAGGAAGCCTCAGGAAACTTACAATCATGGCAGAAGACAAAGGGGGGAGCAGACATGTCTTACATGCCTGGAGCAGGAGAAAGAGAGAGAATGGAAGGTGCCACACACTTATAAACAGCCAGATTTTGTGATAACTCACTATCAGCAGATCGGCACCAAACGGAAAATCCATCCCTGTGATCAAATCACCTCCCATTGGGGCTGAGACCTCCAATATTGGGGATTACAATTTGACATGGGATTTGGGCAGGGACACAGACACAAATCATATCAGTGGGCCTCAAGAGACCAGATTGACCATCCCTGAGGAGAAAGAATACTGCCAGCAGACTGCCTCTGGACTTGAGCTGCAACTTTTCCCTAGATACCTAGCCTTCTCACCAAAGCTGCAAAATCACCTGAGCCAGTTTCTTTATATGCATAGGTTAATCTGCTTGGTTCTATTTATCGGGGAGAACCCTAACTAATACAGATTTTGGTACTATGTCATTGCTGTAACAAATACCTAAAAATGTGCAAGTGGCTTTGGAACTGGGTAATGAACAGAGGCTGAAGGAGTTTTAAGGTATGTGTTAGAAAAGCCTGGTTTCCCTTGAAGAGGCAAATGTTGGAAATATAGATGTTAAAGGCCATTCTGGTGAAGCATCAGATAGAAATGAGGACTGTGTTATTGGAAACTAGAGGAAATGTAGTCCTTGCTATCAAGGGGCAAAGAACCTGGACAAACTGTGTTCTAGTGTTTTGTGGAAAGTTGAAATTAAAAGTGGCAAAGCTGGGTGTTTAGATGAGCAGATTTCTAAGCAAAATTTTGAAGACACAGCTTGGTTTCTCCTTGCTACTTATGGGGAAAAAATGTGAAAGAAGACAGATAAATTGAAAAAGAAAATTGTCATGCAGAAAGAAATCAGGGAATGTAGATCTGAAAAACTGCAATCCGTGTTGCAAACACTGAGGAAGTATTTTGTGAGAAGAGCACAAAGTGTTTGGCTAAACAATCACTCCATAAACAGTTTATAGGTGTAACTCATGGATATCATCAGCAGAAGCCTAGAATAGAGATGGTTTTGTGTGAGCAGAAACATTGCCAGCTTCTGCTAAGGAAGGTAGAGATAGAACAAAATGAGGAAAGGCTGTTGGACTCTTGTATTCTGGAGGATGGGACAATAGCGCTATGGAGCTTTAAACCTGCACTATCCTTCAGGAAGAGGGAAGATCAACCTCCAAAGGCAATTCAGAGATAAACAGGTCTGACACTCTCACCAAAGACTGAGGACAGTGTGGTAGGTGAGAGTGGAAACATTGCCTTTTCCTTGGTTTCAGAGTCTGGGGTCGTCTTCTCAGTTTTAGTTGGTCAGGCTTCCACCATTCAGGGTCTTATGCACAGGATTGCCACTGAAAGCTGCAGGGATGGGGCTGCTGTCTAGGTCTGAGGAGAGTGATAATGGTACCCAGAAGGCCTAGAATGGAGGCCTGCCAGCCCACTGCAGTCAAGGACAGAGTATGGAGCCAAAGAGGATTATTCTCAATTCTTAAAATCAAATGTACTTGGCCCTGCCAGCTTTTGGACTTGCTTGGGACCCAAGACCTTTTCCATCTTTCTGATTTCTCCCTTTTAAAATGGGAATGTGTATCCCATGCCTGTCCCTCCACTGTGTTTTGGAAGCAGATACTTTTTTGGTTTCACAAGTTCATAGCTGGAGAGGAACTTTGCCTTAGGATGAATCATAACTGAAGTGTCATCCACGCCTGATTTAGATGATCTTGAGATGAGATTTGGGGACTTGGGATTGATGCTGTGATTAGTTAAGACTTTGGGGCTGTTGGGGTGGGAGTGAATGTATTTTGTGTGTGAGAAGAACATGAATTTTGGGACTTGAGGGTGGAATATTATGGCCTGAATTGTGTCTGAAAAATTCACATTTTGACATCGCAAACCCTAGTACCTGAGAATATGGCTGTATTTGCAGATGGGACTTTTAAAAAAGGTGATTAAGTTACAATGAGGCAGGTAAGGTGAGCCCTAATCCAATCTGACTAGCTTCCTTATAAGAACATAGTCTTAGAATAACACATAGATACACCAGAAATACACAGGCACAGAGAAAAGACCATGAGAACAGGCAGCAAGAAGACAGCTGTCTGCAAGCCTAGGAAAGAGTTCTCAGAAGAAACCAACTCTGGTAGCACCTGGAGTTTAGACTTCCAGGTGCTGGAGCTGTGATAATACAAATATCTACTGTTTAAGCCACTCAGTCACATGATGGTCATTGTGACAATCAGGAAGTAGGTCCTTTTAAGTCAAAACCCTTCCACGGACAAATGCTACAATATTTTTTCATCTCTATGTCTCTTCCTATTTCGTGTGCATAATGTGTAGGAGACAAGCATGGCTGGACAACTTACAGAGTGCTTCCCATAACCAACAACTTCAGCATCCAGCACACTGCTTTTAAATAAGCAAATTACATGTAGTTGAGATACATTCACTTAGAGTTGGAGCTGAAAAGATCAAATCTAGCATTAGAATTTGCTGAAATGGTTAAAATTTTAAAAATCATGGAATATATATGAGGCTTACTGAGGAAATAATTTCTCTTTCTCTCCATGTGTGTGTGTGTGTGTGTGTGTGTGTGTGTGTGTATTATACATATATACCTATTTCTCTTTCTCCATATGTGTGTATTATACATATATACTACACACACACACACACACACACAATATAGAGGTGACCTTGGGGGAGCACTTGGCCTCAGGCTATTTCTTGCAAGTATTCTAAGTGTGCAACAATCTCAAAAGTAGTCAGGCATCCTTTTTAATTTCTGCCCCAGTAGAATTATCCTGAATTGTCTTTTCAGGCAAGGATCCCACCTTGCTGGTGACCTTGAGTCCTTTCCTCTTTATCTTCTGGCTCTGAGAAACTTGCAGCCAGTCTACAGTTGTGAATCTGATCCACTGTCCTTTGAGTTCTTCCAGTGAGGAGCAAGGCAGCAGGCACTTGCAGAAATACTCCCTAATTGTGGAAAAAGGAGCTTAACCCCTTTGCTGACATATTCCTTCCTGTTGATCTCCTAACTCTGCTCTTACATTGCTTTGTTTTGTGTTGGTTGTTTGCTGTTGAGGCAGAAATATGATTTCCAGTTAGTGTAGTGCTCTTAACTGCTAGCTTACAAAACTCACAGTTATTTAAAGGTCCTCTTAATAACATCCATGTGCCTCAGTGATATTCCTAAAGTAGGCGATGTTTCCATTACTTATCCTAGAAAACAACAACAATGATAATGACAACAAAATGGAAAAAAAGCCAGCTTCAGTTGTTCTGTAGGCCAAGTTATGAGAATATCCAATTCAGGCCATGCTATGCAATCTCACCAAGTAGTTTAATATATTTTGCTAGAACCTCCATGAAGACACTGTGCTTCTTTTTTTTTTTTCAAATGCTTGTTTAATATTAGTTGTTTTACACAATTACTGTGGTGCAATGGGAAGGAACCGGTAATGAGAGCCTATAAAGCAGGTTCCATCACTGGTTAAATTTTATTGTTCAACTATTAGACTTTAGTATCTGTGTGCCAAGAACTTTTCCAGTATTATCTCATTTAATTAGCACAATTCTCTCAGCTACTGGTATTATTAGTAAATAAATATATTTCAATAAATAAAGAAACTGAAGTTCATAGGGATAAAATATATTTTCAAAGTTTTCAGAACTAAAGGCTATGAAGCCCAGGATTCAAATCCAGATTGTCTTTAACTATCCAATTTGTTTATTCAACTGCTATGCTATGGTGACTTCTTAGTTTTCTGGTACTGGTTTTATTATAGTTCAGTGCTTTCAGACACCCGTGGATTTTCCTTTTGCCTCAGTGTTCTCACTTGTCACAGTGAAAGCAGTGAACTTGATAAAGTTTAAAGTTCCAGGTTTACCTTTGTGTTCTGTTTCTGTGGAACACTTCTTGGTGCCTACTCATTTCTGAGATTTCCAACGAGAGATATATTTTTCCAATTCTGGGCATGATTTTGCAATCAAACTATTCCTTTATGCTTCAAACATCCTTTCTATGTATACCATGACATCTACTCAGAACACCAAAATTTGGTCATCAAATTCCCAGGCATCAGCCATTTTCAGGGGGCAATGGTATTTCCCTGATTTGTTCATAAAATCTTTACTGAATCTTAGGGAGTTTAATTTCTGTTGTTAAGAAAGCAGCACAGCTACCCTAAAAGTTTCTAAAATGAAAGCACTTTGAATAAATGCATCCAACAACCAAAACCCAATAATTACATATTTGAAGACCAGAATGAAAGTAGAAGGTACTTAGTGCACTGAAGAAATATCAAACTTTATAGAGAGATGGGAACTTAAAATGATGAAGCATTACTCACTACTATATCACTGATTCTGGAAAGACTTTAATGGAGCCATACTGGAAATGATATTGACTTCTATATTATAATTTTTTGAAATTTGCACTAATATATTACTGTTCATCTTAAATAGGATTTTGAAGCAATTCTCTCTTCACTACCAGTATCTTTGTGATTGTAGAAGAGAATTTCACCTTCAGTGACACTCACATGCAAAGAGTCAAATCACAAAGGTACGGCCAGAATTAACATATAAATTCAGCAACCAGGAATTTAAAGAGAATATAGACATTCATGAGGTCTTCCATGAATATCAATTGATACAGATTAGTTACTTTAACGTTATACTTGAGTAAGTACATTTTGTGGTTCAGAATGAAGATCTTGAAGCAGGCCCAGTGTAGATGGTGAGTGGCATGGCCTGCACTGACACAAAGACAAATTAACTATCTTATCTTGCAGAACAACTCCGTTTTCCACACTGGTAAAGGATACTGCCAGTTCCATAGAAAAAGAGACTGGAGATAAATATCAGCAACCAATGATGAGCCTTTATATTTATTTGTATTAATAAATACTACAGAAAAATATGCAGGATTTTTTTACAAAGTCTAGAATCAATCATTTCCTACTTTTGAAATATTATTTTTATAAACATGTTTTTTTTTAAACCTACAACTTTGTTTTTATTTTGGAGTTTTATTTTAAATAGATTAATTTTTCCTGATAGATACTACTTCACTATTACAGTCAAATCCTGATGTCAAAGTTAGGGAAGGTATAAAATTCAGTATCCTCAATAAGAGGATTTATTCTTAAATGTCCTTCATGTTACAGAAGCACCGCTACATATTTAGTTTATTCATAGCACAATCTACTCAGACTCTTTCATAGCCAAAGGCTCTAGTTTAGCATGATTTTAGCAAGTTTCATTCTGTAAATTCTCCTTCCCTCTGCAAACAGAATACACTGCATTTCAACGAGAAAGGTAAGTTAATACTTTGATAGCTCAAACTTTTAGACACACACACACACACAAACACACACACACACAAATGCAATGCATTCCTATTTAACATTCAATCTAAGTTTAGAATAATAAGGAATTGATAAAATAAGTTATGAGACATCTGTGAATTTAAGAAATAAGCTATAAATTAATTTACATATTATAATGCCAAACAATACATATTAGTATTAGGGTTCTCTAGAGGGACAGAACTAATAGGAGAGATAGATAGATAGATAGATAGATAGATAGATAGATGAAGGGGAGTTTATTAAGTATTAACTTACAGGATCACAAGGTCCCATAATAAGCTATCTGCAAGCTGAGGGGCAAGGACAGTCCGAGTCCCAAACCTGAAGAACTTGGAGTCCGATGTTTGAGGACAGGAAGCATTCAGCCTGGAAGAAAGATACAGGCTGGGAGCCTAGGCCAGTCTCTCTTTTTCACATTTTTCTACCTGCTTTATATTCCCTGGGAGCTGATTAGATTGTGCCTACCAGATTAAGGGTGGGTCTGACTTCCCCAGCCCACTGACTCAAACGTTAATCTCTTTTGGCAACACCCTCACAAACACACCCTGGATCAATACTTTGTATCCTTCAATCCAATCAAGTTGACACTCAGTATTAACCATCACACCTATTGACGATGAGAATACATAGCCATGCAATAAATTAATATTTAGAGCCGGTAGTATAAGAGGTATTTATTTTCTTTTACCAAAATTTTCAGGTTTTGTGAAAACCTGATAATTGTCACCTAAGTAATCTTAATTACTTCTATGAGAAAATGAGCTTTTTCAATGTTGCTATACAAAGAAAACGTTCATTTGTTTATGAAAACATGTTCTAGAAATAGATGTCTTACTTAGTTCAAAATATGAGTGTATAGTAATTTCATTACCTGTTTCATTACCTACAATAATTTCACTTGTATGTAGCAGAACAAGGTTAGCTCCAAAATCATCAACCTGCTTATAAAAGACTTTCTACTCTACAAGGTAGGAAATTATTTTTGAAATTTTAGTTCATCGAGATCAGTTTGATTCATCCATGAGTAATAGTATAAAGAAATCATTTCTAGCTGCCCATTGTAAAGTACACATAGCTTTACGTAATCAATAGAAACATATGCTTTTGAGCTGAATGCCAAAAAAGAAAAAATATATATTAGGTCACTAGGTGGTGCCATAATGTTATTTTTTACTTTATTGTCAGCGTTTCTGGAAAGGCGTTGCATTCATTTTTAAGAGGCATGTTGTCAGATGCCATGAAGAATAAAAAGTAAACTTTTAAGTTAATAATTTAGGGAGGAAATGCTATTAATCTTAAAAAATGAGTTGTATTAGATGTATTGTGTTAGGCTGAATTAAAATACACCATTGAGACTGGGAACAAGTTTTGAGGATATCAAGGTAGAACAGTGTTCCTTTTTAGGTTGAGGTTAGTGATTTTGTTCCTAAAACCACTTGTAATTACTCAATACATTTGTAATGGCATATGTAGGAAATAGTGCTGTGTTCTAGCTACTCAAAGAGGTAACGATGCCTTTCATTCTTTAAATAACCAAGTATATTTTTTACATGAAATATATTTAAGGACTTCTTTTCAATCAAGAGTTTTCTCTGATAATTAGAGGTGGGTCCTGTGCTTTCTGTTATCATTTTCATTGTTGTTAAACATAGATGGCAATGAATATTATTCGTTGGTAGGGCATTTCTCCTATCACTGATACTAGAAAGAAACTGCAGCTCAAGTGACTTTTTTTCAAACAACCAAAAATATTATATGACGTCTGAAACAAATTGAGAGTAATATTCTTGTTTTTGGAAATGTCAGACCTTGTTGCAAGGGTTATAGGTAAAAATATCGTGCACACAGAAACCGCCACATATAAGCAGGAGAAAGGTTTATTTCCATTTCTAAACTTCCCCACTGGCTTAATTACTCAGCAGAGAAAGAGTTTCTCCCTTTCCAATCCTCAACGACCATTTACATTCACAAGAGATCTAACAATTTTAGGCACTTTGGAGATTTAATGGTGGAGGAGAGGAGAAAGACTTAAAAGTCTCAAAGTGCTTCTTTATTTCTCTCATTATTGAAAACAGTTTAAAAGTGTATTTCCACGTCTCTCTTTTAACATAGTTTGTTCTTTCCAACATTGTTATTCAACATGAAAAAAGATTTTTCAACCCAAATAGAACAACAAGAAACCTTTCCAAAAAGGTGCACATTTCAGTGTCAGATTTAGATATACCTTGATAGCAAAACTCCATTTTCCCTAAACACTGACCTGGGGATGTTTCTGAGGATAAGCCCATTCCTTTCAGGAAGAATTTGTATGTTACTGAGATCGCCAGAGCTCACCATTTCTAGCTGACACAATGCAGAATCTTGGATCGTGGAGGGATTTTGGAGTGAAAGCAGGGAACAAAGAAAGAGGGTCAGACTGTTTTCAGGCAATATTTATTCTCTATTTCAATTAAGCAAGGTAACTGTTTTTCCTCATTCATTTAAATTATTCCTCTGCCCTAAACTTGACAAATTAATGTCTAATAATATATTAGCACATGAGAAGAGATTATAGCCTTTCTGTTTTGGGGATGGGGTTTTTGGATGTAATTTACAATAAGGTTGAGCTTCTCTCCAACTCAGGTGAAGATGTAGTTAATATAGATTATTTATCGGGCTGCTTGACAATCTATTTTACAGCATGTTTCCCTGGGGATGTTAGTTTGTAACAACGTTTTTCTTCCTTGATGGCTATTAATGATACTTGGCACTGCTTTACTTAACAGGCTATATACAGTTAAAGAGAGGCTTTGACATTTTGACTGTGTCTTGGCTGAAATGATGCATATGAATGCTGATAGTCTTAGACTGATTCACAAGACTTGTTATGCAATAGACACAGGAGTCAAAAGAAATACAGTATTCTGAGTTTTTGCTTCAGATATTGATTTTCAGGCCAAATCATTGCTTAATTTGGATCAATGTATTGAGCTGAGGTTTCCCCAAGATTGAGCGCCTTGCTTTCTCTCATGCCGTCCAAATAGTTTTATAGACACCAGGGGGGACATTATGTACTAGACAAAGTGCTAATTGCTTTGCATGCATTGGCTCCTCTGCCAGTACTGAGTAAAGGGCTACTATTACTCTCATTTTATGGATGAGGAAATGGAGGTTTGAAGGTGACTAAGTGACCTCCTTAAAGGCACAGAGTTAATGTGCAATACAGCAAAAAGCAGTTGCTGTAATCTAGAGCCCTTGTGGACCTGGGTCCTGTGCTTTTTGTTGTCCATATAATTGTTAAACATAGACAGCATATTATTTGTTGATAGGACATTTATCCCATATCTCTGTATACAATATTGGTCTTAGGATGACAGAGTGAAAGAAACATTAAAATTTATCTGTAGTTGGAGAAAAGAGAAGTCATTTTGATAACATATAATAAAATAGACAAACACCTGAGAGTTTTTCTACTTCATCCAAAAACTAGAAGAGGTACCATCATATATAAATTATTAGTAGCTGTCCAGAGGTCTCATATAGAATATCATTTTTACTCATTTTTTGTGTGTGTGTTTTCCCCTCCCTTATTTGTTACCATCTTCAGGGCTGTCAATTAAGGTAATCCAACCCAACCTGGCCAATGTTGGCAGGTGGCTTTAATTAGTCCTATCAAATATTCTTTTCAATTATATTTTCACAAGTAGGACCTGCAGACTCGAACTAAATAGGGAAGGGCTAATCATTCTGAATATTGTGCCCCAAGGAAATTTCCAACAGTTCTTAGGAAAAGATCCTTGTCTCTCTTCATGCAGCCCACTTTTTTTCCTTTCTTTCCACAGGTACTTCATGTTATTTATAAATCTAAGTTTCCTTGTCAATAGGAGGTAATAATAATTTAATAAACCTTTGTTTTTAGACAAGGTCTCCTCTTGTTCTGTTGCCCATGCTGGAATGCAATGGCACTGTCTTGGCTCACTGAAACTGCCACATCCCTAGCTCAAATGATCCTCCTGCCTCAGCCTCCCAAATCGCTGGGACTAGAGGCATGTGTCACCATGCTTAACTAATTTTTGTATTTTTTTGTAGAAGTGAGGTTTGGCTGTGTTGCCCAGGCTGGTCCCAAACTCCCGGACTCAAGGCCTGCCTTGGCCTTCCAAAGTGCTGGGATTGCAGGCCTCAGCCATCACGCCAAACCCTACTAAAACTTCTGATAACATTTTTGAGGATTAATTAATTTGAATAATATAAACAAAATGTGGGCACAATGTCTGACATATCATAATAGTTCATACATTAGCTGTGCTCCACCCCACAAAATTTAACAACATCCTCCTGTTACCAGCAACAGCAAAAAAAAAAACCTTTACACCCTTCCAATCATAGTCCATTGAAATACCTATGATCTAAGCACCTTTCGGTCCTATTGCATTGTCTTTGCTAGTTCCATTGTTTCCATTGTAGCTAGGTTATGTTGTCTCCATTGACCTCCTCATTTGGTAATGAGTAACTGTTTCAACTACACAGAATTTTCTTTGGTTTTCTAATTTAATTTGGAGCAAAAAGGTTGTCAAATTCTTGATAGTGAGAGTGTCATCATGGATCCAACAATAATAAAAATTGGATGGTGGTGGGGAGAGTGAAGGTTTGGAGAAGTGGCAGGGTGGTGGGAGGATAACATATATAAACTGTATTAGAATTTAAATTAAAGCATGTTCTGAAAAGACAACGATTCCTGTTTATATAAGGCTCTTTAGAAAAGAATTTAAAGTTACAACATACAAATTAGTTGCAGATATTCTCTCAGCCCAGCTCTGCACCTACTGATCAATGAGGCATAAAGATATAATTGGTTCATACATGAATTTGTTGAAATGTGTTTACCAGGCTCTTAAATACCATATTTAAGTTTTGAGCTTAAATCATCAGCAAATGAATTTCAGCATAAAAAGGGGAGTTTTTCTGAGACCTTTAAAAATGTATTTGCAGATTGATATTAAAAATTCCCAACACTCCATTCTAAAGAATTTATTTTAAAGCATGTCGTTAAGGAATTAAGTAAAATGTAATTTGGCTGTAAAATGTATTTATGGAAAAGCCCAAAGGCCTCTACAGAAATCATCAAAGTAGCAGATTTTTTTTTTCAAGTATTTTCTTTTTGTGTTTCTGGGTTTAGTAAATGTTGTAACTGTCCATAGCAAGATGAGCAGAAATTGAAATTTGACAATGGGTTTAGGCAGTTTCCTAGATGCCTCAGTCTTATTCTCAATTAGCCACCTTACAAATCCTCTGGAGAGGTTTTCAAAGAAAAAAAAATATACTGAACTTAAGTTCTTCTTCTAGCTATAACTCTTTGGACCAAAATCCCTTCCAGAATTTCTGTCTTTCTTTGCTATTAATAGCTAGATCATACTTTGTAATCTAAGGGCAACAAAAAGACTCCCTCCACAGCCATAGCAGGGGTAGTGACTCACAACAGTCTCTTCAAGTAGGACCTCAGATCCTCAAATTACTGCATTGCCAGGCAGACACTACCAGCAGATTGATGTTGGCACATGGAGTTAATTTTATTTGCTAATCTCATTTTAGAATATTAGGCTAGGAAAATAACTCCAGAGATTAGATCATTAAATTCAAAGTATTTAAACATTTTATAAACACTAACTAAAAATGATATACTTCTAAGGGAAATACAAGTATATCAGGAATAAAAATTAAACTTCAAAAATTAAAAAAAAATGAATAAATCTTCATTGATCAAAAAAGTTATAAGTGCAACTTTTTCAACAGAAGTTTGACAATTTCTGCTGTTCTGATGTAATTTTATTTAAATCTCTTAACCACTCTTTTATGGAGTTATTATTATATTTTTCTGGAGATCATAAAATTGAACCACAGAGAGGGGTATATTTCTCAAGGGCACATAACTAATAATGTAAAATCAATATTAGATACCAAAACTTATGATTCTATATCACCCCTTATATAGCTGTACTTATATACCTTGTTTTAAAAATAAAAAACAATCAGAAATGGACAACAGGAAATTCACTTTTCTGAGAAATACATATATAGAGGAGTGCTCTCAGTCCATTTGTCTCATATTGCAAATGAATAAATTCCAGAGGATTTTGATATATTAATAAAAATGACTATATATTAATTTATACTTGCTATGTGCCAAGTGCTATGCCATACCACTTCAATTATTTCCATGAATTTAACCATGTAAAGTTTATAATAACCCTAACAATAAATGCTATCATAATCTCCATTTTACAGATGGGGGAAATTGAAACATGAACAGAAGTCATGACTTGTTAAGCTCTCACAGATAGAGGTGGAGTAGGCACTGTGTCTCTAAGTTCTTCAACCACAAATAGTACACTAACACAGCTTCTCAAATATTTATAATCTATACATTAAAGTACGTATGTTTTCAAAAGAATCTAGTGCGATGCCATCAGCATCCAGTGGTGTTACATAATTAATAGTTATATTAATATGCTAATAAGTCTGCTCATTTACTATTCAAATACAAATAGTATGTTCAATAGTGAAAATGTTATTTATGCTCTAGAGCACTATATATATATTGTATAAAATTTTTAAAAATAGAACGTTTCACAATTATATTATGAAGAGTGATAGGAAAAGTATATCAATCTTTAGAACTAGCAAAGCAAAAACATTTTTAAGTAATCACAGTGATACATTTCTCATATTACAAATAAAATCATCTTAACTGTAATGAACCATCAAGGGAATTCTAAGTTCCTGACAAAAATGAGAAGACAACAATCTATCACTCTGTTCGCCAACTCATTTGAGACCTCAGAGTTATTTCAGTGAATTCTGAACAAGCTTCTCCCCAAGAGGTTGATGAACTACATAAAAACTTTTTACATTTTGTGTCTTGAGAATGTGAGTGTAAGAGTGTGTGTGTGCGTTTGAATGATAAATTTACTCCAATACTTATTGAGAAACCTGATTTTATAAATACAAGTTTAGTAAGATGACTTAAAATAAAATAACAGACTAGAATAAAACTATTTTGAATCTTTTCGGAATTTGTTGGAAAGCAAATTATAATAATCCACAATGACACAAAGTCAATGTAGAAAATCAATATTTTATCAATGATTGCTAGTAGATAATATTTAAGTGTTTTTTATGTACTAGGCACCATCTAATTGCTTATAAATATATTAATTTATTTAATTCTCATTATAACCTCGTGAGATGGGCTCTATATCCCTCATTTTATGGTTGAGGTAAAATTAGCACAAAGTCATACACATAGCAAGTGGCCGATATAAGTTCCAAAATTATGCACTCTAAAATGCTCCAGAGCTTATTCTCTTAGGATTAACCTCTACTGTCTGAGTAAGAATATTTTTAAAGGAAAGGAAATAGGAGCAAACAAAAAGAAGTGAAGGTTTAAAGAATGGCTGGGCAGAAACTGTATTTTTTTCAGTACAACTGTAGAAAATAAAAAGAAAATGGAAAATAAACAGGTACATTAGAGTTGAGATAAAGCAGTTAAGTCAAAGGCTATGCTGCCACTTAATTCTGCTGAAATACTAAAGTTTACCAAGTGAACTAACGTATTGTTTTTTCCAGTATTTGTCGAGCAATTGTCACATATTGGATAGTGAACAGGATAAATAGGGGTACTGATTTCTTGGAGCTAAATGTTAGCAGGAGAAAAGAGTAATTAAAATATTCCCATATAGATATATAAATGAGTATAGATAGATTTGAAAATGAATATGGATATGAATACAGACATGTATCTATATATCTATACATAATGTCATGTGATAATGTCAAATATTGATATGTGTCTTGAAGATAGTAAAGCAATGAACATAGCAGGACTGAAGAAAGAAAGGTGTTTCCAATGGGAAAAGATTGTTTTTGTGTTCCTCTCTCCAGCTTCAGTGTGCCTTTGCTTCTAATGACCCACACCTATAATTTTCTTTGGAAACCTGCCTTTGGACTAATGGAATTCTTTGCCTAAATTACCAGAAAAAAAAAAAGACCTTCCTGAAAATTTACTTCCTTCATGGCCACCTCCAGGCAAACTGCTAACCATTGATGGGCAGCTTCCATGGGATTATAAAAGCTTAAAGCTCTTGATTCCACTGGGGAAAAACTCCAAGTTTACTTTACACTCTGTATTTCCCTTATGCAATCGAGTTCAAGCTTCCATTAAACTTTGGTATCTTCTTTCCTTTCTTGCTTCCCCCACACTTTTTTTGGCAGAAACCCCATGGGAGCTCTTCCCTAACAGATCTATGGTGACCTACTGTCTCAGTTTGCCCAAGACTGTGAGCACACACTGGGACAATCCCAGGCAAACTGAGATGGTTGGTTACTCTACAAGTCATCATCTAACAAACCTGACCTAAGACATCAGGTAAAGCCTCTCTGAAAAAATAGTGTTTATGCTGAAAAAGAGCCAGCCATTTGAAGAGCCAGGAGGAATTTTTTCTAGACAAAAAAAAAAAAAAATGTCAGAAAAGACCGCACTATATTCAAGAAGACCATGTGACTGGAGCAAACTGCATAAGAGGAAGTGTGTGGGTAAAGAAAGATAAAGAGGCAGGAATGTAAACAGCCTGCAGGGACTTGGCAGAAATGGCAGAAGTTCATTGTTTATTTACTACGTATTTTGAAGTAAAGAAAAGGGTGGACTTTAATGTTTATTTACAGGATGCTACAAGATATGAAATTCCATATAGAAATAAGAAACCCAGTCAGAAGATAAGCTTCATACAGTAGCTGTACATACAAGTTTGTACAGTTGGAACTGTTCACATATAGTTTCAGTGTAAAAAGCTACAATAACAAACCACATTTAAAAAGAGGTCTTAGTACAGAAACAATAAGACAAAATACCAAACATAGTACACAGCAAATTTATGCCTCAGCTACACGATCTAAAAGTTAAAGTTCCCAGGAGTCCCATCCTGCATATGAAAGGTATAGCTTTCAGAGGTAGTTTCTGGTATAACACTTCGATCTTCCTCTTCCTCTACAGAGAAATAGTTCTCGATTAAGCTTAATGAAGCCTTATACACAAACTCATTTTCTTGGTTTTGTAGAGCTTCAATTTTGTCTAAGCTTCCACATTCTTCAATCATTATACTAAGTTTCTCAGTTTCACCTAGTTTCTCTGCAGCCTGAAAGATATTTGAAATGGCATCCAGAGGAACCAAAATAATCTTGGTATCTTTTGCAGTTAAGAGGTTCATCAAGGGTTTTATTATACCACAAACAATGAGGTACAGAATCTGTTCAACTGCTCCACCACTGGTATAGTTGGTCACAGCCCATACAGCTTCCTTTTGTGTCTTAAAATCTGCCTTAGAGACAACATTCACAAGGAATGGGACTAATCCATGATTCACAACTTGCTGTATCTGGTCCTGATGGCCAACTAGGATGTTTGACATTGTCATGTAGTTTCCTTCTGAATGTTAGTCTTGGGGTTGGTGAGAAGGCTGGGAAAGATGGCGAGTGCTCCTGCATGGATCACAACCTGAGTTTGCTCATTTGTACCAGTGACAATATTCCCTATGGCTCTTAATGAAAGACTCACAATTGGCAATTCAGAAGCTCCTAGAAGCTTCACAAGTTGGGACACAACTCCTGTTTTTATGACCATGTCAATTCATTCATTTCGACCATCAGTAAGGTAGGAAATAGTCAGCAGGTATCTGCCAATACTTCTGGATCATTATGATGCAGGAGCTGAACTAAGGTAGGAAGAATCTGCTCAACAGCATCTAAAGGGGTGTGGGGCGGGTAGGATTCTTGTTGCAGTCAAGATTTGAAAGATTCCAGGTAAGATTACATAGGTAACCACATGCTAAAGATGACATATCAGGAACTGCAAGAAGAGCGAACAGTAGATCAACTGCACCTTGCTTAATAACCAAGTCTCGGAACACTGAGCCATCACCTGCAATGTTTCCTAGAGCCAACACAGCTTTTTCACTGATGTGAGCATGGGGAGATGCTGACAGAGAAATGAATGCTGGGATGGCACCTCCATCTACCACAGCCTTGTTTTGTTCTGATGTCCCAGAAACAGTGTTAGTGAGTGCTCAAGCAGATTCAAACTGAATGGGACAACGATCACTTCTGCCCAAGAAGGACAGAAATTTTGGAATCAATTAGCCCAGATTGTTATCTATGGGGGCTGTTTTTCTCTAGACAGCAATTTCCTGGCAGCTTGAGTAGCTTGGAGTTGATTTTCCACATTGCTGCTATTTATGCCTTTGACAATGTCATCAACAGACCAATTTACAGGGGCCTGGTGGTTGCGGTTTTTTTGCAGTGGAGAAGTAGCATCATTAAGAAATTGGCTTATATTTCTCCTCTTGAACATCTGGTCATCCTTCTTAGCTTTCTTCAGCTCCCACATTGACTTCTATACTGCGACACCTCATTTCTGTACTGTCTTTTCCCTTGTTCTTAAATCTGTTAAGATGGGCAGCTGGTATATCAGCATTCTCATTGGTGGACATGTTTCAAAGACAAAGGGAGAAAGCTTCAAAGCAGGCTCCGGATTCTACAAGAAGTGATACAGAGATCTGAGGCTGTGGGGTGGCAGCACTTAAAGCATCCACGTCAACTGAGCTCAAAGACCATGTAGAGAAGTTCATTATTATATCAAATTACTACATAAGCTGTGGGCACCTTTATTATGTATAATTTTTTTAGGGATATTATCTTTTTTTATTATTATTGTACTTTAGGTTCTGGGGTACATGTGCAGATCATGTGTGATTGTTGCTTAGGTCCATACATGGCAAGGTGGTTTGCTGCCTCCATCCCCCGTCACCTATATCTTGCATTTCACCCCCATGTTATCCATCCCCAACCTCCGTACCCTCTGCTGTCCCCTCCCCTGCCCCCCTCAACGATCCCAGTGTGTGATGCTCCCCTCCCTGTGTCCATGTGTTCTCATTGTTCAATACCCATCTATGAGTGAGAACACACGGTGTCTGATTTTCTGTTCTTGTGTCAGTTCGCTTTTTATATATGTCCTCTGTGTGTGTACATTTTTCTCAATAAAAGTATGGTTTTGAATTTATTTTTTACTTTTTGAGAGGGTAGTCTTTCAAACAAAATGCAAGTTTAGATATTAGGACACTTTTATCTAGATCGCATTTGTAGTTTTGATTGCAGAGTTGAACATAAACCCAACCAGCAATACAAGCCCAAAGATATACAAGGAACTTCATGCTTGAATTATAGATGCAAAAGAAAACACAAGTTGAGTTATTGTTTATAACTTCTACAATGAAAGAATGACGCCAAGTGTTATAGGGATTTGTTCCTATATTTGAACACCTCTGCATAGAAACGTCACTTGTAGCCTCCTGGAGATGCAACATGGTGGAATTCTGAAAGACTTCAAGGTTGAATAATTGCACCATTTCTTTGATCATTGTTTTTATTTTTGCTTTTGCTGCTGTTGATTTATTTTTGGTTTCTGGACCCCCAATTTTTTCATCTGTGCACAAATAGATGTGAGTCTTGGTCTGAAGGATCAGACCGTTTTGTGCAAATCACAGAGCATAATTCCTGGAAAACTCTCTCTAATTAATAGTTACAACGTTGGTAGTGACTGAGCCTCTCTAAACTATTGGCCCTTTTTACACATGAAATAGTGTAAAACACACAGCAGAAGATAAAGCACCAGAATAATGTGGAGGGTGAAAATCTTCAACTTAGACTGGGTTTCAAGAAAGAAAGCAAAAATGCCTGAAGGATCCTCTGGGCTTCAGAATATTTTTTCCAAGAAGCTTTTTTCTTATATTTGTGACTTTTGAATAAGAGTTTACTTGAGTAAGTGCCTGAGGGGGAAAACAAAACATAAATAATTTTGCATTGTTCTAAGAACAAGTTAGAGTATCTAATAGGTCTTACCTGTTGGAAATTATAATGCTTTTATTAGAATTGTAGCAAACAAAATTCAGTCTTTCACTTGAGGAAAGGTTAAGAATCATATTACAGTTTACTGAGGCCGACTGCCATTACCGAGGCAGTACTAACTGTACCTCTGTAAACAAAACTGCAAGGAAGTTCACACAGCAGCTGGGCATAGCCCACGGCAGCTCAGCAACACCTCTGTAGGCAGACTATGACTAGACTACCTCCTTACTGGACAGGGCATCTCTGAAAAAAGGAATCAGCATGTCAGGAACTTAAAAATAAGAGCTCCACCTTCCCAGGACAGAGCACCTGGGGAAAAAGGCAGTTATAAGTCCAACTGCAGTAAACTTAAATGTACCATCAATGATACACTGGACAAGGAAATGTGGCACATATACACCATGGAATACTATGCAGCCGTAAAAAACGATGATTTCGTGTCCTTTGTAGGGACATGGATGAACCTGGAAACCATCATTCTCTGTATATTTATAAAAAATAATCTTTCTACAATTTTCTAAAAGCTTTTGCAATTAATTATCTTCCCAGGAATTAATGAGCTTACTTTAAATGCTTTGGTGCCTAAAAAAGAAAAAAAATTACCAAAATCTTTTCGCTAAATTATCCAAACCTACACACAGATACACACACGTATAATACAGGTATATTATACATATCTATACATAAATATATAAAACATCAAATACATATTATTGAAGTATGTTAACAAGGTTTGCCTTGGAGATAGTTTAATTTAGCTGATATAAGCTTCATTCATAGAATAGAAAATTACATTATGTAGGCAGATAAATACATTTTATATAAAAAAATTGCTGGAATACTGAATTTTTTTATAACAGTCAATTGGAAAGGTCAAAAACTGCTCTTATTATATGTAGAAAATACCAATAGTATTATTTTCTAACCTCTATTTTGCTGGTGAATTTATTTGGGCATTGATGGCTGGTATAATTAGATAATTTTACTTTCAAAGTAGAGGTTAGTAAGCTAATTAACTGACTTACTTCCTAAAGAAGGATTTTGTTTGGGACAACAAAAAAATCATGTGAAAATGGTGGAAATAATTTAAAATTAGATCAACTTCTAATTTAGTCCTTCTGTTTTCTCTTAGTTAACTGAATACTTAAATTAATGAGCAATTGTCTGATAGGCAGTGCCTGGCTACATTTCTAAGGTTAGATATATACATTCAGGAGGGAATATACTTTATTTCTGATAGTCCAAGATGGGGAACCATTTACTAACAAGAAGAAAGTCAGATTTTCTCCAGAAAATAATGAACTTAGGATGCCCCAGAGTTTTATTTTCTATGGTTTCAAAGTGATTTCGTGTTCTTTTCTCCTCAAAGATTGGGAAATGTTCAAGATTGAGTTAAATAAAGACAACTGTAGAAAAATTATACTCACCTAAAATTGATAGAACTGAGGATATGACTATGTAGATATTGTCTTCCATTAATGTTTATGTAAAAAGTATGTGATACCTTCAAATATAATCTTTAGACGTATTTGGTGGAATAAAAAAATATAATTTAGTGACTTGTTCATTCAATTTCTCTGCAAATACAACTTCAAGGCGATAGTCTCCATTACTCTCTAGACTCCCCTTATAACAGAATGGTATTCTCATGCTTCTTCCCACATGGACATTTTCCATACTATCCTGGAAGTAAGAAGCATTCTTCTCCTGGGGCTAGGGATGGAGATCTTACCTCTCTATACTCAACCCACATCATTCACTGGCTTTTTGTAACATGCCATGTCAGATGTATGGTGTGTACCCCAGCTAGGCCACCAAGTTAAGTTATCAGCAGGAGTGATACAAAGGCAGAAAAGCCAGTCTTCTCATGCATTCCTCAGTCAGTGGTGTACCCATGGCCTTATCTGTTACAGGAGGGAAAACTCTTAGGGTCAGCCTGTCTCTGCTTACATTACTTTAGGGGCTTCCTCTTACCCACAAAGTTCGTCATCTCATAGGCTATCCACAGGCAGTCCCAGGGATCATCCCTGCACCTAGATGAGCCATGAGCACCACCATCTCTCTACTGGCACTGCTCTCGTCTTAGCAAAAAAGACTAATTGTTTCATTCCCAAAATACAGTGCTGAGACAGCTAAGTATAAAGGGGTCCCTGGAGAACTTTCCACTGACCTGCCCACCTGGAGCAGTGCTCCCTGGTGGGGGAGCCATGGAAGTTGCTGTGGTTTTGCAGTGGGGAGGAGCCTGGCTTCTCCTGTTCTGGGGTGGTTATCTGGAATTCAGTCTGTGAGATGGGAGCCTGTTAGAGGAACCTCTCTTGCCTTGCTGAGTTTTTTTCCTTCTCACCCAGTAAATTCCATTTTTCTCACCCTTCTACTTGTCTGCAAGCCTAATCTTTTCTGGTCATGTGACAAGGACCCATTTTTGACTGAACTAAGGAGAAAATCCTACAATAATGAAGAGCTTTTTGTCTCTCAGGAGAGCATCGACTCTTATAGGTGAATTAGTGTGGATCCGACTTGCTTTCTACACACTCCTTTTTCTTCTACTCTCTCACTTTACTGCCTCTATCCTGCCCAAAGCTAGACAACATTTTTTTTTTTAATTACTATTTTAAACAATACCTCTCAAACAAATTTTCATCTCCAGATCTTGGCAGAAATCTAAGTAAGAGAAAGGCTGATCCACTTTTTCATTTAGTGCTTTGGAAGTTAGTGTTGTGGTTCTTAGTTACCTGCACGTAAAAGTCCAACATGCTCCACATATTCTACCCATTCATCTTACCTCCCTCACAACAAGTCTTAAAAACTCTGACCATTTTGCATTTGTATAATGGGAAACTCACAGATGAGGTCAAGTATTTTGACGATATTGAACTTGTACTAAATCAGCATTCTATTTAAAGCTTTATGATTTTTTTGTTTCTTTGTATGTTTCTCTTCTTACTACCTGCTATGCTGAATCTAAGATAAGCACAACATTTCTTAGCCACCAATGCTTTCTAAATGATAAAGAAGGCAGTATATTAATCTGTTCTCATGCTGCTAAAAAAGACATGCCTGAGACTGGGTGATGTATAAAGAAAAAGATGTTTAATGGACTCTCAGTTCCATGTGGCCAGGGAGGCCTCCCAATCATGGTAGAAGGTACAGGAGAAGCAAAGTTGTACCTTACATAGAGGCAGACAAGGGAAGTGTGTGCAGAGAAATTCATCTTTATAAAACTATCAGATCTTGTGATCTTATTTACTGTCATAAGAAGAGAATGAGAAAAGACCTGCCCCCATGATTCAATTACCTTCCACCAGGTCCCTCCCATGACATGTGGGAGATTATGAGAGCTACAGTCCAAGATGAGATTTTGGTGGGGACACAGCCAAACCATACCAGGAAGTATCTAAATTCTCAGAATTATCAGACACAATACCAGAAGTACTAAATGTCAATCTCTTGTCAGCTATGAGGACAGCCAGACTTCCTAGTAAAGAGGGACCAACATTCAATAAGTTTCCTAGAGAAAATGGGACTTGAACTAATCAAAGAAGGCTTGAGATTTGAGCAAAATCTTCCATGTCTCAGTCATGAGTTTGCATCCCAGCACCATCACAAACACTTTAACCATGATGAAATTATTTAATTCTGACTAACTCTCATTCTCTTATCTGTATTCTCTCCTTTGCTTTTTGCCAGACATGCCTAGCACAATGCCTAGAACATGGTAAGTTTTCAATAAACATTTGTTGAATAAATGTAAGTTGCTATAAATTTACCATGGAATAATATTGTATTAAGACTCTTGTACATGGCTGTCTACTTACCATATTGCATAAAACTATAGCACAGAATACCAGAGCTGGAAGAAATATTCAAAGTCACCTATGTTCTTTTAAGTTAAAAGAGTGAAAACTCAGACCCACATTGAGGGTATCAATTACTTAAAAGAGTCTGTATTGTTACTAAAAAGAAATATGTAGGGATATAACGTCAGAAGGTGAGCAGAAGTCAGTTTACAGAGGTTATTGCATCTCAAACCAGAGGATTCCTCTTGAAGGACCATTGGAAAATAACCAAAAAAAAAAAAAAAAAAAAAGAAAAAGCAGATGGATGCTGGGCTTAGGAGAAAGAACAAAGAAGAAAATGAACAATCAAATAATTTTATAAACCCAGAGTTACTCTGATACTAATCGGACAGTGATTTTCCCCATTTTTATTTCTCAGATCCTGCCCTTCAAATAAGCTTTCCATGTAAGAGCTGCTTATAAACCACAATTGCTTGAATTCTGATTAGATTAACAGTCTGTTAACATTAGAAATGGCTAAAGGGTGTTTATGTTTGTTTTTTTAATGTAACCAAAAAGATTGTTCTCCTAAAGGGTGACAATCATCTATGTGGTTCTTATTAAACAAAAATTAAAACAGAACTTAAACAGATATCAATTTGTGTCAATTTAAGGAGCACTGAGAAGATAAATTATCTTCTGTTTAAAATCATATGCTTGCTTTATCTGTCCATCTATTTAAACCTGTCAGTCAATTCTCACTACTTGCCTAGTCCTCTTCTTGGCTCTGGAAATACAAAGGGGACAAAGAAGATAGTTTCTGTTCACCCTAATGAAGGATAGGAACATTAATGAAATATAATCACATGAATAAATGTATGAAGACAAACTGAGATTATCTTAAAAATGACAAGACAGTGACTCTATGAATGTACATGGCAAAAACCAAACAAACAGACCTTAACATACACTTGCATTTTTGTGGTAGCAGCTGGGAAGTTTTCGCAAAAAGTGACACTGGAGCTGAAACCTAAATAATAAATATCAATTAAGCTGGTAAAAAAATTATACATATTTGGTGTGTGTGTCTGTGTGTGTGTGCATTTATTCCAAATAACATGTGAAATGTAGGATTTTGGGTTCTATTTTGCATTCAAAGCAAAATTGGTTATTTTTTAAATAAGAAAGAATAGTACCTGTTTACCAGGAGACATCCAAGTTCAGTATTAACTTGCATATTTATTTAATGGAATTGCTTTAAAATCAATACCCTTTCAACTCTGGGTATATGTGTTTCACAAGAGGCACTCAAGGTTGCTATATTCTCCAACAAAATACAGTGGTAGCTAAATCTGATGAAGCAGAGGAAAGGCATTAAAAAAAAATGCAAGATAGAAACAGAATGTGAAGTGCATTATCTCCCAAGATACCAATCTGGCTTCTGCAATAATAATGCAGAGTCAAAAAGCAATAGACTACTTAATAAAAAAAAGAACTTCTAAAAAATGTAAGCATCCCAAATGTCTGTATTTACATATATGGTTCATTTTAAATTTCAAAATCATTTGGAAATTCCCTAATCCTGAATAAAAAGATCAAAATTACTAGTTGCAGAGTTAAGAGAAGGATGTACTTTCAAGTACCCTTGTTATAAAGCCTGATGAAAATTTTACTTGAAATCAATACATAAATTACTGATTGGGCTGAAAACAGAGGGCATCATTGAAAAGGTAGCATTGACGAACTTAGCTCGTTAGGTTGGTTGGTTAGGTGAAGGGCATGTCTTCCACGTGCAGAGGGGGTGGGAAGAAAGGATCTTAGGAATCCCTGTGAGACCAGTAGGGTTAACCAAAAGCATGTTCATTCATACATATTTAAGATAAACATTCTGATGAAGACAGTTAGCACACTTCTTTCTTAAAAAGGCTTGAATATTAAACCCTAAGAAATTCCTAATCTAGTTAAAAATAAAAGGATTGATTCTAAGTGGAAACTATGGCTGTATATTTGTGTTTGAAGGGAAAATTCATATCTTGAAATGCTTATACCCAAAATAGAGCCAATCACATAAATGCCATCTGAATAAGATGCATAAATTTGGTAAGCATAAATTCACGCTGAAATACCATTTCCCTAATAACCACTTTAGTTGTTATTCTTGTTTCTCCTAGAAATACTAATGCAATGATAATAAGCAAGCATACTTATATTTTCCACTAAATTTAGAATTTCAGTAATTGAAACACAGATGCAGTGGCTTTAATGGGAAATTAATTTGGTATTAAGTGCCCGACTAGTGTTAGATACACTTGACATGAACATATTGCTTATACTGGTGGTGATATACACACAATATAACATACACATACACACAAATGAAACTGAAAACTCAAGAGAAATATGCATTGATAAAAATGGAAGGATTTTTAATGATATATTAACTTAGAATTATAGTTTCTTATCCATGAGTATAACATTCAAAATTATATATAAAAATTTTAAAATAAGTGTAAAATTCAAAATTATATATAAAAATTTTTAAATAATCCTGTACCACTTACCTTGAAAGCCAACATTACCTAAACATGTTAAATTTTGTAATGAGTAATCCTTTACTGCTTAAAATTTTACTCTGTTCTATAGGTGAAAGAGGAAAACTGGGATTGAAATCTGTTTTTTATCACCTTACAGAACCTCAAATATTGATTGTCCCATTAAGTCACTTCCTTTCTTCCTCTCCCTCTGCCCTCCTCTCTCCTTGCCTTCCTTCTTCCTTCCTTCCTTCCTTACAAAAATATTTAGTCTGTTGTAATCTAATACCGTGTGTTGGGAAATTAAATAAATATCCATTGAGATAGATTCCCCCTCTTCATAGAATTTATGGTCTAGTGATAAAAACAGGTGTTAATACATAATCACACTGGAATAGTTACTTTGAAGGACAATGGAAAATGATCCAGTATTGAGAGAGTCATGGTATAGTCTGATGGCTTGAGAATTTCAGAGAGGATGCCCCTGAAGATGTGACAGCGGGGCTGAGATCTGACAAATGTATAGGGATTAGCGAGGCAATGTGTGCTGGGGTATTCCTAACAAAGAAAATAGCCTGCACAAGGACTTAAAGTGACAAAATTCATGGCAACTTCTGATATATAAAAGGAATCCTGAAGGTAAATGTTAGGGACCTGTAGGAAGACAGATGAGAAATGAAACTAGAGTATAATGCTATCCAGATAATTGTTCATGTTAAGGATTTTTTTCTTTAGTCTAAGACCAATTTAAAAAATAAATATTTAAAGAGTTACATTCATAGAAATGGTATGGACAGAGTTTCATTTTTAAGATTATTTTACTTGCTCTATGGAAAATAGATTATATGATACAGAAATTAGTTCTGGGAGTTAAGATGCTGTTGAAGAGATTCAAACCAAATATAATAATAGCTGTGTTAGAGTGGTAGCAAAAGGTATAGAAAAGAAGATTTGAGTTTCACATACTTTTGAGTTAAACTCCAGTTGCCAGATGAGGCAAAGAGAGGGGGACAAAGATGACTCCTAGTTTTCCAAACTTGCTTATATCAGAAGAGAAGGATTAGATGGGAAAAAGTACATAGATTCCTAGTACCTTTATTATCACTACTAGTTGAAGTCAGGATGGCAGGTGGATAAACATTTAAGGGTGTTAGAGAAGAAATCGGGCATAAAAAACAAAAAAGAAATCAATCATCAGAGGGTAATTGAAACAACACATACTGATAAATTTTTCTGGAAAAAGTGCATATAGAGCATTTATTAATCAGGATAGGGTCTATGGCAGTAACAACTCCTAAATCTCATTGGTTTCATATAAAAAATTTTATCTTGTTTTTGTTTTTGCTTTTTTTTTTTGGGTATTTATTTGTATGTATGTTTGTTGGGGAGGGTATGTTTTAATGTCACTTATGTTACACAGTATGCATGACTGAGATAGCCCCATTATAGTGAGTCAGAGAACCAAGGCTGATGGAAGCTTCACTATCTTGTAGCTTGATGAATTTCTGTACTGCAAATTGTGGCAATTTCCTCCCCCCATAAAATATATGGCAATGTCAAAATATATATTTTTTGTTGTCACAACTGGAGAGGATGATCCTGACCCCTAGTTGGTATAGGCCAGAGATATTGCTAAGCAACCTAAATTAATACCCCCATGCCAAACCTCAACTCAGAACTACATGTTTTAAATGTCAGTAGTATCAAGGCTGAGAAACCCTGTTGCAACTGGGCCATCAGCATATTCCGTGATCACACAGCAGATAAAAAGACTGGTGACTCTTCAGTACTTCTTTTTGAAAATAATATGTATCACTTTTGTCCACAGTCCAGTCTCCATGAGGAGTCACATGCCCCTGCTTAGGTGCAAGGAGTATGGGAAATGGAGTGAAGTAGATGATGTATTTTATAAGCACCATTGAAACTACCAAGGTCTAAAGCAGCTAGGTACTGCCAAGGTCTAAAACAGTAACTATATTGTCCCATTGGCATCATGCCATTAAGTTATGGTATGAAAGTGGTAGGGCCTAGGGCATGTCCAGGAATGAGTGTGGTCCGCATCTGATGTAGGTGCTAGAAGGATGAAGGTGAGTCTGCCAAGGATTCCAGGCTGACTTCTGCCTTCACGTTGAGGTATTTACTGAAACACAGCAAAAAGCAATATATTAACTTTTCAATGTGATTTTCTCCAATATGTGTGAAGATAGAATTCATTATACTGGAGAATTGAATATTAAAGGTAATTAATGAATTTGGCAGCTCTTTTATTCTTAGCATAAGCTGGGAAAATTCTAGGGTTCACAAAATAAAGCAGGTTTGCTAATTTCTAAGACATTTATTCAAGTGGAACAAGTGACAAGAAACTAAGAACATAGCTGTATTATTTTAGTTTCAGAAGTTTCTGAACTTCTAAAGTAAAAAAAATAGAATAAATCATAGTGATATTAAAGTTATTATTCAGTTTTCTGTTTTTTCTAACAGATATTTATTTCCTCAGAGTTAAGATCTTCATAATTGTAGTGAAAGACATTTGTTAAAGCAGCAGAGTGCAACTGTAAGGAGAGCAAACTCTAGAGCCACTGGCTCTGCTGTCTTTTAGCTGCATGTCATTTGGCCTGAGTTTCTTTATCTTTAAAATGACTACCCTCTTCAAAGGAGGACTTTTAGAATCATTTGTTTCACAGCAAAGATCTTGGCACATTATTCACATATAATAAACACTGCATGCTATTAGCATTATTAGTATTATTTTTATTGCTTTTTGTATTAATTCCAGATCAAAGTACCCATTTTTTGTTTGGATAATGATGCAGAGCACAAAGGAAGGCTTCACTGAGATCTCAGATATGACACAGGAACATTTTTAGTCAAAGGTGAGAAATTTGCATCTTGCTTTTCATTTGCTCTTTTGGTTATTTCACTAAGTTCATGTAGCAATCAGTGTTCAGAAAAAGAGAAAGAAATCACAGTAATAATTTAAACTATGGGATGGTGTGATGAATTTAGTAGATGGTTAAGTACTAAAAGACTCTAAGAAGTCCAGAAATTGCAAATTTAGAAAGCAGCAAATACATATGGGCTGTGGAAAAGTGAACAAGGGAAGAGCTAAGAATTTAGAAGATACCTCCCCTACTACCATCCAAGGCTAACATTCTTCTATATACAGCCCACAGGAATACATGGGCTGCTAGGGTGGCAAAGAAATGTCCCAAAGAAAAAAGGATCAGTGCTGGTTTATAGAAACCACTCACCAAGTGGTAGAGAAACTTTCTGTCACAGCTGCTACCTTTTGCTTATCAATCTGCTGGCTCCTGTGTTAGGAAAGCATAGTGGAACCAGAGAGTCCTCCTGCTCTGTTGTTTCAGTGCTGTGCCCTTCAAGTGCCTTCTGTGTGCAAAGCCTGAACTTAGAGCCAGATGGTAAAGGAGAAATGTTTACAGGGTCCAATTCCAGTAATATTAGGAGGGAGCTGTAATATAATACCTGATAACTAGCTCAGCCAGTGGTATGCTGGAGTTAGTTATACCAGCTTGCAAGAAATCATTGTGTACATTTCTTATCAGCTCCACATTCAGTGGCATTGTAGATAACCTAAAATTGGCTAATGTGGAAGCATCTAAGCAACAGTAATCAACAAACATTTTAATTTGGTGCTTCTTGTTGTTGTTATTGGAGACCCAGTTTATTAGCACACCACTGGATACAGCCCACTTTACAGAGAACAAACATGCTATAAAAGAAAGAATTCAATTAAAAAACTCATTGAAATGCATAAATAAATGGAACAGTTCTTTTTTCAAAATTGTCAGCTGTAGAATCTGGCAGTATACATTCCATTCTCTACTATTTCCCAGCTTTGTGACATATAGCATAATCTTCTAAGCTAATATTTCTGCATCTGAAAAATAGAGAAAATAATATAACCTCTGATAAGATTGTTCTGAAGACTGAGCCACGTAAACCAGATAAAGAGACAGGCACAGAATAAGTCTTTTCTAGTGGGTGATGATGAGGAGTAATGCCACATAACATTTTAAAGAAATGTGCTCAAAGTTTTAATATGAAAACTCAGCTAAATGTGTCATGCATAAACTGAGAGATGTTGATCTTCAAAAAGTTTGCATTACATTTATTTAAAATGTCTTTAAAACAGTCTAAAGGAATAGAGTATTTCTTTGGAATAGAATATATGTTTTAGATTATGTCCTATAATTTTCTGATATTTATGTTACATAACAGTTTATTTTCTGGAAAAATTATGCCAGGGGTTCATCTAAAACATGGAAGAAAAATTATTTACTTATTTTTTTCCTTGCTGCATTGATAGTGCCTGAAATACAGTAGGTGCTGTGTAAATGTTTCAACAGATTAACAAATGAATGAGCAAATTAACAAATAAATGAGCAAAGTAGGTAGATACTAGCACCAACATTTCTGAATCACAGAACGGAGGCTTAGAGAGTTTAAATGCTCCCTCAACTTAATAGAACTAGAAAGTGAGAGATCTAAATGATCTGGACTATTAGATTCTTGAGATAAACCACTGTGACCTATACTTGGTGCCCTTTAGAACAGTCCCTTTTTAGAGAAAAATTACAACATAATTCAAATTAGGAGAACATTTGAAAAACTCTGGTGTGAAAACCAGAGTCTTAAGTCCTACTCACATTTGGAAATTGGAAAATTTGAAAATCTCTCTGTGTTTTCTGAATTATATCAAGCTCAATTCAGGTAAGTGACTGTATTTGTCCATTTTCACGTTGCTATAAAGGACTACCTGATAATTGGTAATTTGTAAGGAAAAGAAGTTTAATTGACTCACAGTTCCACGTGGCTGGGGAGGCCTCAGGAAACTTAAAATCATAACGAAGTTGAGGGGGAAGCCAGGCATATTTTACATGGAGGCATGAGAGAGAAAGAGAGAGAAAGAGAAACAGAGAGAGAGAGAGAGAGAGAGAGAGAGAGAGAGAGAAAAAAAAGCGGGCAGGGGAACAGAGCCACAATTTTAAACCATCAAATCCTGTGCGAACTCACTCACTATCATGAGAGCAGCAAGGGGGAAATTCACCCCCATGCTCCAATCACCTCCCACCAGGTCCATCATTCAACATGTGAGGATTACAACTTGAGATAAGATTTGGATGGGGACACAGAGCCAGACCACAATAGTGATGGTAAACTATGATACTGTCCGAGCAAACCTAAAATTGAATGTGGTGACCTTAGGGGGAATGAGTTTAGGAATGTCTGGTTTTCTCTTCTGCTTCTAATTTACTGATTCTTTTATCTCATTTCCAATAAAATCTCAAGAGAGCTGTGTCAAGATTGGTCACATTTATTTCAGGATTCTTTTTTCTGTTTTGTTTTTCTGAATCAGAATCTCACTTACTCTATTGCCCAGGTTGGAGTGCAGTGGCATCATCTCAGCTCACTGCAACATCAGCTACCCGGGTTCAAGCAATTCTCCCGCCTCAGCCTCTCAAGAAGCTCGGATTACAGGTGTGAGCCACCACATTCAGCTAATTTTTATATATTTTGTAAAGACAGGGTTTCTCTATGTTGGTCAGTCTGCTCTGGAACTCCTGACCTCAAGTTATCCACCCACCTCGAACACCAAAAGTTCTGAGATTACAGGTGTGAGCCACTGTACCCAGCCAAAATTCTTGTAATTTCTGATCAGTATAAATCTCTTTCATGTTTCTTTCAAGGCCTACCCTAAAAACATGTTTTTGTTAAAAGTTTTTTACAAAATATTTTTCCTGCTACATGCTCTGCATGATTATATTTCTATTTACTTGTAAAACTGTGGAATCTGCCAAATTGGGCATTTCTATACTATAAGAATTCTTCTCTGTGGTGAGCTAACAGGATAACTTTTTCTCTTCGTTTTTCTCCTCCTCCCTCCCTCCCTCCCTTCCTCTTTCTCTATACCCCTCCTTGTCCCACATCTCCCTTTTTTTCTCTCTCTTTCACTTTCTCTCTCCTTCCTTCCTTCCCTCCTTTCTTTGCTCCTTCCTTCCTTCCCTCTTTCCCAAGACTCTTTTATAGGTTTGATTTAAAAAGAGAATATACTATATCATTATTAAATGAGGTAATTTTATTATTTTATAAAAACCTTATATATTTAGTATTTTAATTAAAAATGTTCTCATAGAATTTTTCAGATGCTTTTATTAATGCCTTGCTCCTTTTATAAAATGCCAAAATGTCTTATAATAAAAATAAACAAAACAAAATACAGTAAAATATTTCTACCTTGGAATACTTAAAATCCTAGATCAATATCAATTTTTTTGTTATTCATTCACTAACTTTGAAATAAACTTCAAATATATGGTTATGCAACATTTAGGATATTTTATTGTGAATTGTATGAGAGTATGAAGCATATGGTGTATGCTAAATAAAATAATGAAGTGTACATAATGTTTTTTCCAATGGTTGTAGGACATTTTTCAAATACTAATTAATTTTCTAGTGACAGAATTTATTCAGAGAATGAAAAGGCCAGAGGACAACATACATGAGTAATTCAGTTATTACAAATCACTATTGGCCAATTACAATAACAAAAATACCTGCATCAACTTTTGAAAATTATAAATCCATTTTACATTCATTACTTCATCTGGTTCTTACCACAATCTAGAGACCTAAATAGGACAGTTTGTTATACTCATGGCGTCCTTGACTTTTCACAAAAAACTATCTCAGGCACAAATTTCTTAAAGTTGGATTTCATTTAAATATTATAGCATATCAGACCACTTTAAATCTTATTTCTGGTTTTATAAAACTCTAATTGGCACAAGTGGAAAATTGCCACAGTAGGACTAGGTTAAGCATGTGGAGAAAATTGCAATCACTCTGACGTGTCTATGGATCCAACTAATCAATTGTGTCTATCAGATCCTAAGAATCCAGCAAATGCTTGTTTTCTTTTGTGCTGTACCCTAAAAAGAACTCTGACTCATTTGGTAGTAAATAAAATGCATAATTATTTACAAAGCATATATTTTAAATCCATGAAAGTCTGTCAAATTGTCTTACTGGGAGAACACAGGGTGAAACAGTGACTTTTCTGTTCTGCTAAAAATCATCATATTTATTGTACAACCTCCATTATGACATTGATGAAAATCATAATGAAAAACCATTTCAATAATAATGTCATTACATTAACAAATGTAAGCATTCTAAATTTACATGTCTCCTATCAAACCCTGCCAATACATATGCATGATTTTAGTACTGTTAGATGCCTTGCGTGGCTGCAATTTTATTGTCTGACATTTTTACTTTTTACTTGGCATGATGTAAGACACATTTTCCAATTACTACTTACCCTTCAAAATCTTGATTTTAATAGCTTATTTTTGTTTTACTTTTCCTTTTAAATGCCTTGATCATAAAGCAGGCCTAGCAGAATTAGAGTTTGTTATGCTTTTAGGCCAAATATCTGCAATGAGTTTCACAATCTGTCATCTTATTTCAAACTTTATTCCTCCACCATCTCAAGTTCATTTGTAGTTTTATTTATTTTCATCTTGAAATCCTTCTTTTTCACTTTATTCTTTTCCTTTCTTCCTCATTTTTCCCTGGTGAGGTTATAAAGCCAAATTCTGGTGAATTGGACTACAGGAACATTTAGGGGATGGAGGGAAGAGAAGAATGAGGAATATAAATCTGCCTAAGCAGTCTATAGAGGTAAAAGGATATGTTTGCAACAGTTCCTTGGCTATTACACTTCACTTTTTCAGAAGTAAGTGCTTTTTACTTCTAAGTAGTTCTGTAAATCTTT
Source organism: Ateles fusciceps (assembly GCA_036589455.1). NCBI lineage: Eukaryota > Metazoa > Chordata > Mammalia > Primates > Atelidae > Ateles > Ateles fusciceps. The sequence goes on along the minus strand of JAZHEH010001685.1, from coordinate 3,005,888 downwards.
CTAATAAACAGCAATGCTCATTGTTATCCTCCTTCACACAGAAGCAAACATTTGCTATTCTTTCCTAAAATAACTCTTGGCAGATTACCCCTGATTGCTCCTGAATTCCAAATTATTATTTGCATCCACATACCTTGGGATTTTCCATTAACAAGACTTCTTACTTTACAGTAATTATTTATACTCCATTATAGTTCTCATTAAATAAAATTAATTAGCCAGGTGCGGTGGGACTTGCCTATAGTCCCAGCTACTTGGGAGGCTGACGTGGGAGGATCGCTTGAGCCCAGGAGTTCTGGGCTGTAGTGTACTATGCCCAGCAGGTGTACACCCTAAGTTTGGCATCAATATGGTGACTGGGAGGGAGTAGGGGACCATCAGGTTGCCTAAGGAGAGGTGAACTGGCCCAGGTCGGAAACGGAGCAGGTCAAAACTCCCATGCTGATCAGTAGTGGGATGGCCCCTGTGAATAGCCACTGCACTCCAGCCTGGGCAACATAGTGAGACCCTGTCTATAAAAAATAATAATAATAAAATAAAAATAAGTAAAATAAAATAAAAATTAAATTCGATCATTTTTTCCCCAGAAACAGTACACGCAAGCTGCAAGAGAGAAATAAAAACAACTTTTTTCTCTAACCTCTTATGTGTTGTGGTTGGGATCCTGCAAATTAGACTAACAGAAGACAGATTGACAGGAGTAAAGTTTTGGCTCCTGTAATCCCAGCACTTTGGGAGGCTGATGCAGGTTGCTCACAAGGTTAGGAGTTCAGGACCAGCCTGGCCAATATGATGAAACCCCGTCTCTACTAAAAATACAAGACTTAGCCAGGTGTGGTGGTATGCACCTGTAGTCCCAGCTACTTGGGAAGCTGAGGCAGAAGAATCACTTGAACCCAGGAGGCGGAGGTTGGAGGTTGCAGTGAGCCAAGATCGTGCTACTATACTCCAGCTTGGGTGACAGAGCAAGATTTCACATCAAACCTCACCCCCCTCATCCCCCCCCCAAAAACAAACCAAAACAAAAAAAGCACAATGGCTCCTGCCTATAATCCAAGCAATCTGGGAGGTCAAGGCGGGTGGATCAATTGAGGTCAGGAGTCCAAGGCCAGCCTGATGAATATGGTGAAACCCCATCCCTACTAAAAATACAAAACTTAGCCAGGTATTGTGGTGTGCATCTGTAGTCCCAGCTACCTAGGAGGCTGAGGCAAGAGTATTCCTTCAACTGAGATAACATCACTGCATTCAAGGTGAGAGAGCAAGATACTGTGTCAAAAAAAGAAAGAAAGAAAGAAAGAGAAAGAAAGAAAGAAAGAACAGACCCCAAAAAGCAGCTAGGCCTCAGAGCTTGTGTAATTTTTTATTAAAGACAGTTTGTCTTGTCTCCAAAATTCAATAAATTGTGAGGACAAAACAACAGAAAACCATGGGAAAGTGAGTAGGAAATATATGAAGGAAGTTGGTGGGAGATAAAGGTTATTTTAATAAGATTTATTTGCAGACCATGTCACTGCCAGCTTTTGGATTTTATGGCCACAGAACTTTCCCTGGAGGAGAGACTTCTGGTAAACTTCGTTTCTCAGAGGGCATCCTCCGTATCTGTTGATTCTCATTTGCCTTCAGCTCAAAGTATTTAAGCCAAAATAGCATATTTTGGAGTGGTATATTCTGGGCCACTTCTAAGATTTCAGAAAAAAAAATTCTAGGTCTCTAACGGAATAGTTTGGGTGGTCTTAGTTTGTTGGGCGCTCTCCATGGTGCTTAGCTTATTCCTCTGCAAAATGCCTTAATTACTGTTGATAGGAAGACATACTTGAGTGCTTTATTTGCTAAATATTCTTACAACACTTGTTAAGGATTCAGTAAATGTCATTCTTGTTCCATGTAGCCTACATTTATTGAGCACCTACCATGTATCAATTCAGCATACCCTAACAATAAATAAATGAATAATATGACTAACACAAGATGCATGTCCTAGAGAAGCTTCTATGTAGAGAGTGTAAATATGTTTGGAGATTACACATTAAATAAATATGCTAATGCTTGATAGATAGGCCAAATACTGAAATGGGAAGGATTCAGGGAACATTTTCCAGATGCAGAAAGCACAAAAATAATTTTGACAGGTTTGTGCACTTTGGTGTTTTTTATTTATTTACCTTTTCTTCACCAGAAATGGTTGAATAATTTCAACAAATGTTTAGCCCTGCAACACATACAAACTCAACACTTTCATCGCTGAGAGAGTTTATGATTATTTCCAATGCACCATTCTTCAGCTCACCCTTCCCGACCTTCACTTAACACAGAGAATCAGGGTCTGGAAGTACCTTGGCAGAGAGAGGTGCTAGTGTTCATAACACATAGGTCTGTGTGAATATACAGGGATTAAACACTGTAACAAACAAATGATGTCTTTTTTCTTGTACTAGGCTTTGGAACACATTTTCTGTCATCTGTGTAATACATTTGAAATCTAAATTGTCCATTACAACTTTATATTCCTTTAAGCAACTCCAACCCATTCACATTCTTTATGCATAGTAACTAGAAAAGCTGTACAAATTTTATTTCCATTTTTTGACAATAACTCGAGTCTTGTGGATGCATTGCCATCAATGCTACTTTGCAAATTAGTAAAATTTGAGTCCCATTTGAAATCCTACTTCTATCTCCTTAGATTTGTCACCTAATTGTGACTTTCCTGAGACTCTCTATTCCTTTTCAAAGTGCTGCATTCTATTCACCACCATAGTTTCCCTCATTGTAAATGCCTGAGATGAAACCTGTCCAGCCATGATAAGGCTGACTCCAACCTTACAAAGATTACTTTTGTCTTATTTCCATGCTTGGGATGCATGTCATTAAATTAATCCCTAGGTAAAAGCCATAACTCTCCTCAGAAGTAAAACATTGAGTAGATTAAGGTGGTGTTTTCATAAATCTAAATATGTAATAAAATTTAATAGAACTGCAGACACACACATATGTGAATGCGTGTAAAAACTGGCGAATCCTGAATACATTTTGTAATCTACTTCTTAGTATTTTGCCAGTATTAATATCCTGTTATTGATAATGTACTACTGGGGAAAGGTGCCAGAGCAAACCTCAGCATAGTCATTAAGAAAAGGGACTATGTTTTCAGATGATCAGGATTCAAATCTAGCTGTACAATTTAATAGCAATGTGAATTTGAGCGAGCTCTTTCATGTTTTTAAATACAAAATCTTCAGTTCTAAAACTGGGATAAAATACTATTTCTCAGGAAGACTGAGAATTGAATAAAATAATGAATGCAAAGAACATGACATAGCCCTTGGCACATAGTAAGAGCTCAACTAATCTTTCTTTAAATTGCTTAGCATACTGATGAGGTTGGAAGTAAGAGTCAACTAATATACTCTCTCCAGAATATGTATTTCTCTTTGAAATCCAGCCAACACATACTATTTCAATTGAATCTCCCTGGTTATTTTAAAGAAAACTCTGCATGAAGTCAGTGCCGTTTAAAATGACTTACGTGCAATTTGTGTTATAACACTGAAAACTTAACTACAATTTCTACTGAAAATTATCTGCTTTCTTTACCCCCCCACAAATGGTTAGTTCTTTAGTGTTTCTAAATAGTCCTATTTCCATTATTTATGTGCGTTTGGATTATGATTTTATGCTAACACCCAGAGATTACTAATCTGATCTCCTGAGAATAATCTGTGAGATATAAGATTCAAACTTTTAAACAAGGTGATCAACTTCTCAAAAAACTTCTTGGACTTTGATTGGCATTCCATTTCTTAAAACAAAAAGTGACTTTATTCTCTAATGGCGTAAAGTATGTAAAATGTTACAAAAGCAATATGATAAAGCCGTAGTACACATATATTACTTTCAGTGAATAGGCAATTTTCATACTATGTCTACATATAAATCTACCCTTGTCTTCTGACGGTCTTGCAATAAAACAAATCCAGATGTCAAAAAAATGACAGAATTGTTGCTAAAACAATTCCTTAAATGATTCTGTTAAAAGAGGGTTTGGAACTCACAAAAATCCAACAGAAACCTGGTTCAAGAATGCGACTTACAGTGACAAAGATATCAGTGTCATTTGAAAAACAAATAATTTATATTGAAAAAGTATCTAAGAAAATATCAATTAATTGCTACTGTATGAATATTACATTCAGCATGCAGGAGAAGAAAAAACAATGCACCTTAATTTTGTGAGAAGTCCCATTTTCATTATTCTCCCTTGTTGTTTTTCTAAGTCTCAGATGCTTCCAGAAGCAAGCTTAAGAACTGGGATTAAAAAAATCACAGTAAGAACCAAAGAATAATGAAAATGTTTGACTAGGAAAGTAAATGATTATTGCATCCCTAAAGCTGGATTATCATTTAGTCATTTATATATGACTTTTAAAAAGTACATAATTATAATAAAAAGCCAAAGAAAAAGAATTGGAAAGCATTTGTGTCTATGTGTGTGTGTGCATGTAGAAATTATTTTAATATTTTAGAAAAGAAATATATAGAGAATAAACATGACAAGTGTGTTTAAAATGTTATCAGTGTTGAAGTTTGTAGAAATTTGGACGCTTTTTATCTCTCAACTGTTGGTTTCACAGAAGGAGCACACATTACCTTGAAGACATACAGCCATAAACACACATGTATATGTGTGATATATTTAAAACCAAAACTACTGCTAATGAAGAACAACTGAAGATAGGAAAGTACGATCAATTCTCCTATGTGCTTCTGAAGGTGGTCCCACATCCGACTCATACTCATGGTCAGCTAATCCCTTTATGCCTTTCCAGCTGTAAAGTCTTCAAGCCCATCACTAAAACTCTCTAAGTGTTTGACTTCTGCTATTCTTTTACTCACTGCCTCTCATTTGAAAACTACTCTCATGTCTTTGGCTTTTAGTAAATTTCTTTTCAATGATCCTATTCTATTGTAATATGATGTAGAGCTCTGTCTTTGTTTTGTTTTGTTTATTGGCAGGAATGCGGATATGGCAAATCCCAGGCATTCCCTATCTGCTTCCAATATACCAGGTATTGAGCCTATATATCAGGTGGAGAACTATGAATACATTATGGTCTCTGCCTCAAAGAGCCTACAAACCAGGAAGAGATAGAAACTAAAACAGATAATTTTTTTTCTTTTCTTTTTTAAAAGCAGATAATTTAAAACACAGGGAAGCCTAGAGGCAAAACAGAGCGGAAAGGGAACGATCATACATTGTTACTGAGTACCCAGTCTTAATCAAAAGCAGACATTACCTATCAGAAATATTGCAACCATCTTCCCTTGCAAGGAATTCTGCCTCTTTATTATCCAAGGTCATTCCTTTTCCCCACACACTCAGTCACCACCTCTCTGTCTGCATCTCTTTGGAGATTAGAGTTCTCAGTAATGCAGCCCTAGCTGGGAAATGGTAAGCAGGCAAGGGCTTGTCAGACCGAGAAGGAATCATGCCGTAACACATTGCCCTTTGAATTTTGTAGCTTGTGCTGCAGTGCTTCTGGCTAAGAGAAACCTACACATTATTGCAAAGTATTTAGAAATTTTTTTTATGATAAACTTTCTAGGCAATAGGAATAACAAAAACTTTCATAACAGAAGAGAGAGTGCAATCAAACACCAAAACTTTGGAGTCAGTGCAAACAAACTACCCACCTTAAAATGAGGAAAATAAACAGAACCCAGATGCACTACTGTGAGATGGCCTATAAATAATATCCAAATTATTTTTGTTGTAAGTACTGAGCTTGCAAATACTTCTCTGTTCAAGATGTGTTAAATTATGAGGGTGTATTGTTCTCTACATAGTTTTTGTATCAACTTTATTAATGGAGTCATTGACTTGTGCTACAAAAATAGGTTTTCCGTACTTGTATTTTTAGACAATTTCTCCTAAAGTATCAGCATATTTTATTTATGTGGCATCATTATGTTATTTGGCATATAAAGTTTAAAGATTTCTAGTTTTTTTAAATCATTAACTTATTTTCAATATGAAATGGCACCTTTTGTCCCAATTAATGTATTTTTTTCAAAGCTAATTTGTTGACTAGTAATAATGCAATTTCTCCTTTCATTTTGTGTTCATGATATTTTCTGAATGTATTTTTAATTTTCCCGTGTTATTAGTTTCGTATTAGTGATGTAAACTTTCGTAGTCTGTTACATTGGTGGACTCTAATGGATGATTTCTTCCTGCATTCATGTCTCTGCATACTCCTGTTCCATTGATTCTAGGCTAAGCATAAGAACTGCTGTAACTAATAGGGTGAGGTGGAAATGTAAGTTCCATGCCTAAGGTTTAAGACTTAGAAGTTTCTGATTTTGCCTCTTTAAGAAAGCCAGAATTTTAAGTACCCTGAGACCATACAATAGAATGCATGGCTCTTAAGTGAAGATGATGCATTGTGGCATAGAAGCTGAGAAAGGGTGAGGTTGACTGTAAGGAGGTATCTGGTCATAGAAATATTCTGACTTATAATTTGGGTGGTAGTCATTTGGAAGTGTTCAACTGCCAAAACTCATCATCTTCACTTAAGAGCCATGCAGTCTATTGTATACAAAATTATCCCTCAATAAAAAATCTTATACAAAGAGAAAGACAATAAGTTTTGATGTGCTATGGCACAGTAGGATGACTGTGGTTAAAAATATTACTTTGTGGGCCAGGCACGGTGGCTCACATCTGTAATCCCAGCACTTTGGGAGGCCAAGGAGGGCAGATCACAAGGTCAGGCGTTCGAGACCATCCTGGCCAATATGATGAAACCCCATCTCTACTAGCGATACAAAAATTAGTCAGGCGTGGTGGCAGGTGCCTGTAATCCCAGCTACTTGGCAGGCTGAGGCAGGAGAATTGCTTGAACCCGGGAGGTGGAGGTTGCAGCGAGCTGAAGATCACACCATTGCACTTCAGCCTGGGTGACAGAGTGATACTCCTTCTCAATATAAATAAATAAATAGATAAATAAATAAATAAATAAATACACATACACCTGAAGCATAGCAAGAATAATTTTTTAAAATAAAATACTTCCATAAAGAACAGAAATAGTCATTCTCAAACTTGAGTGGGCATCTAAATCACCTGAAGGACTTAGTAAACTACAGAATGTACGCCCCACTCTTGGAGTTTCTAACTTGGTATGTCTGGGGCAGGACTTAGATTTGGCCTTTCTTACCAGTTGTTCATTGTTGTTGCTGTTTTGTTTTTTTAAAGACATATAGTCTCCCTCTGTCCCAGGCTGGAATGCAGTGACACAATCATAGCTCACTACAGCCTCAAATTCCTGGGCTTAAGGCATCATCCTCCTGCTTCAGCCTCCAGAGTAGCTGGGTCTACAGGTGTATGTCACCATGCCCAGCTAATTTTAAATTTTTTGTAGAGATGGGGTCTTGCTATATTGTCCAGGCTGGTCTCGAACACCTGGGCTCAAGCAATCCTCCCACTTTAGTCTCCCAAGGTGCTAGGAACAGGTGTGAGCTACTGTGCTCGGCCCTCCTCAGAAGTCTTAAGTCATACTGGTGTTGCTGGTCTAGTAATCATATGCTGAAAACACTGAATAAGAACACAGAAAAATAATACAGATAATACAGCTGAGTATAATTCAAATATCTAGAAAAACATCAGAGAAAATATGAATGTTCAAAACTTAGAAATAACGTCTAGCCCCAGATTGTAAGAACTGTAAAAATATCAGATGAAACAGATGCATTCTTAGATTTGAAAATCTGAAAGAAATATATGAGACTTCAACTTTATTCAAGAGAAGTTATCAAAAACGTATCCTAAAATTCATCAGATAATGCTAAATATTAAAAGCTAGACAACATTAGTTTCAAAAAAGGAACTGAAAATGACAGCCAATTATCATCCCATGTTGTCCTGGACATTTTAGCCAGTGGAACATGTCAAATAACAGAAGCATTAAAATACAAATATTAGAAATTACCGCTAAGAAGGTACAATTAATTCCAGATTGTATGGTTGTATTAAACATACAGAGACAAAAAGTACAGATGAAAAAGTAGGAAAAGATGTGACATTTCCTATCTGCAAGTTTGTTATTATTCCCCTTGGCCTGTCTGTCAGCATTTAGATATTTCGTTATTGTCAAAAAAACTATAATCTGGAGAGATCACTGTGATATACATCACAGAATTGAAACATATGCCTCAAAATTTCATTTTTTAATATTTTCAAGGGCCCTGGAAAATTGTATCCCTTCTTTTACATGTATTCAATCACCAAGTCTCACCGAATATACATTTCTACTGAAGCTTCCCAGTTCATCCTTCATCTTTTCTTATGAGCACAATTCTGCTTACCTCCTATCTGCTGCTTTGCTTTTAGTCTCTCTTGCTTTGAATCCATCCTTCTCACAAGTCAATAATGTTCCTTCTCAAACGCAGATCTTACCACAGCATTCCCCAGCTTCTGACCAAACACCATAGCATTGCCTATAAATCTATTTTGCTAACATACTTTGTTTTTCAAAATTTGATAAAATGTGGTCATACACAAATCAAAAGTCAGGCTCCCCCTTCCCTTGTAATCTTGTATTTATCTTATTAGAATGATAGCTCAATAGACAGATGAATAGACAGATAGGCAGACATGTATAATATAAAATATAGTTTTTAATTAAATGCCCCTTTTATGTTCCTGATTGTCTAGATGCAAAACTCTGTGTTTAGCAAGAATTCCTGGAAGACATGGTTAATTGCTATGTAAGCAATTTATAAATTTTTTTAAAATAAAGAGTTACAAAACCAGGTAAAATCGTTTTACATTGTGAAACAGAAATCTTTGGATCTTTAAGGGACTTTATATGTCTCTGTGTGTGTGTGTGTATATATATGTGTGTATATACACACACACAAACAACCTGCTATACCTCCTAACATCCATATGTATTTACAAGCAACAATTCTGTACTTTTTTTTTTTTTTTTTGAGACGGAGTCTCACTCTGTCATCAGGCTGGAGTGCAGTGGTGCGATCTCAGCTTACTGTAACCTCTGCATCCCGGGTTCAAGCAATTCTCCTGCCTCAGCCTCCCGAGTAGCTGGGACTACAGGCGTGTGCTACCACTCCCAGCTAATTTTTGTATTTTTTAGTAGAGACGGGTTTCACCATGTTGGCCAGGATTGTCTTGATCTCTTCACCTCGTGATCTGCCCACCTCAGCCTCCCAAAGTGCTGGGATTACAGGCATGGCCACTGCTCCTGGCCCAATTCCGTACTTTCGAAGATGGCATCCTTGTTTAGAACAGTAGTTCTCAACCTTGCCTTTACATTTGATTATCATACGGAGTTTTAAAAATATTGATGCCTGAATTCCATCTCTATAGATGTTTGCTTTAATTGTTTTGACCTGTGGCTTTGACACTACAAATTTTAAAGACTGGGTGATACGATTGTGTTGCTAAGGTTGAGAAACACTGCTTTAGGGTCTTGCTTTTTAAAATCCTTGAAAATAGAGTGTATAAATTTCTTATAGATATTTAAATCAGTGCAAACTGCCATATTTAAGAAATAAAAGTCTTGACCAAGAAGTCTCTAGATATCAAAATGTCTTCAAGAGTATATGGCAAACGTTTACTCGGGGTTTATTGCATAAAGCAGACAAAGGTGCTACTCATGAGTTCTCTCATTTGCCTCTTTTGTGGCATTTTCTGATTTGCAATGAAGCCATGGAGATTACATGGAGGAAAAGGAGAAAGTGTGGTATCCTCAGTCATCTGGGAGGACTAACTGAGCAACCCTATAAAATACACAACAGAAAATGAACACTGAGTATCAGTTGACGTCTCTCTCATCTTCTCCTTCAAAAGCTGTGTAATAAATATGTGATGCATAAGCTGGGCGTGGTGGCTCACGCCTGTCATCCTAACACTTTGGGAGGCCAAGGCAGGCAGATTGTTCAAGACCAGCCTCGGAAACATGGTGAAACCCCATCTCTACTAAAAAATACAAAATCATAATAATAATAAAAATTGGCCGGGTGTGGTGGTGTGTGCCTATAATCTCAGCCACTCGGGAGGCTGAGGCACGAGAATCGCTGGAATCCAGGAGGCAGAGGTTGTAGTGAGCCCAGATCATGAGCCTGGGTGACAGAATGAGACTCTGTCTCAAGAAAGAAAAAAGAAAAAAGGAAAGAAAAATAAATAAAATAAAATATGTGACACATCTCTGTTGGGAAGTGTCCTTTTGGGATTTCCCTAGAGCAGGAGTCTGCAAACTATGGTCCACCCCTTGTTTTAGTACAGTCTTTGAACTAAGAATAGTTTTTAACAATATGATTAGGTGGCTGAAAACAATCAAAAGATAGCTAATTACATGAAATTCCAATACCAGTGTTTATAAATAAAGTTTTATTTGAACAAGTCATGGCCATTTCTCTCCCTATTGTGTATTGCTTCTCCAGTACTACAATGACACAGTACCGGCCTTATGACAGAGACTATATGTCTCACAGAGTCTAAATTACATATTATGAGTTCTTTTACAGAGCAACTCTGGTGACCACTGATCTAAAGATGTTTAGGCAATAGCGGGTTTATTTCCTAGAAATCAGTACCTAAGGCATTTATCCTATTCTGCCCTTATTGTGCCAAGAAGAAATCAAGCAATTAAAGGGTAGTAACTGTGCCACTCTCAATTTGAGCAAAATAAAGTTCATGAGCTAACAGTAAACTTTCAAAGAAGAAACAAAATCAGCACAATTTGTCTTTCAAAAGAAAACAAAGAAATATAAAATCTTGGATAAATTAACATCTCTATTCAGATAAAAGCATCAGAATCTGGGTGTTAAGAATCTTTCTATTAGCAAATATACTGTTTGACTATGGCCTACAAAACTATCTAAACAACAAACTAGAAACCAAAATAGCCAAGATAGAAGGTACAGGTAATCATACTAATAAAAAAATGCCTTTTAGAAAAAGAATTCTTATTTGGTATTACTGGACACATCTGTATAACATTTTATTGGAGAGATATGTAATGGATTATCTAAATTAAATCTAGATGTCAAAAACTATTTCACATTCTCCTCATAGGTAAATCCATTAATTATAAACATTACTGACACAAAAAACTAAACCTTCTGATTTTGCAGCATTGCCCCATCTCAGCTGATTCCAAATGGACATTTTACTGATACCCTAGATTCATGTGCATGACAAATACTGAAGAACTGTGGTAGATGGCACTTGGCAAATTAATTTTTGAAGACATAGGATCAAATCTTAAACCTATTAGCAAGTTACCTAGCCTAGCCATTGTATTTATGTATTTTCAAGGTAGAGCTATTAAATGTACCTGTTGTGAAAACTAAGTTAAAAAGTAAAAATAATAAATATGAGAAAATGTTCTATAAAGAGTAATAAATGTCATAATTTTAATTAAAAAACACAAACCATCTTTTCAAAAATATTTTAAATATTTACAAAAATATTTCCTACCTGTGTATTTGTGGTTATCACTGCTGGCAGAGAGGAAGCCACAGAGCTATATACATACGCCAGAGAGCCTACCTTTTCCAGACTATGCCAAGAGACTTCCTTAACCTCTGCTTTATGAGCTGGGTTTGGTTAATTGCTCCATCAGTACATTAAAGAGAGGAAGAAAAGAAAAGCCTGGCTATTTGTGAAGATTACGTTTCATGGGTCAACTTGGCTATGCTATGATGCTGAATTGTTTGGTCCAACTATAGTCTAGATGTTGCTGTAAAGGTAGTTTACAGATATAATCAACATATACCATCAGCTGACTTTAAGTAAAGGAGATGAATATTGATAGTGTAGGTAGGTCTCATTAATCAGTTGAAGGCCTTAAGAGCAAAAACTGAAGTTTCTTAAAGAAGAATGAATTCTGCCGCAAGACTGAATTACAGAAATTGTTCTAACACTCCAGGCTGCCAGCCTGCCTTATGCATTGCAGACTCAAGATCCTAACATCAACTCCTATCTGAGTTTCCAGTCTGCCCTTCTGCCCTACACATTTAGGACTGCCTAGGCCCAACAATTACAGTAACCAATTCCTAAAAATAAATCGTGTGTGTGCCCGTGGGTGCTTGTGCACGAACACATGCAACTATCTTAAATATTCTTATAATTCTCTCTCTATCTCTATCTCTCTATCTCTCTGTCTATCTAATACAAGGATATGTCTCCTATTGGTTCTGTTTCTTTGGAGAACCTGGCCAATACAATACTAGTTCCACTGCTCTCTTTTGCAAGGTCAATGCCGGCATTTGCATGCCTCCACCCTAATCTCAGTTCCCATAATGTGGCCCTCTTTATCTCTCTTCTCAATATGCACTTTCGGTCACTGCTTCCTCTCCTTTCCCTTTCAGCCCTGGAGGATGATAAAGAGAGCCCACTGTCTATAGTCCAGATATTCTGCCGTTATCTCTTTTGATTCTCTTCCATCTTAAGCGCGCAGTTGCAAACAGTGCCTTAATTTACCTCTTTTTTAAATATCCTAATTTGAGTATCTTCAGGTTTCCTGCTTGAACCTGGACTGATACAGCACTTCATAGGTTGTCAGAATAAAATAAGAAAGTCTCCATAAATTGTACCAAACAATGCCTGCCCTATATTAAAGTCCTCAACAAAATGTTAGCCATTATTAACCTGATTGTGCAAGTTTAATCTTCATAGAAATTGTTTCTCAACGTTCAATTTCTGCATTAATAAATATTTTTAAACGTGTTAAAAATCATCCTCATCTTTTCTAGATTCTGTAGTCTTTCTCCAGGGGATGCCAGCAGCATCTTGGCAGTAATTCAAAGGCTGCAGCAGCCTCAAGGTCAAATATTCTGCCTCTCCAGGGGCCAGGGTCACTTCGCTTTTCAAGCAGGGCCAGTTCCCTCCAGGCAATGTGGGGAAAAAATTATCTTTTCAGAAGCAGAAACAGGGAAAAAACTCTTTCAATTTTATTGAGATGGGAATGAAGGCGGTGTGCAGTGATCCACTCTACTTCGTTCGACAAACAACTCAAGATAAACCATTTTGGGGAAGGAGACAAAGTAATATTTTCATTTTGAGCCCCAGAAAATTTATTTTGTGCCAAAATATGGGACTTAGTAAAATTAATACATTTTTGTATTTGTGAGGGAGTGTCTGTGAATTCTCCCTTCTCATCCCTGACTCTATCACAGCAACATGTACATCCCCCACCTGCCTTTCTAGGTTCTAGTAATCATTTTTCACACTGAAGCTGAGACAGCAAGGAAATCTGCTTTCCTGTTTCCATGTCGTTTAGAGAAAAATAATAAAAGCTCCTTACTCAAGCTGTAGCTTATCTAACTTCCAATCAATCAGCAACAAAAGACCCAAGAAGCTATTAACCATAAATCCCTGCCTTGAGGGACATGGGAATCCCTAGGGCCCTACATGCACAGTTAAACTTCACTTGATGGTGAACTTTTCCTCATTTTAATGCTAAAAATCATGCCAATGGGTGAAGATTTAAAATGCCAGTGTTGGCCAGGCACTGTGGCTCATGGCTGCAATCCCAGTACTTTGGGAAGCCGAGGCGGGTGGATCACGAGGTCAGGAGTTCGAGACCAGCCTGGCCAAGATGGTGAAACCCCATCTTTACTAAAAATACAAAATTTAGCTATGAGTGTTAGCTGGTGCCTGTAATCCCAGCTACTTGGGAGGCTGAGGCAGGAGAATCACTTGAACCCGGGAAGCAGAGTGAGCCAAGATCATACCACTGTACTCTAGCCTGGGCGGCAGAGCATGACTCTGTCTCAAAATAAATAAATAAATAAAATGCCAGTGTTACATGCAAAGTATGGGGAAGCCTGTAGAGCTACTGTGCAAGCCCTATAAAAACCCCTCTGATACATGTGTTGATGAAACCCTTCCCCCATAGAAAGGCCGCTTAAAACTAAACCATCCTCGGGGAGCAGCCCATCCTTTTCCTTTTGTGGTGTTGGCTCCCTTGTGCACAAGCCCAATAAAATTTAACTTTCACTTTGCTGCTGTATCTGGTGATCTTTCTGATTTCTAACCGGGGGAGATTATAAGAGCCCAGGGCACCGTGCCAGTAACAAAGCTTAAGTCATCTTCCCAAACCAAGGATCTTCTCCTCAGCTTAACATTTGTTTCCATTGTTTGATAGGATAAAATACGGGTTACTCAGTATGACCTCGAAATGCATTTATAGCCTCATGCTCCATTCAACTCAACCTCTTGGAGTTCTCTGGGCATCTGAGTGTATTTATCCTTTTATTGTGTGGGATATATGTTTGTTTAAATTTATGTCTCCCTTATCTTTGTAGACCTCCTTGCATCCATCCCTGGCTTATCGCTCCAGCTCACACTGTTCTTTCAAGTTTGAGTTCAGTCAAAAGAAAGCCTCTTCTGTTCCTCAAATCTAAGTAGATACATGTTTCTGTGTTACCGTAGCTCAGGCTCCTCAGTCTATCTTCCTGTACTTTGCTCCTATCCCATCCCTGAATATTATAGTTGTTTTGGCATAGAGTGAGCATTGGATAAAACCTTGGCCAATTAATGGACAAATAAATGAATGAAGAAGCAGGTGAGCCAAGAAACGCAAACCAATATAGGCTCTTGTTATTATGTTATTATCATTATCCTTATTATTATTATTAGGTTTAGCTTTTTTCTCTACAAAACTGTTCAGCAGCAAAATTTTGAAAGCCTTAGCTGGGCCTGATAGCTTTCTTGTCTCAGTAAAAATCCCTCAACTAATACCGTTAGTCTCTGGCTAGTCCTTAGAATTCAACCAGCAATCCCTGAAAGTCCTCATTTGCATGTCTTTGTTCATGTTTTTCTTTAACATGGTATTACTCGACATGTCTCTTTCAAAGTCTATAGAAAAGCAATTAATCACTAGCCTTTACCTATTCTCTACTCACAATTAATCTCTATAAACTTTCTTATCCTATTAAATGTAGCTAATACTTGAGAGAGATGATATAATCTAGTGACAATTAGATTTGAGTGACGATCTAGCCAACTTTGTAACTTTAACTTTGGAAAGTAGTTTGTTCTCTCTGAGCCTTTGTTTCTTCATCTGAAATGTGGTGACAATCTACTTATTTTGCCGCTGGGTTATTCATCCAGATAAGTGTGTGAAACAAATTAGCACAATCCTGGCACACAGGGAGGTAGAGAACATTTATTATACATATACTCCTTTAAATCAAATGATCCTGGAAATTTGTTTGTCAATCTATTATTAAATTTTGAAATAAATCCACTTTTCATTGAAAATAATTAACTATATAAAACGTTTTACATCTAAAAAATAAGCTTTACATAAATGATTGTTTATAAATGTCTTTTCTTTAAAAACAATGATACAGTAATTGTGTTGGCAGCCCCGCATTTTGGAAGTACTGTTCTCATTGAAATGCAATTGTCATCTGCTTGCTATTCACACTTGATTCCCACTTGCTGCTTGACCTCTTTTAAATAGGCACATCCATTTTCATCTTTGAATTTATTTGTTTTATGAGGTCACTGACTGCATTAGCAATGTGTGTGACCAATGCTGAATGCTTATGACTGAGAAGGGCCAAATGAGGGAACAGTAGTTCAGCATCCTTAGGGCCCATGGTGGGAAGAGGAAGAGAAGAGAGGAGACATGAGGTTAAAAAAGAAATCAGGTTCTCAGCCAAATCCACAAAGAAGAGATTGAATCAATTTGTCTGGATCTTCATCATGATGCAGCAATCTTTAGCCTTCAGCACATTTAGGGTAGAGTTTATTGCAAAATTACAAATTGCTTTACAGTAAAAGCAATAGCTGATTATGTAGCCACAGGTTTTGTTGTTGCTGTTGATTTCCAGTCATTTTTATTACTCTAACAGTTGAAATTTCAAACTTAATTTTTTTCTTAAACTCAAGTTTTTCCTTATTTGAGTAGAGAAAAAGAACACCAGAAATAAGACTTGCCATCTTTCTACATACTATATTAGAATATTTCAATGTGCCCAACAATAAAATCTTACTTTTTCCAATTTTGGTAACAGGATAAAAAGCAAGGTGCTCTCCCCTGGGAAAAAGAATCAAATAAATCTATTTGATAATAAATATATTATTCTATAGTTTCTATCCAAAATAAGCTGATTATTTGGTGACTATGACTTATTTTAAAAGTGTATTGATGGTACTCCAGTAGATTTTACTTTGATCTAGAAAATTCTGAAAGATTGCCTGCCTTAATCAAATCAATTAGGTAATTTCTAAAACATAGATTTATTTTTGAAACATACATATATCTCTGAAATTATCAAAGTTGTTTTGTTTTTGCATTTCAATTCATCATTGGCAAATTACTGTCAACAGCAGAAACCTTCTTTGGGGAGGAAAATGGAAACTTTATATAAAACCCAAATGTCAAACATTATATATATATATATATATATATATATATACATTTTTTTTGTAATCAGAGCCATTTTACATGAATAAGGGAGATATCTTGAACTCAGATATGTAAAAACAATTGAAATTCCACTTCCTGTCACTCTGAGTAAGGAATCCTAACCTAGAAATTCTACAAAGTTGTACAGCAATAGAGAAAATTTGGAATGTTTAGACTTCTAGTCTAATGCCCTTTCTGAATATGTTCAAAGGGAAGTCCCTGGATAGAATGCATCAGGCTCACCTTGTGCACATGTCAAACATAAGCTAAAGTTTCCTGAGCCCCATGTTAGAGTCACTGAATCAAAATCATCTAAGGCCAGAATTTTATTAGCTCCCCATATTATTCTTAGTGTACTTTGAAAATTAGGAAACATCCTTCTCTTTACTCAGAGTCTCCTTTAATCCTTTGTCTTGCAGGCATTACCTTAAACTTGCTTTCTTTCATCTATTTATTTCACTATTTTTTAATACTTATTATGTGTTGGTATTGATTGTACTATATGCTGGTCATACAATATTAAGCAAAACATTCAAGGCCTCTTCCCTCATGAGGAATTAAGTAGACCAAACATTAATAAAGCTACTCAAACAGTTTGATATGTAACCAGTAGGGCTGTTTGCATATTTTTTCCTGATAAAGGAACAATTAGAAGCAGTATGTTAAACTGAAGCACTTACCTAATGGTGGTCTCCCTTCCCTAGAATTTCCTGAGATAATTTGCAGTAGTTTACATGGTGGTATGTTAATATGGCTTTTATTTCTAGTAATTCCCCATTGATATTTTTTTCTTTGTTTCTTTCTCTTTTTTTTTTTATAGCCACC
Organism: Ateles fusciceps; assembly: GCA_036589455.1. NCBI lineage: Eukaryota > Metazoa > Chordata > Mammalia > Primates > Atelidae > Ateles > Ateles fusciceps. Next base: position 2,988,612 of record JAZHEH010001685.1, on the reverse strand, counting down.
AAGAACTTCTGTTTCTTGGTCGCAGAGGCACTACATGAGTTACCATGGTAACAATGCATTTTGGAGGATAACAAAAGTAAATATGCATGTACTATGTCAGCACATCAGTTGCTAATTCCTGGAGGAGGGCTGAAATTGTGTTTAGCAGGCTTTTGCTTTGAAAATGGTCCAAGTTTTGTTTTTAAATATATTTTGTTAATTGAATAGTTGTAGTTTACTAATTAGAGTCAAGAAAGACACTTTTCACAGTCATGTAGGAAGGGTCAGAGAGAATAAAAATGTATCCTTTAAAGACTAACATAATTTAATGAATTTAGTAGAAGGGACTAAATTCGTCGTGCTACAAAAGATCAAAATGGCATACAATTTTGTGTACTCCAAAGAGGCTTCTTCATTGATTTCTTAAATTCAAGAAACAGAAGCATAAATACAGTCAATATTTATTTAGTATAACATTCTACATCAGAAAAATAGAGTAAGATAACGTGAAAGCCCAAAGGATCCTGGGAAGCCATCCAAGTTCAAGATAACACAGAGGGTGAATGGTAAAGCTTGACCTTGAACTGATTCCTTCTCACTCAAAGTTCATTATTTCCCTCCATGAAACTTGGAGTGCTGCCTTTAGCAAATAGTGTGTAACAACCAATAGTCCCATTCCCTGTTGATTCCTTAGTCTGCTGCCATGGCCACCAGCTCGTCATCACCTGTTATCTGTAATATTCCAACATGCTCCAAATTCTTTCCCCAGCCTTCTTTCTTGACCTCCCCAATCTATTGCCACAATTCTAGGGTAAAATGTCAAGTTCTCAAAGCACATAACATAGTGAAAACTGTTTGGTTTTGTTTTTCAAAGCACTGCCTATAGGGACCCAGCCTTGCATTGTAGAATAATGTACCACTATTTCTCCAGTTAGCCTTTTGACTACACAGCTATCAAACTACTTGCTGTCCCCTGAACACTCCAGTTTTCTTTCATGTTTCTATACTGTTGCTCAGTCAGTCCACTTTGCAAGATGAATTAGGGTGCCATGCTGTCATGCCACCCTTGGTATGCTAGAAACACTATACATTATTTAGGACACTGTACAGAGAACACTTTCTCTTTGGTATTTCTCTTGAATTAATCCACAGCCCTAGCATAGCACTACTTACTGTACTTATACTTTGGCTAAGAACCTTTTTTTTTTTTTTTACCTCCTGTCTCTTCTCTTCTTTTCCTCCTCCCACCATGGGTCCTAAAGATGAACTACTGTTCTCTCATTTGGCCCTATTCAGTTATGAGCATTCCCCACTGGTCACACATATTGCTAATGCAGTCAATGAACTATTTTTGCTTTTCAGATTATATGACATTTTCTACACCTCTCTCTATACATTTCACTATGTGGTAATTATGGATTTACAGCTCCATCTTTTCCTCCTGACTGCTCAGGAGCAACTACCATGTCTGACGCCTCTCTGTGTGTCCAGGGACAAACAAGGGATCTACAACAAATGATGGTGAAGGATGGAGTGAATGGCCAATGCTTCTGAGATGTAGCATTATTGTTCTTGACACCTACCAAGCAGGAAATGGTACATAAAAACAAACAAAAATTCTTTTATTCTGTCTCTTGCTGCAGATCCCAGGAGGGTATGCTGATGGGGAAAAATGGAAATATTGTTTCACTTCCCACCTCATCATCTAGTTATTTGTAATGGATCTACTCTCCCAAGGTAGAAGTTACTGCAGACCTGCATGAAATACACAAAGAAATGATTCACTTTGCTCTTTGTATAATTTGCATTACTAGACAAGTCCATTTGGTAAAGCCCTTCTCATTCAAAAAACCGTTTACTGACTATTAGTGTAGGTCCAAATTACGTCATTTGGAATCCCACACTTTACATTTTCTCCTTCTTCCACATAAAGACATTTTAATCTTCATTCATCTTAATCTTATCTATTGTCCAGACTATACTCTTAGCCCCAGCAACACTTTATCACTGGGCATAGTATATAGCTCCTTCACCACTCTGATTGCACTATCTGTAATCAATGCATTTGGCATTGTTTCTAGTGACTAATTACAGCTGCAACTATATGTCCTGAACATTTTTCTTATTTGCTTTAAGAAAGAGAAATATGGCAGGGTGCAGTGGCTCACGCCTATAATCCCAGCACTTTGGGAGCCTGAGGCGGGCGGCTCACGAGGTCAGGAGTTCGTGACCACCCTGACCAACATGGTGAAACCCCGTCTCTGCTAAAAATACAAAATTTAACTGGGCATGGTGGCAGGAGCCTGTAATCCCAGCTACTCAGGAGGCTGAGGCAGGAGAATCGCTTGAACCTGGGAAGTGGAGGTTGCAGTGAACCAAGATCACCCCACTGCATTCCAGCCTGAGTAACAGAGCAGGACTCCGTCTAAAAAAAAAGAAAAAAAAAGAAAAAGAAAAAAAGATAAATAGAAATTGTATTGCCATTTTGATGACAACATTATTAAATAATAATAAAAGCCAGGTTTTAATTATTTTCTATCAAGGCCTATGCTAATTTTGTTACATATATTGTGTTATTCAAACCTCCAAAAATCAATCTGAAGAAGATGTACTGACCTAAGTTAACAGATGAGAAAACTGAGCCTCCTATACAAGTATCTTGCCCAAGGCCATAACATCCCAAGGTTTCTAACTACATGTTGTTTAAACTATATATTGTTTAACATATAGTTAAAACTATAAACCATATGTTGTTTTCACAGAAAATTGAAAGCAACTCCTAGACCTTCTTTGTTCTATTTACTGTATATTTTTTTAAAATTTATCAAAAGAAAGTCAAATATTGTGTGAAAATCATTAAATTACTATGCTACAGTTGCATTTCAGAGATTCAGATGTCTCACTGAAATCCAACAAGGATGTGGATGTATAGGATTACATGGAAAAGAAATGTTATAAATTCCCAGAATAATGAATCCTTTTTCCTGATACATTCTTCACTAGTATAGGTTTGGCACAGTACACTTTGTATATGCTTTGTCTTCTGTGGCAAAAACAGCTTCAAGAAGCATATTGAAAAAATTATCATTTTGATTGTGCTGCAAAATGCATTTTTCACCTACGATAAACTATGCTGCAATGAAGACTAACCTATGAAACCTATTCCTGGAAGTCTGATGATTGTTTCAGATGGAAGAGTTGAAATATAAATTTTCAAAGTGTAACTGCCCTGGAATTTTAAAAGTTTTGAGTCAACTTTGCCTTCCTGAAGTATTTCACACTCAGAGGCAAGGAAATTATACTCTTAAACATTTATCCTTTGTTCAGACACAACGATGCCCTTCATCTCATAAAAATAAAGCACAGTTAATATTTTCTTTCTTCAAGTGAAAATTTATCATTTTCTTTTGAAACTACAATCATTCTGTCTGCAAAAGATGTAACTGAAGGCAATAAATAAGTAAATAAATAAAGGTCAGAAACAAGGCTGAATATGCAGAACATCCCCTGGTAAGGTAAAGCAAGATAGGGAATTTAAACATGCCTTCCAATGGAAATCTTTTAATAAGTTGTAGAAGGTGAGTGAATGAATAAAAAAAAGAAAAGAATTAAAAATAATAATCAATAATAATAATAAAGGAAAGAAATGCAATAAAATAAACCAAAGGTTCTCTGCTTTCCTCATTAAAACTAGAGCTAACCAAAAATCATATATGATTGTACACTGATGCACATATAATTTTACATTCCACTTCAATAGATTCCCAGATTTCCCAAGGCTTTCTAATATACTTTTGGGTGCATGTTGTGTGTGTGCGTGTGTGTGTGTGTGTGTGTGTGTGTGTGTGTGTGTGTGTATGCGCATGTTCCAAGCTATCCTTTTCAGCAAAATATAAATACAGTCATTTCTTGGTATCTATGAGAGGTTGGTTCCAGGGACCCCTATGGATACCCAAATCTGAAGCTGCTCAAGTCTCTAATAGAAAATGGTGTTGTATTTGCATGTAACCTACATACATCCTTCCATACACTTTAAGTAATCTCTAGATTACTTATTAAACCACATAAAAATGTAAATGTTATATGTTTAAGATGGTGCATAAGTAATTGCAGTTTTTGCTCTTACTTTAGTGGCAAAAAACTACAATTACTTTTGCACCAACCTAGTAGTGCTTATACGTATTTCCACTTGTACTGATTTTTAAAAATATTTTTACTGTTACATTTTGAATACTTTCAATACGTAATCGGTTGAACGTGCAGATACCGAGGTTTTACATATAAGGGAATTAAAAGGTCAGAAATGTTTTATAACATATCCAAAGATCATCAAATCAACAAAGTTGGAGATTTGACTTTCATACCAGCTGAAGTAACTGCTTGCCTTCCCCATACATTTTTAAAATTTTTCAGTTCTGTAGATGTGTGTATGCTTCTTTGTGGTTTTGTGTGTGTGTCTGTGTGTGCTTTTGCGATGTGAGAATAAGAATTGATATACAACAGGCAACATTTTGCATTTAGCTTTTTTCAAAAAATATACATAGAAGATCATTTAACCACTAATGCACTGGAAAGGTATTAATTTCAAATAGAAAGAAGTTAAGCTGAATGATGTATGTATTCATAATCACATTAAAGTGAACATACACCACTGTTCTACCTATTACACACCACTTCCTATCTCTCTGGCCCCATTTCTTATTCAGCTACTACTGTGGCAGCCACTCTGCTGGAGAAGCCAGAAGTCCCTCCCTGGGGTCTTTGTTTCCCGTCTCCTGTGTTGCACCTCAGGGTTTCTCTGATATCAAGGCACAGAAATTCAACACAAACTCACTCAGCACCCATGGCCCTGAAGCTTGGAATCCCATGGATCTGAGTAGGGCCTGGATCAAAAAGAGCTCTCTAGCAGGTCCAGACAGTGTTACAAGCTATGCCACCACATGACTGGCTCATTCAATAATGCTAGAGTTACTCAGGCTGAGTAAGACTGCTGTGCGGAATCTCTGCAAAGTTCCAATAGGAGGTCCTTAGATGAGATTCCTAGGACCTGAAGAAAATCTATGCCTTCAACAGAGGAGAACTACTCAGAATCTGAAAAAGAGCTCCCACCCTAATGCTGGGCCCTGGTAGAGACAAAGACAGACTGAAAACGAGGGACATTAAGTGTCTGTATGGACAGAGCTGCCCATCATGACCTGACATGAGGCCGAGCAGGTGCAGCAGGGGTTCACCATGGAAGGCAATGGACACTTTATATGCAGGCTGAAACATACTGATTTGGAAGGTGAACATAAATCATACAGAGATGTGGCCCCATCTTTCACATCAACTACCCGTGTCTCACCAGTGCTTACCTTGACTCACACACCTCCCTAACCAATCCCCTCCTCTTTGTTTTTATGACAAACTAATGGAGGAGGAAAAATCTGAAACATGATTCACAAATGGATAAGTGTGATTACCTGGTGCTGGCCACAGAGGGTCTGCTTCTTTACCAAGGGCCACCCAAGGGTGTTCCCAAAGGACAATGATGAAAAACTTTCCAATGAGTGAAGCTTTGTGCAGCATGGCTAGTGATCAATTATTTATAAAGAGGTAAGTGCCCTGGGGTGAAGATATGCAGGGACCCCCAGATGAATGGTTGGCTGTTGAGTAAAAGACTGAGAAGGTGCAAGGGTGAAGGCCTGGGACAAAGGAATCTGGAAGTAAGGTATACAAATGAACAAAGAGAAGGCAGCACAAAAGTTTGAAAACATTAGTGTCTCACGTTAATGGTCACACGGTATCCACTGAAGAGAAGGCATCCAGGTAAGACATGAATACAGCTTGCCACACAAGTATTAGTGCAAGGGCCGATTAATGGAATGGCCTTATTGGCAAGGATGAAGGCCAGAATAGACCAAACAGCCTGGTCTCCCTCCCACCAAGTATGATCAAGTGACTATTAGCTCTCAATGCCTAAAACAAGCAGCAGAGCCCAATACTGATCCCTCAAGATGATACCCTCTCTTTAATGAACCAACAGGCATGCAATGATAGGATAACTACTGGAAATCTATAATGCAGAAGACAGTGATTATTTACATAAAGGTTTGCCTTTTCTGTTTGCAGTACCTATGGAAGCACTATCAACCAAATACTTGTCAAATTCCTAATGTTTTCATGACATTCTGCATAACATTTCTTCAGACTAAGAGACAAGTTTGTGGCAAAAAATGTACAATACTAAACCTGTGAATCTAACCCATTTGCAGGCTTGGTTAAATTACACATTCATTACATAAAATTAGACAAACTTGGTAAGACTTAATGGCATGTACCTATAATGTCAGCACTTTGGGAGGCCAAGGTAGGAGAATCACTTGAGGCCAGAAGTTTGAGACAAGCGTTGGCAACAAGATGAGGCCCCATCTCTACAAAAAAAAAAAAAAAATTAGTCTGTGGTGGCACATTCTTTCAGTTCTGGCTCCTCAGGAGGCTGAGACAAGAGGATTGTTTGAGCCCAACAGTTTGAGGCTACAGTGAACTGTGATTGTGCCACTGCACTCCAACTTGGGCAACACAGTAATACATAGTCTCTAATTTTTTTTTAAATAGACAAACTCAAGAAACAGTGCAATAGTCCTTTAAAGGTTTAGCCAGCCTGCGCACAGTGGCTCATGCCTGTAATCCCAGCACTTTGGGAGGCCGAGGTGGACAGATCACGAAGTCAGAAGTTTAAGAACAGCCTGGCCAACATGGTGAAACCCAATCTCTACTAAAAATACAAAATGTAGCCGGGCACGGTGGTGGGCACCTGTAATTCCAGCTACTCGGGAGGCTGAGGCAGAAGAATTGCTTGAACCCGGGTGGCGGGTGTTGCAGTGAGACGGGATTGCACCATTGCACTCCAGTTTGGGTGACAGCATAAGACTTTGACTTAAAAAAAAAAAAAAGTTTAGCCAAAGCACTAACAAGGAATAAGTCCTTGAAGAATTCAGATGTCACACTCCTATATGTGGGATATTTGCAGAATCAACAGCTCTAATATATAGTGTTATGTCCAGAGAAGCTAGAATACATAAGCTGAGGAACCACACTGTGAAATCAGACACAACTCTTTATTTCAGTTTGACCTAATATTAGTTATTTGACTCCATTAAGGAAAGCATAAAGTGTGCTTTTCATCCTTATGACCTTAGGCAAATCTCTATCAGTGTTCTTGATCTGGGCTGGGTGGAGGGGGATCAGTTCCACCAGAAAAAGAAACAATTATGTTTTCTACTGAATTTGAAACTAATGCTACAACCTAATCACCTTGACATTCTGTCAGTGGTCCAACAGGCAAAAAGAACTGCTATTAGAGTAGAGGTAAATGCCTCTGATTAGAATAAGCCCCAGTCATGCCACTGGGTTGTCTTTTGGTATTTCTGTGCCTGGTAATATTAATGCATAGGAAATTACAGGAACCATAGCTCAATAAGAGCAAGACAAACATGGGCTCAGACTTCCCCCATTAAGGTAAAGAGTCAGAGTGACCCAGCTCTAGGACTAACATCCTACAGCAGCAGAAATGCTGGGCAAAGGTGAGTTAAATATAAAATAAGCGCTGGAGTAGACAGATAATAATTTTTCTGTCCGTACCAGCCACAGCAGTGGAGTTAGTAACTTGTTCTACCAAACTTTCTCTATTGTTTTGCAGAGCCTGGCTACATCAGTTTTGCATCATCATAAAGGAATACCTGAGACTGGTTAATTTAGAAAGAAAAAAGGAATAACTGGCTCATGTTTCTGTAGGCAGTACAAAAAGCATGGATGGTGCCAGCATCTCCTCAGCTTCTGGTGAGGCCTTGGGGAGCTTTTACTCGTGGTAAAAGGTGAAGCAGGAACAAGTGTGTCACATGGCAAGAGAGAGACTGACAAAGTGAGAATGTGGGGAAGAGACAGGCTCTTTTAAACAATCGGCTCTTGTTGAATTCGTAGAACAATAATTCACTCATTACCTGAGGATGGCACCGGTCCATTCATGAGGAAACCACCTCCATGATCCAAACATTTTCCATCAGGCCTCATTTCCAGCACTGAGGAACCACATTTCAACCTGATATTTGGAGGAGACAAGCCTCCAAACTACATCACTGGCCTTCCTGAAAGGTACTCTAGGAGAGAATGAAATCAATGAAGGATACAGGCCAATCTGAGTGCTGCAAAGTGCACTCTTCTTGACAGTTCTTACCATGTATGGCCACTGTGGAGGCAACCATATTCATGCACGTTCCATTAGCTTCACTGTAATGCAACATTGTTTTAGATCATTGCCAAGGAATTATTTCTTCCTGCCCAGAGACTTCTTTGAAGTCACCACATGGGCTGCCCAAGAGCACTCTAATGATTTATGCTAGTGCCATAAGAAGTGTATAGGAGTTGAAGCCTGGGGGCTGTTTTGACCGATGCATGATGGGAGCTCATAAGTAAATGCTATTTGTTTTTGTGCTGAACAGTCAGTTTTATAAGAAATTGCACCAGGCTCCTCAGAAGTTGTGACTAAGCATGAGTGGCACAAATAAATGACAATAATGCATATTTATTATGCATTATGCATATGAAAAACCATATGATATTGGTTTTCCTTCTTTTTTTTGGTTGCATTACTAGTTTTGTTTGTTTGTTTGCTTTAGTCCTGTGGGAATGATTTCCCACACAAACCACCAGCCTGCAAGTCTTTCATATTAGGCCCTGATTTTAGGGAACTTAGGTTAAAACATTTGTATTTAATGTGTCTTTTAAAATTTTTTGCATACATATTCACGCATAATTTTTATTTTGCTGTTGGCAGTGGAAACTTTATTATAGACTCTACTGTTTGTACTCCTAAGCTCTATCAGAGTAGCTTCATTGAGGAATTGGCATTTGACATGGTCTCGGGTACATGTTGGCTTTCAATACAAGTTGGAATGCTGTTCCTTTGTGGATCAATCACATCTGTTTTCCAAATGATGAGTTTCTATGTCTTGCCTTAAATGGTGTATAAAAACATGTGGCTCATACATATCAGACTTTGGGTAAAAGCTGTTGTTGTGGATTCAAGGGGGAGTAGTATGGGCCTAGCCACTGTAAGAATTTTATCAGATCCTACTTCATTAGCTAAAACTTGAGTGTGATCCTATTACGTATTTGATGGACGAGTATTCAATCTCTCTTACCCTGTACAACACTTTGATTTAGCCAATATAATGAACATGTCCAGAGTAACACATTTAAATGCAGAAATGGGATTTGAAGCCAGACCTTTGGACTCCAAAGACGACATTTGCTTAATTATAATGTATTCTGCCTATCACTAGACCACATTCTATTCTGGCAGTCTAGCTATGAGGCACCTACCGGGATGTAGAGAAGGTCACAGTCATGCCTGACGGGTATAAAAAGGCTTGTGAATCAGAAAAATTACATCACATTTCATTTGAATACCTTGCAGGTCGATATTTTATAGAGTATATAAAATGGCAATAAAAGATAATGGAGAAAATAAAGATAATTCATTTTCTCAGAGGCATTGATCATCAGGAAAGGTGTATTTTCTTTTTCTCCTTTGTACCAAATGGGGAATTTGTTCAATATTCTTAATTTACATAAAATATACAATGCAGTTAGACACTTTAAGTGCTCCTTGCATTTAGTTCATTACTATAAAATCGTTTCCAGAAAGGAGAAAGTTCTCTGTGTATTTTATTTACATTTTTCAAGTCCAGCTTTGAAGCCATTACATGAATAATTCATCAGGCTTGATGTTTAACGACTTCATACAGGGCTTTTTATTTCGAATTCTCACTTGGTGCACCTATTTGCCACAGACTTGTCAACAATCACTTGAGGATTCACCTAATTTCCCCCATAAAGCAAGAGTTGAAGCTCAGAAGAGTCTTCCCTCATTACACATGGGCATTAGCCATTTCATATCATATTGAATGGATACCTAGTCACGTTTGCCGTCTTCCTTTAATATTTATCGTGGAAGTCAATTAGGTTTCAGTCACAATGAAACAGTGCCTGTAATCCACACAGAAGCAACTCAGTGGAGTGGAACAGTGCATGGAGAAAAGTAAGAATGCTGAAATAATGGATTTAATAAGGAAGTGACTGTAGAAGTATAAGAATGCTTTAGGAAGAGATGCTTTAGTGCTGGGCACAGGAAATTAAACAACAGTGTGGCTCTAAGTTGCCTAATCATAGTCCAGCAGGACTGGACTTCAGATGATACTTGAGAGCTTTTCCCCGACATTTTAAGGTTATATCCTTATACCAGCTATAGTTACACAAAGTATCCTATAAAAAGTTTTTAGGATGAGCAGTAATCACATCAATTTTTTTTATTGTACTTTAGGTTCTGGGGTAAATGTGCAGATCATGCCAGATTATTGCATAGGTACATACATGGTTATGTGGTTTGCTGCCTCCATCCCCCCCTCACCTATATCTGGCATTTCTCCCCCATGTTATCCCTCCCAATCTCCCCCCCCTACACTGTCCCTCCCCTACCCTCCCAACAGACCCCAGTGTGTGATGCTCCCCTCCCTGTGTCCATGTGTTCTCATTGTTCAACACCCACCTATGAGTGAGAACATGCGGTGTTTGATTTTCTGTTCTTGTGTCAGTTTGCTGAGAATGATGGTTTCCAGATTCATCCATGTCCCTACAAAGGACACGAACTCATCATTTTTTTATGGCTACATAGTATTCCATGGTGTATATGTGCCACATTTTCCTTGTCCAATCTATCATCAATGGGCATTTGGGTTGGTTACAGGTCTTTGCTATTTTAAACAGTCCTGCAATGAACATACAGGTGCATGTGTCTTTATAATAGAATGATTTATAAACCTTTGGGTATATATCCAGTAATGGGATTGCTGGGTCAAATGGATTTTCTATTTCTAGGTCCTTGAGGAATCACCACACTGTCTTCCACAATGGTTAACTAATTTACACTCCCCATCAACAGTGTAAAAGTGTTCCTGTTTCTCCACATCCTGTCTCAATTTTTTAATGATCGCCATTCTAAATGGTGTGAGATGCTATCTCAATGTGGTTTTGATTTGCACTTCTCTAATCAAAAGACCAGTGATGATGAACCCAGAGGTCATGAAAAACAAGGCACTGAGTTACTGTGTTTTTTTAAAAATAAATAATATATCTATGCAAAGCACTTCTTTTTTCCTGGAGCATAGGATGCTTAGAAATAAGAACTATAAATATGTAACTGTTAATTAGCATTTTATAAATCAAGTTTAAGGTAGGAAACAAATAATTTGGGGAAAAATTGGGAAACACTGTATGAGCTTAACTGCTTCATTACTTAAACACCAAAAATGTGTCCAGTTTTTGGCCACACTCTTTCAGAGCCTCTGTATAATGGAGTTTTAAAGAAGATCATTCTTACAACTTAAGACAAATATGTGTTAAAGTAGTATACTCTGGTAGTATCCTAGTTTGATGTAGAAATTGTGTATAGTACTTTTTGGAACAGAAATTTTCAGACTCCTACAAATATTGTGATCAGATTCTGTAGAGACTCGGGCATCCAAATTTTTACAAAGGCCCTAAAGTAAATCTTACAAATACCCAGTCTTTAAAACATTTTTTTTTTTTTTAATTTTTGAGATGGAGTCTCACTCTGTCACCCAGGCTGGAATGCAGTGGTGCCATCTCTGCTCACTGCAACTTCCAACTCCTGGATTCAACTGATGATCCCACCTAGCATCCCAAGTAGCTGGGACTACAGGTGCATCCCAGCATGCCCAGCTAATCTTTGTATTATTAGTAGAGACAGGGTTTCATCATGTTTGGCAAGCTGGTCTCGAACTCTTGACCTCAAGTGATCTGCCTGTCTCAGCCTCCCAAAGTGCTGGGATTACAGCCATGACCCACTGCACCAGGCCTCTGCCCACTCTTGAGAACAGCAGAAATAGTCAATAGTAATAATTATAGTAATAATAGATGTTATGTATTCAATATTAATTGCTAGGGCCTATGCCAAATAGTTTACATGTGTTATCTCACTGAATCTTTACAGTATTTCTGGTCACTTTGTTAGTGGGTAAACTGAGGATCTAAGAGATTAAATAACTTGCTCATGGCCTCAGAATCTGTGAGTGATATAAATAATATTCACATCCGAATCTGCCAAGTCCATAGATGGTAGCCATTCCTACTGGGTGTAATACAACCCTTGTTCCATGTTGGGGATTTTTTCAGTGATATAGAGTTGGTTTTTAATCTCTCCAGACTTGAGCAGTGAGAACTAACACTAACCATGTGCTTAAACTCTGGTGGCTTCAAGTACACCTTTTCATATTTAATATGTGCCCATCTCATTCAAATCCATGACCTAAAACAAACAAACAAACAACAAGCTGGAGGAAATCTATAGGAAATCATACACATCACGTCTTAGTCCTTGGATCTGGAGCCTGTGGAATCTGGAGCTTAAGTGAAACTGATTTTAAATTAGTATCTTTCAAACATGTTGATTGCTCTTCCTGAAACATAAAATACCTAACATTCTATTTACTTCTGCCTAATTATTTTTATGTTTCCAAACTCAGATCACTAGTTACCTTGTCCGGGTAGTCTTTCCTGAACTTCCAAAAAGTGGAAGCATCCAGAATTCTCATTATATCCTGCACATACCTCTAACTTTGCACTAATCACACCATAATTGTCTATTTCCCATGACGTTTTTGAGCAGTTGACTACTAGATACTCGCACATTGATGCTTTTAGAGAGAAGGAAGGAAGAGAAAATGAATAAAAGGAAGGGAAACATGGATTCATGAATGGGATATGTGAAAGAAAGATCTGCAAATAGTAAAGACAGTGATTTCTAGGAAGCTTTGAGAATCAGGATTAGGAATATAGAACATATCATAAATGTGTGTATTAACTTAAGTATAGACAATGCTATATATTTTTGTACCTTGCTAATTTTAAGTGATTCCTTTAGAAACATTAATATCCACCCATTTCAATTACTTGTGATGAAACATTGTGTTTTACTAGAATGAGCTATGAGGAATCTAAGCTTCTCTGAAAGCCAACATTCTTTACAGAGGAAACAGACACCTGTGCAACTAAGCAGGACCTCTGATGGAGATAAACACCAATGTTTCATTAATCTTAGAGTTCAATTTAGTGGACATACAGATGCTCAGGTATGGCAGGAAGCTGAAAGAGAGAACAGCAATTTTCACTGGGTTCAACAATAAAGGAGAATATCTTTAATGTGAAAAAGGTAAAAGTTTTAGAGAAAGAAAAATTCAGAGTTAAATTTCAATTCTGCTTTTTTCTGGTGTGGGGTTTCTAGTTAGTTACCCAACTTCTTTGAACTACAGTTCAGTCTGCAGTAAAATGGACAATAACACTTAAAAGCTTTTGTGAGGATGTGAGATAATACTAGCAAAATACCAGGCATATAGCAGACAATCAGTAAGTGAAATCATTCTCTGTTAGGCATTACATTAATTAATACCATCAGTCAACATCAGAATATGTTTTTGAATATCCACTTCTACTGTGTGTGTGTGTGTGTGTGTGTGTGTGTGTGTGTGTGTGTGTGTGTGGAGGGAGGGAGGGGAGATAAAGAAAAACAGAAAGAAAGAGACAGAGAGAAAGAGAGAGGAATAGTTGGTCTAGTGTGTTTCTAACCCACCTGTATTCATATTTAATGATAATTCCATTTCGCTTTATCTAACTGCTGCACATTTGGTGTGTGTGTGTGAGAGAGAGAGAGAGCATGCTTGTGTGTTTGTGTGTGTGTGATGTGTAAGCTAAATGAGATTGATGGAGAAGACAGATTCCTAAATTGTTGCTAATGGTGTAGACATTTCACTGTTTTGTCAACAAAGCCCTATTGTTGAAGGCAATGTTTTCTCACTATGTCAATATGTCTGCCATGTTGTGTTGATATTAATGGAACTGCCAGAAAAGGAATTTAATTAATCATTTCCCAGAATAACTACTATCAGCATTCATCTCCTAGCTGAAGACATTCAGGCCAGTGAGGAGGGTCTCTCAGCACATGTTCAGGCACCTTAGTTATGTGGTGAGAACATATTTCTGTAAGGCTGATTGGGATTCTGAGAAAGAAACAAGTCTGGTCCCTCAGATTTATAAACAGGGTATGCTTTGTTCCACAAACAATTATTTGGACTACTATATTGTCCTGCTACTTTGCGGAATGTTGTAGCAACAATTCTGCTCTATGATAGACCACAGAATAATTACTTGAATCTAGTACAGACCCAGTGTTTAATAATGCCCTGTTTCTGACACGGTACTATGGATCCCGCCTATAATCCCAGCACGTTGGAAGGCGGAGGCAGGCAGATCATTTGAAGTCAGAAGATAGGGACCAGCCCAGCCAACATGGTGAAACCCCACCTCTCCTAAAAATACAAAAATTAGCTGGGCCTGAGGTTCCACCTACTTAGGAGGCTGAAGTGGGAGGATCCTTGTATCTGAGTTGGAGGTTGCGGTGAGCAGAGATGGCATCACTGCACTCCAGCTTGTGTGACAGAGAGAAACTCCATCTAAAAAAATAATCTGCTTCCTGATTTTTTTTAAAAAAAGTTGCTTAAATTTTCAGTATATTTTACATTTTGAGAACTCAAAGAAGGAGGCTTAGTGAGAAGTGTGGTATTAAAGCCTGTGCTCTCTCTGCTGATTCTTAGATCCTTCCAGAGTAACTGACCTGGTTTCTTTTCAGAGTCCTGGCTGGGCCGCATTTATTAGTGGGTCTTGCTCTTCTTCCATCAGTGTGGTTGAAAGCTCACTAAAAACAAGGAAATGCCCTGCATGGGACAGGGTCCTTTCTACTTTATACCCTGGAATTCTCCTGGATTTTGTCTTCTGCTCCTGGTGTAAACTAGAAGCTGCTAACATACAAAATTTCAAATTTAAGCTTAGGGTGAACAAGTCCCAAATTCGGGTTGTGGGGGGAGGTTATATTCTTCTGGCAAGTATTATTTTGTTAGATAATAAGGCATATCCTCCAGCTCAGTGTACCACAGCTCTGGATGAGGGTTTGAGGCAGATGCTCAACTAATCATAAATTAGTATCTTGATTTCATATTTTCTTTCCATGTGTCTTCCCCAGGGACTGTATGAGGAGGAGAGAAACTGAGCTAATACAGAGTTAGATATTCCTAAATTGACTGAATCCAATTGGATAACTTCCCCAAACTATCTTGCCACCCAAAAAGCACCAAAATAACTAACTATTGAAATGAAATGATCTCTCCCACCCATGTCCTCCAATTACAGAATCTATTTTTTCCTTATTCAAATTATTTTGCCTTAGTGTGACTTCCTCATAAGGTAAAACCTTCACATAAACCCAAACATTTCCCAGAGGAGATTGCCATATGTAAAGAGATTTATTAATTTGTGAAGGAATACTGAGAACTCAGCTTTTATTATTTTCTATTTAAATCATTAAATATGGGCACATTTTTGTCATCCAGTGACTAGCAGCAAGATAGAAGGAAAATTTTCTTATGCCATCTGTGAAAATAAATGCAAACCCAGGTCCCACAGTAAATATATGTATCTTTGAATAAAACTAAAATATACCCTATAAAAATAGATAAATGAAAGCAGCAATTGTTTCTGTGGTGACTGCTTCACCAAAGCTGTTTATTTTTCTGTCTGCTTTCAAATATTCTGAAATAATAAAAGAGTGATTCTCCAAGGCTTCAAGTTCCATATGTTTTCCTGCGATAACTAAACTCTGCGTGGAGATGAATGAATGCATGATGTTATACATTGGAATTTACTTGGCAAGAGCAGGAAGAGAAAGAAAGAGTCAGTTTAGTGTTTCTAATTGTCAGTGGAGCTGAAGGTTAAAATTTGTAGAAGAAAATAGTTACAAAGGACTAGAATTCAAAGGCACTGGGGGAGAGAAATTTGAAGTAAATAATATCAAAGCCAGTATGGAGTCTTCTCTCTAGGAAGTGTCCTGTATGTTATCTAATTTTAGGAGAATCGTTTACTAAGTTCATGGAAGAAAATAACTTTCTTGAATAGTTGTGATTGAACAAAGGCAAGAGCCCTTAGGTGGGGAATAAGGGACATCATTGGTGGGATAGTGAAGTCTTCCCCACCATTTTATTAAATAGCCACACCTATAGTCACACCACAAAAAGAGGTAAAGTAAGGGAATAATTTGAGGAGGATAGTGAAATAAATATTTGTTCCCTGTATGTCTGTAAGGGTAAAAAATGTAATTTTGTAGTTTTAGCATCTCTCCATGCAATACTTTTTCAAAATCAAAAATTACACTCAATATATTTTATCCGCAGTTACATACAAACTTGGCCAACTAAATTTTTGCAGCCTCTTTATAACTTCATTTTTGCTGAATCCAAATCCAGTGGTAAAAATAGGCATTATATATCAGCTCTTATAAATTTAACAGGTAATGTGCTACATGCTTAGCGTACATTGATGAATGAAACCATGTTTTGATTGTTAATATTGAGCATCAACTTGATTGGTTTGAAGGACGCAAAATATTGTTCCTGGGTATGCCTGTGAGGGTATTGCCAAAAGAGATTAACATTTGAGTCAGTGGACTGGGAAAGGCAGACCCACCCTCAATCTGGGTGGGCACCATCTAATCAGCTGCCAGTGTGGCCAGAATAAAAGCAGTCAGAAGAGCATGGAAAGACTAGACTGGCTAGGTCTTCTGGTCTCCATCTTTCTCTTGTGCTGAATGTTTCTTGCCCTCGAACATCAGACTCCAAGTTCCTCAGGTTTTGGACTCTTGGATTTACACCAGTGATTTGCCAGGGGATCTCAGGCCTTCAGCCACAGACTGAAGGCTGCACTATCAGCTTCCCTATTTCTCAGGTTCTGGGACTCAGACTGGCTTCCTGACTCCTCAGCTTGCAGATGTCCTATTGTGGGACTTCACCTTGCAATTGTATGAGTCAATTCCCCTAATAAACTTCCTTTCATATATACATCTATCCTATCAGTTCTGTCCCTCTAAGGACCCTGACAATTACATATGTATCTTCATTCACAGAGTTGTCAATCAAATGAAAGAAGAAACAATGAAGAAGTGGCCCAACAAACATACATAGGACACCAACTTAGGTGACATGCTCAAAATGAAATGAATAGGGTGAAGGAAAACAATCGTGGGTGATAAAGTGGGGGAGATATGGTTAAATAGATAGAGAATGATTATCTAAGGAAGTAATGTTTAGACTGAAAATATTTTAAGAAGAAGTTGAGGAATTATTAGGTGCTCAGCTTATCAAATAACTCAGCTAACCAAAAATTAGTATCTTCATTTCATATTTTCTTTCCATGTATCTTTCCAGTGACTGTATGAGGAGGAGAGAAGCTAGGTTAATACTGAGTTAGATGTTCCTGAATCGACTGAATCCAATTGAATATCTTCCCCAAACCTATCTTACCATCCAAAAAGAGCCAAAATAACTAACTCTTAAAGTGAAATGATCTCCTCCACCCATTTCCTCCAACTACAAGATTTATTTCTTCCTTACTAAAATTATTTTGTCTTAGTGTGAACTTCCTCATAAGTTAAAACCTTCACACAAAATCGAACATTTTCCAGGAGATTGTTTAATTTAAGATGTATTATTTGTCCTAATTAATTTCTCCTAAGAAGAATAACATAAATAAAATATAGCATCATCACGAATCCAGACCTTGTATGGTGTATATCAGGAGATACCCAGATAGAGAGTCTCTATTTTAGTGTAAGAATAATAGGAAGGAAGACAGACAGTGACGTGATCAAATAGAAGTTTTATGGACAAAGAAAGGAAGAAGGAGAGAAAAGAAGGAAGGAAAAAATAAATCATTTCAATTATTTCGAAGGAAATAGTTTGAAAGAAGTTAGAATAGAATCAGGACACAGAGAGAATGTTTTAAAGACTTTTGTATATGTAATAATGGTGAATTGGACCCAGGCAGCATTAGTGCTTGGAGAGAGGAATGGGTGCCTTTGAGATATATTTTGGAGATGAAAATGGTTGGAGTGGTGATTGGTTGGCCATGGATATAAATGAGTTTTGCAGAAAAAAAAATAATTATTTTCTCAAAAGCAAATGATTGAGGCACTCAAGCATTTTTGTTTCAATTAACATCTATTAAGTTTCTTATCATGTCAAACATTGGCAAAGAAAGTTCACATACATGGTAAAATTAAAATTCACTTATGATACTATATTGTCAGTATGTCTGATTTACAGATTAGGAGGCAAGTGCACTCACCTAAGACTGCACAGTCAGCAAAGTGGAGAAACAGATTGGATTCTAGGTTTGTCCATTGGCAACTTCAGTGATTTTGCTAATGCCAGATTTGCTCTGGGACCAATCCTTATTCCTAAACTTCTCTCTGACCTTTCTTTTATGTACTCTACCGTTTAGTGTTCTTATTCTATTCTAGGGAAGATTACTCATGTTGTTTTCTCATTCTGTGATAATGATGTCCTGGGCCCATGAGTTATATCTCTGCCATGTCTCCTTCAATTACAACTGCGTTACTTGACTAAGACAATAGCAGGTATAAGAAAAACAAACAAATAAAACATAGTGACTGAGTACCTACTAAGGTACAAGTAACAAACCTGGGCTGAAATGTTGCTAATGGTCACCGCATACACACACACACACACACACACACACACACACACACACACTTTGTATTTCCCAAATGATATGAGAAGCAAAATAAATGCAAAAAGGGGCAAACTGTAGCTAGAGATAAAGATGACAAGACTGTTCAAGAGGGAATCAGAGTAATGTCAACTGAGAGTTGTTTTCAGGACTTAATTACAAAGTAAATGACAATGTAAATGACAAAATAACTGAAAAAATTTTTAGAAATAAAAGGTTTAAAGATTTAAGCTACCTAATTTATGAGAAGACAATGAAACAGAGGTGTGAGTTCAGAAATCCGTCTATACAACATGATTCATTGAATTTCAATATAATTCCAGAGTAATACACATTACTACCACTATGAGATATGGCTACACACCTAGTAAAACAACAATTACTTGTCATATATTGATGAGAATGTGGAAAAATTGAAATGTTCATACACTGTTGATGGGCATATTGGGGGAATTATATGTTTTTCAATATTCAAATGTTGAAGTCCCAACCCTCAGTACCTCAAACTATGTATTTGGAGCCTTTAAATAGGTAACTAAGTGGGGTCAAATAGGTGGCTGCTAATCTTATCCAATATGACTTGTATCCTTATAAGAAAAGGGGATTAAATGCAGATATGCACACACATGACAATGACTATATGAAGCCACAGGAAGAAGACAGCTAACAACAAATCAAGAAGACAGACATCAGAAAAATATCAGCCCTGCTGACACCTTGATCTTGCACTTGTAGCTACCAAACGATGAGAAATAAATCTCTTTAGTTTCTATCAGTGGTACTTTGTTATGCCCAAATTAGCAAACTAATACAGAGTTAATGCACAA
Source organism: Ateles fusciceps (assembly GCA_036589455.1). Classification (NCBI taxonomy): domain Eukaryota; kingdom Metazoa; phylum Chordata; class Mammalia; order Primates; family Atelidae; genus Ateles; species Ateles fusciceps. Next base: position 2,969,116 of record JAZHEH010001685.1, on the reverse strand, counting down.
TGGCACAACCACTAAGGAAAATAATTTGTCTGTTACTTAAAATATCAAACATATACATAAGAGTAAGTTATAACAATGACACTTCCAGGCATGTCTAAGAGAAATTAAAACAATCGTTCATATACAGGCTTTTATGTGAATATTATATCAGCAGCCATAAGAGCCAAAAAACTGGGAAACAGAAGTACAAATAATCATAAAAATAACCATTGACTGGTGAAAAATAAACAAAATATGATACATCCATCCAATGGAATGCACTCAGCAAAACTACTGATACAGGCAACGCCATAGATGAATCTCAAAATCATTATGCCAATGAAAGTCAGGCACAAAGGAAATTCTAGAAAAAGCAAAGTTGTAGCAACAGAAAACAGATTTGTGCTTCCAGTTGTAGGCCCTGGCTTGCAATCACACCCCATCGCAGAGTCTAGCACACAGTTTCCCATAAATGCAAATAATAGCAAATTAAAATGAAAAGGTAACTTATGCAATGGGAAAAATATATGGAAACCATGTAACTGATAAGAAGTATCTAAAATATATAAGAAACTCATACAAATCAATAGCAAAAAAAAAAGTATTAAAATTTTAAATGGACAGAAAAAACTGCATAGACTTTTTTTGAAGAAAAGAGACAGCCAAAATGTACACAGAAGTTGTCCAACATCACTAATCATCAGGAAAATGCAACTCAAAATCATAATTAGATATCACGTCACACCTGTTAGAATGACTGTTATCAAAAAGTCAAGGGGAAACTAGTGTAGGCAAAGATATGAATAAAAAGGAACTCTTGTACACTACTTGTAGAAATGCAATTTGGTACGCCACTATGCAAACAGTATGGAGGCTCATCAAAATATTAAAAATAGAACTACTGTATGATCCAGGAATCTCACTATTAGGTAGATGTCTTTGTTTGTCTGGCTATCACATAATATTTGAGGTTGAATAATGTATAAAAAACAGAGATAGATATCTCAAAGTTCTGGAGGCTGAGAAGTCTGAGATAACAGTGTTGGCAACTGGTGAGGGCCTTCTTCCTGTTTCTTCACATGGCAGAAGGCACAAGAACAAAAGGGATGAAACTTCTCTCTCAAGCCCTTTTATAAGGACACCTAATCACATTCAGGAAGGGAGAATGTCTCATGACTCAATTACCTTTTAAAGACCCCACCACTTAATGCCCTCACATTGGCAAGCACTGAATTTTGGAGGTTATCATACTATATATATAAGAAAAGTATATATACTATATGTATAAGAAAAGTATATAGTATATATAGTATCATATACACCAGATACACACACACACACACACACACACACACACACACACGCAGTCTGTTTCATACATATATAAAACAAAATATCTAGTCATAAAAAAAAGAAAATCCTGTCATATGGGCACAGTATGGTCATTGAAGGCATTATGCTAAGTGAAATAAGTCGGAGACAGACAAATGTTATATGATTTCACTTACTTGAGGAGTCTACAGTTTGAACTTGTATAAACAAAGAGTAGAGTGGTCATCAGAGTTTGAGAGGTTAGGAGTAATCAGGAGATATTGGTTACATGATACAACATTTGAAATATAAGATGAATAATTATGGGGAACTAAAGTACATCATGATGACTATAGTAATAATACATATATTTGAAATTTGCTAAGAAAGTAGAACTTACCTTTTTTTTTTCCGCACACACACACACAGAGGTTACCATGGACATGTAAACTCACTTGATTGTGGTGATCACTTAGCAAGATATGTCAAATAAAAAGACAAAATTAAAAGTTTGTCATTAAAAAACAAACAAAAATTTTAATTCGTTGAAAAGATATAAAAATGGCAAGCCATTGGTTAGACTGACAAAAAAAAAAAAAAAAAAACAACTATAGTCAGAAATTAAATTGGGAATACTACTACCAACCTAACAGAAAAAAACAACTATAAGAGAATATTATTAAAAATTATAACAACAAATGATTTAACTTTAGATGCAATGTTTAAAATTCTAGGAATGCACAATTACAGAAACTGACTAAAGAAGAAATGGAATATCTGAGTTGATTTAACTAGTAAAGAAAATGAATCAGTAATAATAACTATAATTTTAAAGTCACTAACCAAGAAAAGTCCAATACCAGATTGATTCACTGGTAAATTCTACCAAATATTTAAAGAAGAATTTCCAATAGTCTTTTTTAAATCTTACAATAAATGTTAAAACTCCTGAACTCACTCTATGTGGTCAGCTTTATCCTTATACCAAAGCCAGATAAGGACATCAGAAGAAAATAAAATTATAGGCAAATATATCTTAATAAGATATGTAAAAATCCCGAGTAAAATACTAGCAAACTTCATCCAACAGCGTATAGAAGTATTATGCACCCTGACCAAGTGGATTTATTCCAGGAATACAGGGGGTGATTCACCTTAAGAAAATTAATCAAGGTAATACACCACATTAATCAAATGAGGAAAAACACACACACACATAGGCACACATACACACTCCATAATCATCCTAATTGATGTAGGCATAGCTCTTATTAAAAACTAATACCCTTTTATGATAGAAACACTCAGAAAACTAGTAATAGAAAAGAATTCTTCAAAATGATAAAAACACACTTATGAACAACTCACACTGAATATTGTTCAATGGTGAAAGCCTGAAATCATTTTCCCTAAAATCAGGAATAAGGCAAAATGCTTTTTTTCTTCACTGCTACTCAACATTATACTGCAAAATCTTGCCACACTAATAAGGTAAGCAAAGAAAATAAAATATATCCAAATTGGAAATTTGTATGGAATTTCATTTCAGGTCATTTGCCTGAAATAGTCAAAACAAAGTTAAAAAAATAAATATGGACAATGCCTTGACTGATTTCAGCCTTTCTACATACCCACAGAAATCCAAGCAGTATAATAGTGACATTAGGATAGATGTATAGACCAATGAAATAGAATTGGGATTCCAGGAATAAATTCATACATCTACTGCAATAGCTTTTCATCAAGGGTACAAGGAGCATTCAATAGGGAAAAATCTGTTAAATAAATGTTTTTGGAACATGTAACTATCACAAGCAGCATAAACAGAGTAAGACAATGGTCAATTGATCTTTGAAAAAGGTGTCAAGAACAAACACAAATATGAAGTATACATGCCAAATATATTCTTATGACCTCTGTATTGTCTTCTAGCTAAGAAAAAATAGTATGGGTGTATATGTATTTATTATTTCCATCCCTTTATAGAATGATGCAGGAACTCACAAAATCTAGATGCCATTTTATGTTTTTGGCCTGATAGCACTTTCTAAATCATATTTTCTTTTACTTGTAACAAACACAAATTACATAAGCAAAGAAGAGCTTCATATAGGTTTGTCACCCAGGGTGAAGTGCAGTGGTGCAATTATAGATCACCTTAGCTTCAAATTCCTGGTCATAAGGAATCTTCATAACTCAGCTTCCTGAGCAGCTAGGACTACAGAAACATGCACCCATGCTAGGATTTTTTTTTTTAATTCTTGTTGAAATGGAGTTCAAGTTGGTGTTGAACTCTTGGCCTCAAGTGATCCTCCTACATCAGCCTCTCAAGTAGCTGGGATTACAGGTGTGAGCCACTATGCTCAAGTTGTTGTTTTAAAGACTCAGCCATGATTACACATACTTACAGCTAATTCATATGTCTCTGTTGCTGTACTATATTGTAGTTTATGAATATCCTTGAATTTATTTACTACATCTATTTACAAATTATATGTTCATTTTTGTGAGCTACAATAATGCTTTGGAAAGAGATCATTTTACTCCAACAGCCACTTGATGACTTATTGATTCAATATCTCAGGAATAGAATCTATCTCCATTTTACAGAAACAAGAAAATTATCTCATTGCTGTAGTTGAAATTCAGATTTATATTTTCTATCTTTTGAAAGCTACAAAAACCAATATTCTAAATAACTACTTTTAGAGAAAATCAAGTATATTGTTGTGCTAAGAGAGCAAATCAATCAGCATTTACTACATCTCATTAAGTACCCAGCAATGTGTGAGGAACTCAGGACATGGAGCGAAGAGAGAAAAATAGTATCTTTATTATCCAGAAACTCATTGCTTGAGATGGCAAATACCAAGAACAATGAGAACAGGAAAGAATCCCATGTAAATGCAAAAGAGCATGGGACTGGTAGACATTAGAATGTGATAGAATAAACCTGAGAAGACTTTGTAAGAAAAGACTTTCATGTATTTTGTAGAAATTAGAAAACTAGTTGATGATATCACTCAGTGAGAGCTATACTAAAAATAGTTAAAGGATAAGGGGATTAGAAGTAGAAAAGTCTCACAGAAAGAATAGACCATTATTCGGATTTTCTTGGGCATAATCTGACATCCATATTTTTTTTCCTATATGGTATATATCAAACTCTCAAGGTCTTGAATATGACAGCTGGGTCACTTTCTGCACATCCAGCATTAAAGAACCTGAAAAGTTGAAGGTGTTCTATAAGGAGCTATTGACTAAATAAACAAAAGACAAAAACATCATCATCATCATCATCATCATCATCATTAAACTGAGATAAACTAAGGAGAAAAAGCAACCTAATAAAAAAGTTTTAAGGAAACTACTTTTTCAAAAGCCATTTCTCAGTTTCTCCTATTCAATTCATATAATAGGGGACATAGCTGTAATGGAAAAAGATTGGTTTTCCTTATTAAACAAGAACAATATTTCCCTTGGATGAAATTTAAAGTAATCATAGATTCAACAGAAAAAATGTAGAAATCAGAGAAGAAAACACAATTGAGAAGTTAGTAAAGATACATATAGAAAAAAAAACCCCACAAATTATCAAACACTAAGCTAGACAAAATTTCAAGGATGTCAATGTCCTTCTAAATTTGGCCTTGGTGCCCCATGTCTAAACGAGATCAGAAAGAACTAGTGGGAAAGATGACCACGCATTTATAAAACTTGTAGCATAAATATAAAATCAATTGTTATACACAGTTGTCTCAGAAGAAAAAGCTACTGACAGTTATTGCATTGTGACCGAAGTATTTTAAAAGCACAGAGTGTTTCTGTGACTTTCAGCAAAGAGAACCAGCATTTATGGTACACAATTGTCTCCGAAGAAAAAGCTACTGACAATTATTGTATTTTGACTGATACACTTTAAAAGCACAGAGAATATCTGTGACTTTCAGCAAAGGTAACTAGCATTTATGGATACATGCTTATTACTTTACTAACTGCAGAGATTATTTTGTATTAGATAAATGTTGGCCTCAAATAGCTGCCTTTACTTGTACTTCTCATCCCAATCCATTTTCTAGGTACTTGAAGTCCTTTATGATTTGATTACAAGACCTTTGACTTTATTTTATGTATGATTCTTCCATGCACTTACTTGCTCAGAAACATCTGTCTTTCTCTCTGTTTATTCCACCTTCGGCCTTGCTGTATAAATCAATGTTATTATCTTCAGCTGCTTCTCTCACTGGTAAAAAGCCTAGCTGCTCTTCACAGTACTGCTCAGTTAGCTTCCCCATGGGACTTTTCCTTGATCTCATTCTCACATGCTCATTGGTATCCAAATTAACTCCTGTTTTCCCTCTGTGCTTCTGTGACATTTAACATGCATCACTAATGTCAGATTGTGTACATTACTCTCACAACCAGCAGATAAAAAATTTATTGAAATTTTGAGATTATGAAGATACACTCATTTTGCTTATAATCCTTTGAACTAATTTGATTATTGCCATGGGATCTTGCCTTTAGAATTTATTACTGTGATGTACTTTTATTAATATAAATTTGATTAAAATTTTAAAGTTAAATTGTATTAAACTTGTGATTTTTTATTCCCATTTCTTAAATGTATCAATATGAAATTTTTAGTGAGAAACTTTTTCTTCTCCATTTATTTAGGTATTTAGTTAGTTAATAAGTATGGGCTTATGAATATTTATTATTCCACAGGCAATAACCCAAAATAGGAATTAGTTTATTCTTGCTTATGTGTCCTGCCCCCTCCCACCACAACGTGGCCACTGGGGAATCTGACTGGCTCCTGTGATCGTTAGTCATACCACTCCCACCCCATTAGTTTTTAACACTTCATGTTCTGGCACCACAAAATGTTTCAGCCAGTATACTGTTTTGAACAATGGCACAAAGACAATTTGGACAGAGGCATATTGAAGTTCAAATTTGCCTCCTAACTTGCTGCTTTTGCAAGCATTATATTTTTCTCTGAGCATCAATTTCCTTATTTGTAAAATGGGCCTCATTGCATTGAGAAAAGTGATAGTTGTCAAAAAGGTGTCTTCAGTATATGTGAATAATGTGCATATTTTCTATGGTCATCCCACTCTGAACATGCCTGATCTCATCTGATCTCAGACAACGTGCATATTGATAAGTGTTCAATATTGAAAAGCTAACTTCTGACATGGCAGCATGAATAACTCCACTGCCCAGTGAAACAATCATAACTAAGGAAAATTATTATTGTTATTATTATTGTTATTTTGAGACAGAGTCTTGCTCTGTCGCCCTGGCTGGAGTGCAGTGGCTCAATCTTGGTTCACTGCAACCTCCACCTCCCAGGTTCAAGAGATTCTCCTGCCTTTGGGTGGGCATAGCTAATATAAGAGTCCATCTTCCCTCAGCTCCCAATTAACACATTGTATATCACTTGGTGGAACATACCAGAGGCATTTTCTTATCTCCTCCGCTTGTAAGTTGAAGAGGCTAAATTTTTATTAAGTGCAGCAAAAGGGACTTGAAATCCTTCCTCCATCATGTCCTTATCTATAAGTTTATCAGAGTAAGACTACTGGGGCATCAATCATCATTGTCCCATCTTGTTCTTAGAACGGAGTTTGCACACTGGTGGAAACAAGCCAAAAACATCCAGAAGCTACCATCTCTCTCAGAATCTAGAGAAACGTCTCAGAGAATTTGTCCCTGGGGAAAGGTAGTCCATTAAAAAGAAATGTTCAGGTCCTTTATAAAGAGTACTGGCTTTACTTGAAACAGATTGTGAGGAAAATTCAAGTATAAGGGTATTCTCAATAATAAAAATGCAGCCGGCACTGTGGCTCAGGTCTTTAGTCCCAGCACTTTGGGAGGCCAAGACGAGTGAATCACAAGGTCAAGAGATGGAAACCATCCTGGCCAACATGGTGAAACTCCATCTCTTCTAAAAATACAAAAATTAGCTGGGCATGGTGGTGCATGCCTATAGTCCCAGCTACTCATGAAGCTGAGGCAGAAGAATTGCTTGAACACATGAGGTGGAAGTTGCAGTGAGCAGAGATCATGCCACTGCACTCCAGCCTGGTGACAGAGTGAGACTCAATCTCTAAATAAATAAATAAATAAATAAAAACACCACTTAATTAAAACCAGCAAGTTAAGCCACAGACTAATTCACCAGAGAAAATTGGAAAGAGAAAGCCAAGAAGAACATTACTGGCATTAGAATTAACCTCAAAGACTGCCATCAAAACCCATCTCTGCCTGAATTAAATTAGTTAACACAGCTTAGCAATTTATGTCCCAGAGCATTGTCACAACAACAGAGCAATCGGCCCATAATTATTGGAGCCTAGAAGTCTGGCTATAATACCAAATGAAGCTGGCAGCTTAATAGAGAATTCAGAAAAAGGGACAGCAAAGGAAAGACTGTCACCCAGGATGACTACACACATACCTAAGATAGCACCTGGTAAAAAGTGACACCAAAAGCTTCAGACCACAGAAGAAAAAACTGTCACTAAAACATTTAACCAAATTTACAAACACATATACACACATACAATTAAGTGAACACAAACAATAAAACCTGGGGCTGTGGTAGGGGTCAGTATCCAAAGTCACTAAAGTATTACTCACAATGCCCACTTTCCACAAAAAAATATGAGACATGCCAGAAACAGGAGCTGTGCCCAATACACAGGAATAAATGCAGGAAACAGAAACTCCCAATGAGAGGGACAAGATGTCAGACTGAACAAACAAAGACTTCAAATTAGCCATTATAAATATGTTCACAGAACTAAAGGAAACGAAGCTTAAAGATACAAAGGAAATATGAAGACAATATCTCATTATGTAGAAAATATCAATGAAGATATGTAAATTATAGGATGAAACAAATGTCAATTCTGTAGATGAAATGAATGATAACCAAAATAAAGAGCTTCTACAGAAAATCTAAAGAGGCAAAAGAAAAAGATTCGTGAACTACAAGATAGATTAATAGATATTGTGCAATCTGAAAAACAGAGATTTTAGCATAAAGGAAAATCAGCAGTCTCAGAGGAATGCAGGGCACTTTAAGCATACCAATGTATGCATAACAGAAGTACCAGACAAAGAAGAGGAAATTAAAAAAAAAAAAAAGCAGAAAAAATAACCAGTGAAAGTTTCCCAGAATTGCTGAAAACATATAAATCTACACATTCAAGACACTCAAATAACTCTAAGTAGTGTAAGTACAAAGAGCTCCTGAGTGAAATTGCTGAAATTTAAAGAAAAGGAGAAACTATTAAAAGCTGCAAAAACCAAACAACAGCAACAAAAAAACTGACTCATCATATATAAGGGACAGTCAATAAGACTACTTCCTAGTTTTAACAATAGACTAGAAGAATTTCGAAAAAAAATAAAAATTTCAGAGCTTGAAGATAAGGCTTTTGAATTAACCCAATAAGACAAACATAAAGAAAGAACAAATCAAAAGAAATAAAGTCTCCAAGAAATATGGGATTAAGCAAAATGGACAAAACTAAGAATAATCAGTGTTCCTGAGGCTGAAGACAAAATAAGTCTGGAAAACTTATCTGAGGTCTAATTGAGGAAAACTTCCCTTGCCTGGCTAGGGATCTAGATATCCAACAAACTCAAAGATTTGCTGGGAAATTCACTGCAAAAAGATCTTCACCCAAGGCATATAATCATCAGGCTATTTAAAGTCAACATGAAGGAAAGAATTCTAAGAGCAGTAAAAAAAAAGCATCAGGTAACCTATAAAAGAAAGCCTATCAGACTAACAGCAGACTTCCCAGCAGACACCTTACAAGGTAAAAGGGATTATTGGAGTTTTATCTTCAAGCTTCTTAAACAGAACAGCTATCGGCCAAGAATTTTGCATCAAGTAAAACCAAATTTTAAAAAGGAAGGAGCAATACATTCATTTTCAGACAAACAAATGCTGAGGAAATTTGTAATTACCAAACCCTCACTGCAGGAAATATTAAAAGGAGCTCTAAACATTGGAAAGAAAGTCTGATATGAACCAAAATAGAACCTCTGGAAAGCTCAGAACTCATAGGACTTATAAAACAATAACACAACAACAATAGCAAAAAACTAGGTAGCAATTAACATGATGAAGAGAATAGTACTTTACATTGCAATATTAACATTGAATATAAATGGCGTAAATGCTACACTTATAAGATACTGAATAGCAGAATGAATAAAAAGCTACAATCTAAATATCTGCTGTTTATGGGACAGTCACCTAACACAGAAGGATTCATATAAACTCAAGGTAAAAGGATTGAGAAAGGCATTTTATACAAATGAAAACCAAAAGCAAGTAGGAGTAGGTATTCTTATAGAAGACAAAAAGAGACTTCAAAGCAACAAAATTAAAAATGACAAAGATGGTCACTATATAATGATAAAACAATCAGTTCAGCAAGAAGATATTACAATCCTAAATTTATATGCACCAAACAATGGGGCTTCCAGATTTATAAAAGAGTTATTCCTATACTTAAGAAGTGAGATAGACAGCAAAACAATAATTGTGGCAGACTTCAATACACCACTGACAGCACTAGGCAGATCTTTGAGACAAAAAGTTAATAGGGAAACAATGGGGTAAATGACATGCTAGAACAAATGGACTTAACAGATATTTACAGAACATTCTACTCAAGATCTTCAGAATATATATGCTTTTCATCCATGCATGAAACATTCTCCAAGATAGATCAGCCCATATGATAGGCCATAGAACAAGTCTCAATAAATTTTAAAAAATCAAAATCATTATCAAGTCTCTTCTCAGACTACAGCAGAATAAAACTAGAAATCAACACCAAAAGGAGCCCTAAAAACTATACAAATAAATGGAAATTAAATAATCTGATCTTATGATATCTGGGTTAACAATGAAATAAAGATGGAAATTTAAAAATTATTGGAAATTAATGATAATGATGACACAAGTTATCCAGACCTCCAGGATACAACAAAAGCAGCACTAAGAAGAAAGTTTATAGTGTTAAATGCCTATATCAAGAAGTCTGAAAGAGCAAAAACTGACAACCTAATGCCACACCTCAAGAAACTGGAGAAATAAAAACAAACTAAACCTAAAGCTAGATGAAAAGAAATAACAAAGATCAGAATATAACTAAATGAAATTCAAACATACAAAAAATACAGAAGATCAATAAAACAAAAAGGTGGTTCTTTGAAAAAATAAGCAAAATTGATGCACCATTAGTTAGATTAGCCAAGAAAAAAAAGAGAGAGACTCAAATAAGCTCAATTAGAAATAAAACTGGAGACATAAATCCTACACTACAGAAATACAAAACATTATTCAAGACTACTATGGATACCTTTATGTGCATAAACCAGAAAACCTAGAAAAAGTCAACAAATTACTGGAAACATATAACATTCTGAGATTAAATAAGGAAGAACTAGAAACCTTAAACAGACAAATAACAAGCAGCAAGTTTGAAATGGTAATTTAAAAATCGCCAAAAAAATGATAAAGAGGATATCACCGCCAATTCCACTGAAATACAAACTACCACCAGAGATTACTACAATATCTCTGTGCACATAATCCAGTAAATCAAGAAGAAATTAATAAATGCCTGGACATTTACACCCTTCCAAGACTAAACCAAAAAGAAGTTGAATCCCTGAATAGACCAATAACAAGGTCTGAAGTTGAGGAAGCAATTAATAGCCTACCAACCAAGAAAAGTCCAGGACCAGATGGATTCACAGCAGAATTCTACCAGAGGTAAAAGAGGAGCTGGTACCATTCCTTCTGAAACTATTCCAAACAATACAAAAGAGGGAATCCTCCCTATCTCATTTTATGAGACCAAAATACCATACTCAATACCTTACTGAATACAGTAAGGTTGAAAACTTTTCCTCAGATCATACGGATAAGATAAGGATGCCCACTGTCACCATCCAATTAATCATAATTCTGGAAGTACTAGTCAGGGCAACTAAGCATGAGAAAGAAATAAGGGCATCTAAATTGAAAAAAAAGAAGTCAAATTGTCACTGTTTGCAGATTACATAATTATACATAGAAAATCCTAGACTGCTTCAAAAGGTTCTTAGATTTTATAAACAAATTCAGTGAAGTCTCAGGTTACTAAATCAATGTACACAAATCTGTAGCACTGCTAAATACCAACAAGTACCAAGCTAATAATCAAATCAAGGAATCAATCACTTTTAAAACAGCTGTAAAATAAAAATAAAATAAAATATATAAGAATATACTTAAGCAGGAAGGTGAAAGATCTCTACAAGGACTACAAAACATTGCTGAAAGAAATCAAAAATGACACAAACAAATGGGAATGTACCCCATGCTGGTGGATGGTAAGAATCGATATTGTGAAATGACCATACTGCCCAAAGCAATCTACAGATTCAATGCAATTCCCATCAAAATACCAACATCATTTTTCACAGAATTAGAAAAAGAATCCTAAATTAATATGGAACCAAAAAGGAACCCAGACAGCGAAAGCAATCCTAAGCAAAAGCAGCAAATCTGGAGGCATTGCATTAAGGTCTTCAAATTATACTCCAAGACTATAGTTACCAAAACAGAATAGACTAATAAAACAAAATAGAGAACTCAGAAATAAATCCAAATACATATAACCAACTGATCTTCAACAAAGCATATAAAAATATAAGTTGGGGAATAGATATCCTGTTTAATATACGGTGCTGGGAAAACTAGCAAGCCACATATAGAAGAATAAAACTGGATTCCTATCTCTCATCTTACATAAAAATCAACTCAAGATGAATCAAATATGTAAATATAATATGAATCAAATACCTGAAACTATAAAAATTCTAGAAGACAATGTCAGAAACGCTTTTCTAGATATTTTCTTACATCAAATGTAAGACCCCAAAAGCAAATGCAACTAAACGGGACCTAATTAAATTAAAATATGTCTTCCCCCAGCAAAAGAAATAACCAACAGGGTAAACAGATAACCCACAGAATGAGAGAAATTATTTGCAAACTACATATCTGACAAAGAACTGGTATCTGGAATCTACAGGAAACTCTACAAATCACCAAGAAAAAAATTAATAACCTTATTATAAAGAGGACAAATGACACGAATAGACATTTTTCAAAAGATGATACACAAGTGGCCAAGAAAAGTGTGTAAAAATGCTCAGCATCTTCAATCATCAGGGAAATGCAAATTAAAACCACAATGAGACACTACCTTCCTCCTGCAAGAATGGCCATTATTAAAAAATCAAAAAACAATAGATGTTGGTGTGAATGTGGGGGGAAAGGAACACTTATACACTGCTGGTGGAAATGTAAATCAGTACAATCTCTATGGAAAACAGTATGGAGATTCCTTAAAGAGTGAAAAGTAGATCTACCATTTGATCCAGCAATCCCACTGCTGAATATCTACCCAAAGCAAAATAAGTCATTGTATGAAAAAGACACCTGTGCATGTATGTTTATAGCAAAAAATTCACAATTACAAAGTGGAACCAGCTTAAATTCCCATCAGCTAATGAATAGAAACAGAAAATGTGGCTTACATACACATGAAATACTACTCAGCCATTGAAAGGAAGAAAATAATGTCTTTTGCAGCAACTTGAATGAAGCTAGAGGCCATTATTCCAAGTGAAGTAACACAGGAATGGAAAACTAAAAACAGTATGTTCTTACTTCCATGAAAGAGCTAATCTATGAGTATGCAAAGGCACTTGAGAGACTCAGAAGGGAGAGGGTGGGAGGTTGTCTCATATTTTTAAAAAATGGCATATTAGGTACAATGTACACTAATGGGTGATAAATGTACTAAAATCTCAGAATTCACCACTACATAATTTATCCATGTAACAGAAAACCACTTGTATAACAAAAGCTATTGAATAAAAAAATTTTTTTAAATGAAAAAAAAAGTCTAACTTTTCATTAGAAACAGTGAAGTACAGAAGATGCTGGTATGGAACAAAGAACTAAAGGGGGGAAAAAATGTAAACCTAAAATACCATATCTAGCAAAGCTATTTTTCAAAAATGAGAGTGAAGTAAATACATTCCCAGATTTAAAGCAAAAAAAAAAGAAAGCAAAACAAGCTCAAAGGAATTCATTGCTAGCCTACCTGACTTCCAAAAACAAACACTAAAGGAAGTATTTCATACTTAAGGTAAGTAAATCCTGACAGAAATATAAATCAACAACAAAAAAAAAATGAGGAAGAGTAAAGGCAATTGTGTAACTATTAAAAAGTAGGATTTTATATTTTATTATTTCTTAGCTTAACTGGTTTAAAAAGAAATTCTATAAGCAACATGTATAAAATCATATGGTTATTGTTGGGGCTGTAACATATAGAAATGTAATACATTTGACAACAATAGCACAAAGAATGGGAGAGGAAACAGAGTTGTACTGGAGTAAGAAAATGACACAGAGGGTAACCTAAACTCAAAAGAACAAATGAATAGACTAAGAAATAGTAAATAAGAATACAAGTATAACAAACTTTTCATATACATTCCTGCTCTCTTTTCTTATCTCAGCTTATTTAATAGACATAAAATATATAAACAATACTTATAACAATGCCATTGAGTTTGTAACATATGTACAGGTGATATATGTAATCATAGTAACACAAAGCTGGAGGAAAAATAGATCTATACAGGAGTAATAATTCTATGTCTCACTGGAATTAAGTTAACATAAATTTGAAATGGATTCTAGTAAGTTTATGTACATACATATATATATATAATACATGCACACACACATATGCACACACATGCACACACATAAAATAAGCCCTAATTACTGAGAAAACAATAATAAAAATTAGACAAAAAAATTAAAAGAATGTAAATGTTACACTAGAAAAATAATTCATTCAAAGTAAATATTTTTAAAAATTGAAAAACAAAAATAATATTAGGCATATAAAGATAAAAATTGCAGAAGTAAATTCCTATATATTGATACAGATTTTAAATGGGAATGGATTAAATACTCAAATTAAAGGCAGAGAATCTCAAACTGGGTAAAATATTGACTAATCCTGTACTGTTTACAGGAGACACTAATTTTTCTTTTTTTGAGACAGAGTTTTGCTCTGTCACCCAGGCTAGAGTGCAGTGGCACCATCTTGGCTCACTGCAAACTCCACCTCCGGAGTTCAAGCGATCTCATGCCTCAGCCTCTCAAGTGGTGGCTGGGATTACAGGTGCGTGTCACCATGCACAGCTAATTTCTGTACTTTTAGTAGAGACAGATTTTCACCATGTTGGCCACACTGGTCTCAAACTCCTGGCCTCAAGTGATCCTCCCACCTCAGTCTCCCAAAGTGCTGAGATAGCAGGCATGAGCCACTGCATCCAACCCCTACAGGAGACACATTTTAGATTCAAATATATTAATAGATTGAAGGTAAAATGGTGGGAAAAATACATTATTGAAAAAAAGCAACCATAAGAAAAAATGGAGTGGCTATTCTAATACCAAAAAAAAATTTTTAACTAAAAATTAGGTCTTGCATAAAGAGGGACATTTTATGATAATAAAAGGACCAAAATTATAGCAGTTGTAAATATATGCACTGACCAATAGAAAAGTCAAATATTTGAAACAGAGGCCAAAATAAATGAAAGGAGAAACAGACAATTTACCAATGATGTTTGGGACACCAGATATTTCTGGGACACTCTCAGTATTGAATAGAACAAAAAATACTGAAGCTCAACAAGTAAATAAAGGCTTGAATAATATTATAAACACATTAGAGTTAAAAGGCCTCTGTAGGACACTGTATCTAACAATAGCAGAATTGCATTCTTCCCGAGTACATATAAAATATACTTCAGAATAGAACATATGCTAGTATATAAAACAAATTTTAAAATTTTAAACAATTGACATTATGCTAAATTTGTTATCTGACCATAATAAAATTGAATTTAAAATTAAGACAAAAATTTGAAAAATTCACATGTATATGAAAATTGATCAAAACATCTTTTAATAACTAATGACTCAAAAAATAGTTAAAAGGAAAAGCAGAAATAATTGTAAATGAATAACAAGGAAGATACAATATTCCAAACTTATGGGCTGCAGCTAAAGCAGTGAGTTTTACAGCCTTATTATAACAGAAGAAATATTTCACATGAACAATTTAGCCTTCCACCTTAAGACACTAAGAAAAAAGATCAAACTAAGTGTAGAGCAAGCGAAAATAAAGAAAAAAATAGGGTTAAAAGAAAAACAAATGGAATAGAGAGTGGAAAAAAATAAATTATATTAACAAAACCAAAAGCTAGCTCTCAGAAAAGACTGACAACATGTCCACACTTTAGATAGATGATCTAACAAAAATAGAATGATTCTCAGGTTTTTAAAATCAGAAGTAAAAGGGAACATTACCACTGACCTTACAAGAATAAAAATTATTATAAGGTGAAACTTTGAACAGCTACATGCCAACAAATTATATAACTTACATTGAAATGAACAAACTCCTAGAAAGACAAAAAAACTAAGAAACTGACTTAAGAAAAAGACAATCTGAAAAAAATGTATCCTTTTCCACAAAGTAAACAAAAATTCCACAAGCAGGTGGATTTACTGGTTAATTTTACCAAATATATACAGATGAATTTATACGATTATTCAGAAACCATTTTTAAAAATTGAAGGAAAATACTTCTCAGTTTATTCCATAGAACTAGTATTACTCTGATATCAAAACCAAAGATAACACAAGGGAAGGAAATATTACAGATCAATAAATGTAGATGCAAAAAGTCCTCAGCATAATACTAACAAATTAATTCCAGCAAGATATAAGGTATACTAATTAAATATTAACATGTTTATATATACTAATATATATATACATAAACTATACAACCAGTTGGAATTTATCTCATGAACATGTTGCTGATTTAGCATACAAAAATCAATTAATATAACAGACAATATCAATAGAATAAGGAACAGAAATATATTATCTTTTCAATGTGGAAATAGTATTTGACAAAATTTAACACTTTTTCATGATATAAACATTCAACAAACCAGGAATGATAGGGAATTTCTTCACCCTGAAAAAGGTGAAGGTGATCTATCAAAACTAATAGCAGACTTAATGATGAAAGACTAAAGTCTTTGCTGCTAAGATCAAGAAGACACTCTCTCTTATTTCACTCATCACTATACTGAAGAGCTAAACCACAGCAATTAGATAAGAAGGAAATAAAAGCCTTCCACATGGGAAAGGAGAATTAAAATTATCTCTACTTATTTACTACATGATAGAAAATTCTAAAAAATAAAAAGAAAAGAAAAACTATTCAAACTAATAAATGAGTCTAGCACAATTACAGGATTATATAGTAGCAATGAGCAAACTAAAAGAAATATTAAGAAAAACAATTCAATTGATAATATTTTAAAAACCCTAAGAATAAATTAACAAATATTTATAAAATTTATAATCTGAAAATTTTAAAAATTATAGAAATAAATAAAAGCAAATCTATAAATGAAGTAATATCCTAGCTATGGATCAGAACACTAGTATGGTTAAGATGACAATACACCCAAACTGATAACAGATTCAACACAATTATCTATCAAAAGCCCATATCATTTGAAGAAATTGACAAGATTAATTTAAAATTTATATGGAAATTAAAAAGACCCAAAATACAGAAGTCAAACTTGAAATATGGGAGAAAAAATTTTAAAACTCATACTTCCCATTTTTAAAACCTTAAAGAAAGCTACAGTAATCAAGACAGTGTGGTACTGGCCCAAGGGTATATATAAAAATCAATGAAATAAAGTTGAGAGTCCAGAAATAAACCCTTAAATTTACAGTAAATTGACATTCGCAAAGGGTACCTAACAATTCAATAAGAAGAAAATCATCTTTCCAATAAGTACTTCTGGGAGAACTTGTTATGTACATGCAAAAATATGAAGTTGGACATTTTCTTTCAACCATATATAAAAATTAATACAAAATAGAGCAAATACCTAAATGTAAGCACTAAAGCTATCATAGATTATAAATTTTCAAATAAGATACTAAATGCATGAAAGGCAAGAAAAAAATAAACAACATCAACAAAATTAAAATCTTTGTACATTAAAAGATATTAAGAAGTAAAAATATAACTTATGAATGGAAAGCTATTGTATCTCCATATCTTATAAGGGGATTTTATCTAGAATATATAAATAACTATACAACTAAATAATAAAAAGACAGAATTTAACACAATTTTTTGATTGAGGAAAATATCTGAATACACATTTCTGTAAAGAAGATACATGAGTGGCCAATAAGCACTTATTAAATGACATTCCATATCATTAGCTATGAGATAAATGCAAATTATAACCATAAAGATCTATCACATTCACCCATTAGGTTGGCTAGAATTTAAAAAACAGATAGAAACAAGTGCTGACAAAAACATGAACAAATTGGGACCTTCATACACTAATGATATAAAATGATGATATAAAATGATGCAGTTGCTTTGGAAAACTATTTGTTCATTTCTTAAACAGTTAAACATAGATAACATATGATCCAGTAATGCCACTCTTAGAAATACAGCTAAGAGAAAAACATACATCCATAAAATATTTGTTTGTGATGTTAAGAGCAACAATTCTCAGAGTAATCAGAAATGAAAAAAAAAAAAATCTACCAACCAATGAAAGGAGATAAAAAGTTGAGTATATTCATATCATGTAACATTATTCTGCAATAAAATCAAAATACTGATATGTGCTATGGCATGACTAAATCCTTAAAACATTATGCTAAGTGACAGAAGACAATAACAAAGAACTACATGTTATATGAGTCACATTTTCAGAGCATGCAAATCTATAGAGACAGAAAGTGGATTAGTGATTGCCTTGGACTGAGGGGAAGGGAACTTGGGTAATGATTATTAAAGAGTGCAAGATTTTCTACTGGAGTAATTAAAAATTTCTCAAATTGATTTTGGTGATAGATACAAACTTTGAACATTCTTATCTACTTGTTTAATGGATGAATGGCATGGTAGGTGAGTTTCAACTCAATAAAAATTTAAAAATTAAATGTAATCTAAATATGTACATATAATTTTAAAAATATTAAAGGATTATAATGTACTAGAGTCATTTGTTCTGACATCAACACAGTGTCCAAATAAAGACTCCTGAATACAAGCCACCAAAAGACTCAAAACTATCTATCTGAAGAAAGGCCTGGCTGCTGAGATAATACATGCTAATTCCCTGATAAAGTAAATAAATAAATAAGTAAAATGCTACATATCGCTGGGAAAGAATTTCAGGGGAAAAAAATGATTCAGTATTTTATTAAAGGGATTTGAAAGTTCCAAGGAAATCTAAAGTGTCCTTTTGTTTCCTTGTAAAATCATTTAATTATTTAAGTGATATTTTTAAGAAAAGCAATGTTTATGCCATCTCTATAAAAGGTACAGTGCAAACTGAAGAAAAAAATATTATTTTAACACTAACAGATATTGAAAAGAAGAATGATGCCATATGGCATAGAAACTAGACAGAACAGAACTTAACACTGATGTTTTGCAGTGGATCCCTGGACAAACTCTGTAAAATTTAAAAAGTCTTTCCATAACCTTGATATTTATAAAATGTTTTAGGAACAAAATGTAGAAAGAAAAGTCTGAGCTGATACAACTTAAAACACATCTAAAAGTAATTACCAAAGTTTCTGAAAAGTTATATAAATGATTAAAATGTTGAGATATATGGTAGCGGATAAGAGCATGGTTTCTAAAATTATACTATTGAGACTGGAACCTTGACTCTATACCTCATGAAGGGCCATTTTCTTTTCTGGATAGTAGGAAACATAATGGGGAAAATAACTTACCACACTGGGATATTATGAGGTTAAACCTGGTAAAACATATGAGACATTTAATACTGTTAAACAGTAACTACCATTATATTTATAATAGATATTATTTGAAGTGTGAACTAATTTTACAGACTTCTTTTAACCGTTTTGATTCAATTCATTCATGAGGAACATCTTGATTAGTCTTGTTTATTCCTTGAAACATGCCTATTGTCTAAGTGAAATGACCTTTATAAATGTGTGTGTGTGTACATTTGTAAGTAAACATCTAGCTAACTATGCCTGAACCGTGAAGTCACAGACCTCTCAAAATTACAGCACTGGTGTTGTCATGGTGCTTCTTTTCTGTCAGTCATGAATTCTGAATCATATTGGTCTTTCAAGGAGAGCAAGAATAATAGAAAATTTTACATTATATTTTGGAAAGAATATGGAAAACTGGCCAGCTCTTATGAAGAAAACATTCATATTCATTTAAAACCTGGGTGCTTGAATTCTTATTGTGCTATATTATGAGCTGAATTACTTTAAAAATCACTTACTTCATCCACACTAAATTTCCTCATATTTTATTCTTGCATTCACTCACTCATGCATTTCTCCAATACCTGTTCCAATGCAGCTGCTTCATAGTATCTATGTGCATGGACTTTGGAAACAAATTATATGGGCTCAAGTCCAGTCTGCAACACACAAGATGTCTACGCCTGTTATTTATGTCTCTAGGCCTCACATATAATAGAAGAAAGAAGGTAGTGCCTGCATGGAATTGTGGAAGATATAATGCATTAATTCGGTAAAGGACTAAGGACCAAAACCTGCCAGTGTAACAACTCGGTTAATTCTATACGTAATAGTAATTATACCCACTGATATGCATTGATTCCCTACTATATGTCAGACTCTATACTAAGGAGAAGTTGTATATGTCTTAACTCATACACACACACACACACACACACACACACACACATTATACACACAGACATATATATATATGCACACACAACTTTGTTTTATGGATTTTGCAATAATTTTACATATTATGTAATAGAGTAACAGATAATTTAAGCAAATTATATAAGACCATGTATTCAAAAGACGGTCAGACCAAAATTAAAACCAGGCAATCTAATTCTGAAATTTGCACTCCCTATTCTTGCAGTACACTTCCTGCTTTTTAATTTGCCAATCCTAACTCACCTAATTCAAAATATTTGCAGGTACTATATGTCACCTCCAAGTACACCTTGTGGAAAAAGAAATTCTTTGGGATAGAGACATTCTATTCCTTTGACCTATTCTTTCCATAAACAGTTCAAAGCAAATTAAACATTAAGTAAACTGCAAGCATTTAATCAATCCTAACACCCATTTATGGCTGCTTAAACTACAAAGCAATAGAGTTTATCTCTTTAATATTTAATGCATTCATAAATCTGTTCCAGAAAATCTGTCTTTTTCTGTGTCTGTATTCTTTCCCTGATGGTTTATTGCTTTTGAGAAGTTTGTAGTGTGAAAGTTCTATAACACTAAATCATTTTGAGCAAGAGAGAAAGAAGCTACATTATAACTGCAAATAAACAAGATTATAACATATTATTAACCTTTGGTGGTCACCTTGAACCATCATTATCACATATCTATTATGCCTGTATTAATTCTGTGCTCATTGTGCTTGACACTGAAAAAGCAGAGGTGTCTCAAACAACTTTTAGCTTTATTAAATACGCAAAAGAAGAAACAAATGCTTTACTCTACATAAAATCCATAATCAAATGAATAGTGCTCAAATAGAAGGATGTACACTAGACTGTAAACTCCATGAGGAGAAAACTTTTGTTGAAAGCATTCTGTCTTATCCAGTTTTCTAACATTTTGCAGGAAGAGACTTGGTGTGAGCACGATTACAAAACTTTAGCAGTTATGATTCTACCATGTCCCTTTCAAAGCGGTAGTAAGATGAAATTCAAACACAGGTTATCAATCAATCAAATATGGAAGCTCAGACTTGTATTTGTTTTCTGATTCTTTTAACTACATTTTTGTTTAGACTTCGCTTACTTGTCAAACTCAAATCAATTCTCTGCTGAAAGAAACGGGGGGGGGTTTGGGGGCCCCCCCCCCCCCCCCCCCCATTTTCTCTCCTTCTGGAATTTGAGTTTTTCTTCCCCCCCCCCCCCCCCCCCCTCGCCCTTCTCTCCACACGTCAGCCATGTTCATTCTCTGAGTTCTTAGAACAGTCTGTCTTCAGTCACTTTCCTGAAACAGAGGCTACAATGAGTATTCATGAAAAAGAAATGTGTTAGGGTGTGTTTACAGGGGAAAGACATGAGAAAAGTATATAGATCAGGGTAAAATAATTAAGCAATAATTTGGTCTCAGATGAAGACTAGCTTCTGAATAATTCCACAAAAATTCTGGGCACAAATTACACCACAGAGTTATTTCTACCTTGAGGTAATGGGACTATGTCTTTGCTCTTAGGTGAGGGAATAGTGATACTTCCTAGGTGAGGTTGATTCCATTTGTTTGAGAGGTTTTCCTTAAGGAAACAAGTTATGAGTTGCTAGCAGTCAGCACTTATAGCTTCTTGGGTGGGTAAGGCTGCACCAGCCAAGGAAAGGGGATTGGGGCAATGTAAGAGTACATTCCACAGGACAATTTTTGTACTGCTCTATCCACTTGTTTTTATGTTAAGTTCATTCCCCCACAATCACAGCTTCTCCAGCACTCTAGTTAGTTACAACCCAGGATCATTTACAAACTACAATCCCATGCTGCCATCCTCCCACAGCCCTAACTGAATCCTATCTTCCTCTGCCACATGTTCTATAACTCAATCCTCCTAGGCTGGAACTTCTGCAGATCTAGACACATCCCTGAGGAGTCTGAAGTGCTGATTACCATGTTCTGATCAGATATGCTTGCTGGACTTGTTCATGTTCCAAGTGACGCTCCAATGGAGTTAACTAGGTACTCATTTGGGTCTCCTCTCTGGCCAAAGACAATTATGCAGAGAAGGGAGCAGCTGTGTATTGTCAGCAAACATCACAAGAGCTAGGAAATGAATGTTCCAGCATGTAAAGAAGACCTAGGAAGGGCACTTGTCACCTGCATCATGCAGGCTAAACTCTATGCTTCCGGGCCTGCGCACTTCCAATCTTTTTACTTAGAATGCTTGTCCTCCTGCTGTTTCAATGGCCAGCTGGTCCCATAGTTCATTGAGAATTGTACCTGCTTCCCATTGAGAGATGCCATTGCCAATCATCCCACCTAGATCTTATTGCCATCATCATATCAGTTTTGTGTTTTCTACTTTTTAATATTTAGCTAGATTTACAATAACTTACATTGTTTGACACTTTATTTCAGTTTTTTCTCTTTTACTACTAAAATCGTATGCTTAGTGAGGGTGAAAATAAATTTGGTTTGTTGACTTCTCTATCACTAGCCCCTAGGGTAGAGACAGAAATAGAGAAACAGAGATATATTGGGTGCATATTTGAATACAGCAATTGCATATAAAGGTTGTAATGACCTTTGGCATTCATCTTTTATGTAGACATTGTGATCTCTCTGACATATTAGGAGCCTGGGATAACTTCGTGTTTATTTATCTGCATCACTTTCCCTAATACCACGTGTGCTCATTATAATGCCTCCCATCTCATGATCAGGAGCATCTCATGCCCTTAACTACTCAACTCATTTTTGCCTGTCTCTTCAATTTGTAAACTCATAAAAAACATATTTGGTTGCAGTAAATCTACCTATTTTTCCCCCTCCCTTTTTCCTTGAAAGACTCTACCAACTTTTTATCTTGATATCAGGACACAATGCATTAGGTCTAACCTAAAGCCAAAAGATGTGTCTTAACCACTCATTGTTAAACAGATACATCTGATCCCTTTCTTCTCTCACTGGTATTGTATTTGGTTTAAGTAGCTTTGGTATGTCTATGCATATTTGGAAACACGTTCAAGATATTGTGTTCCCTTTATGATTAATTCTTAACTATTAATTTCAGAATCCAAATTCAGGATGATGTAAATTCCTTATTTTCAGAGTAGTGCAGTATAAGAAAGGTTAGAAAACTCCCAGAGGTAGGACTCTAGTTCAGTTTATTAATTCTATATAACAGGAAAATGACATAGCTCATATGAGGAGAAAAACTAAAGTTTATTTTTAAATACACACATTCGTATGCATATTGTGTATAAATATGCAAATATACACATTTGTATATGTACAAGTATATGTGTGTATTTGTGTGTGTGTGTGTATATATATAAAAAATGCTTATAAATAAGAGATAATCTTTCTAACTAATATATTGAGAAACTTGACTAAGAATGGTGGTATTGTTAATATCTAATATCCCATTCCCACCAGTGCTACCCTTTAATAAAGTTTTTGCCTCTCATAAAAACACAAAAATCAGCTCAAACTATTTATTTTCATATCCTTAGCATTATTGATTTTGAGCACTCCATATGTTGTTTTGTGTACTTTTGAAGATAAGATGTAATTACTGAAAGAAATGGATCAGTGAAATCAGAGATTTAGGTGCTTATTAGTTTATCTCACTCTGCCTCAAGCTCAATTTCTAAAAGAAAACAAGCCATTTGCATGTACATTTTTTGGGAAAGAAAATTAACTAGAGTCGGTGTCCTGGGTACATTTCTGGTATTTACTTCATTTACTCTGTGAGGCATCCTAAATATGACTTTGAACCCTGAGAGACTCGTGAGAAGAGCTGCCATTCTATTACAGCTCAAACACGAGTGATTTCCAAGGATTCATCTTGGAATCTATTCTAGGCATACCACAAATATTATACACAACTGCACTTTGATATTGTCTAAACTGGTTTGTGTTCGTGCTTGTTCTTTAAGAATAATAGTTATGTTGTGAAACAATCTAATTAACTCCTTAAAATGACCAAGACACCGTCCCCTTTTTAGGCAATATAGTCTCGCCTTATCTGCTCAGCTCTTAAGGCAATAACAAAAGCAATGCTTCCTCTCAAACCCAGGCTTAGAGGCTTAAGATGATTTACTTCAAACATGCATATTCATGATTTTCCTTTATTTTACCTTATCTGCCCCTGCCTTTTCTTAAATCTCATTTCAGCTTGTGTATAATACTCTGATATTTTGAGTGTACCCTTGGAAAAGACTAATGCATAAATTAACATAAATAATCCCTTAAATGTAGTTGTATCCTAAACCATCTGTCTATCTGAATTCTAATGTGTTCTATTTGATTGGTTGGACAGATCTCATGATATTGGATAATTCTAGAACTTACCCAAGTAGAAATAAATAATAATTTTTGAAGTAAAAAGATAAAGTAGAAATACAGTTTTTGGAATTTTCTCAATAACTTATCACAAATTCATGGAACCTTGGGAACAGATAGAACAAAAAGCTTACCTTTTGTTCTATCTATTTAGTTTTATGAATATTGATATAGTTCTCATTTTTTCCTTTAAATTTTGTACCTTCTCTTGTATCTTTATGTATGGTCTCTTCTTCCCTTTTATGACCTTCAATGATTTGCAACTCTGCAGAAGGGAAGTTAGATGGTTTACCTATCAGAAGCATTAATGAGACTGGGGATACTGATCTGGTCCTATGAAGTACCTGATGCTTGAATTCTCTTGTAAATATTTCCAAAAAGTACTTATACTTATTGTTATTGTATCACTACTGAGAACATAAATAGGAATAAAAACAATAAAAATGATTAAAAACATATTGTTATTTATATTGAGTACTTTGATGTCTTGAAAACTTTTATATATATTACTTCTCATCCTCATCTCATTCAGCAAAGTTACTCTTGCTGTGTTTTGGAGAAAGTAACTGAGATGTCAAGAAGCAAAGTGACTTGCCTAAAGCCATGAAGTTTGGCTGTCAGACTAGGAATGTTAGCACATTCACTAATGCACATTCCCTGAGCAACTCTAGTGATGTAAAACTCAGTAAATGGGGGAGCAGACATTGTTTTCCCACTCAGGGGGGAAAAGGTTGTGTATTAAAAACCTATATAGAAGCCAAATTCAAACTATATTCTGTTAAACAATTGATTACTCAGAGTAATTAGAATCTATCATAGTTATTCTCATATTTCAAGTGTTCACATTATATATATATATATTTATTATTGCATATATAGCAGAGATTATTAGTTATTAGCATAATGGTATTTCTGAATATATTGCTTATACAGACCTAGAGTGATACCATTGAGTTTAGCTTTTACAAAATACATCAGACTATATACAGATATTTCTCAGTTATTTCATTTGGCAAGAATTTAGATTTGCATTCAAATTAATACTTGCTCCAACATCATTTTACAAACTTGAGTGTATAAAATGGAATTCAATTTGCTCAGCATAATGATATACCCCCAAAACTAGAGTAGTTAGGGTTTGCTGTAAAGACACAAACTACTGCATTTACTGCCAGAAAGATTTTGGTAAGATCTAAAGCAAAGGAAGGTAGTCATAACATCTGAACTCACATAAGCTGGTTATAAAGAAATTACTACAATGTGGAAAATTAGCAGTCACATCAAAAATACATGGAATAAAAGAATACTTATTATATTTAATTTCTTTTAATTTATTTATTCAAGTATACATTATTGACACCTACTCTAAGACACATGTAGTGCCTGAAACTGGAGGCACATATACAAATAATGTCTTGGTTAGGCGTGGTGGCTTATGCCTGTAATCCCAGCATTTTGGGAGGCTGAGGTGGGCAGATCACTTGAGGCCAGCAGTTCCAGAAGAGCTTGGCCATCATGGCAAAACTCCCTCTCTATTAAAAAGACAGAAATTAGCCAGGCATGTCGGCACATACCTGTAATCCCAGCTACTTGGGAGGCTGAGGAAGGAAAATTGCTTGATCCTGGGAAGCAGAGATTGCAGTGAGCCAAGATTGCACCATTGCCCTCCAGCCTGGGTGACAGAGCAAGACGCTGTCTCAAAGTAATAAATAAATTAATTAATTAAAATAAAATAAAAATAATATCTGGTCCTTAGTCAAAAGGAGTGTATAGTCTCATAGGAAGACAGATTTTATCATAATGTAGCCTATGTTGCTGGTATGCAGAAAATAGCAGAAGAAAGTGGGTCTGGTTTTAGGAAGAAATGACATTTCACTGTGTTTCAAAACAAGATTTGGATATTCTGGGAAAGAAGCAACAAGAAGCAGGCAAAGATAGTACTATAAGTTCATTGTGCGCCTTGCAAAGATGTAAATTTTATTTTCTAAAGGGAATAAGAATTTATTTAAGAATTATAAGCAAAATGACATTAACAATAATAATAATAATGACATCAGCAGGTTTTAATTATCCTGGAGAAAACATGGTGAATAGATGGGAGCTAGGTAAGAGAAAAGACAGATTAACACCTTCTAGGCAGGAATCGATGAGTCTAACCACAGTAGTAGCAGTAAGGAGAGAGAGAAGACACAATGACTATTCAAGGGTCAAGGTTAATATGTGTTATTCTATACATAGAACATATAACCAATTGATTTGGACCCTCCCTGTGTACCATTTCAAGATTATTGTGGTCATGTTCTCTAACAACATTGCACAGATGCAATCAGACAGTGACTCATCCTGGCCTATGCTGCATAACTCTCCCTTCGTAATATGGGTCTTTTCTGAACCTATGGCAAGGGACACCGGCAGAACCTTCTCTTTATTCACACATATGTACTCCACGGTGTAGGTGGCTAATCCCCCACAGGGCTATCCATGACCAAGTGGAGACAACGAATAAATCCACCCCTTTGTCTCAGGAGCATTCCAGTCTAAGATATATTTCAAAAAGCAACTTAGAAGATCCCAGTTTATAGAGCCTCCAATCGCCCACGGCAATGACCAATACCTTAAGACAAACTTATGTAGCTTTTTTTGCTTCCCTGTGTTACTCTTCTTGTCCTTTAATCCCACTCTCTGTATGCCAAAATAAACCACTGTGTGCCAAAAATCCCACTCCATGTATGCCAAAAATAACCACTCCCATGCCCCAAATGAAAAAATTGCATATTCAAGCCTGTATTTCAGGTTCTGCTTTTAGGGGAAACTAAGTCAAAGTATTGGTTGACAAGAAATACCTTACCAGGTGTGTCATGTGTATAGCTTTCTGTTCATAGTCCCTAATACAGGGAAAACCCTATAAAGACCTTATAATCATACACCTACAATCTCAGCCAATGTATTATTTGATGTTTCAAAAGACAGGAACAGAATAGCCACTAAATTAACTGAGCAATATCCCAGGAGGAGTTCTAGCATGGCAGAATTAGCCAGGCCAATCCGATTATCAGTGAGATCTTACATGAGAAAAATGAGGGGGGGAAAGCAAGACCACTGTATGCCTAAACAGAAATTAAAGCCTTGGGTTGAGAAAAGGCCTTAGGTAAAACGTGGGAATGTGAGTCTGTAAGCCATACTCTTGAGGAAGCAGAAACCATTAAGTGAATAGACATGAAGTAGAAAAATATACCCAAAGTATAAAGGAAGTGCCTGACCACGGTGAGAGAAGAGAGCAGATGACAGAGTAAGATGCAGTGAGAGAGAGAGAGACAAACAAAGGTTACTCAGTTTCTACCTGATTTCCATTTCTCATCTCAGTTTTAAACCACAAGTATCTTACAATAAATTTCATTTATTAAAGAGTTCTATGTCATCCTCTGACTGTTGTAAGTAGAAGAGCAACACTAAAACTTTTCTCATTTTGTTTTCTTTGGCAACATTTGGGAAAATCTTTCCAAAGTTCAAAAAAAAAAAAAAAAAAAAGGAAGTTCCTCCTAGACCTCCCACATACTTCTTCCAAAATCTTTCCCTTTAACTGCAGCAAATTTTCATTGATTTTGCTATCAGGAGCACAGCCAGACAAAATCATCTGAGACTCATGACATTATGCAATAACTTGAAAATACCAAGCACTTCAATGTAATTATCTTGTCTAAAACAGTTTAGCAAACAGAAAGTCAAGTTTCTGATGGTTTATGCTAATATGCCTCAGAAGCAATCGCACTAGTTATTTTATTATTTCTCTTTCCCATATGTCTCTCTGTTAGCACATCTCACTTGGAAGAGGATTGAGACAGATAGACAGAAAGCACTTTTCCTTGTTTCTCAAAAGTTGATGTTAAATCAATACCAGTGATTTACTATTTCAATAATACTATTGATACTATTGATGTTAAATCAATATTGCTATGATATAGTATTGATGTTAAATCAAAACTATTATCATAAACAATATTATTATAGTAGTATTGATTTAACACCAATACTATTATGCAAACACAATTAGTTTCAGAACTAATTTCAGTTGTTACACACTTAGAAAAAGGGAAGTTAATAATGCATTATTTTAACTGTAAAACAGAATAAAAACACAAAAAAATCACAGTATTACAGAACAAAATAAAATAGAGATTCTGAGCTTCCAACTTCCCTCTATGGTAATATTGGAAGACTACAGAAAGAGTATTATCTGAATCAGGGATTGCTAAATTTTCTCTGTAAATAACTCAATAGTAAATATTTTTTTGGCTTTGTGAGCCAGGAAGCCTCTGTCATAACCAATGCAATCAGCAGAGTTAGAAGCATTTTTAAAAAGGCAAGATTCAGACATTCAAATTCAAAGTTGGCAGAGTTCAAAGACATTGAGTCTTAAAAACACGGCCTGTGTGGAGGGGTGAGAACGGGCAAATATTATTTTGGAAAGGGAATGTTGTAGACTGAGTTCCCCAGGAACTAGAGGTTCATAAGAGAGTGCTCTTGGGGGTGACTGTGTGTAGAAGACAACAGAAGAAAGCAGAACTGGGCAGTGGAAGAAGTTATGCAATCTCAGCAGAGGCCTCAGACAATCATATGAGGAACTTTGAAGCTGAGATGACTCCTTCAGAATTGTCTCAAGGTGGCTCAAGAGGGCAAGTTATTAATGCTTTTAACATTGATTAATCCTCAGGTAAGTAATGCCCAAATAGAAGTATATCTATGAGGGAGGGGACTCTCTTCAATTGAGTTCTAGAAGCAGATGCCCCAGGATTTCTAGGAAATCCTGTAAGCAAAGCTAGTAGAATGAACTCTAATCCCTCCTCATCAGCTGTTGTCAGAGTTGCAACTAATATTGTCTCTCACATCTGACGCCATTCTATACTCTTTCCACACTCAGCTAGTACCCCAGGGGGGGCATAGTGGGTTTCCCCAGTGACATAACCCAGATCTGTATGCTTGAGAGTTTTAAGCTCATG
Source organism: Ateles fusciceps (assembly GCA_036589455.1). Classification (NCBI taxonomy): domain Eukaryota; kingdom Metazoa; phylum Chordata; class Mammalia; order Primates; family Atelidae; genus Ateles; species Ateles fusciceps. Next base: position 2,939,541 of record JAZHEH010001685.1, on the reverse strand, counting down.
TTTACCATATTCATTGTAAGCAGAGGCTATTGAGCTTGTCCAATTACTATCAAAATCGGGCAAGGGAGTACAAAGAGGCACCCAGGTGAATCATTTGCGTATGCCAAATTCGTTCATCCTGCCCTCATTTTGACAACTGCACCAACAACAGCAGCCCTGTCTTCTCTTTATGAATAGAACGAATTATCCCCATAAAGATAGTAGTTCTGCTTCTTGAGTTCTAGTCTCTTTCATGAAGTCTGAAGTACCAAAGCGGAAGATGTAGTTTGTATTTCCACAGGACTCTGTGTTCCCAGTGGAAGCATTTACCCCTTAGAAACTGGGACCCTTAATTTTAGAGTTCAACATTTCAAGAATGATAATAAATCAGATATTGTATTTCTGATAAGTGGCAGTAATGGTAAGCAGAGCCATGCCTGTGTTCCTGGACCTATGCTCCAAAGTGTACTTTGAGATGACTCTCATTTTCTCAAGGTGTTATCCACAAATTAATGCCTCAAACTGGCTATTCCATCACTCTATCAGTCTGGCAGTTGGCAGATTCTGGGCAATGTGGCACATCGTGTGACCTGTGGAACTCATACATGGTAAAGTCCTCATACCACTTTTTCTATCAACTGGAGTCCTTGAAGTGATGTTAGGGATTTTCCATTGGTGTATTAAACACACTGTAAGAGAGTGGTGATAGCAGAGGCCCTATTGTCAATGTAAACTTGCACCAAAAAGTAGAGAAAGATTCCACCAAGTTGCTTTGTGCTTTTTCTGTGATAGATAATTTTGGTGGGTGTTAAAATGTGATTTGAAGATCTTCACACTTTATGTCTACTCTCTTTGTTGGTCCACATGGTTCTATACCAACTGTTCTTGTCCTTGATTTTCTGAACATCATTCATATTCACGTACATTCTAACCTCATGCTACTATTGTTAACAGCAGCCTCTAATCACTGCTTAATCATTCTCCCAAAATTGGTTTTGTTTCTTTTTTTCAAAGCAATGAAGATTAGCAATCAAAATGAACAATTCTACTGTTTTTACAGTTACTAGTTTTCCCATAGTTCAGACCTTTGTAAACATTTCTAGAGCTAACATATTTGCTTGAATCAGTATAATATTACAATTCAATGCTGGTGAAAGTTTTGACAATTGCATTGATCCCTTATACCAGAAACAATCTGCTCTACCAACAGTCAGTGATGGGTCCCTTATTGCCAGCTGGAAAGCTGCAAACTTCCATGCTAGATCCTACTTCCTTCAAATACCCTGGCAACAACAAATGTAGTTTGAGTTCCCCAGAAAGCAAACTTTAATATGAAAATTATTTTCTCAGATATTTTTTAGAAAACATTATTGGAGTCACCCCCCTATGAAATGGGGGAAATAACACAGGATTGGCCAGAGAGAGAAGACTAGGATTCAGGTACAACAGAAGACACCAACTTCATGAGAAGGTCTGACACTGGGATAACACTTCAATGTTGCCCAAGAACTGGCAAAAACGCCCATTCCTTGTGTCCATATGGGCCAGTCAGTGTAGGAGGTCTGTCCTGGGAAGAACCAGAACCTTTGTAGAGATGACTCTTACCTGAGGCCATCCATAAAGATAGTAGAAAGCTGAAGACTGCCTGTTGGCAGCAACACACACTGCGACTGGGTGAATAAATCCTTAACTTCTGAAAAGGTAGCTAGGCAGTATATCATGGTATCCACTGCAGTGGGGTAGAATGGGGTCTATAGTTCAACCAGATTGCAAGTACCTCATACCTAAAGATCGTTGTTTGTGATGTTTATCCAGTTCAACAATATATTTAGTGACCACTTGTATAAATATTGATGTAAAGCAATTTAAAAGGATAACCATTATATCATTGTCTAATTTGTGATTTGTTATTTTTAAACATAATCCTGTATTTCTGCAATACATGATGCTAAGTATATTAAAAATTCATTTGCTTTATAATTTATTTAAAGAACACGTATTAAGCGGCTAGATACTGTGCCAGGTACCATATTAGATGCTGAAGAAGTAATGCACAGAATTTATGGGCACTACCCTCACTGAGTTGATTTAGAAAGATTAGACAATTAAACATGTAATAATTTCACTTTTCTCCAAAATCTTCCTTAGGTCTTATTCAATACACTCAATGCAAACATGATTTCTCTATGTTTTTAGTAATTATTAGTGGCTATGGTGGGAACAAACCAGATTAACACAAATTAAAATTATACATAAAGGAATAATTAAAAAATTAATGGGCTAACGTTTGTAATTGCAAAAATGACCAGCACATAATAAGAGCTACAAAGAAAACATGTAAACTATGATAAGTACTAAGAAGGAAATAAGTAGGAAATGATGCTTAGACTGAGTTGAAGCAGCTTCTGTTCACTAGTAAATGGTTGAAGAAATGATTTGAGTAGAAAGTGCTTAGGGTGTTGGTGAAACAATGAGAGGTTACTAATTTTACTGCACTTAAGAAGTGACTGAATCAGAAATCCATAGTTTTCTCTTAAGTACATTGTATATTTCTGGAGAATATTTGGTGTATTTTCCCTGTTGCTATTCTCTGAAACCAGGCCCACATACCACTCTTTATAGCCCCCTATGGTACTTCGCAGGGCATTAGTCACATCATTGGAATTCAATAGGCCTTTGATTAAATAACTATAAAAGTTATTAATTTTAAATACAAGCAAATGGTTCTTTTTGGGACTCGGAGACTATTCTATAATCAAACTAATATTATTCTCTGATTTAAATTTAAAATAAAGCAGAATGGGTACTTTTTATGCTGTTGTTTTTAAACAGCATGAATCCTGGCCAAAAGCACTCCAAGAAACTAATCTGAGTGAATCACTGCATTTCCTAGTGAAACGGTAAATTTCAGCATGGATTAAAAAAATATCAAACTTCAAGGCTTCAAGATATTAATTAACCTACTTAGAGATATATGTAGATAAATGGCAGAACTTGGAACCACCTCAGATTTTTTGACTTTCTCTACGTAGTTGTAAAACATCAAGGTGAGAGTAACAATAGTTTTCTGAGTCATTTTTTTGAAACTTGAATATTATATCATTGTTGGCAGTTGTTAAGCTTTTATTGATAAAAATGAGATCAATCAGGGAAAGCATTGGCTTTTATTTTTAATTTTCTTTTTTTAAACTTTTTTTCTTTGTGGTCTCTTTTTAAGAGTTTACTATTACCTTTATTAGAACAGACTGTCAATAAATTCTGAAGTCTCCAGATAATCTCTTAACCCATTAGATCATTATTTTTGTCGGGGATAAAAATGGTGTTTGCAAGTAGATTTTTTCTATTTACCATAAATTATTTTTACCCAAAGCTATAAAGTAGAAAAAAAATCAGAGTCTGAAACTTGAAGTTTTCAGTTTGATTCTTCTAATAGTATTTAATTTTTTCTCCATCAGGAAACTGAATTTCCCAACCTTAGGCAAAGTAAATATATAATCTGTGGTTCTCTCCTTTGTCTTTCTGTATGATACATAAAACAGTTGTATATTTTTCAATCTCCTATCCCTTTCAAGCTATTGTTTAAAGTCGAATAGGCCATATGATATCAATTCAAGACAAAGGTAGCAAAGCTTTTTCAGGACTATTAGAGAACTCAAATGACTCTGTCAGAACATATTCCCAACATCAGATGCTGAGTACTGAACACTACTGTGTACTGAGTACAGAGTAGTGCTGGCTGAATTGTAGATAACAGAAATAATTTCATACTCATTTTGTTATTGTCTTCGAACAAAAGATGACAGTATGTGACACTGAGTATGTGAGAATGGGAATTTATGAATGAGTCAATCAGGCATGTTTGGACCAGAGCATCAGTAAGCTCCCTGCCATTATGGTGAACAAGGAGTCAGACAAAAAACATTTGCCTTTGTTTTCTTTCCTCATGGGTTATCATATTAGGCTTTCTCTGAGAATTCTTTTTCTTAGTTCTCTCTCCAAACCAAAGTAGTTTCCCAGGTAGAGAGAACAATGGCCCCAAAGACATCTACATCCTAATTCCTAGAACCTGTGTGTATGGTACCTTACATGGTAAAAGGGACTTTACAGGTATGATTAATTTAGAGATTTTGAGATAGGAAGACTATTTTAGATTATTCAGTTGTGCCTAATGTGATCAAAGGAGTCTGAATTAGTTCCTGCCCACACTGCTATAAAGATACTAGTGGAGACTGGGTAATTTATAAAGAAAAGAGGTTTAATTGACTCACAGTTCACATGGCTGGGGAAACCTCAGGGAACTTACAATCATGGTGGAAGGGGAAGCAGACAGCTTCTTCACGAAGTAGAAAAACAGAAGTGAGAGTGCAGGAAAAAAAAAAAAAGCGCCACTTTTAAAACCATCAGATGTCATAAGAATTCTCTCACTCTCATGAGAACAGCATGGGGAAAATCGCCCTCATGATTCAATTGCTTCCCTCCCTCCACACACGTGGGGATTGTAATTCGAGATAAGATTTGGTTGTGGACACAGAGTCAAACCATTTCAGAGTCCTTATAAGCAGGAGACTCAGAGTAGGAATTGTGACAATGGAAACAGTGACCAGACAGACAGAAATTTTAATATGCTATTCAGCTGGCTTTGAATATTTAGAAAGGGACTAAGAGCTGTAGAAAGCAGGTGGTCTCTAGAAGCTGAAAAAGTCAAGGAGAACAATTCATCAGCAGAGCCTCTAGAAAGAAGGTAGCCTTGTTCACCCTTTTTAGACTTCTGACCTTCTCACCAGCAAGACAATAAATTTTTTGTTGTTTAAAGCCACTAAGTTTGTAGTAATTTGTGACAGCAGCAATGGGAAACTGATCTAAGTCCCAATCTCCATCTCTAAAGAAATAATATCTCTTCTTAAATTAGTCTTAGAGTGAATAAAAGACAAAGATTCAAGCTATCAACTCTCTGTGGGTTCTAAAGATTAAATGTATTTAAAATAATATATGGTGAGGCTATACAAAGGAAGATTTATATTTGGGTTGCCATGGTGATTATTAAATCTACATCTATGTAATGCATTATTTTGAGCAACACAAGCCATTTTGAACAAAACAAAGTAATGCAGCACATTCCTATGGTTCATTACAAATATATAACCTTCTGAAATAAACATTTCACGTTCAGCTTCAATATTTTTTTAAATATCTACTATGTCCTAGATATCCTATGAGTAAGTATGTGTGTGACAGAGGGAAAGATAATTTCCTGTACTATATGAAAAGCATTATCACCATATGTCTTTCTTTTAGGAGTACATTCTAGTCATTTATTAATTCATATTTTAGGATATTTATGGCATAATTTAAATGGATTAATTATTAGGAAATTTTGGGAAATTTTACTCATCTTTAATTTGTGAGCTACGTAATGGTTTTCACAAACTTTTGAATCTTTATTTGTTCCTTACCCTTATTTGGTAAGCTAAGACTTTAAATTCTTCCTCTGCCTCTTCCCTTCATATGAGATCTTTCCTTATATTAAGATGCCAGGAATTCATGGGATTAAAAGTAATGCTGTCTCCAAGAAATTTGCATATCAAAGGTTTCAGATTATTTCATTCTAAACATGAAGGCCTATTGGTAGAAGTTTTAATGTCTGTAATCTTTGGCTTTTGAAACTTCCATTTATAATAAATTGTACAGTTTACAAAGCACTTTCCTTTTGTAAGAACACAAGGTTTAGAGCTATCATTTAAGGTTCTGACACAAACTCTGCCATTTCACAAGCTAAGTGAACACTGGTCAACCGCTTAGTATTTCTGAGCCTCAGTTTTCTTATCTAAAAAAAGAAAAGAAAAAGAAATAGCTGGAAATGATAATGCCTATTGTATATCTTTGTTTTGAAGATGTAGTAATATATTTCAAAAGAATGTTAAACCATAAGAAACAATATAAACAGTGGTAATAATTTTTATTACTATCATTGTAATGGTTATCTATTAAGGCATAACAAATATCTTAGAACTTAGTGGCTTAACACAATGAACACAAAATTTCGTGGTTTCTGTGGATTAGGAATCTGGGTATGGTTTAGCTGAGTCCTCTAGTGGAGCTGTGTTAGATGGGTTACAATCAAAATGTCTGGCTGGGCTACAGTTATCTCAAGGCTTTACTAGGGCACATGCACTTCCAAACTTGTGTACATTATTGTTGGCAGAATTCAGTTCCTCAAGGGCAACTACATTGAGGCCTCAGTTCCTAGTTAGCTGTAAATCCCAGGATACCCTCAGTTCCTCATCATGTGGAATTCTCAAAAGGGCAGCTTATGACATGGCAGCTGGCTTCCCCAGGGACAAGCAAGCAAGCAAGAGTGGAAGTCCAAGAAAAAAGCCACAGTCTCTTGGTAACTTAATTTCAGAAGTGACATTCCATCTTTTTTTTTTTTTTGGTATTCTATTCATTAGAAGCAATTCATTAGGTTCAATCCATATTCAAGTGAACAGTATGCACCAGGTTGTAAATTCTGAGAACTGAAAGTCACTGGGGCCATATTAGAAGCTGCTTGCCATATCATTGTTATCTAGTTCTTAAAATTGCCCCTCACCAAATTTCTAGCCACGGGGTCAAAGCATTTTCCTTTAAAAGGGGTCTTGGGTAGTTAGCTGAAGGCAAAATAGACACTCAGGTCTAGTTTTAAAGGTCCATTTCCATGTACCTTTGAATGTATGTTTCATGATTACAGTACTAGGAACACGTAAATTTTCTTACAGAAAACTCTTACCTAGGGGTCCGGGTAATGGAATATGTCAGGCTACAGAGTTTTGCAAAACAGTTGGTTGCAGGGAAAAAAACAGATTAATGCTCTCTTAACTATGACTAAACTAGTGGGTACAGCATGCAATCACGATTTCCAAAACAATTATTTTGAATTTAATAGTGCTTCAACTCTTTCTGGTGCTGCAACAAGACTACTGATTTAATGGTGCACCAAGCTGCTACAAACCAGAGGTTAAAACCTGTGGTTAAATGACTCCAGTGAGTGGTATTGAAAGCTATCATCACGTGGACAGTTGTCAGACTCCAGGAAGGGGGAAAGAGGAGGGTGGTATGAGGAAGGGGGTAAACAGGAAAATAGAACAAAACAGGAAAAGCCAACAGGCAGCTGAGGCTTTCAAAAGCACTCAGATACTGCCAATTTATTTTTCTTTTCATTCCTTTTTTTTTTTTTTTGGTCATTCCAAATGTTAAATTGAGGTGATTATAAACCTCTTGTTTGTTTTGTTTTGCTTTCAGTTAAAAAGTGAAAATTAAAAGACAGTGGGAATAAAGTGCAGCGAGAGCTTTTGACAGCTGAAGGATGGAAAGCCCATTACCCATAATCATAATAATACCAACCCAACCCGCTGGACAATGCTGGGGGAGGGAACCTCTCACAGGAGAGGCGCTGGAAATGACCCAGGCCTGGCAGGCCCTGAGGCCGTCACAGGAATGAGATTGCAAATCCCAGAGAGAAGCATTGAAGCCTGCCAACATGGTGGGCTCTGAAAGCAGCACTCTGTGATGACAATGGAAAGCGGAGAATCCATGGTGAACTGATTGGCAGTGGGTAGGAAAATGAGAAATGGGCTGCCTTCCCGGAAGGCCAGAGACCTGGTAGGAAGAGGTCTGAGCAGCCCAAAGAGCTACCAAAAAAAAAAAAAAAAAAAAAACAAAAAAAAAAAACCCTGAATAGCAGAGAAACAAATATACGTAATCAGAAATCAGTTAAAAGAGTGAATTGTAACTTTAAATCCAGGGCATGAAATACAAAAATTGAAAAGAATTAGATTCACAAATACTTTTTTGTGTAGGACAAATAGACCTAATGTTGTCCAAATAAGCATAGAGAATAAGCATAGCTGCATTGTTTTTGTTTTTGTTGGAAATTTTATGAACCACACAATCCATAGTTATTATTGTTGCTTTAAAGACTCACTTAGCTTTTAAATAAATTAAAAATAAAGTGTGAAGACATTTAAAAAATATTTACCCATAAAAAAAATAAAATAAAATAGTGCACGAGTCATAATGTAACCATTCAATGAATTTTCAAAGGAAATGCACCTTTTAATCAGCACTCTAATTTAAATAAAAGACTATTACCTGCCTTCAGAGGGTTCCCCATGTCTCCTCCATTTATTATCCATTCCACTGTCACCAACGATAATCACCCTACTAATTTCTAATGTCACAGATAAATGTGTATGCTTGAACTTCACATAAGTGAAACCTTGGTATGCGTTTTTGTCTCTTCTGTTGTGCTCAACATTGTTTCAAAATTTGTAGATACTGTGTGTCATAGACTTTTGATTCTCATTGCTGTATAAGCAATTCAGTTTGTTAATGTATCACAAACTAATGATACATTTCGCTTTTGAAGGTATGTAACTAGTTTTTACGTTAGGCCTGTTATTTGTATTTCTGTTGTGAATGTTTTAGTACTCTTTTTCTGCCATTTATTTTGGCTTTAACCTATGGCTGTATTTGAAAGTCCTATAGAATGCAAATGTGTAGCTTTGGTAGATATTGCCAAATGCTTTTCTACAGTAGTCATACCAGTTATATATACAGCTACCGACTCTACCTCCTGAAAGCAGTGCATAAGTGTTTCTGTTGCACCATATACTTTCCAGCATGTGGTATTTTTTGTCTTTAGCATGATAGCTATTATATTACAGTAGTAATGTAGAGATACTACTTTATTAACAGCTGTGTGTTTTTTTCTTCTTCTATTTCCTGAATCCCAGACTCATACCTCTACTGAGATATTAAGCCATCTTATGACATACTTATGACAGTCTGATAAGATAAGATGATGGAGGTGGGGTGGAACAGAGGTGCTTACCTGTCCAAAGAAGGACCACATGCAAAGGCGGAGCTCTTTAACTGATCGGGAACAATGCCAAGAATGTCCTGCTCCACTAAAATGTTGACACCAATGACAGCACTCCTTAATTCCCCCCTCTAGATCCACGTAGATGTTGTGTTTTCACTTAAATATTAACTATTAATAAATATTAGTTCAATCATAGGGTGGAGACAAATTAAAACCCCATAGACACACAGTAGAAAACAGAACTGAAACTCAGCTGTGTATTTGGCAAATCACTGGACTTCCCTGAGCCCCAGATTTCTAATTTATGAAAGCAACAGATAGTTCTATATTACGTGCAGTACATCCTTCAGTACTGTAAATTCTTCCCTTTGTGAGATATATCAAAGAATATGTACTATTTGGAGAATATAAATTCAGCTCATTTTTTATTCCCTAGGTTTTAACTTCAATTGACTATTGGGAAGAGAATAACCATATTGTCAATAACATCACAATTCAGGAAGAGCAAGAATTTTAGATTTACATTTCTTGAATTAAAAGCAAATTTTTAAAAATCTGAATGTTTTGCATTACTACAAAGAACATTTCAAGCCTTATATTCAAAATACAAACAGAATGATTCTAAAAAGAAAAAAAAATCCTGTAACACTTCTTGTTATTAAAATATCCTGTAAAATCTCAATATGACATAGCAATTGTGGTAAAATATTCGTCAAATGTATGTTCATTAATTTTCATTATAAACAGAAAAATTTGGTAAAGATTCTCTTTCAGTATTGCCCTGTTTGTTTTCCAGATCCATTTCAGGCACACATGTAGGTGTATTTGAAACTTGCTTATGTAGTGCAGATATTGTATATTCATATTTCCTCAGTTGTGAAAAACAAATTAACAGATTTGTGCTGATAAAAAAAAAATGGTTTCTAATCTATAGTTCTTACTGGATGCATCAGAAAAAGCAGAGGTAACAAAGTTGAATCTCCAAGAGGAGAAAAAAGCATTATGTTTAAGCCAAAGTCAGAGAAGGTATGAATAAGGCAGAGATAGTAAGTGTTACTAGCAAGAAAACAGTATCTCCATGATAGTTCTTATGCATGGCCTTTCATCTTCAATAAGTCAGAAGGCCATGAGATTTTTCATCTTTATGGCTTGAAAATGAACATTAATTTGAATGGGAAGGTGATAAAACATATAAGTAAAAATGAAGATCTAGCATTAACAGAATTAATAATTCTGTTTCAAGATCCTGAATAACTCATAAATTAATTGAAGGAATGGGTGTGGATCTTGAAAGAGTCGACATCAGAGAGACATATGCCTCTCCATCAAACACTTAAAGCAGGAATAAACACAAAGTGATAGAAGATGCATATGGAGTGCTCCTTGCCAAGATATATTACAAGTTCTTCTTTGAGCTCTCAAGGCTGAAAATAAAATGCTAGAAAGTTGACAACTATTTATTTTTTCAGCATTGTTCTCCCCATTGTTTCCTGTCAAAATTGCTATATTTCTTTCTTTTATCTATTAAAAATTAAGCATCTATTTTAAAAGAATACATAGTAATCAGAAAGGTGTCCAAAATATATTGATAAGAGTCTGTGTTTGTGTGTGTGTGTGTGTGTACAGTTGACTCCTGAGCAACATAGGTTTGATCTGTGCTGGTCCACTTACATGCAGACTTTCTTCTCTCTCTGCCAGACCACCAAACTCTGAAATAGAAAAAAAAAAAAATCAAACCCAACCCTTCTTCCTCTTCCTTGGCCTACTCAATATGAAGACAGTGAGAATGAAGACTTTTATGATGATGTATTTCCACTAAAGGAATAGTAAATATATTTTCTCTTATTTTTTATTTCCTTAATAACATTTTATATTCTCCAGCTTATTTTATTGTAAAAATACAGTATATAATACACATAACATACAAAATATTTGCTAATTAACTGTGTTATTGGTAAGGGCTCTGGTCAACGGTAGGCTGTTAATAGTTAAGTTTTGGGGGAGTCAAAAGTTATACATGGATTTTCAACTGCATGGGGGATTGGTGCCCCTAAATTCTGTGTTTTTCAATAGTCAAGTCTATAATGATGGGGAAGATGTTCATAATATATTGACAAGCTTAAGTGTGTGTGTGTGTGTGTGTGTGTGTGTGTGTGTGCATGTGCGTGTGCATGTGTGTGTGTGTGTGTGTGGAGACAGAGACACAAGGAGAAAGAGAGAGAGAGAGAGAGAGAGAGAGAGAAGGATCTATTCTAACCCGAACTGGTAAAATATGGAATAGGTTTTTTCTACCTTTTCGAAAGTGCTCACTGGACTTGTACACCTTTTTTAATAAGAAAAAATACTTAATAAATAGACCAAGTTATATAATGTTAATAAATATTTAATTTCACTTTAAAATAATTAACTTACTCTTCGGAATTAGCCAAAGGCCACTCAACAAATGAGTAAGTCCACTGGTTTACACTTTGGGTGCTCCCAAATCATCATCCGTCATTAGTGGAGAACTCTGGAACCTGTAAAAAGTTTAGAATTCATAGGTGTATTAATATTAATGCAATAGTAACAAGGAGTATATGTCAACAACAACATACATTGGGTATTGGCTGTATCTAAAACATTATATCTCATGGTTTACAAATGATAATACCTTTTATTGTCACAGCAGCCCTATTAGGTTTGCACAATTATTTTCTCCTATTTTTGAGATGAGGAAACTAAGATCAAAGGGCTTATGAATCGTGCCCAAGGACATGCAATAAGTGGTGGATCCCAACACAGTCTGATACAAATACGCTCTTTAAAATGATGCCACGCTTCCTCAGAAAAGAAAGATTCTGCTTCCGTAACCCACATAACAAGGTAATGAGGACCACAGATGGCATCCCAGCTGTGTCTAATATACACCTGGGAGTGCAGTGTCACCTGAATCCATTTCACATCCCACAAACGGAAACAAAGTTTTGCCAATTATCTGGTTAATCCTGTTAATTTCAGTGAAGCAATGAGGCTTCAAGATAAATTTTATTTGGCCTGAAACTTTGATTTGACTGTCTGCATCCATTGAAAAAAACTGGATAATCAAGAAATCTTCACGAGCTCTGCTCAGCCACATCCAACTATGTATCAGTAAATTTCCTATCAATCTGGTGTAAAATTTGAACATTTTGTCTTAAATATAGTATATGCTTGTTGTATGATATTTTGGATCATACATAGATTGCTACTCAAAAATTTTCAAAGATTGTGTGGTGTTTATTTGAGCATATGGTAAAATTAGAGCTTCAGGTATTAGAGAAACAGGTTAGAAGGTGAGGGAGGTAGGAGGAAGGTCAGAGGCCTGGAAAGTGAGTTGTTTCTCTTGTAATTTAGCACCTCTCTTCTCTCAATCTAGGGAGACCTTAAATGATGTGTGTCTATTTATTTTAAAGACCACTTGGGGAGAGGCTGTTAACTGTCACTAAATAAATTTCCCATGATCATTCTTACACCCATTTATTTCCCATGCCTTCTGAAATAGAAAAGAAAGCTTCACGTTGTCACTCCCTATACTAGATATTAATTCCTAGATGAGTTTGATTTTTTTTCAGTTGAATGGTGATAAAATGAAGCTATTTTGAAGCCCATTAAATCTGCAAATTTGAACACTTTGATGCCAATGTTCGTTTTATTGCAAGGTATCCTATTTTCACCTTCATAAAATTGAATGCTTGTATGTACCATATAATTAAATTTACCCATACCAAAAACTCTAGTCTATGAATTTATTAACTCTTGACTGCATCATTGCTTAGAAACTTTGGTAAAGTTCACCGCAATTTCCTTAATCTCTGATGTAGCTCAATTCTGAAGTTTAGGGAATTACAAAGCCTTGCTGTCTTATTTCTGTGGCCCCTATCACAATTGCACAGTGGTATACTGGCAAAGACATCCAAAATTAGCAAGGAAAGTTTTTCCTCTGAGATACAGGACTCCGCTCAATGTTGGCGCTAATATCTGCCCTCAGGAACAGAATTGTTCTTCTAATGGAAGTAGAAATTGGTTGTTGTTTTTCAAGATGGAGACTTATAAAATACATTCTGGCTGGTCACCAGAAAAATAGAAATTTTGCAGATCTTAGAGAGTTTGGTGCTGCTAAAGGTGGCATTTGCAATCTGTTCTTTCAGCAGGATTTTATTCAAATCAGTTATACAGGAAACCTAGAGGATATAATAAGAAAAAGGACATAGAAGAACAGATTCTCTGGAATAGAAATTCACAAGGAACCAAACATGAACATTTTAAAGGAGAGATGTGCTTTTCAAGGGAAAGGGCCACAGACCCATCTAATCTGTTACACTAATTGCTGATATATATATACATACATATATATATATACACACACACACATATATAGCTGATATATGTGTGTATATATATATATACAAATATCAGCAATTAGTGTAACAGATATTGAAGCATATATATATATCAATTAGTATATATGATATGTATCAGCAATTGGCATAACAGATATTTTTGTATATACACAAACAGACACACACACATATATATTGCTTTCTATAGTGTTGCCAAGTGTGAACTTGTCTTTTCTGCCTTATTTCCATTCACTACCAACTACATGTCTATTCTCTGATCAAAATAGATGGCAAATATTTGCCCAAAAAACATATTTTTACCCTGTGTAAAATTTGAACATTTTGTCTTAAATATTGTATATGCTTGTTATCCATTCTGTTTTATATGTTCAGGCCTCCAATCATCTGCTCACTGGTTAAGTACAATCCAGAAATTAAATCTGTAACATCATTTCAGCCATGCATCTTCTCTGTTCTCTGTCCTAGTCCATTTTCTCAAAAGTATTGTCTACACCAGCATTCGTCATCTGCTTACGTCCCTCTCCCTCTTCAACCCTTTCTGATCCAGTGTGGTTATACTATTCCACTGAAGCTGTACTCACCAAAGTCATTAATGCTTTCCATACTGGCAAAAGAATGGCTTTTTCTGTTCTCATTACAATGGACTTTTCATTAGCTCTCAAAAAAATAAGCTACTCTTTTCAACTTGAAATATTCTATTTTGACTGAAACTTACCTCTCTGCTAATGTACTTTTTTAAAAACTCCATGGTTTTCCCTTCATCATTTTCCTGTGATGGCTCCCCCTCAATCTCAAATCTGTAAATTGGGTGTCCCTAGAGTTTGGTCATAGTCACTTATACTGTACTCCTGCTACCACCTGGTCCCAATAGTTATTATTAGGTTGGTGCAAAAGTAATTGTGCTTTTTGCCAATTGAATGTAATGGCAAAAACAGCCTACACTAACCTAAAAATTCCCAAGGAGTTAATCACTATTCTTATACTAATCACTCCAATTTATACATTTAGGCAAGAATTATCAGTGATTATGATATGTTTATATGTAAGCTTTCTCTCTCCCTGGAATAATCCCATATGTATCTCAAACACAACTTTCCAGAATTTACCTTTTGATTTGGACTATCATGATCCGTCTTTATCTACTCAGTTTTCCACACAGGATATCACGGAGACATTAAAGTTTCTCCCTTTCTTTCACACATTCCATATGATACATGAGCAAGTTTTGGAAACTTTGATACAAGTGTTCTCAAATATGTACAGTTCTCTATTGACTACCACATTAATTTAGTGTGTCATGTGTGTAGATGTGTGTACACAATTATACATCTGGACAATTGAAGTTGTATTCTGAATGGATGTTTTATTTAGTAAAGTTGCACCTTTCTGCACACAAGTATGATATATTTAACTTTTAAAAATTAGATTACACTCATATTATATGATTCCATTTGATTGAAATCCAAATGCAAACAAAACTAGTTATAATAAGAAACATCTGAATTGGCCGGGCGCCGATGGCTCACACCTGTAATCCCAGCACTTTGGGAGGCCAAGGAGGGTGGATCATGAGGTCAGGAGTTCAAGAGCAGCCTGGCCAACATGGTGAAATCCTGTCTCTACTAAAAAAATACAAAAATTAGCAGGGTGTGGTGGTGGGCGCCTGTAATCCCAGCTACTTGGGAGGCTGAGGCAGAGAATTACTTGAATGCGGGAGGCAGAGGTTGCAGTGAACTGAGATTGTGACACTGCACTTCAGCCTGGATGATAGAGCAAGACTCTGTCTCAAAAAATAAGAAAGAAAGAAAGAAAGAAGGAAGGAAGGAAGAAAAAGAAAGAAAGAAAGAAAGAAAGGAAGGAAGGAAGAGAAAGAAAGAAAGAAAGATCTGAATGAGAGGGAAATTGACTGGAAAGAAGTCCTAGGGAGTGTTTCGTGATGGTTGTAACTTTCTATATTTTGTTTTGGATAGTGGTACCAAGAGTTTACAAGTGCCAAAACTCATCTAGCTGGATGCCGAAGACCTGAACATTTTATATTAATTTTATATCAAATCAAACAAAGTAAGGCATAAATTGAAGGTTTTAGTACCTTCCCATGAAAGAGCAAAACAAAATCCCTGCCCATCAAAAGGCTTTGAATGATCCTGCCTAACTCTCTAAACTCATCCTCTATCACAATTCTTTGCTCATACTGTTCACACCATACCCATCTTGTTCCAGTTTCTTTAATATGTGAAGCTCTTTTCTCCACCTGGATGACCTCTATGTCTACCATCAACCATGCCCTGCTTCATCTGGCTACTTTCTGTGTCTCAATGTTAATGTTTCTTTGTTTCCAAAAATTCATTATCTGTTTTGTGATCTATATTAGTCTTTTTAAATTTATTTTTCACATACCACAATTTGTCATTGTTTGATTCATTTTTCTGTGCTTCCTTCTTGATCTGTCTCCATCACAGCGTAAGGTCTTAAGAGCAAAGCCTAAATCTCTCCTGATCAATACTGCCCCCTTGGTCAGCCTAACACATTTGACCACTCAGTTGCTCACCTGTGTTGCTCAGGGGAACAGAGAAGACATATATACGTGTTTATAGATGTTGCATATATTTATAAATTTATTTGTACCTTTTGAGCTTCAGTGAAAAAAGGGGGGATATTAGAAGAAGTTCTAACAGGCAGCTAGATTTCATTCGGTTGGCAAGCTGAGAAGGGCATTCTAGGCAGTGGAAATGAATGAGGCTAAGATACAGAAGCACGAAATAGCTGCATGCATAGTACAAGTGGCTAAGATTCTGCATGAAGTAAGAGTGGAAAATAAAGGCAGTAAAGAGAAATGCTTGTAAAGATTCTGTTTATCAAAATTGATTTTAATAGGTGTTGATGTCTACATTTTCTTTTGTTGTTATTGATGTCGATGTCTATTATCTCTAGTGTATCAGTTATACAATTTCTCCAAGCTTTATTTTCTCTCCAAATTAAAATAGTAGGTCTTTATTTTAATCTTTAAGCACAGAACTTTGTGCGACAATCTCCCGGAAAATGGATAGAGACTGATGAGCCAGGATTTTTTTCTGTAATCATACAAAAGAAAATTATTCAGTCAACCTGACCCTATGAACATGTTACGAGAGAACATGTTCATATCATATGCTAAAGTTTTGATGGATGAATGCATTATACAGCCATAAATCAGAAGCATTATACAGCCATAAAAAGACAAGAAACATTTATAGCCTGAGAGTTAAATAAAAATAATTGACCACTTAGAAAACCTCTGAAGTTTACTCAAGAAATAACCCTTCACAATAGCATAGGGAAGCAAATTACCAGATGGTTTTGACCCAACAGGCCAGGAAAGGAAAATGCAATGTTTCAAAATTATCATCATTCTAAAGTCTGGCTATTTGCATCTTATGAGATTTTGTCATCGGAGTCTTCAAAGAGTGAAGACAAAAAGCTGCTTTAGGGTTCTGAAGTCACACAGGGCACTCACTCATCTAGGCTGTCAGACAAACAGCTGTTATCTATATCTGTGGAAAGGAAACAACTGATGTTTGCTGACATGGTGTTCTGTTTACATAACATGGAGTAATGAGTATTCCACGTTGAGAATGAAGCCATGTCAAGGGGGCAGTGAAATGACACTATTGGTCTTATGGATCGCAGAATCCTGGAATTGGAAAGGTTATTGGGTTATTAAGCAAAAGAACTCATCAGATCCTGGAATTAGACTTAAATGTGTAGTTGCAATTTTACTGGTTTCAGAGCATCTCACTTTAAGGGGTAAACTAAAATATCACAGTGATGTCCTTAACAGGAATATTCGTCTCACGGGAGGTTTGGGGAAAATACTACAATGGAATAGTCAAAGTCAATGAGTAGTAGAGGAGTGGAATTCTGAGAGTACAGACTACATGATAAGTAGCCTCAGCTCTTATAGTTAAAAAAAACCCCAAACCCTACCATTATTGTTATTGGAGATAGACATATAACTTAATAATAATGTTTATATATTATTTGAGAAATTTTTTTCAATATTTTCTAGGAATACTGACTTTGGTTCAATAGAAAGAAGAATGCCAGCCAGGCTCAGTGGCTCATGCCTGTAATCCTAACACTTTGGGAGGCCAAGGCAGGCAGATCACCTGAGAGGTCAGGTGTTCGAAACCAGCATAGCCAATATGGTAAAACTCTGCTTCTACTAAAAGTGCAAAAAGTAATCGGACATAGTGGTGGGTGCCTGTAATCCCTGCTACTCAAGAGGTTGAGGCAGGAGAATTGCTCGAACCCTGAGGCAGAGGTTGTAGTAAGCCAAGATCATGCCACTGTACTCCAGTCTGGGCAATACAGGAAGACTCCATCTCAAAAAAAGGAAGAAAGAAACAAACAAAAAAAAAAAAAGAAATAAGAATGCAGTAAGTTAGAGGGGTGCATTTCATGGGTATGTAGTAACTTGCATGTCCCTGGTCAGATATGCAACAGAAGTAGTATTTCAAATGAGGCTTACCATCAGATTGGATGTGTGTCAATGAGCTTAGGGTCTGATATTCATAACTTGGGATAGAAAGAGTTGACTTAGATAAATATACTTCAGAAAAATAAACAAGTTCAAATTCAAGGAGGAAAAATAGAAGTTTATAAGCAGAAATATGAATAGTTAATCCAGCTATGCAATTATCAGCCTAATTATTCACATTTTTGAATCTAAACTTTCAGATTAGAAGACTATAATTTTACTTTCATTTTGTAGGTATTTAGGAGACTTAGAGGGGCTAAAGGAGAAACGTCAAGGTGCTATTATTAGACGATTAGACCAGTGAGTGCCGGGTATTTGCATAAGTCTAAACTAGGAGACTGAAAAATGTTCTGTTTAATGATTCTTTGTTCCCATTCCCTACTGTTTTGCATGCTTTCAATTTCTCCGTTTCTAGCCCCATCACTCCATTTACAAGCTCCTGGGCATACTGTATCTTCCTTAAAGTTGTTCAGGTATTCTCTTTCACCTGCCATCTGAGAGTGGGGGAAAGTCCAGAAACCAAGATCTTTAGTGATTTTATGTTTGCTTCCATTTCAGCCACATTTACTGTCATCCTCTCACTTATACTTCTGAATATCTTCTCACATTGTCTTCATGGGGTCTGCTAACTAAGTAGGGGGCCACAGTTTTCCATCTGAGCCTCTACACTCTCTTGAACTAGAAATAAGCCCTTGACCCAAATTAAACAAATGTGATTCTCTTTCAGAAATTTGAAATTGAAACTGAGGAATGCTATTTTTTTTTCCAAGAATATGTTTATCTTGAGGGAGCTTCTAAGACTTACAGGATATTTTTCTGCAAAGAGTACCAGAGAAAGCACTCGGAGAAAGGAGAAAAATGAAACAGAATCAACACTGACCAGAAAATAGAAAAAAATGTGGTAAGGGGTAAACTAAAATGTCACAGTGGTGATAAAAAGATAAAGTGGGCAAGAGGAGAGCACAAGGACAAAATCAGAGCTAAACAGAGGCATAGCCTTAATCCCTGACCAATCTTGCAATCTGTTTCCAGACTATAGCAGGTTTGCCTTTGTGCACTAACAAAATTTCCACAAAAGGATTCCTCTCTATTTTCAATAATCATCACTTGTTGTTACAGCTTATTTGTATGCATTTGAGTTGCTTTAGTTCCCAAAAAAGTCTCTGAATAAGACAATCCTTTCCAAGCCATTCCCTGTGATAAGATGCCCCTTGCCCTACTATTTATTTGCCTTACTCTTTCAGTCTTCAAATGTCCTTCTCTATGTGCCCTCCACAGCCTTTTTTGGCCATATTTGTCTCTCCTCCATGCTTCTATAGCATGTTCTTTTGCTGTGTTTCCCTGCTCTTTATAATTTATTTATTGTTAGTATAATATACTTGATCGATATTTCAAGTAATATTTCATGTGTATTGAAAATTACATTTTTAGTTTAGAAACAATATATGATTCCATAGGGTTTACAATTTGTTTATATGTACAAATATGTATATTTATACACATTTATATATAAATATTTGTATGTGTATATGAGTAAATTCTGTTGAGTCACTTACATTTTCTATATCTTTTCTTATTTTTGTTCTACCTAACCTATTAAATTTTTAAGGTGGTATGTTAGAAAGAAATAAACTTTTTTTTCCTTAGAATTGTTCCTGATTTGTTGAAGTTGTTAAAGTCCATAAAATTTTGTCTTGTGGATTGAATTTTTATCAAATTAAAATACTCTATCTTCTCATTTAATGTTCTTTAAATTACTTTTTTTGTATCTGATGCTACGATTGCTCTAATGTTTTGTTTTGGCATATACTGTTGATATTCCTTTTTTAATCCCTCCCCTTTTTTCAATTTTTGTAGGGTATTCACTGTATTCCAATACCTGGTAATAACATGATTGTAGATTTACTTTGGGTGGGGGTGGTTCTAGCAGCCATCGTTCCTTTTATGTGAAAAGATTCACCATACCTTGGAATCATTTGCCCCCAGAGACACTATCTTGCTGCTCTAGTTCCAGGACTCACATTCACTATATTAGTCACAGGAAAATTCAATGGCTCTTGCATATTTGCTACTCTATATGTAACTCCTGTTTTAATAACCTACAAGGTGTGTCTCTAACTTTTCAATTTCTTAACTATAGGTTTAGAATTCTCCCACACAAATCCTCATACTGTACCAAGCTTCTCTGGAATCTATTTGAGACTACAATTTCTTTGCTCCCATCTGTTTCCATCTGCTCCTTATCTTTTCACAATTCCCACCAAATTTCCAGTCAACTGATGATTTCTCTTACCTGCCTATACTGTGATATTTCCATCTACATAGCGCTATTTTAGTCTCACCAAGTTGTAATGATGTCTTTACATACCTCTTCCCAAATTTCTTGTGACTATCTTGAAACAAGGAATGATTTCACAGTCTCTAATTTTAATGCCTACTGCTGTGCCTGCCACTGGAGCACTTAATAAATGTCCTTTGAATTAATAAATGAATGAATATTTTCTTCAAAAAACCCTGCAAGATATATTGTTTTATTCTCATTTGAAACTCAACATTTGCCCAAAGATGTTTTTCAAACCTCCTAAAGAATGATAGGTTCATTTGTGAGATGCTTCCCATTAAAATTTAGCCTTAGAAGATTTCACTTGATGAAGAACGTACAACCTCAAAAAATGTAGTTTTTATAATAGAACAACTTTCATTACCTTAGCAATCACTTTGTGATTGTGTCATAATGAGTATAAAAAAGTAGAAAAATAGCATTGTACCAATAATAAAAATAAGTTTCACTGTTTCAAAGACCTAGGCAGCTGACCCAGCATCCCAGAGCTTGCTACAGATATTTCCTACTACAGTGTAAAACCACAGAAGACTCAATAGAATATTAAATCGATTTTTTGAAATCAGATGTGATGAAAGTACATTTCAATTAGGAAAGAATGAGGAGAGAAAATCACAAAGAAGAAAATGTGTGCAGAGTATCAGCCTCTCTAATCTCCAAAAACACAGCCCCTCTTTGGGACTGAGCTCATATTGACTAATCTCAGAAATCACAGAGCAAGGTTGAGAAAGACTCCAGAGGAAGCAGGGATCTGACAAACTTCCCAGATAACCTTGTCTGCCTGGACACAAGAATTGGGCTGGGCTTTGAAAGTGAAAGGGAACCTGCCTGGCAAACAAGCTGAAACTACAGAAAAGTTTAATTAGAGCCAGTGGGGGGGATATTAAAAGTGGGGAATAATTAGGGCAGCAAGAAAAAAAGAGAATGAAACCACATGATTAAAGGAAGGCTCCAGAGGCTCCTGTATAGCATTCTGACAACTATTAAAAACAAATTTGATGTTTTGCCTAATTCTAGTTTAAATTTTTGGTTTGCAGTGTGTGTCTGTGTGTATGTGTGTTTATGTATGTGTGTGTGTTATCCTCTATCATCTGGTTTTTATTTTTTTTTCCCCTTGGCTACAGCTGGGTAGGAATGAAAGAGTTCCACAATCCAAACTGGATTTTAATGAGGACAGCTCAGTGCCTGCCAAGTCCTTGGGCGTGAAGTTGGGGAGCTGGGCCTACTGGTCCTTAAGGGTTCCCTGCTCTGGATCTGAAAACCCCTCTGTTGAAAATTTGGCAGCCCTTCCAAAGTCTCTTTTCCCTCTGCCAAGCAGATGAAAGCAGCGTCTGGCTCTGTACATGCAATACTGAAATTTGCCATGACTGTCAAAGGCCTGAGGAAGGAGCACTTTTTTCCCTGACATAGATAGTTTCCAATCCAACCCAGGGACCCTCAGCTGTTGTCACCTTTCCTCAAAGATAGCAACTTTTTTATTCTTCATAAATGGCAAAGATGCCACTTTCTACATTTAGCTTGGTAAAGACCCAAAAAGAAAACTTTGCTTTAAGAAGTCATCCTTATGAAGGGCACTGTTGCCTGCTGATGTGTCTAAAGACAAAAGCTTATGTGAGAGAGTATTAGGCAGTAAGGCTAAAGTTTTAAAAATGAGTCAGACTCTAAACTTTCTGTATATGAATATAAGAAATTGTTTCAATTTTCTATGGAAATGTTATGGGGGAAGCAACAAAGCTGTCTAGGCAGAACTGTAACATAAATTAATTTTTTAAAAAAAATTTTGCATGAGAAAAATGATACTTGCAGGCTATGAGACAGAAAGATTTGAGATGTATACATCAGAGATAGAGGATAATAGAGACACTATTTCAACTGTAGCTCAAATGAGAAAAGCTTTGGCAGAGGAAAAAAAGAATATACATTCTAGATTTATAAAGAAGACATAATCAACAAGACTTAGTGATTGACTTTATGGAAAAGAGTGAAAAAAGAAGCATGAAGATGGCACACAGTCTTCAGGCTTGGTTATCTGAATGACTAGTGTCATCAATCATAAGGGTTGAAAATTAAAAATAAGAAAATCAGTTTTTTCCTTTACAATAATGGGAAAGAAATCACAAGTTTTTGAAGTTATTTATAAAGGTGGAATTTTAAAAATATATTAAAATCACTGTGCAACTATTGAAACTAAATGTTTATGTCCTCCTGTAGTATTTATGTGTCTATGTATTTATTTGCATGTAAAACTTTCTTGAAGGTCTCCATCAGTATGCATACCAATCATAATTACTATAGTGGCATTAAGAACAAAATTAAACTCCATCCCATTTGACTACCACTCCTAAAGTACAAATCTCCCAGGTTGCGGAGGATTTCTCAACTGGAGAAGAAAACTCAATCTGTAGAATATTGAAGCAGATGGTTACAGTGGGCTAGTAATTCTCAATGTTGAATGCTTTAAATGTCCTTATGTCCAGTTTACGCCCTAGACCAATGAAATGAAATTTGTGCGCATAGGACCTAAGTGACAGCATTAGATTTAATCAGTAAGGAAAATGTAGTCTGGTTTTAGAATTACTACATAAGGATATATCTGACACAAATTGGAAAGAGATTGCTAGGAGACAAAAATACCAAGGCCAGTCCAAAAGAGAGGGGTAGAATCACACTCAACAGAAAAATAATGGACAACCAGGAAAGAAGCAGAGCTTGCCTTTGAAGAGCAGTACCGCAGGAAAAAAATTAAGAACACCCCTCAAGTTGTTTTGACCTGGATTGACAAAGCCAGGGCTCATTTCTCAGGTGAGGAATACTTGGTGGCATCTCAGACAAATTAAGAAGCAAAACATAGAGAAGACATCAGAGGTCAGACATCTTCCAGGAAACCTCCTCCATGTCTTATTGGCTTAATTTGTTGACCAGCATATTCTTAAGATAACTCCCACTGTCATAGAAATGTCAAAAGCTGATTGAATTAAGCACGGGTACTAGAGATGATAGTAGATGGGTACCTGCTTATTTTGATTCCATAAATCTGCATCTGCTCATGAGCTTGGAATAGTAAAAAATAAACCTCTGCATAAAAAGTAAACTAAAATTCTTCTTGGTGTTCCACATATTGATGTTTGCCACTCTTGAATTGTATTTTAATGAAGTGGAGTAAAAATAACTAGTTTATATTTATTCCCACACCCATCTTTCCATAGTATCATCTTTATCTTACAGGTTAAAGTCATTCATTGTCACTAAATGGCTGTAGTTCTATCCCTCTACATGATACCTATTTTATCTTCAAACAGAGAGCTAGTTTCTAGTTGTTCTGCCAAAAAGTGAGCAACATTCTTTCCCACAAATGTCTCAGATTTTTTCAAGATTTAATATTATAACTTTATATTAGAATAATAATGGAATTAAAGAGAATTTAAAAAATATCTGTAACTCCAAACATAAACCATTCAAGTATTTTCAGTTTTACGTATTACCTTCTGGTTTTGTTCTATATAAAAATTACCTTTTTCACTTCATGATAATATTCTAAAATTTATTAATTAGCATCTTAGCATTTTCATTTAGTTTGATTTTGTATGCACATACATACATAACATACATATTTAAAGCCACCTTAATTATATTTACAATTATAACATTTTTATTTCCTTTTGAGCCTTTTCCTGATAATAAATTTCCAAAAGGAAGATACCTATGTAAAGTCTCATTGGTACACTTAATGTTTATGTATAAGTATACAGACCCGTCTCCACTTAGGATGGAGTTATGTCCAGAGATAAACGATAATGATATTTTCAGTTTACAATAGTTTTATGAAAAAATAACCCCATTATAAGTCAGAGTGTACTGAATTTCTATCACTTTTTCACCATAGTAAAATGAAGAAATCCTAAGGTAGGGGCCATCTGTGTATAGACAGATCAACTGATAGATTAATTAATAAGTTGATTGATAGATTGATAGATGATAATGAATAGCTAATACAAGAGTTTTCTTCTTTTATTAGCTTCATTCCAGTATTATTCGGTATCAATTTTATTGCAATACCTTTAGAACAAAGAACTGTGTGTCTGTTTTCATACTTACTTTGTTCTTTTGTTAGCCAAGAGACAATTCAATAAAGTTTTAAATTGCGTTTTATTAATAGTAATCGTTGACATCATAAGGGCTCAGTAAATATTTGTTGAGATTAGATTTTTGTTTGTTCATAAATAATTCCTATTTTATATTAAGTAATTTTCTTTGCCCTTAGCCACGTCCTTTAATTCAAAAGCTTAGGCTTTATAACATGTCTGACTAATGTTGAATGTCAAAGGTGATGATAGAAATAATCTGATCCTGTCAGTTTTCTGTCTTTTGTTAAATCTTAGAACCACTAACTTGGCTTTCTAACCATAAAACTTAACAGCCAATTGGTACTTTTTTCTGTATTAATTTTTTAAAGATTGAGTAAAAGTAAATGACATCTTGACATATATGCCTTTTCTCATCCTAGATATCTAAGAGTTTTATTATTAAAGTTTTTCTTGACGTCTGAATATTTTATGGCAATTTATTTTTAATTCAATTCAGACTTTTAAAATGGAGACTTCTAATTCTTTGCTGCCCTTAGAATAAATCAACATACCTGAAAAACTAGTCAGTCACAATTTTCTTTGAAAAGAAGATTAACTTAAGATGTTCATTCAAATGAACTTGCTCTTCATTTTTTAGTTGTTATAGTTCTTTTTTTGCTTACTCATATGAAATCATTTTGGAATCTCTATTTACAAAGTGGTTGAATATACTTTGTATCATGCAAACATTCTAATAAGTAGCTCAGGTAAGGAGCTATTTACCTTAATGGAAGGGGCACTGAATCTAATTAAAATGTGGATTTTAATCTTTGTGCTACATAAAATGTACTATGTAACCAGGATACAGGCCTTTTGCTTCTCTGCAACTCACCTTGCTCTTATGAAAAATGAATGTTGATCTAGAACAGTAGTAGAAAAATGGGTGGTAATTCATGAAAAAAGTCATGGTTAGAGATAAAGTTATTTTTTCATTCAACATTAAAATTGATTTATGTAGGATAGTGGAAAAATGTATATTACTTTATAATGTATTACCTGCCTTTTTAATATTCAAATGCTACCATACAATGTGGTGTTGTGTTAGTTAATGTTTTATTTTCCAAAGATAGATGAAACAACATTTCCCATCCCATTTGTTTTACTATGTGGCCTTGATACTCTTCTAATTCAATGACTGGGAATATATCACTTATTTTTTTAGATCTGGTTGGATTTTTTAGACAGCTGTGGCCAATAGAGTGTGAGGAAATGACATTATGTAACTTCAATGGCTGTGTTATACAAGTTAATGGAACTTCTAAAAAAAAATACCTTGCTTTTAAAACCGACTAAGAAGTCCAACTTTCCTGAAGTTTCTGTGCTACCTGGAGAGACCATTTGTACATGCTCTTATTAAAAACTCATCTGAGATCCCAGTCAACATCCAAACATGTGAATCGAGACATCTTCAAATTTCTAGGCCTCAAACGTTGTCTTACCAGCTAAGGTCCCTGACATTGTAAAACAAAAACAAGCCACCCACGTTGTACCTAGTCAAATTTTCAGAATCCATGAGCATAGTAGAGTGGTTGCCTCAAGCCACTCACTACCAGCATGGTTTGTTCAACAGTAGTAACAAGCAAGTGGAAATTTGGAACTGATAAGTACAGGTGGGGTATGGTGGCTCATGCCTGTAATCCAGCATTTTGGGAGTCTGAGGTGGGCGGATCACAAGGTCAGGAGATGGAGACTATCCTGGGCAACATAGTGAAACCTCGTCTCTACTAAAATACAAAAAATTAGCTGGCCATGGTGGTACACACCTGTTGTGCCGGCTACTGGGGGAGGCTGAGACAGGGGAATCGCTTGAACTCAGGAGGCGGAGATTGCAATGAGCCAAGATCATGCCACCGCACTCCAGCCTGGCGACAGAGTGAGACTCTGTCTCAAAAAAACAAAAAAACAAAGAACTCATAGGTACAGTACTATACTATATTGTACATTTGGAGTACTTTATTATAGTCTGCTATGTCACACTGTATATAATAAAAACTTAGAACATGTGGCCTTGGCTTTGGGATCAAGCAGATGCATGTAAATAAAGCCTTGAAGAGATCTTTGGTAAAAGCTAGAACACTGATAGATCAAGGCTTACAAGACTGAGAAGAAAATATTATAAAAAGCTCTAGAAAAAAGAGAACTTATGAAGTTACAGAAAATTTAGAAAAATTGTTACCTCAGGTGATATGGGAAGTATAAAATATATGTAACAAACTTGAGGAGTTAGTGAAGAATAGCTCCAGATGGAAAGCAGCACGTGACATCTGCCTTCGTCTGTAATAAAATAAGCAGAAGCAGAGATGGACTTAAGAATAAACTATTTAATGTTCAAGTATATTTTGAAGGATATTTGAAGTTCATAGAACAGTCTTTTCAAACAGTAATGGATTCTCAAAATAAGAAACATTCTCTGGACCAAGATCAAGTTCAAGATGAAAATATGCCTAGAATTATGAAGACCTTAGAAAGTTCTAAGATGATGTC
Source organism: Ateles fusciceps (assembly GCA_036589455.1). NCBI lineage: Eukaryota > Metazoa > Chordata > Mammalia > Primates > Atelidae > Ateles > Ateles fusciceps. Next base: position 2,912,858 of record JAZHEH010001685.1, on the reverse strand, counting down.
TCATATAATGTTTCAGAAGGACCAAATTGTATATCAGGGTCTCAAGGCATACCTGAAAGATCCATTTTATTAAAGAAAACAGCAATTTTGATATTTTAAGGTCATGACAATCTACACACTCCAAAGACTATTTCAACTCTCTCCATATCTTAATTCCAGTGTCCAGAACATGATGGGCCAGTGTCCAATACACTCCAGAGTACTGTGGCCAGGGGTCAGGCACAGACCCAATACAAACCTTCCATGTCTGGACACTACTCAATTAAAAAGGTTCAAGTCAGAAGTTCCTAGAGAAAAAAAAATAATAGTAGATTTTGGACTGGTCAGACACCACTAAAAGTATGTTCACAAAGTCATCTAGAAGTACACAAGGACAACTGAGAAGATGATGCATTTTGCACCAAATTCTGCTTATGCCATTAGGAAAAAAAAAAGATTTTCTGTATTTTGTAGTGTATAATCCTAGTTTCTGATTGTCACTCAGAATCCCTACCTACAATAGCTCTGCTGTACATGTCTATAATATGTATGTAGGTAGCGTGCATGTAATGACTTGCCTTCTCAAGCAGTGTTCCACCTACAATAAAAGTAACATTAACAATCTTAACAGATATATGTTCCTGTGTTGAACGGCCACTCTGGGATCACTTTAGTAGATCTCAGTATTGAGATCACTGGAAAATAAATGAGTTTGCTTCCATGAACACAATAGTGCATTTCATTAAACGACATCAAGGAGAGATGATTACAAAGTTTACTAAAGTAACCACGAGGCTGTAGAAATTAATAAAGTATAATTCAGAGAAGATGCTGCTTAAAGATAGAAGACGCATAACCTGACTTTGGTTGTCCCAAAGGATAGAGTATAGAACCTTGTGGTATTTAAACCAAGTGTTTGAATGCTATCTATAGAAAAATAATATTTGTTGTTTATTTGGGAGATCTCCCACTGAAATAATGTATTTCAAAAGAGAGACAGAGAGAGAGAGAGACAGACAGACCAGTAACAAGGGCTGAAGTTGAGGCAGCAATTAGCCTACCAACCAAAAAAAGCCCAGGTCTAGATGTGTTCACAGCCGAATTCTACCAGACATACAAAGAGGAGTTGGTACCACTCCTTCTGATATTATTCCAAACAATATAAAAAGATGGAATCCTTCCCAAATCACTTTCAAATTTGAATGTGAAATTATAAGAATCTGTACATTTTATACCATTGCCACATTTTATACCACTGCCAGAGAACTACAATTTCTATGGCAATTTCCTAAGGAAATCTAGTCTCTGTTCCCCAAACACAGAAGCACTGTACAACCATCAGACAGGAAACCCTCCCTTGAGGAAACAGATGTTTCCAGTAGGACCCAACAGCTGTTGTAGGAATTTTTGAGCAGTAATATTTACAGTGCTCCATTTTAGGCATTGTCAGTGCCAGTCATGCTGAAAAATTAGTGCCTTCACTATTATTGAAGCTAATGGTTAACTGAATATGAATTAAATGGCTGTTTTGTCATAAGTGAATCAGGCAGCATGCCATGTGCATCCACTCAGTGAGAGGGCAGCCTCCTCCTCAGAGCAACAGTACTAAAAACATTTCGTCCCTTAGGAAGGTGTATTTTTCATGTTTCTGGCCACACTCAGGAATGTCACTTTCCTGTGAGATTCGGGGAAAGGATCACATACCCCGGGAAATGAAGAATGTCATCTTTGGTAGGAGAAGTCCAAATGCCCCAGCTGTTCAGCCTTTACAAAGCAGGCACATTTCTACTTGGATTATATGTGATTAAAGTGCACAAGTTTGCAAAACTCACATATACAAGTAAGAGTAAAAGCTTAAGAAAATAAAACCAAAATCCCTTGACCCACTGGGCTATACTTCTAATCTAGATAAAATATGTCTGTTTGGAGGTTACAATGAACAAAACACAAATTGATTGAGACTCTCTATACCACTTGCAATCACAGAGCTAGCTCTTACAAATTAACAGTGGAATTCAGGACTTTTCAGTCTTCATGTTAGGATACTTCCAATATTTAACACTCTACTTTTTCTCAACATTCAACATTCTCAACATTTGCTCATCTTTGTGTCTTTCCTGTGTATGGACTCCTCTCTCTGTCTTCCCTTCTCTTTTTGTTTTTTGTTTTTTGTTTTTTGTTTTTTTTTGAGACAGAGTCTTGCTCTGTTGCCAGGCTGGAGAGCAGTTGCACAATCTCAGCTCACTGTTACTTTCGCCTCCTGGGTTCAAGCAATTTTCCTGCCTCAGCCTCTCCAGTAGCTGGGACTATAGGCAAGTGCCACTACGCCCAGCTAATTTTTGTATTTTTAGTACAGATGGGGTTTCACCATGTTGGCAACAGTACTATTTAGTGGTGACAGGATTGTCTTGATCTCTTGACCTCGTGATCCGCCCTCCTCCGCCTCCCAAAATGCTGGGATTACAGGTGTGAGCCACCGAGCCTGGCCCCCTTCTCTTTATCTCTGCTCCAATCTTTTGTTTTGTTACATTTTCTCCACTGATCATTAGTTTATACAACTTAAAATTTTAAAAGAGTACTTGATTCACAGCGGATATTTCAGACTTATTTGCTGATTCAAACATAAAGGAATAAATGTCACCAGTTTATTTTCTTTCTCTCTGCATTCATTGTCTCTTCAACACTCTATAAATGACCATTACTTCCAAAGCTCACTCTCAAAACTAATCTCATCATGACTTCCAGGTTTCTAAAGGGGCCATGACCTCCTCTCAGGCATTCTCTCAATGAACAATTTATAAGCCTTACAAGGAGAAGAGAATTTGAGATTCCAAACAATAACTTATAACATTATAAGAAAAAAAGAAGAAGAGGCCAAGATATGGAAGCACTGTGTAAGTATCTCTTGATAGACAAATGTATCTTGTATATAAGCATACAAATATACAATTTGGAAATGCAGCCCTGTTTCCTCTCCTTTAGCAATTTAATGACCAGTCAATCCATGTTCAAAAGATACTTTCTGTAGGTCTGTGAGCTTTGACTAATCCCTCTACCAAGAATAAAGAAAGAAAGTATGGTGAAATATGGAAAGCATGGATTCTGCAGTTAAATGAATTTTGGCTTATTTTTGAGCTGTGTTGTTCTGGAAAGTTACTTTTATCTCTTGGAGCTTTAGTTTGCTCGCCTGCACAAAAGGAAAAACCATATCCACTTTATAAGGGGTTGTGCAGTGCTCAGTACATGTGAGGGCCTCTGCACATAGATGTTCTTTGCCTGTCTTTCTCTTCTATATTCTTAGCAGAGTATATATAACCTGCCTCTCACCCATTTCACTGTGACTTGTTATAGATCTTTTGTCTCCTAGAAACCAAGTTCTCTGCCTAGCTCACAGTGCCTAGAATATGGCTTTAGCAATAACAATAACATCTACTTGAACGACTTATGTATATGTATGAATGTGTGTATATGTGCCAGACATCAGAGTAGACCCATTTTTGTACTGTGTTATTTAATCTTTCTGACAGCCCTCAAATTTTAGATACTATTATAATCCCCAGATAAGAAAATTGCGGGCTCATAATGTTCATGTCACACATTAGTGAGGATGGTCACCAAAATGTGGACCTTTAAAGTGCAATCCCAGTACTCATCTCTTAATCACATCACTACCCTGCCTTTTAAACTGGATAGGTGTAATTAATCTTCGACAATTGAAGTTCCAAAGAAACCTAATAAAACTAGCAGTCATACATGGCCCTAGGGAAAATAAAAGAAAGCCATATGAGCACTTCTACCAACTTCTTTTAGAAATAATTTTGGTAGAGTTGGCATGCATAGAGTTACTTTTTGTATCTTGCTGTACTCCAAATGCCAATAAATTAAGATTACCTGATTGGCAGTGAAGACACAGCTTTCTGTGCAGTGGGAGAGAATATGGAAGCTTGTGGCATCTCATTAACTCTCTAATTTCCTACATTGAGCAGTATAAAATGATGAGGCTGAAAAGGCAATTTACCTTTCAATACAAAGCAAGCTGCTTGATTTCATTTTCAGATAAATTAGCCCTTCTTCCTCCCTTTTAGTCTTTAGAAGTTTGAAGGGAAAGAAAAACACTGTGTTGATAGGCTTTCTAAGAAGTTTATGACATAAGAGAAAACAAAACCTGAGTTTAAATACTATATAATGTGAAAGTGCTTGTGCCAGTTTTAAGAGAAACAACTCATATTCAATAAGTATTTGTGCTGTGGGTGGCTTGGGGGGTCAACACTTACCTGAGCTGTCTCACTTAGTCCTCAATACCATCTGTTGACCTGTGATTATCTCTATTACCAGATGAGGAAAGGGAGGCACACATGATTTAATAAGTGCCCAAAGTCACACTATTAGTGTCCAAGCTGAAATTTGTACCCAAAAAGTTTAACCCCAGTGTCTGTGCTGTTCATACCTATATTACACCAACAGAAAAGTGTGACCTAAATAAGGGTGAATTCAGAGAATGATGACATTGGTATGGTGAAAACTTTGGAAACTGAGGTTGGCCTTAGTGAGTATCATCCAAGACACTCTGTGGAGATGAGGGGCCCTGGACTGCCTTTGTCTACATATAAGGAACTCTTTCATAACACAAGGGGCTCATTAAATCAAATTGTATTAATATACTTATTTGAACAATTCAAAATGGCTTTCTTGTAAAGTCCTGGGCTCTTTTATTCAGATGCAGGTTCTCAATAGTGGATGACCCTGGAAGGGCTGCTCCAAATATCATTTTATACAGAGGAAATTTGGTTGTTCACTGTTCCTTAATATTCTCTCTTTAATCAAGCTTTTCTCTCAATTGCTAGCTACGTAAACAAACACTGCTACTTCTGTTCAAGAGACAAATCTTTCCCAGTAAAACTTACAGTAAGTGCTACTGAGTGATAAAATATGCATTCCTGGAACTAGAGACTCTCCCTCATCATCTACAATCATTACTCCCTCCCCCTCCTATCACCAATCATTGCCTATGTTTCAAGAACTGACTCAAGTCTCACTTCCTTCCGTCTTTTTTTTACCAAGCTCCCTCATCAACATCTTCCAGCTACACAAGGATCTTATTTCACTCATATTGAAACATTTATTGCCATTTTTTAGTGTTCTTGAATAGTGGGTTTTGCCAGACTGATGAGACTACAAACTCATAGAGAACAGGTTGTTTGGACAAATTAGTGCAATTGTTTCCAAACTCCGCTACAAATATAAAAGTATGCAAAATTCTCATGCGTAAAATAGACACAAGCGGGAGGCTCTGGTGGAAGTGAGAGTGCTGGCCACCAACTGTGTTTATCAGCTTCCCTTCCCTCTCCCATTTCTTCTCTAAGTAACTGTAACATAAGAAATAGACAGGGGGGATCATAATCAGAGGGACTGAATTCAAACTCAAGCTTACTGAGTGACATTGGGAGAGTTTACATTTAGCGAGGTCTCTGGTTTTTTTTTTTAATTTTTGCAGTAGAATCATATACCAACCTTGGGAGTGATATTTAGCCTTCAAAGAAATAAACAACCAGAAATGCTTTACTTTTTTCTTTTCAGTTCTTGCTTTCCCATTTCCCCAGATTTGCAGTTTCCTTTTCTCGCATTCTTCCCACCACCCCTTTTCCATGATATCTTTTAAATTGCTATGTCTATGGTAGGTCCCTGTGTATATTTCTTTACCATTTCATATCCTGAATAGCAAAGATATATTTTGAATGCATTATAATTACAGGTATATGCAGTATGAGGTATGTTAAGAAAATAATATGACAGCCACCATGTTTGTGTTACTGGACATATATTTATAGAACTATTTTTATGTATGGAAATAGAGTTTGCATATTCATGGAGTATGTTTTCCATTCCACAATACCCCATTAGGCAATATATTACATCTTCTGGCCTGCTTGATATTCATTGCTAATAAAGTCTCATAGAAATAAAGCTATGTGGTAATAGAATGGCAGCTTTTTATTACAGAGATGTTTCTATTATGCTAATTTATGATTTAGATGATTTACCAATAAGTGTAATTTCTTAATATAAACAAAACTATAGTCAAATTTTAAAATGCCTCTACCTCTGGCTGGCAAATTTACATACCTCACAGTTTTATTAAATATATTCTGTGCAGAAAAAACACATTTTTTATACAACAATCACCTCCGGCTTTTCCAGGGAGAATTTGACGGCATAAAACAGCTGCACATCTGTAATTGTTTTACCACCTGTTCTGTGGAAGTGAAGGTTCTGTACCCTATGGTGTTGATTGGATAATGTTTTGCTCATATTTCAAGGTCATAAATTCTTCTACTTTTATCTTTTGATACCTCTGGCATGGGAGGAGGAAGTAATGTTTGATAGAGTTGATTTTCCAAGGTTTGATTAGAAATTTTCCAGAAGAAAGGAATTAAATAGGGATTTACTTGAAATGAATGAGATGACTGGATAACAGGAGACAGCCCCATCTGTGATGAGCTTCAATTTCTTTTCTGAAGGACAGTCATTTTGGTTTTATTTTAATACAGAAAAAGTAAAATTATTGAGTTCAAAAGAAATGGAGGCCTTTCATTCAGGAAAAATAACATGAACATGTGACAATATTGTTTAAATAATGATCTCTGTCTCTCTCATATACACACACCCTTTCATACTCACACAAATCACCTATGCTGATTCATGAATTTTAATTATATCACATTTAAGCAGATTGACCAATCTATCTCAATCACAAAGGTGCTGTATACATTTATGTCATTCTGAGCAAATGTCTCCATCTTTGTCAAATCACCAAATTATCCAAATCTGTATGTCATAAAGTTAATGGAGCTGACCCATGTGTTTGTATCAATGACACTACTTTTGGATGATTTAAAGTGATATTAGTGCAGTGACTCAGTATGATGAGATATGGTATTGAATTCTAGTGACACAAAGATGGCAGTTGAGACAAGGAGAAGGAATCTTAGTTTGTTTTAATCTTATTAAGTTAATTACACATTTTACATGTCTAAATTTTACATATCTAAATTTTATTCTTAGTTCTTAGTTTTATGTCTTAAGATATAATTTTCTTATTTAATGGGCAGTTATGCATAGGACAAAGTAAATATACATTAAATAGAACCTCCCTTCTCTAAATATTTGTTGAAAAATGAAGAAGCAGGGATAGGTGAGAAGCTTCTCTACTGGAAGCAATTTTGACCCCAGGGGGCATTCTATAAAGTCTGGAGACATTGTTGGTTGTTCAACTGGGGAAGTAAAAGGGGCTGCTACTAGCATTTAGATAGAGTTTGGGATACTGCTAAGCATTCTTCAGTGTACAGGACAGAGCCCCATTCCACAACAAATTATCCAGCCCAAAATGTCAATAGCGCTGAGGTTGAAAAATCATGTGATAAAATCTCCCTTATTGACCAAACTGTTACCAGGCTTCTCAGAGCCTTTTCTCAACTAAGCTTCATGTTGCCCAAACTGGTCTTGAACTCCTGGGCTCAAGCAATCCTCCTGACCTGGCCTCTCAAAGTGTTGGGATTACAGGTATGAGTAATCATGCCCGGCCTATTCTCTCCTTAAAACACTGTCACCTCTGTACAATTTGAAGCTGAGTTCAATTCACACTGGACTCTTTCCTTTTGCAATAGTATATTACTTATTAAAATCTGTCCTTAAGTGTCTGGTTTTATTTATATTTGATGCCTATACTAGATAATGGATAAAGGTGGTTGCATAAGTATATGTGCTTATGTAAAAAAAATAAAATAAAATAAAAAAACAAAAAAAAACTATAACCCAGTAAAGGGAAAATAAGATTGTATATAATGGAAAACCCATGTGGATAATAAACATCAAACGATTTCACAGAGGTTCAGATATTGTATAAGGATGGTAGAAAAGCAAAATACAGCAATACATTTGCAGGAACCCAGTGAAAATAAGGATATCTATTACAAAGACTTAAGAAGTAACTTTCTCAAGTTTACATAGCTAGATAGTGAGCTACCACAGAGAACTTCAAACTTAGCTCTTTTTGATGCTACAGCCAATTCATTGCCCCGCCTACAATACTAAGAACTTAAAAGCTATTGCAATCGAGTGATAAATAATCTTTCCAATTATGATTGAGGGCTTCCTGAAGGCTTTGCATGTTTAATGTTGAAAATTTTTCTGGACTATTGAGAAGCCAACGTTTAGGCAGTCAGCAGAGGGCTGCTGTAAACATTGTAATTGTAACAATGTTCCCAGCCACCCACGTATTTGCTACTTAATACTGTGAGCAGCCTCCTAAAATGGGTGAAATCATGCACAATCAACAGCAAAGCATATGTAGTCCCCTACCATCACCGAAAAAAGTGAAATTTATTTCAGAAACATTAATCTCCAAGTCTGTTTCTTGCTTTGTTGTCTTACATAGCTTTTACAAACTCCTGGAAAATTATTTTGAGAATTACCTTTATTATTATGTATTGGATCAGAAAATGAGGAGGTAGCTGCTATGGTTTGAATGTTTATCTCTTCTAACACTCATGTTGAAATTTAATTCCCATTGCAATAGTGTTAACGGATAAGACCCTTAAAGGTAATCGAGGGCTTTACCCTCATGGGTGGAATTGACACTGTCCTAAAAGGGTGAGTTAAGCCCCCTTTTGCCTTCTCTTTCTTGCCCTTCCATTTTCCACCATGAGATGATGCAGGAAGAGGGCTCTTGCCAGATGCTAGCCCTCGGTCTTGGACTTCCCAGCCTCCAGAACTGTAAGCAAATAAATTACTGCTTATTATAAATTACTCAGTCTATGGTATTGTGTTGTGGCAGTGTACAATGGACTAAGACAGTTGCTATACTGCAGTGTGTAACCATATTGTATAATAAGATATCCAAACACTGACAGGCAAGAGCTAAATTTAGTTCCTTGCACAACAAATATATTAGCTGTTTGACCTTAGTCCAGTCATGTATCCTTTTTAGGACTTGGTTATCAACTGAAAATGATTTAATTAAATTTTAATAAAAATTATTTGTATCTCCAACTGGAACTTACTCTGTGATCCTTATAACTTAAAAGCCTATCATCCAAAACTGATACCATAGCAATACTTAACATTGTTTATCCACACATTCAAAAAATATTTGTTGAAGACTTGCTATTTGCAATTCATAATGCCCTTTTCAAAGTGGAGTTGAATAAATCCAAAGCACAAATCCCTGGTTACTGCTCAGGAAAGAAAAAATAATTCAGATTTATGGTGGAAAAAATACTTTCATTGCTAGAAGATAAGAATAGGCACAGCAATGTAAAATCAGGAAGATGAAGTTACCTTGACTTCAGGGATTGAGACAAGAGTGATTAATTAATGAGCTAGAATTTGAAAAATAAACTTGAAAGCAGGGTACCACCCTCAAAGTTATAAAGCTGGGCTGCTTAGAATATATATTTTTTCCGGGTTGGAAAGAACAGAAGTCCACCTCTTTAGAATGCATTAGACATTTTCTATATCCATTCCCCCAAAGACTTAAATTATGCCATTCTTATGTAGAAACATAGAGAGTGAGAGAGAGTTGACTTACTTACTGTCATTATTGCTGGACATCCGGTTTCTAATGATGGCTCGACCAGAATGGGATTTCATGTACTATACAAAAAATAATTATGAAGTGCTATATCCAGTACTTCAGTGGAGCTAGGCTCTGGATATGTGTCAAACAGATAAAAAAAGTAATCTTGATCAACCAATATGGCTGTGTATTTATTGTATAGATCTGGTTAAGGTAAGGTTTGGTACTGAGTGAGGATTTACCATGCTCATATACACAGGTGTTTAACAAAATTGAGGGGGAAAAACAATACAATTTAGGTTCTATGTATTTGTATCAGTCATACTAAGATTCCTTTGGCGTTACATGGTTTACTAGGCTGACTCCTGTGCGGCACCAGGGTTTATTCTATGGCTCAAATTACTTTGTAATATGAATTGATGCAAACTAGAAAAGTTCCATGAGAGTGCATTTTTTCCATTTTATCTCTGAATTATATTGTTCAATCCAATAGTCATATAGATATATCTGTATCTCTGAAAACATTCAGAGCATTGCTCCAAAAATACATAACAATGGAAATACCTTTTAAAAATAGGCCCATAGCTCTTTGGAGAAAAAGCTGAATCTATGACCTTGGCAGGAAATAGACAAGATAAGCCAGGAACATCTTATGGGACCAGAAATAAGGAAATGCTACACACACACACACACACACACACACACACACACACACACACACACACATTAAAGGTATGTCAAAAAGACACACAAACCAACTGAAAGAGCTTCCAGTGGTCAAAGCTTCAAGAATTTGAGCAATAAAATAAATTATGAATCTATACTAATATGCATCAATAATTAAATAAATAAGTAAAGTTAGACAAAAGCCCCATGCAGAAGAATTCAAATAATTTACATAGATACTCCACTGTCAAATGAAGTGAAACATAATCCCTCAACTTTTAAGCATGGACTATGCATAGTGACTTCCTGTGGCAAACTACAGTATAGAAAGAGAGCAAATGTGTGACTTTGCAATGGAGAAACATGGCAAATGTTACTTCAGTCAAATGATAAAGATTCACATCAACAGTGATAAGTCACGTTGACAGCATATACCCTTGATGTGATCTGATGAAAATGGACACTTTACCTCCAAAGCATAGGCCTCGCAGTCTGATTCTGAGACAAAAGAACAGACAATTATCAATAGAAAAGCATTCTACAAAATGCCTCCAGTACTTCTTAATATTTTTAAGACTATCAATAACAAGAAAATCTAAGGAACTGTGCACAGCAAAGAGGAGCCTAAAGGGATATGATCGTTAGAGAAAATCCAAGAACAGAAAAAGGGACATTAGGTAAAGACTAGAGACATCTGCAAGTAGCAGATTTAATTAATAATAAGGTATTAATATTGGCTCATTATTTGTAGCAAATATAGATACTAATATGTAATCTTGGATTGGTGCAAAAGTCATTGTGGTTTTGGACATTGAAACTAATGTCCAAAACCACAATGACTTTTGCACCAACCTAACATCAATATAGAGAAACTGGTGCAAGGGTATATGAGATCTCTGTACTGTCTTCACAACTTTCTATAAATCTCAGACTGTTCTTAAATTTAAAAGTTTTTTTAAAGGAAGTTCATAAACAACTTAAAAATTGAATTTCATGTCTTTGTCTTCTCCTGACTCGACATTGTATTTGCATTTTGAACAAATTCACTGGTTCTGCAAGTTCTTGACATGGGCTCGTATCCATTTGTTTGTCTCCTGCAATTGCCCAGGCTGGTCTCAAACTCCTGAGCTCAGGCAATCTGCCCGCCTTGGCCTCCCAAAGTGCTAGGATTACAGGTGTGAGTCACCACACCTGGCTAGTTTCACTACATTTTTAATTGAGGACACAGATGAAGATACTAGCCTATCCCATTTGTTACTTCCTTTACATTCATCTTGAGAACTGATAAAGTAGACAGCAATGTTCAAGGCACCAACTTGTGCTCTCATCCCTCACAGTGTTTTCTTAAAGCCATCTTCCCCAAAGAAAAAGCCCTTAGCTTAGTTATTTCATGATATTGAAATAAAGAAAAGAAAACTTAAAATGCTATACTTAAAACATTGTCAACTTTGCAATAGTTAAAACAGGCCAATTTTTAAATATGTTTGAATTTCTACACATGTCTTTTCTTCCTACACCTCATAGCAATATCTCTATATTTTTCTCTTGACAATCTATTTTCCTACTTAAGTTTTCCTAAGTTAATTTGAATAAAATAGATAAAATAAAGTTATTGGGCAAAATGGTATATATGTGTGCACAATTATTGTCAGGAGAAATAGAAATTCAATTCAAACAGTATAATTTTAAAAACTTGTTGTCTAATAAACCAAGCATAAAAATTGCATACCTGCCATGATCCAAAAACACAAATAATATCATCTGGCCACTTTCATTCTGTTAGACACATCCTCCTCCCCTTCCTACCTGCTCTAGTACCCTCTAGTAGTGCACAGTGTCTATTGTTCTAATGTTTATGCCTGTGTGTGCTTAATCTTTAGTTCCCACTTATAAGTGAGAAGATGCAGTATTTGGTTTCCTGTTCCTGTGTTAATTTGTTTAGGATTATCATATTCAAATGCATGTGTATTGCTGCAAAGGAAATGATTTCATTCTTTTTTATGACTGTGTAGTATTCCATGGTATATATATATATGTACCACATTTTCTTTATCCATTCTCTCATTGATTGACACCTGGGTTGATTCAATCTCTTTGCTATTGTGAATAGCACAGCAATGAACATGTGGCTGCATGTGTCTTTTTGGTAGAATGGTTTAATGGCTATTACTAAAAAGTCAACAAACAACAGATGCTTGTGAGGCTGCTGAGAAAAGGGAACACTTATACACTACTGGCAGAAATGTAATTTAATCCAGCCTTTGCAGAAAGCAGTAAGAGATTTCTCAAAGAACTTAAAACAAAGCTACCATTAGACCCAGCAATCCCATTACTCTACTTTTGTTCAGTAGGATGATTTATTTTCCCAAAGGAAAATGCATACAATACCGAAGAAAATACAATATTTTAAAAACAAAAATGATATTATGTTTCTCAGCTTGCTAAAATCCTCCCAGAGATTTCTACAGCACACAGAACTGTATCTACTTTCCAAAACAGTTCACTAGCATCTGCATTGTTGGCCCATGCAGATGTTTGTAAAACAACACCTGCAAGGGCCAAACTTCTGCTTTAGCTCCTTTTTCTCTCTAGTATAAGACTTCTCTATCTTCTTTTTCTCTCTAGCATAAGATATCCTTTCTTTCTCAAGGCTTTTGCACTTGTTTCCTCTCTTAAGACACTTATGGCTAGTTTATTCCTGTCTTTCAGGTGACAGGTACCTTCTTACTAAGATATTCCTTAGCCACTCAGATTAAGACACTCCTGCTACCCTCACCGCATCCTGATTGTTCTCTATGGACCAATGCCCCCTATCATTATAACCCTCACAATACTCATCACCATACAAAATTATCTTCTTCATTTCTCCCTTCGTGTACTGTCTTCCCACTCTTAAAAACAATCATGAAAACAATTCATTAGACTGGGAGTCACACATATGTGTAGCACATAAAACGGCTTAATAAACTAGTGTTGGCTACATGAATTAATTAACTTTTTTGTGTTTTTAATGTGCGACAACGACTTGCCAACCACAGAACTAGATACCCAGAATGGGAAGAATGCGTAACAGTGTGTCCTTATGATAACTTAAGCAGACTTGTTTTTCCACGCTGTGCTACCTGTCATACTCATGCTTACTGACAGCAAAAACAATACCTGTATTGAAAGGAGTGAAATTTTGTAAAAAGGTTAAGAAGAAGAAAGAAGACGTAATATTATTTCCAACTTCCTCAGTTGATAAAACAAAGGCCCTGGAAAGCCTTTTAATGTTATTTATTTGGCTTGTGTTTTATTGTTTTACTGTTGTATTTGCCCAGAGTGCTAAAAACAAAATAGATAACACACATCACAAGTGCTCTTGGCTGTAAGAATGTGATAAATTCACTTACATCTGGAAAGCGTATCTGACTTCTAAAGTTTCCTAAGCAAAATTCAGGAAGCTTTCCAAATTTGCAATAATTTGGACTTTCTTATTTGCTATATGCATTTGGAAACATTTCAATGAAAATTTAAAAATTACTCCTGAATAATTTGTTTCTATGCAAATAAGCACAAACAAATAAGGACAAACAAATATAAAACAAATAGACAAAAATCCATGCATATATGAGAGAATAAGGCAGCATTTTCAATATATGTCAATGAGAAAGAAAGGCAAGCAGACAAGTAGGATTGAATTAAGGAAGGAATGATGGAGGAAAGTTTGGAAGAAAGGAAGAAAGCAAAATAAAATATGGAAGGAAAAAAGGTTGAAAGGAGAAAATAATAAAAAGAAAAAGAAAAATTTAAAAAGACCAGCATAATAATACGTGGCAAAAACTAGACAGAGAAGCCACTTCTTCTCCGACTATGGGCAATCCCTGCTCCATTTCCAAGGGGCTTTATAAAGAGATATAAGTCTAAAATTGAAGTTTTCTTCCTTTTGAGGGGTATGAGGCTCATTTATTCTCTAACATGTGCTCCTCCAGAATACTTTGGTGCCCCCCCCCCTCCAACTCAAGAACATTATTTTTGATACTGAAGTAAAGAAAGCTATTTTTTTTACAGTAAATGGAATATGAAAAGATAGTTTCTATATTAAATCTTTAACTGTTGTGTTATTGCTGAACCAGCAAAGTTAAAGATCATATTTTGCCCTCTCTTTCACCTTTGATGATGTCTAATATCTTCTCCCCCATTCTGTGTCTCACTCCAGCTTCAAACTTTTGTCTCTCCCATATTAATTGTACTTATTATCATAATCTCCTGAATTTGGCATTCATATCATGTCCCAATCTGACATGTTTTAGCTTTGCCCCTCACCACAACTATTAAAGCTTTCAACTGATTGATTCATTGCAATATGACATTTTTGTCCAAGATTTCATATTCTTTGTATGAGACACACAGCCCTTTGCCTTCCAATTCTTTCCACACCACCTAGTTCTTTTCATTTTCCCACAAGTTAATCCTATTAGAGCTATAGGGGTTAGTTTTATTATCTGTAAAAATGGTTTGGATATAATCAGGCTATATTTAGATACATTCCAGAAAACACAGGTCCCATGAAATAGTTTATGAAAGTAAAAATGCATATAAAAAGGAAGAGACAGAGAGTGAAGGTGAATTTACATGTCACCGAAGACTGTGTGTTCACTCAAATCTTCACAAAGCCCTTAACCATTGTGTAAGAACTGAGAAATTCTACAGCAAAGAAACAGATTTCTCTTTACTAGCTATCCCAAATTTATTTGGCCACATAATCTTCCTTTGTTTATGTGTGATAACACCTATTAAAAGCCAAAGAAAATAACATTCATGAACCACACTCAGGAATAGTCCTGCCTAGGTGTGTTTAACGGTCTGTTCCATTCCTGATAATATTCCAGAGTTATGTCATTTCCATCAGTTGAGTTCTGTTTACAATTTCACCCATGTAATTTAGCATCTATCCATGCCATTCCAGTAAGACCCACATACCAATAAACATCCTGCTACTCAAAGTGTTACAGATGACAGCAACTCTGATCACCAGGAAAAATTAAATCTCTCCAGGTTACAAAAGGCAGCATTCACTTAAACAAACAAACAGAAGAATTACTTAGTTTTTAATTGACATCTTACATATCACATTAATAGACTGTCATCACTGACATTAATCTTTATAATATAAGCCATGCAATTTTTCATTTTATTTCAGTTAGGTTACATTAATTTGGCAGCAAAGAACACTGATCTAAGTTTTTATTTACAGATCATCAATTTTGCTACCCATTATTTCAGAGGATTGACATTAAAATAACCTAGTTGAACACTAAAGCCATGAATTATACTTGAACACGTTGACATAAAATTGAATTAATAAAGGTGAACCCTAAGCAGTTCATTTCGGTAGTAAACTGTGAGTACCATGTCTAAAAGCGACAATTGCTAGCACGATACTTGCCAGGCATTAGAAGTTTGATTGGCTGAGTGCAGTGTCTCAGGACTGTAATCCCAGAACTTTGGGAAGTCAAAGTAGGAGGATGACTTAAGCCCAAGAGTTGGAGACCAGCCTAGGCAAAATGGTGAAAATCTATCTCTACAAAAAAAAGGAGAAAATACAAATAATTAGCCCAAGGTGGTGGTGCTTGCTTGTATTCCCAGCTACTTGGGAGGCCGAGGTAGAAGGATAGCTTGAGCTCAGGAGGCACAGGTTGCAGTGAGCTGAGATTGTACCACTGCATTCCAGCCCAGCCTGGGCAACAGAGCAGGACCCTGTCTTAAAAAAAGGGAGGAAGAAGAGAAGGAGAAGCAGAAGACGAAGGAGAAAAAAAAGAAGGAGAAGGAGGAAGAGAAGGAGGAGGAGAGGGAGGAGGAGAAGGAGTAAAAGAAGGAGAAGGAGGAAAGAGGAGAAGGAGGGGAAGGAGGAAAGAGGAGAAGGAGGAGAAGGAGAAGAAGGAGGAGGGGAAAGAAGAAGAATAAAGGACAAAAAAGAATAAGAACAAGGAGGAGGAGGAGAAGTTTGATTAATCCTTGTTGAAGGAATCAACAAATTTTGGTGGAGAAGAAGGAGAAATTTGATTAACTCTTGTTGAAGGAATACATGATTTTTTGGTGGAAGAATCCAAGCCATGTATCCATGCTCTTTGTGTCTCTCATCACATTTTGCCTTTTTTTGTCCAAATTTATTGAAGTACAGTTAATATACCAAAAGAAAAAAAAAACACTGCCCATGTTTAACATATATAATTTGATGAGTTTGGAAATATGCATACACCCATGTGCATATTTAATACGATAATCATAGTCAAGGTAATAAGTATATTTATCACTTCCAAAAGCTTCCTTGTGTCCCTCTGTGTGTGTGTTTGTTTTTTGATCTGTGTGTTTGTGTGTGACAAGAAGACGTTAGGTCCACCCTCTTGACAAATGTTTAAATGTACAGTGCCGCATTGTTAGTTGTAGACACTATGTTGCACAGCAGATCTCTAGAATGTACAATAATCGAAACTTTACTCCCATCAAACAACAAATTTCCTCTCCTTTCTTCCCCTATCCTCTGGCAACAGCCATTTCATTCTCCACTTCTATGATTTTTTGCTATTTATCTTTCTAGGACTGGCTTATTTCACTTACCGTAATCTATTCCAGGTTCATCCATGTTATCACAAACAGTAGAATTTTATTTTTTTCTAGCAAAGTCTTCTTTCCTAAAGATTTGGCAAATAGGAAAAGTCCCAGAATGAGAGAAGCAGCATGAATATTGTGCTGCAGCTAATGTCCAGCAGGTCTGGACAGATTTATTAGAAAGAAATTTTCTAAAGCTAAGACAGAAACATACTATTGATTTCTTAGAGAGGAAAATGTGGGGCAAGTTGGACAGGAAATGTGAAAAATGTACAGGCCTGGCTGCAGCAAAGAACACAGATAGAGTAAACGGAATGCATGCAATTGAGGATTGCATGTTAGCTAGCTCCTGTTGGGACCTTAGATTGCACATTAGTTTTGAAACGGACCTGGGTTCTATGCCCTAGTTTTACCAGTGTATGAGATATATTTTCACTATGTTACCTATGCAGTCTCCGTTACTTTTTCCCCAATTAAAAATAAGTAATGTGATAGATTTGGTGATGATAGGCAGGTGGTGATAACAGTAATTATTGAGATCTTGCTATGTGCTAAGGAAAACTCAAAATGATGTATGTATTAATAATTCAATTTCCACAACAACCCTCCATGATTGATATTATTCTTATCCTCAATTTATGATTTAAAAACTGCCACATATTAGTTGGGCAACCTATGTCACAAACCCCATGCAGACAAAGCAAAACACAGAAAGGGGAGTGAGGTGTTTCTCTTAACTGATATGTTGCTACTCATTACTGCTTATTTATTTTTCTTTTTGTATTTCAATCTTGTTCTTTCTTTATGCCCATTGAGTTTAGTTTGTCTTGGCTTCTAGGAATTTGGGAGGTTAACCTAATGTTCAAGAGTAATAACTGCATTAGAATGATTGATTTGTTTAATTGTTTTATTTCTCTATTTGATTTTTTAATTTAGACTTTAACAATGTTATACTATTCCTATGTTTTATTTTAAACCACTTCAATTTTCTCAAGCAGCACTAGTATACATTTTAAATAAAACACAAATTCTGAACAACAAAACTGTGCAAGTAGGGGTTGGATTTGGGAAAGAAAAGAGCCACATGACAGGGTCTTGTTACCTTAATGATTATATTAGAATAATCCCTGTTTCATGGAATAGGATACATCTATTTTGGACAGAGAGTTATCAGTGGCTCCTAGAGAAAACTATGGGAAATTTTACTCCAGAATTTTAATTTTCTAAGAAAATACACTGAATTCTTCATTAGCTGTTTTGGATTTTGTGGCTAAGAACTTGTATTACATTTTTGACTAATGATTCCACAACTATCACAAACTCTGAGAAACTATTGCCATATGACAGTGACTTTATCAGAAAATTAACCAGGAAGTATAGTCATTTAATTTCCTTTTAGTTCAGGAAGTGGATAATTGAAACAGGTGTTATTTGACCTCACAATCTGATTATTGACATATTCCTAGTGGTTAGTAGCATTTCATTTTTACTATTAAAAATGTTGAGTTCTTAATGAGGCCTAGTGTGGAAAGTATAATTTTTAGACACTCATTTCACTTCTACAGTAAAACTTTTTAAAGAAAATATTATTTATATTTTAAGAAATAAAGTCATAATTTTGCAAGCAGTACATTATCAGAGCTATAAATCTAGTTGAAGTTGTTGAATAAAAACACTCAATTATTTAAGTACATAAAAAGATGCTTTATAAATAAATAATTCCCCTGTAGTAAATATTATTTTTTAAAATCATTTAAAAATACAGTGGTTACCACATGCTGAGGGCCATAAACATCTCATGTCTGAAACTGTTGCATTCCATAAAAAAAGGAAACATACATGCAGAAACCTCAGTGATATAATTGTAAAAGATTTGTACCAAACCAAAATGATTAGTACTTTATGATTTGATTATATCAGCTATTTTAAAACTGACTACCAGCCCTAAAACTTACCTGAGTATATAAAAGGGGAAAAGTTCCCTTATCTCCCTCTCAGAGCGTGCAATGGTGGTTTAGCTGGATTCTTCAGTGTCCCACAGCTCAAACCCCTAGGGAGAGCATGCAGACAGGCAGGCCCTGGAGAGCGTGGGCTTCAACCCCGCAGCAGCATCTAGGACTGAGTGGACGTGTGTTACAGTGTGCTCTTTCAGCTTAGCTGCCCGCAGATGGCTTATGTTAATCAGCTCAATTAGCTGCCCCCTGCCTTATCGTAAGGACAGAGGGCTTTCTATGTCCCAAGGTTCTCAACCTAGCACCGGTAAAGCCGGATCACAAGTGTGCTTGGAGAATGAGTGCAAGGTTTTATTGAGTAGCTCTCAGTAGATAGATGAGGAGCCAGTAGGGGGATCGAGTGGGCAGACGTATTCTCCTGGAGCCAGGCCGCCAGAGTCTCCTCCATCTGCCCCCACTGAATCTGTGTTGTTCTGCTGCTGTCGATGGCCTGCCAGCGTCTGTCGGTGTGTTCTTCTGTTGGTGTGCTCCTTTCCACATCCAGCTGCTCGTGTGTGTGCCCACCAGGGCCTCGGGTTGTTATAGGCACAGGGTGGGGAGTGTGGCGGGCCAGAGTGGTCTGGAAAATGCAATATTTGGGTTCAAAAACAGGAATGCCTGTCCTCACCTAGGTCCGTGGGCACAAGCTCGAGGGAGGGGCCCTCACCAGGGACCCTGCCCTTCTCTACCCAGCACTTTCCTGCCTCGTTCCCTTATGAGCTGGACAATCTCTAACGTGTAAGCTCTTATTAATCAACCTTATGTTCAATCTGTTACTTAAAACACTGTAGCAATCATACTTTCCCTAGATTTATTTAATTAAGACTTTCTCATTTAACCCATTGGTTCCTAATTCAGACTGCCACTACTCAAATTTATAATAATGATCAATGGAGAGTACCAATCTCCTACGTTTATACTCCATTGACATCTTTCAATTTATAAAAGTCGTATTATTTTTAAACATTTCCTTTGTGAATTGGGAGATCTGACCACACAACACCTTTTATTTATAAATCCTACTTTTGACTCTCTTCTACCCAGAACAGCATTAAATAACATTTGGTGGATAAGGGAAATCTCAGGTTCACACACAGCTGTCAATGTCCCTTAGAGCATCATTTCACAAAACCAACTTTCTGAAAAGATATCTCCTCAGGAAAGACTGCCTGCCAGGAGAGCAACTGTTGTAAAGCAATCAAGTACTTTTAATTAAAAAAAAATCCCAAACACCTCAAAATGTTTTCCCTTATGACCTCAAATCCTGGGAGGCTTTCATTTTCATCTATTTCTGTATTGCTTTGACATAATTAGAGCAAAGTATCACAGATGTTGAGGATAATTTTTTTAAAACCTGGGCCGAGGTTTA
The DNA here is from genome assembly GCA_036589455.1 of Ateles fusciceps. Lineage (NCBI taxonomy): Eukaryota > Metazoa > Chordata > Mammalia > Primates > Atelidae > Ateles > Ateles fusciceps. Next base: position 2,892,688 of record JAZHEH010001685.1, on the reverse strand, counting down.
CCAGATGTCTAAATCACCCATTGTGAATTATTAGCAATTTTTTAAATGGTTCTGGTAATGTAGATTTACCTCAAGAGCCTCAGAAACTAATCCAGTCTCTACTCTTTGAATGTATATGAACTCAAATATGATTGAAATTTGATTTATAATAATTACCTCAGTAAGCTCCATATTATTTCATGAACTCTTAAAAATATATACACTATAAGCATTACAGTTTGTCCTAAGATCCAAAATGTGTAGTTTATTGGGAATAATAAATGTCAAAAGTGATTTCAGCGTACAAGAGTGTAAACTTTTACAAAACTGGCATTCATCTCTTATGACACCTTGTTGGCTAATTAGTTGCAGTTGAGAAATTAATGGTTTTGAGGGAAAAGCAAAAATACTTTACTTTTAAATGTCCAGATTTTGAAACAGATTAAACAGACTCCTTTGCATAAAACAATAGATTAAAAGCTCAATTAATTTAATCAGTTATCTGAGTGTCAAATAATTTGCCAATGAAATTTTATGTAGGCGTAAACTTGCCCTGAATAGGCCATTTTCCAATAGGAGATAAAAAGCTGTTTATACCATCTGGAATTCTGGACAGGGACAGCATTTTAGTGATTGCATCAGCAATGCAGTGCCAGTTTAGGAGATGAGTGTTTTGCGGGGGAAGAGGAAAAGCAAATCTGTAAGATTTATGCATACCGCCTCATGCTCATGGTAGTAAGAGCTGGAAATTTGTTTAACTCTGTGGCATAACATAGGTGAGCCCAAGTTGAAGATAAATTAGCATCAGTGTCCCCCAGCAAGGACTTATAGAGAGGATGGTTTAGGAATGGGAGTGGTAGAAGGAGGAGGGATGAAAAAACAAGAGAAATGAGTTAAGTCTGACAGAGAAACACATTACTGTGAACATCTAAGATTACAGAATGAGTTCACCAAAAATCAAATTTGCGATGCTAATCAGCTAGAATATGTACTCAAGACTTCTTCATTCCTGATCTGGTCTCTTTCAACAACTTCTTACCTATTCTTTGCACCTGCATTTTTATCTGTCATTGAGTTCTCCTTCAAGATGTTTTAAGAATTGTTACTTAAAATGGAAATCTGATTATATCACCCCAGGTTTTCTGGTTTCCATGAACATAAAGTCTGAACTCTTCCAATCCTCCAGAAATGCTCTGGAATACTTCATGCATGTAGTACTTTTTTCACTGAAGCTTCATTCCCTAAACAGTTATGCAATTCATCAATTTCTTACCCCATTTTCAGTCTCTGTAGCCCCAAACCATTCTGCCTTTGCAAATGTTTCTGATTTACTAAACTATTTCCAGATTCAACCAAGTAGAGATTGTTACTCCTTTTCTGTTTTCCAATGGCATTTTTGAGTTTTCTTAAAAAGTACTTATTAGTCTTACACTTAGGCATGACTCACTGAATACCACATTTATACTGACATCCTTATCCCCCAAATAGATGTGAACCCACAAAGACAAGGAATAGGAGAAGAAAAAAATGAGAGAGAAAAGATGACATTGTTTGGGAAAATGGAAATCAGATGGGAGAATAGTAGCTTAGTGAAGCAGAGAAATCTATGTCCAAATTGCTTGGAGAAAGAAACAAATGCTAAGAAGAAATTTCAGCTTTGCCTATATACCAGTCTCTCTCCAGAAACTTTGAGTTTGAAAAATTCACATTTCTCATCTCTAGAACAAATATTTGCTTAAACTTAATGTATCTTAAACAATATATTACCTAATATGGGCTCAAATAATACTTTTTAAATAAAGGAATATTTTAATAATTGCTTTTATTAACTTTATAACATCTAACTATTATTCAGTAAAGTGCTTTTTGAAAATTTCATTTAATGCTTATAATAACTTTCCGAATTAGGTATTACTTATTCTCCCTTATAGGAGAACTGGAGCTCAGACTGGATAAATAGCTTAGACAAGGTTATAAACTGGCTGTGGTCAGTGCTTTTGTACTGCCTAAATTGCTTCTACTTAGGGTTTCTTTTTCTCCCTGAAAAATATTTGCTTAAACAAAATGTCTGAGACGGTGGGGAAAGAAAGGTGGATATTTTTGAGGGAACAATTTCAAATGTCAAAAGTTAAGTGAAAATGTAGCATTCCCCACATTACATTTCCAGCCCGGAGTCTACACTAGTAGAAAGACTACTGGTCCTTTTATCTTGATCCTGCCTCTGAAAACAGAGAAATAATACATATGGTTCCTTTTGGGTACTAATGTTCTAATTTTGACATTATTTAACCTATAAATCTTGTCAAATTTGCTTATTTGGTTTTCCCACCGAATTGAATTTCAACAAATTGAAAGAAAGAGGAAGGTACTTATAGAAGCACGAAGTGTCAGTTAACAGTAAGAAATAAAAGCAGATGCAGTGAAAACGAATCAGTAACTTTCTGTTTATATTAAAATAAAATAAAAATGATCCTTATGTTCCAGCAAAAATTGTGCTTACTTTCAAGATTACATTCTTCTTAAGATAAATTTTACATGATACTATTAAATCCATTTAGCTGCCAGGCAGGGTGGCTCATGCCTATAATCCTAGCACTTTAGGAAGCCAAGGCTGCATGATCACTTGTGTCCAGGAGTTCCAGACCAGCCTGGGCAACATAGAGAGACTTCATCTTTACAAAAAAATAAAAAGTTAGCCAGGTCTGGTGGCGTATGCCTGTAGTACCAGGTTCTCAGGAGGCTGAGGTGAGAGGATCCCTTGAGCCTGGGAAGTTGACGCTGTAATGAGCCATGATTATACCACTGCACTCAGCCTGGGTGACAGAGTGAGACCCTGTCTCCAGATCAAAAAATATCCCTGTAGTTAACCTAGAGAGTAATGTTTCTGAAGATGTTTTTGGCAGAGAAAATATTTTTTTTTTTACATTTTTAAGTTTTGATCCTTCTATTTGGAAACTGTCAAGCACACATAACACAAGATAAGACCAAAGCTTGACTAACCTAACCAGTGAATCTATGAGTCACTTCAAATTCAGTATTCTTTGCTTAAACAGTAGAAGAAAGTATAGGCAGAGGTGACAGCTCCCTGTGCTTCATGTTTCATATACCCAAAAGAACATCGAATTAGAAATGCCTAGGTGACTACAACAGGAAAGACACCCAACTGTTGAGAGGCTCTTTCTACTCTGCAGCTAAGCAGTTTTATATTTGGCAGATCTGTTGTGAGGGAAACAAGAGAAAGCCCCCCCCTAGCTCATCAGAGTCCAAGTTGCAGTGGAAAATTGCCTGTGACAGCCTCCCGGAGGAAAGTGGAGGGTCGGGGATTGGGAATAAATGATGGCCTCAGAACAGCTTCTCACAGGTCTCCCAGCCTCCATTGTTTCCAGAGAATCACAAAGCTTTCTACCAAGACTTCCATTAGTTGTGGTTGAAACTTTTCTGTGTATGGTCCTTGTAGATATGTGCAAGGTTACCAGGGTGCCATAGAAGAACCATGTCTTTATGTAAACAACTGAGAAGAGAGAATTTTGAGTTGAATCATTTTCTGATAGCGTTTTACAGGTACCTCTGCTGAAAATAGAATTTTGTTTGCTAATAAATAAATAAATAAATGGCTACAGTCTCCACTTGCCTTTAATATATGGTCACATTTATATTATATTACATTATATTAATTATATCACATATGCTGATGTTATAAAATATATATTTAATCTTTATTTTCATTTCTTGGCATACAACTCCTAAAATCTTTGGAGTCTCCAGAGTGGTGGGCATGATAAATGTGTTCTGTTTGCTAAAAAGATGACTGGTGACTGGGTGGGGGCTCTCAGATAGCAGTAGGATGGGGGCTGATCACCAGAAAGATAAAGCATGATTACAGATTTGGACTTTCAGTTCCATCCCCCAACCTCCAGGGAAGGAAAATGGCCTGAAGGTTGAATTGATCACCAACGTCCAGTGATACCATCAGTCATGCCTACATAATGAAGCCTCCATAAAATCCCAAAGCGTGTAGTTCAAATATGCTTCCTGGTAGCTGAACACATGGAGGTTCCTGGAAGATGGCATACTTGGAGAGGGCATGGGAGCTCCATCCCACTTTCCCCATACCTCACCCTCTTTATTACTTCTTCTACTTGTTCATCTGTATCCTCTGTATTATCCTTATATTAGCCAAGAAATGTGGGTAAAGTGTTTTCCTGAACTTTGTGAGATGCCCTAGAAAATTGATTGAATCTGAGGAGGGGATTGTGGAGACCCCTGTGTGTAGCTGGTCAGTCAGAAGCACAGTCATAGCTTGTGCTTATAACTCATATCTCAAGTGGGGGAGCAGCTTTGTGGGGCTGAGGCTCTCAACCTGTGCTATCTGACATTATCTTCAGGTAGGTAGTGTGAGAACTGAATTGAATTAAAGGGCATATAAGCCCCTCTGTCTGCTGGAGAATCTCTCAGAGAATCGACTAGTTACTGGTACAGAGAACCCCTCACCTCCGGACCCTACCAACACACACACATTTCGATGACAGGAGATGTTGTGTTGTATTGACTATGTAAAATAAAATGGAAAAAAAACCCACATATATATGTGATATATATATATATATATATATATGTGATATATGTACGTGATGTGATTAATATTAGATATATGTATCAAATGACTAGTTTAGTCAAGTAAAAGAAAATGATCTGTAATGTGCTGTTTAAGAACCAAAAAATTAACCTACATTCAGAATCTATTATGTGCCAAATCTTCTTGCTACATACTTCAAATAAGTATGTATTATGTATGGATGATAGATCTTAGGCTCAGAATAGTTTGAATTTTTAACAAAAGCTGCATAGCTAGCCAGCATTAGTGGAGACAATGTTTTACCCTTGCCTTTCTTAGGTGTTGCTTAAGAAGACATAAACATCTCTAATTTATTCTCGACATATTTCAGTGTATCATGGTAAAAATTATATTATTATATTTAGAGGAAATCAATCTCAATTATTAGGGTAAAAGGTTTTATTGTATCTCTAAATCCCCCAAAGAACCAGACTAATAAACAAAGATGAAAGTTGAGATGTTTAGATTCCATACTGTTCTGTCAAGCTATCAATCATTCTACATTTTAGTTACCTGGAAATGCCTATAGTCAGCCTAGAGAAACTAATTTTCTTTCTTAATATTTTTCAACATAACTTGATTCTACAATAATAACAGGAAATATTTTAAACTAGATGATATTCAGGTAAGAATGACAAGATGGTGGGGATGGCCAGGAGCACTGGCTTGCACTTACAATCTCAACATTTTGAGAGGCTGATATGGGAGTACTGCTTGAGCCCAGAATTTCAAAACTAGCCTGGGAAACATTATATATATATATATTTAGAGATGGGGTCTCACTATGTTTCACTATATATATATATATATATATACATATATATATATGTGTGTGTGTGTATATATGTATATATATTTTAATTAGGTAAGTGTGGTGGCATTCTCCTCTAGTAGTCTCAGTTACTGGAGAGGATAAAGTAGCAAAATCACTTCAGTTCAAGAGTTCAAGGCTGCAGCTGCAATAAGCTATGATCCCACCAGGGCACTTCAACCTGGGTGACAGAGCAAGCCTCTGTCTCTGAAAAAGAAGCTAGTGAAATGTCCACAAAAATGTTATATTAATTAAGTATCAGTGGATAGAACTGAGGCATTTAATTTGAGAGGAAGACACAAAAAAGCCTGATAGATATTTTCAAGGATTCAGATAAAAGCTGGATAATATGTATACTCAGATGTTCTAATTAGTTGGAGAAAAGCCAATGGCTGGATATTAGAGAAGATACATTTTAGTTCAAACTGAGGAAGAAGGTAATAGTTATATGAGCTGATGGACAATAAAATCAACTGTCTTTCTGAGGTATTGAGTGTCCTTTCACTAAAAATGTTTAAACAAACATTCCTCATTGATGTTACAGAGGTAATTTAAACATAGAATAAAAATGCAGTGAAATCAAATTGAAATATGTCCAAATATTCCAAACAGATGCTCATTTGATTCTTACTCCTCAAAACATCCTTTCCATCTAACTTCATCTGGTGTAACCCTGATATATCAAAATCTGTCTAAAAGCAACCTCATTAATAAAGAACTTCCTGATAATCCAAAACAGAAATGACTTTCATTTCAGTACTATTGCTTCTCTGGGAGGAATTCTTACACCTACCTTGCATCAGAGGTGTTGTTTGATCACAGATCTGCTATGAAACTCTATATTCTGATTGCCAGTATTGTATTTACACCTGTGAGATCCTTAAACCTAGCAGATGCTCAGCAAACATTTACTAAATCAACAAATAAATTAACTCAACAAACTAAAAGGCATTCTTTTCACCTATATAAAAAAACTCTTAAAAAGGAATAAGAGTCTTATTTTGACACATTTTTAGAAATTTCAGAAGATTTTTCTTCAAAGAGTAATACAATCTCATAAATTTTTAGATTTTTTTAAATGCTGTATCTACGTTCTATTGTTGCTCTAACAAATTACCACAAACGTAGTGCCTTAATATAGTATCATAGTAGTGTATACTATGATATGATGGTATCATTTACCATCAATATAGTATATCTTAAGATTTTGTAGAATCTGATATGTCTAGTATGAATCTCTCTGGACTAAAATCAAGGTATCAACAAGGCTGCATTCTTTTCTGGAAGCTCTAAGGAAGAATATATTTTTCTGTTTATTCGTGTCCTTGGCAGGACTCAGTTTCTTGTGGTTATAGAGCTGAGGTCTCCACTTTCTTACTGGGTGTGACTTCAGGGCTGCTCCCCAGCTGCTAGAGGCTGCCACATTTTTATGGCTAGTGGTCCTCTCCCTACACCCTCAAAGCCAGCAATGGTAGTTTTGGTAGATCAAGTCCTTCTCAAGTTGCATCTTTCTGATCCAATCTTCTATCTCTTTCTTCCTCTTTTAAGAGTTTATGTGATTAGATTGGGTCCTTTCAGACAATCTAGAATAATCTCCCTCTCTTAAACTGTTCTTATTAGCAACTTATCTACAACTGAAACCTGAATTCCCTTTGCTGCATGAAGTAATATGCTCATAGGTTCTAGGAATTAGGACACAAAAATCTTTGGGACATCATTATTCTACTTTCTATTTTTTTTTTTTAAAGGCTGTCTTACCTTATTTTCAAAGCTTTCAGAGTGATGCAACTTTATAAATCTCTAGAGTTTGTCACTTACGTATCAATCATACTATTTACTAAAATAAAATATTATTGCATGCCTTCATTATCTCCTGAAATAGAATACATTTGAAATTATTATAATTTCCTAAAGGATCAAGTATCATGACAGAAAATCTTATGTTAACTTTTTCTTGTAACACTCCTCAGTTTTCCTTTTGAAAAAGGGATAATCTTTGAAAAATTTCCGTTTATTTTCAGTTACCATTGTTAATAACGTTTAACTGTGGTCTTGAAAGTGATTCTTATTTTTGCTATAACATAATATACATGTGCTTTGTATCAACTAGATAGCTTGATGGTTAAATGTCTTGAGTATTTACTTGAAGTTTATGTTATAAACTAAATTATTTAGTTTTCTGTTTTGCTTGTATTTATCATATATTGTAGTTACCTAAAGATCCCGTAAATGAAGTGAAATAAACCTAGAGATAATATAGATGTTTTAAAGTAGTCATAAACTAATCAATTTAAGCAAAGGAAGCTTCAATGAAGAAACATAAACAAATATGTAAACAAACACCTCAAAAAACACAATATATAGTCTTAAATTAGGTGGTTTTGTAGCAAGTTTTTAGGTTAGGTGATATTCTAATATGAAGATAAGATTTTAAACTGTTTTCAGAATAATTTAACTTCATTAATTTATGTATTTATTAAGTAAAGCTTATTGCAAAATACTTTTCTAATTTCTGTGGCCACAAAGTTGAATAAGACATAGTTGGTATTGTCAAGGAAGAAGAAGGAATAAACTTCTATTCGCCAGGCCTTTATATTTCACTAAAATCTTGACATTTTAAAATTAGTATTTACGGAACTCTTATGTTCTAAACATATTTTTAAGCATTCTATATTTTTTAATTACTGAATGCTTACAACAACGGAATGAAATGGATTCTATTATAACTTCAATTTCCATATGAGTTATAAACCAACACTGGTTTCAGAGACTCATCAAAAGTCACACCACCTTTAAATGGCAGACTGAAGATTTCAGCAATAGAGTATAAATTCAGCATTCTCTTAACCCTTATGTACCAAGTTCTTTTAATATCTTAACCTCTAGGTTTCAATTATCTTCTAGATTTTAGATGTGATGAAATAATGGCCCAGTGAAGGTTGAAAAAAAGTTGATAAAGATTTCATGAGTAGTAAGTGTGAGAGCTTGAAATTAAACTCTCTTTCTTGGGAGCTTTGCCTCCAACGAAAATGTTCTTTTCATTAGATCATCATATATCCTGTAAGTAGAAATAGGTGAATACTTTAGTAATAACAAAGCAGGGAAAGAGGAGTATACAAGTCATGAAAGAGATTCAAATCTCTAAACCACAGTAAATTATAACAGAATCATTACAAAATATCTTCAACCAATCATGTGGGTCATACTGAGCATCAGGGTGTGTACATGATTTCCTGTGTCGTATTAGATTGCATCCACAAACCATTGAGACAGATAGTATGGGTATGTTCGACTGAGTCTAAGCTGATGGATTCTGAAATGTTTGCTGAATGTTTCACCATCACAGCTACTGTTACAGCCCATCTCTTGAGGTTTGGTTTCTAAAGATATTGTTCCTCTTCTGATTACATATTTAAAATCAGAAGCGATAATGTTTCCAATACAAATTTGAACTATATGTCTGTTTTCTTTTTCTGCCTCAAACATCAAACTTGATTGATTTAGCAAAGAAGAATTGGATCCCAAAAACAATTTTCTATCATAAGAAGAGGAAACAGGGACATAGTTTGCCTTTCTCTGAAAAAGCATAATTAGAATTAAAATAAAATATTCTGTGGGTTTATTTGCCTAAAAAAGGACAAAGAAATAGGTAAGAATGTCGGTAATCTAAAAATCTACATAATAGAAGAGTTATTCAAAATGAAATTTGAGGGAGTAAAGGCAAGATTAAAACATACTCCACAAGTGGCATTCCATATTTACTAATGTTATTAGCATCTCTGTGTGAAACCCCCTCATGTTCAAAATACTAAGACATGATTTAGAAGCCTGGACATTAAAGAGATGGAAGTATAATTATTTTCTTTGTATACTTAGGTTAACCACATGGATTTTATTTTAATTAATTGAAATGCTATGAAAATCAAACACTTTAAATCTATCTAACTCACTTCCCTAATCTGCATCATAAAAGAATTAGTATGAATAAGAATTCTAAAGTCATTTGTGAAGTCATTTATAACCTTTATGTATTTCCTATTCTCCTGTTTAAATTACATGTCTGAGTGATTCTTAATTATATTTTGCCAAATGATTTGAAAGCTTTCTATCTTAAGGTCTGTTAGTAAACAAATGAAAGTGAAAAAATAGAGTATGTCCAATATAATTCATATAATGTAAAAGCTTTATCATTGTCACAGGCATCTTAGTGCAAATAGTTACTACTAATAAAGTCAACTCCAGCAAGAGCTATCTTGGCAAATGGAAGGCTCATGAAAGATTTATTGTAGACATCTCCTTGAAATTTATGCTCCGTACAGATTATCTTCTATTAACTGGTGAGCTTGAACCTTGAAAGGAGCTTCAAGTTTCAGATAAGTAACACACATCACTGAACATTACGTCTGCCACCTGGTAATGGATAATATAAATACAGCACATTTATTCAGCAGGGAAGGAAAACTGCTTCTATAGCCAATTCTCAATTATTCGGGGTAATGGGGAAAACCTCCGAGTGGTTATACATAAATACAGATAATTGGCAGAATATGTAAATTAGGTCCCATCTCACAATGTTTATGAACATTTTGCCTGAATAGTGATAAAAGCAAAAATGAAGAAATATTAAAACACTGTAATTATTATGAAGTATTTGACAGATTCACTCTTGCCTGGTTTTCCTCCCATCTTTCAAAATTTTCCTCCTTCATCTGTCTCCCCTTGTTCACTCTCAAAAGGCATATAATCCTCTGGGTTCTCTACTCAGCTTTCTCCTTTTTTATATATTTACAATTTTTTTCTGGTTCATCTCACCCACTATCATGGCTATAGATAGCAAGATGCTTAAGAAATGCTAGTTGAGTAAACAAACTGCTAAGATACCCTCTCCCAAGTTGTTTCAATTTAATTAAATACTTACATATAGTGGATAAGGTTAACAACCCTATATGTCTGACAGTTATCTGCAGAGTTTTATGTGAATGCAGATACCTAATCCATTCCTAAACCTCAGAAATCAGAATCTGGAGAACAATTTGGACAGAAAACAGGAAATCCTTGCTAAAAAAGAAACTAACCAAACTAACTAACCAAACACACATACACACACACATACACACACACCACACCACACACACAAAGGTAAACCATGAGAGAAGTTCAAGAAGCAACATACAGTGTACAATTTCTTATACAAGCAGATAATTCTTTCAGTTTTCCAAGTTGCGTATGTGAGTGCATTCTATCTGTGTAACTGGAATTCCTTACTCAAAATGGCAACTCCAACTGTGATAGAATGAAGTTCCAACCGTGTCCTTTCATTTGACAAACTATTTAATCCATCACATAGTCATGACATGTATCTCAAGAGGGGTGAGTTCTTTGAACCATAAGAGTTGTCAGGGCCAGTTTGTGTATCATAAGATCTGTATCAGTCAATGTTAACCGAACAAATATTTTTTCATCAGAACTCGCACAGAGTCAGGCACTATAATATCAGATTGGCTTTTGTCCTTAACTGCTTGGCTGACAACGTTTTACAAAAGGACTTTTGATATACGAAAATCACTAAGACAGTTTTTCAGGGAGCACCAGTCTCCTCATCCACACGTGGAATTAGTTTTGGATTTCAATCTTTGTCCCTTCTCCCAGTGATTGACAATCTTTCTTGAAAACTTATTGTACTACTGTTTAGAATAAACGTCTGAATCTTTAATGTATTTTCATTAGGCCCTCCAGAATCTGGCTGAGACATCATCTTCCGCAAGACTCTCTGCACTCAATTATCCAGCAATAATGGATAATATCTGCATTTCTCAAAATGATCACACACTCCTGTCTAGGCTGATTACCTCTGTCAAGATGGCATCCACCATTCTTCTAACAACTTCTTTCAAGTCTCTATTTAAATGTTACTTTCATCAGCCTCCATATGGACAATTGCCATAGCTTAACGATAGATCTTCTCCTGATGATGTGGACTCTGGATAATAGCCAGAAGCAGATGCTTTTACTCACCTGGGGTCTTAAAACTTCCAGCAATCTCCTGTTAGTCTCAGGATAAAACTGCAAGCTGAACTTGCTAGTCATGGTCCTTGGTGGTCTGCCTTCTGCCAGCCTTCTTCATGTCATGCTCATGACTTTTCACATTAATGTGACATGAGATTTAATTTGGCATTTCCAACCAGCCCTACTGCTTCTTCCCATTTGATGGTTGTACAGTCCTCCCTCTGCCTGAACTACTCTTCTCCCTGACGTAACCTGGCGAAGTTATCTTCCCCTTTGGCTCTCAGCTCCATTGTGATTTCTATAGTGGTGCTTCTTTTTCTAGACTTGGCTTCTCACAGTGTCATTTGACATTGCTTAATTATTTCATTTTCTCCCCAATATATTCCATTGTTGAGCTCAGTGTCTGGCACATATTAGGTTCTGAACTTAGGGAAAATTTACTAGTTTGGTGGACTATTCTCCTAGGTCTGACCGAATGTCTTTATTCTATGCCTCTCAACACTTTGTCCTGACATTCTCCTTTTCTTAATTTTGCTTTTAGATAGCCAGTCTTACATGTCACCCAGGTTAGTCTCAAACTCCTGAGCTTAGGTGATCCTCCTGCCTCAGCTTTCTAAATATCTGCGACTACTACAGCACACTACTATTCCTTCCACTTACATTCTTTTAATCACTGGCTCATTGTCTGTGTTGAACCACTAGATTGTAGCTTTATCTGAGGGCAGAGGACTTGTCTGCTATATTCCCAGTGCCCTATATAATGCCTAACATATAAGATACAATTAAAAAATTAAACGAGTTTCAAAAACTACATATAAAGTTATAATTAATACAAGTATAATTATGTAAATCATTGAATCAATACAGCGCTACACAATCCATTTACTTTCTCTGGTTATGAACTCAATCATCCTAGACTTTTAAGGAATTTCCTCACTGTCCCAAATATCAGTGGGGGTCTGCAGAATACACGAGTTCTTTCCTGCAAAATATTTCTTCAAACCATGTAATGTGTGGGTGGATATTCAGACAACCTCAGAGCTCGATATTCTTAATTCATCATGGAACTGCCAGGACATACTTAATTATAATAATTTTTTTTTTTTTTTTTGAGATGGAGTTTCACTCTGTCGCCCAGGCTGGAGTGCAATGGCACTATCTCGGCTCACTGCAACCTCAGCCTCCTGAGTAGCTGGGGTTACAGGCACGTGCCATCATGTCCAGCTATTTTTTTATATTTTTAGTAAAGGCAAGGTTTCCCCATGTTGGTCAGGCTGATCTCGAACTCCTGACCTCATAATTTGCCCTCCTCGGCCTCCTAAAGTGCTGGGATTATAGATGTGAGCCACCGCATCCTGTCTAATTATAGTAATTCTAATAATAGCTAACATTACTGAGTACCAGTGAAGGATCAGGTACTAAACTATTCACTTTCTACAACATATTTTATTTAATCCTCTCCATAATTTATCTGAGAAGAGATAATTTGCCCAAGGTTACAGAAAATAACTTTTAAAGCTGGGATTCAACCCAAGCAGGTGAATGCCTTAGCCTGAGTGCCTAACCATTTTCTAAACTCTCTGCCTATGATCAAGTTTCCATTTGCTGCTCTTCTACAGCCATTCTTTATGCATACCTTTAATTGAATTACTTGAATTATATCATCACCTTCTAAGACATTCAAGGGAAGGCCCCATTCATGATAGAGTTATATGCAGAATAAAAATGTTTCAGTCAGTGACAGACCACATACATATGGTGGCCCCATAAAATTATAATACCAAATTTTTACCATACCATTCTATGTTTAGATATGCAAATACTTACCACTTTATTACAATTGCTTACGGTGTTCAGTACAGTAACATGCACCTTAGGAACAATAGGCTATACTACATAGCCTACGTGTGTAGTGGGCTATGCCCCTAGGTTTCTCTAAGTACACTCTCTGCTGTGCACACAATGACAAAATCACCTAAGGATACATTTCTTAGACCCTATCTCCATCTTTAAGTATGACTATGCTTCTTCATTGTTTCCTTCATGCCTCTTATATACATAGGGTTATTTCTTGATCCCATCAACCTTTTGGAAAAATGCAATTTTTGTTATTTTCAATTGCTCCATTGTAAAAGAAACTGTTGGTTCACTGCACATTTCCTGTCACTCACCATTTCTCTACATGTCTCAAGTATCCAGCTGTAAGTCTCTAAAATTCTGCACCACTGGATTTCTTCTTATGGCAAGCCAGGAGTATCTTCCTCCAGAGCGGTCCAACCAATGGCTGGGATTTAGAAGACAACCAGCCCAGCTTCCTTACCTCTCAGCTGGATCAACTGTGAGGCATGTTCTATCTGGACTGTCCCCTAGAGTTCTCCAGTAAGAGTGAATCTCAATTCTCCCTCTTAATAACTGCCCACTACCCTCTACTGACCTCCTTTCTCTCCCTGTCTCACTTCTCTATCCCCCTTACTGAGCTTGCTAGGATCACTTTCCAAATGATCTATTTGCATTTAAATCCTTGTTTCTGAGTGCTTTTTGAGCAACCCTCCCTAAGGTCTGCTTGCATTCCTAGAGCTTCATTCTTCTGTTTTCCTGCAACTTCAGGAGCCTAACTTGCACACGGCCTGGATGGAATTTATGAATTTCTGTTCAGTAAGTTCCCATAGAGGGCCCTAGCTTAACCTGTACTTTTCTAACAGAATATTTTCTAAGCTTTCTTAGTTTCTTTTCCTCTAGCTTCTATTTTTCATTTGCACCCATTATGCCATGCCATCAGGATGGCCGGGAGGCCTGTACCAGCTCCCTCCCATAGAAGTGGCTTTGTTGCTACTCTGACTTTTAAGTTAAATATCCTATTATTCAGCATCAGTGACCAGGTAACTGTTAGTCATGCTTTGAGTCCTTTGTGATTTCCAGAAAATTGGCCCAAGTGATATAGTCTCTGTAAGTAAAGGTTGTATCCGTGTTTTCTCAGCAGCTCATCAGAGGATGAGATTTAATGCTATTTCAGACTCCCATTTCAAATTCGTGTGTCTAGCCTATCAGAAAAGGCACTTTAAAAAAAAATCTGTGGCTCTTAGGAGCTGATCTCAACTAAAAAATAAAAGTTTTTGGCCAGGCGCAGTGGCTCATGCCTGTTATCCTAGCACTTTGGGAGGCCAAGGCAGGTAGATCAGGAGTTCAAAACCAACCTAGCCAACATGGCAACACTCCATCTCTACTAAAATACAAAAATTAGCCAGGCATTGTGGCAGGTGCCTGTAATATCAGCTATTCAGAAGGCTGAGGCAGGAGAATTGCTTGAACCCAGATAGCAGAGGTTGCAGTGAGCCGAGACTGTGCCACTGCACTCCAGCCTGGGTGACAGAGTGAGATTCCCTCTCAAAAAAATAAAAGTTTTTGATATAGTTTCCAAATCCTTAATTATATATACGCATATATATATATATATATATATATATGCAAGCAATGCCTCAAACTGGGTTCAATTCAATTTATTTAATTTGGCATCTAGATAAAATGTCTGAAAAATTGTATTTGTTTAATGATTTAATATTGACTCTTCAATCTTTCATACTGAATCTTTGTCCTGTTACAAATTAAGTTTCTTACTTTCTTTTCCTGGGATTACTGTTGGGAAAATATAGTCTTTTCAATAAAAGATAAACATTTCACAATTTTTTGTAATAATTCTTTGTAATAATACCACTCTCATTTTCGTATTCTCCAAGCCACTTAAAAAGTACTAGTTTATTAACCAAGAAATTTATCAATATTTATTCATAATGTCAATGGCAGACTTCTTGTCATAAATAATTATTGAGGTAATAAATAGTTTTATTATTAAAGACTGATGACAAGTGCAGAGTGATTGCCCTGATAAAGACTGATGACAGATCGTCGTATCTGATGCGACACTCAGAAACACTGTGCAGATTGAATCTAAGGCCTCCTGCATGGATAATAAATTGTTATTTCAGAGAATAAAATGATTGATACATTTGCTTGCCGTGGAAAAAGCACTGGGGGAGAAGATTCTACTCCCTAACTTATTTAAACAGGCTATGGTGAAATTTTCTTTCCCCGTGACAAATTTAACTTTCCAATAAAGTGACAGCTCTTTGGCAGAGATAGGAGCAGAGAATCCTTCTTTTTTAGAAGCTCCTAAAAGTCAAGTTCGTTTTGGAATACATCTGGATGTTCTCTAGCCCCTTGGCTCCCTCAGCAGGCGGCACCTGGGCCAGAGGTAGGAACATGGTGGGAAGTCATAACATGTGATAGCATGGCCAGCTCAACAAGGAGATAAATGAGGTCTGTCAGATTACATTGGAAAAACTGCCACTAACTCTTGCACCACCTGGCTTGGTGCACAAGCTTATTGTATTTTCTTTTTCTATTGGTTTGATCTTACCTTTTATGACAAACTAACTCTGGAAGCCATCTATCTTTTGACAACCTGGGAAATGACTGCATTGGGATGAGGTAGAGAGGACGAAGAGAGAGAGATTGAGACAGAATTGAAATTGTATGTCCTTTGTATTTTTAAATGTTTTATTCATAACTGCTATTACTAAAAATTAAAAAGAAATGACAAATATGGAAATATTCTCAAAGGAAATACATAAGATTTAAAATGTATTCTCTTTACATAGCTCAATCTATTTATGCAGCAAATGGCAAGGAAAAGAATGACAAATATATAATTTAAAATGTTATCCAATAATGACAGGTGTGAACTAAAGTAAAAGAATTATTATATTTTCCAATTTGTATTGTAAGTGAGCAATTCAAACATCAAATATGACATATATTTGATGGTTTAGGATCAATTCTAAATAAACTGTTTATTTATGAAACACAGGTATCCACTTTTGAGGCCTGAATGTATTAGATGCCTTCATTCTTCTCTTTATATGTCTAACAGTGTGAAACTAAAGCAATCTTTGAAAGTTATTCTTGTGAAAATAATAATTTATTTTCAGCTTTTTATTGATGAGATTTTCTTAGGATATATAAAAACATAAGTTATATTTTCTCTACATTATTAAAAAACAATTTTTATATTTAATAACTTTTTTCCTAGAATATGGACTTGATAAGAACAATAGCAAAACTTCCTAACTCAATTATTTTAGTCTGTGGCTAAAATTATGTTGAATATATTTGTGAAATACTATAGATTGCTATTTCTCTTTTTTATCTCAAAGCTTGGAGTTTTTTTACAGATACTAATTTTAAAAGTACTTTTTAGCATTTCAATAGTGACAAAGACATTTGTATTAGTTTGAAAAAGAAGACACTGCTGCTGAAATGTGATGCTTTGTAATTGGCAAATCTTATATTTACAGCATAAAGCAGGAATTATGGGCTCGCAAAGGAGAGATTTTCGTTTCTTCTGTGGCATATGTTTAATTCTCTAGGACAGAAAATACATGATGTTTGAATTCTGACACTTATTAAATTAGATTCAATTATCATGTATAGCAACCCCACAGGATGTATTATGCTTTTGAGGGTGAACCCAGGACTTAAAATGTATTCACTGTATCCAAGAAATGTATGATTACCAGTAATTCAGTCAACTAGTTAAAGCAATGGATTGCAGACGTCTATGCATGTTTCTCAGAAACGTGAGGATGACTAAGTAGAGCTTTCTCCCTTTAATTCAGGGAACAGTCATTGACACCACATAAGTGCCAAGCACTATGCAAGGCCTGGGTGACATATAAACCTGTAACTTCCCATTGGTTCACTAAGCATTTATGGACATCCTTCTGGAAAGGACAGATGCAACCTCACCGTCTACAGCAGCAAGGTCTATAATACCATGGTGGCACTAGAGGGGGTGGTAACTGGTCCTTTCCCAAAGTATGGCTTTGGCTGTTATCTGATTATTAAGCCTTCTCTGATTGTTATCCGTTTCCCAAGCCTGACTCTCTGGCCATCTACATTGTGTGGTCTATCCCATGTCTGCCTAATATGTTTCCCTTACTCTTGAGTTAATCAGAATAAATTATTTCCAACAAAAACCCTGACAAGAAAAGTAGATTTTTATAATACAAAGATGTCTCCCTAATTTTTCTACTTCATAAACAGCTCATTTGTCCTCTGTGGTGAAAAATACTATTCAAGAAACTTGAAAGACCAACTGCACAGTGTCTTCAAAACTGTAACTCAGATTGTTATTATAGCAAAGGTGAAAAAAAAGTCTTATTGTTTGTTTGTTCTCTGCTGGTTCATTCCATTTCTTTGGTCTGTTTTCTCTGCTGTCGGTACTATGAAAACACATAAGGAATATGATACACATATTCGATGTTTATGAGGCTGTTGGCGGAGGAAATAAAATCCAATATCTAGCCAAGTCTTATTCCAAGGCCATAATGACACATTTGTTATCATCTTCCTTTTAAAAGTTTTACTCTAAGCTTATCTGTACAGAGTTGTGTGGTACAGAATAACAGACTACATTCAAATACTGTAAGATTTTTGATAACTTGCTTTTAGAAATTATTATTGGTCAATTTCTTATAGTCCTTACAGCACTATGATCTTGGCAAGAGTAAAAAAAAAAGTTAAGCACTTAAATTTTCTTGACCTCTTCAGTAAAATTAACAAATCTGTTTCGAAGACATCACTTGTATGTGGTACTTTTCTTTTCTATGCAGATTCATCCCATAAGTTTCTTTCAATATTCAAGTCCAGAGAAACTATTTTAACAGATTTGTCACTTTTATTTACTATTTTTTTCCTTAACAAACAAGTCTAACATAATACGGTTTCTCTCCTTTCACTGATTTCCAGGAAGATGATAGTAAAGTGAGCTCTAACCTTTCCTCTTTAGTCAGAGTCATTTAAAATGATGAAAAAAATAAGCAATGTAAATGTCTAGAGTAATGTCAAAACCTTATTAATGGTATATGTTTAAAGAAAATAAAATCCGTATGTCAAGGAGATATCTTCACTCTCATGTTTATTTCAGCACTGTTTATAATAATCAAGATATGGAATCAACAGAAGTCTCCATCACCCAATAGGTGACTCAAAAACTATTGCATATATTCACAATGGAATACTATTCAGTTATTTAAAAAGATGAAATCTTGTCATTTATAACAATGTGGATGAATCTGGAGAACATTATGCTATGTAAAATAAGTCAGATACAGAAAGACAAATACTACATGATCTCACTCATATGCAGAATCTAAAATAGTTGACTTCATAGAAGTAGAGAGTTGAATGGCAATTACCAGAAGCTGGGAAACGTAGAGGGTAGGAATGATAGATAAGGGTTGGTCAATGGACGTAAAGTTATAGTTAGGTAGGCGGAATAAGTTCTGCTGTTAGTTGAGTAAATATAATTAACAATAAACATTGTATATCTCAAAATACCTAGAAGAAAAGATATTGAATGTTCTCATCATAAATAAATGATATGTATTTGAGTTGATAAATTTACTAATTACTCTGATTTGATCATTATACAGTGTACACATTTATGAAAACATCACATTGCACCCCATAAATATGCACAATTATGTATCATTGCAATAAAACTTAAAAATATATTAATATATACTTAATTAAATAAAGTCTAGTTGTTAACAACATATTTATGTATGGAAAGTTTCTTTGTTTCCCTTAAAATATGTTGTCAGTACACCCTCAAGCAGTTTAAACCCATACAGAATGTGTTTTTACTATTATTTCAAATGCTTCAAAAACAATATCCACATGCAGGTATTTTATGGTAAAAATACAAATTTTATTTGTATTTTCTACCTTAGAGCATCTAAACTCTATAGTCACAAAAAGTGTTTCATTTATTCAATCTCTATTCTCACCACCAGGGTCATGGACTCAATAAATACTTATTGACCAAATGAAAAAAACCCCACAAAACTTAGACACAGTTTACATGGCCAAAATAGGGAAAAATTATTGCAAATATGGCACCGTACCATAAGAAACTAGGTAGCCATAAAAGAAACATATGACTTAGCCTGGCTTTTGAAGTAATTCACAATATATTCTTAAACTATTATTTAACCAAGATATAAAACAGTGTGCATATTACAATGTTATCATTGTTATTCACATAGATTATGTAATACAGATTCCTTCTGTCTATCCAAAAGGAAGAAGCTGAGACCAAATTAATATAAGTAGAGAGTTTATTTGAGCAAAGTTTGAGTATTGCAACCTGAGATCATAGATTCAAGTTGCTCTGAATGTACACTGAGATAACAGAAGTTACAAGTGGATTTTTAAAGGAAAAAGGGGGAAAGGGAGTGTGCTGTTACAAAATTGCTTGTCAGGAAATCTCATTGGTTTACAGAAATAACACTGGTCAGCAATTGGCTATACTTTGTTAAGCTATTGTGCATAGGGTCTGGGGTGGCATTATCATATTAATTTATAGCTAGTTGTGGCAATAGCAAGCAGTTTCAAGAGATGAATACATTACCTCCAAGTGGGGAGTGGGGTATGATTGCATTCGCATTTTAATGTTTCTCTGTTCCTGATAATTAAAAGGACTTTCATTCTTCAGGAAAATTTTTTTCTTTGACCACTTCATTAATATTTGGAAAATGTGGGATATAAATTATATTTTGTCAGCTAGCCTGGAATTCAGAGCACAGGATCCACTTTCCAATTGTGATTAAAATCAAATATAGCCCTAGCCAAGTCTCCAAACTACTCTTTCTTTTTTCCTTTTTTTTTTTTTTTTGAGACGGAGTCTTGCTCTGTCCACCAGGCTAGAGTGCAGTGGCGCCATCTCAGCTCACTGCAACCTCTGCCTCCTGGATTCAAGCAATTCTCCTGCCTCAGCCTCCCTAGTTATCTGGGACTACAGGTGGAACTATAATTGTGCACCACCACACCTGGCTAATTTTTGCATTTTTAGTAGAGACGCAGTTTCACCATGTTGTCCAGGCTGGTTGTGAACTCCTAACCTCAGGTAATCCACCTGCTTCGGCCTCCCAAAGTGCTGGGATTAAAGGCATGAGCCACTGTGCCTATCCTGTATCCAAACAACTCTTGGATTTCGTAAGAATTCCTCTGAAATTCTTCTGCTCCTGTCTGTGCAGTGGAAAACAATCCATTGTTGTTCATATTTATCTCCATGTGCAGGCAATGATACAAGCATCCTGAATGTTAGAATATGTTTTTATGAATCAAAGAGTGTTTGTCTTTTTTCACTTTCCATTTCCATGGGACTCAAGGTCACTGTTAGGATCACAACAGGTTTTAAACTCTGAAATCTTATGAACATCCAGGAAAGGAGAAATAGGCCCTACACTTTGGAGCAGTTTTTATGGGTTGAAATCGATAGAAAAGCAGAGAAAAACCCGGAAAAGCAGAAACTGTCTACCGCTAGCGTGGAGTAGAGTGACTGGCCCAGGCACCCCAGGTTCCAAAACAAAGGCAGATTCTCTCCATCAGTGTATAGTTTTCAGGAAAAGATAATGACTCAGTGTGTTACTCTCAGTCAAGGTAGTACCATGTCTTTGGAGGTACCCCTTTATATATGACTTTTATGAGAGACCAATCTTTTTATCATGAACACACATACCACCACCACCCCATCCCCCCCCAAAAAAAAGCACAGGAGTACATACACTCACACAACCACCACAAAGGGGATAAGTTTTCAGCAGAAAGCATGCTTTCCCTGTCTCCTTCTACACTCAGACTAATACCGCCCCTTCATAGCTTTCTTTCTCGTTAACACCATCTCACTAATCTCACCTTTATCTCCCAGAACCAGCTAAATAATTTGCAAGACCCAGTGCAAAATAAAATGACAGAACTTCTTGTTTAGAAATTATTAATAATTTCAAGAGGACAACAGCAGCACATGAAAGCAAGTATGAGACCAGAACCCTGTGTGACTGAACAAGTCATGTGCCCACAAAGCCATACCTGTTCTCTGTGCTTATATTGACCATTTTGGGAGCATTTTGGCCTTTATCTGCTATCTTGAGACTGAACTAACCCCTCTTGACCTATGTTCTTACTGAAACGAGGGATAGAGGTTTGCTGTCTACAATCCCTCCCTGCTCCCACGGCAAAAAAGTAAAAAAAAAAGAAAAAAAATCAGAAAATAAAAACAAAAACCTACACTTCTTATGCAAATTGTTCTCTCTTCCCAGATTTCAACAAAGAGAGGCTGGACTTTAATAAGTCAAATGAAGATTTTCTTTATATATTTTCTCTAAGGGGACATCTGCCTGGCATAAATCAGCATGAGTAAGTGGAACCCACAAGACTTGGTCCAGGATGAATTTTAAAGTCTACCAGTTCAGAGAGAGACTGGGGATCTTTTTGTTAGAAGGTCAAAGAAATAGTGTCTATAAATCTATCTTTTTAACTCTTATAGAAGAACCTGCTATGGCTTAGATTAAGCTTTATCTCTATATTTATTTATTTGCATGGGAAATGTCAGAAAGGAAATGGAATAACTACAACTATCTCTGGGTGGGTGAGATTTGGAAACTATTATTATTATCACTATTGTTAGTCTATCATCATTTTAATTGTTCTACAGTACTCATACTCCTCATACGTAACTAGAAAAAGTAACTTTCAACATTATAAATAAGAAAGATAAATGTTATAACTTCAAAAAGAAATTTTAAGAATGAATGTAAGAAATTTCTATGTAGTCATATAATATGTGAAAGCCCTAATTTTATAATGATGACAATTTTGCCCAATATTGAAATGGAAATCATTCAACTGTGAGAAATATGGCTTCTTGATTCATAACTGCCCATGTAACTTAATATATGTGAAACAGTAGTTATTAGCTGGGTGGAAATTGTTCTAGTCGTCTCAAACAATGGAGATTGTTATTCTGTGGTTTATGGGTGGTCTAACTTCTGTTTTTCATCATCCCAAGGTTATATCAGGTTGTCTTTCCAGGACTGCATCTTTCCAAGACTTCTCTAGGCTAACCATTACTGTTGGTCATAAGTTATATAATAACAAACCTAGAAAAAGATGATAAGCAGACCTACCAACATAGTAAGACCTTGTCTTTACAAAAACTAAAGAAAATTAGTCAGGCATGGTGGCTCATGCCTCTAATGCCAACTACTCAAGAGCCTGAGGCAGGAGGATGGCTTGAGCTCAGGAGTTCTAGGCTGCAGTGAGCTATGATTGCACCACTGCACTCCAGCCTGAGCAATAGAGTGAGAACCTGTCTCAAAAAATAAAGATAAAAGATTAGTGCTTGTCAGTATCACAAAAAATGGAAACAAGCAAACATTATGTACCTTCTAACAGAAATACACAGCAGTATTATATTGATAATGTAGTTTTATCTGTTTTCCTACCTACCTACCTATATCTGTCATCATTCTTCTGGCTTTAATTCCCACATTTATTAACAACACAGAAAGAAAATTGGCAAAAATTTCAAAGCTAAAACCAAATTTGCATGTGTGGTGGTAGGGTTGGGGGGAGCTTAGATAAAATGATATCTAACAGACTTAAGAAACCATAGGCTAAAAAAGTAAATCATGCCCTTTGTTTGGAACTTAATTCAAACAATAGAGAAAGAGAACACACACACATACCTCTTTGCAAGATGAATAGAAAAACATTTGACACTAACTAGATGTTTGATGACATTAAGAAAACACTTTCTGCTTTATGTATGACAATGGTACTGTAGCTATGCTTTTAAAAAGACTCATTGTCACGGGATCATTTGGCTGTCCCTTTTCCAGCTGGAAACCTCTGTGGCCAGTGATGCCTTTGCCCAAGGTTTCACTCAGGCCTGCTCCGCTCATTCCACCCACTTAGCTCATTCCACCCTCTCAGCCTGGCAGGCTGCACTTGGCTGGCACTACTGGCCTAGATCCTATGCTTGCCAAGGGCAAGTCAGGGGTGGAGCACAGTGAGCAATGGGGTCTGGTCACTGCACATAGCCAGGCATTCCAGCTGCTGCTGCTGCAGAGCAGATAGCTCCAGGAGCCAGCACAGGGAATGGTTCCATTAAAGGCTGTGGCTGGATCAGATGTACCACAAGCAACTTCTGCTGCAGGCACCCACATCGAGACAAGGGGAATGCAGTGGCACCTGGAAGCCTGGAGAAGACAGGAACTGCAGAGCCCCAAAGCAGGTGTCACGGCCCTGACTCGGGGAAGCCCCTAGATCTGGGTTTCCCAAAGGGCTGCCACTTTTCTCTCCTTCTCATCATTCACAATATGATAAGTGGTATGGGGGTGGAGACGATGGCAATTCAGCCCTGTTTGTGTTACTGCTTTTTCTGTCCTGCCATTCAGTGGGTCCCAAGTTCTTGTCCCACATCCAGGAAAAATGAGATATATGAACAACTAGAGGATGAGCAAGGTGGAGAGCTTCATTGAGTTACAGAACAGTTCTTGGGAAACGAAAGGTGGGTGGCTCTTTCCATAGGCAGGTCATCCTAATTAGTGTCCAGCTCTCAGCAGAGAGGAGATCCACAGTGGGTAGCTCCTTTCTGCAGGCCTGTAGACCTGACATCTGTGTTAGTCTGGCTTGGTCCATGGTTTTTATGGGCTCAGAGGAAGGAAGTGCCTGCTGATTGTTCCATGGGCAGACATGGGTGGGTCTAGAAAAAGCACTGTAAGTTCTCACTTAGGGTGGCGGACTCCACCGGGAACTGACAGTCCAGTCCCCAGGCTTCAAGCCTTCCCTGAGTTGAAGGTGGGGCTTCACCTAGGACCCACCCCTTCCCACCCAGGATCCTGTCTGTCCCCTGCTGCCATCAAGATGCTGTCCATGGCACCCAGGCTGTTCATGAGGAGAGGTGCCTGCAGGCGTGTGCTCAGCCACCCTCAGAACCTCCTTGGCCTCCCTCCCGTGCTTGTTGGCTCCCAACATCCGAAGGAGCTGAGGCAGCAGGGGGCTTGTATGTCAGCTCTGCCCAGAGCACACACACACTTGGCCAGGTTGCAATGGCACCCAAGCTCACTACGCTGCTCAATCAGAGCTGGTGCTGGGAGCAGGGACAGGCCAGAGAGCAGGAGCAGGTACTTCTGAGCCTACAGGGGTGGAGGGGCTTCCCAGGCTCCTGCAAATGCAGGGATACCCAGGTATGGAGCCATGACTGGGTGACTGCAGCTGTGCCAGGGACCATGGGGCTCCTGCCCTACCTACTTGGTAAGGGGCGAGGCTCCTGCCTGTTCCCAACCCCTGCTGGCTCGGCAGAGCACTTAGCCCTCCCCTACTTCAGCCAGCATCTTTGTAGCAGCTACTCAAAACTGGCTGTCACCACCATCATCATTGGCCATGTACAGTGGCTGATGCCTGTGATCCCAGCACTTTGGAAGGCCGAGGCAAGAGGATCATTTGAGGTCAGGAGGTTGATATCAGCTTGGGCAGCATGGTAAAACCACATCTCTAAAAAAAAATACAAAAATTAGCCAGGTGTGGTGATGTGAGCCTGTAGCTCTAGCTACTCGGGAGGCTAAGGTGGGAGAATCACCTCAGCCCAGGAGGTTAAGACTACAGTGAGCTATGATTATGCCACTCCACTCCAGGCTGGTCTATAGAGGGAGACTCCATCTCGAGAAAGAAGAAGAAGGAGAAGGAGGAGAAGGAGGAGAAGGGGAGGAGGAGGAGGAGGAGGAGGAGGAGAGGGGAGGAGGAGGAGGGGGAGGTGGAGATGAAGAAGGGGAGGAGGGGAGGAGGTGGGGGGGGGGGGAGGAGGGGGAGCAGGAGGATGTAGAAGAGGAGGAAGAGGAGGAGGAGCGGGTGAAGGGGGAGGAGGAGGGCAAGGAGGAGAAGGAGGGGGGAGGAGGAGGAGAGGGAGGAATAAGAAGAAGAAGAAGGACTCGTCTGTCAGAAATACTAAAATATTTAAGAAGGAAGGTGTATGATATATGGAATTGTCTTCAAAATAATTTGTTGGTGAGAGGAGTTGGTAGTGTAAATAAACGTAATTGGCAAAGAGTTGAGAAGCTGTTGAAGTTAGAAAGCAGTGAATGGGGTTTCATTATACTATTCTTTCTGTTCTTGAATGTGGTTGAGATTTTTCAAAATAAAACGTATATAAATCAATACACATGCACATATGTATGTGCGTAAACGTGTACACATGTGTCTGTGTATGTATCTATATCTGCATATACATCTACCTATCCATATCATCTTTCATCATCTTTGAGATTGTGAAAAATGACTTATTGAGCATTTTCTCTGCGCTGCATCCTAAAGGAAATGTTTTACTATGATTATTTTATTTAATCCTACCAACACTACTACAAGGTTAATGTTAGCTTATCTCTAGTTGTTTGGTAGATACGATTTACACGGATAAAGTAACTTCTAGTTGCACAGCTAGCGCAAGAAAGATTCACCTCCACCAGAGAATTTATTAGTTATACTCTTGACTTTTCAGAAGATCTTATGAAGCCAAAGTCAAGAGCTCCTTTCTTTTTGCTTGAGACTGAATATTAGCTCTGTCACTTATATTGTTGGCCTGGGGGAACTCTGCGAACTCTGTGAATGCTTCATTTCTCATGGGTATAAAACTGTCTGCCTCATATGTTCCATGGCCATGTTTAAAATGAAGTGAAATAATGCATGTAAATAACTTTCTACATATTAAACTGTGGAAGGGGTCATGATATTTCTTTCCTGTATTTTTTTTTTCTTTTTACTTGAGGGGTGTGTGTGCATGTGTGCGTGTGTGCATGTGTATGTGTGCCTTTTTGTTCTTGCTGAAAAATAAAGGCCTTCCTGGAACTGCTTTCCCTATGTTCTTCTAAAGGCAAGAAGTTGCAGCTACCGTCTAGACAATGAGGTAAAATCTTGTTGACAGAATTTCTGCTGACCTGTTGTTGCCCTGACACCCAAGGGTGAGAGAGCACTTGAGAATAGCAATCAGTGGCCCATTTCCTCACTCTTCAGTGGACAGGAGATACTTATTGCCTGATAGTCCCTCCTACTCTGCCTGGATTCTCTCTCCAAAGGCTCTTTTCATTATACCTGTTGTTTACAGCCAAACCAATGAGTCACATTTAGAAACCAAACTTGAGGAACTCGACTCCCTCTGGTATTCTGAAGCTTTGTTGAGCTGTTAAACAATGAGTGAGAGAATTTATTATTGTTAAAAATAAAAAATTCAGTGACATGAAATTTCAAGGCAGCATTTTCATTTGAAGCCATGAATAATGTAGTTATGGTAATATAGCCGCTATTCATAATTATGAACACTTCATTCCTCCACATGTTCTCATGTCACACAGAGCGGGCTGGTGAGAGCTGGTCTGCTTCTGATTGTTTTTACTGTTTTTTGCTTTATAAATTATACTCCACTCAATCCTGACGACCCCAACTCTATGGCAGCCATTGGCACCATAAAAGTCAATAGCAGCATGTCTCCTAACCTCCCCCGCAGGACTAAATGTTTCTCTTAAGTTGGAGCTTGGAGTTTAACCTCAATCAAGAGTTAGATTTAGTTCGCAATGCATCATCACTCTATTTACCATTTTAGGAACAAAATGAGGTTAACCATGAAATTATGCCTTAGAATCCTTCCTTAGCATGAGCCCTTCCAGGCCCTGAGAGAGATCCTAGCTATTTAGTAGTCACCTTTTGCCTTATTTTCTTTTTAACATTATAGTAAAAATCATTGATCTTGACATTAGTCACATTTTGCTACAAATCCCAGATCTGCCACTTAGTAGAACTTTATATAGTATTATTTATACTTTATATTTTTGCGAGAATTAAATGTCATAACTCTTTAATATCTCAGTACATGCCTAGCACTAAATATTCAATAAGTAATAGCGTTTGTAAAAGACCTAGTAAGATTTATGATTAAAAGTAATAGATGTCTCCCAACAACTCTTGGTTTAATTTTAACCTTTTCAAATCTTGAGGTGAAAAGCCTTTACATTTAAATATCTTTACAGTTACAATTTATTGTAAAGTTGGTGTGTCCATTTAATGTCATTATATATTTTATATTTTTGTCCTTAAAAATTATCTAAATTAATAGGATATCTTTAAAACTAATTCTGTATTTGAATCTCCAGTCTCCCATGTGAACACAGTCTCTACTCATGAGAGTTATATATTTCTTTAATTTAATTTCAAGTAGTTAACTGACATGCATAAATTCATGCTATCAGTAGGTCAGTGAGATTGGACAGGTTATTCAAATACATCATTTGGTCTGGCACTGGTACAAAATTTTTTTGATTTTTTGAGCAAATAAAAATTTGAAACATAAATAGGTAAAAGGGAAACTGACATGAATGGGGTTTTTCAGAAAGAAAAAGAAATATTTACAAAGGAAGATGAAATAAAGGAAGAATGAAAGACAGGAAGGAAGGGAAAAGAAAAGAATAAATAGCATTATAAATGCCACTATGCAACATATAACAGTCTAATGTCAAATTGTAGAAAGTACACTATATTTAAAAATAAAATTTACAAATAAATTTCGTTTTGTAACAACTCAGCATCTTACTTTTTTTGGGGTGAGGGGGCTGTTATTGTCACAGTGCAGTATTCAAATAAATACAGACATCATCACATCATCACAAACCCTGCTCCATTTCTATTTTATCATTTCAGAAAAATAGTAGGATAATTTTGAATTTGACTTTAAATCCTACAATTATCTGCCTAGGCCTAGAAAATACTAGACTAAAATTTTCTGATTTTCACTCTTTCTTTTTCCCTTTTTCTCTCCCGCCCATCTTTCCAACTTACCTCCCTGTTCCTGCTCCACACAAAGTCTTTTGTGCTCAAGTATATAAATTGTTAAATCAGAAGTACTGAATCTCTCTAAGGTTAAATATGAATGACAAAGTAGGATTTTATTCAACCACATTCAGAAACATTACTATAACTCATGGTTATTGATTGCCTACTGAGTAAAAGACATTATGTTTGGCTTTCTAAGTGAATTAATATTTAAAGAGTTCGAGATTACAGTGTAGTAAGCCAAGGCTAGAGAATATGGAAACAGTACCAGTCTCGATGCAAAATTATACATTTACTAAGATTCAGTCAAATCTTAACTTGCTACGTGCTCACCAGCTGTGTCACTTGAAGCCAGTTTCTTAACCTCTTTGAGCTTCAGTTTGCTTAAATTTAAAATGGATCCTAATGATGCGTATCAGCTTTGCTTTGGTGTGAAAATTAAATGAGAAAAAAATTCTTAGTGCTAAATAAGTGTTAATTTACTAACCCCTGCTAACCATCCACCCTCAGCCTTTTCTTTCTCAGATTTCTTTCCTGAGTCTTAAATTTAAGCTTTTTCTCACTTTTTCTAAACTCACTATCAGATTCCTCCCTGTACTCCAAATTATAGGTGAGTGAGGAGGACTTTAAGTGTTACCTCGGGAGGCAAGCCTGCATTTCAAACACTCTTAATCTTATTTATGAATAAATAAAAATAACATATTTTCTCCTAAATGTTTATTGCTATATTTCTTAAAAAATGTTTCCACACAAACCGTAAGAGTATTACATGGGAACTTGCTTCTTTGGGAGCTCAGAAACTGATACCCCAAAGCTTGGCATTTTGCTAGGCAGAGTACCTCGAAATAAAGGAGATTAAAAGGCCTCAGAAGTAGCTCCAGAGGCAAAGTTTCTCCTTCTCCTATTTCTGTCTTCATCCACTCTTTCTCCTGAAGTGGGCCATAGATCCAAGAAATAAAGAAATTCTCTGACTTAGCTTGTCTGCAAGACATGGAAACTAGAACCCTTCTTCCTCAAGATAAACCTTAGAAACTAGAACTCTTCTCCCCCAATGTCAACCATAAAACCTAGAAAGGTCACTCTCTCACTTCTTCCTTAAAGACCTTCATTCTAGAGGTGTCCTGCCCCATACCTTAAAGGAGGAAATGCTACACAGAGAAGCCAAGAAAAATCTGAATAGACAGGCCTGTGTTGGATTCCCCCTGTCTATTACCATTCTATCATACCCTGTTGGCCCAATCACATTTCTTCATGGGTGTCCACTGTTCATTGAATCTAAGCATAAACATGGGTAGTTTCCCTGGGTCTTTGAGTCTTCATTTCAGAAGGCTCCTGAGTCATTTAACCCTCTATAGATATTTTGATGGTTTTTTATTTATTTATATAGAGATGGGGTCTCACTTTGTTGCCCAATCTGGTGCCACACTCCTGAGCTCAAGTCATCCTCCCACCTCAGCTTCCCAAAATGTTGAGATTGCACCCATGAACCACTATGCCCTGCTGTAAAACTTTCATTAAATAGATTTGAAATGCTCTTCTCT
This sequence comes from Ateles fusciceps, assembly GCA_036589455.1. Taxonomy (NCBI): domain Eukaryota; kingdom Metazoa; phylum Chordata; class Mammalia; order Primates; family Atelidae; genus Ateles; species Ateles fusciceps. Next base: position 2,863,017 of record JAZHEH010001685.1, on the reverse strand, counting down.
TGGAAACCTCTCTTTTGTTATAAGAGTATCAGACATGATGCTTCTGATAAATGAGGAAAAGTATCACATCTTTCTGGCCCTACACTTAAAAAAGAAAGAAAGAAAAGAAGCCAACAGCAATTGAGATGAATACTGTAACCACCTGATTGGTTATCCTTCCCACTGCATGGACAAAACCAATTTACTGAGGCCGTGATATTTGAATAAAGAAAGGGTTTAATTGACACAAGGCCAACCATGTCATATGGAAGATGATGGAGTTGTTATGTAAATCAATCTCCACATAACTTTGGAAGCTAGGATTATTTTAGGGATAGTTTGGTGAGTCAGGGAGTCCTCTTTTGCATTGAGCCATTAGTACAAGTTGGCTGGTCTGGTTGGAGCTGTTTGTCATCAGAAATTCAAAAACCTGAAAAGAAATCTCAAAAGGTCAATCTTAGGTTCTACAATAGTGATGATATTTGCAGGAGTAATTAGGGATTTGCAAATCCTGTGAACTCCAGAAATTATGGCTGATAATAACTCATGTCTACACCTTAGCAGAATCCAGGCTCCTCATCCTTCTAACCTGGTGGTCCTGCATTAGATTTACAAAGGTGGTTTAGTTTTGGGGAAGGGCTATTATCATTTAAACTAGAAACTAAAGGTCTCCCACAGTTAGTTTGGCCTAAGCCTGTAACCACCCAATGGATTTACTATGCCCACTGCCTAGACACAGCCTATTTATCAAGACTGGGGGATTACATTAGAGAAAGAGTATCTCACGCAGAGCCAGCTGGGTGGGAGACTGGAGTTTTATCATCACTCAAATCGGTCTCCCAAAAACTATGGTATCAGAGTTTTTAAGGTGGTGGGTAGGGGGCCAGCTAGTCAGGAGTTGTAATTGGTTGGCTCACGGATGAAATCATAGATATTGGAAGCTGTCCTCTCATGCTGAGTTGGTTCCTGGGTGTTAGGCCACAGAACCAGTCAGCAGGTCCAGGTGGGACCATACGATTGTCAGAAATGCAAAAACCTGAAAAGACAGTTCAAAAGGCCAATCTTCTCAATAGTTACTATTGATGCTATCCTCAAGAGTAATTGGGGGAGTTGCAAATCTTATTATATCTGGAGTAGTGGCTGGTAATATTTAGAATTCTAGCTCCTTCTTCCTAAGTTGGTAGCTGGTTGTCTTTCATTAATTTTACAAGAACAGTTTAGCTTTTGAAAAGGGCTATTATTTAAACTATAAACTAAATTCCTTCCCAAGGCTAGTTCAGCCTATGCCCAGGAATGGACAAGGACAGTTTAGAGGTTAGAAGCAAGATGGATTTGGTTAAGTCTGATCTCTTTCAATGTCATAATTTCCTTAGTTATAATTTTGCAAAGGCAGTTTCAAGCACAGGAATGATATAGGACAGTTTGGAGGTTAAAGGCTAGATGGGGGTTGATTAAATAAGATCTCTTTCACCATCATAATGTTTTCACTGTTAGAATTTTTGCAAAGGTGGTTTTAACACCTGAGAACTACTGAATCAAACAAGGCCTAAAGAACAGAGATTTGTTCATACGAATTTGTATATGTCTAGATATCACTACTAAGGATCTTATTATTGCCAAATTAAAGGGAATTCTCAACCTGTCAAGAGAGAATTCATCTTATTTTCCTGTGGAAATGAAGTGGCTAGGTTGTCCAAGGTATATTATACACTGGAGTTCGTTTCACAAGTCAGAAAAATTTAGGCCACAGACACACACAGGGAGTTTAAGAGTGGAGGTTTAATTGGCAGAAGAGAAGAGAAAGAGAAACAGCTCTCTTTATAGAGAGAGGGATCTCCAAGCTGGAAGGGCCAGCTGGCAGCAAATGTGCCAGATTTTATAGTCCAGTTTGAGGAGGCGGTGTCTGATTTACATAGGGCTCAGAGGTTGCATGGCGTTTACATAGCGTGCAGGGAAGGGTGGTCACCTCACTCTAATTTTATTATGCAAATGGCCTTTCCAGTTGATCTACTCTGTCTTATCTATTCCTTATAGTACACATGGCTGACAGAGAAGGTAAGATGGAGTAGCCATCTTGAACATGTCTAGTCCCTAGTTCCTGCCGGTATTCACCCATGCAAGTTCCCAGCTTGCTTGTCTATATCTGCAGCTTGACTTTACAGGCTACTCTTTGTTCGAAAATGATTTAGGGCTACTTTTCACTAAAAAGAAAAGCCTTACTGAAGAACACGCATACCCTTACTGTCTGCCTAAGTGATTTCTTCTTAACTCCTATATCAGAAACAATGCTGGAAATCAGAGTTTATGTGGTTGAAAGAAGTTTCTTCTGTCCTATTGTTGGTATATTTAGATTTGATAGAGTATTTAGTGTTCAATAAGCCTTGTCTCTAAAGGGACATTGATTTGGGATAGCTCTCATCTAAACTCTTGATATGCTGTGGCTTCTACTCTCTGTCTGTGGTCGACTCCCTTACTGAATGAATCTTCTACATGAAAGAAAGCTATCAGTGGCTAAATCATGTGTAAGCCCCATGATCTACTTATTTCAGATCTGATGACTGTGTGCTTCAGAAATTTACCATTTGCTGGTCTTACAGAGAAAGCCAGAAAAAGTAGGATGTGGGTGAGCTTCAGAAAAAGAATAGGCATTTGTGAATTGCTAGCCAGATTTTGAGCTAGGAACTTTTTTTTTTTCTTATTCAATTTAATTCTTATGACTTTATTGCAATCCTGCAAGGTAGATATTTTAATCCTATTTTACAAATGAAGAACTTGATATTTGGACAACTTAAATAACTTGTTTGAGGTCATGCAGCTGGGGAGTAATGAAGTCTTTGAAATCCAGGTTATAATTTAAAACAGATTGGATCCTGATTAGAGCCTGCCATAGTGGCTCTCGCCTGTAATCTCAACAACTCAGAAGACTAAAACAAAAGTATCCCTTGAGTATTGTTTGAGGACAGAAGTTCAAAACCAGCCTGGGCAAAATAGTGAGACCCCCATCTCTAAAAAAAAATTGTTTTAAAATCAGCCAGGTGCAGTTGCATATACCTGCAATTCTAGCTACTTGGGAAGCTGAGGTGGAAGGATTGCTTGAGCCTAGGAGTTCACACTCTGTATTCCAGTCTAGGTGAGAGAGTGAGAGCCTGTCTCTAAAAAATAAAAATAAAAAAATAAGAACCTGATCAGAAACACAGGCCTGAGTATGCCATCTAGTTTTGTCCTTGGTTAAGTGACTCCTTGTCTCGTGTCACACTGTAAAATCAAGATAAAAATAATACCAATCTGGCATAAAAACAAACACATAGAATAATGGAATAGAGTAGACAGCCCATAAAATTAACCTAAGCATGTATGGTCAATTAATTTTCCCCAAGGACACCAAGAAGATCCTCAATGGGGGAAAAGATAGTCACTTCAATCAATGCTGTTGGGAAAGTGGCTATCCAAAGACAAAATAATGAAATTGTACCCTTATCTTACACCATACACCAAAATTAACTCAAAATGGATAAAATACCTCAGCATAGAAACTGAAATCATAAAACTCCTAGAAGAGAACATGGGAGAAAATTTCCTTGACATTGACCTTGGCAATGTTTGTTTGTTTGTTTGTTTTTGTATATCATGCAAAAAAACTCAGGCAACAAGAGCAAAAATAAACAAGAGAGATCACATCAAACTAAGAAGTTTCTGCACAGCAAAAGAAATAACAGCAAACACAAGGGCAACCTATGGATTAGGGAGAAAATACTTACCAACTGTATCTTAAGGAGTTAGTATCTAAAATATTTAAGAAACTCATACAACTCAATAAGAAAAAATCAAGTAACCCAATTCAAATATTGAAGAATCTGAATAGGCATTTTTCCAAAAATAAAACCATAAAAAATGACCAATAGGCATATTAAAAGTGTTCAACATTACCTATTATCAGGGAATTACAAATCAAAACTCCAATAAGATATCACTTCACATCTCTTAGTATGACTATTATCAAAAAAATAAGAGACAGCAACTATTGGCAAGGGTGTATAGGAAAGAGAATGCTTGTACACTGTTGGTAAGAGTGTAAGCTGGTACAACCTTTTTGGAACACAATGGGAAGGTTGCTCAAAAAAAACAAAAATAGAACTAACATATGACCCATCTATCTCTCTTCTGGGTACATATCCAAATGAAATGAGGTCAACCCCATATAGAGATCTATGCATTCACATATTCATTGTAGTATTATTCACAATAGTCGAGGTATGAAAACAACCTAAGTGTTGATAAATAAATGGATAAGAAGTTATGTAATATATTGTACCTAAAGGCATTATGCTAAATGGAATAAGCCAAATACTGAAAGAATACTGCATTATTTTACTTATATGCAGATTTTTTTTAAGTCAAATACATGGCAAGAATTAGTAGAAGAGAGATTACCAGGAATACAGAGAGAGATGAAAATAGGAAAATACAGGCCAACGATGGAAAGTTGCAGTTGCACAGGTTCAATAAGTTTAGAGATCTGATGTATGACATGAGGACTATAGTTAATCATCTTGTATTACATACTAGAAATTTGCTAAGACAGTCGAGTTTAGATGTTCTTACCACCCTGTCCACCACACATGCACATATACACACACACAAAGGTAATTATGTGAGGTGATGGATGGGTTAATTTGCTTGACAGTAGTAACCATTTAGCTAGGTATACGCATATCAAAATATAAGGCTGTATAAATTAAATACGTAAAATAAAATTTTGAGAAAAAAAGAATATCTCCCTTCAGAATGTTATAAGTCTACATTAGTCAAAACATGTAGCACACACCCCCAATCGTGTTTACATTTATTATAATTATTATTGTCATGATTATTTCTGATTTAAGTATAAGATTGATGGGGAGACAAAATTTACTTTCCTATTCACTACATTATATCCAGTGTCTAAAATAATGGCATGGAATAGGCAATAAATAAATATTTGTGAGATAACAGATATCTTTTTCTCTCTGGTGCATATTCTCCCTGTAGTGACTTTCTCATACAATATGCAAAAATGAGAAAGCCAATGAAGCTAACAATTAGTACTGTTAAATATTTAAACTTCACCTTCTGTCAGTTCAGTAACAAGAGCAGAACCAAGAGATTGCCCTAGGCAATTAGCCAAATAGAGCCCTAACAGGGTGCCCATGGTCAATGTCAGTCCCAGTAGGGCTGGTGCCATTCCCTGCCAGCTGGGTTATCAGTTCACTTCCTAGGAACTCTCCCACTCAAAATCTGTAACAATGTGATAGTTTTCTTTTACTTAAAATGCACTTCTTGGTAAAGTACCAAGGTAAAGCACCCTTCATGGGAAGAAACTTGAATTTGAGAGATAGAAACATTAATTTTCTGGTGCAGAACAAGAAACACACCTGAAGAAAGGAAAGGGTGCTGAACATTGTACAGTGCATACCACCAGGAGAGCCACAACCTCTCCCTCATTGTCAGATCATCTTTATGTTCTGTTTACTTGACTATTAAGTTATTGCTGCCATACACATAATTGGGTCCTGGAATCATCTTATAATCACTATAAAAAGGAAATAATTTTGATAGGTAAAGAATCCTGAATCTGAGGCCAATCTCATATAATTTACTCTGAAAGAATAGCCCTAACAGAATCTCCTAGAGTGATTGTAAAATAAATGAGCACTTACCTACCTCCAAACCTACCCACATAATAGGACATTATGCTAAATGGAATAAGCCAAATACTGAAAGAAGAATACTGCATGATTTTACTTATATGTAGATTTTTTTCACACATGCATACAAACCCAAACACATCGTTATCTTGGCTACTCTAAAAAGTGTTATCAGTAAACAATTTTTAACAAATCTCCCTGATTCTAATGACCTGAGAGTTTTAATAAATACTTTCATTTAATTAAAGTTACTAGTTTTACAGATGAGAAAACTGAATCACAGAAGAGAACACTCAATAGTCGGTGGAGCCTGCCTTCTGTCTATTATTCTAGTAATATTTATGTGATGCAATATAAAGTCTCTATAATTATGCCAGTCTTCTTTCACTTTTGATGACATGGTTAAGTTTCAAGGACCCTGGATTCCTTGTCTTCTTTTCAAACTCTGGTTTTCAACAAATTATGGTATTTAAATTTCTATATAATCATACAATTATAATTTTAAAGATATGCATGCTTTATCTGGAATAACATATTTCAAACAAGAAAAGATCAGAGGATTGTGTAGAAATAGGATTTAGAGGAAATCAGGGAGATGGAATGAATATAAATGATTCTTAGTAGTATGAACCGTGACAATATAATTTTTCCTTGAGTTGATGCTGTTAATAAAAGATGAATTACTATGTGGTACTCTTATGGTTCACACAATATTAAAATGAACATGAAAGTCCCATTGAACACATGGGTCATTATGAAAGTATTATAAAGTAATATGTGAATTCAAGCAGAAGAATGGGGAATTTATATGAAATTTTTATTGGCATGTTTAGAGTGCATTTTAGCAAGAAGCAGATACCAAAAAGGGCATGATTGTCGATTCCTCTAGAGTATTTATTCTTTGAATCAGGACAAATCCTTGAAAGAGATGCCCAATTAAGCATAGCAGTCCTAGAGGGATGTTTACAGTGAGATATTTATAATATTTATATAGATAGATATAAAAATATATATCTGCAGATATAATATTTACAGTGCAGATATTCTTTGCATTTGTAACCTTAGGTTCCCATTTACTAGCTCAATGGCTACAAGAAGTGTACTGAACACGTGTAACTCTACGTTTATATTCTGTACAATTTCATGTTAATTTTATGAAGTTGAAGTTGAAATGAGGTAGCATATGCAAAATGCTTTAGCGTGGCATTGACCACCTGGTGAATGTTTACTAATGTCATTGTTACTGGGATTATTATTACTTTGGGTTGAGCTGAGTTGACAGATGCAGTATGCTTAGTTGGAGAAACTTGAGCTTCTGGTCTTTAAATGGCTGGTATATAAAACTGGCAAACCCTCCTTCCCACTTATTTGATTTTTCACTTTTTTTTGAAACATGGTCTTACTCTGTCACTCAGGCTAGAATGCAGTGGTACAATGTCAACTCACTGTACCCTCCACCTCCCAGGCTCAGGTGATTCTCCTACCTCAGCCTCTCCAGTACCTAAGACTACAAGTACACACCATCATGCCAGGCTAATGATTTTTATTTTTTGTAGAGACGGAGTTTCATCATGTTGCCCAGGCTGGTCTTGAACTCCTAGACTCTCGTAATCCCACCACCTCGGTCTTCCAAAGTGCTGAGATTAGAGGCATGAGCCACTGTGCCCAGCTTCTCCTTCTCTTCTTACCATTTAATTTTTAATGTTATGGCAAATTCTCAGCTTGAAAGTATATGGATAAGAGTCTCTTTGGTGGAAAATTCATCCTGATGCTCTGCAATAGAATCGTATGTATATACGTACATACCAGTATGCCTCAGAGATATTGTAGGTTCAGTTTCAATCCAATGCAATAAAGTGAGTGTTACAATAAAGCAATTCACGCTTTTCTGTTGTTGTTTCCCAGCACATATAAAAGTTATGTTTATACCATACTGTAGTCTATTCAGGTTCTTGCCTCAATATTGATGGCTACTGACTGATGAGAATAATGGTTGTGGATGGTTGGGTTAGCTGTGGCAAAGACAACAATGAAGTATGCCACATAGACTGATCCTTCCTTTCACAAAAGATTTCTCTGTAGCATGTGATGGTGTTTAATAGCATTTTACAAACCACAATAGAAATTCTTTCAAAATTGGAGTCAATACTCTCAAACCCTGCCACTACTTTATTAATTAAGTCAACATAATGTTCTCTGAATTATTCCTCTGTTGGCATTTCAACAATGTTCACAGCATCTTCACCAGGAGTAGATTCAACCTCAAGAAACCACTTTCGTTGTTCATTCATAAGAAGCAACTGCTCATGCATGCAAGTTTATGAGATTACAGAAAGCCAGTCACATCTTTAGGCTCCACTTCTAATTGGAGTCCTTTTGCTATTTCTAACACATCTGCAGTTACTTTCTCCACTGAAATCTTGAACCTCTCCAAGTCATCTATGATTTAACTCCTGTAAATTTTACTATTTTTGCCTCCTCCCATGAATCACAAATGTTCTTATTGGCATCTGGAATGGTGAATTCTTTATGAAAAATTGCCAATGTACTTTTCCCAAATGCCTCAGAAGAATCTGTGGCAGCTATGGCTTTAACAAAACATGTGCCTTAAATAATATGTCAAAGTCCAAACCACTCCCTAACCTGCAGTATGGATGTTATGTGATCAAGCATAAAAACAAGATAAATCTTTTTTGTATATCTCCATCGAAGATCTTGTGTGACTAGGTATTTGTTAAGAAACAGTAGGGACTCCATGTTTGCGTCCCCTTCCACGAACACTCCCTTTGTGGAAGCCATCTTTCTCTCTCCTTTATTTCCCCTCTGGAGTCCCCCTTCCACAGTCTTCCCCCTCCTAAACTCCATCTCTCCCTATTCCCTTCCACTCAGTGTGGAAGCTGCTTTCCTCTCCTGGATTCTGGATTCTCTCACTCAGTGTGAAGAGTTAGCTGTTTCTTTCTCTCTCCTTTGGTTTCTCTCTCTCTCTCTCTAAATAAATCACTTTCTACAAACAAACAAAAAAAAAAAACAGTAATATTTTGAAAAGTTTTCTAAGCAATAGGGCTCAACAGTAGACCTAAAATATTCAGTAAACTATGTGTAAACAGATGTGCTGTCATTCAGGCTTTGTTGTTTCTATTACTGAACACAGTTCTTAAAGCCCTAGGTTTTTGACGTGTTAAATGAGCATTGGCTTCAACTTGAAGTCATCAGCTTCAATGGCCCCTAACACGAGTGTCAGCCTGAAGCTTTGAAGCCAGACATTGACTTCTGCTCTCTAGCTATGAAGTAATAGATGGCATCTTCTTCTGACAGACTTTATTTTATCTCCATTGAAAATCTGTTGTTTGGTATAGCCACGTTCATCAATGATCTTAGCTAGATCTCCTGGGTAACCTGCTGCAACTTCTGTATCAGCCCTTGCTGCTTCACATTGCCCTTTTATGTTATGAAGACAACCTCTTTCCTTAAACCTCATCAACCAACCTCTGCTGGCTCCAAACTTTTCTTCTGCAGCTTCCTCACCTCTCTCAGCCTTTACAGTATTGAACAGGGTATGAGCTTGCTCTTGGATTAGGCTTTGGCTTAAGGAAATGGTATAGCTGGTTTGATCTTCCATCCAGACTACCAAAGCTTTCTCAAAATCAGTGGTAAAGCTGTTTTGATTTCTTATAATTTGTGTGTTCACAGAGTTGCACTTTTAGTTTCTTTTAAGAACTGGGTTGTTGTACGCACAACTTGGCTGTCTGTTAGGCCTTGTGTTTGTCCTGTCTGGGCTGTTGCCGTGACTTTCTCACTCAGCTTAGTCATTTCTAGCTTTTGATTTAAAGTGACGAATATGAAACTCTTGTTTTCACTTGAATTCTTAAAGATTATTGTAGGGTTTTTTTAGCTGCCCACATTTCAATACTGTTGTGTCTCAGGAAACAGGGATGCCTGAGGAGAGAGAGTTGGGGAAATGGCAGATCACTGGAGCAGTCAGAACACACACCACATCTATCAATTAAGTTCACTATCTTATATGGGTGTGGGTTGTGCTACCCCAAAATAGTGAAAAAGTTGAAGCATTGCAATCATTACCAAAATGTGACACAGAAATGAAATGAGGACATGCTTTTGGAAAACTGACAATGATACACCTGCTTTAAAAAGGGTTTTCACAAACCTTCCCTTTGTAAAACACACAATATCTGCAAAGTGTAATAAAATAATGTAATGCTTGCATGTTATGCTGGCAGCTTTATATTATGCCGAGTCAGCCCCAAGTCACCATTTTGAACCCTTTTTAAAACTAAATTCTCTTTTGCTGTCACTGTCTTTATTTCTTAAGACATAAGCAGCATGTCTTATCCCTTTTTCTTTCTTTTCTTACTTATCTTTCTGTTAGAAGCAAATGTTTTTTAGCTGTGGAACAACAACAAATTTTCAAACTTGAATACCCTAGAAAGTTTTTAGAAAAGATGCCATAGTTCTTTTGGGGAAAAAAAGTACTCAGAGGAAGTATAATGTCTCCTTTAAATATCAGAAATGCTCAAAATTAGACATGCTGAAATGGTGAAAGCTACAAAATGCCAAAGTAGGTCTTACAAGAAATAAAGCCCAAAATACGAAACAAGGTGTTTAGTAATCGAGTTTTCTAATTTCTATGAGGCTTCAAGAAGGGCAAGAGATAATACGACTACTTCAAAGTGATGAAAAATAAGAGCAGGCTATTTCTTTCATTCTTTTCTTCCATCCTTTCCTCATTTACTCTCTCCCTCCTTTCTGTTCTTCCTTTTATTTTTTCTTTTGACTTTTTGTATATTTTTCAAAAATTTCTTAGTATGACTTTAAAAAGTCAAAGATGTAGATGACTTATTGATGGGAATGATGCTGAAGACATACCCCACACAATGAGCAGTTGGAGGAGATGCCATCAATGACATACCAATCCCAGGGTTTTAAAGACCTTCTGACTCCCAGCCCTGACATTATCCTCTGTATTTTACTGCTTATTTAAATTATATACAAGTTAAAAGATGTTCTGGCTCTATTTGGGTCTATCATTAAAACAAATGAGAGTAGAAGACAGCAAACTGTCCAACTATTCAAAAATGTGATGTCAGACTCCCCAGATAGGAAGAAACAGACACTCTAGGTAGAAATAACCAAGTATAACCCAAAAACTTTTTTCGTTGTCAAGTCTTGTGGCTGAAAGTCAAGCTGTGTCTGTGAAATGAAATGGCTTCAAAGATAGCGTACAACACCATTAACCTAACCTTCTAAAATGAAAACGAGGGTTGTCTGATCAAGGACATTATTCTTTTATTCAGAAAATCACCATGGGAACAATCAGTAAGCAAAATAAAATGCTATCCAAAGTTTACAACTGTGATTTGAGAAGCAATAAAGTCCTGCCATTGCTATGCTGATTAGGGAGATAAGACAGAAAATTCTTCTCAACCAACTCAAATTATGACAGATAAGACAAGATACATACATCTTGCTTATAGAAGTAACAAATATACTGGTCAGTGGCATTTGAAGATAACAATTGATAATAACCTTGTTTCCCTAATAGAGAAACATAATTCATGTATGCTCAATTTATTCAAATCCTCTTGAATAAGAAAGATAAGGTTTATAATATACTACACTTAGTGTGAAATCAGACTTTTTTAGATTGTTTTACAATATTTTAAAAAGGACTTATGCTTCTTTCTTTCTTCTACTGGGACTAATTCCAAAAGATGAAAGATGAGGTAAAGGCCAGCATATTACCATGGAAGACAAGCTTCCAAGAGTCCATGATAGGCTTATTTGAAGATCAAAGGAATGGCCTTCAATGTCATAGCTACAGTTGAGGGGATCTCAACTGTAATTTCATCCCAACCAATATCACCAGAGATTAACTTGCTTGAACTGAAATGTTTATTTCAAGTAATGTTTGTTCAAGTAGTATGTGTTTGTTCAATGTATGTTCAAGTAATATGGTTGAGCACCACACCTACCCCTTATGTGTTGAGCACCACACCTATCCCTAATAATGAAGCACAAGATACTCACTATTATGTGATATATCTGACAGTCATCTAAGACTTTCTCCACCGGAAAATTATATGAGAAGGAAAATTATTAATATTGCTTGGTGGTTATTAAATGTGTATGTGGAAAGCAATTTTATAATTGTGACATTTAAAGAGAATAGGTCATGATATCCAAAGTTTCCATTCTTCAAAACAATTACAACTTCACGGGGCAAACCAGCCACTGAGTTCCTTCTATCTTGTTCCAACGCCATCTTCCTTAGGCAATTCCTTGTGTATCTTTCAGCGTAATCATTGTTTGAGTCAAAGAAACACGAATAATCCCTTCAAGTAGACAATTTAGCCATAACATCCAGTGATTAGGTTGTTCTATGTGCTTTTACTGACTTTTTTTTTCATATAAAAGATGAACAGAAATATGATGATAGTCTTGAGCAAAGCATTTCCTCCTCCATTCTGACAGCCTGTGTGTCTGGGCACTTGGCTGGATTTGTGCTGCCCGGCATGGAGAATAGAAATATTTGCATAACAATGTGGGCCTTTGAAATGCCTATTCCAGCTGTATTTTAGAGAAAGCTTGCCCCAGCTGTAAAATGAATGCCTCAATCAAGGCTACAGCTGGGGTCCTCTCAGGAGAATGGAATCTTCCTGGAAAAAGGAAGGCCAGAAGGAAGATGCCCTGGTGAACCAAAAAAATGTATCCTGCATTTTGTGCAAGGCCTGACACAATGGGCAAGAATCTACTAAAAGATACTGAGGACAACATGCATTAAGGTATAGTTCATTTGCACGTAAATTATAGAGGAAACCCGAGGAAATAACAGAAATCACTGCTGACAATTTACTATGAGACAAACGCCTTCATTTTCCATAATTTTGGTAATGGAAGAAACAAACTCTATAAAATATTTTAAAAAGGTTTACTCTAAGCCAATACTAGTGATTGTGGCAGAGAGAAAAATACAAAACCAAGAAGTCTTGAGTAAGTAGTTTCAAGGCAGCTGAGTTACAGTTTGGTTTTATACATTTAAGAGAGACAGGAGTTCCTGTCAAAGACATAAACCAATACATGGAAGGTATACATTCCTTGGGCCTGAAAAGGCAGGACATCTCAAAGTTGGGGTTTGCAAGTCATAGGTGGATTTTAGGGATTTCTTAGTCAAAAGTTGATTGAGACAGTTAAGTTATTGTCTAAAGACATGAAGTCAGTAGAAAGAAATGCTTGAGTAAACAAAAGGAGGTTGGCGACGTGCAATGGTTCACATCTATAATCCCAGCATTTTCAGAGACCAACATGGGCAGATCACTTGAGCCCAAGAATTAGAAGCCTGAGCAACATGGTGAGACCCCATCTCTACAAAAAATACAAAAAAATACAAAAGTAGCAGAGCATAGTAACATGTGCTTGTAGTCCCAGCTGCTCAGGAGGCTGACGAGGGAGTATATCTTGAGCCCAGGAGGTTGAGGCTACAGTAAGCCATCATCATGTCACTGAACTCCAGATTGGCCAACAGAGCAAGACTTTGTCACAGACAAAAAAAAAAAAAAAATTAAAAAGTAAAAAATTTAAAAATATAAAAAAATAGGGTTATGGGGACCAAGGCTCTTGTTATGCAGATAAAGCCTCAAACATCGAAGCCCTCAGAGAGAATAGATGGTAAGTATCTCTTTTCAGACCTTAAAGGTGTCAGACTCTCAGTTAATCTATTCTTGATCCCAGAAAGGCCTAAAACGGAATGTCTGGATGCATTAATGGTGATTCTTTACAGACATAAATTTCCTTCACAAAAGATGGCTTTGCAAGGTCATTTCAAAATACATTAAATAAATATATTTTGGGGTAAAATATTTTGATTTCCTTTATGATCTGCTATCTTTCATATGATGCCAAACCAGAGTCCCATTGAAAAGTAAATCATGTTTTACTGGGTTAATTTAAAAGGTCCATTTAACAGTATTTTATAGTTTATAGTTTGTGACTAAACTATTGCTTTGCATGGCTTTAGGTCTTGGTAATTATTTATATTTATAATTTTGTATTTTATTCACAAAAGGAGTTTGTTCTGTTAGTTTTATTATCTCTATTTTAACCAAAATGCTGGTCAGTTGTGCCTAAACTCCAAAAGGGTGGGGATATAAGGGAGTGTGTCTGACCTCCTTTCTTATCATGGCCAAGGGCCAGGAATTCAGTTTTTAAGGTTTCTTTGGGGTCCCCCTGGCCACAAGGAGGTCCATTCAGTCAGTTGCAGGGCTTAAGATTTTACAGTGGTTTACAACCTTTTGCATTTATATACAAAATTATGGGTTTATTTATTTTGATAAAATGACAAGCTCTTCAGTGGGTTTAATTTCATGAGGTATATATGTACTGGTGTTTTTGAGATAAAAAGAAGCCAGACTCAACACAGGCACAACACAGGAATGAAATTTAGTCACATAGGAAGAAGGAAAGTAAATTATGAAGAAAGTATATACCAGGATACAAATTCAGAAATATATAACTAGCATTTATTTTTATTAATTGGGAAACTGATAGATCCTAGATATCTGAAAACCTGAATTTAAATGCCAGGTAATGAATAAAAAAGAAAGTTAATCTCCATTGATATAAGCACTTCGAGTAAATTTTCATTTGCATATAAATGTTTAAGCATTAATTTTTGAATTACTATTTTCCTATGAAAAGGGACAGATCCATTCTATCAAAGGTAAAGTAGCAAAAAGCCTGAGTTGAATGAACTTAATTGTCATTCTACTTTAATCAATAGAAAAGTGTTTCTTAAACTTTAGTGTGCATAAGATGACACAGGAATCTTGTTAAACTGATTCTGAGTCATTAGGTCTGGGGTCAGAAGGGCCCAAGTTCTGCTGTTTCAGCAAGTGCCTAAGCAAGCTTGATAGTGCTAACCCACAAACCACACTTTAAATACTGGGGAACTAGATTACTCTCTTCCTTAAATTGTAATATGAACATAAAATAATTTAAGTTTTCAGAAAAAAGTCTATGAAACATTAGAAAAAGAGATATATAAAACTGTCAGCTTCCAAATCATATACTTATTGGAAGAAAGGCTATCTATGAGGAAATAAATTAAGATATAACATCATAGAATAAAGTCAAATTGGCAGTTAGTTTATATTTTCACTTATATTCAAATTTGTAGCTACTAAAGATATTTTTTCTCTAAATTTAAAAATGTATTCACTTGTGTATCTGTATGCAAGAAGTGTTCCTGAAACATCAAGCTAATTATATTAGTGTCACTGGTGGTTATTTATTATTCAACGATATGAGCCTTTGTGTGTGTTTCACACTGGCTCTTCCTCATGGTTGCTTGAAATATGCCTAAACTTTTTCAAAACTGAAATCAAGTCAGACTTTTCCTTACATTCCCTGGCAGAGTTCACATCATCGCTACTGTGCTTGTATAATTCCTGATACTTGGCTTACTGTTACTCAATTTCCTTGCATTCTCTGGAGCAGTTTCTCCCCCTGGACTAGACAAAAACCTCCTGGGTGAAGGGGTTAAAAGGGGCAACTGTTCTAAGGTTGTATACTGGCCCTGCACTGGAAAGATGCTTAATCTTGGAAATGTATAATCTTGGATGATTCTTTGCAATGTGAATGCTAATCTGTAACTCTTTCAGTGAATCCAACAATTCTGGAAAGAGCTATGGATTCAGACCTTTGCCACACAAAACTTAAGTGCTCACTGATCACTAAGAAGGCAGAACAGAAAGTAGTATATGCCTTTCCTTGCTGAGAGCAGTGGCTCATGTCTGTAATCCTAGCACTTTGAGGAGCGAGGTGGGTAGATCACTTAAGGTCAGGAGTTCAAGACAAACCTGCCAAACATGGTGAAACCCCATTTCTACAAAAAATACAAACATTAGCCGGGTGTGGTGGTGTATGCCTATAATTCCCAGCTACTTAGGAGGCTGAGACAGGAGAATTCCTTGAACCTGGGAGGCGGAGGTTGCAATGAGCCGAGACTGCATCACTGCACTCCAGCCTGTGCGACAAGAGCCAGACTATCTCCAAAATTAAAAGCCTTTCCTTGTTGCTCCCTTCTGACGGGTTACAGGGCCAGTTTCACTCCCACTGAAGCCCAGAAATTCTCCTATCTTAGTATATTTAAACTATTTGAATTTGATTTCAAATTCAATATTTTAGGGCTTAAGTCCGCCTTGTTTTTTTTTGTTTCTTTTCGTTCTTTTAGCTTTTTATTTGTCTTGCCTTTTTCTTCCTGCCTTTCTGTGGATTATTGGAATATTTTTAAAAATATACATATACCTTTATACTGTTTATGAATTTATTTCTTTGTATAGCTTTTTTAGTAGTTGCTGAAGTTACTATATATACACATATATGTGTACATACACATATGCATACATATTTATATATATACTTATACATATTTACATAGTATTATGAAGTCTATGGATGTCATCATCTTGCCATTACTAGTGAAATGTATGAATCCTACTTCTTTTTACATTTTTTTACTCTCTAAAGATTGTGATATAATTGTATTAAATATTTCCTCCACATATATTTAGAACCATATCAAATAGTATTATAATTATTGCTTCAAGCATCAAATATAATTTAGAAAACTCAAGAGGAGGATAATTTTGCTGAGTTAGTGGATCTTTCCTTTTAGCCTTTAAAACATATTGTACCACTTTCCTCTGTTCTCCATGGTTTCTGATAACAAATCTGCTGTTATTCAAAATGTCCCCTAAGGTAAATTGTTGTGTCTTTCTCTCCTCTTCCAAGATTTTTATTTGTCTTTAGGTTTTAGAAGATTGACTATGACGTCCTTGGTGTGGATTTTTTAAGATTTATCCTATTTAGGGTTTACTTAGCCACTTGAATCTGTGGGTTTGATCCTTTTGAACAATTTGGAAAGTTTTCAGACATTATTCCTTTGAATATTTCTTACCCTTACTTGTTTTTTCTTCACTTTTTGGAATGCTGATAGCATGAATGTCATCTTTTACATTTCCTCAGGTCCCTGAGCTTCTGGTCCTTTGCTTTTAGCATAAGTTCTCTTTTAGTTCAGATTGTGTAATTTCAATTGCTTCCTTTCTAGTTCAACCATTTTTTTTCTATGTCCTCTATTCTGCTGTTAATTTCATTCATTGTTTTTTATTTCATTTGTTTTTTCCAGTTTTCGAATTTCCATTAAGTTTTATTTTATGTTTACTTTTTCTTGTTCTTTTTTTTGTTGAGATATTCCATTTCCTTGCTGAGACTTCTTTTTTAATTTTTTCAATGTGTTCATAACTACTAATTGAAGGATTTTTGTGATGGCTGTTCTGTCTGATCATTCTAATATTTTGTTCATCTTGGTGTTAGCCTCTAGAGATTGTTTAAGCTCTTCCTCGTTCTTGGAATGATGAGTGATTTTCTATTGAATCTCTCATTGCTGAGTTTTTGTGTTATAAGACTCCGTATTATATTCAAACTTCCCTTTTTAGCTGACTTTCTCTGATTTCACTCCGATGGTATCATCAGAGAAAGAAATGAGTGATTCCTTGTTACTTCCAGATATAGATAGAAGTCCAGGTTTCCTAGAAAGCATCTGTTGACAGCAATGAGAGGGTTTCTCAGTAATGCTGATCATAGGTGATGTAGGACTCCAGAGATACACCCTTGGCTTGTAGGCATAGGATATTCTCATTCATGCTTCTGGTGGTCTCTATTGATGCCACAGGGAGAGGTGTGGCCTCATTATCTCTGGGCAGTTATTGAAACTCCTGATTTCCCATAAAGTTTCTTCTATCACTGCCCCAGTAGGGAGGGCAAGGGCACCAATTACTGCCAAGTTTGCTGGAAGCACAAACTCTCCAATTGGTCTCCACTGACACACCATGTATGGCTGGTGCTCTTCAATGCCTACCTTCAATGAAAATTTCATTATAGCCTGGCAAGGGTAGAAGTCTAAGGTCCACACTCAGTTTGTTTTCTTTTTAAATGAGTAAGCGTGGCATCAGTTTTTTTCTGGGGTATTTGGTTGCAGTAGAGCTGTTACTTTTGAAAAATTGTGTATTGTTTTTCTCACATCTCATTGGACTTCCATTTTCCTGGCTTTTGGGGATATAAGAGGCAAATCAAAAATCCAGATAATTTATTACTATGTCATTTCTTTGCTGCTGAGTTTCTTCACCAGTCTGCTTTCTTCTCAACATCTTAGTGTCTTTTATGTTTGTTTATATATAATATCTAAGATTTTTAGTTATACACAACAGGGGGGAATAAGGATATCTACCCCATTTTCCCAGAAGCAGAAGTATGGGACAAACATAAACTAAAATAAAAGAACAAGCAAGGCAGCACTATTTTCAAGACCAAAGACATGGAGTCAATCTAGGGACCTGCTAACAGTGGCTTGGATAAAGAAAATGTGGTTTATACACCATGAAATACTACATAGCCATGAAAATTAATAAAATCATTTCCTCTGTAGCAACATGAATGCAGATCAGATGTAGGCCATGATCCTAAGCAAATTAACGCAGGAACAGACTATCAAATACTACATGTTTTCTCTTATAAGTGAAAGCTAAATATTGGGTACGCAAGGACATACAGATAAGAATGATAGACACTGGGGACTACTAGAGGGAGGGGCCAGGAGAGCTGAAAAACTGCCTATTGGGTACTATGATAATTACTTGGGTGATGGGATTATTCATACTCCAATCCACAGTGTTACACAATAAATCCATGTAACAAACCTGCACATCTACCTTCTGAGTCTAAAATTGAATAATTGAGCGAATGATTAATAGGAGTAAATATTTAGATTTAATTATTCATATTATTATGGCAACCTCATTAAATATGCAAATTACATTATTTCAATATGAGATAGAACTTAAAAATAATGCAGAATCTTTGGGTAGATTTGTGAATTAGCAAATGAGATTTATACATCATTTCATTTTGTGTGGCCAAAATTGATGTCATTTGCTGAGTGTATAGAAGAAAGAAAAATATCAGAAAGTTCTGTGATGAGATTCTTCTAGTACATCCAAAGATATTTAGGGGAATAATGCTACATTCTCCTAAAAATAATGTGAGTTTGATCTCATCTGCCCTGAATTTTTCCCTTGGCTACTGAAACCCTGCATAGCAACTCCCTCCTCCTCTCAACCATCCCTCATGTAAATCTCTTCTTTTTGCCTCCTCTCACTTATCTTTTTAAAAAGCAGAACAATTGAAGTATAATTTACATACTATAAAACTTACATACACAATTATTTTAAAAAATATTTAGAGAGTTGTACAACCATCATGCTAAAGCAATTTTAGAATGTTTCTAATACTCAAAAAAGAACCCGGTTTTTTTTTTTAATTGAAACAATTCTAGAGGATACATTTCAATCAAACAAATAAAGAGCCACTATCCCTTGCTCTCACGAATTAAATGAGAAAGACAAAATGAACCAAAACAAAGCCAAAATAGTCTTTGAGATCAAGACCCATAAATTTCTCAAATTAGGTGCAAACATGGTAAAGTAGTGTGGGACTGTTAGACTAAGCCATCTGGTACAATTCCTGGCCTTCTTTCAAGTGTTTACAGGGGATTTGGAGCTCTTAAGATGCAACAGAGTGGAAAGAAAGGTGAATAGTATCACCTGTACACACTCAGGAAAATGAAGAAAGAAATTGTGAGTGTATAAGCCAGAATCTGTAATTACAAATGATGGAAACTCATTGTGAACATTTATACTTTGCTAAAGGGGAATATATTGGTTCAGGTATCTGGGAAATAGAAGAATGTCTAGTTTCAGGAATGGCTGCATCCAGAATCTTAAATAATGTAACCAGGGCTTTATCTCTACCTAATGGCTTTACTTCCTTTTCAGTATAGGCCTTATTTTTTGCTGTATGTGTTCCAACTGTTAGGAAGAATGGCTTCCTATGGTGTTAAGACTTAATTTTAGAAATGATGATCCAGCAATAATAGAGGACTTGGAACACTTAATTCCATGTACTTACGTCACATATCAGGGAATAAGAAAGTTTTAACCTTTTATTAGTCATATGTACAATACTTTAGTAGGATAACTGGCAGTCCCTCATACACGTCATGAAATGTGATTGTTGTAGTTCTCCAATAAAAAGAATTCTTGGGGTAAAAACACATTGTGGGCCAGGTGTGGTGGCTCATACCTGTAATCCCATCACTTTGGGAGGCCAAAGCAGGCGGATCGGGAGGTCAGAAGTTTGAGACCAGCCTGGCCAACATGGTGAAACCCCATCTCCACTAAAAAAATGCAAAAATAGCCAGGCATGGTAGCACGCACCTGTAATCCCAGCTACTCAGGAGTCTGAGGCAGAAGAATGACTTGAACCCAGGAGGTGGAGGTTGCAGTGAGCTGAGGTGGCACCATTGCACTCCAACCTGGGTGACAGAGCAAGACTCCTCTGGAGAATAAACAAAACAAAACAAACAAACAAAAAACAAACAAAAAACCATGAATTCTATAGATGCATCAAACTTTAAACATTCCTAGTACCTCCAGATAACAGGAGGTATTTCACGTGTATGGGTACAGGATATGACCATTCCTTTTTGTGGCCTCATCATTCCTTTAATATCCTGTGGAACCTTCTCTAGTTCATCTTTCTCTAAAGGAAGAGGATTCTTCCTTTTTGAATCCGTGATTATCACAGTAGCATTTATGACCTTATTTGTGCAAACACTTGGGGGAAATGTCAAAAGAGAAGTGTGTAAGTATGTATGTGTATGTATGAATGCACACCCACATGCATTCACATACATGTGCAGGGTAAGAATGGTTAAGAGAAGTGAAATAATCTAACATCTGCTGGGCAAATATTATATGTCAAACATGTTTTAAGTGATATGCCTAATTTTCAATGTATCTGTTCCTATACATAGTTTAGAACTGAAAGTTGGCTTTTGGTCTTTTAAACAAATCTAGCCTCATCATGAAGCCATCTCACCAATGCCAACCCCTTTTGTATACAGATAAGAATGTGGAAACCATCATTCTCAGCAAACCGGCCCAAGAACAGAAAGCCAAGCACCGTATGTCTCACTCATAGGCGGATGTTGAACAACGAGAACATGTGGACTCAGGGAGAGGAGCATCACACACAGGAGACAGTTGAGGGGGGTAGGGGAGAGATAATGGGGGGGTGGGGAGGGAGGGGAGGGTGGGGAGGGATAACATGGGGAGAAATGCCAGATATAGTATGCACCTAAAGTAAAATAAATAAATTATTTTAAAAAAAAAAGAATGCAATTACCCTGATTACACTGGATTAATAAACTAGACACATTTTCCCATTCCACCTACCTAAAAGTTTAATTGCATGTGTCTTTTATTTATTTGATAGTACCTAATTGTTAACAGAATTGAGATTCATAAGTCGAGTCTTCTCCATCATCAAATATAAGGGCAATTCATATTTAACTCACATCCAAATGAGGCCCTCCATGTACAAGCACCACACTCAGTGTTCTTACACACTAAAATCTCAGTCTCATGTCTCATAGAACCCTTCAGGCTATGTATTACTATCATTTCCTTTATTTTTATTCATCCCTTTTTTCTATCCCTTCTATAAGCATTTTTAAATTTACTTTGAAAACTCATTTATATCACAATTTTATCCTTTCTGCACTATAGCCAATGGCATATTTCACTTAAGTATATACAAGATCTTAAAAACGTTACTCCTTGGGAAGACTTCACCTTCAGTTACTTTGTGGAAAATTACAAAAGACCTTCACTCCCTTGATGTCATCAAGGGGATAAAAACCCCCGAAACTAAAATCCAGACCTGTTCTACAAAAGTATCTAAGAAGAGCAAATTCAAATAAGTCTTAATGAAATACATTCCAGAAATGGATGAGCCATTCATAGATCTTTACAACAAGAAATGCTACAAGTGTTTTATACTTGGAATTTATACCACATGTAAACTCAATTTCTGTGGAAAACAATGCTGGACATTTTAAAATGTAGTTTAATACAGAAGATTATTTCTTTTTTCTTTCCTTATTTTGTTTTAAAGATAATTAATTATTTAATCTAAAAATAAACATATTTTGAAATTTAATTTGTAGTAGGAAAGTATAAATGTATATATTTTCTACATGTGAATATTACATACATACACATATGTGAGTAATGACAGCATGAAGAATGGAAGAAGGTAAATAGATGAATACTGACTTAAGTTTCTTAGTACATGAAATAGTATAGTATGACTCATTTTTTACTGTGATAACTGAAAGGTACATTTTGTAATCCCTACAGCAAACACCAAAAACAGTAAATAAAAATGAACGCATTTTGTGAGAATTGGAATACCTAAAAACACAAGATAGAAGAAAAACATCGGAAGGCAAAAAATGTCAAATGTTGACAATTTTGTCAGGAACAGCAGCCTCAGCTCAAAACCAGAAATAGTCCAAATTCTCAATAAGTTGGTAAAAAAATTGTATTTTTATTTAATGAAATACTACTTACCAGTAAAAATAAACACAATATATGAATGAATCTCAAAAACATCACTTTAAGCATAAGAAACCAAACACAAAGGTATACATGTTATTTGATTCCTGTGTATTTAAAAAAGAAAAAAAAAGTCTACGCTAATTTATGTCTATAGAAACCAGAAGAGCGGTTGCCTCTTGATGCGAGTAGCAGTAGCAAAATATTTGTTAATTGACAAGAACTGAATGTGGTGGAATGTTCTGGGATTATAGAAATGTTCTATATCTTTAATCCTAATTTGAAGTTTGACTACACGGGTATATACATTTGTCAAAACTTAACTGCATGCTTGAGATCTTTATGTTTTTACTATAGATAAATTATTGTTCAATATATTTATTTATTTGTATTTGTAGTTTATTTATTTATTTTTTTAGACAAGGTCTGGCTCTTTTTCCCAGGCTGGAGTGAAGTGGCATAATCAGGGCTTGCTGTGTCCTCGATCTCCTGGGCTCAGTTGATCCTCTCAACTCAGCCTCCTAAGTAGCTGGGGCTACAGGTATACACCACCACCCCTGGCTAATTTTAGTATTTTTAGTGGAGACAACGTTTCACCGTCTTGCCCAGGCTAGTCTCAATCTCCTTGGCTCAAGCAATTTGTCCGTCTTGGCCTCCCAAAGTGCTAGGATTATAGGCATGAGCCACCATGCCCCGCCCAATGTGTGTGTGTGTGTGTGTGTGTGTGTTGTGTATTTAAAGGTAGATTAAAAAACGAAAGAAATAGAAAGAAAGAAGGAAGAAAGAAAGAAAGAAGGAAAAGAAGGAAACCTTGCCCTGACTCAACCTCATCTCATCCATTTTCCCCTTCATTTACTACACTCCAGCCTCTAAGTCCTGAGAGCATGACTTTCATATGTGCTATGCTCTTTTTGATGCTTATACAGCGACTTTTTACATGACTGGCTCTTTGTTAGTTTTCAAGGTTCAGACTAATTTTTACCACTTTAGAGAATTATTTCCCAGTTATTCAGACAAAAGTAGAATTATAGAATTCTGTATAAATCTCTCAGTGCTTTTATCACATTTTGAAATCACACACACACACATTATCCTTAATTTTTGATATAATTTCACAGTGACTGTGTTTGTGTTTTTCGCCCTCGTGGAGCCTCTTCCTTCTGTAATACCTGGCACTTCAGAAAATGTCAAATGAGCTAGAAGACTGAGGCTCATGGATGACTAGCGCAAAGTCATAGGCAAGGGAATCATTCTCCAAGGTATTTTGAGTCCCTTGACAATGACATTGGATAGAGACACTCGATAAATTGGGAAATATTTAACTGAACTTTGAGTAACCTGGGTTTTCATCTTTGAGTCATCTTACATTGAAGTAGTCTCAAGAAAAATGAAAGCATATGTCCATATAAAGATCTATACAGAAATGTTCATATCAGCAGTATCCACAATAGCCAAAAAGTTCAAATCTCTGTTTAATTTTTGACAGATCATAAGGAAAGATGTGTCTGTGTATTTGTGTCAGTGTGTGAGAGTTTGTGCATATTCTTGTTCATTTTGGCAGACCCTGAGGATCTGGAGCACTGATGAGATCTACAACATTGGTGACTTGATGCAAATATGAATGAATCAGAAGTCTCTTTTGCAATTTCTCTTAACATTCAAATCATTTTCCAAATTAGAAAAGAAAAGTGTTTGACAAACTGTATTTGGGCTTCATCAAATTTGCAGTGTTTGAAGAACAGATCAAGATGTTTGGTGAAAATAAACAGCAGCTGGATTTGCCCTTTGCTGCCACACACACAGAGTTTGTTGGAAGTAGTTCATAAATCCTTACAACTCACTGACTCTGGGAACAGATGGCTCTTGGAGTTCACATTGATGGCCAAGAAATCATCTCATTATTATTGTGGAAAGCATCTTCCACTCTTCATTTAGGTGAATGAATGGTGTACTGGTATTTCTACCCCAAAAGGGTGCTAATTAAAATGGAAGGACTTTCTTAGACAAATTAAATCTTGATGAGAATCAGAGCATCACCCAGACTCCAAGATTTCCATTCTCCTCTCTTGAGATACTTGAGTTTAATCTCTAATTTTAAATTTCTTATTTGAAACTAGACATGTTACCCCATCTGTCATCTGACCTTCCAAACATCCATCATCAACCATATCACAGATGCTAGAGGAAAAGTGGGAGAGGAACTAGCTTATTGAGTGCAAGATCATTTATATGCATTATTACATCTTTTTTACATAAAGATGGAAATGCTTTGGCAATAGTGAGTGTATGCAAGCTTTAAGATCAGTTTCAAACTAATTTAAAATTATTTCTGAATATTTGTTTTGCTATAAAAATAACCAAAGCAATCTGGGCTTAATAGAATGAAAATGGACTTTGAAATGGAACTGACCTGGGTTCTATTTCTAATTCTACCTTTACTAATTGTTTAACCATGAGAAAATACCTTACCTATTAACATCAAGATTTTCATTTTTAAAATGAGAAAAATAATATATTTTTAGTGTTATAAAAATGTCATGAGTAGGCATGTATGCAAATGCAAAAAAAATCTGGAAGATAATTGGCATTTATTAATACTGAATAACCTTTTGTTTTGTCTCAGAGATTGGTGCTAATCAAATCAACTAGCAAAGTCCCAAGTTATGATATTAATAAGCTGATTTGAAATCCTGGCTAAGTTGATGAATTTCAGCAACTCAATAGAGGCTTGAGACAAGAAAAATCATGTAATTTGAGAAAGTTTTGTGTGACAAAAGTCTTGATTTCTAGAAGCAGTTTGTGGGTAACAATGCTAAAAAGACAAATTGAGGTAATACTATGACGATCTCTGTATGTCATATTAAGATATAGATTTTAAATATATAATAAAATCAGTGTTTTTCAATGTAAGCCCATGAACTATTTGTGTTAGAATCATCTTAATAGAAATATTGAATCAGAAACCCAGGAATTTTCATTTTGAGCAAACAGTTCAAGTAATTCTTACAGACTCTAATGGGCAGAACCACTGACTTTTAGAAGTTACAATATTTCGGTTGTAGTAGAAACCCATGCTAACTCTGAATAATCTAACATTTAAGTCTTGCAGCCCATATAAATTAAGAAAGTCACTCTAGTTTGATATACCTGGCTGAGTCACTGCCATCTTATAGGGAACAGGAACAGGATGGAATCCCAGCACAATTAGCAAACAGGTTCCACCTCTCAGCTAGGCCACCTTCATGCAAATATTTTCCCATGCAGCTAAAGATGGATTGGTTGAACAAAGTTTTGGCCTCATGACCTAATTACCTCCCAAAGGCCCTGACTTAAAAATAACTCAATTTTAAAGATATACCCTCTGAAAACTTGCGGAAGTGTTACAGCACTGTGTATTTTTGTTTCAGGTGGAGTTACTTGTCTGTAACATCAACTTGGGCACTTACTATGGGTATTACAGTCTCCTTATATCTTCAGTGCCTAGCACTATGTTTTTCTCATTGTTGACACAAAGTAAATTTATTGTTGAGATACTTGAAGATAAGTAAATAGTCATAAAGCAGTGATAAGATAATTAGGAATTTAAAAACAGACAACAATGAGTGCAACGAGAAATACATTTGCAAGACCGTGGAAGATTCTGTAGCTCTTTGTCTTAGGGAAGTAATCAGTTTCCTTAATACATTTTTTCACCATTTTTTGCATGTGATACATGTTATAAAAATTGAAGATAGTCTCACTTTTTCGACTGCTAAAGAGTATTAGTTAATTCATTCATCAATGCATCTATCCATCTACCAAATCTTTATTAATCTCCTGAAAATGTATTTGGCACTAGGGTGAGCTTTAGAGCTAAGGAGACAAATAAGATAAAATTCTAACCAATCTAATGTTCACATTATATTAGAATAACCCAGATATTTTCATTGAAATACTGTGGTAGAGATAAATAAAATAATTTATCCATGCTTACCTGCTATTAATTTTTTTGTAAATTCTTTAATCTCAAAATGGTGATAATTTGATGCCTTTCTCTTTGGTAAAACATAAATATGAATATTAGTACAAAATAGGCTTTCCATTAACTTATAATCAAAAAAATGTTCTCAGATAATAAACTACTGTTTATTCTGTTCTCTCAGGAGACATGAAAATGGCCATATTTTAAAAATAGAGGTTCTTGTTGTATCTAAACCATATTCTATTAAATCACGATTTTATGCACTCTATATGCAGCTGTTTGTTTCAATATAACATTAATCTAATTTACCTGAGTTTGTGTCATAGTTTGAATATTTTTCCCCCTCCAAAACTCATGTTGAAGTTTAATCTCCAATGTGTCAATACTGAGAAACAGAACCTTCAAGAGGTGATTGGGTCAGAGCCCTCGTAAATGAATTAATTCATTCATGGATCAATGTATTAATGGATTATCATAGGAGTGGAGCAGGTGGCTTGGTAAGAAAAGAAAGGGAAACCTGAGCACTTAGCATGATCAACCCCCTCACCATGTGATATCCTGCACTGCCTCAGAACCCTTAGAGAGTCCCCAGTAGCAAGAAGGTTCTTACCAGATGCAGCGCCTTGACCTGGGACTTCTCAGGCTCTGTAATTGTAAAAAATAAAATTCTGGCCAGGTGTGGTGGTTCACACCTGTAATCCCAGCACTTTGGGAGGCTGAGGCAGGCAGATTGCCTGAGCTGAGGAGTTCGTGGTCATCCTGGGCAACATGGTGAAACCCCATCTCTATTCAAATACAAAAAATTAGCCAGGTGTGGTGGCATGCACCTGTAGTCCCAGCTACTCAGGAGGCTGAGGCAGGAGAATTGCTTGAATCTAGGAGGTGGAGGTTGCAGTGAGCCGAGATCACACCACTGCACTCCAGCCTGGGTGAAGAGCAAGACACCGTCTCAAAAAAAAAAAAAAAAAAAAAAAAAAAAAAAAAAAAAAAGAGAGAGAGAGAGTCTAGTCTGGGTTCTCAAAGTGTGGGGGTGGGGGGTTTAGGACCTCTCTGGACTCAGAGACTTATACTACTATGTGTTTGCAGTCATGTTCAAACTCCCCAGCTTCCTCTGGGAGGAAAGCAGCTGGATTTAGGGAGGGACAGATTCTTAACTAGAATGTAAATCTCTCTAGTAGCAAATCTTGATGTTTCAGGAGGCAGTTGTCTGTTAGCCAGAGACTCCCCTTAGAAGATAGCAGTCCTGTCACATTATATGAGGTATAAATGATTAAGTTATTCTCATGGTTAACTTAGTAGCCTCTGATACCAGCAAGGCTACCACTGAAATTGCCCAGAGGCAGGCCAGCCATCCTTTAGCTACCAAATCAAGCTCCTTGCTTAGGTAGCCCATGGGTTAATGAACTGAACCTTGGGCCTGGGTCAGAACTCCCAGGGCCATTCCCTTCCTTTCTGATGAATAAAGATTGAACATCTTCCCTATAGAAAGGCAAAGGGCTGGTGCCTCAAGCAAGACTTGTGTCAGTTGGTCAAAGGCCATTTTAGCCTCTGGTTGCCAAATTAAGGAGTAAGTCTTAGTTGCCTGAGTTTCCTTTAAAAGATGATATAAGGGACAAGCTATCTTACCATATCCAGGTATCCATAATATGCAGAATCCTGTAATGCCCAAGAATCCCCCTCAGCTGCTTGAGGGATTTTTGGGAGAGGAAAGGTGGAAATGGGCTTAATCCTTTCTTCACCTAGTACCCTGGTCCCCTCTAGTGAATTCAGTGAATACCTAGGTATTTCACTGAAGTCTGACACAGCTGAGCCTTAGATTTTTATACCTTATATCATCTGGTACTCAGGAAATTAAGAAAGCCTTATTGCCTTCCTGAGAGACTTCCTCAGTTGGGGCACAAAGCAGAATGTCATCTATGTATTTTAAAACTTTAACTTGAGGATAAGAAGCTCAGAGATATATCTTTTGATAATGCCCGCCCAAACAGGTGGAGGCTGTCTTAGGATCTCTGAGGTAGCACCCTCCAGGTTAGCTTGGTGGTCTGGTTGGAAGGATCCTCAAATGCAAATACATACTGGAAGTTGGGATATAAGGTATATAGAAAAAGAGTCCTTTATGTCCAGGACTGTGAACCATTTAATTCCCTCAGGTATTTGAGTTAGCAGGACATAGAGATTGAGAACTACCAGATGAATTAGAACCACATCCTCATTAATGTGACAGCTGGGCCTCTATGAAGGGAAACCAGATTGGAACAAAGCCAACATTTCCAACACCTGAGGGTGATGGGAGATTGACAAAGTCCTCCATAGCAAGCCTGTCCTCTGAGTCTTGTAGAACTGGCAGCTGCACCACTCACTCTTAACTGGCTGACAGAGGTCTGGTAATTCATCTGTTTTCACACAAAAAAAACTGAGGACAAGAAGCTTCAAAAATGAAAGTGAAAGATGTCTGCTCTTACTCACCTTTCTGATGATCCTGGACAAGTCCCCAGAGTTGCTATAGGATTCCTTCAGTGCTGCTTCACCAGCTGGAAATCTCTGTGGGCACCATGACCTCTGCCTGGAACCTTGCTCAGACCTGCCAGGCTCATTCCACCCACTCAGCTCAGCAGGATGTGCTTGGCTCACACCCTGGCCCAGATTCCATACCTGACCAGGGACTTTGCTCTTAAGTCTGTGGCTGGACCAAGCATGCCACAGTGGCTTCTGCATTGGGTGTTAGGGTCTAGACATGGAGAATGCAGTGGTGCCTGAAAACCCAGAGATGCCATGGAGCCCCAAGGGGTGTTACAGCTCTTGCACAGGGAGACTCGAGGTCTAAGCCCCCAAGAATGTTTGGGCTTTGTAGTTTAACAAACCAGCCAGGAGGGAATGGTGACCAATGGCTTCATTTCTTTGCACCCACAGAGAAGCAAATGGGGCCATGTTACAGCTCTCTTTGAACTTGTTGCCCACAGTTCAGTGAACAGGAGCGTGTTACAGCTCTCTCCACACCTGCTGTCCACAGCTTGGCAAGTTCTGGATTCCAAGAGGAATAAAGTGCGTGCACACTGGAGAGTGAGTAAGGAAGAAAACAATTTTACTGAGTGACAGAAGGAAAGCTCTCAACTGTGATGGGGACCTTGAAAATGGTCCCAATTCTTTGGGAAATATTAGTATTTTCCCAAGTCCTGTTCTTTGGGAAATACTAAAATAAAAGGGACACAGTCCTTGCCCTGAAGGAATTTATAACCCAATAATAAAGATAAATATAGACACAAATAAATAAATCATCTGAGCTGATCTGTACTGTCTGGTGTCAAATATGCCAAATCAGAAAGCACTAGCGCATGTATTTCTATTTTATTTTCTCATGACTTGGAAGCTACCACAAACATATAATAAAAAATAATGGTAAACATGCAAATTAATAAAGCAAAACTACTTATAAATGAAGAAGTCTTAAAGTCAAAAATCAACACCTTCCCACATTATCATTTCAATTTTTAAATTTCTTTTTATGTTAATCATGCTGCCTTTACAATTCCCTTCTATCTCAGATTATTTAAGAAATTAGATGAATAAGATCATTTGTTTCTAATTGGTGTTCAAATGCAGGGACATTTTAAAAGATAGGTCTTAGAAAGTTTATCCTTAGTCTATTTCAAGATTATAAAACACTAAACAATAGAATTCTGATGTCACAGTATGATTTCTTGGAGTGAGAAACTGACTGCTTGCCATCTAATATGATGATTTTGCATTGCATTATAAACATATATTAATATGATTCCTTCTTGAAATACGTCTTTGCTATTATATCAGTCAGGAATTTCTGTGTAACAGTCCTACTCACACCTTCAGGGGACATAGTACTAAATATTTACTTTCTATACATCTTGAGATTTAGTTGAAATACCTTAGGGACATCTCTTCTTAGCTATCTCACTCAAGTTTCTGCAGGTCAGCTAATCTCTACATGTATCTGTACAGTTAGCCTGTACATTCCCAGAATGTAAGTGGAGTTTATATTCTAGTAGCTGGAAAAAATTGCAGATAAATAACATATAATTGTAAGTTGTAATAAATCTAAATAGGAAATAAGATAAGTTGGATGATGAAGAAAAAAAAGAGAAGTACTTTGAAAAGTGATTATAGAGGATGATACTTAGAACAATAAAAGAAGAAAAAAGACCAGCATTATGAAGTACAGTGGAAGGAACTTTCCAGGTGGTGGCAGCATCAAGGATATTGACCCTGGTGTAAGGGAGGACATAATCTGTTTGAGCAAGTGGAAGAAGACAAATGTGGCTAGAATGTAATGTATAAGTGGGTACAGAATACAGAATCTTTGTGAAGCAAGATGACTTTTGAGAAAGAGATAGGGACCTATGTAAAATATATATATTTTTCTTTTCCTAATTCCAGGACTTCTGATTTCTTGTTACGAATCAAAGTCTATGAATCCAAGCTCCCTACGAGAAGAGGAACTCACATTTCTCCCTAGCAATTATTACTTACATTTACTTTACTGCTTCTCTGTGCCCCCAAAAGTATACTTTTAGCCCCACTTTTATATTGGCAGTCACTGTTCATATTCAAGGGAAACCCCTATTATTTATTACCATGTAACAAATTACCTCAAGATATAGTGTCTTGAAACAACAATATTTATTTTCTCAGTGTCTGTAGTTCAGTAGTTCTAGAGTGGTATAACTGGACTTGCTGTTTTAGGGTCGTCTCAAGTTGTAATGAAGGTGTTGACTGGGGCTGCAGTCATCACAAAGCTTAACTGAAGAAGAATCAGCTTCTATGACCATGCATATGATTGTTGGAAGTGTTCATCTCCTCATGGGATATTAAAATGAGGGCTTTGTCTCTTCTGGCCATTGGCTAAATGTTACCTAAAGTTTCTTATCACGTGGGCCTCTCCACAGGGTGGCTCATGACATGGCAGCATACTTCATCAGAGCAAGCAAATGGGAAGGGTTAGCAAGACAGAGCAGAGGAGCTGATGTGGTTTGGCTGTGTCTCCAACCAAATCTCATCTTGAGTAGTAGCTCCTATAATTCTACTTATGAGAGGGACCCGGTGGGAGATAATTAAATCATGGGGGCAGTTTTCCCCATACTGTTCTCATGGTACTGAATAAGTCTCATGAGATCTGATGATTTTATAAGCAGTTTGCCTTTTGTTTGGCTCTCATTTTCTATTGGCAGCCACCACGTAAGATGTGCCTTTCACCTTCTGCCATGATTGTGAAGCCTCCCTCGCCACGTGGAAAGGTGAGTCCGTGGAACCTCTTTTTATAAATTACCCAGTCTTGGGGTCTGTCTTTCTCAGCAGTGTGAAAACGGACTAATACAGGAGCTAAGATGGAAGTCACTTTCTTTTATGACTTAATCTTGGAAGTGACATCTTATCACTTTTGCTGTATTCTATTCATCAGAAACAAGTCACTAGATTGTGCCCACATGCAAAGAGAAGGGATTCTATAGGAACATGAATATCAGAAGGTGAGGGTAATGGGGAGTCATTTTAGAAGTTATCTACCTAAAATTTCTCAGATGCCTCCAATATTATATGTCCATCATACTTACTTTTAAAATAATTTAGAATAAGTTAGAGACTCAGAAATTACAGACCATTAAGACTAGCAACATAAATTAGATTTTTACTTGTGTTGGCCTGTTGTATAGTCACCCTAAGAGGTTAATGGGAAACGTCTGTGTCATATTTTATCCAAGTTTCAAGAGATTAATATATACATAAATAGTAGATTTTTCCTAGTAGTTCTATTTTTCTGGAATCATGTATTGACAGAACTGGACTAGAAGCAAGAGATAACTCAGAAAAATATTTATATTCTACAGATGAGTAAAATGCATGATACTCTCACAGAAAAAGCAATTTCTCCCATGGCCTAGGATTATTTAATTTGAGGCAAAACTAGGACTAGAACCCAGGTCTCTTTAAGTTCCCCTGGCTTTCTCTTTTGATCATATTTAGCACAAGAGTTTGTTGGGTTTAAAACACCAAAATGGACACTGCAATTACAGAGTGTTCATTTTTACGGGTGCAGACTGATGAAAAGACAGACAAATAACTGACTTAAAATTCTATGAATAAACTGGCTATTTCATTTGCTAACATTGTTATTCTGATATTTTTGATAGAAATTACTTCAGTCAGAATACATTCACATTCTTTATTCTAAGAAATGCATTAAAGTAAAATGAAAATTTGTGGGCCCTTAAGCAGAAATAATGAACTAATTTGGTTTCTGCATAAGGAAAGTGTAGTGCAAATTCTCAAGGTTACTCATACACAGACTTCAGTATTTTATCGCTTAGACCAGAATATTTCTATATGAAGGACTAGTGATAAATCTGTAACAAAATACATGCATAAACACACACACGTATCCATGCACATATGCATACATGCACACACACTTTGAAGGTAGCTAAAATCACAATTCTAGATTTTATTGTTCATAACAGAGACACACCTCCCAAATGGATAATTTTCATCACTTAAAAGTGATACTTGACAATTCATTTCTGAACTCTTTAAACTGGTCTTTTTATAAGGTGAAGATAAGAAAAAGCAAAATGATGTGAAAAGGACTCAGACAAGGGTGCAAACATGAACGTATGTTAGCACATCCGTTCAAGTAATCATTTTCTAAAGCTTCTTAACCTGACTGTTGGTGAATGATGGTCATGCAATATTAAACTTTAAAGCAGGTACAGATCTCTTTATCATGGAGCAATGGATTTGGAGTGACAATTCAATATATAGTGTTATACTTTATTTATAATTCACAAATGGCTTTGAAATTTTGACTTTACCCTTTCTCCTAGTTCCTGTCAGTTTCCATTACAGTTGATGTCTAAAGAACAGACTAGATTCATCAGTAAATATAATACTTTGCTACAACTGGCTTTGATGATGTCACCAGCTTATCCGATGAGTACAATGTGCCTCTTTACTTCCAAAGGTGAAATAAAAGAGCTCTGTGTTGTCTTTTAATATTAGTGATACTGCCACTTCAAAACTTTGGACTAATTCCTTATTCATAATTTTTTTTTACGTTTTTACCCCAAGCCTCTAAATCTTGGACATCTTAACTAGGCAAATTTCATATACACTACAGTAAGGGTACTGGCAGGAAACAGAAGGAACAATTCAGAGAAACAAACAATCAAGAGAGTTGAATGAAGAAAGTATATGTAAAAACATAGGCAGAGTTACTGAAAACCAACAGAATGATCAAGCACACATGTGCAAGCAACAGGAGATGACTGTTAGCACGTACAGTCCTGAAGGAGCAAGGAGAGGAATCATCTTATGCATTGAATTATGTCCCTGCAAAAAAAAGATGTGTAGAAGACCTAATCCCTGGTAGCTGAGAATGTGACTCAGCATGAAATAGGGTCTTTGCAGTTGTTGTTAGTTAAGATCAGGTTGTGTTGGACTAGGATGGCTGGTGCCTTTGTAAAAATGGCTATTTAAAGACAAGGAGACACGGAGATGAAGACACAGGAAGAACACCATGTGTTAGTGGAGGCAGAGATTGCAAGGAAGTATCTACAAGCCAAGGAATAAGCTGCAATGCCTGTAGCTACCAGAAGCTGAAAGAGGCAAGCAAGGTTTCCTGTCTGTGGCTTCAAAGGGAACATAGCCCTTCTGACACCTTGATTTTAGACTTCAAGCCTCCAGAATTGTTGTTGTTGTTGTTGTTGTTTTGTTTTGCAAACCTCTAAATTTTGGACATTTTAACTCTGAGCAAATTTCATATACAACTGCAGACCTCGCTTTTCCATCACATTAAACAAGGAAGTTAATGTTGGAGCAACAGGAATGGAATTAGGCACCAGAGAGAGGGAATGTCACTTTGTCTTCTGTGGTCCAGGCCAGAAGTCTTTGTTCTTCTTTTCTTCCTTCTGACTCAGAATCTTCTCACCAGTAGTATCTCAGCACAGTTATGTCACCCATCATCATTGTGGATTCTCTGTATCTCATTCTGTTCCCAAGTGGCTGTGCATTGAACTTAATTTCACCAGTCTCCTCTTTCTTGCTGGTCCCAAAGGAAAACCTGTGTGTTACTTTACTGCTCCTCTCCCTCTTCTTTGTTATAATGGAAAAACCAAAAATGACAAAAACACACTTGGGAAAATTTATTATAAAATCTAAAATGTGACATGTTACAAAGTTCATCAAGTACTGGTTCCTGGAATATAATTGCCAAGTCTATTCTTAGAACATTCTAGTATGATACTATTGTCTGCTGTTAATTCTGAAGCTGGCACTTACTCGACCTCTCTCATCACTTTACCTTTATCTAAATGAGTACCTAATGGATCCAACTTTCATGTGTCATCCTTCTGTTCAGACCAAAGAGAAAGATTAAATAATCCAGATCACAAATCAAATGTATGAGCTTTTGAGACACTCAGGATTTTCTGAATCTATTAAGGGGACAGGGATCATTTTTGTCATGCTATAAAAGAAAAAATCCCTGGATTTTTGTAGTACTGAGGACACCCAAAGTATTTTTGGTAAATTTATCATTAAAATATCTTAAACATGAATTTAAGGAATAAATAATGAGCAGACTATGACATTTCCACCAAAAATAATAATAATAATAATCCACACACATGCCCACATACAATCTAACAAAAGACAAAAGCAGAGCCAGGGATATTAAAGATCAACAGGATCCAACTACCACAAGAAGATGGAGATATTTATTTTAACAAAGTGTGACTGAGAACAGCCCTCAATTCTGTGTGTGTGGGGTGAGGGGGGGGAGGCAGGATTTCTAAGTGTATTTTAGAACCACACTGGAGTATTTGCTAGCTTGGAGTACATGATAATGTACTTGAGGTGCAGAAAAGAGAGAAAGGGAGATCTTAATAGTTCTCACAGCAATGTGTGAGTGTAGTTATTCTCAAATTTTCTTTCATTATCTCATACATATGCCCTGGATTTACTGCCCCTACCTCAGTCTTCTGAAACACTGATGATTTCAAGACTCCTGTTACTGGTCAAATTTTAGCAGCTCTTCTCACAATATTGATTTTGAAAGGCTTATGTCTGTCTGAGGTGCCCCTGTTTCAAATGCACAAAGTGGGCACTCAGATCTGATGCAGAAATATACAAGAAAGTACATGGAAAACAAAAGAAATGTTTATTTTTAGCTTTTGCCAAAGTCTGTTTCCCTTTCCCTCTAGGCTACAAGAACTAATTTAAGGCCCCTTGGTGGATAATATATGATAAAATAAAGCCAACAGCAAAAAAAAAAAAAAAAAAAAGAAGAAGTTCACAAGAATATGGTATAATAAAAATAAAGCCAATTACATAACTACAAGAAAGGACATAAATATGCCAATTTGAGCAGTAACCAGTATAAGAAATGTACAGTTTCAACAGCCTAACACAAATAAGACAAAATCGATATTGCAGAACACAATATATATTATAAAAATAATCAGATTTTATTACTAATCCTAATAACTACTATATATTTATTTGGAATGCTAGCGTATTGTGTTTAATAAAATATTACAGATTTCTTGGGTTTTATGAAGCATTTCATCATGTTAACATTACATCCCTTTCACATAATTTGAAATAATTACCAAATATTTCCAAACTACATTTGTGTGAATAAATCAATCAGCGTTGGGAGGCTAAAAGCCTCACCAGATCTTCTCCCACTTTTGAAGTGTTAATGTTCTGATTTAATTTGTTAATTCACTAAAAAAAAATCTTAGAACATGAAAGGTGAAACACAGTTTTGCCATCTATTTGATGACTGCATTCTATCCATCTACTTGAACAGCATTCCATATGGCTTTTTGTTTCTTTTCTTTGACTACTAATCACACTTTAGGGCAGATTCGTTCCTTATCATCTGAATTACTTCAATAAACTCCTAATTTTATTTATTGTGTTTAGAACTAGCTACTAATGCTGCTAAACTGCAGGCTTTATATGATCACCAGATTTATTTTTGACTGTGTCATTTATTTTTCAAGCACCATAAAAAAAATCTCACTTGCTGGAAAAAATGACATCTAATCTCCTTAAAATGGTGTCAATCATGTCTGTAATTCTAGCACTTTGGGAGACTGAGGTGGGCAGATTGCCTGAGTTCAGGAGTTCAAGACCAGCCTGGGCAAAACGATGAAACCCCATCTCTACTAAAATACAAAACATTAGGTGGGCGTGGTGGTGGGTGCCTGTAGTCCCAGCTACTCCAGAGGCTGAGGCAGGAGAATTATTTCAAACAGGGAGACGGAGATTGCAATGAGCCAATATCAGGCCACTGCACTCCAGCCTGGGTGACAGAGCAAGCCTCCGTCTCCAGAAAAAATAAAACAAGGAATCAAAAATAGAATTTGATGCTGATTTATAGTGCCACTAAGATTTTTATAATCACCTTAGCAAACAGTTGAGGCCAAACACTTGTGACAAGACTCCCCAGTGCTATGTCAAAATTCTGGACCTGCCATTTAGTTGCCATACAAACTTGTGAAATACCTCCATTTCATTTATAAAGTGTAGAAAATCATTCCTGTTTTTTTTTTTTCTTTAACTTGTAAAGATTAAGGGAGACAAACATGGTAAGTGCCCAACAAATGTTAGTTCCTGTTGTTATTGTTCAACCATTATTCTCTCCAGGTTTCTACTAATGATGTTTTATCCAGTTTCAACTTCTTCCTATCCTTCTTCCTGTTACACTCTTATGTACTATTTAAGACCCAGATCTTGTTCTCTCTGCTCAGAGCAAAGTCCCCCAGCATAAGCACTCTACATTCATTCTTTTATATTTTACCAGAATTGTGTTTATGCTACTGATTCCCAAATATGCCCGTGAAGCAGGAGCTCTTAAGAGCATAATTAACTTTTCTTAACACAGCTTTGTGTTGCTTCACTTGCTATAAAGAGGTATTATTTGGGGATTAAAAAGTATATATAAAGAAGGTATATATATTATCTGTGAGAAGGGGAAAGAGACTAACTTCCAAGTCTATTCTGAAGGATAAAATAAGAGAACAAGTTACATGAAGTGACAGTCTACCTGAATGTTTGTTTCTCCCCCAACAATTCATATGTTCAAATATGAACCCCCAATGTGATGATATTAGAAAGTGGGGACTTTGGCGTGATTAGATCATGAGGATGGAGCCCTCCTGTATGGGATTTATAAGTATACATAAAATGAATACTTCAAAAATGATTTGTTAAAATTTACGGACTTCAATGGCATTCTCTTCATATCTTTTTGGTCACTCTTCTGTCAGCTAAAATTGACATGATAGACATAGGTCCATTATGCCAAGTGATACTTTTAAAAAGTTGTCATTGGAAGATCCACTCCTTTATTTTTAGTTGCAGCCAGAAAACCACTTCATATGTTTTAAACTTTCTTTCATTTCCCACCTTGTCATATAATTATATATAATTTAATAGTATATCTCATGTGCTTAGTTTCACCACATGCTTTTATTAGAGGCCCTAGAGCTCCTTTGTCCCTTCTGCCATGTGAGGACACAGTGAAATGGTGCCCTCTAGGAAAAGCGGGCTCTCACTAGACACGAAATCCATTAGAACCTTTATCCTGGACTGCCCAGCCTCCAGAACTGCAATAAATAAATGTTCATCGCCCACCCACTTTGTGGTATTTTGTTACAGCAGCTTGAATAGGTAAAGCAGGCTGATAGTAAGTGCTCAGAAAACATGTTTTCTTTTTTGTCTTTGTTCACAACTATCATTTCTTAAACCTTCAAATCTTTATGGATTTGCTGTTTCTTCAGCTATCTATTGTGTGGTAAATTTGTCTTGAACA
Source organism: Ateles fusciceps (assembly GCA_036589455.1). Lineage (NCBI taxonomy): Eukaryota > Metazoa > Chordata > Mammalia > Primates > Atelidae > Ateles > Ateles fusciceps. The sequence goes on along the minus strand of JAZHEH010001685.1, from coordinate 2,825,019 downwards.
AAACAAAAAGTCTGTAAGTGATACGTACGACAGAGACACTTAACCTCCATTGCCAGCAGGGCTGCCTATTGAGCTCATTGTGAAAGCTGACACTTCTTTTTGTAATTTTCCGTTACAGACTGTCTGTCAACCTAGAGACATTAGAAAATGATGGATTTCAAACTCTGCCTCACAGGAACCAGGATTATATGTTGCACATCCGTCATTCACAAGATATTAGTGCTCAATGGTGGAATTAAGTACATGGGATCTACTATTAAATTATATCTGATAATATGAAAAGTGTGAAATGAGAGAAAGTTTAAAACATATAAAGTGGTCTCTGGATGCAAATAAAAATAAAGGAGTGGATTACCCAATGACAACTTTTTAAAAATATCACTTGGTATAATGGGTTTCTATGTATCATGTTAATTTTAGTTTACAGAAGAATGACCAAAAAGATATGTAGAGAATGTGACCAAAGTCCATAAATTTAACAAATTATTTCTGCTGTAGTTATTTTATAAAAAATAATGACATGTATTTTAACAGGTTGATAAACACCTATGGGTTATTTTGCCTTTGTAAAAACAGTCTGAATTGAAAGGTTTTACACAAGATCAAACCTAGATGCTTCTTTGTCAACAAATTATTCGTGCATGTGTATATGTGTGGAGAAAATGATATTTTACAACCTAATCTGCCAAAATTTGAACTTGTCATCATTCTCACCAACAGTTGTTATTTCCCATCTCTCAATAAATCTTTCAAATCAAACAAAATAGGCATGGATCTTTGTGAAGGTCACCACCCATCTTTGAACTTTATATCCTCAACTATGCTTATTATAACTACTTTTATTATTCTATCTGAATCTAGAATTCTTCTTATTCTAGTGTTCTGTGTGTGTGGACATGTATGTGCTTCAAGAGGAGGAAATGAGGGGTGATAAGTAGATCACAAAAAGAAGTGTCAGCTTTCACAATGAGCTCAATAGGCAGCCCTGCTGGCAATGGAGGTTAAGTGTCTCTGTGGTATCACTTACAGACTTTTTGTTTTGTTCAAGATATTTCACTTCCTGAAATATGGGGTAGACATGCTTTTATTTGTCTACTCCATATTTATTTATTTTGAGACAGAGTCTCTCTCTGTTGCCCAGACTGGAATAAAATGGTGTGATCTCAGCTCACTGCAACCTTTGGCTCCCAGATTCAAGTGATTCTCCTGCCTCAGCCTCCCGAGCAGCTGAGACTACAGGTGTATGCCATCATGCCCAGGTAAGTTTTTGTATTTTTAGAGACAGGATTTCACTGTTTTAGCCAGGATGGTCTCAATCTCTTGACCTAGTGATCTGCCCACCTCAGCCTCCCAAAGTGCTGGGATTGCAGGTGTGAGCCACTGTGCCTAACCTAGACATACATTTTTCTTTTTTTCCTACTGAGTGCAATCAATAATTCTGGGAAGTATATATGGTAAAATATAATAAAACTCTGAAAGGTGAGGAGAAAAAAACCAGACAAGCTAGCAATTATAGGACCCACATAATGACATAGTGATGAATTCAGTGGATTTTAATTTGCTACATGTATCCAAGATTTGGAATTGAACAGGCCAATAAACAAAATGCCAACAGGTGGATATGAAAAAGAAAACTTCAACAAAACCTAGTTTTCTGTTCAAAGGAAAAACAATATCAAGAGAAGATGCTGGGAAGAAACAAAGCTTTTAGAAAATAATTACTCTATTCCAGCCAAAGAACAAAGAAAATGTTGCATCCTTTATCTTCACCCACTACAAATAAATAAAATACCCAGTGGAGGGCCAAGACTTCCATTTCCTTCAGAATCTGATAAAGTGGTCCCACCCACCAAATAGGTGGTGTCACAAAAGGCCAAGTAGGGATTCAAGGGCTCGTATCCCCCACTGGACAGTAATGAGGAATTCAAATAGAGGAAATGATAATTTAAATAATAAAAAATAAGAAATTCTGAGCAAAAAAGTAGAAGATATAAAGAAAGTCTCTCTGAGCCTATGCTGGCTCAGGAGGCTTCCTGATAAATAAATAAATAGAAATAAAGTAAAATCAAATGGAAATTTTAAAACTGTAAAGCATAGTAATCAAAATTTTAAAAACTAGATGAATGAGTTCAAAAGCAGAATGAAAGAGACAGAGGAGAGAATCAGTGAAGCTGAAGATTAAACCATAGAAATTATAAACTATAAACAATAGAGAGGCTAGAGAACAAAAAATAAAAATAGAGAATCATCAGTGACCTGGAGGGCAGTAGTATAAGTTGAACATCCCTGTCATTGGAGTCTCAGAAAAAGAGAATAAAAAGGATGGGACTGAAAATGTATTCAAAGAAATAATGTGTGAAAGTTCCCAAATTTGGCAAAAAAAAACCGTGACCCTAAAGAACAGCCCAAAATAGTATAAATAAAAAGAAATCCACACCTGGAAACATCCCAGTCAAACTCCTGAACAATAGAAAAAAAATCATGAAAGCAAGAGACACATAAGAATATAGCTATGGTGGAAAACAATTTAAATAATGGATGATATTTTAGCAGAAAAAAATTCCAGAAAGAAGATGCACAACATTTTTCAAGCACTTATAGAAAATAACTGTTTATCCAAAAGCCTATGTCCAGCAAGACTATCCTTCGGAAACAAAGAGGAATTCAAGACATTATCAGATGCAGGAAAACTAGGAGCATTTGGCTCAGTAGATGAACACTAAAAGAATGGATAAATAAAATTATTTAAACGGAGGGAAATAAACAAAGAAGAAATCTTAAAACATCAAGAAGAAGGGAAGAACTCAATAAGCCAAATGATTCTGTAAATACAGGAGTTATTCTCTTCTTGATTTTCTTAAATTATGTTTGGGAATTGAAGCAAAAAATGTAACTTTCTCTGATATGGTTCTAAATGCATGTAGAGAAAATATTTAAGAAAATTACACTATAAATGGGAGACAGTAAAGAAACATAAAGAGAGGAAAGGTTTGTATCTTTAACTGGTAAAATGGTAACAGCAGTAAGCTGTGGTAAGATGTCTCGTGTGTGTGTGTGTGTGCGTGTGTGTGTGTGTGTGTGTGTGTGTGTGTAATGTAGTACATTCAGCACCATTTAAAAAGTTATACAAATAAAGAAATTCATAACACTATAAAAAGATTAAAATGAATTTATAAAAATTGTCCAAAAATCCCACAAGAAGGCAGGAAAGAGAAAACAGAAAAATACAAAGCAGAAAAAATGAATATAATCCAAAAATAAAACTGGCAGCTTTAAGCTGTTATGTATCAATAACCAGAGTAAGTAAAAATGGGCCAAATATACCTATTAAAAGACAAAGATTGGCAAAGTGGATTAAAATACAAACCGAACTACCTGGTGTGTACACGAAACTTAGTTTACATATAATAGTAGTAATATTGATAGTTCGAAAGTAAAAGGATGGAAAGAGATATGTCACGTAAATACTAACCAAAGGAAAATAGAAGTGGCTTTATTGATATTATATAAGGTAAACTTCAGAGCAAAGACAATTGCCAGAGATAGAAAGTAGCATTCTATAATAGTAAATGGATTAATCCAACAAGAATCATAGCAGTCTTAAATATGTTTGCACCAAACAACAGAGTATCAAAATAGTGTGGCAAAATGAATAGAACTGAGAGAAGAAGTAAAGAAATTCAAAAAGTTAGTTTGAGATTTTAACAGTGCTAAATCGATAACTAATAAAACTAGACAGAAAAGTAGCAAAGTTATTTAAAAACTTCACATTGTCAACCAATAGAATCTAATGAACGCTTAGTAGAACACTCCACTTAACAACAGAATACATATTCTTTTCAAATTCCCAGAGAACATCTTTTAAGTTCAAGCATATTATGGACCGTAAAACAAATCATGATAAATTTAAAATAATTAAAATCATACAGCTTTTGTTCTCTGATCACAATGGAATCATCCTAGAAGTTATAATGACAGAAACATATATAAAGGCTTGGAAAGTGCATAACAAATTTTTAAATACTTCTTAGGTAAAGGAGGAAGTCATAAAATTTAAAAATACATTGAACTGAGTGAATATGAAAATACAGCATAATAAAATGTGTGGGACACAGTTTAAGCACTGCCAAGAGGGAAATACAGAGCCTTAAATTCAAACCTTAAAAGTAGAGGAAAGTTCTCAATGTTATAATCTAGCTCACACCCTACGACTCAATAAAAAATGAGCAAATAAAGAAAATAGGAGAAAAATGTAATAAAAATAAGATCTCAAATTAATGATATTGAAAGCAGAAAAATAATTTTATAATTAATGAATAAAAAAATCAAAAAATAACAAAAACTGAAAAATCTCCAAGTCTAATTAAAAAGAGAGAAAAGATATAAGTTGCCAATATCTGGGATAACAAGGGCTATCATATACAATTTTGTAGACCACAAAAGAAAACTAAGGAATACTCACAAATCTAAATATATCAATTTGATAACTTGGATGAACTGGACCAATTTCTAAAAACAAAATCTACCATAACTTACCCAATATAAAATAGATAATTTGAATGGTCCTAAAACTATTAAGGAAATTAAATTAAAAATTAAAATCTCAGAATAAAAATCTTGAAACTGAGATGGTTTTACTGGAGAACTCTAACAAACATTACAGAAAAATTAACAATTCTACACAGTAGCTTCCAAATAATGGAACAATTTCAAAATTATTTTATGAAGCAGTACCTCTGGTAACAAATCCAGACAAAAATAACAAAAAATAAAAAGAAATTATAAAGCTATGCACGGTGGCTTATGCCTGTAATCCCAGCACTTTGTGAGGCCAAGGTAGGTGGATCAACTGAGATCAGGTGTTGGAGGCCAGCCTCACCAACAGCTTAGAACAGAAAACCAAATAGCACATGTTCTCACTTACAAGTGGGAGCTAAATATTGAATGACATATGGACTCAAAGACAAGAGCAACAGACATCAGGGATTACTGAGGGGAAGGTGGAGGAGAGGCAATGGGTTGAAAATTAACTCTCAGATACGATGGTCACTAGTTGGGTGATAGGATTATTCACACCAGACTCTAGTGACACATAATTTACCCATGTAACAAACCCGTGCATGTACCCTGTGGACCTAAAATAAAAGTCTAAATAAATAAAAACAAATAGTTGATGGAAAAAAAAAAAAACCTGGCACCTCCCCCTCTCTTGCTTGCTCTTTGATAATGTAATCTCCACACATGCCAGCTCCCCCTTTACCTTTCTCCATCAGTGGAAGCAGACTGAGGCACTCACCAAAGCAGATGTCGGTGCCATGCTTCTTGTACATCTGGCTGAACTGTGAGCAAAATAAACCTCTTTTCTTTATAAATCATGCAGCCTCAGATATTTCTTTATAGCAACTCAAATGGACTAAGACATTTGTCTAAAGTCCAGATCTGCCAAAGTGGAAAACAATTACCTCTGGTTCCTTCCCCAAGTTTTCATTAACTGAACTCATATTGCAGGAAGAAAAACTGAAGTCTGTCGACACATTTGAACAGACTTGTCACAAACCATTTTCTGCTCAGGCCCAAAGGACTTTCTCAGAAGTAATTATGTGTTCTTCAAGCCCATTGAATTCCCCTAAAAATTATTTACCACCTGCTGAAATCGTCCACACTCCCATATCTCTTTTCCTTAAGAAGGGCATAGAAATAGCTGTACTCTATTGCGTGGTATAGTAACACCCTGTGATTTTTCCTCTCATGCACATTAACAAATATTAATGTCTTATTTCCTAATAATCTGTCTCATGCCCATTGATTTTCAGTAAACCTTCATAAAGTAAAGGGGAAGTTTTCCTTTGGCTCCTACCTGCTCATTCTTTGCTGGTGAGAATACAAAATGTTACAGCTACTTCAGAAGGCAGTTTGGAAGATTCTTACAAATATAATCACAGTCTTATCGCAAGGTGCAGTGATTGTGTTTCTCATTATTTACTCAATTACTTGAAAACCTATGACCACACAAATATTTATACTTGTTTTATTCATAACTGCCAGAAACTGGAAATAACCAAGATGTAATTCAGTAGATGAATGGATAAGCAAACTATGGTACATTTATATGACAGAATATTATTCAGCCATGAAAACAAATTAGCCATCAAGCCATGATAAAGCATGGAGGATCCTTAAATGCATATTTTTCAGTGAAAGAGAAGCAGTCTAAAATGTTATACAATGTATGATTTCAAATTATATAACATTTTGAAAACTATGGAGACAGTAAAATGATAAATGGTCATCAGGGGTTTGGTGGAAGGAAGTGAAGGAAGAATAGATGAAGCACAGGGAATTTTTAGGATAATGATGAAACTATTTCATTGTAATGATGGATACCAGTAATTGTTCATTTGTCAAAACTTGTAGAATGTACAGCACTAACAACAAACTCTGTTGTAAACTATGAATTTCAGTTAATGTTAATGTATCAGTATTGCTCATCAATTTTAATAAAAAAGTACCACATTACTGAAATATGCTAGCAATACGGGAAAGGTACTGTAAGAAAGAGTATATGAGAACTCTCTGTACTATCTGCTTTTTCTGTAAACAGCTCTCAAAATTAAATATTATGAATTAAAATAAAATACAAGTCGCATTAGTTAGCACTGCATTCCTGAGAAGCAAGGAGTCAAATGTAGTTGAGTTGCCGGGTAAATCTCCCATGTGGTCAGAACTAGGCTGCAGTAAGGAAGAATCAATACAACGCAAGAGAGGAGATGGGGAGTTGGATTTCAAAGTAAAGATATTGAATACTTGTCAGGGGGAGCTCTGTTACTTTGTTGATTTGTAGCAAAAGATAACATAAATGGAGAAGGCCTCCTTGTTTCAGATATTAACTAAAAGTTAATTAACTTCTCTGACTAGCTCATAAACAATGATCTACACCTAAGCAATTGATTTAAGGACCTGAAGAAAAAAAAGACCATATATGCTGTTGGTACCATTTATAGGATAGAAGACCTGGATGCTAGTGGGCAAACTTAGAATGTAGTATCATGTTCATCTATGAGGCCTTTTAAAAAAGTCACTTAGAGTGACTTAGGTGTCTGAGTAAAATACAAGCTTATGAATATAATGTATGTATTTTCTGCAAATGTTTCACCTCTAAAGATCTCTCTTTAATTATTATATTTATTTGATACATAATAATTATACATATTTATGGGGTACTGTGTGATATTTAAATACATTATTCCAATAAATAATGATCAAATTAGGATAATTAGCCTATCCATCACCTTGAACATTTATCATTTTTTCGTTTGGAACATTGAAAATACTAAAGATCTTTTTATTAACCCATGTTTTATCTTTGTCTAGCAAATGAACTGCATTTAAATCAATGTCTATTTTTCTCTAGTCGTTTTTTTAAAAAGCATGTACATATATCATTCAGAACATTTAATTACTGAGATATCTAACCAGGGTTTTTATACTAAATTGATATCATTTCTTTACTAAAATATGAAAGATGCTATTTTATTTAACCCAAGTAAATAAAATAGTAGCACTGCATTCCTGAGAAGCAAGGGGTCAAATGTATGTTTATTGAGATGCTCCTCCAGGCTTTAAAAAATACTGACAATTTGTCCATAGAATTGCATCTACTTTATTGGATTTTTATGAAGATTAATGAATAGCAACAAACTTTGCAAATAGTTTAGCACAGTCACTGAACGCAACAGGAATTTTATGTGTTGAGAATTTTGCTGGCGACATCATCATCCTTGGTACAACAACCATCCTTCTCTTTATCATCACCATTTGTCATTTTCCTTTAGTTGTGTTCCATGCACACCCAGACATAGAACAAATTTCACATAACTACATATGTTGCTTTGTTTCTCCTGAAACAGGATCACCCTTCCTTTTACACTTAGTTAATGTGTATCATTTCAAGACTAAGCTAAGAATCATCACCTTTGAAAGATGTTACTTTGATCATCCTAAACACTCCCAGAGCACTCCAAGTTTTTCTTTCTCATATATTTTAATTATTTAATTCAATAAATTTGTGCAACTACTGTCAGGCTTTTCCTTAGCACTGAAACAACAAGGATACAATTACGATCATATATACGCTTTTGAGAATTCATGGTCTGCATTAATCTCATGCACTTGAGTAATTTGTTAGTCTTCAAATTGTCTGTTCTCATAACTGGAATAAATATTCAGTTTCAGACTAGGATGTGACTTGTAGTCCTATCTCTTTCTCTCTCCCTCTTCCTCCTGCATTTACTATTTAATAGATCCTTAGAAATGCTTGCTTATTAACAGAGAAATGGAAAACATACTATTGCCTTTCCTTTGTTGCACCTTCCCTTAAATAAAGAGAAAACACAGAGTGTTAGATCACCCTATGCCTCTCCCTTATATATCTGTTTGAGAATGTAATATCCTGTGTATCATCCTAGGATGAATGTTTTGCCTCAACACTTCACTAAAGAGGCATCTGTCATTTGTTTCTATTTCCTCTGTTTTTGCTATTACAAGAACAAACTATGGAGTCTGCCTGAGATTCGGCCGGATTTTCTTGTCCAACTTATGATTGTGAAATGCAGCTTTCGTCTCCAGACTTGCCTTGTCTGATTTCCTCCTGTATATTTTCCTCCTGGCTTTTTAAATTAAAGTGCTAGTCTCTGGGGTTGTGTCTCTTGCCAGAGCTGTCATCCTGTCCAAAGATAACAACACTGTACTTACCATTATAAAAAAAGAGAAAATAGCATGAGAATGAAATAGTTTGACCTATCGGTGTCTTTTCATTATAAAATAATAAACTCTTCAACCAATAGATCGTACCAGATATTTTAGAGTATTTAACCCATTTCCACATTTATGCTTTCAATTCATTTTGCCATGGTGTCAAGAATAAAAGGATATTTTAATCAACACAAATAGATTAACTCTTGGTTAAAATGGAAGTTTCATGCTGACCCAAAAAAGCATCTGTTTATGTTTGGATTTATATGTGTTAAGAGAAAGAGTTACAAAAATAAAAAATTTAAAAAACAGACTACAAAAATAAATCAGTTTTGTTTTTGAACTCTGTTTTGTTAAAGCTCTAATATGTTTAATTAAAGGGCATATTTTATGAACTTTGACAATATATAGAAACTAATCGTAATTGCAGACTCTTAGAGGGTAAAAATCTAAATGAATACCTATTTATAGAAAATAAGATTCTACCAATTACATTTCTTTTTCTTAATTGGATGCAGAGTGTGCTATGCATATTTAGAAGTATTTTAATTGCAAACAAAGTACCAAATACATTTTTACATGTCGTCGTTTGATATCCACATGCTTCTTTTGTTTAATTTTATATTCTAAATATTTCTGGATGCATAACAAGCCACACTGTCAAATGACAGGCTTAGAAGATGAAGCTATAATCTATATTACACATTAGAATAATAATGTCTAAGGATATATTTTACAGTTGAGATAATGAAAACAGAGATATTAAGAACTGGGCTAATTATGAAGAAAGAAAACTCAGGGATGACTTCAAGGATATTAATCTGTCTTTCACAAACCAGGGAAATATTTAGAAAATAATACAATAACTTATCTCTTGAAATCACCCTCACCTCTTTATGTCTCAGCTCTAATGAAGGTCAATACTGTGTGGTTAATTTTTACAAAAGCCAGAGTACTGTGAACTTAGAATTTAGGATGACAAAATCAGGACTTCAGAGTGCAATATTTTAGTATTGATGAGCATTAATTAGTATGCAGGGACAAAAAATATCCCGGAATATTCTAGGCAAAGACAAATGGTTACACTAGGCTACTGTGAAAGCTAGCAAAAATAAAAGATATCTTTAAAATTAGCAATAAATTAGCATTGCCAGAAACTACCTAGCATTATGTAACTGAAGACTCTTTAATAGGCACAATTTCAGTTGTTTGCTTCCGCATGTAATATCAGGCAAAAATATCTGGATGATATTATCATTGTCTAACAATAGGACTTCACAAAATATACAGCAGAAAATGCCCCCGATCATGAAGAGTAAGCAGCCTGTGTGGGTGTGTGTGTGTGTGTGTGTGTGTGTGTGTGTGTGTGTTCTATGACCCCTGATTTGGAGAAGAGTGAAATTATTTCTCCAACCCTAATTAGTCAATTAAAAAATTTAGAAACTAATAGCTATTTTTCCTGTTTTTACCAGAATAGAACCAGCCTTGAAGACAACTAAGCATGGCCTTAGGAGTTACACAGACTTATTTCTAATTGTGCCAGTTTATGCAACAATCATTTCCTAATTGATTAGTATATGTTAGTTATTAAGACAGGTGCTCAGATCGTGAGATCCTATAAGGCATAATTTCTGCCACCAATGGGGTTAGTGAGTAGGTTATGCTGAAAATCATCAAACTTACCCTGTTTCATAGGTACTAAAATAAACATATATGGTGTTGTGGAAACACAGAAGTTGGCCATCTATATCATGTTGTATGATGATGGTTAGGAAAAATTATTATCCGAGATACTGTTTAATTTATTTTGAAGGACAAACATACACCAAAAAACAAAACAAAAAAAAACAAAAACAAAAACAAAGTACTATAAGCAGAGATGGCGAGAACAAAAATTCATTCTAAGCACAGGGACTGGTGCTTCCTACCCTGACCTGTCCTAACTTTAGTAACTTTAGGCATGCTTACTAAACTGCTCCAGGTTTCACTCACCTGGAAAACAGTAAATAAAACATTTAACTCGTATTAGTTTATTAATTTGAGCAAAATATAAAGTTTCTACTTCTGGGGCTGAAATTTGAGATTAAATCAAGAAATGCCAGATGCCTTCTTTTCGTTTTTTTTCTTTTTGCAACAAATTATGTTTGTGTATTATGTCTTACTGTTGATCGTTACTAATCCCTATAAAATCTACTTTAGACTCTTAAATCATACACAGGCATATTTTCCCCAAGACAAGAGAGAGACATTTAATGCTAGATTTAAGAAACTTTACCTGGGAATCAACTAAGAGTAATAGATGTAAACCAAATGTCTATTACAATTTAATTGCTGAGAGTTAGAATTTAGTATACCTTAAAATTTCCCAAAGACACCGAATAGCCAGCATTTTAAGAGACAAATTCATTTTCTACTCTTTCCTACACTCAAAAGCTATGGCCTGGTACTTTCTTTAGATCATAATTTAGATGTCAGTCTTTACTGCTCTAAAATAGTGGCCCTGGAGTTTAAGCTCTACTTAAGATCAGCTTCCAAATGTAATAAAAAAAATAGCTATGAAATCAGAAACCCCTTAATAATTCTACTGGCTCACGGCAGGACCACTTGAAAAGCCACTCAATAAAGAAAAGAAATAAAATGTACAAGGTTCAGAAGACCACGACAAAATGAAGTTGAAATGGTTAGAAATATTGTTTTGTATCATTTCTTCCTTACCCATTTTGTGACATTTTAATGAAAAGTACATTTAAAGTTCTAAATTATATCACATGAAACATTGCAACTAATTTTCAAGATATTTATCCTAAGCAATTTCCTATTGATTCATGGCTGTGATCTAGAATAGAGAGCTGCCCACACAAGTGTGGCCAGTTAGATGCTTTCTCTCAATGCTATGATTCGTATTCCTGGAACAGGGCTCTTCCCATCTCCGTCTGAAGAATGTTCTAGAATTTCTTCCTGATTTTATCATGAGAAATGGCATATTCATCAAGCCACTGCTGTGTCTTGCATTGCCCCATCATTTTCAGAAGGCAATCACGTTAAAAGAAGGAAACAACTCAACCCTCCTTTGATTGAGGGCAGAGACTAAATAGGAATAAATCAAAGTCCAGCAACCTTTCACCTCATAAGCAGATATTTTTTAACAAAGTTAAACAGGAAGTGAGAGTTGAGGTCAATATTAAATGCAGAATCTGCCTGTTTTGAGATTTGTTTTATAAGAAATTGCAAACTAATGAATTGGCTGCATTTAAGGGTGACAATGTTTTTCTATATAGCTGTTAATTTGTTCATTAGCACTAAAATAAAATGTTTTGCAATTTCTGGTTAAAAAAAGTATCCAAAATTTGTATTAGAGCTTCGTTAATTCTTATATTTCACAAGAACAGAGGAAAGAATAGCATATAAGTAAGGTAAATAAAACAAAAACAAAGAGCTTGGCATGGCAGGGGGAAGATAAAAGGTCAAGTGCTTTTAAGATTTTTAAAATAGGCAAAAATAAATTTCTTTTTCTTTTACAACATTGCTTTTCTATGCAACAGTTTTCCAACTAAATTATTGTTCATCCTATATTCAGATAGACTGCTTGGCATATTGTGAATGGCACTTTTGGCAAGGGGCTGAAGATTACATCTGAAGCAATACTAGTGATGAGATATAATGGAGATGGAATCCTAAGATAATGCAGTTTAACTAATGGATTTTTCATATATTGTAGACACACATTTTAAAGAGAGAAAATAAAATCTGTAGCTATTAATACCAGACAGATTGAAGTTACTCCAAGATAGAAATAAAATTTGTGAGCTATCAGTAGTTCAGATCATTATTGAGAATTTTCTTTTTTTTTTGTTTCTACTTAAATTTTGTATTTCTTTTTTTTTTATTGCATTTCAGGTTTTGGGGTACATGTAAAGAACATGCAAAATTGTTGCATAGGTACACACATGGCAGTGTGATTTGCTGCCTTCCTCCCCCATCTCCTATATCTGGCATTTATCCCCATGCTATCTCTCCCCAACTCCCCAACCCCCCGCTGTCCCCTCCCCTATCTCCCCCGACAGACCCCAGTGTGTGATGCTCCCCTCCCTGTGTCCATGTGTTCTCATTGTTCAACACCTGCCTATGAGTGAGAACATGCGGTGTTTGATTTTCTGTTCTTGTGTCAGTTTGCTGAGAATGATGGTTTCCAGGTTCATCCATGTCCCTACAAAGGACACAAACTCATCTTTTTTTATGGCTGCATATATTCCATGGTGTATATGTGCCACATTTTCCCTGTCAGTCTATCATCGATGGGCATTTGGGTTGGTTCCAGGTCTTTGCTATTGTGAACAGTGCTGCAATGAACATTCGTGTGCATGTGTCCTTATAGTAGAATGATTTTAGAACTTTCTTAAAGTTCGTTAAACAGGCAGTTTTATGTATAGTGTGATGAACTATGTGGTGCACTTTTAGATAAAAACATACAGATTATTGAGCACTTAAAATAACATTTACTTCGGAAGTTACTCTTGAAGGATATGCGCACACAATAGGACACAATATCTCTCCTCAAAGATTTCATTTGGGAAATCAGGAATAAATATTTGACGTATTAACTAATAATACTTACACAAAGCAAAAATATGAAATATTTATTTGATAAATTATGAAAATAAATCATACATAAAGTAATGTCACACTAAGGGATATTATTTGAACCCAGAAAAGAAGTTCAATATAAATTGCTTCTGACATGATATATAGATTTAAATATTTATAGACTTCAACTAAGTGCAAACATGTCCTCAGAGGTTTCCAGAGAATGTATCACATTCTCTGTAATTTTCTGTTAATCTATTAACTTTTCTAATAGATTTTGTCTTCTTGGGCAGGAATTATATCTTAATAACTGTTAGTGTCCCACATTTATAACCCTGTACTTGATATATAAAGGGCCTTGAATAAATTATTTGATAAATAAATGAATGATAGTATTTCATGCAGGCAGGAAAAAGGGGGACCGTGTTATGGCAATTACTAGTTGATTTTGTCAAAGATCATGCAAAACGTGACATCAAATGATGACAGAGACCTGAGGAGCGTTCTTGCTTGGTTGTCCTCTCTCAAAGAGAAATGACAAGGACACTCCAGGTTAGAACAATAGCATGAAAAAGGCATGGCTCTGAGAAAGCTGGTATAGATACTGTGGATCAAAGAAATACAAGCTATCATAGTTCCCTCGCCTCTTGGATGGTTAAAAATAGAATACTCTAGAGTGCTGGAACACCTCAGAGTCTTGTATCTTGCAGATAATGAAGATTCCTATTTTGCTGAGCATATGTGGACTGATGGGTGACAATAATTGTACACTAGCATTGGGAAACAAACAGATTTCAAGGTCTCTATCATAGCTCTGACAATCTTTGTCTTGGGATAAGTCATAGTTAAAGCACATACAATTTTCAAAAGAACCAAGTGCAGTCCCGTGAGTTGAAAAGAGCTCTAGATTAAGACTGAGGAGAACTGTGGTGTAGAATTGGTTCTGCCTTCAGCAAGTATGGAGGCCAAAGCAGCTCCATCTTGGATGCTAATCTGCCATGTTGGCTTCTGATTAGCCCCAGTTACGGGAAGGCCTCTAAACTTTCCAGTTTACCTATTGTTCCTTTTGTAACAGCAGGTATTTACCATAAATCTTGCCCTTATGTCGAATAACCTTTATGTTATTGTACTTCAGTTGTCCTACACATCCCTTCTCAACCACCCTTCCCCTGTAGTAGAAAAAAGCCTTGGGTCTGGGGGTTAAATGGTGCAGGGATCCACCACCCTGTCTCATTGCTGCCCGAGACTCAGTCACAGCTTCTCTCAAAAAATCTCTATTAAATGTTTTTTTTTTTCCTAAAAAAAAACTGGGAAAGAAAGAAAAATAAAATAAAATTTAAAAACTGGATTTCTCACCCTCTTCCTTTAGCCTCTTAGCTTTCTCAAACTTTGGGAATAGGTTTGCATAGACCTGTTCATCTTGAAACAGCAGCTGTATAACTCAGTTTCCTTGCTTTCAGCATGGAAGATGGTGAGTTCACTATCCCTTTTAGATAGACTACAAATTGCTCTCTGACTCTTTGACTCTGATGATTCCTGTGGTTGTGGGAAAGGAGGGAAGTGGAAGTCTGTGAGGTGGACTGGTCTGTCTACTCTTCCTGAAGACGCTTTATGTCATCAAATAGTACAGAGGAATTGGCAGGTGAACGTGTGATACATTAGTTAATAGCATTGATTTTAGAATAAAAAAATCTGGCTTCTGCGCCCCAATACTGCAGCCATTCTTAGTAGTAGCTGCCAAAGCTTCTGTACAGTGAGCATAGAAAAACTGACTTTTCTGGGCTGTCAGTATAAAATAGGTTCACAATGTAACTTCCTAGACATCTTATGACTACTTCTAGGAATATAAAAAATCTCATTTTAATCCCCTTAAAATAATGAAAGAAATTATAACAAAGTATGTATGGTGGGGATAGGAAGGAAGTCCTTTTTTTTTCTTTTCCAAAAGTAGTAATGAGTAAAGACTCAGATGGTGAAACTGATTTCTTAAATTCAAGTTTTGGTGTTTCTTTTTATGTTCTTGTCTATCAGTAAATCATTAGAGGGAATGGGGGAGTATAGAAAAAGAATGACTTTCTGATTATGCTGGAAAAAAAATCTGAAGCTCTGACAAACTTTGAAGGTTATAACTATCCCTTTTTTTATTACTAACAGAAACAAGTGAATCAAACCTTTACAATCTCTTTCTCCTACCTGTATTTAAAGTTGTTCTGATTACCTCCTCTACTTAATCAACCCCAGTTCATTTCCCATTACAAATCAGAACAAAATTCAAACTCTTCTCTTATCTGAAAAGGTTTTGCCAGATGAGACCTCTGAATTTTTCTAGGTCCCATTGCCACCATGTCTACCTTTCCCACAGAAGCCTCATTGATCTTGGAAACTGTCTCTCTAATATGCTAAGCCAGATCTTATCCCAGGGCATTTGTAGTTGTGCCTCTGGTCTGGAAGATTTCTCTCAGACCTCTGCATGATAGGTGCCCGCTCATCATTTAAGCTGCAATTCAAATGTCACTTTTATGAAGATGCCTTCCTGACTCTCTGCACGGAAGCAGCCTCATATCCTGCATGGTTTTTCAGTTCATCACCTGGTAGTATTCTGTTCTTAGCACTTTCTATTTTCTGAAGGACATTTGGCTGATTTATTCCTTTGTTTGTTGACTAGTTTATTTTATGTCTTTCCCACCAGACGGCAAGCTCTCTGGAGACAGGGGTCTTGTCTAATATATTCACTGCTATATATGATGTGCCTTGAACAGTTTGTGGCACATAGTGTGTATTCAATTAATATTTGTCAAATAAATACATGAGTAGATGGATGCTCATTTTAGTACTGGACCTCGCTTCCCAGGTGGAGAATGTGAGCCCTTTTGGCCTAGCCTTGGGCCCACTTCTTTGAGCATATCTGGGAAACAGAAGGAATAGGGCCTTTGGCTTAAGGGTGGTTCACTTCTTGGCTGCAAAGTGGCATTATCTGTGGAGCTTTTGAAACACAGATACCAGTGCTTCATCCACTAATTAAATCAAAGTCTCTGTGGATGGAGCTTGAACATTGATTAAAACAAACGAAAGGAATAATCACAGTAAACTCAGTGTTTCTAACATGCAATTAGATTCAACAACTACTGCACTTGCTTACCTTACTCAGCCCCAGAAGAGCTGTAAAATAACCCGTTTTGAAAATTCCGTGAAATGATGTTTGGAAATGAAGTTTTAAGGTTTGCAATTTGTATTCCATAGGAATCCACAAAGAATAAAAGACTGGAAAAGATGTGGTTTCTTAACTAATAAAAGAGAGAGCAGAGTCTGAAATCAGACCTCTATTGAGTTGACTTACCCCTTCAGTTATCCTGTCCTTGACTTTGTTACACCATTTATTAAATCTTTGGGTTCTTTGCAGCTGGTCGTCATTCTATGATCTGTGTATTGTTTGTTCTTCTTCTGGCTTTCTCTAAGGATTGCTAGAGTTCCCCTTATTAAGCATTTATACACCAGTTAGAGCTCCTTGGATGACTATAGCATTGTGCTCTACTGTATTTCAAGCAGATAAACACTGGTATGATTTGCATGGAAGTTCTGTGACATTGCTGAAAGAGCCTGATTGCTTGAAGCAGCTATGGCAGAGACCAGTGAAAGAATCAAATGCAATTAAACTTAAGAAACAAAGGCAGGTGACTACCAATTTATGCAGATGTTGAAAGAAATTATTTTATTATCTCTCTATCAGGCTATCCCTCAAAGTTTCCAATCCCATGAATCCTGTTCTGCATGAATGTATACACATTGCTTTACATTGCTGTTTGAAGGTAGAATTAGTTACATTTACATATTAATCAATCTAGATGCAATGGGCCACTGTAATTACCTAACATTTGGAATCCAAATTTTGCTGATTAGAATTCTGAAATGATGATTTATTAGACGAGCATAATGCTTCCAAATGATTTCCTCAGGAGAATCCTCCTATTATTAATTATTAGCTAAAGTTTCTCCCAAAGAGCTCCCTGAAGGAGGCTGAAAAAAAAAGCAAAAACTGCATAAAGAGGCAGAGAAAGATATATTGACATAATTGTAGTTAATGTGCTATGCATCATGACCCAAGAGTCCTTTTTATGTCTGTTATTAAAACAGAAAAGAGATAATTTAATTTTAAATATCCATGAGAAAAATTGTAAAGCAGAAAACTGCAAACAGATATTGTCAGGCATGACATCTTGTCTCTTTTGTGACATGAACCTGTTTAGACACTGACTTTCTCTTGCCCCTGCTGTGACTTTTTCCCCATGGTTCTTTGACTATGTTACTTAAAATTAGATAGGTGTGATTAATTTGTCTCTACCCTGCTCTGAAAAGACACACTGCGTAGGGGCTTTGATCTGATCACACAGGGAGGTCTCCTTATGGTCCAGCTATACTGGGTTGGAATCAGAGCAAAGGCTCATATGATTATCTGTGTCATTGTTAATTGAGCACAAATGTCAGTATTCATTAGGAACAAAGGATGTGGTATTGCAGCCGGGGCTTAACTTTTTCATTAACTGTATAACATTAAGTGGTAACTGTAATACCAAAATCACTGAACAAATTCATGAGAAACATATTGTAGTTTTATGTTGTTCTGTCTTTTCAAAGGCATAAGTATGAGAGAGCTAAAAAAAATTACCAGAATGCCATCTGGCATTATTAAGTAGCCATTTGAATATAATTAGTTTAAGATTATGTCTGTTGCAGGAAATACACCTGCAATTAACACAATTCAAATCATGGTTGGTCATTTGGACGTTTCACTCTTATTGAAAATCATCCTGGTTTTCTGGGCATTTGAGACTCTTATGCACGTGGGTCTCCTCCATCCCTAATTTACCCCCAAAGATTTTGTGAAAGATTTGTAAGCCTGTCTTGTACAACTGTACTTATCTCTACCATTTACTCTCATCCGTAATATCAGTGGCAGAGATGAGCTGCTTTGAAGAATTGCCCTGTAAGCCTGTGATTTGGCAAATTTAAAGGAAGCATTCTTTTTGATGACAGCAATGAATGGTACAAGACCCTAAGTATAGGGATGTGCCTGGGCTATCCGGTGAAATTTATCTCCCCTGGAACAACGTAGGGCAAGGTTTGTGATGTGCTCTTTTAAAATGTTTTTATGTTGAATATTTCAGTTGGGTTATAAAAATGAAAATAAACATTGCATCCAGTTCTAAACACAGCTTGAAGTCACAGCAATAAAATGAATGGCCTCTGGGGTAAGTGTGGTGGGGAGGGGAGTGGGACTTAAAGATCCCTTGCGCTGGAGGGAAAAAGATGTCACACAGATTCTGTTTGTGAAGGGATGTAAAACTAGATAACTTTGAAGATAGTCTTCAAATGTCCAAGTACTCAAAATGGAAAAAGTAAAGCGTTCTTTTAACTCAGCCTGATTTTTAATTAGAAGTAGTCCTTTTTAAAAAGACAAATTAAGCTGCCTAAAAGCTTGGGGTGAGGTTTTGGTGGGGGGTATGGAGTGAACCCTGTTAAGTCAGCAAAGAGGGTGGGGATTTGTGACTGTGTTGGATTTCTTGGCCTGAAGAAGTGGTTTTAGGAGTGACTGCCTACCCTAGCCTCCAAAGGAAGAAGAGGAATTAGACATAAAGAAATCACGAGTATTCTATGGAGTAACAATTTCTGGCTTGTTTGAATTAATTTAAGAAACTGAATATCAAGTGAAGTCATTGGAGTTAGAAAAGAAAAAAAATGAAAAAGAAAGAAGAAAGGAGAAGGGAGGAGGGAAGGGCAGAAGAAGAGAGGAAAGAGGAGAGGAAAGAGAGAAAAAGAAGCATAAAGAAAGCATTTCCAGCTTAACCCCA
Source organism: Ateles fusciceps (assembly GCA_036589455.1). Lineage (NCBI taxonomy): Eukaryota > Metazoa > Chordata > Mammalia > Primates > Atelidae > Ateles > Ateles fusciceps. The sequence goes on along the minus strand of JAZHEH010001685.1, from coordinate 2,805,838 downwards.
AAATAGAGGTGCCTCACTATATTCAGTCTTCCAATAAATCTTCTTTAAATATCTTTAGCCCTACACATTGAGCTTGGTGACACGTTTAGCTTGGCCACCATAAATGCTGGATAATGTGTACAAAGTCCCAGACTGAAGAAAAAACTAGTCAATTCTGTCTCTATGAGTTTACATCTCAGAGGGGGAGATCTGGGCTGCAGTCATCAGTAGGCATGTAGATTCTATTTGATGACACCAGTGTGAGTAAGAGTTTTAGAGAGCGGGATGGAGAGGAGAGACCACACAAACTCTGTGAAAGGCTAATGTTTAAAGTGTGTGAGAAGATGATCTTGAAAGAGCTAGAGATGGAGAAAGTAGGGATAGGGATATGAGAGAAAAACAAGAAACAAGCAACTTACAAAGGGCAGAATTTAATGGTAGACTAATCAGAGATTATAAACAGGTTAAATGCACTGAAGACTGACAACTACTGAGTTTTATGATATAGTGTCACTGTGGATTGCCTGTTTGGGGCCTTTATCTCTTTAAAAAGCGTTATTTTCTAGAGAGAGAAACTCATAAAAGTAAGTAAAATGTAGAACTTTAGTATAGTTATGACAATTTCAACATCAGAGATGATGTTATCAATATTGAGAGGCCTGTTTTTTGGAAATATGACGTTGAACAAGATTGTTTAATTATATGTCTTTTCAATGTTATGTCAATAATAACAATGATATAACAATTATCATTACTTGCCATTTTTTAATTTGGCATAAAACTGATACTGAGAGAATTTTTACCTACTGAGAATGTCTCAGATGCTGAGCTTTGTGTATGCATAGAGACCAGATTATAGTGAGAAATCTGGATATGGCTTGAACTGCTTTGGTTTCAACTATGACTCTACCAAACACTAGCTCTGTTACCTTAGGTTGTTTTTTAAAGAATGACAAGAACAGGAAAATCTGGTGAAGCAGATCGAAAAGGAGCAAGAGACAATAAACTATCCACCCGATAGAATTTTTTTGAGAATGAGAGAAAAAAAAATACATGGAATATATTTAAAACGTACTTAATATAAAAAGCACTAAATACAGGTTGACTTGCATGATTATTATTTAGTTATAACAATTTCATAAAACTTCTCTCGCTATTCATAGTCTGTAGAAAAGAAAACTGGAGCATAGAGAAAAAATTAACTCATGTAAAGTAAACACAATTTGTGTGTGATTATGGCAAGATTAGAATCTGAATCTCTCTAAAATTCATACTTCTCCTGACACACTGAAAGTTTTCAAATTGTGTTCTGTAGTATCTTGCTTATACATTGGAGAATGAGCTTATACAATGAAGAATGGACTTCAGATGTCCTCTATGTGTGGAACTCAAGAGAAGATAGATGGGAGGATTCAAAGGAAATTGAAAAAGAAAGGCTCTAGTTTCACTTCTTTGAAGTTTCCATTTTCTGTCATGTAAACTAGGTTCCTAGGTAAGATTTCCTACAAAAAGCATTCTGTTGCTAAAAATAATAACAGTTTGCTTATGGAAATACTAATAATAGACTATATACCCTAAGCCCTTCTTTACCTTTCCCCCCCAAAATAATTAAAAGTTCAATTAGATAATATTGCCAGCTTATCAATTGAATAGTGTCAGGGTTCTCAGACAAAAATGATGCAAAATCCTCTATAATTTTATCCACACTGGGCTACTCTATGATTTCCCTTAAAAAGAAGGAACCCCTCAGCATGTAAGGGGCTAGTTCAGACTCTTATGGCGTAAACAAAACAAACCCTTTTGAAAATTTATCCGCACAGTGGCCTTCACTGATTTCTCCCTGAAATCATTAGCCAGTCTAGAAATAACATTAAGATCTTTTTGCAAAGCTTTTGGGAAAAATCTGTTAGAATTAGGCTAGATGTATCTTTTGTGTGTGTGTGTTTTGTTTTGTTTTGTTTTGTTTTGAGACAGAGTTTTGCTCTGTTGCCCAGGCTGGAGTACAGTGGTTAACTTATTGCAGCCTTGATCTCTAGGCTCAAGTGATCCTCCCACCTCTAACTCCTGAGTAGCTGGGACTGCAAGCTTGTGCAATTACTCCTGGCCAAAAAAATATATAAAATAAAATAAAATAAAAAAAAGATCATAGAGATAGGGTATTACTATGTTGCCCAGTCTGGTCTTGAATTCGTCATCTCTAGCAATCTTTATACCTCGGCCTCCCAAAGTGCTGGGAGCCATCATGTCCAGCCAGAATTAGGCTAGATATATCCTTTTAATTTCAATTCTTGTTCACAAGAAATGAGAAATGGTTTTAAGGATTAATATGCTGCTCCTTTGTACTCCCAAGCATAATAATATTTCTTTTACAATAAGCCTTTTTGTGATACCTTTTATGTACAAGGTCCTATACTACTCAATGAGGTACTTATTTTAATTCATACCTTGCAAAGTCAGAAAGTGTAGAAACGAACCCCAGAAATAAAAATCAAATGTGGCACTCAAAACCAGATCTTTCATGTCTTAAGGTCATTGCTCAGACTCTCCATTCTTGTCATACACTTCCGGCTCTCTCTCTACTCTCTCCCGTGTGGCACTACATTTAGTTCAAGTGCCAGAAAAGGCCAGTATATTTACGCATTCTCTTAATTTGAAGCATTAAGTGTTAAGAATGTTTGTGTAGGTTCATACAAGTTTTCCCAGATGTTAAGCCTCTCCCTATGTATGTGCTTGTGATACCTTGAGTCAGATGACAACCAGGAGAGCTACAATGCTACGCGTGCCCAAATCTGAGCAGCCACCTTGCTTGCATTAAGATTCTGTATCTTTGTAAAAAGCAAACAAACAAGCAAACAGACAACAACAACAAAACCTTGATGTGGATCAGTTGTCTCTTCCTTGAATTCTATAACACACCAAAAGTGCTTCAGGAAGACAAGCAAATAGATCATCTCAAAAAACTATGAAAAAGGAGACAACAGAGATATTTATAAAGCTTTGTTGAAAAAAGAAAAAAAAAGGAGTAACTACATGAATAACCAAGAAGACTCTTCAGAGGAGACAATGTTAAAAACAGGTCTTAAATTTTAAACTAGTAATTTCCAGAAAAGAAAAAATGGAGGGAATTTCAGATGGAGAAAATCATATGAAAACCAGTGAAGTATATGTTGGCATTTTTTGCTGGAGAACAAATGAGCAGTTCTGGAAGAATAGCAATGTGGCCTCAAGGTAGGTATGGCGAGAGATAAAGCTGAAAGCATAGCTTGGAATCAAATTTTGAAGAGTCTTAAATGCCAAGTTAAGATGTTGACACTTCGTTCTGTAGGAAGTAGACAACCCTCCTAGTGTTTCAAACATGAGCCAGCCATGATTAGATTGATTTGCAAAGGTAAATCTGACTGTGTGTGGAGGATGGATCAGAATAGAAGGAGAAAAGAAGGAAGAGAAAAATGATCAAGTTTTCCTCTTGAAAGCGAAGTGCCATATTCATTGGGTGAAATATTGATTTATCTCCTTGAGCCCTATCTTGTAGCTCTCAACACTCCTCATGCTAGCTTAAATGTGAACACTTCTTTGAAAATGAAAGGCTTTTAGATTGCTTGCTCTGTCTTAAAGAAATAAAAGCTAATTTATAAAAATAAACAATCCTTAGAATACTTGAAAATTCACACGCTTTGATGAGACTGATGGATAAATTCATAAGCAATGCACAGGAAATTAAAACTATTAATATCCATAGAGGAGCTTCACAAGACTGTTCCACAATTAAAGTTAAGGATTGATCTGTGTGGGACTGCTAATATAAATTAGCAGCAAGGCAAAGTTATCTACTCAGTATTTTGTATCCAAGCTTCTACTAAATTAATGGCCAAAGATGGGCAAAAATGGTCAAGAAAAGACTTTGTAATTATAAATTAGAAGATCCACTAGAAGAAGATAAGGAGCCTTGTCTTTACAATAGAATAAATCTGCTGTGCACTGTGGCTCACGCTTATGATCCTAGCCATTGGGAGACCAAAGCTGGAGGATCATTTAAGGCCAGGGATTTGAGAGTAGGCTGGGCAACAAAAGGAGACAGCGTTTCTACAAAAAATTTAAAAAGTTAGCTGGGCATGATGGTGTGTAACTGTAATCCAACCTACTTGAAAGGCTGAGTGGGGAGGATTGCTTAAGCCCAGAAGTTCAAGGCTACAATAAGCTGTGATAGTGCCAGTGCATTCCAGCCTGGGCAACAGAGCAAGACCTTGTCTCAATAAATAAAATAAAATAAAATAAAATAAATAAGGAATATTTAAGATATTAAAATACTCACATGCTATGAGAAGTTACGAGCATGGCTTTTTCTGGACCAGCAGGGACATGTTCAGGTGTTACCATTTCCCAGGGCTGCTTGGGAATTTGTTTGAATTCACTGCTTTCTGCCTGTATAAGCTGTGTGAATATAGTGCTTATTAACTTAGATTTCTTCTTCTTTCTAGCATTTGCATTGTTTTTACTCTGTTCAGCCAAAACATCAAGGGTTTTTGTTTGCATCACAAATGATTCAATTGAATATTGATAATTTTCATGTGTCGTGTTACATGTATGCCATGAAGTACCCAGCTTTCTTCTTCTTGGGTGCTTCATGTCTACCTTTTGCTGTCTACTTTATCTTCTCTATCCATTTTAAGTTCCTGACACCTCTTGGAATTCCTAGAAAGCCTCTCCCATTCATTCAAGTTCTCTCCAATGAGGCTTTTCTTTGCACCAAAAATAACAATGAATTGATGACTGTACAATGCAAATCTGTTTATAATTATTTGATATCTTCTCATCACTCTTAAAGACAATAAGCATAAATGTCCCTTACCTTGAGGAATATTTGTAGTAATTTGCCCTAAAAACATATCTCTCTAATTCAGTTTTAGTTCTCTCTTCTCTGTAATCTAGTTTCATGGATTCTCTTTTTTAACCATGATACCTTCTGTTACAGGAGCTTTATACATCCCATTTTCTGTCTTAAACCTTCTTTTCTTGTTTTTGTTTGTTTGTTTGTTTTTGTTTTTTGTCTAAATACATCTTACTTGTCTTTTGATATCAGATGAAATGTTATTTTTTTGTTTGTTTTCACTAAAAGAACTTTAATCTCCTACCATTGTTCAAAGCTTCCCTCTATAGATTATACTGACCATGCATGCGTCTTCTGGGATGTAACATGGTGCAATTCCTGAGATTTGGTGAATTGGGAAATGTTTGTTTTCTCCTCAAGACCATAAGTTTCACAAGGGCAGGGAGAGGTTCTGCTTCTGCTCTCATGACCTTTTTCCTGTTCATCTACTCAGGGGCTTGCACAGTGTCTGAGATAAATTAAACATTCGTGAAATTATAGTTGATTTTTTTAGAAAAATGTATACATAAATGAATTCAAGGCTACTAGATTTGAAGTCTTAACTGTATTCTGGCTTTATACCTTACCAATTTTGTGACTTTGACTAAGTAAGTGATTTTCTCTGATTTTCACTCTCCTTTGAAGTAAAACAGGAAATTAATACCAATATTTAGTGTAAATGACTAAATATAGAGAACAAGATAAAACAAACCAAGAGTAGGAGAAAAAACCAACAACCTAGCACCTGCAACCAGTAGTTACTCAGGATGATAGCTCAGGCTCCTCAGAAGAGGTGTTCAGATGCACTAGGAAAGCAAGATGTTTATTAGGGATTATTACCTGTGAAAAAAAAAAGGAGGAAAGAAAACAGGATTGGGCGGCAAAAGAAGTCAAACTGTAATGCAAGTCTGACAAAACCTAAACCAGCCCAGTGCTGTGCTACAATAAACCAAAATTGCTTGACCTTTATACCATGATTCACCCAGTCACTGGACATGGGCAGCCCAGAAGGGTGTGAGCTCTGTGGAGCAGCTTCTAGAAAGGAGCTGGAGATGGCCCCGATGGAGCTGAGCATACTCCCAGCTGCTAAGCAGCAAATCCTTCATTGAGATGAGGTCTGCCCAGCTCATCTCAGCATCCACAATCTCACTCAGCACTTTGACTCCTGTGATTCTTGAGTCAGTCCATCAGTCTCTCTTATGAAAGGCCCACATGGGCTCCACAGATCCTGCATTTTACAAGGCCTCAAAATGAGCAATCACAAGTACTGTTATTAAATCTTTCCTTATCAACGACACAAGTGCCCAGAAGACACAGAAGGAAATAATGGATGCTGAGAAGAAGAATTAGAGAGAAAAATATCAATTAATCTCAGGCTGGGACTCATATAGCCTAGTGGGAAGTGAATGGGTCTGCTTGTGAGGAGACTGGGAGATCTATTTGACTAAACCACCAAACATGATTATTTACATTTAGCAGGCACTTGCTACATGTCTGTGCTTCTGAAATTTGACCAGTGTATAAATGAACTCATTTAAAAGGAAGGAAAAAATATAGAACACATACTGATTTAAATTAACTTTACTATAAGTTTACACAATCACATAGAACTAGTGAGAAACTTCATAGGCTTACATCTAATAAGCAACTATAAAACACAAATTTATAATGAAATACACAAAAACTATACATTAATAAAAGTCACATTAACAATCATGAATTTTTCTTGATAAATGATATTGTTTTGTAGAAGTAAAGTCTTTTCTTGCCATGAGATTGCTACAACACAGGACCTTTTGCATTTGAAATGTCAATTCTATCATGTATACTAGGGAATCAAACCTGTGATCATTTCTCTCTATTTGAATTATTGTAAAACCTTTGTGTTATAGTACGGTAAGATATAATTTGACTTTCATTTGGCACATGCATGTTACTTGTGTAGTGTAGAATTTCTACAGTTCTTTCTTCATTAATGCTTAACAATTGAAACAGTATTGTTACTGACAATTGTATAAGCTGTAGTGCAAATATGAGTCCTAAAGTTTTATGGAAATATTTTGTTTATAATCAGCCATCCAGATGATCAATAATATACAGACATTAATATTTTCCAAGTTGTCTTTTGAAATGAAGATAATTATGAATTAATTTCTTGGAATAGTTTCTTTAGAGTCTGTGGCATCTATTGCTGATGGTATCCAATATCTATTCTCTCCTTCAGCTTTGACTGTGGTCACACTTTTCAACTTGGTGCATTGCTGCCCATATAACAGGGTATGTTTCCCAATGGTTCTTGCAGATAGATGAGGCCATGGGCTCCCAAGAAAGAGATCTCCAGAAGTTTTGTGAGACACAGACATCAATAATATTAAAAAAGAAGATGCTAGACGTAACTTTTTCTTTTTTCTCCACTGTGCTACCTGGACCTGGAATCTAGTGGCTGTGTGCTGGAAGCTCTTTTGGATTGTGAGGCCAAGAAGTAAACAAGAGATGTTGGAGTTGAAAGTTGTGATTCCCATGAACTCTCATGACCATGGAGCACCACGCACATCTTGGCTTTAATTTACATGAGAAACAAACACAAATTTATCTCACTAGGCAAATATTTTTTAAGTCTCTTTAAAAGCCATAGTCCAGATATAAAAGTATGATACTGACTTGTTCAACTTACATCATATTCTCCGTGATATTCCTCAACATCCATATTCTCTTCACTTTATTCATATGAAAGATAGACGAGGACTTATGCTACAGAATTGGGATCAAAAGCCAGGTTTTTGTCACCTATTAGCAGTGAAACCTCGAGGAGGCTGTTTAATTTCTCTAAGTACTAACCTCTTGATCTATAATATGTGTATAAAGATATCATAAGAGTATTTTATGGATTAAATACAATCATGCAAATAAAACGGTCATCAGACTAATTGGCATAAATTAAGTGAACAATGACTTAAAATTGATAATAATATTGATGATGCTAGTGATGATTTCTGAATAAACAGAGTTAGTTACCTTTCATCACACTTTACATCTATCCCAAAGATGGACAAAATGTGTAAGAAACAAAATTGACAATTTTTCAAAGAGTTCTAAAGGAATGCTACAGAAATTCTGTACATATTTCAAGAATAAGCAGTTTGAGGTTTTAGTAAATTTTAATATAAACTTATGATCTTTCTATTTGTACAAAAGAAGATATAAATTCCTTTCAGGTTATTATGTTCCCATATTATTTCCCCCTGAAAGCATGTGTGTTATGAAGCCATCCAATACATATGCTGTTGACGGCCTGGCATGTCCTTAACAAGCACACAAGCCCCTCTCACTGCACCTCGAGGAATTCGGCATATGGCCATCAACATCTCTGGATTGTCCAGAGTGCAATTCAACACGAATCTCTGTTAAATTGCAACCAATTGAACATTATGCTGCATAATATTGCATCTAATGGAATTATGATGTTATTTCATTTTATAGATTTGTGCCTGTTCCTGATCACCACATGACAATCTTTTTTTCTCTTCAACAAAATCCTGTCAGTCATTCCTGTTGACATACCGAGTTTTGGAAGCTAGACAAACATACTTCATTAGGCTTCCAGTACACATCTGGAAAAGAAAACACATTGCAAAAATCAACTGAATTTTGTCATTTTGCAGTTCTGGTAGCAATCGAATATTGTAGCATGAACTCATTCAAAGTGTTTGTCACTTAACATACAGAGATCAGATGACTTCAGATTTTACCTCAAAACATGCATGTGACAAATTACTTATTTCTACAGTTGAAAAAGTTTAAAATTGGAGGGAAAGAGAGCTAACTATTTTTTAGATATCTTAACGTGCTAGGTGACTTACAGAGGAAATATTGTCCCTTTTGCTATTTAAAGTATTTGTGAGGGAAGCCTTATCTTGCAGCTTTGTAAGAAGGCTAACAACTAGAAATTGTGCAGGACGTCACAACTAGTAACTGATACAGGCACAAGTCAAATATATGTTGTTTACATTCAAAAATTATATTTTGTAAACTCCATGCTGGACTAGTAACTGAGAGATTACACAGAGTAAACTGCAGTTTTATACTTACTACATTCTAATGAAAATTGTCATTAAAGTAATAGAAGGTAGATGGGTCTAACAGACCAGTCATGTTACACGTAATAGTTTATTAAATATTTTCAGAGGCATTTCCTCAGGTGACTCCCAATAATCCCCCAACAGTGATGTTACTGCCATCCTTGGTTTAAAGAATAAAACGTCGAGATGACATCCCAGTGATACCAGCACATCTCTTAACAAATTTATCCACCTTCAAAAAGTTTCAGGACTAAGTATTCCCCATGTTAGGAAATGGATCATTGGCTATTGTAGGATAGACCTTTGTCATCTCTTGTCTTCCCATGTCTCTTTCATCTCATAAAAAGCATTAGGCCTTATGTAGTCCATGGTCCCAGAAAGATAAAGCACAACTACTGTCAAACTTTAGCCTGGAGGCCAACTTACCCAAGCTTAGTCTAGATTAGCTGACCCTCAGTTGATTTAGCGGCCTCAATTACATTACAGAAAAGTGAGCAGAAATTCAGGATTGTGTTTTAAGATAAAAACTACTATGAATATGTTTTTAAGGTTGTGCATGTGTGTGTGTGTGTGCGCGTGTGTGTAGATTTCTACCACTAAATTAGAATTCCCTTCATTCAATGGAATTGTGGAGTTTTGTGGAGGAGAGAATACAATACTTGGTATTACCTCTGTCAAGACAAAGCATCTTTTGAGAAATAGAGATAGAATTGGCCTTGTGAGAACAAATCATATCCTGAATCCAAGGCATTGAGTTGTCAGAGGAAGCCTTTAAAAATCTTTCACTGTTCCCCTTGCTAAGAGGAAAGCCAGAGGCTACAGAATTCAGGCCACGACAATCCATTTCTTTAAAATAATGTAATTACTCTTTCTCACAAAACATATTTAATTTCATGGTGAGCCAAGTAAAACTAAGTGTTATTTTATTGTTATATTACCTAATTACCACCTTCTCTTTTTGCTTCTTGTGATTTCAAAGTACATGCTTACACACGTACACACAAAATAATAACAATAAAAAGCCTTATCTTCTGTAATAGTCAAAAACCCTTGATGAAACACAGCAATATTTTAAAAGTCCCCCGCAAGCTTTTGTCGTAGTTAAAAAGCCTTACAAAAAATCATATTTTTAATTTTTGTTTTCCTTAGCAAAGGAGTTTGAATAGTTCAGACAGTTGCTATGTGCTGAGTACCTGCTTTTGCTTGGTCACTTTTCTTTGTGCCGGCAAAGGTTTAGAGACTTGTAGTTGTTCTTTCTCCCTTTGTTTTGTGATTTATGTGTGAGTCTTGTCACCAATAGTATTCCAAGTCTTGGATTTAACTACTTCAAGGGATCAGAGTTTATACAGCACATGAAGAAAAGGAGATTTGGCATACATGGTCACTCAGATGACTGCTGATGGATCTCCAGTCAGTCAACACCCCCAGCAGAGAGAGTAGAACCCCTGTACATTCATTTAACTAGGCCAATTGATTGATTGATTGATCTTATATTTGCTAAGTGATTTGTTTTTAAACATCACTTATGTGTCAACAAAGAATCTTGCAAAAATGCCAACTAGGATTTAACAATCGGAAGACAGGATCTAAATTTCTGTATTTCTAACACTCTGAGATAATATCAAGGGTGCCTGTCGACAGCCTACATTCTGACAGAATGACTTCAGGCCACTCCTGCCATTGAGAATTGAAGAGGAAATTCATATTGTTATCCTAAAGACCACCAGGATGATTGCATAGCAGGAAGGAGAACTTGATTGGTGTTATCAGTTTGCAAACCAGGAAGAGATAGTCTGTGGTGTGAACCAAAAGTGCACTCTCTTTGAAGATGAAAAGGGACAAGTTGGGTTTTATGCCTCACCAGGAAGGCGTATTTCACACCGCAGAGTCTTACATATTTGCCAGGTTTGGGGGGAAGCTACACATATTTATGAAGGGGAGTTGGGCGCAGTTACAACAGGCAAACATACATGTAACATACATCCCATGTTCACTCTGGGGCAGACTTTTAGCATTAAAATTAGTTGTAATTTGGCTCTTCACATAAAAGAAGTGAACTATATTAACTGGATATGGTGGCACATGCCTGTAATCCTAGCTACTCAGGAAGCTGAGGCACAAGGATCATTTGCACCTGGGAGGCAGAGGTTGCAATGAGCCAAGACTGTGCCACTGCACTCCAGCCTGGGCAATAGAGTGAGCCTCTGCCTCAAAAAATAAATAAATAAATAAGTAAACTATAGGACACAGTTTGGGCACAGCCTCTATATGCCCGCTAAAACTGGTCTCTGTAAAGAATGTAAGTGCTGGGATTTTTCTACACAAGTGTTTATTGAGGACATCCAAGAGTCTCTATTTCTTTATTTGTAAATTGAGGGTGGCATTTTGTGTTCCATGAGCTGATTGTTAAATACCGTAATGTATGGAGAGTGATTATTTAACTCCTAAGACACATGGAAAGGTCACAAAATCACTGATCTTATTTGGAAATACCCCACATACTACCTATGTTTTTCTTTTGCTTCCTTTTCTTTCTCTTTGCTCTTCTATCTCTTGTTTCTTTCTCTCTCTATTCACATGTCATAGAACTTTAATGGATTCATTGTTGTTTGGAAGCTGAACATCTCAAAAATTAATCTCCCCATTGATTTGAAAACAGTCAGCATATATTTGTCTGCGGCTTATGTTCTGCAAGGCATGGATTGCAGGAATTGTGAGACAGAGTTGCTGCTCAGAGAATACTAGACCCAATTGTATGACATTGTTTTATATTGTAACTTTGAAAATGATTCTGATTGGAGAACTGCTTCCCAAAACATTGTAGCAAAACTCTCTCACCAGAGACTGCAGACTCATTCTACAGTATTGTAATAACCTAGCTTGTGCTAGCCTAACTGACTCCATCTTAGCTGAAAACTCCATTTTTGCCTCTCCCTCCCTGCCATGTCTCCCCTTGGGTGCAAAACTGGGCCACACTGACACTATGCTTTTGTCACGCCGACCCTGTGCTTATCCTACCATATAAACGTTGTAACTACATCCTGCTTGGCAAACACACCTGCTATTGTGTTTGACTCTCCTTGGACCCCCTTAGTGATTGTTTGGAAAATACCCTCTTCTGCAACCACGTCCCTCTAACCTGCCCATTCTGCTTCTATAAAATTCTGCTTCAGCTGGGTTCACCCTCCCCTACCTAAATCAAGGTATAAAGGGGAATCAAGCCCCTTCCTTGGGGACAAGAGAATTTTAAGCATTAGCCATCTCTCGGTCACTGGCTAATTAATAAAGGACTCTTAATTTGGAACTCAGAGCGTGGCGTGTCCCTTCTAACTCGCTCAGTTACAACAGTATAACATGACATTTCCTTCAGTTGCTATCTTGATTCTGATCCTTAAGACTAGCTTAATCTTCTCTTTATAGACATGCAACGAATACTTCTGCAGTATAATCATATCACATGTAGGTGTATAGTGTTACTAAGCTAATGAGATAAGTTTTACGAATCATATACCTTACTCTTATATTAGTAATACTTTTTAAAAATAAAACTAGAATAAAATAGCTCTGTAATTTAATCGTGTCCCATATAAATTGCTAAAGCTTTTTTGAGCTTTGTTGATTTTCAAATTAGATACACACACACACCCCAAACACACACACAGAAACACACACACACAGAACCACATACAAACACTGGTATATTTTAAATATTGGACAAAGTTTTCTTTCCTGTTTTCTCCTCCTGAATTTCCCTTCTCCTCTTTCTTCCTATCTCTCCCTTCTTCTTCATCTACCTCTTTTTCATCTTCCACATCTTCCTCCTTTATCTGTCTTTCTGCTCCTTCCTTTTAACAGTAGTTTTAGAGAAGTCTTATGTTGGAAGTCTAATAGCAGATGTGCAAGGGATGGGAAGCCATCCTTAAACTCTTCACTGTCCAGGACAAATTGGACCCAAGTCCAATAACAACCTGCATCTCAAAGAGATTAACACCATACCACAGGCCATAGAAGCTTGAAGGAGTAACCAATTCCTTCTGACTCAGAGAAATGATAGAGAATATTTGAGGACTTTTGTAAACTCTTTGTAATGTAGTGGAAAAATGCTGTGTTTGCTAACACTGTTAAATTTTAATCCACTGCACCCAGAAACACTACATTTTTCCAATCCCCCTTGTAGTAAATAGGATCGTTTGACAATATGTGGCCATTAAAATGTGGCTGGAAGTGTTTTATGACACCACCTAGACGATAAAACCTCGAGCATTTTTGTCCTTCATGTTGGCTGTATTCTGACTCACTGGGCCATATGTGCACGGCTTATATTACGTGAGACCTTTAGATTTTGAGCTACTCTTTGTATTTTTACAGAAATCAGATTGTACTGAATAACAGATTGTCCCTTTTAGGGCTTGTTGGTGTTTAATAAGCAGAAAAGGAGAAATTTTTTTTCCTTCTACTTTTACTACTTATACTTTAAGCAATACTTAAAGTATAAGGTGCAGAGAATATCTGGGAGAATGTATTGTCTCAGGGGTATATTCTGAGTGTTGTTGGAGTGTGCTTAGTACTGAGAGCTAAATCTGCAGGGTGCAGATGGCAACCAGAGTGTGGAGAGCCTTGAAAGGCAAAAGAAGGAAGACTTTGTGGGACCTAACTAGTGTTTGACCAGGCAAACAAAAAGATTTCCACTGAAACTGAGAAAGATTAGATTGACATTAGCTGAGAGAGAGATCAAAAGGAGGAAAAGCTAAAGAGAACCAAATCATAGGAATAAGCAACCTGAAAGTTGATGAGTAGTGGAAATCCTCATAATTCTCAAAATAGCTGGCATTTATTGAATGCTTTCTATGTGCCTAGCTTGGCTTTAAGCACTTTGAAGTATCATTTTATCTTCATAACATATCAATGAGTTTAATACTAGTATTTTCCATTTTACAATGTATGAAAATACAAATGAAATTTTCTGAAAGTTTTCATGAGGTAAGATAGCAAAATACAAGCACCAGTCATTAACAGCTTTTCCAAAATTTAAGAAAAACAAAACAACTAATTGATATTCAATTTTGCGATTTTTATATAGATATAGATACATAAGTATTATATATTTTATACTATATATTAACATGATAATATCTTAGATGTATATACAACATATAATTAAGCCCCTACAAAGCATCTCATAATAAACCATTTTATTCAATTCTCCTACAGATTTTTTTTATCCCAAATTAATAGATGAGAAAAAAATGAGAATTTTTGATAAGAAAACACGTAAAAGTTCATGAGGATACAGGAGAAAAGTGACAGTGATATGACACTAAGTTTTCTCTATATTTTTGCTCCTTTGACTACATAAAAAGACGTAAGCATAAGAGAACAATGGTAGATGTAGGTGGGGGTGAATAGGTAAGGTAAAAGTAGATTTTCAGAAACATTTTATATAATTAAATGCCTTATGTATTTAACAATGACTATTTCAATTATATATTACTAGTTTTGTTTTCTTGATTAAAAAGATCTGTGCTTACATTCTTCTGTGAATATTCTTAGGCTGCTTAAGGCAAATAGTCTAATTATAGTTTTTTAAGATACATATATCCCTACAAGCCAAAGTAAAAACATTTCAGTACCTATTTTCCACAGTTTTCTTTAATAAATCTTGTAAAGTCTAATTCTCTTTCTTCCTTAGAGAAAGGTGAAACTTTGAGGAAGCTTTTAGGCATTAAGATAATGACATAAGTCATATCATTACAAATAACTTACTTTAAACCAATCATCATTAAAGTTTACACAATAGGGCAGATTGTACTTACAACTGTATAATACTAATAAACTATAAAGTTGCCTAATGACTTATCTACTTGAATGGAAGAAACAGGAGAGGTATTAAATGCCGGATGTGGGAAACGCCTATAATTTACAGGTTTGGCAAGTCCACACTTCTTAGTGGCAAGTGTTATACTGTTAATGGCTGTTGAAATTCCTAATTGAAGAATTTATTTTCTTGCAAAACTGTTTATTCACCATGAGGACTTCATCATGTTAGAAAAGAGAGAAATAATTTTTAAGAGCCTCTGAAACAATTTATCTTCTGTTTCAGAAATCTTCATTTCTGTAAATAAAATGGCTTTTTCAAATGTATAGGCCTTGTTTAGTATATTGACATTTTAACGTTAAAGTTTTGTCTAAAAAGACAGAACAATATAGAATCAGAGAAAGATTGAACAGGTATCTTAGTTCTTAACTTTAAAGCTTCTGTCTGAATATTTTTCTCGTTTAGAAACTGGGAACAGATTTTTGAGCCTTGTCCAGTTTATTTCAAGACTAACATCCTATTTTGAAAACAGAGGGTTAGCATGCCTTAACTTAATCCTTGCAGTGGTTGCATAGATAGCCATGACAAATTACCTTCTCTTTTCTTTATATTTCTATACTTTAGCATGTCTTTAATTATTTTCATTGTGAATTAGGAGAATCTTTCTATGTAGCCATCCTGAAGGCCAAGAATGACAACTTATCTTATTTCTGTTTGTCTACTATGGTATCAATCATGCATGCAGTTTCTCTTAATTAATGTACTCTCCTCCTTCCTCCTGGGTTCTTTGAGGTCCTCAAACTTAACCTCAATTTGCATGGTCAGTGGCACATGCTTTGTCACTGATCACAGACTTATTTTGTTTTCTGATTATATTAATACTCTATTTCTTGAATTATCTCTCCTCCCCAGCTTATCACAGTTCCTTTTTTCTCCATGCATTTATGGCTTTTCATTAGTCTTGATTTAATCTTGTTCTTTGCACCCAATGTGCACTCCCTGATTTGTTTCTCATTTTCTTGAAGTCTGTTAGTAGAATTAAGCCCCAGTCCTTCTTCCGTAACTAGCCACCATACCAGTTCCATGAATGGTATTATAGCTCAATTTGCATCAGCACCAGATGTGACTCTTAGGTACTCTTTGTTAGTAAAAGAAAATCGAATATGTATTCAGTAAACAAACATATATTTAGCACCTGCTTTCCGTCAATCACCAACACTATAGAAGTAGCAGATTCCCCATTTGTCTTTAATTGTAAATTCCCTACTCAGCTCTCAAAACCTCATGTTGTTAAGTTCAAATAAAATCTAACTTTCTAAAATCATGTCTTTTCACTATGTACTTTAGCCAATGATTCAAGAAATATGCCAATATGAATGAACGCAACTATGAGGTATTAGTTATTTCCCACTGGTTTAAACTTGACAAGAAACTTAGCAATGTCTTGTTTATGATCTCACCAGATTTTGACACAAGACTTAGTATATGTTCAGTATACCTATGGATGAACAAATTATGGGGGCTTATGAAAAATCAATATACACAAATTGACTCTACACAGTAGAAAACCCTCTTTTTTACTATCTGAGCTATTCTATAATGCATATGCATGTACAAAGGCATCTAAAGATTTTTTTTTTTTCCAATCCCACTTTTCAAGGCACTCAACCGTTGCACTCCAAGACAGCTAAGCTCCTGACTTCTTGGGTCTACACAGGTATCATATTTGTAACCATTAATATGCAGACAGGAGATGATTAAATACAGGCATGATAAAATGTGACACCCCATAATAAATGATAATAAAAAAATGAATTTGTAACCATAAATCATGTATTAAACTTTATGTCATTGGCTTACATTGATGAAGACAATGTAGAAATAAGAAAATATGAGCTAGAACTATTTTTAAAATTCTAATGAAAGATATTTAAATTTTATTATTTTCTTCAACTCTTTATCTTAGAGTGAAAATTTGACTTCTTGCCCCTAAAGGTAGAATGCTTGAACTTTGCAATTTAGAATAAGACATTGGACAGCTACCAGTTTCATTATAATGCAAATTTTTAACTTTAGCATTTTAAATATGATTGCTTTTATGCATTCAAGACAATGAGATACTACCATCTTTTAGAAAAAAAGAAATGAAATATCTATTTTAAAAGACACAAAATATTGAAGTGTAGTCTTGCCACATACTTCACCTAAAAAGAATTTGACTAAACTATTCTATGCCCTTTTGTGTAAAGTTTTACAATAATTATAACACTTTAAGTTTGGAGAAAAAAATAAAAAGAGAGAGAGCAGTATCGCACAAATTAAATAATATGAAATCCTTAACTGGAAAAATTACGAGTAAAATTGGAAATTTCCAAGAATCCGGAACATAGCCAGAAACCTAATTTGGAAAGCCACAACATGGCTGACATTATTCTAAAATAACAGGCCCTACATTTCATTAAAGTCATAATTTAAATTTCAGATTGATCTTGTTCATTCAAATATACCCCATTTGGCAGAAAATAAAATTATTCTAGTGCTACTGAAACAATTTAGGGAGTGAGTTCTATAAGTTATACCCAAGTTGTGTTAAAAAATGAATTTTAGAAAATAATGATTGCCTTATGATTTCGGGAAAGTAATTACTTATTATCTATTAGTACCTGGCCACATCTTCATTGTTTTCTATATTTGCTACTTTAATGGCAGCTTTATGCAGTGGGGTAAATGTGGGATTTTTCTAAGAGGCTTTCAAAATACAGTGATTTTCTGAAGTCATATTTGTTCCCTAGTGTTGAAATGTATCCCCAAACAATATATTAAAGTCTTAACTCCCAGAATCTCAGAGTGTGACCTTATTATCTCCAAATAGAGAATCTATTTACGAGGCTAATTAAGTTAAAATGTTATAGAGTTGAAAGAACTATTGTTTTTATTAAGTGAAAATTTAGACATAGAGACAGACATATAGATGGAAAATGATGTGAAGAGACAGAAAGAAAACTTTCAACCACAAGCCACCGTGAGAGTCCTGGAACAGATCCTTCCTTCATTGATCTGTGAAGAAGCCTACTCTGAAACACCTTGATTTTTGTCCTGTAGCCTCCAGAGCTGTGAGACAATAAGATTTCTGTGTTTTAAGCCAGGCAACCTGTGATACTTAGTTATGGCGGCCCCAGGAAACTAATGCACTCCCTATCATGCAGTTGGAATAAACTGTCTCATCATCAGGAAATGGAAGCTAAAAAATAAAAATTAAATTTAAATAAAAAACTCCTTTCCCTTGATTTTGCTGAAATAGTCACAGGCTTAAATGACATCTCTCTCTGATTATTATAGACTAGGCCTAATGTACCATACTAGGAAACCAGAAGATGCTCAAAAAAGAGTCACTAAACCCAGATGTCAACTAAGTTCCATGCTCTTTGAAAGTCAAATCAATACTGTGGTACACAGTATAAACTCCATTCTATCCCTACTGACTATCCACAGATGTAGGGGTTAGGATAAAACAGTGTGAGGGATGGGGGTCTATTGTAACTCCCGCTTTGTTCCTGAGCTCCTGTTTCAACTAAATTAGCATACGGCTTGCTTGGTTGTCTCCATAGTTAGATCCTATTCCACTTGGTATTGCCAACAACATAACTTCTTTTCCTACAAATATCTCCATGATCTCACCAGAGAAGACAATCTTAAGAGTTTGAAGTAACAGAGTTGAGTAGTGTTTTAACATCTACCATAAAGAGCCCAAAACTAAATACTGGGCATCGCAACCTTTAGTAGATTTTGTTCATTTTGGCCGAGGGGATTATCTTGATTTATCCCTCCCTTTTTAAAATAGATTTCTGGCCCCTATCATCTTGTTAGCCTTCCAATTTATCCATAGTCCTATGGCTTCTCCTGATTTTTCCCCTCAGTCTCCATCTGCTATGGACGAAATTGTGCTCCCCTTCCAATTCACATGTTGAAATTCTGGCACCCAATGTAATTGTATTTGAAGACGAGGCCTTTGAGGTATAGTTAAGTTTAGATGAGGTTATAAGGGTGGGGCTCTCATGGTGGGGTTAGTACACTTATAAGAAAAGACACCAGAAAGCACTGTTGCACTCTCTCTCTCTCTCTCTCTCTCCGTATATACACAAGCTGAAGAAAGTCTGTGTGTACATGCAGTGAGACGGTGACCATCTACAAGTCAGGAAGAGGGCTCTCTCCAGAACCCACCATAATGGCACCCTGACTTCAGACTTCTAGTTCAAAATTATGAGAAAATAAAATTTCTGTTGTTATAAGCCACTCACTTTATGGTATTTTGTTACAGCAGCCAGAGTTTACCAAGACAGAGTTTACTAGTAATTCAGTCCTCTTTATTTTGCTAAGCCTGTTCAAATTCAGAGGCCTCCAAAATAACAAAGATATCTAAATTTTTGTATTGATCTCTAATATTTTTTAGGGAAGATAACTTAGGACAGCATTAAATGTATATCATAACTAATGATATACATTATACCACTCAGAAGTCAAGATGTTACTGAGAACTGTGGAAAACCTCAGTTCTTGTCTAAGTCTGAAGAAAGAATTAAGCTAAGAGACACTTAGCAAGGGTCGAGTGGCAGAATTTATTAGGAAGATAAAGCACATTCTTACAGAGGAGTGAAAAACAGCTGCAGGCTGTTCTGGCTGAGAAAATGGTAGTACTAGCGTTTATTTAAAGAGGCAACACACTCTGAAAGATGAGACAGAGTGGGCTGCTTAAAAGAATGAACTAGTAGCAGCTAGTGCTGATGAACTCTCTGAGAATCTCACATAATTATTCATGAAGGGGCATGAGGGGTTGTCACATGCAAGCATGTTTCAGGAGGTCCCTTTGGGTGTGCAATTTCTGTGGCTGTACATGCTAGGATACACATCCCATGTTTCATTAGCATCTAAAACCTCCACCTAGGGGTGTGTTTTTACTATGATAGTGAACAGCAGGCTACGCTCAGGTGAGCTTCTGTTCTCCCTACTTGTCAGTGGGGGAAAATCCCTACCATGTTTATCTCTGGCCAGAGGAGCACAACCACAAAGCCAGATGTAGCCAGTGTAGCCATTGTTTTTTTTGCTATCAGGGGCCAGTGTCTCCAGGATTTTTTCCCCTGGAGAACTTCCCCTGCCTGTGCATTTCTGGCTATCTGCCTATTCTAACAAAGAGTGACTAGAGTTAATTTGGATTTCAAATTAAAACTATTTGTATGTTTGCTTAACAAATACACAAAAGTGTTACCTTCTGATGAAAAGTCAGAGCCTTGTCAAACTCATTTAGATTTACTTTTAGTGCTAATGCACGCACACATGTGCATACACACACACACATACAGTTTTCTGTCACTATTTTTATTTTTATCCAAGATAAAATACATTAACTTAAGAGAGATGAAAACTTTAGAAATGATTCAAAACTACAGGCTCATGCTCAAGACTGGTGTGAGGCTGGGGGGTGAGCACACATTCATGGAAGTTTGTGAAATTTAAAAAAAAGTCATTCTTGTTCTACTGTGCTTACATTTATACTTTCAAAAGCAAGATGCTAAAGGTGATATTAGTTGAGCAAAACACTTATTTTTAGCTACTGTGGAAGCTAGTTGACAATAAGTAGTCCCTTGAGGCAAGATTCTTCCCTGCATTGTTCACTACGATATTTGTTCAAAACTGAGGAGTGATTTGTAAGATCTGTCCCTTCAGGGAAAAAAGTGATATTGATGCCATGTAGCTAATGCAGAACAAAAACAAAAGAAATCAAAAAACCTCAAGCCAGCAAAATGATGAACATAACACCACTTTTCATTTTCCATTTCAGTGAAAGATTCATTTTATAGCATTTGAGGTAATCCCTGGTGTGATCTCACTGAAATAGAAAAAAAAAAAGAGAGAGAGAGAATACGTTTTTAGGTTTTTATAGAAAGAGCTCTGGAGTCTTAGTGACTATTTATTGTTATTCTTCGGCATTTTGAGTTCTTTGAATTCAATCAAACAAAGAACTTTATTAAGCACTCATGTCAAGCTGCATGTTAAACAACAAAGAAGCCGTGTTCAACAGTATTTTCTGAGCATCCACAGTACACAGTGCCCGCTGGACACTTTGGTGCTGTTGTTATTCCTAGGTTACAGAAAGGAGGCCAAGATTCAGGTCATGTAAATGACCTTCCGATACTAAAACTTGTCATAAGCAGCAGAATTTGGTCTAAAATCTCATGAGTGCGTTGAAGGACTAGAGAGAAAGAGCTAGTGCTTATTTTAAGGATACAGGGGCCAAATTGTGAATCACAGAAAGATGTTTAATCTCAGAATATCTTAGAGAACATCATTGAAGATGCTATAGCATGTTTACCTTGCCCAAGTAACTCCAGGGCAGGCAATGCTGTGGGATAGGTAAGAGTGGACAGTTTGGACTAAGACTGCTTGTGTTCATAGCCACTCTTAAATTTGAGAACATTTAACCTCGCTGTATTTTCTATTACACTCCAGGTAAACTTGGAATGATGAGATAATAATGCAAGCTTCACAGGTACATGATAAAGCTGATGTCATTTTAATAAGTGTTCATGACAGTACCTGGCACATTGTAAATTTTCCAAAACTGTTTCTATTATTTTGAATTATTAGCTAATATATTTATTATTATTTTGAGACAGGGTCTCACTCTGTTACCCAGGGTATGGTGCAGTCATAGCTCACTGCAGCCTTGAACTCTTGGGTTCAGGCAATCCTCCTGCCTCAGACTCCTGAGTAGGGGATTGTAGGTGTGCATCACTGTGCCCATCTAATTATTTTATTTTATTTTATTTTATTTTATTTATTGGTACAGATGGGGGTCTAACTATATTGCTTGGGCTAGTCTTGAGTTCCTGACCCCGAGTGATCCTACTACTTGGCCTCCGAGAGCTCTAGAATGGCAGGAGTGAGCCACCATGCTGGGCCTATTAACTCACATTATTAACATATTATTGCTCCTTGAGTCTTCCCTATCACTCTTGTCTCATGGGGTTAGCTTACTTATGCGTTTTACTCCATTACGGCTTTTGCTTATTTCCTTCCCCTTTATGTCTCTCTGCTTCTGCGGGATGTTCTACATCTCTCTGATTGATTCATAATCTAATTTCTAAAGAAAAGGGATATGATAGGACTGGCTAATCACTCCCCTATATAAACTGTCCTGTTAGAGCAGACTACTTTACTTCTGTAAAACTACATCAGATTCTCAGGTGTCAATCACAGGATAATCAGCTCCACCAGAATTATATTGCTTTACATTAAGATTTAGGCGCATAAAGCCAGCAAAAGATGCCTTCTGCCACAGGCAGTTTGAGCTTTGATACTTATCCAGAATATTCTGTCTCCCTCTGCCTTTAGCTCTCCGGGGCACATTGCAATTAATGTATTCTCCTGATGGACATCAGAAGGAGCCAATGAGCCCTTTTGTATTCATACCTAACATCAAATTGAAAATTAATAACATAAAGAGAGAAATATGTTATGCTACATCCATACTACATTTCTAAAGCAAGAAGTGAGATACATATATTTGCAGATTAGTGATTAAATTTATCTCATATGGTATTTTAATCTGGAGTAGAGATGGTGAGGATGGTGATTTTATGTATCAGGAATGTTGATGTATTTAGCTTGTCTATGGCAGTGTGGATGCCTGTGACGATAAAACAGAAATGTGCCTAATTTCTCTTTACAAACTGAGAAGGCATTTCTCAAATCTCTTTTCACACATTGGTGTTGCATAATCTCAATCTAGCCCACAAATTAAATGCAACTCCTAACAAAATCTCCACTGCCTGCCTCCTCACAGACGCCATGAGTATAGACTTCTATGTCTCATGTTGTTCAACCTGTAGCTTCTTGAATAACTTTCAAGGTCTCATGACAAACAGTTGCATCTTTTATCACTCTATAGCAGCTCTGAGAGTGCTCATGTTTTTTTGTTTGTTTATTTGTTTTGTTTTTTGCCTTTTTGTTTGTTTCTTCTGGTCTGTTTATTCTTAAAGGAATCACCTGACCAATGTTGTATATTGGAAATAAAATGTGTGTGATTGTTAATATTAGATTGGGATAAAGCCATATAATTCGGTTAAAAGTATTTTCAAAGTAATAGTTTTTTTTTTAATTTTAAAAAATGTATACATATTTGGAGGGTACGAGTTAGTGTACCCGTCACCTAACTAGAGAACATTTACCCAACGGGTAATTTTCCTTAAAGTGGCTCCAACAAAAAGTGGTTTATTTTCTGATGTAAGGAAAACATCTGGGGGCCAGGTGCAGTGGCTCACCCCTGTAATCCCAACACTTTCAGAGGCTGAGGTGGGCAGATCACCTGAGATCCAGTGTTCAAGACCAGGCTAACCAGCATGGAGAAACCCCATCTCTATTAAAAATACAAAATTATCCAAACGTGGTGGTGCACACCTGTAATCACAGCTACTTGGGAAGAAGAGAAAGGAGAATCGCTTGAACTCAGGAGGTGGAGATTGCGGTGAGCCGAGATCACGCCATTGCACTCCAGCCTGGACAACAAGAGTGAAACTCCCCTCAAAAGAAAAAAAAAATGCCTGATGGTTTGGATCTTAAATTAAAACTCTATTTATGTGTACTTAACAGAGACATAGAGCATTACATAAATGAATTAACAAATAAATAATAATAATAAAGTAATACGATAAGCGAATCACACAAACCTCAATACAAGCTTTAATAATGGTGCTTATCACCTATGTGACCCTTGGAGTGAATTTTATTGACATTTTCCTCATTTGTAAAAATATGTTTAAAATATTTCTTTCAAAAAGTTGTTGAATTAAATAAAATGTTGCATGAAACATAGTAGTCTGGCTAACTGTAGATTCTCACAAAGAATCAAAATGTTGATATGTTCATTATTTTGCTAGTTTGAGGTCTGGGGTGCTTTTTTTTTTTTTTTTTTGTCTGTATTAGTTATAGGGTTTCAATACCACTTTTTTTCCTAAGGAAGAAATCTTACAAATTACTGCTGTTTTGAATTGCTGATGGCAATTGAGAGGTTTATTGATTTATGGGCTGGAAATTCTGATTTTCTTGGTCCTCCCTTTTATATTTCATAGTCATAACATGACTCTTGGAAGTTCACATTCACTGCTAAAAACTTTGAGGGGATGTAGTGATATCAGCCACGTTACCCTCTTTTAGGAAAAGAAAATGGCTTTCTAGAAACCCCAGCTGATTTCTGCTTACATCTCATTGATAGGACCATGTCTTGTGGCTTCTTTCTTATCTACAAGAGAAACTGAGAAAGTCAGGATATCTGCTGGAGCTTAGTATGTCCTATTCTTGAATCAGATTGGTTTCTATTTTCAAGAATGTAAATAATAATGGTTGGTGAATATACAATGAGTCATATCTGCTCTATTATGATGGTGTAAATTTGTGTAGGAATAACTCAGATTTGGCAAAAGTTTACTGCATAATAAATGCTCAGATTTGCAATTGCAACTGAAAACATGCTAGAATTTCAGAGGAAGAGTTCATTTGAGTGGCCTGAATCATACAATGAAAGCTGTGTTTAAAACATCAATCTAGTAAAAATCTATACGGGGTGATAAAATTGTCTAGAAATTGTGCATGTTTGTGTATGGGTGTGCCAGTCTTCATCAATTCGTAGAAGTTGCATGGATCAATGCATTACGTAGTGTCCTGAATTTCTCTTTGGGCTCAGGGGAGGAAGGATGTTGCCATTCATTATCAATGGCAGCCATTGGTGGAGGAGTAAGGAGGGATAGATATGTGCACAGTGTCTATGTAATTGAAGGGTTTTTTGTTTTGTTTTTTCCTCTTAGGTAACTTAGAACTGTATTGGCAATGCACTAACTCAACATTTATGGCAATTTCATCATCCAAGTACCACCATAAAGAATATATTGCATCACAACACAACATAGGACAATACAATATTGCAATTGTCTTGCTCTGGATTATCTATTTGATTTTGAAAATACCGAACATTTTCTCCTCAGGCAAAGATTCAAGGAAAACCGCTATTTTCCTTCTTGTGGAACTGATAGCAAAGGATAAGAGAAGCAGCTAGTAACCTTAGCTGATAAAATTTGTAATGCATAGCTTTGAAAATTGTTTGGGAACCCTGGAATACCTTGGAGCTTTAAGGACAGCTGAGAAAGAAGGAATTAGTGTCGGAACTTGACTAATTACCATTCTGAATATATTTTCTCAAAATTCTACCTTAAAATATGAAAAGATGCTAATCAAATGCTCCTCTCTTTGTTCTGTTGATATTTCGGCTCCAACGCCCTATTCTTTGATGTTATTTTCACTGTGTCTTTTCACTGAAATTTGTCACCATCTCTGCAACAAGTGCTTCCTGCCAGGAATGCTGCAAAACAGCCACAAAGCCTAAATCATTTATGCTGCTGCTGTTGTCTTGCATTTGAAGATATCAACATTTATTTAGTACTCAAGGTGTACTGGGCTCTGTACAACACATTTTATAAAGGCTTACAGGTCTTCAAGCATAAATCTGAATCAAGAACTCTCTGAATCCAAGACATGTGCTCTTTCTGTTTGACATGAGATTTCAAAACTATACCACATACACACACACACACACAATTTTATAACTATTTACATCTAGGTCTTACTCTCGTCTTATTTTCAAACTTCTTTATGACAGAGTACAGCCCTGTTCATGTTCTCATGTCCTAAAATGCTTAAAAACATGCTCCAAAATTGATCAGTCTTAAAAAATATATTCAATTCTAATGTATTCCAATGTGTAATGCAAAAGATCCAAACTCTATGTGGTTACATGAGTATGTTTTGTTTGTAAAAATGTATAAAATGTATGCTAGTATTTCCTTAGGAGGTATATATGTATATGGTATATTTATTAAATATAAACAAATCACTTTAAAAGTATTCACTTTCTGAAGTGACACACATAATACAAAAAAGACAATTTCAGATTAAGAAACAAACTCCGTATCTGCAATTACATATATAGAGAAAAATGACATTAACTGTAGACTTCTTAAAATAACAGGCTATAAAGCATAACCAAATCTGTATAGTTAGGGGAAATTCACATTCTACAAAAATTGTTGGAATTGTTTTGCCATAAATATCTGTGAATATCTTTAATAAGACTAATGTAAATGTGTCAATGTATCTATTTTTGATTAATATGACACCTACTGCCTTGGAGAATTTAAGACAGTTTACAATGTTAATAATTCATCTCTGAGAATCCTAATTGTACTTAGCTTACACTTTAATCAGCAGATTTCAGTTTTTTACCATGACCCAGAGTAAAACAAATCCATATCTAAACTCAAACACAAACACACACACAGTAAAAACAAATACATTTCAAAAATAATGGCTACCATCATGTGATGCACTGTTTTTTTCTCATCTCATCTATGTGTTTCACTTCTCTTTTTTCTTTCATTCTTTTCTTTATTTTAGAAGATGGCTGATTCAAACCACAAAACTGATTTTATGGCTCACATAATCAAGGGCTAGAAAACATTTTTCTGTAAAGAGACAATAAATATTATAACATCAAAACTTGATAAGTGATAGTTACTTAATTGTAAATCACAATCTGAAAACCATATCAATGAACTCTGTGGTCTCTGTTTTATTAAAATCCATTAGTCTTTCTTATACTTTAAGTGGATGTTTTATCATTGCATGATGATTTTATAACATATGTTAGTCATTTGGAAAATATTGATTCATTGAGTTAAGCAGATATTCTATATGTTGACACATTTTATTTGGAAATATTCTTAAAAAATCATGTTTCTAATCTTATCACTGATCTTGTTACCAAACAAGGCTGCTTTCCCCAATGCACAGCAAGCCAATCACTGAGTCATTGAGATTTGCGGCAGAAAAAAATGATTTATTCACCAGGCAGCCAAGTGAGGAGACATGAGAGCCAGTCTCAAATCCACCTCCCCTATAAGTCTTAGGTGGGGGTGACTTTAAGGATCAGACTAAGGGGGTGGGGAAATGGGTAATGAGGGGTCATCAGTTGAGATGAAGGAAATTCAAGAGCCCATGGATCATGCACTGTTACAACTATTTGAGGTACCCCTCATCTTCAAGAAATGGGTTCATGAGGACATGGTCCTAGTCACTGAGTGTTTGATTTTTTTGTTGTTGTGGTTGTCTAGGAGTGAAGTTTAGCCTTTTGATGTCAAAGCTACCCCATCTGACACTTGCGCAAAATTAGTTGAAGGATTGATGGTCTTGAGCATTTTGAGCTGGATTCAGGACTGAGTTTTGAGTCCCTGAAAACAATTTAGCCAACATCTTGTGATCCATATACCAAGATAAGAGGCTATCTACAGGAAAATTGCAGGAACTATGGTTAGGCTACATGACATTTTAAGAGTAAGAAGGACTGCTAACAATGCATAAGTAAACAGCTGAAAGTTATAGTTAATAACTACCTAGAGGGACTTCAGTTACTCTCTCTCTAATCTTTAAGGGCTATCTGGTCAACAGTTCAATCTCTCCAGATAAGTCTTTAAATAATGGAAATCTATAACTCATGGCAGTCAATCACATTTTCTAAAATCTAACATTTACTTGTAAGTTGATTTTTTTCTTTGTTAACACATACTGTCAGTTATTTACCTTGACGTGACAGATCACTTTACTCACTTTTGAGAAAAGATTTGCCAAATATTCAAGTATGGTTAATCGTAATTGATAAAGGTGTAGTAAACAATTTGGACCCGGCATGATGGCTCAGGCCTGTAATCCGAGCATTTTTGAGGCTGATATGGGAGGATCACTTGAGCTCAGGAGTTTGAGACCAGACTGGGAAAAATAGTGAGACCCTGTCTCTACATTAAAACAAAATAGTAGAGTGTGGTGGCACATGCCTGTAGTCCCAGCTACTCAGGAGGCTTAGGTGGGAAGATCATTTGTGCCTGAGACGTCAAGGCTGCAATGAGCCATAATTACATCACTGTACGACAGAATGGGTGACAGAGCAAGACCCAGTTTAAAAAAAAAAAAAAAAAGAAGTTAATCTTTCCAAAAGAGGTTTAAAAAATCAACCTATGTCCTTAGCTTCTTGAAAGTAATTTCTATGTGCTTGTTCACCAGCGAGCCTTGGAAGGTGCCAAATAGTAACAATGTGATTTAGACTGAAGGCTTTTGACCACACCAATAAAGTGATTCAATGGCTTTGAGTCAGGTCCTATCAGCTTGACTTTTACAGAAGTTGGAGAATTTGGTTAGCCATGTGGGGGGGGGAGCCAACAAAGTTTTCATGATCAAGCCCCAGTAAAGGCTCTGGACACTAAGGCTGTGCATGCTTCCGTAGTTGCAAATTTCTCAAGCATATGGTCACACATCGATGCCAGGAAAGCAATGCTGTTCACAACTCTGCAAAGAAAAGACGATAGAAAGCTTTTTTGTATGAAATTTTCCTATACTATGTTGCATGTTCCTCTTCTCTTGGCTGATTTTAATCTGCATCTTTCAGCTCTCCTTAAGTATAATAGCTTTCAGTGAGTTTTTGGAGTCCTTCTAGTAAATTATTGAACCTAAAGTGGTCTTGAGGAACCTTGAACTAGAAATCAGTGTTAGAAGATGGAATGGTGTTGAGAACATTGTTTTTTCCAAACTTCACAATTTGTTAGTCATTCTTTCCAGCAACAATAGTGTTCATAACAAATACAGCTAGTTCAGCTCACAGACAATTGCAGAACAGCTTTTTTTTTTTCCTGGGGCAATCATTACACTTCAGGCTGCAGAGGAAGTGTTTTATTCATCATACAATGTACTAAAAAAGACCTATGTCAAGAGCTATTCTTAAGTGACATTGGCTTTTTAAACTGTAAATACATGAAAATAAAAAAAATACCGTGACCAATGCTACCGTTTGATATTACTGGCTTGATTTTACTAAGGCCCCAGCAGTGTTGCTCACTATTACTTTTGCACCATTGGTGCAAGTATCAATGTGTAAAAAAAAAGAGAGAGAGAATAAAGTCTCAACTTCATTATGAGTATAAACCTGAACTCATAGACCTCCTAAAGTATTGCCAGGTATGTCCAAGTATCTGTATACTATTTCCATAAAAGTAATTCTACATATACCACATCTTACATATGTCTGAAGAATTCTCTACTTAATAGCCAGCATTCCATTTAGTTATAAGAGAGAGAGCGTAATTGCAAGCTTAAATGAAAGTTCTTTGACTAATTTCATGTTTCTGAATTTCACTGTTGGCCTGGTTCTTTCATCGTCTTTCATTTTAATATTTTTCATGTTACAGAATTTCCTCTCCTGCCTCAAGCCTTTGCACTTCTGCTTGCAAAACATCCTCTTACCTCCCCACACCACCATGTATTTATTCATTCATGTATAATCTCACAGTTACCCCCCATTCATTCATACTCAAACACACTTCACATACCTACATTCTCTCACTCTTCCTGACTCTTCATCCTTTAAGTCACTTCTTAAATATCTCCTCCTCAAAGAGCTCTTCTGTAATTATCCTAATTTCTTTTTCTTTTATTCTTTGCTGTATTCTCCATTGCTTACCATAATGTCTGATAGATTGCATAAAATCAAGTGAGCTGAAAAAAGTTAATGATTGAATGCAAAAAAATCTGATTAAAGTAGTTATCAATTATCATTTTGCAACTGGGTGAAGGATTCTAAGATGGAGCATGCTACCCTCTGATTGAAGCTGTATGTCTTCACTTATCTATGCATACACACCAGCTGCCACAAGTAAGTATGCACAAACTTGTTCAATGTGTCCAGGAAGAACTGTTAGCTATATATTATATTCAGCCTAATGCTTCAGCAGAGTTGAATTGTGATTCCAGAGCATTCTTCTGTGCTCCTTGATCTTCCACCTTATAGAAGTACATTATTCTTAATACACTTTCCTCTTTAAAATGATTCAGTATTTAGGGTTCTACCTTCTTGCATAGACTATAGACTTCTAGACCTAGAGAATTAACTACTGGTTAGTTAGCAAAGTTTTTGCCTTTATTCTCTCTTTCTTGAAATGGATGTGAGAGGGAGGAGGTGTGGGGAAGTATCAATTGCTGGAGTGGAAGAGACAAACGAGTGAGATGGTCAAACATAAGAGGTCATTAAATCTAGGAAAACAAAAGGGAAAGTCAAGGGGGGGATATCACATAGTACTTAGAGGTGCTGATACATGCACGGATGATTTAATCTAAGTCTTCAAATTTACAAAATTTACAGATGAGGACACTGAGGTACAAGGGAAAGCAAGTTCCCTAGAAAGAGCTAGAATCCATTTTCTTGACTCCTATGTAAGGTTTATGCTTAGTATTTACATCCTGCGCTGCACCTGCTATGTAGATTGAATTTAGACATTCATTTTATACCTTTGCTGTGACAGATCTTTTTTTTTTCCTGAGGCCCTCAGTCTCAGTCACCTGGCAATGTTGCAGATGAAGGCATCTGCTATCCATCTCCTAAACTTCCTACTAAGCTGACTGTAGTGGAGAAATCCCTCACCATTTATACTTGGCATGTGACAGAAGGCTGAGTTGGGCTCTGTATTTTGCCCTGTATTTTGACATAGGAAAAAAGATGGTTGGTACTCAAAGTTAGGATTCCTCTGATAGACCTCAGTTTACTCTTGGAGATCTCCTGACATAAAAATAAAATTGAAATCTCCTCTTAAAAAGCAGAAGGACAAATGGAAATTCTTTACCAAGAATTTCCAGAATCCTTGGTAAAGTTAGAAAATATTTCACCCACTCCAAATTTTATTTGCAGATAAGAAATCCAAATCCCCAAATTATACAGCAGACCCTCTTCACCCTCTCTAAGACTCCATAACTTTCAGAGTACTACAGGTATGTGTGTCACCAGGACTGACTTAATGTAGTTTTTTGATTGTTTGTTTTTTCTAGAGACAGTCTGGCTATGCTGCCCAGGCTGGTCTTGAACTCCTTACCTCAAGCAATCATTCCACCTTGGCCTCCCAAACCACTGGGATTACAGGAGTGATCCACTGCACACATCCCAACATTTTATTTTGGGTTGCTTCTTTCTCTCTTTCTTTTAATTCAAGTTTGTATGTCTATTCCCCATTGGTTTCATTTGTTTGTAACACTCCTCATCTTCAGCACATTTTCTCAGCAGTACCTGAATACTCTGGGCTTCACCTCCCTGAAAACAAACAAATAAATAACAAAACCTAGCACAGCGTTCAAATCCTACTTCTTGACTACACTAGGAACTTGAGAGAAATCTCAATGTTCATTTGTTTCCTCAAAGAAGGAAAAATACAAATAATTATCAGGTCTGAGGAAACAGTTCTAGAAGTAGATGCTGCAATTTGACAAAGAAAATCTCCCTTTTTTTAAAGTTAGTTATCTGTTTCTTGAAGGATGACCTCTCAATGTTCTATGTGATTTCTCCTTAGTGGGTAAGCATTCTTTCTACAAGTTCTAAGAATTGGGGATTTTCTGCATAAAACTTTATTGAGACTAATATGTAGAAAGATATTCATTTTATCTATGCCCTGTTTACTTTCAACTTTCATTGAGGATTTGAGACTGTTAACAGTATATAACCTTTGCTCTGTGGCCAGGAGAAGAGCAAGAAGTCACACACATACACACACACACACACACACACACACGCACGCACACACACTCCTCTACCAGCCCCCAGGAAAGCCTGATGCAGCAAAAGGAAAAACCAGGATATAGTGTGAAAGGTGCCAAGAACATTGGCAGAGGGACATCTGAACACCAAGTTTGCAAGTTGGGGTGATATGTACCTCCCAATCCAGCCTCATGGTTTGCTGATAGGCAGGAGAGGATGAGGTGGAAGAAATTGTCCAGGGAGAGTGGCTCAGAACTGCATCCGTGAACAACACCAAAGGGCTGGTATTCTCCATTTTAAAGCATTGCCTCAAGAGGACAGAAAACTATGTGGAAGGGCTGAAAGCCCCTCATTCTACCTGGGCAACTTATTTATGAAGGAGTGTTCATGACAAATTGTGAAGGAAATGTTAAACGGATCTCTGGTTTCTAAGAACTTGCTGTTATTAAGCCAGCAGGGGATACAATCCTATGGCCTGGCCATCTCTGCTTCTTGCTAAGTGGATTCTGCTTTTCTCCTTTCTTTCATTTTCTTTTTTTATTTTCTTTATTTTTATTTTTTATGTTCTTGAGACAGAATCTCACTCTGTAGCCAGGCTGGGATGCAGTGGTGCGATCTCGGCTCACTGTAACCTCCGCCTCCTGAGTTCAAGCAAGTCTTTTGCCTCAGCCTCCCTATTAGCTGGGACCACAGGTGTGCATCACCACACCTGGCTGATTTTTGTATTTTTAGTAAAGACAGGGTTTCACCATGTTGGCCAGGAAATTCTCGATCTCCTGACCTTATGATCCACTCGCCTCAGTCTCCAAAAGTGCTGGGATTACAGGCGTGAGCCACTGAGCCCAGTCTTATTTTCTTTATTATTGAACAGTTATTTCACCAGGGTTTCATTTGGCTTAACATCCTTTTCTTCAATGTTGGCCCACAGATAGACCATATCACCAGACGGCTTCTCGACTAGTTATCTCCAAACACTGCTCTCCTCTGGTGGAATATTAATTCTCATCACGCCCACTTAGCTACCTTGGGGCCTTCCCAAATCTGTTCACCCATCTGAGTTCTGTATAGCATAGGTCTGGACTGCTGGAAATGGATGACTCCATCGGCTGGCAGACAATTATGTAATATGCTGAAAGGCAGCTTTGGGATGGAGGAGTTTCCATAAGAGTTGAAGTGATCATAGAGGGAACAATAAACTGAGCCTTTTAGACTGGATTGTGCACTGTTATTGGATCATCTATTCCCTGTTCTCCCACAAGCCCTGGCCCATTAGCTGAGGCTATGAAAGTATAAGGAGTCCTAAGTAGTATTATGATTTTGCATTTATTGCTACTTGTCTTTATGAATTGCAGTTTGCTTGCTAAAAATGAAAAAAAAAAACAAAAAAACAAAAAAACACCATCCTAAATGTAAACAAGGTTCACAGTGATTGCCTCTGGGTGCTAACATCATAAGTCTTTTTATATTTCCATATTACCTGCCTTTCACAATTTCTAAAATGAAAACACATTTACAATCACAAATAAAAGGAATGGAATTCAAAATAAAACAACCTAAGATCATTCAAAACAAACTTAATAAACTTGATTGGTATTTGAGTAAATTCATCCTTGTTACCTCATTCACCACTTTTAAAACAAATACACCCACAGAGAACACTTGACTGTTTAGCTGGTTTTCACTCATGAACAGAAGCAGTATCTCACACTGTCGTGGGGTTTTTGTTAAGTTATATTGTGTCCTTGTACACATGTCTTAGCTAACTGCTTATTTTTTTTTTTTTTTTTTTTTTTTTTGAGAGGCGGATTCACCTTCCTAGTGATGTGCACGAAGGTCAGGATGATCAGGGCTGCCAAGGGGCCTCACATAGGCTTTACCTCTGTGTGACGGCCATTGTCTTGAACTTCCTGTTCACCTTTACTTATCAAGCCCATATTTTTAGAAGGCGTCTTAATCTCCTTCGACCTCAAATTTATAACTTAAAATGGGAAAAAGTATTTGCAATACATATAGCATAAAAGTAACACATTTCCTATGCATATCTCTACATAAACATATATATGTACATAATGACAAATAATTTTAAAAGATGTATCCCTCGCTGCCAAAAATTATGAATAAGCAATTCTCAGAAACACAAGGTCAACTAAACTGAAAGGGTGTTAAGTTCCTTGGTGTAGATTTCCACACCACAAATTCCCTCTGATTTACCCATAAGTTGAATGGATTAGAAATTGGTTGTAACAATTAGATAATTCATTTCTATGAATAATACCTAACATTTAAAAGTGGTTAGATAAATGATTTGTGTTTTTTGAAAGCCTTTGAAAAGAGGAGATACATGTTACAAATAGTATTTAGAGGTCCAGGAACTGGGGTCTGACCCCTAATAAAAGGAGATTAGTAGGGCATAGCCTGGTGAGAGAATATTCTATATTCTGGTTTTCAGGAAAAAACCCCTAAGGAAAAATGACACTCTGAAAACAAGAGAGAGAAGTCCAGCTTACACAATGATTGATCAAAGTATAAGTTCAGTTACTAGAAGTACTTTAGCAAACACTCATTTTCCCTTCAGATCTTTTCTCTTCCTTCATTCTTTCTTGATTTTTTCCCATTATCGATCTATTTCTATTGTAATTACCATTAATTGAATATCTTATTCTTTGACTTGTACTGCATTAGACACTTTGCATATATATGCTAGTCTTTGCAACAATCTTGCAAGAAATTAAATATCCTAATTCAGGGTAGTTAATGAAATCACAGTCCAGAGTGGTTAATCAGAAATCACTTATTTCTTGAGTTTACCCAGTATAAAACATCAGAGAGTCATGAATAAAAGCATATTTTTTCTGATATCAAAGCAAATTATTTTCAGTTGGGGGAAAATGTGGCTTATCCCAAGAACCCAATATTTCTATAATATGGCTGTGGAATTCACTGTAGAGCTCATGGGTGAGAACAGACCTTTTATTACAGAGGGCATATTTCAGGAATGGGTTGAGTCAAAGTCAGTCCCTGGGGCAGGGGTACAGAGTGATGGAACCTCTTCAGGCTCAGTGGGGGATCTCAGTCCTTCACAAGCTGCAGACTTTCTCAGCTTCTGTGGGGGAGATGGGATTTTATCATGTTCTCTTTCAGAGACTTTTCAAATCTTTGTATTCTTTCTTGGCCATATGTAAACTGATTCTTCAAACCTGTAAGCGAGCTGGGTAAATACGGACAGAGTAGCAAGCAGAAAGCAAAGAAAAGGGGGGCAAATGTCAATCCCTTACATATGAAAAATAAATTTTAAAAAATCTTTTAAGACGTTCTAAAATGTTGCTGTATTAGCAGCTCTCAAAACTGTGTAGTAATGTTAACCTATGCATGCAGAATTTTTAGCATATTTCTTATGGTGCCTTCCTGCTGCATAACAGCAGGCGGAAGAGGAGAAAGCATCTCACTCGTAAGTTTGCAGAGGGAATTATTTTTAACTTAAAAAAGTGTGTTATTGATAAAATTCTAAGTTTTCTTTCATTTTTATGCACTCCCCCCACGCACCCTCTGCTGTAGCCACAGACTATTTCTTCCTGTTCCCCAAACACTCTGACTCTTTCATATGCCATGATTTTGCATGTTTTTTTTTTTTTTTTTCAAATGGGGATGCCCTTAAAATGAGTTCTGACTGCTCTAAAATTAAGAAGCAGATGACATGTCACTTTCTCTGGAAGGTCTTCTCAAATGACTTCAGGGAAATGGACATTCCTACTCCATTAGCGTCATTTCTACCTTAGCTACAGTACATATCTGTTCTTTATTATACCAGATACATTTCAGTAAAATTGTGCCCGTTAATTTGAGTCTCCTAAGAACTGTATCTCCTATAGTACCTATTTCATAGGTTTAACATTTTACTGCAAACTCAGTATATTTAAGTACGTATGTGCATACACACACACACACACAAATACACAATGTTGAATGTATTTCAACTCCTCTATTGGATCCCCTTGCTTTCTGTTTAGGATACTATCACATTTTATGAGGTTTTTATTGCATGGTAAGTTTCTCTATAAAAATTGGGAGGATTCCAAAGTAATAATAAAAAAAAAATAAGTGATTTCTGTATGTTTTCCATCTCATAAAGAGCAGACTCTTGCCAGCTATGAAGTGTAATCATTCCACCCTACACCAAACATTATTTTTATTACTCACAGTCTTGAGTTTCAATCCTACCTTTGGTCTTACTCGGCTAACTGACTTCACTTGTCTGATATCTAATATCGTTATCTATAAATTGAGAGTGATTGTACTTATATCACAGGGGTTCATTGAGGATTCATGGGTGCTTGATACATGGAAGTAGTTAGACGTATTGTAGCTCAGACCTTTGCCTTACATATAAACCTTGGATTCACCAATAGGTCTTGGAATTGGACATCAGCTGATAAATCCACTCATTTGTGTACCTGGAGAAGAGCAACATTCTGTGCCGCCAATCAAACAACATAGTGGTATAGTCAAAAGAACACTGGATTAGAAGTCCAAAGGTGGTTGCTTCATTTGGTGTGAGGTTGTAACCAGAAAACACTCATAGAAGGGTCTTGCACAGAGTTTTGCACATATGAGCTTTTAGGTTATTTTAGTTTTTAGGTTTAGCTTTGAGGTCAAACCTCAAAAGTTGTATTTGTGATCTTGGGCAAATGATCTCTTTTTAATGGATCTATTTTCCCAGTTGTTAAAGAGGATAACAGTATGAAATGCACAGAAATTTTGTGGTCATTAATTAAGATTACAACAGTATTATTTACTGAATGTTTTCTGGATGTCAGGCACAGGCTTAAACACTATGCATGAATCCCTTCATTTAATATTTCAAAAATCTTATGAGGTAGATGATATTTACAAATGTGGAAAGTAAAGCTAGTGGGATGTAAGGAAAATGTCCAAGACACACAATTAATTTTTCTCTATTTAAAGCTCATACTTGCAGCTGCTGAACTGTGTTGCTTCATTTTAAATGTAGTTTGTTAAAGAAATATTGACTCCGGGCTTATTAAGTGCAAGATTATGAAAGTGAACAGGGACAAAGCATCTTTGCTTTCTAATAAAGAAATGTGTGTGTGTGTGTGTGTGTGTGTGTGTGTGTGTGTGTGTGTGTGAATAGTTTTAGATAATGATAATACATTTTTTTAAAAATACATAGAACAGAATGATGTGATGACCTCATAAGAAAGGAACAGCCATTTGAGATACCGTGGTGAAGGAAGACCTTTCTGAGGAGGTAACATTTATTGAGACCTAAAGAATGAGGACTCTGTATCTTAAAGGAACTCAAAGGCATCTGGGACATAATTCAACAAATATATGCTATGTGTAAGCAGAAATCAATCATGAATCAATCAGTTAGGCTGCCAATCAGTCAGTCTACCATTAAACTCAGTCTTTTCACTAATTGGCTGGGAGACCTTTGCAGTGATCCTTAACCCTCACTGCATCAGAAAAGTTATAAATTCACAGGATTCCCCAAGCATTCTGATTTTACTTGTCTGGAATGAGGCATCGGTCTCTTAGGTTTTAAACACTCTTCAGGGGATTCTGATAAATAACCATGGTGAAGAATCACACATAAAAGAACGGTATTGTGTGTCTCTTTGGGCCTCATTTTCTTCATTTGAAAAATGAGGAGAAGAGCACAAACCATATTTAGTATGTACTAGACCCTTGTTACTCCAAATGCTGTCCTCCAACTGGCAGCATCAGCTTCACTTACAAGAAATTCAGATTTGAAGAGTCCCACTCCAGACCTATCGAATTAGAATCTGGATTTTGACAAGATTCCCAGGTGATTTTTAAGCACATGCAAATTTGAGACTCGCTGGACTAGATAGTGTCATGAATTAAACTTGCTAGGAAAAGAGTCATAAACTATCATTCTTAAGCTAAGGACAAGCATGAAACACTTCCTATTGTCAACAGGGAATTCTCCTATGTTAAAGCCAGAATAATTTCAGTGATACTCTGAGAATCAAATAAGCCCGTTTTTGTTTTCAGAATTCATTCTAAAATGTCTTTAAGAAAAGCTTGGTATAGATTTTTTTTCATGCTTCAACATATTGCTTTGAACTTTAACCAAAACTTTTCCAACTTAAAAAATTATGAGTAAGGTCATAAATCTCATTAAAATCTAACATTCAGTAAAGCTGTCTAGTGTGTATACTATGGAAAATTGGATTTTACTGTAACTGGAGCCTTATGTATAATATTGCAAGTTAATTACAGAAGTTCATTTTTTTCACATGTAATAATAGTTTATACAGACTCAGTCTCTGTGCTACCATCAGAATGTAAGTGTTCTTAAGAGACTAAATTTAATATCGTTTCACCTATTCAGATTCACAAGACTAAATGTTTCCTGAGTAAATAGTAATTTACATCTTTTTGGTACAGATAAAATTAACAGATTAATAAAGTCACACACACACACACACACACACACACCAATTATTCCAATACATGTTAAACTTGTCTTGGTTTTAAAATTCTCTCATAAAATTGTTGGTTGTTGATTTAAAGAGTTGGAAAAATTGATGTTATTTGGGGACCGAGGTGGTCTCACAGGGTGTTTGTACACCCTGACTTGCCAATGATTACTCAATTCCTATGATTTGATTTCATTATATAATCACAATAATTTTATCATTTATGCAGCGTACAATCAAAATGCAAAGGGCCAGGAAGCAAGTATTAACTGACTGTGTTTCTTTTGTCTGTTTCTGAATGGAATTGAACAGTGCTTTCCTCTTATAAAACAGTACCTGTAATACGATGAACACAGAGAAACACACACAAACACACATTCACAACGCAACACACATGTACACACCCACACACATGCATTCTTTCCTCAGTAGAAAAAAAGTCACCAAAGTGACAGAGTGCTGTGTCTGTTTTGTTTCCTTAGCCAAATAAGTTTTTAGTTCCTGTTAAATCAATATACTAAAGGATAATTTAACGAAAAGACATAAATTACGTTTTCTTGTTTTTCTGAAATAAATTAATTCACAGGGTGCTTTATCTTGTTTAGAAGTTGTCTTACCCCAGGAGATATCACTGAATAATCTTTAATGTAGAAAAATAAACTCAGCACAGTGCAGATATACATTTAAATAGCATTGATAAATCAAATTTAAACATCAATACTTGTTAGCATTCCTTTAAATGTGCTCTCCTTCCAGCTAATGAAAACCAAGGAGAGATTTTGAAAGCCCAGTAGTTATTGATTATGAAGTGTTGTAATTTTCCTCCTGAGAGTGCACTTAGGCCAAAACTTTCACATTCATATTTTCCAACTAAAGAAAGTAATAATTATAAATTAATGACATCAATTCCATTGAAATGCAATTATTACAGTCTCTCTGTGGGTGGAAAAAAATCTCAGCTTTAGCAAAGTTTCCATCAACATCTTGATTTTACAAAGTCATTTGTATTCATGCTGAAAACGGACATTGAACTACTGGAATGGTGCACCTGGCTTTTCTAGTTCACCTGTAGCTTTGCTTACTGGTGGTAGAAATATTAACGGTTTCTTTCTGAAGTCATAACGAGAGATTAGGCAGTTGCTGGTGTATACAATAAATGCCAAATTTAATATTATATCCTTAGGCAATTGTGCAAAGAAGAGCCAATTTGTGTGTGTGTGTGTGTGTGTGTGTGTGTATGTGTGTGTTTAAGATAGGAAGCAGCCCACTTTGGCACAGAGTACAACCATCAGAGTATCAGGTGCAAGCATCAGGTGTTCTGTTAGAGTCTGGGCTCCATGCATTCTGGCTGCGTCCACTATGCACTTCTTATTTACAGGAAATAGTAAACAGTTCTGCAGTGTTTCTAGATCTTTCATATATGCATTCTAAATGGACATTATGAAAAGTCAACACCACTATTTTCAAATCCAAAATTTCATCTGCCATGCTCTTCAGGTACAATCCAAGTCCCTTCCACCATTTTCAATCTACAAGGAAATTCACTTTATTTAGCCTGAAATCCAATTTTTAAGGATACTCTAAAGTCAAGATGAATATACTAACTTAGTTTCATCATCGTAACTACATAAGTGCTTATAAATATCTGCAGGATCCACGTGTAAGTATATATATTTTAACATTATCGAAAGTCTTATGAAATTGTCAAGCTCTTAGAATGGATTATAGTTTCCAAAGAACTCTAAATTATTCACAGAAAAAATATACTAATAATATATTAAAATCCAACATTCTCCAAACTGTGTTTATTATGTCATTAGTAGCAGTTTCTGCATTTAATATGTGAGACTAATAATTCTGTGAAAATGACACCATATATTATTATAGTATTGTAGATGGCAAATGTTTTATTTCATAGCATTTTCCTGAGTGTCAAAAATTTTTTAATCCCATTTTTAAATAATTTAGCTTTTAGGATGCATCCATTATTCAAAGTTCATCTTTTAACAATTTTCTCATTGAAATAATCAATGCCTTTGAAAATTTAAAAACATTTTAAAATCATCCCAGAGGAACTATTTTGCTTTTAAGCAAATCTTATGAAAATTGAGCTAAGAAAACACAACTCATGCATTCCATTTACACTTTAAAGCATTCTGACTTTCATAACATATGTTTACACTTTAAAATACCATAGCATATCAACTAGAAAACATGCTTATAAAAATATCCATTTAAAGGAATATTCTTACAATGCACATAGGCTTGTAAATCCCAAGATGCTGACAACATGATATGCCAGCTGTAGACGGAGAAACTGATGAAAATGCAGTAATTCTGAATTTTAATATAATATAAACCATGTCAGCAACATTTTTGAAGAGCAGCTGCCAAGATTTCAATCCAACTGAATGCGTAATGTTATTTTTATACTCTGTTCTCTTCTAGCAAATTAGACTTTTCCCCCTTTTTCCTAATGATAAGCTTTGCCTTATCAACAACAACAAAACTTCTGACTGAATGTCATGCAATGAATTATCACTTTGTTTAAGATGAAAGACTAATTATAGCGGTGAAAAATATATAGACCACAACACTGCCAAAGAGAGAAACTGCAACAAAATATTATTTGTTATTTGAAATCTGATATATTCCATTGCAGAGATAAGTAACATTAAAAGAAAATCTATTTCTCATTCAAACTCAAATTGCAATACATGGCATGTTGCTTACTAACCTAATTTCTTATAAACCCAAGTGAAAAATAAATTGAAGGTATATTTTGTATTGAGTCAGATTTTCCTTTTGTTAAGGCAGTCTCCTGGGAATGTCTAAAAAATGCAAAATAAATGGATGATGGCACCACAGTTCTGGCCGAAATGATTTGCCACGTCTCAGGATATCAGGACACCCCATGGCTCAGTGA
The DNA here is from genome assembly GCA_036589455.1 of Ateles fusciceps. NCBI lineage: Eukaryota > Metazoa > Chordata > Mammalia > Primates > Atelidae > Ateles > Ateles fusciceps. Next base: position 2,765,042 of record JAZHEH010001685.1, on the reverse strand, counting down.
TTCTATAAGCTGACTTGTACTTAGGACTTTCAGCAGTTCTTCACCCATTCCCCAAAAGCAGAGCTGACAAGCCCTGCTGGGTGGTGATTATTTATAATGATTATGTGCATCCTCATGCCCCCACTCTACCTTCTACGCTGCTGCTAGAATGATCTTCCTAAGACACAGGAATATGCAACATACCTGTATAAACCTATTCAATAACTTATATAGACTTTGGAATAAAATAAGAATCATATAGCTCTTCATAGTCCAGCCTCTACCCACCTTTCATTTCATTTTTTGCTACACTCCCCTGAATTTTCCACAAACTTGCCTCTTACCGTAAGGATTAGTTTTCAGTTTCTGAAATTTTCTTTTTTCACTTGCTTCTCTACATCCTTGCACACACCTCTCTCCTTATATGTGAGGAGAGGAAAGGAGAAAAATTACTGCTCTTCAGCTTTTGCCACGGGGACTTATTTGACAAAAATAAGGTATTTTCTCTATCCTTAAGAAGGGTGCATTTGCGCAGAGCAACAGAATCTGTTAAGTTGAATCATGAGAACAGGAATGTGTTGGGCCTATAAGTGGGCAGTTTCCAGAATCCATGGGATTGTGTCTCTCAACAGCTTTCATCTTGGCTGTTTTGCCCTTCAGAAAACTTGTTTTCAATGCAATTCAAGCCAACTTAGAATAACAGATTGGGTGTTTTGAAGGACATTTATTGTGCCTATAGCACTGAGCAGGAAGGCCAATTTTGAAGAGCCTTGTATTATGTTCCAGGTCCAAATGCCCTTAAAGAGACTCAGACTCTCTTCTGTGTACCCAACATTACACCTTAAGAGATAGATCCTTCAAAATAGCATTTTAAGATGCAGTACGAGCTTCTTCTGATAGATGTTTTTCCTGCAGAGCCCATGCTCTCTAATTTCACTCTCTGATGTTCAGTCACACATCAATCAATTACAATGAACAACTTAAATAAGGCTGGCTTTGAGTCTCCTTCAACCTGAGGAGCTGCCTCTGTATCAAGCTCAAATCTAGCCTTTCAATGAGTGAATTAGGTTTTGAATTGCGATATTTTCACTTAATTGACAAAAAAAGGATAATGTTTTATCTTTTTCTCTTTGGAAAATAGAGATAACACACATTACCTACAAAGAAAATAACATACACATCTAATTTGATTACAATATGACATTTTAATATAAAGCTTTTATAATTGATTCTGTAAGAAAATACAGAAATGAGATATTAATGCGAACTGACATTTCCATATATTCAAATGGGGACTTAAAGCAAGTAGAATTTGCTTTAGAAAAGATGCCATGAGATGGCACTTGCTTACCTTTTCTTCCTCATCTCTTGCCCTGACTTGCAGTCTGTGCTGTTGTCATAGAAAACTTTTAGATTTCCCTTAAATTGCCATATTTTTAATACCATGAAGACTTTGTACATGTCTCTCCTTCTAATTGAATACATACTCTCAGTCATACATTAGACACACTCCTACACAAACTTGAAAACCCAATTTAGATATCTTTTTAGTTGATAAAGAGGTATGCCTCCCACTAAACCTAAGAGTCATATTTTATTCATTTCTATGATTCTAATGCCCAACATATTTCCAGGGATAAGGTATGTATACATGATAATTTAAAAAGGAATTAGTTAATGGATGAATGGCATTGCTTAAAAGAAAGAAGTCAACGACATTCAAAAGAGGTAGGAATGTGGTAGAAAGTGGCTTGGGAGTAGGCTGATTTTATGTTCAGAAATATGTGGAGACATGGTTGAAAGAATTAGTGTGCAAAGTTAAAGCATAGTGAATGATAAATTTGCATGGGTCTTTGAAGTAATGAAGTTGCATCCAGGATTAGCATATCGGGTTCTAGACAGTCAAAGATTCATTAGCAGATCAAAGAAATAGTAAAAAACCAAAATTTCTGAATAATTCATTTTTCTTGTTTGATAAAGCCTTTGCCCTTACAAAGAAAATCAGAATTGTTTAATAAAATCTGAAATGGGACAATAAGAAAATGATAGGGTTGATATCACATGACACTCACCTCAGTTCTATTGCATATAGATGGTGACTCCTGCTTTGAAGTAGTAATTTATAAAATGCTAACCTTGAGACCTGGGCAAGTGAATGTCATTTGCAGGGCATGAAGGCTGCACTCTGAAACTCTGTCTCATTATGGCAAATAACAGAGGAAAGAAGGAAACAGACATTCCACTGTAGAGGTCAAAGTTCACAAGCAAATTGCCTCCATGTGCTTGTCACTACACATTTGCATTTTATATATCATTTTATTTTCCACTGTGCTTTAATAATCATTTTAGCTATTTACCTTTACTAAAGCAAAATTCTCAATTTGCATCTGCAAATATCTACTCCTAGATACATCTGCCCACCTGCAGCATAATTAACTAACTGAAATTCTTTGACATTCTATGATGCAAACAGTTTTCTAACCTGATGTTGGTAAGTCTGCAAATATTAAAAGTTGATGCATTATTCTTTCTTTCTTTTACTTTCTTTTTTAAGATACAGAATTATTTCTGTCACTTGTATATTCCAGAACAATCTCTCCTAGTTGCACAAATCTAGAAATGTTTTGGAAGTGCATTGGGTGCTCTGATGCATAGCCCAGATCCTCCCCTTATAAGGAAAGCACACATTCCATCAGCTGATGACAGTGTTGCTGACTCCAGGCTTGTAGCTCGGTATCCTCTGAAGATTGCTCCCAGCTCAGGAAAGAAGCCTCGCCCAAGTTCATGACATCTCAAAACCATGCTTCTTTCCTGGGATCATCTTGCATTCTTGATGCAGTGGATAAATGCTTTGCTTCCTTTGCCCCAAATCAGGATAATTCTACAAGGCCACCCCAGCTCCAGAGCTTCCCATAGGATAGGTTGAGGCCTCTTCTAATTTGACATTGCCACTCAATTTCTTGCTTTGCCTGATCTTGGTTACTTTACTCTGACATTTGCAGGAGAGTGAGAAAGCACTCCTTATAATGCTCTATATACTAATCTCTGTCTCAGACTGTTCCAAATAGACTTGAACTCCTACAAAAAAATAAGTAGGAATATGATAAGCTAAGAATCTTTAAATTTTAAAAATCTTGAAGGTAATTTTAATATCATTTGAAATTGGAAAGGACAATGGTCCAATAGAAGCATCCAGCAATTGACTTTCTGTAGGAACATCAAATTGAACAACTATCCACCCAAAAAAGCACCTTCATAAGAACTAAAAATTAGGTGAATAATCAAAGCACCAAGTTTTGACATTATATTAAGAAAAGAGGCACTGCAGAAGTCTTGAATTGACAGTCTTGAATTACTTACACCACCACCCACCGTCACCCCCTGGCAGCAGCCATGTGGCACAGAGAGAGAATTTGCATTGTGTGGGGGGGGGGAGTGCAGGGCTTGGGGGAGTGCAGGGCTTGGGGGACTTTTGGAACTCAGTGCTTCCCTGTCACAGTGGAAAGCAACAAGGGGCACAACTCAGCTGGCACTCACAGAGGGAGCATTTAGACCATCCCTAGCCAGAGGCAAGCCAGAGGCAAATCACCAACCCCAGTGGTCAGCTGAGTCTCAGCAAACTCCACCACCACAGGCTCTCTGGGGCCCTAAATAAACTTGAAAGCCAGTGTAGGACACAAGGACTACAATTTCTGGGCAAGTCCTGGTGCTGTGCTGGGCTTGGTGCCAGTGGAGTTGGGGTACACACAATCTAGTGAGACCCTAGTCAGGGCAGTCAAGGGAGTGCTTATGCCACCCTTCTGTCAACCACAGGTAGCACAGTTTGCAGCTCAGGGAGATATCCTTCCCTCTGCTTGAGGAGAGAAGAGGGGAGAGTAAACAGGGCTTTGTCTTGGAACTTAGTTACCAGCTCAACCACAGTAGAATGGGAAACCAGGCAGAGTACAGAGGCTCTCACTCCAGGTCCTAGATCCTGACTACATTTCTAGACACATCCTGGGCCAGAAGGGCACCTATTGCCTTGAAGGAAAGGACCCAGTCCTGGCAGAATTCATCACCTGCTGAATAAAGAGTGCCTGGGGCCTGAATAATCAGCAATGGTAGCCAGGTGATACTCACCATGGGCCTCAGGTGAGATTCAGAAATGTACTGGCTTCATATGTGACCCAATACATTCCCAGGTGTGGTAGCTAAGGGGAGAGAATCTTTCTGTTTGAGGAGAAGAGAGAGAAGAGTAATGTGGACTTTGTCTTGCAGCTTGGGTGTCAGTTCATCCACAGTATTTAGAGCACGAAGTGAGCTCCTGGGGGGACCCAGTTCCAGACCTGGGCTCTGGGTGTCATATATGGACCTGCTCTGGGCCATATGGAAGCCCATTTCCCTGAAAGGGATAATAGACTTGAACTCCTATAAAAAATAAGTAGGAATACTGAACTGGGGTCCCCAGGAGCTCACTTGGTGCTCTATATACTGTGCATGAACTGACACCCGAGCTTCAAGACAAAGTCCACATTACTCTCTCTCTCCTCTCCTCAAACAGAAGGATTCGCTCCCCTTAGCTACCACACCTGAGAATGTACTGGGTCACACGTGAAGCCAGCACATTTCTGAGTCTCACCCGAGGCCCATGGTGAGAACTGATGGCACTAACCACAAGCTGAATGAAGAACCCTTGGGCCCTGAGCCTTGAGTGAACATCGGCAGTAGCCAGGCTATACAGACCACAGGCCTAGGGCAGTCGTGGTGACAGGGAGAAATTCCTCTGCTTGAGAGAAGAGGAGAGAAGGATGGCAATAATGTTGTCTTAGAGCTTAGATGCAAGCTCAGCAGCAGTAAAATAAAGAACCAGATTGATTTCTAAGGTTTCTGACTCTAGGCCCTGGCTCCCAGATGGCATTTCTGGACCCAATTGGGGCCAAAGGAAATCACTGCCCTGAAGAGAAAAACATAAGCCTTCATGGAATTGATACTGCTGATTGTAGATCCCCTGAGCCTTGAGTGAACATAGATGTTATCCAGGCAGTCGTCACAGCAGGCCTTGTATGAAACCCAGTGCCATGCTGGCTTCAGATCTGACCTGGTGCAGTCCCAGTGGTAGTCATAGGGGTGCTGTGTCACCCCCAGCTTTGTGCAGCTCAGGCCTGGTATTCCAAGGGATTCTTCAGGATCTTATCCAAGACCACCAAGGTGGTAGCTCTACTAGTCTGCAAGAGCCACAGCATTATTGGAGTTGGGTTGCCGCCTAAAGCAGTTATGGCTGCAGTGACTAAGGACCTTTGAATAACTGGAAAGCCTTCCCAAGAAGGATGAGTATAAACAATCTCAGACTGTAAAGACCGCAACAAATACCTAACACTCCAGTGCCAAGACACTGACGAACACCCATAAGCATCACAAGAATTCAGGAAAACATGGCATCATGAAACAAACTAAATAAGGCATCAGTGACCAATCCTGGGGGAGATACGGATATATGACCTCTCAGAGAGAACTCAAATATCTGTTTTGAGGAAGACAATGAAATTCAAGACAATACAGAGAAATAATTCAGAATATTATCAAACAAATTTAACAAAGAGGTTAAAATAATTAAAAATAATCAAGGAGAAATTCTGGAGCTGAAAAATGCAGTCGACATACTGAAGCATGCATCAAAGTCTCCTAACAGCAGAATTGATCAAGCAAAAGAAAGAATCAGTGAGCTTGAAGATAGACTATTTGAAAATACAGTAAGAGGAGACAAATAAAAAAAGAATTAAAAAGGATGAAACATGCCTAAAAAATCTAGAAAATAGCCTCAAAAGGGTAACTGTAGGAGTTATTGACATTAAAGAGGAGTAGAGAACAAGATCAGGGTAGAAAGTTTATTCAAAGAGACAATAACAGAGAACTTACAAACCTAGAGAAAGATATAAATATTCAAGTACAAGAAGGTTATAGCATGCCAAGCAGATTTAATCAAAATAAGACTACCTTGAAACATTTAATAATCAAACCTCCAAAGGTCAAAGATAAAGAAAGAATCTTAATAGCAGCAAAAGGAACAAATAACAGAAAGTAGTTCCAATACATCTGGCAGCAGACTTCTCTGTGGAAACCTTACAGGCCAAGAGAGAGAGGCATGATATATTTAAAGTGTTAAAGAAATAAAACTTTTATCCTAGAATAGTATATCCAGTGACGATATCTTTCAAATATGAAGGATAAATAGCTATTATAAGACAAACAAAACCTGAGGGTTTTTATGAACACCAGAACTCTCATATAATAAATGCTAAAGGGAGTTCTTTAATCTGAGAAAAATGAATTATAATGAGCAATAAAAAATTATTTGATAGTACAGAACTTACCAGCAATGGTAAGTGCACAGAAAAGCAGAATATTATAACACTGTAACTGCAGTTTGTAAACTACTCACACTTTGAGTAGAAAGACTAAAAATGAACCTATCAAAAATAACTATTAATAAAATAAATTTTCAAGACATGGACAGTATAATCACCAGTTTAAAACAGCAGTTTATAAGATATTATTGGCAAGCCTCAAATTGAAAATCATACAACAACACACAAAAAATAGAAAGCAAGAAATTAAAATATACTACCTGAGAGAATCACCTTCACTAAAATAAAGGCAAAAAGGAGGGGGAAAAACGAGAAGACCAAAAAGTAACCAGAAAATAGAAAACAAAATGACAGGATTAAGTCCTTGCTTATCAATAATAACATTGAATTTACACACACTAAAGCCCTGATCAAAAGATATAGAGTTGCTGAATGACTCAACAATCTATTACCTACAAGAAATACACATTATCTATAAAGACACAGATAGACTAAAAATAAAAAGGTGGAAAAAATATTCTATGCATATGGAAACCCCAAAAACAGGAGTAGTTATATCAGACAAATTAGATTTCAAGACAAAAACTATGAAAAGTTACAAAGAATGTTATTACATAATGATAAAGGGTTCAATTCAGCTAGAGAAAGTAAAAATTGTAAATATATATGCACCCAACACTGGAGCACCCAGATACATAAAGCAAATATTATTAGGCTAAAGGGATAGATAATAGTCCAATAAAATAATAGATGGAGACTCTCAACACCCCACTTTCAGCACTGCATACATCATCCATATGGAAAATCAACAAAGAAACATCAGATTTAATCTATACTATAGATTAAAAATATTTACAGAACATTTCATCCTAAAAAATATTTACAGAACATTTCATCCAACAGCCACAGAATATGTATTCTTTTCCTCAGCACACGAATCATTCTTAAGGATAAACCAATGAAAACTATAAATCACTGTTGAAAGGAATTGAAGAGAACACATAAAAATGAAAAAACATTCTATGTTCATGGATTGGAAGAATCAATACTGTTAAAATGTCCATGCTACCCAAAGCAATCTACAGGTTAAATACAATCTCTATAAAAATACCACTGGCATTCTTCATAGAAATAGAAAAATAATTCTAAAATTTTTATGGAACCATGAAAGACTCAGAATAGCCAAAACTATCCTGGGGGGGCAGGTGTGGGAATCACAGTACCTGACATCAAATTATACTACAGAGCTACAGTAACCAAAACAGCATGGTACAGGCATAAAAACAGACACATATACCAATTAAACAGAATAGAGAACCCATAAATAAATCAATACATCTACAGTAAACTTATTTTTAATGATGTTGTCAAGAACACGTATTGAGGAAAAGACAGTAAATGGTGCTGGGAAAACTGGTAATCCATAAGCAGAAGAATGAAACTAGACTTGTATCTCTCTTCATGTGTAAAAATCAAATCAAAATGGATTAAATACTTAAATTTAAGTCTTCAAACTATGAAACAAGTTAAAGAAAACATTGAGGGGAACTCTGCAGGACATAGAACTTGGCAAAGATCTCGTGAGCACTATCCCACAAACACAGGCAATCAAAGCAAAGACTGACAAATGAGATCACATCAAATTTAAAAGCTTCTAAATAGCAAAGAAAACAATCAATGAAGTGAATAAACAATCTACAGAATGGGGAAAAACTATTTTCAACTATTAATCTGATAAGGGATTAAAAAACAATATATAAATATTTCAAACAATTCAATATGAAAAAAATCTAATAATCTGATTAAAAGTACGCAAAAGGGCCAGGCACGGTGGCTCAGGCCTATAATTCCAGCACTTTGAGAGGCCAAGGTGGGCAAACCATGATGTCAGAAGTTCGAGACCAGCCTCCTAACATGGTGAAACCCCATCTCTATTAATAAATAAATAAATAAATAAAAATAAAAATATGGCAAGAGATTTGAATAGACATTTCTCAAAAGAAGAAATACAAATGGAAAACAGATATATGAAAACTGTTAAATATCACTGATAATCAGAGAAGTGTAAATCAAAAGGAAGGAAAAGGGAAGGGAAAGGATGAAGAAGGGAGAGGAGGGGACAGGAGGGGATGGGAAAGGAAAGAAGGGGAGAGGAGGGAAGGGAATGGAAGGGGAAAAAGGGAAAAAATAACAAGGAAAGAAAATGGGGAAGGGAAGGGGAAAGAAAAGGAAAAAAAGAACAGGGGAAAGAAAAGGGGCAGGGATGTGTGTACCTATGCAACAATCTTCCATGTTCTTCACATGTACCCCCAAACCTAAAATGCAATAAAAATTAAAAATAAAAAAATAAAAAAAAAAAAAAAAAAAAAAGAAAAGGGGCAGGGAAGGGGACAGGGAATGGGGAAGGGAAATGAAAGGAAGGGAAAGGAAGGGGAGAGGAGAGGAGAGAAGGGAAGGTCAGGGGGAGGGAAAAGGAGAGAAGCAGAGAGGAGAAAAGAGAAGAGGAGGGGAAGGAGAGAGAAAGAAAGAACAAAAGAAGAAAGAAAAGAAAAGAAAAAGAAAAGAAAAGAAAGAAAAAGAAAAGGAAGGAAGGAAGGAGACAAAGAGAGAAAGAGAAGAGGAAAGGGGAGGGGAGGGGAAGGAAGGGAATGGAAGGGAAGGGAGGGGAGGGGAGGGGAGGGGAAGGGAAGGGAAAAGAGAAGAGAGGAGAGGAGAAAGAAAGAAGGAAGGGAAAAAGAAAAAAACTGGTTAAGAGTGAGGTAACCACTCTTATGTTGTGGTACCCAGTTTTCCAAAGATTAAAAAGGCACCTTACATGTTTGAAGAAAAAAAATGGAAAAGGAGAATAAACAGACTACAGTCCCCCAACTCACTCACATTTTCCTAGTTAAATTACACAGCTTTCTAATTATTGATTTTTCTTTCTATTTCATGAGAGCAAAATAGTACATATCAGCTTAGTTACGGCCAGCCAGGGAAAGATTAACCATGGTAAATATTTCAAACAGAAAAATTTGATCCAGAAAGATGAGTAGAGAAAACCCTAAGACTATAACAGACTCAGAACTTGCTGGACACTGGAAATATTTTATTTTTATTCCCTTTTATAAAGTTATTATGGACATAGAGATTCACAGAATAGGTTTTATTCTGATTTTATCTTTTTAACTCTAAAGAAGTATTATTTAGAACTTTCAAAATTGTATAAGTCCTAGTGTCAGCTTTTCCTGCATAACAAACAACCGAAGAATCTCAGTGGCATACAATAATATGCACTTATTTCTCATTCATGGCCTACAGACTGGCAGAAACTCCCTTTCAGGCTGTTGGTCGAGTTCAGGTTGGCTGCACCTGTCTGGTTTTGGGGTCAGCACTAGAGAGTCTGCAATTACCTCGTGCATATCATCCTCCTGACAAAGGAAAACAGCACCCAGCAGGGCAAGCAGAAACAAATAATGCTTCTTCATATGTAGACTTGGAACCAGCACAAGACGCATCTTAACATTTAGACTTGGAACCACCAAACTATTACTTCCACTTTCATTCCATTGACAGAAGCAATTCACCTGGTTAATCTCAACGTCAGGGGGCTGGACAAGTATACGTCCCTCATAAAGGTGTCAGGGAGGCAGTGGATATTTGCAGAACAGTTATCCAGTTGCCAACAATGGAAACAAACACATTTTTAAAAGTTTGCACGTGGAGAAAGGGAACAAAAGCATTGGTTTTACAAAAAAAGAAGACTGAGTTTGGCATTTTGTTCAAAATACACTGAAGTATTTACGTGGGTTGCTCAGCAGGTAGCCTGAAGCTATCTGCTCTCTAATGCTCTTCCATCATAATGTGAGAGCTAATTGTCGTTTCCCCTAAAGAGTTAACATATTAGTTTCTCTCTACTCTCCTGATCTCCATCTTATCACTGCTGTGCATTCAGAGTTTGTGTTCACTAATGACTTGCACTGCCTCTTAGATTTTACTATCACGTGACTTTTATTCATTGGTCTTTCTCTCTTGGGTCATTTTCTTTCTCTTGATCTCACTCTCTTCCTTTCTCTGAATGTTTTACATTCAAACTCACTCTAGATGAAAGTCTTAATGGTTAATCGCTGTTAAAACTATTGGGCAAAGCTCAGAGGCTACTAACCAGCTGAGAGTAACCTGCCATTAGATCATGGTATTATTTCTGTTCTCATCAGCTGCATTCCGGGAAGTAGTCACATGGTATGAATGAGATTGCTATACATTATCAATAACCCTAGGAAACTTAATATTCATAGAGGTTTTTGGTGTGTCAGTTTCTTTGAGAAGGAGCTGTAGGCTTGGTAAGGAATTATGAGACTTCTCAGAAAGGAGTACTTTAATTGACAAGATATTTGCTTGGTCTTATAGTGGAGATAATTAGGGTATTGCTGGAAGAAAGGAAGAAGGAAGGAAGGAAGGAAGGAAGGAAGGAAGGAAGGGAGGGAGGGAGGGAGGATGGAAGGGAAGGAAGAGAGGAAAGAAGGGGGAGAGGGAGGAAGGGAAGGAGAGAAAGGGAGAAAGAGAGCCAAAAGGGTGGGAGAGAGGAATGTAGAAAGGAAGGAAAGGAAAAAGGAAGGAAGGAAGTATTGAGAAATGTTGGGGCTGAAAATGTCTCCTACAGCCTACCTTCCCTATTTAATTCAATGTTACTCCAATCAAACTCTCTTTCTCACTTCTCCTGAACACATATGTGCATAAAATACATTTGTTTTGGGGTCCCCTCCGATATTTGAGCACCTTCAAGGAAAGACAGGTTTGAACTTCAGAGGATCCCCACATGTTTAGACAAAATATTGTTAATGAAATAGCTGAAATCCTCAGCGTAGGCCTTTCTCCAAACAATTGTTGCCTTTCCACTGCCTGTTTTGTCTAACAATTCCTTTCAGTTCTTAACTAAGAACAACACCCTTATTGTTTCTCTCAGTGACTATTTGGCCCTGTAATTCCAATTCTTGGTCCGACATTGAGCTCCCTTTTTCTCTGCATTTTTGTAATCCTGTGACTCCTTTTTAGATCTGTCCATCTGCCCCAGAAGCTACTGTTAGGCTCCACATGCTACCTTGCAGGACTTAAGATGAACACCAGAGATAAGAATATACAAAATAAAAATTAGTGCTATTGAACAATAAAGAAGATGTTTGTGAGTGTTATGTTTTATTTAGTTGAAAATTATAGGAGTTAACTCATTTGCAATAAATAAATTGCCAAAAATGTTCTAAATTTAAACAAATGTTATCTATAAAATATTATACTCAATTTAATTAATAAGAACAATAAGAAGTATACATTATTGCTGAAACTCTACTTATACCTTAAGTATATGAACATATTTAATCTTTAGAGTTATCTTTTCTTGTGTGGTGGTTATTACAATCCTTATTTAAATGATACCATAACTTAATTTTAGGGTAAGTTAAACAGCCTATCCAATCTAGTACGCAGCAGAGACAAGAACACATGGGTGTTTAATAATTGCTTGGATGTAGCCGATGCTTGAGTAAATGAATAGATGAGTACTTGAGACTGGATGAAATAAAAGGCTTAAATAGGCAAGTATTGGCATGTGTAAAAGAAGATACTAGGGGTCTTGAATGCTATGCTAAAAAGTTTAAATCTATTATAATTGATAGAGGACACACTTAGAAGTCTTTTGAGCAGTCAAGTGAGTGACACTCTCAATATTTATACTGAGTAATCAGGGAACATAATGTTTTATGTGCTAAAAAGAGAGAGACTTTAGTCAGCGAAGTTAGCCTGCAGAGTTTTGCAAAAATGTATATGTGAGTAAAGGATCTGAATTGCAATGGCGTGAGTGGGACTAGAAAGATTGGGATTAACATGAGAAATTGTGCACAACGTCATTCATTTCCAGAACTGGGAAACTGATTAGACAGAGCTCTAGGGGAGAGGAAGGAGTTAACGGCACTAAAACTGCCTGTAGTTTACAAGGCATTTTGAGATATTCTGTTGCTTTAGGACCATAATTTTAAACATTAATTGTATTTGTCAAACTGTGAGGCATTTGCTTATCAGGAAAGAAAATATCCAAATGCCTGTAAACTCTTGATTTGACCATGGCCAACTTTTTAAATATATTATATTTTGGGGAAAAAATCTTTATAATTATAGTGCTATATAAGCATTAGTTATTTTCACTACTCTATACCACAACCTAGTGAATTTCCTGACAGGGTATACTCAATAAATAATTCTTAAATGAATGAATGAGGGAATGTCATTAGGCATACAAAATAGCTCTTTGAGGTAGGTAGAAGCTTGAGTTTCCTTTTACAGGGAAGGAAATAGCTTGAACAACTTGCTTCTGTTTTCTCATCCAGCATGTGACCTATGAAGACTTCAACTCTGGTAGCTTTCTCTGAGTAAAAAGCTCGTCTAACTATACCATGATGCTTGATTTAACATAACTGATACCTCCACCAACCCACCAATAAAGATCAACTACATTTATAAAATCTAGGGTAAAATCATGAGTAAATAAAGTAATAGTCTCGTGGCTCAATATTGCAAGTATTCATCTCAGGTAGATGTGAAATATGCTTCTCCATCTCCTGGTATTAGATTGGAATGAGAACAGTGGGAGATGTGCCACCCCCCGACCCTGCCACCAACTATAACATACGACAGACAGCAGATGTTCACCTGAGTGCTCTCCAGGTGAGAACCTTAATCACCTGCAGCCTGAGCAAGAGGCAGAGCCCCCAGCTGAGAATTACAAATGCTTCTCCAATCTGAGAGTCCTATTGCCTACATATCAGATCAGAAGCAGATAAGCAAAACAGAAGCCAGTGTTGGAGAGGTAGCTGCCCAAAGCAAAGGATCTTTTCTGAAAAGCAAAATTCTTAGGATTAACAGGTATGCCCATGGTCATCAGTATGTGCTCAGATGCTATGTTTTTAACTACTGTGCTCTTTGAAATTGATATGCTACCAGAGAGAGAGAGAGAAGAGAGAGAGAGAAATTGACATTTCTAGAGCCATAGAGATATAGTAGGAAGTAGATGCAAGTCCTGTAGACCTGGATTTAGAGCTGATTATTTCTGCCATCAACAGCCCTGCAGTTTGGTCATATCTCAATATTTCTGAGCCACAACATCCATATCTGTAAATTGAGGGGGAGCAAAACAACATTACTTCTACTCATTCCATTTCTGGAGAGCAAAACAAGATTACTTCTACTCATTCCATTTCTAAGATACTCAGATTCTGATTTAAGTATTAACTAATTACTTACTTTATCTTATCAAAGGTTCAGCACTGCGTACAAGAGGAGAAAGGTTGCTGCACACAGACAGTGCTAATTCTGTTTGTGGGATTGAAACAAATTGAATGAACATTATCTCAAGGTTAACTAGGGATTAAAGAAGTGTTTCTTCTTTAAATATCTCATTTTATTGCTTGTCCGTACCTAGTAGACACTACACACACACACACACACACACACACACACACACAGTCACCATGGCTAGGTCAGGCTTAGAAGAGAAAGAGAGCAATAATACCACTACAAAGTCATCAAATTGCCTGTTTATTCTATGGTGTAAACAACTACGTATTTATTGCACAACTTGGAGAAATATTAACAGAAGCAAAACACAGTCACTACCCTCAAGTTGCTTCCAAACCAGAAAGATATAAAAAGATGTGAGCAATGCTGACAGGAAAGATAAGGCATGAATATTTAGAAATCATGTCATTCTAGAATCAGTTTAATTATAACACCAAAATGAAGGAGCTCCATTGCCTTGCCAATTATAATTGTCCTTTTGTAGTTAGATAGATTCTAATTTACTTGTAAAATAGTCAATGTGGTCATATTAGCCAGAAGAAAGAATACAGGAAATCAGAGAACTTAGTTAACTTGTGCAGCTCGTAAGCAACAGAGTCAAACTCCAAACCCTATGCTTGTCACCATTAGACACACTGTCACAGACTCAGCTGTTCCAGGAATTAGCATATTTCACAGAGCATCTCTGTCCTTACAACTTTAAAACTGGTACCAAAATATTTAAACATGAAAACACGGCAGTTGCTGAAATTTTCAAATACAATACTAGCATTGCCTGGGCTGTTGCTGCTTTAGAAAATGTTCTGCAATCAAGGCAATTAAGCAGACAGTCCAATTGGCATGGCTGGCCACCCTGGAGTGCTTCTCCTATGGAGCTTATAATAAAATCAGAATCACTTAACTAAACTCCAACATGCTTGGACACTTTTAAATAGAGGAAAGTAATTAGGCCAACCTTTCTAACAGCTTATTAGATAAAAGATTTGAAAGTATAGACCTATATTGTTCCCAGTGCATATCAATTTTTTTCTAATTTACCAATTGGTGAATTGTAAAGAAAAAGAAAACATGAGTTTTTAATAAACTCCACAAACAATGGACTTCTGTAATGTTTCTTACTTGGAACATATCGTTAGTATTAAGCTGAGGCACTTTCTGAAACATAATCCTTTGAATATCTATGAGTTTTGTATAAGTGGATAAAGTCTTTGTTAGAAACAATATACCTGGAAAATTTGTCTAATTGTTGTGATTTTAATAATCCCCCCCAAATCTTAAGGATGTCATTTAGGTATAATTGTAAGCTTGTTTTAAGAAAACAAAATGAGAGTTTGAAAGACTTCACCCAAGGTCACCTGGTTCTAAGTATTGCATAATGAATCTCACAGCATTAAGGGAAGATGTGATTTCTAGATTAAAATTAAGGCTTTGTCTTCTTGGTCTGAAACTATAATAAAGGGAATTTGGAATGCAATATAGAAGGTTCAGGGATAAAAGTAGAGTCAGACAGAATATTATAGGAAAACAAATGCTCAGATTGATAATTTCCTTCCTCTGTATTTTTTTAATTGAATGTATTCATCAAAGCTTTCTTCTCAAGTTCCAAGAGACTCTTTTTAAAATAGTACTGTGAAACAATGTTTTTACCAGTAATAACAATTCCTGCACTTACTGAATATTTACCAGGCACCAGGAATGTGCTCAGATCTGTGATTACATTGTCCTATCTATGACAGTACTGAGTAGATATCCCGATTTCACTGGTTTTATAGTTTCGAGAGATTAAATTTCCCAAAGTCTTAGTTCTAGTAAATGGTGAAGTGAGCGATTGAAATTAGTTCTGGTCTACTTCAAATATCATGCAGTTATTCACAATCCTGCCTATCACAGCCTCATAATTAAATTATGTTTTGGGTTTTCCTCCTGGAAGGAACTGATTTGGTGTTGATCTCTACCATCAGAGAAAGCTTAATTTGTTTTTCTGACCTAAGAAATCACTTTACACTTGAAGGGATGAGTGAGATAAAGAACCATCTTCAGGCTATCTCAAAGTCCTTGGGGCTCTAAGATAACCACCTCCCCCTCCACGCTGCTGTTGCACACTCTTGCCAACAGTTAGATTTTCTTTAATAGAACAATGTGAAGAATAAGACTGAACATGCCAATATTTCTCCATCAAATGGGCTCTGGTTTAGAATTCAGGTCACCTGGGTTCTAACTCCACACTAATAAACAGGTGATCTTGAACATGTGCATTTTTTCTCAGACTTTCAGTGGTGTTTTGGAAAAGCCTCTTAAGGCTCTTTAGTACTAATTAGGCTCAACTGCTCACCTCTGCATTCAAGGATGTCATGTTACTAGCTTAGGATCTGCCACCATGGGAGTGTTTACACCACAAAAATAGCCAAATAATACAAATCAGAGCCCACCATCCCCTGACCAATCAGTTATCAAATACTTACCAGGACATCTCTGATCAATTTCCTTATAAGTAAAGGGGTAGGCACTAAATTAGAGTTGACAATGAATTTACAACTCAAAGATAAACTCAGCTTGACTGGAAGTGGTCTACAGGTTCAACAAGAAAGAAGTATCTACAACTAGTGTATAAAATCTTCCAAGAAAAAAGATCTTCCTTCTGTACCTCCTAGCACTGAGGCCTTTGTTGCTTTTATAACCAGAAAGCGTTTATCATAAAGCTACTGACAGAGCAAAAGTTCTATGACAAAAAACAAACACTGTTCATATAATGTTCCTGCTGTTAAAGTAGTTGGCATCATTTCCTCCTGATGCTGGCTAAAACTAAGCTTCCTGTCTTGCTTCTTCACCAGGTTGGAAGAATCTGATCTGAACTGTCCAAACATCTATGTTTATTCCAAGTTCCAACAAATCTGTCAAACGATAGTACCCGTTATTCATCCTTGACGAGTAGCACAGTGCTACCCAAACCACCATATAATTTCTTTCAAAAAGGAGGCTTCAACATCTGAGATATCTTGGTTCAAATCTTGATTCTATTACTATGAATCTGAGCCCGGACAATTTAATTAACATTTATAAACCTGAATTCATTACTGGCTCATAGCTTGAAAATGATACTGACTCTACATGCATTTGGGGGAATATTAAATCAAGTCATTCCTGAGGATGCTTAGCAATGTCTACTATTCTAAAATTATTTTTAGTAATTGTTATTATAAATTTATTTGTTAGGGAATTGTTATTTTTCACATTTCATCAAAATATATTCATAGTAAAGAGGAATTTATGAAGGTGAAAATGGATGAGAGGGTTCATAATATACAAGTCTAATATTTAATATCAAGGTTTAACCTGGTTTTATCCTGTAATCTCCATTTTTACACCGAACCTTTAGAAAAGTTCTTCTGCTTACCACAATTTATGTTAATACCACATTAGAAAATAAAGAAAGAGCTTTTTGGAGTATTTTGGAGGGGGTGAAGTGGGTAGAAGTAGATCAGCAACCACTAGAGGTGAGCCATGAGTGTGATGATATGAGAAGAAACCCTTAAAATGCATTTGTCACACTGAGAGATCCTTAGAAATCTTGATTAGTAAATAGACTTCCCACAGTAATTGGCATGGAGTTATGAGCCATTTTAACTGAGAATTAAAGAAAATGATGATTCCCAAAAGCTGAAGTACTTGGGGTTTCCATGCACCAGACACTGGGGCTAAAAAGATGTCCACACAAATATCAGAATTGTACTAAGACAGCTGAGACCCTACTTCAAGTGAAGAATAGAGCACACAGTTTTTCCAGATTGCAGACTTTGATACTAGGAAAGAAAAAAGAAACAGGAGCTATAAAGCTGTACTTCAAAATTTTGCCCAGAGTTCAGTGTTTTCTTAATAATGTTTGACCATTTGCTATTTCTTTTCCTTCCTGTTCCAAATTGGGTCAATAGTTCTTGATGATCAATTTTTCTGAGAAACGGCAAAAGGACAAAATGACTGAGATGACTAGAGTGAGGCTGGGCAGTGAATTGGTGGCTTTTTGATAAGACAAAGATAATTATAGAAGCTTAATGATTTATCCAGGTTGTAAATGTGGGGGATGCACTTTGCTGACCTTACTATTTTATTTTGGATTTATGAATAATAAATAATTTGTTTTAGGGCATTCAAAGGGTTTAAATGTCACATCCAAGACTCTGACCTTGTCATTTTTAAGTGCCTGGTTAGATAGAATAATTGTTGTCAAGACCAATGGGTGCTTTCCCTAAATTAAAAGGTTTTTAGAATACGTTTGAACTTGATACATTTCCACAATTGTCTTGTGAAAAATATGTTAAAGAATTATTACTTTAATAAATGTGCAAGATGAAATTAAAATGTGTATTATTATGCAAAATGAGCACTGTGGTAAACTTTGCCCTATAAATGTCACCTTTAATGGAGTCTTCTGTTGAAAAAAATGTAATTTTTTGATTACACAAGTACTCTACTTGCAAAGGTATTGCAGTTATCCACATTTGCTTCATGTCGTTGGTTTAATATTTCCCTATTTTTAGTTGTTTACTATTTATCCAGTCTACTTACAGAAAAAATTTGAAATGGCTCAAAACAAAAAAGAAAAATCAAACCTTTGAAATAATGATAAAAGAGAATAAGACATATACTTGGAGTATTGGAAAACTGAGGAGGATAATTGTACCCCAAACCTTTTCTAAAGAAGGCTGCAACTAAGAAATTAGCTATATATATATATATAATGCAAAGAGAGAGATGTGATAGATATCATATTTTGTTTTTATATTCTAGTAATAAAAGGACATAACTATCAAAAAGGACTTTTCCATGTTCTAAGCTCTAAAAGTTTTTATTACAAAAATTCTTATTTAAGGCATATATTGGTTAATGTTGAAATCCCATCCAGATCCCATTTACTTACTAGACTGGTGCACCCAAGCCAGTGCTCCTTTCACCCTCACCTTTTGCTGGAGGAGTTCCCTTGGCTAATAGGAACCACCTAGCTGAGAGTTGCATGGGAACTTGCTAACCTCTTCCTAGGATGGCTTGTGAAAAATGACAGACTGATATAATGCATAACAGGTCCCTTTCCTCTTAGTGGCAACCTTGTAGAACAATTCACACTTCTGAGACCCTCATGAGACCAAACTGAGGCCCCAGCCTCAGTGACAACTTCAGCTGAAACTACATTTTCTTCTTACTTTCTTTCCTCTGTCCAATCCTATTTTATTTACTTTCTCTACAGGTTTCTCTTGAGAATATGCCCCCCAATAAATCGTTTGCTCAAGATTCCTCCCACAACAAGGCAAAGTATGTTTTTAAAAAAAGGTAAGTCATTTTTAATAAAATGTTTTGTACAAAATTTATACAGACATTTTCTTTAGATAGCTATCTCTTAACTCTTTCCTTAGTTAAACCTGAGGAAATAATATTAATTCCTGATTTTTAAAAGTATCATTTGAATGCCATTTGTCTTGTTTTTAATACTTCTTTAGATTTTCTCTAAAAACAAGTAGATTTCCTTCATTTTTGTTGTCATTGGGTGGACCCCAGATGACACTTTCTGGCTTTGAACAATGGAAGACTGTTTTGTTCTTGGCCAGGAGGAAGAAACAGTCTAGATACAGATATCCAATCAAAGTGAGCTAAAACAGTTTGGTACAGAGTTTGAGGCAGGAAGGGGAGTCTGATCAGAAAACGTATGGAAGGAGACCCATGTTTAATCTTAGGAATCACCTCCATGTGACCCGTGATTTTCAGCAAGTAAAATAATCTTCATGTATGCCATTTTCTCCATCATCAAATGAAGTGATAATCATACCTGCCTGCTTTGATTGCAGTAGAGATTAAGATATATTTGGACACTCTCATAAATTGAGCACTAAAATGACTGATTAATAAATATTAGCTTTGGCCAGGTGTGATGGTGAATGCCTATAATCCCAGCACTTTGGGAGGCTGAAGTGGAAGGATCACTTTAATCCAAAAGTTTGAGACCAGCCTGGGCAGCATAGCAAGACCCCTTTTCTACTAAAAAAAAAAAAAAAAAAATTAGCCAGCCATGGTGGTATGCGCCTGTGATCTCAGCTATTTAGGAGGTAGGGGTGGGAGGATCACTAGAGCCCAGGAAATTGAGGTCAGAGTGAGCTATGATTGCACTACTGCACTTCAGCTTGGGCAACAGAGCAAGACAATGTTTCAAAATAAATAAATAAACAATAAATAAATAAAAATGAATAAATATTAGCTTAATCATTTACTAACACACCTCCTCTTCAAGTAAACACTTATAATATTAAAGAATATGGGGGCCATTACAGAAAGTGCTTTTGAAATGAAAACCTATACATGAAAGATATGTCTTTGAGGAAGGAAAAGTGTGTGTGTGTGTGTGTGTGTGTGTGTGCGCGCGCGCACGCATCCACCTTGCACCTGCGTGAAATATATATTTGGTCTTCATTCCTGTTTTTTGGCAAAAACTCTTGAAATTTCCAGAATGATAAGTGTTTTCTTTATGCTAATTATATCGCTGGTGGATAGGGTTTCTTCCATAGCTTCAGGATGGGGGCTGAACACTACAAAGACCAAGACGGGACTAGAAGGTTGGGACTTTCAGCTCCATCCCCCTAACCTCTGGGGGAGAAGACAGTGTCTGAAAGTTATGTTGACGACCAATGGCCAATGATTGAATCAATTATGCCTACATAATGAGGCTTCCATAGAAAGCTAAAAGGACTGAGTTTAGGGAGTTTCCTTGTTGGCTATTAAAAGCATGCAGCTGCCAGCAGGTGGTGTACTTCAACTCCTGGGGACAGAAGTTCCTGTGCCCAGGACCCTTCCAGACCTTGCCTTATGTATTTTCTCATCTGGATGTTCCTTTGCGTCCTTTAAAATATATTTTGTAATAAATGAGTCAACATGAGTAAAGTGTTACCCTGAATTCTTTAGCTAATTAATCAAACTCCAGAAGGGGTCAATGGAACCCCATTTATAGCCAGTCAGTCAGAAGTTCTGGAAGCACAGATTTGCAACTGATATCTGAAGTGTGGAATGCTCTCAACTGGTGGGATCTAGTGTTATCTCCATGTAGATACTGTCAGAGTTCAATTGAATTAGAGGACATCTACTTGGTGCTCGCTGCTGAACTAGTTGCTTGCATCATGAATAGGGAAACAAAATGCCCACATTATTTGGTCACAGAAGCATTCTGTGTTATGACAGTATAATAGGAAAGATGCCAAGATTTTTTTTCTAGTGTGTATGTGTGTGTGTGTGTGTGTGTCTGAAAGAGAGGGGGAAGAGAAAAAGGAGGAGGAAGAAGAGGAACAGGAGGAGGAGACATTTGGTTTAGAATAAGTTGATAAGCTCCCTTACTTATATTTGTCTAAGAATTCAGAAATAATAGGCAGCAACTAATCCAATAAGGTAAATATTTTCCCTCTCTCTTCTGTATTATTTAATAAAAATATTCCACATAGAAGGGAGGTCAGGCTCTCTCCATATAAAACATGCCCAAGGGACACAGATGTTAACTCATATGAGTCTCTAAAATGCATGTTGTTGGTTTTTAAAGTTGTTTCCTATGTTAACAATTAAAGCAATTCTCTTATGAGCTGTTTTTAGTGAGATAGTTGGCAAACTCTTTGTTCAGCAAAGAAAACTATTTTTGTATAGTTCTAAGTGAAAAGGTTATGGAGAAAGGAACCTGAGTAATTTAATATCAATGAGAAAGATGAGAAATAGATTTCAGTTTAAACTACAGCAGCAGCCCAGACAATTGCTGTGTATAAAAATACTTCACAGTTTCACCAATGGTTTATGGAGAAAGAATTATGAATTCAACACTGAAAGTGTGTTTTAGGAAATGCTTTTTAACCATCTGATCTTTGACAAACCTGACAAAAACAGGCAATGGGGAAAGGATTCCCCTGATTAATAAATGGTGTTGGGAAAACTGGCTAGCAGTGTGCAGAAAGCAGAAACTGGACCCCTTCCTGACACCTTACACAAAAATTAACTCCAGATGGATGAAAGACTTAAACATAAGACCTAACACCATAAAAACCCTAGAAGGAAACCTACTCAAAACCATTCAGGACACAGGTATAGGCTAGGACTTCATGACTAAAACACCAAAAGCATTGGCAACAAAAGCCAAAATAGACAAATGAGACCTAATCAAACTCCAGAGCTTCTGTACAGCAAAAGAAACAATCATTAGAGTGAATCAGCAACCAATATAATGGGAAAAAAATTTTTACAATCTACCCATCTGACAAAGGGCTAATATCCAGAATCTACAAAAACTAAAACAGATTTACAAGAAAAAAACAAACAAGCCCATTTAAAAGTGGGAGAAAGATCCGAACAGACACTTTTCAAAAGAAGACATATATAAGGCCAACAAACATATGAAAAAATGCTAATCATCACTGATTATTAAAGAAATGCAAATCAAAACCACATTGAGATACCACCTCATGCCAGTTAGAATGGCGATCATTAAAAAATCTGGAGACAACAGATGCTGGAGAGGATGTGGAGAAATAGGAACAGTTTTACACTGCTGGTGGGAGTGTAAACTAGTTCAACTGTTGTGGAAGACAGTGTGGCGCTTCCTCAAGGACCTAGAAATAGAAATATCGTTTGACCCAGCAATCCCATGGCTGGTTATATACCCAAAGGATTATAAATCATTCTATTATAAAGACACATGCACACGTATGTTCATAGCAGTTCTGTTTACAATAACAAAGACCTGGAACCAACCCAAATACCCATCAGTGATAGACTGGACAAGGAAAATGTGGCACATATACACCATGGAATCCTATGCAGCCATAAAAAAAGATGAGTTTGAGTCCTTTGTAGGGACATGGATGAGTCTGGAAACCACCATTCTCAGCAAACTGACACAAGAACAGAAAATCAAACATCACATGTTCTCACTCATAGGCAGGTGTTGAACAATGAGAACACATGGACACAGGGGAGAGGAGCATCACACACTGGGATCTGTTGGAGGGGGGGCCAAGGGAGGGACAGTGGGAGGGGTAGGGAGGTCGGGGAGGGATAACATGGGGAGAAATGGAGATGTAGGTGAAAGGGAGATGGAGGCAGCAAACCACATTGCCATGTGTGTACCTATGCACCAATTCTGCATGATCTGCACATGTATCCCAGAACCTAAGGTACAATAAAAAATTAAATTAAATTAAAAAAGCATCTTCTATGATGAAACACTTGGAAATACAGTACACTTTATATTTGGATATTTCCAATGTATGTCAGCATATGTAAGGCTCTGAAAAACATCCCTGTGTTAAAGATAAATTCTAACTGGAAGCTGTTTGTTTACTGGTTTAGATTATAGTTTGGGATGAAAAGGATATATTATCATCAGCCTTAAAATGGTAGTGATAGCAGATTACCTCCTTTTTCATTATGTGCCTAAGATTTTTGAAAGCTTACGAATTCCCAATAAGAAAAAGAACTCAACGTGGCTCATTTCAATAACACTATAAAATCTATGGTGAAATTGCAGACACTATAGACTTTATAATGAGATTGAAGACACTATATTGAAACACTGTAGACTCTGTAGCTGCTGCAGGGAGCCTTATCGGAAAGTAGAGCCCAAAGGGAAGAAAATGAGCAAATCTCTGGCTTCTATAGCCACCATGGTGTTTGTTAGGGGTAGGCAGCCTATTCTCATAAAGGCTGGTAGCTTCATCCACTGAGGTTCAAAAACTTGTCAACTAACCACTGTAGAGGCCAAGGTAAAAACTTCTCCTTTGACCCCTGAAGATTTGCTAAAAAATCAGCTCAAGAAATGCAGGTTAATTTGAGAAAAAGCATACAAATATATTAATATTACACAGGGAGAATCACAGAGTGATTGCCCCATATCACAAAAGGTATAGATGCTTGTGTACCCTACTTCTTAGGGAAAGGGTAATGAGGAAGTGTAGATGATTTTAGGGAAATGGTAAATGATTTTTAGGGGAATTCAATGGGCTTGGAGAACATACAAGGGCCTGGGACAAAGTCTGTTGAGTCAGCAGAGTGGACAACGGTTTATGACAAAAGTCTGACCAGGTGTGTTGACAGATTTTAATAGTTCTTCCTGCAGCATGAATTCATTTAATGAAAACTCAGGGAAGGACCCCAGTGTAATTATTTTCTTCTTTGTCAGGTCTGGATTTGAAGTTGATACAGAACTACAGAGAACAAGTTCATCCTGTGTATTGTGAAACATAGAGGATTGATGCAGGAGGTTGGGGAGAAGGTAAGAGAGACCTTGAGGCTTCTTCTTCATTTTAGCATGTCAAAGTGTAATGTATTAGGGTATCAATTTCTGACCCCGAACACTACTTAAGCTCTTTCAATTCACTTCATCAGTACTTCTGAAGGTCTATTTGCTGGCCTGGTATAATATGGCCAGTTTTATGTCTGCTGTCCTCTGGATTACAATGTTATGGGGATGTTTGTTGCATTGGGTCAGTACTGTAGAGTGCTGAAATTCTCACTGTGGGATCGGGGGAACTCGGAAAGCCAGGAGAAGTTTAATATTTCTGTTGGAACAGATGGAGCTATCGGGTCAAGTGGCAATGGTCAGACTCCAGTGTAAATTACAGTCCGCTAAGAACTGAAGATCTGACCATACCTCTAAAGTTATTTCTGAATAGCTGGCTGAAGGGAGGAGACAGAAGCTGAGTGCTTTTTTGGGAACCATAGTAGAGCCCTTTCAGTGGTAATTAGAGATAGATGTCAACATCACTTAAAAGGGCTTCATGTGCAAAAGGCTGAAATCTAAAAGTATAGTTCTTTGCACTCAGCACATTGAGTTATCATGTCAAACTACTGCTTTCGGTGCCAGTCAAACTTGGTACCACCACTCCATCTTGGAATCAGGTATCTTACAGACCCAAAACCTTCCCTTCCCACCATCATATACACATATATGCACATTTCTTGTTCCCTGATGACCAAGCTCTGTAAGGTTAGAGATATGCTTTAATTTTGCTCTTTATTATTTTAAAAAATTAGGTTTTGGCATGTTAATCTCAAGTAACTGAAGTCAACTAAACTTATGCTTAAATATTTAAGAAAAGCCATTCAACTTTTTATTTGCAAAAACAGCAAAACAGGAAGTATATTTCAAGGTTATTTTCTGTTCTTGCCTATCTGTGAAGCCTTGCCAACTCCTCTAGCTAAGAAAGATAAAAAGCAATTCAATCTAGCATATCATTTTTAGGACCCCCTCACACTAGAGTTTAATTATATTTAAACTGGAGTTTTCCAAACTTATTTGGCCCTTTTAATATCATCTCAAACTGGGGTTCTGAAGAGCAGAATCTTTTAAGTGCTTGACTGCAAGGTGCATTATTTGGTATTTGCATCTTATAAAACTATGTAAAGTAGAAAAATGAGAACAGATAACTAAACTTTCCCATGCCTCATTTCCTCCATCTCCTAAATTGAATTAATAGAATCTGTTCTGGTCCTTTCTGTCTGTGACCTTGGGGGAGTTTCAAGTAGAGATGACCTGTAAAAAAGTTTTTTATATTCTGTATATTCAGATACTGCTTCAGACAGGCAAGTTAAGTTAAAGAAAAGAAAAGGTGCATTCTCTTTGTAAAATTTTTTTAAATCCTTGTCAAATCCTGAGTAATTGTTCAGCTTTCTATCAGCATGATTTTGTCAGGGAAATTGAGGCAGAGTATATTTGCATGCTCAACCCAAACTCATAGTTATTAAAGAACAAATTAATATAAGAAATTAGATGACCTCCTAAGGCTATTAGTGAATTCCAAGAGTCAGTGTAATTTGAAGTATGTCCAAAACTGAAAACAAAAATAAAAATGAACAGATTTGTCAAAACAATCCTTTAAGAACTATGTTGTTTACCTAGTTTTACATCCCCAGCCCCGCTCCCTTCAAGTAGCAGAATTGTGACCACAAAAACATTTCTTTATCCAGATCTCTACACATTCTACACATAAAGTAGCTTGTTGAATTCAAATCTTGAGATTTTTCATGTATACGATCTATGCTACATGCCCTAAAACATTGCATCAAAGTCCCTAATAATATTTGAGAGGATATGAATGTATTTTCCTTGCAATTGACTAAATAATTTACTCATTGAAATTAATAATCATCTTGTTATTTAATAATCATAATATTTTTCTCTTCAGAATGTAGCCTGGGTGCTGAAACACAGGTGATCAAACTTTCTGACAATGAATTCAAGTAGCAGGGGCATTTTTGTTACTCAAATAAGTGCTTGATTACATGGACCTCTGTGCATATTTTATTAAGACCCAAAGCATCTCCATTTGGCTTGTGTTTCAACAAACCAAATTTAAGTTTGCAGTTGTTGCTTTTAAGGGATAGAAAACAATGGATTTTAAAGAAATAGTTGCTTGACCTGAAGTTTTATCTAGTTGCTTTTCTAGAGGAGAACTAAAGCTACAGTATCTGCAAGATCAGCCTATAATCCTGAGTTTGTATTTTAACTACATGACCTCTTTCCTTGGAACATTAAAGTTTGTAGATGTTGACTACTATTTCCAGTTTGCTCATCTATAATGTGGAAAATAATAAGACCCCATAGGGTTATTTTACATTCAAATGATATATTGTACATAATGAAATTAACACAAGGATGAATAAAGCATAGATATGATTATCCACATTAGGGTTTCAACCTCATTAAAATAATACTTTCTGTGTAATTGTACATGAAAGAAGAAACATTTCACAAAATTCAGATTTTGAGCAAATCACACTATATGTAAAGTTTCTAAATAGTCTATGTTATAGTCTACTGAAAATATGAAATTTTAGGGTCTGAATTTACTGTTTACATTTTTTGAGCCTTAACTTGATATTGGTAAGTCTCTTTAATTGAAATAGCTGTTATAATTTCAAAATGGCAAAGTATTTGCTTTTTGCCAAAATAGAAGACGCAAGAGTATTTTTTAAGTTCATGAGATGAGAAATAATATGAAAAACATTCCATTTTCTCTCATTCTCCGAGTTTAAAGTATAGGCCATTCAGTTTATAATAAATGTCATCTTCTGTGTTAGGATTTATGACAGGGGAGTACCTCCAGTTACAAGGGAACTACTGCTATTTTCAGATAAAGCTTTAAAAGGTGAAACAGGCACTCCAGCAATATATCTGACTTGATAAATTTTCATTCTTTGGAAATGTATGCTTAAAGTTATGATCCTTTTCTTGAAAATTCCCATTTTCCTAGATATTACTCTCATTTTACTTCAAGAATGAAATCTCACCCCACAGAATTCTACCTTGCTTAAGAAAAATTCTGTCTCTTTCTGAGTTTCTTGAAATTTGTAACTCAAATTTCCCTAATGATCTCTGCCTATTGACTCATGTAAACTCTACTGTGAAGCAGAGCATATGTTAAAGGGAAGTGATGAGTGGACTGGGCTAGAGTACTATTTAGGCTATTGTATTGATTTCCCAAATTTTAAGAGTATATTTGACATTAACATGGTGCAGAGTCCTTCCTTCTTATGTTCCTATCTCTGTGTTCAATCAATCTAGGAGGTGACATGAAAGATCTGAGCAAGGTCAATTCTTTCATTTAGGTGTTTGGCAGTAATATGGTTCTGAGACTACTCTTTGTTTCAAAGACCATAGTTTTGTTAATAGACTAGTTGACTAGAATCTCAAATTGTAGTCAAGAGGTTTGGACTCAAGTCAGAACCTCAAGGAAAGAGAAAGGAATAGGGTACCTGGATTGCAAGGAGTAAATGAAGGCAAATACAACTGCAAAGAAAGGAAAGATGATAGAGGATAGGTAGAAGCTTATTGTGTAAATATTCCTTTCAACCAGAAATATTTTATCCCATGGTTAAGACACAGATCCAATCTACTGATAGTCCATTGTTGATCAGGAATAATTCAAGTTCTGTATGGGGTGAGATTCACAGTACTTGTAATTATTTAGAATTCAGGCATCAATTCTTATCATTGCTTAGAGTCATTTTAATAACATAAAAACATTCTAATAACATACAATTATTAAAGCAATGTTGTGAATAAACTATTTGTTTTCATAATAGTTTTTTGTACTCAATTTTTCTATGCTTATGCAAGGCTATCTTATTGAGAAAGAATAAAGAGTATAGTATTTAAATGATTGACTAAACGTGTATTGTCCTAAAAGTTTAATATTTTGGTTGTTATTTTCCTCAGTTGTTACAATTTGTGTTGAGTAGCACAAGTTAGTCTGCATCAAAATGAGGGGACACAACTCATCCTCTGTGTCTACACAAAATATAGTGAGTATCTTAGAGACAGTGCATGGATCATGTATTTTAAATAGTAAGATTCCCAGTACAGTATACATAACTATCATGTCTTTGGACCTCTTAGTTTTAGTCTCTATTCTTTTTTCCTGTGATCTCACGTTAAGCACTTATAACCCTCTAGGATTTAAGACATCTATGTCAATGACTTTTGTTTTTCTACATCTCCAAGCTAAAATTCCTGTTACCATCCACAGCTGTACCCTTTCCTAATGCACAGACAGGTAAGGCTACAGTCAGCAGTTTGGATCTGAAATAAGGCTTGTCATTGTGATGTAGCCTCTGGTGTGGTGGGAGAGATCCTTGAACACCTGCATGCCTTCCAATCATGAGTTTTCTATTTATTTCCCCAAAATCCATTTGATTAAACCTATAATTCCCCCTTTTTGTTTGAACTTGCTTTATTCTGGTCTATGCTCAGCTGCTTTGAATGGAAACCTATCTTTGGATTTGCCATTATAAGTTTCTGGAGTGAGCTCTCTGCATCTTCTTTCACTATTCTTTGGCTGAGACTTTACAAATCATCTTAGATCTTATCCTGCAGAGATTAAAGTTATAGAGTCTGGAGCTGGAGAAATAGGTAGAGACAAGACTATGCTATCCTTATACAATTTGCTAAAAGGACAATTCATAAGAAAGCAGTCACACAGTTTGGATGTCATATTAGACCAAACTACTACTGTATGAATTAAAAAACACTGTCAAACAAGAAAAAGCCTCAGTGGGCATCTACAGTCCTGCATATTCACCACTCAGTTAGTCTCTGAAAATAGAATTCCATTTTAATAAAACAGTCACCCTTGCCAACCCACATTTGAGAATCCACAGTTACGGTTTAATCTTGGAATAATTATAGAGAGTCATTTTTCAGCAAGTGGAGTTCTGGTTCCACAAAAATAATAAAGGGGCACTTATTTATTATTATTTCACTTATGAAAGGGTATCCTGTGTCCACTGAGTGCTTCAAGGACCCCTCCAGACATGGTGCCCACCCACCATCCACACCCAAGAATAAATACTCCCATATTTAGTAAAAATATATATTCTATTTTGCAGTGTGTATAAATGCATCTTTCTTGGGCACATCTTCCCAAAGAAATGGCAATTATTTTAGGGCAAAGATTGGGAGGCACATCTTTATATTTTTCTATAGCATTATTTGCATAGCATAGCCCCATCATATTATTAACAATATGAATTTAAGGAAAAGCTTACTTTTACTTTAGTTCTCCAAATTAGATTTGTAATTGTCACGTAAATTATGCTTCCTACTGGAAAACATTACATTTTCTTTTCTTTTTCAGAAAACAATTAGTCATTAAGAATATCAAACCCCCAAGGGCAGGAAAAAATTATTTAAACCTCACCACATGTGGTTTGAAACAGGATTTTCTGACTGAGGCGACTAATCAGGCACACTGAATGTTCTAAATGTATTTTCTATTAAACAGGGACTGCTGTAAGGCCAACTGCTTCACACCCATGTCTTTAGGCTCATTAATTAACTAGTTGCTGTGCAAAATTCATTCTAAAGAAATAAGTTAACTCAAGATAATCCAAAAATAAATTACCTTTAGGACTAAAGCCTGTCCCCTTATCACGTGTCTACATCATAAACTGGGTAGTAGAACTGTGAAGTTAGTGTTTTGTAAAAGGGAAAATTGTGAACGAGAATGTGTGTATTCTAGAATTTTGACTTCATGTAGACGGATTTTACCTTCTTGGTTGAACTGACTGGTTAGTTCAATCAAATTTTCCAAAATTGTTTTTTCATTTCAAATGATGTTTAATTCATTTAGAATTCTGAAACCAATTAGGCAATATAAATTTTAGTAATTTCAAAGAAAAATATAAACAGTACCTGAGATTTCCTTTATATTTCTCCTTGTAATAGTTCTGATATAGTTTTCTAACTTTTTTTCATCACAAATCTACAGTTGGATTTGCTAGCAAACATTCCTTCTCACAAAGACAATACATATAGAAACCAATTCTTAAGTCAAATCTGATCAGAATAGGACATTCAGCAGTAGTCTTTTTCTTAACATATAGAATATTTGAAAACTAAGGTCACTATATCAGTGTGTCCATTGGCAGAACTGGGATACTTTGCCTCAGGGGATCTGCTTCTGTGATTCCAAAGTCATAGCATCTATTCTCTTTCTTTCTCCATCTCCCATATGATTTTAATTTATGATGTTTCTTGATCCTGGTATCGTGCCCTAAACTCTCTTGTCTGACTTTAGTAACTGAGATTTTAATAGCTCTTATTAGAGTCCTATTCTGTATGCTCATTTGTATTTGTGTGTGTGTGCGTGTTTGGGTGTGTGTGTGTGTGGAGAGAGAGAGAGAGAGAGAGAGAGACAGATTAGAAGATCATAGACAGAATTTGATTCCTTTTGTTCAGCCATTCCCAGAGTCTTACTGTGAGAAAATCTAAGACCTATATGCTAGAATTTCATGTTGGTACGTTCAGAAGATATATGTAATAAAGCAAGCAGCATGTTGGTGCTATATCTGTGAACTCAAACAGCTGCCAACATGCATGGCTGCCTTTACTAGGCTACTACCTACAATTGTGTGTGTTATATAACTATGAGAATAAATGCGTCAGCTAACCTTGAAATCACCGTATTTCCTTTCCTTGGACCACATTGCTAATACTGAGGCATTTAAAATTATACTATTGAACAGAAAGAAAAATAAAGTCACAACAGCACAGGTAGATTCGATAGCTGATGAAATGTACCTTCCAGGATGGTGGTTTTGTTTTGTTTTGTTTCTCTCATTCTTTGTCTACACTGGCATTTCACTCTCCTAGACACAGAGGTATGAATCATCATCACCATGTGTTATCTGCCCAAGAAACATCTGAACTACTTTACATACATCAATTCATTTATAAGAAACTCTACGGAACATTATGCTGGGTGGTTTTGCATGTATTATTTCCTTTATCTTGAAATGTACAAAGCCTGAATGGTGGCAAACCTTGCTGCCCAGACTTATCTGTTTATTTTAAATGTGTTGCTATCACTCAAGGTCCCTTCTTCAGTTTAGGAAATGCTACTTTGGAAGGATGGGGAGTACCAAAATGGAGTTGGAATGACAGAAAGGCAAAAGTTCACTCATATACCATATCCAATGACATTAAGGGCAGCAAAAGACTACTTATATGATGGTGGTCCCTTAAAACTCTAATGGAGCTAAAAAATGTCTATTGCCTAGTGATGTTGTGGCCTTCCTGTCATATGTATTGACACGTAAACATGTGTCAATGCATTGTTCACCTGTTTCTGGTGATGCTGGTGTAAACAAACCTAATGCATTGCCAGCCATATAAAAGTCTAGCACATGAAATTCTGTACAGTACATAACACTTGGGAATGATAATAAATTGCTATGCCACTCATTTATATATTTACTATACTAATGATGTTTTATCATTATTTTAGAGTGTATTCTTTCTACTTATAAAAAAAGGTTATCTGTAACACAGCCTTAGGCAGGTCTTTCAGGAGGCATTCCAGAAGAAGACATTGTTATCATAGGAGATGACAGCTCCATGCATGATATTGTCCCTGAAGACCTTCTAGTGGGACACGATGTGAAGGTGGAAGACTGATATGGATAATCCTGATCCTGTGTAGACCTAGGCTCATGTGTGTCTTAGCTTTTCAGAAAAACTGAAAAGTTAAAAAAAAATAGAAGAAAGCTTTTAGAATAAGGATATAAAGAAAATATTTTTGTACAGCTGTACAATATGTTTGTGTTTCAAGCATGTCACTACAAAAGAGTCAAAAAAGTTAAAGCAAAGTTTATAAAGTAAAAAAGTTACAGTAGTTGAGTTTAATTTATTATTGAAGAAATAAATGTGGGGGGGGGGGGGGGGGTTGACCTAGGGGAAGGACAGTGGGGGGGTGGGGAGTTGAGGAGGAATAACATGGGGAGAAATGCCAGATATAGGTGATGGGGAGGAAGGCAGCAAACCACATTGCCATGTATGTACCTATGCAATAATCCTGCATGTTCTTCACATGTACTCCAAAACCTAAAACGCAATAAAATATTAAAAATATATATTTTAAAATAAATGTTGTGTAGCCAAAAGTGTACAGTGTTTATAATGCCTACATTAGTGTGCCATAAATGTCCTAGGTCTTTGGATTTACTCACCATTTACTCACTGACTCACATAGAGCAATTTCCAGTCCTGCAAGCTCTGTTTATGGTCAGTGCCCTACACAAGTCTAACATTTTTTATCTTTTACTTCCTATTTTTATTGCACTTTTTCTATGTTTAGATACACAAAGACCATT
This sequence comes from Ateles fusciceps, assembly GCA_036589455.1. Lineage (NCBI taxonomy): Eukaryota > Metazoa > Chordata > Mammalia > Primates > Atelidae > Ateles > Ateles fusciceps. The sequence goes on along the minus strand of JAZHEH010001685.1, from coordinate 2,732,733 downwards.
TTGTTATAATTATTTAACGGTATTCAGTACAATAGCATGATCTACAGGTTTATAGCCTAGGAGCAACAGACTGTACCAGATAGCCTAGCTGTGCAGTAGGCTATACCCTCTCTGTGTAGGTACACTCTATGATGTTTGCACAATGTCAAAATTGCCTAACACCACATTTCTCATAATATATTTTCATCAAGTAATATATAACTGTATTTGCGGTAGAGGAAAGAGCCAAAAAGCTTGAGAATAAGTGAGAGAGAAAAAAAATAAGTGATTTTGGAAGCAAGTGCTAATATTTTCTTACTTCATACTTTTCCAAATGGGGCTAAACAAACCTAAGACTAATGTGCTTAGATTAAAATGTTTTATTTGTATGAAGAGTGTATGAAAATTTACTCTTAGTTGTTACTCATCTAAGTCATCTAAGAAGAAAGTAAGTAAAATCAAGAAAATAATATATTCTATATGAATATCAGCCTAACTTCTGGTCATACAAGTGTGTCTGTCTGTGTGTCTACACACAATATGTGCTGCATAGAAATAATTTAGTTTTTATATTTAGAATATTTTACAAGTTTATTATAGAAAGATTTCAATGGCAGCTTTCGTATATTTGGAGAGTGATAAGGTCCCCTGTTTTACCCTGAATTCTTCAGTGGCTCCCAGCTGAAAGTATTTAGGCTTCAAAATCAGTCCTACTGATTTTTTTCATGTTCTGCTCCCTAGCTATTTATCCAGCCTCGCCTTCTCGTGGGCCTCATCTCAAACATCAATACTTGCAATGCTGATCCATTTCTAGGTAATTAAACATACTGAAATCCACCTTTCTACCCACACACACACTTTTAATATTTTTTCTCTGCCTAAAATCACTTTCTCCTTCTTGCAAAATTAAAAAATCTCTTCCAATTCTTCAATACTCAATTAAAATGCTACTTCTACTTGAAATCTTTCCTTGTATCATCAAAATGATTGAGGTTATTCTATGTTTATAGTGCACAACAGGACCATTTCAATCAATTACCTGGTATGCAGTGGTTATAATATTTGCAGGTCTTTCTATTAAAGCCCAATTGTGAAGCATGAATACCATCTTCCTACCTTCACATCTCTAGTGCCTAATTCTGTCCCTGATGTAAGTGCTTTCTGACTTATTAGTCGCCTATACAAATGAAGAACGTATGTATGTATATATGGTGGATGGATGGATGGGTGGATGGGTGATGGGAGATGGGTCAATGGATAGATGGATGGATGGGTGGGTAGGTGCATAAATAAATCAAGGGAAGAAGTGGACGGAGGAGTGGGTAGATGGAGGGTTTGCATTTATAAGCAAATTAATCTTTCTAATAGGAGTGCTTTTTATGTAAGATAATTGCACTTGGTATCAAGAATACATAGACCTGTAGTATAGATATAAAATTTCTGTATTTGTTCACATTGTAAAAATCATAGATTTCATAATTATGAGAAAGAGAAGAAGAAACAAGGATGGGAGTATTTTCCCTTTCATAACAATCCCTGGTAATTAAACTTAATGCTAGATAGTTCTATCATCTTGGGGGAAAAAGGTATTGGACACAAATTTAAATTTTAAATTTTTTTTTCTGTAACTGAACTGATAGCATATTTCCTCACCAAAAGTCTTTTTAAAGCAGTATCCTAAAAACTCTTAAATGACATGTTTTTTTCTTTGAATTGGTAATAGATCTTAAAAATGCAGTTGATAACTGAAAACTATGGTGATGTTCGCTTCAATCATAAAAATACACACTGCAAACAGTTCTTTTAAATATTTTTTCTCATGCACTTTTTTCTCTCTCCAAAATTATTGTTCTATTGCCTCTTGAAAAAAAAGTGCTCATTTTTCCTATGATTCTTAATAAATTTGCTTTGAAAAATCTTTTAAACAACATTCTAGCTGTTTGCAATAATTATACACAGAAAACTGATGTGAAGGTCACTCTCTAGCATCTGGAAATGGAAACAGAGATTCATGTTAATTAGAAAAACAGAGACGAAGCAAAATCTGCTTTGTAAGCAGGTATTTGATGGTAGTGAGGGAGCAGGGGAGGATTAGAATGCAGAAACAGGGCTGGGCATGCAGGCATAGGCAAAAAGGGGAGAGGAGATTCTAAATCTGAATGCCTTGCCAAAAATAAAAACAAGGCAATCTTTAACACCACTGCTGTGGACAAAGCAGAAAATGTTTGTTAAATATGCTATCCTTCAAAATGACTCTTTCCTTTAAAATAGATGAGCTACATCTGCGGTGATAACAATGAATATCCAGGTTTTTGGTCTGCTGCAGACTGTCATGCTGATGTGAAAAGCATCAGTCAACCCTTCTGCAGCAGATTTGAAGTAACACCCTACCCGTTTTTCTTCTTCAGTCCATGACTTTGTCCAAGGCCGGAGGCAAGCCCAGATTCCCAGTCACTAACAGAGGTGTTTGTCACTCCTGGGGTGCACTCTGCCTCTAGCCCAGCAGCTGTTGTTAAGTGATAGATCAGTGAAGCAAAACATTACGCAGTGATGAAAAATATATCTTGAGCCATCACTTGCATTCTTACCCCTTTGTTCTACTTAAGTGGCAGACCTCTGGGATTCATTTAACAGTGATCATTTGTTACTGAGGGGCAACTGTCTTTCAGACAGTGGTGATGGAGTCACCTTTGAAATGAGTGCAAATGAGGAGAAATCATTTTCCGATATATCCTCTTAGGATTGCTTTTGATAAAATGGTGTTGCTCAGAGAGGCCGTCCAGAATGTAGATTATATTCATCAAAAACAAATGAGGAGTTTCGACTTTTTTTCTTCTTTCTTTCTTTTCTTTCTTTTTTTTTTTTAATCCACAGGAAGTTAATTTGTTTATCTTCTGGAATTTCTTAGGATTCAATTCAGGAGATAAAGGGGTCTGAAATAAAATACACCTTATTTTATTTTGTGTTCCTTTAGTTATATTAGGAAAATGTCCTCATTAAATCTTATCACACTCTCCTGAAATACAAGTTTGGACTGCTGTTTTCGAATTCCCTACGGTAAACTGTTTGCACATTTAATAGGATTATTATTTCTATGTTCATGCCACTCCCTCTAAAGTCAATGACTTTGGTACAGTCTTTCAGATCTCAATATAAGTAATTTCCATCTCAGCCTTGGAATGGTGATCAATACTTTGTGATTTCTTCCACATAATTTAATCCATTAAATTTATTGGCAATACCAATGCCAAACATCAAATCTTTAATGAAAATGAAGATTAATATTTGGCCAAGTAACCTCAAATCAACAAATGTCTGAAGCATTTGTGTTGCTTACATTGAACATTGATTTCTTTCTCCTGGAAAGCAATCTCTCACAATGGAGAATATTTGCCTGAATCATATTCCTTTCCACACGAGTAAGAACAAAGTGCTTTGCAACAGGCATCAGGGAACAGGATCTCTTTGAATCTCAGCTATGTCTTTACCTAACAAAGCAAGTTCATGTAAAAAAAAAAAAAAAAATACTTTATATTTCATATACATAGCCCATTTTTCTCTCATATCATCTTACTGAGTTAGAGCAGACATTTTGTTTTAATTTAGTTTATTGTGGTGATATTTATACATATAACAAAATTTCACTAATTTAAAATATAGAATTAGAAGAATTTTAATAAACATATATAGTGGCATAACCACCATGAAAATCAAGATATAGAAATTATTTCCAGCATTCCAAAATGTTCCATACTATCCCTTTGTAGTAAGTTCCTCTCACCATCCCCTGGACTGACAAATACTAATATTCTTTGCATCATTATAGTTTCACCCTCTTCAGAATTTCATAGAAATGGATTCATATGGTATATGATATTTGTTTCTGGCTTCTTCCACTTAGTATGTTACCCTTGAGATTTATCCATGTAGTTGCACGTATCACTAGTTCCTTGGTTTTTATCTCTCAGTAGAATTTCTTTGTATAGATATACCACAATATTTTTATGCATTTACCAGCTGATACAAATTTACATCTAATCCAGGTTTTAGTTATTATAAAGAAAGCTGCTATGAATATTTGAATACAAATTTTCATAGACATTTACTTCTCTTGGGTAACTACCTACGTGTGAAATTGCTGGTGATAGTTAGGTGAATATTTAGCTTTATAATAAAAAAATTGTATTCCAAAGTTGTTGCAGTTTTTAATTCCTATCGTATGTTCACTTACTCTACAATTTTGCCAAAACTCCATCAGTCTAATTTTAGGTCTTATATTGGATATATATTATTATCTTATTTTAGTCTTTGTTTGCATTTCACAAATGACAAATAACACTTTTCTGTTTTTAATTGATTTGTTTGCTATTTGATATATCTTTTAGTAAAATGTCTCTAAATCTTTGCCATTAGAAAAAGTCAGATGTTTCACCATTATTAAGTTCTACGAGTTCTTACAAATTCTGGATACATAGTCTTTATCAGATTTCCTCCTGCATTTTCTGAAGAACTAATTTTTTAATTTTGACCAAATTTAATATATTATTTTGTATTCTTCATGCTTTCTTTTTCTCATTTTAAAATGTTTTCCCTAATTGAAGGTCACCTGTATTTTATCCTATGTTTTCTTTGTTAAAGTTTCATAGTTTTCAAAGTAACAATTAAATTTATGACCAGTTTTGAGATCATTTTTATATGAAAGAAGTAAGGGTTGTGGTTCAATTCTTCTGCATATAAAGATCCAAATGTTACAGTACCATTGTTGAAACAATTATTCTTTCCCATTAAATTGCCTCTGTGTCTTCCTTGAAAGTCAATTAACTATAAAGTGTGGGTCTATTTTTGAACTCTATCCTGTTACATCATCTTGCATGTGTATATTAATGCAAATAGCACACTGCTTATACTATATGTATGCCACAATATCAGATAGTGAAAATCCTGAAATATGAGAATCAATGTGTTAATCAGCTTTAACTTGTAAACTCTCTTTATTTTTTGGTAAATTTTCCTTTAATATTTTATAAATCTCAAGCCATTATAAATAGTACTGTTTTAATTTTATTTTCTGTTTGTTCATTGCTAGTATAATGAAATAGAATTGACTTTTTCAAACTTTCTATGCAGCTTAATTATAAATTCTAGTACAATTTTTAGATTACTCAGGATTTTAGACATAAATATGTTATTTGTAAATACAAAGTTTTTAATTGATTTTCAATATTTATACTTTTTTTTTTAATTTTGTACTTTTTAAGAAATCCAATGCAATTGATATAAAGGGACACCCACCATGTTTGCGGTCATAGTTGGAAACAATGAAGCCTTCCACCATTAAGCTTTTGATTTTTCATGGATACCTTTAATACCTATTGAAGAATGCTCCTATTCTTATGTTGAACTTTGTCAAATCATTTTTTAATTTATTAAAATAATCATATTTTTAACATATGAATGTGGTGAATTAGAATTACATTAATTTTGAATATTAACCAATTTTTCTTTCTATAATAGAATTGACTTGGTCATGGTTTATCTTTATACATTGTTAGATTTAGTTTGCTTATATCTTATTAAAGAATTTTTGTTTGACATTCATGTGAGACATTGGTCTGAAGTTTTTTTGAACTGGCTTTGCTTAATATCGGCGTCAGAGTGATGCTGGTGTCGTAAAAGGAGTGGAGAATTGTTTATTCCTCTTCCATATTCTGGAAGAGATTGTGTAGAATTGATATTATTCATTGCTTATATGTATAGTAGAATTTATCAATAAAACCACATGAACCACCCATTTTATTTGTGAAAAAGGTATAAGCAGAAATTTAGTTTATTTAACAGATATAAGGCTACTCAAGCTACTTATTTCTTCTTGCATGAGGTTGGGGTAGTTTGTGTCTTTTAAGAAATTAGGAGTTTAAAAAGGGAGTTGCCTCTTACCTTCCTTTATGACCCCAGTATATTTTATTTCCAGTGTCTTTTAAGAAAATTTGAAAATGATAATTTTTTGATTTCATAATTTTCTATTTATTTTATCAATTGTTAAGAGAGGAGTATGGAAATCTACACTTAAAGTTGTGGATTTGTCTGTTTCTTTTGTCAATTCCCTCACATTCTGTTTCCTACACTTCGAAGCTGTTATTAGGTGCACACATATTTAGTTTTGTCCTGTCCTGTTGATGAATTAACTTTTTATTTTATCATTTTAAAATATTCTTCTCTATTCCTGCTAATATTCTTAGTTTTTAAATCTACTTTGTCAGACATTAACACAGCCATCCAGCCTTCTCCTTTGTGTTTGCAGAATATAGCCTTTCTTTTATTTTAACCTATCTGTTAAGGATCGTTTAAAGTAGATGCTTTTGTAGCCATTATATGGTTTGTTCTTGCTTGTATTAAAAAAAATCACATTTGCCTTTTAATTTGTGCATTATCTTTAATATTCTTGTCTGTTGATTTCAAGTGTACCCTGTCACTACAATCTTTGTTTTTACATTTATTATCTTTCTTTTTTTGCTTCCAAAAGAAAGAAGGAAAGTAAGAGACTATTTCTCTTCCTTCTTTGGATCAATGCAAACAGAATCTTTTAAATTCAGTTTTATCTCTGCTAGTGGCTTTTTAGCTGTAACTGTTTTGTTTATTTTAATGGTTTCTCTAGGTTTCATAAGACATATCTGAATACAAAACAGTTTTATCTCAGGCATTATTGTGCACTTTGTAGGAAGGGTAAAAACCTACTTGAGTGTAGTTCAGGGTTTACTCACAAGCATGCAAAGATGACTCAGCCAAAACCTCCTTGGCTTCCTTCACATGGGTCTCATGTGCTCTCATCCCGGGCAGGGTCCTCTTAGTCTATATTTTGTCCTCTCACAGCACTCACCTCTGCATCCTCAACTCAATGAAGTCTTTTAACTTTGACCAGGTTTACCATCCCTGTCCTTTGACCTATAAACTCTCCTTTGAACTTAAGCTGGGGCAGCTGTAGGGCTTATCTCTTTTGTTTCCCTTCTCTGAGAGATAATTGTCCTATACTATGTGTTATACAGTGTCTAAAAATCTTTGTTCCATGTTATATTAACTATGTTTCTGGCTTCTGCAAATCTGCTCCTTTAACATTTGCCCTACATGCCTATGCTGGGCATGCCTTGTTATCAACACCCTGATAGTATACCTGAGTCACCTTGCCTTGACCTCCTGCACCCCCTTGTCACTCACTTGAGAGGATTCTCTTCCTAGGGGATAAACTTCTCAAATACAAGCTAACCAACCCATAGACCACACTCCAATTACCTTCTAGATCCAGCTTTCACTCTTTGGTATTATCCACCTGTCCTAATCACCCAGGGCCAGGTACCAGAAAGCTAGGGACAGTCCCTGTGCCTGAGAGACCCCACTGGAATTATTAAAACTGGCTAATCCTAAACCTGCTTACCTCACCTGGCTCATGGCTTCCTGCAGAAACCACAAAAAGTCTCTTGCCTACAGTTCCTCCCTCTCTCTCTGTTCCGGAACAGACCCCATTGCTTCCCCATGTGCCTCATTCTATAATAGTGAAGCGTTTCATTTCGTTATTTACCCAGTAGTCATTCAGGAGCGGGTTGTTCAGTTTCCACATAGCTGTGCAGTTTTGAGTGAATTTCTTAATCCTGAATTCTAATTTGATGGTACTGTGGTGTAAGAAATTGTTATCATTTCTTTTTTTTTTTTTTGCATTTTCTGAGGAGTGTTTTACTTCTTATGTGATTGATTTTAGAATAACTGCCATGTGGCGCTAAGAAGAATGTATATACTGTTGATTTGAGGTGGAGAGTTCTGTAGATGTCTATTCGGTCTGCTTGGTCCAGAGCTGAGTTCAAGTCCTGAATATCCTTGTTAATTTTGTCTCGTTGATCTATCTAATATCACCAGTGGTGCATTGAAGTCTCCCATTGTGTGGAAGTCTAAATCTCTTTGTAGGTCTCTAAGAACTTCCTTTATGAACCTGTGTCCTCCTATATTGGGTGCATGTATATTTAAAATAGCCCTTCTTGTTGCATTGATCCCTTTATGATTATGTAATACCCTTCTTTGTCTTTTTCTGCCTTTGTTGGTTTAAAGTTTGTTTTATCAGTGACTACGATTGTAACCTCTGATTTTTGAAGCTGGAAACCATCATTCTCAGCAAACTAACACAGAAACAGAAAACCAAACACCACATGTTCTCACTCATAATTGGGAGTTGAACGAGAACACATGGACACGGGGAGGGGAACATGACATACCTGGGCCTGTCCAGGGGTGGGGGGCAAAGGAGGGAGAGCATTAGGACAAATACCTAATGTATAAGGGGCTTAAAACCTAGATGACCAGTCCATTGGTGCAGCAAACCACCATGGCACATGTATACCTATGTAACAAACCTGTACGTTCTGCACATACGTCCCAGAATTTAAAGTAAAATTTAAAAAACCATAGTGAGGCACAGCTCCTCATCTTGGGAAATGTATTAAATTATCTTTTCAATGAGAATTGTTTACTAATGTGTTGGCTTTACTATACTTCAAGTTTTCTATTAATATGCTATGTTGTTAAATATGTATATTTGGAGTTTTCTAGTTTCTAAGATGAGAATGTAAATCCGGTTCTCCCTCATGACTGAAAAAAAAGGAAAAAGTACTACATCACCACCATTTTAAAGTTAAAGAAAAGAATGCTCAAGAATTTGTCAACTATCAAAGTCACACAACCTCTAGCCAATCACCAATTAACTCACTGTGTTTTCTCAGTGTTCTTGTTAAAATGTAACTTATCTTACACAGGTTAGGTCATATTACTGTATTAATTTTCTGAGGCTGCTCTAACAAAATACCACAACCTTGTGATTTAAAATAAGACACATTGTTCTCTTGTAGTTCTGGATGCCAGAAGTATGAAATTAACATCACTGGACAAATAGCAAGATGTGGCAGGGCCCACGATGCACTTTCCACCTGGAGGCTCTGGGGAAAATTCATTTCTTGCCTCGTTAGGGTTCTGGTAGCTGCTAACATTTCTTTGGTTGTGGTTGCTTTACCCCTCATCTTCAAGGTCAGCATTTTCAGTTCTCTGTCTACTCTGTGTCCTCTGTACATATATCTAATATCCTGCCTCATTTTTATAACAATATTTGTGATTAAAGTTAAGGCTCACTCTGTGATCCAGGATAATCTTTTCACTTAAAGTTCTTTAACTTAATTACACTTACAAAGACTCTATTTAAAAGATAACATCCACAGGTTCCAGGCACTAGGACATGGATATCTTTTGGGGAAGCCATTTTCAACCTAACACAATTGCCTTGTTTTTACGTTTTGTTATTCTTTGCTTCTGTCAACACTTCACCTTGCCTGATGTTACCATTAACTACAGAATAAAACTTATTGTCCCTCTGAAAAGGCATAATACTCAGTAGGCAATTCTCTAGAGATTTGAGAAAGACATGGTTATGACTGAAAATATTAATAGTTTCCCAATAGACTATATTGAAATGCAATTCAAATTTCTTTAGCATTTATTTCTCTGTTTTCTAAGGTTCAAGTCTGCTACTTCCTACCTTCAGCCCTCTAAGTTGTGAGGAAAAGGGCCAAGGGGAAAATGTAAATTCAGATTAAAAACAATGGCAATAACAAAACATATATTTCCTTCTCAGATGTGGAAAGTACTCCATGAAGGACAATATCTACTGATGCTATAAGTTTTCAATAAGATGACAGCCTGGTAATAGTAAGCACTTAAAAAACTAAAATGATAAAGAAATAAAGAATGAAATGATTAATGAATGAAGGAGTGTGTAAATGACCAAAGTGAGACATTGCTGCCTTTAAAGTTAAAAGATGATCTGCCATTTACAAGCATATGTAAGTACTTATGTAACAAAGGTTTTCCTAAAGAAATGATTCTAGAATGTGATTACAACATTTTCATGGTAAACTCATATTTTACCCTCAATATTTTCAAAGTATCTACAAATAGATTTATGATTTATTTTTAAAAAGAAATATTCTTGAGGAGAATATACAAATGCTTCCCAACTAACATTCAGTGTTCATTCAACAAGGTTACAGCCATATAACAGAAATGTATATCATTTAGAGTAAATCCAACCATTCTCACCAAAGTTCTAACATTGTCATATTACTAATTGTGCATTTTGATATTTACAGTTTCCAGGAACCAGGCAAAAATGAGATGAAATATGACACAACTAGTCAATCTATACTGATAATCACTGTGTGATAGAAATATGTTCCTTGACTTATTGGTGTCTGGGGATGGGTTTGGGTGGTTGGCTCTAGGATGTGGTCACTGCTATGCTGAACAACCATTTATTGGACACCTGATCTTGAACCAGTTGCTTAATCTTTTTATCAACCTACCCAGTGATGAAAATCCAAGTCTTACATATCTCAGACAGTTGTTTCTAAAACAAGTGGAGACCAATAGATTATCTGACTTTAAGAACTAAGTCTTGATTATTTCTGTATCCTGTATCCTGGAAATATTGCACAGTATTTGAAAATATTACAGATACTCAACATGTTATAAATAGAGATATTCTTAAGGTATACTAATATAAGGAAAATTCTCACTGGCTCCAAGGCAGATTAGAAGAAAAAAAAAGAAGCAATGATTTATCCAATGGATTCTGTAGCGTGAAGTTCCATTCAGTGTTAACCAGATAGATGAAGCCTGAGTCTTTGATGAGGAAACAAGAGTGAAGACATGAGGGAATAAGATGTAGATGATAAATTAAAAAGTCAAAAGCCCATACTGTAAATAACATATGGAAGAAAAAGCCAGAAATCAGATGACAGCTAGCTGAAATAGAAACAGGAAAATACAATTAAGGAGTGATACAGAGTTTAGATATTGGTTATAGCTAATCTGCAAGGGCTGGTAGGTCTGGTATTTCCGTAATTCTATTGGGCTGGACTGAAAAAATATGACATCAATATGGCTAATGTCATAAATTACCAACAAACATGAAAATTTGTTTTGCTAGATTATTATCTGAAGTACTAGAGTGATTAGAGTTTTGGAAAGAATGGAAGTATGGCATTCCTTTCAAAGTTCAAGTCTCCGCAGGACAAAATGTTTGACAGGACAGTATTATAATAGAAAGTAATACTTCTGTTAGAGAAGTTTCTTTGTTCCCCCTCTTTACAACTTGAAATAGATAACCCCTGGTAGAAATATTTTGAGTGGCAGGTTTTGTGGTGCTATTGTAGACCTGGAAAAAATACAAAAAAAAAAAAAAACCCTACAGCCAATTCAGGTAATATTTGGTTAGCACCAAATGGCTGTGCAGGTTAGCACCAAATGGCTGTGCAGGTGAACAAAGAGTGGGAGATCCATAAGATAATCTATCATTGCAAAAACTAGGATAAAGAGTAAGTTTATTTTCTTTACCAGATGGATTTCAAGTTCAATTCTCTGCAGGATGTGTTTAAAAAATCATGGCGTAATAGCTTGCATTGTATGTGCATTCTGAAGGTGAAAGACTTACCAAGAAAATGAACAGTTTCCAAATTTAACAAATGACTGATTATGAATAGACTATATTTCTAAAGATGAAAATGTCAAAAAATTTTAGTGTTCAATTACTGAAATAAAAGACCATTTTTCATAATTTTAAAGAAAAGATTACTTTTTTCCCAGGAAGCATCAAAAGTTCATGGAAATACATATACAGCAAAGACTTGGAATCAAACCAAATACCCATCAATGATAGACTGGATAAAGAAAACATGGCACATATATACCATGAAATACTACACAGCCTTAAAAAAATGAGTTCATGTGCTTTGTAGTGATGTGGATGAAGCTGGAAATGATCATTCTCAGAAAACTGACACAGGAACAGAAAACCAAACACTGCATGTTCTTACGCATAAGTAGGAGTTGGACAATGAGAACACATGGACACAGGGAGGGGGAGAACATCACACACTGTGACTTGTCAGGGATTGGAGGGCTACAGAGGGATAACATTAGGAGAAATATCTGATGTAGATGATGGGTTGATGGGCATAGCAAACCACCATAGCAAGTGTATACCTATGTAACAAACCTGCACATTCTGCACATGTATCACAGAACTTGAAGTATATATAAAAAAGAAATGCATATACAAATACGTATCTGTGGGCATATATGCATTTGTGTATGAGGGTATGGATAAGCAGATTTTATTAAGTTTCTTGTGATTAGACGACTACCTATGCTGAAGCTTTTATTTATTCTTAGAGATTATTAAGTGAAAAAAAATCACCATGTCAATTAATATTCTGGGAAGAGGAGTTGAAATTTTTTAACAACTAATATTTAGTTTTAACAACTCAAATTTTCTTCTAAAACTAATATTGAGGTTATTTATATTTTCATTAACTCAGTTGAAAATGATGAACATTTTCAAAGTCACATGAGAGACAGTAAAGGTGACCAAGATGTAATCATGAATTTCTCCAAGCTTTTCAATTTTGGTGGAGTTTTCAAGTATACATGGAAAGCTGTTTGTGTGAAACAGAACATATGCTATAAAATTTCACAGTTCACAAAGAGTATGGCAACTTTGTAGAACGAGCAGGGATAAAAGTGCTTTCTAATACAGAGGTCAGATAGAACTGAGTCTTCAGAAACCGGAAAGGTGTTTTCTGACACAACTCAATGGGAATTATACATCACCTGACAAAACGTTTAACCTGAAAGTAATCACAGGGAAAAAAATCAGACAAATGTGGATTGTGAGGCATTCTATGAGAAAACTGGCTTAAACTATTTCAAATTGTCAATGACACAAAGAAAAAGAAAAAAGATGGAGGTGAGGTGTTTTAACTTAAAATACAACCAAATAGAATGTGTAGTTTTTAATTGAATTCTGGATTGGGGGGGGGAAAAACATTCTTGGACAATTAAATGAATCTGACTATAAATGGAATATTAATAATAGTACTGAATCAATGTTAGATTTGTTTGTTATAATATTAGATTTGATTCTCCTAAAGTGAGAGCTGGAGATAAACAGCTTGTACATACGTAATTTATTTTGAAGGTGATTCCAGAAAGAAGAATTGGAGCGCATAGAGTGAAACAGGGAAGCAGACTCCTTCTATAAATAGTGCAGCTTTAGTGGAACTGTTTAAGGTAGATATCTGGGTATCTGTTCCTCTAGGAATTATCTGAAAAGCTGCATAGAATGTGCACCCCAAATATTAACTAAAAGACAAGGGACTGGGATATTTATCCACTGAAAGTAGCTTCCTGGGGGTGTTATTTTACCTACATTTCCAAGTGCATTTGCTAAGGTAAGTTCTGACGGGGGAGAAATGTTAATATATCTGGCAAGGCACATAGAATATAGTAAGCTTTCAGTGTAAATAAGAACTATCAACCATTGCAGCAGCTGAAATGAAAACTACATAGACAAGTGTCTACCTTGTTTTGGGGTAACATGATATAATTACCTGTTTTTATGACATAAATAAATCTATTGTATCTAGAGTATGTTTATACATATAAGTGGTGTGTATGTGTTTTGAGGGGGACAGAGAATTAAAGCTTCTCTAGTAAAGTCTTTTGAACCATTCTTTTTTTTTTTTTTTTTTTTTGAGTTGGAGTTTCACTCTTATTGACCAGGCAGGCTGGAGTACAATGGCGTGATCTCGGCTCACTACAACCTCTGTCTCCCAGGTTCAAGCGATTCTCCTGCCTCAACCTTCCAAGTCGCTGGGATTACAGGTGTGCACCACTGTGCCCAGCTAATTTGTATTTTTAGTAGAGACAGGGTTTCACCATGTTGGTCAGGTTGGAGAATAAGTTTAAAACTTTTCAAAATCAAATATTAGAAAAAAAATTAAAAATAGGGTTTAATGTGGATTTAAGAAAGGGTATTCTTGGTTCAAGAAAGCCTAAGAATGAAAAGACTTAAAAGCTAGCAATTTACAAAGTAGAAAAACATAGACGGGTTGATTGTTTGGAATTTATAGTATAATAGAATTTCAGTTTTATTCTGTACTTGATGATAACTACTGAGTGTTTTCAAGGACAGAAGAAATGAGTTTATATAAGATATTCTTTCTGTCTCTGTCTTTCTGTCTGTGCCAGAAGTTCATGGAAACTAAATGGAAGCTACTGAAATATCCATAAAGTAAAAAATTAGAGTCCTGAACTTGGGCAATAATTCAAGTTAAAATGAAAAAAAAAGCAAACAAAAAACATAAGGCAAATGTTAGTAAGAAAAGACAAAGCATGGAAAGTTGATGGCTTCCATCTAGATTTCAAAGTTGTAAGGGAAAAGGAAGCAATGGTAACTAAAGTTACCAATGTTTTAATTTTTGTGTCATCTGGTACCATTGCATGATTGGTGATCACAAATTGATGAATACATGAATTAAATGTATGTTTGATAATAAGAAACAGATTTGCAGCTTCAACAAAAATATGAGAAAAACAGGGATTTCTGGGAAGGAGACAGTCAATGAGGTGTAGAATTTTAGATAGTTTTTGAGGTGATACCCATATGCCTGAATTTATTTTAGGTTTGGTGTCTTCATAAAACCTTTGAATGAGGAACAATGTGCAAGAATAAGAAGATAGCAATTAAATAATATTTGTAATGGACGAAGAGATTTGGTGGTGATGTTACCAAAAATGTATTGGATCAGTGAACTGATGATATGGCAGACACTGGATTTAATTCACAAACCTTTATTAGTACCCAGCAGAAAATTATCTGAATTGAAGAGGCTTCTCCACAAATAGGGTCCAAGGCAAAATAGGACGCAAGCTCGTAAAGTCTGGCCATCTATTTCCTCCAAATCTTGTGTAGAAATTTGATTCCCAAAGTTGGAGGTGGGGCCTGATGGGAGGTGTTTGGGTCTTGGGGGCAGACCTCTGATGAACATCTTGGTGCTGTCCTCCTGGTAACGAGTGACTTCTCACACTATTAGTTCCCATGAGATCTGATTTGTTAAAAACACCCTGGCACTTTTCTACCCTTTTGCTTCCTCTCTCTTGCTTCCTTCCTCTGGTCTTGTGATGTCAACTCCCCTTCAATCATCATAGGAAGCTCCCTGAGGCCCTCACCAGAAGCAGATGCCAGTGCCATCCTTCTTGCACAACGTGCAGAACCCTGAGCTCAATAAATACAGTTTCCTTACAAATTACCCAGTTTTAGGTAATCCTTTCTAGCAACACAAAACAGACTAATACATAAGGCAAACACAGAAACAAAATTACACCTAGGGCTAGGAAGAAAGCCAGGTAAGTTGGATCAGATTGCAGGTGGATTAGTTTATGTGAATTGCAATTGCACACATAGGTTTTTGGCAGTTGCTACCTGTCATACACAAACTTTTTACACATACCACTGGGACCACTTAAGGAACACACTGGGGGTGGGGTAACTAGAGAGCAGAGATGATCAGGGAGAGTTTGAGGGAAAGAAAAGTGGGAGGGATATGGGGGAAAGTTGAAGACACTCATGTTACCATTAATTTAAGCAAAATGGAGTTTATTTACATCTAACATGAGCATAACAATTACATGGTTTCCTCTTCTTAAAAATAGGAAAGAGCTTTTCCTAATAATGGCCACATTTTGCTGGCAGAACAAAAGTAGTTAAAACAAGGGAGTTTAGCATGAAAACCCAAGGAACCAACAAAAAACAAGTGGGTGTCTAGCACTAAGGAAGATGCCAAGTAGAAGATATTTTCTTCACTATAGCCCTTCCTATGTATGGTGAGAAGATTTCAGAAGAGTTTATGCCATCAAGCTCATTCTCCACTTTAAAAGGCTGGATACAGTAGCCTGCTACCTTGCCGTATAGAATTGTGGTCAAGCGGGTGAGTTGTCAAGTCACTACATTTGTGTTTGATTTCTGAATCATGTACATAGCAGTGTTTTAGTATCGGCTACATCATTTGTCATTTAACTTCTATAAACCTGAGTTTACTAATCTATAAAGTGGGGGATAACAATAGCACCAAAATGGAAAATAACACTATTTCATTATTCCAAACAAACAAATCAGTGAGTCAGGCATGTTTATTAAAAACATTTTACATATATGAAACTCAGATACCAATTGTTATTTTTTCAATGTGATAAACTTACAGTTAGCAGAGCCTCGTTGTAATACGTCTGCTTTATTTCAAATTTCACTTTTTTAAATTAACACATAGCATCCTTTATTAAATAAAAACAATCAGAGGATAGTTGCTTAAGAAGGGAGTAAATAAATAAGGATATCAAGGTACACAGCACATTTTCAAAAATAGGACCTTGCACAATGCAATGCAAATATTTTAGTCCTGTTTCAAGGCAGTTTTTATGCAGAAGCAGCTAAACTGTGTTTTCTTATCCAGCTGTCATGAAACATGAAAACAGGAATGCATAACATATCCACCTCCTGCCCCTAATTTCTAATAAAAATCTCCTTCTGGTCATAATTTTGTTTCTTAAAATAAGTTTGCCAATGGATGGCAGTATTTAATTCTCTAGACAATTATATACTACAGTATATATAAAAGCACAAATACTCAGTACCACATAGTCATCTTTTCTGAGTATTCTTTTGAGTTAGAAATACTAAATCCTTCCACACTGATTCACTGAAAGGATAACATTTCTGAGTCAGTAAGGCTTCAGGTCAGGCTCTGGAAAGAAATAGAATCCATAATTTTACTCCCTTTTGGGAGGCTTCTATTCAGCCACATAGTAACTAGATGCATTTTTCCTCATTTACTCTTACAGAAGGTATTACCACACTTTGCAGATGAATATGTTATGGCTAAGATGGTAAAGGAACTTGCTGACTGTCACTCAGTTATTCAGCTGGAAGGGTTGCACTTTGATCACACCACTTTAGAGCTGGAAGTCCACCTCTACCTGTCACAAGAGGACCTCTAAGAAGGTGGAGGTTCTCAAGCTAACTTTGGAGAGGGCATTCATTGCTTTCTCTCTAAGGCAACACTGATAAAGGCAGATGAAAAGGGATTGGTACATAGCCTAATTATTTTGTTATAATTAAAGAATATTCACATGGAATTTAAATTTCTGCCATTATGTCATCTCTTTGGGATATCAACTTCCTGACTTGGATGTGAGAAATAAACAAGGCCATTCCAAGATACCCTACTGATGTGTCTACACTGATGTTAAGTGATCCAATTAAATATGGAGCTCTGAGATGGGCTATAATCTTGGCGAAAGGTCAGATGTTACAAATTTCATGCTAAATGCACTCATCTTCTCACCTTGTTCCCCATAGTCTCTTTCCTCTTAATGCATTCATTTCTCTTGAGGTGGTCTTCCTCTGCCACCTTGAGCTTCCTCTTGGAACAATGTTTCTCTTATATTCTTCATGTTTTGGGTTCTTTTGACTATGCTGAAATGTTCTGGGTACAAATATAAATGAGTATTTTAGAAATGTGAACTTATTTATCATGTCAGACACTTTCTAACTCCTCTTTTACAATTAAGAAATCATGAAACATTCATGGAGAGTCCCAGAAATTCATTAATTAAAACTACTTTTAGTGAGACGACAACCTCCTATATTTCTTAAACACTGAATTGTTTTGTGTCCCAAGGACGTTCAACTTGAAAATTGTGACAAGACACCTCTGCAACACCTGTTTCGACATATACCCTAATGCATACATGAGTATTCTTAACTGTTCCTTGAATAGTTCCAGTGACAGATCACTCCTAATCATATGAAGCAGTTGATTTCTTCTTGTACTTTTGTGCAATTTGCAATGAGTTTAATTGCAAATGCTCTCTTAAGATGAATATCAGTTTGCTGGATTTAGGCAATAATTTCTGCTTGCCATAGTGTATATAGTTTTTAGTTCAAAATAATTGCATATGTTTATTCTTCTGTTTTATGATCATTGTCACCTGTTTCAACTTAGATGCATCTGCCTACATTCTGTCTGGTCCTTATGCCCCTCCAAGGAACACTAATGCTGAGATACTAAAAACATACTTAGATTCTGGGCCTAGGGTTGGTTATAGGAGAATGTGAATAACCAAATGATTCTCACGCATATCACCTGGAGGGCTTGCTACAAGACGTATTGTTGTGACCCATCCCCCTAGTTTCTTAGGTGATTCAGTAGGTATAGAATGTACCCATAGGATTTCCCTTTCTAAAAAATCCCACGGGGTGTTGGTTCATTGATATAACCAGAATCTTAACAGACCTAAGTAAATAATAGTATTCTAGGAGATGAGTCAAGAAGCTTTATGTTTCAATTTTAATTAAAATTTAAGACTACATGCCAAATCTGATGAAAATCTTAAAACCCTTAAAAAGGAGGTGAATATGAGATCAGAAGTCTGGTAAACCCAAGAGAGCTCAGGTGGGGGAAGAGCAGAGAGCAGGCAAAGTGCGCCAGATAAGTAAATCTTTAGGACTCCCATTATTGGAGTTTATTCTTACTTTTAGATCATCAGTTATAAATAACCTACTTTGCTCCAAGAATGCATTTAAATTCATTAACAGTCATACAATATAGCCAAGCAGAAGAAGTTAAAATCAACTAAAGAAGTCAATGATAGAAACAATAGCAGCAGCCCAGAGCAAGTAAATGAACTTGGTCTCATTGATGTTGACCATGTGTGCCTGAAAGAGTCACCTGGAGATATGAGCCCAGCATGGGCAAGGACATCTTACCTAACTGCTTTCTTTGGAGCTTGGTAGCTTTGGCAGTTGCTGGAAATTAAGTATTCTTGAGTTTCTCTGCATCTCTGCGGCAGAGGCAAGAGACAGAACGCATGCAGAGTGTGTTAGCCTCACTTGTGTAACTCCTGCAGAAAAGCCATCACAGACTGTTCTGCTCTGTGACAGAAACTATTATCTTTGTGTCTTTCTCTCAGTACCTATGGCAGTGAGCGTTCTCTGGGTCACTTCTCTTTCTTACATTTCTTGGAGGTGCTGAAAAATGAGAGAAAAAAATGTCTTGACTGCTGCTTGCAGAGTAGCTTAAGGAGAATAGCCTTCCAATATATTTCTCTGGGTCTGACTTCCCACATGATTGTAAAACCTCTTGGTGCCCATTATTAGGAATTTATCTCAGTGTGAGAAGTCACAGAGTGTCCTAAATGCTGAGGAAATTGGTGGTCCTACTCAGAAAGATATCAGAGAATGTGGAGGGACAGTGATCTTGAAAGCAGTACAACATTCACATTGCCCAGCTGACATAAAACATTTTCTCAAGTAACCTCTAAAGCATTTACTTTTTTCTTCTCCCTGGACGAAACTGAGAAATGGAAGAATGGTCTGGAAAGAAATTCAGTATGGCAGCAGAGATCAAAAACAAAACATACCAAAGTCGACACTGCATGTGAATACTTTATCCTTAGAATAGGAACGACTATTAAAAGAACATTTTAGAACTGAGTGGTATAAAATGGTGTATGATATACTATGACATCCATTGTGGGAGGCCAAAATATACCACCCAGAAAGTAATTATTTGACATATTTGAGTTGGTTATTTAGAGAAACAGTAAATGTAGCTCTGAAAACCTGTCCTTTTGTAAAGGAAATTTACATGTCTCTACATTTGTAGGGTAAAGAGCAGATGTAAGCAGGTATTTTCTCTGAGGTCCCTTTACCTTCCCAATTATGAATAAAAGTCTGACACTTTCCCAGACAGAGATGACCACAGGCAATCATCTATACATTCTGAGGGCTGTTATCTGGGAGACTTTTTATCCGCATGACAGGACAGCTTTTGCTCACCATGCCTTTCCTCCCCCTCATCCTCCCATAATTTGTTAACACCTTCAAGGAAGGCCCAAGCCTCTATTCCTTTCCTGTTTGGTATAAAAACTTCAGTCATCTGGCCCTTCTTTGAGTCTTACACTTTGTGTGTGGCTTCTGTGTCCATTCACATAATACACTGTGTTTGCTGTTTGCTCTCTGGTTAATCTGTCTACTGTCAGTTCACTTGATGATAGACTAACATTATTGAAACTTCAGAGAGAAAAGGGAAACTGTAAAACTTCCCTATAGCTTCTTGTGACTTCAAATGTTTATGGTCTCATTCATGTGACTTCTGTTTGCTCAAGAATATTTCCCTTCTTTGCCAATCTCATTGTGGATACCATGCAACAGCATCTTTGGGGTACAACAAAATAGATAAACAGACACTTTTGTTTTTTCAATGATGCCATTTTAGAGAAAGGGTAATTTACAAAATTTAGGCCATAAAATGCTCTCTTCTGTTCTCTGTTTTGCCTAGCTTATACTATCTAAACCATGCTCCTTTCTTGAGTCTTCTGGCAGCTGTTTCACACTTTAACTGTGAATATTAGAGTAACTACAGATTTTTGTCTATGTTTACCTTTGTAAAATGTAGAATAAAGTCACCAGTCAAGACATGCCTTGAGAAATCATTAGTATTTCTAAAGCATTGTGGTATCTTTGGGAAAAAAGAATGATAAGAGGACAGTGAAATGTTTCAAGATGCTTTAAACTGAGAGTCAGTTGTTATATTTAATCTTGAGTTTAATGATCTTGGTTATTAAAAGGACCATTGTTGAGCTGTGACCAAAAAAAAAAATGTATAAAATTATGAACAACATTGAAATCAACTGTAAAAAAAAAAAAAAAAAAAAAAAAAACGCACATGCAATTTGGTCATAACTTCAGGATTTATGTTTAATCTACTTCTTCTGAAGTTCTCTTACCCAGGATAGCTACAATTTCAGGGGTTTCCGCAATCCATATTCAATTTCAATTATTCACTAAAATAAATCAGAGAACTTAGAAAAGTGTCAGGAATTATTGTTTTATCAGCAGTTTAAAGTCAAGGTGCCAGTAGATCCAAGCTTGCTAGCTCTTGAAGCTCTTTTTATAATCCCGTTCATTAGAACACCACTCTTATTTCTGAAAGGCCCCACCTCCAAATGCCATCATATTGGGATCAGGGTTTCAACATATGAATTTCAGAAAAAAAAAATTCGTTCACTGTCTTCTGCTCCTGGCCTCCCAAAATTCATATTGTTCTCACATGCAAAATCTATTCAATTCCAAAAGCCTGCAAAGTCTTAGGTTATCTCACCATAAACTCTAAAGTCTAAGAGTAAAATCTCCTCTAGATATATAAATCAGGTATGATTGAGACTGGAAGTACAATTTATCCTAACTCATGATTCCTTTCCATGGATTATGTTTGGGGATGGCAGGGTGAGGTGGTAGGGAATCCTGTCTTTTCTATTCTTTCAGTCAATTCGACAATCAACACAGAAAAAGAATTCTGTGATGAAATGTAGGGACTGAAGTGTTCTCCCCACCACCAAGCGAGCAATCAGTTCTGCAGCAGACATTGACTGGGTGTTCTTCAGTTCAATTCTGCCACTATCTACCTGGAGATAGTGTCAGATCCCACAGTTTTGGGGCTCAGAACCCTAAATATCCCCACCAAAAACCAGGGCCTCCAGAAATTCTGACCGATCAGCTTCAAGTTGGAGTCTCACAATCCCCTCTTTGAGTTTCATTAATTTGCTGGAGGAGTTCACAGAACTCAAGGAAACACATTTACTAGTTTATTGTAAAGAATATTTCAAAGGATACAGATAAAGAGATGCATAGGGCAAGACATAGGAGAAGAGGTGTGAAGCTTCCATCCCCTCCCAGGGCACATGACCCTCCAGGACATCACTGTGGAGTTTCTAGGAATTTTAGAAGTTGTATGCCAGGAAAGAGTTTTGAAGATGAACTGTGTATTTCACAATATCAACTGTAAAACCAAACAATTGCATGCTTTCTTACAATGGTAGGATAGGCATAGGGTAGACATTTTCATTTCCAAAGGGAAAAATAAGGAAGAAATAACATGTAGTGGGTACCAAGCAAGTCCCAAATCTAGAAGGCAAACTCCACAAGATGGTAAGGCTTAAGAATAGTCCCCTTTGGCTCCATTTTCAGTTCTCCAGGACTACTGGAGAAGGTGGTTCTGATCTCACCTTCAGTACTCACTGGAGAAGTGGCCCCATACTCACAGCTCAGGTTAATAGGGGTCCTGCTTCTTATGTTCTGTCAGCCAGTCTTGAGCCCCCACAGTTTTGGTTAACACCACCCTCCTGACTTTAGGCAGAGGTTGTCTATCCTGCTGAAAGCAAGGCAATTTCACCCTCCCCGCTATTGAAACCAAGAAGGCAGCCCAGATAATTTCTGAATTGTCCCCAAGGTCATTCTTCCATTGTTCTGCATAATAGAACATGTCCACAGTTGAATAGCTTTATGGTCCTGCTCTATAAATCCAGGAAGTACAACAACCTCAACAACCTTCCTAGATTTCTTCCAGTCTCCTTCCCTTTTAGTCCAAACTAGCAGTTTTCCTACTGGGATAGTGGATAATCTAAGTCCATAGTTCAAATCCACACTAAACTCCTAATCAAACTCTTCCTTGGTCACAGACTTAGTGCTCTCTTCCGAACACATTTTCTGACTTTTGGCAATACAGACAGGCTGAGAAATGTCTATATTGTTAAGTTCTGGTTTTGTTTACTTAATAATTCCAACTTCAAATCATTTCTCTCTCCTTGCATTTTACCATAATCTTTCAGGAGGAAGCAAGCTGCTCCTAAAACATTGCTTAGAAAGTTCTTAAGATAAATATGCAATTTTTCTGCTGGCACATTCTATCTTCCACAGCACTAGAAGACAAATGCAATTCAGATAAATTATTTGCCACATTATAATAAAGATCACCTTTACTTTATTGTCTAATAGCATGTTCCTCATTTCTTTCTGGAATATAATCAGAATGGCCTTTACTGTCCACATTTCTCCAGCATTCTGTGCATGACTATTTTTGTATTCTCTACAAACACAAAAGCTTTTCCTACAGATCTCTCTTTCCTTTCTGAGCCCTTTCCAGAATTGCTTTTAAAATTCCCTTCATGACACTCTCAGCTTCCTCTATCATTTATATTAAAACTCTTTCAGTCTCTACCCATTCCAAGTCCCAAAGCCACTTCCACATTTTTAGGTATTTATTGCAGTAACACCCCATTGCTCAGTAGCAATTTCTGTCTTAGTCAGTTTAGGCTGCTATAACAAAGTATCACAGGCTGGGTAAATTAAGCCTCATACATCTATTTCTCACAGTTCTGGAGACTGTGAAGTCCAAGAACTTCAAAATCAAGGTGCTGGTGGAACTAGTGTCTGGTGAGGGCCCACTTCCTGGTTTGCACACAGCCAACTTCTTCTATTCTCACATGGCAGAAAGAAAGCTAGCTATCTCTCTTTTTCTCTCCTTAGAAAACTGGTAATCCCATTTGTGAGGGTCCCACCCTCATGACCTAATTATATCCCAAAGGCTCTATGTCCAAATACTGCTGCCTTAGAATTAGGGTTACAACATATAAACTTTTGGCAACATTAGGCAATGAAATATCTCTATTCACTAAAGGCGTAGGACATCAAATGTATGGGGGTTATTTCCCTACACTAATCAATTTTGCAAAAGTAGCTGTTGTCCTACAACTTAACTCAATTCTGAAAATATCTACCTGGAAATTATGAAATTGAAATATTTCAAATTAAATTGAAATATTAAAATTTTTGCTCTGAAACTAGGGACACTATAATTTTTCTAACTAATTGTACTTCCAACACTGTTAGCCCAGAAATTATTTATACAAGGTTGCATTCTCTGTAAGCCAGCTGGAAGGAGGAGAAAAAAATGTAAGTCATGTTGCAATGACTTGTCCCATGCTAAACTGAATGTGATTTGTCCTCAAAAGAAATGCAAAAAGCAACAAATATCAAAAAGAGACAAATGACATCTTTACTTAAATTATGTTTTGATAAACAAAAATCAAGTTTAAAACACATGTGATTTTATAGCTCAAATCCCATGTTTACTTTTTAAAAATTTGTAATTATTCCATATTGTTGTTGTCTATTATGCTGTCGTATTTAAGTGTTTCCAACATGCTGATCAAATGGGAGTCAAAATTCAATCAGGAATTCTCCAAGGAGAAAGCAAATTGTATTTTTGTACAGATACATTATCTGGAGAAAATTCTTAATGTAATATATTATTTCTCAGAAATTTAAGTGCAGACTTTAAAATTCCATATTGGAGTTCCATTAACCTGCCAATTAATGTAATAATTAACTCATTAGCTTAATGGTACTATAATTATCTGTTAGCTCTGATTGTATTATAATTCTTTCAAAGTCAATGCATAATGGTTTTATCTGTGCTCCCTATAAGTAATTTTTCTTCCTATGCCCTTTTTTCCCCTGTAAGTTATGAGTACAACACAGAAAATTTCAATGACTAATTATCTAATCCCTCCCACACCTAGTATAGTCAGTTTTCTACAGCTAGGATACCTCTAATAAGACAATGCAAGAAAATGTGAAAGAAGAATCCTCAGAGTGGTTTTCTATCTGATTATATCTCTTTCCTGACCTGGAGTGGAACTCCACACTTTCTCTTGAGGATTCTCAGCTTCCCAGATGATGTTGCTATGCAGTTTAATCAGCAGTATCATGAATAAAATATGATAGGTTAATAGGCCTCTGTCAACTTTCTGGATATATCTCTCACCTGCTTTTTTGATGTACTAAGCATGTTTACTTGGCTGGTTTGATAATCTAATACTGGTTTTTGGATAAGAAAAAAAAATGCTAAAGATTGGTTCACCACATTTTTCCCTCTTATTTTTAGTTACCGCATAAGGATTGCACATAATTAAATATAGAATGATATTTTGATACATGCATGCAATGTGTAATGATCACATTGGGGTAATCAGCATGTCCATCACCTCAAATATTTATAACTTTGTGTAAACATTCAAAACCTTTCTTCTAGCTTTTTGAAAATTTACGCTCAATTATTGTTAACCATATTCACCCAAAAGTGCTACAAAACACTAGAAATACTTCTTCTCATCTAACTGTAATTGTTTATCCATTAACCAATCTCTTTCAAACCTCCCCAGTCCCCAACCTTTCCCAGTCTCCCGTAACGATATTTCTACTTTCCGCTTATATGAACTCAATTAATGCTGTTGATGGCTGGTGTCGGATGAACCCAGATTCAGGAAGACCGAAGAAAGTTGCACCTTGGCCTCCCACCATGCTGCCGAAGTTTGACCTCAACGAGATCAAAGTCATATACCTGAGGTGTACCGGGGGTGAAGTTGGTGCCACTTCTGCGCTGGCCCCCAAGATCGGCCCCCTGAGTCTGTCTCCAAAAAAGGTTGGTGATGACATTGCCAAGGCAATGGGTGACTGGAAGGGCCTGAAGATTACAGTGAAACTGACCATTCAGAACAGACAGGCCCAGATTGAGGGGGGTGCCTTCTGCCTCTGCCCTGATCATCAAAGCCCTCAAGGAACCGCCAAGAGACAAAAACAGAAAAACATTAAACACAGCAGGAATATCACTTTCCATGAGATCGTCAACATTGTACAGCAGACGCGGCACCGATCTTTAGCCAGAGAACTCTCTGGAACCATTAAAGAGATCCTGGGGGCTGCCCAGTCTGTAGGCTGCAATGTTGATGGCCGCTACCCTCACGACATCATAGATGACATCAACAGTGGTGGTGTGAAATGCCCAGCTAGTTAAGAAGCACAAAGGAAAATATTTCAATAAAGGTCATTTAACAACTGGTGGGAAAAAAAAAAAGAGAAAGAAAATGCTCTCGGAAGCATATCTTCTGCAAACCACAGGTGGACAGAAATTTTAGATCATCTGTTACAGAGTCATTTGAAAGAAAAAAAAAATGAGACATCAGGAAGCAGTTAAGTCAACACCAAAGCAAATTTCTGCAGTTGCCCTTGGATAAAAACATAAACTGTTATGCTAACTCTTCCAAAAATTGTTATATTCAGTATTTATCAGTGACCTCTGGGTATGTCGATGAGCTAATAGCAATTTCCTTCAGAAAACTCTTCACACTTGCAAGTCTAAATGACGTCAGAGAAGCAATACAGATATATCATAAAAAGCTATCATCCTATCAGTAGAAATTACCTCTTCAGGAGAGAAAAAGTACTCAAATGCAATGTTTCATCTGTAAACTCTCTCTTTTGCCTTATTAAGAAACAGAAGATGAAACATAAAATGTCCGCTTTTCATGGAGTTGATTCTATATGTGTTTCTGAGTTGATTCTGTAATGGAAGTTACAGAATTTATCAAGTCTAAATTTAAGGCAAAAATTAAACAATTCCCTCTTCTGTGTAGCCTTTTACAACCTCTTTTTCCTAATTAGAACAGTCAAACACCTTTCCTTGTATGCTGGATCATCTTGATCTGCTGTCTGGAATTTAAAATTATTTTCCCAGCTTCTAGGAGTGCAAAGTGAAGATGTCTGTCGGTTATCAGCACTCACTGAAGGATCAACTGAGTTTAAGAAAAAATCTTGCCCGAATTTATGCCTCCTTTCAAAGGCAGCCTGCATCAAAAGACTGTAAGTATCCATTTCATACTGCTATAAAAAACTGCCTAAGACTGGGTAATGCATAAAGGAAAGAGATCTAACTGACTAACAGTTCAGCATGGCTTGGGAGTCCTCAGGAAACTTACAATTACGGTGGAAGGTGATGGGGCAGCAAGGCACTTTCTTTACAAGGTGACAGGAAGGAAAGTTGCAGAGCGAAGAGGGAAGAGCCCAGTATAAAACCATCGGATCTCATGAGAACTCTCTCACTATCAAGAGAACAGCATGGGGGAAACTGCCCCCATAATTCAATTACCCTCCACTTGATTTTTCCCTTGACACATGGGGATTATGGGGATTATGGGAATTACAAATCAAGATGAGATTTTGGGTGGGGGACACCATATTAACAACTGATCAAAATGTGGGTATAAAAAGCACCTCCTCACACCAACTCTAAAGGAACTTCCCAGCTCCAGACTTCTCTATGAGTTTGGTCAATGTTGGGGATGAACCACAGCTCTCAGCTTTGACCTGACTTGGCTTTTGCACTTCCTTTCCACAGTTGTTAATCTTCAAAACACTCCTTTAGTAAATATTCTGAGTGCTGATCTCCATCTTGTAGTCTGTCTCCTGGAAAAACAACACAAATCTGCAACACCTTATTTGTTCTTTCACAGAATTGTATGTGTATTTATGTTTCTATCACAATAATCCATTGCATTTTCATAATGATTTATGTTTCCCTATATGTTGACTAGTTCAATTTTCCTAAACGCCCTGTGAAGTATAACTGTTCTTTCACATGCCAAATGAAACTTACAGAGGTTAAGAGCTTATATACTGACAAAGTTCAAACCAAATATACTATCATTCTGTGCACAGTGAAATCACTCACATCCCACAATATTTGACATTCTGCACATCCACTTCTCCCCTTAGGAAAAAGACCACACCTTCTTCATTTTTGTATACCCACTGCTGTGTTCAGTACCTGACCAAGATTAGGTTTCTCTCTTTCTGAATTTTAAGAACTTGGGAAAGTTAATAACCTTGTTCAATTGAAAATCTTGCTATTGAAAGTATGAAAACTAAATTTTATTAAGATTAAATAACTGGCTGGGTGTGGTGGCTCATGCCTGTAATCCCAGCACTTTGGGAGGCTGAGGCAGGTGGATCACGAAGTCAAGAGATTGAGATCATCCTGGCCAACATGGTGAAACCCCGTCTCTACTAAAAATACAAAAATTAGCTGGGCGTGGTGGCCTGTGCCTATAGTCCCATCTACTGGGGAGGCTGAGGCAAGAGAATTGCTTGAACCAGGGAGGCAGAGGTTGCAGTGAGCCGAGATTGCGCCACTGCACTCCAGCCTGGCTCCTGTTGACGGAGCGAGACTATCTCAAAAAAAGAAAAAAAAAAAAGATTAAATAACTACCTCAAGGTCACACACTTGGTAATTTATGGAGTGGTTCAAATTCAGGTCTATCAACTACAGAGATGGAAGAGAGAAAAGGGGGCAGGGGCAGAAAAAATAAAAATAAATGAGGAGAGAAATAATTTATAAATTATAGATGTTTGAAAACATATTAAACCAATCTCTAAATCTTTGTACAAAAGAGAATCTTAAATATTTAGTTGACCATAAGCTTCACAGAATCTTCATCACTTCAATTCTTTATCTCTTTTTGCTGAAAATATCCATCTGTCTGGAAAATATGTTTCTTCCCGGATTTCAAGATACCAGTGTTGTGGTCTCCACTGATTGATTAAAGACACCAGAATCCAATTTGCAGGAGAGTTTTACTTCCTCATTAAGTACACATCACCATTAAATGCGCACTGTCAAGAATTCTTATCAGCCTTTTAGAGCTTTTCTTCACTGCTTGTGAGGTACTCACAATGTTGGAGATTAACAATAAAGGCATTTTTATGTCTACAGGAGTAGTTATGGCCAACAGTAGAAATGCACTTTCTGTAATAATTAAGACAATTATCCATGTGATCAATTCTAGGTAACATAAAGGTCATTCCCTTTGCAGGCTTTCCCAGTGAGGTACCCTATCCACTCTAAGTGGGGATAAGGTATCTAATGGAAAGATTATATATCAAATCTGAAGTATCATTTATGCATCCTTCACAGAGATAATAAAACTTTATCATTCATTAGAGATATTTAGTTTGTGTACTGCTACTCTCTCTGCAGTTATTTCCTATTAATGTATTCTTACTCTGCATACAGCCTTTCAAGTGTGCCTACCTCCTGAAGATAATGACTAAAATGACAACTGAAATTTGAATTGTACTTAGATTACTCTGAAAGAAGATTTGAGAAAAAGTTACAATTCCCCTCACCAGGTGTTTTCAGCCAACCAAGAATAAGTCTTTCTAAAAAGAAATACTGCATTTGATACTGTGAATCCTCATGTTTAATCCCTAAACACCTCAAAGCATAGTGCTTGAGAATGAACAATTATTGAGAATTCCTTAATACTCTTTCAAAAACAACAATCTACAACATCAAGAGAGTTAAACCTATATTATTACATTGAATGGATTACCAGCAAAGAAATTCACTGTTGGTGCACTTAGGAAAGGCTCACTGAGCAAGTCAATACATATCAACAATGTCAAGTTTTATGTACAGTACAGGATTAACAAGTCTATTTTCTTATTAAGCAAGCATATATTATGAGCCTTCAAAATAAGAGAAACAATGCTAAGCTTCAGTAATTCACAAATGGTAGGAAAGACATTCATTCCCTGCAGATACTCATTCACACACTCATGTATTAACCATTTAGTTTAGAATGAACTGAGTGACTGCTACTAGAGGAGGCAGGCACTATTTTGGTGAGCAAGACAAAAAGTATTAGCGGAAATAGACTTTCATTCTAATAAAGGGGGTATAAATGAAAAAGAAATATATAAAGAAAAAGTGTCTTCTTCATAGTGAATGACAACAGTTTTAATAATTATGACAACAGTTTTAATAATTATAACAACAATATCAATATATAGTTGGCTCTCTATATCCGTGGGTTCCATATCCACCGATTCAACCAATAGTGAATCAAATTTTTTAAAAAAATAATGGATGGTTGCATCTGTACTGAACATGTATACACTTTTTTCTTATCACTATTCTCTAAACATAGAGTGTAACAAATATTTACATTGTTTTAGGTATTATAAGTAATATAAAAATGATTTACAGTTTACAGGAGGTATACATGGGTTTTATGCAAAGACAATGCATATAAGGGACTTGCACATTCATGGATTTTGGTACAGGACGTGTTGGAACTAATACTCCAGAAATACTGATAGTGAAGATATAAATATAATTGATATTGACTATGTATAAGAAATATCGGCCAGGTGCTGTGTCGTACACTTGTAATCCCAGCACTTTGGTAGGCTGAGGCCGGCAGATCACCTGAGGTTGAGAGTTTGAGACCAGCCTGTCCAACAAGGAGAAACCCCATCTCTACTAAAAATACAAAATTAATCGAACATGGTGGTGCATGCCTGTAATTCCAGCTACTTGGGAGGCGGAGACAGGAGAATCGCTTGAATCCAGGAGGCAGAGGTTGCAGTGAGCCGAGATCACGCCATTGCACTCCAGCCCGGGCAAGAAGAGCAAAACTACATCTCAAAAAAAAAAAAAAAAAAAAAAAGAAAGATTAGAAAGGTCATATATATAATGTATATACAATGTGATAATTACAGTGAATTGTTATTATAAATGTTGCGATGAAGGAAACACGAATGCCTGTGGGACTATAGAAAAGCAAACAAAGAAATTGTGACATTTAACCTGAGCCTTTAAGCACGACTTTTTGAAATAAGCAATTATTGCAAGGAGAAATAAATAGCAAGATTAAAACTAAGAGGTCCAGAAAAACTGGAGAGTGAGTAGAAGTCCTAGTAGTTCAGTAAGATCTGTCACTATATCTACTCATTCACAAACACATTAACCCTTTTGCCTTGCTTTCTTTCTATCATGCTCATCTGGTAAATATCCCTACCTACAACACACCCCATGACTGCACTAAGCAGTGATCCTCCCCTCCAGAGAAGCACAAGTGTGAGAGTCTTTCTTTAATTTTGTGATTATAAACGCCAAACAAATGCAATATCCCTCAGCAATCCAACTCTACGTTTCTATTATTTTTTCTATCCCACCCTCCTTAATTACTTCACATATTTCCATCTCTCCTCCTGAAAACTCCTACACCAATCTTCTTATCCTAACTTTCGGCTAACCATTTAAGTTATAATCCACTAATAAAATAGAAACAAAGAGAATCCTCCTACTTGTACCCCATAAACAACCATCAGGCTCTGTACTGGAGTTTGTTGCCCTTCCTTCTGTTTCTTTGAATGGAAAATCTCTATCAAAAACTTCATAAAAAGCCAACCCCTCCACCATGCTCTGAGTTCTATATTTTCATGAATTTAAAGAGAAACTCATTGTACCAGGTTGGGTAAAAAGGTACTGAATATATGCTAAATATCAGGAACTGGGCACTCAGAAGTAATCCAAATAAACTTGCAATGAAAAATAAATTAGTCAAGTCTAGTCGTGTGTGGGTATGTCTGGGTGTATGTGTGTTCATGCATCTGTGTATTGTAATTAGTTTTCTTAATTTCCTGTATATTATGTTTTAACATCTTAAAATACCTTTCTGAATGAAGAGAAGCTTCCATTCCTGTGCCTAATCAGTTCTTAGGGATAGCAACAGGCCCAGCTGGGAGCATATCTTTGATGTGCAAATTAACCAATGCAGAGGCACTGATCTATTTGTTTCCAAGACTCCAGGAGGTAATATTCCTCTGTCTTAATCATCCCATGGCCAGTTGCCAGGCAACTAGAGATTACCCTTAAAGCTCAAAGTCTGCCAAAATTATTCACACTAGCCAATCCTATCCTGTTCATTCCATCCTCATTGCCTTTTCCACAAAAACCCCAATAAGGGCAGTTACTTGAACCTTCCCCTCTGGTGTTTTCTGCCTCTGAACCATCCTGTTATCTTTTCCATGATGCCCTCTGTGTTAGTCTGTTCTCCATTGCTATAAAGGAATATCTGAGACTGGATAATTTATAAAGAAAAAAGGTTTATTTGACTCACATTTCTGCAGGCTATACAAGCCTGACACCAGCATCTGCTTAGCTTCTGGTGAGGCCTCAGGAAGCTTTCACTCATGGTAGAACGCAAAGGAAGAGCAGACACATCATCTGGCAAGAAAGAGGGAGCAAGAGAAATGCCAGGCTCCTTTAAACACTCAGATCTTATGGTAAGTAATAGAATGAGAGAAGGGCACACAGCCATTCATTAGGGATTCACCCCAATGACCCAAACACCTCCCACCAGGTCCTACCTCCAAGACTGTGGATCACATTTCAACAAGAATTGAAGTGGATGAACATCCAAACTGTATCACCCTTCATGGTGTGGAGTGCCTCACCTCTCTAGGACCTGTGAGTTTCATAAACTTTGTTTTCCTGAGACTCTTCCCTTGTGGTCACACCTGATCACTGACCATTTTATAAAAGAATACAAAAAAGTGTATGAAGAGAGATACCAACAAAAGTTCCAGTGAATGGAAGATCCTTTGAATGGAAGATCTCTATCAAAAACAAATGAATACCAATCATTTTCTCTAATACTAATGTTTATCTCACCCTCAGATCTTTGTACAAATCCCTATTAGAGTAGCTTCACTTACAGAGGCATATTTACCATTATGCTAGTAAAGATGAAGCTTTAGGACCTCTCACATGCATAGGTCTTACTAGCACCCAATGGACCATAACGTACGTACAATTTTAATTTTGTATTTACAGCTTTGCATTCATCTTTTAAAGGCAATCCCTTAAAGTGCATAAGCCTCAGGTCCTACAAAATCAGGATTTGCATATTTATATGATATACATGCTTATGTATCCACAAACCTATAACTTTGAAACCAGATTGCACTGTGATATTGCAATATCTGACTGTTTCGGTCAGATACTCTCTTGTGATTGGAAATAGAGAATTCTGACTTCACTAGCAAGTGTTGAATACTAGAATTTTTTTTTAACAAAATGTAATTGTTAGAAGAAGTTTGCATTTATGGAAAAATTGCAAAGATAAGTACAGATACAGTTTCCCTCAACCCCATACCTCATTCTCTGTATTATTAAAATCTTAGAATAATATGGTGTATTTATTACAGTTAGTGAACCAATACTGATTCATTAGTATTAACTGTAGTCCCATATCTTATTCAAATTTCCTTTGTTTTTACTTAATATCATTTTGCTGTTTCTAGATCCTATTTTCCCATATCTTATTCAAATTTCCTTTGTTTTTACTTAATATCATTTTGCTGTTTCTAGATCCTATTTAGGATTTAACAACCCATTAGTTGTCATGTGTCCTTAGGCTTCTCTTGGCTGTGAGAGTTTCTTAGATTTTTCTTGTTTATGATAACCTTGATATTTTTGACGTAGCACTGGCCAGGTATTTTGTGGAACGTCACTCTATTGGGATTTGTCGGATGCTTTTCTCATTAGATTGGGGTTATTGATTTCCTTTGCAGGGGAAAGACCACAGAGATAAATTGCTATTTTCATCCCTTCATATCAAGAGTTCATACTAGCAACGTGACTTATCACTGTTGATGCTGAACTCGATCATCTGGCTGAGACAGTGTTTGTCTGGGTTTTTCACTGTAATGTTATTCACTCTTGCCCCTTTCTGTGCTGTACTTTTCGGAAGAAAGGCACTCTGCAGCTCACACCTAGGAGGTATACTTTCTTTCCTTGAGGGTAGAGTAACTACATGCACTATTCTTCTGCATTACAATTCTCTGCATGGGATATTTGTCTCTTTCACACATTTGTTTATTCAATCATTTATTTACATCAGTATACTCATGAATATTGATTTTAGGCTTTGTGTTATAATACTTCTTTATTTTGTTGCCCAAATTATTTTGTTGCCCAGATTGTTCCTGCTTTCAATTGGTGCCTGTGTCCAGGTGGTGTACTCCCAACATTGAGTGTTGTTGGTTGGTTGGTTTTTAACACATCCTTATTTCCTGGCAACAAAAGATGCTTTATCTTGCATATTCCCTGCCATAATTCCAGAGTCAGCCATTTCTCCAAGGATCTATGACTCCTTTTCTTGGAGAGACCAGAGTTAGTAGAATCCAGGCCCTAGATGTGCTCATTGTTACTGGGCTATAGTTCATTTTAGCCCCTTCCTGCTGAGAGAAAAAATGAGATATGTGTGTGCATATTAATTCATGGATCCAAATATCTATAAATATTTCAATATGTGCCTGTTCCTATATTCAGCTAAAAATGAGTTTTTATTGACGTCTCCAACTTTAATCCATAACACATAGATCATTCAATTATTTCCTCCCTTCTTTGTCTGTAAATTTCTACTATAACAGTGAAAAACATGGTTCTTACCATCTACCATCTGCTTGTTTAATTATTTAGCTTTAGTATCTAAGCATAGCAATATCAGAATTGTTGCCCACATCCCTGTAGGGAAATAGTTTTTATAAAGTAGGTTACAATGTTTAAGTTTACTTTATCTTTAGTTTTAGAGATTCCATTCATTTCCAAAGGTACTCAGGTAAGCACCATTTTTTCTCAATGCCCTCAGTGAAGTTGTTTTATGCATTTGAAATACAGTTAGATTGTTTTGTCACATTGTGCTTTCTAGTTTTCAACCCCTTGTATTTTAAAAAATTGCCTATGTTAAATTTCACTCTTTCTGTTGTAAAGTTCAATGGGTTATGAGAGATGCATTGTGTCATGTATGCATAAATAAAGTATAATACAGAATGATTGCACTATCCTAAAATATCCACAGTGCTTTACCTTTTTAACTCTTCCCCTCCTCCCAATGAACCATTAGAATCCAGTGATCTTTTTACTCTTTCTTAAATTATTCCTCTTCCAGAAAGTAATAGAAATTATATAGAATGTAGCTTTTTCTTACTGTCTTTTTTTCACATAGCAATAT
This sequence comes from Ateles fusciceps, assembly GCA_036589455.1. Taxonomy (NCBI): domain Eukaryota; kingdom Metazoa; phylum Chordata; class Mammalia; order Primates; family Atelidae; genus Ateles; species Ateles fusciceps. The sequence continues at coordinate 2,698,287 of JAZHEH010001685.1, read as the reverse complement.
GCATTTTAGATTAATCCATGCCTTTTTGAGACTTGAAAGCTTACATCTTTATTACTCAGTAATATTCCACTATAAAAGTGTTCCAAAGTTTGTTTATTGACCATTCACCTATTGAAAAACAGCTACCTCCAAGTGTTGGTAATAATGAATAAAGATATTCTAAACATTTGTGTGCAGGTGTTTGTGGGGGACAAAAATTTTTTAATTAGATGGGTAAATAACTAGGAGTGTGATTTCTAGACTGTTATGACATTATTTAGTGTTGTAAGAAACTGACAGCTACCTTCCAAGTGGCTGTATCCAGCAACAATGAATGAGAGTCCCTGTTGCCTCCCATCCTCACCAGCAATTAATTGATAAAGTCATTTTTTAGAATTCTAGGCATTTGAATTGTTATATAATTCTGTTTCATTGTTGGTTTGTCTTAAAATTCCCTGATGACAAATCATGTTGAACATCTTTTCCCATACTCATTTGCCACTTGCCTATGTTTTTTGCTGAAATATCTGTTCAGATCTTTTGCTCATTTTAAAAATGCGTTGTTTTCCTGTTGTTGAGTTTTAAGTGTTCTTCATATTTTTGATGCAAGTGTTACTGTCTTTAAACTGTATTTTCATTGTCTTAAAATGTCTTTCATGACATAGAAGTTTTTAATTTTAATAAAGTGCAACTTATCCCTTTTGTTTTCCTTTCATGAATTGTACTTCTGGTATCACATCTAAAAACATCACCAAACCAGTGGTCATGTCTGTCTTCTAGAAGTGTCATTACTTCATCTATTTAAGTATATGATTCATTTTATGTTAATTTTACTGAAAAGTGTAACTGGGTCTAGGTATAATTTTTGGCATTTAGACACGCAATTGTTCCAACACAGTTTGTTGGAAAGTCTTTTATTAGTCATAGTTCTCCAGAGGGACAGACCATTAGGCTATATGTATAATAAAAGGGATTTTATTAGGAAGAATTGGCTCACAGTTTTGCAAGGTGAATTTCCACAGTAGGCCATCTGCAGGCTGGGGAAAGAGAGAAGTTAGTAGTGGCTCAGTTCAAGTTGAAAGCCTCAAAACCAGGGCAGCCCTCAGTCTGAGGCCAAAGGCCTGAGAGCTCCCGGGAGGCTGCTGGTGCAAGTCCCCGAGTACAAAGGCTGAAGAACTTGGAGTCTGATATCCAAGGGCAGAAGAAGAAGCAAGGCTCAGACATAGGAAGAGAGAGAGCTAGAAAAGACTCAACAAGAAAACTTACAGGCTTTATCATCCTTGCTTTGTTCTAACTGTGATGGCAGCCAGTTGGATGGTGTCCACCCACACTGAGGGTAGGTCAGCCTCTCCCAGTACACTGACTCAAATGTTAAAGTCCTCTGGAAATACTCTAACAGACTCTATTGCCCAGAAACAACACTTTACCAGCCATCTGCACTGCAATCTAGACATCCCTCAATCCAGTCAATTTGACACCTAATATTAACCATCACAGCTATCCTTTCTCTACTAAATTGCCTTTGCTGCTTTGTCAAAGATAAGTTGACTATATATGTGTGGGTCTGTTTCTCAGCTCTCCGTTCTGTTCCATTGATCTGTTTTTCTCTTATTTTTCCAATTACCACAGTGAATTGATTTCTATTGTTTTATGATACCTCTTGAAAGTGGGTGTGTATGCTAATTTTGTTCTCCTTCAGTATTGTGTTGGTTATTGGTTATTTGCCTTTCCATATAAATGTTAGAATCACTTTTTCAATATCTACAAATTTACTTTTCAGGATTTTGCTTAAGATTGCATGGATTCTATAAATAGAGCTGAGATAAAATGATGTCTTAAAAATATCTAGGCATCTGTTCCTGGAACACAGAATATCTGTCTATTTTGCTCTTGTTTTATTTATTTCTTCAGAGTTTTGTAGTTTCCAAATTGTTGGTATTGTTTACATTTTGTTATATTTATACCTATTTCAATTTTATGGTGTAATTTTAAATAATATTATTATTTTTATTTAAACTTCAAATTATAATGAAATTATAATTCATGTCATACAAAAGAAGAATTAACTATTGTATATTGACCTTGTATCTTGTGCCCTTACTAGCTTCACTCATTAGTTTCAGGATTTTGTTGTTGTTGTTGTGGTAGACCCATTGGTGTGTTCTACACAGATAACTATGCCATTTTGCTAAGGAGAGAGTTTTACTTCTCCATTTTGTTTACATAACTTTTATTTTCTTAATGGACTATTTAGTAGTGTTTTCTTACTTTCCAATCTTAGGCAGAAATATCCAGTTTCTCATCAACGAGTATGATGTTAACTGTAGAGTTTTGTTTAGATACTCTCATCAGTTGAAGAAATTCTTTTCTATTCCTTGTTTGCTGAGAGTTTTATCATGGGTGGATGTTATATTTTGCGAAATGTGTCTTCTGCATCAATTAATACAACCATATGATTTTCTTCTTTAGCCTGTAAATGTGGTGGATTACATTGATTGACTTTTCAATTCTAACTAGTCTTACATACGTGAAATAAATTCCATTTGGTGGTGGTATATAATTATAACTCTATAAATATGTAGATTTGATTTGTCAATAGGAGATTTGTTTTATGTTCATGAGAGATATTGGTCTGTAATTTTTCTTTCTTATATGTTTTTATCTGGTTTTAATATTGGGGTAATCTTGGCTACATAAAATGAGTTAATAAGTGTCCCCTCTGCTTCTGTTTTCTGAAAGCATGATAGAGAATTGACATTCTTTCTTTCTCAAGTGTTTGGTAAAATTTATAAGTATTAGTACAGTGATATGGGCCTGGTATTTTCCTTTTTGGGAGGTTATTAATTATTGCTAGGCAGTGAAAATTTAAGTATCAGAGAATTAGGACCCAAGTCAGCAACATATTACTAAGACATATTTCATAAATTGTTATAAAGAAGAGAAATAAAGCACCTCACATTGGGATATGTTCTCCAAATAAGAGACTAGGTCATATATGCAGAAATAACATATCATGAAGGGATGGCAAGAAGGAAAGGGAGAGAATGTCACATACAGAGAACATGCTACCTTATCCCTTTACAATTCCTACAAGATCAGATAATAAGTTAAAGTGAAGAAGAAAGTGACTGAGAGAAAGTCCTGGACCTGAATTCCTTTTTTTCCAGTATTAACCCATTTGAGTTTGTTTCTTTTCCTTTCTTCATAAAAACAGGATAAAAAGAATTATTTCATCAATTTTTGATGAGGAGTGAATGCATGCGTGTGTGTGTGTGTGTGTGTGTGTGTGTGTGTGTGTGTGTGTAGAGAGAAAAGAGGGAGAGAGAGCGAAATAACACTGAATATATGACAAGGATAAATTTTCCATGTTTGGTACTAATAAATGATGCTTTTTTGAAAATATATTTATCAAATTTACTCTAAAATAGATACATGTAGCTTCTTAGATTATGTTTTCTATATTCTCAGTCATTGTTATGTAATCATGTATATGAAAAACTTTAGGCACAGTAAAATCAGTATTTCAAGGCAAATATTTAGGTCCTCTGAAAGCATCCCAGTGTAGTTTTATAAAACAACAACTTTCTATGCATTAGGTAGTCAAATAACAGTACAGATTACATACAATGCTTTACATTTTTTTAATGTATTACACATGCTTTTATTTGTAACAGCGTTATTCATCGAAACCTATAGCCCAAAACTCCTGTGTGTTTTGTTTTTACATGCTACATTTGGAATATGTAAAACTTCCCCATTTAAGAAGTTACTTATTTATTTATTTTTCTTGTGATAACTATTTATTTGGAATTCTAGGCAATTATGGAGATAAAGCACAAATGTATTCAGTTCTTTTTTTTTTTTTATTTGAGACAGGGTCTTGCTCTGTCACTAGGCTGGAGTGCAATGGCATGATCTTGGCTCACTGCAACTTCTGCTTCCTGGGTTCAAGCGATTCTCCTGTCTCAGCCTCCTGAATAGCTGGGACTACAGGCACACGCCACCATGCCCAGCTAATTTTTGTATTTTTAGTAGAGACAGGATTTCACCATGTTGACCAGGATGATCTCAATCTCCTGACCTCATGATCCACCTGCCTCAGCCTCCAAAGTGCTGGGATTACAGGTGTCAACCACCACAACCTGCCTGTACTCAGTTCTTTAAGGCTTTTACTGTAACCTTGCATCCTAATGGTCTGATGCCCAATTAAACATTTTAAAAATGTGTGTTTATAATTTCTGTTTTAATTTTAGATTCAGAAAGTGCATATGCAGGCTTGTTTATGGATATATCATATGATGCTGAGGTTTGACATACAATTCACTCTAACATTCAGGTACTGAGTACTCAATAGTTAATTTTTCAACCTTTGCCTCTTCCCTCTCCTTCTTCTAGCAGCCCCCAGTGTCCATTGTTTTCATATTTATGTCTGTATCAGCACTCAGTGTTTAGCTCCCACTTACAAGAAAGAATATACAGTATTTGGTTTTCTGTTCCTGCATTAATTCACTCAGAATAATAGCCTCCAGCTGCAACTATGAGGTGATGGTCTGTTAATCATGTCTTTCTCTCTGTATTAATCCTAATTATATTCTCAGCATGTATTACCACTGACTCCTAAATAACTTGAAGAGAGAATTTCCAGAGGATAATCAATAGTGAATTCAATCAATTTGTAGGAGTTTTATATGAAGACACTATTTAGTACTGCTTTCCCTCATTAGGAGTAGTTATTGCTTATGTATTTTTATGTATGATTAAATTTGCTATATAATAAGCAGTTTATGGCTACAGAATGTATCTGTTTCTTCAGAAGTACCTGTGATCCTATTACTATTTATTGGGAGAAGTTTTGAGTAAAGGCTATTAGCCTCTTTGTAGCATGAAAATGTAGCATTATTGAGGAAGGATGACTGGTTTATGAATTCTGCTCTTCAACAACATATATTTTTTGAAACATTAATATTTTTTATAACACCTGCTCAGTAATTAAGACATGGGCTCTGTTCTCATGGAGCTTTGAGATTGCTAGGTGAATGTGGAATAATATATATTTGATCTCTGCTCCAGTTCCTGACACGGAGGTCTCATATTCCTTAGAATTTATTGGTTAATAAGGAGGATGTTTTGTTCTAGTGAGGCAACTCTTGGTGGGTTCCTGGATAGCTCCAGGATAGGAGCTGGTTACCAGAAGATCCAAGTCATGCTCAGATTGGAACTTTCAGCCTCACCCCCGCAGGCGGCTGGATATTGAGTTATAATTTATGGTGCCTGGATAATGAAACCTCCACAAAAATCCCTAAACTTCTATGGAATCCAGAGATTTTCCAGCTTGGTTAACACATCCATGTACTAGGAGAATATACAACCCAGTTTCATAGGGACAAAAACTGTTACGCTTGGAACTATTCTGGACCTTAATTTATGTGCCCCTTTATCTAATGCATCTCTGTATGCTTTGTAATATCCATTATTATAAGCCAGAAAAATATTTCACTGAGATGTATGAGCCATTATAGCAAGTTACACAACCTGAGGAAGAGGAATTGTGAGAATTGCCAATTGGTAGCAATTTGGTCAAAAGTATAGTTGGCAACCTGGGACTTGTGATTGACATCTGAAGTTGCGAAAGGGGAGCAGTCTTATGGGACTCAGCCATTAACCTGTGGGGTCTGCACTGACTCAACATTTAGTGTCAGGATTTAGTTAAATTGTAGAACACCCAGTTGGTGTCCATTGAAATTTGGAGAATTGGTTAGTGTGGGAACATATCACACTTTGATGTCAGAAGTAAAGTGATATGAAGAAAACAGAGTTTCATTTTTTTGCTTTAGTGGACCTCATGCATAAACAGACAACGTTGTAATAATATCAAATAAAATGAAAAAAATAGCAGTGAAATTTACTCAGAACCAGGGTGAATAAACCTCACCAGCTTAGGGGAAAATGTTATGGAAGTTTTCCTAGAAGAGATGATATTTTAGTTGAATCCTGAAAAATAACAAGTAGAAAATAAAAAGAAAAGGACAAAAATGGAAAGGAATTAGTGAATGCAGAAGCAAAAAAAAAAATGCACAGTGTGCTCAGAGTTTTTAAGCAGAATGTGTGAAGCAGAATTTACTCAATGCATGTATCTGGGAAGTAATCAAAATGAAAACATTTGAGACTTTTTGTTTTAAAAATTTAAAAACAAAAATCTCCCTAAGGTAACCAAATCCTAAAACCCTGAACTGGGTACCCATTTCAGGGTTTTCAGGATTTGGTTACCTTAGGGAGATTTTTGTTTTCAAATTTTTAGACTTGAGAAAAATCATAAGAGAATGATGTCAAAGAATATTATATCCAGCATAAAATATCTCTAACTAATGACTGGACCGAGATTACATAGAACCCTGTGTTGTTGGGAAAAACAAAACAAAACAAAACTTCAGGCCAATATTCCTGATGAATATAGATGCAAAAATCCTCAATAAATAATGGCAAATAAAATTCAACAGCATATGAAAAACCTAGTCTACTATACTCAACAACTTTTATTTCTGGAATACAATGTTAGTTCAACATATGCAAATCAATAAATGTGATTCATCACATAAACAGAACTAAAGACCAAAACCACATGATTCTCTCAATAGATGCAGAAAGACTTTTGATAGAATTCAATAACGTTTCATGTTAAAAATCCTCAAAAAACGAGACATCAAATGTACATACCTCAAAATAATAAGAGACATCTATGACAAACCCACAGCCAACATCACACTGAATGAGCAAAAGTTGGAAACATTCCCTTTGAAAACCAAAGCAAGACAAGGATGCCCACTCTCAACCCTTTTATGCAACATAGTACTGTAAGTCCTAGCAAGAGCAATCAGGCAAGAGGAAGAAACAAAAAGCATCCAAATAAGAAGAGAGAAAGTAAAACTATCTCTCTTCACAGACAGTGTAATTCTATATCTAGTAAAATACCAAGAATGTCCAAGCTGAGAGCCAAATCAAGAATGCAATCCCATTCACAAGAGCCACAAAACAAATAAAACAAATTAACCCCCCCTACTACTAACCACAGTCCTCTCTATAGATCACAGATGTGATATGGAGAAAATTTCCCTAGAAGGTACCATTCTTGTTTAATCACGATTAGATCCCCCACCTATGTCATGTACCCCTCGCTTAACTCATCGACCATGATCCTCACACATGTACTCTCTAAGATTGTGAACCTTTAAGAGGACAGGATTTTCTAGTTGGGGAGCTCTGTTTTTAAGGCATCTATGCCTCCGAAGCTCCGAATAAAATTACCACTTCCTTCCCTGTTTGGTGTTTGAGAGGTTTGTTTGTGGCCCTCCTGCTTCACTATCAGTGCAGTGTTAAAGTCCCCCCACTATTACTATGTGGTTAAGTACTTTATTAGATCTAGAAGTAGTTGTTTTATACATCTGGGTACTCCAATGTTGAGTGCATATATATTTACGTAATTAAGATTTCCTATTGAATTAAACAATTTATTATTAATGCCCTTCTTTGTCATTTTTTTTTTAATTTTCTCTCATTTTCTAGTTTGTCTCTTCGCCCTGTTGAAGGATTCCTATGCTGTGTTAAAGCCTTTCATTTTGATGCAATCCCATTTGTCTATTTTTGCTTTTTGTTGTCTGTGCTATTGGGGTTATATCCAAAAGTCACTGTTCAGATCAATGTCAAGAATCTTTTTTCTCTCTGTTTTTCTCTTAGTAGTTTTACAGTCTCTCATCTTACATTTAAGTGGTTAGTCCATTTTGAGTTTATTTTGATACATCATGTGAGATAAGAGTCTAATTTTATTCTTTCGCATTTGGATATTCAGTTTTCCCATCATCATTTTTTGAAGAGACTGTTCTTTCTTCATTGTGTGTTCTTGACACCTTTGTGTAAGATCAAGTAAGTTTAAAATGTATGGATTTATTCCAGAGTTATTTATGTTGTGTTACTGATATATATGGTTTTTAAAATGCCAATATCATGCTTTTTGATTACTATAGCTTTGCAGTACATTTTTAATTTAGGCAGTGTGATGTATCTAGCTTAGGTTTTTTTGTTGAAGAGTCATTTGTCTATAGGAGGCTCTTTTACGATTCTATATACATTTTAGAATTACTTTATCTATTTGTGTGAAAAATATCATTTGAATTTACTAGTAATTGTGGCAAATCTAGATTGCTCTGGCTATTATGGATACTTTAGCAATATAAATTCATCCAATTTAGGAATGTGGTATATCTTTTGGTTTATTTTAGTTTTCTTTAATTTCTTCATCAATGTTTTGTAGTTCCCACTGTAAAAATATTTCACCTACTTGGATACATTTATTTCTAAATATTTTTAATGCTATCATAAATGGGATTGTTTTTCTGATTTTTTTTTGAATGGTTAGTACTGATTTGTTTATGTTCATTTTCTATCATGTAACTTTACTGAATTTGTTTGTTCTTTACATTTTTTTCTTAATGGAGTCTAGGGTATTTTTTATTTCCTTTTTTGTAATTGATTTTTGCTAACTTTAGTTAATTAACTTATTTACCTTATTACTTTTTAAACTTTTAGGTTCAAGGGTACATGTGCAGGTTTGTAATAGAGGTAAACTTGTGTCATGGGTGTTTGTCATACAGATTATTTTATCATCCAGGTATTAAACCTAGTACCTATTAATTATTTTTTCCTGATCTGCCTCCTCCTCCTACTCTTCACCCTTTGACAGGCCCTAGTGTGTGTTGTTCCCCTCTATGTGTTTGCATGTTCTTATAATTTATGAGTATTTTGTTGTTGTTGTTGCTCTGGTGTTAGTTCTCTAAGAGTAATGACCTCTGGCTCTATCCATGTCCCTGCAAAGGACATGATCTCTCTCTCTCTCTCTCTTTTTTTTTCAAATGGCTGCATAGTATTTTATGGTGAATATGTACCACATTTTCTTTATCCAGTCTATCATTCACGGACATTTAGGTTGATTCCAGTTCTACAATTTTTTTAACCTATATAACAAACCTGCATGTTCTGCACATGTACCCCAGAACTTAAAGTATAATTTAAAAAAAAAGAATTTAGAAAAGAGATAAGACTGATTTCTAATCATACTGGAATACAATACACAGATTAAATGTAATCCAATGATCTATGGGATTACAGGCAATTAGTTGTGGGTATTGTCTCTTTTTAAAGAAATTGATGCATTTTCTATCTTCCTGGAGATCTAGATTTGGTGTATTTTAAGGCAAATTTCTGAAGCTACACAAATTCACATATTATAGAGCAACTTGCTGTATTCTGAAAGTAGTGCTTAAAGAGAACCAAACTGTCCATGTCACCAGCAGTCATAAAAAGAACGAGATCATGTTCTTCACAGGGACATGCATAATGTGGTATATGGAAGAAAAAAAACAAACCAAACACTTTTTTTTAACCCTCTTAGTGTCAGTAGATAGGACATGCAAGTTAAACTGACAAATGACCAATCAACAGAAGAAAGGATGTGTTGGACTGTTACTGTGTTGGTAGAAAGTAGTAGCTGACACTGAGTAACACATAAAGAAAAGTTTAATTGGCTCATGGTTTCACAGGCTGTACAAGCATGGTGCTGGCATCTGTTCAGCTTCTAGGGAGGCCTCACAGAGCTTTTCTAATGAGGGCAGGCGAAGCAGATGCTGGAGTATCATATGGCAAGGGCAGGAGCAAGGAAAGGGGGTGAGGTACCACACACTTTTAAATAATCAGATCTCTCTCAGAACTCACTATCATGAAGATACCACCAAGTCTTGAGAGATCTGCCTCCATGACGCAGTCACCTCACACCAAGACCCATCTACAACACTGGGGACTGTATTTCAACATGAGACTTGAGGAGACAAATATTAAAACTATATCAAAAGGCATATAAATACTAGTGGTTTTTTGTTTGTTTGTTTGTTTTTTTACATGCACAGAGGAGTTTATGGAGAAGAAATGAAGACCCAAAGAAGCATTCAAACCTGGGGGCTTATATACCATTCTAGCAAAGGGCAAAAAGTTGTAAGAAAAGACCAAGGGAGAAAAGTTTTGGCCTCTCATAGTGGTATGTTATGGGATTGTAATTATTATATGGAGGAAAGTAAAAAAAGATAGAGTTACTCTCTAAAGATATTTATGCAGTCTCATCTCAGTACTGTTCCTATGTCTGCTGATAAAAGTTGTTCTTCCTTTTCTGATATGAGAGAGGAAAACACATTCACAAAGAAAATGATGCCCTGCTTTTAGGCAGATAAAGGAAGGACAGAGAGTACTTCCGTGTCTTTTTTTTTTTCACATTGCCTTCAGCTCAAAATGATCCCTATGCTCAAATGACATATTTTGGGGTGGCATATTCTGATTCCCTTCATGGTTTATAGATGATAGGCCCAAAAACAGCACCAGAGTCTTTGGATTCCAAATATAATGGTTTTCCCATTTCATCAAGCTTGAATAACTCTTCCAATTGGTTTCATGAGTTAGCTCCACTCATCAGCCACCTAGGAGCAACTGATTTTAAGCCTCTTTCCAATCCCTACCTGTTACCATGATGACCATGGAAATAGATTCTGCAATATCAGTTTAGACTTGCTTGTATCAATTCCTCCTACCACTCTGCTGTCATTCTTTCATCTATTTTCTGCATGGACACTATTATAAAGAGTAGAAGGACATTATCAACATTTATTAACAAAACTATTATGCTGTTCTTTATGTTCAAAAAATTTAGAAAATGTGTATTAGAAAAACAACCAATTTCTCCTTTTGCATTAAAGGACAGTTAATAATGTCAAATCACCAATTAAGAGAATGCATTTGAGAGCCTACATTTAATTGCATTCTTGTAAGTCACTTGAAATAAATAGAAATAATGAATGGGTTTAGTCACCACTTTTGTACCAAACAAATTCCATTACGTATAACTACTAAAAGATTAATTATCAACTTAGAGCTACATGAGCTATATTTATTTTAGTAATATATCTGTGTTACAAGCTTACCAAATTCTCCTTTCTAACTAATTTATTTGCATAAACTTCAGATTATTGTCTAAGAAAAAAATTAAGACTCACAGGCATCTCAAATATGAGTAAATGGCTCTTTTTTTCAGTATCTTCTCCTATGTTAAAGTAAAATTCAAATTTATTCAAAAAATTAGCTACCAATGCAGTTAGCAAGTCTAATTAGAAACCTAAATGTAATTAATTTTGTAAATTGAAAATGTTCTTCCATATTACTCTCCAACATTCTTTTTTTTAATGGTCATTCATCTTTATCTGAGTTTAAGACCATATTATATTTATATTTTAAAGATATATATTACATATAAAGTAAAAAATGCAATTGTCCTAAAAGGATCAACTCTAGCAGTATTTGATGCTGTTGAAAGATCAGAAATGGCTACTTGCAGCTGTCAATCACTGATGTTTCTATATTAACTACAGTTGCAGGATTTTTTTTTAATTTCTTCTTCTGTCATTTTCACCTTTTGATATTCTTGTAAGCCACCCTATCCATAACTGTAAGCCATCCTATCCATATCTGGGATTTACAGCACAAACCGAATTTTCTTTATCATCCAGAGCACCATATATGAATAAATTAAGAATTTGATTTAACAAAATATTCCAGAAAATCTATAACTTTGGAGCATATCCTGACTTGGAGAAGGTTGCTTTGAAAATAATACAACAAGAACAAATTTCAACTGTTTTCACTAAGCAGGGGGATAATCTTTTTCTTTTTTTCTTTTCTTTTTTTTTGTGTGTGTGTATGTATTGGTGGCTGGGCAGCTCTCTTTGTTGAGTATTGTACTAAAGAGAATATGCATTTGGTCAAGGTTATGCTACATCCATATATACATAGGTACGTGGATGATTGAGCTGGTCAATACAGCTCAAAGGGCCACTTTCCTTAGGACTGTATTTGTTTGGACTAAAGCAAGTAGATGCTGCCTATCACTGAAACTTGGGTCTATGTACACATATGTAAGTCTGACCTCTCATTAGTTAGTGATTTTGTTACAGGTAGTTAGATAGGCAATAAACAGGGCAGGAGAGGGCTCTCCCCACCACCCACTAGGAATGTCCAGTGATCATTCATCAATTACCACATTGCCTCTCTAAAAATGATAATTCAACAGCCAAAAAGAGACAATCTCCTGATGGGCCACACATGTTAACATTAAAAATGTTAATTGAGCCTGGACACAGTGGCTCACACCTGTAATCCTACCACTTTAGGAGGCTGAGGCAGGTGGATAACCTGAGGTCAGGAGTTTGAGACCAGCTTGGGAAAAAAATAAAAAAGTTAATTGAATGAAGGCCCAGAAAGAAGCAACTTCCTGGGCATGCATGTTAAGAGACAAAAGTGGCAAAGTATGCTCTTCCAGGGGCACACTCCCCTGGAAAAGAGAAGAAGGTCAGTGATGGGCATGTGTATAACTCCCTAAACACAATGCGTGTGCTCAATTCCCAAGGGTAAGTGTTATATGTAAATTTTAGATGCCACAAAGAAGTAGCACTCTAATATAAATATAATTTCGTCAGCAAGGCAGCTTTACTTTCTGCAGTAAGGGTGCTCCCATTAGCTATCTTGCCACAAGAGGACACTGAACAAAGGAGGCAGAGCCATTTATGTCTAACACATCCACCATACTGCTGTGTCCTGATTCCATTGGTTAGAACTGGACCTCACAATCTAGGCTGTACCCAGTTGGCTCACAACTTAAAACTTTCCTAAAGAGGTAAAGGCAGAGGAGAACAAAGGAAAATAGGAAGTAACTTGAGGAATGCTTAGAGAAGCATTTCCAAATCAGGAAGGGGAATAAGCTATAATCTAAGACTTGCCCAGGCTTATCTAGGCATGTCAGGGCAAATATCTAGGCTAAAAGGTAAGAAGTAAGAACATTGGATACACCTATTTCTTCATTATGACTAACAGCTACTTTAAGATTATTAGCAGAAGCTTTAAAGTAAATTAACCTTGGAAGAAACTATTATTTATTCATAATGAACTAAGAGGAAAACTTTGAAGAGGAACTTTGTATTCATTCTTATTTCCTACCCTAAGGAGGGTACCGGGCATGAGGAGAAAGAGGCGAACCCATAAGGATTAAGGTTAAAGGATCTTTTTCTCCATCCTTTTTAAAAAAATATACATTTATTGCACTTTAGGTTCTAGGGTACATGTGCAGAACATGCAGGATTGTTGCATAGGTACCTACATGGCAATGTGGTTTGCTGCCTCCATCCCCCCTTCACTATATCTGCATTTTTTCTCCAACCTTTTCTTCTCTTGGACCTTCAGGCACCCACTTGGATCTCTTCCAAGGGTGCTTTTCTGTCTTACTTATTATAAAGCCTTTTAAATTTCCACTTCTGCTCTGAAACTTGCCTCAGTCTCTTTTTCCGCTTTATGCTCCTTGGACGAATTCTTTTTTCTGAGGAGACAAGGACTGAAGTTGCTGTGGACCTGTATGGATTTGCTGATGGTAACTTGGAGTAATTCAGATCTCTTCCACAGGTAACAATTTTACTGCCTTTTCCATTAAATTATTTAAACACACCTACAAACACACACACACACACACACACACACACACACACACACACACACTTGTCCATTAAGGAGGAGTGGAAGCAGTACATACTGATCCTTAAAATGTGAAAATTATTCTGTGTCATAATCAGTCTCTCACTAACTCCTTACCACACTATTCTTTCTACTAAGATTGGCTAATAAATATACACAGTATTAGAATTTAATTCTTAATCACATTTATTATTTCCTGCTACATTTTGAGGCATCTCTTCTGGACAATATATTTAACTGATCACAGACTATAAAATATGTTCTTCATACATTTAAGTATAAAATGATGTAATGACATATGAACTCACCATGCATTGAGTTCATCATGACATATGAACTCACATTATGCCTACCTTAGTTTTTAAAGTATCTTTTCCAGGAGCCACTTTTACTGTTCTTTGAGCTCTCTGAGTTTTCTATTAACATTTATTAAATATGAGTTGATGATTAGGTCTTGTCAGTAGGCTTTCATGAAAGATATTACTATACTAGTATGCAAATGCATTACTAAAACTCATTTGATTTAGTAGTATCTTATAGTTACCAAATGTAGAGGGACAGATATTGTTTTTCAAGTTATATAACAGAGACAAAAAAAAAAAAGTTTCATGAACTTAAACATAATTTTCTTTAAAAAATGTTACCAGTTTTGTAATCTCCACATGCATGTTACCACACACAAGTTTTACGGATCAATTTAAATGCTAAAACCCACTTAAGAAAAGAAAGCGATTTCAGAGATACTTGAATATATAATAATTTAAGAATCTGAGGTCAATCGATAGGAAATTATTCCAGATATCATATTTGTTAGGATTGCATTAACATTCTGTTCTCTCCCACCATTCAAATACCTACTATCCCAATTCCTTGGTAAAATAATTGGGTTATAGAATAACTTCATAGCTTGGCAAACTAATTTAATTGTCATAGTGTCTCTAGAGTCTCTGTGAAACCAAAGGTTTAATTTGCTACGGTTGCAGTCTAATTTCTGCTTGACTTTTTAAGGTACTGATTGTCAATGGAGAAAAAGTAGGCAACATGTTAAAATGTCATCTAAGCAGCATTCTATTTTAAACAAAGACATATATTCTAATTCCAATGACAACGATAAAGCACTCCAGGGCGTGCTTTAATGGGCCATTAGTTTTCTTCTCGAGTGGTTGAAATTCTTTGCCCTATAGCCTTATGCTCCCCTGAGTCTCTGGGCCTCTATTAGACCCATTAAAAACACCCTGGAATGCGTTTTTCGTCTAATGTGAATATTATAAAAATGCCCAAGCTACACATTTATTCCCCAATTTACAATAGCACTGGCATTTCACTTTCCTAAATGTTGACATGGGGGTCTTCAGAAAAATATCGTGCAGACAATCAATTAGAAGGTAAAAAGGAAACTTTCAGGCCCTTGTCAGTGGATGCAAGAGGAAAAAAGAGAAATATCTGAGTTATCTAAGCAAAAGTAGTTTTCACACCTGTTAAATGTGTAGGGGTTTGAACAGCTTTGGTAAATCTCTACAAATCATAAGATTGATGGCTTATTCTCAGCTTATGCACATTCTTTTCCATCCTTCTTCTCTGTAGTAGACTGAGACTTCTTTTTCTGTATGTGCCTCTGCTATCTTCAATACAAACACACACTTATTTTATAACACTAGTAAGAAAATAGACCCTGTAATAAGAAAAAAATAACTAGCTTCTAGCACCAAAGAGAGAAGAGGCCAGGAATGGCATGCTGATTTTACTGACCAGCAAACGTTCTTTGAAAAAAGTACCCTTCCCTATTAAAAATGATTCTGGTGGAGATATCAATATGTTCCTGCTTTCCCTTTCAATGACAGAATCCAATCCATCAAACTCCATAAACTAATCAAGGTAATTGATTTACCTCTACACAGTTATTAGTGTTAAGGTTATCAAAAATAGGAAAGAAAACCTTCCCTGAAATTTAATACCTGGAAATTTAAGAAATAACTGATGTCTTTTCTTTAAAATTAAAAGCAGTAAAACATAGCCTTGGGAGTTTTGGTAGCCTTGGTTCTTGCCTTTGTTCTACTTTTTGGCTTCATTGTTTTTGCATTGTTCTGTGTTAGATAGATAGATGGATAGATAGATAGATAGATAGCTCTGTGAGGGAGGAGTGGAAGTGGGAGACAGAGAAGGCAAGAGAGAGTGAACAAAAGAGAGAGAGTTGGAGAAAGCCCTGATAAACTGATGTGAACCATTTGGCTTAGCCATGATTGAAGGCAGATTAGCCTTTGCATGCCTCAGTTACATTGTTATCAGAAAGGGGTATCAATCCAGAACCAGAGAGAGGGTTCTTGGATCTCTCACAACAAAGAATTTGCAACAAGTCCACAGAGTAAAGTGAAAGCATGTTTATTAACAAAGTAAAAAAAAAGAATGAATAGCTACTCCATAAAAAGAGCAGGACATTTCCAAAAGCAAGAGGAGGAACATGTCCACCTTAGGTGCAATGTTTTTTTATATATAAGATAACCAAGCAAAATAAAATCATAGGGGAGATGTGCTCTACTCCAACAGCTTGTGACAGGATTGTTTCGTAACTACTGTCTTCTTCAAGAATCTGTATTATTATCTTTAAAGTGAAACTTCTTTTTTCTTCTAATTGCATTTTAGGTTTTGGGGTACTTGTGAGGAACATGCAAGATTGTTGCATGGCAGTGTGATTTGCTGCCTTCCTCCCCCACCATCTATATCTGGCATTTCTCCCCATGCTCTCTCTCCCTAACTCCCCCACCCCCCGCTGTCCCTCCCTATTTCCCCCTGACAGACCCCAGTGTGTGATGCTCCCCCTCCCTGTGTCCATGTGTTCTCACTGTTCAACACCCGCCTATGTGTGAGAACATGCGGTGTTTGATTTTCTGCTCTTGTGTCAGTTTGCTGAGAATGAACTTATTCTTAAACTAAGAAAATGCTTTTGTCCTTAAGACATTGGAAAATGACCCAGGACATTTTCTGGGTCTATTATTTCCTGGGCCTGTTAACTCCTGGGTCTGTTCAGTAAAAATTATTAACTTGTTCCCTTAACCATAAATATCCTGTGACTAAGAATGTCTAATCTCCTGGGAATGCAGCCCAGTAAGTGGTACCTCATTTTACCTAGCCACTGTTCAAGATGGAGTCACTCTTGTTTGAACACCTCTGATAGCATGAACTAGTAAATTACCTTTCCTGCTTACATTATGCAGGGTTTTTTTCCTAGCTTGGATGGAATGTATATTGGCTATTGTATTATACTTAAATTGGCATTCTCTCTAAAATTTTCTAGGTTTTTTTTTTTGCTCATGATCATGTGTTCTTTTACTCTAATGACTCCCCCATCTTTTTCTTCCTCCATGAGATTTCACATCCAATTAAGAACAGTTTCTTTCTTGCTGACCTTCTTCTTCTCAGAATCTAAAGCTGTCCAAAGTTGCAACTGCAGCCAATAATGGTGTCTCCTTTGATTCTGACAGTGTTTAAAGTCCTAGCCAGTAATGTCTTTCATTGTCACAGGAACTAAAAAGTAAGCCACACAGAGACTCTTCAGAGTTACCTATGAGAGTCAGTGTGATGACCACATTAGAGGCCTGAGCACTGATAATTCATCTTCCAGGGTCATTCCAAGAGTTTAGTGTAAGTAATAAATAGCCAAATTAAAACTGTGCATAATCAATCCAACCAATCCCATTCCTGCTATAGTTAACATTTTCTGATTAAAGAAGCAAAATGAGTGTTTTCTCATTTAAAGAAATTTAAGATTTTCACCCTTGTTTCTGACAAACTGAGAAACAAGTAGAGATGTCCAGGAAGAGGGGATTACTCATATCTCCAAGGAAGGATTCTTCCTTTGTTTCCTCTAGTCAGAAGCCCTTTATTTTTCTTTCATCTGATTTCCTTGAGACCTGTCACTGGCTGACATTTGGTCCTTGCACCTATTCTCTTTTCAATGACGTTCATCCTTTCTCTCTACAGCTTCCTCCAATTCATCTAGAATTTCTAAATAGTAATGCTCATGACTTATAATGTCCCTTTCCCCCGCTGTGTCTAACTAGAGCCAATTTACACAATTATTATTCTATAAAAATTAAATGAATGAGGGGGATTACTGAACTATAAATTGTTATGGCAATTAGTAAATTATGGGCAATACTCAAACAACACCCTAACAAAAAACACAAATCTTAAAACGAAGCATATGTTTGTTGCAGAAGAAAATAGAACATATTTACAATCGCTATCCTTGTAAATTAGAAATTCTCTATACAGATCAAAACTTTCTCCAGGGCACTTTAGACTATGTTTTCAATGGCTGTCTTCCCTAGAAGACTATATTTCATGAAGACATGAACTAAAAGAGTCTCTTCTACTGTTTTCTACCAATGCCTAACAGAATTCTTGTGCTGTATTATTTGCTGTGTGTTTTTTAAAAAATAAATTAATGAGTAAAGGAATGAATGAATTCTATGCATATTTTCATGTTGATAAATATGTGCAATAAATGTGTATTAATAATATTTATAGGTAACTTTGATTGAGTGAAATAAAACCACGTTTGGAATTTAAATTCTCCTGTCTGAGCTTTCACATAATTATTTGACTTTATTTAAAAAATGCCAGTCAGGCGCAGTGGCTCACACCTGTAATCCCAGCACTTTTGAGGCCTAGGCGGGTGGATCACCTGAGATCGGGAGTTCGAGACCAGCCTGACCAACATGGATAAACCCTATCTCTACTAAAAATAAAACATTAGCCAGGTGTGGTGGCACATGCCTATAATCCTAGCTACTCAGAAGGCTGAGACAGGAGAATCACTTGAACCTGGGAGGTTGAGGATGTAGTGAGCCAAGATCATGTCATTGTACTCCAGCCTGGGCAACAAGAGCGAAACTCAGTCTCAAAAAAAAAAAAGTCATAATTTCTTGGCTTGTTATCTGACCATCTTTGACTCCAAAGAAGCATGTCAAAATAGGTAGTTTCCAGTGTTTCAAAATTGGACCTATGAGTAAAGGATATACAAATATCTAATAAAAATGAGTCAATTAAAAGTAATTTTTTCCTGAGATTATACTCTTCCTACTTTTCTGGTGTCAAGATGTCCTCTGCTTTAGAAATAATGGTGATTGTAGTTAGGAAAATTTTAGAAAGTTTTAAGTGTCCTTAAAAATATATGTGTGTGTAATCCCGCATTAGCACTTTAATTTTATCTATGAAACATCTTTTTAAGTCATTAAGATTCCACCTGCAGAAATTTTGTTATTATTATTAGCAAGTAGTTCAACAATCATTTTCACTTTTATGGCTTTAATACTGAACGACTTGGCCAATTCAGTCCTGACTGATTATTCTTTTTTTTTTTAATTTCATTCTCAATTTATTTTTCATACTTTGGTCATTCTAGAGCATGTTGTTTAATTTCAATGTATTTGTATGTTTTCATATATTCCTGTTGCAATTAATCTCTAGATTTCTTCTGCTGGGACCTGAGAAGACACTTGATGTGATTTTAATTTTTTAAAAAATGTTGAAGCTTGCTTTGTGTTCTAACATATGGTTAGTCCTAGAGAATTTCCTATGTGCTAATAAAATAAATGTGTTTTCTGCAGCTATTGAGGAAAATATTTTATAAATGTCTGTTAGGTCTATTTGGTCTGTGGTACACTTTTAATTCAATGTTGTTTTTCTTATTGTTGATCTTTTGTCTAGATGATCTGTTCAATGCTGAGAGTGTGGTGTCGAAGTCTCCAACTATTTTTGTATTTAAATTTAAGATATCATAATTACTGGTAGAGAAGAACTTACTATTACCATTTTGGGTTTTTAAAATCTATTTAAATCTGTTTTTTCTTCTTTCCTTGTCTTGCTGCTTTGTTTGAATTTCACTGAGTTTTTGTAGTAGCATGATCTGATTCTTTTCATACTTTTTCTTGTGTATCTTTCACAGGTAGAGCAGTCTATTATAAACTGGTAACAATTTAATTCCAATCACATACAGTAAGTGTACTTGTTTATATCTATGCCCCTCCTATTTTGTTAATATTACAAATTATATCTTCTCATATTGTGTATCCATTAATATTATTATTTCTATGCTTGCCTTTTAAAATCAATACCAGAATTAAAAATGATGTATATATCAATGTTGAAATGCTACAAGATTCTGTACTTATTTATTCTGAACTTATTCACTAGGGAGTCATGCGTTTGTTCATGCTTTTGTGTTGCTCTCTCACAAATTTTGATTTAAACTTGAAGGACACCCTTTAGCATTTCCTGTAGGGCAGGATTAGTGATGATCAACTTCCTTAGTTTTTATTCATCTAGAAAACCCTTAATTTCTTGATCATTTTGAAGGACAGTTAAGTAAAATATATATTTCCTCTTTACAGTTTTTTGTTTTGTTTTTTCTTTCAGCACTTTGAATATATCATTCTACTTCAATCTGGCCTGCAATGTTTCTGTTGAGAAATCCACTCATAATCTTACGCAAGCTCCTTTATATGTAATGAATCATTTTTCTCTTTTCTCTTGATACTTTCAACATTCTGCTTTTGTCACCAACTTTTGACAGCTTGATTATACATTTTACCTTCGCTTTTATTTTTTTGACAGGGTTTCCCTCTGTTCCCCAGGATGGAGTGCAGTGGCAGGATCTCTGCTCACTGCAGCCTTGACCTACTGGGTTTAAGTAATTCTCCTTCCTCAGCCCACCAAGTAACTGGGACTACAGGCATGCACTACCACACCTGGCTATCTTTGTATTTTTTGTACAGTTGGGATTTCACCATGTTGCCCAGGCTGGTCTCTAACCCCTGGGCTCAAGCAATCTGCCTGTCTTGGCTTCCCAAAGTGCTAGGATTAAAAGGTGAGCCACCATACCTGGCCTACCTCTTATTTCTTAAGCTGACATAATGCCTATACTGGTCCATTTGCTGGTGTCCCATTAGATTATCTCTTTCTATTTTTTTTTTCTATTTCTTTTTCTTTACTTGTTGTTGTTGTTCTTTTTTGGTATTTGTCTTTGTTTTGTTTTGTTTTCGGTTCTCTGCCTCAATAATTTCAAATTATCTGTCTTCAAGTTTGGTAAATCATTCCTCTGTTTGTTTAAGACTGCTATTAAACCCCTCTAGTAAATTTTTTTATTCAGTAACTCTATGCTTCAATTCAAAAGTTTCTGCTTGCTTCTTTTTTACAGTTTCTATCTCTGTTGATATTCTCAGTTTTTTATGCATATATTTTATTTTATTTAGTTGTCTGTGTTTACTTTTAGCTCATTGAACATATTTAAAGCAGTTATTTTGAATTCTTTGTCAAGTAACTTACAGATCTGAAATTCTTTAGGGTTGGCTTCTAGGGATCTATTTTGGTCTTAAAAGTGGCTAATGTCTGGCTGTTTGTTTGTATGCCTGATTATCCTTTGTTAAAATTTGTGCCTTTGAAGAAAACAACCACCTCTCCCAGTTTTTTGTTATTCGTTTTATATATGGGAAAACATTTGCAGATCAGACCTGATAGAGATGATGGGGTTCTCTCAAAAGTTACCTGAGATTGTGTCTTCTTTTGGCTTGGATATGTAATTTTCCAGCTAAAGAGTTTTCCCCCTATTGTTTTTTGTTGTTCATAATCTTTTGCTTCCTATAGTGTCTTTGTAGAGTAATGTAGTCTCTGGTGCTGCAACAAGCTGCTACCCTCACTTCTTAGTAGCCCTGACAGCATCAATATTTTGCCAGTTTCTGTTAGCACTCCACATCAAACAAGACAGACACCAGTCCCTTGGGAAGCCTCCTGGAAAGGCAAAATGTTGGATGTGGGTTCTCCTCTTCTAGTTCCCCTCTTAATGAAGAAGCCATGAGTTGGCAGGTGGATAAGGGAAGGCACTATTGTGAGTAAGTGTAACAAACTTTTTAAAACCCAATTTGATGAGTTTCTTCTTGCCTGTGTACTCTCCTGGGGTGCTATAATCCCTTAATTGGTTTCTAGAGTTCTCAGAAAGGCGATTTGATCTGTATAATGCTGTGAATTCAGTGTTTCCATGGAAAGAAAGGGACTGAGGTTTCTTATTCCACCATGTTAGCGGTATCATTCCTGACCACCATATTTTGATTCAGTGTATCTGAGCTGGAACCAGCACCCCAGATGATGCTGATGTGGGAGGAATGTAAAGCACACATTTGGGAATACTCTTTTGTACCAATATTTCTCAAAATGGATGGCGCATTAGAATCACAGAAAATGTATTGATGCTTAGACTTCATTCTCAAACATCCTAATTTAAGTGGTCTTAGACGAACTTCAACTTCACTAGTTTAAAATATTTTCCAGGTGATTTTAATGTGCAGCCAGGGCCAAGAACCACTATTGTTATGCTACTTATTGATTAACTTTGGGAATCCATTAGGGCAGCTCGTCTCTTTCAGTAGTTAAGTATTAATGAAGATATAGTTTAAACATCAATGAAAACTCCATTTAGTGTCAGATTCTTCTTCAGCTTAGATCTCCGTTTTTCTGTTCTTAACTAGGGTCAAACGATTTAAAGATAACATATGTTTTTGGAAAGGACTATAAGTCTAATACTACTAGTAAAAGCAACTATGACTCCAACCCATTAAAAGGTGAACCAGTGAGGCCGGGTGCGGTGGCTCATGCCTGTAATCCCAGCACTTTGGGAGGCTGAGGCAGCAGATCACAAGATCAGGAGATCAACACCACCCTGGCCGACATGGTGAAACCTCGTCTCTACTACAAATACAAAAATTAGCTGGGCGTGGGCGCACCTGTAATCCCAGCTACTCCAGTGGCTGAGGCAGGAGAATCGCTCTAGGAGTCGGAGGTTACAGTGAGCCGACATTGCACCACTGCATTCCAGCCTGGCGACAGAGTGAGACTCTGTCTCAAAAAGAAAAAAAAAAAAAAGGTGAAGAAATGTAGCTTAATTTGTTGAAGAAAAACAACCGATTATTTTCTTCTGCATTAGTCAAAAGAAATAATAGACAAGTTCAACTCTTGGCACACATACATAGTTTATTATATAACACAATTAACATAGATAGGGTAAAAAGAAGCATTCCTCCTTTTTTGCTTTTTCAGAAGGTTTCCAGTAGTGTCTGAATATTACTGTGGCCCTCATACTGTTACTAAATCCAAAGTTTCCATGAGGTTTTTAGAATTCCTTCCAACGGAGGCTCCTAACAAATGATTTTAAAAGCAAATGATTTACAAAGTTTTCTCAAAGACATATTAGAATAGCAAATAAGGTAAGATAGGTATTAATTTGGAGATGTGTTCATATGTTTGAACTTAAAAAATGTAACAGTATTGAAAAGAAAAGGAAAGCAGGTTATTTATACCATTCAGTTCTTTAAACAAGCAAACAAATAATCTACATTTATCCCTTCGACTATCCTAATGAATATCACATCATCCTAAATGTCTGTCTCCCAAATTGACAAGGGAAGCAAGGGAGAGACAGCAAGAGATCTTCCCAGTGAACCTTGGCTTCCATTCTGAGCTTGAGTTTCCTGAAAACACAAATTTCCTTCTGATGTATCCTGCAGATTACCCAGTATAGTTAAGCTCCTGACTTTGTATTTGTTAAATTAATGACAGCTTCCTGAACCAAGAAGTTATACCATTTATATTTTAGAGCTGTGTAGTCATGTAAAGGTGTTTTAAGAAATTACTCATTTTCCACATTTTTCTCAAATACAATTTAATTTCTGGCATTTCTAACAAAAATTTCATAACATACTCCCACATTTTTTTATACATGACTTTGCATTGTTCTTCATAGTCGAAACCTAGGATCCAGTATCACCACTATTCCAGTAGGATTTTAAAATAATAATAATGATAATATGTGTCATAAACTGCAGGTAGTGTTACTTCATATTTAATAAGAATACGTGGTTTTTATTTCCTGTTGAATTTAAGAGTAGATGACAGCTTATAAAAAGTTTTGGTAATGTTAAGGTATTAGAAACATTATTCAAGCATATATTTCTGTATTCTTAAAATGATGTTTCTTTTTATGTATTTCATTCAAGATTATATAACAAGCTTAAACAATTCATTAGTAAATTCTGAAAGGCCTGCTCTTGTTCAGTGCTACATCATGTACCACCATTACCCACACAATTTTTCCAGGATTTCTCCCTCTGGAAACATTGCTCTATGTCTGAATTGGATATCTCTGTGCTCCCTTCACTCTCACTTCTAGAATTCCTTGAAAAGGGGGGATAAGGAGTAAGATAAATTCTGAAAATAAAGTTATTTTTAGTTGTTTAAATCTCATGATTCCTGCAATTTTTTTCTTACTTTCCCATCCCTGCTATTTCATAACAATGCTACAATTACCCTATCAGAAAAGCCCAGGACCCAGTGTGGTGGTACATGCCTGTAGTCCCATCTACTCAGGAGGCTGAGGCAGGAGAATCAATTGAACCCAGGAGGCAGAGGATGCAGTGAGCCCCGATGGTGCCACTGCACTACAGCCTGGCTACAGAGTAAGACTCTGTATCCAAAAAAAAAAAAAAAAAAACTCAGAACCCAAGAGGACTGAAGAATCTGGAAATATATATCATAAACATTCATTTCTGCAAAAAAAGTAAACAAGCCAAGCCACCAAAACTCACGCTAAAGTAAAAGCCAAAGCCGAAACCCAAAGCCAATCCAACCAAACAAACGTAGACTTCCTTTATCTCTCTTGACACTTTATCAATTTTCCTGCTTTAGCATTCAGTTGTTGTAGTAATATTTTTTATGCTATACAAGTTTTTTTCCCTGAAAAAGTAAAAAAAAAAAGTACAAATTGCAACAGATTATACAGCTCCTTATTATTGAAACTTCAATTTATATCAAACTGACAGTTGAAAGAAAGCAGTTTTTATTAATATCAGCCTGCAAAAACTTATCTAAAATGACCTTTCTGAATAATTGATGAAAACTTTTTGTCTTTATTGCAACTTTCTAAGCTGTGCACACCACACTGTAGCCAGATTACGTTAATGGACTTCACGAAACCTAATTTGTAACTTTTCCTGTCAGCTTTTCTGTAAGTAGTAGCATTTGTTAGGGAAGGCCACTAGAGTCAGCAGAGATAAGGAAGTATTAAGATATATTCTACCTGTTTCATTTGCTTTCAGATTAAGCCCATTTGTTGAGTAATGTCCCAGATGCTGTATAACAAATGATGAAAATCAACACATATGGCTCAGTTTTCCTGTTCTCTCAAGGTTAGAAGAATACTAATCAGAGACAAATGATGATCAAAGGCCAGATTTTCTGTGTTCCCCTCCTATTTGCACTATGTAGTGTGCATGTACATGTACACTCTTTAGTGATAAAATAGTTTAGTTACAAAGAATGAATACAAATGCTAGAACACTCTATGAGATTTATTTATTACACTATCTACAAGAAACCAGATAAATGGCAAAATCGATTTTGGTCACCTAAGCTATTCTGAAAACTGTGTCTGCAAATTAGCCAGTCATATGCTATTAACTTATTGTGATAATTATATTTCTTATTAAAGTAGAGAAATAAAACAGACAGTTATAAAAATTACCATAATTATTTTGCCCTGCCTCAATCCTTAGCCCAAGGATATTTTTCAGTAATTAATTAGATATAAACATACAGGTAAATAATTACTATCTATAACTATGTTCACTCATAAACTTATAAAATATTAAATATGTTTTTACAAAATTCAGATTGTAATATATTAATAGTTTTAAATTATAAAAATTATTTTGTGAAATACTTCACAAACACAAATATCCAACTTCAGACTAATGAATCTTAACATTATGATATGTTTACATCAATTTCATCCTTTAAAAAAATGTACATATTTGAGATACAATCAAAGTCCTTTGAAAGCAAAGCCTCTGACTCTATTACCCTCTACCAAAGTAATCACAGATATGAATTTAATGTTTATCATACTCATGCATTTTTTAATATTTAATACATGTTTTAAATCCTTAAACATAATGTAGTCTTATACCAGAAGATTATAAAGCTTAAATACATTAAATCATATTTTATATGCCACTCTGCAACTTGCTACTACTTCCCAATATTAAGTTTTGAAATTTATCTTTTCTGATAAATCTATCTCAATTTGGTGATTCTTACATATTGGTGGGTATTAGAATTACCTGGGAAACTTGGAAAAAAATACAAAATCCTATCTTTCTGCAATAAACTTGGATCTCTGTGCTTTCTATGAGCTTTGTAGGTGATTCTGATACACATCAAAGTGTGGGAAACACTATTCAATTTTACTGGCCATTGTATTTTATGTAATTATATATTATATAACTATATCATAATTTATTCATTTTTCTTTTGCAGAATATTTGTTATTTTCATTTTTTTTTTTTTGCAAGTAATCTATCATGTGGGATACTAAGTATTGCAATATTGGCCTCCCAAGTTGTCATAGTAACTTACACTCACTGAGGTGCCAACTAGTTTTGGTTTGTCTGAAATACTCCTTTGTTCCACTGAAGCAAATTGTTGTATTTGATCACTCTAAAGACAGAGATATCTTCACCTAGCTGAAAACATTAGCATATTCTTTTAAATAATGTGACGATGCTTTATACACACCTTTGCATGGAAACATATAATATATACATGTAAAGAATTGATAATTAGGTAATTATCCATTTATGCTAGTAAAAATTATCCATTTGCACTAATCAATATAATTATCCATTTACACCCATCAATATAATTGATGCGTAAAAGAATATATATACTTTTAAATAATGTGACAATGCTTTATACACACCTCTGCATGGCTGGCATGCAGAGGTGTGTATAAAGAATTGATAATTAGATAATTATCCATTTAATTAAACAGAACTTAGGTACTTTTTGTTGTAATTTGTATTTCATTGATTACTAGTATGACTAATATCTAAGCATATTAGTCTTTCAGGTTTTCTCCTCTGTGAATTATACTTGCCCATTTATCTCATGTTTATTCTTGCCTATAGAGTCTTATTCATTTTTACAAATTTTCAACATTAAATATTTATCTGTTACATGTGTTACAAGCATCTTATACCAAGTCTGTGCCTCATCTTTTATCTGCTTTATATTTTGTACCAATTTCATTTTTGACATAAACAAAATCTTTAATGTTTTATGCTTTTTTGTCTTATCTATGAATTGGCTTTGTACACGAAGGTAATAATTTTTATTTTTATAGATACTGTTTCTAAAAATTCAAGATTTTACTTTTGAAATTTACATCTTTATTTTACCTAGAATTGCATGTAAACTGATTTTACTCTTCTTCATGTAAATAACTTATTCCAACACTATATATTGAGTTAATCTTTTAATTATTGATCTACAATATTATGTCCCAAATCTAGTTTTGATATATCTTTGGCCTTATTTTATGGATTCTGGTTTTAGTTCATATAGCCTGCATTTTGACCTCTATGCTCTAGCATCTCAACTAATATCTCCTCATTATTATAGTTTTAAATTAGGGGTAACATCTACATATCTGGTAGAAAAAGTGATTTCACATTGTTCTTTTTAAAATACTCTTGTTATTTGTAACCCTTTCATTTTCATTTAAATTGAATGGTAAACTCATTTAATTGCATTAAAAATGTAATTTTGGGCCAGGTGCCTTGGCTCAAGCATGTAATGCCAGCACTTTGGGAGGCCGAGGCAGGTGAATCACAAGGTCAGGAGATCGAGGCCAGCCTGACCAACATGGTGAAACTCTGTCACTACTAAAAATACAAAAATTAGCAGGGTGTGGTGGCACAAGCCTGTAATCCAGGCTACTCGGGAGGCTGAGGCAGGAAAATGGCTTGAACCCAGAGGTGGAGTTTGGAATGAGCCGAGATTACACCATTGCACTCCAGCCTGGGCGACAGAGCAAGACTGTCCCCCACCACAAAACAAAGGGATTTTAATTAAAGTCACATTTAATTTACAGGGTAATTAAGAAAGAATTGTTATCTTAACAACTGAGTGATTGAGAATTCAGTCTATATATTGGTTAAGTGCGGACAATGCATTTCAGTATTTTCCCAGGAGGACTATATATTCCATACATGTGTATATAAATTATACTTTAAGCTCTGGAACACTTGTGCAGAAAGTGAAAGTTTGTTACATAGGTATACATGTGCCATGATGGTTTGCTGCACCCATCAACCCGTCATCTACATTAGGTATTTCTCCTAATGCTATCCCCTCCCCTTGCCCACCACCCACCGACAAGCCCCAGTATGTGATATTCCCCTCCCTGTGCCTGTATGTTCTCATTGTTCAACTCCCACTTATGAGTGGGAACATGTGGTGTTTGGTTTTCTGTTCCTGTGTTAGTTTGCTGAGAATGATGGTTTTTAGTTTCATCCATGTCCCTGCAAAGGACATGAACTTATTCTTTTTTATGGCTGCATAGTGTTCCATGGTATATATGTGCCACATTTTCTTTATCCACTCTAACATTGATGGGCATTTGGATTGGTACCAAGTCCTTGCTATTGTGAATAGCGCTGCAACAAACATACCTGTGCATGTGTCTTTATAGTAGAATGATGTATAAGCCTTTGGGTATTTCCCTAGTACTGGGATTGTTGGGTCAAATGGTATTTCCAGTTCTAGATCCTTGAGGAATCGCCACACTGTCTTCCACAATGATTGAACTAATTTACACTCCCACCAACAGTGTAAAAGTGTTTCTAGTTCTCCAGATCCTCTCCAGCATCTGTTGTTTCCTGACTCTTTAATGATTGCCATTCTAACTGGCATGACATGGTATCTCATTGTGGTTTCAATTTACATTTCTCTATTGACCAGTGATGATGAGCTTTTTTTCATATGCTTGTTGGCCGAATAAATGTCTTCTTTTGAAAAGTGTCTGTTCATATTCTTTGTCCACTTTTTGATAAGGTTGTTTGATTTTTCTTGTAAATTTCTTCAAATTTCCTGTAGATTCTGATATTAGCCCCTTTGTCAGATGGATTGCAAAATTTGTCTCCCATTCTGCAGGTTGCCTTTTCGCTCTGATGATAATTTTTTTGCTGTGCAGAAGCACTTTCATTTAATTAGATCCTATTTGTCAATTTTGGCTTTTGTTGCAATTGCTTTTGGTGTTTTAGTCAAGAAGTTTTTGCCCATGCCTACGTCCGGAATGGTATTGTCTAGGTTTTCTGCTAGGGTTTTTATGACTTTAGGTCTTACATTTAAGTCTTTAATCCATTTTGATTTAATTTTTGTATAAGGTATAAGAAAGGTATCCAGTTTCAGTTTTCTGCATATGGCTAGCCAGTTTTCCCAACACCATTTATTAAATAGGGAATCCTTTCCCATTGCTTGTTTTTGTCAGGGTTTTCAAAGATCAGTTGGTTGTAGATATGTGGTGTTATTTCTGAATATATTTTTCAAAGATTGTCCTCTGGGACACTCTAAGGAGATTGTGGTTTTCTAGTAGCATTTTATAAAGGATTAGGCAAAGAAGCTTTGAGAGGACAAATAATTAAGGAACTTTCATTGATCTCGAAGAGTCTCTTTTTCAACAGATGTGCAGGAAAATGAAACATGTTTCTATTTCTCCCCCTGAGAGTTTGGTCATTTTTCCAGTTGAGTTCCTTGTAATTTCATGCATTTGACATTTGGGTAGGAAAAAATAAATAAGTACCTACCCAGTATGGACATATTTGATAAAATCTTTCTCTTATAGTACTATTCTGGTTATCTAAAACGAAAAAGAAAGAAAGAAAAACATTTCACTGTCTTTGCTGTCATCTAGAACGTGATGACAAATTCAAAATGAGCATCACCTCCAATTAGAAATAGATAAATTCTCTGGGAAAGAATTGGAAGGCAGCAAGAAAAACCTGAGGCAAGGGGATTTGGCATGCACATCTGTGGGAAGCTATGCCAACTTTTCTTTTTTTTTAGGCAGGAAAGGATGCTTACTAAAACAGAGCAATTAGTGGCCACTTTTCCAGTTCCCTTGCTGAGAAGGCAGCCTTGTCAACTGCCTTATTAATGCAGAAATACTCAGTCCCGATGGTCAGCACTTGTCCCCTGGGTTGCTTTTGTCTACAAATTGATATGTTGTTCTGCCTTAAGTGATCCAGCCCTGAGAATGCCTTGGGTTTTGAACTCTTGACACTGACTTATCAGCATGGGAACACACTATGGAAGAATTGTTGCTTGGAAAAGACTGTATCTATCTCCTTTTTGAGTGAAGCTGCATGAAGGAGGCAAACTTCATAAAAAAGAGCTGAATATTTGAATGGTGAGCTAAAAGTTACAATGCCAGGAGGGAGAACGTGTGTATGAATTAAAATTATGCTGTTCATTTTGACTGGCTCTAGCCTCGTTCAGGAAATTAAATAGAGCCATTCTCTCAAGTGTGCTCTGAAAATAAGCTGAGGCTCCAATAAGTTGTATGTTTATCTATCTGTAAATAAGTAGCAGTATTAGTAAGAACAGCTATGCAAAATCAAGTAAGTTTCCCTGACCTGTAATCCTGGCAGACACTGGAGATACATGCAGAACCCAGTAAACTGAATTCAATGAGAAATTTTGCCACTTCCATCACTGGAGGAACTTCTATTTTCCCTGATCAAATTAGTCCCTGATTAAACGTTTGAAGACGTTTACTCATATAATATTTTAATAAGTGGTAATTGCAAAGCCCCTAATATAACAGTGACATAATCATTCAAATGTGGTAAGATAAGAAATGTATAAAGGCCATAACTTATGAGACTTTGCCAGTGAGACACAGTCAATGAATATCTAAGATATAAAGAGCCCTTGGAGATATTATTTATGGAAATACCTACAGACTTTAATAACCAAAAACAACAGCAACAAAAATTGGTTGGTGCAAAATTTTCACCTGTGCTATCTGGTGACCAATGTGATATAAACTTAACAAAAATGAAGCTGTTTCACAAAACATACGATTTTTCTATAAATGTGCTTTTCTATCCTACTTTCTTCAGCTTTTCTGTCCTAAAAGCAGATACTAAAGTGGAACTGGTGTTCTCATGCTTAATGCAAAAATAATTAACACACTTAAATGGCAAAAGTACTGATCTGAAGGACATGGGACCCACACTATGATTTCTGTAACACTTCAGATATTGATATATGTCCATTTAAAAAAATCTAACATGACATAGATGCAGTGAAGTTCTACACACTTTCTCTGTGTTCTTGGCTAGGATTGCCTTAAATCAGAGAAAAAGGGAAGGAAAAAGAAAGGGACAAAATATATTGTTATGAGGAAGGGCTAAGAATATAGGAAGAATTGGAAGGAAACATAGTAAATAAATACAATGCTTTATTTGCCAAAATGTGCCTCAAGGAATTACTGTTTACCAGATCCTCTCAACAGAAATATAATATAGCTCTTGACAGCTGGCATTGTTTGTGTACTATTCTTAAAGATACTGATGTTCATATCAAGAGTAAAAGAGCTCAAGCCACATAGTAAATTGTAATCCAACACTGAGAAACAAGAACATTGGAATCCTAGTCCAAGGATAGCCACAGGATGTTTCATGAAGCATTTAGTGTAACTGCCCAATGCGTTTATTTTGCCTGCTGCCCTGGTAAAGCCCAGTTATCAAGATAGGGGGATTGCAATAAAGAGCTTAATTCATGCAGAGCTGGATGAATTAATGCAGGAGACTGGAGTTTTATTATTACTCAAATAAGTCACCATGAAAATTTGGAGGCTCGGGTTTTTCAAGGATAGTTTAAAGAAAGAGAAGAGGGCTGGGTAGGCAATAGGTGTTTGCTGCGGATTGGTTGGGGTACAATCATAGTACAATCATAGAAGTGTGGGAAATGGTCTTAATGCAGGCTGAGCGGCTTCTGGGAGGGGCCGCAGGAATGGTTGGTGGGTCCAGGTGGAACCATCAGTCTGCAGGTTCAGGTAGAGCCACTGGTCATGCAAAATCAAACAAACAAACAAACCCTGAAAAGACATCTCGAAAGGCCAATCTTAGGTTTTACAATAGTGATGTTACCTGCAGGAATAACTGGGGAAGTTGCCTATCTTCTGTGACCTCCAAAATATGGTGGGTAATTGTTTATGTCTACAGCTTAGCAGAATTCAGGCTCCTCTCATCTGCCTAGCCTGGTGCTCTCTCATTAGCTTTGCAGAAGTGGTTGAGTTTTGGGAAGAGTGATAATCATTTAAACTATAAACTAAATATCTTTCTAAATTAGCTCAGCTAATAATTTGAGAAATAGTTTGAATACCAGTGGCAAGATGGGACTTGATTGGATCAGATCTCTTTCACTGACATAATTCCTCACTGTTATAATTTTTGCATTGGCAGATTTACTATTATGTGAGGATCAAATTTACTAATAATTTTAGGAAACAAACCCAACAATTTTAGGTTACTGGAGGAGTTCATTAACGTCATTTTGTTTTTTAAAATTAGAATGTATATTTAAGAAGGAGGAAGTTTTGTCTACTTTACTTAGTATACATGATGACTAGCATTGATGAGTCACATGATAAATATTTCTTGAATGAACAATTGAATGAAAAATGCAAATACTTTCTCTTCAACAGAAATGTTGAAGTACTGAGGAGCACTTGGCACATAGCAGCACATAATGTTAAGACTTCAGAGCAAGGAATGACGGTTTGATAAGTAGATAGTGTTTCTAATTCACTTTGACCTTGACAAATATCACTTATAATTTATACTATGTAAAGTGGGAACAAAAACAATAAAATGCTTAGACTGATTTTTAAACTGTTTTCAAGGTCAGATAAAATTATATTTGTAAAATTATGTTATTATTTTTACTATTTTAAAGTCCTTTACAAGGATACAATATTTTACTTATGTAAAGAATCATTACATATTTCAGTCTGGAGCGACGATGTGTTCTGATATTTGCTCTAAACCAAACCTCAGCTTCTGCATTATATTCTAGCATCTGCCCTCAAAAGTAGTGCAAAACTGAAAAAGCGTTCCCAAATAGATCACTGAGTTAGTTATGCTCTATGTCTCATTCATTCTAATAAACTATAGAGATAGTTTTAGTAGTGATGACACATTACCACATATATGTACACACATGCATACCCACAATCTCACATTTTTAGAAAAGTTACTGCTATGTATTGTTTGATATTGACTGACATTGACAATGTGACAGCATCAAAATATATCAAAATGTTCCAGTCATATACACCATCTAATCTGATGAGAGATATGTCCGTATTGAAATGCACTGAGTATTTAATAGAATAATTAATAGAATTCAGATTCTGTTAATGTGACAGTATCAAAATATTAACGTGGAGTTTTCTGAAGATGAAATACATATAAATTTCTCTAAATTTAGATGTAGTCTGAATTTCAATTATTCATAACCTGATACAAATTCAAATATTTGATAATGTCTATTTTATTTCATTTTATAAAACTTCCTGTATTTTGCATGAAGCTAAGAGCTAGTTTTAAGAACAAGTTATTTTAAAGCTTTTTATTTTACCATTTGAAAGTAATATTTTATTTTCCTTTTATTTGGGAGGAAAATGTACATTTTCATGATGAGTAAAATGTATCTGACACTTCTCAAATAGTTTACTCATGGTTGAGAATAAGCAGGAGTGATTAGAGCTTCAAATCAGAAAACTTCAGAGACCCAGAAGCTATCAAAATGTGCAGCTTTTATGAACAATTTCTCACTCATTTCTGTATGGCAATCACCACTGACACACTCTCTAGTTTTTTCCAAAGCATGTATAATTGGGCAAATCATCTAAACCTCCACAAGCAGGCAATTATTCAACTACATTGATGCAGAATCACTGGGTCCAGTACTTCATTAGAATATACCATAATCCCCTGTTCTTGTCTTAACCTTCACTGTGAAAAATCTGAATTCATCCAAAACTGACACAGTGTCCTGTCGGTTATGCAAATAGTGGCAATGCAGGAGATGGAGTTTCAAGCCACTCTTCTATCTCCAGTCCCATGTGTAGGGCTCTTATCCAAATCTTTAAATAGAGCCTGTGAGTTCTAATAATTATTCAACTAACACATATAAGCTCGCTTTGTGCTCCTTTTTGAAAATGTGCTTATCTTTTTCTCTTACAGAAAAGCAAGGGAGACAACTGTCAGAGAGACTGAATGACACTGCCACCACCAGAGGAATAACTGTAAAAGCAAGCAGGAAGGTATGTGGGTACAAGGGAGATGATAAAAAAAAGTATAAAGCTGCAGGAGCAGAATGTTACCTCCGTTTCTGTCCTCCTCTTTGTTTTTATAGCCTAGTTGTCTTTCTCTTGACCTTGTCTTTGCATTGCATGGGAAATAGTACAACTTTGAGTCATTTCCACCCAGACTCAGATGTGATAGCTGACATTGACTAGAAGTACAGCCTTGACCATATTATGTAATATCTCCGAGCCTACGAAAAATGTGTATGGTTATCCCTGGAGTCCAGGACAACTAGGACAATGCCAGGCATGTAGGTTCCAGCCATATAGACCATCTAATCTGATGAAAGATATGTCCCTACTGAAATGCAATGAATATTTTTGAACACCTACCATTTCTAAGAGGATATGATTTGAAAGTCAGGATAGGAAGATTTGACACAAACTTGATGCTTGCATGGGGCCTGGGATAATATCCTGGAAAAGCATATGCCTTTGATCCTGGATTATGATTTTGATATGATGTTTTCTACTATGTCAGAAGGTGATATAAAGTCAAATACAACTTTATAACATGAATTAAAAGTTGCTGCTTTCCATATTCACTCAGTTTTCATGTGACCTCAGAGAAAAGATTAGAAGATCATGTGACAAACTGATCCCCTACTTTCTTAATAATAATAAGAAGAAAAACGGTTGTATACTCTAAGGAGTGCATGCTACATGACCTAAGTTAACTGATATATGTTAAGCATTTCATTTAGTTTTTACTACACAGCTGTGACTTCATTATTATTTTTAGCCTTACTTTACAAAAAAGGGTCTTGAATCTTATAGACATTGAATAACTTGAACAAGGCTACACAGTTATCAAATGGCTGAGCTGGGAGTGAAACTCAGGCACACTAAACCTATCTTAACCAACGTTCTAGCCCAGGTGCTCTACCAGCTGCTTTCTACTCCCAGATGGGCCAATCTCTGTCTGATTTTGCTCTCTGTTCCACTGGGAAAACCTGCCATGAAGCAAATCATTATCTTTCAGAGGGCAGAAAGGGCACTCAAATTGCTTCCAGTAGACTTAACAGAAACAGGATCTGTTTGTAAAACAGTGATTCTCAACCTTGGCTGCAAAGTAAAAGTACCTAGGGATCTTTAATTTTTGTTTCAACGTTTCACCCACAGGCTTTTGATTCAGTTGGTATCTCCTAGGTATGACAAATGTCAAGTTCTTTCCAGTGATTCTATTTAGAAAGTACTGCTCTACAGCTTTAGGCCTCATTCTCTCTTCTTTCTGACTGCACAGGTAAGTGGAATCCTGTGGTCCTGGTCCCGAACTGGAGGTACATGGCATTTGAGTATTCTAAAAATTCTAGGTTTGGGTAAGGATGAGAAAATCATGGTGACGATAATGATGTTGATGAAGTTGCTCAATCCTCGTCATTTACATATATTTGAACATATTTTTAATTACATTTTATTACACTTTCTATTTACTCAAAATGAAGGAGGTAGAAAATTGAAGTTATTTGACCTAAATACAAGCCAGGTATGCCACACATTGTAGGTGACTTTACATGTTTGCTTTTAATTGCAAGAGTAAGGTCATGAAGTTGGAAAGGATGGTTACATTTGGGGCTAGTGATGATTGTTGCATGACTGAGGTA
The DNA here is from genome assembly GCA_036589455.1 of Ateles fusciceps. Classification (NCBI taxonomy): domain Eukaryota; kingdom Metazoa; phylum Chordata; class Mammalia; order Primates; family Atelidae; genus Ateles; species Ateles fusciceps. Next base: position 2,662,833 of record JAZHEH010001685.1, on the reverse strand, counting down.
CAATTTTGTGCAAGACATTGCTATACTACAATGATCAGTTAGTGGGTGACAGAGTGAAGTGACATGGAGGAGTGGATTTTAGTTTCAGTCAACTCTCTTTGGAAGAATGTCAGTTACCAAAAAGAAATCTGCTCTTGGGTGCTACAAGCCAAATACGTTAGAGTTTGCAGGAGAATTATTCCCGGGAGAGAACCAAGATCTCAACCACAGGACAAAGATCAGAGTTCAGGTAGGAAAGCTTAAGGCGAAATACCAGACAGGCCAGAGGGTCAACTTGACAAAATAGACACTGTAGGTATCTGAAGGCCAAGGAGAAGAATTTGTTTTTAAAATACAAGAGTGGCAAGGAAATCAAAGAGCTCTCAAGGATCTCTAGCTCTGTTTATGAACTTCCTCTGAATATCATCTCTCTGTACTTGGGTTTGCTCCTGTGTTCCAGTCAAATAACAACAAAACACTAAGAAATAAGATGAGACAGAAAGTAGAAGCATTGAAATTTAAGGAAATGAAGAATTTTATTCATGAATTCCAGGAAATAACAACAATATCTGAGGGAAAACACAAATCTAGAGCCAAGGCTTTGTACTCCAGAATGTTAAAGGGCAGGAATTCATTTCTGAAAGCATAATGGTGGAATTTCAGCTACAAAAAAGCTTTTTTTTCAAAGACATTTTGCAAATCCACATGTTGACCTTTTCCCAGTACTTTCATTTCTATTATTTTACTATAAGCTTTCAAAATTTTCTGAGGCAGATTGAACAGATGCCCATTTTATAGATTTTTAAAAAGCAAGTCAAATAATAAAGACAAGTGGTACACGCACTAATGATTGAAATTAGTACTGTTGGCCATTTTAAAGAATAGTATTTGGCAGTGTTTCACTTTCCAGCATGGACGTGACTTTCATGATTCTAAGGAATGTGTGTTGGTAATCTCAGTAGGTGAATCTATTGTGGAGTTGCTACTGCTGATATTTATTCAAAGGATGCTTTCAAGTCTTTTCACCTTTCTAAGTGTCCAAAATTCTTTTAGCATGAAACCTCTTAGGGTCAGAATGTAAGAAATAAAGCAACAACTGAAATGCTGTGTTTTGGGAATAGATACGAATCAGTATATTATGCTCACATTTAGGATTTTTTAAAGCTTCATATAAGCAAATCTTGCAGAAAAGAAAAATGCACAGGAAAGAATAGGACAAAGTAACAAATCCGTGATCCGACCATAGTGGAAGTACAATATTAGCATCAATAGGTTGACCTTAATCCAATCTCCATTGCTTCTATTATCCCTTCATGATTTTGTTTCTAGCATGACACCTTCTTGGCTTCCACTCGCAGTGCTATGCCCCATAGGTTGGCAGAGTGCCAATTATGCATCCACAAATACTGTTGCTATAAATGAAGAAGAACCTGACAATAAGACTGGTGTGATCAACTGCAAAGCTTAACTATATCATCTCCACTTCTCTATTTCTCCATTTCCTTCACCAAACACAGCAGAAGAAATGGTCACTAGCCTCTCGAATGAGTTCAGTCCAAATGGACTAGTATTTTGTTCAGATTTTGCCTGTGAACTTTACTAAATTCTTGACCTTGACATCAAGAATTGGGGCTACAAAATGTCAGTAAAGGTGTCTTTCAGATTCTGCTATATATATGTAGAATTCACTGCCAAATGTATCTATATGCTAAGTTGTGAAAATACAGATGCAGAGTTAACAGATGAAATGTGCACTAATCAGGTACTCAAATTTTATGAGTAAAAAAAGAGTTTCATTTGTTTGAATATGCAATGAATTATGAAAAGTTTTTAATAATCAAAATAAGACTCTCCCTTGAAGTACCTGACCAAAGAACACTTTAAAGTAAAATGATTGCTACTTCTTAGCTGGTATGAGGTTATAAAATTTCATAGAATTGTATGTGCTCACAGCGACCCTGGAGAAAAAGTGACACAGACCTTTTTCTGGGTTTATAAACGAGGAACTATAGGGATTTAGTAACTTGTCCAAGGTAACATAGCTGGTTACTGGCAAATATATACCTATAACTCATGTCTCCTGATACATACTCCAGTGTATTGTTCAAATAGAAAACCATTATCTTCAGGAAAATAGCATTCGCTTATGAAACACCTTCTATATTCTGAGGCTTTATGCTAGAAACTCTCCATGTGTTATATTACCAGATAATTACTTTAACCTAAGGAGTCAAGTATTATTATTATCTCTACAGATAGAAATCTAAGGATCATTGCTCCCATGTACACCACTTGGGGACCTAGGACAGGCCCACCACATCTAGCACTTCCCCTGCCAGTGCCAGAGTCCATTATAATAGGGCTTGAAGATTGATCTGCCCTGCCTGCTGCCACTCACACCTGCACTCATCTTCTGGGGGCCTTGGCATTGATCAGCTCCACCAGCCACTGCCTGCACCTGTGGCTACCATGGAGGCCTGAGGACGGGCCTACCCCACCTGTTGTTGCCACCTTACTGTAATCATGCATGTGTTCTAGGGTCCTGGATATGGATCCACCCTGTCCACTACCACTGGTGCCTATGCATGCCTTCCAGGGGCCTGAGCATGGGGACACCCAGCATGCCAGTTCCCATACACATTTTCCAGAGACCTGAGGATTGACCTACTCTATCCATCACTACTGGCATCTGCACACATTTTTCCTGGGAGCCTAAAAATGAGACCACCCAGCCTTTTTCACCACTCCCACTGGTATGCACTCATGCATACCATGTGGGGATATGGGGACTGTCTATCCCACCATGTTGCCACCACCACTGCTTTTCACTCATGCTGCCTGGGGCTCCAAGGCATTATAGCCAGTACTGACACTGTGAATGCTTTTCCAGGGACCCGATGGCCTGCCTGCTGCCCAGCTAACTGCTGCTACTGTTATCACCTGATAAAGCTCCTGAAGGCCCAAGGATTGGCCTCCCTGAACCTGCTACCCCTGATGCCCATTTATACCACCTGGAGACTGAAGGCTTAGCATACTTAACCCCTCACCATCACCACTAAGGACCAGCCTGCCTTGAGTTCCTGTCCCCAGCAAAGCCTCAATATATCCTTCAGTAATAACCACGGCTAAGCCACTGAGGAAATCACAAATATGATTAAGGCTGGTTATACCCATATAAATAATACAGAGACTACAAAACTACAAGGCTCTGCACCTAGAATCAGAGCCAAAGCACGCTGCCCCAACCAACACTAGAGACGCATATATAGAAAAACATATTTTCCTACAAAACCCAACTTATAAAATTGGAAGAAAGGACTATTATATTGTATGTGCAGTTATGAACATAATCACACACACACACACACACACACACACACACACACAAAATTAAAGAGCAAGGAAACATGACACCTCCAAAGGAATGCAATGTTTCTCCAGCAACAAATTCAGTGAAAATAAAATACATCAAATTCCTGAAAAAGAATTCAAAATAATGCTATAAAATGAGCTCAGTGAGACACAAAAGAACACAAATAAATAATACAAAGAAAGTGGAAAAATCATTTATGATCTGAGCGGAAAATTCACCAAAGAGTTAAATCATAAAAAAGAATAAAACATGAATCCTGGAATTGAAAGATTTAATGAAAGAAATAAAAATATTATCAACAACTTCAACAATATACCAGAAGAAGCAAAAGAGAGAATTTTTGAACTTGAAGACAGGTCTTTTAAAATAACCTCAGTCAGACAAAAATAGCAAGAAAAAGAAATACAGAAAACCTACTTAGCATATTTGACAACACAAAGTAACCAAATATTCCAATTTTGGGTGTTCCAGAAAAAGAGAACAGCAAAGGCCTAGAAAACCTATTGAACCAAATAATAGCTAAAAATTTCCAAATCGAAGAAAATATATAGACATGTCAATAGTCCCCACGTGTCAGGGGAGGGACCGGTAGAGATGACGAGATCATGGGGGCGGCTTGAGACTAGCCTGACCAACATGGAGAAACCCCATCTTTACTGAAAATACAAAACATTAGCCAGGAGTGGTGGTGGGTGTCTGTAATCCCAGCTACTTGGGAGGCTGAGGCAGGAGAATCACTTGAATCCAGAAGGTGGAGGTTGCAGTGAGCCACAATTGTGCCACTGCACTCCAGCCTGGACAACAAGAGCAAAACTCAATCTCAAAGGAAAAGAAAAAAAACAGAAAAAGAAAAAAACAAGAAAAGAGCTGTGACATGCTCCTGTTTGCTGGACTACAGGCGTGAAGAGCTGCAACCCTTCTGGGAGCCCAGACCCTGGGACTCCCAAGCCAGAGCTGCATCACCCTCCCATTTGCCAAGCCACAGGCTGCTGGAGCAAATGAGCTGTAACACTCCTCTGTTTGCTGAGCTGCAAGCACCAGGAATGAAAGAGAGAATGCACTAGGTGTGGTGGATCACACCTGTAATCCCAGCACTTTGGGAGGCCAAGGCGGGCGGACCATGGTGTCAGGAGTTCAAGACCAGCCTGGACAAGATGGTGAAACCGCATCTCTACTAAAAATATAAAAATTAGCCAGGCCCAGTGACATATACCTGTAATCCAAGCTACTTGGAAGGCTGAGGCAGGAGAATTTCTTGAACCCTGGAGGCAGAGGTTACAGTGAGCCGAGATTGTGCCACTGCACTCCAGCCTGGGCGACAGAGTGAGACTCCCTCCCTGGTGGCTCAAACCTCACGACTCACCCAGAAGAAGCTGTGACAGCCACAGTTGCTGGAGTCTCCAAGTTTTAGGGTTCTGCTGCATCCCCCCTCATCCAGACGCCAGTGTCCAAGGCAGAAGCCAGTTGCAGCACGCCTGGACCAGCCATGCGCTGAGTGCAGAGCCAAGGCGGCATGGTATCTGGGCGGATAGTGTGAGCTGAGCATAGCCTGCTGGACTGAGTGGGCAAAGCAACCATGGGCTCAAGTAAAGCCGGTGTAGACCCGGTGTCAAAGTGGCACAGAAATAATTCTGTGCCATATTTAGCTAGAAATGTTCTTAACTCTACCACTAACATACTAGCCTGCTGCTTCCTTTCCCTGAGTCTCAGTTCTCTCACCAGTAAAATAGGCTACTGGGCTAGGCACTCAGCTTTTACACTGTGATATAGACATTTAGCATCCCTGGAAGGTGCTCTAGGAGTCAATATATGGAAAGGGAATGGCCTAGTAATTTTGGTTCTTAATTCATCTCTAGAGATTTGTACACATCATTTTCTTTATATAGTGAAATTTGGCATAATACATTATTTACAACATTTTGTTATTACAAAAACAGTTTGAAAGCCACTTGAATAGACTTTATAAGCATAAATTCAGCTTGAATATATTATATATTGATTGTATTAGACACACAATAAAAAAGAATTTATTTTCTTTTCCCAGAGTCTGAATTGGTGAGGAACAAAATAGAAGCTACAACAAATTGTTGGCAGCCCCCCTTTTTTTTTGCCACCCAAATATCTTAAGAAATGAAACTTGAGATGTCTGTACTTCCTACAGCATAAATACACCTGGAAGTTTCTTTCCTGTTCTTCCTGGATACTCTCTATCCAGGATAGAGATTTTGCTACATTTGAGCAAAGCAAAAAGACCTGGTGCTGGTGGTTTCTTCCCAAGGAATAGGTGTTCTCTTCAGCCTCTTTGAGTATGATGTCAGGTTACTCAAGGTCCTCCATCATTTTGGTCATGTGTAAATTCTCTGTGTCATTTTTCAAGCCATACTACATATCTGCCATACCAAATACTTGTGCTCCTTGAACTACAGACACACTTATTTGATCAGTTTCTGTGTTCTTAGTGATGTACAATTTTTTATTTCTCTACAGAAAACTACCTCCTTTGTCATGACAACATTAATGTTCATATATCTGTTTCAGCACATTCACAATCTGCCTTGGATTATAAAATATTAGTATAAAAAATTCTTTGGAATCAGCTTAGTCAGAGTTTTAAATCATGATTCCATCCTTTACTAGATGTGAACCTCTATGCAAGTCACTTAATCTCTCAGAGCTGCAGTTTCCCTCATTTGTAAGATGAGAAAAGTATAAATTTTTGCATGTGTCATCACAGAAATTAAATACAATAATGAATCTAATGAACTGTGCAATGCCTGACCCATAGTGGACCAATAGAATCTTGTAAAGCTAGCTGGTTTCCTCAATAACAAATCATATTCTAATAAAAATATGTATTCTTGAAAGTAAAAGCAAAATATAGCCAAAAAAATATCAAAGACTATTCTTCGGTAGGTACTTCATTCATTAAACTAGAAAAGCAACAGAGCACTCTCTATTGGGAGACAATTTTCCATGAGTCTCTTGTGATTCTCAGTACTTGTGAGTACAGTCATTAAATGACCTTTTGTTCCAGAGTATGTTTTCAAGGATTCTATATAGCAAACAACCTTGGAAAATATGGATAGTATCACCAGGGCAGGTTTGTTTACTATCTAGTTCAACAGATAATGTCTTTTCCCAGACCAATGTTTGGAAAGGCTTACTTACAGTTTATTGTATAAAAAAAAATTGCATTCACTAAGCTGAGGCTCTTCGCTGTGATGCAAATCCACTCTATGCACAGCTTCAACTGGGTCTCTGAGGGTTGCCTCCATGAGACTTGTAAGACAAGGAGAACTGATGCAAAAATGAGACTCATGCTAATTACCGTACCATTAGTAATAAAGTCCTGTGTCTCTGATCCAGGGGTCTCATGTCTTCTGCCAGCATCCATTAAACTGTGATATGTTAAATTGTTAGTTGGTTAGTAAGGTAAAAATCTCAGAACCTTCACTGTTGTTGGGATACCTGATCTGATTATATTATGAAAAGTGATTTAGAGAAAACAACCTAAATGTCTATCACCAAAATGTGGTACATCCACACAAAGTGATATCATGCAGCCATAAAATGAAATGAAGCACTGTTGTATGCTACAAAATGGATGAATCTTGAAAACCTTAAGCTAAATGAAAGAATCCAGAAACATATTGTAAGATTCATTTATATTAAATATCCTAAAGAAGCAAATCCATAGAGACAGAGAATAGGTGAGTGGTGGTCAGTGTATGGGAAGATGGAGGAATGAGACTGACTGCCAATAGGTACTGGGCTCCTTTTTGGGCTGATGAAAAATATTCTGCAATTAGATAGTGGTAATGATTGCACAACATAGTAAATATGTAAAAGAGAAAGAGACAGAGACAGAGAAAGAGACTCATTTGTGTTCCCGGAAAAGCAAGGGTTAAGGGGCCAGCAGACAAAGCTTTGAATCTTGGATCTTTCTTTTACCATTAATGCCAACTCCAAATCTCTACGTCTCATCTTTATATTCACAAGTGATCAACTAATACCCACTCACAGTTTCATTGTGTGTATGAAACCTAAAATGCCTTAGTGGCTGATTCAGAGTTGATGTCTGTTAATTGGTGACTATAAAGGTGAAAATGGTAACAATTTCTTCAGAAAAATAAATTAACTAAAAGAAAAAAAGTGGCTACACTTCTAATACACACCACCATATGCTTACAAATGCATATCTAGAGGTACAGTGAGTCGACTGTGGATTTGCAGAAATATTTCTCTTACCAATGTTTAAATAAATACATTGAAAAAACAGTGTTTATGTTTCTACTAGTAATTGGAAGAATCCTTTCTCATGCACAGTTCTATAGTAAGGATAATACACTGTCAACAGAATTTACATGCAAATAACTCTGTAGTGTGCTTTACTTGGGAGATGTTGGATAATTAAATCATCCTGAGAATACATTTCTAATAGCTTCTCTGTTTCTGGACCTTGCTCATTTTAAGAAGTGGTATATCATTTTGTAATCAAGGTGGCAATGTCAGAAAGCCTTGTTTTATTATTTCTTAACCATTGTATTTTTTTAAATGGTAAATTCTTTCATTCATAAAACTGAGATAGGCTGATGAAAGTATTTCATGATGGTGAAATATAACTGGATGGAAACAACAGCAGTCCGTAGAATAGTTGGGTATTAGACTGTGGTACATTTTAATAAGTAAAGCCAACTTTACCTATATTCATTCTAAATGATGCATATTTTACATAGTTGTGAAAATCCTAACCTGACTTTAGTCAATCGGTGCTTTAAAAGTATTTAAATATTATTTGAGACTATCAAAAATGATAGTTATTCCTCATGGCATTTGAAATAGAACCATCAGAGCCCACTCCTCATCTGCTAGATGACAAAAGGGAGACGAGTGAGGCAGGGTGATTGAGACAAAGAAATAAGGACCTGGCAAGTCTGGTTAGCAAAGGGTAAGAAAAAGAGCATCAATGGACTTTAAATGATGCAGACGCCAAGAGAGATCAGTGTGAGAAAGGGAGGTGGTGGGGAAAATAATCAACATTTTTAAAGGGTAGAGAATGCGTTTCTGTTTTCCTTTAGCTTTTCTCATTCAAATCCCATTTTTCAAGATCTTCCTTTCTATTCATCTTCTGTCCTTTATTCAGTTTTTTTTTTCCCCTCTTAATGCCTCCCAGGCTACCACCTGCTGTCCTTGTTTCTCTACATATCATTTTTCATCATCCAGTCTTTTATTTCTTTTCCAGTTTTTGCCTCAAGCCAATTTCCCATATTGGATCTAGGGGCCTAGCTTCTCAACATCTCACTTGGGAGTGTCCAGGCAGTGACCCAAGCTGGAGGCAGCCAGGAGTGAGAGGCGTGGGCAGAAACTCTATACCTGCTTCAGTTCAATGCTTCTTGGATACAGGCAGCCTTGGGGGCTGCAGGAAGGGTCCTTGGAGAGAGTTTCACTGTGCCAGTTTTAAATGCTGCCTAGGTCTGGTGCTTTAGTCCCTCACACAATGACTGCAGACCCTGACACAGTTCCAAATATACTGCGTTGAATGAATACAATGTCAAAGGAAGACGCAGCTGCTTTGGAAAAGGCACTGTGGCCTTGATGCCTGTCTCCAACTTTGTGTAAACACTTACCTTCCTAGGTGATACTCCAAAGCTCAGTCCATATTGTGAAAGTCTGAGATACAAGAATATATTTTTTAAGATCCTTTAAAACACAATTTAAAATTTTAGTAGAAGTACATTTATTTTTAATAATTACTTTTACATTGCAAGTAGAAATGATTTTGCAATTATGGAAGTATATTAGTGTCTAGGGCTGTTGTAAGTATCACCCACTGGATGGTTTAAACAAGAGTAATGTATTTTCTTTAAATACATTTAGGGGCACTCTATGTATGTGCCAGCATCTAAATTTTCTCTTATGAACACATTAGTCATATTGGATTAGGGGCCACATTAATGTCTTCATTTTAACTTAATTATTTCAATAAAGACCCCCATCTACAGAAAGTCATATTTGAGGAAATGAGTGTTAGGATTTCAACATATGATATGTATATATAAAATGTCAGACAGGTAATGTGCCAACATTATAATAACATTAGTGACAGGCACATCTCACACGTCAGCATTGAAACACAATCATCACGTTTATGTAGAACAGAAGGATTATGTATTAATTTTTTGAGGGGAATACAATTCATTCCATAACAGGTAATGATATAAAATTTCATTTTAAAACATTTAAATAAACATTTTAGCTAAAAATTATTAAGTAAATATTAAGTATAAAGCACTAAATAAGAATGAACTCTCCTCTAATTAAAAATCATGTCAGTAATGCAGTAGAATATAACTAACGGAAGTTTGTAACATGCAGATCTAGTGAAATTTCATATTTAAAGTCATTTAAATACCTAAAACAGTACCTGGCACTCTATAAATAGTTGTTGAATAAATAAAGAAATCTCTTAGGATAGGTTGAGAAGAAAATAGTGAGAAGAATGGTGAAATTAGAAAGAAGTATTATTAAGCAATCAGACAGAAAAGTCAACTTCAACCAACATCCCCCAACTCACATTGTGGAGAAAATATATCATGTGTTCATTTGCTGTAAATCCTCTTTACCAGGATAGATGTTAGCAAGAAAATATTTTAAAAAGATGTGTTTCTTCTCTTTGAAAGCGTTGCAACCTAGTAGAAGAGAAATAGGCTCATGTAGAGGTCTATACAAGGCTACTTATATATTTACCACATTAAAAAATAAAATCTTCCCCCTCCCAGAGAGAGCCATTTCATGTGATTATTGTCTGTTTTAAATATATAATCAAAGATTTCCCTGCCTTGGTGAACTGCCTCTTACTTCCCTTTGTCTCTTATGTTTCTCTACCATATAACTAGATATTCCACCTCACATCCACATTCTTATCCCCCCCATCTAAGTTTGGATTCCATAAACATACACACACACACACACACACACACGCGTGTGTGTGTGTGCGTTTATGGAATCCAAACTCTCTCTCTCCCCCCACATATATATATATATATATATATATATATGTGAGAGAGAGAGAGAAAGAGAGTTTGGAGATATACATATATATATATATATATAGAGAGAGAGAGAGAGAGAGAGACAGAGAGAGAGAGAAAGTCTCACACTGTCGCCCCTGCTGGAGTGCAATGGCACAATCTCAGCTCACTGCAACCTCAGCCTTCAGGGTTCAAGCAATTCTCCTGCATCAGCCTCCCAAGTAGCTGGGATTACAGGTGCCTGCACCACACCCGACTAATTTTCTGTATTTTTATTAGAGACTGAGTTTCACTATGTTGGCCAGGCTGGTCTCAAACTCCTGACCTTGTGATCCGCTCGCCTTGGCCTCCCAAAGTGCTGGGATTACAGGCATGAACCACCATGCCTGGCCATAAAAACATATTTCTTTTTGCTTTTTTGTAATTTCTGCTGAACTAATATTCTTTCTCATATATGTCATATATGATAAAAATAAGTCATATTATATATATGACTCATTTCTCAGTTTAAGAAAATTGTTTCTCAAATTGTATTAGTATCTATAAGTTTAGGCAAATTTGGAATCTCTCACTTTAGATTTCCAAATAATCTAAATAATCACAAATTCAATGAAGGAGAGAGTTTAATAATGTAGTACATAAGTAAATAAATATATTATAAAGACAATAAGAGCTACAGCTCATGGACCTAAATCTATTAGTTGTTCATGAGGAAACAATGGAATATAATAGCTAACGAGAAAAATGAATTGGGTTTCCAGCATAAAATAGTTATGTCAAAGAAAAATGTACAGTTACAACAAGAAGAGTGGTGATACAAACTATGTTACATTTTTACCATTTTCTGACCCAAATTATACAGCATCTTGTTCAACTATTCATATTTTTTATGATGTTAAAGAGGAATTCTTCTATTTTGCTGGTACAAGCCTAAACTAGAATTACTCTTTTGAATAGCATCTATATAATATATATTAAATATTACATATATTATAGCTATGTAATATATATTAAAATTCATATTGCAACAGAATTTACTCAATGATCAGCCAGGCAGTCAGTAGGAAAACAATCATTGTACACAATAACACTGATGATTTTCAAAAGCATTGTGCTAAGTGAAAGAAGGCAGACTATAAAGACAAACTTTATGATTTCATTTAGATGACTTTCTTGTAAGGACTAATCTGTATGGACAACAAAAAATTTTATATTTGCATGGACTAAACACGGAAGGAGGTGTTGATTTTAAAAGGAGCATGGGGGGATCATTTGAAATGATGAAAGTATTCTTTATTTTTATTATGGTGATTTCTACACCACTGAAAGAGTTTGTCAAAACTCATAGAACAGTAAGCCAAAGAGAGAGAATTTTACTGTGGTGATTATACCTCAACTAACCTGACAGTACAATTTAAGAAAAAGGCTGGTAAATTAGGGATTAAAAACAAGCACTCCATTTGTGTAAAGACATCAACAGGCATTTCATAAAAGAATAAATTAAAAGAAGAAATAAAAGTTGTTCAACCTCATTAGTAATCAAATAAACTTAAAATTTAAAATGATAATTTGATTTAGTTTACCATAAAATCTGGTTTATGCCCTGGAAAATATATTTTTATACATTTATAATAAGATAAAATTTGTTAAAATATTTAAATGAAGAAGTACAGCAATATGCATCATAATCCTAAATTATATATGCATTTAGATCCAGCAGATACACTAGGGAAAAAGCAGCTTTAAATATTCCAACATGTATTAATAAAGATATTTATTCTATCAGGAGAAATAGGTAACATATTGAAAGTCCAAAAAGAGAATGGACAAAAGTAAATCAGTACGTTTATAAAGTGAAAAAGAATATGGACATCAAAATAAGAGTGTAGATATAAATTTTTTATTGACATAGATTTTTCAGGATATATTATGGGTAACATTTCGCAAAACAAAATATAAAATTTGCACCTGTGTTAGGCTATTCTTACATTTCTATAAATACCTGAGACTGGGGAATTAATAAAAAAAGAGATTTAAATCACTCACAGTTCTTCGGGCTGTACAGGAAGCATAGTGTTAGCATCTGATTAGCTTCTGGTGAGGATTTCAGGGAGCTCTTATTCATAGAAGAAGGTGACAGGGATCCAGCACATCACATGGTCAGAAAGAGAGAGAGTAAGGGGATGTCCCAGACTTTTAAACCAGACCTCATGTGAGCTAAGTAGGCAAGAACTCACTTATCACCAAGGGGATGGTACCAACCATCCATGAGGGATTCTCTCCATGATCAAATCACATCCCACTAAGGCTCCAACTTCAACTTTGGGAATCATATTTCAACATAAAATTTGGAAGAGAAAAACATCCAAACCATATCAGTACCTTAGGATCATTTTTCAGGCATATATATATATATATATATATATAATTTTATTTTATTTTGAGACAGAGCCTTGCTGTGTCGCCAGGCGCCAGGCTGGAGTGCAGTGGCGCGATCGCGGCTCACTGCAACCTCCACCTCCCAGATTCAAGCAATTCTCCAGCCTCAGCCTCCCGAGTAGCTGGGACCATGGCGTGGGCGCCACCACACCCAGCTAATTTTTATATTTTTGTAGTAAAGATGGGGTTTCACCATGGTCTCGATCTCTTGACCTTGTGATCTGCCTGCCTTGGCCTCCCAAAGTGCTGGGATTACAGGCGTGAGCCACCGCGCCTGGCTTCAGGCATATATTTTAAGTGTATGTAAAAATCTATCTATCTATCCATCTATCTATCTATCTGTCTATCTATCTTGATATAAATACAAATATATGACAATGATTTGCCCTTATTTATACCACCAACTATATCTTCCTAGATACTTCCTATATATACATATATATATATATATATATATATATTCCTAAAATAAGTTCAAATAGTACACATCATGTTATTTTCTTAATTTGACTTGCAATGAATTTCTGAGTAATTTCCTATATTATTTTATTCTGTATGTAGGGTATACAATCAGATCATGTTGTTGAGGCTCAGTAAATAATACTCCAGAGTATGATTTGTTGGCATGCTGAACACTTTGAATTGTAAAAAAAAATGAAAGACTTTAGAATCTGCCTCAAAACCAAATATTCTCCAATTTGCTCTTGTCTCACTACCCCCAGTTCTCTTTGGAATTTCCTTAACTGAATGAGGAAACTTCTTTCCAAAAGAAATGCAATTTTCTCACCTCCTTCCTAGGAATCTCATCAAATAAACAGGAAAGATTTAGTAGCTGAGAAAAAACAGAAAGTTGTGGCCATGCCCAGACAGACCTTTGATTTATTCTCTTGAGTGCAGCTATGAGAGATTATCTTAAGAAACTTTATCTGCATAATAAGACAGCCTTTGTTTGCAGTACAGTTCTGCCCCTCATCATCTCACTACTTCTTTCATTCAGCTTCCACAGAGAATCATTTAGAACACATGGACACGGAGGGGGAGCATCACACACTAGGGTCTGTCGGGGAAAAAGGGAGGGACAGCGCGGGGTGGGGAGTTGGGGAGAGATAGCATGGGGAGAAATGTCAGATATAGGTGATGGGGAGGAAGGCAGCAAATCACACTGCCATGTGTGTACCTATGCAACAATCTTGCATGTTCTTCACATGTACCCCAAAACCTAAAATGCAATAAAAATATATAAATAAATACATAAATAAATAAACCATTGTCTGATCTTTGAGCTCATTTAACGTCTCTGAAAATAATCTACTATTCCTCAAAACTGCCAATATCCCCCATTTTTTCTTTCCCTCATAAATAGTGCATTTAAGCCTAACCTATCTTGGGTGGGGGTTTTTTGAGTATCATTGTTACAGGATTCCTGTATCTACATGCATGTTAATAAGTGTGTATGCCTTTTCTGTTAATTTGTCTATTGTTAGTTGGCTTCAGCAGACATTTAGAGGGCAGAAGTGAGGCTTAACATTTGTTCATATACTAACATAGAATCATAACTATGTAAATTAAATAAACAAAATATATCTAAAACAGACCAGAATAAAATTCTCCAATTATTTTTTGTAATTAACAGAAATTGGTCACATATCTCATTGTTGAAATGTAACGTGTCAGCTCATGAACACACACACACACAGGCTCACACACACACACACACCAGCATGATCTTTAGGGAAATAAAAATAATATGATGACTATATCTTTGCCAGAGTTTTATTTTAGTATACACTTTGTGCATGTTTGATGCAGACCACTGAATTTCAGAATCAAATCCTAAATAGCACAATTTATAACCTGTGACCTGAGATAAGTTACAGATCATGCTTATTATTTATGAATTCTATTTGTCTACTCATTATGCATTAGTGACACTTTTGTGGTCACTCACAAACATGCACAGAGTGGGAAAAAATGTTGCCTAATGCACATATTCACAGCTGAGATTGAACAAGGAGACACTCTGCCTTATTGTTTCCACTATCAAAGTGTAAACAAGTGTTTTTTCATGGTGCATTTAGTGCCATAGTTTTCAAATTTTGTGGGGTTTTTTTTTTTTTTTTGTAATTTACCTGTTTAAAATGGCCCCCAAGTATAGTGCTGAAGCACTGTCTAGTATCCATACATGAGGGCTGAGATGTGCCTTACAGAGAAAATATGTGTGTTAGATACATTTCTTTTCTTTTCTTTTCTTTTCTTTTCTTTTCTTTCTGAGATGGAGTCTCACTCTGTCACCCAGGCTGGAGTTCAATGGCATGATCTCAGCTCACTGCAACCTCCACCTCCCTGGTTCAAATGATTCTCCTGCCTCAGCCTCCCGAGTAGCTAGGATCACAGGCACATGCCACAAAGCTCAGCTAATTTTTGTATTTTTAGTAGACATGGGGTTTCAGCATGTTGGCCTGGCTGGTCTTGAATTCCTGACCTCAAGTGATCTGCCCACCTCAGCCTCCCAAAGTGCTGGGATTATGGGTATGAGCCACTGTTCCCAGCCAGGAATTGTCTTTAGTTACTCAACTCATAGAAATTAAGTGTTCAGTACCGTTCTGTTAACAGATCATGACACAAGGGTAAGGTATCACCCCTGTCCTTGACACTATTGTTAGAGGAAACAAAACAAAACAAATAAGACAGATAATTATAATGATATGAATGAAACCAACAGCACTAGTGATAAAAATATAGAGTAGTCAGGCACTTGGCCCATGTAATTTCAGCACTTTGGGAGGTTAAGGCAGGAGGATCGCTTGAGACCAGGAGTTCAAGATTAGCCTGGGCAATATAGCAAGACTCTGTCTTTACAAAAAAAAAAAAACAAAAACAAATAGGCACAGTGGCAACAAAAATGGAGTAAGACACAAGCCCATGAAATGACAAGGTTTTATATGTTCTAGACCGAGAAAGGAGAACCTCAAGCAGGAATCAAATAAGAAAGGGGAGGTGAAGCACATAACAATGTCCAGGATCAGGAGAAAATGGACAATGCAGGACCTTGCTGTTCTGGAATATATTCTGGCTAAATCTCTTCATGCAACTCATGAAGAATAGAAAACAACACTTCATAAAATCAGAAAAACATTTGCCTTAGCAAAGACATCCTAGGGAAACATTTGTTCCCTTTCTACATGGTGTCAGAATTGTTGGGGAAAATACTCTTGAGAGATTCAAATCCTAGTCTTCCATATGGGAAAAAACGTCATAAAAATAAATTGCTGTTTGTTTTAAGAGACCTCATCCTCATATTTCTCTCCATATCTCTGAAGGGCAGTATGTAACATGTCTTGCAGGCATTGCTATGGTAAATACACATTTTTTACTGAATACAAGAGTGAACTGATGCTTCTATTATCAGCAAGTGTTATGTTACTGGGGTAGGGTAGTATTGGGTTTTTTAAAAATTATTAACTTGGTTCTACACAGTCAGATATTGCTGCCCCAGACTTCTGATTTTTTTAAATATTATCGATCATATGTATTATTTTTTCAAGTGGGCTCCGTTCTCTCTGTATTTGACATAGAAAGTTCTTAAGGTGAGATTTTTGTAAGTTAAATTAATGATTTTGAGAATAATTGGGGTTTGATGGTTAAATGAGATTTCATTGGAAAAAAAATTACTAAATCTAGAGAGAAGATTTTTGCTTTGTTTTGTTCTCAGTAATAAGTACCTTCCAACCATAAAATCTATATTAAAATTTTTAGTACTGTCTCATTATTCATATTTTAGAAAGAAAGTCTGAGAAAAAATACCCCCAAAAATTGTAAAGTCAGATATTCCCCACCTGGTTGGGTTATACCAATGTTTAGCTACTCAGTTTGAAACCTGATAATCTATAAGTGACTTTCAAGTCAGGTGTTATATACAGACAAAAGTCTATATTCACATGGCTATTAGGCACTCTGGGTGATACAAGCATCAGTTCGTTTCAATCTTATTTGAAATTGACCCCCCTCCCTCCTGCTTCCCTCCCTCCCTCCCTCCTTCTCTTCCTGCCTTCCTTCTTTCCTTCCTTCTTTCCTTCTTCTTCCTTCTCTCCCACCCTCCTTCCTTCCTTCCTGCCAATTTCTAAGAACTCTCTCTCTGTTTCTAATAGTAGAAGCATGCAGATTTAGTTAAAAGATTAAAAAGGAACACAGAATAAATTTGCTTTTACATATGTATATGTTCATAATTTGTATTTCTTTTATAAGACACACACAGGCACACACAGACACATATACAAATGGATGGACTTGGAGGACATTAAGCTACGTGAAATAAACTACAAGAAGAAAGACAAATACCACTTGATCTCAGTTATATGTGGAATCTAAAGAAGTTGAGCTCATAGAAGTGGAGAGTAGAATGACGGTTACCAGAGGCTGGAGTGGGAGATAAAGAAAGAGGGAATGGTGAGTGGTTGATCAAAAGGCAGAAAGTTTCAGAGAGATGAGAAGAATCAGTTTTGAGATCTATTGCACAGAAGCATGACTGTACTCAATGATAATGTATGCTATGTTTTAAAATAACTGAGTAAATTTCAAATGTCTCACCATAAAAGTATCATAGGTGAGTGAGGTGATGGTTATGTTAATTATGTTAATTAATGCTTTAATCATTCTACATTGTATATGCATATCAAAACATCACATTTGAACCCATAGCTGTACACAATTATGTTTTATCAATTAAAAATAATATTAATATTTTTTAAAGCTATGAGTTTTGTAGAGGAGGATTAGGTTACAGAATGTGAGCAACTTCATAATGAGAGAAGGTTTTACTAATTATGCCATTTGAGATGATCTTTTAGTAAAACTGAAGACAAGGCACTCCAGGTAGCAGGAAGCATATGGGTATGGTGTGGAGGTCAAGCTCACAGGCTTTGGAGTGACAGGACTCTTAGGAGTCCCAGTTCTGCTACTCTATGACAAAATTTATATCATGTCTCTATCTTTTCTCATCTGAAAACAATAATGAAAGATAGATACAGTTATATACTACAAAGTTATGAGAAATCTATTACCTGATTAACACCTATTTACCCTAAGCACTCAGTATAAACATTATTTTTTTCAGATAAATCTTCCTTGACCAAGCAAAGCTGGGTTAAAACTTGGTTTTGTGTTACCTATAAACATTTTTGTCGTAAAATTTTGCATGCTATCAATTACGCATTCATTGCCTTCTTTCCTAATTAAACAGTGAATCTCTATCAAGGAAGGCCCATGTCTGTCTTCACATAGGATGCTGGGCCCTAGCATAGTGCCTGGCACTTGAATCGTTTGTTGCAAACTGGCTATTTTCAGAGACCATTTGGTAGACATGCCACATTGTCAGAAAGGAGATGATAACTCCCTTTCAGGGAATGCTGGCCTGAAGTCTGGGATAAATCAGTCCAAAATATGAATATGACTTTTTCAGTGGAAGAGCAATAAAACATCATCTTGTGGAAATTTCTAAGTGACACCAAATGTTTGCAAATGAAAGTCAACTATGGGATTGTGCAGGAACTGTGAAGAAAGACCCTCAACTACCTCCTTAAACAGCTTTTAGAGTCAAAAGTAACAAATCAAAGAGTAGTACTACCTCAAACTAGTAATAATATATATATATGTATATATATAAAATGCATCTTTTTAAAATATACCTTCAGATGTATATAGTAGGGAGATAGTCATATCTGTATAAATATATCAGAGACTGAAGCTTGCTGACATTTTTCTATTGAAGACAGTTAATTACTACTTTCTTGCAATAGGAAATCACGGCAAGATTAGCTTTAGAAATGTTTCGAGGACTTTAGAAATTGATTTATGATGAGATATTACAGCAATTAAATATGTGCTACAAAAAACAACTAAGGTGGCTGGGTGTGGCGGCCCACACCTGTAATCCCAGCACTCTGGGAGGTCAAGATGGGTGGATCATCTGAGGTTAGGAGTTGAAGACCAGGCAGGCCTTATGGTGAAACACTGTCTCTTCTAAAAATACAAAAAATTAGCTGAGCATGGTGGCGCATGCTTGTAATTCCAGCTACTTGGGAGGCTGAAGCAGGAGAATTGCTTGAACCCAGGGGGCAGAGGTTGCAGTGAGCCAAGATTGTGCCACTGCACTCCAGCCTGGGTGACGGAGCAAGACTCTATCTCAAAAATACCAAACAGACAAATAAAAAACCAAATAAGGTGTATGTGTATAACTGTCCAGTATTGGAAGTCACAAATACTAAGAAATAGGAATTTTTGAGATGATAAATCATGTGATGAAGATTAATGGTATAAAATTGAGAGATTAAGAGATACTACTGCCTGAGAACATATTCCAGCATCTGCCTTCCTGGGTGTATTAGTTTTCTGTATCAAGGTACAACAAACTGGGTGGCATAAAACAACCAAAATTTATTATCTCACAGTTCTGACATCTAGAAGTCCAGAAGCAAGGTGTGAGCAGGACCATGTTCTCTAGGGTCAGACTGTAGGGAAAAGTGTGTTCCATGCTTTTCTCTTAGCTTCTGCTATCACCAGCAATCTTTGGCATTCCTTAGCATGTGGTGGCATAACTGCAATGTTTTTTTACTTTTTTATTTTTGAGACAGGGTCTTGCTCTTTCATCCAGGCTAGAATGCAGTGGCACAATCATAAGTCACTGCAACCTCAACCTCCTGGGCTCAAGCCATTTTCTGGCCTCAGCCTTCTGAGTAGCTTGGACTACAGTCACACACCAACAATATCTGAGCAATTTTTTTTTTTAAGAGATGGGAACTTGCTATGTTTCTCAGGATGATCTCAAACTTTTGAGCTCAAGCTATTCACCCTGCCTCAATCTCCCAAAATGCTAGGATTATAGACGTGAACCACCATGCTGGGCTAAAACTCCATTCTTTGCCTCCACTGTCACAGGCATTTTCTCTCTGTATGTCTTCATGTTGTCTTCTTATAAAGACACTGGTCATATGGATTAAGTGCCCTTCCTACTTCAATATGCCCTCATCATAACAATTATATCTGTAACAATCCTATTTCCTTAAAGAAAGGTCACATTCTGAGATACTGAGTGTTAAGACATCAACATATTTTTGTGGGACTGGGGACACAATTCAACTAATAACATAAGGAATTGAAGGAAAGAGGAAGATAATCAATATTTATTGAATACCTTCCAAGGGAATGGTGTATAGGCGCCACATTTTCTTTATCCAGTCTATCACTGCTGGGCATTTGGGTTGGTTCCAAGTCTTTGCTATTGTAAATAATGCTGCAATAAACATATGTGTACAAGTGACTTTATATAGTAGAATGATTTATAATCCTCTGGGCATATACCCAGTAATGGGAGTGCTGAGTCAGATGGTATTTCTGGTTCTAGATCCTTGAAGAATCACCACACCCTTCCACAATGGTTGAACTAATTTACACTCCCACCAATAGTGTGAAAGCATTCCTATGTCTCCACGGTCTTGCCACCATCTATTGTTTCTTGACTTTTAATAATTGTCATTCTGACTGGTGTGAGATTGTACCTCACTGTGGCTCTGATTTGCATTTCTCTAATGATCAATGACGATGAGTTTTTTCCGTATGTCTTTTGGCCACATAAATGTCTTCTTTCGTGAAGTGTCTCATCATATCCTTTGCCCACTTTTTGATGGGGTTGTTTTTTTCTTGTGAATTTATTTAAGTTCTTTGTAGATTCTGGATATTAGACCTTTGTCAGATGGGTAGATTGCAAAAATTTTCTCCCATTCTGTAGGTTGCCTGTTCACTCTCATGCAAGTTTCTTTGGCTGTGCAGAAGCTCTTTAGTTTAATTAGTAAAACCCCAAACCAGAAAAACTCTGGAAGAAAACCTAGGCAATACCATTCAGGACATAATCATGGACAAAGACTTCATGACTAAAACACCAAAAGCAATTGCAACACAGGCTTTATAATACATTAGCAAAAACAAGAGTCTGTGTGCCACGGGGCACTCCTGCCCTCTCCATGCTTCTTAAGTAACAATTGCAGAATACTTACGTAACACTTTGTGTTGTCAGGCAAAGCCCTTGCCTGCTGCCAGGGGTGGGAGCAAAAGGAAGTGCTGTTGGGTCGCCCCTGGCGTGAGCACCAGCCCCGCCTCTATGCCATGGGAGGCAGGCCAGAGACCACTGGCACAAGGTGGTGGCCTTCAGACCACACAGCAGTGGGTATAGGAGGAGCAAATCTGAATGAGGATGCAAGAGCCTGAGCTGGCCCCTCTGCACAGGGCAGGTGTGAGGACCCCCACCCTCGTCTTTGGCAGAGAACACATTAACAGTGGTTTCCACAGCCTGATCCCAGCTTGGAGAAAAGCTGAGGCACTTGTCAGCAGCACATGGGCGCTTGCCAGCTTTTAGCAGCTCCAGGTGGGACTGGTATTATTAAAAGAAAGAAGAAACACTAGCAAAAATTCCTTTCCTAAAAGTGTCCTGGAGTAGTGAGCCGCTGACTGAAGCCTTCCAGGTGCAGGCACTTGAGACGTGGCTCTTTAAGAAATGGCGGAACTGGAATTCAAACCTTGATTTGGTTGTTGGCACTTTCTCATGTTCTCTATGGCAGAGTGGTTTTCTTGAATCTCACGGTATACCGTGCACTTTTTCCCATTAATTCTTATTTACAAGTTAATAGAAATATTGTTTTAATTTTTAAATTGATCAATTAATTAATTAATTACTTTTTTGAGACAGAGTCTCACTCTGTTGCCTAGGCTGGAGTGCAATGGCAAGATCTTGGCTTACTGAAACCTCCATCTCCCTGCCAAATATTTTTTGTTTGTTTGTTTGTTTTGTTTTGTTTTGTTTGCCATTTAAAAACATACCTGAAATTGCACAGGAGTGCTGGCTCATGCCTGTAATTCCAGCACTTTGGGTGGCCAAGGCAAACAGATCATGAGGTCAAGAGTTTAAGACCAGCCTGACCAAGATGGTGAAACCCCGTCTCTACTAAAAATACAAAAACTTAGCTGATGTGGTGGTACCTGTAATCCCAGCTACTCCAGAGGCTGAGGCAGGAGAATCGCTTGAACCCAGGAGGCAGTGGGTGAAGTGAGCCTAGATCGCACTACTGCACTCCACCCTAGACGGCAGAGCAAGACTCCGTCACAAAAAATAAAAAATAAAAAACAAAAAACAAAATATTAGGCATGGTGGTGCATGCCTGTAGTCCCACCAATACGGGAGGCTGGGCAGGAGAATCATTTGAGCTCAGGAGACAGAGGTGGCAGTGAGCCGAGATTGCACCACTGCACTCCAGCCTGGATGATAGAGCAAGACTTTCTCTAAAAACAAAAACACAAAAACCATACCTGAAAAGTAGTAATACAGAAACATGGTTTTGGTTTTATTCTGTTTTATTTGGTAATAGATTATAGGTCTTATTGAAAAGTTTGGTGGAGCTTAAGAAGCTGAAGTCAACATGCAGTAGGTGGTCATCATATCCTCTTGGACCATAGCCAATGTGAGAATCACAGTATTCATTTCCAAGCTGCTCCAAATGGGTGAAAGGTGAATCTATTTTCAGGTGTTGCTATCTCAAACTACACTGTTTCATCTATTCATTCCTAAATTCATTACACACATCCTGAGTTGTATCTAGCACAGTCCTAGGCACTGGTGAAAACAAAACAAAACAAAACAAAAAACAGAAAAGATATCACTACTTCAGAGTACAAATTCTAATTGAAGCTTGAAACAATAAATAATAATGAAACAAATACACATAATGACTCGTTGACATCATGATACTATGTAGGATAAATCAAGGTGATGTTATAAGAATGCACCTAACTATAGACAGACTGACTAAGGACATCACATTTCAGCTGATACCAGGAGGATGACAAGGAGTCAGCCTTGAATTAGAAATGCTTTTCAGGAAGATAAAAACAACATGCAAAAGCTAAGAGCTGTATATGTACAAAAAAGAGATGGAAAATGAGTCAAAGGTGACCCTCCTCATATTTCTTTAGATTGTTCTCTGTATTTTATATGCTTGATCCTGGTGTCAGTGTAAAGAGACTCAAGGAGACAAAGATTAACAAAAAGGGAGATTGTTTAGGTGTTGTTGCAGATGTCCTGGTGTAAGATAGAAAGGACCAGTCTAAAACCACATGTTTGGATTGAGAGAAGGAAATTGTCATAACAAGAAAACTAGACCAGAATAATGCAGAATCTGAAGGAGAAGCATTATTATTATGGCTAATAAGTGGGTGAGTTACAGAAAGCTGCCAGATTAATGTTGCTTTCATTTAAGACTCATTCAAGTTTCTGAATCAAAATTTATGAGAAATTAACATAGAACATGGGGAAAAGAGGAGTAAGAAATATAAAATAACTTTTAGTGATGGTTTACCAACCATGGAAAATTGGGACATGTCATGGTGGATGGCAGAGGTCAAATTTTCTACCTTTCCTCTTACAGATGATAATTATATGTCATAATAAATATTGTAATGTGGAAGTGCCAAGCCAGATGACCTAATAGAGGTTTTCAATTTGTAACTTCTTTGCTGCAAAATTAAAGTATTAATCAAACTAAAAGCCTGTTAGACTGGTTAAAGGTTGCCTCTGCTCTAAATGGCCAGAAGTAATAGGGCTGCCTTTCTCTCCTACTTATTGATGCACTCTGCACAGTTCTTCAAAGAGAGACTGTAACAATGTCACCTCAGTAACCCATTTTCTATTCTACTTCTTGTGGTGGTGGTGGTGGGTTTTATTACATGGACATTGTATCAGTGTATAGTACAGTGAGAATCTACATAGGAGGAAAGTTGAAGGTAGAAGTTTTGATCAAAACAAACACACTGTAGAAGAAGAGAATCAAAACAGTTATTACTTCCCTGGAATCTAAGAAAATCAGGTCTGGCACACCTGTGGCTCTTTTATGAAGCATTTTAAAATGTAAAGAATAAAATATCTTGAGTCTAAGCAGAATTGCTGTGAAATGTCACAGTTAGATAGGCATATGCTTTTCATGATTTTATCTTCTAATATGGTACACCAACATTATGTATTAAAAACGAGATGTGGGGTTTTTCTTCAATAATAATTTTTCAAATAATAATTTTTAATGTTTTTGCTTCCAAAATTATAAACGCATGTGACATGTTTCCTATGTCATAAATAAATGTAGGTCAGCTTATGATTACATCTAAAATGTATTGTATAGTTTGTCACATTCAAGCTGAGATTGATGTATCCTAGTGGCAAATATTCAATAAGGAATTTCTAAATCCTAGTGGTAAATATTCAAATTTTCTAAGTTGTAGTGGTAAATATTCATTAAGAAAATAGAAAGTTCTATCAAAGACAAAAGTTACTTATAAAACTGTCTCTTCTTAGTTATACATGATTGGGGATTACTAGCAAAGGTAAAAAGTTATTCAAGTAAAAATATTCTTTAAAATAACCAATGCTATTTACAGAACACTTTGGCATTATATTCCAGGGAAGTTCTCAAGCACTTTATGCAAAGGATCTTATTCAAATATCAATTTATTTATTTTAATTTTTTAAATGTTTTAATTCCATAGGTTTTTGAGGAACAGGTGGTATTTGGTTACATGAGTAAGTCCTTTAACATGATTTGTGAGATTTTGGTACACCCATCTGCCAAGCAGTATACACTGAACCCAATTTATAGCCTTTTACCCCCACCCTCTTCCCACCCTTTCCCCCTGAGTCCCCAAAGTTTATTGTCATTCTTATGCCTTTTCATACTCATAGCTTAGCTCCCACCTATGAGTGAGAACATACAATATTTGGTTTTCCATTCCTGAGTTACATCATTTAGAATAATAGTCTCCAATCCTATCCAGCCTTCTGTGAATGCCATTAATTTGTTCTTTTTATGGCTGAGTAGTATTCCATTTTACATATATACCAAAGTTTTTTTTTATTCACTTGTTGATTAATGGGCATTTGGATTGGTTTCCACATTTTTACAATTGTGAATTGTGTTACTACGCATGAGCAAGTCTCCATTTTTTAAAAATTATACTTTAAGTTCTGGGGTACATGTGCAGATCGTGCAGGTTTGTTACATAGGTATACACATGACATGGTGGTTTGCTGCATCCATCTTCCCCACATCTACATTAGGTATTTCTCCAAATGTTATCCCTCCCCAATCCCGCCACACCCTGCTATCCCTCCCCTAGCAACCCACACCCCAAACAGGCCCCCGTATGTGATGTTCCCCTCCCTGTGTCCACGTATTCTCATTGTTCAACACTCACTTATGAGTGAGAACGTGCAGTGTTTGGTTTTCTGTTCTTGTGTCAATTTGCTGAGAATGATGGTTTCCAGTTTCATCCATGTCACTGGAAAGAACGTGAACTCATCCTTTTTTATGGCTGCATAGTATTACATGGTGCATATATGCAACATTTTCTTTATCCAGTCTATCGCTGATGGGCATTTGGGTTCGTTCCAAGTCTTTGCTATTGTAAGCAGTGCCAAAATGAACATATGTATGCATGTGTCTTTACAGTAAAATGATTTATGATCCTTTGGATATATACCCAGTAATGGGATTGCTGGGTCAAATGGTATTTCTATTTCCAGATCCTTGAGGAATCACCACACTGTCTTCCACAATGGTTGAACTATTTTACACTCCCACCAACAGTGTAAAAGCGTTCCTATTTCTCCACATCCTCTCCAATATCTGTTGTCTACTGATTTTTTAATGCTCGCCATTCTAACTGGCATGAGATGGTATCTCAATGCGGTTTTGATTTGCATTTCCCTAATGACCAGTGATGATGAGCATTCTTTCATATATTTGTTGGCTGCATAAATGTCTTCTTTTGAAAAGTGTCTGCTCATATTCTTCACCCACTTTTTGATGGGGTTGTTTTGTTTTTTTTTTTTTTTCTTGTAAATTTGTTTAAGTTCTTTGTAGATTCTGGATATTAGCCCTTTGTCAGATGGGTAGATTGCAAAAAAATTTTTCCCATTCTGTTGATTGCTGGTTCCCTCTAATGCTTGTTTCTTTTGCTGTGCAGAAGCTCTTAAGTTTAATTAGCTCCCTTTTGTCTATTTTGGCTTTTGTTGCCATTGCTTTTGGTGTTTTAGTCATGAAGTCCTTGCCTATGCCTATGTCCTGAATGGTATTGTCTAGGTTTTCTTCGAGGCTTTTTATTGTGTTAGGTCTTATGTTTAAATCTTTAATCCATCTGGAGTTAATTTTTATATAATGTGTAAGAAAGGGGTCCAGTTTCAGCTTTCTGCATATGGCCAGCCAGTTTTCCCAACACCATTTATTAAATAGGTTATCCTTTCACCAATGCTTGTTTTTGTTAGGTTTTTCAAAGATCAGATGGTTGTGGATGTGTGACGTTACTTCCAAGACCTCTATTCTGTTCATTTGGTCTGTGTCTCTGTTTTGGTACCAGTACCGTGTTGTTTTGATTATTGTAGCCTTGTGGTATAGTTTGATGTCAAGTAGTGTGATGCTTCTAGCTTTGTTTATTTATTTATTTATTTATCTTCTTAGGATTGTCTTGATTATGTGGGCTCTTTTTTGATTCCATATGAAGTTTAAGGTGGTTTTCTCTAGTTCTCCTTCTCCAAGAAGGTCAATGGTAGCTTGATGCGGATAGCATTGAATCTATAAATTACTTTGAGCAGTATGGCCATTTTCACAATATTGATTCTTCCTAACCATGAGCATGGAATGTTTTTCCAACTGTTTGTGTCCCCTTATTTCCTTGAGCAGTGGTTTGTAGTTCTCCTTGAAGAGGTCCTTCCCATCCCTTGTTAGTTATGTTCTTAGGTATTTTATTCTCTTTGTAGCAATTGTGAATGGGAGTTTGGTCATGATTTGTCTTTCTGTTTGTCTGTTATTGGCATATAGGAATGCTCGTGAATTCTGCACATTGATTTTGTATCCTGACACTGTGCTGAAGTTGTTTATCAGCTTAAGGAGATTTTGGACTCAGATGATGGGGTCTTCTAAATATACAATCATGTAATCTGCAAATAGAGACAACTTGACTTCCCCTTTTCCTAATTGAATACCCCTTATTTTTTTTTTCTTGCCTGATTGCTCTGGCCAGAACTTCCAATACTATATTGAATAGGAGTGGTGACAGAGAGCACCCTTGCCTTGTGCCACTTTTCAAAGGGAATGCTTCCAAGGTTTTGCCCATTTGGTATGATATTGGCTGTGGATTTGTCATAAATAGATTTTATTATTTTGAGATACGTTCCATCAGTACCTAGTTTATTGAGAGTTTTTATCATAAAAGGTTGTTGAATTTTGTCAAAGGCCTTCTATGCATCTATTGAGATAATCATGTGGTTTTTGTCTTTGGTTCTGTTTATGTGATAGATTACATTTATAGATTTGTGTATGTTAAACCAGCCTTGCATCCCAGGAATGAAGCCTACTAGATTGTGATGGATAAGCTTTTTGAAATGCTGTTGGTTTCGGTTTGCCAGTATTTTATTGAAGATTTTCGCATCAATGTTCATCATGGATAGTGGCCTGAAGTTTTCTTTTTTTGTTCAGTCTCTGCCAGGTTTTGGTATCAGGATGATGTTGATCTCATAACATGAGTTAGGGAGGATTCCTTCTTTTTGTATTGTTTGGAATAGTTTCAGAAGGAATGGTACTGGCTTCTCTTTGCATGTTTGGTAGAATTCCGCTGTGAACCCATCTGGTCCTGGACTTTTTTTTGGTTGGTAGGCTATTAATTGATTTTTCAACTTCAGACCTTGTTATTGGTCTATTCGGGAATTCGACCTCTTCCCTGGTTTAGTCTTAGGAGGGTGTAAGTGGCCAGAAATTTATCCATTTCTTCTAGATTTACTGGTTTATGTGCATAGAGGTGTTTGTAGTAATCTCTGATGGTAGTTTGTATTTCTGTTGAATTGGTGGTGATATCCCCTTTATCATTTTTTTATTGCATCTATTTGATTCTTCTCTGTTTTCTTTTTTTATTAATCTGGCTAGTGGTCTATTTTGTTGGTCTTTTCAAAAAAACAGCTCCTAGATTTAATGATTTTTTGAAGGTTTTTTTGTGTCTCTGTCTCCTTCAGTTCTGCTCTGATCTTATTTATTTCTTGTCTTCTGCTAGCTTTTATATTTGTTTGAACTTGCTTCTCTAATTCTTTTACTTGTGACTTTAGGGTGTCGATTTTCGATCTTTCCTTGCTTCTCATGTGGGCATTTATTACTATAAATTTCCATCTAGACACTGCTTTAAATGTGTCCCAGAGATTCTGGTATGTTGTGTATTCGTTCTCATTGGTTTTGAAGAACATCTTTATTTCTGTCTTCTTTTCATTATTTATCCAGTAGTCATTCAGGAGCAGGTTGTTCAGTTGCCATGTAGTTGTGCGGTTTTTAGTTTTGTCTAATAATTTATTTTTCTCTGGGTAGATACCCAGTAGTGAGACTGCTGAATCAAATGGCCTTTTGTTTTTAATTTTAGAGATGGGATCTGTCTCTGTCACCTAAGCTAGAGTTCAGTGGTGCAGTCATAACTCACTGTAATCTCTAATTTCTGGGTCCACATGATCCCCATGCCTCAGTCACTTGAGTAGCTAGGGCTACAAGTGCATGGCACCATGCCCAGCTAATTTATTAATTTTTTTTGTAGAGATAGCGACTTGTTATGTTTCCCAAGTCTTGAATTCCTGGCCTCAAGTCATCCTCCTGCCTTGGCTTCCAAAGCATTGGGGTTACAGATGTAAATCACTATGCTCAGCCTAAAATCTTATTTTGGAAATGAAGAAACTAAAGTTCAGGGGTTAGTAACTATTAGTAACATTCTTATTAGCAGCAATATGTTTCATTATTACTGTTATATTTTTGTTATAGATATTCTCAAAAGAGCAGCTATCAATGCCTTCCTTCCCTCTTTACACTGGCTCTTCCTACCAAGCTGTAGAGTCTAATACCCCTCTCTTTAATTATGGACTGGCTTTAATAACAACCTTTTCCAACAGAATGCAGAAATACAATGTTTTAGGATTTTTGAGGCTAGGTCTTAAAAAAATAATACATACCTTCTGTCTAGGTCTAGCTTGACATGTTCCCCTCCTGGAGCCCAAATGCCCAGGAATGAGAAGTTCAAGCTACAGGGATAGGCCAGGCATGGGCATTCTGGTTGACAGCATGAGCTGACCTCTTAGCTGACTGATGCATAAACTGGCCAGTATGTAAAAAAGAAGACTCTAGCTGAGTACAAAGATTCCTTAGAACTCTTAGAATGAAAATAAATTGTTGCATTAAGCCAGTATGTTTTGAAACTGTTTATTCTGTGCAGTAGATAACAGAACAAGATAAAGAATTTATCGTGGCACAGAGCTAAAGGATGGATTATTCAATTTAATTTTAATCATAGTGATTCTATACTGCTATCTTCATTATATAGAGGAAAAAAATAGAGTCACAAAAATTATTGCTTATCTAAACATCACATGGATAGTGATTCTAGGCAATGATTTTGGTTGTCATAAAATATCATCTTACAGAGCAAAGATTCCCTCCATTTATACCTATGATTGTTACTCCTCATCTACTTCTAACCTAGAGCATATCTTTTCTCCATTACAACAAAACTCTCTAATTCTTCTTTATTGAGCAGTCTCTGACTAGCAGCTGTGAGGTTTCCCAGTCTGATAAAAGTGGTGGCACCCAGGTAACCATGAAGCCTGCATTGTTGAAAATCTAGTAGGAAGTACATCTCAGTGGGTCAGATAATGAAGTTAGGCATGTTTTATTGAAATGAGGACTATCCAGATAAGATAGAAACAAAAACGTCCAACTGTGGATCTAGAAATCTTAAGGATGAAGACATGAAAACATAAAACTTTAGTCAGTCACCCAGAAGTGAATCCTTGTCACCCTCAGAAACAAGTCTTTTGGTTTTGTCCCAAATATGGCAGGAAGCTGCATTTAAATGTTAAGATCATGCCTGTAATCCCAGCACTTTGGAGGCCAAGGTGGATGGACCACCTGAGGTCAGGAGATCAAGACCAGTCTGGCCAACATGGCGAAGCCCCATCTCAACTAAAAAAAAAAAAAAAATTAGCTGGGCATTGTGGTGGGTGCCTGTAATCCCACCTACTTGGGAGGCTGAGGCAGGAGAATCACTTGAACCCCAGAAGTGGAGGTTATAGTGAGCCAAGATCATGCCATTACACTCCAGCCTGGGAGACAAGAGCAAAACTCAGTCTAAAGTAAAATAAAATAAAATATGTTAGGAAAGATAATATCAGTCCTTTTCATTATTTATTTATTTATTTATTTTTTGACATAGAGTCTCGTTCTGAGTCCTTTTCATATTTTTAAGAGAGTATCCTGCCCTCCTCTTTGAAGACACTGTCCTCTTCAATTTAAATAAACACAATTGGCTCTCCATAAGGTATTTTTCATCTTTTGCCATGCTTCTCCTCTATCACATGCTACATAAATCAAATCCTCATTTGCGCAAAGATGATCAGTTTCTTCGGTGCCAGAAGGAACTTTGTGTTTCTGAATTTCTTGTAATCTCCAAGAATAAGCTTACATAAGCTTTACTTCCTCCCAGTACAGTTTTTCATCAAGAACTCCCCTGTGGCCCTATCAGACTGTCCTATGAAACTGATTTCTTAGCACATCTTTCAGCAAGAGGCTTATCAAGCCTCTTCTCCCAAACTCATTATACCATTCTACAGGGAAGGAAACATACAATAAAACAAATAAACAAAAAAAAAACTGATTAAAGTTAATTTGGTACAAAACATAAAAAAGAAGAGGTGATGAAACACATCCCAAATTTCTTTCTCATCATTGCCTAGGAGGACATACATATATCTTTGTATTTCATGCATTAGGTTAGAAGTATAATAGCTTTTTGCTTAGTGTTCACAGTTATGAGTAATCAGCTCTCCCTAGTCAGCATTAGTCCTCCTATCTTGTCAGCATATATTAGTAAAGGTCTGCACAGAGTTACACACTCTAAGCCCTGACCTCTGCTACCAAACATCTATAGATGTTGCCTCTGAAGTCTCTAGAAATGAAAAAAATAATAAAATAAAGCAAATACAGGGATATATAAGTCAGTTCTCTGTAGGAGAGAGTCTGTTTCTATACAGTTTTTCTCCTCACATGCTAACAGCACAGTAAAAGCATGTTTCTTCAGGGATATATAAATTATGTCTATTCATAAATAAGCAAAGAAGGGCACTGAGAAATTGAAAAGTCTTCACAGCCCAAGACTCCTCATAGTTTTTCTTGCATATAATACATACACCTAAGTTTTTGTTATTATGTTTTGGAATTTCTAATGTAATTGTTTTCAAAATTGGATTCTTAAATTGTGGATTTACAATACACAACTTCTTGGATAAACGTAGTCCCCACCGTAATGGTCTATGAAGAGTTGCTTTCTATTTTCTTGCTTCTTTTTATTAACAAGTGAAATGTTCACAGCTGGTAATCTCAATTTGATGCTAATGTAAATTCTTCAATCATAAAAATCCTCACAAAAATGTGTTTTATAATTCACTCCAGTGTTCGGCTCACAGTGACCACTGACAAATATTGACGGCAGAGACCTCAGCATGTTCACATTATGCTAGGTAACAATCTTTCTTTAGGAATATCAGAATTCCATTATTTGTTTTGCATTCTTAATCCACATTTTCCTTTGTTGCAGATTTCCAAATGCCTCTTTTTGTCAACACATGCCTTATGGCTATCTTTTTCTTTAATTCCTTATTAAAGATATGCCATTAATAATGTTTTCCCTGTTTCACATTTATAAAAAGTGTACGACTAGTTAGTGAATAAATGATATCTTTATTTATAGGAGTACTCTCTACCAAGGTTTCTCTTGCATCAAATGTTACTAGAAACTATAGTTAAAAAGTTGCATTTATATGCTACATTGCTATGTACCTAAAATGAGAGGGGGTAGGGAGACAGAGAAAGAATTAGTTCATCATTTCCTGTACAATGTTATAGTTTAAATCACTTACTGTGCAAATTTGGATTTTTATTTTTTATAACCTAGGATCCATCTCAATCACCCACACATGGAAGGAAAGAGGCATTCTTATGGGTGGTTGTTAAATGGAAGAATACAGACAAATGGCGAGACTCCTTCCAGCAACCATACAAATGACATTGGTATTCAAGTATATTATCATAATGTAGGTCAAATGCCACTTAAACCTATGCCTTTGCAATAACATCTCATTCTATCCAAACATCTGCAGAGCCTGTCTGATGGATCACTGATTCTCAGCGAATCATAATATTTCAGAATTCCTTAACATGACAATAGCACAATCAGTTCCAGTATAAGCTGTTGAATTGAAGCTCAAAAAATGTTCTGAGACTTATCGCATATTTTATTCCCTTGTATGTTGTTGTTTTGTATTGTTGTTTTGTTAATAAAATCTTTAAATATACAAAATCTTTTCAAAATTTGAGATTCAAATTCAGAGGAAAATTATTAGTGTGACATTGTAGCAAAGACCAAGAATCGAATGAGAGAAAAAAAAAGATGAAATATTTAATCAGTTGTTTGATAAATCATTAGTCTATCTATATCAAATCAAATTCAAATAGAAAATTAGTTTGATTGTGATCCTACATCTGAGATCCCTAATTTTCTTTTCTACTATTAGTATTTCCAATATGGTTATCTCTAATCTTATGATTCTGATTACCAAAATAATGTACTGTATAAAAATTTACGTGTCCATAGTTTGCTTCTTCCAGGAGATGACTCATAGTTTTCATCAGACTTCTAAAAAAACCTTTGGCAAAGAGGCTAAGAATCCTGGCAAGAGACCATATGTCCAGGACACCTTTGGTAATGGCCATTTAGGGTAGTGAAATGTGTGATCTGTGGTGGCAGACTTCATGGGTTTATATCCCACTTGTGGTGTTTATAAAACATGATCTCCAGCAAGTTACTTCATTGTTGTTGTTTTTAAACCTCTCATTCCTTATCCAAAGTAAGGCTACCCACAGAACTTACCTTTCATTGTTATTTTGAAGAATAAATGTGTCAAAGTCAGCAAAGATCTTAGATCCTTGGCTAGTACATAGTACCATATAGATGTTAATTCTCATTAACAAACAGTTTATTTCTATCTAGTATACACTTTGAAAAACTCCAGGTATCTTTTTCATATTACTTGCATTCTCTTCTCCTACACCTAAGAGATAGGGAAGGTTCAGCTATCACTCTTAAAAATTTACAGGGAGCACAAGTAACTAGAACAAAATTTTGAATAGACCTATTTAGGAAGTTATTTGACAGTTAAAGTCATCATGAATATTTTGTGGCCACAGACCTTAGCATGTCCAACAATCTCTGATTTGAGTTTTCAATTTCTGTGTAGACTAAATGAATAAGTTATCTGTAGCAGCTTCTGTTTTCTTATCAATAAGCAGCATATCAATAAACTTTTATAGTAGCTAAATGAAGGCACTAAACTTAGGAGGATATCAATAAATATTCATCAACTCGACAAATAATTGTTGAGCTTCTACTGTGCACCAAACACTGACGAGTGCCACAGATACAACCTTGAACAAGGCCCTCATGGTCCCTCACCTGAGAACACCTTTCTCCTAATTTCTTATCCGTATTAATTTTCTATTGCTACACTAACAAATTATTAAAACCTTAGTGGCTTAAAACAATGTAAAGTTTTAATCTTATAGCTCTGTCCACTAAAACCCCAACACACAGTCTCACTGTGCTAATTTCCTGGTGCTGTCAGGGCTGTATTCTCTCCAGAAGCTGTAAGAGAGAATCTGGTTCCTGTCTTTTCTACCTTCTAGAGACAATTGCATTTCTTTGTTTCAATTCTCCATCTTCAAAACCAGCAACTTTGCATCTCTTTGACTATTTTTCTGTCATAAAGTGCTTCTCCTACGACAGCCTTTAAAAATTCTTTTGATTACATTTGGTTCACCCAGGTAATCCAAGACAATTTTCCCATTTGAAGGTCCATAGCCTTATACCCTTAATCACATCAGCAAAGTCCCTTTGGCTGTGTAAGGTAAAGCATTCACATCTTCCAGAGATTAGGGTGTGGACATCTTTGGGAGGGGACCATTATTCTGCCTGCCACAGAATGTTGCTCCAGTATAAAATTTTCTGTAAGTGCATTTTGTTCTGAATTCAGTCGCCAATATTCATTAAGTCCGCTTAAATGCTTTATAGAGATGTCAGCTCTGCTGGGCAAGGTATATTTTTTGTTCCAGTTTCTCCTTAACCCCCACTGTGAAAAAATTATCTCTACTGTTGATTTGTTTAATTACCCAAGTTAAAGGGCATTAGGCAGTGGTGCTCTGTAATGCTTGCCATAAGGAAGACCATCCTTTTTCATTAACAAACTGCTTAGTGGTAGAGCTCACAATTGTACATCTTACCTAGCAGATACTAGTAGCCCACTTATCAGTTTTTCTAATGAGATGAATCATGAGGCAGAGATGAGGTTGGGAGGGGGGAGCTGGGTTAATGTTCCAAGGGGACTAATTAGAATCAGGTGAGAGCTGCAGAAAGCAACCAAGGTGATTTCAGTCAGAACCCACATGAAAAGCTCTAATTAAAAGGAGTGATAGACTTTGCTTTAAAACCTCTGGAGAATACATGATGCTCAATTTAACTTTTTTGACCCAGTGGCTAGATAATGTCAAGTCTCAATGTATTATTTTTTAAGTAAAGGTAGAAAAATACCTTTCTGTGTGTATGGTGCATTAACCATGAGGCTGTGTAACTTTAAAAAGCATGCTAAGCATAGAAGCAGAGAAACTCATGGTTGCCAGGGGGTGGGGCTGATGGGGATGAGGAGATGTTAGTCAAAGGGTATAAACTTTTAGTTATAAATAAATTCTGGGGATCCAATGTACAGCAGGGTGACTATAGTTACTAATATTGGATTGCTTGCATAAAATTTAATGAGGGAACAGATCTTAAGTGTTCTCAACCCCCAACCAACCCACACAACTACAGGGGGTGATTGACGTGTTGATTAATTTGACTGGAGTAAACAGTTTACAATGCATTGCATTGCTCACCTTGAATATATACAATTTTTATTCATCAATTAAATACTTTAAAAAAACAGAAGTAAAAAGCATATTTTATAAGAAGATGATGTAGAGGAACTTTGATTTTATATTTCCTATAATTGTACATAAATGATGAGACATGTAATTAATAAAGACTGTTAAGTAACTAAAAAGGAAGATATACTAAGTGGGAGTTCAATGACATAAAGATAGTTCTACTCAAGGCATTAATTTCATTGGAATAGATAATATCCACCGACTCTAACCAAGGTGGGCTCTAAGAGACAGATGAACAGAGAATCTGGCTTGTCTATTCTAACATCCGTGTCTATCAATGCACAACCCAATTCAGGAATAATTTAGCTGAGGTTCCATCCCAAAACCACATAAGCCTTAAATTTATCACTTCAGTAAAGTTATTATTCCTTCTAAAAAATAAAAAAAGATATACAAGGTATTTTAGCTGCAGGGTGCATAACTAGAGAAAGTACTTCCTGCAGTGATTCTCCGCCTTTCTACTAAATTAACCGCACAAGAACCAACCATGTTACTGTATGACATTTCGTTTTTCTAATCTGTTTAATGCCATGGTTTGTGCATGATGTATTCTGACGTGCTTTTAAGTTTCAGATACTAAAAAGGCACATTAGAAGTGCAGTAGGGAATCTTTACAAACAATATAACTTGTTACAAATTGCATTTTCAGAAAAATTATACCAAAAAATCTAATCTTATCTTATGATTTTTCCACTCAAAATTACATTTTACCTCCTGCATGTCTTCTGTCTCTTGTGTCTAAGCATCTTCACTTTGAGATCCTCCTGATTCATTCTCCTTTCCTCTGTGCCCTTGGTAAATGAATTCAAATCTATTTTTAAGGTAAAAATCGACAGCAGTTGGAGATGCAGTCAGCATTTATGTGATGCTAAGACTTTCATGGAGGCTGTGGGGGGAACTTTTGAACACATTTTTGACTGAAGTATAGATTTCAATTCTGTACTCTCTTTTGTTCCTAGCAAAAGTGGACTCCGACCTTTGGCTCTCTGCACTCAGCATGTGTTTATAAAATGTCAAATTAGAAAAAGAAAAAAAGAAAGAAAAGTTTATGTTCATTTTGTCATATTTTCAACATGCTTATTCATGAAATTATGATAAAATAAAATAAAACCTCCTCCCAGAAAAGCTTTGTTATCCAAGCTGCATGCCCTGATGTGTGTATATGTGTGTGATCTCTCTAGATTTGTGTTTTACATCTTGCAACATATATGTACACACACAAAGAACAATGCAGAGTACTTATACTTGTGTTTGTTTGCTGATTTTTGGATTTCAATAGTAGAAATTCTCCTTTAATTCTAAATGTTTTAATTCTAAAATTTAATTATGTAGAATTTTCTTGATGTTTTTATTTTTTCCACACTCTTGTTTCCATTCTCTTCTCCTGCTTCTGATAAACAATGTTCAGCTATCACTTTCAACTGGAAGGATTACACAAATAAATAACAAATTAAAGACCTATGTAATTGACTCTTTGGCAATTTAAAATTCAAGGACGTTGGTTGGGCATGGTGGCTTACACCTATAATCGCAGAACTTTGGGAGGCAAGACGGGAGAATCATTTGAGGCCAGGCGTTTGAGATGAGACCAGCCTGGGCAATGTAGTGAGACCCTGGTTCTACAATAAATTTGAAAATTAGCTGGGTGTCCTCGATTCCTAACTACTCAGGAGGTTGAAGCTGGAGGATAGCTTCAGCCAAAGAAATCAAGGCTACAGTGATTGTGCCACTATACCACTCCAGCCTGGGTGACAGAGTGGGACCCTCTCTCTAGTAAAAATAAATAAGTAAATAAATAGAAATAAGGACAATAACACATGATACGAGTCTTTCTCTTTAATAAAAATGTAAATAAAAGTCTGCATATCACTGAAGTGGCAATACTTTGATCCGTTAGGAATTAAAATCCTGCTTTCAATTGAAATGACATTAGGCAATTATTAAATTAGACCTTTCTCTTGTGTTATCTTAGGAAGCCATAAGGCTATAGACACACCCATGTCTAGAGTTCAGACTCTTACAAGTAGCAGTATAAAACTAGATGCATCTATTTCTTAAAATAATGACTTAAATAGATCACTGCAGTTGGTCACACCCAATGGCTTAAAAAGCACATTTGCCACATGAATTCCAAAGGGAAGCACAGGAGGGATACATGTGGGTGAACTGGGAGCTCAGTCTTCCTTTAAGATGAGCAGAAATCAGGGTCACTTTCCACTTTCTGTTTAGAATGTTTTAGAAATTTTTTAAGTTTATGCATATGAATTGGAGAGTATTGCAGGGGCAGAAAGCTGTGATATATTTCTCTGTAAGGCTCACAGCTAACACTTCTATAATAAAAGACATATTAGAAAGAGGAAAGCGTAACAATTTTGTTTAATCAAAGTTTTATGTGGCACTCTTCAGAAATGAAGACCAAAAAACACAGAAAAAGCTGCTAATATTTATGCTTAGGCTCAATGAAGAATGAACAGCCATGTAATATGTGATTGGGCAAAAGGGTAGGCTCTCATGATAATAGACTAAGGGAGGAAACCCAATAGACCCCAATAAACAAATAGACCCTGTTTGTCTAGATTTTTATTGGCCTTCCTGGGAAGTAGTTTTTCTTCTTAGGTATAGGATGGGACCCCTCTGAAATGAGGGTCTTAGAGAAGGAGAAGAAAATGACTTTTCTACATTTTATAGCTTTGCTTGAGGGAGAGGAGTTCTCATTTCTATTACCTCCCTTGGGTAAGGGAAATTCTGATTTCTCTGACTCCCTTTGGGGGCCAAATTGTGGTGAGAGGAGGAGGGCAGGAGAAGGTCAGAAAGTCCTTGCTTTTGAGGCTATTCTAATGCCTTTAGATCCAAGTACTCAATATGCCAAAGTGCTATACTTTGAGTTATCGAGTTCTATGCTCCAACAGTATTACTTTCCAAATTACAAACAATAGTACCCAAATTAAATATAATTAATACCCAAGATCAATGGAAACCTTTATTTATTTATTTACTTGAGACAGGGTTTTGCTCTGTCACCCGGGCTGGTGTGCGGTTGCAGTTGCAAGGTCATAGCTCACTATAACCTTGAATTCCTGCGCTCAAGCAATTTTCTCACTCAGCCTCCCAAGAAGCTGGGACTACAGGTGCACACCCCCACACCTGGCTAGTTATTTTTTCTTTCTCTTTTCTTTTTTAAATTTTCCCTTTTTTTTTTTTTTTCTGTAGAAACATGGTCTCGCTATGTTGCCCAGGCTGGGCTTAAACTCCTGGGATCAAGTGATCCTCCTGTCTTGGCTTCCCAAAGTGTCGAGATTCCAGATATGAGCCACAGCTCCTAAAAAATTTAAATGATACAAAAGTGATCCAATAACAGGGCAGTCCTCATAGTATAATCATTAAGAATGCAAGGTCATTTTCCTAAAAATCATAATTATTTTGTTTCAAGTCTGTGAAAATATGGAGAAGAAATGTTTTATGTCTGCAGATGCTTAATCACCTCTACCCTGTTTGTCACAGCACCTGGGTCAAGTGTGTAGATGTGGTGCAATCAGGTAAACAACAGTGACAATTTAACCTGGAAAGTCCCTAGGCTGTCTGGATCAAGGTTTTTCCCAAGAGATAGGACTGATTTGGTGTCAGCCTTCTCACTATTAAAATAAGATGACTTTATTAGTAATAGAGATAGCACTGAATCTTCTTGTGAAAGCGGATTTGTCAAATAATCACCTTCTGAGCTTGCTTGTAGAGTACAGTATGTTGACATGAGTATCAATTGTTCACCTGTCATCAAGAGGAACAAGGCCGGGCGTGGTGGCTCATCCCTGTAATCCCAGCACTCTGGGAGGCCGAGGCGGGTGGATCACCTGAGGTCAGGAGTTCAAGACCAGCCTGACCAACCTGGTGAAACCCCGTCTCTACTAAAAATACAAAAAATTGGCTGGATGTGGTGGTGTGTGCCTATCCCAGCTACTCTGGAGGCTGAGGCATGAAAATCACTTGAACCCAGGAGCCAGAGGTTGCAGTCAGCTGAGTTCTTGCTGTT
Organism: Ateles fusciceps; assembly: GCA_036589455.1. Taxonomy (NCBI): domain Eukaryota; kingdom Metazoa; phylum Chordata; class Mammalia; order Primates; family Atelidae; genus Ateles; species Ateles fusciceps. Next base: position 2,623,845 of record JAZHEH010001685.1, on the reverse strand, counting down.
GCACTCCAGCCTGGACAACAGGAGCGAAACTCTGTCTCAAAAGAAAAGAAAAGAGCTGTGATATGCTTCTGTTCGCTGGACTACAGGAGTGAAGAGCTGCAACCCTACTAGGGGCCCAGACCTTGGGACACCCCAAGCCAGAGCTATAACATTTCCCCATTTGCTAAGCCACAGGCTGCGGGAGCAAATGAGCTATAACACACCCCCGTTTGCTGAGCTGCAAGCAGTACAAATGAAAGAGAGAAAGGGCCAAGTGTGGTGGCTCACACCTATATTCCCAGGACTTTGGGAGGCCAAGGCAGGCGTATCACCTGAGGTCAGGAGTTTGAGACCAGCCTGCCCAACATGGCAAAACCCTGTCTCTATGAAAAATGCAAAAATTAACTGGGTGTGATTGCACATGCCTGTAATTCCAGCTACTTGGGAGGCTGAGACAGGAGAACTACTTGAACCAGGAGGAGGAGACAGAGGTTGTGGTGAGCAAGATCACGCCACTGCACTCCAGCCTGGGTGACAGAGCAAGATTTTTTCTCAAAAAAAAAAGAAAAAGAGAAAAAGAAAGGCAAATACTAGAACCAATAGTCAGGGGGTACCATGATGCCAGGAATGTTTGTCTTTCCTCACACTTCAATATCAAGAAACTAGTGCTAGTTCCATCAGATAAAGAAATCAGCAATTACTGAGGAATAACTGTTGGAATTGTAGCTATTTCAAAGAAAAATTAAAAAGCCCAGAATCTTACAATATAAACAATACAAACTGACCTTTGTATCCTGTGTGAACCTAAAAAAATGAAGCTGAAGCAAAATTAATATAGAGAGTTTATTTGGGCCAAGGTTGAGGACAGCTGCCTGGGACACACCTTCAAATTACCTTGGGGGAGTGCTCTGTCTGGCCTTTGTTACAAGCAAGTTATAAAATAGAAGAAGAAGGCAAGGAATGGGCTGGAACAAAATTGTTGGACAGGAATTCTTATTGGTTTACAGAAATAACATTGGTTAGTCATAGGCTGTACATTGTTAAACAACAGGGTATAAATTACCATGTTCTGTATATGCCATTGTTAATTTTATGGTGTTTTCTCTCTGGGGCTTATAATTTAAAGTGGCTCACATTCCTCATATAAAAAGTTTCTTTTTTATCATGAAGTTTTTGTCAATTTCTATGTTGAGAATGGTATTGCCTAGGTTGTCTTCAGAGTTTTTATAGTTTTTGTTTGTTTGTTTTCTATTTAAGTCTTTAATGTATCTTAAGTTGATTTTTGCATATGGTGTAAGGAAAGGATCCAGTTTTAATCTGCATATGGCTAGCCAATTATCCCAGCACTATTTATTAATAGGAAGTCCTTTCCTCTTTGCTTGTTTTTGTCAGCTTTATTGAAGATAAGATAGTTGTAGATGTGTGGTCTTATTTCTGGGCTTTTATTCTGTTCCAACAGTCTATGTGTCTGTTTCTGTGCCAGTACCATGCTGGTTGGGTTTCTGTAGCATTGTAGTATAGTCTGAAGTGGAATAGCATGATGCCTCGAGCTTTGTGCGGTATTGCTTAGGATTGCCTTGACTCTTTGGGCTCTTTTTTGGTTCCATATGACTTTTTAAATAGTTTGTTTTCTAGTTCTGTGAAGAATGTCATTGATGTTTTGACAGGAATAGCACTAAATATGTAAATTGCTTTGGGCAATATGGCCATTTTATCATTATTGATTCTTCCTATCCATGAGCATAAAATGTTTTTCCATTTGTTTGTGTCATCTCTGATTCCTTGAGCCGTGTTTTGTAATTCTCATTACAAGATCTTTCACCTCTATGGTTAGCAGTATTCCTAGGTTTTTTATTCTTTTTGTGGTAATTGTGAATGGGATTGTGATTTTGATTTGGCTCTTGGCTTTGCTGTTGGTGGTGTATGGGAATGCTACTGATTTTTATATGTGGATTTTGTATCCAGAAACATTACCAAAGTTGTTTATTAGCTTAAGGAGCTTTTGGGCTGAGACTATGAGATTTTCTATAAATAGAGTCATGTCTTCTGCAAACAGGGAGAGTTTGACTTTCTCTCTTCCTATTTGGATACCCTCTATTTACTTATATCGTCTGACTATTCTGACCAGGACCTCTAACAAATACTATGTTGAATAGCGGTGGTGAGAGAGGGCATCCTTGTCTTGTGCCAGTTTTCGAGAGGAATGCTTCCAGCTTATGCTCATTCAGTATGATTTTGGCTGTGAATACGTCATAGATGACACTTAATATTTTGAGGTATGTTTCTTCATGATGGAGATTCCAAAAATAATTGCAACAAAAGCAAAAGTTGACAAATGGGATCTAATTACATTTGAACATTTCTGTACAGCAAAAGAAACTATCAACAGAGTAAACAGACAACCTACAGAATGTGAGAAAATGTTTGCAAACTATGCATCTGAGAAAGGTCTAATATCCAGTATCTATAAGGAACTTAAAGTTAGAAGAAAAAAACAAACAACCCTATTAAAATGTGGGCAAAGAACATGAATAGACTCTTTTCAATAGAAGACCTGCCTGTAGCCAACAAACATAAAAAAAGTTCAATATCACTGATCATTAGAAAAATGCAAATCAAAACCACAATGAGATACTATATCACACATGTCAAAATGGCTATTATTAAAAAGTCAAAAAATAACAAGTACAGGCATGGCTACGGAAAAAAAGGATTGCTTCTACTCTGTTGGTGGGAGTGTAAATTAGATCAATCATTGTGGAAAGCAGTGTGATGATTATTCAAAGAACTAAAAACAAAACTACCATTTGACCCAGCAATCCCATTATTGGTATATTCCCTAAGAAATACAAATTATTATCTCAAAAAGACTCATGCATTGATATGTTCATTGCAGCACTATTCACAATAACAAAAACATGGAATCTACCTAAATGCCCATCAATGGACAATTGGATAAAGAAAATGTAATATGTATACACCATGGAATACTATGCAGCCATAAAAAATCAAGGTCATGTTCTTTGCAGGAACATGGATGGAGTTGGAGGCCATTATGTTTAGCAGACTAACACAGGAACAGAAAACTAAATGCCACGTGTTCTCATTTATAAGTGGGAACTAAATGTTGAGAACATGTGGACACCAAGAGGGGAACAGCAGACACTGAGGCCTACCTTATGGTTAAAGAGCAGAAAAGGTAACTATTGGGTACCAGACTTATTACCTGCGTGATGAAATAATCTGTACAATAAACCACTCTGACATGAGTTTACCTGTATAACAAACCTGCACATGTATCCCTGAACATAAAATAAAATTAAAGTTAAAAAAGAAGTTTTCTTTACTTTCTCACAGGCTTGTATGCATTCTAGGGAAGGGATTACATACATACAATGCTCAGCTTTAAGAAAGTGGAATTTCTCTTCTAGTGTCAGAGATGATGTGCATGTGTATAACCAGCACCATGAAAAGGGTTATGTAGGTCACAAATTAATTTCCAACGTGATATTCAATTACCCAAGTGGCAATAATTCAATTTCATTATCAATGACCCTCATGGCCAAACATTTTCCTTAAGGTTAAGACTCAATACATAACAGAAATATAACTTTTAATTCAACATCAGCATATAAGTCCAGGGAATGTAAATGCCAAAATTGTATCCCTTGTACTCAAGCTTTAGATACTAACTAAATACTAAAGCTTCAGAATAATAACATTTCTTCCTCTATATTGCAAGTCAGAATCATGTAATGCTTATTTTCTTTGTGGTGTTTCTTTGAAATGCAAGAAAGCATAGCTTGGTGATCGAGGTTCTGTGGTTTCCAGGTGTTGGGATCAGTGAGGAGGCTCCCCCACTTGGATAAATTATTTCCCCAACTTGGAAACATTTTAAAGGAAAATGCCTCATTTGCAACTTGTCATTTGGGGACAAAACACTAATTGCATGAGAGGTTTCTTTGAAAGAGAATGTAAATGCAGTACAGAAAGTTCTTTAGAGAAGGAGTTGAAATTATTAAGGTAATTGGAAACTCTGAAGAATTAAACTTTCTGCTGGCATAAACATCTTACCAAACCTCCACTAATGATTAGGCATAGGTTTTCATAACATGAATTTCAGAGAGGAATAGTTATTTCCTGACGACAACCCAAAGTGCAGTGATTCAGAATAATCAGAATTAGTGAAAAAGAAATGTACCTCCTGGGTCAGTATATTCTCAGATGTATTAGCCAACTACTTGAGACAGCCAATCCCTCTGAAATGCTGCTTCCTCATAGGTTTAATGGACATGATTATATGAAACGCATGGTAATATTGATCATATATATATTTAATGAGATTATTATGAGTATTGAATAAAAGAATGACTCTTCACATGGGAAGCATTGTGGTATAGTATGTAATTGTGTAGGCTCATTGTGAAGTCACCTGGGTTTGAAACTGATTTTTCTGAAATAGCTATATGTGTGACTTGTGTAATGATCTTCTACATCTTTTCATTTCTCCTTTAAAATGGGAATAATGTAGGCACCTTTTTCATAAAGATATTATAGATAATACTAACATTATATAAGTAAATAGTAAAACAGGATTTGGGAAATATCAAAAAAGTTTAGCTAATTTTACCATCTAATGTATCGTTTGTTCTCACCACATTTTCACCATCTCCTTTGCTCACATTTAATACCTCTAACTATAAATATTATGTACTCAGTGTCAGAAATATAGCTTTGCTATTTTACTTCCAGACTTGCCAAAGGCATTTTAATCTATAATTTTAAGTGATGTATTTGTCACATATTTTCTTATTTAAGGAGAGGTGATTTTTGCCGCTGGCTTCCCAGCAGGCATTTTTCTAGCCACTGTGCAGATTTCTTTTGAAATGACTATTGTTAAAACATTGATAAGCAGGAAAGACAGCTACTAGCTTTGTTTTGACAGTGAAGTTCTCTGTCTACCTTGTCCATGAAGACAAAAAGCTTTGCAAGTGCACGATTAGTTGAATTGAAAGTGATCATTTGTGTCTGAGCAGAATTAGCAGAATAAAGAAATATCCACAGAATTTTGTTTAATTTTTTTCTCCAACTATTTCAATCAGATCAGCTTTTGGAAACTTTAAAGTACTCAAAGGACAACTGGCATCTTGTATTTCCATTTACCACAGTGGCTGAGAAATAATAGAATATTTTCCTTAGCCTTGTTATTTGATGAATAGGATACAATCAGTGTGGCATATTTAAAAAGATAGACTCAGTAAACTAGAGATTTTGTAGTGCCAAGATCTGTGTGATGGCAAAGACAATGGTCTTTATGTTTCCATTATTCTGACTTTTCTGATTGGAATACTCAATTTAAGACAGTGATCTTGGCCGCGCTGTAGCTCATGCCTGTAATCCCAGCACTTCAGGAGGTTGAGCAGGTGGATCATGAGGTCAGGAGATGGAGACCATCTTGGCCAACATGGAGAAAATCTGTCTCTACTACAAAAAAATACAAAAATTAGCTGGGCATGGTGGCACATTCCTGTAATCCCAGCTACTTGTGAGGCTGAGACAGGAGAATTGCTTGAACTAGAGAGTCTGAGATTGTAGTGAGCCAAGATCACACCACTGCACTCCAGCCTGGTGATAGAGGGAGACTCTTTCTCAAACAACAACAACAATAACAACAACAACAACAAAAAAAAAAACAGCAATCTTTTCTCAGCATCCTAATTTTGCAACTTTGGGGTAATATGACATCAATGTGGCTCAATTTTCTCTTTTGTAAGATGGGGGAAATAATGGTACTGACCTCAGAGAATTTCGATGGGACTGAGAAGGTAGAACATAGTGACAGAAAGATGGCAGGAGTTCATCTGCCTTATTTAATAGAAGAAAGTAAGACATGCCAAGTTTCAAGATAGGATCCAGGGCATACAAGAAAAATGGAGCAGCATATTTGAAATTTTAAACCAGAATGGCTAATATCTGCCCCTGTGTTGTTTACCATCTCATCTTCCTGCTCTCTTTCCTAGAATCACTTTCAAGGTTATATTCTTAAAAAAGAAGAAAGAAAGGGAGGGAAGAGAAGGGAATAGAAAGAAAGGGAAGTGGGTGAAAGGAAAAGAAGAATAAAACAATTTAAAAACATTTCTGTAACCTTGATAATTTTCAGGCTCAACATGGCTTATATTGTTAATAAAATTGTACTTAAAGAAATTGCAAAGGGAACTTCTCAGATACTGAATATTCATCAGTAACAATATACATTATGGTTGTGTGTGTTATTGTTTTGTCTTACAAACTGGTACCCAACAGGTCCATGCACATGGCCTTCAGAAAATTTGTTGGATATTTTCATTGGCCAATGGTACCATCCTCCAAAAATTTCACACAAATACACTAGCTGGTGAAAATCCCTCCCACTTTCTTAATTAACCCGTTTCTCACACTGCTATGCTACTCTTCATGTTCACCTCCCCTATTATCCCCCCTCCCCTGAGAACCATTTGTGGACTAAATGACCATCATCTATGACCAGGAGAAGTCCATGACATTTAACAATAATTTGAACTTACTTGGCGGAAATGTGTAGAGTCTACTGTAAAGTCTAACTCTTTTATTGGTTTGTTTTTCTAACCATAATGTCATTTTTTTAAATGAATGTTCCACTTCACTTTGTTTCTCTTATTTCCAAGAGGCACAGGAGTAAGGAGGATAACCATGACCATTGTACACATCAAGCCTTTAGGCCAAAGTTATTAATGGTGTGGTTTCAATGTCCCCTATCTTCCCAAACAAACCATAATCAATTTTACACCTGGCCAAATTGGATTGCTCTCTCTTCCTATTTCCCCTCCATGCACATTCATTTCTGTGCTCTGATCTTCATTTTCCCTCAGCTTAGGCTATTCCCTCTTGACAGCCCATAGAAAGCCCAGATTACAGACAGAGCCTTTATTAAATCCACAGTATAAACCCTTCTTTTGATCCTACCAACATGGAACAATGTATTAGGTGAGAAAGGCAGAGAGGCAGAGAATAAAGAAAGAGAGAGAGAGAGAAATTAAAAAGCAAAGGAATAAAGAAATTATTTGTAAAATATGCAAGGATTAGAATCTTTGCTTTGAAATGCAAGGCAAGTCAATAGAGTCAGCTTTTAAATCTCAGTTCTGCCACTTACTTAATATGAGACCTTGAGTAAGTTTGTATTACCCTGGACATCAGTTTCTGCATCAAAAAAAAATACTAGAATAAGAATGTGGTATAATATAAACCTCTTATCCTAATGCTGGTCATAGCTTTGGTGATCAATAAATTATAGTTATTTTTACCATTACTATTAATAATAAATAAAGATAGAAATACCTTTTGCACTGCCTGGAATTCTGTTTGTACATTATGCTCTATCTTTCAGCACCAAAATACTCATTAGCTCATGTGGAAATCAAGAAAAAAAAAAAGATAGAAGAAAGAAGGCTAAATCACGTAATAAGAGAATCAGGGGAACATAAGTGCTTGCACACATGCACTTTTAAAATATTCAGTAATTACTCTAGCTTCACTGGATGCTTCAGTTTTACTTCTGGGAATAAAACATAGTGCATGTAAGTCTGTAACTGAACATTCAATATGCGCATGGTACAAATTTCAACCAATGAACATAAAACAAATAAACTAATAATGATTCAATAATGGCTGTGTTATTTTTTATGTTTATATTAGTACCACATAAATGTCAAAGCACCGTAGAAGAGAGTGATGATCATTCTTATCGTGTGTCTTTTTAAAATTTCTTACCTGCATTCAGAATTAAGGGGAATGGAAGGAACTCTTTATATGAGTGTTTGTTTGTGTGTGGTAGTGCATGTGTGTGAATATAAGCACATATATTCTTTCAATAATATTGATTTTTAGAAGCAGTGACTGAATTTAAAAAAATTAAAAATTAAGTCATATTTTGTACCTTAAGGAACTCACAGTAAAGAAGAAGAAAAAAACATTAAACATATGTCAATTTTTAAGATATGTGCTTATGAAAACTAATTTTAAAGTAGTGCACATAGAAACTACTAAAAATTTTTTGGTCCATTATTTGTGATGGAGACATAGATACTTATGTCAATAATAATAAATAGTATTTATTGACTAATTAATATGTGGTAGATAATATGTAAGTATTTTATCTTTGTAATAAATATTTTATCTTTTTATTGAACTATGTTATATACAGGGAAAAGTGCATAATTCTTAAATACTCAGCTTAACAAAGTTGTACACATTGGTTGTATCTTATAACCAGCATACAGACCAAGAGTCAGCTCATTACCACAACCTGCAAGTTTCTCATTCTTGGCTAATATGAATAGTGTAACTATGAATATTTTAGTTTATGTTTTGTGGTGAATACAGGTTTTATATATCTATGTCAATTCATAATAAAGCTCTCCTATATTTTCCCACAAAAACTTTACTGTTTTATATTTCATATTTAGATATGCAACTCATCTGACATTGATTTTTGAGTACAAGAGGCAAGAGCATTATTTTTTCTTATACAGATATCTAATTAATCCAGCACAATTTATTTAAAATATCAAACTTTCTTCACAAATTTTACAATTTAAAAATTTTTAATGACATGCTCTTTTTCATATCAGTTCTCTCACTCCACATGTTTCTGAGGTGTGTCTGTTTTTGCATGGATTAGTAGTTCCTTCCTTCCATCCACCCTCCCATCCATCCTTCCATCCACCCTCCCATCCATCCTTCCATCCATTTTTCCTTCCATCCTTCCTTCCATCTATCATTTCTTCCTTCTTTCCTCCCCCACCTCTCTTCCTCCCACCATTCCTTCCTTTTTTCATTGAGAGAGATAATGCTGGTTGTTTTTCCATTAAACTTGAATGACATTTGTGTTATCCAGAGATTTTAGTTATTGAGAATAGAGCTGCTGTGATCATAATGTACAAGACATTGTATGGACATACATTTTTATTTCTCATCAGTAAATTTAGATTATATCATGAGCATGTGCTTGACGTTTTTAAGAAACTGCCAAACAGTTTTTAAAAAATATTGCACCACTTTATATTTTTGCTAGCGTTCATGACAGCTCTTGTCAATTGTCTTAGTCCATTTGTGTTGCTATAAAGGAATACCTGAAGCTGAATAATTTATCATGAAAGGAGGCTTAGTTGCCTCATGGTTCTGCAAGCTGACAAAGGTGAAGGCCCCAAGCTGTTTTCCACTCATTGCTGAAGGTGAAGGAGGGCCCAGCAAGAGCCTGCAGAGATCAAACAAGAGAGGAAGCAAGATGGATAGAGGAGGTGCTAGACTCTTTCAAACAACCAGCTCTTCTAGGAACTAATATGGTGAGAACTTACTCAGCCCTTATCCTCACCCCAAGGCATTAATCTATTCATGAAGTATCCACCACCGTGACCCAATCACCTTCTATTAGGCCCCAACACCAACCTTGGGGGATCAAATTTCAGCATGAGATTTGGAAGGGACAACAATCTCAACTACCAAACCCATATTCTTGCTAACACTCAATATCATTAGCTCTTTTTATTCTAGCCCTTCTAAAAAGTAGGTAGTGGCTTATCTTTGTGGTTTTAATTCATATTTTCTTGATGTCTAATGAGGCTGAACATATTTTTATGTCCTTTCTGGCCATCATTTATCTTCACTTGTGATGTATCTATTTAAACCATTTTGATTGATCTTTTCATAGTATCAGCATATGGTTCAGGAGTCAGTGGAACTCAGCTTGGGTAGTTTACACACAGAACCTGGAGCCCTACCTCTTTATTCCTCTCTGATGTGGTATTCTCTTCCCAGTCCAAAAGATAATACATTAAACAGAGATCCGGCTGCTCTGCACCAGAGTAGGACTGTGGCTCACCCTTAACCCAAACCTGCAATGATAAGGTACCTTCCTTGTGTTGGATTCTTCTTTCATGTCTTCATTTGCTCCAAAATCTGCACACTTTTACTTGCTCTGTAGAGCTTCAAGGCAGTTATTTTTTGTATATTTTGTCCAGAGTTATAATTGCTATCTGTAGAGAGTTTGGTCTTCTGGGAACTAATTCTGCCATATAAAAAGTATAATTCTCAAAGGAGTATTTTGAAAACTGTAGGCAAGAGAGGACTCTAGCTAGGATTTAGTAAGCACCTAATTTACATTCACCTAGTATTTTTACAAATTATTCTGTGTAGTCAGTACAATGTTGGTTCTTTCAGTATCCTTATATTGTTAAGAAAATTAAGATCAGGGCTGTAGAATAGTATCCCAAAGTTGCAAATTACATGAAATCAGACAGAGATTGTCAGACTATGAATTCCATATACTGTTCAATGAACCATGTGGCTTTTTTTAGTTTGCAACCATAAGAATGAAGTTTCCTAGTAGTTACCATATGTAACTAGAAGTAATTTAAGTTGACATTTATAAACTCCATAAAATTGCTGCAGATACCTTTCTGGCTTTTCCCTCATACAAAAAATATTTGATACAATACATCGCTATCCATTGCATATTATCATCTGTAGTTGATGTTTTGCCAAGACTGATTGATTCAATGAAAAATTGTGATTTAGAAGAAAAGTTAAAATCCACTCAATGGAAAGATATCCTACATTCATTCATGGACTTGAAGAATTAATATTGTTTAAAATATTTATATTTTCCATCATGATCTACATAGATTCAATAGAATCCCTATCAAAATACCAATGAGATTCTTCACATGAATAAAAATAAAATAAAATCACAAAATTTGTTTTGAACCACAGAAGACCCCTAATTATCTGAAGCAATCTTGAGGGAAAAAATATGCAAATACAAAAACAATGCTGATGGCCAGGCATTGTGGCTCATGCCTGTGGTCACAGTCCCAGCACTTTGGGAGGACGAGGCAGAAGGATTGCTTGAGTCCTGGAGTTTGAGAACAGCCTGGGCAACAGGGGGGCAACCCCATCTCTAAATATTAAAAAAATAAAAAAGCTAGCGGCATCACACTACCTGACCTCAAAGTATACTTTTGTTTAGCTTTGTAGTGTACTACAAAGCTATAGTAAAAGAAATAGGATGATACTGTTATAAATGTCATAAAAACAGACAGAGAGACCAATGTATAGAAATGTAAAGACAGGGCCGGGCGCAACGGCTCACGCCTGTGATCCCAGCACTTTGGGAGGGAGAGGCGGGTGGATCATGAGGTGAAGAGATCGAGATCATCCTGGCAAACATGGTGAAACCTTGTCTCTACTAAAAATACAAAAATTAGCTAGGCATGGTGGCACGTGCCTGTAGTCCCAGCTACTCCAGAGACTGAGGCAGGAGAATCACTTGAGCCCGAGAGGCGAAGGTTACAGCTAGCCGAGATTGCGCCACGGCACTCCAGCCTGGCAACAGAGCGAGACTCCGTCTCGGGAAAAAAAAAAAAAATTAAATTAAATTAAAAAAAAGAGAAATGTAGAGACAGTATAGCAAGCCCAGAAATAAATCTATGGATCTACAGCCAACTGATTTTCAACAGAGACACCAAGAATACACAGTGGGGGAAAGGCCAGTATCTTCGATAAATGGTATTGGAAAACTGGATATATACATGCGAAAGAATAAAATTAGACATTTATCTCTTACCAAATACAAAAATTAACTAAAACTAAATTAAAGACGTAAATGTAATATGCCAATCTAGGAAATCACTTGAAGAAAATGTAGGGGAAATGCTTCATGACATTCCTCTGGGCAAGGATTTTTTGGGTAAGACCTCAAAAGCACAGATAACGGAAGGAAAAATAGACAAAAGGGATTACATCCAGCTAAAAAGCAAAAAACAGTAAACTGTTCAAAACAGCAAAGGAAACAGTCAGCCAAGAGAAAAAGACAGCCTACAGAATGGAAGAACATATTTGTAAACCATACATCTAATAAGAGGTTAATATCCAAAATATAAAAGGGACTCAAACAACTCAAGAGTTTTAAAAAACAAATACTTCAATTTAAAAATGAACAAAAGACCTGAATAGACATTTTCCAAAAGAATACACACAACTGGCCAAGAGGTATATAAAAAAATTATCAACATTACTAATAATTAGGGAAATGCAAATCAAAGCCACAATGAAGTGTCACCTTATTCCTGTTAGAATGGCCATCATCTGAAAGACAAAAAATAACCAGACAACTTCTGCTGGTAATGTAAATTAGCACAGCCATTGTGGAAAACAGTATGGAGATTCCTCAAGAATTTTAAAACAGAACTAACATGATCCAGTAATTTCACTACTGGGTATATATCCAAAGGAATTGAAATCAGTATGTAGAAGAGATGTCTGTACTCCCATGCTTATCGCAGTACTATTTGCAATAGCCAAGATAAGGAATTAACTTAAGTGCCCATCAATCAATGAACGGATAAAGAAAATATAGTACATATACACAATGGAATACTATTCAGCCATAAGAGTTAATAAAATTCTGCCATTTGCCACAACATTGATGAACATAGAGGACATTATGGTAAGTGAAATAGGTCAGGCAACATAGAAAGACAAATAATGCATTATCTCACTTACATGTGTAATGTAAGCTGATCCCATTGAAATAGAAAGTAGAATGGTGGCTACCAGAGGCTGGGGTGAGTAGCGGTGAGGAGGGATCAGGACAATGCTGTTCAAAGGCTACACAATTATAGTTAGGTAGAAAGAATAAATTTCAAGAGATTTAGTATAGAGCAAGATTACTACAATTAATGATGATGTATTGTAATCTTGATAAATAGAAAGTGGATGCTATGAGCTCTTTTCAGAAAAATAACTGCATGAGGCAATGCATTTGTTAATTAGCTAAATTTAACTTTTTCACAATGCATATGTACCATGAAACATCATGTTATATACAACAAACACATACAGTGTTTATGTCAATTAAAAAGAAATCCATTCCAAAATAACTTATTTAGCATCGATTATGTGTTGTGTACTACCATAATTTCTGTGATCACAAAGCAGAGAAAACAGGCACCTTAAGCTATTATCTGTTATGCAAAAAACAGTAAACTGTTCAATTAGTAGGTCAGACTTTTAAAAAACAGGAAAACTAGCTATGAAGTAAACTATGAAAATACAAATGGAACTTTGAAATATAATGCATTCCCAAAAGAAATTCTAAAGAGTATCCTGAGATTAGTTAAAGGTGAGTAATCTGGTTTAGAAAGGGGGAATCAAAACATTTTGCATCTCCAACATGTAGACTCCACCAAAAATTTGAATAATGTCTTCTCAACCTCTTTCTTTCTCTGTGTTTCCTATTTGGGTTTCATATCTGTCAACCTCTATGATAAACGCATGACTGAACTTCTACTGTTTACTGTTACAGAGAATGTTCAGATTCATAGAATTCTTCTTTTCTGACATTCTCTTCAAGAAGAAGCAATGTTGACAGACGTAGGGCATCTAGGTTCAGGTGGGAACTTAAGAGACAGAAAACTTTATGTGCTAAATGAAAGCAGGTCCCCTAAGTTCAACAAAAGTTAGAATAGAAATGATGTGAACATTTAAAATAAAAGCATCACGGAAACCATATAAGATATTGGTATCTATAATCTTTTCTTCCTTCTTTTTTAGCGGGCCATAAATATGCATGTGTATATTCAGAGAACATCCTTGTCATCATCATCATCACCATCATTAATGGAAATCTGCCTGATAGTAAAACAATTTTCTTCTCCATCATACAACAAACGTTTAGAAGTATGAGATTGACTGATAACTTCGTGTTGCAGAATTCATCTAGAGAAAAGACAAACTGTCAGTGTTGTGGATCTTAAGAGAAGATTGTTGCTCTTGCATTAAGTGTGTAAGTAGTACACATACACGCATGTACATTTTTTCCTAAGAATCAAACCAAGTTTATTTCCATTGTAAACCTTCATTATTCCACCATGGTAGAAGAAACTTAATCTCAGTCTTTTCAGGGCTTGTCTTTTTAATTTTTGGCAGGAATTCTGGATGTCTGAGTCTCAACTCAGGAGAGCTGTGCATAGCTTAGTTTAGGGCTGGGAAGACAGATGGCTTTTATTCTCCAGTTTGTGCACATAGATCCTCATTCACAGATGCCAGAATATTCCTCTCCTTTCAGTTCTGAAGGCTTTCTTCAGTACATGAGTCTCCCACTTGGAGGCACTAGAATACTGTATTGCTTCTGTGTCCTGCAGGGTACTTCATCAGAGTAACTTTGTTCCAATTTGCCTAGTCCAGCCCAGCAAGCTTTCCCTTTCTGATGTCTTACTTTCACCTCAAGAATGTCCTGGAAGAAGGAAAAATGCCTTTTTTTGCATCCCCATGCAGGACTTATTGATGACTCTGTTCTAATCTGTTTCTCCATACTACCTTAACAGAAAAAAAATGTTGTTTAGCACCATCCAGGCAAGGGTTAAGAAGAAGGTGAGAGAGACCTACTTATTATTTAATTGTTTATTTGTGTCTTTATTTTCTTTCAACCATTTTGTCTAGGTTCCAGTGTTTCTAGTTTTTCTGAGAGTTGTAGATTTCAGAATTCAAAATCTAAGAAATTACTTTTTGTCTTTCCTACTTCATTCCCCTTGTTTTCTTTTAAATCTATGCTCTCTAATTATGAAAAGCCAGTAGGATTAATTACATATGTATCTTCTCCAAAGAGTGAGAAGGAGGAAAGCACAGGTATCTTCTAAGATTTGCTACTTTTATACAGCTAATCAGTGGTTATTATATATTTTTCCTGCTTTATGCCCTTTTCATATTGTTATAGTAGGTACTCAGACATGAACAGGGCAGGAGAGGGGGGTCCCCCAGCCTCCCCACCAGGAATGTCAGACTACCATCTGCTGGTGGACAGGTAGTTGTTAAACTGCCTCGCTGAAATAATTGGTCTCAGCTGGCATCAGGGAAAGGCAGTCTCCTAAAAGATATAAAAAACCTGAAACTGGTGATCAGTGGCTTCCCAGTGAGATCTCAGGAGCTGGGCGAATGGGCTCAAGCATGTGTACATACGAAGATGCAAAATGGCAGAGTTTAACTAGTATATGACATTTTTCTAGGAAAGCTAGATTGGTAAGAGAAAAACACCTCACGTGAGCATGCGCACAACTCCGGTAAACACACTGCACATGCAGCACCTCCCAAGCGCTTACAGGCCACTGAGCATGTGGACAGCCCACCCCAAGGGCAGAATCAGGGGAGAAGGGAAGCAAGACCCCAGAAGTATGCCAGTGTATAAAACCCCAGGTCAAACGCCAAACAGCGCACTTGGTCTCTCAAGTCACCTTCTTGGCTCTCTTCCAAGTGTACATTAATTCTGTTCATTCCTGCTGTAAGGCTTTTTAATATACTTTCACTCCTGCCCTAAAACTTGCCCTCAGTCTCTCACTCAACCTTATGCCCCTCGGACGAATTCTTTCTTCTGAGGAGGCAAGAACTGAGGTTGCTGCAGACACTTACAGATACACCGCTGGTAACATATTTTGCTGCCATGTGACTCTGATACATTCTGCTGCTAACAATATTTTAACTCAAGACAGTGAGTAAACACAATAAAGTGCTTGAAGGAGGACACAAAGAGAAAAGGCAAATTCTAATACCAGCAGCAAAGAAAAAGCACATAGGTTAATTTTCAGTTTTAACTGCCTTACCATATTTGAGAAATCTTTGCATCCTATATTGGACCAGGCACAGGAGACATTCAGCTACAATTCTTAAAAGAGCATATTATAGTAATTGGTCTTTTCCATCAGATTTTAAGTGTATTCATCTTGGTTGCTGCCACTGGGAGAAAGCCATGGAGGTAAACCAGTATGTAGGTGCTAACACATGAATGAAACACGATACATCAAAAACATTCAACAGGATGTGACTAAGTGTGTGAACATGTGAGATGATATTCTTGGATTTAGTTCATCCATGTTCTGGACCATTCATGCCATTAACTAAGGTGTATGACCTTGGATAACTCCTTTCATCTTCCTTTTGCTCATGTTTTATACACATAAAATAATGGCTCAGTAAAATGGGGTTTTGTGAAAGTTTACCAAGTCTACAGTTTGTGAAAACCGCCAAGGTTTACTTGCCAATTACTTGCTCAGTTCTACAATTTTATGCCATATTGACATGAATATTTTCTTTTTCTCTCTCTCTCTCTTTTTTTTTTTTTTTTTTTTTTTTGTTGTTGTTGTTGTTGTTGCCCAGGCTGGAGAGCAATGGCACGATCTCAGCTTACTGCAATCTCCGCCTCCCAGGTTCAAGCAATTCTCCTGCCTAGATTTCCCAAGTAGCAGGGATTACAGGTGCCCACCACCATGCCTGGCTAATTTTTGTATTTTTAGTAGAGACAGGGTTCAGCCATATTGGCCAGCTGGTCTTTAACTCCTGATCTCATGATCTGCCCGCCTCAGCCTCCCAAAGTGCTGGGATTATAGATGTGAGCCACCGCTCCCAACTGCTATTGATATTTTCTTAATATTACTGTTTGATTTTGAGTTTACGGAAGGGAGAAACATCATCAAGTTAGCATCATACATAGCACATTAAAACACAATGTTGCATATGGGAGCACTGGAAAAATATTATTTGATGCAAATTTTGGATACTGATTTTTTTTTTATTTCAATCTCCACTGTCAATTCCTCCTTTTATCTTTCCAGCACTTAAGAACAGTAAACAAGAGGAAATCCCTGACTTACAGGTTCTACCGAATTAATAGGAAAAAATGATAGACAGAGGTGACTGAAATATTCCTTACTTTGCACAAGACAGACTTACCTTTGCCACTTCAGGTACTTCATGAACCTCCTCTTCTATTCATGTTCTTTAAGGAAGATATTGATGTGAGATTGGTCAGAGATTTGGCCACAATTATTAATAAGTGGAATTATTGTTTCCCAAAAGGGAAAATCCCCAGATTCCTCTCTCTCATCCCTTAAATTACTTCTTTTTTTAGCTATCTGGTAAGCAATTATCTTAGGTCTTGGGCCACAGAGAACATTGGGCAATTTTCTTTTCTGGAGTCTAAATGACTTACATATTTGAGCTCAGGCTTTTTCTAGACCAAGTCTATTTCTGCCTCTTCTGCCTGCTCCTCTTTTCTTATTCTCCTCCATCTATACCCATGCATGTTTCTCTCAATTATTTAGAATGAGAGAAGAAAAGAAAAGGTTCTAATTAGGTTGTATTTCTAATCAGTTTTTCTACGCAGCCTTTTTAATTGGGATCTGAATTGGAATATCAGACTTAAACATCTAGGAATAAAGTGGAACTCTTATTTTCATTTTGGTCTGATTTGTTTCATGTCTTTCTTTTTATGCGAAAGAACTAAATTTCACAACAGAATTCCAGTGTTCTAATTCTTGCAGGGATAACATCATGGTAGCAGAACAATTCATAAGCCATGACACTGTGAAACAGATAAAGTAGTTTTAAAGTGACACAGATTAGGTTTCTGTTCTTTCTCATGGCGTTGTGCGTAGGCACACACACATACACAAATACACATATGTTATATTTTTATGATCCCCTAAGAGATCATCCCTATTCTGGTCACAAGTGGTACAGAAGTAGAGTAAGCAGCAAAAAAACCTGACTTTATTGAGCTTACATTTTACTGGGAGATAAATATCTATTTGACAGTTAATTGTTTTGGTAGCAATAAATTATATGAAGAAAATAAAGCACTTACTACCTTCATTAATTTAAACAAGTTATTTAACCTCTTTGAGCCTCACTTTTCTCATTTGCTAAAATAAATAACAATTGAAAATGACATTTAGGTTACCTTTTTATAAGATAATGTTGGGATAAACTGGTCCACAAACATAAAAAGTTATTTGGTAAATATAACATAATGTTCTGTTGGGCAAGAAAAATGTACCTTATTCTCTCTTTCACTCACATAAACATTGTAATGGTCCAGAAATGTCATATTGCTTGTTTTTAACCATCTGTTCAATTTCCCTCAATATGGGGTCCCTTTTTTTCTCTTTTTGAATAGGTAGCTTGTCAAAAATCCCAACAAATGTTCACACAGATTTTTAATAATTTTCACAATTCATTTGGAAAACCTTTGTGTTGGAAGTCCAGACCTTGGCAAGTCTGGAGCAACACGAAGAGAGAGCTGAAAGTAGGCACGGGATGGGCATATTGGTCAGAATGATGCCCCTAGCCTTGGCCATTGGACCATATTTAAACAAGTGGAAATTTCTGACAGATACTTTAGGACTTTAATATTCAACAGGCTTTGTGCTTTTTGATCCTCTATCAAGAAAGATGTTTGGAAATTTCAAAGTTCATGATAACTTAAGTAGTTCTTGTATTTCTTAAATGTAAAATTCTTTTAAAAGCTCTTGCCTTTCAAAAATTTGGAATTATTCTAAAACAAATTGTCTCATAGGTTTCTACAAACATGGCTACAAAAATTACTAGTCTTGGGTTTTCAAGAGAACACTTTGTCTTAGGCATTAAAATGAGGCTCCACAAGTGTTCTGGCAATAATAATGCACCGCATACTTGGAAACACCTTTTGAGAAATTACTTTCTCAGGACATGCAAATCCACAAAATGTCATCTGGTCTTTATTGAAATAACAGCCACAAATATTAAAACCTTTCCATGTATCTGCAATAAAATGTATAACTGTGTGCATAAAATTTGTGATCCCTAAGCTATGTCTTTAGAGTATCTTTTGTTAATACAATTTAAGAAATATAGAGTTAAACAAAACATGAATTTATTTTTCTTTCATGTAACTAAAAAAGAGGTAAGTTGTTCAGACCTCATGTGGTAGGTCCTTAATGTCACTGAGACCAAGTCTTTACCATTCTTAAGGTGTGATTCCTTTCCTTATGCTGAAATGTGGTTGCTAAAACACCAGTCGAGCAAGAGAGGTCTTCTAGCTGAGTTTCCCTTAAAGAGATTTTGTAGAACTTCTGTACTTAATAGCTCACATCTCATTGGCCATACCAATTAGCTAGCAAGACTTGAAATTGAGATTGTTTTATCTGGGCACATTACCACCCATAGCAATATAGATGTTTTTTATATTATTATTCAAAAAAGAAAGGATTTTAACAATATCTGCTATGACATTTTATTCCCATTTCTCCCATAAAATGTATATATCCTGTATTAATTTAATTATTTTGCTCATTATGAACAGAGCATGTGTTTTCGTATGTCTTAAAATTTGATCATGCCATTTCTTTATATATTCCTAGAAAAAAAATATATATATATATAAAATAATGCTCTCTATTAATAGGTCCTAATCATCCTTTAAGATGTTCTCAAATATTCATTTCATTTCTTATATACAAATTCTGATGTGCTCAATGAGTTAATCACATCTTCAGTTATTATATAATCATTTGAGACTATACTAGTGCTTATTCTATGTTTTATAATTACTAGGAAGACTTTTTTTTTTCCCTTTTTACTATGATGAAGATCCTTAAAGTCCAAGTTAGGTCTTATTCATTATTATTATTATTTTATTATTATTATATCTCTGCCTGAGCCTAGTACCCTTCACTGATTGTTAAATATTTATTTTTATGTCATCACTGAATATCAAACAAATTTATAGGACATGTAAGCAAATCTAGTTTACCAAAAAGTAATGTATGAGACCAAGAAAGTAAAAGAATATTCCCAATGATTTGACTGATTGTCATAATTATAATTATAAAATTTTTTTTAATTGCATTTTAGGTTTGGGGTACATGTGAAGAACATGGAAGATTGTTGCATAGGTACACACATGGCAGTGTGATTTGCTGCCTTCTCCCCCATCACCTATATCTGGCATCTCTCCCATGCTCCCCTCCCCCAAGCTCCCCCCCACCCCCACTATCCCTCCCCCTTTTCCCCCCACACAGCCCCAGTGTGTGATACTCCCCTCCCTGTGTCCATGTGTTCCCATTGTTCAACACCCGCCTATGAGTGAGAACATGTGGTGTTTGATTTTCTGTTCCTGTGTCAGTTTGCTGAGAATGATGGTTTCAGGTTCATCCATGTCCCTACAAAGGACACGACTCATCGTTTTTGATGGCTGCATAATATTCCATGGTGTGGTTTCCAACATCTAATTTACTTCTAGGGATAAATATTTGGCTGCACTCAGTATAATTCCTAGGCAGTATACACAGGAGTTATGCCTTATTTCCTTTAAAACATTATGTATTGCACATCTCTTTTATCTAAGAGTTCTGCTTGATTCTAAGAAAACAGAGTTTATAATTTTATTTTCTTTGCTTAGTTCTCCAGCATCAGGATTGACAATCTTGATGACCAGCTTTAGTTGCTTTTTCCAAAATGATTTTATTGGTCTTGGAGGAAATGGTGTATGAAATTTTGCCTAGTAAAATATGTTTCACATCAGCCACATTTTCTGTTATTTATTGTCAGTACCAGCGACTGCTAGAAGCTGCTGGACACATTTCCTTCCCTGTTTTTTGTTGCTTTTCTAATCAACACTGGACTTTAAAATCTGGCGCTTCATTATTTCCCTCTGCATGCTTTCATCAAAGCCTAATTTTGACATATTGATTTGACTGATGTCAGATGTACCGTCTGTCCTTTATGTGATATTAGATTTTAAAAGAGACTTAAATCCAGCCATGTTTTCAGGTGAGACATAGCCACTAACTCCAAGGATAGCACAAAGAAAGATAAATACATGATTCTGAGTGACTTAATTTGTGCGTTATATATTAATAATAGTATGAAGAGATTTTTTAATATTGTTTTCAAAAATTACTTTGTACAACCATATATTGATGAAAGTGTAGGATGTTTTCGAAGAGACAACTCTGAAGATAATTAATTGTACATTGTCAAATATCTGTCAAGTATTTACTTTCGTTATCTTGAAGTCATTCCCCATAGACACAGGGAGAGTGACATTTTAGGGAAATTAGCCCTTACTTTTTCATGGCTAGGTTTGGCTATGTGTACAATTCAAACATATTTATGACATAACGCCAATAAACAAATATGTATGAATATTCATCCCTTGCTAGATACATATGAGAATCAATAACCATGAAAACAGCACGGTTTCTAATAGCATCTTGATAATATGCCCCAGACACCTTTGCTAAAACTATTACGCTTCTTAAAAAGTTGCTGTGTTTACGTTTTGTTAGTATAGTCAGCAAGACTCTGGTCTCCGTGTAGTATTTAAGCACTAAAGAGTCCCAGTAGTTAATGTAAACAAGAAAACCCAAGCAAGGGAAATTGCATGTAATTTTTGATTGTAGCATGTCCTAGGAGAAGATATCTACTGAGACCTGTCAAACTAGGGTCTATTTATCACCAGGGCTATATGCAATGTTCTGCTTGATCTTCATTTTAGCAACTTGATTTTAAAACTTTGTCTTCTTTTGAATATTTGAATAACTAATTATCCTCAGCCATACTACTTCATTATCTTGTTCAACTACGAAAAAATTAAATTCTCAGAAATCCCACAATATCTCTCTTTAATGTCAGTTCTATTTTCAAACTAGTCTATGAATATTGTTACCTGTTTTGTCTTTCGTTTTCTCACTCAAAAGTTGCTTTTTCATTGTCTAAATAGCCTGCAATTGATTCCCTGTGCCTTGTTACAGTCATAAAACTTTGGGATTTGTTCCTGTATAGTAAAAAACAAATGTTTTCTTCTACTATACTCTCAACAACTCAGAACACCTCTGTGACCAGATGTTTACATTTTTCCCATCCCAAGCAATTCTTCGACATCAGTTGAATATGATAAAACTAAATTTAATGTAGACATGAGGTATCTGAAGATAGTATCAGATCTTACAGGTTAAGGACTCAGTACCTCAAGACTGACTCTAACTTGAAATGCCAACTGGAAGTCCCCAGATTACCCACAACTTTCATCCAACTTGGTTTCAAAGAGAAGGATCATTTGTTAGAGCAGCTCACAGAACTCAGGAAACCAATTTGCTTACTAGATTACCAGTGTATTATAAAGGATATAAGTCAGGAACAGCCACAGGGAAGAGAGGCACAGGGCAAGGTCTCGGAAAAGTGGGGGCAGAGCTTCCTCACTCCCTCCGGGAGCACAACCGTCCAGGAACCTCCCAGTGTTCAGCAACCTGGAAGTGCTCCAAAAGCTATTGTCTTAGTTTTTTTATGGAGGCTTCATTATGGAGTCCTGAGTGATTCAGTCATTGGCCATGGTGATCAGTGTGGCTTCCAATATTTTTCCCTTCCTGAAAGTCAGGTAGCTAGAGCTAGCCCTCATTCTAAAGATATCCAGGAGAACCCAACCTCCAGGCATCTTAGCATACAATAAGACACTTACCACTTCAAAAATTCCCAGGGTTTTAAGAACTAGGACAGAGACCAAATGTGTATTTCTTACTGTATCACAATATCACAATTCCTGAGCCCTTCCAATTAAAATTCTTTCCTATATTCCTAATTTCTCAAATGCTTCTCTTTTTTTCTGTAGATTTTTTTCATCTGCAGAACAAAATTAAAGATGCTGTATTTTTTTTATAAGATATTGTGAAGTATATAACACGGTAATTTCTGTCAAGTGCTTTGGAGACATGTTGGTCACATAATCAGCTCTCTACTAATATTAGCTTTTATCATTGTGTGCATAAGAATATAAGTGCCTCTGGATATGTGTGTGCAAATGCATTTGTGTGTGCGCAAGTAGGAATTTATAAAGAAAAGTTAAATAGCCATACACATTTGGAGAAAACCCAGTTTCTCTTGGATAGTACCTGATTGCATTCCTTTTATTTATTTATTTATTTAGCCAGGGTCTTGCTCTGTTGCCAGGCTGGAGTACAGTGGCGCTATCTCGGCTCACTGCAACCTCTGTCTCCCAGGTGGAAGCAATTGCCCTGCCTCAGCCTTCTGAGTAGCTGGAACTACAGGCACATGCCACCATGCCCGGCTAAATTTTTGTATTTTAGTAGAGACGGGGCTTCACCATGGCCAGGATGCTCTCGATCTCCTTACCTCGTGATCAGCCCACCATGGCCTCCCAAAGCGCTGGGATTACAGGTGTGAGCCACTGAGCCTGGCCTGCACTCCCCTTTTAATAATTAATCACATTATCTATAAGAGAGTGAAAAAGATCTTATTATATTTATAACATAAGCTGATAAATAATACAGTGCGAAATAAATTATTTGTAATCAGGAAGGGATGGAAAAGTTGCCTTCTTTTGGCCATTAATTTCTTGGGAAAGGCTGAAGTAGGTGGTGAGGTAGAAGCAGGCTTAGTCGTATACGATCAAACATATGTTTCAAAAGTCTTTAGATCTTTCATCAAATTTATTCTTTTCAAATACTACCTATTTAAATTTTTAATGAAAAATTTTTTTCTTACCATTTATTCTAATCAAAACATCACTCTGTGACTGTTGATTTATATATGATGGTTGTTTGTAGGGGTATTTTCTTTGAATTTTAGTGCTAAAAATATACTAAATGATCATAAAAACAATAAATTATAATTATAGTTAAGTTACTAACTGGCTCTGTATATCTGACAAAGACTTGTATGGTCAAATTGCATCAGGTTCTACAGTGTGGCAATTCAAAAGGCTTGGGATATCAGATTTTTAAAAATCATACTCAGTGATGTTTTGTCACTCTCTGAAATTCTATGGCCCTTGCCATCTCAGGGTGATACTTATATACCTCTGCTATTTGCCTACATTATCTTCTGTGCCTGAAATTCTCCTTCCTCTCCCTCTTTTCTGGTTACTTCCCATGCTTTCTTCAAATTTTTAGTCCAAACCACACTTTTTAGGCAGACTTTTCTACTTTTCTTGACTTTCTTAACCATGTAAATCTCTTCTAAAGCGCATATCCAGTTGGCTTTTTATATTTTCTTTGTATGTTTTTATTAGTGTTTTTCTCCAGTAGAATATGAGCCATATAAAGTCAGGAACCTTGTCTGTTATGCTTGCCATGGGATCTTCAGAGTCATACATAGGTGTAGGTCAAAAAATAAAATTTGAATACACAGGTGCTTTCATGAATCTTTTTGTTTCATGGTATTTTCAAAGGAAACAAACCTGTAATTTCAATAAACACTTTTGTTATTATTTTAAAAGATGATAACAGGGCCAACTATACTTAGACAACAATGACCAATCACCAGAAAGAGCCATCACACAAACACTCCTGTAGACATGGAGGTGGATACTAGAATGGTGGTCTAAAAGGTCAGCAAGGATTAAACATATAACAACTTGAGGGTAGTGTTTAGAGCCATTTCATACAGACCCCAAAAGCCAATTGATACATTTTCAAGTATTTGTGAACTCACTAATAGTAGCTTGAAATTTACCATTTCAGAAGTACTTACATCACAGACATTGGTAAAATGCTATAAAACAAGCTCTCCTCCTTTCTCTCCTCTAAGAACCAGTTGTTTAACATTTACTAGCATGTGATTTCCTGTCACACAAAATAGGATGTAGTCACCTGGGCAAAGTTTGGAGATTCATGGGATGGAGAGTCAGGGGATTGAGAGAGATCCAGAGAGATATTGGAGGTAAGCAAATATATAAAATATATAATATGTATTTTATATATACACATTTTTCCTATAAGATACTACCAGACATAGCAGATTGCTGTTAATTTTTTATTTATTCTCTCTCACTAGTGATTCTTTCCAAAACAAAGATTCTGCTTTCCAAAACAAAGATTCATAATATCCTCTGGGGTTATCATTGTCGTCATCATTATCATCATCACTAAGCATCATAACAAACATATTTCAGGACAGTTATTACCCTTACTCTAGAAATCATTATCTGAAACAGTGAAGTTAAATCACTCACTCAAGGTTAGGAAGCCAGGAGATAGCACAGTTGGAATTGTACCAAAGAGATGTGCATTCAGATGTAATCACACTGTCATGGCAGTTAGGCTCTGCTGGTCCGATTATCCCACCCTTAACTTTGAGGCTTCACTTCGATAGCCAATTCGTATTTAGTATTTCTTTTCCTTAATATGTGTTGTACATTTCTCAAAGTGATTTGACTGGATTTCTTTTCACCAGACCATCCATGCCTGAACTCCATTGTGTTTTACTTTGGCCCATTTGGATTTTTCTGGTCCCTCGAAAGAAGTAATTTCCTTCTTGATATGAATAAGATACGTTGTATCTTCTCGACAGTTTGTATTCAGAAAAAAATAATAAAGCAGGAAGACTAGCAGATATGTACACCTATGAGGATTTCTTAATAGTTTTGTTGTTTAAAAACATTTCTTCCCCTAGGTGGAAATGCATTTTTTAAAAAGTATGCCTAAATAAAACCTCTAAGCAAATAAAAGTGAAATAATGATAGCATCCATCAAGAAATACTCTGAAAACAAGTTTTCATTATTTTCCCTGTCACTCCTCATGCCAGAGGTTTCTTAAAATTTGGATTACAGTCCTAAGGAAACATGACAAATGCCATCATCACAAATCAAATAAGTGGAAAGATCAATTCATTTACTGCAGAAAATTGTATAAACAAGTAATCTTAATAGCATTTTTCCTGCAACCCACTATCAGCATACTGTGAGCTGAAATGGAAATGGATTACAGAATCTCCAAAATTAAAAATGGATCTGTGTACATATTTCCCAAGACAGTCTCCTGTCATGGAGTATCTAATCATTCTTCACCCACCTTTTATTGCTATTGATGTAAGAGAATATTATCTCAAAGCAACTAATCAATAATATTATAATCTCCTAAAATTTTATCTCTGACTATTGGCATTTGAAAACACATCTTTGGTCACCAGGTTTCATAATTGCTTTTTTTTTCTTTTTCAGTTTATTCAGTCCTTAGAAGATTTATGATGCATTTCAGAAAAAGATTTTAGAAATTTAATAGTTCCCTGACATTTCATGTTAATATAAGAAAATTGCAATAAAATTGAAACATCTTAGTATCTATTTTACACATCTCAATGTTTACTTGAATTCAGGTAATCAAAGCCATTAGTAATGTTTGCTTTAACATATGTATTCCAGGCCTGTAAATATATTTTGCCAACACACCACTATGTATCTAGAAGTTTGTGGAGCAGAGTTTTGAACTTACTCCATTCATCTTACAGATACATTTATATCAACTATGACAAGGCAAGTATCATCTGAAAACCATTTAGAGATGGACATACAATAATTACTGATATCTATGTCATATTTTATGCAAAGAAGGTAAATGTCCATTCCTATATCCTTTCACAAATACCTTTCCAAAGACCATGGATTAGACGTTCTTTAATCACCATATATACATATATATGTGAGAGAGAAAGAGAGGAAAAAAGAAACAGAAGCTTCTTATTAACATAAATAGTGCCATTAACATGCCTGTATTGAATAATTCTTATGTCAGTAACAGTGCTGATCACTTTCAAGGAAGTAGCTCCTTTAATACTCTTCAGAAACTTTGAAATGAATATTTTTTTAAATTAAGAATTAAGGTACTTCAACCTTTTAGAGGTACATTTTCATTCTGAAAAGGAAATTAGGTGACATGCATTAAAGACCAGTCATAATTCCTATAAGCTACTAGATGATCCAAATATTAGTCTGCCATTCTTCTACAATATTTTCATTTACAAAAGGGATGTCTTGAAAGTAGTTCTGATGGTTAAATGAAATTTTGAATTATAATGCATAGGAAAAATGTTCTTCATGTTCTTTATGACTACAAAATATGTTTAATTATCTTTTAGTTTGCATAAATGTGTTTGTATCTACTTATTTTTCTGATTGACATCCATTATAAAACCATAGCTGTATTTTTATGCCTGTTATGGGTGTTTAGAGGGGAGGGAGTGTGGTAAGACATTCTCTGTAAGTTGAAAGCCTCTAGAGAAAGATACAAAAATATCATTTATTAGTTACCAGAATCATATTAGTTCAGTGTTGAGAAGTGGCATAACCAAAAATTTCAAAAGTTATTTTGGTCTGTGGAAAATTTCCTAAACCATACAAAAAAAGAAAATCCTTAAGTCAACGGCAGGTTTAATCCTTATGCAATGACTGAACATAGAAATAAAAACAGTGTTTAAAGTATTGACAACTAGATGATTCTAACAGTGTATGTTTCATGTGCTGTAGAGTTGCAAAGAGGGTGAAACAAATAGATTGGGCTTGGTGGTGCACATCTGTTGTCCCAGCTACTCAAGAGGCTGAGGCAGAAGGATAGCTGAATCCAGGAGTCTGAGGCTGCAGTGAGCCATGACGGCACCATTGTACTGTAGCCAGGGTGACAGAGTGAGACCTCGTCTATAAAAAAAATACTAATAATGCAAGATGTATATGATACATATAATACATGTGTATACACACACTGCACTTCCACATAGATGATATGTCATCTTCAATGACAGTTAAACTTGTATTATTCCTGATAGCTTCTTTTATTTGCTAAAATTGCAGAAATAATATATTCATTATATAACATATTATTTATTTTCATTTTGCATTATTGACCAGCTTTTACATTTGAGCAAGAAACATTTGGGAGCAAATTTCAGATTCCCTTTCTGTGACTAATGTTGTAAACTACTTAATTTGTGAAATATTATTTCTCTCAAAATGCTTCTTAATTATATATTATTTGCTTTTGATTTGATATTGATTGTCATTGTTTAAAATGCAACAGAAAAGATCCTCAACAAAATGAAATATTGGTCTGTTTATCTTGGATTACACATTTTTTAATGAGATATTTGTCTCTTATTAGCAGCAGTCATCATTTGGATATATTTTATTTTGATTTGTTTTGTTGTAAATTTCCCAGCCTTTATAATGCATCCTACAGATCAGTCTCCCATATCACACCCAGGCAAAGCTTAATCTCTGATAACTTACATGGTTTGCGTATTTGTCCCTGCCCAAATCTCATGGTGAACTATAATCCCCGGGGTTGGAAGTGGGGCCTGGTGGGAGGTGACAGGATCATGGGGTTAGATTTCTCATGGATGGTTTAGCACCATCCACTTGGTGCTGTTCTCATGATAGTGGGTGGGTTCTCTTGAGATCTGGTTATTTAAAAGTGTGTGGCCTCTCTCTCTCTCTCTAGAATTAGACTCTAGGATTGGTAGCTAAACAGCAAGGAGTTGAAAGAGATTAAGTTTCTCTGATTCTATGATGAAGGGGCTTCTGGGATGACAAAACAAAGTAGTAAGCGCTGTCCTCCAGAGTGCAATTTGTTCATTACTGATCTGTTGAAGTATAAAAACAAGCTTTTTATCTTGTATCTTATTTGGTGATCTGGAACTTTTGGGCAAATCAGGGGAAAAGTAATTGATGCAAGCCTATAGTTCAAATGCTTAATAGGAATCAAGATAGTTTAAATTGATACTCCTCAAAACGTGGTCCTCAGACCAGCAGTGGAGGTCATCGTTTGGAAACTTGTCAGAAATGAAAAACATCAAGCCCCACTCCAAACGTACTGAATCAAAATATTTGGAATTAGGGCCCAGAAATCTTTGTTTTAACAAAATTTCCAGGTGAACTCTTTCTTTAGCTAGCAGCATCAGTCTTACCTAATGCTGAAAATTAAATTTTTTAGAAATGCCAATTTCCCAACCCCTCCCAAGACAGGACAAATCAGAAAGTCTGAGGTAAGACTAGCAAGCTGTATTTTAATAAGCCCTTCAGGTAACTCAGGTAAAGTTTGAGGACCACTGGTGTAGACAAATATCTTACCTTCTTTAGCGTATAGCAGAATCACCATGGTAGCCAGTTAAAATTGCAAATATCTGGGTCTTTTTCCCAGAGATTCGGAGTTATTACTTTTAGGACCATGGCCAGAGAATTTGCATTTTAATTAGCATTCAGGTGATTCTGATATAGGTTGTTGAACCAACTTGAGACATGCAGATATACACTGTAGATATAGCCTGCTTTATCAACCTTCAAGAACAGACTACACTTCTCTAGGAAGAGAAAAAGTTTGCTTACTTAGGTAATGCTTAGTTTTAGAAGTTTTCAGGTGTCTGAATTAGATGAATTATCTCACATTCTTCTCATTTTCTTAGATTCAATACTTGCAGCCCAGAAGAGACAACCCCCTGCTGGTGCATTAGTATTCTGGATGCTGGGAATAATGCTATAGATACAGTTTTTAACCTCATTCATGACACCAGGAATACAATAATAGCATTATGAGTATACTAGTTTCAGTGCCTCTGGGAAAAAATACAATTTCTGCCTCATCAAGTTTTATTGATAAAACACAGATGTAGTTATATTATTCATATGACTTTCTAAATTTGTTTTTTGTCTTTTTCAACTTTTTTTTAACGTAATCTTTATGTTCTTATAGGATAAGTAATCACTTGAGATACATTTAAATGAACAAAGATTGAATTCGTAAAATTCATTTTCAGCATGTGATGGAAAAATAGAAAATAACAACAACAATAAAAAATACTGCATGGTTCTTTCCGACAGTTACTTGAAGAAGACTCATTTACCTTTTCCCACAGTGGTAGAAGTCAGGTCACTTCTACCTGACTTCTACCACTGTGGAAAAATACACTTCCTGATAGTGTATTATCCCATGCTGCCCATACAGGAAAAGTTTTAAAATTCAGTTCCTGCAAGAGAACTACAATAGCATCCTTAGGAGCTCTAATCATACTCATAGAACAGGAATGCCCGTCAATAATTAAAGAATTTTGAGCCACTAAAAATCAAATAAAAACTACAGATACAAGTTGATTTTTACACATGTTGGAAACACAATTCCAATGCAAATATAGTGTTCCTTTTCTTCATGGAACAATTCCTTATCAAAACTAAGTTTTCTTGAAGAGGATTTACTTTTAAATACAAACATGAAAAATAAATCTGAGTGCTGATATACACGATAGGAATTAACTGCATTTTCACTAACTATATAATTTTTAAGTTTATGGATATATTTCTGTGCATTGGCCCTCAAACTTCTCTTTGATCATTGTTATTGAGAAAGAAAACAACAGGCCAGAAAAGCTAAAGCTGAGTGATTAGGCTAGGTTAAATTAATTCATTTGTAAATAGTAATTGAGTGCCTATTTGAGACTGGTATCCTTCTTGTTCATGGCAATGCAACGTTGCATGATTTCTGTCCACAATGAGCTCATAGCTGGATTTGACTACTTGTAAGATCTTTAACTCCTTTATTTTCCAATCCAATGTAATTATCTGGCAGTAACTTGTGTACACTTTGCATATCCATACAATCTTCATGAGGTCAAATTTTTTTGGCAGCATCTAAATTCACTTTCCAAGAAAATCATTAGTCATTGGCTCCTTGAAGCTGGTGGGGTCTTTAGAAATGATCCACTTAATATCCACCACTTCACATAAGTAATCATTTTACAGAATTCCAGAGAAATTCTCATTCACCCAAATAGCAGTCCATTTTCCAAAATAGGACAAATCAAGTATATTTATTTCTAATTCAATAGATTTTCTACTTTATAGAACATTTTTTAAACAAAACCTTTATGGATGCCTTTCTCAAATCACATTGCCATGAGTAACCATATATTTCTCATTTGCTAAGTATTTACTAAATTTTTATTTTATTAGTTACCTACCCAATTTATGTTTGCAAAAAATAATGTCAATATCAACTAAATTCAAATATATCAAAAGAATCAAATGTCCATGTATGTGAGGCTGTGGGCTTGTATTTTCTAAAATTTTTATGCATTTGCGTCTCTATTTTTTATTATTATTATTTTGAGACAAAGTCTCACTCTGTCACCCAGGCAGGAGTGTAGTGGTGCACTCTCAGCTCACTGCAACCTCCACCTCCCAGGTTCAAGCAATTCTCCTGTCTCAGCCTCTGGAGTAGCTGGGATTACAGGACAGTGGCACCATGCTTAGCTAATATTTTGTATTTGTAGTAGAGACAGGATTTGTCATGTTGGCCAGGCTGATCTTGAACTCCTGGCCTCAAGTGATCTGCCCATCTCCGCCTTCCAAAGTGCTGAGATTACAGGCGTGAGCAATCATACCTAGCCTACTTATCTATTTTTTACCTACATATGGGGGACCCAAATATTCTATTTTTATTAATACTCTAAACACCATCATGCCTTTTTATTTAGTAGGTCTTAATATTCCGTAGTTTCAGTTCTCCTAATTTGCTTTATTCTTGGCCTTTGCATTTCTTTGTACATTGTAGAACCACTGATCCAAAAAATCTATTTAGATTTGATTGAGATTGATGGTCATTGCAATTTTGAGACTACTGGATTTTAGGAAAGACATGTTGCGTGTCTCAAATTATTGTTTATTTTATCGTGATAAAAACATATGTAACAAAATTTATCATTTTCCTTATTTAAGTGTACAGTTTAGTGGCATTAAGTGTTCTTACATTATTTTGCAACCATTACCACTATCCACACATTTATTTAGTTTTTTAAAAAGATATACTGTTTATTTGTTGCTACTTAGAGGTCTTGCTTGCTTTTGTTAGATATATTCTGAGGCAGTGAATATTTTGAATGCTATAGTAAATTCTATTTTTAAATTTTATTTTCCAGTTGTTTGTTTTTGATTGACCTTGTATCCATCAGCCTTGTTGAACTGACTTCTAATCATTTAACTATTTGTTTTTTGAATGTTTTTATGTACATAATCATGTTCTTACCTAAAAAGAATGTTTTATTATGTTAATTCAATTTTTAAAATTTCTTTAATTTTACCAACATTTAAGTAGATACAAATCAAAAACGAAAGGACAATACCAAGTATTGACAAGAAAGTGCAGAACTGGAATACCCATAAAATGGTAGTTAGAATTTAAATCGGGATATTGATATTAGAAAGCTGGCAGTTGGTAATAAAGTTGGACGTAAGTGTATATCCACATAACCAAGCAAGAAGTGTACTTCTAAAAAAAAAAATTAAAAAAAGAAGTGTACTTCTAGCAGTATTTCCAACAAAAATGCACATATACAATCCCTAAAATAAACATGTAAAAATTTTGTATATAAGAAAAAGGCACACATAAGCAAGATTCATGGAAGGTCAAAACTGGCAATAAATAAATAGTAGGATAGATAAGTCAATTAAGGTATATTTAAACAATCTAATGAGAATAATCATTGAACTTCAACTGTACACAAGAACAATAATGCATTTCATAGTCTTTTCTTTTAGACGGAGTTTTTCTCTTGTTTCCCAGGCTGAAGTGCTATGGCCCGATCTCAACTCACTGCAATGTCTGCCTCCGAGGTTCAAGCGATTCTCTTGCCTCAGCCTCCCGAGTAGCTGGAATTAATAACGTTAGGTAAAACAAGCCACACACAGGAACATGCACAAAAATGTGTAGTTTCACTTATATTAACTTTTTTAAAAAACAGGCAGAAATAATCTATGTATTTTAGTTGCAATAGTCTCTTTGGAGACTGACAGTAATGGATATTTGGGTGGGAGAGTGGATTCTGCAGTTCTGGCAATGTCCCTTTTTAAATTCAGTTGGTTACATGGATGTATTTATCTTGCAAAATTATTTTGAGGGATACACTTTCTGTTTGTGCCTCTTTCTGTATACTTGATATATTTTAGTGATATATTAGGGAAAAGAGAGACAATGGTTACTGAATAATTTGATTTGTGTTTTATTTATATCAGGTATAAATAAACCCAACTTCATAAAGTAAACTTTGCTGTGATAATCTAGTAAAGACTAGAAGCATAGTCTAAATTTCAAGAACCAAGATTTTACAGCTTTTAGAAGAGTTTATACAGGAAACAAGGCACAGGAGATGTCCATTTTCCAAGTCACAGGATCCAAGGAGTTTGCTGCCAGACATTACACCAGTAAGTTAGATGAAAGTTTGTGGAATTTCTTAAAACAACTTGATAAGAGTCCTCAAAAGAAATAAAAAGCTTACAACACACAAAAATTCAGCTTAACTCTTTTATAATGAGAAAAAATTTTCATGTCAGCTTCACTGCTGGCTGCTGAAACACTTTCCAGGAGACCTCTGAAATCTGGATTCCTAAAGGACAGCACAGGAGTGGATCGGTCCTGCTGTGATGAGCTTTGCTTCCTTCTCATTCACTTTTTCATCCTTATGGAGTTGTCTTTGCTGTGTGACTGGGTTGCCTGAGCTGTTACATTGTCACATGTATCAAATCCCTAGGTGCTGCTTGAGGTACCTTCCTTTGCGATCCTGGCCACCTTCCTTTTCATGGAAATGTAACTGTAAATACATTAAGGCTTCAGTCTGTGGGCTTTTTGCCCCCCTTATTTTATGTCTTTCTCTTGCCCCTAAATCTATCTTATGTACATAATTTCTGCCGTTTTCTTTCCCCCACACTAACTTAACTTCTTTCTCCCACTATTTGACTATGATGCCTTTCTTCCCTCTGGAGCATGTTGTTCTTCTGAAGTGTAACAGATTCCTTTAAAGAAAACATAAAGTATTTGTTTATTTTTTTTTAAAAAAGAAGACCAACAATATACTAATCTAAAGTGAGAACGTTGGGGGAGGTAAACACACATTTAAAATAAATATTTGGTTTCAAATAATGTCATATCAGAGTGATGATCTGGAATTAAACTCCTAACAAAGCAAGAAATATTAGACAAGAATTTTGAGAACAAATGCCTCTTTCACCTAACACTTTGAGACAGTCTGCCACCCAGGCTGGAGTGCAGTGGTGTGATCTTGGCTCACTGCAACCTCCCTCTCCCAGGTTCAAACGCTTCTCATGCCTCGGCCACACCAATAGCTGGGATTACAAGTGCCTGCCACCTCATTCGGCTAATTTTTGTATTTTTAGTAGGGATATAGTTCTGCCAAGTTGGCCAGACTGGTCTCTAACTCCTGACCTCAAGTAGTCTGCCTGGCTTGACCTCCCAAAGTGTAAGGATTACAGGCATGAGCCACCATGGCTGACCCACCCAGCACAAATTGACATACCTGCTGAAACATCATTATCTCTTCTCTCTCTTCTGTCTTTCCTCTTTGGAGCATAATTTACAGGGACTTTCATGATTACGAGTTAACATACTTGTTTGGGCATAGAGAAGGGAAGGTTATTAGCAGTCATCTTTTCTACACTTATTAAAATGCTGTGGAAAATAATGTCAAAATTGGTGAAGTGAATTGATCTAAGTCAGACAGCTCAAAGTAGCAATACCAAAACCAGATTTTACTTTCCTGGATGTTAGCAATCCTCACATAACATTAAACTATCTTCCTCTGCCAAGGAGAAAAAAAATAATCTAAAGCAGTGTCTGACACTTAAAAAGCATTAACAGTTATCATCATAATCATCATCATCATCATCATTGCCAGGATTTTTACTACAAAAAGTCTATTGTAAATGTTTTACTTAAGTTGGCTCATAGACTAAATATCTGCTAGGTAGTCATTACGATTCCTATTTTACAGATGAGGAAGCAGTCAAAGGTAGGTCATAGAACTTAAGCAAATTAATAAACTCATTCAGTTAGCGAGCAGCCGAGTTGGAAATTGAACCCAAGCAGGATGGAATGTTAAGTAAAATAAATTTCAGTTGTTATGTATAACATAATCTTAAGGATATAAAGCTGCATAGAGCAAATAAATTGAGAACAAATAACTTCAAAATACTGATAACTGAATTTGCATTGTGGGGCTATGAGTGTATATGTTTGACTTACTCCTAGTATTCTCTGTATTGCCAATTGTATTTAATAAGCCTGTGTTAATTCTATTACAATAAAAAACACATTTATTTTTAGCGACATATATGCAAAATGAAAGTCTCATCTGCAATATAACCTAGGAAAGGAGTCCTAGTTATAGCCATCCTGGGGCTGTTTACTGCAGAAAACATGTTAAAATATGGGCCTGCCACATGCACATTATTGAAGAGAAAGCCGATCAGTTTTCAGGGGGAATAAAAGAATTATGTGGCAAGAAGAAAAAAGGAAAAACATGTCAGAATATTTGTACATTCATATTGGTCATTAGGGAAAAAGAGGGGGTAAAGATACAGGTGACAATGTTTCACAGAACTTGGCATCCAGAACCTACTCTCTATACCAAACAGTATCCTTCATACCCAAATAAATTATAGACCTTGAATACCCCCAGCTAGAATTATCCATGATAATTCAGGACTGAAACTTTCAAAGGAGAACTAAATCAAAAACTTAAATTGAGTAAAATCTGCTAAGGACATCTGGTTCCTAAAAGCCGGGATTTTATATAATCAGAATATTCATGGGCAATGTCAGAGTCCAATGCAGGTGCTTCTGCCAAGGAGGATGCCACTGTGTACAGGAAGTGTACAGAGATCTGCATAAACACAGACACACTTTTAGATATTTCATTTGCATGACTGCTTTTTTTAGTATTCAGAATTAGTTTGCTTTATCAGATCTGAGTCTTTGTTCTAAGCGTAAATCTCCTGGGGTCAGTTTCCCTTTTTCTTTGCCTATGAGGCTTATTTTGTTTATTATCATTAACTCAAAAACAAATACTTATTGTGTATTTTCTGTGTATGAAATGGAGAAAAAGAAAAAGATGTTAAGCATGAGAAACACTGTGCAACAGATGAATAATGACAAGTACTTATAGCCAGATTGGTGCTCTGATGGGAAACAGCAGAGAGAACAATGAGAACATAGAGCAGGACACATAACCTGGCCTTTGGACAGGTGTAGGAATATTATCTAGGAGGGTGTCCAGGCAGTTGCCTTGAGGAGAAGTCATCTGAATTGAGTGTTGGAGGGGTAAAAGTCAGCCAGCTGAAAGGGGTAGGGGCAACGGGGCAAGGCTTACCAAACAGAAGGAGCAGCATGTCTCTTTTTAAACAATAGAGTTCCAAAGTGGAAGGGACAGGATTCCTGATGTTTGCTAAAGTGTTATAACCCACTGGAACACACTATTTTCCATCCTGGGTAAAAGAAAGCATCGGGGCAAGATTTACAGTTGGAGCTGTCAGTTTATCAGGCTGGAGCAGGTGTCAGGAGCAGCAAGAAATCAAGTCCAGAAGGAATAAAATCAGAAATAGAGAGATGAGTAAAAGTGGAAAGTAATGGCCATGGCAAAAGGCCACTTGAGATTGCACATCAAAACTCCAGCATTAAAATGAAATCCAGACCTTGCATTGGAGGAAGGGTTGTAAAACACTCACCAGCAATTAAAGAGCTCTGAGGTTAGGCACTGCTTCACTATTGATATAAAAATAGCAATTGCTTTCCACAAAAAGACAGTAATCTCTAGTACTGTTACATGTAAAATTTACACATGCTAGTAAATAATCTTTAATATAGTAATAACAACTGTGGATGGTTTGTCTTATACATAACCGTGGCAAGGCTAAGGGATCAAAATGTATTTGGAAATCTAGTTGGGGAAAATAATAATGGGATTTTTATCCAAAACATATTCAATCGAGAGTTGATTTGAGATTCTTCCATCACTTGAACTTTCATCAGTCTGTAATAGAGAAGCTCCTCTCTATTTTTAGCATTCTATATTCTCTAAAAGGCCTTTATAAAAAAAAATTTCAATATGTTCAACACCATATTTTAATATGAAGTATGAAGCATATCAATATGTTCACTAACTGGTTAGTGGACTAGTTGAAAATGTTTTTCTTATTATAAAAGTAACACATGTCCATTTCCATTGTCAAAAACACAAAATGCATATACATATTAACATCAACCATAATCCCTTTTTTTTTTTCTGAGATGGAGTCTCACTCTGTCACCCAGGCTAGAGTGCAGTGGCTGGATCTCAGCTCTGCAACCTCTGCCTCTTGGGTTCAAGCAATTTTCCTGCCTCAGCCTCTAGAGTATCTGGGACTACAAGCATACTATGCCCAGCTAATTTTTTTTTTATTTGTATTTTTGGTAGAGATGAGTTTTTGCCATGTTGGCCAGGCTGGTCTCAAATTCCTGACCTCAAGTGATATGCCCACCTTGGCCTTCCAAAATGCTGGGATTACAGGCATGAACCACCATGCCCAGCCAATCATAATCCTTTGAACTAACCAATTATGTTCACTGTCAAATTATGTAATGTGTCCATACAGTATTTTTTCTATACAATCAAAATGGCATATGTAGTATAATTGAGCCACAAAATATTTTATCTTACTTTTTACTTAAATATCTTATATAAACATTTTTCCAAGTCATAAAAATAATTACTAATATAAATTTAAATGTTTGCATAATGATTAATCTGTGATCTCACTATAAATTACTCAACGGTTCTTCAAATATAATGTATATATTATAGTGGAAGAAATGGATACAATCAAATGCATTTAAGAAGGAAATTTTCAAATGCAAATCTGTGTATGGTTGTCTGATACTTGTCTTAGAATATTTCTTGGATCTAAAATTATTGGGTGAAAGAATATCAGTATTTTAAAGTGAAAAATAATCAGAATTTGCCCAAACCACATGACCTACTGACTTTATTATGATACAAGCCAGAGAGAAAATTTTTCCAAAACTTTGAAATATAAAAGGAATGAACTAAATAACCTTAACTAAATTAATTACTTACATTGGGAAGAAGATCTGAGGAATTAATAAGTTCCAATATTTTTTATCTTAAAATTTTGAGGAGACATGAAGCAAAAAGTCATTTGAAATATCTTGCATATTTGTTAATGTGCATTTTTGAGTTCTTAAAATGGAGCTAGAATTTAATGCGGTTCACCTTTCTGTATCCACTGAATGTTAATTCCTGTGAACTTTTGCAAGAATGGATGGACTTATCAGTGGTCAAGCCGTTTGATGTGCAGAGCTATACAGACTTAATGGAAGGCTTATTTTAAGTATTTGTGATCTTCTCTGAGCCTTCTCTGCAAGTATCCATGTCATTAGTGCCAAATATTTTAGAGCCATACACATTGGTCAGTGAGTTTATTTTATAGGTTACAGGTGTTAGCATGTAAGAAGATTAAATAGTTAAAGTAAATTTATTAACTTAACACATTTATTTTATTTGCTTTAAAATTAAAGGTAAGAGAAAGCACCAATTAATTGAGTTCCAAATACTGTACTTCAGATTTTACAGGCAGTTTATTTATTTAGTCTCCTCAACAATAAGACTTTTTTCTTATATTCTTCATTTATAAATGAATAAACTGAGGTTTAATGTGTTGTTATTAACAAAAGATTTGTGAATAAGATGTTTATGTTCACTCAAACAAGCATTCATGAAAAGCCACAATGTATTAAAACCAGGCATTATGTTAAATGCTGTAGGTAAAGAATGAGTCTGTACAAGGCTCAAAATCTTCTGGAGACAAAAATACAAAGACTTATTTTCAAGTACAGACACAAATGGCTCCACAGGAAGCCAAGAAATGCTTTCTGTGGACTGTGATGGAAGATAAATATTTATACATTAGTAGAATTTAACCAGATGAAAGTCTCTGCATATATGATTCACCATATGACTTGGAGGAAGTTGTTCACTCTTTTCAAAAATTTGTTCGGCAATTTCTAATCAACAAATACCGATAGTATATATTCAAGGTTTACAACATGATGATTGGGTTATGTATACAATAGACGGTGTAGTCGAGCATGTATTAAGAACCCAATCTGTGTTCAATATTAGGTAGATACTTCTTCACATGCCATAGTAGGTGTATATCTGACAAAGTCCTTTGATGGTAAAAACCATTTGCCCCATTTTACAGATGCAGAAATGTTGCCATGAGAAAGTTCAGTAATCTACACTTCACTTAGCTCCATCTTGAATTCAGAATAGATCTATTGAATTCTGAAGCCCAGGCACTTAATATTGCAGGAAACTTCCTGAACGATATAAAATATATGGCAATTGAATAGTTACTAGAAATATTAGCAGGCTATTCAAAGATTACCTGCGTGACACAAGCTAAAAGCTCTTTAACATTCCGTCAGCACCATGACTGATGTATTGCTCGTACCTATTGAATAGTCACTGTGGGAATGAAAATCAGAAGAGACTCTGGCAGGAAGTGTGGTGGGTGGGGTTGTGGGGCATGGGTGTTAAAGAATGGGGCATTGGGGATATGCTAGGGCAAGTTTCCTTACAAGACTGCTACTTCATAAGTAGAATATGTAGGGTTTCACTGGGAAAATTGACTGGTGTTCTAGAACTACCAATAAGAATCTGTAGGGGACATACTCATCATTATCTTTGAACTTCCTTAAACTTTCATATTATCAAGACAGTAATGTTCGCAGGTTAAAATGCCTTCTCTCTTTAATGTAGCTGGGAGCCACTTTTTTTTTTCTTTTTTTTTTTTTTTTACTTCCTACACTAAAAATGAGCAGTATTCCTAGGGAATGTCAAGCAATCAGGAAGTACTGAGAAGAAAGATACACGCTAAGCATGTAAAGGAAAATAGAAGGAACATAGCTCTTGTTGACATCATTGCAGCACCATACCAGCTCTAGACTTTTCACCCTAGGGTTTTTTGTCACATGCAATAAATAAATTCCTTACTTGTTTAAAGGATTGTAGCAGGGTTTTATGTTTACTTGCTGCCAAATGGAATCCTAACCGAGGCAGACTCAAATCAATGAAGGCCAAGGAGTTAGAGATGGGAGGATATTCAACTTGTCCAGACAAAATAGAGTCAAGATGACGGCAAGAGGAGTAAATGGGCTAAACTAGGTATTGTGCAAATTATGAATGCTCCTCCAAAGTCTGTTTCAATAATGGACTTTGTCAGAGCTTGGGTACCATTTCAGAACAGAAGAGGCATGAGAATCCTAATTTAGGGAGACAATTATCAGCTTTATGCTGAAAAACAGATGAAGGGACAAAACAAAGCTGAAGGAGCAGGCCAATACAATAGGTTAGTAATGAAGCAACTTTAGGATATAGGCAACAGTAACAGCTTCAAAACTCAGGTAGAAGGACTTTCTGCTCTAAGCTTCTGCAGCCACTGAAATGAATAAGACCTTCAAGCTCCAAACTCTCCTGTGTTTTTTTTTCCTCAAGATTCAATGCCCTAAAAAATGCCTTATTCAAAGTCCTGAACATGGACATATGCCCCCACCCTGGATGCACATATATCGTTTCAGTGAGAGCATGACATCTTGAGATTTTTAAGTGGAACATTGCAAATACCTCCTACCAAAATTAGATCCAATATAGTGGATCCCCAAAGGGAAACTGGGGTAGTATTAGAAAAAGAAAATTAGATTCTGAAAGGACAATGAAACAACAAATGTCCACGCAATCCCCCTGGCCCTGCCTCTGCAGGTTTGACCCTTTAATTGTTAATAAAGCCCTATTGTTTGAGATGAAGAAGTCTGAATTCTTGTCCCAGTTCCTGTGATGATATTGTGAGTGCCATAGGTCTGATGGAGGGGATGAAAAAGAAAGAATTAGTATTCTAGACTTATGGCTGAGGAACTGGCTCCCAGACTTAAATTCTGTTACAAATAATCCCCATGCATCCATGCATGCTGACAGATACGGCATAACACTTTAATCGCCATTGGCTATGGGCCTAATAAAAGGGGGGTAATAAAATCAAATTCTGCTGGGCTCCATTTTTACAGGCAATATCAAGCCCTGTGAACTTTAATGCCCCCTGTCTATTTAGATAGTCATGGCTCAGAGCTGGTATTAAAAGTAGCTAGAAATACTTGTTCTGAAGTGTTGAAATATATTGCAAATTACCCTGGAGTATGGGCTTAGTCCAAACTAATCCTATATTGCACTGACCTTTGCAAAATCAGTTCTGTTTTTCCTGGCGGCTTCATTTCCACTCTTTCTCTTTGTCTTATTCCCCTGAAGTTCCATCTTCATTTTGCTTTGCTGTCAGGAATCAGTATGAAAGAACTGCTAGGTTTTAGGTATGTTTGTATAGATGTGTGTGATAGGTTTTGCTTCTGGGTGACCAAAAACAAACGTATTTCTCATTCCATTTCCTTTGCAGCCTCATTTTCAGTCCGGCACTCTGTATTCCTCAGACACTATCAAATACTTTTCCTTTGTAAAACAATGAATATACTATTATGGGCTGTGCTTTTTTTCTAGGGCTGAAAGAGAGCTTGAGTTTTTCTTGTTTCTCGACACCTTAAAAAGAAAATATGATATTCTAGACACCCCAAACTTTTGTGTGAAGTAACATATTAAAAAACAGAAAAATTAATCATAGGAGATGGATAAAAGCTACATCTGGTGTATGTTCACAGGGGTGTTGTTTCCAAATCCTTAAGTGGGAAGGATGATTTCTGAATGAAGTGATAATGTGGAACAAAGGCATCATCTGAAAGACAATAGAGAATTGCTGAAGAAAATTGCATTCATGTAAACAGGGAAGTGGTTTTTGACCTTTAGGATTTAGTCAAATCTTGAATAACCTCGCTCTGTGTCTTTGTGTGCAGAAAAGGCACTAATCTCAGTCACATTTTAATAAAATTTTATCAAATATTTTGTGTGGAGTTTTACTGGAGCATCTCTCAGACTGCGGTCACCCAGCTGTGGTCTGTGGAATGGTCTAATACCAACTTGGCTTCAGATTTTTATGTGCAACTTCAAAAGAGAATATATTTTACCAGCAACCATAGAATTCTATCTTCATTCAATCTCAGACTAAACACAATATTAACAGATGATAAAGTACAGCATTCGGCCAAGTCCCACATTGCTAGAAGGATCTTGCTCTAATTTTGATTTCCAAATACACTTTTCTCTCTATAGTTGTGGTTCTTATTCTTTCATATG
Organism: Ateles fusciceps; assembly: GCA_036589455.1. Taxonomy (NCBI): domain Eukaryota; kingdom Metazoa; phylum Chordata; class Mammalia; order Primates; family Atelidae; genus Ateles; species Ateles fusciceps. Next base: position 2,582,129 of record JAZHEH010001685.1, on the reverse strand, counting down.
GTTAATAATTATCTTAGGAACTTGAAAAATTTATATTCCTAGAAAATATTTTATATCTTCTGAAGCAGAGCATTTTGTGATGACACTAGGAATATGTATTTTTACGGAGCATTCGGATCGATTCTGGAGCACATTGACCTTGAACTATACGTTGATAAATACCAGTTGGAAAGCAATATTATTTCATGGCTTCCAATTTGTATATATTCCAATGACTTTATAATCTACATGGTTTTCAAATTTTTACTCTTTAATAACCTTTTAAATTGTCCAATTGCTCCAATTCTTCTTAGCCTTATGTTTTTATCTTTTTAAAATTTTAGCCATCAAATACCACAGCTTATTTTGTATCAAAGGGTTTTGATGGAGAAGAGTTTTATTGCTGGCTGTCACAATAAAAATGGCTTTGGACACTCAGGAATTAATTCTACTGGTAGACATCCTGGGTAGCCAGCATGCAATCCCCTTTTCTTTCTTTCTTTTTTTTTTTAAACAATCTTAGTGTGTCCAGGAATAATTGGTTGTCCTATCTCATCAGCATCAATGGAGTAAGGAAGGAGGCATAACACCTATGCTGTGAGTTTTTTTCTTCTCTCTTTCTTTGTCTTCCTTTTAATGATGAGAACACAAAGATATTTGTGGAGGGAGAAATCAGGAGAGAGACTCAAAGAATATGACTAGAAGAGGATGTTTTCTTGTAACCATAGCCATCACATATGAATAAATCAAATAGATTTGATCTCAAAAACTAATCAGCAGCCTTGAGAAAGCACCTTTATTTCCCTGGCACTAAGTAGTGCTGTTATTATTGGGCAAGGGTTTTATAGAAAATAAACATATTGGGAAACGTCTAGGTATGTTTCTCAATACTGACCATTCACTTTCTCCTTTCTAGGAAGACTATGTTCGCCAGAACGACTTTAAGATACTTTTACATTTGCTGATCACTGGAAATTACTTTCGATAATTATTTTTTTTATAAATGTAATGACTTTAACTTTCCTAGTTTAATTTTCAAATGATAACCTAACCTCACATGTTGACTGCTCTTAGCAACATATATTTGCAATTACATGACAGATGAATGTTGGTAATTAGACCTCTTTTTGGGTTTCAAGTTAATTGGGTGGGCCAAAACAGCATTGGAGAAATATTTAGGGTACACTTCCTTGCTGCAATCTAGTTGAGTTTATCTACTTCCTCTGTTCATATCAATGTGTTTAACTAAAAGATTTATATTTAACAATATGCTAGGTATAAATATGATGAATTAGAATTGCTATCTTCCTCCATTACCTTTGCCTTCACATAAGTTCATCTTTGGCTATACATGTGTGTTTACTTAAAGCCAACAATCTAAAGAATAACCTTGAGCCTCTTTCACTCTGTGTCATGTTGTCAATTCCTAATAAATACACAACCCTCATTAAGAGAGAATGGGGGCCAGGCACAGTGGCTCATGCCTATAATTCCGGTGCTTTGGGAGGCCAAGGTAGGAGGATCTCTTGAAGTCAGAAGTTTGAAACCAACCTGGACAACATAGCAAGGCCCCATCTCTAAAAAAGAAAAATATTAGCTGGGTGTGATGGCATGTGCTTGTAGTCCAGTCCTAACTACTTAGAAGGCTGAGGTGAGAGGATTTCTTGAGCCCAGGAGTTCAAGGTTGCAATAAGCTATGATTGCACCACTGAAATCCAGCCTGGGCAACAGAGCAAGAAGCTGTCTCTTAAAAAAAGAGAGAGAAAGAGTCAGGGACCCCTGATCACAGGTGGGAATCACGGCATTGTGGAGCTTCAAATACTGTCTACTTTAGACTTAACTCAAGTGTCATATTCTTTGGCATGTTTTTCTGATTTTCTTCCCTTTATCCACGTCAAGCCATCAGATAGACTCAATGCCTTCTATTTTGGAGCACTCACAGAAATCTCCCCCAAACATCTGTCCGATCATTCATTATTATAGTTAGACCAGGTACTCTAGGAGATGTTCTGGATTCAAAGATTATTAAGGAAAGTGTCATGACTCAATCAGCTCATTTACTAGGGGGAACTGAACATTAATTTTATTTCATGTAATAAAAGCTCGGTGAGAATGAATGAATGAATGAATGAATGAAGTAACTTGGGGAAAGTTCCAAAATCAAATAATGCCCATGGTATTTCTTAGCTATAGAAAACTAATGTGTATTTTGTGCTTTCCTAGCTATCAAGCAGAGTAGTTATCTCATTGAGTCCTTTCAACAACTATAAAGTGAGGAAAATAATGTTTCATACTTTAACCATTAAGAAAATCAAGATTCAGAGATAAAACAAGACATGAACTCAGATGCAATGTAACGTAAATTTTATTTGGGTTTCCATAATGACAGTTTTTACAGAGATACATAAGAAAATCATAGAATATAAAGTGACATCACTTGTTGCAGGTATGAAAATAAGCTAGGTATTTTGTTAAGGAGTTCATTCCCTGCAGATTAACCTCATTCCTCCCTCTTTTCAAAGAAATAATATTCCATCAATTAAACAAAGTGTGGTCAATTTTAGAGAAGAAACACCTGTCAATGTACATTTTTGCTATTTTCTCATTGTTCTTATAAAATACAAGAAGAGATAAAGCCTAAAGGCATTATTTCTTTTTAGACTGTAAAACATTCTACACACAGACAACATGAATAGAAAATTTTGTAATCTAACCAAGATTTTTTAAAAGTAGCAGTTATCAAATCATATATAATACAAGACTCTTTAATAACTTGTTTCCTACAGTTTTCTGATGATGAAAAAATCAACATCCATGCCTCGAGAGGCACTCTTTTTGGGTATTTGAATCATATGCACTTATGAAAATGGCTTATTTTTTTGTTCTTAATGAAGTCTTCTTTGCAAGTCAACATCATCTTGGTCCTGGCCACTGCATTTTTACAATAGGCAGCATATCAAGGTAGTATTATATTTTAAAATTTCGTGTGGTTTAGGATAAAAACAGAAAGTTGTGGTACTTTGAGGAGTTTGAGAAACAAGCATTGTTTCTCTACATAAAATAAAGAAAGAAAAAAATAGAATTAAATAAGAAAGTAAGAAAAAAATGGTGAGAAGAAGAAAGTAATAATACTGGATTCTCAGACTGATAATCCAAAGCTAAAATTCGGGTTTAGAATTACATTAGTTATTAAGGTTTTTGGGGTTTGTACAATAACAGTTTTTGGGGAGATGGATAAAGAAATTATGAAATCTATACTGGTACTATTTGTTTGGGGTAAAGAATTACTCGATTGTTATGTAAGAAATTACCCCCGAAACTTAGTAGCTTAAAACAGCAAATATTTATATCCTATTTAGTTTCTGGAGCTCTGGAATGTGGAAGAGATTTTGCTGGATGATTTTTTTTTTAATTTATTTTGCTTTTGGTGCATACTATATCTGGCCTTTCTCCCCATGTTATCCCTCCCCACCCCCTGTTGTCTCTCCCCCTACCCTCCCCAACTGTCCCCTGTGTGTGATGCTCCTCTCCCTGAGTCCATGTGTTCTCCTTGTTCAAAAGCCACCTATGAGTGAGAATATATGTTGCTTGGCTTTCTCTTCTTGGGTCAGTTTGCTGAGAATGATGGTTTCCAGATTCATCCAAGTCCCTACAAAGGACACAAACTCATCATTTTTTATGGCTGCATAGTATTCCATGGTGTATATGTACCACATTTTCTTTGTCCAGTCTATCATTGATGGGCATTTGGGTTGGTTCCAGGTCTTTGCTATTGTACACAGGGCTTCAGTGAACATACATGTGCATGTGTCTTTATAGTAGAATGATTTATAGTTCTTTGGGTATATACCCAATAGTGGGATTGCTGGGTCAAATGGAATTTCTATTTCTAGATCCTTGAGAAATCGCCGCACTGTCTTCCACAATGGTTGAACTAATTTACACTCCCATCAACTGTGTAAGAGTGTTCCTATTTCTCCACATCCTCTCCTTTGCTGGATGATTCTAGCTAAGACTCTCTCATGAGATTTTAGGTAAAATGTAAGCTAGGGCTATACAGTAGCTTCAATTGACAATCTCTGTTGTCAATTTACCTGGGTTAAAATAACAGCTAAATACTTCACTACTTTTGAGAACATTAAGTATTTATTTTCTTAAAGCCTTAGAGACAATTATTATTGTCATTTACAGACTGACAAATTAACTCATAGAAATATTGTGAGTACTGAGTGAGATCATGAGTAGAAAGCAGTTAGCTAAATGCCTGAAACATAGCAAGCACTCAGCAAATATTAATTTTTACCATTGATATAATGAAATGTACTCAAAAGTAGTTTTAAAAAGTATGGGGAGCATGGAATTTTCTGTCATTTCAGTACATGTACACGGAGTATCCGTCTTCTACAATATGATGGCAGTCATTCGAGGCACTGTGAATGGAATCCTAACTGAGATCTATGTCCTCTTTCACTTCAATGTTCATCTTACTAGAAACATAAGTTCAAAAATAAGAGTAGCAGGGAGAATAATTATAAAGACGGGAAGGACATTATGCTCTACAAATGAATACAAAAGAGAATAGTGATGTCAGCAAGATGGTGGAAAAGGAGGTCCTAATACCCATTACCCAACAAAAATGATGAAGCTCGCTACCAGTGGAAATTCCTCTGGAAGAGCTCCAGAATACAACAATAAAGCTGCAGCAACAAAATAGATCACCAAGACTGAAGATGACCACACAGAAAAATGTACAAAGCATTTAAGCTGTATAATCTTCTGGGTACCAAAAGGACATATCTCAACTGTGACTTCTTTCTGCAGGGTAAGAGGAGACCAGGAAGACCTCAGAAGCCTTCACCATGGAGGACCCTTCACACTATATACAGTGCAAAACTCAACCCCAAAGAGATTAAATACTTATGTGTAAGACCTAACGTGTAAAACTACTAGAAGAAAATATAGGGAAAAAAAGGTTCTAGACATTGAACTGGGCAACGATTTTTGGATATGATACCAAAAATACAGGCAACAAAAGCAAAACATAAAGAAATGTGACTACATCAAACTAAAAAACCTCTGCACAGCAAAACAATCAACAGAGCAACCTACAGAGTGGGAGAAAATATCTGCAAACCATATATCTAGTAAAGGGATAATAAGCCAAAATATAAACGGAACTTATATAACTGAATATCAAATAATAATGATATATAACTCAATTAAAATGGACAAAGAACCTGAATAAACATTTTTCAAATAATACATAAAACAGCCAATAAATATATGAATAAGTGCTTAGCATTTCATCAGAGAAATGTAACTCAAAATGAGATACATTTGAGATACATAATGAAGTATCGCCTAACACCTATTAGAATGTCTATTATCAGAAAGACAAAAGATAACAAGTGTCAAGGATGTGAAGAAAAGAGAACTTTTGTACACTGTTGATGCAAGTGTAAATTGGTACACTCATTATGGAAAACAGTACAAAGGTTCCTCAAATATTCGAAATAGAACCACACAGAAGAGCAAAATGTTCAAGTTGTCAAAGCCCAGGGCTGCCAAGAACTGTCCATTTAAGGAAAGTATTCTTTCTGTTAGGCCATTGAAGGTTTTCCAAAGATTTAAGGGCTGTGTTTGGATTCTGCTACATTTGCTAAATAAAGTCGCCAGACCACCAGAAGGTAGAGGGCAAGTTTAAGCTGAGAATAGTTATGACTGGTTTTCAAAGCCAACTCGAGATTTTTGCTAGCAACGCTGGAGCCCCTCAGCAGTGTTTGATGAAAGTGTACCGTCGACTCCATGTGATTGTCAGGCAGATGGTGGGAAGGGGAATGTTTCCAGTATAAGGAAAACAAAATATTCCATTTGAATCCTTACATCTATGAAAATGTCTAACTCACAGTAGGTCTTCAGTAGAAGATGGCTTTGACTAGACACTATGGTAAATCCTCCAAAGGGGATATTGGATAGTGAGTTCCAAGGAATAGGTATCTGCTTATCATACAGCTTTTGTTAGCTATACTTTTTGAATATGGTGAACATTAACAAATGCTTTGCAAATAAAGGCAAGTAGATGCTTCAAATGAAGTGATCATAACTGCCCTTGCAAGTTCCCCTGGATTCTGTGACATTTGGACTGCATTGGTATTTGACAAATGTATGGGATTCTCTCTTTCATTTGTTAATAGCCACAATGACACCTTAGTTTTGTGATCCAAGAAATATCCATCTATATTAGTTGATTATATATATATAATATGTATATATATTTATTGTATATAATAAATTATATATTTAATATCTAGAAATACACAAGATCATGGATGTACTCCAAGGGAACCCAGTTTCAGACTCCAACTCCTTGCCAGGCATGGTTCAGAGCAACACATCAATCTCTTTTCTTGATTACTTAAGGCCATAGGATCCTCCAGGAAGTTCCTTTGTCATGAACACAATTTACGTTTAAAATCATAAAACCTAGGTACTGATTTTGAAGCAGCTGCCTATAGACTAGGTTTTCCATAGAAGACAGCATAAGAGCTACCAGTTTAGGGATAGTCCCTTTAATCTGATTTCCTTATAGCCTCATTCATTTACTCATTCATTTAATACTGAGTTTAGGGCATCTACTATATGCTGGATTCTCATCAGTTTTCACTGATAAAACAGAGCTTAATAAGAAAGGAACAGTCAAGATTGGAGACAATTCTTTCATATATTGAAAAGTATGGGCAGCAGAGAATGTGTTATCTGCCTCCATAATCTTTATTGCAGAAAAAAGGAGTGTTATTTCACTGATGGATACAAATGTGTGCATGGACCCTGAAACTCATGTTATTTAGCCTTCTCATGCTATGGCTTAGTTTAGGACTTAGAAGTATCATCCACTGTCTTACATAGTGTATTTTTCATCTGCCTACCTATAAAGGACTAGCCTTCCATAAGAGTATACCTACTTCCTTGCAGCTAATTGTGTATTCCTTCCTTGTAGCTAGTTGGATAGTTGGAGAGTCATTTAACTGGGTTAGCCCAAAATATAAGCATCATTTTAAGCAAATACACCTGTAAAATATGTGTTTTATATTGTATTCACGACAGAATAGAAGCTTGTTTACATAGGTGTCTACTTAATCAACCATGCACTTGTATTGTTTTAAAAGAAAGTGTTTTTGATTATCATAACAATGTGCCATGATGGTATAAAGCGCTGGGCTGTGAGTGGGTACTTAGTGGCTCTGCAGAGACCTATTTCATGCAGTAGGAGCAGAGTAGTACAGAGTGTCCTTGGGACAGACATGGCTATTGCAGAAATCAGTGCTTGTTATAAAAGTTTTACTGATTTTAGGAAAAAATTAACTTGCTGCTAGTGATACCCCAGTTTAACTTGAGAGATAAATTACTTATAGGAATAATATAAGAACAAGAATACATGAAATTAAGGATGCTTATTGGCTGGGTGTGTTAACTCATCTTTGTAATCCCAGCACTTTGAGAGGCTGAGGGAGGAGGATCACTTGAGCCCAGGAGTTCAAGTCCAGGCTGGGCAATATAATGAGACCTGATCTGTATAGAAAATAACCAAAATTAGCCAAGTATAGTGGTACGTGCCTGTGGTCCCAGCTAATTGGAGAGCTGAGGTGGGAGGATTGTTTGAGCCCTGGAGTTTGAGACCTATCAGCTGACATTTCTAGCCTGGGAGACATAGTGAGACACTGTCTCAAAAAAAATTATTATTAAAAGAACATAATCATAACTTGCCCAACATATTCTCATATATTGTTTTCACAAATATTAACAGGTTTTTTTCACAAACCTCTCTCGTATTTACAAATATGTTTTGGTATACATAGAAAGTAAAGTTGCCATATGAGGCATTAATTTTATATTTGAGGAAATGATTATAGATGATAAATTATTGGTGTAACTATGATTACTAAAGTATATGTGTGGTGTTTTTTATCTGTGGTTTATATAGTGGTAAGTTTATAGATTTTCCCCTTTTCAGGTGTCAAGGGGAGGACCTGTTGGGAGGCGATTGGATTATGGGGGCAGTTTCTCTCATGCTGTTCTCTTGATAGTGAGTGAGTTCTCACTTGATAGTGAGTGAGATCTGATGGTTTTATAAACAATGATTTCCTCTGCTCTTTCTCTCTCATCTGAAACTGTGTAAGACATGCCTGCATCCCCTTCCATCATGATTGTAAGTTCTCCAAGGCCTCCTCATCCATGTGGAACTGTGAGTCAATTAAACCTCTTCTCTTTATAAATAACCCAGTCTTGGACAGTTCTTTATAGCAGTCTGAAAATGGACAAATACATCAGGCAAACCCATTTTTAAATTTTTTTGAAATGTACAATATATTATCCATATAGAAAAGTACACATCTTTAAGTATATGATACCACAAAATTTCACTAACTAAACATTCGCACTCAATCACTAAGGTCAAGAAACAGAGCATTACCAGCACTCCAGAATCTGCCTCTCCTGTGACTGCTGTCAGGTTCTAAACTTTCCAAAAGGCTGTCACATTTTTAGCTTTTTGTGTTTTATAAAAATAGAATCATACAACCTATAATCTTATTTTCAATATGTAATTGTTTCTAGCTTAACTAAACATTGTGAAATTTATCTGTATTTTTCTGGGTGGTTGTATATTGTTGATTCTCATTGCCACATTTTTTTATTATGACAGTTGATACATTCCTGAGTCAATTACATTAAATTCTCATTCAAAATGAAATATCGGGCAAATTTATTTACTTCTTACACATACTTGGCCACACAGTACATGCACACATATCTAACCCATACATAACTAACCCGACAGTACAGGGTAAAATACTTTTTCTAATCCTTATGCTGTTAAAGATTTAAGATATCTAAATTCTGGATACAAAGTTAACTTAGAGTCACACTCTGTTCTTTCCAGGCAAGCCATCTTCTGACAAAAGATAGTTTTATATTTTGATGTTTCTTTCCCTATTTACTTTGCAGAATTGTTAGGAAAAGCAACAATTACTGTGGATCATAAAATACTTTTACAATTGAAATGTGCTTCACTCCATTGTCTGATGAGAGAACAGAATAAAGGGAAGTAGCAATTGCTTGTGCATGGGAATTCATTTGGTTGATGGTGAAAATAAGGTAAAAATCAAAATCTCTTAAATTCAAAAAAAGCAAGTATATTTTCCTTTCCTTTGTCATTCTTTCATTTCAGCACAGTGTAGGAATGCCATTGACTAAACTCATTTCAAATGACTAAACTAAAATCCAGTAACTATGGGTTGATAGGTGTGGTAGTATTAAGAATGGCCACCTAAAGATGACTGCCTGTTAAATGCCAGAGCCTGTGAAGATGTCATGTTACGTGGCATGGGAAATTAAGGTTGTAGATGAAATTAAAGTTGCTAATTAGCTGATTTTGAGATGGGAGGATTATCCTGGACTGTTCAAGTAGTCTCTATGTAATTACAGTGGCCTTTATCAATGGAAGAGGTTTCATTGATAACCTGTGAAAGCAGAAGAGGAGGTCAGAGTCAGAGATTTGAATATGTTATGTTTCTGGCTTTGACCATAGAGGAAGGGGGGAAACATGAATTTTCCTCTAGGGTCACTAAAAGGAACACGTACAAATTGGCACCCTTATTTCAGCCCAGTGAGACCCCACTTTGGATTTCTCTATCGAAACTGAAAGATTGTAAGTTCGTATTGTTTTTAGCCACTAACTTTGTGGTAATTTGGTACAAGAATAGAAAACTAACACAAAATGTGTGGATAATTGATTAACACCAAGTTCTTTTCCTGGATCCAAGAGAAAATAAGAGTGAAGGGGTGGACAAGAGATAAATCTTTTTCTTTCTCAGAATCTGAGGACTATTTTGCCTTCTTCCACAAAGCAAGTAGCAGATGATTCTTTAGCAATTTTTTGCCTTAATTTCTGAATAAGATGGCATTTTTATAAATCAATGCAAATCTACTTCTGTCTCGGCAGGGAAAATGTATGCATTGCTTGAAAGTCAAATGTGGACATGGGCAAAAGGAAGGTCTTTGTTTCTTTGTCCTTGTCCCAAAGAAGCATTTTCTGGTTTCACTTACTAAAGATATTAAGATTAGGCTTAGGGGAAAAGAAGAGGGACTTCTCTGACTTTGCACCCACCACCCTACGGTGTGTACTAATGTAGGATTTGCCTTCAAGACTCTTCTCCAGAATATATCCCAGAGAGTGTGTTAAATATAGTTTCTCTACTTAAGTTTAATTATAACTGTTTTCTCGTGTTCCCATAAGAAACATTTCAGAATGTGAAAATCTGGTACATATGGAAATAGGAAATTCATAGGGGCTTCTGGGTACCTTGCTCACAGTAATATAAGGAGGCTGTTTCATTTTAAATGCCAAAATTGCTCCAACAAATCTGGAGTTTTGTCACTGAGTGAGAAATTAGAGTTAAATACTCAGAGCTGGGAATGACATTGAGACCCAGAGATGGAAGTAACTAAAGAGGAGAGGTGCTACTCATTATTCTTAAATTATAATAAATTCAAAAGCCTTGGGCATTTAAAATCTAGCTAGCTAAAATAGCTGGGAATTTAGGAACCACACCTCTTATGGACTAGCCGATATTTGCAAAATAGCTTAATACCACTGTCTAATTCCAAGCAAGCAAAGCATTGCACACTAGTGACAGAGCGTGAATGCTAACAGCAGGAAGAGAAACAGGCAGAAAGCTGTCTGTGCTCTATACACACTGACCAGCACCTTCTCCTTGACTTGTCACCTATCACTCATTAACTGCTCCCTTCCTCTTCTATTCCCTTGACCTTTACAAATGATGTTGTCATACCAAATCCTGGATGGATATTTTAAGTAATGAACGATTATGGGGAGGGATGTAAATATATCTTATAGAAATAATACATTCCTAACTTTGAAAACAACATGATACCAATTTTTTCTTTTTTTTTCTCCCTACAAAGGGAAGAGCTAGCTCTTGAAAACTTTAGGAAAGTTAATCAAGAAAAACTAATATTTACGAGCACGTACTCTACATCAGTATTGATGCTTACTAAACCTATACTTTACCTTTCTACAAAGCACTTTGACTTAGCATTATAATCCCATTTTCCGAATAAAAATACAGGCTCAGAAGAGGTTACCCACTTGCTCAATGACTGTACTAGTGAGTTGTAGAGCTTGACAAGGAATCAAAGAATATCAAACCCAAAAGCATAAACTACTACCTTGCGTTATCACATGAATTTGAATCTTTCTTATGATTTCATTACCACAATCTATAACTTCTGTTCCCTCTAGTTTTTTCTAGTTTCTAATGATGTCTTGCATATTCTTTCTTTCTAATATATTTAGGTATTATGTTTAATTTTTTAAAAATATACTTTGAATGCCATCTAGCACCAAACCCAGCATACCACAAAGTATTTGGTAGCACTAGCTGGACAGAATACAATAAATCTAATTTACAGATGTGAGCTCTTGAAGGCTTTATGCTATATCTATATTGTGGTAATTTCAGGATTTGTTGACTGTATTAGTCTATGACCAAACATAGAAGTTAAGAACACTGGGCCTGGATTAGATCCCTTTTTTCTGACACTTACTGATTAGGTGATCATTGCCAACATTCATAATTCCTTGGCTGGGCACAGTGGCTCATGCCTTAATCCCAGCAGTTTGGGAGGTTGAAATAGGAGGAATGTTTGAACCCAGGAATTTGAGACAAGCCTGGGCAACATAGTGAGATCCTAGAAATAAACAAAATTGGCAGGATGTCCCCCGGCTACTCAGGGGACTGAAGTGGGAAGGGATCACTTGGATTTGGCAGTTTAAAGCTGCAGTGAGCCATGATCATGTCACTGCATTTCAACCTTGATGATACAGCAAGTCTGTCTCAAATAATAATAATAATAATAATTCCCTTCCTCTGTGCCTCAGTTTTCTCAGCCCTATAATAAGGTTAATAATAGTAACTGCCTAATAAAGTTATTATGGAGATTAAATTAATAAACACATGCAATGTGCTTAGAAGAAGGCACATGAGAATTGCCCAGTGAAACTAGGGCACACATAAACACTGTCAAATGAGCCCCCTTTTTTGGAAGTAATTTAAAACTTGGAGAATGATAGTCAGAACAGGACAAATATATATATATTTTCTGAGCATCCTACATTCAGACAACAGATGTGATATACCACGACTCAATACCACAAAGTCCATTTCTCACAAACTAGGCTTCCCTAAGACATAGCAGCACAAACAGCAAATCACCAAATTCATATCCATGTAATACTACCATCCAGTCCACATCTCATTCAAGTTTTACCAGTTACCTAACCGTGTTCTTCATGGTAAAGGATCCGATACCAAATCTTACATTGCACCTAGTTGCCATGCCTCTTCAGTCTACTTCAATCTGGAATAGTTTCTCAAGTGTTTCCTTGGTTTTCATATCTCTGACACCCTTAAATATTACAGATCAGTTATCTTGCAGAAAAAAACCCAGGATGCGACAGATATTTTCTCAGGATTAGATCCAGGGTACACATCTTTTTTTTTTTTTTTTTTTTTAATGGAATCTTGCTTTGTGACCCAGGCTGGAGTGCCATGGCATTATCTGGGCTCACTGCAGCCTCCACCTCCTGAGTTCAAGTATTCTCCTGCCTCAGCCTCCCAAGTAGTTGGGATTACAGGTGCCTGTCCCCATGCCTGGCTAATTGTTGTATTTTTAGTAGAGATGCAGTTTAACCATGTTGGCCAGGCTGATCTCGAGCTCCTGACCTCAGGTGATATACTCGCTTTGGCCTCCCAAAGTGCTGGGATTACAGGCATGAGCCACCTTGACTTGCCAGGGTACACATCTTAACTAAGCCCCTAGATCACCAGAGTGCCACCATGATTTTTCCATTGCATTTTATTGGGTGAAACATAATTTCTAAATGTCCCGTTACCGATTACAACTAACCTCAATCACTTGATTTAGGTGTTATCCACCATAATTCCCCATGTTCAGTTGTTACTTTTTCCCTCGCAGTCAATATTTGCTTTTAATTTTTCCCCCTGGAAGGGGTGCTAAGGAGTTTGAGACCATGACCCTTTATCCTATGTGCTAGCCATCATTGCTAGGCAATTGGATTATGAGATTTCTCTAATAGTAAATTCCACTTATTTATTATAATTATTTAATGTCACTGGAAATGAGAATGGGAAGCAATACTGTAGTTTTAGATAAAATGAATTAACAAGTTATTTTGCACTTTCGACAATGGTTTCTTGAATTCTGGAAGATAATTGTTTCAGCTCTTTAAGACCTTTCTAAGTCCAGTTTCTAAGACATTCGTAGTTGTTTGGGACTATATTTTAGAAAAATTTTTGAAGAGTGCAATCATGACATTAAAATGTTATATTTTTTTAGATTATACAGCAGTGATGAGGATATGAAGCTTATTTCAAGATACTCATCTGTCTTATTAGGTTCTAAGCTTGAGAATTAGATGTGATTAATCATGACTCCAAGACTTGGCAGTAAAGAGTAGATCTTGGAATTCTACTCTGGATATAGAGGAAGGGCCTCTTGTCTCTCAACACTAGGAAGAAATAAAAGTTTTTTTAAAAGTATTTCAGAGTATTTTTTAAATAAAAGAAAAATAGGATTATCCAGCCATATTATAAGCTTTAGCACATTATCATAAAACACCTTTTTCTTCTCAAAAGCATATATGGCAGTGAGATGAGGGTGTATGATGGAACAGAAGAGAGTTTTGCATGGAGATTTATAAAATCCAGTTAAGATTTCAGCTTAACACCTGTCAGACTGATTCACCTAGGCTAGATTATGTGGCCTTTCTGGGTGTCAATTACAACATTTAGCAAATGGGATCAGATGATGTGCATTAGGAATAGCAAAGAGAACAAAGACAACTTTAATATATATGCTCTAATAATTGGCAGTGCCTGTCTAGAAAGCCATGTTGTGATACAGTTTGAGTTCACACCAAAATCCATGGAGGAAAATTGTAATGCTCAATTAATGATGTCTACTGTGGACATGGGTGGAGCAGTGACATCTTTCCCAATAGGTGATTGCCATCCCAGGATTTAACTCTCTTCCAGATTTAATATTCTAAATGTCCATGATGCACCATATCTTTTTCTTTAATAAGATGATTTATTCTAGATTTAGAAGAAAGCTTGACCAAAGAACAGAAAACATTTCTGCATTGCCCTTTTATACATTAGGCCATGCCATCAAAGAATGCATCTCTTTTGGCTCTATGTTTTATCCACATAGATTGGTCAATTATTAGTACATATTAGGTGCTTAATAAATATATTGTGAAACCACTGAATTAACTCAACACTGCTTCTGAAGAAACTATATATTAAATTCTATTTCACACTGACTTTTCCTGAAGAGGCAGGAGTTAATCTAGTTTGTAAAACTGTAATGAGTTTAAGACAAACCAACAGAGCAAAGCATAAAACATGCTTTATAGAATTGATGCATCTGGAGTGATAATACAAAGTGTATAAACCAATAAGATGGGAAAGAAACAGAACCCAGGATGTGTTTCTATTTCAATGTTGATTCTGTTATTATCTACTATGGAATTTTCTACAGGACTGACAAGTCCATTCATTGGTCGAACACACCAACTTCATAAAAGGGAGTGTTTTCCATCACCAGCTCCCAGCTCATTTTAGTTCTTTCACCATATTTCAAGGTCACAAAGTTGTGCATCTGGCAGATAAATTTACAAAGGTAGAGAAGAAGACATTGTAATAATGTCAGCCTTTCAATTGTCTGGCTCAAAAGAACAAAAGACTGGCCAGCAAAATGTTCCTGGTTGTTGGCTGCTATCATTAAAACACTGAAAATGAGCATCTCCCGTTGATTGAGGACTTTCGATGCTCAGGGGACCTTGCATCTTTTTATCTGAACTTCACAATAGTTCTTTTTGAAATTTTTCAAACCACAGTCTAGGTTCCTGAGTGTCTGCATCTATATTTAAAGGGTCCTCCAGTTCTCTACATAATGTGTGGAATTATATTAGAGGGCATTAATTTTACATTAAGGACTGGCGGGGGAGCTTCTGGATGACCACATTATCACATCACTGCCTGCAGGAGACTGATGTGATCATAGGCAGAAAGGGTCTGGCTTGAACACCAAATAAAGTGTCTTTCACACTGAGTGGCTTTGGCATCTGGGGTGTTTACATCTTCTTGATGGTCCTCATGTTTTCCTATTAGAAAAGCAAACTTTTAAAGAACATTGTCTTCAGAGTCAGATAGGTCACAGTTTTTATACGAAATTGACCAAGTTATTAAGTTCTTTTTACCTGTTTCCTCATCTACAAAACTGGGGTATTAGTAATTATTTATAAGATCATAGTAAAAAAAGAAAATAATAAAATATGACACATAGTTAGAATACTACCTGATACAGAGGTAGTAAGCATTAAATAATAGCCATATGAAAAAGTATTATTTCTTTTTTTAACTTTTATTTTAACTTGAAGTGTACATGTGCAGATTTGTTACATAGATAATCTTGTGTCATAGGGGCTTGCTGTACAGATTATTTCATCACCCAAGTATTAAGTCTAGTGTCCATTAGTTATTCATCCGGATCTTCTCCCTCTTCCTATGCCCCAGCCTCTGTGAGGCCCCAGTGTCTGTTTTTCCCCTCTATGTGTCCATGTGTTCTCATTATTTAGCTCCCATTTGTAAGTAAGAACATGGAGTATTTCTTTTTTGTTCCTGCATTAGTTTGAAAAAGATAATGGCTTCCAGCTCCATCCATGTTCCTGCTAAGGACATGATCTCATTCTTTTTTACAGCTGCATAGTATTCCATGGTGTTCACGCATCAGAGAAAACGTATTATATCTATCAATACAGTACAACATATCTTTAAGCTTCATGGAAAGGGACAGCTTATGATTAAAAGACCCTAGTTGATACTGACACTTACTGTAGGATCCCCAGTCCCCCCCCCAATTTTCTTTCTGTATCCACTGAAAATCACACAGTGCCTTGTAGTCACACTGTGACACAGATAGTTACAGATTTTTTCCCCAGAAGAACTGAACCTAAACAGGAGTCTTGAACTTTCCCAAGCACTGATAAAGGCATGTAGCTTGTTGCAAAAAACACTGAAAGAAACTATCTTTAGCTTTGAGTAAAATTCCTTAAGCCCTCATGAAGACTCCACACCCTGACTCAGTCTCTGTAGACCTACCTAGGTAAGCACCCCTTTTCGTTCATTGTCCCATTGCAAGGGTTGCCGCAACACCTCTGTAAGTAAGTTAGCCTCATAGATGCTTTGGACTGATCACCCTCACATTTAGTGCTTCTTTCTTTGGAATCCCAACCAGCCCCTCCTGGGAAGATTGAGAGCCCTTCCTTGTGAGAATTTCCCTGCCACTGTTTTTGAGGCCACTCTAACTGCTGGTTTGGTGAGACACAACACCTACTTAAATGAAAGACGTGATGCAAGTGTATGAACAAAGGCTCATTAACATTGTATTTACTGAAATTCAGTTAGAGATAAAGAAAGAAATAGAAAAGATTGCATGAATGACCTCTGCCAGCCATTTATATCTGGCAATCCTAATGAATATTTGAAGATTTCATTCATTTACTCTGATTTTACTTGGATAGCTTTTGCAATATCTGCACTATTTAAAATAACCCTTCCAACTTTTCATTGGGGGTGCTATGTTAATTACCATGTAAGTTCTTCATATGCTTAAAAGGCATCAGTGGTGAAAGCTTATAAAATGTTTATTAAGAAATATAGAAGTATTCAAAACATTGAAATATTGGCTTAAAACTTTAAATTATATTTATCTGAGCTCTATGGCTAGGATTTTAGCAAAAAGATTTCAAAGTCTCATACTGAGAAAATCCCCAGGCAGTAATTTTATTGTTAGAAGTCACTTAAAATAATATTTGATATTTCACGATCTCTTCATGATCCAATTATGATTTGTAGCTTTGAAAATTTTACAGCATAAACTCTATCCTCATTAGCAGACTCTGGTAACTGCTGCAATTCCAAATATATTTTCAGTGATTTGGGAAATGTTCTGCAGTAACGCTTACTAAAAGCATTTACAACAAATATTCCTTATTATGTTATGACAAAGTATTGGCTCATGAAAATATATTAAACCAAGTGAAAAGGTATTTGAAAACAAATTTATATATTCCAATAATTACTTATGGGAATGTGCTGTGAGGGTCATTGCACAAATAACAGAATATGGGAACCATTTTGGACTGATATTCTTCTTTATTCACACTTTCTATGAACTGGGTGGGAGGAAGGAGGAAAACAACTCAATAACAGTTATATACAACTATTAATCTAAAAGCTCACTATGCCATTAATAAAACTCACTATGTTAATTTAAAAACTCACTATGCCATGTGCATCAAACTGCTTCAGTAAAAGGAGGAATTTATTGATGAATGTAACTAAAATTTCGGCAGAAATTCTGCCTTGCATTATAGATGCAAGGACTTAGAAAATGTTATCGAGGTAGTCTGTGACTTATTTTGATATGCATCAAAAATGGAAATGGATTTGTGAGTGGACAAAAAGATGAATTAGGTGTATGAGAAAGCAAATCTATATAAACTGTTAATTTCAGAATCTGGTTAGTGGGTAATCTGGTGATCACTGTAAAATAACTTCATTCATTTTCTATGTATGAATATTTTCATAATAAAATATTGTGGAAAATATTATAAGGGACTGATTTCTCTCCCTCTGGCTCCCCTTAGTATGTAAAAATATTTATAGTAATGCTAGCTTAAATGCTTTTAAATAATTGCAGCAGAAACTGTAAGAATCATTCCTATAAAATTGAAGGAAGAGTTTTAGTAAATTTCATTGACTGTCATTGGATCACATGCTCATATCTGAACTATGGTTAGGAGGTTGCAATAATCAGATTAGCTAGGACTAAGTTACATGTTATACTTCTGCATATAAGGTGGATCTTCTGGAAAATCACTCTGACTTGATATGTAGACCATTATATTTATGATAAATTTATTAAAAATTATAAACATGTTCCATTTTCTCAACAGATTATATAATGCAATGCAAATTAATATAATCTTAGTCATTTTACTTGTTTTGGAAGACAGTGGTGCTCCTAGAAAAGCTGCAACAGATGAAATGAAAACAAGAGTATTCCAAGATTTTTGTGTATAAACACTGGTTCTGAAATGGGAAAAAAATAAAGCACTAAAACACTGCATTCCATACAACTAAAAAAAAATCATTTTAAATTTCTTCATCTCTGCTCTACTTTGCAGTGAACATTTGCCTTGTAGTTTTGTTTTAGAAATAAGTCATGCCTCCAAGTATTGGTAAGGTGAGTAAAAGAGTAGGATTTTGA
Organism: Ateles fusciceps; assembly: GCA_036589455.1. Taxonomy (NCBI): domain Eukaryota; kingdom Metazoa; phylum Chordata; class Mammalia; order Primates; family Atelidae; genus Ateles; species Ateles fusciceps. Next base: position 2,563,712 of record JAZHEH010001685.1, on the reverse strand, counting down.
CAAGCCCCGTGGGATGAAAACTTATATTAAAAAATTATATAAGTGCAAATTTCCTATAGGACTGGCAAATCAAATCTCAGTCTGTGATATCAGTCACCACATCAAATATATTCTAATTTGGAAGCTTAGAGTTCAAATCTGGGATTTGAACCTCTAGTTGGAACTTAGAGTTCAAATTCCAGATTAACCTTGGGCAAAAAACTAAAAGTAAGCCTCTCCATTTTAATCAAAGATGTTTTGCAGACATATATTAGAGGAGTAAACAAATTTTTGTCTATGGAGTTTATGGAGGAGCCTAGTCTGAAACAGGTGTGTATTAAATATAAATGATAGATAGATAGATAAATAGACAGAATAGATAGGTAGGTCTATAGATAGACGATAGATAGATAGACAGATAGATAGAGGACAGGCATGGTTGCTCATGCTTGTAATTCTAGCACTTTGGGAGGCCACGGTACGCGGATCACTTGAGTTGAGGAGTTTGAGGCCAGCCTGGCCAACATGGCAAAACCTCGTTTCTACTAAAAATACAAAAATTAGCTAGGCGTGGCGGTGCATGCCTGTAATCCCAGCTACTCCAGAGGCTGAGGCAGGAGACTCCCTTGAACACAGGAGGCGGAGTTTGCACAGAGACAAGATTGTGCCACTGCACTCTAGCCTGGGTGACAGAGTGAGACTCCATCAAAAAAAAAAAAAAAAAAAGATAAATGAATAGATAGATATGGATAGAGAGATAACTAGAATAGATGGATGGATGAATAAATAGACAGAGATAGATGATAGATATATAGATAGATAGATCGATAGAGGCATAGACATTAAAAATTTAAACCCCAACCTGCAAAAAAGTATTTAGTTGCTTTATTTCAATTGAGCTTTACAGTCCACAAATTATTTTTCCATATGTTTCTGCAAATGTTCTGTGAATAAGTCAGCAAAAATAATGTTAATTCAATTTTGCAAAACTTAAAGTCTCAAACTAAAGTCTGAAAAACTTTGAAGATCAAGAAAGCATGAGCATAAATGGTAGGTATTTTATTAAGGAAAATCCTCCCAAATATATATATATATTATATATATATATATATAATATATATATATATATAATATATGTATAAGCATCATGTTTTCTCTAACTCCTAAAGGGAAATTAGTTTTAAGGAATCTAACAATGCATTTATTCCCTTTTTAAATATTTAACTCCTGGATAAGCAAGCATTTTGAACCTATGCCGATAGTAGCATCAGAAATATGGCACTCGTTGATAGTAGATTTTTCCCAATGATTGTGGTAAATTTATCCCCCTGATTGAGGATGTTAAATATAATATTATTTGCATAAAATGAGCCCTCCAGATGACCAGAGTGGGAGATGCAAGGAGAAAGGCTAGGCTATTTTAGGGACTACCCTTTTTGACACAGTGCAAGTATCGCTATCTTTAGAGTACTTGCTGCCATGCATAGTTTAGCTTCACCTGGAGTTAAGCACTTATTTTCTTTATTCATGCTCAGTGTAGCTCTTAGTTCAACTAGGCTATTTTTCCCCCAGCAATAGGCATTGACGAGTTTCGTTACAGGTTTTAAGCCACAGAAGTATCCTTAGAATGCTTTTTTATTGAGTCCACAAGAAAGAGAAATATTCACATCCATTAATAGATTCCTCCGTAAGATACATGTAATCTAGCTGTGGCCATACTCTGTACTTAGACTTGGTCATTAGTTAGGACACAGACCTCAGGCAAAATTCAGAGAAGCAGCCCATGCATTTTGTTCTCCTCAATTTTGCCACACTCTGTAGCAACAAACCTCCTTAGCTTTTCTGTTTCAAATAAGTTTTAACTAAAGTCCTTTTTCTATATCTAGACAATGGACAGGCAGATGGCACTGTTTCCAGCATATCTTAGCCAAGATTCTCCTCTGAAAATGCAGGCAGTTCTTGTTCAACAGCCCTGAAAAAGACATGGTATGGTTCATCTTACTTGATTTCATATCAGCTATGCTTTTCTGATTTAGGAGAACTTTGCAATAGGAGTTTTCTTTGTTTCTTTGTTTTTTGTTTTTCATCATTTCTGGTAAGAGCCGCCATTGAGTTTCAATGTTGCATTACCTTTTAAAAAACCTTTTATTTTTTAATTCTTGTGGGTACACAGTAGGTGTATATGTTTATGGGGTATATGATATATTTTTACAAAGGCATACATTGTATAATAATCACATCATGGTAAATGGAGTGTCCATCACCTCAAACGTTTATCCTTTTTGTTACAAACAATCCAATTATATTCTTTCAGTTACTCTAAAATATAAAATTAAATTATTATTGCCTATAGTTACCCTGTGGTGCTATCAAATACTATATCTTATTCATTCTTTCTATTTTTTTACCCATTAACCATCCCCTTTTTTTGTTTATTATGTATCATACTACCACAATTCTGCTAAGTAAGCAGTCATTATCTACTTTTTATTTCCTTCTAAACCTCATTATTTAGCTTAAGAAAGAACCTGTATTCTAATCCATGCTCTTAATAATTATGTGAACTCATAATTATATTAGAAATAATTATATTACCATCATGTGTTGCTTAATACATTCTGAGAAATGCATTGTTAAGTGATTTTTGTCATTGTAAAAACACCACAGAGTGCATTTACAGAAACCTAGATATATACATAGCCTACTGCATACCTAGGCTATATGGTATAGCCTCTTGTTCCTTGACTACAAACCTGTATTGCATGTTACTGTACTGAATACTGAAGGCAATGATAATACAATAGTAAGTATTCACGTATGTAAACATATCTAAACAGAAAAGGTACAGTAAAAATATAGTACACTCGTATAATGTACTTACCATGAATGGAGCTTGCAGGACTAGACGTTGCTCTGTGTGCGTCAGTGAGCGAGTGATGAAGGCCTAGAAAATTACTGTATATTACTGAAGACTTTATAAACACTGTGCACTTAGGCTCCCCTAAATTTATTTTTAAAATTTTTTAAATTTTTCTTTCTTCCACAATAAATTGAATGTAGCTTACTATAACACTTTTACTTTAAGAATGTTTAAGTTTCTTTTAAATATCTGAATGTTGTAATAATACTTAGTTTAAAACACAAATTGTACATGTGTACACAAATATTTTTTCTTTAGGTCTTTATTCTTTAAGACACACACACACACACATTTGCCTAGGCCTACACAGGGTCAGGATCACCAGTATGACTGTCTTTCACCTTACATATTTTCCCACTGAAAGGCCTTTGGGGGTGATCACATGCGTGGAGCTGTCATATCCTATAATAATAATACCTTCTTCTGGAATACCTCCTGAAGGACTTGCCTGAGTCTGTTTTTTATGTTGTTACATATTATATTAATATATAATATATTAATACCTCCTGAAGGACTTGCCCGAGTCTGTTTTATATTGCTATAAATAGAAATATATATTGTTATAAATATATGCATTCAGTAATATTTTTATATTGTATATTAATAACAACATATATTGTTATTTTAATTTTGTAACATATTATATATGAACACAACTTAAAATAACAAAAATTATAGTATAGTAAACGTTAGGTGATAGGAATTTTGAAGCTCCATTTTACCATTATAATCTTATGTAAACATCGTTACATATGTGGCCTGCACCTGACCTAAACGACTTTATGCGGCCCATAATTGTACTTTATAATCTTTAAAATGGGAGTGTAAGACGACAATTCATAAAGGCCAATACATCAAACCACTGGTTCTACTTTCCTTCCTTGCACCCAGAGCAGACATTAGTAATTACATACTTCACTCTTTCCTTTTTTGTGGTACTTAAAAACACACAGCTCTTTAGACTGTTACTCTTACTTTATAAACCTTAAAATGCTACATAAAATATCCAGGCATTCCCAGTAGTTGGCGATCTCAAAAGTCCCTTCCAGGTCTCACATTCTGGGTTTCAAAGTATATCTGACTTGTAAATTTTCTACTGATTTAAATCTGTTATTATATATTTGGCTAATATTATCAAATATCTTTCAGGTTTTAATTATCGTGATGGATGCTTAAAATGCAAATATCAGTCTCTTGCCTCTGTGTATCTAGGTTTGACTGTCATTCGTTTGAACTACTTGTTTTCATCAAGATAGGCATGTTTAAATGTGCTCTTCAGTTAAATTCATGTGAGGAGAAACGTCACTGGTTATCTGATTTTTAAAGCATGTATTTGCCATTGAAAGGTTTTTATGATGACAGGCATGAAGACACATTTGCTGCACCAACAGATATTTTTGGCTTCCCCTCTAACTTCAGTCACAACTGAGGTGGACACTTTTATGTCTGCTATGGCTACTGTCTTCCTGCTAACAATGGTTCACTATGGCTGCATGTCTTCATTTCCTCCTCTGAGTCTTGTTTGATGCAGCCAAGCCATGCAAGGACTCTGAAAGCATGCAGTGCAGAAGCATCCATCTTCCTAGGGGCGTCACTCCACCTACGATGAGTGGGCTAGGGGCGAGAGGGACAAAAACTGTTGGATAAATGCCTCTACATCCTGTACTTGGGGTGAAAAATTACAGAGGTTCTGTATGCTTCTCGGGAATTCCTGACGTTATCAAGCCCTCATTGACCACAGAATCGACCTCAGTAATAAATGCACCTTTTTCTTGGCTTTTTCTGTTTTCTGTCTCACTTTTCCACTCTCTTAGTCCTAGTGAGGGACTGTGTTATAGAAGCTTCTCTTCCTGGGTCATGGAGGGGCATGGTTTCAAATGCAGGGATTTCCTTTGAGCACCTCCTCCCACGCCCCCATCTGGGAACCAGATGGTTTCAAATGTAAAGTTCTTTGTCTGACTTTCGAGCCAGGTAGGAAAAGTCAGGTGTGGTTCTTTGTTCCCAAATCCCGCTGAAAGCTCCGGGAGGAGGGGGCTCTGTATCTCGACTTTGTGGACCAAGTAGCCAATCCGATACCAGAGTCAAAGATCAATCACTCCAGAGGAAGTTTGAAAGAACTCTTCTCATTGGACAAGAACATGAACGGGAAGGAATAATTTAAGAGTTAAAATTTCAGTTGCTCCTACCTGTAGGATTCCTTCTCTGGATCCGCTTCCGCCATAGCCTGGGAACGGTCTTCTGTCTCTCTCTCTCCTGTCTAATAAATCACCCTTCAGCAAAACTCTTTGGGTCTACCATATTTATTCCAATGGCAAACTCACTGCACCTCCAGGGTCCCTTTCCCCCATTTTGGGGGGGTTAGCAAGGCCAAGAACTTCTTCTAAACTGGGAGCTGAGTATGCTCCCCCGGTTACACTAGTCCCTAGGATCACTTCTCAATTAAACATTCCATATTGCATCCAAGTCCTTGTCTCAAGTTCTGTGTTCAGGAGAACCAAGATAATACATTAAATGTTTAGCTATATTTCAAATTACTTTACAATAATCAGTGTCAAGAACACCAAGTAACAGTATTAAACTAATTCTAGTCATTTCCAGAAACTGCATTTAGAAAATAGTTTTATTCCCTCTTCCTTGGTTTGATCTCAAATTTATACCCTCCATATAGCTGAATTTTTGTAATAAAATAAATGCTTATAGTTGTCAACCCTTAAAATAATCCGGTATGGTGACTTTTAAACTGTTTTTATTTGCTCCTTATGATTCTTAAACAAAATGTAGTATCAAAGTTCCAAATTATGGGCTAAAAACATACACACATATATTTATATATATATAATGTGTGTGTATATATATATATACACACACACAGACATATATATATATATGTGTGTGCATATGGAGTTTTACAATGTATACACACACACATACATACACCACAGACATATATATGTGTGTGTGTGTATGGAGTTTTACAATGTATACACACACACACATACACAGACATATATATGTGTGTGTGTGTGTGTATGGAGTTTTAGAATGTACACACACACATATATATGTGTGTATGGAGTTTCACAATCATCCTCTTTCCACATTATCAATGGCAGAGAACATTTAAAATTTTTGCTTAGTGTCTGTGTAAGTTCTTGTTGTACAGATAGAAGGAAAGAAACTAGAAAAAGTAGACAGAGCAGAGAAATTCACAGGGGCTGCTCTGTTTGGTCTGGGGTTGTAAAGAGTGATGTACAACATGGGAAAACATTGAAAAGAGAAGAATCTATCATAGTAACTGAGATATTAAAAGAAAATCATTGATAAAGGAGAGAGGCCTCTGGTTGTTTGGGGCAGGTAATGAAAAGAAGAAGAATGTGATTTTGAGTAGCTTACTGAATGAATTTGGGGAAAGCATCCCATCATGTGCTTCTCTATAGGAAAATTCATCTGCATTCCAGGCTGGAACATACATATCATGGCATTATATGGATTATAGAGTCATTATGTGGGTCATATATACTTCTTATTAAAAGGAGCTGTCTGTGTTTCTAGAGGTATCGGGACTCGACTGCTCATGCCACACTAGCCTCATATGAATTTATACTCCTTATGGGCCTCTGGAACTCTTAATCAATCAAAGTTGAAGACCATCAGAACATACTTTCTATGTTAGGAAAACTGTGGGGGTGGGGGGTTGAAATAGGTCAATGTTTTGAAGATATACAGTCTAAAGCAGAAGAAATAACTTCCGTAAGATGAGATGGAGAGTTAAACGATAGAACGCTTTTACACTATTTGGTGGGAGTGTAAATTAGTTCAACCATTGTGGAAGACAGTATGGGATTCCTTAAGGATCTAGAACTAGAAATATTATTTGATTCAGCAATCTCATTACTGGGTATATACCCAAAGGACTATAAAACATTCAGCTATAAAGACACATGGACATGTATGTTTATTGCAGCACTCTTCACAATAGTAAAGACTTGGAACCAACCCAAATGCCCATCAAAGATAGACTGGATAAAGAAAATGTGGCACATATACACCATGGAATACTATGCAGCCATAAAAAAGGAGGAGTTCATGTCCTTTGCAGGGACATAGATGAAGCTGGAAACCATCATTCTCAGCAAACTGACACAAGAACAGAAAACCAAACACCACATGTTCTCACTCATAAGTGGGTGTTGAACAATGAGAACACATGTACATAGGGAGGGGAACATCACACACCGGGGCCTGTCAGGGTTGGGGGACTGGGGGAGGGATAGCAGCGGGTGGAGGTATTGGGGAGGGCTAACATTAGGAGAAATACCTAATGTAGATGACAGGGTATGAATGCAGCAAACCACCATGACATGTGGTTACCTATGTAACAAAACTACATGTTCTGCACATGTACCCTAGAACTTAAAGTTTAATTTTAAAAGCTTAAAAAAAAAAAGTAAAGTGGTTATTGTATATGTATCCCAACTAATTTAAGTGAATGTTTTTTTCGTCTTACATTAGCCTCACCCAAAGTCTTAAAAATTATCTCTAGAAATGTGAGTATCTTTAAATTTCTTTTAAAGAACACAAGTATTGCTAGGGGTTTTTAATGATTCTATTTCATCCGTGAATTTACTGTTGTGGTCAGAGAGAACTGGTGGATTATTGCTGCCTCTAGAACATACTTTGCAATTTTTGTTTTGTTTTGTTTTGTTTTTTGTTTCTATTTCCTGCAGGGAACTATGTGTTTAACAACAATAAATCACACACACCTGCCACACACACACACACACACACACACAACACACGAAGGAAAAATAAAAAAAAAACTTTATATAGACAAGTAGTCTAATTACTTTAAATTTGCAGCAGAATTAGAGGAGTTGGAGGTTACTACAGTTCAGCAGAAACTAGAAACTTAAGTATAAGAATAATTTAACTGTTGTTAAGAGCAACAAAAGCATCACAGTTCTATGACCAGGTTGGAAGGATTTGCTTAAGGTTGAAACAAGAGAACTCTCAGATTTGAGAGTGGAAAAAATGAGGCACAGTGACCCAAAGTTCTGGCAGCTGATGGATTTCAGAAGGTGTTCGTGTGTCTCTCTGTCTCCTTCCCTATTTCTTCTGCCCATAATCCCATACAAACATTGGTCAATGTACAATAGAACTACATAGAATCCAAGCTCAAAATAGTTATTACAATTTGATAACAAAACATTAAATTAGTTCACCTTTTTCTCTCTATTTGGCTTAAACTCAGAAACTCTCTGGGTAGCCAGAATGCCACCAATAGGGTCCTGAAATTCAATCCAAGGTCAGCTCTTAGTAAAAAAAAAAAAAAAAAAAAAAAAAAAAGTGGTGTCACCAAAGTTTGACTCTGGCTCATGAAAAAGCTGTCAAGAGGGGGTTTATTTAAAAGAGTTGGGGACCAGAGGCAGAAATCTATTTGGGTGTGGGAGAGATGCTTGGTAGTGATTTGAGCAGTAGGTGATAGAAAGAGATCCAGCCAGACATACACAATATTGAGTAGACAGCAAAAGTGAATATACTATGAGACACCAATATGGTAAAAAAAAAAGAAAAAAAAGAAAGAAAGAAAGAAAAGAAAAGCTTTTAAGTCATTTATTTATTGAGTTTGTATGCTTTCATTTTTCACCTACTGTATGATGAGATGCTTCAGGGCAAAAGTTATGTCTTATCCACTCCTGAATTCCATTCTTAGGACCTGGAACATAGTAAATATCCTATACATATTTGATAACAATATCAAAGCATGCATGTATGGAACATAGGAAATGAATCAATGGTAGAGCTCCATGACTAAACAATCTTCAAACTCTTGCAGGTTTTCTTCCTTATGTTATCTACCAAAATTTTAAAATTTTCAGCATTTACTATCCACAAAGATTATTCTACTCTTTAAATTTTAATGTAAGGCATCCAAGGAGTTATTTTTTTTTTCAAAGAGTAAAAAGAAAATTAACAAAGATTATACAACAGCTCAACCTAAAGAATTAACAAATGGTCAAAGAAGTATTTTAAGGTTAAGCAATAAAGTGAATAAGAAATTATGAAAGATTAATGATGACAAACATTTATTAAGACGTATAGTATTGGTTGGGCGTGGTGGCTCATCCCTGTAATTGCAGCACTTTGGGAGGCCAGGTGGGCAGCTCATGAGGTCAAAAGATCACGACCATCCTGGCCAATAAGGTGAAATTCCTGTCTCTACTAAAAATACAAAAATTAGCTGAGCGTGGTGGCATGCACCTATAATCCCAGCTACTCAGGAGGCCGAGGCAGGAGAATCGCTTGAACTGAGAGGTGGAGTTTGCAGTGAGCCAAGATCATGCCACTGCACTCCAGCCTGGTGACAGCGTGAGAATCTATCTCAAAAAAAAAAAAAAAAAAAAAAAAAAAAAAAAAAAGGTGTAGTATCTTATGAAGGTATTCCATATTTGTAATTTATTATCTAACAGTGAGTGGCAACTGTTGGAAAGGCCAAAACATTTAGAATACAAAACACATTAAAATGGAATTCTTGTCTATCTTCTTTGATTATTTGGTATTTTTATCAGCTGTTTTCAATAATCCAAAGACCATTAAATTCATTTAACAATACATCGAGGAGATGGCTTGGTGCAGTGACTTTGACACTTGAAAAGATATGGCAACTTGCAAATGATAGCTTTTGTGGTCTTACATCTTTCAATTATAACTGAGGTTACATATCAGTTTTTCTTTGAAATACACAAAAATATTTAAATAAATTGTCTTGTGTAGTGGCAGCAATACAATGAAAGCTTAATCACATTTTCCCACCAAGCATCTTCTCTTTCCTACTCATTTTAGGTATTCAAGAAGATGGTGGCAACAAGGAATTGTTGTCCTGTAAAGTGAATGGAACTTTTAGCAGTAGCACATGATCAGCACTGCAGTTCAGAAACAGATTTTCTCTTTTTTTTTCTTTCCAACATTTATTTTAGGTTCAAGTGGGTATATGTGAAGATTTGTTACATGAGTAAATTGCATGTCACAGGGATTTGGTGTATATATTAATTTATCACCCAGGTAATGAGCACAGTAACTGAGAGGTAGTTTTTTGATCCTCATCCTTTTCCCAGTCTTCACCCTCAAGGAGGTCCCAGTGTCTATTGTTCTTTTCTTTGTTCCCGTGTATACTAAATATTTAGCTCCCCCCATAAGTGAGAATATGTGGTATTTTGTTTTCTGTTCCAGTGTTAATTCACTTAGAATAATTGGTCTCCAGCTCCACCCATATTGCTGCAAAGGAGTTTATTCTTTTTATGGCTGTGTAATATTCTGTGGAGTATATGGAATATATGCAGGGCTAAACAGTGAAACTTTCAAGTCAGGAAATTTTTACCACCATACAGTTGAAGCCATCATTATATAAAGGGCATACTCTGTTGATCCCTCTGAATTCTAGTTCAGATTAAAACTTATATCAAATTAAGTCTTTACGATAATATTGCAAGTTAAACAAGGTATTCTCATTTTACAGCTAAAGAAACTTAGGTAATGCCTTTAAAGTACAAGTGGCAAGATAGTGAAATATGAATTCTATCATATCAGTTATTATGTAACCTTGATTATGTCAATTCCATTCTCTGGGTTTCATTATTTCCATCTGCAAATGGAAGAAAAATAAGATTTACATCTCAAAGTCTTCCTCCTGATCTACCACTAATGAGAGTATATATAGGACCAAGGGTAAGAACACATGAAAAGGGAGAAAAGAAAGAAAGATAAATGAGTAATTCAAAATTAATAACTTTATCACTCTATTAATTGATTATAATTGTCTATTCCCTGTTTATTAACAATTTTAACATTGAAATTAATTGTCTGTACCAAATTCCTGATTCTATTTTTTTTCTTAAAGTAAATCCACAGATAGACTCTGGGGATCTTGTAAAGATCATAAACAACACAAGTTTTCTTTTGCCCCCTGCTGAAAGCTTACTTCATTCATGATCTTATTCTCAGCCTGCACCATTTATCTCAGTGGCAACTAAAAAGACCCTGGGATTAGCCATTAACCAGTTAATAGTACAGCCCCACAAGGCTTTTGGCAATGCCACCTGGAAGTACAAATAATCACGGGCAGCCTGCTCCCTAGAGAAGAAGAACATGTCCTTGGTCAATGAGGTGAAAACAGGATGAAGGATGATGAGCATAGCCTCTAGTCTCTTCCTCCATTTTATTCCTCTTCTATTCTAATGCAAAGCTGGGTTAAGGACATGTGACATCATTTAGAAGTTAGTTTATGGTTAACATTACAAAATAAGTGCCAATATAATTTAATGTTTGCATTATCTCTATATGTTTAATTCATTCATACATCCATTCATTCAAAACATATTTTCTGTGTACCTTCTTTGGGTACAGACAGTTTGATGACAGCCCTCAAGGACACATATGTAAATATGGATCCTGACCTCAAGAAGCTCATTACCACGGAAGGGGAAATAAACAGGTAAACACTTATTCTACTTTTTTCAACAAATATCTTTATGTGCCTAATGAATTGTAGGCTGGCATTGTACTGGCTAATGAGGATTAGAGGCACATCAGAGCCTCATGGAGCTTAATGTATACATTTCAACATAATGAAAGTTTCACAGTGTGTTGCATATCAACAGGAGTTTATGCTGGTCTTCCACTAGTTTCCTTAACTTGTTAAACTCATTCTTATAACAGCGTGTTTAAATTTTTTGTCCCTTCTATCTGGAACACCATTTCTCAGCTCTTAACAAGACAGGCTCTTGTTCATATTCAGGTCTCAATGACAACTGTACTTCAGAGAGGATTTTCTAGCCACCTACAATAAAGCAAACTTCTGCCTCTTCCCACAGTTATTCTATCTCATTACTTTGTGTTATAGCTTTGAAAGGACTAGATATTTTTCAAACTCTCATTTATCAGTTTGCCTATTTGATTACTTATCTATTTGAGAGAGTAGGGAATTTATCTTCTTGTTCAATAAAACACCGATACATTTAGTAATATACATTAAGGTTTCTCCATGACTTTTCATGGCTTGTTATCTTATTTCTTTTTTAGTGCTGAATAAAATTCCATTGTATGAACGTACCCCTGTTTATTTGTGGTGATTAACTTTAATTTTTTTAATCAGGATATAATGTACATAACCATAAATGTACCACTCTGGTGTGAGATGATGATGATGAGAAAAGTTTGGGTGTGGCGGGGACAGGGTATGAGAGCTCTGTACTTTCTGCTCAATTCTGCTGTAAATCTAAAACTGTTATAAGAACTAACATCTATTTTTTAGAAAGCCAAATTAAACCACCAATACAATAAATAGAATGGATTGGCATACAATGAATTTCCTTTAAATATTTATTTTTTGTTGTCCTTGTTGAGACAGGGTCTTGCTTTGTTGCCCAGGTTGGAGTGCAGTGGCATAAACACAGCTCATGGCAGCCTCAAATTCCTGAGCTCAAGCGATCCTCCTGCCCCAGCTTCCCAAAGTGCTGGAATTACAGGCATGAACCACTGTGGCTGGCTGCCTTAAAATATTTATCAATTGAATGAATAGCTGAGTAAATACATGGTGCTATGAGGATATGAAAAAGGAGCATCTTCTCCTGATTCTGAAGGAAAGGAAGGCTTCATGCAAAAGGAATTGAGTGATCTGCTGTGAAAAAAGAGTTGCATTAAAATAGAAATTGGACAAAGGAGAGATTTTCCAGGCAGAAGGAGCACAGTGTTCAGAGACACAGGCTCACGTGGGAGAGTATTAGACCTTCTAGGAGCTGCAGGTATGTCATGCATGCCTGAGTTGCGTGTGCATGTTTGGAAGTGACAAAGGAAGGGCCTGAATCAAAGGCAGCAGAACACCATGACCACACTGATTTGCTAAGAAGCTTGGACTTTATCCTGCAATGAGCAGGATGACTTGGAGTCATTTTAAGCAAGATAGCACAAACATAAGTATGCATTTCACAAGAATTAATTTGGTGGAAGCTTGGAAGAGGATAAATATGAAAGCTGAAAAGTTGGTTTCTCATCTCTTTAAAGAGTCTAATCAGGCAAAGCTGAGAAAAAGAAATAAAGCTCTGGAATGGTGAATACAAGAAGAGTATAGATTTAAGAGTTATTAAACATGTAGAAATAATGATGAATGTTAAGAAATTGATTGCGAAAATGAGAGAGAATAACAATGACCAGGATGGATTCTACCTTGAGTATCTGTGTAGTTGGTGGGGTATATAAGATTACTAAGAGCTTTGAATAAATGAAGGGAAGTGTGCTCCAACTGAGGAAAGGAAATAATCTTTTAGCGACTTATCTTCACAGCAGCCTTAGTACATTGAAAAAAAGCTAATTCGTCCAGATTATCAAACCAGGCACTCCAGAGAGTTCGTGGTTGAAACTGAGAATTTGGAGGAATTAACATGAATGTCATGATTCAGCTTACCTATCCAAGAGCAAATAGATTCTGTAGATGGTGTAAGTTTCAAACTATTCTTTTGAAAGTATGGCAGAACATTCACATATATGTTCTAAGGATTTTCTAAGAATTCTATAATGTTAATCAATCACTATTTCTGGGGTATTCTGCTGGCTGGTCAATTTATCTCTGATTCCAAAAGTCAGTAACAAAATAGAAATTTTATCAACATATCTATAACGACCATCTGGAGAATGTATTTAATAACTTTTTATACTTGTCAGTGTAAACTGCAAAGGCAACGCAACAGGCAAACCTGGGTTTGAATCGTGGGTCTCTGTTTGCCACTAGATGCAACTGCTTGGACACGTTTCTTAACTCCTCTGAGCAAATTGTCTACATTTTAGAATAAGCATAATGAATGCACAAGGTTGCTGTGAGGATTCATGATAACAGATACAGGGCCTGATGCACAGCGAGATAGTCAATAACGTTGCTTTTTAAATATCAGTACTACAATGATGCCATTATGCAACTAACTCCCAAATTTCCCTTGGAATAAAGAGTCAGCTCTTCTGGCTTTTAGCAATAGTACAGGATTGCATTTCTACCCCAGTTCTATTCATCGCGAGGGGGGGCCCTTTGCCTTTTGCAAAGAGAATGCCAGAACGAAAGGGCTGGAATGAGTTTTGTTTTCCTATTTCTGTGCCATACGAATGTTATAGTGTTATCAGCTGAGATAATACTGCCTGTAAATAGCTCTGAGTGAATTTGGTTGGCAAAAACGCAGGAAAAGATTGACAGGATCTTAAACAGCAGTAGTCAGGGAGGCTGTGGCTGGAGTATTGACAGCGAGTGATTTCGTGAGTAATGAAGAGCGTTATATGATTAAGTTTCCCGAAGCGTGCAGTGCCTGCCGTGTGTACTTGCTGCCGATCGCCACCCTTCTGCGTTGCCGACCAGCCTCACTGCTTTTCAGGCAGGATCAATAGGATTAGAGGATTTGCACAGAAAGCTTCCCTGTGGCTTCTTGCTAAGGGTGTAGGGTGCCTTACAGTTTTCCTCTCTGGCGTTTTGCACTATCCCATGTATTAATCGTATAAAAAGCCGTCCACTGGTTCTATTTTATGACTATTTTCTCTTAATGCTTTTTCCCCAAGACCTCAAATTTATTTATTTATTTTTGACAAGAGATTTGCAGAAATAAGCTAATGCCCAAGACAGCATCCAATCTGGCCAAATCCTACACGTTCTCTAAGGTGTAGCTCATGAGACTTACTTAGGATAATGCACTGTTCTCAGGTCTTGGTACAGTGGCCATTTGGTAAATCATCTGCCTATACTTGTTTCCCCCCAGAGATGTTTAGCTTCTCCAGGACAGAAACATTATTCCATTAATCTTTGTAAATCCTGTACCTGAATATATGTGTGTGTGTGTGTGCATGTATATATATTATATATGCATGATTATGTATATATTCCATAGTCTATGTTCAATGAGAATTTGGAATTTGCTACATTTTTGCAATGTGCTAAATTCTAAATGCAATTAGCTTAAATTACTCATTTGTAGAACAAGAATAATCTCAGTACCAAACCCATGAGGTTGTTGGGAAGATTAAATAAGCTTCAGAGAGGCTTAAGAACACGAGCCAATGACAAAGGTAGTCAGTGGTGGGGCCAGTATTCAAATATGGTCTATCTGAATTAAAAGCCTGTACCATGAAACATTTTCTTCTACTGTTTTCTGAAAATAAAAGAAATTCCATAAGTTCTTAAGTTAGGTATATTACATGCATGAAAGAGATGAAAGAAGGATATGTGTGTGTGTGTGTGTGTGTGTGTGTGTGTGTGCTTTTTAAAATATTTAAGTAAGTTCTCACTGTGTTACTCTGAGACCTTATTTGCCACGTCTAAATTAGATAATACGCCACTGTTTTGTAAACTTATAAAGTCAAATGACTTGTCCAATGTTCAGTGAACAAAACCACACAAGGCAATTCAGGAGAAGAAGGGTTAATCGAAACCACTCCTATCACTCCATCACACTCCTCTTCTATCTAGGAAAATGTCTTCTTCTTGTAAACATGACACTATTAGCAACCAGGGTTATGTGTCCAAGCCAAAAATCACGTTCCCCTTTTTTCTTGCATATCTCAGCTATTAGTATTCCCTATGCTTAAATGTGATAGGCCTGGCTCATTATTTTCACAGCATCACCTCCCCAGATAGTCTAAGTGCCGCATCCCAGCTGTCTCCTCTTGCTTTGAAGTCTTGCTGAGCCTTTCACTGTCTTTTTAAGCGCCTGGCAGGTAATCACAGGTGGAGAGAGACTAAAATTATTTTTTAAACTTGTATACCTGTATTAAGTTATCCTAAAACTTTAGTGTCAAAGGGGAGAAAATACATTTAAGCATTTATTATCTAGCAGGCAACTGTTATTACACAACCCCATCTTTTTTTATATTTTGAATTTCCTACACTTGTTTCGAGCATAAGTGTCTACATTGCTCTGACTGATAATTGAGTCAGAATGATGAGTTAATTAACAATAGCAAACAATTACTGAGAGAGATTAAATGAATTTCACAAATAAATTCCCCCTCATCAATAGTTTTTTGTGTTTAAAATAAACACATATATGAGTTTATAGCCTATGAAATTATGTTGGCCTAATGAAACAATATCTGTAATAACACTAAAAATTCAATAATATCCAAATGAGTGTGTAAACAAGTTTCAGTGCTGTTATTTTGCAAACTATACAGCCCATGTTTAACTTATAGAAAAATTTAGATTATTTGCCACAATGTAGTCTGTGTTTATTCATTTCTGTACCTTCAAGAAAAGATCTCTAAAACTGTAATATTTGTGTGTAATATCTGTTTGTATGTATGCATTTTTGAATATTTGGATTTTTATGGGGCTGACAAGTAATTAGTAAATAATACCTAATATATAAATGAAAAAAAGGATAAAGGATGCCAAATCAATACAAATGTATGGTGGTATGGAAGGTATTCCTACCCGACAAGGTAATATTTGAGCAGATATTTGAGTGAATTGAGGGATATGGGCCTTGGAGCTATTTGGAGAAACATTCCCCGTGGTAAACAGTATAAATATGGAGATGGGTATTTGTAGGAGAGAGAGAGAGAGGAGAAAGAGTGAAGCTGACATGAAGCTCTTTAATTTTCTTTGATTTGATATTTAAGACAATGGAATTTCCACTTAGTATGAGAAGAAAAATCTCTTATTTATGTATTTATTTATTTAGAGACAGAGTCTCACTCTACTGCCCACGCTGGAGTGCAGTGATACAATCTCGGCTCAACTCAACCTCCACTTCCCAGGTTCAAATGATTCTCCTGCCTCAGCCCCCCAAGTAGCTGGGGTTACAGGGATGTGCTACTACACCTGGCTAATTTTGTATTTTTAGTAGAGATGAGGTCTCACCATGTTGCCCAGGCTGGTCTCAAACTCATCCACCCATTTTGACCTCCCAAAGTGTTAGGATTACAGGAGTGAGCCACAATGCCCGGCCTTATTCTTTGGAAGTGTATATAATTACTTGAGTTTTTTTCTTCCCATCCTCTCCTCATCCCATGACATCATGACATAGAAACAAAACAAGCATTACTCTGAAGTACTTCAGAGCTGCTAGGTTTAACCAAATGAGAAGACATTGCTTGGTCTCTAATAGAGCAGGACTGTGGCTAGAATTAAGTCTAAGACTATTCCTGAAGGGGCCTAGGCAAATGAAAATACTGAACTCTGCCAGAGGTCATGGACAAAGACCTAGGCAGACTGAAGATTCATGTGGAATCATCACATCAGCTTCTTCTGCAGAGTTGCACAGAACACATGATCACTACCAATTCAAAATTAGTCATGTTTTGTTTTAATGGCATACATTTAATTTTGCTTATTAAGTGAAGTTATTTTCTAGACTGTTGCTCATCCACTCCACTGGGTAAATTATGCTTCCTCAAAGTTTACGTCCTTCCAAGAACCTTAGAATATTACTTTATTTAGAAATAAGGCAGTTGCAGATGTAGTTAGTTAATATGAGATCACACTGGAATAGGATGGGACTTAAGTCCAATATGACTGGTGTCCTTCTAAGGAAAGGAGGAGACACAGAAATGCAGGCACACACGTGGCTGTGGAGGCAGAGATTGGAGTTATGTGAGCCAAGGTACCCCAAGAACTGCCTGCAACCAGTAGAAGCTAGGAGAGAGACATGAAAGAGATTCTTCTTCTGAGACTTCAGGAAGGAACAACCTTTCTGACACCGTGATACAGAACTTCTTTTATCCTAAACTGTGAAAGAATACATTTTTGTTTTATTAAGCCATGCAAATTTGTGGTATTTTCTTACAGCTGCACTAGATAACTAATATATCAACTACCTGGCAGGTCTTAGACTAGCTGTTTTCCCTAGGATTATTACCTCATTTGATCTTTTGCCCCCACCCAGATTCAAGGAGGATAAAGTGATTATACATATGTCATTTATGTAACAAATATTAGACAGCTACTATGACCTTAGCTGTGTGTTAGAAATAGAGGTGGAAATGAGAGATATGAGGTACTGCCCTTAGGGAGATCGATTATACAGTAATGTTTATTCATTCTTGTTAGATGTTGTAGACTATTTCCATGAATTTAGAAATTCATACGACAAGAAAGAGACTGGTTCAGATGCAGTGTCTCACGCCTGTAATGCGTGATGCCAGCACTTTGGGAGGCCAAGGCAGACAGATCACTTGAGGTCAGGAGTTTGAGATTAGCCTGGTTATCAGAGTGAAGCCTGGCATAGTGGTGGGCACCTGTAATCCCAGCTAATTGGGAGGCTGAGGCAGGAGAATTGCTTGAGCCAGGGAGGCAGAGGTGGCAGATAGCCAAGATCATGCCACTGCACTCCAGCCTGGGTGATAGAGTGAGATCAGTCTCAAAAAAATAAAAAGAAATAAAGAAAGAGATAGGCAAGAATTAATAAAGCCATACTGTAGTATCAGAATCATATAGATTGTAATAGTTTCCTATATACTTAGATATGCATAATTGAACATAATAAATTATGACCAAAATATGATCCCAGTTGCTCTTATTTTTTTCTCATGCGTGTATAGGGGTTTAAAAGTAAAAGATAGGCATCAGGCCAGAGTCAACCTATGTGTACATAGAAAAATGACAATGAGTCTATCTTCTCACAGTATAGTTTCCTTGGAACCTACAAAGGTAAGATGAATGCAGAGTCATGCATTTCACTTTTAAAACGTGGAATCATGCATCCCTGTTTACTGTGAATCCCTTGTGTTTTAGACAGCATCTGTAATTGGGGAGCTGTGAGTTGACCTGCAGGTCCTGGCCATGCATGACTAGAAAAATAAAAGATGCGTAGGATACTGAGACTGTAGCTTCTTGGTGTCCATGTGATTCACATGCACTTAAACTAAACAGTCTGTGGGAACCATACATCTCCTATGTAGGTAAAGGAGTAAGAAAGCTGTACACATGGATATCTGCTGGGTGTCTTGATGGGATTAAGTGCAGCACATGTTTTATTTCCTGTCCTATGTCATCCTAATATCTAATGTAAAAGATTAAGTGTCTGTAATTAGATAGATTTCTATATTTGATCAGATATAATCAGGGATAGATTCCTGTATTTGTTCTCCAGACTTCTAATCTGGCATGCTTTTCCTTTCTCAACTTTCCGACTTCTGGGCCTGTAACTATTCCTATAAATAATTCTCATTTTCAGTCTAACTGTCCTTTGAGCCCTGAGTTCCATAGCGTGTCTCTTCCTGACCTCATCATCATTGTAGTAAGGTTTGGCCTATAGAAAGAGCTTTTAATGAATTGACTATCAAGATTACCATAGTTTCAAGCTTCATGTGGGGAAAACAAATTACGACATCAAATTCTATTTCCTCAAGCTAACAAGGTGCTGAAAAGTTTTGAGTTGCATCAGTTACCCTTTTCCCATGAATAGCACGATATTTTGCTTTCAGAGCTGCCCCTCTATGGCACACCATCATGTGGATAGGAAGGGACACTGATTTATAGTGTAGCTCAGCTGGCATAGCCTAGTCCCTGTTTATAGTGATGGATTCCACAGTGAGCACATGGTCCAATTTGGAACATTATTACATGAGAAACGTTTGCTGGTGCTTTAGAAATAGAAGTTTCTTCTCTCTTTTGGAGATACTGGAAAAGATAGTGTTGCTCACTCGGAAACTGGAGTATGGAAACACAAAGTTAGAAATTATGTTTCTATTATTGTCACCATGAAATCATATTACAGATGAAAGCAAAGAAAGATTTGCAAAGAAAAATATCAGGAGGCCGAGTGTGGTGGTTCACGCCTATAATCCCAGCACTTTGGGAGGCAGAGGCAGGTAGATCACCTGAGGTCAGGAGTTTGAGACCACCCTGGCCAATATGACAAAACCCAGTCTCTACTAAAAATACAAAAATTAGATGAGTGTGGTGACGCCCCTGTAATCCCAGCTACTTGGGAGTCTGAGGCAGAAGAATCATTTGAGCCTGGGAGGCAGAGGTTGCAGTGAGCTGAGATCGCGCCATTGCATTCCAGTCTGGACGACAGAACAAGGCTCTGTCTCAGCAAACAAACAACAAAGAAGAAATCAGGAGACCCACAGTTTTGTCTCAGTTACATAAGCCAATGAATTCCTTTGTTTAATTATTTGTTTGTTTGAATTTGAGTTACAGATCTTTTGTTAATAAATGGCATAAGCTCGGAAGATTTAAGCAAAAAACAAAAACTTTAGTTGTACTTTCAAATTCTGGCCCTCTAATGTCAGTCAGCTGGATCTCATGTCCAAATATCATTGTTAAGTACTTCTTGTAATTTTGTCTGAAAAACATAATCCTGAATAAGCTATTTATGCTTTGGGACTTTTGCTAATGGCTGTTCCATAAAGCCACACAAATCTGATTGCGTGTGTATTTTACTGCATTTTCTCTAACATCTCTTCGTCTCTTTTGCTTTCTGACATATGTTTTGGTCAACTTCAATAAGCACATTTTATTACCCACATCTCCATGTGGCTCCATCCAAATAACCTAATGTATCTGGAATTTATGAACATGGTATCTCTCTCTCTCTTTCTCTCTTCTATATATGTATATGTATATGAAATATATATATAATGAAATCTATATATATATATGAGAAATAAGATATATTTCTCTAAGAGAAATAAATGAAATCTCTCTCTCTCTCTCTCTCTCTCTCCTACAGCTCCGTCTCAAATACATACATAGAAGAATAAGTGAAATTCTCAAATTCTCAATCTCTCTCTCTCTTTCCTAGAGAGTGAAACCGGGAGGTGAATCTCTCTTCTCTCTCTAGGAGAGAGACAGATTGAGAATTTGAGAATTTCACTTATTCTCATATGTATATATTTGAGACGGAGTCTTGCTTTGTTGCCAGACTGGAGTGCCAGACTGGAGCGATCTTGGCTCACTGCAACTTCCACCGCCCGAGTTCAAGCCATTCTCCTGCCTCAGCCTCCTAAGTAGCTCGACCTAAAGGCACATGCCACCACTCCCAGCTAACTTTTGTATTTTTAGTAGAGATTGGTTTCACCATGTTGGCCAGGATGTTCTCGATCTCCTGACTTTGAGATCCGCCCGCCTCAGCTTCCCAAAGTTCTGGGACTACAGGCATGAGTCTCTGCACCCAGCCTATATTTTTAATGGATCAATATGAGGTTAGAATATAGTTTACTGTTAATATCTGCAAAAAATATCTGGATGAGAAAGTAGTTTGCATTTTTACATGTTTCATAATTTATTTTTTTAATAAATATGTTACGAAAATAACATTAAAAAATCCATGTTTCTATTGACCAATGTAATAGATGGTAACATTTTGCTGAGGGTTTTTGTTCATTCTTATTGATTCTTATATTGCAAGTATTACTTCTAGATTTTCTTTTTATTTTCCTGAAGTAACTCCTTTAATATTTCCTTCGACAAATATATGAATGTTAAACTTTTCATTCACTGCCTGAAAATATATCGCTCTTCATAATAGTTTATGTAGGTAAAGAATTTCATGTAGGTGATGAGTTTTGCTGTTAACTCTGAAAATAACAGTCTATTATATGTTTCTCTATTGAGAAAACAATTGTTATTTCTAATTTTTGAACATTTTTCTTAGGTAATCTGAAAAGCAATGAGGAAGAAAGGATACATATTCCCTTTGTCTCTGATATCTTGTAGTTTTACTATGATGTGTCTTGTGATTTTTTTTTTTTAATTCAGACTGGGATCTATAATGTTTCTACACCTGAAGATTCATATATTTCAGTAGTACTGAAAATTGTGAGCTATTATATTTGGATAAGTCCTTTTATATCATTCTCTCTATTCACCAATTATGTAATTCCATTTTACTTGTAATGCTGTACCTTTTCAGTCTCTCTTCCATTTCTTTTAATAATACTTTTAATCTTCTTTTCCCTTTATTTCACTGTACCATATTGAGTATAATTTACTTGAATATATATCCTACTTTACTATTGTTCTGTTCAACTGGGTCTATTCTGTGACTTATTTTTGTGCATTTAATCTTTGCTTTCAATAGCTTATTTGTTTCTTTCTTTGGTAGAATCATTTTCCATATTTTATGATTTTTATTCCTAAATTTAAGTTATGCACACTATTTGATAGACCTTTTTGTTAAGAATAGTTCTATTATATGATATTCTTGAGATTCTAATTCTCCAATATGCTGTTTTCACTTATTCTCACTGCGGGCATATGGTTATCTCATTTGTTTTGCAATGGGAGATGGTGTGCTCAGAGACACAGGGCCTTTTTTTTTTTTTTCTTTTTTTTTTGGTTGGGGAGCGGAGCAACCCAACTTTGTTTGCAGGCATGAACTTCAAGAGAAGTTTACATTTGCTTTGTCAGGCATCCTAAAATTATCACCAGCCCAAGACCAGGCTTTATGATAATTTCTTAACTTCTGCATCCCGGAATCTATGAGCTAGTACACAGTCTGTCGGAAGGATGGGCTACTCTGTTTCTGACATGAGGTTTGTGTTTGTGTTTGTGTGTGTATGATCCTGCATGTGTGTTTTCCTAGAGCCCAGTATAAACAGATGAGGTGCCTTGCTGTCTTTCTGTATGTTAGGTGGAATTTTTCCTTTCACTGATAAAGCAATTGAATAATTTCAATGTTATGTATCAAAGCTTAGTTACAATTTCTTCAAACTTTCTAGCTCAAGACATTGTCTTTTTCTTTCCTTTTCTTTTCCTTTTTTATTTTTCATACTGATAGCCCACTCCAAGGGTAGCTGCAATGCTAATTCATAAGGGTAATACATTTTTTCAAGTTCCGTTTTTACTTCTTACCTCCTGAGGATTTAATTTCCTATTGAACTCAGCTATGCATTCAAATTTTTTATTGTTGCTACATATCATCTACCATGGCTAAAGATTTATTTCTGGAGGGATTTAGGTTAACTTATTCTGCCATCCTGCCAAATTCCTGTGCTATTCATTTGACATATTATTTTTCATTTAATCCTCTGAAAAGTCATATGAGATGGGTAAATTGTCTCCACTTAAAGCGACAGTTTTTTAATCTGCAGATAAATGTGGCATCATACTTTAAATTCTACAACTAGGAAGTGACAAATTTGGGATTGGGACTGTAATCCAGCAGACTACATTGTTCAAGCTTTTACTCATATATCAACATGTTTCCCACTGGAATGAACCAGAATCGTAGGCACAGATTATTAGGTTATAAACCTGGCAATTTTTATGGGTCTTTCCAGTATTATATTGTACAAATGATATCATAAATACCCAGTGAGAAGAAATTATTTGCCCCATGTCCAAAATCTATTAATTTTAAAACCCTGAATTGAACAGGTTTCTTTTTTCTTTCAAATGCTGCAATTTTACTCCACCTTATCTTGTTTGCAATTGACAAAGTACAGATGCTATGAAATACTATTCAGACACCAGAGATTTATGCCATCTGCCTTTACATCCTCATGCAGGATTGAAAGGCATAGTCACAACCTCCCTAAGTGCATGTTTCAGCTCTCAGATGTCAACACTTGAAGCTTGCAACAAACAACAAAGGAGAAATTGTAGGTGAGAGGTGTCTTTTATTGGAAGGGTCTCATTGTGTGTCAGTCCTAAAGGCCTTTAAAAATGATATCTAAGGGTGTGGCTAGAAATATCAGCAAAAGAGACTGGTGGCGTAGAAATGGAAGATAACAGTTTACACACAATACACAACCTAGAGTTTATGATTCAGATTTTCCTAAGTAAAACAAATGTGTTTTCACTTCTCTATGGGTGGGGCCATTCATGGTGAACATAGAGAGTCTTAATAACAATTTATGAACAAAGAGGGAACAATATCTAAACTGGTAAGCTAAATCTTTGGTAAAATAATGCAGTCAAATACAATGCTTCTTAAAAGCATAACTATATTAATAATAATGTTCATAAGAATTCTATTTCCTTTATTAAGGTTGTTTTGGCATGGAAATTAGAGAAACTGTATATGTATATAATCCCATATACTAATCATATACTAGGGATTAGTATATGATGACATAGAGGGACTATTATTCTGTAAACCACACTATCCTTAACTAACTCCATTCTTCATGTTAACTCCTGCCCACCTTTCAGATCTCAGCCAAAGTGTTACTTTCTGGAGGAGGCTTTCCTATTTGACTAGTGTCAAATAGCTATTATTGGCATATGTTCTCATAGAACCACCTTTCTCTCATCTATAGCATTGCTCTTAGATTTTTTATACATTGAGAATCAGATAATGTGTTCAGTTTTACTCACTCTACATTCTAACAATACTCGATAAGTATTCCTTCTGTGAATGAGTGAACCAAGAACAACTATATTCTTTTTTTTACTTTTATTTTTAGGAAGGGTTTATAATTTTTGAGAAGGGCCCCCAAAGCAGCGGTGAGAGGTCAGGCTTTAATAGTATCAAAGTATCAATAGTACCAAAGAATTATTCATAAGCCTTTATCAAGTTATAGATCAATAACTTATTCTGATCAATATATTTTATTAAAATATGTAATTGTTTCCATAAAAACCATATTACATTTCCATAAAAAGCATATTAATCAAGAATCCATTAAACATATGATTCTTCCTCTAAAACTTTAACTTGCCCTCCACATAAACATAAATTAAGTGTGTTAAATGAAATAAATATAGCCTCTAGCTATGATGTGTAAGTCTACAGCATTAAAAATGCACACTATTCTATCGTAGCTTTTAAAAAACATATAGCTGCTTTTTACTTCTAGTTGTCCTTCTCTTTTTCCTTGTATGTGATGATGGCTGAAGCAAGTTGGAAAACAGATTCCTGTAGCATTATGCATTATTTAGTGTGAATTTACATACTGTTCTGTTTCAAGTGCTTCACAAGTGTCCTATAAATATAGGGAATTATTTGTCTGTCTAGGCAGAGAGGAAAAGCAAGTTTGGAAAAGGAATTTGCAGGAAGATTCAACGTGTCCTCCTGACAATTCTGAATTCTATTGTCTCTGCACTGATTTGAAACTTTGTGGATTAAAACTCTGCATCATACAGCTGTTTTATAAATATTCAGTATTTTATATAATATTTATATTGAGAAACTTACATAAATAGATACAGTCAACCCTCCCTTGCAGCTTTATATTTAGTATTTTGTGATTATGTTAAATTATATTATGAAACAACCTATATGAAAATTGTGTTCCAAAAGTAACCCATGGAAAAGAAGGAGGTAAACATAATAAAAATCTTTTTGGGATAAATGCAGAAAGGCGAAATGATATTAGATTATAGATGGCTTTAAAGTAAAGTATTTTCTTTATAAAATAGCCAATTACTTTCCTAATGGTAAAGTAATTGGCTATTTTATAAAGAAAATAGGGTTATATTGATGAATTTTTAGGTAGGGGACGGCCAAAATAAGAGTTGAGTTTTAGAAAGATAAGCATAATTAGCAGTGGATTTGATGAAAGAAAGGAGGAAACCATTCAGGAAGCTACTACAAACATCCAAGCCAAATATTAGTAAGAGTTTGACTTAATCAGTGGCAATAGGATGGAGAGGAGAAAGTACCACTGGAGATGTTTTGGGAGAAAAACATTTGATTTTATGTAAAAGAAAACTCATCACTTTGAGCCAAAGAGAGCAAATTTTAAAAATTTACTAAATTAGGATTATTATTCTAGATCAATACTTTTTAAGGTAATGAAGATCTATCTGGAAAATCACTGTTTAGTATGAGGTCAAGTATAGAAAGTAAAATATTGCTGGTATTTAGCAATGAAGATGATATCTTGCTACCATATTCAAGGTTCAACCTTATATATAATAGCACCCTAGTCCCAAACCCTTCTCTTTATCTTGATGCCCTAAAGCTTCCCTTGTTCTGTCCATAGCTGAGCATAAAGACTGATGCCTGCTATAATGTGATAGATGGAATTGTCTTCTTACTCTGTACCAAGATAAGATGATCAGCTCTATGTCTAATTCATAAAGCAAATATTTAATAAAAAAATTTTTTTATTCAGCTCAAGCCCAAGACTTAGCTCAGAACTTGTCTGAAAGAATCCTGCATGGGAGAATGAAGCCAGACCCAGAAAGACGTGCACTGGCCGTCTGAGAGTGGTGTGTGCTGAAAAGAAGGGAACGAATCCCTCACTCACCTTGGATTCCATGGTACAGTATTTGTAATTTTGAAAGGAACCACTGGTTTCTTTCCAAAATCCAACCCCTTCATCATTTCATCCTAGGGCCTTCCAATCTGGCACAAATTATTTTGCATCTACTGTTTATTAAGAACATAATCATTTGTTAATCCATTCAATGAAAAAATAGAAGAATTGAGTGACTGAGTATATTACATAGGATTCTCTTGATCATAGCATGTTTAGAACTTAACCAAAAAAATAATGCTGGAAAAAATAAAGGTCTGTGAAGACATGAGCTATGAAAATCCTCTTTAGTCTTTGCTTACCAGCTCATCCAGTATGTAGTGTACATCACCACCCAAGTGATTGCTAGAATGAATCAAATGGAACTGAATCTAATGGAGTGGTTTATAGATTGCAGGAACAAACTGAACTTCTGATAGCACTCTTACTGATGTGTGTTACTGGTGTTGCTGGTGTATAAAATTTAGATAGCAATAAAAATAGTTTAAGAGGCCCTAAAGAGATGTGTACTTTGGTTTAAAGCCCTCTGTGTTTCTAAGTGAATAGATTTGTTTGGGTAATTGTGAGTGAGGATTTTCTTGTAAACACGAGGGGACTGTTCAGTTTAATTGTGTTGCATCTGGTGCTGACTCTGTTTTTTTCCCAAAATACTTTCCTCCTTTGTATTGTGTGCCTTGGATAAGGCCAAAGGATTCATTTTTGTTTTTCATTTTTCATTATGTAGGCTGTGTTCCTTCTATAATTTTATTATCTCTTTGTGTTCAACTATAATAACCTTTGCTAGGTTTTGATTATATGCTAGACTTATTTAATGTTATAATGAACTCATGAGGTCAGAATCATTATAATTCTCATAATACAGAAACAGAAACTGAGACTCTGAAAGGTTAAGTGACTTGCCCAGGTCATATAATTAGTAAGTAATGAAATCAGTTTAAAATTCCAAAGGTCATATTTTTCTCTTATCAAAACAAATTTTTTTCAACCTTTATTACCTCTTTACATCTAGTAACCACATACTGTAATCTCTTTTATCATTTACTCCAGCTTGCTCATTTTTGTATTGTTCAAAGCACTGTTGATTTAAGTGTGCCTTGAGTTGCCTTCAGTCTCTTTCATATTCTGTTTTGCAAAGTTTTCATGAAAAAATTCTGGGGGTGTGACAAGATTCTGGATTCACGTTCAACACGCTAAAGATGTTTAGAGCATAAATGCCCATTCTCTGATGGACTCATATCCTAGAGAAAAAAATTCCCCAACTCTGTCAATGTCTAAATCCAATTTAGTTTTTGGGCCAGCCACTGTGTATTACTTTTCTATCATATAAGGATCATTTCTGTCTACTCAGAAGCCTTCTCTGAATCAGATAAGGCACTCTTGCTTAAAGCATTTTATTTTATTTAATTTTATTATGGGTTTTTGTTTTGTTTTGTTTTGTTTTTTCCGAGACTGAGTCTTGCTTTGTCGCCCAGTCTGGAGGGCAGTGGTGCGATCTCAGCTCATAGCAATCTCCGCCTCCCAGGTTCAAGTAATTCTCCTGCCTCACCCTCCTGAGTAGCAGGGATTACAGACGTGTACCACCACGCCCGGCTAATTTTTGTATTCTTAGTAGAGATGAGATTTCACCATGTTGGCCAGGCTTCTCTCGAACTCTTGACCTCAAGATCCACCCACCTTGGCTTTCCAAAGTGCTGGGATTACAGGCGTGAGCCACCATGCCCAGCCAAATATTTTAGAACATTTTGAAGTATTCAAATATCAGTTTTTTAACAGGGTTTTGAAAACTCATTCACTCTCTAGTCTCACAGCATTAGGGTCTGCTTGCTCTGGGTTCCAGTCACACAAGACTTTATGTTGTTCTAGCTGTTCTGCTTTGCTGCAGAACTCTTCTTTTCTTTTGTCTGGAATTAATGCTACTACCCTTTTCCTATTTTATGCATTGACTCAATTACAACTCCCACTGCCTTAGGAGAAAGCAGTCCCTGGTAGCATAAACTAAGTCAGGTCTCCGTATTTACCTATTTTGATACTGCCCTTTACATTTCACCCCTTGAAGACATTAAACTGCAATCACCTAATTATGTAACCTAATTAATATCTTTCCTAGTAGACTGTAAGCCCATAAAAGAAAGACCAACCTCGTTTTTCTCTACTACCTTATTCCTAGTGCCAGGCATAGTGTCTGGTATGTAGTAGTTTAGATCATTATTTGATTTAAATGAGTGCACAAATGGACATACGAAGGGACAAATGGATGACTCTTCAGTTATTTACATTTAGAGAGAAAAGAATGTTTTTCAGGTAACCACAATAGTTCGCATAACTAACACATTAGAGATTAAAGCATATTTAAAAGTGGCATATTTGTAGACAATGAGGAGAGACATAGGCAGCTATGTTGAAGCTGCAATTTATTTATTTATGAATTTATCTATTTATTTCCCTTGTAGGGTAACACCTGTGCACTGTTCAGACTAATTAGCATCACCTGGTGGTGATTGCTTAAAGAGATCCTACGAATTAAGCTCTTGGTTGGATTACTGTTCAGGATATTTTTTTCAAATGTTTTCTTTTTCCTTTGTAAATAATCTGTAATTTTTTTTTTTAATATTCTCTCATTTATAGAACTTGATGATCTGCTTTGTTTTATCTTTGAATCAGCCCAAAGGACGCTACCAGTCAAAATCATTTGGCAAAGTATGATATTGGCCATGGAACAGCAAGAAAGGTTTCAAGATGAAGGAAGGCAATCATGGGGTTTCCAGGCCTAGGTGCCTGTCATTCCTGTGCCCTTCACCCTTCCAGATGCTCCTGCACTCCACCCCTCCCCTTCTCAACTTGCAACATGCTCACCCACTTATCTCACATACCCATGTGTTTTGGACATTAGGTGAGGAGGTGGAGGAGGGGGAATGGGAATGTAATAGTAGGTTTGGGAGTGCAGGGGAATTGCAAAGCCAGAAAATAGATGAGAGCAGCAGGCGGCAGTGGGAAGGCCTGCTGAGAGCGGAGACAGGCAGCATTTATATCCCAACCTTATGTCTCCCAGGCCAGTTTTGGCTCTATGTTCTTCCTTGCCGGGCTGATGCTCCCTGTCTGGCATGTCCTTGTCACTTGAAATATATTGCCCTCCAAGACCCAGCTCAAAAATCACCTGACACCCCCACGTGCATCAATCCTGCTCGTTTGTTCCATTCTGTGTTTACATCAGTTTTGATGTGTGTGTTTACGTACATCATGACTAGTAGACTGTGAGTGCCTAAGAGGTAACAGTTTGAGTTTAATCACATGTATATTCTAGGAAAGTGCCTGGCTTAGGGTAGATGCTGAGTAAATATCTGTTGAAAGAATGAATGAATGTTTTTTATGTCATATATTCAAAAATATATATTGGATGGTAGAAAAGTCATGGGGTTTAGAATCAGACAGAGTCCCAATTCTTCTCTAATCACCTTATGTTTTGTACATTTTCTATATATAACTAAGCCTCGGTTTCCTCATTTATAGGGTAAATAAAATAGGTTATCCATATGTATGTGTGTGTGTGTAGGTGTGTGTGGGGTGTGTGTATACTTATATATATACATATACTGTAATTTATGTAGTACACAGGACAGATTTAGACTCACCTCCTATTTCTGTCTTTTCTCTGAAAAGCATGTGGACCTGAAATTATGTATAGGGTTACGTTGACAACTCAGGTGATTTACATTACATTTGTTTGATGATTTTATCTTTTTTTCTTAAATCCCATTTGCACTAAATGGTTGCAGGACTTACCACCAAAAAAAGAAAAAAGCACTTCATGCATATAGCCATTTAATGTGATAATTATTTTGAAGATATTGATAGTCCCTTGCAAAATCAACTCATCTTAAGAAGATATTAGAAGTCCCCTAAACTCTTGAACGAGATTTGCATGAGGTCCCTCACCTCGTGGTTAACAGATTCTACATTCTTTGCCAAACCTTTCACAGTTACTTCCAATGGCAGTGAGTCCCACTAATGATCTGTAGCTTCCCCATGGCCACTGATCTTAGAAACAGAAGTATGGAAACTGGCAGTGCCAGCATGAATAAGAAGCTCTGTCTAAACAGCCTCTGACTTCTGCTGAGCCTTACTTACCTCATCCTTTAAACTGGGGTGATAACAATACCCTTGCATACTTACAATAAATATTCAGCATATAGGTCGCAGGTCCTGCCTGGTACACCTGTTCTTAACCTTGCCACCATCATGTGGTCATAACCCATCCCTTCATGTACTTTACTTATTTGAAAATCATTTCTCCATGCACATTTGGAAAGCCTAGGTGATTTCTTTTAAGTATTAGAAACACACACACTTATTAAGCGTGAGGAGAGCCTGAGAATGATTATTATTAAGCTACTTATTCACAAATTTCATAAAAAACACCAAATGATTTCTCTCTTAAGGCCACTAATGGATCAGCTATACAAAAATGCTGATTTTTTTTTTAACCACAGAAAGACTAGAAAACAACAACAAGAAAAGACCCTGCAGCACTCCTCAAAAATGTAAGGATCTTTTTTTCTGTTCCTAAAACAAGTATTTTTTGTTAAATATTTGTCATAAAATTAAATATCACAGTTCTAAATGGAATTAGCCTCTCTACCTATTGTGATACAGAGAATTATTATTTATTGATGGTGCCTATTCTGGGCATTAAATTAAGGGTTTTAGATATATTAATTCACTTAATCCTTTCAAAAACTCTGGACGAGAGATACCATTATCCACACTTTCAAGATTAGGAAACAGACTTAGATAGTTTAAATGTATACCCAAATACAAAATGACAGAATATACTGTCAGCAGAGTTTGAACTCATTCTTAAATTACTTTATAGCATTCAGCCTAACCAAATCTTCAATAATTGGGCTTCAAAAAAATTCCCTAGTGTTTTTATCTATATAATATGTGAATATTTGCATGCTTTTAGAGAAAAACATTTTACTTGCTGTGAAAACAGCTTAATGAATTCTCAGATGAGTGAACACCACATAATTGCCATTTCTTGAAGATTCCCTACATATCTCTATCTCTACCTCTCTCTTTCTCCTCTACCTGACAAATTCTTTGCAAAATTGAAAGCCCATTTATATGAGAGTTCCTAAATCCAATCTCACCTCACAGATATTAAATCTACTGCATCTCCATATTCCTGTAGTACATATTACTCTGTTAACATTTATTACCATGTAGATATTAATACTATCTCTGTATATAAATGTGAGTCTCAATTCTACTAGACTTTTAGTTATTTTAGGGGAGATTTTAGGTTGAAGTATATAAATCTGATATTTTTAGGTCAAAATGCTGAAATGGTAACCATTATAATAACACATCTTTATGCCACTCATGTTTGTATCTATCACAGACCATAGAATAATGCCTAAAGAAAAACATGTTTAATGCAAACCAACTAATCTACCTGGCATTTTAAACATTATCATCAGTCCAACCGTTTGATCATCAGTACAACAACCTGAAGTTTTATTATAACAATTTTTTAAGTAATAACCATGTAGCTAAAAATATTTAAGTAAACATTTTTAAATTGTATGCATTATACTGAGTTACTGGCTTTTTTCTTATTCCCAAGCTTGTTCCATTTCTGCCATTGAAGCTTCCTAGATATATCCTCACTAAATGACGTCAAACACTGTTGTGTTGAAGCAAAAGTGGGAGTTATTTTGTAAAATTTAAAATATCATTTTTACATTTTTTCCTGAGATCTGAGGTACAAATATAAATTCATACAGAATTTAATTTCTGATATATAAAAACAAGGTAAAAAATCACTATTGTTCCTTAACTATTAAGATAGAAAATCTTGTTTAAACATTGTTTATCTTAATTTTTCTTCTGTAGGACCTTAGCTGCTTCTCAATGCATGGCATTTTGATAAAATTTTAATCCAAATGGGTAGCATAACTTGGCCTCCTGGTTCCACAATGACATGTGTGTTGATTACTCAAGGGATGTGGCCATTACCCTCACACGTCTATTACAAGTGTCTCAATCTGTGTCTCAGAGGCCGTTTCAAAAGTCAGAGGTTTCTAGTGGAAAAATTACCTCCATAAAGCTATATCCTACTCCCTCCTTACTGCTGCACCTCATACAAAATATGACTTTCTCAGTGGATTCTTTTCTCATTTCTTTAAAAATATATATGCTGAATAGAGACAGTTAAGAAAGAGGGAGAGAAGGAGAGGAATGGAGAGAGAGTGGAGATGGAAAAGAATTGGGAGGAGGGAGAGCGGGAGCGATAGAGAGTGAAGGAAAGAAAAGAGAAAGAGGGAAAAAGATTGATTTTTGAGTCTGGAGGTCTGGTACTGATAAACCATCAAACTGCATTTGCCCTCATGCTAACTGAAGGTGAGCGTTCCAACTACAGATAGTAACCAGCTATGCAAAAATAATACGTGACAAAAGAACTATCAAAATATATGAATACAAAAAATGCCATCTGAACAGTTTCAGCACTAATTATGTGGGTATACAAATCAGTAAACGCAGCTGTTTTGGGGACTGCATTTAATTGACTTCAGATTAGCAAAGATATGAAAAGGTATTCATTGACTGTGCCATTGCACCTCTACTTTTCATCCCTGAAAGACCGTCCTGTGAGACACTGTTATGATTCAAATGTCATTCACACTGAAGTGGCAGGAACAAAGCAGGATTTCCAATAGAAGGAGATCTAATTAAAAAAATAATATTTACTTATTGTTAGCATCTAATTAGTTTCCCCTGTATTCATGTTTATAAAGGTGGCTTTGTTATAATTACAGTTCAACAAGTAGTAGTTATGTAATATGTCCCATTGCAGAAAATAGAACTAAGATATCTGAAGCTTTTCTCCCTTCCTCCTTTACACACACCAACACACACACACAATAGAGATATCAAATGGTTACATTTCACTCATTACTTTATTCTTCACAGTGTGAGACACACACTAATAAGTTCAGCAGGAGGAAAAAGGTACTATTATTTTACCATTGAATGAATCTGACTTGTCAGCCTATAAGCCTGTGAATTTGGGAGATTATTAGAAGTTCACTGTATGTTTTCTTGCATGTTAAAAATGATACTTCTCTTTTATCTTCTCTCTCTCTCACACACACAGGATCTTTCTATAAAAGGATAATAGACATAGACGTGGATTGAAAATGTGTGCAAAAAGACTCAAATTATAATATTCTGCATTAAAAAGGGAAGTAAGCTGGGACCAAAGACAATCAAATGATTTTCTGTGCTTACGTCTCAAAAGAGAATTTTGATCATGCTATTCACTACCACTTGTCTTCAAGAAATTTTGTTCAATTCAACCAAGAACACAGAAGACCCTTCACGTCTTACCCCTGCAAACTTTCAATCCCTCTTTCTTGCATTTCTTTAATATCAAAATTTAAAGCATTTTAGTGCATCTGCAGAAGGAGATAATGCTAGGTGTTACTACTAATAAATCTTAACATTTAAGTAGCTTAACAAACAAAATAGAATTTTATTTTTTATTCACGAAACCCTAAAATGAGGATGTTCTTGGTTAGCAGATGATTCATCCCCACATGGTGATTCAGGCCCGAGGGAGATATCAATGCCAGGGGTTCTCAGATTTTGCTGCTAAACAAGATATAAGCAATGTACAATAAAAACATACTTAAAATTCTGGTCCACAAATAACATACATCACTTCAGCTCACTTTCTGTTGATAAGAACTAAGTCACAAGACATATCTGGGAACTATAGCTTGTTGCTGGATAACCTTCTCCCAGTGATAATTTCATACTATGAAAGGGGGAAGCCCACATTCTTCTACAGAACCAAGTATCTTTTCCACATAATTCCTATGAAGCATGCTGTTTCATTACTCCACATTTCTTTTGGCAAATTCTCACTCAACCTTCAAACTACATTCAAGCATTATTTCTCTTTACAACATCAGTGATCTGCCAGGACAAGATAAGAAATGGTGTCTTTCTTACAGCTATAATAGCTATAAATCTTTCTAGTAGAGTAGGTAAAATGTTTGTATATAACTGTTTAATTGTCTGTCTCTTATACTCATTTCTAATATCATTTCTACTCTCCTTTTCCCCTCACATTTCCTAAGCTGTTTCATCCATTCCATTGCTTCAATTATTACTTAGGTTTTGATGACTTCCACATCTATGCCTCTAGCAACATACTTTCTCTAGATCTTCAGGCTCATACACCAGTATCATATTTAATGTAAGCGTGCTGTTGTCTGTTGTTGCACTTAAAACTACCCAAAACTCAATGGCATCAAGTAGCCATTTCTGTGTACTCATGATTCTGCACATCAGGAACCTAAGCAGAACCACGAGAGGTGTTCCATCTATAGTAGTTCTGAGTGAAAGGGGTCTTCAACTAGGCTGACTCACACTCCTGGAAATGATTTGTTTTGATTAAATGGGTCCATATGTATTTGCCCTCAGTTCTGGCTGCAGTTGGATTACTTGGTTCTTCCATTATTTTTGCTGGGATTGGAATATCCAATACATGTGCAGAAATACACTTGGAATAATCTCTCAATCTCTCTCCCCCACCCCCACCTCTCTCTCTCCCTGCAAACCTCTGCACACAGCATAAGAGTCTCAGGATAATTGAATTTTCTGCATGGCATCTGGTGTCCCTTAGACTTATTTTCTTAATGTCCTAGAATGTCATTTCTGCCACATTCTGTGGGTCAAGTAAGATAATAAGGCCAGTTTAAATTCAGGGAAAAAGAGATTAAGTTTCTTCTTTTAATGAGATGATTAGCAATAAATTTGGAGATATCTTTCCTCTACACAGACTACCCTCTCTTGATTTACTCCTAGTGAAAAGTATAATTACACTCTCCAAAACTCCACAAATGTTGTCCCATTTCAGCATTGACTCAAGTCCAGGATCTTGTAATGAAAATTATATCCAGGTTTAGATGAAACACTTCATATGTGATTCACCCAGATGATTCCTCTTCTTTAAGGACTGAGAACTAAAGAAACCAGTCTCATATCCCACATATGTGCAACACTAAAAGGTGATACAGTAGGAATAATTTCCCATGGTTCTTTCCTCTGTTTTCTATGTACTTCATTCTTTCAAATGAGTCATCCTCATTTTCCCTAAAGAATAGCTCCTGTTTGCATTTTCAGCTAGCTTCCTGCCCTTAGAAAGCTTGGGAGTCCAAACATCTAATTTATATGTTTAATGTCTTTGTGTCTTATAACCCAAAAACGGCAATATTTCTCCTAATTTCATTATTTTAATTCACATAGTGACATGGTTAGGCTTTGTGTCCCCACCCAAATCTCATGTTGAATTGTAATCTCCATCATCCCCATGTGTCTAGGGAGAGACCTGGTGGGAGGTGACTGGATCATAGCAGCAGTTTCCCTCATGCTCTTCTCATGATAGTAAGTTCTCACAAGATCTGATGGTTTTATAAGAAGCTCTATTCCTTTGGTCCTTGCCATCTCTCCCTGCCACCACATAAAATATGCCTTTGCGTCTCTCTCGCCTTCCACCATAATTGCAATTTTCCTGAGGCGTCCACAGCCATCCAGAACTGTGAGTTAATTAAACCTCTTACCTTTATAAATTACCCTGTCTTAGGTGTGTCTTTGTAGCAGTGCAATAACAGATTAACACATTAGGGCTTCCTATGGATATTATTGTGGTTCTCTTAGATGACAGCTATGCCCACTCATGTGTTTGAGATAGGATATTCTCTATCTTTGGCCTATATAGAGCTAGTAAGGGATAACGACATTGAGATTCTTAGAAACTGTTTCACAATAGAGAGGAGCTACCTGTTGCTTTATTAAAATGCTTACATAGCAGGCTTTTTGTATAGCCGATAGTTACCTTATATATTTCTGACATCTTAACAAAGATTATAGCCTGCAATGGACAACTTTTATGCTCTAACGTCATTTTCTACTATGTGAATCTTTTACTGGGATAGAGAGAGAGAAAAAAAAAGGCAGTTTTATTTTAGAACTCATAAGGTTTACTTCTTTGTGACTCTGCTAAATTATCTTCAAAAACCCAACATTTCCTTCTTTAGCTCAATTTTCTCTTGTTATGTTTTAATATAGTAAGCTTGAAAAAGCTAATTGCCATTTTGAAATGTTTTGCCTACAACTCTCAGTCAATGAAATGCCCTTTCTATCTTCCACATTTCCTCACACAACAGTGTTGCCAAACATCCTGCCACTGCATAACAATTGCCTTCTTTCCTCCAGTCTCCAACAGTGTTCCTCATTGTTCTTCAGTCCCTCCTCACCACTTGTAAAAAATTTCTGACTTCCATCCACCATTTCAAAGTCAATGCCTCACGCTTTAAAAACTGAGGTGGGTGGATCATGAAGTCAGGAGATTGAGA
Source organism: Ateles fusciceps (assembly GCA_036589455.1). Classification (NCBI taxonomy): domain Eukaryota; kingdom Metazoa; phylum Chordata; class Mammalia; order Primates; family Atelidae; genus Ateles; species Ateles fusciceps. The sequence continues at coordinate 2,527,208 of JAZHEH010001685.1, read as the reverse complement.
TCATCCTGGCAAATATGGTGAAACCTCATTTCTACCTAAAATACAAAAAACTAGCCAGGCACGGTGACATGCACCTGTAGTCCCTCTGCAGGCTAGCCAGAGAAAACTCCTCTACTCAGGAGGCTGAGGCAGGAGAATCGCTTGAACCCTGGAGGTGGAGATTGCAGTGAGCCAAGATTGTGCTACTGAACTCCAGCCTGGGCCAGAGAGACTCCATCTCAAAAAAAAAAAAAAAAAAAAAAAAAAAAAAGATTATAGTTATTATGGTGGCATGTCATTTGCAGATAATACATTTCGTTATGGTCAACTCTTGCTGAGTTACAAAGTACCCCAAAATAAATGCATAGTGCCACACCTGTTTTGTTATGCTCATGAATTTATTTTGATCAAGAATTTGGGTAATGGGGCTGGGTGCTGGGCTCATGCCTATATTCCCAGCACTTTGGGAGGCCAAGGCAGGAGGATCACTTGGACCCAGGAGTTCAAGATCAGCCTGGGTAACAATGTGAGACCCCATCTGTACAAAAAAATACAAAAAATTAGTGGGGCATGGTGGCACAGACGTGTAGTATGAGCTACCGGGGTGGCTGAACTGACTGGATCTCTTGAAACCCTAGAGATTGAGGCTGCAGTGAGCAGTAATTGCCCCAATGCACTCCATCCTGAGTGACAGAGTGAGACCCTCCCTCAAAAACAAAACACAAAACAAAGCAAAACAAACTAATTTGGGTGTGCACAGTGGGAATGACTTTTCTCTGCTTTGCTATTGGACCCTCATCTGGGGTGGCTGAATTAGCTGGAGATGGCTGAGAGAACATGATGAGAGCCCTAAGCTTCCAACCTTACAACTTCAGCTCATCCACTGGTCTCAACTGAAAGTCTCTTTAGCAGGATAAGAATCCCTTCTCAACTCACTGTGTATTCCCTAGTTTTCCCCTGGTGAAAACGGACTTCCTTTTTTATCCCATTACTCGTTTTACTGGAAAACCTGGTGACTTACTCCTTTATCTTACAAAACTGAAACCTCTGTAAAGGAAGAGATCATATCACTCCCACTCACCATTACATCTCCACCACTAATACATTGCTTGCTACATGGCAGGTAGTCACTGAATGTTTAATAAACTTTGAAGCCATCAATGACTCTTTAGTTCCCACTGGCACGCAGAGAATGATCTCAGTGGCAGTTCATCTCAGTGAGGTAGGTGTATATTTGTCCAGATCTAAACATATGTAGAATTAATCAAAGATATATTAAAACAGGCTAGCCACAGAAAAGCTCAAAGTCATGATTGAGAGTGAGGAGACAAAAGTTTTAACCAGTAAGACCAGAATAGAATCTGAAAGCCACTGCAAGGCCCTGGAGAACAAAGTCACAACAGCAAAAGGTGAGTTGAAAGTGACATTGCAAACATACAAACAAACAAACAAACAAATCAACCAAAAACAGCAAGGCAAGTGGTTTAGTAAAAATGCTGTGGATAGATGTGTTGTCCCATCTGTTTTGTGTTTGGGGACAAAACGTTCAAAGATCTGACAATTTAAAGGAGATTTTTTACTCTGTCCCCTATTAATTACAGACTGTGGAGAGCAACCTAGCATTTCCAATATCATATTTTTCATGAAAATATTTTTGTAAATAAGTACCTCAGAAATCATTCACTTTGCTTTGAGTGCGATCACTAGAACTCTCATGGGCTTCAAACTGGTGGTAGGATGTGGATGGAAATGGACAAGAGTTGAGTCTGTTCATTGGTTTTTGTTTGTTTGTTTTAGTGGGGGAGAGTGGGGAGATGGAAAGTTGAAAAGAAGTCTAAGAAAGCCATCAGTGAGGAAGAATAATGAATAATGATAAAGTCTGAACCATTGCTATTTTTCTAAATCACTCATTATTTCAATAATGAATTTGAAGAAAAGAGTACCTAATAATTATATTAGTCAGATGCTGAGAAGAGTGGTTTACCAACCAAAATAAAAAGTAATCTGGGCTGGGTGCGGTGGCTCAAGCCTATAATCCCAGGATTTTGGAAGGCCCAGGCAGATGATCACCTGAGGTCAGGAGTTCGAGACCAGCCTGACCAACGTGGAGAAACCCCGTCTCTACTAAAAATACAAAAAGTTAGCCAGGCATGGTGGCACATGCCTGTAATCCCAGCTACTCGGGAAGCTGAGTCAGGAGAATCCCTTGAACCTGCGAGGTGGAGGTTGTGGTGAGATTGCGCCATTGCACTGCAGCCTGGGCAACAAGAATGAAACTCCATTTCAAAAACAAGACAAAACAGAAAGTGAGCTGAAAACCATATTGTAAATAGTCTCTCAGTTTTTTATTCTGAGACTTTGACCAGACAGAATAATATATGTTCTATTACATCAGACACCCATGAACCTGAATCCTTCTGAATAAATTATTTGCTGATTTACCTACTGTTTTTCTGCTCATTAAAGCCCTGTGTTCATGAGATCATAGCTACCGTGAAATCTCTAAACCATAGTGAGATGGACTCAGTCTCCTAGGTTTGGGCTGAAGCACTAAGTCCACATATATCACTCCATGATTATACGCTGATTTTGCAAACAGAAATATTGTTCTTGTCCTCACAGTTCTAGCTCTTATCATTGAGGATCTGTGGCCAAAGAAATAAAATAAAGGACATTTTGGGGTACTGTAGTATAACAGAGCCTTTCTAAATCAGAATCTCTCTATCCATCGTTTAAAAACCATACCCATTGACAAGGAGAGCAAATAACTCATCACCAATACATACCATAAAACTACAGTATAGAGAATTATACAATCTTTAAGCTACAAGCAGTCAGGGAATCCATATAAAAACCAGCAGATTCTGTTCCAGAGTTCATGCTGAAACAAGATCAGATAGAAACAATAAAAATTAAACACAGCAGATGTCCATCACTGTGGAAGGCAGATAAAAATTGCCTTAGGAAAAAAAGATTCTACACTAATTGAAGAAATAACGCTAACATAACTGAGATCTAGTGGACCACGGCACTTGATATTGTGAAATTGCGTAAAAGTAGTAAAAAATGCGTGAGAACAGAAAAAAGCAGTATTGGGAAGATAGCGTATTTTGGTAAGAAGTGGATTTGAAAAGGAGAGATATATTTGTAAACTTGATGGTGAAGAGAAAGAAAGAGAGAGAGAGAATGAATTATAAAAGTAGAGAGAAAATGGATTATCAATTATAAAAATGAATTATAAAAGACAAACTGAGCCTTCCTCCACAGAGTATCATTTCTTAAAGAATCTGCAGTTCTCTGTGACAAAGAGAAAGTTGCTCTTAAACTAAGAAACCTAACAACTTACCCAAACTCATATTCACTTTGTCAATATGAAATCATCTGTTATTATTTGTCCAGGATAAGACAAGGCTTTTAAAATTTAATAAAAAGTTAATGGAAGATGTCTAATCAGATATATCACTTTGATGTAAAAGAAGAAAAACAAATAACCATAAATATTTCAATCAATGAAAAATTTTCTTCCCCAAAAACTCAACCACAGAGCAGAAGTGGGATATATCACAAGATCTCACCTTGAACTAGATATCTTACAATAAATCTTTAAAGTAGAAAATAAAACATCTTGAGTCAGAAATTCATAAACTCAGAAGAATACCAGCCAAACAAGAGAGAGGCAAAGTAAAAATTTGACAAATTTAGGAAAGAAATTTTTAAAAAGAAAAAAAATCTTATAAGTATGGAAAAACTACAAATATGCTTAGCGTGTGCTCATTGTTAAATGGAATTAGCTAAAAATATCATAAAAGAAATTGAAGAGAAGGATAAAATTGGCAAAAACAGTGAGACAGTGTTGGAAATAGAAGAAAGTTAAGGATAATCTATTCTTGAAAAACAAAACCGTGGATGAGAAGTAATATTTAAAACTGGAATCCAAGAAAATTTGAGGGCTATAAAAGCAGAACTAAACATATATATTTATCTTTTTTAACTTTTATTTTAGGTTCAGAGATACATGTGCAGGTTTGTTAATATAAACGATTTGACATCAAAAATAATACTAGGAGTACTTGAATATAATACATAGTAATGTTTAATATTAATTATCAGAAGTAAGAAGAGGAAAGAAGAGGAGGTAAAAATGGGAAAACTTACTAGGGGGAAAAGAATGCCAGCTAGTAATTATATGAAGAGTGACATAATTTTTTTAAAAAGCTACCGTTATACAACTGCCAATTTACCAATTATTCCAGACAATGATTGTTACTGAATGTTAAATGCTTAAATAACATTATTTTTGAGAAATAGAGTATTCACACACTTTCAATTTATAATCTCATACTAAATTCCCTTAATTGTAAACTTCTCAAAGTATAAGACTCTGTAGTATAATACTAAAAGTATTTTTCTTTTTTTTAAGTATCTGGGAATGGAAAAATCTAGCAGACCTGAACCATGTGATATTCAATAATCAGTAATGAGGAAAGTTGATATCATCACATGCATTGTTGGAAATAAAAATTCTTGCCAAACTTTTTAACTCTGCTACAGATGACTCTTTTACAAATGGGAAAACTGCCTCAGAGACTTCAAGAACTTAAAAAAAAAAAAGTTTCCATTGAAATCTAGGAAGCAAACAAACTTTAACCTTTCTGGTTCTAAAGCTATTAAGCACAGGTCAATCCAATGTAAAAACTTTGTCAATGCCTCCAGTAAGGTAAGTTATCTACTATTGATCCTCTACTACTGATAATTATTATTCTAGAAAGTAGGAAGCTCATAAAGAAAAATAGAGATAGTGTGTCCTAAAGGGCTGTTACATACTTTAAAAATCTGGAGAAGTTTCTTGATAATTAGACTAAGTAGTATAAACTTCTAACCAGGCAAAAGCTTAAAATAAAATATTGCATATCTAAAAATTACCCCTAGTGGATTTTTCTTGTCTTCCCTCTTAGATTCTGAGCTCGAAGAAGGCAGGATATTTTTTTTTTTTAACTTTTATTTTAAGCTCAGGAGTACATGTACAGGATGCGCAGGTTTGTTACATAGGTAAACGTGTTCCATGGAGGTTTGTTATACAGATTATTTCATCACCAAGGTATTAAGCCTAGTATCTACTAGTTATTTTTCTTGATCCTCTCCCTCCTCCCACCTTCCACTCTCTTGATAGGCCCCAGTGTATGTTGTTTCTCTCTATGTACCCATGAGTTCTCATTATTTACCACCCACTTATAAGTGAGAACATGCAGTACTTGGTTTTCTGTTCCTGCTTTTGTTTGCTAAGGATAATGGCCTCCAGTTCCATCCATGTCCCCTGCAAAGGACATGATCTCATTCCTTTTTATGGACGCATAGTATTCCGTGATGTATATGTACCCCATTTTCTTTATCCAGTCTATCATTGATGGACATTTAGGTTGATTCCATGTCTTTGCTATTGTGAATAGTGCTGCAATGAGCATGCACGTGCATGTGTCTTTATAATAGAATGAGTTATATTCCTTTGGGTGTAATAGTATTTCTGTCTTTAGGTCACAGTGCTGTTTTTGATCTATCCCTTGCAACCAATGAGTAGAATTTCTGGTCCCATGCAATTACTGACTCACTAGTATGAATTTGATTATATCAATATATATTTTCCACCACAGAATTAGGAGATACTAAGCGTAGTCACCCATTTCTTGTACCAATAACTTCCTTTTTGCACTTCATTTTTTTCCAGACTATGTCACAATCAATTTTTCAGGATTCTAGTTCAATACACAATTAATGTATGAAGTCCATTTGGATCATGACAACTTCTATTCTAGGTGGTAAGGAATTTCTTTTTTGTGTATAAACTACAGACTCATATATATATTATATATTATTGTTAAAAGAATATACATTTTCTTATAATATCTAGCAATATCATGGATAAAAAGTATGTACATGTGAAATCTCTAGGTCTTACTTTTAACCCAAATTTAAAGTTCTACGTCTTAATGATTAAATTTTAGAGGTTTTTACTAGCCAGGAAAGAAATGCAGGGGAACAAAAAGATAACAAATATAAAGCCTATGTTCCTCAAATATTTTACGTAGTAATAGCACCTCAATGAACTAGATTTCACAGGTCAAATTTTCTAAATGAATAAACAACAATTGTGAAAGATTTAGTAATTCACTCTTGATCACATGAGAGTAACTGAAAAATTTAAATTTAAATTCTGGCATAGTTCCCCATTCTTCTACCATACCAGAATGCTTTGACAAGTCAGCAGTTTTGGCATTGTACTCTAGTTTTAATGGAACGCTCTTACCTCAGACTAGTATATACACAATCACAAATAAACTTACTTATGGTCCTTGAGCCTTGAGATAAATGTATATATATATTCCTATTTATTGAATAAATGGAATGCCTGAAACACAGAAATGCTCTACTGATCTTGAACTTCAGGATTGTGTTTTGTACTAGAGGATAGTTCAGGTATCTTTGTTCTAGTACAACAAGTTCTAGACCACATGCCACAACAAATGACCTTGCTTCTTTATCTTCAGCTAGGTGAACAACTGTGTTCCCTTGTTAGTCACTCTCTTCCAAATTGTTCTAATTGCACGTTTGCAAATGCATCTCTAAATGTCTGACTCACAGTGAGAAGCAGCTGATACGGATAAATTACCAAGATAACCTTTTGCTGAGTTTGTTAACATGATTGATAGAAGTCATTTTGTAAGTTAGAGATCATTATTTTTTACTCATAAAATGAGATTTTCCCAACAAGCCATAACAAGCTGGTTCTAACTGAGTTAGAGTGAGGTCTCCTTTGAGACAGTAACTAGATAGTCATGTGTCTAGATGTCAGAGAGTTTCAGTAGACAATCCTAAAGTGAAGGAAATATGTGCAGGGGGCAAGAAATAAGGCTGTAGAGCACTGGTTTTCAGAAAAAAATGTACATCAGAACCACATGGAGATTTTTTGTTTCTTTGTTTATAGATGGTGTTTTGCTCTGTTACCTTGGCTGGAGTGCAGTGGCATGATCCATAGCTCATTGCAGCCTCAAACTCCTGGGATTAAGTGATCTTCCCACCTCAGCCTCCTGAGTAGTTGGGACTACAGGTGCATAACCATGCCGGGACTAATTTTTAAATTTTTTTGTAGAGATAGAGTCTCCCTATGTTAATCAGGCTAGTCTCAAACTCCCAACATCAAATGATCTGCCTGCCTCAACCTCCCAAAGTGCTGAGATTACAGGCTAGAGCCTCCACGCCAGGAATATGGAGGCTTCTTAAATCATATTCCTGGGCTCTACCTCTAGAATTTCTGACTAGCAAGTGGACCCAATAATTTTCATTTCTAACAAATTTCCACTTACTGCTGCTGTTACCACTACTGTGACTATACTCTGAGAGCCACTTCTTTAAAATAATTGCCTTTGAGGAAGAATAAGAGTAAGAGGTAAGATCCCACAAAGCAAAGGAACTAGCGAAGAACATAAGACACAATATTTTCAAAGTCATTTCCTTGGGCATTTCTAAACTGGTACATGTCAACCCTGAGGCTTCTTTTGAATCAGTCTTTTATTTCTGTGTGTGAAGTCTTCTTCGCGTATGAAGATTATTCCTCCCTTCACATTCCCTTCTAAAGCATTGTGTGACAACTTTTCTTAAGAGAGAAATTCTGGGAAGTGCCAACCTCCCCTGAGGATTCAGCACATTTGTTTATATGTGAAAAAGGAGAATTATGTTTCACTTGGATTGCCAGGAAAATCAGAGCAAATATTCACCCCAATTGCAGGAATTCCATAAGACATCATAATTTTTTTTCAGTTATCTTAATTGATTTTCAAACTCCATTCTAACTTGTCATTTTGTCATGTCTGATATTTTGCTTAAACTTCCTTCATGTATTTTTTTTTAATTTTATTTTAAGAAAGAAATCCTTCATGTATTTTTACATAAGTTACCACTCAAAGTCTATTGTGAAATGCAGTAAGCTTAGCCTTACCTTTAGCCAACATTCTTTTCATCTTATATATGTGATATTCTATTAAAAGTTATAAAGAAATTGTCTTTGCCAAATCAAGATATGATGATTTCCTGAAGTTGATTCCATTAGAAAAGTTACGGAAAGATAAAGAGATTCAGTATGTAAAATTGATATATACTAATGGAATGTTTACAAGTTCCAGGGAAGCCAATTTCCTTAAAATCATGAGTATCTAAGTCCTGCCCATCTTTTGTGTGTGAGAGAGAGAGAAAGAGAGGAGCTCAGCTGAACTAGAGAGAGCTGGGGTGCCAGATGTCGCAAATAGTTGTGTTACTGGAAAGGGATCCAGACCCCAAGAGACGGTCTTGGAACTCATGCAAAGAAAGAATTCAGGGAGAGTTAATAGAGTTAAATGAAAGCAAGTTTATTAATAAAGTAAAGGAATTAAAGAATGGCTACTCCATTGCCAGAACAGAGTCATGGGGCATTCAACTGAGTATACTTATAGTTATCTCTTGATTATATGCTAAGTAATTGGTGGATTATTCATGAGATTTCCAGGAAAGGGATGGGTAATTCTCGGAAATGAGGGTTCCTTTCCCTTTTAGACCATACAGAATAACTTCTTGACGTGGTCATGACATTTGTAAACTGTCATGGCACTGGTAGGAGGGTATTTTAGCATGTTAATGCATTATAGTTAGCATATTAATAGCAGTAAGTACAACCAGAGGTCACTTTCATTACCATCTCAGTTTTGGTGGGTTTTGGCTGGCTTCTTTACTGCATTGTGTTTTATCAGCAGGGCCTTTGTGAACAGTATCTTATGCTGGTCTCCTATCTCATCCTGTGACTAAGGATGCCTACTGTGAATGCAGCCCAGTAAGTCTCAGCATGATTTTACCCAGTCCCCATTCAAGATGGAGTTGCTCTGGTTCTCAGGCCTCTGACAGTTGATTCAAAGCCAAAAAATGAAAGCAGTGGTCAGAAATGGAGACAAAGCTAGCTCCCCTCTTGTTTCACTTCCTTTCTGGAACAGCAAACCAGTAGAAGGTCAGGTGGATCAGCACAGATGTGGGAGTGGTCTCACTGTTGGGGGAACTCTGGACAAAGGCTCCTACAGTTTGATGAACCCAAGGGCTAGGGAGAAATAGAGGAGGAAATTCAAGGAGCGGAGAAGTGCTGAATACTGAGTCAAAGTGGAGAAACGTTTACTCAAGGTTTCCTCTTTCTCTGATAAAGAGGTCCTGGCAGAGTTATCTGAGGTCCTTAGCTGAAGGCCTCAGACAAATAGACTTAGAAATGAAGGTGCCTGGACTAGAAATGCAAATATGTGTATATATATGTAAAAGTATGACCAGCCGAAAAGATTTATGCTCTCGACTCCACCTCCTCTGAAAACCATAATGCATTAGTGTGCACCAAGTCTGATGTGGGAAGAGCAGCTTTTCTTCCCCTTAGGACTTCCAGGTAAAGGCTTTGTATTTGTCTACTGTCGGGCCTTAAAGTTTCCACACAAGTTTTCAATAAGAATCAATGCGTGTATATGCATGCACCAAAATTTTACTTCTAACAGAGGGCCATATTAGAACAGGTAGAATAACAGGGAGCATTTCACGAATTTTTAAAGTAATTTTCAGACAGGTTAAATAATTATCTGAAAAGTAACCTGAATTTATTAATTCGTTTGTTCATTCAACAGATATTTATTGAGCACCTGCTAAGTACTAGATTAGTATCAAGCATCAAGGATACCAAGAGGAAAAAAAACATTCTGTCAGTGTAAAGTTTAGGTAGTGGAAATTCCTGCTGCATCTGAATTGTCAAAATTAGAGTTTTCTAGACTAGAAGTTGACAATAAAAAGAAAATCGTGGATTATTTTTACATTTTAGATACGTTCTCATGATATGCATTATACTGTTACAGGCATTTTGCAACAGGTAACTATATATTGTATTAGTCTGCTTAGGCTGCTCTAACAAGATACCATGGACTGAATGACATTTATATTTCACATATCTGGAGGCTGGAAAATCCAAGATCAAGATATTAGCTAATTCAGTGGCTAATGAGGGCACTCCCTCCTGGATTGCAGATAACCACTGCCTCCTCACTATATGTTTTTCTCATTGTGTGGAGAGATCTCTAGCTCTTCTCAAAAGGCCACTAATCCCATCACCAGTGCCTTATCTTCATGACCTAATCTAACACTAATTATTTCCCAAATGCTCCATCTCTAAATAACATCACATTGTAAATAATATCACATTGGCAGTTAGGTTATATACATATACACACATACACACACACACACACATTATATACACACATATGCACACATAACACACATATGTATATGTAATTTTGATGTTATATAATTCATTATCATTGGGTTCTTTTAGATTTTGAGATTGTCTTATTTTGGGAATAATCTGAGAAGACTTTCTTCCTGTAAACTTCCTGTTGGTAGAGGTAGAAACTACTAAAATATACTAACTGCCTCTCATGAGCTCAGCACTTTATATCCCATATAAATCAGATACATTTATATCTTAAGTAATCTCAATAATCATTATGAAAAGCCCTGGCATTTCCATCCACCAGAGAAGGAAACTTAGACATTGAGGGGCTAAATTATTCAGGCTTACTCAGCTAGTAAATGTGAGTTTCAAAATTTGACCCAAAGAGGTCTGGTGCCAACAGTTTTTTCCATTACTTCCAACTGCCTTCCTGAATAATACTTGTTTAATTTTTACTTCATTGCTGAAAGATTGCTATCCACTGCATAGGAAGCAGTTCATCCAAATTTGGTTAGAAATCAATTTCTCTAGAAATATAATTAGATTTGGTTTTAAGTCAAGACTTATATGCTTAGTCGTCCGTTTCTGCCCCATCAAGTTTGCTTCTGACAATCATTTTTGAGAAGCAAACATTAAGTGATGAGTCTTCTTCTTTGTCTTGGAAGATCTTTGCCTGTTGTAAATACTCTCATGGTCTGAGTCCTCATGAGGATGTAACCAATGCCCATCACATAACCAGTGTCTCCCATCTCCTTGAATAGCTTCGTGCACATATCCAAAGGCAAACAGCCACTGCATTGTAATGAAGTTTAAGCACTGTTTACTAAGAAGTTCTAGTAATTGTCTCAAAACAATCACCTTGCCTTCAGTCATGATCCAATGAAGATGCATGCTTCTCCATTGCTTCGCCAGTTTGAGAATGACTTTTCTCTTCAACATCTCTCTTTCTGTTGTATACGAGAAATGTTATCTTTCCCTAATAATGTAATTTTACCTTATCTCATAAAGAAGAATAAAGTCAAGCTTATGGTGAGGGAACATTTAGTGTCTTCTTGCACTGGGCCAACTTTAGAAAATCTTCTGTTCAGTACCATAATATATTTTGCCACACTAAAATTGTTTAACATCAGATTTTAGCCCTAATATCAGGAAATAATGTGAAACAAGTTTTCAAATTCAATGTCAGGAAGGAGTGATGAAAAGTTAAAAACAAAAGTTTAATAAGTAAAGAATTTAAATGAAGACACATTCCATGAAATTTCTACAACACTGGAAAATGTTAAAGTCAATAAAAATAAAACAAATGCAAATTTTAAAATGATGTTTCAGATCAGAGAAAATGAGGCTAAGATATTAGTTGACTTGTCTTTATCAGCATTGACAGAGAGAAGCAGATTTGCTTTATCGGCTCCCAGTTAACAGTTTGTAATGAACACTGCACTTTTCTGATATGTAGTGAGTGTCTTTCATTCCTCAGTTATCCCCTATATCAATGCCACACTCATTCATAGTACATAAATGACCTTATGTAGCTTGAGCCAGTTCTTCTGATTCACATTTAGAAGAGATTCTGCCAATAAGTATATCTATACATATATATCCTTATGCTTGTTGGAATTGTTTGGAAATTCCAAATGACTTGCTGGTTGTGCACACGGATATAAAGAATTTTTAAACTTTTTAGGATACATTGACTTCATTACATAGCTGATAAGTGGGAGGTTTGGACCAGAGTCAAGGAATAAAATTCTGGGGCAGGTAGAACAGGAAATAGAGTTTAAGTAGGTTTCCTTAGTTACTGCCAAGGACTGGGTTATTCTAGAACAAAATATATTTTAAAAAGAACAAAATTGGTACAAAAAGATGGATTTGCCTTCACTACAATGAGGATATTACCAATATTACCAATGAAATATTACCACTGAGAAGAACTACTTGTAGTTAAGATTGATAAAACTGTTTTTCCATGGAATGTCATAAAATATTTTGTAGGTATATTGGGAAGAAAAAGTCACTTGCATTTTATGATTGAAGAAAGATGTGCTACATTATATAGGGTTACTTGGACACTGCATTTCTCAAAACAGCATAGCCTAGTGAGATTAAAAAAAAAAAAAAAAGTATTCTGACTTCTCCAGGGAAATTTTTTAGCTATACCACATGATTCCATGTCCATCTTTCCAAAATTCTACCTTAGGTTTGAAGAAGAATATGATGATTGTTCTAGTGGAATTCTTCAAGTTTAAATTTCTTGTTCATTGGCTGTATGTGATATCCTTTATTTATGTCTATCCAGTAGCCATGCCCACTTATGAGAGCTACCCACCTCCAGTCCTGTAGTTTGAGTGGTGAAGCTACACCCCAGCTGAAGAGATGGGCATGTGACTTTGACAGGGCAATCAGAACGTTTCCTTTTCCACAATGATTAGTTAAGGAATCATCCAATCAGAGCCAGAAACCATCAAAGCTAACCTTAGGACCCTTTACAGAAAAAGACTGCTTTTCATGTCAAAGCTGGTAGGAGCTAAGGGTGGTTCTCAAGGTAGTGGTGGAAAAGTATCATTTTGAGAAATTTTCTTACTTCTCTAGGAATGAAGCTCACTAAGAAGGAAGGACATTGGAGGGGAAAGGAAGAGACAGGAAGAGAGGAGAAGGTTTTTATATATTGACTGATTTATTCATTATATTCATTTCAACTTTAATAGGTACATTTTTAAAGTGAAGAAAATAAAACTGGTTGAAACCAAAATCATAAATTTGTCTTTTCTGACTTTTATAATTCATAAAATATTGACTAATTTACTTGTTATATCCTTTAACAAGTTAATCAAAGAAATTCTCAATGTCAGTTTTGCTTGACATCACATGGAAACTGAAATCAGTCCCATTGCAATGAACATTATTTCAGGCAATACTTTATTATTTCAATAATGTTATTTGTCAGTCCATTTTAAAAGATGTAATTGTATGATTTTCCTGCTTTTACATTTTCTTCATTGTTAGTGAAATATTTTCTCTCAATTAATCAAGCTGAACATTATCAAAATTTTCACATACAGAATGGAAAATTTTCACACATCTCAATAACTATTTTGGACACTTGCAGTTAAGCACATTAAAATGCTTATTAGTGGAGAGTTGTGGAATGAGCCTCAATTAGTGAATTAGGCTGTATTCATTACACTTCACCAAATGCTCATTAACGGATTGTTTGATATTTTTTCCTGCCCATGCTAGAGAAAAAAGTGTGTGGGGGAGCAGGGTGGGGAGGCTGTAGAGCTAGTCTGCCTTAGCAGCAATATGGAAATGAAGTCACATGGTTTTCTTTTTGCTTACAGTTGCCTGCAGTAAAGAATGCCTGTAGCCTTTATCAGTAAGACTTTTTAGGAAGGAGGTATTAGGATGGGATAATTCTTCCATGCCACTAGGGGGACCACTTGGCATATTTTTTATAAAGGATTTTTATGAAGATTAAAAAAAAGAGAAAGAGAAAGGAGAAAAAAAGGCAGATCTACACGAAGGCAGATCAATTTCTCAGAAAAACAACTCATCTGATAGCTCTCATTTTGGCTAAAGGACTCCCAGATGGACTCACCAAATATTTAGGGTATGCAAAGCAATTGAAATCTAAGATGCTTGAATCTAACATTCCCTAGCTTTCTCCTCCATCCAGAGACAAAATTTCATCATGAGCTGAAGGCTGTCTGAGCTTTCCTACCCAGTTCCTGCTTTGTCTCACCAGGTCTTTTCCCTACGGAACTCTTTGCATGTTTAGTCCCATCTTGGTGTCTGTTTCTTGGAAGATCCAGACGAACACAATAAGCAAAAATATTTATAACAACAACAGAATCCTAGGAAGTCTCTGGAATTAACAGCACACATTATCTCTGAAGATGGAAATGAAAGATGGATTAAACAGGAAGAATGTTTGCAAATCTGTTAGGGAACACTTAAATATCCAAGTCCCCCCTGCTCACTTACATACCTGCACTTGCTGGTTGGAAGGTCAGAGAGTCCTCAAGTTAGAGCTGGATGCTAAAAAGCCACAGATCTACTGGCTGTTCCTTGCCACTGTAATATATATATATGTAAGAATAAACAATGAATCCTTTTGGAAAGCTTTGCTTTTGATGAGATTCCTTTTACCCTAGAAATTTAAAGTAATTGGGTCCTATTGAATAATTATACACATTTTTATTAAATACTATACATATTGAAAGTGATGGCTTTATTTATTTATATTAGTTCAAAAACTGCAAATAGCATTTAATATTAGACATTAAATATATATTTGCTTATATTTAGTATTATATAATTTTAAATGTTAACATTTTATATGAATATTGCATTTAATGTCATCAATTTATAAAAAAGGAATTGTGGATAATGCAAAAAATATTAATTAATAAAATTAAAAATACATTTTAAACTTCAACAATAATATAATGTATAGTAATATATAATGTAGACTAATTGTTGAGCCCAATGTAACAATAGTTGATCATTTTGATTATTAAACCATTTTGAGCTATTTTTAGAAATAAAAAAGGTAATCTTTGTAGATACATAGAGGGATAACCAATGTTAAATTTCACAGATAACTCTATATCTATTTTATATAAACTTTCATAATTGCCATTTTGAACATAATGCACATAAAATTTGATATCCTGCTTACAGGTAACTGAAAAGTTTTAAATGTGCCTTTATGAGAAATTATTTGAAATAGTTTTAACTTCCATTAACACATATCAGTCGTTACTCAACAAAAACATCTGGAATTGTTTCTGGTGAATGCACCACATTTTCTCTGTGTCAAACAACCCTACCCCAGGCCTCAGCTAATTGCACTCATGGTATAAACCAGACCTGAAAAGGGGGCATTCTTATTGGTCATTGGCTGATAAGACTCATAAACCTTTTTCTGGTATAAAATACATGAACTAGAGATAAGCTGGTCTGATCAGATTATTTGAGAAACTTGAATTAAGAGACAGAGAAGAAAGTTGACAGTCAGAGACCATGAATGTGAGAAATCACGCTGACATAGGCAGGGAGAACATAATTGTTCATCGACCAGCTGAATTTATGGACATTCCAAACAAAGAATAACAACCACAGCAGCAGCACTGACAGCATTAGCAGCAACAGTTGCAGTAACTTCAACAACAACAATAATAATGGCAAAGAACAGTGGAGATAACCATATACTTATTTCCAAAAGCAAGACTGTCCAAGTTTCAACAAGATTTTAATTTCAAGTTGCCTCAGACACCCTGACTTCCCAGCCCCTGTGATGCCAAAGTCTCCCTAAAATCATGCAATGGTACAGCCTGCAAGACCATACCCAGCAGCCTTGTCCCTGAAAAGGGAGCTTCATTTGGAATCCTGATATAATTTCAGTAAGATTCAGTATGTTTATGTGACTGGAAAAAAAGAAAAACCTTGGCTAGGATACTAGTTAAACAAACGTGACCAAGTTATTTATCCTGCTTGCTCATCTATAAAGTAGGGATAGTAAAACCAACCTTTCTTGTACTAAGGTTTAAAATGTTAAAGTATTGCCTTTGCGCTAGTCCAGGTTCTTGACTTCACCACACCAAAAAATTTGAGAGGGAGTTTAAAGTAAGAGAAGGCAAATAAGTTTATCGCAAAGTGAAAGTACACTCTAAGGGGCAGAGCAGGCTGCTGAAAAAGAGGGAGGACAGTCCCTAGTGCCGTAAGGGAATTCCATTTATGGGAACTGTACATAAATATTCATAAAATACTGGGGAGGTCAAGTATGCAAAGGCGGACCTGCGGTTGGCACATGCGGTCAGCATCTACGTGCTCTCACATGCACTGCATGTATCATTAGCACATAAAATCTCTACCTAGAGTGTGTATTTTACTATTAAAATGAGGAAAAAAGTCACTCACTATCTGCTAAACCTTGAGCCCGGCTGCGCATGCGGAACCCTGGAGAAGTCTCTATCCCTTCCAAGGCAGGAATTTGTAGCTAATAGCTTTTGGGTTTTGATGTTGATTAGTTGGAGATTAGGGAAGCTACATCATGAATAAAGGGCTTTTGTTCTCTTTTCTGGGCTGTATATGGTATCAGAAACTTGTCACTATCGGGCAGTCTGCTGGTATCCCATAAGGCTTTATCTTGCAAAAGAGTTAAGTGCCCAAGAGTGTAAGGAACGCAGAGCCCACTGTAAAAGGAGCTCTCCAGGTTTCTCACAAGGGGATAAGTCAGTATGGTCTCCTATCCTTACTTATCCTGCCTCAGAAGCACCTGCAGTTACGTCAGTACGAAGGAAATGTTGATTCTCTTCTCTCGGTACACGGAATTTCTGCAAATCCTCCTGTTTGTACTTCCAATTGTCCTCTTATCTTTCTTAAAAGAATCTAAGAAGCAAAGTTACCCTTTGGTTTCTATCCTTTTATTTCCTTTAAAAGTGTTACTCACGTGCCCTAATTGAAATCCCAAACCAGAAAGATCAATTTTATAAGGTCCCACGTGAGCAGTTTGCTACTTAACCTGTGTCCCATGCACAACAAATTTTGCAATTTGCCCTTTTTTCTTTTCCTCCTTCCTTTGCCAAGAGGCAGACATTTTAGAACACCTAACACCATTCCCACTGTATCCTTCATAGAAACAAGGAGAAAAAAAGAAGAGAGATGATCGTCACTTCCTTCCAAAGCAGTTGTGATTTTCTTCAAACTACAAGCTTATGAACAAAGCCATAATTTCAATATAGTTTTCTCCATTGACCTTGAGTTGAATGCCAAATATTTTAACTTTGCTAATGGTATGTTGTTTTCTTTTGTTTCCAAATAAACAGTTCCCGCAATCTCCCTATAGTAAAAGTAAAGATGTCTTGTTAGAGTGACAGTTATAGGATTTAAGTACGGATCGCATTTGTGTTGTAACTTTTATTTTCAAAGAAATAAAGTCTAGGTAGAATAGTAGGAAAATTTGAAAATATGAATCTCACATGCTTGCTATTTCAGATAAACTGATTCCTATTTATTACTATTATGTATTTTGTCTTCTACATATTAAAACCAGTTCTAGGTCCCATACTAATCTTGTCTCTAACACACATAGCAATTACACAATAGTAAAATAAATCAATCCCTACTGTAGAGATAAGAAATTAAGGGATAGAGAAGTCAGGGAAATGTTGGTGGAACCAGAATTTTAAAACTCAGTATAATTTTTTCAATCCAATAAATATTTATATAAAATTTTCTGAGTTGCAAGCATTCTGGAGAATTAATGAAAGATTACAGTGTTGTTCTATTCCTCATATTCTTACAATCCAGTGCAGGAGAGACTTATGTCCCTAACTGTTTGAACACCAGACAATGCAAGATATGTAAG
Source organism: Ateles fusciceps (assembly GCA_036589455.1). Taxonomy (NCBI): domain Eukaryota; kingdom Metazoa; phylum Chordata; class Mammalia; order Primates; family Atelidae; genus Ateles; species Ateles fusciceps. The sequence continues at coordinate 2,509,587 of JAZHEH010001685.1, read as the reverse complement.
AGAAACTTGCTGAATCTTCCTGGTGAAAAGAGAGAAGGTTTTATTATTGCAATGACATCTTGAAACATGGAGTAGAAGACATTGAACCAAATTTAATGTCTGGGTGGAGACAACATGAGCAAAAGTTCGTCATTGTGAAATTTCAGGTATCAAAAAAAAAAAAACAATTAATTTTTTTAAGGACAAACAAGGTAACATTATGTAATTTTAAAAAGATCAAATGATAGAGAAATAATAAATTTGTATGCATCCTAGAAAGACATAAAGCTAACACAAACAAGCAAAACCCTGACAGACTGGAAATGAATAAATTCACAATTATAATGGGGGTTTTGCATACATACACTTCTATCAGATACTGATTGAGTAGATAAAGAATTGTAAGGCTATAGATTAAAAAGAAAAATACGAATAAGCTAGTTTTTGAGTGGCAATAGTATGCAGGGCTTAGAAGGTCTGAAACATAAAGTAAAACTGAGTTTTAAAAAATGAGTGCTATTCACAGTGTTAGACTTGTCACTCATAGAACTAAGAGAAATAATGTGACCAGATCTTTTTTTAAAACATAACAGAGGCAACAATGAAGAAAAATGAACTTTCAGATATAGTAAAACCAGAGGCATATATTAAAAAGAAAACAATTAAGTGAATCCATATGAAAGATGATGGAGAACTCAAGTAGAGAAATGGAAATGAAGCCTGGGAAAAGGAAATATATACAATATATGTGGGTTTTATTAACAAGAGGTGGTATTAAAAAAAAGAGAAAGTTACAATAAATACGACTCTGAAATTCCCCTACTTGATGGCATACAGTAGTGTTTTGCAAAACTTACTACTGCTAAGGACTCCCTGAAGAAAGCGTCAAAAACTCAGTTTCTTGGGCCTCTAAACATAGACTTAGTGAGTCAGAATCTCCAGGGGGAGTGCTGGGTAATCTAATTCTACAGGGGGATTCCTTTTAGTGGGTGAATATGAGAAACCCTGAAGTAAAGACACCATCAACCACTGAGAAACCAGAAGGAACTAATTGGATAGTATTTTTGACAGGTTTATTTAAGATGCCATCAAGAGATCTATGGAAAGATATCTGGGGGCCAGGTGTGGTGGCTCAAGCCTGTAATCCCAGCACTTTGGGAGGCCAAGGCGGGTGGATCACCTGAGGTCACGAGTTCGAGACCAGCCTGACCAACATGGAGAAACCCTGTCTCTACTAAAAATACAAAAAGTTAGTCGGGTGTGGTAGCACATGCCTATAATCCCAGCTACTCAGGAGTCTGAGGCTGGAGAATCGCTTGAACCTGGGAGGCGGAGTTTGCAGTGAGCTGAGATTGCGTAATTGCACTCCAGCCTGAGCAATAAGAGCAAAACTCTGTCAAAAAAAAAAAAAGAAAGAAAGAAAGAAAGAAAGATATCTAAGACACACATGCTTGGAACCTGAGAGAGTGAGAGAGTGTTTAGAATGAGAAATATGGATTTGAAAGTTAGCTGCATGGAGGTAAAGGTCAAGGTTGCACAACTAGAGGTTTACAAAGAAAAGATGTATAGACCAATATTGACAGTGTCAACAATTAAATTTTACTGATAGCTCACGTCCAGTGACCATTCAGCAAGTATGAATAATGGCCCAGGCAACCTCAGCCAAACTCAGAAATATTCTGAAGAGCAATTTGGATTTTCAGGCTCTTCATTAAGATAGTTGAGGGGGAGTCATCCTGACTGAGGTCATGCCTCTGCCCACGGCAGCCTGCACCCAGTGACCAGGAGATGCATGCATATAAAATCTCAGTCACCTCACACCAAGCTTTGGGGACTCAGAAAGCCCGTCCTGCTGTGAAACTATTTGTGGAGTTGGCCAAAGTCTTTGTTGAGATTTCAACACAAACTTTTCACCTTGTCTAATTCTGTGTTGCCCCTTCTTTTTGACAGGTGGTAATCCTCAGACCACTCCCTGATACACTTCCCTTGTGCTGATTTTTGCCTTAGAATTTACCATCTGGGGCATCCAGTCTGTGACTATGGGACATTTTCAGATTTATTAGGCTGACAAGAAAACTATAAAGCTATGTCAAATGACAGGCAAAATTCAGTCACTTTAAGTATGAATAACCTAAAGTGAATGAAAAAGTAACATTAGGGGTGAAGTAAAAAAATACCTTGAGTGCAGAGATTGTATTTTTTCTTCCTAGAGACATGTAAGAGATCTGAACAGACTCTTTCCTTTATTTCAATCCTCATGACTGGAGGTAGAAGAGGAAAAACTGGTGAAGGGAAGAAAGGTTAGAAGAGTAATTTTGCTCTCATATTTACTTTTGTCTGATATTTTCTGACAAATTATTCATTCCTTGTAATATTCCTATCATGCGTACCCCACAATCTACTGCCTGTCCACATGCGTGTCTAAGAAGACAAGAATGTAGCCATTTTGCTGTTTAGCCCATTCTCACTAATCACCATTGTACCTAACAAAAAATGGTGGTCAGTGGCTAGAAAATTAAGTAATGAATGAAAAAGATTAATACATGCACAGCTAACACCTCAAATACATTATTGTATTTAGATATACAGATTTTCCAACACAAACCTAGATGTTCACCTTACAGACCTGATCTTTCATAGTCTCTTCTTCATGATGATTACCATCATTCTTCCAAAAGTTACCCCAGCTCCTTGATTCTGTTTGGCTCTGTGTCCCCATCCAAATCTCAGCTCCAGCTGTAATCCCCCACATGTCAAGGAGGGACCCATAATCCTGAAGTGTGGAGGGAGGGAGGTGATTGGATCATGACACCTAGCTGTTCCCATGACAGTGATTGAGTTCTCATGAGATATAACAATTTTATAAACATCTGGCATTTCCCCTGCTTACACTTCTCTCTCCTGCTACCATGGAAAGAAGGTCCTTGCTTCACGTTCACCTTCTGCAACGATTGTAAGTTTTCTGAGGCCTCCACAGCCATGTAGAACTGTGAGTCAATTAAACCTATTTCCTTTATGAATTACCCAGTCTCGGGTATTTCTTAATACCAGTGTGAAAACAAACAAATACACTCAACCTTGTTATTCAAATTTCTTCCCTCCCCACTTTGAAGGTGTAGGTAACATATTTTGATTCTACTTGTAAATGCTTCAACAGCTGTTTCATTGTTTTTAAGAGCATATGCAGATTTTATATGAAATCTTGTCTGTCCACTCTCTATCCACCCAGGCCCATTTCTCACTATTGACAAGAAATCAGCATGTCACCTGCAATAACATTAAACAAAAATACCATGGAAATACTACACTTGAGATAAAAACATTATTACAGCAGATGTTTGTTAAGTGTTTAATAAACTAACTGCCAGACACTGGGTCAGTATTGTATATAGATTTTCTCATACCGTTTTTCACAATTCTATTATTATCTGTGTTTTATAAATAAGATAAATAGGACTAAAATAATTGAAGTAATTTGTCAATTCAACTTCAGCATCCATTTTCTATTCACTCTTATCTCCAGAATGGTCCAATCCACATTACTTTCATTTTCTACTAAAAAAAGAAAAAAACTTCTTTCTCTGTCATCAAAATGCATCTCAACTGACAATTCTTCTATGAAACTGGTATGAAGTCTTTAAGGAAAATGTCAATCCTCTTTTTCCCATGTTCCATTTATGCCTGTACACATCTATTTTATTAATCACATTCCATTGCCTATGTGCTTATCTACCCAGAAAGTAGATCAGCATTACCCAAGGTAGACTTCATAGAGGTCTAGGTCTAAGTATACTTTAAAATAAAATGTTATAAAATAAATGAAATATTTGCATTCTGCCCAATAAGGGATATACTTTTCACTAATTTGATTATGACCATGAACATTTAGGGTGTCCACTTTCTGTGAACGAATAGCCTAGTACACACTTTACAAATTTACAAATAGTTTGTTTCTGCATCATGTAACTCAATATCTGTAATGTCAAAGATGTTCCTTTAATCATTCAACATTCAAAAACACTCTGCACTAAAGTTGTGTTGATTGGAATTCATTTCCAGAAATTTGCAATCTTTAAGAATGTCTTGAAGAACTCTCTTGTCTTCTTTTTATCATTTCACCTGTGAATAAACTAGATATTTAAGGGGAGGATTTCATTAAGGAAAGTCACATGGGCCTGGAAATTTCATTTTGAAATAGCACTAATTAAATTGCTTTAATCCTACTGAAGTTTTCACCTAGGCAGTGCAGCTATTTCACATGAAATTTATAAGTCTGCTATTTAAATGTCATGCTTCTTTATTATTATTTATTTATATATAATTTATTAGTTGGATGCATCTCTGTAGCCTCAGGGTATAAGTATTTTTAAGTTTAATCAATTTAATTAAGAAACCGATTCTGAATATTATCACTTCCAACCAAACATAAAATACAAGAACACAAACACGGAAAATACACATATACACAAGCCCATACACCCTCAATGATCCAACCCACCAGCAAGTTAGCAAACTCAGAGGAACTAGAAAAGACACATGATAGGAGCCATCTACTTAGAAGACTAAAACTTTTAGTTTTTAATTTATTTCAAATTATAAAGTAGAAACTCATAAAAGAAATGCTTCATTTTATGATATGATGTATGCATATGCATACAGATTCTTCTGCAGGCCATATTAGAATCTCCACCACAACTAAAACACAGCTTTCCTCTGACATCCCTAGACTTACATCCTTATGTAGCAATCGGCCCCAGCATTAAACCAAATCTTCTTGTTCAAGCACTGGAAAGGGAAAAGTCATCCTAAGTTTGAAAGGACAGATTATAATTCTTTCAGATATGGATGAAACAAAATTAATAATATTAAGTCACATTCCTCAAGATCATGGAGGGCATTAAAGAATGGCTACTTTCTTAGTCCATGTCCAACTTGGGGTTTCATTCAAAATAACAACAATAATCACATAATCAGCATTATCATCAACAACTCCATTGATTTGTGTCACACGTTAGAGTTTAAAAGAACTTAAATGTCCATTATCACACTTGGTAATAAGAACAGTTATATATTTTAATATATTTTAAAATGTGAGGTGCATGAAAATATGTATGTAGTTTGAGTTACAAGCTATGTTTAAAACACAGGATAATGTTAAGAACACTTCAATCTTTTTATAGTTGTCTAACTCCTGTTTGCCAATCCTTCATTTAACTTCATTATCCTGTTCTGGCAATATGCTAAGTTTTACTTAAATAGCTTTAATAGACTAGATGTAAGATGAGCATAAGTCTGATCTCACAGTTGACATTGAATTTTTCTTTTAGGACATTGTCAATCTATGTTTACTTCTTTAAACTTCTTTCCATTTTTGGTTGTTTGCCAAACTTTCACCCACGGTGACCCTCCAGGGTTTTCTTTTTCTGAAGAAGTGGAGGTGAGATGGAATATATACTGAGACATGTATTTTTACATTTTATTCATAGTCAGTCTCCTCTTGTTTTCTTTATATCAGGAATGATGATAACAAAGTGCTAATAGACTAAAAAAAAAGGACATCTGTTTTATGTGTTTTCCATCATGAGGCCATTTGAAGTGCGAGATTGTTTTTTCTGAAAGATCAACACTTTAAAAATCTTTCTGATGACAAATTGTGTCTAATTCCAGATCATGTGGCAGTAAAACACTATTACATAGCTCATCACACCTAGGATAAAGTGTCAGCTATGAAACATTATGATTTATGTGTATATTCAACATTTGTTTTAAAAGCCAAACTGACTTCTCTCTTAATTTGTTGCTACTAAAATGATCTGGACTTCATTCTCTGTAATTATCAACCCTTAATTCTTTCTAATAATGTGGTTATACAGAAAGCATTTGCTGCACTTTTTTTTTTTCTGCAAAAATCCTCAACCGTGCCCTTAATTACCTACTGACATCACTATGTTGTGGTTGTGGACTTTCACATGTTACTGTGTATAGCATGGCTCATAAAGTCTAATGAGAATAAGTTCCTTAAATTAATCCCAATAATTAACAAACTTACTGCCTGTTTCTCAGATGTCTAATTTGTGAAACAAACTTGGCAAATGTTTTCAACTGTGGAAGCAGAATTGAACTAAAAAGAAAAAAAAAACTTTTTGAGAGCAGAAATTGGTCTTTAGTAGAATTTCTTTATCAAATATACAATCCATTGGTGATATATCCGATTTATCAGCAGTGAAAATAAATGAAAAATAATATGAAATGTCAACCAAATGAGAGAGAGGTCTTGGTGGTAATATTTCTCCTCATGGAGTATTCTTTTAAAAAAAAAAAAAAAAGAACAAAAAGTAGTGATTTTGTTTTCACATCTCAGTCATTCCATTTTCTATGTGAAAAGACTTATTCCTATCCATTCCCAAGTACCTGCTACTATGCTGATCCAAACATTCTACTAAAATTCTCAATTTACCCAAAGTGTTTGTTTATATGACAAAAGGGCATACTAACAGGTCTTTAGTAGTATTCATTACTTGATGGCCAAATTCCCCCACTAAATAACCCTAAAACTATGTGATGATTTATGTCCAAATTCCATTCAAATCTAAAGTTTAGGTTAAAATGTAGAATAACATTTAACACTTTGCATTCCTGTCTCTTCTGCCTCATTTTAAATTTCTGGGATGGAGAACAGATTCTCGCATAAAGTAGATGTTCAGCCATGTTCGCTGAGTAAATTAGAAGGTAAGTCAATAATACTTTTAAAAAACTAATTCATTCTAATCACTAAATTTATTGCTAACAGCTGATTTTTTATTTAAATTCTATATAAATTTCCATGTTTTATCATTTCTCCAGTAATTTGTTATTTAAATCGTTATTAAATTAAAAGTAAAAGATAAACAAATCTTCCCTGTTTGGCTTCTCCTCAAGAGACCTATTTTAACCCACTACTCTTTTGGGTCATAATTTTGTACTTGTATTTATTGGCAATTTTCTCTGTTGCCCCTTTTTTTCCACGTTGTTTTGTTTTCATTGTTTTTTCTTTCCTTCATTCTTTCTTTCTTCCTTCCTTTCTTTTCTTTTTTTTTTTTTTTTTGAGACAATCTTGCTGTTGTCATCCATGCTGAAGTGCAATAGCACAATCTTGGCTCATTACCACCTCCCAGCTTCCAGCGATTCTGGTGCCTTAGTCTCCCAAGTAGCTGGAATTATAGGCATGCATCACAATGCCCAACTAATTTTTGTATTTTTAGAAGAGACTGAACTTTGCCGTGTTGGCCAGGCTGGTCTCAAACTCCTGACATCAGGTGATCCACCCAACTCATCCCCACCAAGTGACTGGGATTACAGGCGTGAGACACCATGCCCAGCCGCTGTTTTTCCTTTTTTACCTGGCAAGGATGTGTATCGGACTTGCTTACATAGGAAATATGTAGTAGGGCTTGAACTCAAGGAAGATCCCTAGGACACAAATAAATAAGAATTATCAAATGATAAAGCAAAACATATATTTTGATAACAATGCCATATCTATTTTAACTCCTTTGTAAGGATAAAGTTTTTGCCTTAGTTTACTTATTTGCATTCTGACTCCTGATTTTTGCATGATTATTATGAATTTGAAGTTTCCTCTAAGGTCTTTATTATATCTTTGCTGACTGACTTTGTATAAAAATTAGTATAGGGTGAAGCTGAAGAATATGGGTTTTACTATGAAATAGATGTACGTTTGAATCCTGCCTCCTAAGTATGGCTGTTTGACTTGTACTCAACTTTCAGCTTCTCAGATTTTGCTGCAATAAAATGGGAATACTAAGAATATTGACCTCCTGGGGAATTTGGAAGAGAGAATAATAAAATTTTACATAAAACATTCTGAATACTTTATGGCCATTTTTAATATGAGAGTGAACATTTAACAATAAATTATGGAAGAACAAGGAGTAAAAACAAGAGTTGTAAAGGTACACTAATCCTATGATTCACCCATATTTGAAGGGGAGAAGGAAGGGGCATATAGAATGCAAACACAAATAATGATGCCTAAATCTTATTTTTATATTAATCAGGAAATCCCCAATTCAATCCCAATTAATCCTAACACAGACATCCGGGTCTTGATTACACACAATGTAGACAAAAAGTAAAAATGTATTGAAATATAAGATTTAAGCAGGGTGATTTTTTATGCATATATTAATTCATGAAACACAGACAATGTAAAATGAAAGATAGTTTATCTGAATTTACCATGATCTGTGAAATCCCTCTAAGCTGGGTCGATATTCCAGATCTTCACTTAAAAACCTATGACCTTAGGCTCGTTATCTGACATCTCAAGGCCCCAGAAGTTAATTCTAGGACATCAGAGTAGAATATTCCAATTCCACTCAAGTATTTGGAAGCAGCAAGAATGTCTCCAATTAGAAGTACAGTTCTTTTTTGGTAGACCAGATTCACAGCTTATTTCTGAATAAAAATTAAATCATAAGTAATTCTTAAATTTCTGAAAGCCATAAAATTGTGAGCGAAGTGTTTCTAAATACTTTATCTCATTTTATTACCACAAAATTCTTTAACCTAGTATAGTGATTCTCAGCTGAGGGAAATTTTTCTTCATCAGGGAACTTTGGCAATGCCTGGTGAGATTTGTGGCTGTCACACTGGGGATACAACTGAGTTTTAGTGAGTAGAGGTCAGGAATGCTACTCAACATCCTGCAATGAACAGGACAGTCCCCAACACAGAAATATCTAATTCAACATGTTGATATCTCAGAGGTTGAGAGATTCTGATTTAGAAGAACAAGAATCTTCTGAATACTGGCTTATTTGCAATAAAATATATTCACATTTGTTTTATTTTCACCCATGTTTTTGCTCTAGTGTCAAGCTACCAGTGAAATAGAAATAAAACAGGTTTTATTCCGGTGGGTCCCTTGTCTGAACTAATGTTATCATTTATGTAAAAATATTTTGCTGATGGGCTGCAAAATATTTTTGAAAGTCATTTTACATGTCAACTCAACTATGCCACAGGATGCCCAGTTTACTTCTGGGTGTGACTCTTAGCGTGTTTCTAGATAACACTAGCATTTGAATTAGTGGACTCAGTAAAGTAGATTGCTCTTCACAGCATGAGTGGGCTTCATCCAAACTCTTTCAGAGCATAACTAGAAAGAAAAGGCACAGGAAGGGAGAATTCACCCTCTTTAAAACTTTCTGCCTGCCTCTTAGCTGGAACATTGGTCTTTCTACCCTCAGGCTAGGATTTACATCATTGGCTTTTTTGGTTCTCAGACCTTCAGACTCATTCTGGAATTAGACCACCAGTTTTCCTGGGGCTTCAGCTTACATACAGCCCATTTTCCCCGCTGCTGTAAAGAGATACCTGAGACTGGATAATTTATAAAGAAAAGAGGTTGAATTTGCTCATGGTTCTACAGGCTGTACAGGAAACATGATGCTGGCGTCTGCTCTAGCTGATGGGAGGCCTCAGGAAACATATAGTCAGGGCGGAAGATGAAGGAGAAGCAGGCATGTCTTACATGGCCGGAGGAGGAGCAAGGTAGAAAGAGGTGGGAGCGGGGGGATGTCCTAAACATTTTTAAACAACCATGTGTCACACAAGAAATGGCCCCTATGATATAAAGACCTCCCACTAGGTCTCATCTCCAGCACTGGGGATTAGAATTCAACATGAGATTGGGTGGGGACACAGATCCAAACCACATCAGCCTCCATAATTACCATGTGGTAATAGCAGTATATATGTCATTATAAGTGAGGAATACCCTTTCCTTCCCATTGTTTTATACATATATGGTAATATACATGTGTATACAGGGAATAGCAGTACATATGTGTATATATATATATATTATATATACACACACACAGTATTGATTCCGTTTCTCCAGAGAACCTTTACAAATACGATATCCATGAACAAATAACTAAAATAGTAGGGCCATCTAAATTCTAATCTAAATTGTACCATTATAGAATATATATAATAAAAAGCTATTGTTTTGTACTCTTAATAATATTAATTAATTAATAATGAAAATGAAATTTATTGGGTGCCTACTAAGTTCAAGAAACTACCTTCTTTGCATATTGTAATCCCAGTTCTTATGATGGGATAGGGAGCAGAATATCAGAAAATCTCAAATCCTGGTATTTATAGAAGACAATTTTTTGAGTACCCTGGATCTGCCAGGATACTACCACCTGGAGTACTGCCCTATCACAGGCAGTTTCCCTTCCTTGTCAGATCTGATGGGTATTTTGGGTTCTTCCTGTATCTCTGGCATTGCTGTTTGTATGATTGAACATGCTAATGCTACTCCATCCCTAGGCATAGTTCTCAAATATCTGTGTCCATCAGAAAGTGCCTTCCAACATTTTTTGAAACTGAGACCGACCTTTTACTCCTACCCTGAAGTGGCCATCCAAAGTAGGAATGTAACCACAGACTGCTGGACTCAAGGCTCCAACTCCTGAGGCTGAGTTGTGACCACCCACCTTTTACTATCCCCCACTGATGCAGGATTTTTGCTTCTTGTCTCAGCTAGGTCCAGCTTCTTGTCTCATGATCAGGAAAAGTTAGGCACATGGACACCATGGAGTGGGTGCAGTAGAATGTATGAAGTGGAAAGAAGGGGTCCTGAATAAGCAGATTGCCAGTTGCCTCTTCACAGTTGAATACCAGGGCTTAAGCCACAAATGCCTGGTGGCTCCACCCTGTCCTTCCAGTGTGTGTGCAGGCCTTCAGACTGAGCTGCTCCATATTTATGTTATTTCCCTTACTGAGCATGTGTTAGGGAACAGAATTTTCTACTGTGGTCATGTTCAGGCAAGACCCCTATGCAGGTTCCCTTATCTGCACAAAACATCTGGTGTAAGCACTTATTGGGAGAGTCTGAGGTTCTCTGAGGACCCTGCCCTTACTGTCTGCCTAAAGCAAGCTGGCTAACTCCTTTCACCACCACATGACACTCTGCTCTGTCTCTGTAGGCTAAGTCTGTGTGCCAAACTAGGGCAAAAATGGTTATTGTAAGATTGACACACCTTCTCATCCATCCTGAATTGTGTTCAGTGGAGAAATGTCGAAATTTTATAGAAACATGACACACGGGTTGCTGTGATTTGTGGGAGCTGTCGTATCAAATGAGAGAACGAGAGTAGGAGAACTGCCACTCTTTTTTAAAGTCCAGCTTTGTGAGAATACAAAGAAAGTCATTTTGGACCCTTTCTGAGGAGGCAAAGAAAGGCAATAAGTAAGCACCAAGTTGAGGTGAGAAGGTAATAAACAGATTTCTAGTCGATCTAAGAAAGGGCCTTCTGGGTAGAGGAAATAGCATGTGTGCAGATGCACAACACTTAAGCAAAAAGCACAAGCAGATTGGCAAGGTATCCAGTATTTTCAGAGGGCAACAGATGTCTGCCAATTCAGGAAAAAGTGGCGCTGGAAATACAAGGAGGAGACCATTTCTGAACAGACTCAGGAATTTGGTTTCATTCTGAACAGGGAATCATTACATGAATTTTTAAAAGAGAGTTTAAGGCATACAATTGCATTTTATTTTTTAAAAATCTATCTGATAGTTCTATTAAGAAGGATGGATTTAAAAAGGAAGGTAAAGCTAGAAGCCAGACCAATGAGTTGGAGAGGGTGGGGGAGAAAGACAAATGACAAAAATCCTGAGAAGTTTTAACCCAGGATTCTTAGCAGAAAAAAATTAACAAATATGAGATAAATAAATTTTAAATAATTGAGTATTCTGGTTTTCTTAGTGTGCCTGAGGGTTTAGATTTTGACATGAGTGTTTTAAAAAAACATTTGTAATATTCATTGATGTAATTGTCAAATCTCTAATACAAACTATGATGTTTTCCCATGTTTTGTTTTAAAACTATTATCAGATTTTGCTCAAAAGATATTTGAGATTTAGCAGCTCTTCTCTTCACAGATGGTCAGTGATTCCAGGAGTGATCATAGAAAGGAAAAAGTATGATGAATTTAGGAGTATTTTGGCAAAGAAGGACAACATTGATTAAATTCTTGCAGTTGAACAGAATATTAACAAAAATTCTCTGGCTCATTTGAAGAGGATGGAATTAATTCACAAATGAGAAGGTAGCTATAGGCAAGATTCCATGGACAAAGAAACAAACTGCAGATTATGGTTTAAAAAAATTTACTAGTGAATGGGATGTTAACCTCCAACTGGGGAAGTAATTGCATTGTAATGGTCATGGAAAAAAAACCATCAACCAAAGAAATGAACCTGAACTGAAATGTTTCTAAATGGCAAGTAACTTTGGTTACCTTTTTGGTTTATATAATCTTCATTTTGTACACCACTGCCCTGTGTTCTATAATCTCATCAGTGACTGGAAATGGGACTTCTGCAATATTTGGCCTTGACACATATTCAAGTTTTGTCCATAGACAGCTTACTTAAACATGCCCAAACCAGGATTCCACTGCAGAAGAAGTCCTGCCTTCCATACTGGTTTCAAATATAGATACCTCACTTGGTGGATTCAAGGATCAAAGGAGACCACTTTCAATTACCTTGAATGGTTCCTGGCACATTGCAGGTGTTTTCAAAGTCTGATTTCTTTTCTAGCATTCTGAGCTACTGTAGGTTGACCTTTATTAATGCATCCAAGAGAAACAAGAAAGCTTTTGACACACTGAAAGTTAAGGAAACTTCTGGGCACTGAAGTTCAGTGACTTCACAGGAATAGTGATAAGAAATATGTAGTAGCAGTACTTTGTCTCACAGGTTTTGGGTTTTGCCATGATTAAGGCATAAGATAAACTGAGTGTCAGGGGCTTCCTGCAGGACATGCTCATGAGTACCGCTATTTAGGGAAAGTTCTGATGTCATGAGCTTCAGGATGGTTTATTGAGACCACAAATTATATTTTGAGTATAAGTGTATGGATATTTACTCTCCCTGTACATGAAGGTAGCTAAGTCTTTGTGTCCTCTTCTATAACATGATTTGTATTTCAGGGCTTAAAGTAGATGAAACTTGCAAATAGAACTGCATTTTTCACATATTGTTTTGTTTTTATTGAGAAAATTATGCTGGTGTATCCCACATAGTAAGGTAAAAAGGTACGTTATTTTTGATTTTTGTTTTTCTTTTTTAAGTAGACTTTATTTATATAGAGTGGCTTTAGTTTACAGCAATATTGAACAGAAGGTACATAGCATTTCTGTAATCCCCTGGTGCCCCATCTCACCCTCCCTACTATCAGCATTATCCCTCATCAAAGTGGTACATTTGTTAAGACCAATGACCCTACTTTGACAAATAACCATGTTTTTAAAAAGCAGAATTTTCCATTAGCAATTTTTATTTTGGTGTACAGCTTTAGAAATTTAAGTCTATGTATAGATTCATGTAACAAGCATCAAAATCTAGATACAGGATAGCTCCTAAGAAACTCCTCCATTCCATTCCTTTGTACACATAGTATCCCCTTACCAATAAACCCTGGAAAGCACCAATTTATTCTCTATTACAATAATTTTTTCTTTTGAAGATTGTCAAATAAATGAAATAATAAAGTATAAAATTTCTTGAGACTGGAATATGTCACTTACAATGCCTTTGAGATTTACACAAGGTTTTGCATGCATCAAAAATTTGTTCCTTAATATTGCTAAGTAGTATTCCATTGTGTGGGTATACCACAGTTTGTTTATTCACCCATTGAAGAACATTTGGGATACTTTCAGATTGGGACAATTGAATAGGGCTACTATAGGCATTGGTGTACAAGTTTCTGTGGGAACCTGTTTTTATTTCCCTGGGGTAAACACTGTGGTGTGTAATCTCTGGATCCTATGGTATTGTGTGTGCTTAACTTTATAAGATACTGATAAACTCTTACAGAGGTCTGGTATTATTTTGCATTCCCAACAACCACATAGGAGAATTCCTGTTAGTCTTCATCTTCATTACCACTTAATATTTTCAGATTTTCATTGGTTTACTTTTTGTTGTTGTTATTAGTCATTCTAACAGACATGTAGTCGTGCCCATCATACTTTTAATTTGTATTACTTTAATGGGACATAATGTTGGAAATCATTTTATGTGCTTATGTTTTATCTATGTATGCTCTTTGCTGAAGTCCATATTCAAGTTTTTGAAATCTATGTTTATTTTGACTTCTTGGAGAACTGACTCTTTTACCATTATGTAATATCCCTCTTTATCTATTTACCTATTCTCTGATTGCTAATTGTAGTGTTAGATGACTTGTATTTGATGATCATATGTCGAGCCTTAGGTTTACCCTTTATTATTTGTTTTCTAGGTCTTACCTCTGCTTTCCTTTCCCTGACTTCTTTTGAGTTTCCTCTTTGGACTTCTCCAAGATTGTGGTAGGAATGGAGTTTGGGGCTCAGCAAAAGACTCACAACCTTCTCCTATCTATCATGTCTGGGAAGGTTAAGACTTCCCTATATCCCGGAAGATAATGAATGACTTTTGATGCATTTTCAGAGACTGAATTTTAGGTCAGTGGTCTCCCAGAATCGATACGATCCCTACTATTTAAGAGCATGAAATCTAAAGAAACTTGAATCATTGGGAAATATGGTCAATATACTTTAGCTCTGTATCTGCATACAAATCTCAGATTGAAGCATAATCCCTAATGTTGGAGGTGGGGCCTGGTGGGAAGTGAATGGATCATGGGAACAGATTTCTCATGAATGATTTAGTGCCATCCCCTTGGTAGGGTCCTCACAATGTTTCAAGATCTGTTAGTTTAAAAGTGTGTAGCACCTTCCTCCTTGCTCTTTTGCTACTGTTGTCACCGTGTAAGACGTTCCTGCTCCCTCTTTGCCTTCTGCCATGACTGTAAGTTTCCTGAGGCCTCCCTAGAAGGAAAGTAGATGGTAACATCATGCTCCCTGAACAGCCTGAAGAACTATCAGCCAATTAAACCTATTTTTAAATAAATTATCCAGCCTTGGGTTTTTCATTATAGCAATGCAAGAATGGCTTGATATAAAGCTATTCCAGATCATGAGCATATGTCAGTGGTGGCTGGTGAAACAGAGCATTCAAGGTATTTCCTAAATATTCTGTATAATACCTCGGTGTTGGTCCTTCAGATGACCCCAGGAAAAGACAATGACTAGGATTTAATTTTCCACCAACCACATACATTTGCGGCACAATTGAGTATAAATTAAACTCAAATTTTCTACTATTTCTTGGTAAAAAAGAAAAAAAAATCTGACCAAAGATTTAAGGAGAATGTTACTTGTTTGCCTCTTATCTGGAAATAATTGTTCTAACAATACATTATATCATTGTGATAATACTATTTATTAAGGGATATTATTGTACTTTTAAAATTGATTGACACATTTCACAAACTTTTTTTTTTTTTTTTTCCTCCCTCCCCCCCTCTTCCTTTTCCCCCCCCCCCCCCCTCCCCCCCCCCCCCCCCCCCCCCGGGGCGGGCCTCGGGGGCTGCCCCCCCGCCGCGGCCCCCCCCCCCCCCCCCTCCTCCCCGGGGGGGGGGGCGGTCGGCGCCCGGGGGGGCGCCCCCTGTTCCGGGGGGGGTCCCCGGTCCCCGCCCCCTTTTTTTGCCCTTTGCCTTCCACTTTTTAAAATTTTTCAAAATTTTTCTTTTTCCCCCTCGATTCAATTTAGTTGTTTAATTAAGAAACATTTACAAAACTCTAATTTGCACCAAAGGCTTTATCGAATACAAAAAAATAGACTTGAATATGATATATCCATACTTTCATTGCATTTACTAAGAGAGAAACATATTTATTCACTGTATTTTATCACCTGTGCATGAAGTGCTGATCATTTCAAATGAGCTTTGATAAAAGTAGAATTCATGGCTCATGGTCAAGGGAACTTTTAAGAATTGACTTTGTTTAAAACACTAGTGGTTTAAGAGGAAAAAAAAGGTCATGGCTCTATCCCCCCACACCCCGTGTCTTGATGCCCCTTTGCTCTGTGGTACATCATTTTCAAAAACTCATCTTTTTTCTTGGGAGGAATTACAGGCAGTGACAGCAGTAGTATCACATGGCCCTTTAAATGGTGGCTGAATAAAAAGAGAGAGCCTTTCCCTAATGGTCCTGAGAAGACTCAAACTGATCTGAATTAAGTCAAATAGCTATCCCTTGAATTAGAGAAAACAATGAAAAAGGTATGCTTCCCCAATGAAAGAAACGCTTGTCATAAACTAGTGAAAATAAAATGCGTTACAGACTTAAATATTTGAGTGCATTATGGCCATGATCATTAATAATCTGAAAGAAATATTCAAAAGAATTTCCCACCTACATATAACAATATAGCCAAAGAAAAGATAGTCATTCACAGTAATGAATAAACACACATTTATTATTACTCAATAGTGTACTCGAACAAATACTCCTTCCAGCAATTAAAATTATATTGTTTTTAGATACATCTGCACTTAGTGATGAACATCAACACTGTCATTTCAGTTTTCCTAGTTATTGCTTTTGCCTAGTTTAGCTGATTTTAAAAAATAAAAAAACATGTAAACAAGACAGTTTTACTTAGAAACATGATTTTACTGAACCATATTTTAAACATAAATTCATATTACAAGGAGCAATAGAGAATCATGGGAATGTCAAAAATGAGGTTGATTTTTAAGATATATTAGAAAGTGGACTGGATTAATGCAATGTATTATGTGCAGAGTGATGAGCCATTTCTTCCCAGAATGGTATTTTCTTACTTAATAGTATCATCTTGTGAGGATGCCTATTTAAGACAATCAATAAGTAAATTTTTATATGTAATGTGTAAACATTCAAAAGCCCCTGAGCTTTTAAAATATAATGCTAGTCAGTCCAATAAAAAAAGAAACTATTTTACTCTTTCATACATATGTCTGTGGTACATAGAACAAACACACTCACACACATATACAATTCTAAGTAGAAAAGAGATAATGCAGGAACAAATTTTATAATATTTTAATAAGCAGATGTTTTAAAATCTATGAAAAAGAAAACAAATAACATTTCCATTCTGAAAGATATGCACAAAACTGATTAATGGTTATTAATCAAATATTATCTATCAATACAATTTGAAATAAATAGGTCTATGAACTACAAAAATAAACCAGTGATTTCCTAAAAGTATGAGCAATGGAGAAGGAGGTGAAAGAGGTATAAATTACTGTTGATGTGAGTGAAGCTTATAACAAAGAAATCAGTTCTTAGTTGGTATTATTTTATACTTTTCCAGCTTTATTTAGGATACTTGACTCATATATGTATACAGCCATGCATTTGTTTTTGTTTACTCGCAAACATTTAAGCACCTCTTACCTGCTAGGCACTGAGCTGATTGTTGAAGATTAAGAGACCAAAGTCTTACCCTCATATAATATATTACAAATTTATATTTGTAAATTTTAAAGAACGTTTTTGCATTTTGTTTTCTAGCAAAAGGATGTGACAGATTGTAAACAATCTACTCTTAATTTTTTTTTGCTCATTGTATACCTGAATGCAGCAAGTTAAACAAGATCTCTCCTAATTAGTCACTATTAATTACCTGATGGAAATTAAAGAGTTTTGATATATTAGTCTAGGAAAGCATTCATAAGTCTCTCAAAAATGTCTCATAAAATTTAAGCTTGTGAAAGGACGGCATATTTTTATATGGTGCTCACTCACTTCTATGTCTGGTATGACCTGAACATCCTAGCCTGTACACTTCCTTTTTTTAGTTAATGAATGTTTCAGCATATTTATAAACCTATTGTTCTTTGTTAAATTTCAGGTAAGTAAACAAGTTAATTGTAAGGTAATTAGTAGATATTTATATCTTTAAAATATCTGTATCACTATGAATGTTGATATACCTATTCTCTTCTGCTCTTTCTCTATGTGTATGTATATAAGTGGAAGAAAGGGACAGGCTTGTGTTATGATCAGATACTTTATATGAATGAGTTAATTTTCATCTACATAAATCCATGATCCTAATAACAGCCTCACACTATTCCTTTGAGAGTTGAATGTTGGTCAAACTCTCACTCAACTGTACTTAGCTGGAGTTGTAAAGCTAGCATGACAGTTACCACACGGAGACATATTAAGTGAAACAATTAATAAAAGACTTACCATGGGCCCATGCAACTAGACACCCATATAGAAAGCATGTACAGAGCAGATCGTTCCTTGCTCTTGCTAAGCCTCTGTTGGCTGAAATGCTCACATTTTCTGTTGAGATATGATGTACACATATTATGTTCTTTTTTTTTTACTGATAACCTTAGACTTCATGGTTATTTTTATGTTATGTTGAAGTTTAATATTTATATTGAAAAGTATATCTGTCAAGTATCTGCAAATGAATGAATCTGCGTAAATTAAGACAATTTGTATCCAACATAGGGATGAAGAAACAAAACTATTACTAGCCCTCCATAAGAATTCTTTCTGTTCTCTTCTATCATGTTTCGCCACCCCCAGAACAGGCATTGCCTGACTTCAAACAGCATAGGTTAGTTTTGCCAGCTTACGTATTTTAGGTAATTAGAATCATATAGTATCTGACTTCTTTTCAGAAATCATCTTATTGTGGTGTAATTTTATAATATTTATATTTATTGTTGTGTTATATTCAACTGGAAATATATACACCTTAGTTAATTTATCCAGTCCGCAGTTGATGGGCATTTTGGTAATTCCCAACTTTAGCTATTATGAAGTGTTGCTATGAAGATTCCTGCACATATTTTAAAATAAGTATATCTGCACATTTCCACTGGGTGTACACCAGGAAGTTGAATTTCTATGTCACAGAGTGAGCATATGTTAAGTTTTAGTAGATACTGCAAATTACTCTCTTTGAAATTGACCTTTATTGTGTAAAGACTTATCACATTTTTCAGCCTTTTCTTCTTGTTTTGAATGTAATGCCTTTTTCTAACATCCTCCCTCTCAGTTGTGTACAATTCATTTCCTGCTTTGCCAAGTTCATAGTTCTAAGCTTTCAAAAAGTTTCAGCCTCACTAAATTCCACATCATTGAGTATCTTGCTGTTATCACTTTGGTTTTATGAATACATAAAGAATTTACCCTCTCTCCCCAAAATGGGTGAATATGGAAGGCATTGTATGGCTGAGCAAAACAAGACTGGAAAAAGCCTATATGTTGATTTACAATTGTTTGGTTTTTCAATAATGTCCATTTATTTCCAAGAATCCCTTGCACCTTTATTTTTTACTGGTAGGCAGTCACTAAGCCCCAGAGGGAGTCCAGCTGGGCAGGTAAACCACAAAATTGCATGCTGCATTGTGTCCCTGCAGACCAGGGAAGACCCTATCAGTTACTTGAATCTTCCTGCAATTGAACTTGAAAAAAAAAATGTGCTTGAAAACATGCAGTGAGGGGCAGCAGGTCGGAAGTCACGTTTTATCATGTTGGAGGAAAGACTACATCTTGGCAGACAGGTAAAAGCATTGTGAGTAAATGTTAAACCAGTAAGCTGCAAATACAGTAAATTGTAATTCATATTGTTTTATATTTTCACTTCCTTTTATTCATATCTTAAGAACTAAAAACAAATAAAATTACATAGAAATAGCAATTGCGAATTAAACACAACTTTACAATATGACTAATAACTAACATACAAAAACGAAGAGTAAAGTTGTGTACCATATCTACATACACACACACACACACACACACACACACACACACACACATATATATATACCTTTTTTTGAGATGGACTCTCGTGTCACCAGGCTGGAGTGTGCAGTGGTGTGATATCAGCTCACTGCAACCTCCACCTCCCTGGTTGAAGTGATTCTCCTGTCTTAGCCTCCCAAGTAGCCAGGACTACAGGAGTGCACCACTACACCTGGCTAGTTTTGTGTATTTTTAGTAGAGATGGGGTTTCACCATGTTAGACAGGATGGTCTTGATCTCTTGACCTCATGATCCTCCTGCCTTAGCCTCCAAAGTGCTGGGATTACAGGTGTAAGCCACTAGGCCTGACTGGCCCATACTATATATTTTTGAAAAAGATGGAGATTAATGAAATTCATTCTATGTCTTCAAAACCTATAATCTAACTGCCATAAATCGAAATTCTAATGTCTACGTACCAAGAACAATTCAGATAAAGATGGTGTGTAAACAGATGTTAGAAATTAAGATACTGTCACCAGTGGAATACTCTTTCCACATAATTTTCAAAACCCTTTATATGAAAGTGCTAAAAACATTTATATTTAATTAACATCACTATTTAATTCAAGAGGCAGTATATGTGCACCTGGGTTTTGCTATAAACTATCTCATTCTAAATTCAGTTCCTTTAATTCTTTAATGTCTCTGATCTCAGTTTCCTCATCTGTAAGCTGGGGAATACAATAATTTTCCTATTAGATTGTTGCAAGTATTAAATAAGGTTATACATTTAAGCAGTTTATCACGGTGTCTTGCACTATGATACTACAACTACTAACAAAATAATGATAATAATAATTAAACAAAAGTGAAGATATTCAAGTGGGGGACTTTTCATGAAAAAAGTTCTTGGCACAGAGTAAGTGCTATGTAAGAATGTGTTGCATGACTTCTATTTTTTGAAGCATAGCAACTATAATAAAAGGCAACCTTTTCTTGGGATATTGCAATTATCTCCCTTCCATAATGAAATGGGAGACTTCCCTGACCTCCTTTGCAGGATGTGCAACAGGGTGTGGCTCATCTGTTTGGTCACCAACACTGCTCAAATATCTTACAGGTGGGGGAGCACACAAACAGGTGCAGGAGTCCAAGTGGATGTGTGTTACAGTGAGCTCTTTTAGCCTGCTGTCTGCCAATAGCTTAAGTGTTAATCAGCTCGGTGGACTCTCTGCCTTTCTGCAAGGGCAGAGGGCCTGTGTGATAATTTTCTGTATCTCAATCTCTTGTCCAGCATCCCAGAGGAATTGGATAACACACGAACTGGAAGGATGGTGAACGTGGGGTTTTATTGGGTGGTGGGGGTGGCTCTTAACAGGGTGGCTGGAGAATTGGTCAGGGGTGAAGTGGGAAAATTATCTTCACCTGCAGTTTGGCTGTCCAGCAGCTGATTCTCAAACTGTCCCCAGCGAAACTCCTCCTGACATTCCTTCCCTTCTCTCCTCTGCCATGTGTTCTTGTCATCTGTCTGCTCCTCTGCTTGTTTCCTCATCTCCTTATGGAGCCTGGGGTCTGAGGTTTATATGGGTACAGGATAGTAGGGTGTGGTGAGACAAAAGGCAAATTTTGGGGCACAAAACAGAAATGCCTGTTCCCATTCAGGGCCACGGGTATCTAGGCTTGAAGATGAGGCATTTGCTGGGTAACTGTCCTCTTCTACTCAGTAATCCCGTCTCATGTCTGTATCAATAGGAGTGAGCCAAAGAAATATTAGTCACAGCCTGAAGTCTTATACCATCCCTTCTTTCCAAAACCAGGACTTGGGCAATTATGACATTGAAATGACTTTGTTTTAACCACTGTTGTCTAGTGTACTCAATCAAATTATTCAATAAAAATTTATAGCAATAGTGCAAAAAAGTATTTGAGCAGCTTCTATGAGCTGAATACAATACAAAATATTTTACATTAAATATTTCATCTCTTACCATGAATTTGCAATGCTGGCATTTTTTTTTCATTTCTCAGATGAGAAGACTGGCAAATGCCGAGATTAAAAATTGGCCAAAGCATTTGAGATTAATCTACATTTTACTATTAGTTTGTCTGCTGAGTATTATTCTATTGAATATAAAAGAGTTAGTTTCTATATTCACCACTTGACATTTGTTTTGTTTCTAGTTCAGGTCAATTATGAATAACACAGCTATAAAAATTCAAATGCAGGGTTTTTTTTTTAACATGGCTTTTCATTTTTCCTGAATATGCATTGTAATAAGAGAAAGAAGCTAAACTCAAAAGGCTGCCTATGATTTAATTTAAATGATACCTTGCAAAAGAAGAAACTAGTGACGGAAAACAGATCAGTGGTTACCAGATTATAGGAGAGGCATTAACTACAAAGGGACAGAAAAGATAATATTTTGAGGTGATGGAAATACTATATTTCTTGTTTAGATTGTCGTGGTGTTGAAACACACTATGCGTTTGCCAAAATTTATAGAACTCAACACCAACATGATTGAGTTTTACTAAATGCAAATCTAAAAATAAATAAGTAAAGACTTTGCTGAAGGGCACACCACTAGGAAATGGCAGAGCCAGAAGCAAACTCAGGGAGATCTCTATAGCCCATGCTTATTTCACCATGAGTACAGTTCTCTGTCAAATATTTGTTGCCTTATTAGGAATTGTTCCTTCTGGGCATGATGGCATGTGCCTCTATTCCCAGTTATTTGGGGAGCTGAAGCAGAAGAATGGCAGAAGCACAGCAGTTGGAATCTGGAGTGTGCTACAGTTGCACCTATGAATGGCCACTGCATTCCAGCCTGGGCAACATAGAAAGATACCATCTCAAAAAACATATTTTTCAAATAATTACTTCCTAATGAGTTATTATTAGAGGGTTTTTCTATTTGTATTATAATGTCCAAAAGAAAAATATTTTACCTTCTAAACCATCAGATAGAAGATGTCATAATAAAAACATTATCTCTCTATTCTCATTGTGCAAATTCAATGTAAGGGGCATCTGGGGTGCTACTTGTTTTCAACAGGGAATTGAACAAATTAATACTTTGGATGTATTCCTTTTTTCAGAATCAGAACATTTTTAACATTTTAAAATATTAATCAAATCTATTCTAGTATCCCCATCTGTTCCTCACGTCAGAGTTTCTTTAAGATAGTAATTATAGCTCTAATTCTATAATGCTTTTCTTTCCAAGAATACAGGTTGATGTATGCACCGTCTCTTCTTCTAGTCAATTAATCAATAAGCATGCACAGGCAGTAATCATGATGAACAGTTCCGTTAATACTAAAAAAGTTAATGGTCCTTTTCATCAAGCACTGATTAATCAGAAAATAGTTTTTCTATAATTGATAACTATTTTTATAATTCCTTAGAGACTTACTGAAATTAGCAGGTTGAATTTTCTCTATTATGTTGCACAGCAATTTAGAAACCTAAATAATAAAATACAAACATGGAATCAGAATGTAGCAATGTTCTCTATTATAAATTGTTTAGCAAATGAACATGCAGATTATTCCAGGCTCACATTGCTTACTTGGATATGTAAAACCACTTAAAAATTCAGTACTTACAAATTATCTATAAATACATTAAACTCTCAAAGAACCTGCAATATTAATTGTTGACTGGAGATTTCATTGGGCAAACAAATTATTCAGACAGAATAATGTGTGTCCTTGTTTGCTGTATTTCCCCGGGAGGTAAAACAATAAATTCCAAATCTTCAAGTCACCGAATTTATTTATCTTCTGGAATGAATACTTTTTTTTCTGTTCCACTGTGAACCCAAATGAGCCCTGCAAAAATAAAGTTCTTTGAAATTCATTGTTTTAAGCAAGAGAAAATTCTTTTCTAGCTAGAGCTTGGATACTATGGTACAAAAATATTGAAAGGGTCTTTTTCTCAATGATTTATGTTTGGATGCCAAAATATTTGAGCACAAACATGCTGGAATGAGAAAACAAATATTGTCATTTTTGAAGATCTGCTGTGGAAAATATCATGGGTTTGTAATCAAGTCATTTATTCATCCTTTCTAAAGATGTTTGTTGAGCACACACTGCATACAGGATACATTTAAAAGAGTTAAAATTCACTAAGACAACATGAAATCGAAAATGCCAAGAGACAGAGAACTTCAGCAGGTTTTCTCCAAATCTCTGGGACTCAGATTATTAATATCTAAGCCGAATTATAACCCAGTTTCTCTGAAGTTTTCCAGAAATTTTCTTAGAGCATCTCGATACAACAAGTAAGTCAAATTATTTCATTCCAACACATGGCAGATTCCATTAGAACTTTAGGTATTTACTGATCATTTGTTAAGTACTGCATTTTTGAGTGTTTTAAAATATCATGCAACTATTGTTAGTCTGGACCAAACTAGAGAGTCATTATTGCCAAGAGTAAAGGGTTGAGGATTCAAAAGAAACACAATTTAAAAAGGATATGGAGAAGGGCACTAACAGACTGTCTAGCAATTTATGTACTGTTTTACGGTGAAAAATAATAAATCATTTAAATCAGACGGTTCTGTATTTGAATCCAGGCTCTGAGACTTTTTAGCTGTATGACTTGGGGCAAGTTACTTATCTACAGGTAAAACTGTTCTTTTGTCTGTAAAATGAGATGAATATAACTGTTAGAGTTCAATAAACATTCTTTGTTTTTATATATTAGCCATGATAATAAGCATCGTATGTGAAATTTACACATCTGAGGTAGATAATTGATATCGTTTGGCTGTGTCCACACCCAAATTTCATCTTGAATTGTTATCCCCACATGCCAAGGGAGGAACCTGGTGGGAGGTTATTTGATCATGGGAGCAGTTTTCCTCAATTCTGTTCTCATGATAGTGAGTGAACTCTTATGAGATCTGGTGGTTTTATAAGGGGCTCTTCCCCCCTTCACTCTCTCTTCTCTATCCTGCCACCATATGAAGAAAGTCCTTGCTTCCCCTTCACCTTCCACCATAATTGTTAGTTTTCTGAAGCCTCCCCAGCCATGTGGAATTGTGAGTCAATTAAACCTCTTTCCTTTATAAATTACACAGGCTCAGGTATTTCTTTATAGAAGTGTGAAAACAGACTAATACAATACTATTGTTACCCCCTTTTGTTGTTGCTGTTGAAACTAAGACATAATAATCATTCTCAAGATTGTGTAGCTATAAAGTATTAGAGGAACCTAGGCAGTCCTGGCTACAACCTGTAGTGTTAGACCAGTGAACTGCAATGCAGAGCAGGGGAGACAAAGGAGATAGCAGGTATTATTACCAAGTAGTGCTCCTGGCATACATAGTGGACAACCAAGCATAATATAATGAACAATGAATGTAA
The DNA here is from genome assembly GCA_036589455.1 of Ateles fusciceps. Taxonomy (NCBI): domain Eukaryota; kingdom Metazoa; phylum Chordata; class Mammalia; order Primates; family Atelidae; genus Ateles; species Ateles fusciceps. The sequence goes on along the minus strand of JAZHEH010001685.1, from coordinate 2,484,543 downwards.
TAATCTGTGTGCAGAATGTGCATGAAAGTGAAAAATTGGTTTTAGGAAGAATCATTATGGAATAAAACTGGTCCTGAGTGCTCAGGGACATCATGAATCCCTCTTTTCATCTATGTTAGTGGTTCTCAGCAGTAGGAATTTTGCCTTTCCAATCACAATATTTCTGATTGTGATGAATAGGGGAGATGTTATTAACCTCTAAAGTGCAGAGGCCAGGTACATTGCCCATAATTCTACAAAGTACATAGCTATTATCCCTTATGCCAAAAAATCGTCTTGTCCAACATATCAGTAGCATTGATGCAGGGTAGATGAGTCCCCAGATTTGGGGTTTATCTCAGGAGGGTTCTTGGATTTGGTCAGGAAATAATTCAAGAGCGAGTCAGAAGTAAAAGATAGAAGCTTTTATTGAACTGGTACTGCTCCTTACGGAGCAGGGCTAACCATAGGCAGTGTGTTCAGAGTGAACACATGTGGACTGCTGGCTAGCTGCATTTATTCCCACTTTTAACTACATGCAAATTAAGGGGCAGGTTATTCATAAATATCTAGAAAATGAGTGATAACTTCTGAGTTCTTGCCATACAAAGAGGTACAACTTCCAGGTTGTTGCCATGGCATTTGTCATGGCACTGGTGGGTGTGTCTTACGCTAATCAGCAATGAGAGCAACTAGAGGTTGCTTTCTGCACCATGCTGGCTCCTGCTGGTTTCTTCACTTCAGCCTGTTGTGGCTGGGAAGTAAGTCCTGTTTGTCTCCTACCTCATCGTTGCTCTTGAGAAATTCTTATCTATGTCATCGCACAGTTTTAATCTCTCATGCTGGGTTAGAAGTAGACTCTGTTGAAAGAGAGGCTTATCAATTTTTACGTTTATCAGAATCATCTCCAAATTTTGTTGACACATAGTACTGTCAGTAATTTTAAGTTTGAAGATTTGAATATATCCCAGAAATCTACATTTTCAACATTTCTGACCTTCAGGCAATTTTTTTTATTAATATATAATAAATATACATACTTATGAGGGAGTACCTGTGATACTTTGAAAAATGCATACAATCTGCAGTGATCAAATCAGGGTACTTAGAACAACCATCACCTCAAACATTTATCATTTCTTCATGTTGAGAGCATTTCTTCTCTTCTAGGTATTTTGAAATATACAATGCCTTGTTGTTAATGACAGTCATTACACACTATTGAACACCAGGACTTATTCCTTGTATCTAACTGTGTTTTTGTACCCATTAACCAACTTATCTTCATTCCAACTCCCATCCTAACCAGCTTCTGGTAGCCATCATTGTACTATCCAGCTCCATGAGATAAACTCTTTTAGCTCCTGCATATGAGTGAGAACATGTCATATTCATCTTTGTGTGCCTGTCTTCAGGTAACTCTGAAGTAGGTGGTCTCATTGATCCTGCTAGGGAAAATATGCAGCCTTAACTCTGCCTTATCTGATACTGTGGTCTGGGAAGTATAGCAGTTCCAGTAGAAGCCAGCTTAATAATAGCTATCACCGTAAACACTTAGCACTTAAGTTTTATGACTCCTAGTGTTCTTCTCAGCCAGCTTCCGTATTAGACTAGCACCCTGTGGTCGAGGAGCAGAGACATATTATAGGCAAGGAAATGTGAGATACGGTCTGACAAGGAGGTGCTAATAACTCTGCTGAAACTCAGAATTATTCTCTTTTTTCTGTGCCCAGTGGGGAGGGAAGTGAGTGGAAACAGGTGTTAAAAGAATTCAGTGTGAAGCCAACGCCTGTAGTAAAGCCAAGACAATATGTGCTGTGGAAAGAAGGGACAGCAACTGGCACAGTGAAAAAGAAGAATATGGAGTTAGCATTACAGAGAGTTTAAGAGTAAGAGTTTTTCAGGGGCAAGTTTGGAGAAGGCTCTGCATATGAGTAATTTTCAACAGGTTACTTAAACTCTCTAAGGCAAGAGTCTTATACTCTGGCTGCAAGTTAGAATCACCTAGGAGCTTTAAAATAGATACCAATATCTGTGTATCACCGAAGACCAATTAAACCAGCATCTCTGGGGATGGGTGCAGAGTATCAATATTTTTTAATGTGCTCATGTTAATTCTAATGCATAGCCAGGTTGCGAGCCATTGATCTAAATATGGTTTTTGTTCTTTTGGGAAAATAATGAGATGATTAGACAATACATGTTACGTATTTCAGCAAGAGATCTGGGGCTTAGAAAGCTTGCCAAAGATGTTAGTAGTTGTTGCTATGATTATGATTATCATTATTGTCACTGTTATTGATGCTGCCATTGCTGTTGTTATTTTTATCATAGTCCTGTGTGTTGTCTTATGGCCTTGAGTAACTTCATTGGATCTGTTTTCTCACCTACAAAATGGGAATTGTAAGAGTTACCACCTAAAGATGTAAAATAACTAAGGTGATATACTGTATTATGAGGTATTTTTGGCAACCAATTCTCATAAATACTCATTTTTTCCCTAGGAATGTCTGCATTAGCTTACATTGAAAGGGAATTTGAAAGTCTTTCTAATAAAGATGATATTCTAAGGTGCCAACAGTCTAATAACATCCTAGTAAAGTAGTACAAAATATTTCATAAGATAAACAATTATTATTATTGCTGTCATTATTATTATATGTACAAGGAACTGTGTGTGTTTGTGTTTATCTTATTTAATCTTCCAAACAACTGTATGGGGTACTATGTTTCCATGTTATATAGGAAGATATATGCTTACACAGTACATGACAGAATCAGAATTTCAACATAGAAATTCTATGCTGAATTGTTTCCCATTACTGATATTTTGTTACTAAGGAGAATAAGGACGATGGACAGCTAAATGCACTATCATCTTCTTTAATGAAATGCTAGGGGCACAGGGAATACCCAACCTGCTGGGATGAAGCTCTCAGAATTTGAAGCAAGCATATCTTCCTTTTGATTGTGGTAGATTTGGCTATGAGAAAATGGCTTGAAACAAGGCATTGAGGTATCCATCAACATGGGATCTAAAATTGGGAAGTGAACTGCCTGGAGAAATTCTCAAGGCCATGTGTGGGTACACTGGGCAATCCTACTTTGCTGACAGAGTTACAGGTGCGAAATTTAATTAATGAATTGGAAAAGATTGGATTCTAGAGTGTAGCCAAGAACAAGATTATTTGTTCTCAAACATAACACTTTGGCTTTTCATATAGTCACTAGCATGGCTTTTGACTAATGGATTATGGCAGGAACTTCTGGATTGGGGAAATATGGTATCTTAGACTCGGCGAGCTGGTTTTTCGGATGCCCAGTATGGCCTTCTTTTCACTATAACATATAATGTCTCTGTTCTTTCATTCTCATCCTTGCTCTAACCTTTAAAATGTTATTTATGACAACATGAACATATGCTATGTATCATAACCATTACTAATATTAACCATATTTTAACTTAAGATGGAACAAGGTATCTCTATAGCTCTTTTCAAAAAGAAATAGAAGTCTTGGTTTCAAATATTCAGAATATGATCACCCAGAGCCATAAAGATAAAGAAAAATTGAAAATAGATAGTATACCATAATATTTATGAGGTCTAGAATATTACTATCCATATATGTAACACCTCTTTCATCAAAAATTGCTTTTATCATTGAAATTACTATGGGAGGAAGGGTAGGGTCATAATACCCATTTTGCAGATAAAAGAAATTGAGATTCCAAGAAGCTAAGTCACTTGTTTAAGGTTACTTAGCTCAATTAGAGTAGAAAAACATAGTGGAAACAACAGTGTTCACTCTGCTCTGCAAGTTTGGCTTTGAAAAGTCTAACAACAATGACTTGTCTTATACCAAATTTTCGTGTTAATCTAATAAAATATGAAACTGTTAGCCTGGCTTAAATTTTTCTATTTGGGAAAAGGGCCACGGAGGTTGTCTTGTTATATGTGCATCATTTATTAATCTGTTCTTGCTTTTCCTTCAAAAAGAAGGATAGCATATTAGCCAAAATAAATAATAACATGGCACCGAGAGGTGAGGAAGAGATGTCAAGCTATGATTACTGCTGTTTTGGAATTTTCCTGTCTGGTTCCATGGTTTACCTGTCCTTCCTTGGTACACAGATGCTTACATATTACATTACATTATATTACATTACAATACGTTACATCTTTCAACTTACAGAAATGTTAAAATGTACTATCCATTTTAAACTGTCATAAGTAAGCTTTTAAAAATATGTACCCAATCTGATTCTTTGATCTCTCACACTAGACATGAGAAACAGGTATGCACTTAATAGCGTCAATTTGCAATGATGATAAATGGGCTGATCTGTCCAAACCAATAGTTCACAAAATTAAAAGTTGGAGTAGAAAAAAAAAACTACAAAATATAGGAGGAATTTGTTCCTACTCTCTGATATTGTCAAAATGGGATTCCATAACACAAAAAAATTTGACCCCTGTTCAGTGTCTGATAAATGTCATGCGTTTTGTGTGTTTCAGCCCCAGCCTCTCAGAGAGTTTTCTTAGAACTTTGGATGTGCTATTTCTGTTAACTCTCAATAAACTTATAAGGTTATTAGTAGTATTATCTCATTTTATATAGGAGCTTATATTTGGAATTCAGAGTTATTTGTGTACTATTTGCATATTATTCCCAGCTTTATTATTTCAGATATAAATGGACTTTGACCCTCAAGACATATCAGCAGATCATGTGGTTCACAATGTTAGTATTATCCACATATTTTATTTTCAAATCTAGTTTATACATTTTATTTCTCCCATACAGCTTTCTGAAGATCCACAGCTTTCTGAGGATATGTGTCTGAAGTGTGTATGTGGATGACGTCCTGTTTCAAAAATATTTTAAAGGAACACAAAGCACTTAAAAATTAGTCCTTACAGCCTTTTTTATCTGTCTGTATAACATAAATATTTACTGAATGTTCTTTACATACCTGTCTCTATATAGATTCATGGTAAAATCTAACCAGATATAATTTTTAATTTCCCTTTACTGTAATTATATGTGTGCTAAAGATGACAATTCAAGAAATTTTTAATGAACATTTAACAGGTAAAATTATGGGTCTAGACTCTTTGGTTAGACAGAGTAATCCAATATGTTTCTTTTCTGTCAAGCTCCTTAAAGAGTTAGGAACATATTTTGGTGTGTGTGTGTGGGTGAGTGTGAGTGTGTGCATGTTTGTGTGTGTGTCCATTGGGGAAAGAGTTGAGCTGTTCATAAAGTATTCTATTTTACTATAATCACCTATTTCTTAAAAGGTGATGCAAAAATGTAGGAAGGGCATTTCAAATCAAACAGTGAGGGGAAAAAAAGGTACAGAAATATTGATGGACAGACACAGAAGGTCTTGGGGGAAAATGTCACTCCTGAACTGAGGCTTGAAGTTCAGTGATGTGCTCAAAGTGTGAACCCTGGACTAACAGCTTCCGTACCAGCTGGGATACCAATATAAGAAAATAGAAATAAATCTTCAAATAAGTCTTGGGTTCCACCCCAGACCTATTGAAATATAAATAAGTCTTGGGTTCCACCCCAGACCTATTGATTCGGAAAACTCTGGGGGTGGGGACCAGCAGAGTGCACTTTAACATGTTATGATGGCTAATTTCATGTGTCCACTTGACTGGGTAAGGGGGGCCGAGAGATTTGGTTGGACAGTATTCCAGGGTGTGTCTATGAGGGTTTCTGCAGATGAGATCAGCATTCAAATTGGTGAATTCAGTAAAGCACATTGCTCTCCCCAATGAGAGGAAGGAAAGATTTACCCCTTTTTCTGCATGACTACTTTCAGCTGAAATATGACTTTCCTCCTGCCCTTAGACTGAGACTCACACCATTAGCTCTCTTGATTTTCACCACTGACTTTCTGGATCTTCTGTTTGCAGATGGCAGACTGAGGAGTTCTCAGCTTCCATAATCATGTGAGTCAATTTCTTATTCTCTCTCTCTCTCTCTCTACACACACACACACACACACACACTCTCTCTCTCTCTCTCTCTCTCTCTCTCTCTCCTCTTTCTTATATTTCTGTATTTCCAGTTCTACTTCTCTGTAAAATCCAGACTACTACACATCAACACATATTCTTCAGTTGATGCTGATATGGGCTAAAATTTGAGAACCACCGGTGTAGTGGGTGTCTACAAAGCAGAGCTGAAATGACTACAAACTGCATAACTCCTCAATTTCTTTATCTATAAAATAATACTGTATATTTTGGCTGTTGCTAAAGTCAGAGCTGATACTGTAACATAATTCCTTGGTTCAGACCTCTAAATAATAATTCCCTATGAGATATGTTAACATTGATTTTTATATATCATATTAGAGATAGCAGGTATATTATGATTTTTATATAAATACCCAAGAAAGTACAAATATAAATGAATTAGCATATGTGTGGTTAATATTTTTTATATATTTAAATATATGCAGATTACAAAATAATCATCTAAATGTATTGTCCCTTTCAAATAATAAATACTTATAAGGCTACACATTCTTTTCTACTGTAGGCCTGTTTTCCATAAACCTAGATACCTAAATGGCTATTTTGAAGAAGGAAGGAAGGAAGGATGGATGGAAGGATGGAAGGAAGGAAGGAAGGAAGGAAGGGAGGGATGGAGGAAGGAAGGAAGAGAGAGAGAGGAAGGAAGGAAGGGAGGGAGGAAGAGAGAGAGAGAGAGAGGAAGGAAGGAAGGAAGGAAAGAAGGAAGAAAAAAAGAAAGAAAAAAGAAAAAGAAAGAAAGAAAAAAAAGAAAACAAAATATTAACAATTCTTGAATTTACTCAGTTGGTTATGAGTGTTTACTTGCCAGTCTTTTATTATTTCTGTACATTTGATGATTTTAATAACAAAATTTTAGAGAGGTGGTTTCCTCTTGGAGGCTATCTCCCAGAGTATTTTTGTATAATATACAAATAAAATTCACTACCTCATTTTTCCCTTTATTTCTTCATCAATACTGTCACTAAAACACTTTTTGGCATTTACAAGTAGAGAAATACCATACACGTCAAATATTCCAATTACTTGGGGAATTCAAAGGATACCTCATTAACTGCTTATAAAGCACTGATTCAAAAACTTGACTTTATGTTAAATCACCCTTAGGAAAAAGTTATTATGCACAAATGCCATTTAGGGAGATTGTAATGTATTTGTTCTGGTGTGAGACCCAGTTATTGTTTTCCTTAATCTCCCAAGGTTATTCCAAAGTCTACTCAGTGCCGCAAAACATTGGTCTGAACACTGAATTCAGTGACAAAGTATTGGAAAATAAGAAGCTTCAATGAAAGGCTAGCTTCTTGAGATAAAAATCCTCTAAAGTGAGAGTATAGGTGCCACTTGGAAGTAGGGTGAGTCTGGCCAAGTGGAAAATGAGGGAGGGCAGCCATTTATTCATGAAATGTTAACTGAATTGAAAACAATGGCTGTACTGTGTTAAAGCTTCTCTTCTTTTGTATAAAACATTGAGAACAACAACAAAAACAAATGGTTCTAAAGGGAATTGTTAGATGATAAGCATAAGAAACTTCATCATGTCCTCTTCTTCCAATTAAGTATCTAGAAGGGGCAAGAACAAGAATTAATGTGGTTTAACATAGCATTGATTGATTATCTTTGGTAAAGCTGCAGATTGCAGATATCCTATGTAATCAGCTGTAAATAATTTCAGAGAAGGATGCTGTTCCCTATATTTAAATGGGGATGGATAGTTCTATTCATTAAGTGAATAATTTTAACAAAATCTACCAATATTTTAATGTAAAGTTATTAAAAGTTGGTTAAGATTCAAGACCTGGAAGATGGCCGAATGGGAACAGCTCTGGAGTGCAGTTCTCAGCAAGAACAACACAAAGGGTGAGTGATCACCACATTTCCAAACGACTTTTTACGGCCCACAGACCAGGAGATTCCTGGGCTGAAAAGCACCATGAGTTTCCAGCATGGCTGTTTCAGCTGGCACCATGGGTCTCCACACAAAAACTCAAACAAATTTGGACAGCAGTTTCAACTGGTGCCTGGAACACCTGGGATACAGAGATGCCCATTCAACTGAAATATAGGGGCTGAAACAGGGAGCCAGGTGATCTGGCTCAACGGGTTGCACCCCCACAATGACCAGCAATCTCAAATACTCTGGACTGAGAGTTTCGCAGCAAGCGCAGCTGCACTCAGGATGGTCCAGCTCAGTGGGGGGGGGAAGGGTGTCAGCCATTACCCAGACAGTCCAACACTACTGAGGCAGTCGCCATTACTGAGGCAGTTGCCATTACCGAGACAGTCCAGCATTACTGAGGCAGTCCACCATTACCGAGACAATCCATCTTTACTGAGGCAGTCCACCATTACCAAGGCCATCCACCATTACTAAGGCAGACCACCATTACCAAGGCAGTTCTAACTATACCTCTATAAAGAAAACTGCAAGGAAGTTCACACAGCACCTGGGCAGAGCCCATGGCAGCTCAGCAATGCCTCTGCTGGCAGACTGTGACTAGGCTATCTCCTTGCTGGGCAGGGCATCTCTGGAAAAAGGCAGCAGCATGTCAGGAACTTATAAATAAAGCCCCACCTTCCCAGGACAGAGCACCTGGGAAAAAAGGTGGTTATGAGTTCTGCTGCAGCAGACTTAAATGTATCTGCCCAGCAGCTCTGAATGGAATGACGGAGCTCCCAGCTCAGCACTTGAGCTCCTATAAGGGACAGACTGTCTCCTCAAGCAGCTCCCCGACCCCTGTATATCCAAAGAGACACCTCATAAAGGAGAGCTCAGGCTGATATCTGGTGGGTATTCTTTTGGGACAAAGATAACAGAAGAAGAAACTGGCAACAACCCTTACTGTTCTGCAGCTGCCACAGGTGATCCCCAGGCAAGCAAGGTCTGGAGTGGACCTCCAGCAGTCTGACAGCAGGGGGGCCTGACTGTTAGAAGGAAAACTAAAAACCAGAAAGAAATAACCTTGACATTAACAAAAAGGACATTGACTCAGAGACCCCATCCGAAAGCCACCAACTACAAAGACCACAGGTAGATAAATCCACAAAGATGGGAAGAAACCAGTGCAAAAATGATGAAAACACCAAAAACCAGAATGCCTCTCCTCCTACAAGGGATCACAACTCCTTACTAGCAAGGGAACAAAGCTGGATGGAGAAGGAGTCTAATGAATTGATAGAAACAGGCTTCAGAAGGTGGGTAAGAACAAACTTCTCTGAGCTAAAAGAACATGTTCTAACCCAATGCAAAGACACTAAGAACCTGGAAAAAAGGTTAGATGAAATGCTAATGAGAATAAACGGCTTAGAGAGGAATATAAATGACTTGATGGAGCTGAAAAACACAACACGAGAACTTCGTGAAGCATACACGTTTCAATAGCCGAATCGACCAAGCAGAAGAAAGGATATCAGAGATTGAAGATCAACTCAATGAAATAAAACAAGAAGGCAAAGTTAGAGAAAAAAGAGTGAAAATAAGTGAACAAAGCCTCCAAGAAATATGGGATTACGTAAAAAGACCTAATCTATATTTGATAGGTGTACCTGAATGTGATGGAGAAAATGAATCCAAGCTGGAAAACACTCTTCAGGATATTATCCAGGAGAACTTCCCCAACCTAGAAAGGCAGGCCAATATTCACATCCAGGAAATACAGAGAGCACCACTAAGATATTCCTCAAGAAGAGCAACCCCAAGGCATATAGTTGTCAGATTCACCAGGGTTGAAATGAAGGAAAAAATGCTAAGGGGCAACCAGAAAGAAAGATTGGGTTACCCACAAAGGGAAACCCACCAGATTCACAGAACATTTCTCAGCAGAAACCCTACAAGCCAGAAGAGAGTGGGGGCCAATATTCACATCCTTAAAGAAAAGAACTTTCAACCTACAATTTCATATCCAGCCAAACTAAGGTTCATAAGAGAAGGAGAAATAAAATCCTTTATAGACAAGCAATTGCTGAGAGATTTCGTCACCACCAGGCCTGCCTTACAGGAGCTCCTGAAAGAAGCACTAAATATAGAAAGGAACAACCAGTACCAGCCACTCCAAAAATGTACTAAATGGTAAAGACCATGAACACAATGAAGAAACTGCATCAACTAACAGGCAAAACAACCAGCTAGCATCAAAATGGCAGGATCAAATTCACACATAACAATATTAACCTTAAATGTAAGTGGGCTAAATGCCCCAATGAAAAGACACACACTGGCAAATTGGATAAAGAGTCAAGACCCATTGGTGTGCTGTATTCAGGAAACCCATCTCACATGCAATGACACGCATAGGCTCAAAATAAAGGGATGGAGGAAGATTTACCAAACAAATGGAGAACAAAAAAAAAGCAGAGGTTGCAATCCTAGTCTCTGGTAAAATAGACTTTAAACCAACAAAGATCAAAAGAGACAATGAAGGGCATTACATAAGGGTAAAAGGATCAATGCAACCAGAAGAGATAATGATCCTAAATATTTATTCCCCCAATACAGGAGCACCCAGATACATAAAGCAAGTTCTTAATGACCTACAAAGAGACTTAGACTCCCACACAATAATAGTGGGAGATTTTAACACTCCACTGTCAATATTAGACAGATCAATGAGACAGAAAATTAACAAGGATATCCAGGACTTGAACTCAGATCTGGACCAAGCAAATGTAATAGACATCTACAGAACTCTCCACACCAAATCCACAGAATAAACATTCTTCTCAGCACCTCATTGCACTTACTTTAAAATTGACCACATAATTGGAAGTAAATCACTCCTCAGAAAATGCCAAAGAATGGAAATCATAGCAAACAGTCTCTCAGACCACAATGCAATCAAATTAGAACTCAGGATTAAGAAACTAACTCAGAACCACACAACTTCATGGAAACTGAACAACTGGCTCTTGAATGTTGACTGGATAAATAATGAAATGAAGGCAGAAATAAAGATTTTCTTCAAAACCATTGAGAATGAATACACAACATACCAGAATCTCTGGGACACATTTAAATCAATGTCTAGAGAAATTTACAGCAATAAATGCCCACATGAGAAGCAAGGAAAGATGTAAATTCAGCACTGGATCAAATGGCCCTAGTATAAATCTACAGAACTCACCACCCAAAAAACAGAATATACATTCTTCTCATCACCACATGGCACATACTGTAAAATCAATCACATATTTAGCAAATACAAAAGAACTAAAATCATAACAATCTCTCAGACCACAACACAATCAAATTAGAAATCAAAAAAGAAATTCACTCAAAACCATACAATTACATGAAAATTGAATAACCCATTCCTGAATGACTTTGGGGTAAATGATAAAATTAAGACAGAAATCAAGAAGTCCTTTGAAACTAATGAGAACAAAGATACAACATATTAGAATCTCCAGGGCACAACTAATGCACAGTTAAGAGAGAAATGTATAGCACTAAATACCAATCTCAGAAAGTTAGAAAGATCTCAAGTTAACAACCTAACATCACGACCAAAAGAACTAGACAACCAGGAGCAAACAAATATCTGTCACAAGACAATAAACAACCAAAATCAGAGGTGAACTGAAAGAGGATGAGGCACAAAAAACCATTTTAAAATTTAACAAGTCCAGAGCTGGCTTTTTCAAAAAAGTAGTAAGATAGACTTCTAGCAAGACTACTAAAGAAGTAAAGAGAGAAGGTTTAAATAAACACAATCAGAAATGAAAGGGGAGTATTACCACTGACCTCACAGAAAAACAAACAACCGTCAAAGAATATTATGAAAACCCCCATGTACATACACTAGAAAATCTAGAGGAAATTAAAACATTCCGGGACAAATACCCTTCCAAGACTGTACTAGGAAGAAATTGAGTCCTTCAACAGACAAGTAATGAGGTCTGAAATTGAGTTAGCAATAAATAGCCTACCAACCAAAAAAGCCAGGACCACATGGATTCACAGCTGAATTCTACCAGATGTACAAAGATAAGCTGCTACCATTTCTGGGGAAATTATTCTAATAAATTGAGAATTAACTTCTCCCTAACTCACTATGAGGCCAGCATCATCCTGATATTAAAACTAGGCAAAGCCACAACAACAACAAATCTTCAGGCCAATGTCCTTGATGAATATTTATGCAAAAATCCTCAACAAAATACTGGCATACAGAATCCAGCAGCATATCAAAAGCTGATCCCCATGATCAAGTAGGCTTTATCCCTGGGATGCAAGGTTGGTTCAACATATGCCAATCAAAAATCAATTAACTATTCATCATATAAGCAGAACTAAAGACAAAAATCACATGATCATCTCAATAGACTCAGAAAAGGCTTTTGATTAAATTGAAAACCCTTTATATTAAAACAAAAGCTCTCAATAAACTAGGCATTGAAGGAACATACCTCAAAATTATAAGAGCCATCTATGACAAACCCACAGCCAACATCACACTGAATGGGCAAAATCTGGTAGCATTCCTCTTGAAAACCAGCAAAAAACATGGATACACTCTCTCACCACTCATATTTAACATAGTATTAGAAGCCCTGGCCAGGGCAATCAGGCAAGAGAAAGAAATAAAGGATATACAAATAGGAAGAGAGTAAGGCAATCTCTCCCTGCTTGCAGATGACATGATTTTCTGTCTAGAAAACCCCTTGGCTCAGCCCAAAAGCTCCTTAAGCTGGTAAGCAATCTTAGAAAGGTCTCAGGATACAAAATGAATGTACAAAAATCACGGGCATTCCTATACACCAACAATAATCAGTCCAAGAGCCCAATCAAGAATGCAATCCCATTCAGAATTGCCACACACAAAAACAAAACACCTAGGAATACAGTGAACAAGGGAGGGGAAAGATCTCTATAAGGAGAGCTGAAAACACTGCTGAAAAGAAATCAGAGATGACACAAATAAATGGTATTCCATGCTCATGGACAGGAAGAATTAATATTGCTAAAATGGCCACACTGCCCAAAACAAATTATAGATTCAATGCTATTCCTGTCAAACTACCATTTACATTCTTCCCACAAATAAATAAAAAAAAAACACTATTTTAAAATTCATATGAAACTAAAATGAGCTCGAATAATTAAGGCAATCCTAAGCAAAAAGAACAAAGCTCCCACATCACCTCCACAGCAGTTAAATCCCACCGTGGAAAAAAAAAAAAGAACAAAGCCGGAGCCATCACATTACCTGATTTACAAATGACGCTACAGGGCTACAGTAACCAAAACAGCTTAGTATTGGTACAAAACCAGATACATAGACCAACAGAAAAGAATAGAGAACTCAGTAATAAAGCTGCGTATCTACAACTATCCGATATTCAACAAACCTGACAAAACCAAGCAATGGGGAAAGGATTCCCCTATTCAATAAATGGTGCTGGGATAACTGGCAAGCCATATGCAGAAGATTAAAACTGGACCCCTTCCTTAAACCATATACAAAAATCAACTCAAAATGGATTAAAGACTTAAATGTAAATCCCCAAACCATAAAAACCCCAGAAGACAATCTACGCAACACCATTCTACACATAGGAACAGGCAAAGATTTCATGAAGAAGACACCAAAAGCAACAAATGCAGAAATCGTCAAATGTTATCTAATTAAACTAAAGGGTTTCTGCACAGCAAAGGAATCTATCAACAGAGTGAACAGACAACCTACAGATGAGAGAACATTTTTGCAAATTACACATCTGACAAAGGTCCAATACCCAAGATCTATAAAGAACTTAGCAAATTTATAAAAACGAACAACCCCATTAAAAAGTGGGCAAAGAACATAAATAGATACTTTTCAAAAGCAGACAAGATGTAGTCAACAATCATATGAAGAAAGGCTCAACATCACTGATTATTAGAGAAAGGCAAATCAAAACCACAATCAGATACCATCTCACACCAGTCAGAATGGCTATTAAAAAGTAAAAAAATAAATAAGTAAATAACAGATGCTGGCAAGGTTGCAGAGAAAAAGGAACATAGACACTGTTGGGTGGAGTGTAAATTTGTTCAACCATTGTAGAAGACAGTGTGATGATAACTCAAAGAAATACTATTCGACCCAGGAATCTCATTAAAGGGTATATACTCAAAGTAATATACACCATTCTATTATAAAGACACATGCAGGCATGCATATGTTCATTGCAGCACTATTCACAATAGTAAAAACATGGCATCAACCTAAATGCTCATCAATGGCAGACTGGATAAAGAAAATAGGGTATACATACACTATGAAATACTATGCAGCCATAAAAAGAATGAGGTCATGTCCTGTGCAGGCACATGGGTAGAGCTGGAAGCCACTATTGTTAGCAAACTAATGCAGGAAGAGAAAACCAAGTACCACGTGTTCTCACTTATAAGTGGGGGCTAATGATAAGAACACATGGACACAAAGAGGGTAACAACGAACACAGGAGCTTATTGGAGAGTGGAGAGTGAAAGGAGTAAAAGGATCAGGAAAAATAACTAATGGGTACTAGGCTTAATACGTGGGTGACAAAAGAATCTGTACAACAATCCCCCATGGCAGTTGATCTATATAACAAACCTGCACTTATAGTTCGGAACTTAAAAGTTAAATTAATAAAATAAAATATATATACTTTAATAATCGTAGTGATACATTTTACCAAAATTATAAATACTTCATTTAAAATTAATTTTTAAAAGATACAGCTTCAGATGGTTTTACACCAGCCATTACAAATTCTGCCTTAGTATCACACTCTTAGAAGTTCTGATGACACTAACAATACATTTAAATGACTTTCTGTATTATGAAAAAACGTAAGACATTTTTAAAAGAAAGGAGATATTAACTCTGAAAATATGACCACAGCGAGCAACTTTAGGCAATGCTTTCAGCTATTTTAGGCAAATTAGAGAGACACAATTTGGAAAATTATGGAGTAGAGGACAGGGGAGAGTGGTGTGTAGATAAAGAAGGAGAGAATACCATGGTTTTAAGAGGTGACAGAAAAATTTCATCAATTTAATCATCAATTTGATTAAGGTCATTGAGGACCTTCTGTTGCCAGACACTAAACTAAGTGGTCTTAAACGGGTTTCCAAAGCCATGAGCCTGAAATTAGCCCCAGGACACATTCTTTTTGTAAATATTTACTGAATGCTTACTATGTATTAGGCATGGGGAGGTACAGAGTATCAAATCCACACAGGATGTCTTAGGCTCTTCACATTTATGCCTGTCCTGGACCAACCCTCATTCTAAAAAGGCATAGGCTATTCCAGTAGAGCAATGAAACATAAAATTCTGAAAATAGATATTTTTCCCAATCGGTTCAGGAAGTAATAGATATGTCAAAAACAATCTCAGAAAAGTATCAATTAGTTCTGCCACTAAAGATTTCTAGGAAAGGGATGTCTTAAGTGATTTAATTATCCTAAGAATAGTTTATTTAGTTTCGTTTCTCCACATCCCTTCCAGTGTCTTACTGTTCTTGTCTTTGTAATCTGTTTTTAATCTCAGCATTCAGAAGGTTAAGAGGAGAAAATAAATATGAGAGTATATCTAGGGTAATTTTGTCTGTTGGAAGAATTTTAACACCAAATGTTCAATCTTGATTCACTGAGCAAATATTTAATTGCAATAATAGCTAACATTTAATATGTAGCTACTAAGTGTCACACAATTTACATGGTATATTAGCTTTCTACTGCTGTGTAAAATATTACTATAAACTTAGTGGCTTCAAGAACACCCATATAGCAGCTCACAGTTCAGAAATCGGGCAGAGTTCACAAGTCCATGCAGGCTCAACTGGGTCCTTTGCTTGAAGTTCTCACA
Source organism: Ateles fusciceps (assembly GCA_036589455.1). Classification (NCBI taxonomy): domain Eukaryota; kingdom Metazoa; phylum Chordata; class Mammalia; order Primates; family Atelidae; genus Ateles; species Ateles fusciceps. The sequence goes on along the minus strand of JAZHEH010001685.1, from coordinate 2,468,675 downwards.
AGGCTGAAATCAAGGTTTAAGTCCAGCTAGACTCTTACCCAGAGACTATAGGGAAGAACACGTCTTCAATTTCATTCAAGTTGTTGGCAAAATCCAGTTCCTTCTATGTAGATCTAGATATGTGGTCCCCGTTTCCTTACTGGCTTATAGCTGGAGGCTGTTCTCCCCTTTTAGAAGGCTCCTGAATTCCTTCTTCTAAACCCCCCTCTATCTTCAAAGCCAACAACAGGATATCAGATCTTATACTTCAAATCTCAGCCTGCTCCTGCCACTAGCAGGAGAAACCACTGCTTTTAAAGAGCTTGTGTGAATCAGTTAGTCTACCCTCAGCCCCATAATCTTCCTTTTCTAAAATCAACTTCATTGCACGTGCAAAATTCCTTTGCCAAGTAAAGTAACATAATCACAGGGGTAGTACCAAAGGGCAAAGGCCATACCACCTACTGCACATATTTTAACTCTAATCTTCATTACTACTCATTTAAAGTTGGGTGTCACTATTCCCAATTTTCACAGAGTGTGATGTCCAAAGTCACACAATTATTATGTACTATAGCAGTGGTTGAAACTCAGGTCTTTTCAACTCTGTGCTGCATTTTTCTCCATAATTCCACAATCACAAAACTTTTCTGAGCTCCTATTTTTGTTATAATGTAGAGATAAAGAAATGAACAGTACTTTTCGTTGCCCCTCAGAAGAAAAAATTTAGCAGATTTCTTATTATCCAATTAGTCATTAATTAAATAATTCCTAATACTTACGATGTATTCTTTTAAGGATTGTGTTTATGTTAGCTTGTTGAATCCCCCACAATAATATGAAGTAACTGCAATTATTTTCCCCGAGATTAAACTACCTGTGCCTGGCAAAGTTCAAATTCTATCATGGGAACTTGGCCTCCAGAGCTTATGCTTTTAACCATGACATATACTGTCTCTGAACCATCCACATGTAAGTTCCATATTCAAGTGTCAGGTCAGGGGATGTAAATAAATGTTCCACACATCATACTCTATTTTGTTTTACAGTGTAAAAATCCATCTTAGATTATGTTGTAAAGTAAAATTTCCTTATTCTCAATGTTGACTTGGATTTGAGGATTTCCTAAAACATCTGGAGCTCTCACAACACTCAACTGAGTGATATTTTCCGTACCTTCTCTTAGTTAGAAATCCTCTCTAATTTGCCATAATCCTCACCACTCCCTATTGTCTCCATGTATTAAAAGATTAAATTGCCATTAAATAGCCTCTAACACTATTGCATTTTATTACAGCAGATAAACATTTTTTAGCACTTATCCTAATTAAAACATTGGAAGATAAACTAAAAATTGGACACAGCAAGCATTAAATCCTCCTTCCTTAATTTTAACTGCCCAATCACTATAGGAGTTTACATTAGTTGACAACCTTTACTTCACCTAGACAGCATTTAATTGGCTTGAAGAACTCTATACCATCTTCAAGTAAAAGAGAATACTGGAATAAGCTCTGAAATTGTAGGATTTGAATGGGACAAAGGAAATTTTAAAATCTCATATCCAGCCACTAGGAGGAGGAAACACGCTTTCCAAAAGTAATTGTAGATCATTATATCCCATTTTAAATTTAAACACACATTTAAAATGTTAAATTCAAATTGATGAGCACCTACCTCATCTGAATCTATGATGATGTTTACCCTTTGTCTTTACAATGATTTTTTGTGAATTGATCAATTCTCCTGCATATCCTTTTTTTTTTTTACTTCTAACACTTATGTTTGATAATCTTTGTGTTGCTTTCCAAAAAGCATTTTGCCCATACATTTGGACCACATTCAGGGAAAACAGAACCAGTAACCCAGTGGAAAATCAGTAGGCTGTATGCCTGAAGAGCCCACGCGTTTGTGTTAGATAAATGTCTCCCTACCTGGTTTTTGTTCGGCCCATCCACCCATATAAAACTTCACAGTGGCCACATCTGTATTCAGCCACCACTCTTTGTAAAAGGGACAGCTTGAGAACCTATTAAAAATACATTGTTACTAAGAGTATTTTGTTCCTCTTTGCTATATAATAAGCTGAAAACTACAGTAGGTGAGCATTCTATGGGGAAGACTGCTGTTCCTTTTATTGACTTTATGGCCACACAAACTAATAGAAAATGCATTTTATATCACACAGGTGAACTCAATCACGCTGAACTCAACGGGATGGAATATTTTCCCCACATTTAAGTTGTAAATAGCAGGTTGGTTTACAATAAATATCTGGGACAATAAAATGCCACTTCTTTATACAGTTTTGTTATAAAAAATACCTATGTTGTAAATAATATTTTAAATTTCTGACTATGCAGCTAATGCTCATTATAGAAAATTTGAAAGTTCTTAAGAAGTATATGGAAAAAAATAATGCCCACAATTTTACCATCAGAATTCTTAGTGTACAGAAAATGTGAATTTCTTTTTCCATATTAACTTTGCATAGGCCCAGATATTTATGCCATTACAATTTTTCTATAAAATACACTGTTTATAAACATGATATTTAATGACTTAACATAAATTATTCAATAATTATTCTCCTACTTTGAGGTATTTGAAGTTATTTCTCTTTGTATCCACCCATTCCTTTTTCTTTTTCTCTTTCATTTTATTTCTTTTAGAAAATATTTACTGTGATTTATGTTCACACAGGAAACTCTTAGTGTGCTATTCAACTTCTTTTCTTCAGATGAAATTCTGGATGTAGAGTTACTAGTCACAGGCTGTTATTGTTACTGGTGGTATTATTGTTGTTCGTAGTAATAGTAACATTCTCACTTGTAAATTGTGTTCTATGTATGAAAAATTCTCTTACAGAAAGGTTGCACAAATATGCCATTTGGAGTATAGTGGTGCCCCAGAGCAAGCAATTTAATTTAAAAGCATCAGTTCTCTACCATGATATTATGAGAATATACTAAGTACCGCTTCGAGATCACTGGTAGGAAGAAGAAGTCACAGATTTGAGCTACCCATATGCCTTCCAGGATGCAGTTTCATTGGATGTTAGTTCTCTGGGTCTAAATGTAGAAGTCCCCGTGGGACAGAAGCATAACTCAGTTAAATGCTAGAACCCAGTTTTCTGGATACTTACACTGTTCCTTGCCACATTCTGGCTTGTAACTACAACATGTTAAATTTGACACAGTGGGGAAAAGTGCTTAATAGCAAACAAAAGAAAGATGATCCGGTTAAATCACATGCCAAATAATTAAAGGTGTTCATTCCAAAGACAAACAGTTAAAAGAGGAAAATAACTTTAAACTAAAAATTTCTTCTAAATTGGATTTCTATATATGTCTTTATATATTTAGTAGACATATTTGAGGCTTTAAAATGTATCTAAATACCCATATACATAAAATTTTGACATCATCTTTTATTCTATGTTAAAATATTTTGAAAAAATTGCTAAGCTTGTTTTTTTGCTAGGGTGAAAATATAATTTATAATCTGGGACTTATTTTTAATGAGATGAGGGTCGTACTATGTTTCCCAGGCTGGTTTCAAACTCCTGTGCTCAAGTGTTCCTCCTTCCTCGGCCTCCCAAAGTACTGGGATTACAGACATGAGCCACCACACCTAGCCTACATTTTGAGAGGGAAAAGGGCTTACAACAAGAAAATGTACATAAGTCAGAACTACCTCAGGGAAACCAAGAACAATGAGCTTACTAACTCTTGTCTAAAAAGCTATATCATGCCCTTTGCTTTCTGATGTTTCTATTTTTCAGTGTGAGTAAACAAGCGATTGAAAAGCCATAAAGCACTATTTTGGCCACACACTTACCCATTTTATTTCAAATAACACAACCAGCATTTTGTTTTTCCTGAGTAAGATGATTTGTAAGAATGGGGTATTTACTATTATTTTACACTGAGTACAGCAGCAGTTCTCAACTTGAGTATTACCTAACATATCAAGATGAGTTAGAGAGGAAAAAAGCGACTCCCTTTTTATCTTATTTTTTAAATATTTAATTAATGTTCATAGAAGGGATTCAGATATGGGACACAATATAGCAGATATGTTGTCAGGGTTGGAAGAGGAAGATATTGTTAAGAAACACCAACCTAAAATTGATAACGTGTAAGCTCAATGGCCTATATCTAAAGCTCTTAAAATCCAGCCGCATCTATACTCCTAAATTGGTGTCTCATTTCTCCAAATGTAATTTTTAAATTTTAGCCAAAATTATCTATACACTTGCTTCCTCCTCTCTCTTCTTCTTTTGCTAAATCCAAGTGGATTTGGGTGAGTGAAAATCAGAAAATGTACCCAATTTTTTCAATTTCCTTTTACAACATTTCTCCCTCCCAAACCCCTTACACCCAGACGCATGCACACACGCGCGCACACACACACACACACACACACACACACACACACAGTCACATGAGAGACCCAAGGGCCATCATTCAGACCCTGCTGATACTTTTGTGAGAGATGAGACAAGCAATAAAATTATGTAAAATAATTTTCCTATGGTTAAATGTTAGGTTATCTACATTTTATTTCTACCATAAAACATTTTTTAGCGAATAGAATGGAGATACTTGGGTAACAAAAATAGAACAACTTTAACATTTCTCTTGTCCATAAAAACTGAGACAAGCCCTATATTTAAGCCAGAATTGCTGGTAAGTCTTAGCATTTGGCTTAAGTTCATATCTTCCATTGCCTAAGAGTAACCGTTTATGCCTTTTTTGCTTTTAGCTGTAAAAATACTCTGTTAAAAACTTATAATTGGACACACAATTCTTAGCATTTAGATTTAAGACTATCATCTTAACGTCATAGATTCTAAGTCGCCTGCAGGGTGTTTAGGGTCTATTATTTCACATTGATATAACTAAGAAAATATGGCCCCAGAAAAAAGGAACTGCAAAAGCCACCCAGAGACCACCTCCATCTCTGGATTGCAACAAGCAATTTGCCTATATAACAAAACTGCATGTGTACCCTTGAACCTAAAATAAAAGTTTTTAAAAGTACTGAGACAGACAGGTGGGAGGAGCTTTCTGGCAAAACTCCAGCTGGCCTGTGCACTGGGGTGGAGCCTCAGGAAGTTCCTGCTATTTGCCGCGGGAGGAGCTTGGCTCAGCCTCTTCCTTTGGGGAACCAGGGATTCAAAGAGGGAGGCTGGAAGTGCACCAAGAGGAACTCTGCCCTTGAGGAGAGGTTTTGTTTGCTCCTTTTCTTCCTTTTCACCCAATAAAACATGTCTTACTCACCATTCAAATTGTCTGCGAACCTGAATTTTTCGTGGCCTGGGACAAGAATCTCGTTTTTAGCTAAACTAAGGGAAAGTCCTGCAACAGTACTTATTATATAGTTTAAAACTTATTATATTTTCAGCTTTTTAATAATATATTCAATGATATCATTAAATAATTATTATTTCTCTTAATGGTTTCATTCTGTATCATCATTTTATCATACAAAGATACCTACACTCTTCCTGGGGTCTTGAATTTGATTCATCCATCCATTAGCTAGATTAAATATCTCCAACTGTTGTTGTTTTAGTTTTTCCTTTCTGGAAAGCCTATAATAATCAGATTTTCTAAGTGACTGAAGAGCTTAGACATATCTTTGTATTGCTATTACATATGAATCAAAATTTGACTGTGAAGAGAAGTTGGAGTTCCTAACTTTTGCAGCATAATAATAAAAATGTTACACCATTATATTCTGGCATCTAGTAATGCAGGTAAGTCTGAAGGAGGATTTTTTATTTTTTTATATCCAGTATTTTCCACAATTCTTAGATTAACTCTTCTACCTTGAATCTGAAATTTTCATTAAGTAATCAACACTGGATAGTCCTGTTTCAGTGGTTGGTCGCGATATACTGTGATTATTCAGGCTGTAGATTTAAGCTTTTCTGTACCAAAGAGCAATATTCGGTATAAATATTGACCAGCTACTGCCTACCCTTCCAGTCATTCAATTTCCCTGAATAAGTGAAATAAACTGATGATAATAATTTTCTTTAATTTTAATCTCTAATTATTTTTACTCTGAGATACTTCCTTAAACTTGTTTACATATTCTTAAGTCAATTATGTGCAGAATTTGTGCTGCAGATAAACATTTTCAGATATAGTAAATATAATCACTTCCTCAATTCCTTTTTTTTTTCTTTTCTGTTTACCTCTCACCCAGGTTTTTCTTTCATCTCTAAGGTGATAACCTACTGTATATTATCTGTCAATTCAATAAAACCATGTTTTCTTTATATTTTATGGAGGAAACAAAACTGATGTGGCTGAAATGTTTTTTTATTCCATGCAGATTTTTTAATGATTTTATTTTTCTTTAATTTCTTGACTTCTACATTCAGTTTTATGCTAATTTTTCCTTTTTACATACCTTTCTGTTTTCCAAGTGATTTAGAAAGGTTATGAAATAAAGAAATCTAATATATATTTTTAATAATTCACTCACCCCTTGTATGCTGTTGGAACACATTTTTAAAAATACTTGTAGTTTTCAGGATGAAGATCTTGTTATTAATTGAGCATCCCAGCCAATGTGCACAAAAGGAGTTTCCATGGCTCTGGAAAATACAACATGATTTAGTTGTTTTGTGTTTTTACTTGTTTGGTTTTGTTTATCGTTATTAATATTGTTATCATATTGTCTATGAATGTCTGAACTGAAACCATAAACAGTTATCTAACTTGCAACTAAGGTAAAATTGTAGAATTGACGTTCCATCAAAAATATCTTTTAAAATTTTTGTTGTGGCTGGTTTTCGCCCTTCGTTTTGTGAATTCTTTGTGTCAGATGCCAACTACAACTAATGTAGCCAATCATCTTTCCCCGTATTGGGATAGGGCTGATCTTTCCACCATTTTTTATAACTTTTGGATTTAAAAAATAGTTGTATTATTTCCAAATTGTCTCTTCTAAAAGCGTTGCTACCACAGTCACCGTCACAGCCCAATGCCAATCACATCTCTTTGAGAAACCACTTTTCAGATCTCTTTTCACCAGTGGTCTCCCATTTTAGGGGGCAGCATAACCCCAGCTTTTCTGGCTCAATTTCTTCAGCCACCACTCAGGTGAATGACATGCTTCCACTCGGCAACCAGAGCAGCTGGTGCAAGGTTCCAGCTCACTGGAGTCATCCAAGATTCCAAGTAGCCACAATAACCACAGGAAATTCAAATAAACTATGTTAATTTTAATCCCACTCCCATCTTTGGGTTCACGAATTATAGTCACTCCTCCATTTACCTTTAGCCTGTCCAAAATTTTTCTTTATGAAAAGTAATTTGTAAAGTGTTTTTTGCTGAACTCATGTACTCTGATTACAGTTGTACTGTTTGTGGTTAGATGAATAAACCACATAGATAAGAACTGGTAACTAGGGAAGAGAACAAACTGAATCTTCAGTTACTTAGAAACATTTTTCAATTTTGTAGTTTGTGTGTGTGTGTGTGTCTGTGCCTATGAATGTGTATCTGTGAATATTTGTATTTCTCTTTTGTTACTTTGAAATATTCTCAGGATACTATAATTTTCTAAGGTATTCTGTGCTGACTCTGTTTTCTTTGTTGTTCTCACTTCCAAACAACTAAGAGCCACATTTGTGTCTCAGTGCAGTATACTCTGACATGTAGCCTTGAAATATGATTTCCCTGAGGCTTTACCTTCCATTCTAATTTTTATATTTCCTATTTATACTTTTAAATCTATTTTATATATTTAACATTGATTGTATACATTCTTATATATCATCAAATTACTTATGCATAAAATGGGCTCCAGTTAAAGGACTATTGCAAATAATTTGAAACATATATTTATTAAAAAAATAATGTGACCATTAAATTCATATATTGCCTCAAAAGGAGGACCCTTAAATCATGTCTTCCATTTTTAGCATATGTAACTATTAAATAAATCATAAATCTAAAGCCCAAAGAAGAGAAATACCTCCTTCATGTCTCTTAACTTATAAACTGGAACACACTTTCACCACTGATTTATTATTTATTTTTATACCTGACATTTTAAATTACTGTAGGAATCATAACAGCCAAATAAACATGTATTACTGAAATATATATGGTTATCAATGAGGGGCTTTATAAATTCTTATATATAAACTAAAATGCTGTGCAGTTAAAACAATGATATAGATACCTACATTCTTATAATTAAAGTTCAATTTATATTATGTATCATACATATGGAATTTTAAGTAGTATATTAATATGAACTCCAAATCATGTATTTCACACACACACACATACACACACACACAAAAAAAAACACACACACACACGTACATATATAAATTTTGAGATTTTTTATCATTAACACTAGTTATTCTTTTAGGATAGCACTAAAGAGAAATAAACTCATAGATTTCTATAGTATTTCAATTTTTTTTTTTTTTTTTTTTTTGAGATGCGGTCTTGCTCTATTGCCCAGGTTAGAGTGCAGAGGCAGGATCTCCGCTCACTGCAGCCTCTGCCCCCCACCCTGCTGAAGCAATCCTCCCATCTCAACCTCCTGAATAGCTGGGACTGCCTGTATGCATCAACATACCCAGCTAAGCTTTTTGTGTTTTTGGTAGAAATGGGGTTTCACCATGTTGCTCAGGCTGGTCTCAAACTCCTGAGCTCAAGCGATCCACTCACTTTTCCATCTCAAAGTGCTGGGATTATAGATGTGAATCACCACACTTGGCCTAGCATTTTAATTTTTAACAAGAAACTATTACATTTATAATGAAAATCTCTTCTAATTAATTTTTGGAAGGAAAGGAACATTTATTTTTTAAGGGCAAAATATTAAAAACATGTTACATTTTCCAAAATACTTTTAATCTTTATATTTAGTTATATATAAATAATTTGAATTTGAATCCTACGAAGGCTTTACAGGTGTCCTTATCTCATTTGTCAATCAGATGCCATGATATGCTGATTGTTCTCTCTTTCATATTATAAGGCACCTCATTTTTTTACTCGACTTTATTATTTTATTATTTATATTGTTTTCTTTCTTTCTAAAACACACTACAATTGTTTTTGTCTTAGTTATCTATGAATCACCATTGTATGTATATTATAGTATCTCAATTTTTTTTGGCATTAAATTAATGTTTAACAATTGAAAACAGAATGTAAAATTTTTACACTCTGTCATCCTAGATCTCAGTTGCATGTTGGAGTTCATAATGACCCTTATTTTGAAAGTGAAGATTGGGTTTTGAATAGAAATGTAACGCATGATGTTTATGGGGGAAATGACTTACAGGGGAGGTGTGCGTATTTCCAAACTTTTGTAGTTCATTACAAAAGAAGAAAAAAAAGAGACAGAAGCAGGTGATCTGAGTCAAGTTTTTTTGTCACAGCCATGCATTAGATATACCCTGGAGATTAACATTTGCCAAGTATACATCAGTTAACATAAATGAGTACATAGAACTACTGGCTTTGTATGAAGCAGGAGAAAACCCAATTTCCCCTCAATTATGCATCTTGTGCTATCAAAACATTAACAATTGAAAGTCATGGCAAGTACCAACTCATCTTTCTCAGTTAGCATGTGTGTATATGCATTCATCATAGGCTTACAGTCAATTGTATCTTAATACCTAAATGGAGGTCATCAAAACAGAAATTGAAAGGAAAAAATTCTCAGCTATAACTCTAGAACAAAATCTCTACTTCCTTTCATTTTGGATACCATCTGAAGTGGCCATGAAATGCAAGTAACAAATTGCACTATCTCGATATTCCATAATGTCGTTTTTAATCTTTATGTTGGTCTTTTCTGTCATTTTCATTGTCGTGCATGTTTCCCACATAGTTTATGCCAATTTTTATTTGTTGGCCATCACAGATATTATCAGAAAACAATGGCAGTTATGTATAACATTTTCTGAATAATCAGATATTACTGTTTCTTCTTCTTAATTTGTCTTATATTTTATGTATCTTTGTAATAAAATATATCTTAAAATAATACCTTTCATTATTATAGTTTTACAGATTATAAAACACTTTCTCATGTGGCTCAAATTTAATTATCACATACTCTGTAAACTTAATAAATCATCCTGCTATTGAATTAAAGAGGCTATAAAAGCTCAGGGTATAACTTGATAAAGGTCATTCAACTATACACTGACAAAACTGGGATCAGAATCTGTGTTTTTTCAGTAATTAATAACAATCAATGTTTCAAAATACTTATGATATATGAAGCCCTTGGCAAGTTGATTTCATTTATTTCTAAAACTTCCCTATGAGAAAGAAATGATTAGTATTTCAATTTTACAGTAACTTGAGGCTCTGGAAAGTTAAGTACTTTTCCTGCAATCCCAGATATAATAATTGAAGGAGCCAGTATCCAAACCCAGACAATCTTCTTTCAGAGCCCACCTTTATAAATGCTAAACTGTAAGCTTAATAGTGTATATTTTGCACTATTTAACAATGATTATTAATTTAAATATGACCACATAAACTTGTGATGGGATGCTATTGATTATACTACATTTGTAAAGCTAAACCAGTTACTTAAGTCAAGCATAAATACAGAAAAGTGCAAAAATCATTCATGTGCACCTTGAGGAATTTTCACAAAGGGAAAATATCTGTGTAAATATCACCCCAATCAAAAATTAGGACACTAGATACCTAGTCCCCCTGCATTATGCATGTAATTCCCATGTAACTAACAAGCACAAGTACCCCAAAATCTAAAAATGAAAACATCATCAGCCCTCATCATGCTTAACACCACCCCCTCCCAAGTCATTCCACCTCTCTTTAAAGAGCACTACCTTTCTGACTGTTAACACCATGGTTTCTTTCGCCTTAATGCTGAACTTGATATATATAGATGTGTATAACACATAATCTTTTGGGTTAGGTTTCTTCTCAGTTTTTAAAATGAGATTCATCAATATTATTGCAGAGAACAGAAATTTGTTCATTCTCTTTGTTGTAAAGTATATTAACATATGAATATTCTACAACCGATACATCCTATTGCTGATGGGCATTCTAGAAGTTTCCAATTTGGGGGTATTTTGAATAGCGTTGCTATAAATTTTGTAAACTAAAGGTGTAAATTTTGTAATAACACTTTAGTGCACATATCCACACATTTCTGTTGGAATGCCCCTAGGATGGAACAACTCAGTCACAGTGGATATGTATATCCAACTTCAGTAAATATTATCTCAGAGTTTTCCAAAGTAGTTTTAAATTTTTATGTTTCTCCCTTATTGTATAAGGGTTATTTTGCATATCTTCATCAACAACTTGATGTCTTCTTTTTTTAATATATATATAATTGTATCTATTCTTGTTGATGTGTAGTGTTATACCATGGATGTTGATAAGTTCTTTCTTAACTATTTTTTGGTCATATGGGTATTCTTCTTGGGAAATTGCCTACTGAAGTCTTTTGCCAAGCTCTTTTTTTTAATTAAATTGTCTCTTGTTTTGTTGAAATGTAGCTCTTTATTACAAATATAAAGTGTGTGTAGGTGCACTCTCATACTTGTCTTTTTACTCTCTTAATGGCTTGTCTTTTTACTCCCTTAATGGCATCTTTTCATAAACTGAAACTCTTAATGCACAATTATATTTTATCCATCTTTACACTTTACTTAATATTATTCATGGTTTACCTAAGCAATTTTAGTCTGCCCCAAGGTCATAAACATTCCATTGTATACTTTTTACTATACAGTTGCACTGTTTTGTTTTTACCATCTACAATCTATTGGAGTTAATTTTTGTTTCATGATGTGATGTAATATACATATTTTTAAATATGAGTATCCAATTGAGCAGCACCATTTATTGTGAAGGCCATTGTTCTCCCCACTGGATGGCAATAACATCTATAGTGCAGATCTGGTAATCTATCAGGTTTCCTTCTGGGCTCTGCTCTGTTACATTGATCCATTTGTCTATCCTTGTGTTAATACCACAGTGAACTGATTACTTCATATTTATAGTGAGTCTGGATATCTGGTAATGTGAATTCACTGGTTTTGCTTTTAAAGATTATTTTGGCTATTCTAGGTACTCTTCATTTCCAGATAAATTTTAGAAGCAGCTTTTAATTTTACAATGGAATATTTCTTGAGTTCTCAATAGCATTAAATTGAACTTACACATCATTTGAGTCAATCATACAATACTGAAATTTCCAATTTGGAAGCACAGTATATCCCTTTATTCATGGAATTTTTTGAAACTTTTTTAGTAATAATCTATAATGTTCCATGAGAGCATTTTGCAAATTTTGGTTATATTTCGTCCTTGGTATTTCCTATTCTATTTTAGATGCTAGCATTTATATTACTTACTTATATTTTATATGAGCATAAATAAAATATTTATACATTATGTATTATCACTTATTACTTTTATATAGGAATACATGATATATATGTATCATTATATAAGAATTTATTTTTATATAAAGCTCATATTAAATAGCTTCTAAGCTCTAACAATCATATGAACCTTGTTGGATTTTCTATATACTCAACCATACTTACGTAAATAATATATTTGTTTCATCTTTTCTAATTCTTATACCTTTCATTTTTATTCTTTTTGGTTTATTACTCATTTCTTCATTCATTTATTAAATTTTTGCCTAATTTCACTGTCTAGGACTTTCAGTAAAATGGCGAAAAGACATAGCAGACATCTTTGACTAGTAGGCAAATTTAGGGCAGGATAATACTTATATTACTATTTCATATGAAAATTGCTGGTGATTTTTAAAATGTGCTGCATAAAAATATTAATTTCATCTCTAGTTTGTTAAACTTTCTTTTGGTATAAGTGCTTGTTGAATCATATCATTTGTTCAGTGTCTATATAATCATGTAATTTTTATGTCGTATCTTTATTTTTATCTTTTAGTGTAAAAATTTACGGTGCTTGGCTTTCAAATCTTATATGTATATTCCTGAATTAAATCTCATTTGGTCATAATATACTATAAATTTTATATGTCTTTGGGGTCAGTTTGCTAGTATTTTGTACAAATAATTTAGATTACTTCACCTATGTTCATAAGAAACATTGAAATGTGATTTCTATGTTTGTCCTACATTTGCTTTGATAACAAACATACATTCATCACATGTATTGTGATGGGAAGTATTATCTGAAGTTTTATTCTCTGGAAAATTGTATAAGGTTGTTGATAAATTTCTTTCAAATGTTTGGATAAACCAGTAAAATTATTTGAACTAGAGGTTTTTTGTTTGACAATTTATTTACATATTTATCTTTTACAAAATTATTGTTTAAAAAATTCTACTAGGTAACATAATTTATAAAATTTGATAGATTTCTATGTCTCCTCAGTTTTGGTAAACTGTTTTTCAAGAAATTTATCAATTTTATCTAATTTGTCTTAAAACTGTCAAATTTATTTGATTGTAATGTCCTCTTTTCTTTTCAGTATCTATGGAATTTTTAATGATGCCCTTTATTCTTTTCCTGAAACTGAATTTACTAGTGTTCTCTATTATAAAAGAATTCCCCATTACATTGATTTCTGTACTTTCTTTGTTTCTGTTTTTTTTTCCTCTGATATTGAAGGCTAAATCATGAATACGAAGCCTGTATACTTTTTAAATATATACATTTAGACTATAAATTTTCCTTTAAGCTCTTTTATTGCATTACATATATTTTGATATGTCACATTACATTACTCTTCCATTTCAACGTGGTTTCTAATTTTCACTCAAATTCTCCTTTCACCTAGGACTTGTCTCACATGCTGTTCTTTCCTTTTGTCTCTTCTTTCTTACCTTCTGATTAATAAATTTTTTCAAAGAATTCACGTTCCCTTTATTAGCTTTGTAGTTACAGTAATTGACTTTTTTTTTTTTTTTTTTTTTTTGAGATAGGGTTTTACTTCTTGTCCTGACTGAAGTGCGGTGGCACAATCTCAGCTCACTGCAACCTCCCTCCCAGATTCAAGCAATTCTCCTGCCTAAGCCTCCCAAGTAGCTGGGATTACAGGCATGCACCACCGCTCCTGGCTAATTTTTGTATTTTCAGTAGATACAGGATTACACCATGTTGGCCAGGCTGAAGCCACACACATAATACCTGTCTCCTGAACTCCTGACCTCAGGTGATCAGTCCACCTCTGCCTCCCAAAGTGCTGTAATTACAGGTGTGAGCCACCACGTCCCACCTACAACTTTTATACTAGTTTCACTATATGCACCTTGACTTATTAGAGCCTAATATAAATGAATGTGTTTATCATTTTTTAATACGTTAGAATCTTTTCATCTTTTTCCTCCACAGAACACTTTCTTAGCTTTTGTATTATTAAATTCAATTAAATTCCATACTTCAAAATATTATTATTTGTATAATCAATGTTTGTATAGATTCTGCTACATAGTTACTTTTTTTTTCCCCTTCACTCCTTCCTGCTGCACTTTTGTATATGTGCGGCTTCCCACTGAAGTAGGCACCTTAGTACTTCTTTCAGTGTTTGTTTTCTGACAACAAATTGTATGTTTTTGTATGTTGCAAATTTAATTTGTTTTCCCTTAACGTTTGAAAATATTGTCTCTGAGCATACACATATAATTTGCCAGTTATTTCCCTTCTGCACATAAAATGTAGCATCCAGTTGTACCGTGGCTTTTGTCTTTTCAATTTAGAAGTCAGATGAAAGTATTATGGTTACTCTGTAGATCTCTCTTGTCCTCTACCCTTGACTGCTTTTTTTTTTAATTGCATTTTAGGTTTTGGGGTACATATGAAGAATATGCAAGATTGTTGCATAGGTACACACATGGCAGTGTGATGTGCTGCCTTCCTACCCATCACCTATATCTGGCATTTCTCCCCCATGCTATTTCTCCCCCAACTCCCCAACCCCCGCTGTCCCTCCCTATTTCCCCCCCCGACAGACCCCAGTGTGTGATGCTCCCCTCCCTGTGTCCTTGTGTTCTCATTGTTCAACACCCACCTATGAGTGAGAACATGCGGTGTTTGATTTTCTGTTCTTGTGTACACTTGACTACTTTTAAGATTTGCTTCTTGTCTTTGTTGCTCAGCAGTTTGAATGCAGTGTGACTAGGAGTGGTTCTTCTCATGTTTATCCTGTTTAGATTCTCTGAATTTCTTGAACTTCTAAGGTAATGTCTTTGATCAGTTTTTGATAATGTCTTGGCCTTTACTAAGTCAAGCACCTGTAGCTTGTTATTTCTTCCCCCTATGGACCCCCGATGATATACACATCAGGCATTTTCACCATGTGCCATAGCTATCTTACACATTGCTGACTTTTTTGTTGTTGTTTTCCTTTTTTCACTCGTTGTGAGTTTCTTTTGTATATATTCTACAGCTTTTCCTTTAGATCACTTATTCTGTCTTCATTTGGGTCCAATAAGCTGTTTAATTATTTTTTTGTTTTTCTTGTGGTGTTGGTAATTGTTAATTTCAATTATTATTTTTCCTAGTCTCGAATTTGTTTCAGTCCTTATTTTACAAAGATTTCAGTTCTTTGGTAGAATGTTTCATCTTATGTTTTTCTTCTCTTCAATATATTAATTAATCTTATATTAAAGTTCACGTAACAAATTCATTATCTGGATCACATAAGGGTCCACTTTTTTTTCCCCATTATCTTGATCTTATTTTAATTTAGCCTCCTAAGTGTTGATGGAATGCCAGACATTGTGTTTAAAATGCCATAGAAGCTTTGAAGGATGCTGTCTTCCTTCCAGAAGTTTCCATTAGCCTCTGACTATCCCTCTGGCAAGTACAGGCAAATCAATACCGTCTAATGAGTGACTGAGCTGACTTAAGGAGGAATTTTAGACTGAAAAAGATGCAGGTCCCTTAGCCACTAGTTTACTCCCACTCTCAGTGTATTTACCCTGCGTTCTTCTGCACTGACAGATCTCAAAGTCCAAAGATGGTCCTCCTAATACACTGAGAGCATCAAAAGCTCCACTAAAATTTCAGCTGTTGGTTTGGTTCCTTATCTTCTTGTCCAATGTATTTAAGGATTAAACAAATGTCTTTTGATGAAATTTGGGTCTGAGTGAATAACAAAACATGTAAATTCTCTTCGGTGAGCCTACCTTCTCTTAGATCTTTACCCTTCAAATCTTAGATGTCTCCAATGTCTTCAAATATTTGCCTTTTTTTTTGTTTCCAATCTGGTCTTTCTATTTTTTCCTGGCAAAAGTGTTGATTTGTCATCAGATACTCTGGCATAGCCAAACAAACAAACAAAAAAAGCCTATGGTACAGCTTTAATTGCAAATTTTATGCAATTATTGCATTTTATTTCTTAAAATAAATGAGATATCTATTGCATATGCAACAAAGACTGTTGCATTGCCTCTTTGCATTTGTAATTTTCAAACAAAAGTAAATTTCATACAAATGTAAGTGTTTTTCTATATAAGAGCCTGTGATCTGCGATTTGTTTTTAAAGGCCTAAAAAGGGCTGAACTGGGGACTTTGGAATGCAATTGCTGACTTAGTTAAGCTCTAAAGCACTGCCACTCTGTGGCAAGTCTGAGAAACAGCAGCCCCCTGTGTATTTCTATTGAAAGGATGCCCCAGAAAGTTGGTTCAAAATTCCCTTCCACTGTTATTTAGAAAGCTGAAAGATTTCTGTTTGGTACAACAGTTCAGCTACTCTATACGTCATCCTTTTCACCTCTCTTTCTGTCCAGTTTTCCAAGTCTGAAGTATAGTCTTACGTTCTCTTTCTTGAGATAACCTGAGCTAATAGGAAAGTGCTAACTTCGTGAATCACCTGAGTTTACATTCAGGCTCTGACACTTACTAGTGATGTGGTCTTAGGCTCATTACTTACTCTCTCTTTCATCACCTTAAAAAAAAAAAACAGCAATATTAACAGGCACGTACACTTTGTGAAAATTTATTGACTTACATACGTGTGTGTGCGTGTGTGTGTGTGGCGCGCGTGCACCCTCGCGCGCGTGTGTGTTTGATATTTCAATAGAATTAATTTTAAAAGAGGTTAATAATACATATTTAAGTGCAGCCTCAAAAGATTATTCTAAGCGTTTAAATGTATAATGTCACCTCCACAGTGAGGCCTACACTGACCTTCTTTTCAAAATTCTAATCTTTCCTCTTTATCCCCCAACCACACAAATCCAGACATCCCAGCACTTTTACTCAGTTCTGATTTCTTTTTTTTTTCCTACAGCACTTAGCATCTTTCAAAATGTCATGTAATTGACACGTTGTGTATTTCTCTCTTCCCTTGCATCACAAAGGCAGGGATCTTTGTTTGGCTCATTGGTTTACAAAAAGTGCCCAGAACAGTGCTTGGCACATAGCAGTGCTCAAAAGAATTTGTTGAATGCATGAACTGGAACTTAGCGTAGTTTTTGATGAATAATGATAGCTTACATTTAAAAAATATGATCATCTCATTATCATCAAGACTTCCACTGGAGGCTTTTGTTCTCAGATCTTATATGGCCTATGGACATGAAAAGTGCTGATGAGTAGGTGGCATAGTATCTGATATTGCTGGAAAAGGACAGTGAAAACAACTAAATGGTGCAATTTAAAAGCATGAATATGATGGCATGTAAATTATATCTCAATGAAGATGTTATTTTAAAAAATAAAAGCAGATGATTAGCTCTTCAAGAGGAGAAAAATGTCTAACTCCTGGTTCTGACACTAACTTATCTTCTTGATCTTATATTGGTATTTCTTTCCTGTACTTAGTCTTCTCATATACAAATTGAATGTGTTGGTTAACTAAATTCTAAACCCCATTCCAGCTCTAATATTTTGTCTTTTAAAAATCAGCTTCTGCCAAGATGGAGAGAAAAATAAGTCAGTGAATATTACACCATCAAATTGCTCTTTGATCTGGAGCACACAGTCTTCAAAAGCATTGGGTTGAGAGGATGAGCTCCTTTTTACACATATAAATTTACACACAGACATGTAAACACAAAATTCCAAACATGCATACAAATATCTAACTATCTAATTTTGTTGGACAGGAAATAAGACAATGAATATTGATTTCTTGGTTTCCAAATAATCTTTTCCCAAAACAGCTTTTCCAGCTCAAAAAAGTAGACCATGGATTACCAAGGCACTTATTCCCATGCCTGCATACCAGAGTGTACCTTAGGGGCCATCTGGAATCTCAATGCTTAACAAAATTAGCTTGGTTTAATTTGAGTGAGTTAGAAAACTCTGTTGTCACAATGAGAGAATGTTCCTATTATCTAATTAACAGGGCTTATTAGGAGAGCAGTGACTACTGAAGTCCACTGAATACCCAATCATATGGGCATATGAAGCATAGATCAAACAGGTCTCTTTGTAATTATGTTAATAGTTACTCTATTTGCTTCCCCTCATTTTTATCTAAGGTCACTGCAAAACACATTCCCTGGATTTTGAATGAGTGTCAAATAATAGGCACTGTAAATGGATTTGAGGTATTAAGGCCACCATTTACTGGAGACATGTTTGCTGCCCAGTGGCTAACCCCTTTTGCAGCTTCCCAAAATGCCTTTCTGTATGCCTCCCTGAGATACCACAGGTCATCTGCTTGATTGCTATGACCTTTGCTCCACCATATGACTGTGCTGAATCTAACTACCCATGGCAATATAATGGCAATGTGCTCCTTTGATATACCTTGAATGCAAAACCCTTTGCTAAATAGGAAAGTACAACATGTATAATTTCCTCATTAAATCAACAGACAATGTCACGGTGTGTTAAATGGAATAAGAAGGCTATTCCCACATGTTACACACTGGCATGAAAATACAATGCACTGACATTTCAAGAAAGTTTTTAATAAGCACAATCACATATTCGTCTCTTGCTAAATACTTGGCAAAATGATATGCATACACTCAAAAGCGTAGGTGAGAGTCGGTACTCTTCTTCCTCTCATTTTAAAGGAGAAAATTGAGTCTTAGAGAAGAGAAATGATCTCAAGCCAGACTCACCTTACTTTAGTGTCTTTTGAGGCCTATCAGCATCTTGCAGTCCAAGGTTCAACAATGTTCTTGGCACACAGTAGAAGCTCAATAATTTTTTTTCAATGAATGCCTTTGTAACACTTACACATTTGTTAGTCATTTATTCAGAGTATTGCCTGAACAAAAAGTGTCCAATGAAGCCTGAGGAAGGGAAATCCTAAACCTGAAAGTAAGATAAACTTATTTTGACAAAAAGAGTCAAACTCTGTAAAATATCTAAAGAGATTTATTCTGAGCCAAATATGAATGACCAAGGCCTAAGGCACAGTTTCCAGAGGTTCTGAAACCTGTGCCTAAGGTGGATGGGTTGCAACTTGGTTTTATAAATTTTAAGGGAATATTTAGAACATCAATCAATACATATTGGTATACATTGGTTCCATCCAGAAAGATGGGACAACTGAAAACGGGGAGTGGGGAATACAGGTAATAGGTGTATTCAAAGATTTTCTGACAGGTCTGGAGTCAGTAGAAAGTAGCATTTGGATTAAAATAAAGGATTGTGGAGACCAAGGTTCTTATTGTGTAAGTAAAGTCTCATAGGCAGCCCCACTTAGAGACAATAGATGGCAAAGTATTCATTTTCAGGCCTTAAAAGGTGTTAGACTCTCCGTTAATCTCTTCAGGATTGGGAGGGTCTGGAAGGAGGAAAGATCTGGTTATGTTACTAGAAGTTCTTTACAGATGCAACATTTCTTCCATAAAAATAGCTTTGCAGGGTCATTTCAAAATACAGCAAAGAAACATTTTTTGGGTAAAATATTTGTATTTCCTTTTAGATCTGTCATGTGATATTATGGCAGAGTTAAGTTGGAAAATAAACTACATTATATAGGGTTAAATATAACACATCTGATGAGATTTTGTAGTTCCTAGGGCATGACTCTCCAGGCCTCCTAGGTAAGAACTGGGGCAAGAAGAGGATGAAGCTCAGAGTGTAGTCCTCACTTATTAATATAATATAGATTTGTAATTAAAAAAACAATTTTTTCCACCAAACAAGTATGTGAACAAACTATTAAGAAACTAAAAGGAAACACAGAAAACACTCATTTTTCAGTCCCTTGGGGCTATTGCTGCACACAAAGCAGGGAAGTATGCTGGTTCTTATCTGTATAATTCAGATCCAAATTCCTGAAATATCCAAAAATTGGGGAGAGGGAGGAAAGTAGATCTGATTTTACTTGCACTATAAATACATTTTCAAATCTCCAGAAAGTAGGATCCAAAAGGAGATAAAACAAAATTAAAATTGGTCTTCTCAATTTGAAAATTACAGTGTTAAATGCCAAGTTTCTGTGTATGAGTGCATCTTGTTCTGGGGAATCCTCTCTCACTCCTTCCTCCATCCCGATGTCTCACTGGGATCAATAAACATTGTGAAGTCAATACTCAAGTTGCTTAACTTTGAGCAGTTATAATCAGACCTTATTTTTATGGTTACTTTGCAATTATCCTCAGTCCTATCTTGACTCCAGCTATCTATGTAACTAGGTATGTAAGCTATCTATGTATTTTTTTTTCATTTGTTGTTGGCACATATTCCAATTATAAGAGGCATTTAACATAAGAAAATGTTTTGAATCATACTGACAATTTGGGTCATTAAGTATCATTTTTTTGTGGAATAGTTTTACTTACTTTTCTACCTGAAAAGGGAAAATCTGCATTTTTGCAAATGAAATCACCAGACTTATCTGTAAGTACTTTTTCCTATATTTTTTAAAAATTCTATATAAGAAGACACTGATAATGAGAAATAAAGACTGTTGGATATTAAATTAAAAGGAATCCTATAGGGAAAGTATTACTGCCTCTTGCAACCTGGAATGTCATATGTGTACCTTACTAATCTAGGAGTCACTATCTTTTGTGTAGTGATTAGAGAATTCTATATCTATTACAACACCTTTATAGCAGATGATCATAAATGGTTATCTTCTTGAAGAAGAATCTTTATTTTTATTAATTTGCATAAAGGATAAGTTATTATTACCACTAGAAGTATTCTAAGCCAAAATTTTTCTCTCAAAATGTTATTTCTGGATTCTTCTTCTGAAATTCCATATTATTCCTCTTACAAAATTTTTCATACTTTACTATAATTGTTTTCTTTAAGGATCTCTTGGAGAGCTTCTTGACACCAAAACTATATGAGATTAATCTCTGAAACCAAAATTTCTAGCCGTGAAGTACATTGATAAATGTTAAACAATTAGGTAAATAACACTGAATTAACTCACCTTGAAATTTACTTGAAATGATTAGTGACTGCTGCAGAAAAAGAATGAGTCACAATAAAATGTAAATCAAAATACTAAAGTAAGCTTTTATTTGTAAATCACCTATATCTCAGCAAAACTCCTATCTTTGGATTGGCCAATAATTAATTATATTTTCCATCAAAATTCTACAAGTTTATTACTAAATAATGTGATGGGGTTTTTTTGCACAGATTGGATATGCACCATACCTTTCATAATCTAGGAAGGAATGGCAATGTTATTGCATATATTTTAAGATATTTACATTTATTTCAGAAATAGATACATTATGTGGCTCAAAATCTGAATGGTATAAAAGTATACACTGAACAAGTCACTTATGCACACCTTTCTTTTCACATTCAATACTTGTTCAATAGAAATGTTTCTGGACTTCCAGTTCCAAAATGGCCATGTAGAAACAAGCTGGCTTCCTCCCCCTTTCCAAAAACCAAAAATATAAACATACAGTGCCAAGATTATCACCAGCAATCTCCCAGCTCTTAAGTATGAGGAGGAAATAGTTCCCAGGGCCACAAAGAAATGAAAATAGTTTGAGCAGATGGTAAAAGAATTGGACTTCCATATTCATGATATTCCTCCTCCCAGTCTTTCTAAAGGCAAGCATGTAGAAAGTTTCCCCTGACTGACAGCTTCTACACTGGGAAAAAAAGTGATATCAAGGTGGACAAGCAGCTTCCTCATCATCCTAAGTTTGCTGGCAGGAGACCTGTTCCTGCCAAATTCGTGAGAAGCATCTGGAGTGCCTGGAGGAAAATATATCCCTGAAGAAAACTAGTGACAAAGGGGAGATTTGGGACTGCCATCTCCAGCCCTAGAAACTGTGCTCTGTAACTCATCCAAAGGCAATGCCAAATCAGGCGGACATTCAGCAGCACCACACTTTAGAGGATTCAGTCTAGAGCTCACCCTAGCCAGCCTTCCCATGCTACTGGGACATCCCCCGTTCAGGAAAGGCAGCACTCTGATCATTTAACAGAACTGAGGCAAACCTGGCTTTAAGACATTATCTAGAGTCAAAAAGGAGGCAGCAACCCAGCAGGGGGCAAAAAATACAAAGAAAATCAACAGATAAATTATGAAGAATCTCTAAGAACCCATATCCAATAGAAAGTAAAACAAGCCAGATAGAGAAGTTTTGACTAAATAATCCTTTAATGCAAGGAGATAGACATACATACACATATAAACAGCAAACTGGGAACCATAACTTTCCCTAAAGCAAATGGCAAGGAACAAGTGACCCTAACAAGACAGCAGTATGTGATCTCTCTGACCAAGAATCCAAAATAGCTGTTTTAAGGAAACTTAGTGATCTCCAAGATAACACAAAAAGGCAGTTCAGAAACTTATTAGAGAAATTGAAGAAAGACATATATTTTTTTTTTTATAAATCAAACAGAAATCTTGGAAATGAGAAATAGTTTGCTAAGCTGAAAAAACTTACTAGAGGCTCTCCACAGCAGAATAGATCAAGCAGAGGCAAAAATGAGTGAGCTCAAATACAGGCTATTTGAAAATATTCTGGCAGAGAAGAAAAAGAAAAAAATGGAAAGAAACAAAAATCACACATAAAACATAGAAAATTACCTCAAAAGACAAAATTTAAGATTTGGTGTTTAAAGGAGTTGAGCAAGAGTAAGGGGTAGAAGCCTATTTAGAGAAATGACAGAAACCTTTCCAAAACATGAGCAAGAGATACATATCCAGGTATGGGAAAGTCAGAGAACATTAAACAGATTTTCTCCAAGAAGAATACCCCAAGGGTATAATAATCACATTGTCAAAGGTCAAGGACAAAGGGAGGATTCTAAAAGCAGCAAAAGAAAAGAAGCAAATAACATACATAAAGTCTCCAATTTGTCTGGCAACAGACTTCTCACTGGAAACTATACAGTGCAGGAGAGAGTGGTACAACATTTTCAAAGTGCTAAAAGAAAAAAAAAATGTCATTTAAGAATACTGTCTACAGCAAATCTATCCTTCAACTATAAAGGAGAGCTAAAGTCTTTCCCAGACAAGAACTGAGAGAATTGACCAATACCAGATCCATCTTACAAAAAAATGCTCAATAGAATAATTTAATCTGAAAGAAAAATAAACATTAATGTGCAAAAAGTAATCACTTGAAAATATAAGACCAATTGGTAAAATTAAGTACTCTAATAAACTGGAATACTATAATACTGTAATTGTGGTGTATAGTCCACTCATAACTCTAGTATGAAGCTCAAAGACAAATCTATCAAAATGATATCAAAAACAACCTGTTAAGACAAAAATTATCAGGAAACAAGAAAATATTTAAATTGAGACAACATAAAATCAAAATATTGAGGGAAAGGAATAAAGTTTAGAGAGTTTATTTTTTTATTTTTGTTTGCTTTTTCTTTATTTTTGTGTTTGTGATCTAACATAATTCCTCACCCCTTTAAAATAACTTGTTATATGTATAAGACTTTTTTTGTAAACCTTATGGTAACCACCATGCAAACAGCTAGAATAGACTTACTAAAAATAAAAAACAACAAATTAAAACATATTACCAGAGAAAATCACTTAACCACAAAGGAAAATGGTGAGAAAAGAAAGGAGGAGAAGAGCCTCAAAACAACCAGAAAACAGGCAACAAATTGAAAATAGTATGTCCTTACTTATCAATAATAACACTGAATATAGAGAGCCTGAATGGGTAAAGAAAGAAAATTCAGCAATATTTTGCCTACAAGAAACTCGCTTCACCTGTAAAAACATAGACTGAAAGAGAAGTGATGGAAAAAGCTATACCATGAAACTAGAAACCAAAACAGAGCAGGAATAGCTAAAGTTATGTCAGATAAAATAGACGGCAAATCAAAGACTGTAAAAATCAGAGACAAAGAAGGTCACTATATAATAATAAAGCTGTCAATTCAACAAGAAAATATAACAATTGTAAGTATCTACACAGGCTGAGTGCAGTGGCTCATGCCTGTAATCCCCACATTTTGGGAGGCCGAGGTGGGTGGATTTCCTGATCCCAGGAGCTCGAGACCAGCCTGGGCAACATGATGAAATCCCGTATTTACCAAAAAGAAAAAAAGAAAAAAAATTAGCCTGGCGTGGTGGCGCACTCCTGCTGTCTCACCTAGGGAGGCTGAGATAGGAAGATTGCTTGAGCCCAGGAGGTTGAGGTTGCAGTGAGCCATGATCACACTGCTGCACCAGGAGACACAGTGAGATCCTGTCTCAAACAAAACAAAACAAAAAATCCTGTGCACTCAACACTAGAGCTCTCAAGTATATAGAGCAAACATTGATAGATCTTAAGGGAGATAGTTATCAGCATGCCCAATAGGTATATGAAAAAATCCCCAATATCCCTAATTATCAGAGAAATAACAATCAAAGCCATAATATAATATCATCTCACCTCATTAAAATGGCTTTTATCAGAAGATTGAATAAAGGATGCTGGCAAGGATGTGGAAAAAGGGAAATCCCTGTACACTGTTAATGGAAATGTAAATTATTACAGCTGCTATGGAGAACAGTATGATGGCTCTTCAATAAATGCAAAATAGAGCTAACATATCAGTCAGCAATCGGAATATATTTGAAAGAGACAATATCAAGATAACAAAGAGATATCTACACTCCCATGTTTGTTGCAGTATTATTCACAGCAGCCACAGTATGGAAGAAACCTAAGTATCCATCAAAGGATGAATGAATTTTTTAAATGTGGTATATATACACAGTGGAATATTATTCAGTTATTAAAAAGAATAAAACCCTGTCATTTGCAGCAACAGGAATTAAACTGAAGGTCATTATGTTAAGTAAATTAAGCCAAGCACGGAAAGACAAATATTTCATGTTCTCACTCATGTGTAGGAGCTAAGAAAGTGGATTTCATGAAGATAGAGAGTATATTCACGGTTACAGAGGCTGGAAAGTGTAAAGGGCAGAAGAGAGGTTCATTAACTAGTACAAATATATAGCTTGATGGAAAAAATAAGGCCTAGTATTTGATAGATCAGTGGGGTGACTATAGTTTACAGTAATCTACTATATATTTCAAAATAGCTAGAAAAGAATAACGTGAATGTTTCTAGAATAAGATAAAGACATATACTTGAGGGGTAGGATACCCCATTACAGTGATTTCATCTTTACATTTTATATGAATATATTGATTTATTCTATTTACCTCCAAAATATGTACATCTGTTATGAATCAACTTTAAAAATTAAAAGAAGAAAATTAATATTTCCAAAATATTTTGTGTATTTGTAGAGGCAGCTTGTGCAAGCAAAAGCAAATATCTACATGCATATATTTATATGGTTGATTCATTTCCTATTGCTGCTGTAACAAATAAAAATGAGTTAAAAGAGCCTATATTTATCTTACAGTTCTGTATGTCAAAAGACTGACATGGGCCGCACTGAGCTAAAATAAAGGTGCCCACAGGACTGTATTTCTTTCCAGAAGCTCTAGGGCAGAATCTATTGCATTGCCTTGTCCAGCTGTTAGAGGTCACACACATTTTTAGGCTTTTGTGCTTCTCCGATCTTCAAAGACAGCAATGGTGGGTGAAGTTTTTATCATGATGCCGTCTCTCTGATACTCTAAGTACAGTTAGGAAAGGTCTTCCCTTTTTGAGTATATATATGATTATATATTGGGCACTTCTGAGTAACCCATGATAATCTCTGCATCTCAAGTTTCTTAACTATAATTACATCTGAAAAGTTCCTTTTACTATGTAAGATGTTCAGAGGTGTTTAGGAGGATCAAGGCATGGACATCTTTGGGGGCAATTATTCTGCTTATCAATGTTTCATGTACACATACACATGCATATACACACACTCATAGGCACACACACACACACACACACACATAGTTTGCTTTGAATTAAGCAGCACACTATACATGCTGTTTTGCACTTTTTTATATATTTTTTTTAGTACTGGGTTTTGAATATTTCTCCATTTTACTACATAAGTAACTTTATCATTCTTTTCCACAGTTGCATAGTTTTTTGTTAAAAAACTATATCATAATTTATTTAACTCTCTAAATCCTTTGTGTATCTGGATGTTCATGTTTCTTGAAAGAGGCTTTCCTGGATAGACAGTCACATTTGTGTAATAAATATGCTGCTTACTACCATTTTGATTATTACAAATGTCCTCCTGATTAATTCCTAAATGTTTTTATTTGTTAGTAATAATTTTTTAAAAACTCATAATGCCCTGAGATGTAATGCCTTACAAGATAACACTCGTCTTTCCCCATTTCCTTCACATCTTCATTGCTTTTGATTATTGGTTTTCCTCACTTTGTGAATAATCTTAGGAGATTTGAGGTGGGCACCTACTCATCTTTCTTTTCCTCTCTCATCATCCTGGTTCCACTGGACTTGTTACATCCTTAAGATCATTTATTTTCTCATTTTTTTCCTTACAGGCTGTCCTCAAAGTCATAGATTATGCAACTTCATTTTCTTCCTGATATGGTAGGTATTGTTCAATCATATAAATAATTTCAATTCTTTCTAGTATGCTGCATCAAGGCTGCTAATGTGTACCCACTGAGAATATGTTTTATTTCCTATCAGTTAACTTTACATAACTTTCCTGTGTCAAAACATTAGACTGGCGAAGAACACAAAGCAAATTCATCCTATCTTTGGATAAGAAAGATTGGGCATTATTTGCTAAGTTCAATTGTCTGATAAAATAGTTTCATATGGAATTCTAAGACATTTTCTAAGATACTATTTTTTTAAAGCTGCTTGGTTTTTGCTGAATTTCACCTTTATTATTTATGAATTTTATTGTCCTATTTTTTAAAAAAGATTTTTGTTTAAATTACAGTGTCTTTCAGAACCAGAACTCTTAAAAATTAAACACTAAAATAAAACAGTAGCTACAGAAAATTCAGAAACAGTAGAGAAAAATGTCTAGTAGCAAATACAGTCTATTTTTTTTACATGCAAGAGGCTTAAGTATTGTTTCTATTGCTGTATTTTTCTTCCCTGTCATTTTTTTTCATAAGACAATTTAAAAATTTTTACAGGATTGTTGTTGTTGTTATTTTCTATAATGCAATACAAATTACACTTGCTATCACTAGAAACCATAAAAGAATTAGGAGAGAGAGAAGAAAATGAAAAGGGAGAGGAAAAAGAGAGACCGAGAGAGAGATGGGGGAGAGAGAGAAGTTATAGAATAAAGGAAGCTACTCAGTCATTTCAAAAGTCTCTCAATATGAATAGGGTAAAGAGGTGTCAAAAAGCTTGTAGACATTTTCATACATGACAATAATCTTAAGTACAAATTACATTCAAAATGTCTGAATTTTATATTCAAAATTGTATTTCAGAATGTTTACTTTATGCTGAGCAGATACCACAAATCAAAGAAGACACTGATTTGCTCTGAAAAAGAAAAATATAATTAACCTTAAATATTAACTGCTCTTTTGAACACTGAAGTAAAAATGAAATAAAGAAATTTGTTTAAAGCTTAACCATTGAATAAATAGCTATCTCTTTACCAGAGATGTAGGGCTCATTTTGCTTTCTTTTAACTGTGCTTGTTTTTAAACTGCAAGAGGTGTGAATACACCCAATCTTCAAATCCAAAACATATATTTCTAGAAACAATGCTTCAGTTTGATTGTATTTTGTTACCAACAGAATAAAAACTTCTATTTCCATGTGCAAGGAAATTGTACCACGGGGGATGGCAGAATACAATTAAGGAAGCGAGTGTCAATTGAAACCAGAAGCTGAGATGTCTGAACCACCAGATAGCTGGAAGGGGATTTACATAATATGTAACGAGTGGCAGGATCTCTACTTAGATGGTATCCCTATTCTCAAATCTGTGTCCATGTCACTCGACATTTTCATAGATGCATCATGGCAGAGTTTGTAAGACGGTGTTTTGGAGAGAAGAGATGATATCTTTCTGTCTTTAAAACAATCTGCTCTTCTGGCAAATATTCTTGTAGTTTGATTTAAGTAGGTACACAACAGCCCATATTAAGGCGATTGTGGGTTGCATGCACTTGCTGCCTTCACCATTTGAAAGCCGTTTTCAACTAAAAATCTGACTACTTAGAATTCAAGCCGTATGCAACTAAGAGACTCCAAAAGAGGTAATGAACCATAAATTATTGCCGTTAGATATTTAATACTCAATCAGTATGTGCTCTCTCAAGCATATCCCACCGGCATTGCATTCATTCTGACAGTGTGGTACTGGTTCAATTACTTTGCTCATTTACAATAAAAGATTAATGAAAAGGGGTATATTTTAGCTCACAGAGATTAATTGCATCCCTTACTTTCCCTATACTGGAAATATTCAACGCATAATCCTGATAGCTTTTGCATCAACAAGTATATGGAAAATTAATAGACTTTCTTCTGCTGGAAATCTCAGAGGCTTTTTCAGAGAGAAATATCCAGGGAAAACAAGATTGAAAGTTGGCTTTGGGCCGGAAATAAATTAATTTACCTGCTTCTTTAAATTTACTCTTATGACATTTTGAATTAACTAGTATAAAGATGTGTGTACGATACTTTTTTATCTGCACATTTTCTGTTGAGTATTTGCAAAGAAAATTCTCTTTCGAGATCTAATTCCTCCAGATAGACGCAGCTATGTCTAAGGTTGGTAGATGTTCCAACATTTGAAGAGATGTTGACTGTTAACATTTCACAGCTTTTTCCTCAGAGAAAATAGATACCAAGTGCACTAGTATATTTATGTTGATTTTTTTAGCATAAAGTTATTTACCACTGGGAAACCTAGGATTAAAATTTCAAAGTGCCTCACTGGTAAATAATTCTTGCGTTTTTCACAAACTTTATGGATATGGTGCTCTGTTTTCCAGTACCTTGAAGATAACAAACAAACATCTCTAGCTAGTGTGTAGCTGGAATAAAAAGGAAAGTTAAATGGATTGAGCCTTCCCTGCTTTGTATAAAGCTTTTGTCATACCTTCTTTTACACAATCCTACAACAATTTGCTTATATGATTGTTTCTATTCCTCAGAAGAGAAAAGTGCAGTGGTTTGCCCATGATCACTCAGTTAGCAAGTGGCTCAGACTGGAGTCAACTCATTGTCTTTCTGTCTGCAAAGCTCAGCATATAATGCAGAAACCAGATTAAAAATAAGAAAACCTCTATGGCCAGGGATAAGCTCTTCTCTAAGCCTACTTTTGTTTGTCTATCAAATGGTGAACATAAAATTTACTTGATACAAATGTTTTGGTGATGAGATGAGGCAACCAACACAAATGGAAACCAGACAAGCAGAACTGCTCTAGGTACAGATGGAAATAAAATATGGATGGACTGGGGTTTAACTGTGCAAACCTGATCTCTCGGTCCTAGTGGAGTCAGTCCCTTTGGCATTGCCAGATGGACTCTGTCTCAGATGTTTTCCTGAGTCCAGACAGAAGTTTAATGACTCATCTCTTCTTCTTTGCAATACAGTCTATTAATCTATTTCTCACGCAGAGCTATTCAGGAAAATTTTAATGGCAGAAGTGTCTAGTCTGTTTCTTCAGATTGTTATTCTATTGCTGGGAGAGAGATGTATTTCCTTCCACATAAACTTAAATAGAAAGAGAGAGAAGCAGACAGCCTAATTCCCTTCTCTATATCTTAGGTACCTTCCAGAAGGCTTATCCCCCAATTTCGGTGATGTCAGCTTCTGGGAAACTGGAAACTCTTTAGTAGACACTTCAATTTTTCAGTGGTCTCTGAGGAGGAACCCGATGGATCAGAGACAAATCCACTACTTCTGAAAACATATATCCATCATAAAAATCAAAGATTAGCAGGGCTGAGTCAGCTTATAACAAAATTTATCCTCCTTGTCGGAAAGAAAATACTATCTTTGTAGCACCAACTAACCCATTTTGTGATGAATTTCTCTGAATTTATTATATTTTGGCAGTGATTATATTGTGTCAAAAAGAATGGAGCTTATCATTGTGTTTTGGTAAAGTAGCATATTTTGCAGAAATTTTAAACAGGATTTGTTTTGTAATTATCTGATGAATTTAGTGCATTTCATTTTAAGAAAGCAATCAAGAAACAGTGGCCACAGAACAGGTGTTTTTATGTTTGTTTTCATAGTTATAGGAAATTTAGATGAGGAAGAACTGGTTGTTTCCCAATGATTTCTTTGCTTGCTTTATAAATGATGATTATACTTCTATTCCTCATAGAGGCCATCACCATTTGGAATTTCTTACATGTTTTGCACCTGTATTAATGCAGACCCTGTGTACTCTCTTTCCACACTCTCTGTTTAACAGCTATTATATATAAGAAGCAATCTATGAAGTGCTGGGCAAGTCTTTTAACCTCTTAATTTCTTAATTTCTTAAGTCCTTAATTTCTTCATTTATAAAACAATGGAATTAGAACACAGCATGAACCAACAAACAGTATCTATCTATTATATTATATCTTCAAAGGTCTGAAGTTTGGTACTTTAGAGAGTGTGCCTTCAATAAGCTCACTATATAGAGTGAAAGATAGAGGCAAGCAAAGAAGAAACATGAGAGAGGGGGATCTGCACAATACTGGAGGGAGGCACAAGATTCCAGCAAAATGAAATGCACAATGTGACCAACATTAAGAGTGGGGTAGATGTAAAAACTCAGGAAATGTGTCACAAAAAAGATCACACGTGACCTGCATCTTGAAATGTGAGTAGCAGTTTGTGGGCAGGTGTCAGGAGATAGATAATATAGGCACAACAACAAAAAATGCCTATCAAAAAATTGTGGCAGACAGCATAATGCTCTTAGGGACTGGCATATAGGCAGGAGGACAGGTAGGAGAAGACAAGAGGTTCCAGCACAGGCCACACCTTGTACTGCCCTATAGTCCTCCTGAGATCCCCAAACTTTTTCTCAAAAGTAACAGGAAACCACTGACAAAAATTACCAGCCTTAGATAATATTATAATTTAGTCATCATGTGATAATACAAAAAATCCTATGCTCTCAAATTTATAAACTACTCAATAAAAGTACAAGAAGAAAAAGCATGAGGAAAGTATGATAAACTCTTCAAATTTAGGGATGCATTATTCAGAGTTCTCCAAAAAAACAGTGCCAAGAGGACCATATAAGAAAAGATGTGTTATGAAGACTTGGGTCATGCAATTATGGAGGCTAAGAAATCCCATGATCTGCCATCTGCAAGCCGGAGACCAAGGAAAATTGGTCCTGTAATCTCAGCTCAAGCCCAAAGGCCTCAGAACCAGGGTGCTGATGTTTTAAATCCCATTTCAAGAGCAGAAGAGGGTTGATATCCTGGCTCAAGAAGTCAGGCAGAATGTTAAAAAAGAGTAAACTCTCCTCCCTTTGCCTTTTCATCCTATTCAGGTCCTCGGTGGATTGGATGATGTCCAACCACACTGGGGAGGAAATCTGAGTCCACCAATTCCAATGCTAATCTCCTCTGGAAATGCCCTTTCAGACACACTCAGAACTAATGTTTAATCTGGACACTGGGTGACATAGGCAAGTTGACCCACAAAATTAAGGAATGCAACTCCAAAGGTCTCCAATTTCATCTTGATGTATAGTGACTATAAGCTTTTGAAATCTGCATTAGATAACTTTGCAACCTAGTGCAGATTCGGTAAAATCGTAACCCTGTAACAAGTTCCTTCCATGATGCTTAATGAGGACATTAAAATTATTGTATTTGGTTTGAAATTTTCAAAAAATCCTTGTTATAGTAGACAAACAATATTTATGTAATTTGCGGCTTCTCATTAAAATTTCTAGACGCTAAATCTGGCTTAATATAAATTAACTAGATTTTGCCAGGTCATCTAATAGTTACAAACCCTTGGGGTGAGTAATCTACTTTGCTTTTCTGAAGAACATAAATTGTCTTCTTTCGTTGTCAAAAATTTAGTTGTCTTGGGGCTCTGATTAGCTCCATATCCAGCAAAGAGTTGAAACTAGGAATATCTCAGGTTCTATGTGTCATCTTTGTGTCTTGAATTAACTGTCCTAATCATTCTCTTGGCATTTCAATATGCTTTGATACCTCAAAATCATACCATTCTAAGTCAGGCGTGGTGGTACATGACTGTAATCGCAGCTACTCAGGAGACTGAGATGAGAGGATTGCTTGAGCCTAGTAGTTCAGGACCAACCTGAGCAACATAGCAAGACCCACCTCAAAAAATAAACAATGATACCATTCTGATATTCAACATTAAAAACCATACCATTCTGATAGTCAACATATCTTTCCTTTGAATGACATTCTTTCCTTATATCTCTGATCCTCAGGGGCCTAGCCATAATTTTGATTTACCTAATGTGATACCTAATAGAAACTCCAAAATAAGAGGCCCACACATCATAGATAGCCTTCTCTTTTTTTAATTTCCAAATGGAGGACTTTAAAATGAATGTTCTCCTGCCTTAGTTAAGCCCATCCAGTATGGTTTCCAATGTTACTTTTTGTTAAATGGAAACATAACCCTCTCTGCTTGTTGGAAATCTACTGAGCAAATTAATTTTTAAATTTATACAATTCCTAGGGTAAACTGAATGGGGTACCACAGTGAACTGAGTAGTCAATCTTGACATCAAGAAGTGCCAGTTTTGTTAGGAGAAACTTGTAAGGTTATGGAAAAAATCCTGGGAGACCAATCCCAATATTTTTAATTCTGCTCACTGTGACCTTGCAAATTCACATAATCTTCTAATTTCAATACCATTAAGCTTATTCTACAGACAAGAAAATGAAGATTTTGAAGGAAGATTTTAAATGAACAATAGTTGCAATAATATTTACGAAGCTCCTAGTACCATATGCCAGACACATATTAGGATCTTGATAAATGGAAGTTGTTACCATTATGTCTTCAGCCATCACTTAAGGACTAATACACATTCTTTCTTCTATAAAAGGAACAATGACATTCTTACCTAATTACACCCTCAAATTGGAAAATAAAAAGCCGGTATGAAATTGAGGATTAGAATCAGAGCAACACTCTTTTTAAAAAATTTAATGGTCCTCTGGTTCCAAAAAGAATAGTCTATATAGACTTAAATTTGCTGAGCTCTTTAAAATAATTTCCTGAATCTTTCTGTAAATGGGGGTGGGGAAGGAAACTCAAAAGTTTGATGATTTGAAAAGATTAATGCCTGTCCACCCCAGTGCTACTCCTGTGACAAGTTCAAATGCCCCACTCACTGCTTATTAAACTTCTTGCTGACATTTGTCCTCTAATCCTCCTCCAATTGTTCATACATAGTGCAAGTGGATTCAAGTCTGAGTTATGGTTAATAACAATATTTTAATGTCACCCAGTATTTTAATAAGCTATGGTCTCTAGAAGAAAATGAACCTTCATTATAATATAAATGCTTTTTATATACAGACTCAACCGGATTCTTGACTACTATTTCAATACATTTATTTCAAGCATAATCAAATTCTGAGAAAATTGGTTAGTAGAGTGAGCATTGGCTGAATGATTCATCCTGTTGAATTTTAATTCATTGTCCTAAGTGAACCTGAAATTGGCAATATGACTAGAGTGCAAAGTCAACCACCAAAATGAACACTTATAATTTGGAATTATTTCTATCACCATGTCTCCCTAAGAAGGTTGGACAGAGCAGTTACAGGAGGATCTGATTTTTAGAAGCTTAGGAGTCCTTGGAGCTTAGGACTGTTGTGTGAAATGGACATGTATTTCTATGTCAAGAGATGGACTGGCTTATTCATTTTTACTATATAAGGGAATCAATAAATATTGAGAAATAAGAGTTGTTCTATTATTAGTATCAGTATGACAATAAATGATTGTGCTTAACTATTAACAATGTTCTTGCGCATACAATTATACCATTACAA
Source organism: Ateles fusciceps (assembly GCA_036589455.1). NCBI lineage: Eukaryota > Metazoa > Chordata > Mammalia > Primates > Atelidae > Ateles > Ateles fusciceps. The sequence continues at coordinate 2,434,387 of JAZHEH010001685.1, read as the reverse complement.
AAGCCCATGAGGTGAGCTGACCAGACATGCTTATCTCCCATTTCACAGAATTGGAAATGGAGGTACAACATGGTGATAGCTCATCTAACTTCTCAAAAGAGATTATTCCATTGGGGGGGAGCATGTCCCCAGCATGCTCCCCAAAGCATGTTTCTACAAATGCTAGCATTCTTATAGGAAACACTTGGACCAAAACATTTTGATTTCACTGTGACACTACTTGTAAATAATCACACTTGACTTAGAATTATCACCATAAATAAAATAAAGTCATGATGTCACTGATTAAAAGTATTTCAACTTAAATTATGTCATACTCTATCCCCAGAAAATTAAAGTCAAGGAGATGGAAGAGAAGTGGTAATATACCTAGGGGAAAAAAAAGGTATATAGTAAATTGTTCCTGTAACAGCAATGAGAATCATATACATTATAAAACAAGTTCCTTGTCCCATGTGAGGACACAGCAAGAAGGTGCCATCTATGAAGCAGAGAGCAAGGCCTCGCCAGACAATAACACTGCTGGCACCTTGATGATCCTGAACTCCCCAGTCTCCGTAACTATTCATGTGAGATTTGGCATGAAATAGGAAAGAAGAAAAATTATTCAGAATGTGCACTCAAGACTGAAAGTGTATGGCTGACTAGAAATGTGAGATGCCAATTCTCAGAAAGAAGATCCAAGTTATAGGTGAATGGTCATGGTGTGAATGAAAAGCTGAGGGAAGAGAGCCAGGGCCAATGGGAGAGCCCACAAAAAGTAATGGGGTCACACAAAAGGAAAGCTGCAAGAGTATAGAAGAGATGGACCCCCAAGGAACTTGGAACCTTGAGGAAAGGGTAGGTGGAGATGATTCTCTGCTCCCCTTACCCCTGTGACAATCTGGTGACCACCAAATTGTCAGGGGGACGCCTCTGCCCTTGTGACCTCAAGTAATTCTGTCAGTGGTGATTTGTGAACTTCTCAGGGAGAGAGCACAATCTGGCCAGCCCATTAAGGCGCAAACACACTCCTGAGAGGCCCAGACTGATACGGAGTGTACTATAGTGGTTGTGTACCTGGTGTGGGTCACTGCCCTACCTGGGAAACCTCAGCACTTGGGTCTGCTCATCACTAGATCCCCTGAAAACACTCCACAACCAAGTCTGACTTTGGAAACCCAACAGAGAACCAATGGGTTCCAGGGGGAGCTGTGGGATCCCCAGAGATCTAACCCATGGTGTAGGCTACCCCTAGGTGATGAAGGAGCACGGCCCACCAAAGCCCATCTTAGCACAAAGGAAACATTAGCACCAATTGCTGAAGGTTGCTGCACTACTGGACAGAAACAGAAGTGAAGAGGGGAGTAATCCTTGCTCCCTCTGTCAACTTTTGTGGATGGTGCAGAGACCCTCCAGGATGAACAGTCCACCTGGAGAGAGCCTTCCCAGCATTTTTGCTGTGGCCGTACCCCCACTGAAGGTAAGCCTGTGCTGCTAGGACTTGCACAATGAATGAGGCCCATCTCTCACTCCCTGCACCGAACAGCAGTGTCCTGGCAATGGAGGGCAAACAAGCTTCAGACCTGTCTGTGCTGGACTGGGAGAAGTAGCTCTTTCCCCAAGGCCAGTTCGGTGGTAACTGCTAGAGAGGGACTTCAGTCCCCAGTCACAATGTGTCAAAAGCCAAGGGAATGCCTATATGAGGTGAAGATGTGAGCCCTATGACGGGCATGCTGGGAGAGTGGACACATTTCTGGCTGCTCAGGATGAGGAGCTGGTGAACCTCCCCACCCTGCCCCTACCCCTGAGACCTAAGTGCACCCTAACACATCTTCCCCACCACTTCCCATCAGGGCAGGTGCGTCCACTCATTATTGGGCTACTCCAGGTAACGTTGGCTCTTAGTCTCAAGCGCCACCTACTGGTATGAGCGCTGAACTGCACCACCAAATTTTAAAAAGCAGTGATAAGCCCTGGACACTCTCAGTCTCTCAGGGCTAAGTGTGTTGGCTCATTTATCTAATGCATTGCTACAACAAGCAGCATTTGAGAAAGCCACTGCCTAAAAGCTGTCCACAACCAAGAAACCCATACAGAGCCCACTGAAAGCATCCAGAAAAGAAACCAAATGATCATACACAACATACACCAAAGTCATAACCTCAAGGGAAAAATAATAAAAAATGTAAAAGTCTCACATAAACAGTAGAATATTTTAAAAATAAGAAGCAACAGCTCCTTCAGATGATAAGGACTGAGTCCAAGAACTCTAGCAGTACAAAATGACAACGTTTGGAGGTTTGTTTGTTTTTATAAGTTTCAGGGTACGTGTGGAGGATGTGCAGATTTGTAAACATTGTGCCATGGTGGTTTGCTGCACCTATCAAACCATCACCTAGGTATTATGCCTGGCATGCATTAGCTATTTTTCCTGATGCCCTCCCTTCCCCCCGCCCTCCCTTAACAGGCCCCAGTGTGTGTTGTTCCCCTCCCCTGTGTCCACGTGTTCTCGTTGTTTAGCTCCCACTTCTAAGTGAGAACATGTGGTGTTTGATTTTCTGTTCTTGCATTAGTTTGCTGAGAATAATGGCTTCCAGCTTCATCCATGTCCCTGAAAAGGACATGACCTCGTTCCTTTCAATGGATTCATAGTATTCCATGGTGAATATATACAATATTTTCTTTATCCAGTATATTATTGATGGGCATTTGGGTTGATTCCATGTCTTTGCAATTGTGAATAGTGCTGCAATGAACATACACATCCAAATATCTTTATAATAGAGTGATTTATATTCCTTTGATTATATACCCAGTAATAGGATTGCTGGGCCAAATGGTATTTCCAGTTCTAAATCTTTGAGGAATCCCCACAGTCTTCCACAATGGTTGAACGAATTTGCATTCCTGCTAACAGTGTAAAAGTGTTCCTATTTATCTGCAACCTCGCCAGCCTCTGTTGTTTCTTGACTTTTTAATAATCATCATTCTGACTGGCATGAGAGGGTATCTCATTCTGGTTTTGATTTGCATTTCTCTAATGATCAGTGATGTTGAGCTTTGAAGTAATAATTGAAACTACAAAACAACTAGCTAAACTAAGAAGGAACAAAACCTCATATATCATTATTAACCTTGAATGTAAATGACCTAAATGCTTCACTGAAATAATATAAACTGACAAATTGAATTAAAAACAAAACTCAACCATCTTCACCCTTCAAGACACACACCTGATGTATGACGACACCCATAGGCTCAAAATAAAAGGATAGAAAATAATCTTTCATGCAAATTAAAAATATAAAAGAGCATGGTTGGTATTCTTGTGTCAGATGCCACAGACTTTAAAAAACAAAAACCTCCCATAAAAAGGATAAGAAGGCAAAGAAGGTCATTATATAATGATAAAGGGGTCCTCTATATATACATACTCAACAAAGGAGCATTCAGATTTATCACACAGATACTACTAGATTTCAGAAAAAAGATAAACCTCATAAAATAATGGTGGGGAACTTTGACACTCTATGGATAGCATTAGATAGATCATTGCAGGAAACTAACAACAACAACAACAAAACTATAGAAGTAAGCTCGTCTCTCGACAAAATGGACTTAACAGACATCTACAGACAATTCCACCCCACAACTGCTGAATATACATTTCTCTCATCTGCACATGGAACAGTCTATAAAATTGACCACATGGTTGGCCATCGTATTAAGTATTCTCTCAGACCACAGTAGAATAATATTAGAAAGCAATATCTAGAGGATTCTCAAAACTACACAAGTACGTGGAAATTAAACAACTTCCTCCTGAATGGCTTTGGGTAAACAACAAAACTAAGGCGAAAATCAAGAACATTTTTGAAATAAACAAAAATAGAGACACAACATATTAAAAATAGTCTTAAGAGGAAAGTTTATAGTGCTAAATACCTACATCAAAAAAATAGAAAGATCACAAATTAACAAGATAATATTGCACCTCAAGAAACTAGAAAATAAGAACAAACCAAATCCAAAGCTAGCAGAATGTTACCTATTTTATTAGTAGTAACAGAGGATAACTAAATGAAATTGATACCAAAAACCATAAAAAGATCAACAAAAGTTTGTTTTTTGAAAGGCTAAACAAAATTGATAAATCACTAACTAGATTAACAAAAAATAGAGAAGATTGAAATAAGCACAGTCAGAAATGATAAAGATGACATAACAACTGATACCACAGAAACACAAGGAATCATCAGAGGTTACTATAAATTCCTCTATGCACACAACCTAGAAAACTTAGGGAAAATGTGCAAATTCTTGAAAACACAATCTCCCAAGATTGAACAACAACAACAAAAAAAAAAAAAAACTGAAGTCTTAAAGACAGCAATAAGGAGTTAAGAAATTCAATCCATAATTTAAAAAATCTGCCATTCAATAAAAGGCCAGGATCAGATGGATCCACAGCCGAATTCGATCAGAATTGCTAGCACCAATATAACGGACACTATTCCAAAAACCAAGGAGGTGGAGTCCTCCCTCACTTCCTCTATGAAACCAGTATCATCCTGATACCAAAATCTGGCAAGGACACAACAGAAAATGAAAACTACTGGGTGATATACCTGATGAACATAGATACAAACACCTCAGCAAAACACTGGCAAACAGAATCTGGCAGCACATCAAAAAAGATAACTCATCATAATAAAGTAGATTTTATTTCAGGAATGTAAGAATATTTCAAAATATGCAAATCAATAAATGTGATTCACCACATAATCAAAAAGTATAAAAATAACCTAAATGAGCCTCTCAAATAGATCCAGAAAAATAATTTAATAAAATCCAACTTTCCTTAATGATATAAACCTTCAAGAAACAGGCACTGAAGGAACACACCTCAATTATTAGAGCTATGTATGACAAACCCATAGCCATCATCATATGGAGTGGGGAAACATGGAAAGCCTTCTCCCTAGGAATTCAAGACGAGGGTTTCCACTCTCACTACTTCTATTCAGCATGGTACTGGAAGTTCTAGCCAGAGCAATTAGCCAAGATAAAGAAATAAAGTCATCCAAATTGGAAAAGAAGAGTTCAAAATGATCTCTGTTCACTGACAACATAATCTTATATGCAAAAAAAAAAAATCCTAAAGATTTCTTGAAAAGACCCTTGAACCTAATAAACAACTTCAGTAAAGTTTCAGAATACAAAATTAATGCACAAAAACCAGTTGCATTTTTATACATCAACAGTGTTCAAGCTGAGAACCATATCAGGAACTCAATATAATTTATACTAAACAAAAAAATGAAATATCCAGCAATATATTTAGCCAGGGAGGTGAAAGATCTCTACAAGAAGAACTACAAAGCACTGACAAAAGAAATCTTAGATGACACAAACCGATGGTAAAACATTTCATGCTCATGGATAGGAAGAATCAATATTGTTAACATGACTATACTTTCCAAAGTAATCTAAAGATTTAATGCAATTCCTATCAAGCTACCAATGCTATTTTTCACAGAATTAGGAAAAATATTTCTAAAATTCATATACAACCCAAAAAGAGCCTGAATAGACAGAGCAATATTAAGCAAAAAGACAAACCTGGAGGCATCACATTACCTGATTTCAAACTATACTCCAAGCATATAGTAACCAAAACAGCACGATGCTGGCACAAAAGTAGACACATAGGTCAATGAAACAGAATATAGAGCTCAGAAATAAAGTCACGTGCCTACAATCAAATGGTCTTCAACAAAGTCACAAAAATAAACCATGGGAAAAAAAGATACCTTATTCAATAAATGGTACTGGGGAAACTGGCTAGCCATATGCAGAAGAAAGAAATTGGACCTCTGTCTCTCACTATACACAAATTAACTCAATATGGCTTAAAGACTTACATGTGAGGCTTGAAACTGTAAAAATTCTAGAATAAAATCTAAGAAAACCTCTTCTGAACGTTAGCGTAGGTAAAGAATTTATGACTAAGATCTCACAAAAAAAAGCAACAAAAACAAAAATAGACAAATGAGACTTAAACTAAAGAGCTTCTGCACAGCAAACAGAGTAAACAGACAACTTACAGAATGGGAGAAACTGTTTGAAAACTATGCATCCAACAAAGGACTAATATCCAGAATTCATAAGAACTTAAATCAAGAAAAAAATTACCACATTAAAAAGTGGGCAAGGGACATTAACAGACACTTCTTAAAAGAAGACATACGTGTGGCCAAAAATCATGAAAAAATGCTCAATATCACTAATCATGAGATAAATACAAATTAAAACCACAATGAGATATCATCTCACAGTGTCAGAAAGGCTATTATTAAAAGACCAAAAAAATGACAGATTTTGGTGAGGCTGTGGAGAAAAGAATACATCTACACATGGTTGATGGGAATGTAAACTAGTACAACCCCTATGGAAATCAGTATGGAGATTTCTCAAAGAACTAAAAATAGAACTACAGTTCAAAGCAGAAATTCCACTCCTATCTATCCAAAGAAAAGAAATTTTTTCTTCAAGAAGTCATCTGCACTTGTATGTTTATTGCAGCATTATCCACAATAGTAAAGTCATGAAATCAAACTAAGTGTTATCAACATTTGACTGGATGAAGAAAATGTGGCATATATACACCACATAATACTATGCAGCCATAATGAAGAATGAAATCCTGTTGTTTCCAGCACCATGGATGGAGCTGGAGTTGATTATCCTGAGTGAAGTAACTCAGGAACAGAAAATCGAATACTATAAACTCTTACTTATAAGTGGGATCTAAACAATGGGTAAGCATGGAAACAAAATCCAAAAATAACAAATTCTGGGGACTCCAAAAGGAAATGGTGGGAGGGAGATGAGGATTCAAATTTATCTACTAGGTATAAATTCACTGTTCTGGTGATGAGTTCACTAGAAGCCCAAAACTTACCATTACATAATGTACCCATGCAACAAACTTACACATGTACCTTCTAAATCTAAAATAAAGTTAAAATTAAATAATTATGGTTAAGGGTCGTAGAGAAGAAACTGATCGTATCAACACAAAATGACTAAAAACTGCAATATGTTATTTTAAAAGAATAGGCTTTTTTCTCTCTCTCTGCTCACTGCAACCTCTGCCTCCTGGTATCAAGCAATTCTCCTGCCTCAGCCACCCGAGTAGCTGGGATTACAAGCATTCACCACCATGCCCAGCTAATTTTTATATATTTTTTAATAGAGATATGGTTTCACCATATTGACCAGGCTGATCTTGAACTCCTGACTTCAGGTGATCCTCCTTCCTCTGCCTCCCAAAGTGCTGGGACTACAGGCATAAGCCACTGCGCCCAGCCATGAATAGGCATGCTTGAAAAACAACTAAATAAAACCACAGGGAAAACAATGTAATTTAAAAATTAAAAAAAGACTGATTAAAGGCAGACTAGGTACAGCTAAAGGAAGAATCTCGGAACTAGAATATGGATTTTAGGAATTACCCAGAAAGCTATCACATAGACAGAAAAGGATTACAAACATGAAAGGGAGACTGGAGACTGGACACTGCAAAATTACCAAGTATTAAAAAAAAATCTTAAAACCAAGTGGAGACAAAAAATATATTACACATAGAACACACCTAAACTTCTCTAAAGAGAAAAAGACCAGATGTTATAAGTTGAATGGTATTTCTCAAAAATTCATATGTAGAAATCTTAACTCCTAGTACCTCAGAATGTAATCGTATTTGAAACAGAGTAATTGAAGATGTAATTAGTTAAGAAAAGGTCATCGTAGAGCAGCACGGTTTTCTAATCCAATATGACTAGTGCCCTTATGAAGGGGGAAATTTGGATTTAGATAGGAAGAGTGTCCAGGAATAGGATGTGAAAAGAAAAGCACAAAATGGCTATCTACAAGCCAAGGAGAGGAGTCTGGAACAAAGTCTTCCTTCACATCGCTCAGGAGAAACCAATCTCTCTAACACGTTGATTTTGGATTTCCAGCCTCCTGAACCGTGTGGCAATAAATTTCTATTGTTTAAGCAAAAAGAAAACACACACACACACATGCACATGCAATGTGACATGTTACACAGCACGAAGTCCCACATTATTAACTTAACATACACTGTACCTGATAAGAAAGGGCATATTCATAGTTAGTGAGTACTCCTCAACGTTTTGTAAGTCCTTGACTGGTGACAATATAATAACATGTCTATGAGTATCTTGGCATTAAGGACTTAGGTTAATTGGTTCAGTTTAGGACACTGAAAATCAGAACTTTATTACTTTCCATGATGCTGAAAGAGAGGAAAAGGCAAAGCCATATTTTATATTTTAGGCTTGTGAGGAAAAGAAGAGATAATAAGATGCTCTCGGAAGATTGAATCAAATGCTTTTGAAAATGCTTTCTCCAAAACACAAACAGGTTGTGTCTTCTCACCATTTTTATGATTTCATTTAATTTAGAATAGGAAATAAATAAATAAATAACCTATAAAAATTTCTGGATCTGCTGCAGTGGCTCACAACTGTAATCTCAGCACTTTGGGAGGCTGAGATGGAGATGCATGGATTACCTGTGATCAGGAGTTTGAGACCAGCCAGGCCAACACTGCAAAACCCTGTTTCTACTAAAAACACAAAAATTATCTGGGTGTGGTGGCGCGTGCCTGTAATCCTAGCTACTCAGGAGGCAGAGGCACAAGAATCTCCTGAACCTGGGAGGCGCAGGTTGCAGTGAGCCAAGATAGCGCGACTGCACTCCAGGCTGGGTGAAGAGTGAGACTCTGTCTTAAAAAAAAAAAAAAAAAAATTCTGGAACTATTAAAAATTGTAAAGAAGAAAATGGAAATCTTCTATTACTATTATAATATATAATTTCTCTGGCTGTCTCTGGGTAAGAACCTGAAGAGCATAGACCTTGGAGCCAGATTCCGTAAGGCTGGAGTAAAACCTTGGCCATTTGCAAACTTACTAACCTTTGGTAACTTTACTTAATTTCACTGTGTCAGCATTTTCTCACCTGTAAACTGGGAATAATAATAGCATCTACCTTTTAGGACTGTTAGTAAGTCTAAATAAGTAATATTTGAAAGTGCTTACAGCAGTACCAAACATATAAAAGCAATGAAAGGCCTGGCATGGTGGCTCACACCTATAATCCCAGGTGGGAGACTGAGGTGGGTGGATCACTTGAGCTCAGGAGTTTGAGACCAGCCTGGTCAACATGGTAAAATTCCATCTCTACTGAAAATACAAAAATTAGCTGGGTGTGGCTGCATGCACCTGTAGTCTCCTGTAGTCCCAGCTACTTGGGAGGCTGAGGCACAAGAATTGCTTGATCCCAGATGGCAGAGTTTGCTGTGAGCCAAGATCACACCACTCCACTCCAGCCTGGGCAACAGAGCAGGATTTGATCTCAAAAAAAGAGCAATGAAAGTGTTTGGCAAATATGATAACAATAATAGAAGATGACAGTAAATATGGCAGATTACAATAATGTTACCAAATATTCTAACCATTTAATTTTGGTTTCTATGACAGCATGTCCTTCTTCGTCTCATTGCAATGGGCTTTCAGTATCCTCTGTGGGAGGACAATACTGCTCTGTCCATCTGAACTTGCTTTACATAATGAAATGTGAACAGAAACAATATATACTTATTGGCATTGTAGACCCTGGTCAAGTATGGCAACATATATGGCATTGTAGACCCTGGTCAAATATGGCTTATATACAAGCCATATTTGACCAGGGTCTACAATGCCATATATGTTTACTCCAACTCTTTTGTACTTTTTCTTCTACCACTACAATGGCATGTCTGAAATAGGGACTGCTATTTGGCCCATATCCATCGCAGACAAATAGCATGAGTAGAAAATAAATATTTGTTGTAATAAGCCATTTAGATTTGTGAAGTCCTGCATTACTCCAGCAAAGTTGACAAATACAATAACTATTTTTAACAAATAAATACAATAACTATAAATGAATAAATACATATATTAGCATTGAGGTAAATTTCAAAATAAATCACCTTTTATTATTTACATATTTAATTTCTCTACTAATCTCAAATTTTATATATGTATGATTCTTAGCATGCTTTTCTTCCATTTAGCTTATGAGTTCACTCAGCTTATATGTGCAGTTAACCATATTATTAAATAGCCTTTGAAAACTTCAAGGCTTATAGGTAAATTGAAATAGCCACCAGGAACCTATATGTGACAATAAAAGTAAAACAAGTATAGAATTCAGGTTTTCTAACAATGAAACTGTAAAATGTACACGTGATGTATTTAAACAGAATCTTGTAAACCCAAATAATGATGTTTCTTAGGGTGTGAAGACATACATAATTTTACTATAATAAAATCAAATGTGTAACATATCTAAAATAAAGTAGATAAAAAATAACATAGCAGTTGAAATTATCAGTGCCCATTCAAGAAGTGTTCAGTGATTATACCATAGATTCAAGTATATTTCCTTTAGCAGCACCATCCGGAAGATAAGCTCTCTGCAACTAGGACTGCATCTAGGAAAAACATAACAACTTATGAATTTCTACTGCATGATAGTATTCATGATATCAATTAACATGCGTGTAGAAGAAAACTTATTTGATAATTTTAAAAGGTAACAATTCACATGGAATATTCAAGAATTCATTGAGTCTTCTTATTCTTGTTTTATCCCTATGAATATGGAGCATAGCATTATCATTCAGGGTGTCCATTACCTAAATGTCATAACACTCCCTGTAAGCATGGCTTTAAGGACACCTACCACTATGAAAACAATATATTTTGACGTGTGTTCCATGAAATGCTGTTCTACAGCATGCCAAAAGCAACAATAACCAAAAAAAAATCAAGAAATTCCATAGCCAAAATGCTCTAAAAACTCTTGGTATAAACAATGTACGATACAATTATTTACTCTAAAACTTTAAGGCCCCTTTGGGAAATCATCATTTCATGAATTGGTAAGAAAAGATATTCTACAAGGAAAAAAAAAAATTAAATGACCACAAGGTCCCTTTTGGCACACAGCATTTTGCAACACTATACTTTTAATTAATACAATAGGGGCTTATCTATTATCTAGGTAATTTGTCAAATAATCTTTTTTGTGGTTTTATATTCATCAAACAACCATTATATCATTAGTTTCAGTTTCCAAATCTTTAAAAAGAAGATAATTATAGTAGAACCTGCCTCAAAAAGTAGTTATGAAGATTAAATGAGACTATTCAAACACAATTTTCATCATAGAACCTGGCAGAAATGTGCTTTCTATGGACTCACTCATTTAATGCTCTGAAGTTCCTTGAATAAGCAAATTGACAGAGGAACCTCATTTTTAACCATTACAAGACTGCCTGTGTTCATTGCTAAGCTCTGCCACTTTATTATTGAAACAACACTGATCATGTTACTTAATTACTGTGGGCCTTTCCTAATTCATACAATGTAGATAATAATGGCATCTATATCTGAAATAAAAATGCTGATTATAAAGAGTTTAGAAGAGTGCCTAAAATAGAGTATCCATTCAGTAAATATTATTTCTACCAACTGCTTAATCTAACCATATTAAAAAAAAATACATTTCCCAAAAGCAATCACTACACTCTTCCACAGCACTATTTAGCACTTTCTGATCATCATTATAATATTAGACAAATATATGTAATAAGGTAATATATGATATAGAACAGTACCCCACAATGGAAAAACGTAACAACTTATGAACTACTGTATGATAGGCATTGGACTTGTATTAATTTATTTAATCTCCTACAACCAGCTTGGGAATAAGCATTATCATTTCCATTGACAAATAAATCAGTTGAATATCAGGGAAGATAAACATTTTGGCCAAAAATGCATCTAATAACCTAGGATTTGACCTACTGTGTCAGAATACAGGTAGCTTTTCCACTATAGCTCTAAATATGAGATTTATACCTAATGGCAACTTGAGAGACATGTCTTTTCAAATCATCACGTTTAGTACATTAGCGTGAACCACTTTATAACAGAAAAGGGTGTGATGTGCCATGATCAGAAAATGCACACATCCATTACAATCTGTCACCTGCTTCTCCTAGTAAAACTGTTTTATCAAAGTAAGTCACAATTCTAACTATGTCTACTCCCATCACTGAAGGTGCACAAAGAAACAGCAACTTGAGATAAACCAGGAACAGAGGAAGAAAGGAAGGGAGGGAGGGAGGGAAGAAGGAAGGGAGGGAGGGAGGGAGGGAGGGAGGAAACAAGAGAAGAAAAAAGGATAAAGAGGAAAAAGGAAGAAATCTTGCCTTATGTTGCAACATAGATGAATGTGGAGGACATTATGCCAAGTGAAACAACCAGTCACAGAAGGACAAATACTGCACAAATCCACTTATATAAGGTACTAAAATAGCCAAGCTCATAGAGAGTAAAATGGTGGTTGCCAGGAACCAGGGCGGGGAGAAAGAAATGAGAAGTTGGAATATGATGGGTATAAGGTTTCAATTAGGCAAGGTGAATCATTTCTAAAGATCTGCTGTACAGCATTGTGCCTACAATTAACAATCTCATAATATGTACTTTAAAACATGTTCATAGGGTAGGTCTCATGTTAAGGGTTCTTGCTACAAAGAAATTGGAGAGGAAGTAGGAGGAAAATGAAGAAAATAGTGGAGGTAGTGAGTAGAGTAATTACTTTGATTGTGGTGATAGTTTCACAGATACATACACATGTCAAAAGTCTTTATACACTTTAAATATATGCAGTTTCTTGTATATCAGTATACCTCAAAAAAAGGCCAGGCATGGTGGCTCATGCCTGTAATCCCAGCACTTTGGGAGATGAGAAGGGAAGATCACTTGAACTCAGAAAAGAGTTCGAGACCAACCTGGGCAACATAGTGAAACTCTGTCTCTACAAAATCAAAAAATTAGCCAGCTATGGTAGCATAAGCCTGTAATCCCAACTATTTGGGAGGTTGAAGTGGGAGAATCGCTTAAGTCAGGGAGGTAGAGGCTGCAATGAGCCATGATTGTGCCACTGCACTTCAGCCTGGTGACAGACAGAGGGAAACCCTGTCTCAAAAATAAAAAAGAGAGAAATGGGATCAAAACTGACATATGTGAGAAAAAAAAAATGGTAACCAAAAACACTGTCTTATTAGAAACTGTGGTAGGCAGAACACTGGCCCAAGAATCTAATCCCTGAAACCTGCAAATTGTTACCTGATGTGGTTAGAGAGACTTTGTAGATGTGACGGAAGTTCAAAGGTCTTGAGATGGGAAGAGTATCATGGATTACCCAAATGGGAATAATACAATCAAATGAATCTTTAAAATCAGAAAACCTTTCCCAGCTTTTGCCAGAGGAAGATTTGACTACAGAAGAACAATCAGAGTGATGCAATTGTTCTGCCTTTGAAAAAGGTTCAAGAGCCAATGAATGAATAAAGTTTCTAGAACCTAAAAAGTGAGGGAGACACATTATCTCTCTCCTATAGCCTTTAGAAAGGAGCACCTTCCTGCAGATTCATTGGTTTTAGCCCAGTGAAACCTGTGTCAAATTCTCACCTCCTAAACAATAAGACAATAATGTGTGTTATTTTAAGCCATTAAGTTTGTGGTAATTTGTTGCAAGGGTAATAGAACACTAATACGATAACTATTCTAAAAATATAGAAAAATCTGTCAAAGTGCTTCCAGGCTTATTACTAAAAGTGCTATAAAGGAAAGCCTGTGGTTACTCAAAATATTAAACATCATCAGCACAATCTGTGCATGACTCAGTCATATAAAGTAAGGTCTTAGTGTGCCAGCCCCTGCCAAAAGAATCCAGCAATAAAATTGTGAGCACGTACCTTTCTATGTATATATCCACGCTCTTCTACTTTCAGCAACATTTCAAATTACTGATTTCAAAGACTTTTCTTCCCAGTGCTTTGTTTTTCAAGGATGACTCATTTATTTTTTTCCATCATTAGTTTGGGTTCCAGAGTGGATTGGTTATCTGCAACTTGACTTTGGAAATATCTTTCGAGGTCAGCCATAAGATGTACACCCCAACACTCCAAAGTTTCTTAATGTCCATTTTAAGATAAAGTTTCTTTTGCCCAGTTATAAGATATTGCCAAATCTTTCCATTATTTTCCTAAGTCCCTTTACTGATTTCTCCGACCTCCTTTCATTCTCTTCTTAAAATGCAAACATTTCATCTGGTATCTCTTTCTTATTTTCCTCTTGCTACATCTTCACCCTACTATAGTTTCTTTAATTAGTAGTTATATATCTTTGTATCCTTTCAAGTGATATCACCAAGGATAAATTTGAACATTTAATAACATATTTTTTTGGAGAAGAGATGGCACATATAATTTAAGTAGAACAACCAACTTATTCCTTATAATTCACATGTCATATGATAATCTCAAAGCTGTCCAAATGCTTTCTGAATCTTTATCGAATAACAAATGCATGGCACTGTCTTCACCACCATACCACTATCCCATATGCAAGTGTCAGATATTGTTATCAGATCAATAATTTCTTGCTTCAGCTTCTCCACACTACCATAACAAATTTCCATATATTGGGCAGCTAACAATAACAGACATGTATTCTATCACAGTTTTGGAGGTGAGAGTCTGAAATTCGAGTGTCAGTAAGGCATGCTGTCTTTGATAGCTTTGGTAGATTAGCTTCTGGTGTTTGCCAACAATTGGCGTTTCTTAGTTTGTCAATGCATCACTCCAATCTCTGTCATCACTTGGCCTTCTTCCCCAGGTTTCCTCTATGTCTTAAAATCTCTCTCTTGTTATGAGGACACCAGTCATTGGATTTATGGCCCACCCTAAAACAGTGCAACTTCATCTTAACTTAATTGCATCTGCAATGACACTATTTCCAAATAAGATCACATTCCTAGGTACCAAGGATTAGGATTTCAATATGGCTTTTTTTTTTTTTTTTTTTTTGGCGTGGGGGCGGGCAAGGAGATACATTTCAACCTACAATATTCCTATACAGAATTTCAGAACACTCAATAAAAAATTCAAATTCCAACTTGAAATCAACAAGGAGTGGGATGTAGAACAAAATGTATTTGGGAAGACACTACTGAGGAATGTTTAAAGCCTGGATTCTGGAACAAGAATGCCTTGGCTGGAAGGCTGGCTGGACTTCACAGCTGTGTAACCTTGTATAAGATATTTAACATTTCTGTTTTTCAGGTGTCATTGTACAAAATAGGAATCATAACAGGACCTACCTCAGAGAGTAATGGAAATTAAATGAGATGATGTATGCCAAATCACAATGCCTGGCATGACAAATGGTTAATAAATATTGGCTATTAAAATAATTAATTATCCAAAAAATATTTTTAGTTATTTTGTTATAAACGTTATTTGAATTGTTACATGTAATTGTCATTGTACAAAATATCAGAATAACGAAAACAGCCTTGACTTTACCAGTAAAAAATATGTTTAGTCCATATTACATACAAATTTAAACGTACAAAAATTAAATTTTAGTAATCTTTATTATTAAAATAATTTTACCATAATTTCAAGCATGAAATTTTTAATGATTTTTTGTTTATTTACAGTCTTTTTTGTCTCTGTCCCTGACCATGTCTCTCTTTTCTGTCTTGCTTTCTTCCTCTTTTTCTCTTTTTCAGTATGTATGTATATATTCCATATATTTATATACTTGTATAATTATATTATTTTTATTATATTGAAATCTATAGTACATTCAATATTATACTTAAGCATTTTTCAGGTTTCTGTAATCCTGTGGAAACATAATTGTTAGGATTTTGTAATATTCTATTAAATGTTCTTATTAAAACTTATTTAGATTTTCTAATATTTTGATCACTGTGTATGGCTTCAATTTGACTGTTTTGTTAATGTCAAAATATCCAATACTTTAACAAAAAGAAAACTGGTGTGTTTTTAAAATTAAGTAAAATATCTGATGTAAAACTAAGTGAATACTTGGGGGAAAAAAATACTGCTTAAGTGCAGTACGAGGAACAGAAGTAATGGCTAATTCTAGAAGCTTTGCACAGCAGATAAAGATCACATTTCACATATAATAAGCAGTTAGGTGAAAGTTAAATTCTTATAAGAATTTCCTTATGTAGGTTTAAAAAATTCAGAATTCATACATTTTTACGTGGCACTTGCTATGATGTATTAAGTAAAAGAATAGTGTTTATTTGTTGTTATATTTAATCAATTTGCATTTGCGCTTTCAGATTATTTTACTAAGTCCTGGGTTTACAGAAGTGTAATATTCTGTTGGGCAACCCTAGAACAGACAAGAGATAGAAGAGTCTGCAAATTACCTGTTTCCCCCTCAAATTTAAATTATGTAAACTTCTTTTCAAAAATGAAAGAGAAAGATATTGATACAGTAAATTAAATGTGATGACACACACAGGGAAACTAATGTGTAGAAGGGAGCCTTCCTCCCTTAACTTTCTTGCTTTGAGTAATGTTTCCCCTGCTGCACCATAATGTAACTTTGAATCTTAAAAGGCATGAGCATAAAAAAACAGATGTCAGCCTGGTACAGTGGCTCATGACTGTAATCCCAGCACTTTGGGAGACCTCAGGGGGGCAGATCACGAGGTCAGCAGATGGAGACCATCCTGGCTATCACGGTGAAAACCCTTCTCTACTAAACATACACACACACACACACACACACACACACACACACACACACAAATTAGCTGGGTGGGTGGCACACACCTGTGGTCCCAGATACTCGGGAGGCTGAGGCAGGAGAATCACTTGAACCCGGGAGGCAGAGGTTGCAGTGAGACGAGATCCCGCCACTGCACTCCAGCCTGGGCGATAGAGCTAGACTCCATCTCAAAGAAAATAAAAATGTCGTATTTAGATGCAAATTATCAAACATGGAGGGGGAAAAATTCAAACTAGTCTACTGTGACAGACACATGCCATGAGATCTATGACTAATTTGATGGTTTGTTCAGCTCTCAATGCCACCTGACTTACTAAAATGCTACAGTTTCTCTCCTGCACAAAAGATTATTGCTCACAATTATTCTGCCTCAAAGAATGTTGTACAAACTCTGGTACTTGTATATATTTAAATAATACTTTATGTGTAATTTTTCCAAGCATAGTAACAATGAATAAGAATATGCGGTGACTCACCCCTGCAATCCCAGCGCTTTGGGAGACCAAGGCAGGAGGATTGCCTGAGGTCAGGAGTTTGAGACCAGCCTGGCCAACATGGCAAAACCACGTCTCTAATAAAAATACAAAAATTATCTGGGTGTGGTGGCAGGTACCTGTAATCCCAGCAACTCGAGAGGCTGAGGCAAGACAATCGCTTGAACCTGGGAGGTGGAGGTTGCAGTAAGCCCAGATTGTGCCACTGTAATCCAGCCTGGGTGAGAGAGCAAAACACCATTTCAAAAGAAAAAAACAAAATACATTAATCTATTGACACAAACTTCTTTTGAGATGGACTCTGTTTTAAAGTGGCAAGGACATTTTTTCCCTGGGGCTGCAGTTAGGAAGTTATTTTTATGTTTCTCGGTTCCAGAAGCATAATATTTGAAAGCAGCTGACCAATTTTCTCACCTGTTTCAGGTATTTAAATTTATGTTGCTCATTTTTCCTATGGATAATATATATTTATCCACCTCAGGTGAAAACAACATCAGAAAGAAAAAAAAGAACACCAAAACAAATTAAACCAGCAGGATTAAGCAAAAACTTAGATGCAGCCAGCTTGATCAGTGATGTTTTATTCATCAATCACCTGCACTTACATTGAATTGTTTACGCATAGATTTCAAGTATAAATAGCAAATGCACCACTTCATTTTACTTATGTGGTATCATAGATTAATGTGCACATGAGTCTGTTAGATCCACCTTAGGTGTTCAGGTGCTGCATAAAATGACTTGTTAGTTGTACTAAAATTTTTTTTTCAAATACAATTAAAAGAATTTTCAGACATTTTAAGACATAATGAGGCAGATTATTTAAGTACCTCAGCCACTTTGTAAAGGTAAGTTAGACATGACTGGAAGCAGTATTAATACATTTATGCACAGAGAAAATTGCTGATATTTATATAGTTATTCAAAGTGTATGTGTTTTACAGTTTGCCAATATTTCTCTAATTTTATGTTACGGAGGCAATGGAAATTTACAGAGTCAACTGATACCAAGTATGTAGGAAGCTGTGTTAGTCAGTGCTTTTCATAGGGACAGACCTAATAAGATATATGTATACGTGAAAAGGAGTTTATTAAGGAGAATTGACTCAGACAATCACATGGTGATCTCTGCAAGCTGAGAGCAAGGAAGCCAGTAGTGGTTCAGTCCAAGTCCCAACGCCTCAAAAGTAGGGAAGCCAATAGTGCAGCCTTCAGTCTGTGGCCAAAGGCCCGTGCGCCCCTGGCAAACCACTGGTTTCAATCCAAGAGTTCAAAGGCCAAAGAACCTGGAATCTGATATTCAAGGCAGGACGCATCCAGCACAGAGAAAGATGAAAACCTGAAGACTCAGCAAGCCAACTTATTCCACCTTCTCCCGGCTTTTTGTAGCCATGCTGGCAGCCAAGTGGACAGTGCCCACCCACATTGAGGGTGGGTCTTCCTCTCCCAGTCCACTGACTCAAATGTTAATCTCCTCTGCCAACAACCTTGCAGACACACCCAGAATCAATACTTGACCTCCTTCAATCCAGTCAAGTTGACAATATCAACCATCACAGAAGTCTACTTCAGAGAGGTTGGTTCAGTAAGATCTCTATAAAGTGGGAATATTTAAGCAGAACTTTTCATAGTAATGAGTCAAGCTTGCAAAGGTCACAGGGAATCACATTCAAAATAGAGCCACTGTCAAGCTCGAGACTCAGAGGCAGCGACAAGCTTGGCATGTCCCTGAAACAGGAAGAATGCTAGTGTGTCACTTAGCATACTCAATTCTGCTTGATGCTAAATCTACACTCTTGATACTACACCAATCTACCACAAAAAGAACATGGAGAAAGTACAAGAATATTCTTTATTTTCCTCTTTCCTTAGGTCTCCAAATCTCCACTGATCATGCTTTCCTTTTCCTCCTGAGGTCCTCACTTAGCAACTGGAGCCCTATTTTTCAATCTAACATACATACGTGTTGCTAAAAAATTTACAGACACCCAGTTTATATGTTTTATGAAAAATGTCATTTTCAGGAAGGAAGGATGGATTGATGGACATTATTTTTATTTTCAGGAATTCTATTTCCATGAATTTTACCTATGTTCTTGAGCACTTTTGAGCAATTTTAAATCACAAAGACTCTAAATTATGCATCATTATGAATATTCATTGCTTAATCATGATTAATAATCTTCATCATTAGTTCTAGAAAATTGAGTCTATGAAATCCATTCTTTTTATTATTACTATTATTAGCACATTCAATCATTTGATTCAAGAATGGTATTATTACCATTGTGTGTTTTATTTTTTTTAAAGATGAAATGCGGTAAAATTTATAAATAATAGCATGATTCATCTTTTTGTTTAAAAGAGTGAGATTTCAGAAAATAATGATTGACAGGTTGAACGATTATACAGTAGCTTAAAATATACATTCAATAGCTTATATAAGAGGTATAAATGCATTCTAAAAGGCATAGAAAAGTAGCAAAGTACAACTTTCAGAAGACTGATTTTAAATTAAAAAAAAACCTTTGATTTTCCTTTTGCCTTGTATTTCCTATCACTCTAGATTATTTAAGATACTTTATAAGATATATGAATGTCTTCAAGCCATCTTAAACTATGCTTATTTGCTTAAAGAAAATTAAATAAGTTAGAGCTGCACTACACTTAAAACATACAACAACGAGATTGTAGGTAAAATCTAGTATTACAACAGCAACAAGCAGAACGAATGCTTTTGTATTGAAAGTACACTAAACTAAGAAGAGAGAAGGAACTCTTGGATCAGATGGTTCACACCTTATTTATGAACTGGTAGAATCTATGGTTGTTCATCATATAAATTTCATCTCTGCTCACCATGTAAAACAATTTTCTTCTTAATTTAAAAGGTACAACACTAATCATTTAATTTTGAGACAAAAAAAGAGAATTCCTGTGGCATTTGAATGCTTTCCCCACTCCAGACATTGTTTTCTAATTCAAGAAATGGAGAGCTATGAATATGTGAACTCTAAGCATCCTTTCAATTTTGACATTCCCAGTTTCTGTATCAAACCAGAGTCTCAAAGAAACTGCCCCAAACGATGGTGGCATAATTTTGCTTTTGAACATCAATAGTTATTTATTCTTAACACATAACCTTCAAGAGTGTAGAGCATGGTGCAAAAAGTCTTGGCAGAAGTGCTGAGGCACAGTAGTTCTCCCATACCAGCTCTGCCACTGACAAGCTTAAGATATTGGATAGTTCACTTAATTCTGCCAATCCTCATTTATTAAGCTGAGATGAGTTTAAATGTTTTTTCTCATTATGAATAATAAATTTCAATGAGAGACCAGTAAGTTGCTCTTAAAATGAATGTTAACAATAATTATAGCCAACACACAATGAAAACATTCTCACTAAACAGTAGACTCTGTAAAGTTTTCAAATTTTGATTTGCTTTTTCCCTTTTGAAATGTGGAGTGAGTTATGATGGCTAGTTGGCACACTGGAAGCCCTTCAAATTGTCAATTCCTGCTCTTTCCAAAGCTCTGGAGGTCTGTTTTCTCTGAAATGTTTGTTTCTTTCAATTTGTAGCTCTCTGTAGGTTCCCACACTCAGAGCATAAAATAAAAAATACAAAGAAAAGTGAATAATCTTGCCCAAAATTTATTACAAATAGCAATTTAAAAGACTCATTATCACAGTATGAAACATAAAAAAGAAGGATCATAATCAAAGAATGTGAGAAAAATGTAGAAAATATGTGGCTATACATCTATCTAGCTATCTCAACAGCATCTGAATGTATGATGTTGTGCTATTCATGAATGAATCAATAAATACATTTCTGTACTCATTTAATAGTGCATTATGGGAATTAAACTCTAGCTATAAATACTAATTAGAATTAAATCATTAGAAATGAATTGGGCTCATCATCTTCTACCAGGCTGCTATAAATGAGGAAGCTCAAATTGGTTAGAATTCATCAGTTTTTGTTTTATACTTTTATCAGGGTTTTATAAGACAAAAGTATGGTGGGGGGGGGGGATTCCCCCAGGCTTCAAGAGGCTATAAAATCTCATTGAAGTTGGTTTCCTGAAAGTTAAATAAAAAGAGGGAAAAAAGCCTCTTGGTACTTGTGCACTACTGAGTTGGTCGAATTGAGCCAATTCTAATTTTTCAGGGTTGTTGAACTCATCAGGGAGGACATGAGCAGACAGATGAAGTACAGAGGATACTCTATGCACCAGCATCTGCAGAATCTAAGTGATTTCTTAGCCTACACTTCCAAATCCCTGCATCCTGGATCTGAGTGCTCTCTTTTTTTATTATTATTATACTTTAAGTTCTGGGGTACATGTGCAGAACTTGCAGGATTGTTACATAGGTACACGCATGCCATGGTGGCTTGCTGCTTCCATCTCCCTGTCACCTACATCAGGCATTTCTCCCAATATTATCCCTCCCCCAACTTCCTCACCCCCCCACTATCCCTCCCCTAGCCCCCCATCCCCCAACAAACCCCAGTGTGTGATGTTCCCCTCCCTGTGTCCATGTGTTCTCATTGTTCAACACCCACCTATGAGTGTGAACATGTGGTGTTTGGTTTTTTGTTCTTGTGTCAGCTTGCTGAAAATGATGGTTTCCAGATTCATCCATGTCCCTGCAAAAGACATGAACTCATCCTTTTTATGGCTGCACAGTATTCCATGATGTATATATGCCACGTTTTCTTTATCCAGTCATTGACCTTCACAGAACTGGAAAAAAACACCTTAAACTTCGTATGGAACCAAAGAGAGCCTGCATAGCCAAGACATTTCTAAGCAAAAAGAACAAAGCTGGAGGCATCACGCTACCTGATTTTAAACTATACTACTACAGTAATCAAAACAGCATGGTACTGGTACCAAAACAGAGATATAGACCAATGGAACAGAACAGAGGCCTCAGAAGTAACACCACACATTTACAACCATCCAATCTTGTTAAGCCTGACAAAAACAAGCAATGGGGAAAAGATTCCCTTTTTAATAAATGATGTTGGGAAAACTGGCTAGTCATGTGCAGAAAGCTGAAACTGGACTCCTTCCTTACACCCTACACAAAAACTAACTCCAGATGGATTAAAGATTTAAACATAAGACCTAACACCATACAAACCCTAGAAGAAAACAGGCAACACCATTTAGGACATAGGCATAGGCAAGGACTTCATGACTAAAACACCAAAAGCAATGGCAACAAAAGCCAAAATAGACAAATGGGATCTAATTAAACTTAAGAGCTTCTGCACAGCAAAAGAAACCATCATTAGAGTGAACCGGCAACCAACAGAATGGGAAAAAAATTTCACAAGCTACCCATCTGACAAAGCACTAATATCCAGAATCTACAATGAACTAAAGCAGATTTACAAGAAAACAAACAACCCCATCAAAAAGTGGGTGAAGGATATGGACAGACACTTTTCCAAAGAAGACATTTATGCATCCAACAAACATATGAAAAAATGCTCATCATCACTGGTCATTAGAGAAATGTAAATCAAAACCACATTGAGATACCATCTCATGCCAGTTAGAATGGCAATTATTAAAAAGTCTGCAGACAACAGATGCTGGAGAGGATATGGAGAAACAGGATCTGAGTTTTCTTTAACACTCTTTAGTTAGAACTTGTGGTGCCTTGCTCAAGCAGTCCTACTTCCTTGGTCATCATGATGTTAATACTGAATGCCAACTTGATTGGATTGAAGGATGCAAGCTATTGTTTCTGGGTGTGTTTGTGAAGGCATTGCCAAAGGAGATTAACATTTGAGTCAGTGGACTGGAAAGACAGACACCCTCAATCTGGGTGGGCACCATCTATTCAGCTTCCATCGTGGTCAGAATAAAAAGCAAGCAATATAATGTGGAAAGACTAGACTGCCTGAATCTCCGTCCTTCGTCTTTCTCCCATGCCGGATGCTTCCTGCCCTCAAACGTCAGACTCCAAGTCCTTCAGCTATTGGGCTCTTGGAGTTACACCAGTGGTTTGCAAGAGCTCTCAGGCCTTTGGCCACAAACTGAAGGCTGCACTATCAGCTTCCCTACTTTTGAGATTTTAGGACTCAGACGGGTTTCCTGACTCTTTGACTTGCAGAAGGCCTGTTGTGGGACTTTACTTTGCGATCGTGTGAGTCAGTTCTCTTAATAAACTCCACTTCATATATACATTTATGCTGTTAGTTGTATTCCTCTAAAAAACTCTGACTAATACAATAATATAATATGTGACCTCAGCCCTCTTCAGCTCTGAGATATGCTAGTCTGGGCCAGAGCAAGGCTGACAGTTGACTGCAGCTTTTCTGAGAAAGATGAGAAGCTTTGGAGCTCAGAAACTCTACAGAAGACTTCAATTTGTCTCAAGGTGGAAGTAGCCACCTGGGCCAACAAGAGAGATCTGAGAGTAGTGGGGAGAAAACACTGAGAAGAGACACACATTAAAGACTGGGGAGGTAGAGAACTGCTGAGGAAAGGTCACCAGCGTATGCTCAGGTTTCTCAAACTTGACACTATTGGGTCAGATAAATTTTTCCTGTGGGTGGTTGTCCTGTGCACTTAGCAGTATCATTGGACTATACCTACTAGATGCCAGTAGCACTCCTTTCAAATTTCAAAAATCAAACCTGTCTCCAGACATTGTCACATGTTTCACAATGTGGGATAGAAGAAAGGGCAGCAAAATCTCCCATGGTTTCGAACCAGTGATTGATGCATTCCCACCTCCAAGGTTTGGATTAGCTCCTTCTTATTTTACCTTTTCATAATCATGCCCTGCTGCAAATTGAATTTTGTCCCCCTCAAGATTCATATATTGAAGCCCTAGCCTCTAATATAATATTTAGACAAGAAGCCTTTGGGAGATAATTAGGTTTAGATGAGGTCTTGATAATTCTATTTTATTTGTTTATTTTATTTGCCTTTTTCTTGAGAGGGTCTCGCTGTGTCTCCCAGGCTGGAGTGCAGTGGCATGATCACAGTTCACTCAAGCTTCAAACCCACAGGCTCAAATGATCATCCTGCCTCAGCCTCTTGGGTAGGTGGGACTACAGGTGCATGCCACCACACCTGGTTCATTTTTGCATATTTTGTAGAGATGGAGTTTTGCCATGTTGCCTAGGCTGGTCCCGAACTCCTGTGCTCAAGTAATCTACCCACCTCAGACCCTCAAAGCGCTGGGGTTACAGGTGTCAGCCACCGTGTCTGGCTCTGTTCCTTTGTGGGATTTGTGTCCTTATAAGAAGAGACACTAGAGGTCTTGGTGTTTTCTGTTTCTATCATGTGAAGACATAGTGAGAAGGCAGCCATCAGTGAGCTAAGAAGAGAGACTTTCCCAGAACCCAACCATGCTAGCACCCTGATCTCAAGTGTCTAGCCTACAGAATAGTGAGAAAATTACCTTTAAACCACCTTTTGTATTGTATTTTGTTATGACAGACGGAGCTAAGACATGGCCTTTCTCCCAGAAAACTTTCCCTCACTCTTTGTAAATTTAGATGCCTGCCCCACCATGCTTCTTTAACACCCTATTCTTTGTTTATTCAATGTAAATGTAGTAGACACCTGCTACATACTATATTTTGTCCACGACATATGGTAGTAAATAAAATTAACAAGGTTCCTGTCCTTATAGAGCTTTCATGTTTGGAGAGGAAACAGACCATAAAGTGCATAACCGTAAGTAAATGAGATATGTGTGGTTGCTGTGAAGCAAATTAAACAGTGATGTGATACTACTTGGGAATTAACAAAATAACTAAAGTGTTCATGAAAGCTAGCAATTGAGCAGACAGAGATGGAAGGAAAGGAAGAAACTAACAACCAGAATGAAGAGGCATCAAGGGTGAGAACCCCAATGTGAAAACCAACTAGGCTTATTTGGAGAATTATAGGAAGGCCAGTGGCTAAGTGCTGTGAGTCAGGGGTGGAAGGCAAGTCTGAACTGAACTAGAAGAGGTGGGCATGGCCCAGTTGATACAAAGCCTAGTAAACCAGTGGCCTTTATAGTACTTAACCAGTGGTTTTTTTCCAGTGGCCTTTATAGTACTTAACGTACTATCTCTAATTGTCAAAACCATTGGTCTCTTGCCCTTATTATCCATATGGCCTTTAGCAATTCCTTCAATGCCTTTTTAAAAAATCTGTAAAATGGGTAACAACAAATGTCTCAAGTAATGTTGTGAGGGATACATAAAATGCAGTGATGCTAATGATGAGTGTTATTTAATAAAATTGTAGTTAGCGCATTGCATGCATCATATTAATATCTCTTAATCTTCAGAGCGATAGGTCTTATTCCTATGATGAGGATAGAGGAAAGACACTTGAACCTTTCTCTAGTGTTGAAGGCACAATAGGAGATTGTTGTTGAAAGAATCATAATGAAAAGTGCAAGGCACTTCAGAACATGAGAATAGCACGTGCAAAGCACTGTTATAAAAATCCTGGAGTGGAGAGGGACTATAAGCAATTAGATGCAGCTGAAGTGTAAGGTGCAAGGAGAAGTAGGAGAAAAATCTGGGTAAATATATTCTTACCTTAATTAGCTTACGTGATCTTGCTAAAAGTAGCTTTATGTTCATTAGCCTCAGTTTCCTAATCTACTGGAAAAAAAAGCAACATCATCTCCTTCATTGCCATATTGTGAAGATAACATGAAATAATGTTTTATCATAAAGCCTGGTACAAAGTAAGTTTTAAAAATATTAGGTATATAGCCAGTTATCTAAAGGATACATATTCGTGCACCAATGCCCCTCTAAGTAATTTCCAGTGGTAAACTAAAAGACCCTGTTGTTAAAACTTTTCCATTTTTGATGAAAAGCTTGAATGGAACACAGATCAGATATTTTAGATTACCAAAGTTGGAATGGATAGTGAATACACCACATGACAAAAATCAAATCTTGACAAGCTGACCTACAAATGTATAATTCTAAACACTCATTTAGGGGGGAAAAAATGATCTATTTGATATGAACCAGATGTGAGTGAACAGCCATTCATATGAAATATCAAAGGGCATTTTTTTGGGTGAATGCAAGCCCAATATGAGATAAGAATGGGATGTATTCGCTAAAAAAGCAGATGCAATGGTATTTTAGTAGCATTCAGAGACGTACGTATCCAATATAAGGAAGTAATTACCTCACTTCAATGAGACCAGAGAAACTTATCATAGTAACAGAAAATGGTTGGTTTTTATAAATTGCTCAAATGATTGTATCTTTGGAACTAATGGCTGAAGTGGTCAGTATATTAACAGTGTAAATCTATCTCTAGTTAGTTTGCATTTAGAAAGGAAGGTGTGAAAGTTTATCTGAAAAATATGAAAAGAAGTGCCTGAAAGGAAATGGAACCCACGATGTTGACCTTCATCCTCTCTTTTGATTCCTGTAATTCCACTTGTGTTAAGGAGGCCAGTAGACCAGTTGGCAGATCATTTCAAGGAAGTTGACCCTGAATAGCTTGCTTTTGACATGTAGCCAATGGAAAGTCAGACTGTAATTCATCTGGGGAGTCTGGCTGAAATGCTCAATGATGGGCATGACATGTACTCAGCAAGAGTGGCACTAACCCATACAAGGGAATTGGAATGCTTACAAAGAGGATGCTCCAAAAACAGGGGGCAGAGAAAAGCACAGTCTTCATTTGAAATATACTCTCAGTGAATTTCAAGAGACTGGAACATGTTTTAAGGAAATCTGGGCTTGCTTTCAAAAACAGGATCCATTTATAGTCTGAGGGGGAAAGTCACAGGAGGCTAAGGGAAGCTGGCTGAGAATTCACTTTGAATTCCTTGATTTTCCAAATCTGAAGCTCAAAGTCAAATTTAGGCCCTGCCAACTACTTGAACCATGACAGGAGTTAAAAGGTTTTTAGAAGTCCTTGAAAAATTATTCTGCTGGTGGCAACGATAGCTTGACGACTTTAATTCTGCGACATCAATAATGGTGTCTGGGTTGGATAGTCCTGGTGGTACTCCTCATTTTCACTCCCTCGTACAAATTCTGCATATATTCCTTGTTTTGGAAAGGTATGACTGATATGGGAATATGTGTAGCATATTTCTTGTAATGTGATTTTCTTGAAGCCGTGACAATCATGATTTGCTTTATATTCGGGGGGTGGATTTGACCCTCTGCAGCTAGGAAATTTTGTAAAAGTATATTGAAACTCTTTTAAAAAACAGGAAAGGAGAATTAGAAAGATGACGAGCACAGATTAAGAACAAGTGTACCACTGACCCTATAATGCTTGGGTTCAAGAGATAGATGACAGATGATAGATGACAGATAGACAGACAGGTAGGTAGGTAGGTAGATAGATAGATAGATAGATAGATTCAATTATTTACATACTATTGTGAGTTTATCTAGCAGGCCCATTTTCTTTAGACTTGCCTTTAATATCACCCATCTTTATATTTTTTCAGCTAATATTGCTGTTGCTCACAGTTTCAGAAAAACTTTTCTTCTAAGCTGGTCTTACCAAAGTTTTACTTTATATGCTCTTTTTCACATGTTGATTCCCCTATTCATGTTTATTTTTACCTGTTCCACAAGATTTCCTATAATAAGCTGGATAACTTAGGTTATATTCCTGACAACCTCAAATCTTATTTGCAAAGAACAATAAAATCTATTTCTCACTTACTCTAAATGTTCCATGCATGCTAGTATGGGGCTCTGCTCAACAATGTCACCCAGGGATCCTGGCTGACACAGGCTAGCCCATGTTAAAGTGGCACCTTCTGTGACACCTGCCCCTTCTCAGCATGTAACGCAGGGGAAGAGAAAGAGTGATGACGTGCACAAAAACTGATTCAGACCTCTCTCTAAAAGCGATACAAATAAATTACGCTCACATTGCATCATTTGGATTAGTTACCTGGATTTGACTTACTGCAAGGGGGTTGGAAAGTATAGGAAAGAAAAGTAATATTGATCTTGCCTACCATTTTGCCTATTTCACCACTCTGGCTAGCTTAGAGTCCTTTAAGTTCTGATGAGGAGACTTAAACATTAAGATTTCATTTGTCATTATGTGGTCCTGGCCACATCCCAACCTTCATGCTCCCATGTACCTTGCGATGAATTCTAGGGCCTCCTTATAAGAAGCAAAGTATAGAACTTAAACTCATGGACACAGCATCAGGAGTGCTACCCAAAGCAGACTTGTATTATTGGTAGAAAGGTCATCAGATATGACTCTAAGTGAATGAATTAATGAATCATTAAATACCTTCATTTATCAGTCCATTTAATATATCAGTTGAGAAACCTACATTTATTTTCTGCTCTGTGGTGACAATCACGGTTTGTACCTAAGAATCTGAGACAAGCATCGCATATTTCTACCCAAAAGAAGTTTTAGCAGCCCAGGAGAAGGGAGATAAACAAAGAACACTGAAGTTTAGCGTGATAATTAATAAGATAAAAGTTTAACGCAAATGCGTTTACATACTCCCCCATCCCTCACCCCAAACACACATCATGCCAAAACTATCCTAGATATTTGAGCTTCGTGGCTCAGTAAATACACATATAGAGTAAATTCTGTGGTGTGCCATATACCTCTTGCGAAAAACTGAGGCACTAAATTCTCCAGCTGCTGGGAGTATTGGCAGTTACTATAGATTTTAGCTCTGACATTCTCCAAAAATTGCCCTCAGCTTAAAAGGACCTCCTTAGTAAAGGTCATGCCCCATTCATGGGAGTAACTCATATTCAATACTGATCAATGGATGGGAATTGGGATGGGGGAGGGGGTATGAATTCCCATCTTTTTTGGTTTAAAGCTGAGGGTGAGTAATCAGCAATTAAAATCTAAGTGTAAAAACCAATGGACCACCATGATAGCACATAAAGTGACTCGTTTTTTAAAGTCTAAGAATCTAAAAAGGTTAAGTTCAAGCCCAGAGCTTATATAAGAGTATCTTAACTCCATTGGAAGTTGAATTCTTCATTTTAGCTATACTGTGGTCTGGCCTTAATTAAGGAGCAAAACCAGAGACAATAGATGGGGATATATGAGTCCATACATATAAAATCTTAAATACCCAGATCTCTCTGAAATATCTGGGCTCAGAGAAGTGGCCCACTCCTTGTTAGAGGATATTACCTTCTTTTACTTGAAGATAATTCAGAAACTTTGCCTTGGAAGAAAATATCATACCTGTAAGGCTCTTCTTCCACTCCTCTTCTGACCACCAGGCCACTAATTCAGGTTAGGCCACAGATGACTTGGCTCAATATGTGCGTGCTGCCCTAAAACACCAATGGACATATTCCTAAGGGAAAAAAAAAAGAGAGAGAGAGCAGTAAAAATTAATCTTGCCAGTGAACTAACCTTCAGGTAAAGCACCTGGTCACACACTTTTTTGTGGAAATATTAGTGGCTCAAAGTGTAGACTATAAGTTATGAACTAATAACCATTGGCTAATAGCTTGGCTCATTGATCAAGGGCCTGGAAAGAAAACAATGAGAATATTAGGGGTAAAGAGATCCAAGATGTATACATATAAATATACTTATGCTGGTAAGCACAAATATGAATATTCTTGTATCACATATTAATACCCAAGAAAATGCATCCACCTTTTTGGTAGCTAGAATAATGATCTCCCTCTCCCCCAAAAGACATCTTCATCCTAATTCCTGAAATTTGTGAATATATTGCTTTACATGGTAAAAGAGACTTTTAAGACGTGATTCAGTTAAGGATCTTGAGATGGGAAGATTATCCTGAATTATCTGGGTTGGCCCAATGTAATCACAGGGCTTCTTATAAGTGAAAGAATGAGGCAGGAGAGTCATCCTCAGAGGAGATGTAATGTATGAAGCAGAAATTAGACTGATGTGATAGCTGCCAGGTGGCTTTAAATTCAAGAATACTGGTAGCTTCCAAAAACTGGAAAGGGCAAAGAAACTGGTTCTCTCCTAAAATTTCCAGGGGGGAACCCTACTTATATTCAAATTTAGCGTCATGATACCCATCTCAGACTTCTGACTTCCAGAGCTGTAAGATGACATATTGTATTGTTTTAAGATTCCAAGTTGATGGTAATTTGTTACAGAAGTAACAGAAAACTAACCACGAAAGGAGTGCTAAACAACAAAGTAGACATCATGATTTAAAGGATTGACTTAGTCTGCCTCTCTATAGACCTACCTACTGCTAGAATACTGTTCTTAGGAATTTAGCCACAGTCACAGGCTACACATGGGCCAATGAGCTTATCAAAGCCAAAGTACCATTTCCAAATGTCCCTAGTGCCATTAACATAGCTCTTTATGTGGCATTCCTTACTCCAAACATCAACCAATCACTTAGACACAACTGTTTATATTAGATCATTACTATTAATGCAAACATAATGTAAACATGATGAGGAAGAGCTAGCAGGTCATCTTTCCTGAAATTGGCAATATTCTAGGTATAAATTTCCCTTTCCTGTAAGCAGAGCTTCAGACAGCCTGGCTGTCTAGAGCTTACAGAGAGTTTGAATTGTCAACACTGTATTTGCATTTTTAATAATAGCTATTCTGACTGGTGTAAGCCAAAAAAACAATAGACGTAGATGTGGATGCTGAGAAAAAGGAACATTTCTACACCGTTGGTGGGAATGTAAATTAGTTCAACCTCTATGGAAAACAGTACGGAGACTTCTCGAAAAACTAAACATAGAACTACCATTCAACTCAGCAATCCCTCTACTAAGGATCAGCCCAAAGGAAAATAAATCATTTTATCAAAAAAAAAGAAAGAAAAGAAAAGAAAACACCTGCAGTCATTGTTTATCACAGCATTATTCATAATACCAAAGTTATGAAATCAACCTAAGTGTCCATCAGGTGGTTGACTGGAAAAAGAAAATGTGGTTCATATACACACCATAAAATACTATGCAGCCATAATAAAGAATGAAATTAAATCCTTTGTAGCAATATAGATGAAGCTGGAGTCCCTTATCCTATGTGAACTAACTCAGAAACAGAAAATCAAATACCACATGTTCTCACTTGCAAGCAGAAGCTAAGCAATGGGTATGCAGGGACCTAAAGATGAAAATAATAGATGCTGGGAACTCCAGAATAGGGTTGGGTGGGGAAAGGGGCAAGGGTTGAAAAATTACTTATTAGGTAAAATGTTCACTATTTGGTTAATTAGTAGACTAGAAGCCAAAGACTCACCATATGCAATACACCCATGCAACAAATGTGCACACGTACCCTCTGAATCTAAAATAAAATTTAAAAAAATTTAAAGAGACTTTAGTCAAATACAAACTGGCACTTAAATCTTACTTTAATTTGTATTTGCTTTGGACTTGGAATAATTCCTTAACCTCTCTAATCTTCAGTTTTTCGTATTAGAAAACCTTATCATCTCAGCCCAAAATCTTCTTAAGTTGATAAGCAACTTCAGCAAAGTCTCAGGATACAAAATCAGTGCAAAAATCACAAGCATTCCTTTACACCAATAATAGAGAGCGAAATCATGAGTGAACTCCCATTCACAATTACTACAAAGAGAATAAAATACCTAAGAATACAACTTACAAGAGATGTGAAGGACCTCTTCAAGGAGAACTACAAACCACTGCTCAGAGAAATAAGAGAGGACACAAACAATTGGAAAATAATTCCATGCTTGTAGATAGAAAGAATCAGTATTGTGAAAATGGCCATATTACCCAAAGTAATTTATAGATTCAATGCTTTCCCCATCAAACTACCATTGACTATATTCAGAGAATTAGAAAAAGAAAAAAAAACTACTTTAAATTTCACATGAAACCCTTTAAATTTCACATGAAAGATTTGTAAGCTTCATGAGACCCTCACCAGAAACAGATGCTAGAGCCATGCTTCCTGTACAGCCTGCAGACTGTAAGTTAAAATAAACATTATCTTTATAAATTACTCAGCCTCCAATATTCCTTCATAGCAACATAAAAATGGACTAACACAGTCTCAAAAGTCAACAATTAGAAAAAGCCATCCCAGCCAGGTGCAGTGGCTCACACTTGTAATCCCAACACTTTGGGAGTCTGAAGTGGGCGGATCATGAGGTCAGGAGTTCAAGACCAGACTGACCAACATGGTGGAACCCCGTCTCTACTAAAAATACAAAAATTAGCTAAGGTTGGTGATGGACGCCTGTAATCCTAGCTACTCAGGGGGCTGAGGCAGGAGAATCACTTGAACCCAGGAGACAGAGGTTGCATTGAGCTGAGTTCACATCATTGCACTCCAGCCTGGATGACCGAGGGAGACACCATCTCAAAAGAAAGAAAGAAAGAAAGAAAGAAAGAAAGAAAGAAGGAAAGAAGGAAGGAAAGAAAGAAAGAGAAAAGGAAGGAAGGAAGGAAAGAAGGAAGGAAGTATGGAAGGAAGGGAAAGAAAGAAAGAGGGAAAGAAAAGAGAGAGAGGGAGAGAGAGAGAGAAAGAAAGAAGAAAGAAAGAAAGAAAGGTGAAAAAGAAAAAAAATCCCAACTCCAACATTGCCCTTGGTTTATAGTGCCTATGTATAGTTCAATAATTCCCGCTGTCTACTCTTAACTTCTTTTACTCACCCACAGATTTTGCTTGAAAGCATATTCACCCATCAAAGTCTTTCACATAAATCTCCATCTCAGAGTCTATTTAGGAAAAAAAAAAACTGATCTAAGATAATTACATCTACCACATAAGCTATGCATAAGAAGTACAGGTTTCTATGAAGTGTGGGATATAAGGGTGGGTTTCACTAGGAGGCTGAAAGCCACATATGTGAAATGAATATCAGAAGGATGTAAATAAAGGTGGTACTTGAATAGCCTTTGGAGCAGGGTAGGGAGCAAGAGGAGAGACCCTCTCTAGAAGCACCTGCACATCTAAACCACAGTGACAAGAGAAGCATGAAATGTCTTCGGGAGTAAAAGAAGGCCAGAATAGCTGAACCAAAGTAAGCTGAGACTGGACAGGTAGCATCTCATAAAGATCACTTTAAAAATAACTATCTTTATTCTAAGGTCAGTGAGGCAGCTACTGATTTTTGTTAACACAGTTGTGTGAGTTTGGGCAAAAAGTCAGATATAATCAGATTCTCTTTGTGAATAGAACTTTCTGTCTTTGGTATAGAAGCCAGAGAAGGTGTGCACTAAAAATGAGGAGATGTGAGAGACACCTATGGAAGACCAGGTGGGAGTCTACGGGCACACAAGAAGGGCTATCTAATCTAAACCAGGATGGCCAGGGGCACCAGGTAAGGCTTCCTAATAGAAGACACAATTAAACAGAATAGGAAAATGAATCACATTGGATATTGTCAGGCAAAGGAGAGAGGAAGGGGTTTTCTAACAAAGCAAAAATGTGCAAAAGCCTTTGACTGAGAGAGGGAAAGCCTTATCACCAGCACTATCACTTGGTAGTTATGGATAGATGGAGAGAAAAGGGAAGTGGAAGCACAAGAGCTGAAGAGCTAAGAGGCCATGTCTCCAGTAAACATCTAGGGTAGGAATTCTGACTCTGTGCCAAAGGTAAAACAGAGCTGTGACATGGTGTTAAGCAGCAGGGAAATGATCACAACTCTACTGCAGAAAGATCTCACTAGAAGCAACTTAAAGACAAAAATGGAAGAATTGGAGAACCATGGCAATGTTCTCTGATGAGGTGAGAGAATGTCACCTGATTCAAGTTTCAAGTCAGGAAGTTCACCCTATCAGCAGTATACAGGGGGGATTTATAGCAGAAAAAGCTATGGAGGCTGGTTACCAGAGGCATAGAAAGATAACGCAAAGATATTTTTGTATACTAGCAAAAGATAAAGACTTCCAGCCAGGAATGGTGGCTCATGCCTATAATTTCAGCACTTTGGGAGGCCGAGGCAGGTGATTCACCTGAGGTCAGGAGTTCAAGACCAGCCTGGCCAACATGATGAAACCCCGTATCTACAAAAACAAACAAACAAACAAACAAAAATTAGCTGGGCATGATGGCAGGAACTTGTAATCCCAGCTACTCAGAAGGTTGAGGCAGGAGAATCACTTGAGCCCAGGAAGCGGAGGTTGCAGTGAACTGAGACTGCGCCACTGTACTCCAGCCTGGGTGACGGAGCGAGACTCTGTCTCAAAACAAAACAAATGATAAAGACTTCCATGCACATGGTGGAAGAATTTTCATGACATTTTTGCCCCATCTGTGAGTAGAATTTTCACTCTATTTTAACTGTATCATTGAGGTTCAGTGAACAACCATCCTGGTTTATTTGCGTCTCTTCCACCGAATGTTCCACATGTCAGAGAAACCATCAGTCCCAGACAAAGGGTAAGGTTTCACTGTGAATTTCGCTATGTTTAGGATTCTGAGGTCTAATTTCAGAGAAACAGACTTGGAGATAAAGAGTTGCATTAAGGGAATTTATTCACGAGTTATTTGGGAAAGAACACCAGTGAAGAAACGAAGGCAGAGGAATGAGGCCTTGCTGAACTATGATGCAGTCACAATAAAGACTACAGCTGGTTCTAGGACTAGAAGGACCCTTCAGAGCTGTCCCAAGCTGAGATATGATAGCTGGGTAGCTATACTCCCACACAGACTACGTTTTGGATTTTAATGCTCCCAGACAGGGAGCATACGCTTGGGCACAGTCAAGGTTAATTCCTGGTAAGGAACTCAGTCATGAGTCATGAGCCGTCCACACCCTGATTCTCAGCACCTGGGGGAAATGTGTAGCTTGGCCATCAATGGGAGAACCGGGCTACACATTACAGCATCCACTAGAGAAAACAACTGTTCAATAATCCCCTGGAGACATCCCTTCATCTATGCATGAATTCTTGTTTGCAACTTGGCTCTCTGTGAGGGCTTATAAACTTTTCAGTAAGTCAGCTTCTTTTCCTGTATTCCTTCCAGTTTATTTTGGAGGCTATAACTCAACTGCTTATGCACACTTTAATAAATGCATTTCTGGCTCCTAGCAAGAGAAGCCCATATTAAATATTAGATAGATGTGCTGTTCACTTCTTTACTTAGACTGGGTAAGTGAAGCCGTCTCTTTATTCCTCTGCCCTTTTCCCTATGTCTCTCCCACTAGGGGAACTTTTGCCAACATCAAAGTGTAGCCTAACTGTGGAGAGCTGACTTAGCCATAAGGATTTCTCATTCCTGTGATACATGTGATCTTTTCCTTTTGCTGTCACTTAATTCTGTTCCCTGGACTTGCCTCTAAGGTGTCGAGAGAGAAGCAACTCTCTGCACTTCAAGGAAGATGTTTCTTTCTTCTCAAATTATCACTTAACAGACAGGTTGCTTCCTCTCAGACCTTTTCAAATTACCCAATGGGCTTCCAAATGCAAGGGAAGGCACAGACTACCTCTCCCCAGGTTCCTGGCACACCTATGTGCAAATCATTAGAAGGACAATGAAAATAATTACTGCTTATTAAAGATATCTGAGAAATGAGTTAAGATATATTATCACTGATATTACTATAGGTTCATAACCATTTTATCCTTAAAGACATTTTATTGAATATTGATTAACAGCTTGAAAATTGTAGTCAAACAGCGTGGCTCCCAAGTTTATCTCCTCCAACCCTTACCTGTGTAATTCCAAGCAAGTTGGTTAAACACAGTGAGCCTCCAATACACCATATGTCAAAGGGGGTTTATCATAGATAGCACTGTTGTTGGTGTTCTGCCCAGTCCTCTCTTCCATAACAGCAAACCCCTCCCCCCTGCCGCAGGTGCTGACTTGTCCTGGC
Organism: Ateles fusciceps; assembly: GCA_036589455.1. Taxonomy (NCBI): domain Eukaryota; kingdom Metazoa; phylum Chordata; class Mammalia; order Primates; family Atelidae; genus Ateles; species Ateles fusciceps. The sequence goes on along the minus strand of JAZHEH010001685.1, from coordinate 2,398,358 downwards.
ACACACGTGCATGGTTCACCAAAGAATTTACCTTGACTGATGAGGTCCCTGTGAAGTGTCTGGGAGGTTATGTACCCCTCAACTCAGGCCAGCAATTGATTCTGAAATAAGCATGGGTCCTAATTCTGACCGAAGAATTAGGAAAATGAAAAGTGCTTGACTAGGAAATGGGGAATCTTTTTCTCATTTTAAGAAGAGACAATCTTTTCCATCCTTTCTATGTTGCTGTGTTTCCATGTATTTTATGAAACAACTGCATTTATCAACAAATCATACTGAACAACATGAAGATGACAGAGCACACTTAAAGCAAAACAAAACAAAACTAAGATTCTTGATGACACATGTGATTGCCCAAATCACACATTCTGGTGGCTTCTCTACCTCTGGACTTGCTATTATGTTAGTTAATACATGTCATCATTATTTATTGAGCTGATTTAAGGTTTTTCTTACTTGCAGTCAAAAGCAAACTAACATAGATACTGTGTGTGTGTGTGTGTGTGTGTGTGTGTGTGTGTGTGTGTGATGTAGGGAGGGGGGAGGAGAAGAGAAGAAAAAGGAAAGAAAAAGTAGGAGAGGAGGTGGAGCTGGAGGGGGATAAGGAGGAGCACGAGGAGGAGGAGGAGGGAATGGGAGAAATGAAAGAAGAGGGAGTATGTGTTTTGGCATCCACCTTGATTCCCTAGGTCTGGCCCCTGAGAAGCCTCACATATTTTCCCAATACATCACCCAGCTTTCACTTCTATTTGGACTTGATTGAATTGTTAAAGGGAATCTGAAAGATAAATATTGATTAATTCATCTTCAACCTTCTTGGAACAGTTATAGTGCCATAAACACTCAATGGCTATCAGCTATTTATAGCATCCCTAATTATCAAGATAATCATTATGTTCTTTTATCTTATCACTCCTTATGAAGCTGAAGTGGTGGTTCCCAAAACTAGTTTCACATTAGTGTCACCTATAAAGCTTTTAAAAATTAATGCAGTCCACATTTTCCACTTCTACTATAATGGGGTAATTGATTCAGGTCTTTAATTGAAACAAGGAAACCAGACAAAATTCATGAAACAAATTTTGTCAGACATTGCAGAACAGACGGCACAGGATTATTATACCTGAAAGACAGGAAATAAATGAAGCGAACCTTATATTCTCCCCAGCTTTCAGCCAGGAAAAAGTTGTTAGATCCAGTACAGGGAGGAGAAACCCCAGCATTGCTAGGCAATATTCTTGAGATTTGGAGGCAAATATCAGATTTAAGGGAGACTAAGTAGATTTTAAAAGCAGAATAGTGGAAAGAATAGAACTATGCAGAAAGAGAGCTACAGAAGTTTGCAAAAGGTTTCATGAGTATATTATTCAATACAAAGGTGCACATGTGTAGGAGATAATTTTGTAAACCCAAGCAAAGGTACACTATCAGAAAGCAAAAAACAAAAAACAGAAAAACAATTCCAAGAACTCAGAAAAGGCTGGGAGTCTTTTTAGTTCTGACTGGTCAGAGTAGAGATGACTCCTTGTACATCTAGGGTATCTAGTCGGCACTAGATGAGTCATGCCTTAGTAGCAGTGCGAAACTATCACCAGAATAAGAAATACTGCAGACAAACACTAACAATGTTTAAACACAAGCAAACCTAGAAAGTCTCAAACTGCTCCACAAAACAAAATTCAACATGTTTCAAGGAAGTCGACACAATCCAGACACACATCAATGTGAGTCACTATGTCCAATGCCCATTTAAAAATTATTAGGCAGATAATTCTAGGTAGCTGTTATGACTGTTTGTATTTTCCCCAAATTTATATGTTGAAATCTAATCCCCAGTGAGATGGCATACAGCGGTGGAGCATTTGGGGTATAATTAGGTCATGAGGGTGGAGCCCTTATGGATGGGGTTAATGCCTCTATAAAAACGTGACAGAGAACTAGCTGGTTTGCCCTCTTCATGCCATGTAAAGATACAAGAAATTGGCTGTCTGCAACTGGAAGAGGACCTTCACCAGCAGGAACGATGCGGACATCCTGATCTGAGACTCTGGCCACCAAAACTGTGAGAAACAAATGGTTTTTGCCTAAGCTAGCCAGCCTGTGGTAATTTGTTACGGCAGCCTACACTGACTAAGATATTGCCAAGGCAATACTAGGCTTGTAAATGTAATGTACCCAACTAGACCGATAACATAAATAGTAAAGGACTACAAGAATAAATAAAACTACAGAAATCCAAGCTGCCCACATAACATTAAGATAGTGAACAACTAAAATGAAATTGCCTGTAGGTAGAAAGGTAATGCCCAATTCCTGCCAGCTTTCTCTGCGTTTCTGGCCACAAGAATTTGAAATGCAAGTAAAGTTTGGAAAAAAAAAAACTGTTGAAGAGAAAAGGGAAAAGGTGCCTTTGGGTCTTTTATTTTTTCCTAAAACCACATTATATAGAGAAAGTCTACCTTCTGCGTGAAAATGATGAAAAAGCATGTAAGTAGATGAAAGCACTGAATATAGGAAAAAGGCTAAAAAGGGCTTTGTGGGCAGAAGTGGGTGAAAAGAAAAGGAGAGTCACCCTTTGAAAACTGCATGGGAAAGAGAGAAAAGCAACAAGAGAAAATTCAGGATGTTGCAAGATAAAATGAAGTGAAAGGTATCAAAGAAAACACCTCTCCCCCAGCTCCTCCCCCTCCTTCCAAACTGGAAGGAAACATACTTTGATACTCTGACAGTAGAGGGCACTCTTGAACTAGGAATCTTATAAACTACTACAAAACTGACGATACAAAAGCAGAGTGAAAAGTCTGCCTGTTGGAGAGGCTTCATCAGCGTCTCTCTCTCTTTCTCTGCATATATATTCTGCAATTCTGAACAAATATATAGAGAGAGTCTATTTATATTAAAACCTGCAATATAACATTCAAACCTGAAATAAATATATTCAAATAAGTATTGGGGGGATATAAGAAGAAAACTTGAGGGTTTTGGGGAGTATGCTTGTGTGTGTTTCAGACAGGGTCTCACTCTGCCACCCAGGCTGGAATACAGTGTTGTGATCACAGCTCACTGCAGCCTCAAACTCCCCAGGCTCAGGCGATCCTCCCACCACAGCCTCCCGAGAAACTGGGACCACACATGCCCGCCACCCTGCTTGGCTAATTTTATCATTATTATTATTTGTAGAAACAAGGTCCCACTATGTTGCCCAGGTTGCTCTCAAACTCCTAGTCCCAAGCAATCCTCCTGCCTTGGTCTCCCAGAGTACTGGGATTACAGCTGTGAGCCACCACAAATAGACTGAGAAGACAATTTGTATCAGAAATTCAAAAAGCAAAAATAGAAATGAACAAAAAACAAGGAAGAAATAAAATATAAATAGATTGATTCTTGGAAGAAAATAGAAAAGACAAAGTCATATTGAAAATTATGACTAAATTATGTAGTACTCAAGGTAAAAAGAAATTTGAATGAAAATATTAAAAAGGTACTGGAGTAAACAGGAAAACAGTACATTGAAAATGAGATAATAAGTAAAAGTGATTCGAGAAAAAATGCTTGAAATTGAAGACCCAGGAAAAAGAACATCTGTATAATTAGAGTACCTGAGGAAGTTATGATAATGAAACTAAACGATTAAGATGATTATACAAGAACACTTTTCAGAAATAAAAGAAGATTTGTATCAACATGTTTAAAGGGTCTGTGGGGGTGCCTGTAGAAACTGACCTGCAATGATAAACTCCACCATATATCCAAGTAAAGATCACAGTCTGTAAAGATTTTTATACCATCCTTAGGATCTCCTGCAAAAATATAATATATCTCACAAGGGAAAAAAGGGTAACTGGCCTTAGGCCAACAGACAAAACAAGGAAAAAAGGAGAAGCATTTTCAGTCACTGCTAGGAAAGAAAACCTGAAGTAAAGCTGGTATTACATTCTTTTTCCCTTCGGTTTGTTATCAACAGAACTGTCTTTCAAGTAGCAAGGCTATTTACAAAATTGTTAGACACAAGAACTTGGAGAATTCTGAAACCATGCCCCCTTCTTGAAGAATCTAGTAAAATACAGACTTTATCCAACCAAAAGATGCCTAGGGAAACTGAGGAAAAGATTAATAAAGAGCATAGTTTATTAATATCCAAATTAATATTCATATTTGATCTTAGTTATTGCATTTGTAAGAGACTAAGTTTGGCTGGGAGTAAAATAATAATATGCTACATGATATACACGTTATCCATTTTTTATTATGATCAAGTGGAAATCATGTTACTGAAAAATGGAAGGAGAAAGTAAAGAAGAATGGAAAGTAGAATAAACTATTTGGTTATTTTATAGAAGTGAATGTGAGTTAAAGGATGCCACAGATAAATGACAAGCCAAATGGAAATATGTTGAACATGAAAACAGGGGGATAAAGGGCATTTAAAAAAGTATAAGTAAAAGATATTCAATAAAACAAAACCACAAAGCTTCCTAAATATTATAATAAATTAAAAATTTTTGAATCAAGGAAAATATATTGTATACAGAAAATACATAAAACATTCGCCTAAGTATTAATTACAAGCTAAGATAATATGGCAGAGTTGAGGCCAAACACATTAATCTTATCAATAAATACTAATGGATTTAACTCATCTATTTATTTTATTTATTTATTTTTTAATTTTTATTTTTAATTTAATTCCGGGGGTACATGTGCGGGGTGTGCATGTTTGTTACATAGCTAAACATGTGCCATGGTGGTTTTTACGCACAGATCAACACATCACCTAGGTATTAAGCCCAGCATGCCCTACCTATGTTTTTCTAATTTTCTCCCTCCCCCACACCCCACCCACCATCAGGCTCCAGTGTGTGTTGTTCCTCTCCCTGTGTCCATGTGTTCTCATTGTTCAGCTCCCACTTACAAGTGAGAATATGCAGTGTTTGGTTTTCTGTTTCTGCATTAGTTTACTGAAGATAATGGCTTCCAGTTCCATCCATGTCCTTGCAAAGGACATGCTCATTCCTTTTTATGACTACATAGTATTTCACAGTATTTCAAATATATACTACATTTTCTTTATCCAGTCTATCATTGATGGGCATTTGGGTTGATTTCACATCTTTGCTATTGTAAATAGTGCTGCAGTGAACATACATGTGCAAACATCTTTATAATAGAATGATTTGTATTCCTTTTGTCGTATATCCAGTAATGGGATTGCTGGGTCAAATCACAGAATTTGTAATTTGTGAAGCACCACTAAATTACACACCATTAGGAAGGAAAACTGTTCAGCTCAGCTCCCTTTATTGTGTTGGAGCAAAAAAAACCAAAAGGCAGATTCCTCTGGAATCTAAGTTACTCTAAAGGGTGCTTCCACTGATGATAAGAAACAGACATTACTACCCACGTTTGAATAGTTAGATGATCTCACCTTCTTTTTAACTAGAAACTGTTCCAGATAAATATGTAGCACATTAAATACCCAAATGTCATGTGACATCAAATAACTGGAAAATACATTGATCTGTTCATTTCATCATTTAGAAAAGTCTATTTAAACACTAGCTACATGTGAGATGCTCTGATAGGTTGCATCTCCAAAGATATGTAAGACACATTCCTTGCCTTCCAGTAATTTATCATCTACTGAGAAAAATAAATGAATATGCAAGATATTTCAGTAAAATATAATGAAAATTATTATGAGCATGTGGACAAACACAAAAAACTTCATTTGAGATTGAGAAGGATCAAATAAGGAGAAAACTTTGGGTGTGACTTGGGCAGATTAAAAGACAGTTTACTCAAATATACACATGCTAAAAGGTATTTGTATCTGTTAGCTATTTCTGCAACAATGCTGAGTAGTATACAGTCACAACACATCAATGGCATACGAGAACAAGCATTGATTATTTCCCATGTATGTAATTAATCTGGGCCAACTCTCATTATCTCTCTGGACTGACCTATCTATCTTCAGGTTGTTTTGGGGGTGGTCTGATCCTGGCTGAGCCTAGATGGGTGGCTCTGCTTCATGCTACAGAGAAAGCTAGGCTTGCCTCATTAGTGTTGTGTTATGTTTAAGCCTAATCCATATATCTACTCTGGAACCCATGCAGAGGGGCAGCAGCTGCACAAAGGAAGGCCTTCTCTTAACAATTTTAAAAAGGCCTGAGCCCAGAAACGTCATAGTGTCAATTGCACCCATATTTTATTGTCCACAGTCATTTGGACAGTCCAATACCCATAGGATCATACATTAAATTCATCCTATTCTGTTGGATGTTGTTAAAAGTCCATGGCAAAAGAGAGAATATGTAATACTAATACAGGGAAGAAATGAAGAATTGGGAATAAATGGTTCAAACTAGAAGTAGATTTGTAGCCAAAGTAATGACATCAATGAGCCAGTTATTAAAAATATATGATATATATATTTTCAAAATGTTTTATATATCATATATAAAATTGTATGTGAATATGGCAGAGTGAGGCCAAACACATTAATCTTATCAATAAATACTAATGGATTTAACTCATCTATTTATTTTATTTATTTATTTTTTAATTTTTATTTTTAATTTAATTCCGGGGTACATGTGCGGGGTGTGCATGTTTGTTACATAGCTAAACATATATATCATACATATCATACATATATCATTTATATATCATACACAAAAATTGTATGTGAAAATAAAATTTCATATATGTGAAATTTTAGGGAACTGAAAGTCGTTCCTTTAGGTTGAATCGGGGCCAGGGGACACTGGTAAAATATATGGATAGAATCTGAGCTCTTTTTTCCCAAAAATAAACATTTAATTTCCTTTTGATTTAATGCTTGTTTAGTAGTCAAACTTTTGTTTGTTTGTTTGTTTGTTTGTTTAGACAGAGACAGAGTCTTGCTCTGTCTCCAGACTCCAGGCTGGAGTGCAGTGGCACGTTCTCAGCTCACTGCAACCTCCGCCTCCTTTGATCAAGCCATTCTCCTGCCTCAGCCTCCCGAGTAGCTGGGACTACAGGCACGTGACACCAGACCTAGCTAATTTTTGTATTTTAGTAGGGACACGCTTTCACCATGTTGGCCAGGATAGTCTCAATCTCTTGACCTCGTGATCCACCCGCCTCGGCCTCCCAAAGTGCTGGTATTACAGGCGTGAGCCACCATGCCCGGCCAATGATCAAACTTTTTAAAAAATTATTTTCTGTCATCTCTTACCTATAATTAAAAATAAGTATTATTCATCAATTTAGTGAGCAAGAAGCAGAGTGTATTCTAAGTTTGTAGTTGATGGTAAGTCTTTACCACATCCTAGTTAGCACTGAAATTATTATTGTTAATTGTTAAAAAAATGTTGCATATCGATTTGTGAGATGCCATGTGAGATGCCATGGGGAAGACATGAACATAAATTGGAAACAGAATGAAACAGAATATTTATACTTTAGAGAACTCACAATTTCCAGGATTGCAAACACTGTACGCTGTTTCATGAAATGAAAAAATCTGACATCTTTACCTTCTATCAGTCAGTTAAAAATGACACTTGATGAATATTAAAATGTTTAAAACCAGTGTAAATATTCTGTTTCATTCCATTTCCAATTTACACCTATATCTCTCGTTCTGTATCCCTCAAAATGCAAATTCAAGTGTACCAAACAGTGGAGAAAATTTTATTAACAGTACTGTGAACATGAAGGAAAAAGAAAAGTATCTATTTGAATCTATGGTTTCAAGTTAAATAAACATGATTTTGCAGAGTTTCTTTTTAATTGTATCTACATCAAAATATTTGTTTTCAAAGGAGATTAATGCTAACAATAGAATTATACATTGCTACAGTTCCAGAGGTTCTTCGTTCAGAAAAATAACTTCAAACCCTTTTATTTGGAGACCTTGAAATACGTTATACTTGAAAACTGCTATCACGTTTTTTAGGCGTATTATTGTATGACTTATATTTAAAGTCTTCATAAAAATTAGCTAGGGGGAGAGTTCATTGTAGTGATTAAGACCTAGGTTTCTGGTGTCTTTCATTATCAAAGTCAGCTGCAGCAGGTCAGCTTTCTTGTGCCTTGAATCTGTCTTTTCTCCTTTTTTCTTCATCTCTTCTGCCTTCCTCTTCTACTTTTAAGGGTTTATATAATTACATTGGACCAACCCAGATTAACCAAAAGCATTTTTCTATTTTAAGTCCAGCTAACTAGTAATCTTAACTTCATCTTCAATGAATAATCTTAATTCCATATGCAATGTTCCTAGATACAAAATTCCTAGATAGCTAGATTAATGCATAAGAAGGTATTTTTTTTAGGGCCGGGTGCTGTGGCTCCTAGCACTTTGGGAGACCTAGCGGAGAGGATCACTTGAGCCCAGGATTTCAAAGTTGCAGTGAGCTATGATTGTCCCACTGCACTCCAGTCTCAGTGACAGTGAGATCCTGTCTCTAAAGGAAAAAAAAAAAAGGAAAGAAAGAAAAAAGAAAAATAATGTATTTTTTAGAGAGAAGAAAAGGATATTTAGACTCTGCCTATCATATTACCTTATAGGGTTTGGGGAGGATCAACAGTCACGTGTTGCTTAAAGATGGGAATATGTTCTTAGAAATGTGTTGTTTGGGGCTACATACCTAGGCTTAGGGTATAGCCTATTGATCTTAGACTGCAAACCTGTACAACATGTTACTGTACTGGATACTGCAGGAAATTGTAGCACAATGGTATTTGTGTATCTAAACATATATGAACATAGAAAAGGTACAGTAAAAATATATTATAATCTTATGGGATCACTGTCTTATATACTGTCTGCCATTGATAAAAAAAGTCATTATGTTGCATATAACTATACTGATAAAGCACTTTGAATAGTGGCTGACACATCATAAAGTCTCTAGTAAATAAGCAAACATTAACTGATTAATCAATAGAAGTTCTGATGACTGGGAATATTTACCTTACCTCCAAGTAATGGAAAATGGTGATTCAATTTTTTTTTTTTTTCCAAGACGGAGTCACTCTCTGTCATCCAAACTGGAGTGCAATGGTGCAATCTTGGCTCACTGTAACCTCCACCTCCGGGGTTCAAGCGATTCTCCTGCCTCAGCCTCCCGAGTAGCTGGGATTACAGGCATGCACCACCACACTCAGCTAATTTTGTGTTTTTAGTATAGAGGGTGTTTCATTCCGTGGGTCAGGCTGGTCTCGAACTCCTGACTTCAGGTGATCTGCCCACCTCGGCCTTCCAAAGTGCCAGGATTATAGGCATGAGTCACTGCACCCGGCCATGGTGACTCAATTCTTGAGGGTATGTGTACAGACCAAAATCATTAAGATGATTAGAGTTATCAATGCATGTCAAATATTTGAATAAGCTCTTATTTTAGACATCTAAACTCAGATATGTCATTTTTAAAGTATTTCTTTTTGTTGTTGTTGTTGTTCTTCAATGCATAAGGAGGCTGCAGACTTAGGCTTTTTCATTTATTTGCCATACGACCCAGGTGATTCACTTAACTAATCTTAGCCCTAGGCGTTTTCAGCTATGAAACAGGAATAGCAATACTTACCATCACTTAAACAAACAAAAAAATGAGGAAGAAAAATAAGTAATGGATATGCAAATTTGAAACAAAAAATCAAATTAGCTTTGTTCATAGATATAATTTTATTCCTAGAAAAACCTAACAGAACTACCAAAAAACTGTTAGAACTGATAAACAAGTTCAATAAAGTTGCAAGACACATAATCAATATACAAAAATGATTAGCATACAAAAGGGCTAAAAACAAACAATCTGGAAAAGAAGTCAAGAAAGCAATCCCATTTACAATAACTACAAAAAATATAAGATGCTTAGTAATTAATCTAACCAAAGAAGTGAAAGATCTATACACAGAAGACTATACAACTCTGATGAAAAAAAAATAGGACACACAAAAAACCAGAATGATATTTCATGTTCATGGATTGAAAGAATTAGTACTGTTAATACGATAATACTACCCAAAGCAAATTATAAATTTATTGCAATCCCTAGCAAAATACCAATAGTGTTCTTCACAATTTTTTTTTAAATCTTAAAAATTGAAATGGAACCACAAAAGACTCTGAACAGAAAAAGCCATCCTGAGCAAAAATAACCAAACTGGAAGTATCGCACTACTGCCTTACTTCAAAACATATTACAGACCTGTAGTAACTAAAACAGTATGGTACTGGCATAATAAAACAGACACATGGACCAGTGGAACAGAATAGAGAACTCAAATAAAACCTGCACATTTACAACTGACTCATCTTTAACAAGAACTTGCACCAAGAACTTACAATGGACAAAAGGCAGCCTTTTCAATAAATGGTACAAGAAAACTGGATAACCATATGCAAAAGAATGAATATAGACCCTTACCTCTCACCAAACACAAACATCAAATGAAAATAAAGACTTGAATCTAAGACCAAAAGCTGTGAAACTACTAGAAGAAAACATTGGAGAAATGCTCTGAGACATTAATGTAAGCCAAGCTATTTTGTGTAAGACCTCAAAAGCATGGGCAACCACAGCAAAAATAGGTGATGGGGATTATGTCAAGCTAAAAGGATTCTGCATAGTTAAAAAAAAAAATCAACAAAATGTAGATACAACACACAGAATGAGAAAAACATATTTGCAAACTATCCCTCTGACAATGAATTAATGACCAGAATATATAAGAAGCTCAAACAACTCAACAGCAAAAAGCAAATAATTCTATTCAGAAATGGGCAAAAGATCTGAGCAGACATTTCCCAAAATAAGACATACAAATGGCTTACTTTTATATAAAAAATTCAATACGTCTAATCATCAGAGAATGCAAATCAATACCGCAACGCAATATTATCTCACCCCAGTTAAAATGGCTTGTATAAAAAGACAGGCAATAATAGATGCTGGTGAGAATGTGGAGAATGGGGAACCCTTATACGCTGTTGGTAGGAATGTAAATCAGTGCAGCCACTACAGAGAACAGGTCGCAGATTCCTCAAAAAACTAAAAATAGAACTTTTGTATGATCCAGCAATTCCACTACTGGGTATATATCCAAAACATTTAAAAAAAGGAAATAAATATACAAAAGAGATATTTGCACTCCAATGTTTATTGCAGCACTATTCACAATAGCCAAAATATGGAATCAACCTCAGTGCCCATAAATAGATTAATGAATAAAGAAAATGTGTTACATATACCCAATGGAATATTATTCGGTCATGAAAAGAGTGAAATCCTGTCATTTGTAGCAACATGGATGGAACTAGAAGTCATTATATTAAATGAAACAAGCCAAGCACAGAAAGACAAATATTTCATGTCCTCACCCATTTGAAGGAGTTAAAAAGGTGGGTTTCATGAAGATAGAAAGTAGATTGGTGGTTACTAGAGGCTGAGAAAGGGAGAGGGTAGGAGGTATGATGAAGGGTGAAAAAAAGTATATATATATATATATATATATATTTAAACTGTACAGTTAAAAATGGAAAAAATGGCAAATATATATATATAAATTATATCTATATGCACATAATTAGATATAATTATATATATATATGTATATTTTAATCTCAATATATTATTTTAAAAGGATAAGGAAAGTACTATGATGTCTTCTAAATAGTAAATGCCTAGTAAATAGGGATTTCTGCCTCCTCTTCATTTCAAACACAGATTTTCTAACCAAGCCAAAGAAAGTGGCGATCATTAAAAAAATTAGGAGACAACAGATGCTGGAGAGGATGTGGAGAAACAGGAACGCTTTCACACTGTTGGTGGTAGTGTAAATAACTTCAACCATTGTGGAAGACAGTGTGGCGATTCCTCAAGGATCTAGAAATAGAAATACCATTTGACCCAGCAATACCACTACTGGATATATACCCAAAGGATTATAAATCATTCTATTATAAAGACTCATGCACACATATATTTATTGCAGCACTGTTCACAATAGCAAAAACTTGGAACCAATCCAAATGCCCATCAGTGATAGACTGGGTAAAGAAAATGTGGCACATATACACCATGGAATACTATGCAGCCATAAAAGAAGATGAGTTGATGTCCTTTGCAGGATCATGGATGAAATTGGAAACCATCATTCTCAGCAAACTGTCACAAAAAAGAAAACCAAACGCCGCAAGTTCTCACTCATAAGTGGGTGTTGAACAATGAGAATACACGGACACAGGGAGTGGAACATCATACACTGGGACCTGAGAGGTGGTGGGAGGCTAGGGGAGGAATAGCAGGGGGTGGGGGGATGGGAAGTGATAGCATTAGGAGAAATACCTAATGTAGATGGCAGGGCAATGGATGCAGCAAACCATTACGATGGTACGTGTATACCCATGTAACAAACCTGCACGATCTGCACATGTACCCCAAAACTTAAAGTATAATACATAAATTTAAAAAAAAAAAGAAGAACGTGTTACTTTTTGCTTAGTTTTTATAACGGGTCTTCATTTTCCTAGTCTGTAAAATAGTGATAATTAGTCTTACCTCAAAGGAATATTGATATATTGGAGGCCGGACACAGTAGCTCACGCCACTAATGCTAGCACTTAGAGGCCAGGACAAGTGGATCACCTGACCTCAGGAGTCTAAGACCAGCCTGGCCAACATGGTGAAAACCGATCTCTACTAAAAATACAAAAGTCAGTAGGGCTTGATGGTGGGACCCAGCTACTCCAGAGGTTAAGGCAGGAAATTGTTTGAACCCGGGAGGCGGAAGGTTGCAGTGAGGTGAGATCTTGTCACTGTACTCCAGCCTGGGCAACAAGAGCGAAACTCTGTCTCAAAACAAACAAATAAACAAACAAAAAATTAGAAAGCCCATGACTAAATGCTTACTGACTTGCCCTTTCAAAAGCATGCAAAATGTTAAAGCAAATCTATATCTTTTGATTGACACATTTTCATCTTTCAGGTCATCTGTTAAGTAATATTTACGTTCTAATTACTTTAATAAGAATGATTAAAATGCAATCATGTTTGGAAAATGTGCAGCTAGCTAAATACAGTCCCAATATCTGAGGCATTACTGCAAGGAATTCACCTCCTGTGGTTTTGTGAGAACATAATAACCCTTAAGAATTTCAGTGGTGACATCTGAAAGGCTGTGGTTTGCCCTACTATTTATTAATATGTGTTATCTGTATTTTAAAATGAATATTCTATATCTGTGTTCTCTACGATCACTAATAGTGTGGTAGGCAAGGTCATGGAAGATTAGCTGAGACTTAATGTAATTTGATATTTGACAATGATAATGAGTTTACTGTATTAGAATTTTGCTTGTTAAACAGGCATAGTTTTTAATCTAGAGGTGTAATACAAAAAATAATTACAATGATGAACCCTAAAACTAGCATGATGAAAGGAAAAAAAAACTGGTTACCTGGTTAAGTCTGTGGAAATATTTTACAATTTGGGAAAATTATTTACTACAGTACTTCAGTGAACCTAAACATCAGTGTCTGTGTCTGTGTTTGTGGTTTGTGTGTGTGTATGATACACACATGCAGATATATATAAATAGTAAAGGTATATAAGTTATACATATAGAGAAAATCATATATACATAAATGCATTAAATTAGTAATTATATATACATAAGTCACATAATAAACCTAAGTTATGAATATGGGAAATAGTATATGAAATATAGAAATATACTCAACTAGTCATGGTATATATAAATATTTATTATAGATGAGTATGCCTAATAAATGATTACAATTTTATTACGATCATCAAATATAGATCAATATGATAAATATTGGTAAGTGATATAAGATAATGACTTGTTTACAAGTTATTTCCTTCATAAGACCGCAAGTTCCTTGAGGAAAGGAACTATAGAAAAATTCCCTATGTGAGTATCTATATATTTTTTATCATTTTATTTTAGGCAAAAATATCAAACATCTATAAATGTTTAATATTTATAAATGTTCAACAAAATAAACTGTGTTCAGATAGACAATAAGCCATCCTGTGAAGACAGAAGACAAAAGAAAACATGGAAACATATATAGATTCCTGGTATATGCCACATAGTACAGTAGGTGTTTCCAGATGAAAATTATGTGTATTTCCTCAATTAATCATCCTGTCCAAACTCTGCTGTAAATACCATACTCATATTGGGTCAAAGAATATGAACGTTTTTAGTAACTTCCATAAATAAAACACCAAAGAAGTATTTCTAATGTGAATTAGGTTACCCAGTGTTCTTCATTTCAAAGTTTTATTTCCTGCAAAAACCCTGTTAGGTAGTATTGATTTACTTCTAGATAGCATGAGGTCATTTTCAAAGCATTTGATTTAAAGTAAAAAAGTTAGTTACTCTAGTCATTCTCCTTTTATTAGGAGATGTTGTCAAGGTAACAACATCTTTTATTGTACTTGGAGGTATCTTTGTGTAATTGTTAGGACAGTACACTTTACCAAAACGAGCAGGCAATAAACTGGCTTCCGCCTGGGCCTTCCAACCAATGGTGTCGCATGTTTAATCCAACAACCTGCTGTGTAGAAACTGTTTCTAGAGGTATTTCCACTTAAATGGCCGTCCAAGAAATGTGTTTTTGAAGTACAACACTGTTGTTATTCCCAAAAATGCCACTGCCTAAAATTTCTTTTCACAAGGGATGTTAATGTTGTCAGCAAATGAGAACATTATAAGAAAAAACTCTATTATTTTAGAGACATTTATTCAGACATTTGAAAAGCTTTGTGCCCTAGGTGCTGCGACAAGGTACAGAAATGAAGAAATAAATAAAATATGGTTCCTTCACTAAAGGAACTTGTAGTCTTTTGAAAAAAATAGCAGGAAACAAGTCATTATGTTACAATATACTGCTTACCAACATCGATCCTAGTCATCTATCCAGTTTAGTAATAATACTAAAAAGAACAACCTTTAGTCCAGACACCATGGCTCACGCCTGTAATCCCAGACTTTGGGAGACCAAGGCAGTAGTGTCACTTAAGGTCAGGAGTTGACTAGCCTGGGCAATACAGCAAGACTTCATCTCTACAGAAAAATTAAAAATTAGCTGAGCATGGTGGTACTCACCTATAGTCCCAGCTACTCAAGAGGCTGAGGTGGGAGGATCCACTTGAGCCCAGGAGGTCCAGGATGCAGTGAGCCATGATCATGCTGCTTCACTCTACCCTGGGCAGTAGAGTGAGACCTTGTCTCTAACACTAAAAAAAAAAAAAAAAAAAAGAGCAATCTCTATGAAGCACATCTGTGCCCACATACTGAACTTAGTATTTACAAACATAATCTCATCTGATGCTCACAACAACTTAATGTGGTAGATGTACTATCATCATCCCATTTTCCTGAGGGTTAACTAAGATTAGACTGACATGACGTGGATAGAACAGTCAGGAACTGAGCCTATCCATCTACAGAGTCAGAATGTGTCATCACTGTGCTGTGTACTTCAAAAGAAGGTGCGATGATTTCTTCTGGAGAGAGGGGGTAAGGAAGAAGTGGTGTTGGAGGGTGACATTCAAGAATTCACAAAAGAGACTAGGCACAGTGAGTGGCTCATGCCTGTATTCCCAATGCTTTGAGAGGCCAAGGTAGGAGGTTTGCTTGAGGCCTGGGTAACATAATGACATAGTGACACCACATCTTTGTTATATCATTTGCAGGAACATGGATGGAGCTGGAGGTTGTTATCCTTAGCAAACTAACGCAGGAAGAGAAAAGCAAACACTGCATGTTCTCACTTATAAGTGGGAACTGAACAAGGAAAACACATGGACACATTGGAGGAACATCACATACTGGGGTCTATTGGAGAGTGTCGGGGGAGGGAGAGCATCTGGAAGAGTATCTAAGGGATGCTGAGCTTGATACATAGGTGATGTGTTGATCTGTGCAACAAACCACCATGACACACGTTTATCTATTTAACAAACCTGCACATCCTGCACATTTACCCCAGAACTTAAAGTGAAAGTTAAAGAAAAAAATTAGAAAAAATAAATCAGTGTACGTTCTTCAGTTTAACTTGATGAACATAGGGAATTTCAGGAGGAGGATAAAGCACACACACAAATTGCAAAGCCTGGGAAATCATGACTGAGAGAAGATATACAATCCAATACGGCTGGAAAGAGACTGAAAACGGAGCAAGTGACCTTATATTATTCTGGAAAGGTAGTCAGGCATCACAGCTAAGGCTTTTAGATTATAAATGGTTATGGGGTGCAGGGGAAGGGGTTCAAACCCAAGAGTTGCATGTCTGATTTGGAATCCAGAAAGATTACTCTTCAGAATGATAAAGGCATCCAAGGGAAAATAACCATCTTCCCCAAAAGAAAATTGAAAATGTCCAGGAGAAAATGATGAACTAAGGTAGAGGCAATGGAATGGAAGGATCAGGCAAGATTAAGGAATACCTGGCCAGATGTGGGTCAATGAAAAGAGAAGGATTGGTGAGACTTCACATTTCTAATTTAGGTGATTAGGTGAGAGAGGGGCTTCGGTGTTGGTGCAAGGTAGTGAGAGGGTGGAAATAGAATGATGAATACATTTTACTTAGGTCTGACCCCAGTTATATCAAAATATGGAATTATTTCACAGGAATAAAAAATGAAGTCACTTAATCCATTTTATTTTCAAATGAACAGTGAGTTGATGCCTCACTGTTCTTATGAAAGAATTATAGTTTAGCAAACCCACACATTTTTTGAACTATAACTGATAAGGTACAGTCTATTCACATCCTGCCTTCTACTTAGTAGTTTGAGAAGCCTCAAATAAATCTATAAGGTTGCCAATACAATACATATCTTGGGAGTACATTGTTCCTTCTCTTAGCACCTGGGCCCTATTGGTGATTGACTTGCCTTCCTCACCATGGTCTTTGTATTTGTCTGTTTTCACACTGCTACAAAGAACTGCCTGAGATTAGGTAATTTATAATGGAAAGAGGTTTAATTCACTCACAGTTCCACATGGTTGGGAAAGCCTTAGGAAACTTACAGTTGCGGTCTAAGGCAAAAGAGAAGCAAATACCTTCTTTGCAAGGTGGCAGGAGAAAGAAAGTGAAAGGTGAACTGCCAAACACTTTTAAACCATCAGATCTTGTGAGAACTCACTCACCATCAAAAAAACAGCATGGGGGAAACTGCCCCATGATCCAATCACCTCCCACCAGGTCCTTTCCTTGACACGTGGGGATTACAATTTGGGATGAGATTTGGGTGGGGACACAAAGAGACAAGCCATATCAGCCTCCTTTATTGAAGAATGTCTCTTTTAATCCCTGATATCCTTCTGTTAGCTACTGTAGTTTTGTTCCTGGATATATTTATGTTAATTTTTCTGATGGTCATTTCCCTGCCACCAAAATCATGTACAACAACAACTTTCTGAGTTTCTTAAGCATAATCTCCATACTGGCAGATACTATATTTATTGACTGACACATTAGCTACTTAAATACATTTTACTTGTTCTTTACCCAGAGAAACTATGTTGAAAAGGTTCTAAGAAAATACAGGCTTCATTTGAGATTTATGAAGAAAATCAAATGCATGAGCTATTGAGAATCCATTCTAAGCCAGGTACTGTGCTTCCAAGACATCAATTACTCTCCTAAATAGCAATATGAGGTTGATATTGGCATCCACATTTTATGAAGCAGGTTATCCTGTATAAGAAAGTTAAATATCTGCTCAACGTGCCACAACTAAAATTTAATTCAATTTTGCAAGGAGAAAAAATACAGCTGCATCCAATTGCTTCCCATTGGGAAGATGCTTAAAAATCACTGAAAGTTTCTGCTCTCAGCTTTTAGTTATTCCACAACCTCCGAGAGGTGTTAGATCTCACTAGAACAAGGAATTGCCAAAATGAAGCAGTCACTTTAGGACAAATATTTGTTGTTCCATGTTGTTTTTACTAATATATTCTAAAGGGATTATTTTCTCTTGCTGGGAAAAATATGATAGATGTATTCACATTATCCATTGTCCTGACTCCTTAGTGAAAGTCCCAATATTTGCAGATGATATTTAAAGATGACTTATAAGTGTTTCCACTATCTCCTTTCCCCATGTCAAGGAAGAATGGTCCTTCTATCATATACTAACTACTTTGTTTTTTGCGATTGTATAGAATTTAAATATTGATGTATACATGGGAGCAAGAAAGTCGAAATAAATATAGCCACTAAAATAATACACATAAAAAGTACTGACCCAGAGAGGGAAGGAAGAGAGTCAAGAACTCTGTGAGTTGAATTTAGTAACATTTTTGATATTTTTAGTAAGGAAAAAGAAATATTTCAGTGTGGGGAAGTATTATGGGAAGAGGGGGAAAAATCTGAATAAGTTTTTAGAATCAAAGATTATCCTATATAATTTTTCTGTAAACATTTTTAATCAGGGACAAATATTTCTTCTGTTGGCACCTTATGGAAAGATGTCCACTTAGATGGTGGATTGTATTAACTAGATTCACATGATAGGCTAAACAAGTGAATAAAACCACCTTAGATCTATAAGCAAAAGCTTGAATTTTAATTTAAATTCTACTGTGTTTTCTTTATGTGATGACAGAAAAGATATGTTAACTTCCGGGCTTTAATTTTAACATAAAAGAGAAAAGGTTGAAGAAGAATACTATCTTTTTTTCTGTATCCCAAAGACTAGCAATGTAAGAAAATCTGGCAAGGAGAAGCCAGGTTGATGATAATTAATTCAGCAAAGTAATGCAGAAAGTTGCCCACTTTGTAAATAATACTTCTCTAAAAATGCACCCAAAATTCAAAAATGCAAATTGGACATATTAGACTTATAAATTATTATGCTAATTCTATTTATAGAGAACTAAAACGTAATATACTATCAGTGATTTTACTTTTTGTTTTAAATGCAATTTTCAGCAACATGATACTAGCTTTTAAATTTATCATTCGTTTAATTTTGTTCGTTTGCTTCACAATCAAACATGTTGATGGCTGGAACAAGTTCAACGAGTGTCCAACTAAACCTCGACATGTACTGCTTTTGATATGCATTTTAAGGATTTCTATCATGTTTTTAATGTCACTGCACTTTTGTAACATTCTATTTATCACTGCTATAGGTACTTCTCCCTGTCTTACACTGTTTTTGTAAAGCAATGCAGGAAAGAGCAATAAAAAAATCAAGCAGTTGCACAAATTGGCAATGCTATTGTAGATGCTGCCAGCAGATAGAGACAATACGTGAGAAAATGAAATGTGAGCTAATCAGCTGACAAACAAAAAACACAATCTGGCATAAGAAGGGGAGTTCAGGGTGCCAACATATAATACTTAAAAACACAAATGTTTCAAAAGCAAAATGATAAAAAATAAAGATGAGACTGTACGTGTGTATACAGAGAAAACAAAACATCAGAAGAGATGAGAACTAGTCATGGCAAACTTACTAGGAGGAGAGGCAAGTTGGCTCAAGTTGATCTCTTTCCAAAACAAAGAGACCACACCAATGAATTGCAGGGGTTTAGAAGCATAGAGTTAGGGGTAATTTCAGAGTGAGGGAAATTATTCCAAAGGAGATGCAGCAAAAGCAAAATGTATAGCAAAAATTTTGATATACGTTTCAAAAAGTGTTGATATGCAGCTGGCTAAAATTTCATTAGAAAGAAATAAGGATATATATGGGAACAGGAGAAACTGAGTTGGGGCTTATAGAAGATCAAGACAGAAAGATAGCTTGGGGCTAGGCAAGAAGAATTTCTGTGCCCCTTGGAACAGACTTGCTTCCTTTTTTATTCAATTCTTTATAATCCATAAGTTTCTTATAAGTAGAAACTTGGAATTACTTTTCAATACATGAATTCTCTGGTATCTCTGGAATCAAAAAGCAATATGAGTTGACTCTATGGTAAAACCAATAAAAAATACCCTTTATTCAAACAGATTTTGGATAGTACCCTCATATTGTTGCAGAATACCTACCTGCAGGCTCTCAACTTCAAATGTCAAACTCTCACTCTCCCCCCAACCCACCCCTATCAATTCTGGCTAAAGTTTTGATGATTGGCTCAATTATCATCACAGAGGCATGATTTTCCTCTTTCCCAAAGTAATGCTGGGATAGAGAAATTTCAAGTCTCACGTTGCCTGTAAGAAAATGAGTGATACAGCCTGTTCCAACAATTTTTTTTAATCATGAAAATAACAGTGTCTTATTGTTACAGAAGGAATAAAAAAAAAAAGAAGCACAAAAATGAAAATTTTTCTTTCCACGCTCAATTTTGAAATAACGGAATATTGACACAGTGGGAAATGTAATAAAACATTATACAAACTGTTTTGAGCCTTGAGTGATTAAATTTTCAATAGACTGTCAATTGGCCATGTTTAGATTATTGTCTATGGAACTCCCTATTGCATTTTTTCCAACGTGGAAGTTTGTTTTCTCTTTGTTTAAACTTTCTTTTAATTTTTGAGTGATATACCTAAAAGAAAAAGCACTAGGAAGAGAATTAATATAACTCAGTTGTAGTTTCGAACTATTTAATTCTGGGATTTTAGACAAACCATTCAGTCTCTTTGGGCATCAGTTTCCTAATCTGTAACAAAAACAAACAAACAAAAAACTAGAACACAATAGTTGCAATTTTAGGGTAGGAAGTAACCTTAACTGCATTTATTTAATCAAATATTGAAATACAAATTTATTTGTTCCTCTACTGATTATATCCACCTGCCGTGAAATTCTCACAGATAGAGCTACCCAATGTACTGAGGAATTTCAATCTCCTCAAGACAAAATCTTAGCCATAATGGTGCTCTCTTCTGTTTTTCGTACCTCAACCTAAAAGCTTAGGGCCTCTGTCCAATTGTCTCGAGTCAACATAGTAGGTTATGTGCATCCATTAACTGAACTCGTTTCTATTAGCAGCATTTCCCCTTGATTCCTTTTAATTCATGAGCAACTACACTCCCTTCTCCCAGGAAAGGACCTCTTCAACAAGCCCTCTTGTCATTTTCAAAAGGTGAATGTATAAAATTGAATCAAACTTTATCATGTAAATACTTGGTGGGGGGGAAATAGACATTTGTTAAGAACGGTTATTAGCGAGTGAGAAGACTGGAAACTGGAAGGTATTTCCATCCACAGAAGTCCAGAACTTTTAGAATTTATGATTTCTCTTTAACCAAAAATTGCTGAGTAATAAGCATTCAAGCAAATTATCTGCTACTTAAGGTTTGAAATAGTGTGGCAGCAGTGACATCATCCATTGTTCATGCCTTGCTATGAGCTTGTTTTCACTGACAAGCTGACTATATTTGATCTGAATAGCTCAATCTTTCTGATTTAGAATGATTACTAAAGAAACTTTTGTTGAATATTTTGAAATCTCAAGATTGACTCAATGAGCATCAGTTCCCAGAAAATCCATACAACTTTCTAGCTCCCTAAAATATTGTAAGAGTTTGTCGACTTTGGAAGAAAAGGCCAAGGCTTCTAAAACATATGAAGTACCATAAGAGACAATGATTTCATTTGTTATTCTGAAAGTTAACACATGTATGAGATTCTAGCTACCTTTTTTCATATAATGTATACCTCATAAACTGAGACAGCTTGCAAGCAACTTTTTGGAGGGACACTGGTCTCATTCATTCTGCTTTGAAATGGTCAGCAAAATACAACAGCTACGATAGGAGTGGTCCTAAGATGCCCTATTGACCACCTAATACTCTTCACACTGCCTCTATGTGCATTAGTCATAGCTGATGGGACCAAGGAGACTAATGCATAGACAAGGCTAAGAAAAAGCATGTATTCACTTAATAGTTTTTATTCTGACAAACTGAGAGTTATTCCAGGAATAGAAAGATGGTCCTTGGGAAACGTTAATATATTTCATATTTCACTATTTTTAGTGAAAACTGTATAATATTGATGGAAGAAGTCAAAGAAGATCTAAATAAGTAAAGATCTAAATAAGTAAAGAGACATACTATTTACCTGTTGTTTCTTCATCAATTGGAAGAAACAACATAGTAAATCTGTCAATTCCCTCAAAATTGATATACAGATTAAACAAAATTTAAATCAAAATTCTAGCAAATTTTGTTGTGGGTATGAACAAGATTATTCTAAAACTTATATGGAAAGGCAAAAAATCTAGAATATATCAAACAATTTCGAAAAATAAAAATACATTGGGAGGAAATAAGCCAACCCAATTTTAAAAATTATTACATGTATTAGTCAAGACTGGGGAATTGGTAGAGGCATAAGGACATCAATCAATGGAGTAGAACAGAGATCCAGAAATCAATGTACACTCTCTCAATAATTTGAATTAAAAGAAAATTCAATTCGGTGATGCTGTTACCTGAGAAAGAAAAGTCAGAATGGAGCAACTGTGTCATTCACACTCAGGCAAAAAAAGCCAGAGTCCTTGAAAGCTGAAAGGATACATAAGAGACTACAAGAGACTAGGGAGAGAGAGAGAATATGATTGATTTTTCACATCTATGAGTTCCAGCTGGGAAGGAACTCCTTATTCTTTCCAATTAACCCATTTTATCCTTGAGCTAATTGGAAAAAGTGTTGCTGTTGTTGCTGTCATCCAGGCAACCAGCAGTCATTTACAAAGACAGATATACAACTTAAGAACTATTTAGTGACCTCAATAGTTCAGATATAAACACAAACAGAACTTTCTTGAGAACTTGAGGTTTCTACAAACAGCCTTTAGGATTTTGTGCAGAGAATCACAGAAAAGCAACCTTTCAGGCAAGATCAAGAGGCAAATGTACATGACTTTCTGATTTAGGATAAAATTTAGAACCAAGAGATGGCATATATGAGGCAATATAAACCAGCGCTTTATGGACATGAACAACACTGGGAGATGTATGTTCATAAGACTCTCACTAATTAGGACTGTACACAAGCTCCAAGGCTAGATCACCTTGGGAAAGTCACTTAACCTTTCCAACCTTTCATGAGTTCAATGGAGATAATAACAGTGGCTACAGGATGGCTCCAACGATTAGCAGTAAAGCATAACATTCTAAGCCAAAGAATGTGAGTGTTTTAATTTTTGTTATCTGTCATGTTTTAGAGAAGGTCTATATAAGGAAACATTAAAGGTTTTAACAAATGGCATTTGTTAAAATTTCACAAATGTATGTACAAATGTATGAGATTTTGCTGCATCACTTGTGACAGAGCAGGAGCACTGTTATCTTGGACAAACACTGCCACTGTAATTTTCAGCTCCCTTTTTAGCCTTATGCATTCTAAGGAAATTACTTCTCTTTTATCTACAAACAGCCAAAAAGAGCAGATAGTAGGATGGGCATGGTGACTCACACCTGTAAACTCAGCAGTTTCAGAGGCCCAGGTGGGCGAGTCACCTGAGGTAAGGAGTTCGAGACCAGCCTGGCCAACATGGTGAAACCCCATCTCTACTAAAAATACAAAAAATTGCAAGGTGTGGTGGTATGCACCTGTAATCCCAGATACTCGGAAGGCTGAGACAGGAGAATCACTTGAACCAAGGAGGCAGAGGTTGCGGTGAGCCGAGATCATGCCACTGCACTCAAACCTGAGTGACAGAGTGAGACTCTGTCTCAAAAAAAAAAAAATTAGAAAAGAGCAGATACTAAAATACAAATAAGACAGTTCAGGCACAGAGGGAGGTCGTGGGAGAGTCTCTTGGGTAACTGCCAAACTTCACCCTCATACAATGGGCCCCAGTAAAACAGTGGGCCTAAATAAGCACATTCCTTTTCTTTCAGTGGCTGTAAGTTAGGGAAGCTAAAGGCAGACATGGGGAATATGACTGAAGCTGCAGAAAGGTGTATGGGAACAGACATACAACTCTCCCTCCCAGATAAGCACAACAAAGAGACACAGAGGCAGTCCAAGCCTCTGATAAACTCTCCCACCCTGAATCTTTTAAAAACTCTTTGTCTGTAAGAGAATGTACCCCTAATCTAACTCATCCAGAAGCTCCTCTCAGGTTTGTTTTCTCTAAAATAAACCTGTCTTGACTGGCAAGCCACTTTTCACGTTTCTTTCCTCTTTCCTTAATTCTTACAACTTGAGACACATGAAGTCACAGACACTTGGAAAGAAAAGCCCAAGTTCAAAATTTCACTTATTAATGTTTGAAATGTTTAAGTGATTTCTTCAATGCTAACTTTTCTGGATTGCAAGTTATTCGTATGTAAAAGAAAGTTATCATGTGCCCTCAGAGATGAGTCATTGGGATGAACAGATAAAACATACATTAAATGATTTATAAAGTTTCAAATACTATATAAGCATTTACGATTATTAGTTATAGTTTTATAATCCCTATGGTCATGGTGATGAGTTTGAAAGAAGTTCCATTTGACAAACTTTAATCTCTTTCTTCCACAGTTGTTTGCAAAATGTAAGTTTTAGCAATTGTTTGGTTTATGACTGATCATCTGTATTAATAGAAGTTAGAACAAAATTAGATATATTTGTTAAATAACTATTTTCTAATTGACCTAAAAAACATAACATTTTAGAGTTTAAGGTAAAGATAATAAAAATGAACTTGCTCACTTTAAAGTATATACTTGTTTTAGAGATATGATAAAAATTGGTAGATATTCTGTTAAATGTTGTTAGCAAGATAAATGCCATTGATTATGAAATAGTTAATTAAATTAAGCATAGCCATTTAACTCACCTACCATGAATCCCAAGAATGTGTGGCAATTGAAATCAAGTCTTCCATTTGTTACAGTTCACTGCTATGAGTTTTCTTGTAATAGCTGCCAAAGAAAATGAAATGAATGGAGGTTACACATTCAAGGCCCCTATTTTTTATTCCTTAAAGCTCATCAATATGTAAACCCCTGGGGAGTTAAACTCTCTGTTTGTATAGCAGGACTTCACTCATGTGATGATCACAGTTCAGTAAGTTACATAAAAGAAACCTGCCATCCTTCTCCACCCTTTCCCCCTAAAAAGAAGATAATATGCAAAATGCTTAGGATACAAATAAAAAGAAAAAAAAAACAACAAGAATAAAAAGCAGAGCAGAAAGCTCTCTGGATAGAAGGATGGATAGACTAGATAGATAGATAGATAGATAGATAGATAGATAGATAAGATAGATGTCTCAGGGTGTTAGGAAAATTAACAATAATAAAATCTTTTAGGAATATTTTATTGTGCAGACAAAATTCCATCACTTGGAAAATAAAACAATCTGGAATAAAACTGACTTGAGGAAAGAAAACTTCAAATGTATTTTACATAAAATTCTAAATTGTAATAATGTTATAGTCTCTCCCCCACTGACTGAAGTCACTTCCTAACCATTTATGGTAATTAATCATCCAAGTCCACATCTTGGATCATGGGTAAGCTCCTCTGGCAACTCCCTGCCACCTGCCCCACATTCTGATGCTCTTCACATCTGTTGTCATTGCTAATCTAGTTGGGTTTTGCGGTGCTCATAGCCTGTAGAGAATCTGGTATCCTGAGATATTAACTTACTCACATAAGATGTTAAGAAGTTTATAGATGCTCAATAAAATTTGTATAATAAATAAATGACTGAGTAATGGAATTAATTGATGATAGACAAATGGATGAATGAATAAATGAATGGATGGACAGATGAATAAGCAGATGATTGCAAAAGTTTTGGTCAAACTAAACTACTTAATTGTCATAAAAATCAAAGCATACTGCATTAGAAATAAATACACAGCACGCTAATTTTTTAAATTTCTTCCTCATTGCTTTATTGTTCTTCAAATCACTATAGCAGGTGGATCTTCTTTCTCCTTAAAATGAATCAAAAAAGGAATTTTGGGGAAAACACTTTTATAAAAAAAATGCAAGACATATTGAACAGCCTATAAAGTCTCTACACAAAAAGAAGAGATCAAATGACACTATCATCAGTGCACTTAAACATAGCTTCTAAAAATGAGACACTGATGAAAAGACATTTAAAATCTGTTCTCTTTACACCAATCTAAAATAGTTTATGTGGTTTCATTTTTTTCTCCTCTGAGCTTTCAAAATACTCATGCTGAGATACTGAGATTGTATTCAGTTTGTGAAATTAGTGACATAAAGCTTCGCCAGCCACCCCTATTATATTGCACAAAGGCGCCAAAGCAGAATTGAAATCCTATTACATATATTGCATTAAATTGGTTCCCAGCAGGCCATCTTAATTAAAATGTACTTATTACCTGGGTCCAGATTAAGTGGCATGGATGGTATCACAGTCTTTATAATCAGACAGAAAGCAGGGTTAGCCCAGAACCTGATTTGCTAATGAAGGCTAATGGCCATCGCCTTCATGGTACAATAGTGGTAGGGGACTTTTTAATACCATACCAGACACTGTTTTAATTTAACGCTAAGAATGCCTATAACCCTGCTGCCCTTTCTTAAGTAAATACTTGTAGGTTTTTAAACATTACTTTCCTAAAGAGAGCTTTGCATCAGACATTCAATTTATGCTATGTGGCAATAATGTGGCTATTCTACTGAACATAGGACAATTGGAAATTTTTCTCCAGCTTGACTTCTCTCATTTCTATTTTGCCCCATCTCAAACACCCATGTTATTACATTTCACCCTGCCCCACATCTACCTTCTGACAATCTTCACCACCCCTCTCAACCTGTACAAAATCCCAGAGTACCAAATCTATGAACAGCAATGAGTCAGGGTTTAATTCCCATGGTCCAAGATGGCTAGGAGATTGAGCTCCAAAGTGCCAAGCTGTATCTTATATGTCTTTTGTAATATCAGAGGGAGAAAAGTATTTCAAGTGGGCCATCCATACAACTATACAGTTTTTTAATGTCTCCTCTTTTATTTTCCTTTTCACTTTGCTAGAAAGTCCTATCTTTCTATTCTGGAATGTACTTGATGCCAGCACGACAGAAGCAATCCCACTAGAGAGAAAGTAGGAAATTCAGCTGACCAAAGGAGAAAGACGCTTTCTTATCCAGGTAAATACACTCTGGTTCATCCTCATCGACCTGTAAGTAAAATCTTATCAAGTGTCCTAGTTTTCCTCACTCTTGTGTGCCTAGCAAAACTACAGCTGAATTAAAAATTCAGCTGAATAGCAAGGATCCTATGTAACTGTCCATCAAACACCTCTGTAATCAGCATTGCTGAAAGAGCTAGCATAGTTATATAAATATTTGACGAAGGGGACACAGTTATTGGTGCTACAATAATTATACAAATTGTAATGGTAATCCTCGCTATCAATAATACCTTTAGAGGAAATGGCATTACATACTTCATTCACGGAGAATAATAATAATATTAACACAGTTCTGACACTTGGCAAGCCAATATCTCCCAAGCTGGGCTCACTTGGCAATCAGGACAACAAGGAATCTCAGCAAACACATATTCATTTTTTTGGTTGTCATTCAGTTACTGGAGTGTCAGAGAATATTTGACATTTAATGCTATGCAAAGTGCTGTTCCCATTTGATTGTTGTATGCTATATAAGCCTTGGAGCATGACGTGAAGTAATTTAACAACTGGAATAACAGGCATTTGGGACAAAACTAATTTCACAAGAAAGCTGATCACAAACACTCAACTTGTTCATAAAAATGTTACCTTGTTATATAATACAAAGTTGAAGAACAAGTAATATGGAGAAAAGCTGGTTGTGGGAACATGTCCCTCAATTCTGATGACATGAAGTCTATTTTTCATGATAATATTATCTTAGCTCTAAATACCAAGATGTGCCTTGATCTTTATGTCTGTATCCTTCCCTAGTTTCCAAAAAGTGGGCAATTGAGTTAGTAAGTTTGTATGTGTGTTAATGAGCTCTGTTTCATGCTCCATGTCACAAGACAGCTCTTCACTTCTGCCTGGTTGCCTATAGAAGGTGCTGAAATATTCTCATCAGTGCATCAGATATGATACAAAGACATGAAAAATGCACAATGAACAAGGCAGAACATGAGCTTCTCCTGATGATAGGAGTCTATTTTCTTTTCCTAGACCATTTATACAGACACATTCTTAGGAATCAGTCTTCTTGTCATCCCCCACATTTCCAAAGTCACCTCCCATTAGAATCTGTTCAGTAAGAGGAGGGTCTATCTTGGGAGCCTCCAGATTCACCTGCTCTGTGGATGCTCTTCAACACCATGCCCCCTCCCCACTGTGATCTTGTGATGCTTGTCACTGTAAGTAACATTTTAGCATTGATAGAACTGTGAAAATGATAGAATCATCCATCTTCTGCCCAGAGTTGAGCAGAGAATCGAGTGTTGGGAAGAGCCACAGTTGGTTTTATTGCCTACCTTTTTGTTTTCTTCAAAAATCTGCCTGGTGTTTTAGAATTCAGTGAACCCTTAGTGTGTAAGACCTGCAAGAACTAACTTGCAAAAATATTTTCTAGACCTCCACTGAACAACACATTCATTCCCAAAAACCTAATTCATATTACCATGATCTTTCACCTAGATAGTGGTAACAGCATTTCTCTTTTTCTTTCTGTTTTTCCTATCACTTCCCTACTGTCAATTCTCTACCTGACAGCAAAGATGATCCTTAAAAAAATCAAATATGTTCAAATCACCATCAAATGTTAATAAATAAATGCACATTTCAAACAGAACAAACTGATGATATATACTGTATAGAAATAATGCATTTCTCTTTCTCAGTGCAATGTATACCTAAAGAAAGAGACAGGGACCAGGGATTTGGTTTGATTTATTCATTTTTATAATCTTCAATGTGGCTACATCAGTTCCTAAAGGTTGTGGAATTCAATATGCATTAATTGAATTAGTTAGTTAATGATGGGATATTTAACATTCCTAGCTCTATTCACTGACTTCATAGAAAGTTCTACATATTATCCTCAGGATTAGGTCTTGTCTCAAGTACTTCTTCCTTATAATGTTTCTCCCTAATGTGGGATTAATTTAGTTCTAAATCAAAAGAAAGCAAAACCAAAAACAAACTGAAAACACAAAGGGATTCCTCTGCGGAACAACTCACTATGAGTTTTAGCAATGTATCCTCCTTAGAAAACTGCACGATGGATGTGAATACTATGTCTCCGTCTTTCCAATGAGCAATGTGTTTGTATGAATCACACACATACCTACTCATACACATACTCAGTCTCACATATGCCAACACATATCTGAAAAAAATACATGTTAAACAACATGCTAAACCTCTGAAAGAAGAGAAAGTCCTAACTGCAAAAAGTCCTAACTGCTCCACAGTTGCATAACCCACCACAACATAGTTTCTACTTTATGTCACCTTATTATGTATACCTTGAGTCTGCAGAGAACTGAAAACACATGCAAAGCTGAAGCATACACAGCACTAATTAGTTGCTCTTCCCTTTGATGTAAAAAGCCCAGACAAAGCTCTGAAACTTTGGCTAGTAAGGGCTCTAACATTTTTAACCAAAAGCCATCTTCTTTCTCAAATTAACTTAGAGAAATAAGATATTTTTCTCAATGCCAAATAGAATAGCAATAGTTGGCAGTTTGTGATGGCTCATGCCTGTAATCCCAGCACTCTGGGAGGCCGAGTTAGGTGGATCACAAGGTCAGGAGTTTGAGACCAGCCTGGCCAATATGGTGAAACCCCATTTCTACTAAAAATACAAAAATTAACTGGGCGTGGTGGGCACCTGTAGTTCCAGCTACTCAGGGGGCTGAGGCAGAAGAATCTCTTGAACCCGGGAGGCAGAGGTTGCAGTAAGCCGAGATTGTACCATTGAACTCCAGCCTGGGTGACAAAGTGAGACTCCGTCTCAAAACGAAAAAGAATAGCAATAGTCTACTGTCCAACCCAGTCACGTTTTAAGGGAAATACAGTGCTTAAATCTTGGATAATAATTTTTTTTTTTCGAGATGGAGTTTCGCTCTTGTTGCCCAGGCTGGAGTGCAATGGCGCATTCTTGGCTCACTGCAACCTCCGCCTCCTGGGTTCAAGCGATTCTCCTGTCTCAGCCTCCCAAGTAGCTGGGATTACAGGCATGTGCCACCAGGCCTGGCTAATTTTTTGTAGAAAATAAATTATTTTTTAAGCATTTTCTGGATAATCATGCCCAGTTCTGAGGAGTACATTTGAAGGGATCTTTTGATGAATTAGATCATACACATACAAATCTTGTCCACGACTTGACCAGAATATTAACATAGAGTTTCTCTGTTTGAAATGGAATTTATTATCTACTTGCTGTGACTTTTGAGGAAACCACTTTTCAAAAGGGGAAATAGGCACATGCTATTTATGTGTAATACATAATATTGGCTTTCAGAAGTCTCTTTCTCCACATGCATTTAGGTCATTTTGACCAATATATTTTTACATGGTGCGTTGAGAGCAAACTCCCAGTCTCTGGATCATAAACTTCATTTCCTATATCTTCTTTTTTTTTTTAATAGCACCTTTCTGTGGCCCATTAATTCCACTTTTGACACCTTAAAATAAGATAAAAAAAAATCAAGAAGAAGTTAGTTGCTCCTGCCTAGTCATCAAGTCTTACAGATGATTGATGGAAGGACAGAGCTGTTCATATGTGCCT
Organism: Ateles fusciceps; assembly: GCA_036589455.1. NCBI lineage: Eukaryota > Metazoa > Chordata > Mammalia > Primates > Atelidae > Ateles > Ateles fusciceps. The sequence continues at coordinate 2,367,714 of JAZHEH010001685.1, read as the reverse complement.
GGCAGAAATCAGGTTTGTGCCCCAAGAATCAGAAGATTGAAAGTCAGGAAGGGCCTTGTGATTCATGGCAGAGGTAGGTGCTTGGATGAATGTAAAAAAGTGGGAAAATGTGGAGGCGGGTGAAATGGGAGAGAGACTGTAAGAACGTTGAGGACCAATCACCTTCAAGAATATTAAAAATATTTTTAAGTCATTGTGACTAAAACTTTAATAAATGTTTTTTATTTTTTTCAATAAAAAGATTCATTGTTAATCTTTAATTTAGGAAGGAGGTAGAATTTAATCATATAGGAGGAGCCATGTCTAAATAGCACTAGGCATTTTCTGATGCTGATTTGCTAATGTTTCCTATTAGCGTTTTAAAAACTGCATGGAAATCTAGTTTGACAGATGTGCTAACAGAGATAGATGTGACATTCCGTTCCGAGTTTTGTTGTAGTTGCTGTTTTGGATGAATATAAATGCAGTTCTATGTGACTGATATCCTAAACTTTACTATTCAGTGATTTAATGGAGTTTGTGGTAAGACAGACTCAATTTTATGTAAGACTTTCAGGTGTTTTGTCTTACTTTTCATGCCGAATATACCATGCAGAGATGCTGGTAGAAATGTATTCTTCTTAAAAATGGGGCAAGAATAAGCAACGTTAGGACCCAAACACAAAGGACTTTATAAGGAGGGATTTTGTGAACCTGGGGCTGGATCACTGAGCAATGTAGAATACATTTTCTGGAAAAACACTGTGTGATGAAGAGTTGCATGCAGAGGGTTAATTGGGGAGTGGTCTCAGGGATTGCACCTGTAAGAAAATGAGGGCAACAGAATTGGGCAGAGAGAAATGCTGACCTAAAATAAAGTTACAGTAAAGGCCTCAGAAAATCCTACAGGACTCTGAAGTTGGACTGGTCCTTTAGAGTCACCCAACATTCAGTCAAAGTGCTGGACCTGTGCACCTCTGCATTAGCCAAGCATCACCTGTGGCTGAGAAAATTCCCAGTGAAGTACAAGGCTGTGAGCTACTCACAGCCAATATTGCCAGAAGATGGGGCGAGGAGGCTTGGACCACAAAGAGGAATTTGGGCAGAGCAACACAGTATCTAACACACTCTGCCTTTACCTGGAAAATTAGAGCCAAAGACTGAGTGAAATCAGAATGCATGTAGAACAATGAATTTCAAATGTGGGAACGTGTACTTCTGAAATAGTGACAGATCCCAGAGAGACCTCAAGCAGGAGGAATGAAGACCCAGGGTTTTAGAGCAAGGGAATAGTACCAATGCAATCTTTATCAGGGTGAAAGTAGTTGATTACAGAGGGTGATATCCTGAATGCAAGATGTTAAAACATCAGTTTCCTGAAGTTACTATAGTGGGAAAATAGGGGTTGCTGGTTTAATGGCACAATGCTGGAGGAAAAAAGAAAAGGAAAGAAAACAAGATGTATCATTACTAAAACAATAACATTCATTTCATGTATAATGAGACCACAAAGTGAGGGTTTTTCCAGAAATAAGAATGCTCATCTTAAACCTACAAATATTTTTAAAAGAAAAACAAATGGGCCGGGCGCAGTAATACCAGCACTTTAGGAGGCCAAGGCGGGCGGATCGTGAGGGCAAGAGATTGAGACCATCCTGGCCAACACGGTGAAACCCCATCTCTACTAAAAACACAAAAGTTAGCTGGGTGTGGTAGCGGGCTCCTGTAGTCCCACCTACTCGGGAGGCTGAGGCAGGAGAATCACATGAACCTGGGAGGCAGAGGTTGCAGTGAGCCCAGATTGTGCCACTGCACTCCAGCCTGGCACCCAGGTGAGATTCTGTCTTTAAAAAGAAAAGAAGAAGAAAAGAAAAATGGATAGAACTAAACTTCAACCAAGGAAGCAAAAACCTTCTAGATCATCAAAGAAGCATTTAAAATACTCCCACCAAGGTTTCTTAAGAGTGGCACTATTAACGTTTTGGATCAGATAGTTCTTTGTTGTGGACCCTGTCCTGTGCCTTGTAAGGTGTTTAGCACTATCCCTGGCCTCTACTTCACAAATGGCAGTAGCAGCTACTCCTCCAAAGTCATGACAACCAACAATGCCTCTAGGTATTGTTAAGTGTCTACTTGGGGGCAAAACATCCCTAATTAAAAATTACTGTTCTAAATACTCCCATTTTCTTTCATTTCATTTAGGGTTACCAGCTACTATGATTTGCCCAGGGCTAGGGGTTTCTCTGAATTTAAGAATTTTAATACTAAAACCAGAGAAGTCCCAGGCAGACAACTCACATTGGTCACACTAATTGGGCTCTGTTATTTGTTGGGACTTGACAAAAATATGTAGTTGTATACCAATTTAAATAACATGCAACAGAATGGCTAGCAGTAATTTCATTTTGCACCTAAAGTGAGTTTCTATTTTTGTTAGGACAGTGGGTTGGGAAGACAAGCTGCAATTTAAAGAAAAGTGAATTCAATGAATTTTCACAATTCTGGTAAAAGCTATTGGACTAAAACTTGACCATATATATAAGTGGATTATATTATTTTTCAGTTGTAATGAAACTGTGAGATCCATCTATGCAAAATGGTAACATATTTAAAAGGTCTTAAAAGAGAATGATTTTCACAAATAATTTTAACATTCAAAATCTAAACACTTAAATAAAACTAAAAGCCCAATAATTTATAATTGAGTTTTCAGCAGAGGTTTCTCAAAAAACTCATGTGTTTACCCAATCCATTCATTTGCTTCAGTAACTTAAGAAGGTTGAAGAGAAAATGATTCACTCAAGGGCATTAAAGCTAGCATTCTGCTCTCAATATGCAGGCATCCTAAATATAGTAATGCAAACTAATTGTAAATTTACTGGTGATAGAAAAACTAGGTTAAATATTGTTCCTTTTGCGGACAACTCATTGTTTAATCATTAAACAAATACTTCTTAGATCTTACTGTTTGCTAGAGACACTGTTAAGGGTTGTGGGGGGGGCAAAGTTCAAGTGAAGTAACACAGAAATAAAATCAAATACTCTTGTTCTCACTTCTAAGTGGGAGCTAATGGGTACACAGGGACATAAAGATAGGAACGATAGATGCTGGAGGCTCCAAAAGGGGAAACATGGAAATAGGATGAAGGCTGACAGATTACCTATTTGGTACAATGGTCACTATTTGGGTGATGTGTACACTAGAACCCCAAACCCCACTATTATGCAATATATCTATGTAACAAACCTGAATATGTATCCCCTAAATCCAAAATTTTAAAAAAATTGAAAACAATAATAATAATAATACTTTTCCTAAGAGATAGCAAACTTGATGAGCACCAGTAAACCACTGATTACTATACATTGGGATATGAGCAAAGATTAATAATATTAATAACTCTTATTAATCACTCTTATTAATGTGCCAGTGATTATGCTCAATGCATATGTATTTTTTTCTCAACATTCACAATAACCTTATAAAGTAGGTGTAAACACTATTCAGATTTTCTATGAATAAATTTTGTATATGTCTATATATTATATATATATGTAAATACTGACCTTTAAGATATGGTAACTCATCCAAGGCCACATGGTTTGCAAATGATGGGGCCAAGATTTAGACTCTTGCTCTGGAAATTATGCTTTTAACTCTGATCTTGGGCAAAGTGCTTTATGATTTCTGTTTCTTTACTAATCACAGACTGTTCATATTTTTATAAATAACTATATGATTACTAAGTTCACAAATATTAGAGCAATGTATAATATATATATTATCTTTTTAGATTTTCTAAAATAGCCTTAATTTCAGTCATCTGCACTGTTCTCAGACTGTGTTTCTTTATTTATGAGTCAAAAAATATGGGCACTCTATGAAGCATTATGTACTGTTTGCCTGCTAATGAAACAGATCCACAGAAATGACTTTCCCAGGGTCACACAGCTGGTAACTAGGAAACCTGAGATCGGAACCCTGACCCCTAACTTCAAAGCCTACTTTTATTAAGTAGTCCCCCTCAGAAGGTTGTGAGGTAGGCGAGGGAAAGTAGCCAAAACAGGAGCTCATATTAGTGTGTAATTTTTCTTGTGTGATTTTCCTAAAGATTAATGATCTTCTTTATACTCTCAATCAGAATGGTGGTAGACAGCAAGGAAAGAAAATCTTCCATGAACACTAACATTCCTTCACCCTCTTGTTTCTTACTAATCAGGGAAATGTATGTCCAAGGTGTAAAATTTTGAAAGCTTTCCCATGAAACTTCCTTACTTCCTTATTATTTTCACTATAGAATATCAAGACTTAATATTTCGAAAACCTATTTGTTGCCTGGATCTTATTTTACACTGGAATACTGACATTTTCTTGAACACTTTTGAAGGGTGAGCAGGATGTTCACCCTTTTTTTGAAGGGTACATCTCCTGATTTCCCAACCAGGTCTTCATAAGAGAGGAAGGAAAATTAACCATCTTGTATGATTCATAAGTTCATGGCTTATGGATCCTCGCTTCAGAATAGATTATCAGATGTAGAGGTGAAAGAGACACTGTCTTATTTGACCTCCTCTTGATGTACAGCTCACTATAGTATATAAAATAGAAATCCTGTTGCTGAACATTTGCTGGCTTTTAAGCATTTTATTTTTGTCATAGTACATTTTTTAAAGATAATTGTAACAACCAAGGTTCTAGAAGACATAATTATAAAACAAAAGGATGCATTGTTTAGATAAGAAACTCTGATGAAGGCAGGAGTTTAACTTACCTTCCTTTATGTATCCCAGAAAAGTTATTGGCACATAGTGAATGGACAACAAATATCAGCTATATTGCAGTGAAGAGGATTCAATGTATCACAATGGAATCAGTGGAATTACATGTATTATGGTCATTTAAACTACTGCTCTTCTCCACAGTGGAGCTCAGAAACTGATCAGAGGAACTTCGTGTCTCTAGTGGAAAGCAGTCTCTTTAATGAGTAGCAGTGATGAGGAGCAGAATGAACAGAGTTTGGGTTTTAGTCCTAGTTCTGACGTTTACTCACTAAAGAAAGATGGTAACCCTCTTTGCCCATCTGCACCCCAGGTCTCTTGCTTATAAAATTTACCAGTAGAATTTTCTATCTAGGTCTCAGGTTCTAGTAGTATCTGGTCACAACATTATTCATGCTCATTTGGTTTTATAATGAGAAGCCAGTCAGAAATTTTCCAACTTCAGAGCTTTCAAGAAAAAAACATCTCTAAGCTCCTCATTTTGAGCATGTTGTAGATGCAAAAAACGCAGTCATCTCCCACATTTTCCCCAAATTCTAAGCACTATTCTGCAGATGGCACCATATGTTCTATTTTGTAAACTCTGTTTTATTAATTAAGGTGCATTTAATTTTTGCTTAAATGCAAGACCCAGTAATTACTATTTGAGTTCCTAAAAGACAAATATAAATCAGGTTTTTGTATTTTAAAAAATTAGAAAAGAATATATTGACATCCATATTTAAAAATACAGAATGAAAAAGAATGGAAAGAAAAAAATCCCTCATTATGCATATTTCTCACTGGATCACTTTTCGCTTCTTGAAGCATCACCGTCCCTCCGTCAACCTCCGTTGAAGTGTCTGTCCTCGTCAATTGTCTGTCACTGCTTAATGTCATTCTTAAAAAGACTAGCAAACTTTTTGAGTGACATTGTAACTTCAATCAATTTGCATTTCTGCCACAGTGGAAATTATTTTTGAAAACTATTGCATCATTCCTAGGCTGTATGAGACCTTAATTGTCTAGAATGTCACTTGATCTATAAATTTTCTGCAAGTGGTTTCATGTGAAAGAAGCCTGAGTGAGCATGAGGAGCACTGCTTTCATAAGACATTTTAAAACAATCTCTGTACTCTTGTCTACTACGCATTATTATGGGATTTTGAGATGACCTATTGTCATGATGTGTTGAATTATTTTTTTAATATTCTGGACTCTTGGGAAATACAGCACAAAATCCTATAGTAGTTCCTATGCAACCTTAGAGGCCAAATTGGGTTACAATCATGGATTTCTCTTTACCCATCCTGTAACCCCAGGTACTTCACATCAACTCTGTTAACCTTGAGTTCCACTTTGCAACACTGGAGACTGAAAAGACCCTTCATAAGATTGTTGTGATAGTTAAATTTAACTGTACTTCTTGCTTTGAACATTGCAGGCACTCAATCAATGTTCTCTTTCCTTCTTTTATGCCTGTCTCCAGAAAAACTTTACAAGCCATGAGTTAGGGAGCCCAAACCATGAAACTTGAATGCAAGTCAAGAGTGTGGTGATAAAGAGTCCAGGATATTGCTAATAAATCCTAATTTAATATACTTTGTTTCTGTCTCTACATAATATGCATCCTTGTCACACTTCATATGTCATTCTTCATTCTCTCCGTCTCAGTCTGTCTGTTATTAATCTTTCCTTCCTTCCCTTGCTCCCTCTCTCTCTCCCTCCCTGCCTCCCTTCCTCCCTCCTTTATTTCCTTCCTTCCTTCCTTCCTTCCTTCCTTGCATATGTTTCAGAGAATAGGTTCAGAAAATTGACATAAAACAATAAGCAAAATGTAGTTACATCTTTCAGATGAAGAAATCAAGATACAGAGAGGTTTAGACATTTGTCTAAGTTCACACAGCTAGAAAATGCAATAGCTGGGCATGCTGATCTCTGTCGGATCTTTCTACTGCACCAAGCTGCTGTACTGCGACGTTTTATAGCCATCCTATTAGTTTCTCCGATCAAATGACACTAAACCTGCACTTTTGTTTCCCTCTTAGGGAAGGACTAATTCCAAGCCTAATAGCAGCTATTAACATTCTCATATGAGGTCCTTTTAAAATGTTGAAATAGCTTTGAGATTAATTCCTTTTAAAGCAAACTTGAACTAGCTTTTCTATTGATGCTATGAAGAGGAAAATACTCTTGCCCAAGGTCGATAAAGAATTGAAAAGTGAGGTTAATAATAAAAGCAGAATTAGAAGCAGTTTCAGTGGTGATATGTCATGTGCAAGCCTATAAAATAAATAGCAATTATCACATTAGGAAAATGAGTCTGTTAGAATGAGAGTGGTTTCTGACCACTCCATCTCTGTGCCACTGTCCACTGGCTTGCTTACTTTGTGCCTCTTATTGGCTAAATCAATGCCCAACACCCCTGTGCTTAAGATGAAAGCTATTTTGCTCTGTAAAAACTCAATAACTAGAGATAAAACCACAATATTTAAAAAGCACCCCCTTACATATTGGCTTAAAGTATTAGCAGATGTTTTCTGTATCACATTTTGTGTATAAAACAAAGATTACTTGCTTACGTATACAATATCTATAACAATAAATGGTCAATACGTAGTATTAAATATTATATACAACATACTACATATTAGGTGCCCATTTTATGTTATCTCTCTGAATCTTTGCAAGGGTTCCGTAAGCTAATTATCACTGTCATCACTTTGTGATCAGAAATAGGACTTTGGAGAGGTGTAATGACTTGCCCTGTTTCACAGTGCTGTTGGGTGGCAGAGACAGAGTTAAAACTCAGCTTTTCAAGGATATCTGGCATTAATCTTAAGTGTATATCACCTCCTTAAATTTTCCATATAGAATATCTACATATATTTATATCATGATATTTATATCATGGCCACTATCAATAGCAGAGAGTCAAAATTCACCAGTCTAAAGCCTTGGAGATAGTTCTAAATTTTTGAAATTGGGTAAGTACATAGCTCAGTATGACTTAATTATATTGTTTCTAAGTCATTTCATTCAAATACAAAAATCCTGACCACTTCTTGAGACCTTTATAATGTGTAACCACTCAACGAGTTCACCTTGCCTGCTGTTTAGACAGAGACAATTTATGAAGAAAGGGGGAATTGCAATGGAGAAAGAGTAATTCACGCAGAGCTGCCTGCATGGGAGACCAGAGTTTTATTATAACTCAAATAAGTCTCTCTGAGCATTTGGGGGATAGGAGTTTTTAAAGATAATTTAGTGGGTAGAAGCTTGGGAAGTAGGAAGTGCTGATAGGTTATGATGACAATGGAATCGCAGGGGGTCGAAGTGAGGTTTTCTCGCTGTCTTCTGTTCCTGGGTGGGATGGCCGAACTGTTTGAGCCAGATTACCATTCTGGGTGGTGTCAACTGATCCACTGAGTGCAGGGTCTGCAAAATATGTCAAGAACTGATCTTAGGTTTTACGATAGTGATATTATCCCCAGGAGCACTTTAGGGAGGTTCAGACTCTTGCAGCCAGAAGCTCCAAGATATAATAACATCACTCCAAGGTGATGTTATTGAGATGTGGGCCTCTTGGGAGGTGATTCGGCCTTGGTGGTTCCACCCTCATGAATGAGATCGATATTCTTACAAAAGAGGTTGAAAGGAGTGCCCTAATGCCTTCTGCCCTCTTTGTCCTTCCATGTCCTATGCCACAAGAGGACACACCACCAACTCACCATCTTGGAAGCAGAGAGCAAGACTTTTCCAGACACCAAATCTGCTGGCAACTTGATCTTGTATCTCCCAGCCTCTAGAACTGTGAGACATACATTTTTGCTATTTGTAAATTATCCAGTCTAAGGTATTTTATCATAGCAGCAGGAACAGACTAAGACATAAGGTAGGGTCGTGTATACTACTTCCAGTATACATTAATTTAAAAAAAAATAGTTTTATCTGTACTTTCAAATAAATGTTTTATAGAGAATTAGCCCATTTTTCTTTATCCTTTTCTTTTTTACTTTTTTCTGGAATCCAGATATGATACTTGGACCTCAAGTGCCCATATTGGACTATGAGGTGGCTTATCAAGAAATACAGGGTGGCAACCTAGAAAGACATGGATCCTGATGGTCACAACGTTCTATAGCAGTCTTTATGAGAGAAAACAATAAATTTCTGTCTTTTTCTTGCTGTAGTTATTTGGGTTTTCCTGTTACAGGAAATTAATCCAAACCTCAATGTTTCAGTGTTGAGACACAAATATGCGTAAAGTGTTGTAGGAGGATAGGTTGGTGAGCATCTAACTTAAAAGATGGCAGGAAGTAGGAATGATTCCCAAAAGGTAGGAGGCAAAGCTTAAAGAATAATTTGTTTTCCAGTTTCCAAGGTGAGGAAATTTGCTCTGGAACCAAATCATGTTTCTAGGACTCACTGGCTCTATCTCTCTGCAGGCCACTTCTTGTTGATAATGGTTGATGTATAATATGCATTCAAAATTCATTCATTAAATATTTACTGAACACCCAATGCAGCAGACACAGCGCTTCTCTACATGATAGAAACTCACTGCCCTTCACAGATTGAGGCCAGCCTACCTCTCTAGCCACAATTCTTGCTACTGAGCCAACTTAAACTTTATAAGTATTTAATGTGATAGGAGAGTGATTTTTAACACACCATGACCTGTCTGACCTTCATGTTGCAATGTTTGTCCAGAATTTTCTTTTCCAGTTGTAAGAGGGGGGTGCAATTCCAACTCCTCTGACTGTACAACGGCACCCCCTGAAACTGCTGAAATTCTGTGCATTCTTCTCTTCTTCCTCCTTTCCTTCCCTTCTCTTTTCCTTCTAGATAATTCAGATGAGACTGAGTCAGGTAGGCATCTGTGCCACATCAAAGGCAGCTGTGTAGTGTGGATCAGGATGTCAGAGTCCGAGCAAGTGGAGGAGAATATAAAAAATGAGCCTGCAGCATCTTGTTATGCCAGAGAGTAAGCAGTGACTAACAGACAAAACCGATGATAGATAATAGAGCATTTCTTTTCTTTCCTTTTCTTTTTTCCTTTTTTTTTTGAGACAGAGTCTCACCCTGTCACTTAAGCTGGAGTGCAGTGGCATAATCTGGGCCCACTGCAACCTCCACCTCTCGGGTTCAAGCGATTCTCCTGTCTCAGCCTCCCGAGTAGCTTGGACTACAGGTGACCGCCACCACACCCAGCTCATATTTGCATTTTTTGGTGGAGATGGGGTTTCACTATGTTGGCCAGGCTAGTCTCAAACTCCTGATCTCAGCTGATCCACCCTCTTGGCCTCCCAAAGTGCTGAGATGACAAGCGTGAGCCACCGTACTCTACTGATAGAGCATTTCAAAAGCACACAGATCTAAATTCAGGCTGATAAGGGTTTTAATCTAAGATCCACTGCAGTTTATTTTCTGTGTGACTCTTGGCAAGTCATTTATCTCCTTGTGTGCAGTAACTCCCTCTGCAAAGAGAAAAAACAATAATAACGTGTATCATTGTTGTGAGAATTAAATTAGCTATAGTATGCCATAAGAGTCACAGCGTCTGGCACAGAGCAAGCACTGAATATGTGCTGACTCCTTTAGTTGACATCTTATGTCCCCATGTGTTTGTCAGGATCTCTAGCCACTGCAGTCTAGTCACACAACGCGTGGCCACTAAGGCACCCCGCAGACATGCAATATCCCTCAGCCTCCTCTGGTATGGCTCCTTTCATCTACTTCAAGCTTTGAAATTTCAGAATCCTCAGTAGAAGAATGGCAGCCAGGAACTACATGGCCTTTTTCATCTCCAAACTTATTTCATCCTTACAACCTTCCTGGGAGGTACTAGCAAGTCCACTTTACAGGAGAGAAAACAGACTCCAAGAAGTGAAAGATCTCATCTAGTTTGCTCAGCAAATAAATGGTGCAGCCTTGAGAAACTCTTCTGATTCAAGTCATATAGTCTTTCTGTCACGTTATGCATCTCTGTTTAACTGTGATTTCTAATCACTGTAAGTATGGCACTGATGTTATTGGATGCATTAAAAAGTGGGAGCTAGAGCAAGAGTGTGAGAGAGAGCAAGAATGTCAGAGAGAAGCTGAATACGGTGGCAGGAGGATCACTTGAGCCCAGCAGTTCAAGACCAGCATGGGAAACATAGCAGGGCCTCATCTCTACAAAAACTTGAAAAATTTCTGGGTGTGGTGGGGCATGTGTGTGGTCCTAGCTACCTGGGTGGCTGAAGCAGGAGGATCCCTTGAGCCCAGGAGTTGGAGGCTGTAACTCCAACTTCTCTGACTGTACCATGGCACCCCAGCTTGGGTGACAGAGTGAGACTCTTTCTCTGGAAAAAAAAAAAAGGAGTAAAGGAGAGAGAGAAAGTGAGAAGCATGAAAGTTGCAAGGTTCTCTAAGGAAAAACACACACACACACACACACACACACACACACACACACACACATATATATATATTCCTCTTTTGACAATGGGGAGCTCAGAATTTCAGAATTTGAGCATTGCAGACAGGGGGTCCAACTATATCCAAGAACTAAATATGAAACATGAGATTGACAGCCCATATCCCTCTCTCTTAGAATGCTGTGGGTGATGATGAAGACAATACGGGCTTAGAGTGTTGTGAAGGGAGAGTTCTGGTGAGTCACCAGATATGATACTATAGTAACCCAGAACACTAGTGTATAAGAAATTACTTTCCCAGAACTATCTGATAAAAAGTATGACTAGTTGAGTTTTCTTCATAGATTACATTTTAAGCAAATGTCTGGGGTCTGCAAGAGGAATCCCTGCCTTGAAGTCATTGTGATCAAAATCAGCAGAAAATTTTCAAATAGCATTCTTATACTATGTAAATTAGACCCATATTCCTGGGAAATGTGAGACACCTTTAGAAAATAAACAAATACATCTTGATCTAAGATAATAATGGAGCACTTTTAACATTGTATATGTTGCAAATATACAAGTAACATATGTGTGTTTTTCATTGCACGCATCTATATGGCATCTGTGGACACTTACAAAATAGAATTAAGAAGGGGAAATATCTTACTTATTTTTACTCAGATAATCTTTCTGTGCATGTTTAAAATCAAAAGAACTTCTGTCCTCTTTAAGGGCATAAAGAAAAGAAATATGTTACAAAGGCTTTCTGTAATTACATGGCCTTCCTCGGTTTTTAAAAACCACACATTGCAAAGTCCCGTGACAGGAGAGAGACACACACAAGCCTAGAGGCTGAGAACTCTGTTAGTTCTTCATCATGTTCATAGAGAGTATAAAAGGATGCTAACAGGCACTTACTTGTTCTCTCCAAATAGCAGGTGAAGCTTCATCTGAAAGCATCGAATAACAAGTACTCCAAATTACAAAATGGCATTACACCATCGGTACAGAACCCCTATGAGCCAATGCAGAACCGATGTACTGTACCATCAGTACAGAATCCCAGACTAAAGCTAATTTCCAGATTGTAGGTGAGAGTAGCTTCGAGAACTATTGGCAGACATCACAGATGGCTTTGTAAAGCTTTAGGCCAAAGAAAGGGCTCTGTGTTCCCAGATATATCTAATCAAGGCAAGAGAGTTGGGCTCAAAAAGAATAACTTCCATTGGAGAGTGGAGCTGCCTGGCAGCACTGAAAACTAGAAACTCAGCCATAGAAGAAGGAGAGCTGAGTTTCAGCAACTCACAGGATTGTCACAGGACAGCTAGTGGAGTGGAGAAAGCTGATGCATTGCCAGGGATCAGCATGCCAAGAATGAGGCAAGTAGGCAGCACGGAAGGGATCCTCAGCTGAAGTTCCCTGAATGATTCCACCAGAGAGGATCATTGGAGCAGGAGCTGAAAGGGAATTGCAAGAGGTCAACAAGAGATGGCAGTGCTGGCCTCAAGTGGTGATAGAGGCTTCATGGCAGGACGGGACTAGCTGTGGGGTTCACATCAGCATATTTAACAAACAAGAGAAGGGTAGAACACTTCTAAGTGAAATCATCCCCCCACCTTTTTCTCTTCCACCCATCCCCTTTGCCCTGACTTCTGTAGGACCCTGAACCATAAATTAAGAGGGAAGGAACAGAAAGAAAAGAAAAGGAAGAGTGAAAGTTTCTCAGACTCCACCTATACAAAGCTGGCCTAACGATTGTGGAGACTCAGCTGGGTTGGGGGAGCAAATATTTTTTAAACTGGTGAAAGAATGCAGTTTTTTTTTTTTTAACTGGTGAAAGAATGAAGTTTTTATAGTCCACAGAATCGGACATTTAAATATGTGTGAGAATGTTTTAATGCCAAAAAATTATAAAAAAAACAAAAAACAATGGGATCTGCTTGATTCTATGTCCATGATTGAGGGAGGGAGATAGGAACGTTTGTTGGAAGAACAGTGGTTAACAAAAAAGAAAATAGGTCGGGCTCAGTGGCTCATGCCTGTAATCCCAACATTTTCGGAGGCCAAGATGGGCAGATGACAAGGTCTGGAGATTGACACCATCCTGACCAACATGGTGAAACTCTGTCTCTACTAAAACAAAAAAAAATTAGCCGGGCATGGTGGCACACACCTGTAGTCCCAGCTACTCAGGAGGCTGAGGCAGGAGAATGGCTTGAACCCAGGAGGTGGAGATTGCAGTGAGCCGAGATCATGCCACTGAACTCCAGCCTGGCGACAGAGCGAGACTCCATCTCAAAAAATAAATAAATAAATAAGTAAATAAATAAATAAATAAATGTGTTTCTTTCTGGTACCCATCCCTCCATCATTCATTTTTTTTTTAATTTAGTTACTGTAGATATTAGTTTGTTAGGGCCACCATAACAAAATACCACAGACTAGGTGACTTAACCCACGTCAATGTTTTTGTTGCTCACACCTCTATGGGCGGGAAGTCCAAGATCAAGATGTTGGCAGATCTGGTTTCTTTTCAGGCCTCTCTTCTTGGCTTGCAGATGGCTGCCCTCTAACTGTGTCTTCACATGGTCTTTGCTCTGTGTGCTCCCATTCCTGGTGTCTCTTGTATGTCCAAATCTCCTTATAGGAAGCTAGTCATATTAGATTAGGGCCCACCCTACTGTCTTTAATTTAAATTAATCACCTCTTTAAAGGCCTCATTTCTAAATGCAATCACATTCTGTGGCGCAGGGGGTTAGGGCTTCCACATATGAATTTGAGGAAGATACAATCCAGCTGATAACACTTTGTTAGTATTCTCTCTACACCATAGAGACTGTGAAGTGCTTTCCTAATAGCAACTGAGTGCCTGGCACTTATGACGTTTTCTGTAAAACTTAGCCAAGTACTGCATTGTGCCTTATGTTGCTATAGTTGAATCTCTCCCCTCCAAAATGCATTACACATTATGTTACTTACATCTCACAACATGAATTGATAAATCAATCATTACAATCTATCTATAGAGTAGAAAACAGAGCCAGAGAGTATTTAGGTAAATTTTCTAAGATCTCGTAGTTAAGAGTAATTCAGTTGAAATTCTAACACAGTAAAATTGAAGCCAGCTCTTCTTCATTTATTATCTCATTCATTGTTGAATGTATATAACTATGTGATAGTCTGTCTCTACACCTGGCTTTTACAAATACCCCAGTAATGGAGAGATTTTTAATTGGTGTGTTTTTCACTCCACTCTTTTTGATATCATTGATATAAATGTGTGTAATACTACTTAAAAATAAACTACATATAGTCATATGTACATAAAATTATGAATGCATTGATCTTTAAACATATGGCAGTATAACATACATGTATGTATATATTTATACATAAGAGCTGTTTTGTAAAGTGACTATATTCTGTTCACAGTATGTAACTTGTTCTTTTTGGTAAATCTTATTTTTGCTTTTTAATTAAGGGAATTAAAGAACAACTGGAATATTATAAAAGAAGATGTTATTAACATTTTTTGAGAATGTTGTGTGTGCTGAGACCTTTGAACATTTATTTTGTTCCATCTTCCCTGCAAGTCTTAAAGGATAGCATTTTACAAACAAGAAAACTGGGCTTTGGAGAAGTTAAGTCACAAGTACCTGCATTAGGAAACTTGACTGATACTTGCAGAATCTCCCATAAGATTCAAAGTAGGCAGATTAAGGAAGCTGGTTCCCAACATAGTGAAAAAACCTTCCAATGCCCCTAAAAAACTGTCTTGTGTTCTCTCTCATGAAAAGAGCAGAAAAGTTGAGTCCAGAAATAAAAGGAAGCTCTGTGCTTAATAAACAACCTATCAGAGGTGTTGCTATAGATTGAATATGTTCCCTCCAAAATCTACATGCTCCCAGCCTGGGGAACATAGCAAGACTCTGTTTGTACAACAAATTTAAAAAAATAAAAACAAAAAAAAAAAGAAGAGAATTTTTTAAAAGGCTAGGCATTATGGCTAACAGTTGTAATCCCACAGTTTGGGAAGCTGAGGCAGAAGGATCACTTAAGTCCAGGAGTTCAAGATCAGCCTGGGCAACACAATGAGACCTCATCTTGGTAAAAATAAAAAATAAAGAAATAATTAATTTAAAAAAATTTGTGTGTTGCCAATATGATTATATTAAGAGCTGAGGCCTTTAAGAGGTGATTAGATCTGAGGGCTCTTCCCCTGTGAATGAAATCAAGGCCCCTAAAGAAGAGGCTTCCCAGAGCATTTTGCCAGGTTGCCCTTCTACCTTCCATCATGCAAAGTCATAGCATTTCTCCCCTTCTGGAAATGCAGCAAGAATCCCTTCACCAAATTCCAGCACCTTGATCTTGGACTTCCTAGCCTCCAGAATGTTGATAAATCAATTTTTTATATTTATAAATTACCTAGTCTGTGCTATTCTGTTACAGTAGTACAGAATAAAACAGGTGCTAATAAATCAGGTGTTACAAGTCTAATAGAGGTTGCAATTTCAGGAACCTTAGAATACTAGCTACCAAACTTCATGGTACGTATGCATCAACTTACATGCTTGTAAAAATATTTGTCCCTGAATCCCCTCTCAGAAATTCTGATCCAGTGAGTTTTGCTAGTGCCAAGAATTCATACTCTTTATTAATTGTCCACAGGTAATTCTAATTAATATTGCCAATTTACTGCACATTGAGAAACATCTATTTATATTAGTGGTTCTTTGCCATGCATCCTATTAGAGTTACCTGAGAAGTCATTTGAAAAATTAATAAAAATGAATTCTCATTGCTGATGGCCATGCCCCGAAATTCTCGGTTAATTGACGTGAAGGAGGGCTCGAGAATCAGATCATTTTTAACATTCCCCAGATGTTTCTAATAGGCACCTATGGGGTAAGATCTGGCAGTGGTCTCTTAGGTATATTATAATGGAGTCAAGCGGATCTCAAAGACCACACTTATCCTCCCAAAGGAGGCATCCCAGATAAAATGTTGCATGGAGATTATTTTCTCCTAGATATTATTTTCTTCTCCAAATTGTGATGCTGTTATATTTAAGAATGCCAATTTAAAATTCCTACTTTGCAAAAAGTTACAGAAATATAGGCAGTTTTTACTGAATATAAACTTGACAAAAAGAAAATCAAAGAAAGTGTAAGTATCTAAAGGTTAGACAAGCAAAGAAAATAAGACAAAGTTGAAAGAAACAATAATTGTTAAAATGAAGAGTTTCTATGTTGTGCAAGGTTCTGTGCTAAACTGCTAATGTTAATGCTATAATGTTATAATATGGACATCAACGGATACACTTTACAGCTAAGAAAACTTGACCAAAGTCACAGAGAACATAAAGTAACCTACTGGGACTAGAGCTCAAAGCTCATGACATAAGGCCAATGTTCTTCCTATTATTATAAGATACTATTATTCCACAAAATTCCCAGATAAATGTGTGGACGTTTCCATGGAAGATGGAGAGTTGAATTCTGAAATTCCAGTTATAAAAAAGAAATTCATGCAGATGAAAATGACAGACAAGAACTAATCATGGAGATATAAATCCCCAGAAGTAATCTGATGGGATCCCAGATGGAAGCTCACATCCCTCCCTTCCCCTGCCCCCTCCTCCTGAGTTAACATCCCTCCTTAGAATCCAGATTTTGGTAGGGTATGTAAAATACATGTGGGTTTCCAGATTCTTGCTTTACAGAATTGTTTTCCTAGAATTGTCTGCCTAACAGTTGCTTTGCCACATGTAACCAGTGTGCCAAGCAGTATGCTCTGTACTGAGAACATATAGTACAATCTCTGCCCTCATAGGACCATATACATAATTAAGATGAAATTGCAAATACATTAAAGCAATGAAGGTTGTATGCTAAAAACAATAACTAAAATCATTTTGATGTGGGAGGGATGACAAAATGGAGAATGGAAGGAAAGAAGGAAGGAAAAAACTAATGAAGGAAAGAAAGAAGAAAGATGATTTCAGAAACATTAAAGAATAATGTGGAAGGAAAATCCTAAAAACTAAAGATAGGTGCCTGATATTTTGTACTCCCTGCAGAAAACCCACCTTTCCTAATTCCTCTTGACTTTTTGTCTTGTAAAATAAAGAGGCAATAGCTTCTTAAGCCTTATTGATGATGATGTAGTGAAACTTCACCTCTCCACACATCCATTCAGTCCTTCAAAATATTCCCAATGGGTAAGAAGTGCTCTATAAACCTCCTGTTTCCTCTGAGTGCTATCATTATGAGCCAATTTATTTGAAAGCGTTTCCTAAAAAACATTACCTATTGACTAACAGGGATCTGCCTGTCAATAGTTGAAATCCTATGGCAACTATTTAGAAGTGCTGCAAATACAAAATGTATATGCACTTTCATTTTCTCTTCTAGTCTGAATGTTATTTTCTTAAAAATAGCAAAGTATATTTATATTGGCTGCTTCTCTTTTATTTGTCAGATAAATTGAATAGCTCTATTCTTCCATTCCAGGAAATATTTTTTACTGATTATCCTGATGGGTGGGGCTATGGAAAGAGATAGGAAAGGTAGAAATTCTATTCTCTTTCAATCCATCCTAAGCCTTCTGCCATGGGGCATGAAGACTTGAAGTGTTTGCTATTCAGCCATGCATGGTTCAAGGAATCTACTCTAAAACATACATCTGTTTATACATTCTATTTTATTTATTTATTTTATTTTATTTTATTTATTTATTTTTTGAGACGAAGTCTCGCTCTGTCACCCAGGCTGAAGTGCAATGGAACGATCTCAGCTCACTGCAACCTCTGCCTTCCGGGTTCAGGTGATTCTTCTGCCTCAGCCTCCCGAGTAACAGGGACTATAAGCACGTGCCACCACGCCCAGCTAATTTTTTTGTATTTTTAATAGAGACGAGGTTTCACTATATTTGCTCTAAATTTACAGTCCTGCTCTAAAAATTCACAAAACACTGAAAATGAATTCCCATTATAAGTGCAATTGCAGAGTCTTAAGAGAAGTAGGTATTAACAAGTAGTGACTACCTGACATTAAATAAAAATAGTCACATCACAGTTTCAATTTTCTCTTAAGAGCAAGTGTTCAGTACATTCTTTAATATCAAGTGGTCAGTGTCAAACTCGTTTTTTCTCCAAGTCATAAAGTTCAGAAAAGAAATATTAAAATCAGTCAAAATGAAAATATAGTGAAATAGAAGGTGTAGGCCGGGTATGGTGGCTCACACCTGTAATGCCAGCACATTGGGAGGCCAAGGCCGGCAGATCACAAGGTCAGGTGTTCAAGACCAGCCTGGCTAACATAGTGAAACCCCGTCTCTACTAAAAATTCAAAAAAAAAAAAAAAAAATTAGGCAGGCGTGGTGGCCCGTGCCTGTAAATTACCTGTAATTTTTCTTTTGTACTAGGCTAACTCCTCATAAAACATTTTCAATTTTAGTAATGCAAATTAGTAAATAATTAACAATAACTGAATGATCCCCATGGTCCAGTTAACAATATCACACCAATACAACTTCTTGGTTTCAATATTGTATTAAAATTACGTAAGCTGTTGCCAGTGGAAGAAGCTGGGGAGAGAACATGGGATTCTATGTGCTATTTTTACAAGGTTCTCTGAATATATAATATTTTGAAATGAAAAGTTAAAACAACTAACAGTAAAGCAAACAGTTTTGTAGTGCTAACAAATGTACACTTTGTAACAATAACATTTGGGTTACTGGCTCCACCGCTTAAAAGCTGTGTGACTTTGGGAGAATTCTTTGACCTCTCAAAGCCTCATGTTATTCGTCTCTAAAATGGTAGTCATAGACGAGAGGTAAAATTAAATTAATAAAAAATGTATCCGATGAACCTCACCTGGAAACACTCCTAAACATGTGATGAGCCATTCGTGACTCAAGTTAAAACCAACATTGACAAAAATCTGTGTTGAATTTCTTGTGTTTGTTTATCTCTACCACACTCATGGGGCCTTAAGCAAAAGGTATGTTTTAAGGTATGACCTTTAAGTCTTTACAGCCCTCTAAATTCCCTGCACTTCTGTGCCCCTATCCCATCATTTTGAAATGATTGCAGGATACTTTACTGATACCAGGAAGAGGAATTTAATCTTTCTTGGCTTCCTCCTAGCCATCTCGAAACCTCCGTACTGGGATACTCAGTCTCACTTATCACAGGATCAAGACCCAGGCATGTTGGCTAAAGAGATGACCAGTCCAAGGTCCTTTGATATTGTAAATAATACTTCCTCGTACGCCCTTTCACAATTAAAGCAGATAATCCATTCCAATTAAATAATCCATTGGATATTATCTTTTTCAATGAACACAAGTTCTGTAACTTCATGATCCTGGAGCAATGAGGAGCAGCAGCGTTTTCCCTATGAAAACACCTTTTGTAAAAGCACAACAAACAACTTTTGTAAAAGGACATTAAAGTTTCCAATTTTTTCATTTGTTTCTTATCTAGTATTGAGTTCATCAGTGCATTCCTAATGAGCATCACTGCAGACAAATTTCTCTGCAAAGTTCTTCTGAAACACATGGTCTAACTCAGGAGATCCCACCCCACCATGGCCTGTTTGGAACTGGGCCACACAGCAGGAGGTGATCCGTGGGTGAGCGGGCATTAGTTCCTGAGCTCTGCCTCCTGACATGTCAGTGGTACCATTAGATTCTCATAAGAGCATGAACCTTATTGTGAACTGTGCATATGACAGATGTAGGTCCCACGCTCCTTATGAGAATCTAACTAATGCCTGATGATCTGAGGTGGAACACTTTCATCCGAAAACCATCACCACCCCCAAGCCCATGGAAAAATTGTCTTCCAGGAATCCAGTCCCTGGTGCCAAAAAGACTAGAGACTGCTAGTCTAACGCCTACCCTATAAATCACATTTTCGAAAAGTTTAGGCCAGGCATGGTAATTCACACCTGTGATCTCAGCACTTTGGGAGGCCAAGGTGAGAAATGCTTGAGACCAAGAGTTTGAGACCAGCTTTGTCAACGTAGTAACACCCTGTCACTACAAAAAAAAAATTAAAAATTAAAAAAAGCAAGTTTTAAATTTTAAAGTATTAATTTATTCACCAATACAAACATATATAATGTATTTAATTTTCCTTTTTAAAAATGTCATCCCTCTGGGAAGAATGAATCCTTTCTCTTCAGAGCCACAATGTAATTCCATGGCTTTGTGTGGAATTACACATGTCATAGCTTTTGTCTTATCAAATCCTTAATGAAGTGTTCACAATAAGCCGTGGCCTAGTGGTTGAAAGTTGAAATTGATGTGGTTCCAAGATGCCTCTGTTCTTGTCAGATGTATTGAGATCAATTCTCAATGCATATTTTTGGTTTTGATTTCCATAAGAGTTCTATACACTTTGACAACCATTTTCCACAGTTATAACTGCAAATGATGTTGATGAATAAAATGATAGCTCCCATATGAACAAAAGAATGCTGATGACACACAATATACAACCTGATGAACATTTATGTTCTTATCAGAGGACTAATAGAAAAGCTGAGACTTCTGAAAATAAAATGTTCGAGCATAAGTGGCTGCTACAAAAATCTTATACATTAACAAAGAAAAAACATTCCTTTTCTTATATACCTTTCACAATAACCAAATCACATTTTCGGAATTATTTATAACTGACTTATTTTGAATGAAGCCGATCAAGTCACTAAAATGTTGAAATCTTGGGCAAAATCTAAATATACGATTTTCCACTTATTTCCTAAGTGATCTCAGATAAGTCATTTAGCACCTAATTTCACAATTTCTTTTCATTTTTTTCTTTTTTTTTTTTGAGGGACGTTTGAAAAGCTTGCCAATTATTGTGTTGATAAAATGATGCCATGCATCAAAACTGTTCCCTCTCGCATATAATACAAGGGAAGCTACAACAGTTTTTCCCCTCAAATTATACTTAAATTGGCTATCTCCCAAATTGTTAAGAATATAATTTCAGTGTCTTGTCTCTACCATGCCCCTCTTTGTCCTTACAGCTTAAGCACTTAAAGAATTCAAACATCAGGCAGTCTCCTATGTGAGTGTAGAGAGGGAGAATTCTGGCGCTGTCAGCCATCTCTACTGATGTCCTTACTCATCCCTGCCACAAGGTGTGCTCTTGCGTATGGTCTTCCACTACTCAACCATGGTGACTTTTCTAGGCTACAATGATGTCTCTATTACCCAGACCCTGAGAAAATGTCTTGGAATGTATGAGAATTTGTTCTGCATGTAATATCCTTTCATCGATGCTTTGTTTGATTTGCAGGCCCTTCATGATATTTTGTCAGTCACATGGAGTCGTAGGCTCCTTTAAGTCCTCCTCCCCTTGTACAGTGCTTTTATTTTCCCTAGGTGACTCCATAATATCTCTATGTCTGAAACTGAGATACCATTTTAAGTGATCAATTTTAATTTTCTTGTATTTTTTTTTTCTCTCTAGAAATACAAACAGTTGTCTCCCTAGCAAGAGTTTTCCAGCTTCCTTTAGGACATGGAACTCAGGAACAAAAGGCATATTTGGATTGCAACAATCACAACTATGACAACTGTGACTTAATTTAAAAGGTGAAGCTTTAGCATGTTCCTGGAAAATAGCTGAATGGTCTCTAATGTGACCCCATT
Source organism: Ateles fusciceps (assembly GCA_036589455.1). Taxonomy (NCBI): domain Eukaryota; kingdom Metazoa; phylum Chordata; class Mammalia; order Primates; family Atelidae; genus Ateles; species Ateles fusciceps. Next base: position 2,345,899 of record JAZHEH010001685.1, on the reverse strand, counting down.
TTAATCTAAGAGGAGAGACACATTTAAAATATCAAGCACCACTATCCTTGCCTTCCTTTCTTGTAGTTATTTATAATAATTTCACGGGAAAAGATTTAGATGTGATAGTTAATTTTATGTGTCAACTTGGCTAGGACGTAGTGCTCAGATATTTGACCAAATATTATTCTAGAGGTTTCTGTGAGGTTATATTTTGGATGGAATTAACATTTAAACCAGTGAAACTTGAGTAAAACTGATTGCCTCCCTAATATGGGTAGGCCTCAATCAGTTGAAGTCTTTAATAGGACCCAGACTTATCTCTCCTGAGCAAGAAAGAATTTTGCCAGCAGACTACGTTTAAACTCCAACCATAACTCTTCCCTAAGTCTCCTGCTTTCCAGCCTATCCCAACAGATTTTGGACTTGCCCAACTTTTACCATCCTATAAGACAATTCCTCAAAATCTTAATCTTTCTCTCTCTCACACACACACACACACACACACACACACATATCAAATTAAGTCTTTACCTGGGCACACTGCTACATACTAACATATGTATTCTACCCCTAACATGTGGCCTAATATTCATCCCAATAAATAATATCACTTATAGAATGAAATTCAAACTCCATTATTAATATTTAATCTTTTTACAACCTAGTCTTGTATTGTTTTTGCAGATTATTTTCCATTAACTGCCGTATTATAAGTGATATTTGGGCCTTGTCTTTTCACCCCTATATATTCTCCTATTAGCCCTAGGATTTATTTTGAAACTCTGCAGGCTTAGGGAATAGACCAATGGGAAGAGATTGGCTTTTATCAGAGAAGTTCTAGTTTCCTTTCACCTGGATGCTACTGAGAACCTATCTACACTGAACTCAAGTTCACAAAATAAACCCATCTTCATGACTTTCTTTGTGCTTCTACAAATCAAATTTTCTAATGTCTTATGCTCTAATTTAACCCAATCTTTGAGTCTAAAATATTTGTTGAGTGAATGATATCTCACAGCCACTCAGGATTCAAGTACATTTGTTTACTCTAATTTTCACAAGGAAGATTTTTCCTGCCTAGACTGACTATAGAGACCTAGAGAAATAGACTCTTTTCTTTTTTTTTTTTTTTAGATAGGGCCTTGTTCTGTCTCCCACGCTGGAGTGCAGTGGTGCAATCTTGGTTCACTGCAGCCTCCACCTCCTGCGTTCAAGCAATTCTCCTGCCTCAGCCTCCCGAGTATCTGGGACTACAGGTTCACGCTGCCACGACTGGCTAAGTTTTTGTATTTTAGTAGAGATGGGGTTTCACTGTGTTGCCCAGGCTCGTCGCGAACTCCTGAGCTCAGGTAATCTGCCCACCTCAGCCTCCCAAAATGCTGGGATTACAGGTGTGAGCCACCTTAATGAAGTGTTCACAATGCTAGAAATAGGTTTTATATACAAGAAACAATGAGTTGTAGTTACTGATTATATTTTACAATAAATATCCTTTGCATACTTCTACTTCCTCTTGCCCTGCTGATACAGATCATAAGGCCAGCAAAGCTTTTTTCCGGGTAGTAATTATTGCCACATAAGGTTTGAATGGGTAGTACGAAACTATATGTTGCTTAGATATTTCAACATTTTCTTCATTTTTTTTTTAAGAGACAGAGTTTCACCCTATCACCAAGGATCATAACTCACTGTGAGACAGCCAAGTATAAAGGGTCCCCCAGAGAACCTCCAACCGCACTGAGAGGATTGTGCACCTGGGTAGAGCCATGGAATTTTACCCTGTTTGCAGTGGGGAGGAGCCTGGCCTCTCTTATTCTAGGGTGGTGTCCTGGGATTCAATCTGTGAGGTGGGAAGCCTGCAAGCAGCACTCTCACCTTGCTGAGAGTCCCCGTTTCCATTTTTTTCTTTTACCCAACAAACCCTGCCCTCTCCCCCTTCAAAGTGTCTGCAAGCCTAATCTTTCATGGTTGTGTGATAAGAACCCAGTTTTTCCTACAACTGTAACCTCAAACTCCCGGGCTCAGTTGTCCTCCATCCTCATACTTTCCAGTGAGTAGCTGGGACTGCAGGTGCATACCTCCATAACCAGCTAATTATTATTATTTTGGTACAGATGAGGTCTTGTGGTGTTGCCCAGGCTGTTCTCAAACCCCTGGCCTCAAGACATGCTCTTGCCTCAGCCTCCCAAAGTGCTGAGATTATAAGTGGCAGCCACTATGCTCAGTCTTCTCCATTTTGAAAATTATTTTTAAAGCTATCATGTAGACAAACTGTAATATTAAATACTTCATTATCTCCAAAGCTACCATTATGTACAAGTGTTCATTTCTTAACTCCTTCACATCACAATTTCCACCTATTTGATAATTTTTGTTAGTGCTAAAGTAGCTGGAACTTTTCCTGCAGAAAATAAAAAATACTTTAGTACCTCAGTAGGCCACTAAACAGGGATCATCTGCATGCATTTTTTCCCTAAAATGATTCTTGCATATTAAGAAATAACTAGATATTAATGTTTATCTGTATAATATATTTTATATTATTTTTCAAAGTAGTATTAAAGACTAGAGAGGCTGGTTTTTTGAAACAAAAATGCCTAAAGGGCTAGATCATATAATTATGTTATTAAAAATACTTGTCAATGGTTCCGTTTTCAGAGTCAAGAAAATGGGCATGAGTTGAAATGTACCTGGCATTGTACAGTAGAGGTTGATAATAAAATCCTTTCTTGTAAACTGGTATGTCAAGTTTGAGGTAGGCAAAGATGGCAACTCTTATGTAAGACATCTGGCATTAGGGACTGTGAAGGAGTGTAGTGATTCTAGTTTGTCACCCTACAGCAGGAAAATGAACATGCAAATTTATTTTTCTTGGTAAACAATGAATAAACAAATAGCTTTTAGGGCCATTAGTACATTGGTACTATTGTCTTCATCATCCAGTTGAAGAAAATAATGAAGAAAGCTATTTCTCGAAACACAAACATAAGGTTATAATGTTGAATATTAATTGTGTCTATGGTATTCTGTAGGGTAGTCTCCAGTGATATTATTTCCATTTCATCTGCACAATAACTCTGCAAGAGATAATTATTATTAAAAGAGACCATTTGTAAAGAGGTATCATAATGTATATTCATCAAGGTATGGTAATGGGCCTTCATGAGGAACAGCTCTTTCCTTAGAAATGCTTCATTTGATTTATTAAGGACTCTAGCTGATGTACAGTGATATACTATTTTACAAATGAGTAAATCAAGACGTAGAGAAGTTAAAAAAAAGAAACATTAGTTATTCACATTGTAATTTAATAAACATTACTGAGAAACTAAGTTTAGTCTAGTAGTACAGAGCATTGTTACAAAAATGAGCAGAAAGATAAGCTTCCAGATTTTGTGACATTTAGAGTCAAATGAGGGAAGCTGGTACTGATTAAGTAACCCTAAAATAAGTGCATAATGAAAAGTTGATAAATGTGCAATGCAGGTAAAGAATGCTATTCTATGGCAGCATGTAATAATGAAACTTTACTGAGCTTGGCGGGCTATGGGAAAGCTTTCTCCAAGCAAAGTGTCATTAAGAGGAGATGTAAAAAACACCTGAAAATTCTAGGATGGGTGCTAGAAAAATCTGGACAGTTCAAGCCATACCAAAAGATTGCTATATGTCATTAGAGAATTATTCTATGATTTTCAAAAACAAAATAACAACAACAACAAAAAAAAAAAACTTTAGCAGATCCCCTGAGGTCCACCTCAGTTCTAATAAAGAAAGTAAAACTCTAAAAAGTACAAGGACTGATATAAAAACCACTAAAATTCAAGTTATAAGCCAAGATTTTTTTATTCCCTTGATATGAGAGAACAGATAGAACCATGCCCCTGTCTCCAGTTAAGACTACTGGGTACAGACAAATCCTATGATTTCACTATTGCACTTTTTCATTTTTATTTATGTATTCTTTTTGGGGGTGCTGAGAATTTATAGCCCACTTCATTCTTGGTAGGTAAATATCCAACACTTTGGTATCAAGTCTGCAACAAAGGAGATGCTAGTTGACATTTTGATAGCCGTCAGTATTTTCACAATGCAAGTCAAGGTATCACCTCAAAACATCCTGTGTGCTAAAAAGTCTTTTAGATTAAAATGCCAGCTGAATTGTTTCATCCGTTCTAAGCAAAACCACTCCAAAGGTGTAGGACAACAGAATGGTGTACCTGGAATTAGCTGTAAAAAGACAGCAGGACATATAGGAGGTCAGAAAGAGTAAAAGTACGGTATTCGTCACTGTCATAACCATCAGCATGCCCCCGTGGGCTAACCTCTCCTTAGGTTCTGACCTGAATTCACCTGGAGAAAGTCCCTGTGTAAACAACAGATACCTCTAATTCTAGTATGGCAATAGAGATATGTCTTTGGGTAAGATCCAGGAAGTAATGAAATAAGGAATTGTAAATCCCATGGGTGCTTTTGCCTGCTAACAGAGAAAAATACGGGGGCCCTCCCAGTGTTGCGACTGTTTCCATCTGTTCTCTTTATATGTAACTGATGTAAGAAATTAGTGATTGCCAGAAGTCACTTGGTTTGCTATTACAGTGTTTAATGATATTAGCATAAACTAGGAAAATGATCTACTCTGTTCTAGAATAGAAAGCACAGATGAAGGTGAAATCAACTTTTGAGATGCTACATCACTTATGACAACCTTTCTCATTACCTAAAGCAAAGGAATGTTCTCGCTTTACTTGCAGAGCAGATGGAAAATCCCTGAGACCTGCTGACACAAGACAAAAGGAGCTTTCAAAAAGCTCCTGAATTCTCACAACAGGTCATTGCAATGGTTTTATTTGTCTCAGACAGGTCAAGTAAGCAGGTAAAATTGAGATTAAAGTTACAAAGCTAGTCCTACTACAAATTAACCTCTGTCGCTAAGTGCATGTTCTATGTCAAAATGAGGTGGTATAATATTGATCTTTGTTTTTAGTCTGAATGTAGCAGGTCACACCACCTGTAGTCCTGACTTTCGCTAAGCCTTCCAGCCAGCGGAGAATCTTCACATTAACCAAGTGCAGTTGGATAAATAATTTCAGGAAAACAAGGGTCATAAAAGTATCTGTGGAATGGGCTTGTTAATCTCTGTCCAGATTAATACACAAAATGATGATATGATCAGAAGACATATGGGCTGTTAATGGTCAGTGAACCAAGCACCATACAAATATAGATGGTCAAAAAATAGTGTCACTTTTAAAGCACAAATAAAATGCATAGCTCTTTTTTAATCAACAATGGAATAAAAACAAAAATCCAGACACACAAGGATTTAAATAAATATGTATCTGTGGGAGGCAGTAGATTGTAGCAGAAAATGAATACATTCTGGAGAAAGATAGGTATGCATTTGAATGCCCAATCTGTCACTTACTAGTTGTATGATATAAGTAAGCCATTTAACTTCTCAAAGTCTAAATTCCTAATAGAGTCTGGGCACAGTGGCACACATCTGTAATCCCAGCACATTGGGAGGCCAAGGAGGAGGATCCCTTGGGCTCAAGAAATTGAGAAAAGACTGGGAAACATGGTGAAACTCCATCTCTGCAAAAAAAAAAAAAAAAAAAAAAATACAAAATTTAGCAGGGCTTGGCGGTGAACACCTGTATTCCTAGCTATTTGGAAGGCTGAAGTGGGAGGATTACTTGAGCTGGGGAGGCTAAGGTTGCAGTGAGCTGAGATCATTCCACTGCACTCCAGCGTGGGTGGTAGAATGAAAACCTGTCCCCAAAAAATTAAATAAAATAAATAATTTTCTAATGGAAAAATAGAAACAATTTCAGTTGTCTCATTATGCCACAGTAGACAATTTTATGTATTAATGAATATGAAGTTCCTGGTATGTAATAGGTAATAAATGAATTCTAGTCTATCTCTTTAAACTTCTGAAATTCTACATTTTTAGAAGAATTTATTTTTTAAAGAGTCACTGAAAATCTAACAAAAATACTATTATAAAAATTGTATACAAATACAATTTACCATTCATTTCTGATTTTTCAGAGATGACTTGTACTCTCTTAATGGCCAATATGCTGACAATAGATCCCTGGCTTAGGTAGAGTTGATATATAAAAGGAAGACCAAGGGCAAGGACAGTGTTTAGGCATTGTGTTCTGAAAATTCTTCAAAGAAATCAAGCAAAAATAAACAAAATATCTCTTATTAAAACACTTGATAAAGCATATTTCTTGGAGTTTAGTTGCATAGCAATTAACACTTTTTTCCTAAAGTCAACTACTAGAATAATATAAGATTACAACAGAAAAGCCAGATGTGTATATTTGCAACAAAACATTTAATTCTTCTGCACTTAATGTAAATGTTATGAAAGTTAAGGGTTATTGGCTTATATTCTCAAATTTAACAATACCCCTGCTACTGAATGCACAGAGCATCTGCAAGTGATAGAGAAGTTTGGGACCACAAAATCGGACACTGGAGAACTTCCAACATTTGAACTCCTCAAGTAATACAAGGTGTTCTATTGATTTATTTAAGCACATTCTCCTCTGAAACTTCTAGATATTAAATATATATTTTATTGCAGATCTTCCTTATCCAGTTCACTTAATAATGTGAAAATTCCTTCAGTCATTGGTTTTTTTGAGTTACCATGAAGACAAAATATTGGGGGAACAAAACAAAGTCATCTTTATATAAAACCTAGTTTCTCGTGTATTACAATAAATATAGTCTTAACAGCTATAATTTTGCAGTTTTGCTACAAGTACTAACTTGGCAATTTATATAGGCTTTTTTTAAATGCTCCTTTTCAACAAAATGTTTCCAACTAAATATTTATCTTAAAATATTAAAATTATTTTTTCAGAGTATCTGTTTCTAGCAGAGCCTTGATACTGCCAACAATCTCATAAGCTTAGGGGTACATTTTTACATACATCTTTAGTTAAATGGTACAGCAAAAACAACCGCAACAAAGTCCTTGGGAAAGAAAGGCATGAGTTACTTTTCGATGAGTTAAACTGGGCTTGTGCAGATTAAACATGGGGAAATACGCAGCGTGAGTCAATGACATACAATTAAACACCGCTTGTCTTTACCCAGAAGCAAAATAAACACTGAAGTAATTTTACCATAAAAGATCAACTTCTGGCCAAGTGTGGTGGCTCACGCCTGTAATCCTAACACTTTAGGAGGCCAAGGCGGGTGGATCACCTGAGATCAGGAGTTCGAGACCAGCCTGGCCAACATGGTAAAATCCCATCCTACTAAAAAGTACAAAAATTAGCCATGTGTACACCTGTAATCCCAGCTACTCTGGAGGGAGGCTGAGACAGGAGAATTGCTTGAACTTGGGAGGCGGAGGTTGCAGTGAGCAGAGTTTGTGCCACTGTACTACAGCCTGGGTGACAGAGCGAGATTCCATCTCAAAAAAAAAAAAAAAATCCACTTCTTTTTTGGTCAGATTGGGTGATAGAAGATGAAGTGTGCATGAACTTGTTGCATCACTAGTGTTGGTAGCATCTACAGACTTAGTTGCATATAGAATTGCATTTGGAGCCCACAGGCACTTTGAAAAATGGGTGTCTTTTGAGCACAGTCTTTCCTAAATATGTGCTTTTTTTACAATAAAGGTGTCATGCTGCAAAGGTTCACTAAATGGAAAAAGCCTCTCCTCTTTAAAGCACCCAGTTTTTAAATAAGAAATAGTCTTCCCCTGAATCTTTCTTCACCCTTGTTGTGGAAGGTAGATTTTCCTCTGCATTGATATTTCAAGCTAGCCATGAGACCAGCCTGTTTGAGGGTGCAGAACCATTTGTGGATGGGAGTTGAATATTCTTTCCTAGGGCATACATATGCTTTCCAGCAGATGTGCTCACAGACAGTGTGTGTTAAAAGAAATACAAAAATCCAAATGTAAGTGTTCCGCCTCCATCCCTCAAGGGGGCTTGAAAATATGTCTCAGGATATGTTAGATGTGGGGCTAGGAGATGGGAGCTCTATTTACCATGTGCACCCTTTCTGTTTGTCGTTTTTTTTTTTTTATTCTGCTGCTTCACCTTTTTTTTTCCAACATTTTTGAAACATCAATATTTACTTTTGTAAATCATGTATATATTGAATGCCCATTATATATTGGACACTTTCCTGAGAACCATGGATTTGTAGATGTTTAAGAAAAAATTTCTGCCTACAAGAAATTTACAGACTGTGTTGGAGGATTGAAAACAGATGTTCATAGAGCAGGATGGTAATAGCTCTGATAGAGGCATGAAAATTGTAGAGTAAACTCAAGAAGAGGATAGATAACCCAGGAAGGGAGAGAATAGAGTTTTGGAAGACTAATTTGTGGAAATGAATTGTAAAATGCCAGCCTTTCTCTGGAGATTCCCTTGAAAGGGCCAATAGTAGTTTCAAATCTGGAAAAATGTATTTTCACTATGACACTCTACCATCATCCTAAAAGCAATTATAATAGTCATTGCACAATAAACCCAGTAAGTGCCAAGCTGATGGTATCTTTTCTAATGACTAGAGCATAACAAGTGATATAGAACTCATCCCTTTAGGGGAAAGGGAAGGTTAAGAAAATAATCCTGGAAGAGATTACATCTGAGTTAAATGCTAAAAAAACAGGAGTTGGCCAGAGATGGAGAAAAAGAAATCCATTCCAGTAAGAGGCTTGAGATAACTGGGCATGTTTTTGTGTCTTTCCTTCCAAAAAGTGTGTCCAAAGTTCTGTTTCTCTTAGGGGAATGTTAATTCTGATTTGTTAAGGTTTGCTAAGAGTCAAGACTGGAAAATATCTCAAGGAAAATACCAATATTTTTAATAGAAATGAAGGTACAAAACAAGAAAGATCAAATGGGATGATGTTTCCTTTGGGAAAAGAGAAATTAAAACATGATTTCCATCACGACAATGACAAGAGGAGTCTTCTATAGCTCCCAGGGTTTTCAGAAGGAATTAATGAGGTAAATTTTTTATCTCCATGCCTAGGAACTAGTTAGAACCTAATAGAAATAGTTCCCCTCTCTCCCCACTCTTCTCTCCCAAACATGCTCTTTCAGTCAATATGGTGTAAAGACAGTTAATGTGTCTGTAAACATCCTGAAAAATAAAAACACAGTCTTTGTGAAATATGTTGAATAGAAAAGAAAGATGCCTTGTGTCATATGTTAGTTTCATTCTCTTTATGGCCCTAAAATCTGACTCATAACAGTCAAGCAAACAAATAGATTTCTTCACTCTTGCCTAATTTTCATGTACATAAAACATAAGTAATGCAAAAGAGTGACTTCTGGGGCTGGCTTGACTTCTCTTTCACTCATTTCCCAGTGCTTTTTTCAGAATTCGAAAACTGCTATCATTGTTTTATGAAAACAACGTCATGTTTAATTGAGTTTTCAACACAGATAAAAGCTTATCTGTATAAGTGAGTTTTCAAGATTGGTAGAAGCTTATCGGTCCTAAAAGCTAGAACCCACATAGTGCTTATTATATCTGGTCACTATTGTAATGTATTATTTTAATTATCAGTATAAGTCTATGGGTTCAGTTTTGTTATTGTTTCTGTTTTAAAGAGGAGTCATAACAAATAAGCTAGTAAGATCACACATCGAGTAACAAGTGTAGCCTGGACTTGAACCCAGGCAGTAATGCATGAGCATATGTGTTTCTAGCCACTATTCTAAAGAAAGAAACACATGGTAGGAGAATCAACAGAATGAATCTTTAAAATGTCTCTACCCTGTGAATTCAGACGATTAAGGTAAGGTTCTAAAAAATCTGTCTAACACTGCCTATGCATACCCTCTGTAAAAGTAACAGAGGAGTACCAGTATGTTTGTTTGTGGTGACGGTGTTTGACCATGCAGATCTATCAAAGGTAAAAACAAAGCAAACACACATCTGGCATTATCTCTGTTATCTCTTTTGATTCCCACCACACGTCTTCAATGTAGACATCATTATTTCCAGCATGGACGAGAAGAAATTGAACTCAATGTGGCAGATTGACTTTTACTAAGTGACAGAATTAGTATGTGACAGAGTCAGGATTAAGTATAGGTTTGTCTACATAAAAGAAGAAACAGTAGTATGAAAGCACTGAAGAAGAAAACCCAACGGATTTGCTGGAAATGGGCAAAGATTCAGGGATGGTCTTCCTGAAGAAAGAGTACTTGCACTGAGAGCTAAAGAATGAATAAAATTAATGAAGAATGGGGGAGATTCAGGTAGAGAGAAGAACATGAGCAGAGTCTAGATTGCATGAGGAATAGTGCCAAGGCCAGTATTCCCCAACACAGAGAAGAAGCAGGTTCCTGCAAGATGAGGAGAGGTATTCCTCATTCAGGGTCTCGTAGGATATGACAAAGCTGTCAATCTGCATACAAAGAGGAAAGGGCAACCTCAGCGGGGTTCTAGAATGTCAAGAGCAGTGAGGGAGAGGGCTGAGAGGAACAGCTATGCAGTTACATGAGCAGATTTCCATTTCTGAAAGCTGATTTTTATGGATTTATGTAGACCAGTTTGGAAGCTTGTAATAAGGTAGCCAAGAGATGGTGAAGACTTAGAATAGAGCAATGTCAGGGGTGATGCAAACGGACATATTTGACAACTATTAAGGTGCTAAAAATCAGGTGAACTTTTACTGAGAGATTGCACGAGTAGTCAGAGAGAATGAAGGATGCAGTCTTGAATTCTGGTTGAGGGACCGCCGCATCCCTCACTAAGAAAAAAAGAATGGATTAGAACTACTCACCTGGCAAGAAGTGTGGATGGAGGGATTTAAAGGGATTCAAGCAATGTGCATTTACTCACATCCAAACATTTGTAACTCTACTATTGAAAAATAAGATTTCTTCATTTGTCTGAGGCAAGGAAAATCTGTTTTGTAATGGTATACTGAATAATACTTGAACTATTTTTGCAAAAAAAATGGACAATTTATTTTTTTAACTTTTATTTTATGTTCAGGGGTACATGTGTGGGTTCGTTAGATAGGTAAACTCATGTCATAGGGTTTTTTTGTACAGGTTATTTCATCACCCAGGAATTAAGCCTAGTACATATTAATTGTTTTTCCTGGTCCTCTCCCCTCCTCCTACCTTCCACCTTTTTATAGGCCTCAGTGTTATATATCCATGTGTTCTCATCATTTAGCTCTCACTTGTAAGTGACAACATCTGGTATTTGGTTTTCTTTTCCTGCATTAGTTTCCTAAGGATAATGGCTTCCCAGCTTCATATATCCTTCAAATAGCATGATTTTATTCATTTTCATGGCTGCATAGTATTCCATGGTATATATGTACCACATTTTCTTTATCCAGTCTACTATTGATAGGCATTTAGCTTGATTCCATGTCTTTCCTATTGAGAATAGTAAGAATGTACAATTTCTATTTAGACAATGTCTTTCTTATGTCCCTCTCTTTAGTTCTACTTTACTGTTCAATTAGCCTCAGAAAAATATATCATAAAATATATATAATTAATCATATAGATATTACATATACTTATGCATAATGTATGATATGTATGTTTAAACTTTTTTCATTCAGATCATAAACACTAGGAGATGTTCGTTAACATTGGGAAAATTGGCATAAGATGTCTAATTTTACACTGGGCATTGTAATGACAGCACTTAGATGCTTTTGGTGGCAGAATGGCTTGGTTAAAATTATGTGGATGTTCTAACTAATAAAATTCCAGGATTTAGTCTATGTTTTCTTGAGAAAGTTATTAAGTCTTTCTAATTACCCATTCCGCATCTCAAAAATTGAGGTCATATTACCTACCTTGCAGTTTTGAACAGACGATAAACAAATAATACATGTTTAAATGCCAGGTATCAGGAGACACTGAAAAAGTGCTGATATTCAACTCACTGTAGCAAATATAAACATAAGTGATACAAAACCACTTGATTTTTCTTTTCAATGAACTAAGTAAAGTATGTATTATTTTAGGACACACATAAAAAGAAGATCTCTGATCTGGGAGTCAAGAACCCTGAATTTGAATTTTGGCTCTGAGCTGTTATGGGTCCTCACTGAGTAGAAATCACAGGCACAAGACTTTTGTGCCAGGGCCAGTTAAGAAGCAACATTTCCAAACTCCCTGTGTGATCCTGAGCAAGTTGATTGAACAGCACAGGTCTCAGGTTATAAAACAAATCAGTGGGCCAGGATTACAGTGGTCTCGTGCCTGTAATTCCAGTACTTTGAGAGCCTGAGGCAGGCGGATCTGTTGAGGTCAGGAGTTTGAGACCAGCCTTTCCAACATGGCAAAGTCCTGTCTCTACCAAACAAAAAAAGCAAAAATTAGCCAGGTGTGGTGGTCAATGCCTTTAGTCCCAGCTATTCAGGAGGCTGAGGCAGGAGAACTGCTTGAACTGGGGAGGCGGAGGTTGCAGTGAGCCAATATTGTGCCACTGCACTCCAGCCTGGGCAACAGACCAAGACCATGTCTCAAAAAAAAATAATAATTTTTAAATAATAATAAAAGATTAATGACCAAAATTATCTCAAAGTGTCCTTCAAGATCTAAAATGGTATGATTACTAACACCTAATGTTTAAAAATATTTAATAATGGATCTCACCTTTTTTTTTTCCTGAAAATTGATTTTAAGATGATACATAATGCAAGGAGTTGAGAGGAAGCATGAGAAAAACTGACTTCTCTAGTTTCAATTATCATTTGAATCCTAAGTCAGAGACAGATTTTCCATGAGAAAGAGTTAACTTGTAAGAGTATGTGGTATGCATGCATCTTTAAAAAAAAAACAGATCTTTTCCATTCTCAATGAGAAAAAAGAAAATGTATGTCCAGTCAATGGCTGTCAGCTACTGTCAGGCAATTTGTTTATGGCTCATTGTCCCTTTTACCTTTGTAGCATTGTGCATTTTAATTAGGAGTGCTTACAAACCTAGTGCCCTTTCTACCTGCCACATGGAAATGAATGTTAGCATGTTGCAGAAGACAGTTATCCTAGGTGAAAAGAGCCAAGCATCTCAGAAAATTGACTGATATTCATAAAATGAGTTTAAAAACCCAGGGGATTACAATGAAAGAACCAATTTGCATTGAGCCAATATAATAGATATCCCAAAGTCAGTGGCTCAATTTCTATATGCAATATTGATTAAAGTCACCATTGTTACCATTTAAGAGTCTTCCTGTGTGCCTGCTATAATGCACTCATGTTATATTATCAATATGGACATTTAGATTTCAAGAGGTAATATCTCACCTAAAAAACAAACAAACGAACGAACAAGCAACAGCAACAACCAGAAAAAAAACGTGAGAATTAAAACCCACGTCCTATTGCAACTTTACTTGATGAAGTTTACTCTTCAACAAATTGTACAGTGAGTGCTGTTCTGGTGGTCACACCATCTATTTGAGGAAAATCTCTCTGAATGCAATCAAAAAAGGAATAAACTAAGGGGTAAAAGGAAAAACAGAGTGATACAAAAAAGATAGAGAACCTAAAGAAAAATAATTCTGCTAAAATATATGAAACGAACAAAAGAAAGAAGGAAAGAGAAAGGGAAAGACGCAGGAAAGCCAGGAAGGAAAACATAACAAAACAGAGAACAAATTAAACTATTTGCAGAAGAGCCATGAGCCAAAATGAGAGTATCAGAAATGGACTTTTTGTGTGACAATGCAGAATGGAAAAGAAGGAGCAAAGGGATTTGCTTTGTATGCATGTTAAAATCTAACTGTTTCCCTTAAAGAGTGCGTATTAGTGTCGCTTTTGATCAGTAAGTCAATGTTTCAACTGCGTTATCACTGTCTTCCTTGTGGCTTTTAATAATCATTCTTGAAATAGAAGTGTTTTTGCAGACATATTGGGAGACGCTCTTCTCACTTGACTGATTATTTAATCCACCCTGAAGCTGTCTGTCTGTCTGCAGGACAAGGTGTTCATGCAGATTGAAAGCCAGGAAAAACCAAGAATAGGGCTGACATCTTAGAGCAAATTAACTTACAAAAACGGCCCTGTCAATCCACTCTCTCTTCACTTTCCATTGTCTTGCTTTATACTAAATTTGATCACTGTCTCTTCAGGTTTGCTTTTTTCCCCATCCATGAATTGGTTATCTCTGTTATCCCAGCTTCTCTGAACTCCTACTAAGTGCTAGGCTCATATGAGTGTCATAAGGAATACAAAGAGCATTTCCACCCCAAAAAGAAGTAGACAGGTAATGTCATGCAAAAAGGTGGCTCTGACTCCTCTGACTGGCTCTGAGGAGTCAGACTAGAGAGGAAATGAGAAGGATTTTCTAAATGTTGTAGACCTGTGCTACATTAGGTCTGAGGGTATAACTCTCCATGAATTAAGGAAATCAAGATGTTTTCATGGCGGATGTGAATTAGCAGGATTCCTAATGATAAGACTGATGAAGTTGGCCATTTCAAGCTGAAAGAAACATGAAAGCTTATTTGGCAAAGAAAGTTAATCTCATTGTTAAATTCTGAATGATTTTTAGTGGCTGTCTTAAGTGCTGCCCAGAGATAAATCTTAAAAATGCTTCTGTACTGAGTCACAATCAATCAAAAGGGTCTGCTATGGTTACAGCACGGCAAGAGGTATCTGCATTAATTGCCATAGTAAAAAAAAAAAAGAAATTAAAAAAAAATCTAGTAAGCCAAAATACTAAGTTAGAAGTGAATGGAGAGAAAGTTTTACACAGAGGGTATGAGAGATTGGTTAGTAAAAGGAATTCAGAGGCAGATTATCACGGCTGTGGCTGTCAGGCTGAGAAAATTATACACTGTGAGGAAATTATTCACTCATATCTTCTCTACTCACTATATTATGTGTGAAAATCTAGTGGGACAAACTTTGTTTGACTTAAGCTATAGGTATACCATCCACCCAATTTAAACACTGCCAGTCACTTATCATTTCCCATATGTTCTCCATCCTTTAAGACATTTTATTTTCCTTATTGCATATTGCCTTGTGTGTAGTTCATACTTAGTAAAAATCATAGTTGTTCCCTGTTTTCCCAGATCTTTTGGTAGGTGTGACAGGACAGATATCCGACGTCTGGAAAATACTACAGAGTGCTCTAAGTGCAGTAGTCATGGTGGAGAGTTTGTGGATGGGCAGAGATTGCAAATAATTCGTATACGAATTGCCTCATCAGCAGACTGGATCTTGGAGGTCAAGCAAGATGTCCATATGCATACACTGCAAAGGAAAGTAAACAAGAAATTCTTTTTTATTTATTTATTTTATTTATTTATTTTTTTTTATTTTTTTATTGCATTTTAGGTTTGGGGGTACATGTGAAGAACATGGAAGATTGTTGCATAGGTACACACATGGCAGTGTGATTTGCTGCCTTCCTCCCCATCACCTATATCTGGCATTTCTCCCCATGCTATCCCCTCCCCCAACTCCCCCACCCCCCACTATCCCTCCCCTTTCTCCCCCGACAGACCCCAGTGTGTGCTACTCCCCCTCCCTGTGTCCATGTGTTCCCATTGTTCAACACCCGCCTATGAGTGAGAACATGCGGTGAGTAAACAAGAAATTCTAGGCTAAAGCAATGAGCAGTGATAATGGAAGAAGGAAAAAGAGCAATCGGCACTGTTGCATGCCTGCCTGACAATACCTGGAGTCTCATGTTGCAGCAAAATTGTTTACTTCAAATTGTAGACAGAATCTACTGATGCCTCTGACTCCCATCACCGTGGTGTATTTGCTAAACGTGCATGAGCTGTTTGCTAAGCACTAAAGAAGGCTGTGTTAAAACATTACAAATATAACAATAATTTATAAAATTCAGAGTGCCCATTCTGGAGGTACTAACAATATCATCGGCATAGAGATGGTAAGTCTAAAATGTACATTCAAATAAAAAGCATTTTTCATAATGCTTTAGCTTAGTTCAAGCTCTCTGATTCTCCCACCTGGACTACTGCAATATAATGTAATAGTTAAAGGTAAGATTTCTGAAGGCACTCTGTGTGATCATGAGCAGGTTACCTAACTTCCCTGTACCTCACACTTCTGATCTGTAAAGACAATAAGAATACCTGTATCATAAGTGCCTATATCATAAGACATTCTTATTTTAGGTATAGGTATAAGATACCTACTTATGAGAAGTCAATGAGTTAAAGCACTTATAACAGTCCTATTTTATGTTTGTTGTTGTTTTGTTAGTATTGCAATTACCTCTTTTTTTTTTTTTTTTTTTTTTTTTTTGAGATGGACTTTTGCTCCTGTAGTCCAGCCAGAATGCAATGGCATGATCTTAGCTTACCACGGTCTCCACCTCCTGGGTTCAAGTGACTCTCCTGCCTCAGCCTCCCAAGTAGCTAGGATTACAGGCATGTGCCACCACATCCCTTAAATGGTATTCCTGCCTTCCATTGTCCTTTATAACATCTATACTTCACCCAACTTCTAGGGCTATATATTTTTAACATCTATCATGGAGGCGAGATATATATAGTAAATGTGTGTGTGTGTGTGTGTGTGTATACATATATACGTATATATATATACACATATACACACACACACACTTACTAGATATTTTTCAACATGAAAGAGGCCTGGTAGATTAATGTTCAAGTTTCTCAGCCTGGAAGATAAGGACCCCATGAGCTGGCTAATTTAACTTTCTTGGCAAATGATCTACCAACTTCTTATACTCTCTCATGCATTCTATGCTCCAGCCACACCCAACTAGGTGTCAGAGAAGTTAAGTGGCTCCCAAGTTTAGAAGGTTACAAGGTTATTCAGAGAGGTTATTTCCAAGGATCTTCTCTGACTCCTATGCCTTCACTGTTTCCATCAATCCATTCTGTATAGCATTTGAGCTCTGCTGTTGTACCAAGATCATGTGTTCACAATGTCTGTCTCTGCCACTTGACGGAGCTTTTGAGGGCATCTTGTCTCATTCATTTCCCAATTATCTGCACCTGGTACTAAGTAGAAACCAAAATGAGCTTTAATGCATACTTTATAAAACTGAGTAGTTGGATAGATGTATTCATAGACACACTTATTTATACATTAATACACTGAATTTCTAGTGGGTTAATCAAACAAACTAAACACTATTGCTACTTAGTACTCACATAATGCTTTCATTTATAATGAGAAATCTTAATGGTGAAATTTTCAAAGAGATTGGCAAGTGAGACAAGTATGTCTGCTGACGAGGGAGATTTTGGCTTCCACACATATAAAGGGGTACCCACTCTTTCTGTCTATGTATAATGTCATTATGGAAGATGATAGATACAATGTGTCTTAGTCAGTTCAGTGTTGCTACAAAGGAATACATCTGAGGCTGGACAATTGATAAAGAAAAAAAAGATTATTTGACTCAGATTCTGATGGCTGGAAAGTTCAAGGTTGGGCATCTGCACCTGGTGAGAGACTCAGGCTGCAGTCACTTATGGTGAAAGTGATATAGGAGATAAAAAGAAATTATTTAGGGAGATAGTGAAGGTAAAGGAGTCCTTAGCAGAGTTTCCCTTCTAACAAAAAGCAGTCACCAAAATTATTTCTTTTCTAACAAAGAGCAGCCTGAAAAATTGAGATGTAAACAAATAAAAAAGCTAGACACTTGCATGGGGGAATGCAGGCAGCTGCACCAATAGGAAAAGGCTACCTGGGGGCCAGGCATATCCAGTATGGAGGCTCCTTCTTGCCTTTTTTTTTTGTTACCACATGTGTGGTAATAAAGAAATGGGCAATATGGCATAGCTCAGGCAGAGAACCTGCCTGCATAATAAAAGATTAGGGTGGGGGTTACCAGAGATTCACACCCTATGCATATGACACACCTGGTCCAACCAGCTTTTCCTGCCTTATGTAGATCACCACCCCCACCCCCAGCTCATATATAAAAGCCCCTGCATTTCACTGTGGATTCAGCATCCAATTTTTCTGGGACCCTTCTCTGCAGAGAGCTATTCTCTTTCTTTCCTCTACTAATCTTCCACTCTCAACCTCACTCTTTGTGTGTCCATGTCCTTGTTCTCTATGGCTGTGAGACAACTAACCTCCGGTGTTACTCCAGACAATGAGGCTGCTTCAAAAGGTGAAGGGGAGCTGAGGAGCTGATGTGTGCAGAGATCACATGGCAAAAGAGGAAAGGAGAGACAGTGGCAAGGTGCCAGCCTCTTTTTATCAACCTGCTGTAGCAAGGGAACAAACAGAGAGAGAACTCACTCACCCTGAAAGAAGTGTTAATCTATTCACGAGGGATGCATCTCCGGGAGTCAAATACTTCCCAGTAGGCTACACCTCCAACACCTGGGATCAAATTTCAACCACACATCCAAACTGTAGCACAATTTTAGACCCAAAATTTCTGATAAACAGGAATAATTTTTCTTTCTTTCTTTTGACTTCACCTGTTAACATAAATGACTGTAACATTTTGTGTGTGTGGGGGGGGGTGTGGGTGTGTGTGGGTGTGTGTGTGTGTATGATTAGCAGTTTTGCCACATAAATTTCATATTGTTGAAATTTTACTAAAACCCAATGAGAGATGTGAGACAAGGGTAATTTCTTTCTGATTACTGATGAAGAACCCAGGGTTCAGAGAGTTAAATGCTATCCTTTACTGAGAGTTAGTGGAGGTATGACTGCAGAAAAAGGAAAAAGAAGAGGTGAAAGCACTGTATACATATAAAAGTGACATTGACGAAAGACTGCCGTAATAAATTAGCATTCCCATCTTGACTGACTCAACCGGCAGGAACAAATTCACAGGGCAAGTAGAAAGGAAAATGGAGAGGGTTCTGTTACAATTCGTCAAGTAGTAACTACCAGACACTCATCTCTAAAAGAGGAACAAATCAAAGCAAAAAAGAACAATTGCTATTTTACTTTTTAAATGTTCTATCTCTAGCGACAGGGCCCAGAATACATCCTAGATTGTCTGACTCCAAACTGGTACATTTCTAAAATTGTATATTTCACACCTGACAATGATAAGAGATGTGCATGGTTCACAGTTGTGAATATCCCCACAGAAGTGTCCAAAATTCCAAGGCCTTGAATGCATCACGCAAAACCAATGATCAAAAAGAGACACAAGGTTTAGCACTGCGTGTTTAGCACTCTCCACAACCTCTCTCTGTTCACTTTTCTTTGTAAAGAGTATTTTTTTTTTACCCTTACTCTGTAGAGTATTAGCCAGTAATTCAAACAAAAGGAAAACATAAATGATACTTCAGTATTAAGTCTTGGGGGATTTAAGTGATTTATATTCTCTTTCTTCAGCAATATTTGCTATAAAGCTGCTGAAGGTAATATTTAGAGAAAGCAGATATTTTGCCACAAAATCACCTTCTAATCCTCAGAGCATTTCCTTGATATCTATCAGCAGTTCATAAAGACATTCACATTTTATGAGCAATATGTTGACTTCCCTTTGCAATGGCAAGGAGAAAAAATAAAAATAAACTTTCGTTGAAGAGGACCACAATGTCTCCCCAAATGAAATTGGGTGATAAACCAAATAAAATAGTCACAAAACTTGGAAGCAGGTTTTAGTTTGTTTTCACATACTATGCATCAAATGTGTACACTGGGAAGATTTATTTGATTTATTTTAACTCAATCTTCCGTGAAAAAAAGAAATTACAGTGGAATTCCCATTAACCTATGTCCAGGATGTTAAGTGAAGATGATGATTATTGTTCTGAAATATTGTTGGTAGGGGGAGGCAGGAAGAGATACAATATTATAATTCTGTTTGTATCTGAATTGTAGCTGAAGAATAAAACCTTTTCTGCAATGTCCACTTGAATAGGTTATACTGTTCCAATTCTTTGTAACTCCTAGACCTGACATTTATATTTTAGGAGATGCTTTTATAGGTAATCAAAGTAGAGATATCTGAAACATTTGATATTGAATAAAAACTTTAAGCTCAGGAATACAACTTTAAATGTGTATATTTCTCAGTTTAAGGGGACAATTTACTTGATAATGTTATTTTGAAAAGATATTGATTTAATATATTTTTCTCCCCCAAGCTGCAGTCATATATACACTGCTGTCTTTTTTTGTATCTATACACCATCTGCGTGATATAATATTTTAATCAACTCATTTCTCTAAAAACATAAAATAAACATTTGTTTTGAAAGAAAACTTTATATCCATACCTAAAAATAAGAAAATTATTTATACTTGCCATAAATACAAGGTAAACTTAGAAATGAACTGAACGAATGCAAAACAATGTTCTTAAATTCTAACAAGGCACTTGGAGTCCGCTTAAGGCTCTGAGCCTTAGGCCATCATTCTGCTTGTTAGAGAGATCAGCACTGGCAGGGAACTGAAACATTCTCTCTTGAGAAAATCAGAGGGTTAAAAGAAAATTGGAAAGCAAGTAACTTTCCCACCTATTTGTTTTCCACATCCCTGTCCCACTAGAAATCGCCATGGGGACTCACTACCTGCAGCATGACAAATGCTGGGGTCTTCTAACAAGTTTGGTCTGAAGGGAAACCACAGGGAGAAATCCTACACTTGCCACCTACCACGTGTGTGATTTAGGGAAGTCAATATCTCTCTCTGAGTCTTACATTCTTCATCTAAAAAATAGAATTAATATACTATGGAGTCATAAAAAAGGATGAGTTCCTGTCCTTTGCAGGGACATGGATGAAACTGGAAACCATCATTCTCAGCAAACTGACACAAGAACGGAAAATCAAACACCACATGTTCTTACTCATAAGTGGGTGTTGAACAATGGGAACACACAGGCACAGGGAGGGGGAACATCACACTGGGGCCTGGGGGGTGGGGGCTAGGGGAGGAATGGCAGGGGAGCTGAGGGATTGGGGAGGGATAGTATTAGGAGAAATACATAATGTAGATGACGGGGCAATGGATGCAGCAAACCACCACCATGGCACGTGTATACCCATGTAACAAACCTGCACCATCTGCACATGTACCCCAGAACTTAAAGTATAGTAAATAAATTTTTGAAAAAGGAAAGCCTATAACAATTTAAAAATCAATCAATAAAATATAAAATAAAATGAGATCTGTATTTCCAAACAATTGAGTAGATTAAATGGAACAACATTCTGAAAAACTCCAACATATAGTGGTTGCTCAACTAATCCCAGTTACCGTCACCCCTGAACATATTTTCTTTTGCTTCTTTCTACTCTACAAACATGAAGACAGAATCTGTTCCAAGCCTCTATCCTCAGCCTTTGCATCTTCTTCCTTCACATGTTAATCTTACCTTGTGTGATTCATTCACTTCTCCATTTTGCTAGAAACTTCTGAGGCTTTTGTATTTCTGAGGAAGATCACATCCAATATTCTGACAGTCTCCCCAAATATATCTGCCTGTTTCCCTGAGAATGCTACTGACAAAATAAATGAATAAATAATAGATAGATAAAAAGCTAGTCTTAATCAAATCCAGGTTAGCTACCTCTGGATAGGGGTAAATGGAAAGATTTTGAGAGCAAAAAGATTCAGTAAATGAGACTTTGAAAGCATATTATTTGTGTATAAGATCATGGGAAAAAAGTAAGTTCCTCTTCTTAAGACAAAAACAGCTTTAAATTCCCATTAGGGCTTTTTTTAAAAGGCTTCTTGAACATCAAATATCTTTTGCAAAACACTTCATTGATTTAAGTGTAAATTAATCAGAAATGCATGGATCCTATTTCCCTTAAAATACACATGGATTTTTACATCCAGATGCAAAAACCTTTCCCTGTTTTACATCACTTCAAAATTTAAAAGAGTGCTTTAGTTGCTCAAGACTGACTCAAACGTGTTAAGCCTTGTCCTTGATCCTTGCAAAACATAAGAAGTGGTAACTTTGACATCAGTTTTCTTTAGTCCTCTATATGAATACTAAAGGAATGTGCTTTCTTAGAATTGCTAACAGAAAACAAGTAATTATTAAGCAATGTGACCTTGGCAATCTTTCTAGGCTATAGTATGGCACTGCAGAAAAAAACAATGTGTTCAAAAATCTCAGATTTGTTTTCCGACTTCAACTCTGACCAAAAGTCTCTGGTTTTCTCATCTAAAAAATGGGGGTACAAGACAGGACCTATTTATCTTGGAGTTTTCTGTGGGATAGATATAAGATTATAAATCAACAAAAATGTATTGAGCATCTCTTCAGTGCTACTGAGGATTCAAAGATAAATGAATAAAATAGTTCTCTCTGGTCTTAAAAGAAATTCCTAACTCTGGAGGAAGAAAGCACTCTGGGAATCTATTTTAGCACTCTATCTTTGCAGTGAGGTGACCATTGGGAGTCTAAGTGCAATGGAGGCAGTATACCCTGCCTGAGGGATCACTTACATCCTGAATGAGAAAGTGCTCTGTAAACACTGAGATACTAAATTATGAGGCACTAAGAAGCAGATGGATTCTCATTAATTCTTGGCGTCATTATAATTATTATTGCTATATACTATTATTGCATAATAGTATTACTATTATGCAAATCATCATTTGGAATTTGAATTGTTTCCCTCTGTTCACTCTTGATCTTCACTGTTTTATTTTTGCTCTAGAAGATTGAATTTCCTGGTTTTGTTTCTTTTCACTTTGTTTTGCCATCCTCTTTACTCCCTTTTTCTTTTCCAGTGAAAGCTGTTGTTCTCATTGAGCTCCCCACCCCAATCTCTGCTGGGCCATCTGATTTTTCTTAACTCCAAATCTGGATCTTATTTCTAGCTAACTGCTGACAATAATGCCATAGTTACCTTTGCAGTCATATTTGTTTGTTACCTTAAATAAAATAATTTCTGAACATCGACTATGTATCAGGCTTTGGGCTAGATCTGGGATACACAGATACGGATGTCCACAGAAATGGATAATAGACTCTGCTTTCATGGAGCTCTAAATCAATCTAGTGAGAGTGGAAGACAAATAATCATAAAGCGACAGGGCAGCGTGTCGAGACTCATGCTGCAGATATGTGCAAGGTGTAGTAGGAGCTTACAAGTAAGGAAGCATGGATGTAAGTGAAAACTTAAAAGTACATGTCATATTTATGATCCATCTAGAAAGATAAGATGGCCACTATTCATAAAGAGATAGCCTAAGAAAGGGAATAGTTATTTCTCTATGGTCAAATTCTGCTCAATAAGCTGATCCCAATTAAAACCCCAGATTAAGGAGCCAAGCCTCCTAGCAAGTCCAAGGAGTTGCAGGAAAGGGGTTGAGCCCCTTTATAATCACCAGGAGCACCATAATCATTCATATCCCAAGAGACATAAAATCTATGCAAAACAATAACAACACCACCACCAACAACAAAACAGTGTTCTTGCTAGTCCTTGTATAAGCCAGACCCTCTTCTTCAGCTCCAACCAAGGCATTTCCATCCAGATTTTTCCCCCAAGAACTTCCCATGTATAAAGCTGGTCAAGACCCAGTCTCCAAAATCCGTAGCTTCCATGTGATTGAATAAGGAAAAAAATCTCAACAGAGTTCATCAATGGGGAAATGGATATGAGGCTGACCCATTGTTCACAGGGTACTTCTCTCTCTAGCCCTGAACTGGTCAAGAACACACTTACCAGATGTTCTGAATGCTAGCATGAAGATCAGAAGATCAGTGGCCAGACCTTTCCTCCATCTGCACGTTTGAGTGGTTTCCAGACTGCAAACTGATATCAGAGCCTGTTTCCCTGGAAAAACAAAAGACCTCTCCTCCCACAAGGATCTTGGCCCTAACACTTTCCTGTCTCTTATTTATGCCTCAGGATTCCCTTATTTATTCCTTAGGATATTAAATACAAAATATTAATTCATATTTATCTACCAGATTATGAAACTGAAGCAACCCCCTCTTCTAACATTAGGTGTCTTTAGTCTCGTATTAATGAAAAGGAGTAGAGGGACGAACAAAAACAAACAAGAACAACAATTAAAAAAAAACACACACTTTTATTCCCCAGGAAGAAATGCTGTTCTACGTGCAAGGCACTAACTGTTGAGATCACCATGATTTGGAGAAGAATGAAAGGAGGGTTTGCCTGGAGCCCTGAATGTACTGGAGAACAGCGGATGATAGGATTTAAAAGGCTAATTGAGAGCGACTAAATGCCCTGTAGCCACAAGACAGAATGGTACTCTAAGAGGAGTAACCTAGCTGCAGGAATCACAGAAGGACCTGTTCTCCAACCATCTGCTCTTCTTAGATAAGTATCAATGGGCTCACTTGAGAGGAAATCAACATAAAAACTAGACCTTTGTCTTTCATTGCATCTTTTAATACAACAGCCCTGTAAGTTAAATATCTTCATACACAAAGGCGGATGAGACTCAAAGAGATTGTCAACCTGGTTAACCAGCTGGTTCAATTTACAGAGTGTATCAGTCCATCCTCATGCTGCTAATAAAGACATATCCGAGACTGGGTAATTTATAGAGGAAAGAGCTTTAATTGACTTACAGCTCGTCATGGCTGGGAAGGCCTCAGGAAACTTATAATCATGGTGAAAGGGGAAGTGAAACTTGTCCTTCTGCACATGGCGGCAGCAGGAGAAGTGCCAAGCAAAAGGGCGAAAAGCCTCTTATAAAGCCATCAGATCTCGTGAGAGCTCACACATTATCATGAGAAGACCATGAGGGTAACTAACCCAATGATTCAATTATCTCGCCCCAGGTCTCTCCCAGGACATGTGGGGATTATGGGAACTACAATTCAAGATGAGATTTGGGTGGGGACACAGCCAAACTATATTGCAGAGCTAGTAATGTATTAAGCCAGAACTTGAAACCAGAGCTATATGACTCCAAATGTCTTACTCTTCCTTGCAGGCTCTACTCTCCCACCAACAAATAAAGGAGTTACTGTTTTCAAAATATTGAGAAAAACAAAGTAGTTTGGCTAGTGCATACATGACAAATAGGCTGTATTATAAAGTGATGTGGGGGAGATAAGCAGAAGCCTAACTGGGACTTAGAGAAGCAAAATACATTTCTCTTCACAGTTTCTTCATCTGAAAAAAGAGTTATTATAGAAAATGAATGGGATAACATATGTAAATCAGTCTCTATAGTGCCTGGCAAGATATTGAACCCTCGATGTTAAGAATACCAATTACTACTGTTAGTGCCATTTATTATCATTTTCTATTCCAGAAAAGTGATTGTGTGCCTTATGTAATTTGGGGTAGAAAACAACACAATGAAAAATAAGGTGTTCCCTGCTCAAACACAATGAGATAGTTTTGGGGAAGAAAGTCAGAATATTATTATGTGAAATAGAAGAATGAGAAAAAATTCACTAGGTTTCCTGATTTGGGCAAGTCAGGTACTTTGGTTTTTCTCTGCACTGGGATAATGTAGGAGTAAGTTTTACATACCTCCGTTTTAAATGAGTTATTGTTTCTGTTTGGGTTTCTAATCAGAAAAGACTGGTGAAAGTCTCAGTACATTAGAGCATATGAGAACACTTTTTGTTTTTTCTTACATTGTTGTCTTCCTCTGATTTCCTAATAATCTTCACTTCAAAAATCTGCAGCACATGTGATCTGCTTGGGAAAAAGCTTTGGGACTACCTTAGTGAGCCAGATTCTAGGGTACTGAAATAATTCAACCAAGACAGGCATATTATTAGACTGAACAGGGACTAAGTGAAGAGAGCCAAGGTAATCTCACCAGAAACTAGATCAGAAAGTAGAACTTCTCTAGACAACATTAATTTGGATCAGAGCACCTGAACTACATTTTGTTTTTTGGTTTTTTTTTTCTAGTGTTTTAACTTTATATGTTGAATACTACTCAGGTTATTAGCTTAATAATTTTTCCTACATGCAGGGACAAGTGCCATACTTACATCTTTTAAAGACCTGTGCTCTGGTTCAAGAGCTAGCTTGAACTAGAACTCTTGTTTTGTTCAAGAGCTAGCTCTGTAACCTTAGGCTCAGAAGTCAAAAGCCTTACCCAGCTCTTTTACTGTAAAATGAAGAGATTGAACTAGATGATCTCTAAGGGCCCTTTGGGCTCTAAAAGCCTGTAACTCTATAAAATCGAAGTAATAATATATTGTCTTCTCACCTCACAAGATCATTGCAAGGATCACATAGGAGAGCTGATGTGCTTGGAAATATATAAAGGGATATACAAACCTAAATAGCGATAGCAGAAATGTGACTTAACCTTGGACTCTAGCACTAAGAAGGTAAACAAGACTTTAGATGTCATTTGGTTTCATTATTCTCAAATGGTATCCAGAATGATGCTTGTAATGTTGAATCAAAATTACCTTTGTTGCTTTCTAAAAAATACACATTCTTTTGGAGAGTTTGATATAATTGGTTAGCCATGGAATGTTGGATCTATATATACAAAATCACTTGCAATTAAAGATTCAGATTCTCTTTGTAAACACATAATATTTAGCTTCTCTTTAATTGCAACTTATGAATCCATTTTATAGTGATACATTATTTAAAAATAGGTTATAAAGTCACTTACTAGTATTTTAATATTGAGAGGAAGTGCTAGACAACATTTAATGTTGGAAAACATGAGTTTAAATTATACTTTTTAACTTATTAACTATGTAACCTCGAACAAACCACTTAACTTCTGTGAGCCTCAGTTTTCTCATATTTTAAAGGATACATACAATAGCCACCATCCATAGTGCTTTAATAATTAAAAAGATACTGCATGAGAAGAAAGTAATGAAGTATGTCATGTTAGCTTGCCTTTCTCCTTTCTTGCCCTTCAAAGTATTGTAGCTATGAGGATATTAATAAAACACAATGCTGCCTAATAATCATATCACTGTAATAGTAAAGAAATCTCCAAGTTGTATAACAGATGTCTAGATATCTTACCATCTGAATAGATGCCAATACATAAATTTGTTTACAGGTATTACCTCCTTTCTCAGAGACTAAGAGTTTAGTGGGTGGCATCTGGGTGAGTAAAAATACCTTCTGTTATTGTTGGTTTGTTTTAAAATTTAGGAAGATATGCCCAAATGTATGTCTTGCAGAAATTTTGCCTATTTAGCTATATTTATTCATACACAGACATGTTTGCAAAAACAAGTATATTTTTCTTCTGCAAATATCCTTTTCCATATTTTACCATTCCAAATCTCTTAAGTAAATCCACTATTTACAATAGAGCTGTTTTAATGACATGTTTATGAAAATACAGATCCTGATCACAGTTTCCCTACGGACTACCAAAGAGAATTTGAAACCCAGTTAGTAGTTGCAAAATGAAAGCCTGGTTCAAATGTACATCGAATTGTATCTAAGGAACTGAAATTGTTTTATAAACCTCAGTTAGACCTCATACCATCCCCCTGAGGATGGAAACAAGTTTTATGCACTTTCACGGAGACACAAACTTAAAACCCATGGAGAGGTTAATCACTTTGCATCAGAAGCCTTATAGCTGGTCTGCGGTGGAGTGAACAACAAAAAAAGAATTTCTTCCCAGGGGAGCAACTTATGTTCTTTTATTTGCCTGATTACTAGAGTGTATGAAACTTCTGGAAAATTACGATGAATGTTCAAAAGAAACCCCTGAGAAAGGATTAGCATTTGTTTCCTAGTTTAGAAAATGAGTGATTTGTTTTTCATGCAAAAGCAACAGCACCTTTTTTGTTTTGCCAAACACTTAGGTGGAAATGACCCCTTTGAGGAAGCAGAAAAGAAGAGCAGAGCAATTCAGGAATTAGGATAGCAATTGGTAGAATATTTCTCTTTCTTTCTTCTTTCCTCCTCCCTGTACATAGCAACCTGCACAGATATTGCACGCTAGAGGGCACTTGAGGTAGAAGAAAAAAAGCCTTGACATCCACTCTAACAGGACTAGTTGCCTATGCAGGCGGGGAGATGCCAACCTAAAAGCAGTGCCCTGATTTCCACATGGCAGCATCTTTAGTAAAAGAACAAAAAAACAAAAATTCTTAGTATTATCTACCTTTGACTAATAAAAGAAGCCTGTTCACATTTTCGATAATTAATTTCCCTTCAATTTCTTGGGCATTTGTCCACTGCATATACATGTGATCTTTTCTCTAATAAGCAACTTGGTAACTAATCACAACTATAAATTATATTTTACACATATTAAGATAATTGTTTTGCCTTCATCTCCCCCTCCTTCATATGTCTGTATTCCCCTATACATCTGTAATGGTACATTAGTGTAAGTGTTTGAATATCAAATAATAGTAATCTTCTGAGCCATACTTAAAATCAATTAAATTTAATTATTAAATCTTAGTATCAAATACACTCTGTTATACCAAAGTAGCAGTATTTCAGGGGGTGGGGTACCTTGTTTACTCTTCTTTCTTCTTTTTTTTATACTTACCTTTTTTCTTCTTTCTTTGTTCTTTTTTACTTGTAACACATTGTGAATTATTTTTAATTTTTTCCTCCTTTTTGCTCCCCAAGTTAAACAAGAGTGGTCTAGAATCTTAATCTAGTTTCTGTTCTCTTACAGAAAAAAAAAAAAGAGGAAAAAACCAAACACTAATATGCTAAGTGTGTTGTCCACAAAACCTGGACTGGCTTATTTGATAGCTTTGTACCAGTCCTCTTAAATCTACTTCCCCCCACCTCCGACCAAGTTTCTGTTCAGAAGCTGAATTGAAGCTTATCTCTTTCCTAGCACCTGGGAAGATGGGAGATAATGCCATTTTGAAAACCTTCTCCAAAATGCTCTCAGCACAGATGTGGTTTTCAGAAAGTGTTTACACCTCCATTTACTGAAAATATAATGACAAGCTCAAGATTAGTAATTATAGTCAATATTCAGAGATACAGGCCTAATTTCAGGGACAGCTAAAACCAGCCGCCAAGAAATGTAGAGCATTGCAAATCTGAATAGCGCTCAATGATGATTTTATGCCAAGAATTCATAACTACTTCTAAAGAAATCAATTTAGTTTTTCAAATCCCATACTAAACATTAGTGAGGTACTCAGATGATAAATTTAGTGTGCTTACACTTTTATTCTTCTTTTCAAATCTTGTTTTTTAAGACAGTGTTTTGTTTTAAAATAGAATATTCTGTTTAAAAAAAACAGTAAATATTAAACACAATACACTATCTTATTTCTTTTCACTTCTCATCTTTATATATATATCACATGAGAAAGAAATTGCCTGAAGCAATGTTCTCAAACTTTAGCAAGTAACGGAATCTCCTGGGACATTTGTTAAAACCCAGATTTCTGAGCCCCCACTCAGATTCAGTGTCTTAAGAATTTGCATTTCTAACAAGTCTCCAGAGGAACCTGAGGCAGAAGCTGGTCCAGGGATTGCAGGTTGGAAACCACTGGCCTAACAGAATCCCTAGAATTGCTCACATTTGTTCAATGGAAGCACCATCATATTTTCCTAATCTTTTAAGAGACTAGTTTAAAGCAAATTCATGAACAAACAAAAAAGCTATCCTAAATTTACCTAAACACTTACAAACTTCTCAAAACTTCTTTCCTGATGTTTTTATTCTTATGACCTATGCTTCAACATTGGAATCCAAAATAAAATTTAAGTTTCTTATGCCTACTGCCAGAGTTGTTATATATTACTTACCCTTTCTCCATACCCCAAATAAAAGGCATGATTTCAGATAGCTTTATCCTAATGAAATACAGGAAAGAGACCCTGCATTTCTGGAAAAAATATTACATGTAATTCGAGTTGTCATTTTTCATATGTCAGGTTCTTGAGATTTTATTTTAAATGATAATACCTGACATCACATTACAAGCAATTCAATAAGCCTAAAGGTTACCAGTAATCATAGTATGGTAAACATATTCTGTTTTGTTATTAGTTTGCTTTAATTTTTAATTCCATATTGATGAATGAAAACTACAAAAGACTGCATTTTAATGCAGCAAACAATAGATGTGTTTCATTCTGTCATTTCCTGCTCCAACCAGAGAAGCTGGAGTCTTCCTAACACTCTCTCCCTCTTTTGTGGGCTCTGTTTCCTATCAACCATCTGATTCCCCCACTCTGCAACTAACTGGCCACTTGGTTTACTGTTTCCCTTGGTCAAAAGTATGACAAACGTTTCAGCCATAGTATAAAATAAAAGTATCTTTTACTACATGAAGTCCCTTTCCATCTCATTCACTCTCAACTACAGTAGACTCCTCTGCAAAACTGCCTGCCTGTCACTGAGATCCAGGCTAGAGACATTCTGCCTCATTCTACTTTTTGCATCAGTCAGCCAAGGTTATTCTGAATGCAATCTTCTCTCCCTCCTCCCAACTCCTTCTCCAATTATACTCCTGCCCTATCAGATAATTCCTCACCCTTCCTCCCTTGCAACGCTCCACAACACATGAATTTCAGTCGCCATTCTAAAAAGTCTATGTACCACAGTCCTCTTCCTGCTAGAAGGCTATAACCCTGGAGAGGATGTTGAAAAGAAAACGCTTTCTTAAGGGGTTAGGCTCTCACCGTTGTGACATTACACTGCATCTTATTAAGAGTGGGTGGAATTGTTAAAGAGATAAATACCTTGTCCTTCAGCATCCCTGATTATTTTAGAAATATCCTTATAGGGCCTTTAACATTATCCTAATCCTCTTTCACACTGCTTAATCATCCAAACCTCTCTTAAGAAGTAGTCAGGAAATTCCTACAGCAACGCTTTGAGCAGATATTTGACGGTATAGATAGGGTTACCCTGAATTCCAGAGGACCAAAATACAAGGAAGACAATATGTATAACTGCTTTAAGAGTAAACATGGACAAGATGAGTCAAAGCAAACTCTTCTTAACCCTAGATACCCAAAGCCATTGTATTCTGACTCTCTTTAAAAGCCATTGGATTGTGACTATCTTTACTTTGCCAGCATAGTTTGTTTGTTAAGAAAAAGATTTGAGGATATTGTCTAACAATCTGGCTTTTTTTTTTTTTTGAGATGAGTTTGTTACTTGTGACAATCCCCAGCTTTCAGTAGCACATGACTTTTTTTTTTTTTTTTTTTTTTAGTTCTCGTAGATGTAAGAAGTTACCCCAAGGAAAGGTTCAAATTATTTGTTCAAAGTGAAAATGAATGTCTGGAATTAAGCACAACCCAAAATGTGATCTATTTCTTTGTTCACTTGGGACTGTCTGGTCTAGCAGCAGTTATAATTTGATTGGGGCTGGACTGCTGCTCCTTTTCCAAGACAGAATTAGCCAATTCCAATACCCTGTAAGCAGACATAATCTGAGAAGAGAGCAAACAGTTACTTAGTGACTGCCTGGGGTTGGGGGAGGTGGGTGGAGGAGAAATACCAACTGGTTCTCCTCTCCCTCTCTGAAATAACCCACTAAGTTTCTTGCCCATGACAGCCAGAAAGTGAAACAAACAGATATTAGAGCTACAATCAATATTCTTTTTAACATTTCACAATGGGATGTTAGATGCAGCACACACACAAAACATGTCAAATTTGCATAAATATCATGAGCATATTGTGCCTATTTTCTCATTCTGTTCACTCGTTCTCATTAATTTGAGTTAGACAGTACAAGCTCTACAGACTGTGCGTCTGGTCCCCTGCACCCTTTCCCCCTTCTGTTCCAGCCCTGTCCCCAGATGGTAAAATCCACCCTCAGGGCTCAGGTCTAGTGCACACAGGGAAGGGACTAAAGCGGGATCTCCCCCTGGAGGGTAGGGTTAAAAAAATAAATAAACAGGTAAGAATTAATTTGTCTTATATTTAGCTAATTTTATTAAAAGATGATCACAGTGGCATTGTCTGCATGTTAACCCCAGTGTTGAAAAGAAAAGAAATCTGGACCTTCTGATTCATGATCCCTTCTTCTTGCACTGGCTTTACCCTAGGGTGGCCATTTCTCAAGATCTGAGCGCAGCCCATTAGAAGACTTGAAGTGGCCACAGACAGGGCAGCTCTTGCTGGAGGCAGGAGAGCTGCAAGGATGGTACCTGAGAGGATATGAGGAGAACAGGACACATTGAGAAGACCTAGAAATTCCTCCCCTTATTTCCCAATCAAGTTCTGCTTTGCCTGCCCCCCCTCCCCCACAACCAATTGCTGCATGCACCTCCTGGCTGCCCCTCTGCTGTTCCTCATTCCATTTCCCCAAAGGAGCACGGGGACAGCAGAAATGCGCTCCATCACAGGACCGCGACATACAGCCTTTAAACCGTAGCGTCTGAGTTGCAGGCAGGGATCTCACAATCACCCTATTCTGCACGCAAGAGGCCCCCGGAATAAAGAGGAGGTAAGCTGCCCACGCTCAACCCTTTGCCCTGTCGCGTCCACTTTCTCCCATGGAAAATAGCTGCGGGTCACTGAGACGCATTTCACGATAACGCCAGTCCCAGGGCTCAGGTGAGACCTCTAGAGAGAAAGCTCGCGGGTACCTCCTCCGCATGCTGTTATCGTCTGCCAGCCCCCTTATCCCGCAGCCCGGCCCTCTGCCGGCTGCGCGCACAGCGCGGAAGGGGCGCATCTTCACCCCGTGGCTCTGGTGGCGGAGACGCGCGGGGCGTGCTCGGGAGCGAGGAGCGAAAAGTTCTGCGCCCACTTGGGTAGGGGGAAGAGAAAGATCGAGCCAGCGCTCGAGAGTGAAGGGGGAAGGCAGGGAGGGGGCGGGGAGGGGAATTGCTTGCATGAATTTCCAAGTGGTAGACCTGCCTCTGCGCTCTGCCCAATGAGATCCGTCAGGGGAGGCACCCGGCTCACTTTTCCACATCACTTCACAGTTACATTTGGCAGGCAGGCGGGCTCGCACGCCGGAGCGCTCAGCCCAGAATTAGTGGATTTATTTGGAATCTCTCTGCCTTCTCCAAGCTCCGCCGCCGCCGGTTTGTGCATAGATGGTAGCATCAAGCCACCAGCTGCACTTTGGGCTGCGGACACCCAGAGCCAAGCGCTCCCGCCCCGCGTCTCCGCACCAAGCCCTGCAGCTCCGAGAGGCATGAACGGAATCCGGAGGCGCCTGCCCAGCGCGCAGGGACCGGTTGGCGCTTGCTGCCCTCGGGAGCTGACCCCGAGCCCCTCCAGCCATTTGTGAACCAGGAGGCTTGACATTCGCCAGCGCAGGGCCCCACAAGAGTAAGTGTTCCGCCAACCCACCCCCGTTTTTCTCTCTGTCCCGACTATCCAGAAGGGACCGTTTCTTTTAGGAATTCCCATGCCCCTTCGGACGCCTTGCGCGCCTCCTGCCTCTCAGATGGTGGATGCGGGTTCCTAGCACAGGCTCGGGGCTAAACTGCGTCTTTCGCGATATCCGTGGGTGATGCGTACGCCTCAGGGTTTTGCCTGACTGTTTTTGCAAACTGCTCTGACAACAGATCCTAGAGAGTAGCAAGCTCCAGGCTGTGCCCCTCCAGTTTTCCTGCCGGTTTCCTTCCCTGCGGGTACCCGGCTATTCCGCCCTCCTCCCAACGCGGGCAGGCGCGGCTATAGCCGCGCGCCTTCACTGCGGGGTCCGTGCGGTGAATGGGAAGCACCCGCCGCCCGCTGTGCGGAGGGTGCAAGCCAGAGAAAAAAGGAGGCGAGGGAGCCCGAGTGCTATCGCTGGGTTTCTGCACCGCCTCTTCTCCCAGGCAAGGGAGGGCCACCCCCGCAGAAGGGCTGCGGGCCAAGACTCAGCTGCGAAAGCCCCAGCGCGAGGCTTTCCCACAAGTGGCAGCTTCAGCTTCTGCGAGGCGCCGTGCCCGCTGCAAACTTGCCGGGCTCCGGAGCCGCCCGGCGGCTCTGCCCTTGCCAAGACGCTGCCCAGAACCCCTGCAGGACCCCCATGTAGTGTCTTCCCCGAGCTCGAGAGATTGCACGCACGGAGGTCCCCCCTGAGTCGAGGACTCTGTAGCCCCTATCCTAGGGACCGCTGAGCCTAGAGCTGAGCTTTCTGTGATCTGACCGCTTCTCATCCGAGAACCCCGGGGGACTGGTCACGCCCCTCGCAGGACCGGAGGGGAAAAAGGCTCTTGCCTGGGTTCTGCCAGTACGTAACAGGTTCATAAGGGACCTACTCCCCGTTTTCCCAGGCTCCAGCCAAGGCTGGAAAACAGTAAAAACGTGTCGCCGCCAACGCTGATGCCAACAGGTATCCACAATTTCCTCTGCTTCTTCCTCCCCGACACCAGAGCCTCCCCCTAACCCAATCTGGCGGAATCCTCAAAGTTTCCTTGCGGTTGACCCTTCCCCTGCAGGCACGGAGCCGGCGGCACGTCAAGGACTAGCCGTTTGCCTCCAAGAGCGGAGATGGCAGCTGTTTGCTTGGTTTGCTAAATGTAAAAAATCAAACAACATTAATTGTTTATTGTTGCAAACGCACAACATTAGTCCGTAATGGAAAATCAGGCTGGCAGCTGCTCACTTCAGCTCCAGTTAAACGATAGAGCTTATCATCAAGACAGCGGGAGGGAGAAAAGGTCCTTTCAACTTTACCACCCTTTCCTGAAGATTCCACAAGAGTTTCCTCCTTAGGAGGCATGATCCGACAATCTCTCAGCGCTCCCCGAGCTGCTAATCAGATCAGCTGCTTTCTTTCACCCTAAGTCACGGTATTTGGGGGCTGACAATGGGAACGAGGGGACGCTAGGGAAGGTATGCGAGGGTACTGTCCTCTCGCATCCGGCACTATCGCGAAGCAGATCAGAGGGATGGGGGTCGGCTGGGGCCCTTTTGAAGCGCCTGTCGTCTTTACAACACTCCTGACAGCCATCTCAATGGTTAAAAACCCTCCCTGGGCTGTCACCTCCGGCTTCATTATAGGAGCTTTTCAACTGGAAAACTATATGTGGAAAGATGTTTATGTAAGATTCGAAAGTGGGATTTTCCATCCATTCAGCCTCGCTGCTGCAGCTCACTGCATGCAAAGTGAGCCCTGTCGTTCATGCTAAATACCACTAAAATCCCCTGCCTAGATATTGCTTCGCATCAGCTGTGTCCAGTGTTGCAGGGATTTCTTCGAGTGTGTGTGTGTGTGTTTGTGTGTTTGTGTGTGTGTGTGTGTGTGTGTGTGTGTGTGTATTTGAGAAAGAGAGAAGTATGAGGTGGGGGCTAGGACTGGGGTTCTTCTACCGAGAGAAGTGATACCTTTGAAGGATATTCTCTTAGGGTTACATTCCCCGCCCTCCCTTAAATGGAGCTCTCCATAATCATCATGTCCAGACATGTTTTTCTGCTTCCCCGAGCTCTGTGGCTGGAATAAATTCTAGAGCCATCCCCCCTTATTAAATGATAATTCTGATAACAATATTCTGTAATTCTGCTTTAGCAGATTTGGGGGCTCGCTGTTATATAGTCATTTCATGCTGGAGCAGTCGCAGTATTTTAAATCACCTTTGATTTTTTTTTTTTTTCCCCTGGACTCTGAAGAGGGTGAGGAGTTGAGGAAAATCCCTTTTGAAAATAAAGAGGGGAGTCTTCCTAGCAACTCCGGGGGGACTGCTTCATTCAGAGCCCTTCAGTGGCAGTTTGCATTTCTCAATCTGATCCCTACACCCCCCAAGTGAATGTCAAGTTACCCCTGACCATCACAAATAGGCCAAATGTTTTAGAGGCACTGGCTAGTGTGCTCTGAAATTTTTGCTGTAATGCTGTCATTCAAACTTTTTAATCTATTCCCCCTGCAAGTTGGATCTTACATTACTAATTATTATTACTATTAGAAATCAATGCTTCTGCTTTATAATTTACAGTCTCTTAAAGCCCTCAAGATGGGTAAATCTCTGCACTCAAGACTCTGTAACATTTCTTGGCTGCATTTCTGGTGTGTAGGATGCATTTCTTGAGTTCTTGAAGCTGTATGAATTTAGCTGAAGAATAGACAATTTTATAGTAGCCCTCACTAGAATACCAGTTCCATTTGCCTGCTGTACACATACCAACTCTGAAGGGAAGGAATCCCTTACCCTGTAAAACAGCTTTATTTGAGTATTATGTAGAACTGTGGTCAACACAGTATTCATTTATAGCAACCCCTCAATTAGCACTGAATACAATCTAAGTAGCCAATGGCAGCATGATCGATGTCAAACAAAACAAACAAACAGCCCATGAAACATGCTCAGCCGGATGGAGGAGACCACTTAAGAAGGCATTTGTAAAGACTGATGTGAATGTACTCAGAGGTCTGATACTCCTTGTTAGGCAGGAGGAACAGATTGTTGGAACAAAGCAAAGAAACTCCAAAGAATGAGAATATAATGATTCTATTAAAGAAATTGTACTTCTGGGCTTTGCTTTCCAAGTTCCTTTCATTATTTATTGGTGGGGAAAAGAACATGCACATACTGAAAAGTTCAAATCCACACTTCAACAACTGTTCAGAAAACCTTATCAATGTAAGTAAATTAATGCTTTAAAAAAAAAAAGACAATCTTTGTTATTTTTCTGCTCAAGGTGGCACATCTCATGGCTTTATCAACATTCCAATTTGAGCAGATTCCCCGTGCAAAACCAAAGGCTTTCAATGGGTAAAGTGACATTCGATTTATATTTCCAGCCACACTTTTCTGGTCCATCAGTCAACTTTTGTGTCTGACAAATCAAGGGACAAGCATAATTGGAGAAGCCTTTCTATCATTGGTGCAATTTAAGGTCTGAAGACTTCTTTTTGAAAATATTCTGCTCAGTGGTGCTGCTGATACTGGTTTCAGTCATTTTATATTTGTTACAAAGTTATTCTGTGCAGCTGGTGGAGACAAACAGTCTTCTTTTTGTTTTCAGCACTATTGGCATTCACAGAGGAAATGGTCTAACTTTGCTTTTTAATTTAGAAAAAATCTCCAAACTTTGGTGTGTTTTACATCTCTCATGGGGGGTAGATAAACCAATGCTAATTCTTGTTGCTCTGTATTATGTACACACAACACACACACACACACACACACACACACACACACACACAGCATACTTCTTGAAAATGTGCCCAGATAACTTACTCATTTATTGGTTCAAGTCTGAGATTTTTATCATGTTCCCTTTGCCATTTCATCTGCCTTAGATTATTTGATTTGCCTTTCTAGCTACTCTGATTTGTATATTGATCTGTCTTTCAAAAAATGTTATCTGTGGTGCTAGAATTTCCCTCCGGCATCCAATACATGTATATTTATGAAATAGAACATTTTTTTTGATGGACAAAGGCCATCATCCGATTTAGCAGGACTTAATTAACCAAAGGGCTATTAGTGCTTTCTCATTTCATTCTTACGGAAAGTTTCGATGCTAATCTATTTCTGCTGAACTGTTGGTTCCTGTCTCTGGAATCTGCTTTAGATGTAATCATGAAGAGAAAATTAGTTGAACCTGGCAACTTCAAAAGGTCAGAAAAGAAATAAGTTCAAGGGATACCATTTAGCTCTTTCTACCATATGTTGCTGCTAACTAAATCTCTGTTGCTTCTTCATGGCAAAGCACCGGGGCCAATACTGTTGTTTTTTTTTTCTTATCAAGTTTTAAGCTTTATTTCCTGAGTTTTAGATGTCATGTGCTATTCCCTATCATAAACAATATCCATCCTCTTGCTTAGATGTCCTGTGTGTGTATGTGTGTGTGTGTGTGTGTGTGATGTGTGTGCGTGTGTTTTAACTTCTCTTAATGGGTAGAGAAACATAGATGTGATTTTGTGTTTATCTTTGGAAAGTATCATAAATTAATAACATTTATATTTGAACCTTCAAACACTTTTCCTTCTCTGTCCCCACTGCCAAAGACAATTGTAAATGCTAGAATGATAGGTGGTTCAGGGCTAAGCACCAAGTTAATGCTCAGTAAACATTTATTTAATGCAATAACAAATTAGCAAAGACTATGCCCTGTACCCTATACTAGTATATTTTCATTAAAGGAAGATACGAATCATATCCAAAGTTCAATTTGTGACTTAGCTACCGCAATTTTCTCTACAGAAATTTCGTAAGTCCTCCTGTCTATTTTTTAGCCACAGCTTTTCTCATTTTTAAAATCAATTTTACTTATGTTCCACAAAGCATATTTTTACTCCCTTGCAATCATATTTTAAATGATATGGGAATATAAAATATGACATAATTCAGCTTTGTAAAAGTAGAATGCCTCCAAGACTAGACTTGCATCAAAGAATGCTATTAAACTATTATGTGATGCAAAGTTATATTTTATTGGCAAAAAAAATGCACTAATTGTGGAGTTGCTGCATGGTTGACTCAATGTCTGTACACTGTTGAGAATGTATAAAAAAATAACTGAGGATTGATTGACTTCTTCTCTCCCTTCTGCCCTCCCTTCTTTTTATTTAGTATATTTTTGTATTTGAATTGAACAGTTCACCTTACCCTCATGTGAGTTTCAACTCTGGGTGTTTTCAAAGTCAATTTCATACTCTTCTGTATTAATCAACAGGATACCTGGCCCTCATATATACACACAGGGAAAAATAGTATGCCATGATAAGGTATTTTTGTGGATGTGTTTATTGATATTTTAGGCATATTGAATATATTACAAGGAATTTTAAATGGAAACCCCTTAATCTTTTTTATGTACATCAAGTGGAAATATTACAGTATATTTATGTTTTATTCGCAGTCAGAACAATATTTTCCATGCCTTTTTTCTCTCTAGATAGATTAATGAATAAAATATGATTATTTGATTCTAGATGTGACACAAATGATATAAAATAAGTAGATGGAGGAGTGATATAAATATCACAAGGGAATTATTTCCTTTTTATGTAAGAAGACTTGTCTCCAAAATTTGATTTAAAAAGTACAAAGGCACATTTCCTTCTTTATTAGTCTGTTGCTGTTTGAGCTTTACAAACAGAATTTAAATTTGTGTCTACCTATTCCCATCTTCAACATGGAGATGCTCAGAAAATTTTTTAAAAAAATCAATTCATACTTAATTTGATCAGAGTGGTAAAACACACGTCTTCTCTTGTCTTTGAGTGTCACTAAACTATAGTAGCTGAAGATTGTGTACGTGTTTTGGAATCTGCATAAGCAACTCCCTTGATTTTCATAAAGTATACATTCGGGTCATAACTCAATAGTATTTTTGTCAAATAATTGCTTCCTATCTATCTGACTGTCTACTCATCCATCACCTGTGTCCGTAGTTCATGTTAAGTGTCAGTGAATGGTTATTAATCTATAAAGTTTTAGAAACATGAAAGAGTGACAGTAAGGTCCACTTGTTAGCATGGTTACTAACACAGTGTACTCTAATTGACAGTATCTGGATGACTTATACTGGGCTTGTTGGCTGCATTTCAATTTCAGTATAACAGACTCTGAAGCCCCCATCATATGATGTTAAGTGATTTTAATCATTTCCACATTTCTTAAGTGAGAAATCTAATTTCTATCATCAGTAATGCTAACGTTTCTTGAAATAAATAGAAAAAGTTTGTTGCTGAGCGCGGTGGCTCACGCCTGTAATCCCAGAACTTTGGGAGGCTGAGGTGGGTGGATCACAAGGTCAAGAGATCGAGACAATCCTGGTCAACATGGTGAAACCTTGTCTTTAAAAAAAAAAAAAAAGAAAGAAAGAAAAAATTTGTTGCAATCTCTGATTAGCATTATCTTCTCTGAGCTCCCTTCTAAGTAATATATAGCTATCACCTTGGCT
The DNA here is from genome assembly GCA_036589455.1 of Ateles fusciceps. Taxonomy (NCBI): domain Eukaryota; kingdom Metazoa; phylum Chordata; class Mammalia; order Primates; family Atelidae; genus Ateles; species Ateles fusciceps. The sequence goes on along the minus strand of JAZHEH010001685.1, from coordinate 2,306,303 downwards.
TCTTCTTGGAATTAGTATAGACTTTCCACTTGTACTGTCCTCACAAGAATGTAAATGATTATGAAGTGCAATGGAATTTATCTTGTAAAAAAGATGTACCGGGCAATGTTTTTAAATGAGTGGCTACAGTTTGATTGGAAAGAATAGTTCACTCATGAACAGGTAGTGCTTGTACTTTGCCCTCTCAGCAGAAAATAGTGATGAACAATGTCATGTTTTCTGTGGGAAGGAAACATGTGGTTGGTTCTGGACAGTAAAAATGCAGCCCTTTTGAGGCTTAATAAAACTATTTGAAGGCATTGCTTTAATTGCATGTTAGTTGTGGGGAGGGAAAGCTGTTTCTAAAATTTTTTTTTATTTATACCCATCCTGGCTTGTGCCATTTTTGTTTTATAAATCGAGGTGAAAAAAGTTATTTTACTTATACCTGTCTATGTAGAACATTGGAATTTTCCCCCACTGATGTACATATGCAGCACAAGATTGCAATAAAATAATTTTTAAAAATCAGTAATTATTTTTGTTAAGCACTTGAAACATTCAGTACATAGTTACTATAATTGCTATGCTGACAAAGAGTTTAAAATACTTTATTTATTTTTCCCTCAGTCTTTCAAAGTAGATAGTATTAAACACAGAGCATCAGTTTCTTCACCTGCCACAAATAAGATAAATGTGCCCAGGTCACTTATTTCATGAGCAATAGAGCTGCGATTCAAACTACTTCTATCTGACTCTGGAGTTAATGCTCTAAACAACTATCTCATGGGACTTTCCACAGCTTGGCTGTATTACAAGGTTGATAAGAATAAGATTGATTCTGATTAATTTCTGTAATTTAAAGGACCTGCACAAAATGTTGTCACTCAGGAGGTCTTTGGGTATTCAATTCTGAACATATGATTTAAAGACTGCAAAGGATATAACTTTTAAATAAAGAAGGAGGGATTTAAATTAGACTTGAGAATTGACTTCCTGGAACACCGTGTCCATAATTGGCAAGGGAATTGTGGGATTGAACTCATCTTTTTAGGATGATCTCAACACTGGTATGCCTTTAAAAAGTCCAACAGAAGAATGTTATTCTTAATATCTTAACTAAACTGATGATTCCAAGAAAGTTTTCTAAGCAAAGATCTGGTTCTATAACACTAGAAAAGAGATTTTGACTTTATTGTCCTTGTCACTGGCTTAGTCACCCCATTCAAAATTTCTATAACAGAAAAATTTCTATGTGAAGAACAAACTTTTGACTCCATCCTGGGAAAGGAGGAGGAAAGGCATTTATATACTGATTTTTGCAAAGGAAACCATCAATTATAGAACTTAAAGAAAACAAAAACTTCAGGTAGAGAAAAGTAGCGTGACAACAACAGAGCAAAAAGTGGATTTGAGGCCGGGCGCAGTGGCTCATGCCTGTAATCCCAGCACTTTGAGAGGCCAAAATGGGTGGGTTGCCTGAGGTCTGGAGTTTGAGACCAGCCTGGCCAACATGGTGAAACCCATTTCTACTAAAAATACAAAAAAATTAGCCGGGAATTGTGGTGGGCACCTGTAATCCCAGCTTCTTGGGAGGCTGAGGCAGGAGAATGGCTTGAACCTGGGAGGCAGAGGTTGCAGTGAGCCGAGATCATGCCATTGCATTACAGCCTAGGCAACGAAGTGAAACTCTGTCCCCCGCCTCAAAAAAAGAGGTGGATTTGACAGGTACTATTCTGGATGGTAAAACAAGCAAACAATATGCTTTTGCACAGATTGACATCTGGATAAATTTGTGGTCTGATACCAGAGAAGAATGGCCAAAAGGGTTGTGGCAGAGTGAAGGATACACAAAATAATACGTGTGTGTGTGTGTGTGTGTGTGTATACATAAACAATTTCAGAATATGTTTCTGCTAAGGGAATCTGGTTAGAGAATTCTGAAGGCTCTAGAAAGGTGATCTTCTTGTGTTGTTTATACTTGAATACATGCAACTGTATTTCCTCTCTAAAATCCAAAGGTTTATTCTGCCTGCTCAGCCCCAGTCAGCCAGGGCTTGGCGTGAATTGCTCTGGGTCACACACTGAATCACCATCCCCTGCTTTCGTGAAATACCACTTTGAATTCAATGTGCCTTTACCTGTTTTGAAGCAGGCTGCTAATGGCTCTAAATTCAAGGTCAGAAACATTTTTAATAGAAACTCACTGGTCCTCTGTGTCATTTTTGCTTTCATGAATTATTGTGGCCGCTAAGCCTAGTGGATAATAAAAGCATAGTTTCCTGTCAACCACAGTAACCTGCTGGATTGAATCCTGAAGTGTCTGTAAAAGCATGTTTTGTTTTAGACTTCACCTATCAGCGTGTTGCTCATCATTTTGAACTTTAATCCACGTTATTTACAAAATGGATGGTGTAATATGTTTTTGCATAATGACTTATATCTGAGAATTGACTTAGTTCACCTTAAAATAATGTTGGAATCAGCAGAGTGAAATCCAGGCTGTAATTAGAATTATCTCTGAAATGTAAGTATGAATGAAAAGTCAGATTGTAAGTATTTTACCCAGGAAAAGATATCTTCATATGGGGGAATTCTAAAGACTTTCTTATATTTAAGAATTCCAGAGAGACTGTAAAATCTCTTCATCTCACTAGCTGGGTATAAATCAATGCAACAGCATTATAATAAAGTGGATTGCTTGGTCAGACATACATACTGTGGTTGGAAAATGTAAAAATAAATTGATTTTTTTTAACCCCAGCTTTACAATCTTGCTCAATTTCTTCTTCCTTGCACAAAGTTAAGCAGTTTATGTATGCAGCTACTATTCACAATATTTATTAATACTGATAACATTGACATGAGATTCAGTTGCATCTCAAAAGTTTCTAAAAAGCCATTCTCTGATGTTCTAAGAGGACAGTGTTAGTTTGCCCATGGCAGAGGTACAAGCATACAAATTGTGTGGTTCTAAATGTCACAGCAGAGTCCCATTTCTCTCAAATTGGCAGGATCACCTTGAAGACCAAGTCTCAACACTCCCTGATAGCATGCATGTGCATGTCAACACAACAGTTAGCTCATCAATTTTCCCAGTGCCTCGCATAAAATAGATATGAGGGGAGAGGAAAGTATTGTGACATTGTATAAAATTCCATATATTCATACACCCTAGCTCAGGGTTTCCCCAAATCTATGTGTTCAGTCCATTGCACAGTGGTGGTAAGTAGTTCATGGCATGTCATTAAATGACATGAGGGAGAAAGTGACTCTTTCACCACACCATTGAGTCCTTTTGGTCATCTTAAGGAGGTCTGAGCTGGGAGCTGGTCTTCTTTAGAACTACTTGCTTTGCAAAGTATGGTTTTCAAATCAGTAAGCAGCATCAGCACTGCAGGAAAGTTATAAGAAATGCAGAATCTCAAGTCCTACACTCGCCTAAGTGAATTATAATCTGCATTTAAACAAGATTTCCAGGTAATTTGGATACCTATTAATATTTGAGAAGCACCCCGCTACAGATGTGCTAGCATTGGCTTTTTACTGGGTTTTAACAGAGCGGATGGTTAAATTTTCAGTAATTTTCAAAGCTGGTAATGGTCAATTGGAAGCTTAAAATTGGTCATGGTGGAAGTATTTATACCATGGAAATCAGAAAACATTACAAATCAGAATTTTTTCTTTCAAAGAGCCACTTATTAAATATTAACCAGCCTGCCTCTAACTATCACTGGTCTTTCTTTTTAGCAAATAGAGAGACGACCTCAGGTGTTTAACAGTGTCTAGTTTAGTAAAAATAAAACATTACTTAAAATACTAACCTCTCTGTACTTTAATTTACTTATATCTACAATGAGAATGATGATAACAAAGTAATAATATTACAAAGTTATATGGAAAAGTAGGTATGAATCTATATGTGATATGTGTGATGTGTAGTTCTTCTTTATGATTTAATATTATCTGGGTACTTTCTCAAGTGTTTGCTATTAACCTTGTAATTTTAAAGTTATGTTCCATTATGGTAAGTAATACTAGCTTTCCATTTAAAATAAATATTTCAAAAATGGAGCCTGTTTCAATAAAATTTAAAGTAATAATGCAGATGATTTAAGAATTTGCCAAAATCTCAGAGATGGCATTTAAGTTTTTCAGTCTCTAGAAGCTTCCTACAGGCGATGTGATGGGAATGACCTATGTGGATGAGGGATTCCCCTGAGTTGGGCTAATTTCTCCCCATGTCTTGGGTATTGGCCATCTCTTAGCTGGAACAGCTATATCCCGTCCAGTGGTTCATGTTCTGGAGACATCCACCACCACGATGTTCAGGTAGCAGAACACCATGTGGCCACACTGAGTGGCCACAGCCAGGAAGTGTGTGGGCGGCACTGGGCCCCAGATGGACGACATCTGGCCAGTGGTGGCAATGACAACTTGGTCAATGTGTGGCCTGGTGCTCCTGGTGAGGGTGGCTGGGTTCCTCTGCAAACATTCACCCAGCATCAAGGGTTGTCAAGGCTGTAGCATGGTGTCCCTGGCAGTCCAATGTCCTGGCAACAGGAGGAGGCACCAGTGATCGACACATTCGCATCTGGAATGTCGTGCTCCGGGGCCTGTCTGAGTGCTGTGGATGCCCAGTCCCTGGTGTGCTCCATCCTCTGGTCTCCCCCACTACAAGGAGCTTATCTCAGTCCACGGCTTTTCACAGAACTAGCTGGTTATTTGGAAGTACCCAACCATGGCCAAGGTGACTGAACTGAAAGGTCACACATCCGGGGTCCTGAGTCTGACCATGAGCCCAGATGGGGCCACAGTGGCATCCGCAGCAGCCGATGAGACCCTGAGGCTGTGGTGCTGTTTTGAGTTGGACCTGCACGGCGGCGGGAGCAGGAGAAGGCCAATGCAGTCAAAAGCAGCCTCATCCACCAAGGCGTCCGCTCAAGACCAAGCCATCACCTCAGTTGTTCTTTATTTTTCTAATAAAGTCATGTCTCCCTTAAAAAAAAAAAAAACCCTGAAAATTGAGAAGTTGCATGGGAATAGCACTCAGAGGCAACCGTCAGTTGCCTCTCTGTGGTATGGCTAGACCTTAGGAGAAGCCAGACTTGCTCTTCTCTTCACAAAGAACTGGCAGAGGAAAGGGCTGCCTATTTGACATGTACTCTGTAGAGACCACGATTACTATTAATTTGGTGGGTAGGAAAAAGATGGAGTGACCATGGACTGGGTGATCCTGTAAATAATAATTTGAAAATTACCTTAGATGCTGATTCATTTAGAGATTCTAGATTAGTTGGTGGTCTTGTTCCTATCCATTGGTTGACCAAAATGTTCTTTCACTTATACTCCCTTCTCAGTTGGTTTATTCTGTTTCAACATTTAAATGACATCCCCTCTAGGAAGGTTTCTTTAATGCTGCCAAGATGAGTGGCTTACGCATCACTGTGTATTTCTTTTAAACTAAGACTACATTTCAGTGAATTGATTGTGTATTTCTTTATCTTTGTGAAACAGATTGTTTGCTTCCTGAAGACAGGAGTTCTGAACCATTTGCCTTTCTCTCCCTCAATACCTGACATACAGTATATGGTCATTAAATATTTCTATAATGAGAGAAAGGGTCTTGTGCAGAAAGAATTTTGAAGTTACATAGGTTCAAATAGTGGTTCTTTCTTTACTTACAGGTGTTCCTTTAGTAAATCAATTATTTTCTGCCTCAGTTTTGAACGCAACAAGGCAAGGCATTATAAGCTTTATCTAACAGTAAGATATTGTGCTGGTGGATACTACTTATGACTACACACATAGCCCCTTTTTAGTTAACCTACTCATTCTGACTAGTCAAGCTATGCCATTGTATAACATTGGTCCAGGGTCTATTATCATTTTTTAACTTATTCTGGTGAGTTCAGGTAGGGGGAACTCACTGCAGTCCATGCCGCAGTCCATCCAACATGCCGCAGTCCATCCTCAGTGCTGCTTGATGGTTTCCATGAAAGTGTCTATTACGAATTTAAACTGAGATGAAATTTTCTTATCCCAGAATCATTAGCAACAAAGCTGATGTCAGAATATACTTGCAGAGTGTTTGGCAAAATTTTAAAGAACTGTGCGTGCTAGCCTATCCTAACTGACTTACCGGGAGTATCTCCTTTATTCCTCAAAACAAACTTGTCAGGTCTGTATTATTCTCATTGTTTCATTGTTATTGTTATTAATTATCCCTCCCCCCACCCCCGTTATACAAATAATCAGTGTAAGAATTAGAATTCAAACCCCAAGCAGGCTGACACTAGGGGTCACTCTCACAATGATCTTATTGTTCTGCTTCTGTAGAACTCAGGCCAACCAGGTACAGTGGTTCATGCTGTAATCCCAGCTGTTTGGGAGGCTGGAGTGGTAAGATCACTTCAGGTGAAGAATTCAAGATCAACCCCCCTCCATTTCTAAAAATAATAGTAATAATAAAATTAGCCAGGCATGGGGTGGTACACGCCTGTAGTCCCAGCTACTCTGGAGGCTGAGGCAGGAGGATCACTTGGGCCCATAACTCTGAGCCTGAGTAAACAAACAACGAAACAAACAAAACATATGCCTTCGAAGAATAGCATACATGGCTTTTGCACATTCAAGTATGGTCTATCATGGAGTAGGGGAGAACTGGAAAGAACAAGTCCCATTTCTCTGAGAAGTGTTTAGGCTGAAGCTCTATGACTAGACTGGATCTCACCATGTGTGTAAAATGGCCTTTCCCCCACTAGCACCATCCTCATCCTCCACCATAGGGAAGGCCTTTGAGTACCTTTGTGACACCCTCATACCTTGCCAACTTTTACTGCAGAGGTCACATAGCTTCATTCTGCTCATTCATTTGTCTTTTCTCAAAGCCTCTCTATGGCAGGAATCCTGTCATCGCCACACATCTGGCCCAGGATAACCATACGAATTCCAGCTTACTGAGTATTTCCCACAATCTGGCTGGTTTACATGTGTCTTATTTCTGAACCACACAACTGTCCCATTAGGTAGGAATTACTACTACTGCCACTTTGCAGAAGAAAAGACTGAAGCTCAGAAAACTTGAATATCTTGTCCATCATTACAGAGACAGCAAGTAGAGTGAGCTGGGATCCAAAGCCAGGTGTATCTGTTTCCAGAACAGATAGTCCTCAGCATGCACAAGACTCCTTTAGCACCACCTTCTCCCTTAGGTCTAGAAAGAGCACAGCATGGGTGTGCTGTAAATGCTGTTAAAGTAATTAATGGCTTTACCATTCAGAAAGATAAAAATATTTGGGGATTTCTTTATGGGGACTTTTTGAATTTTGTTTAGTTTAAGTTTTGAAGCCTGCCAAGGTCTGCTCACAAACTGGAATAAGAGAAAGCCTTAAGGGAAAACTGTTTTAAGGGGAAGATTTGCTGCAATTCCAGGGAAAGGAGAGGATGTTGTTCTGGACTCCGTTTTCTCTGTGTTGGCTCTCTGTTGAAAAATGTTTTTTTTTCCTTCCATTTCAAAAGCAACTGCTGTTTGCCATGGCTCCTCTATGCACTCATCAGGGTTGAGCCCTTTTGAATTATAGAGTCTCAGTGATTGAGCTGAGCCCAGGCGAAGAATGACAAGCAGGGTGATTCCACTGGCCATCTTGCTAGATCAGATACTGCCTGTATTTGCAGTACAATCTGGGTCTGCCCCTTTCAGCTGGCTTCACTAAGGCCACTCACCAGCCCAGCTAATGTTAATGACTTTCTAGCTTCCTTATTCTGAGCCAGAATGGAAACAGAGACCTAGAGGTGAAAGGTTCCCTCTCCTATTATGAATTCCCTGAGCCACACTGTCCCCGATGGTGTCCTGAGGAATTATTTGCTCATTTAGTCTAATTCAGCAAAGCTTCTCTCTTGGATCTGATATATATATAAATATATTTCTTTAAAAATATTTTTTTTTTGGTGAGGGAAGAAACACATTTGCCATGCTGAGGGTAAGCAAAAAATGTGTCTGACACCTCAGGTAATGGGAATTTTTTTGTGTCCATGTCTTTCTGAATCTCTTCAGCTGAACATTACATTTTTTTAAACTGTATTTTATTCCCAAAGGAGCTTTCTATAATTTAAATCTCCTGTTTAACTGTACATTTTGAATGGGGACCCTGATACTGTCCTGATTATAGCATACAAGCTGGACATTACATAATTTTTCTCTGGGAGCATTCTAATTTTATTCACTCATTATTAGCATCCTGGCAGAGAATTGCATTCTGCACCCTGAACTGGGGGAATCCCTTCTGATGAATCCTGGAAACTAAGATTGTAAAAATGGGGGTAAATTCCCCTCCCATTCGCATTTGTATTATTTTAAATGTTGTTAATTCAAAGCTATTTACTTCACAGAGTTCAGCATAAAAGGAACCAAAATGTGTGTTTAAACAGGTTAAAAAAAAAAGGAAAGAAAAAGTAAAAGACCTATAGTCTGTTTGACAAGCGGACTGTGTTAGCATACACCCCGAAGTGTTAAAACAAAAAAGAATGGAAGAAAGAGAAAAAGGGTGGAAAGAGGAGAAGGAAATCAAGAAGGAAGAGAGGGAAATGTGAGAGAAAGAAGCAAGGAGGAAAAAGAGAACTTCTATTATGCAAAACAGTTTCTGATAGGTCACATAGCTGCGAATGAAAACTAAAATTTAAATAAAGCTTAAAAATAAAAGGACTTACTAGCTTACTTACCCTAATTCTTCAGCTCCACTTTCTTAGCTCAAGAGTTTGAGAAGTGCCTACTATTGTTCACTTTAGGTGCTTTTGAAAAGCAGTGATTTTTGTTTTAAAACTGTTTGAGTAGACCCTTATCTTTCTTCCTCCTTGTTTTTGCAGGAAATTTCAATGAAAAGAAAAGCCAATGGATTGTGGTCTTAGAAAAGCCGCTTAGATGATGTCTGTTTCCCGTGCTGTGGACACGTGGCAGAGCTGTAAGTAAATGCTCGGCACTGCATGATGAATTGGATGGCTACAGACCGAAGACAAAAAAAATAATTGTCTCATTTTGATGGTGATTTGCTTAACTGGTGGGACCATGCCGGAACGGCTAGCGGAAATGCTCTTGGATCTCTGGACTCCATTAATAATATTATGGATTACTCTTCCCCCTTGCATTTACATGGCTCCGATGAATCAGTCTCAAGTTCTAATGAGTGGATCCCCTTTGGAACTAAGCAGTCTGGGTGAAGAACAGCGAATTTTGAACCGCTCCAAAAGAGGCTGGGTTTGGAATCAAATGTTTGTGCTGGAAGAGTTTTCTGGACCTGAACCAATTCTTGTTGGCCGGGTAAGCTTTGTTTTTAAGATCTCAATTTCAGGGTCTGTTAGTGGTCTTAAGATGTTTAACACCAGACTTTTTTTAGTTGTGGCCACACAGCTGTGAATTCTTCAGGCCAGGTGGTTAGTGAGTTTTCCTGTCTTTCTGTTAGGAATACTATTAATCCCAAGATAACCGTTTTAAATGGTCTTCTAGGGAAAGCTTCTCCTTCCACCTCTTCCACCTGGCTATCAATAAAATATAACACTGCTTATATAATGCATAAACAAATAACATTTTCTTTCTCATTCGCATTTCTCATTGTCTAGTTTATAGTACTTGGAAGAGATAGGCATCTTTTCTCAGTCTGAATTCCTACCACTTCAATTACCAAGAGTGTATTTTGTTTTAAGGCCATGTAGATATGTATAATTGCAGGTAGATATTTATCTTTTTTTGTTTTATCATCTGTTTTTTCAATAATTAACCTAAGACGGAGAAAGGGAAGTTCTTAGAGAAGATGCTTAACTGTGCATTGTACTATTTGAAAAACTTTGCAATAGGAAACTAACTCATTCACTGTCAGACAAAATCAAATGTACAGAATCAAAATTTTGATTTAGTGGAGGGTGTGTGTGTGTGCGCGTGTGTGTGTGTTAGACTGGACTTACATTTGTTTTGTTGTTGTTGGCAGGTTAGACAAATTTTTTTTGTGTAGACATGGGCTGCTTGTTTTCCAAAATCACACTGTGGGTTATTGGAGACTATGTGTTTATACCTCAGAACTGTTCATAAGCTCCTTTTAACTTTGATGCACACCATCATGTAGGTATAATTGCAATTATGAGTCTGCCAATGACTGGTTTTCTTGATATGTCAGTTTCAGAAGTGAATCAGACCAATGTTATTCACTTTCCAAATGCCGTGATTTAAAAGAAAAGTAGAAGGGGAATTAAATATTGGTCTTCAGGACTTGAGTTAACTCTTTGTGTTTCACTGGGAACTTCTGATTGCATTCTGCTTTTACCCTATTGTCTTGCAAAACAAATTGAGCTTCCCCAAGGATTATGTTTCTCATTTCATATGGTTCTACTTGGATGAAGAAAGCCTGCATGAGGCGATATCATGAATCATTACATGGATATTTACTGAGCCTTTCCTATGTGCCAGACGCTCTGTTAGGCATGGGAGGCATGTCAATGAACACAACAATGATCTCTGCCTTTCAGGAACTTACATTTTGGCCAATACTGAGTGTTTATTATGTGTTGAACACTATTATAAAAGCACTTTGGGGGCACCAATCTTTTTTATTCTCACAATAACCCCCCCCTTCAATATATGCCTATGTGTGTTTATTTGCACGTATGCATACAAATATATGTGTGTTAAACAAGTCTGTACTCCCCTTGTCATAAGTTCAAAATATAAAAATCTCAGAAATATATATATTTTTTGTATCCTTGATACAAACTCAGGTAGCAGAACCGACTTGAGGCTATTTACAGTAGTAATGCATCTCGTAATTGTGACTATTCATAGATTTTGCTGCAAAAGTGTTAATGTGGTTGATTACAGGGGTGCTGCCCCAGACCCTGCTGACGGTGTTACTTACCATATAGTTTATATACCTTAATATGTTTCTAAAGTATGAAAAGCTTTGAATTCCAAAATACATCTGGCCCTGTGGGTTTTGGATATGGGATTCTTTACCAGCATTATTGTATCTTTTCTGTAGGTGCAAAACTGAAGTTTAGATGGATTAATAAACCAAACCAAGATCACAGAGCTGGTAAATTACCTACCTGAGTTTGAATCCTGTTGGAAATTCCAATTGGCCATTATTTCACCCACTATGCCTTATTACATATTAATAACTAGCTAACTGGAGCATAAACTGCAATTTACACTTAAGAGGTATTGAGTATAGAATGTAAAGTCTTTAAATGCCTACCTCTGGATATTCAAAACTTCTTTAATCAGCCCTAAGGCAAGACATTTTCATGCCATATGAAATTTTGTGAATACATGCATATTTATATAATGGACGCCTTTCTTCTCACTCTTCTTAGTTACCTCTTTATGAAGGTATGTCACTCTGTGTCTTGCCTAATGTAAATAAGAAAACATGCAAAACAAATGAACAAATCAAAACAAATGAACAGGAGAACATTTCATTTTTATCTGGTAGAAAAAGTAATTAACATGGGGTTGCTTTGGACTCAGAATCCGATAACTGATTTCACCTCCATTCCTTACATGAAGTAATAAAGATAGAGGTAAACAGCCAGGCGTTCAGCATCTTCTTGTGACTTAGTGATACCTGAGGCTTTCATGCTTCTCTGAAGGACAGAAATGTTGCCAGTGAACCCAGGATTCTGAAATAGCGAAAATGCTTTTGAGTCTTCGTGATGGTTTTTATCTAGCCTTTTCACGGCTTCCTACCATGACCAATTCCCAAACAATTGTTAAATCAGAGCTTATTTTCTGGAAACTTTTCTGCAAACATTTCCCATCATACCTATTTCCCTTTAAAGAAAAATGCTCCTGAATTATGACAGTGTAGCCTTGGAGGATCTTGGTTTATAGCATAGCCAAAAATACATTTCAGGTGACTGCTTAAGATTAAGAGTCAGGCTGAGTGCGGGGATGATCCGTATCGGGGGTGCCCACCGGTGCTTTACAGTGTTTTATCTCTGTGCACACTCTTCCGCATCTGACTCTTTAAACCACTTCACCTCCCAGCTTCTCCCTAGGAACCGGCTGAGAAGCATTACTTACTTACAAGCACACCTGCTCTTTGAAAGGCCCTCCTGTGAGTCACCATGGTGGGGCCTCTGACCTAGCAGGCTGAGTTCATGCTCAAGGGCAGAGCTAGTTTTTGAGTGATTGGTTCTTCAGTGCTTCACATATAACCTTACAGCATCCATCATCTGTTTTTAGTATATTGGTAGGCAGCTGGATGCTGAGAAAGAAACTTAGCATTAGAGATGTACTCTCTCAAGGTTTGAATATGGGTTTGGCCACATTCTGGATGTTAACCCTGAGAAGGTTACTGAAGTTTTTCAAGGATTATGCAAATAAGATAAATAAGAATTTGTAAGAGTAAAGAAAATAATAGCAGCATAGTGCCTGCTATATATTAATTGTAGTTGTAACTACATTCTTAATTGTATGTGTGTGTGTATGTGTTTGTAGTTGGAGTGGCAGACAAATTAACAATGATCTCACTAGGTGAACAACAAGACTCTGGGAGCCCAAAGAAGGGCCTCTTCACTGGTACCTGTTTTATGGTGTGGAGATGATGTTTCTATGTGTCTTGAAGAGTCACTGGCCCAGGGGAGTCGGGTAGGAAGTGAAGTCCCCCAGCAAGATAGAGAGATTTATGCAAAGTCATGAGGGAGAGAGTAAAATGACTGAGAGTAAGATGCTTCCCTTGGTCAGAAGCAACATAGGTCTTTCTATTTTCTGTTGAAATGGAACGAAGTCGGTGGTCATATATATTGGTTTCTCTTTGAGATAGGGTCTTGCTCTGTCACTCAGGCTTGAGTGCGGTGTTGTGTTCACAGCTCACTGCAACCTCGACCTCCCAGGCACAAGTGAATAGTCCCTCCTAAATAACTGGCACTACAGTCATGCACCACCACGCCTGGCTATTTTTGTTTAAATTTTTTGTAGAGATGAGGTCTCCTGTGTTCCCAGACTGATCTTGAACTCCTGGGCTCCAGCAGTTCTCCCGCCTTGGTTTCCCAAAGTGCTGAGATTACAGGTATGAACCACCATGCCTGGCCTGGAAATCATATTCTTAGAGAGGCTTTCCTTGTCAATTCTTCTAAAATGTAACTGTTCCTCCTTTAATATATCATACCATTTGTCTGTGTTTGATTTCTGTTTCTTCCTGATGATCATCGTCTAACACACTCTATACCTTATCATGTTTATTATTTGTCTCTTCTAGGATGCAAGTTCCACAGAGAAAAGAAATTTTGAGTCCTTTGGTCTTTACTCTGTATCCCTAGAACCTAGAACCCTGCCTTCCTATAGGAACTGCTCAGTAAATATTTTACATGAAAAATATAAATGAATAAATTTACTTATATAATGGAATAATTTATAATAGTCATATAAGCTCAATGGCATTTTTCAATAAAGGGGTTTTCATGTTCTCTCTTTCATATGGGTATTTTATCCACCAACTGGGTAGTTAAAATTTTTTTCTATGTATTGATTTTGAAAGTCTTTCTTTGAGGTATGGGCATGAAGAAAAAGTTAACTGGTTTAAGCAACTCCCTGTCAAAGGCTGCAAGATTACCCCTATGGAGACGGTCTTCCTTAATTACCACTGTCATAAAGCAACACGTTGTCTTCCAACTATCTTCAGACTTTTGTGTTTATGCTTATAGTACAAACTGGAGCAGAAAGCTTTTGTCTGGAATTCTGAAAAGCAAATACCAGCCAAACAGACTCCAATCCTGCCTGCAGTTCTCTGTGGACCAAGGCAGAGCAGAGTCTGTTCATAAACACATAAACACTGAGTATGTTACATCTCTGTGTACCTTGGTGTTGACTTTCCTTAGAAATTGTGACAGAGAAAAAAGTGGCTCATGGGATGCCTAACCCAACTATACTTATTTGTTCTGGTCTTAGAAAAGAAGGAGAAAACCTGAGGTAGTTTTTGATAAATCTGGCAAACAACACAAAAATATCATCCTGTGGTAAAATGTGCATAGATTCTTCATGGTAGACAGCTGGGTGTCATTATAAGAACCCTTGGCTCTAAGTCAGGATGGTGACTGATACAGCCATGCCACAAATATTTATTAAGCACCTACTATCTGCAGAGTATTCCATTGCCAGTAGATTCTCAGCTCTGATCAAACACAGATCTATCTATGCCTTCTGCATGGAGCCAATGAACTACTAGAGGGAGACAGACATTAAAACAGATAATCACATGAAGAAACATCACAAGAAAACTGAAATAAGTACTCTGAAGTGAAGAAATGTGGTTCTATTGAAGCATATACAGAGGATGCTGCCTTATTCTATGCGAGGATGGAATCTTCCCAAAGGAAATAACCTGGAAGCTGATATGCGTTAACCTGCTGAACCAGGGTGCAGGAATAAAGAGAAAAAGAACATTTTCAATAGAGGAAATAGCACGTTCAAGGCTATTTACAGAGCTGAGAGAGGGTCGGGGTAACTGAGTGTGTCCTGGTCAGTTCTGGCTGAATAACAAGTTAACATAGACTGGGTGGCTTATAAGCAGAAATTTATTTCCCTCAATTCTGGAGGCTGGCAGTCTTTAAGATCAGGGTGCCAGATGGTTGGTTCTGGTGAGGGCTCTTTTCCAGGTTGTAATCTGCAATCTTCTTGTATTCTCACATTGGCAGAAAGAGGGCAAGGAAGCTTTCTGAGTCTTCCTTTAGATGGGCTGTAGTCCCCTTCATGAGGGCTCCACCCTCATGACCAAATTACTTTTCAAGAGACCCACCTCTTAATACCATCAAATTGAAGATTAAAACTTTAACATATGAAGGTCATAAACGTTCAGTCCATTGCACTGTAAGACAGAGAACTAGGGTTAAAGTCTCTTATGTCAAGTTAGAAAGATAAACAAGGATCTCTTGGACATCCAGCTTCTTTCTCTTTTAGTTCTACTACAAAGTAACTGGGGGAAAAAGTCACTTCTGTTAAGTGTAATTTCCTCCCTTCTGAGTGTATGGGATTAAGATATTATATATTTAAGATACAACATACAACGCCTATGGAACAGGAATACACACACACACACACACACACACACACACACACACACACCCCACATGCTTATTGAATATCCTTTTTCCAAAATCCTTGGGACCAGAAGTGGTCCAGATTTGAGATATTTTCAGATTTTGGAATATTTGCACATATATTGAGATGTCTTGGAGAATGGATCCAAGTCTAAACATGAAATTCATTTATATTTCATATTTACCTTATACACATAGCCTGAGATACGGTTTCTATCATTTTAAAAATAACATTTTTATGTAACGAAGCTTTGACTGTGATCCATCACATGAAGTCAGGCATGGAATATTTTTTTCTCTTTTTTTTTAAATTGCATTTTAGGTTTTGGGGTACATGTGAAGAACATGCAAGATTGTTGCATAGGTACACACATGGCAGTGTGATTTGCTGCCTTCCTCCCCCATCACCTATATCTGGCATCTCTCCCCATGCTATCTCTCCCCAGCTCCCCACCCCCTGCTGTCCCTCCTCTATTTCCTCCCAACAGACCCCAGTGTGTGATGCTCCCCCTCCCTGTGTCCATGTGTTCTCATTGTTCAACACCCACCTATGAGTGAGATGTGGTGTTTGATTTTCTGTTCTTGTGTCAGTTTGCTGAGAATGATAGTTTTCAGGTTCATCCATGTCCCTACAAAGAACACGAACTCATCGTTTTTGATGCATAATATTCCGTGGTGTATATGTGCCACATTTTCCCTGTCCAGTCTATCATCAATGGGCATTTGAGTTGGTTCCAGGTCTTTGCTATTGTAAACAGTGCTGCAATGAACATTCGTGTGCATGCGTCCTTATAGTAGAATGATTTATAATCCTTTGGATATATACCCAGTAATGGGATTGCTGGGTCAAATGGAATTTCTATTTCTAGGTCCTTGAGGAATCGCCACACTGTCTTCCACAATGGTTGAACTAATTTACACTGCCACCAACAGTGTAAAAGTGTTCCTATTTCTCCACATCCTTTCCAGCATCTGTTGTCTCCAGATTTTTTAATGATCGCCATTCTAACTGGCATGAGATGGTATCTCAGTGTAGTTTTGATTTGCATTTCTCTAATGACCAGTGATGAGCATTTTTTCATATGTTTGTTGGCCTCATGTATGTCTTCTTTTGTAAAGTGTCTGTTCATATCCTTTGCTCACTTTTGAATGGGCTTGTGTTTTTCTTGTAAATATGTTTTAGTTCTTTGTAGATTCTGGATATCAGCCCTTTGTCAGATGGGTAGATTGCAAAAATTTTTTCCCATTCTGTTGGTTGCCAATTCACTCAGAGCTGCTGGTTAGGTATGTTTAAGTCTGCTGCAGCAGAACTAATAAACCGCCCTCCCCCTTTTTTTTTTTCCCAGGTGCTCTGTCCCAGGGAGTTAGGGATTTATTTATGAGTTTCTGTCCTGCCGCTGCCTTTTTTCAGGCCTGCCCAGTGAGGAGGCAGCCTAGTCACTGTCTCCCTGCAGAGGCTTTGCTCAGCTGCTCTGGGCTCCGCCCAGCTGCCATGTGAACTTCCCTGCAGTCCTGTTTATACTGGTATAATTAGAACTGCCTCAGCAATGGCGGCCCACCTCTGTAAGGGCAGACTCTCTCTGTAATGGCAGGTTGCCTCAGTAATGGCGGGCTACCTCCACAGTGGTGGACTACCTCGGTAATGGCGGACGCCCCTCCCCCCACAGAGGTGGACCGTCCTGGGTTCAGATGTGCTTGCTGTGAAACTCTCAATCCGGAGCGTTTCAGCTTGCTGTTTTTTTTGTGGGTGTGGGACCAGCTGAGCCTGATCACCTGGCTTCCTGCCTCAGACCCCCCCCCCTTTTTGTTTTTTTTTTTTTTTAGTTAAATGGTCGTCTCTGTCTCCCAGGTGTTCCAGTCACCTGTTGAAAAAGGCGCCGGGATCTGCGGTGATTTCCCACGCGGCGACCCACTGCGCCTGCGCCGCCTGAAACAGCCGCGCTGAGATACGTGGCGCTTTTCCCTCCGGGGAATCTCCCGGCCTGGCTCCCTGTTTCAGTCCACTTTTTTATTAGTTGAATGGGCAACTCTGCCTTCCCGGAGCTCCAATCACCAACTAAAATGGCACCCAGGCCCGTGTATTTTGTACGGCGAACCCCCGCGACGGGGCTCCGGCCAAAACAGCTGCACCAGGGAAAACAGCCGTGCAGGCCAAAACAGCCTCCCTGGCAACCCGTGGGGCTCCTCCGCCTGGGAATCTCCTGGTCTGTGGGCAGTAAAAATTCGTCTGGAAATGCGGTGTCCACTCACCCTCCGCACTTTCGCTGTGAGCTGCAATCCTGAGCTGCTCCTATTTGGCCATCTTGGATCCGTCCTCTCAGGTGTGGAATTTTCTACTTTTGGTGTCAAGTCAGTGCTCAAAAACTTTCAGATGTGGGAGGTTTTTCGATTTCAGATTTTCAGATTAGAGATGCTCAGCATGTATGTGTTTGTATGTGTGTGCGTAACATCGATTTTTGGCTCAGGTTGTTTAAGTCCTTGTTCTGTAAGTCTTGTGATCCTCAATTCCTTGTATTGCTTTATTTTGGGGAAAAAAACCAGTCTGCTCTGCAGGGGGTCAGAATTCTTCTATACTAAATCTTCTTCTTACATAAACTTCTCTGCTCTCTTTCTTCCTTTTTCCTCCTACCTGGGCTTCTGAGCTGTTCCTTATTTGGATGTAACTCTCTTGCTGGTAATGCCACATCTATTTATAATTCTCTTCCTCCAAGGCACTACTCATTTTCTCTCTTTAAATTTGACCTTCTAACCTTCCCTCTTCACTGAAACTTGGAAATCGTTTGGGTGGTGCTTAGTATGAAGGACACAGGGTGCCAAATAATTACGCTATGTTACAGCTTACAGTGTCTGCGACTGGTGAGAGAATTGCACTTGACATGCCATTATTTTTTTTTTGCTGACCGTTTGCATGTTAAGAGTGCTGGACTACACATTCACAGCTAAATTGTATCTTCAGCCTTGTGAGAACAATTCACTGTCAGTTCCATGAAGCTTCTGCCTACTCAAACAGAGCCTTGTGAACCAATAATTTGGCAGGAATGCAAGTCAGCATCGCGTGTCTCAATCTGGCCAAACAACAAGAGTTTGCTCCCTCTTCTACAATGTCCTGACTTAGACATAAGGGTATCCCAGAGCTGTTGGAAACTTTGGATGCTGATATAAATAAAGAGAATAATATTAGTCATTTACATTAGCAAAATCCCTAAACACACACGCACACCTACACATATACACACATATGCACATGGAGGATCTCTTAGCTGAGTTTGTGCATGAGAAAAATTGCAAATCATCTCTTAGCCCTTTTTTTTCCCTGTAGCTCCAGACTGTCACTCTGTTCACCTCATTCATTACCAAGGGACCAGGCTTATGTTTGTAGATGCTCTGAGAAGTGAATTCAGCCAGCTGTCTTTTAAGAAGAGTCTTGCATATTTTGTCCACTTTTTGAGAATTACTTCATGAAGGCAGATATTTTTCCCA
Source organism: Ateles fusciceps (assembly GCA_036589455.1). NCBI lineage: Eukaryota > Metazoa > Chordata > Mammalia > Primates > Atelidae > Ateles > Ateles fusciceps. The sequence goes on along the minus strand of JAZHEH010001685.1, from coordinate 2,287,763 downwards.
CTTGAAGCAAAATAATAGCAGTCATATGTTTATGGATGACACAATCAGATTATATAATTCTGTGTCTGAAACAGATAGCAACAAGATAGTAAGTGTACAAAAAAGCAAGTGCAGAGTACTGATTCCTATTACAAGTATGAAGCTGAAGCTCACAGGGAAGCATTGAGCAAATATAAATGCCGCGTGACTGGAAAGTGACTCATTGCGTATTCACATGACGGAATAGCATAAAGCAATTAAAAAATTAAGATTTATAACATGAGAGCATGGTTGCAACTTAATAAATACCAAAGGCAAGATATAAAATGTGTATAGAATAAGTTAAAATACACGTGTGATACAGAGTGCCTGACATGTATCTGTTAAAATATGTGTTTGCATATGAAAAATATATTTAAACATTTTTGTACCTATCTCCAAACTGTGAATATAGTTGTGTGTATTCAAACTTTTACAAAAATAATGAGCCATTAGTACCCATTATTCTGCTCACCCATATTCAATACTTTTAGTCATTCTACTGTTATTTTTTTCAATTACCTCCACCCCCATAAATGCATACACATTGCCAATGTTCTTGGTTTAAATAGTTAATTTAAAGATAATGCAAATCATGTCTATAACCACTATTCACTGTTTTGATGTGAAGATTTCTCCAGTTGAAAACAACATAGAATCATAAAATATCCCAAATGCCTGATTATATCTAATGAGTACATGATATCCAGGTAACCCATCTTAAAAATATTGAGGAGTTAATTTCTGACATTGATTCAGATTAATAGCTATACCACAAAGCAATACAGGAGAACTTGTAAAGAAATACATCAATATATTCAATCTTTTTTCATGAAATATAGGTGGTTGGATTATGAGTTTTAATTAATTTTCTGCATTTTATTTTCTTAATATGCTTTTATTAAAATGTAAAGCATAATAAAATGAGAAAAAATGTCATATTTTGCAAGTATCTTAACATCAATGCCATCCATTCATAGCAAATTCTTGGGGACCATTACTTAATGTGAAACTAATTTGGTAAATAGAATCTCACTTTAAAAACTACACCTGTGCTGACCACTTGTAGGCTCAATCTCATCAATTAATAAAGGACCAGGCTTATTTAATCCTTTTAATGAAACTATGAAGAGAGAAGAAAAGAAAGAAAGCTATAATCTTTCTTCATTGCTAAATGCACATTAAACAAGTTCTGTAACGATGGAATAGACCAGATATTAACCAGATGTGAAGGTTTTATATTCGATTTTTTTAATGGGCAACTATGAGTCTTCAAGTAATATAGTCAGCCTACAGTTTGCCTGTAACTTTTTCATTAGATAAGAATGACCTAGAAAAGTTATTTATGGAACCATGTTATTTGAAAAAGATAAAAGTGTTACAGCGTTTACAGAATTTCTTTTGGCCTGGCTAAGAATGTTTTCTAGACAGTGGTGTTTTAAAATAGTTCACTATTTTCCATCTGTACATATCATTTCCATTATAATTAACTTAAATTCACCCACTTGCATGCTCACACACACCCTCACCTAATTTGGTCATGCTTGTTTCTTTCCCTAAGTCATTGAATATTTTGGTACACAAAATGTCAATACACAGCCTTGTCCACAATCAAAAATTGGAATACTCAGTTAAGATGTGAACATGTTTTCTCATCAGCACTGGCTCTCTCACCTCAGATTTTAATACGTTTAGAAATCCCTTTAGATGTTATATCCTGGAGAAGAAATATAATACATTTTTATTACTCAAAGTGAGGTCTGCAGACCACCAGCATCAACACATGGGAGCTGGTTAGACATGCAGAATTTCATTTCACACTTGTACACCAGGACTTATTGAATCAGAATCCATGTTTTAACACTGTCCTTAGGTAATTCGTGTGCACATTAAAGCCTTTAAACTGAAATACATGTTTAGTTTTTAGGAAATCAGCCAATCATCAATCAATGCCTCTATGGGTGAGATCATGCTTTTTTGCTCTCTGTACCCAGCCAGAGCCCCTTTTGAATACCACCCAATTTTTAAAAAGGGTCATGGGGGCTAGTGTTTGGAAAAGTCCTAGGTGAGGTTTCGGAAGGAAACAGCTGCTTATTTTATTTGAACCCCATGTGGTAGGTGATGAACATGGTAGGCTGACGGGATTCCTTCCACATTGCATGTGATGGTGAAAAGCAACCACATGTGTATGCACCCATGCTCCTACTCCCAGCTTGATTCCTTGGTGAGAACTGTTAACTGTTCTCTGCTCAGTTCTGCGGAATACTTCCTTTTCTCTGTATTTACCACAATGAGGCAGATGTGTTCTGAAATCTACAGAGTATCAAATGTCACTGGACTTCCATGGAAGACAGTAGCAGAATCCAAATGAGACTGATCAGAAGGGCTGAGGAATATTGGGAAACAGCAGGGAATAAAACACTACACAAATATTTCTGTTTCTCCCTATTCCTAAGAAAAACCCAGCTGGGTTGGATTTTTTTTTTTTTTTACTGTGAGTATATTGTTGAAACTAGGAAACTGATAACATTATCCAGGGACATTAAAATGGGGGAGAAAAAAAATTTTTTTTTTTTGAGACAGAGTTTTGCTTTTGTTGCCCAGGCTGAAGTGCAATGGCATGATCTCAGCTCATCACAACCTCCGCCTCCTGGGTTCAAGCGCTTCTCCTGCCTCAGCCTCCTGAGTAGCTAGGATTACAGGCATGCACCACCACTCTCAGCTAATTTTTATTTTTGTAATTTTAGTAAAGATGGGTTTCTCCATGTTGGTCAGGCCGGTCTCGAACTCCCGACCTCAGGTGATCCACCCGCCTCTCCCTCCCAAAGTGCTGGGATTACAGTCTTTCTGCATTGCTAAATGCACATTAAACAAGTTCTGTAACCATGGAATAGACCAGATATTTTCAGCCATATAGTAAACACTCAATAGATACTATCACTTTATTCAAATTGCTTAAAATGTCTTTTCTCTTGGGGCCAGGTGCAATCATGCCATTTGCACCCAGCCCCAAGAAAAAAGACATTTTAAGCAATTTGAATAAAGTGATAGTATCTAATGAGTGTTTACTATATGACTGACAATATACTAAAGTTTGCCTATTCAATCTTCACAGAAGTCCCCTGATAAAGGTACCATTATACACATTACCAGATCAGAAGAAAGTCACTGAAGGACATAGTTATTTCCACCAGAAGGTGCATGGTAGACAAATAGTGATTACGTGATGAAGCTGGGAGTCAAATATGAGCATGGTGATCACAGGGTTTGTCCCTGTCACCATGGCAACACAGAATCGCATTTGAACCTTAGGTGGCTGGTGCTCAGTGTGTTAGACAGTGACCCCAATTTGCAGATGAGAAAAGTGAGATAATGGAAGGAAAAAAAGGCATATCTCATGACTCAGAATGTAAAAGGTCTAATAAGATTTGAGCAGACAATGAGAGATGTTTCTCTAATTACAAAGCCACCTCACGTATTTTTTGCACCTTTATATGCTTTGCTAGTCAGGGTCAGAGGTGCACGTAAATCCCTGGAGAAAAGAAAAATGTCCTTGAGGTTTATGATTGTCGTGGCTTTGTTTTATTTATTTTATGAGAAGAAGAGATGACATGGCATAGTCTGGGCCTGGGTAGAACTGCTACCAAGTACACCATGACTTGGGGGGTTATTCTCCAAATATGGGGGTTAGCTCAGTATCTTTAATTTTTTGCTTTCTCATTTAAAAATATACATTAAAAATAATTATGTTGATGAATAAGATAAAATGATGGAGAAGGAGTAGCAAAAGAGAAAAATTGTTTTATTGAAAATTTCAGACATTTCTCTAGGTGCTTTAAATATATTTACTTATGTTATTATTTTCCATTTCACAGATTAAAAAATTAAGACTTTTGGATGGAAGTAAATTCTCACTGGTTAGGTGACCAGAGTGTAATGATTCTGGTTTTGCCTGAACTGGGCAGAACTTTTAACCACACCAGAGCTGTAGCATGAAGTTAGGGAGCTCACTGGAATCTTTTGCTAAAACTGGGCAATTTTCTAGGTTCTTCTTAAAGTGAGAATCACCAGAACAGCAAAAAGAAGAGTGGGATGAAAATAAAATCCTGTACACATAGACAGGAACTAAAAGAAGACAAAACACTTGTATAACCCTCCAGTTGCTTGAACTAATTGTGTTAATGCTGAATAATTTAGTAACAATTCTCTGTACTCTTGGAAACTGAGCTCACGGACAATATTGCAGAGGCTCCAGAGGTGGGATCTATAATTTACTTAGCTCTCCGCAGTGACTTCCCCGACGCCCCTTGTAGCATTATGAGCCTCTTTCCAAATAGATATGTGCTTCTCTGTTGCATCTTTTCCATTCCAGCCTGCATCTTGGTGACTTTCTCCTGAGAAGTTCTCTGCTGCACCTTGGCCACTGACAATAACCCCTTTTTGCCTTTAGCAGATTCTCTGAGGAACAGTAATTTGATGAAAGAGCAAGCATGGCTATTAAAAATGACCGAATCCTGTAATTCCTAGAAGCAAGTCAGACTCCCTAGCCACTCAAAAGCTTTATTTAGAATGTGGCAGGGTTATTTATAGTGGAGTTTTTATTTACCTTTTTTATGTGCTTATAGGAACCTAAAAGTATAAATTAATTTCTCATTGCAGTTTTCCTTTTGTCATACTCGTGCGTGTGTGTGTGTGTCTGTGTGTGTGTGTGTGTGTGTGTGTGCGCGCGCGCACGCACACATCCTATTATTTTTTCTCTTAAAGGATCTTTGCTTTGGCAAAGCTCATCCTCTGATTGCATCCCTGACTTTGCAGGAACATTTGTAATCAGCTTTTCCAGGTGTTTTCAGAAATCATTATTAGATGTTTGCAATGGCTGGTCCTATTAATCAAGGCCACTGTTTTTCTAGTACTCTCTTCTGTTTTTCCTGTCATTAAACTCTTACTGTAAAGGTCTTAGTTTTTTTATAGCTGAGCCCCCAATTTCACATCTCAACTACACTATCAGAAATGCATTTAAGGCTTTGGTTCATGCCTATAATCTCAGCCTTGGGAGGCTAACGTTGTGAGGATTGCCTGAGCCTGGGAGTTCGAGGCTGCAGTGAGCTATATGATCATGGCACTGCACTCCAGCATGGGCAACAGAGCAAAACCCTCCCCTTCAAACCCCCAAGAAAGTACGCATTTAAATGTTTCTGTCTTTTCATCCATCCCACCAGTTAGAGGAAAGACACAAGCAAAAGAAAAAAAAAAGCTGAAAGACCAAACAATAAATATGGAGACCCTCCTAGCTCCTCACCATCACATACACATAAACAGAATGAGGTGGTAAGACAGGGTCAAAGAGACACAAACCATAGAGCCAGGTGGTAAATAGAGGGTGAAACAGAAATCCCAAAATACAAAGCCAAAGTCACACTACAAGCAATACAACATAATAAGGGACCTAGGCTGGGCACAGTGGCTCACACTCGAAATCCTAGTTCTTTGGGAGGCTGAGGCAGGAGAATCACTTGAGCCCAGGAGTTTGAGACCAGACTGGGCAACACAGCAAGATCTCAGCTCTACAAAATATCTTTAAAAATTAGCTGGGTGTGGTGGTGTGCACCTGTGGTTCCAGCTGGAGGCTGAGGCAGGAGGATCAAGGCTGCAGTGAGTTGTGTTGCCACCACTGCACTCCAGCCTTGGTGACAGAGCAAGATACTGACTCAAAAAAAAAAAAAAAAAAAAAAAAAGACAGATTTAAAAAAGGAGCCGAGACCCAGAAAACATACAGAAAGAAAGAGATTTTCACAGGATTACAGCCTCCAAGAAACACAGAGGATCACAACCAATGAGAGAGAATATGAGGTAGAGTAAAAATGAAGACTTAAAGAAGGAAAGGGAGTAGGATAGTCCCCAGAGAGAGGAAGGGAAAGCAGAGAACAAGCAAGTAGAGAAAGGCCATGTGGAAAGGATTTGGGGGTCACTGAGTGATTCTCACCAGGCCCAGGCTAATTTCTTTTAGCCCCTGGACAGATGGGTTAATGTATACTTTTGTAACATTTCTGATCACACAGGTTCCGATTTTTTTGTTGTTTTTGCTTTGGAAAGGACTGTATTTTGATTCTAACACATGACATTTGCTGAATAACTGAGGCTGGCAGGACTTGGCATGAAGTCAGAACAATTTGAGTGAACCAACAGACACGATGATCTTTTACTGTTCTTGAACTTTCAGAGACCAATTCTGGTTTTTAACCTTACACATTTTCTAGGAATTGGCACTAGCAAGTAAGTCATGGCCATTTTACCTTAAATCAGATATGGAGCATAATAATTTAATAATAAGTCTTTAAATAAAATTATCACAAGCTTTCTACCTACAGACTATGGCATCAGTTTAGAAGAGACGTAGGAAGGTAAAAAAGGCATATATGGGTAAGCCCTTGGACAATTTACATCTTTCTAAAACTCCATAAAATTATGAAATGGGCTTTTGAAACATTGGCAAAAATATTATAAAACAGGATTTATCTTTCTAGTATATTTGGATTTAAAAACAATTTATGCAGATAATTTTAAAATAATCTAAAATGGCCACAGGAAAGGCTAATGCTCGTTTTTTGTTTCTGTTACTTTACAAATAATTTGAGCAAATGCATTTTACAAAATCTTTTATTTTTAACTTTTGTGGGTACACAGTAGGTGTATATATTTATGGGGTGAGCAAATACATTAAAGAATGTATGGCTCAGTAAAGAACAAGCAAGGTGGAAGCTGGAGAATATACATAGATAGAACCAAAGAAAATAATACTTTTTTAACTGCCTAGTACTTTCCTGGATGTATGAACTCTTATTTATATCTCACTTGAATCCTGTGACATAGAATTATTAATATAAACTCCCTCTTAACAGATAAAGAAATAGGTTCAGAGAAATTTAGTCACTGTCCCAGTTTGGTTAATAAGGTGGGGAACTGGGGTTAGAATGCAAAACGAGCTTATTTCCAAAACCTATACATCCTCTGCCTACACTGTGCCACCCCCTCCCTCACTTTATTTGGTTCTTCCTTGTGTTTCTTTACACATGGATGAGCTCTTATGGAAATAGGAGCAAAGTTATCGTGGAAAAGTGCTTATTTTTACACAATATGATTTGCTCTTCCAAATATTTCTTTTGATCATCCCAATAACCCCAAAAGCCAAGTGGGGTGACTAAGACAGCCTTAGACCCACACTAGAAACCAGACCTTTGGATACCTTGTCCTGTGGTTTCTCTGGTGATCATATTGCCTCACTAGAGGCTTTTGTGAATTGATCAGCATTGCAGGTGGTGTTCCCTCCATGGTAACTCCTCGCCATTCAAAGCATGTTGAGATTAATACTGTAGTTCCAGGTTGCCCTACAAAGCAGGCCTCTTAAGACATCCGCTCATAAATCTTGCAGCATGCCAGTGCAGCAAGGTAAAAGCCCCGAGTGAGAGTTCTGTGTAAGTGCACCACTCAATCACATGGTTTATGTGTTCTCTCTATTTTTTTTTTTTTTCAGATGGAGTCTCGCTCTGTCACCAGGCTGGAGTGCAGTGGCGTGATCTCTTGCTCACTGCAACCTCCACCTCCCAGGTTCAAGCGATTCTCCTGTCTCTGCCTCCCGAGTAGCTGGGACTACAGCGCACGCACCACCATGCCCAGCTAATTTTTTTTTTTTTGTATTTTTAGCAGAGACAGGGTTTCACCATGTTGTCCAGGATGGTCTTGATCTCTTGACCTTGTGATCCTCCTGACTTGGTCTCCCAATGTACTGGGATTACAGGCGTGAGCCACCGTGACTGACCTGTGGTCTCTTTTAATTCCAAGGACTAATCTACTTCCCTACGTGCACTGGCAAATGTGAACTAAGAACCTGGATTAATAATAGACATCTTCCAGGAACATATTATTTCATGAGGCTTTCAAAAACCTGTACTGCTTTGTGACCTCTTAGCTTCACATCATCCAAGATTGTGCTCCTTAATATAGCCTAGCACCCCACATTGTGAGGGCTGCATAACACAGGCCAGGAAACCATACATGCAAGAATATAGGAGAAATTTTTTGCTAATATTTGAGGAAGGCTTTTGCAGCTGAGTCTTCCTATAGGAATACTTCACTAGGCTTGGATTTGGGTGACAATAGGTAGCACAGTTCAGTGTCACTCGACTTTGCAAGTGCTGGGATACAGTTACATACTGTGACCTGGTAGGGAAGTGTTGTCACACTTACAAAGAAAATCAGAATACCTGGGAGCTGCTCCTTGAGATGTTACGGGAAGTAAAGTCTGCATCTGAAGGCTCCTGTGTCTCGAGAGAACTTTGGAGGTAGCTGAAGAAAATGTTACTTTGGAGTTAGAGCCTTGCAAGAATCTTTGCAAATACAAAATCCTCTCCTTCTGCTAATCTGTAAACTCCACAAGGTTCTGGCTTTCTCTTTTAAATTTATAAAAGGGCCAGCACAATGGAAACGTTTCTATTCCACCTAGCAAGGGCTTGGGCTGAGAGAGATTTTACTCTTTCTCCCCTGAAAACTCTAAGCATTAAGACTGATTGACTGAATACAGGTACTTAATTTGAACCTCTTTTCTCTTTAAAGAACAGTATATTCTATTTTACAATGTACTATTTAAAGTATATTGTTTTACCCAAGCCTTGCTTTTTATGAGCCATAACTTTGTGTTTGAAACACCAGGGGGTATACACATTCACATATCCACAGACACACACATTTGTACAGAAGTAGAAAATGATGATTAGCATAAATTTATGAAACCATTAGCAAGTTTTCAACACAGCTTCTATCTTTTTTGTTGTTATAACCACAATGGCTTGTCTATTTTTCTGTCATATTTATTGCCTGAAATGAACAGCTTATATGGAATATCCTACCTTGCAATACCTTTATTGACCTCTGCGGGTCAAGAGTCCAGGCTTGTATCTTTTTCATGGAGAAATATGGTACCCTGGAGGATTATGGCAACGAGATTCTGTTCTGAAGTTAGACAAAGCCGGGCTTCAATTCCTGTCACCACAGCCCCATACTCAGCTTGTAACCTTGCATGAGAATTAGTGTTGGTAAGCCTCAGTTTCCTCATTGAGAAAGTTAGTTTGTAAGATTTGTCCTTTAGGAATTCCCCTAAGCAATAGATGTGAAATCCTAGTTCACTGAGTGGGGACTAAGTATTATGATAGTTGCTATTCTAGACATTTCATGCCTTGGACATTTTTGTCATTAGTTAAAGCTTTTTAAAATTGCCATTAGCTAGATGTCTTTTGATCCCATTATTCTATGGCCATATGTTTCCCATCTGTACAATAACCTGGGTGTCTTCAGTACTTTCTAGTGCCCTTTGGAATCCAACATTCTGTTTCTCTATGATTTTGATTCATACAAACTGATCCTAATACTGAACCTGAAGAAGGAATACATTTTATACTGAGTGGGAGGAGCAGGGCTTTGCCTTCTGAAGGCATAGAGGAAAGTATAGGTTTAATTATTACTTACTTTTCAATATTTAAAGAAAAGAAGAAAAAGTAGAATAAAATGATGGATAACCATGTTCCATATTGATAGATGAACATCTAATATTTCAAGATGCCACATGCTAATATGATAATTATTTGGAAGATCAAGATGAGAGGGATATCAAAGATGACTCCAACTTTGAACCTCCACCCTCAGTAACACATCTAATTCAACAGTGACGTGAGACACAGTAGATTGACTTCTGTCATGCTATAGACCACCTTAGAGGAACATAAGTCAAAAGGATCATCTCTTTTGAGCTAAGAGTAAACATTCCTGAAAAAAAAAAACGCAGTCAGGCATTACAAACTGTTCATGCATGCAAGTATAAAATAACCACCATCATAATACTATGAATTATAATGAAATATTAAATCTATAACATCGTGTAAGGAGATTGCATATAAAGCATGTTATTAAAACATATTTTATAAAAGCTATTATGTTGCAATAACTTAGAGCTATTCAACTGCTATTATCTTTTGTGCAAAATTTTAAAAAGCCTTGATCTTCAGACTGTCGCAAAGGTTAAAATAAATCCTGATTCGAAGTATATGGAATTTGTTGAAATAAAAGCTAACTTTTAACAGCACATTTTATAAATACAGAAGAGAAGGAATCCTTGATTCACAATAACTTAAACATGTTATATGCCTGCCTCCTTCAAGATACACACACATGCTTACCACCGAAACCCCATACTTATTAAGACAATTTTTAACCTTTGTACTAATGGATGATTATGTGCCAGACATTTCTGATAAATTTGTTTTTAAATACAGTGTCAGTAAGATCCATTACCTAAGATAAATTGTAAAACTTGTAAATTCACCTAAGATTTTTATTGACCTGTTCTTATAAAAGTGGGGTATGTTATAACAAGAAGTTTATTTCTAGACTCTGCTGTATCACAACATCCATTTTATAATCCTCTTCTAATAATAGGAAATCTGATTATAATCAATAATGCGAATGGCTAACATTTTGACTACTTTTATGCTTGCAATAGGTTGAACACTTAGGGCATATCTCATTTAATGCTCACACACTCCATATGAGGTACACACTGTCGTGTATTTCAGTTTGTAGATATAAATCGATTTAATGAGGTTGTACAGTTTCTTTAAGGTCAGTCAGCTGAAAGCTGCTGAGTCAAACCCTAGATGTAAATATATTTGCTTTCAATTTCAATTCTAAACTTTTCTGTTATATAGTCTCTTATAAAAAAGTTGAAGTTTCTCAGGTAGTCACATTATATCATTTCATCAAACATACACACATAGTTTAGAAACTAATATGGCATTCTACAGATTACTTTACTTTCTTTTTCTCAAAATCAATAAAATTGATTAACTTGTTATTATAAAGTGTTGACAAATTATTGAGTAAAAGTGAATTAATAGGTTTATACTACTATATCTACTGGGGCCATACCAGGATGTTTCCTGAGGTCATGAAGACACACAAAAAAATTCTGAATGATAAGAACATTTACTTGAAGAAACAACGTAGAAATATTCAATAGTGGGCTATTCACTCTTAAACAACCTTACTCTTTTTTTTTTTTAAATTGTGCTTTGGTCTCTGGGGTACATGTGCACATCCTGCATTCTGCAGGATTGTTGCATAGGTACATACATGCCATGGTGGTTTGCTGTCTCCACCCCACCTGCCACCTACATCAGACATTTCTCCAGGTGCTATCCCCTCCCCATCCTCCTCGCCTCCTGCTCTCCCTCCCTACCCCTCCCCCTCTCACCCCCCCACCTACCCCAGTGAGTGTTTTTCACCTCCCTATGCCCAAGTGTTCTCATTGTTCGTCACCTGCCTATGAGTGAAAACATGTGGTGCCTGGCCCTCTGTTCTTGTGTCATTTTTGAAAATAATATCTAATTGTCTTCTTAGCAACAACAGCATTACTACCAGTTCACCTACATTATCCAGATCTCACATTACTCCTGGAAAAGAATTAACAATCAAAACCGGTTTGAAGTAAGAATTTCTCTCTATGACTCTTTAACAAAGCACATAGCTTGAAGCTAGTACAACATTCCAGGCAGGAAGGGAGAAGATCGCTATGTAAATCATTATCACTGACAAGTTAAGCCTCCAGTCAAAAGCAGAAAGTATAGCTTGTGTATTTACCTCGGGCTATTTTTTTGCATGAGGTAGCTGTGTGAAAAGAAATACATCAGGTTGATATTCACACATACATACCCTTATTGTATTGAAGGGCCAGTCTCAGGTCGCCTTAGATTAGCTGAATTTCAGGGCTTACAAGACTCCTAAATACATCTCTCCATCCCAACTCAGAAATCCTAAGTAAAGGAGATGAAGTGAAAATTCCATCTTGAATGAGTTGCTATTTGATTAACTCTAAGTATACCATTAAACAAAGGATTGGGAGTGGAAAATTATGAGTCCAGTCTTCTCCACGTAGGTCAAATCTGTTCTTCCAGTCAGCTTTCCCTGTTGCATCAGCATCACATTTCTGAATTTCAGAACTGAACCAATCATTCCCTGATTTCTGTGTCTTCATTATCTATGTGAATGACTCCCAGATCCTCTTCTAGCCTCAACGAACAGCAGTTACCATTGTTGAATCTTGGAAAGTCACTCAACTCTTCAGCATTGTTGAATACCTTAAATGAGTTGATAGAAGGATAGCACTTAGAATAGGGCATAATGGTGCTGTATAAAGTTAACTATAATGACAATCCAAATTTTTATTTTTCATTAATAAATTATTCTTAGCTTTAGTTACTACTAGTGTTACAGCATCTACTACTACCAGTAGTACTACTACAAACATCACTAAATTTAAATTTGGTATTACATGAGAAAATGATATGTTAAATTTTCTCAGCCACCATATTAAAGAACAGCTTAGAGACATGTGAGAAAAAGGTTCAACTCAACATTTTGGCCAAAGGCTCTATCTTTCCTCTGCATCATTATGCCTTCAGCATCTCCCTTCTATTCAGTTTTTGGCAGACTGTGGGTTCAAAGCAAATGTTTATTAGTTGAGATATTTGTGTAACATTTTTGTTAGAACTTATAAAACCATCTAACACTAGTAGTTGCTAAATAAATGCATACTTTTTTTTAATCCTAGCTTTTTTCTCACAATATTTTGAAAGCTATTATACTCAGAAAGGATGTAGCATGAACCATCTTAAGCATGTGAAGAATAGGAACGCTTTTACACTGTTGGTGGGAGTGTAAATTAGTTTAAGCATTGTGCAACACAGTGTGGAGATTCCTCAAGGATCTAGAACCAGAAATACCATTTGACCCAGCAATCCCCTTACTGGGTATATAGCCGAAGGATTATAATTCATTCTACTATAAAGACACATGCACACATATATTTATTGCAGCACTATTTACAACAGCAAAGAGTTGCAACCAACCCAAATGCCCATCAATGATAGACTGTATAAAGAAAATGTGGCACATATATACCATGGAATACTATGCAGCCATAAAAAAGAATGAGTTCATGTCCTTTGAAGGGACATGGATGAAGCTGGAAACCATCATTCTCAGCAAACTAACACAGGAACATAAACGGAACACTGCACGTTCTCACTCATAAGTGGGAGTTGAACAATGAAAACACATGGACACAGGGAAGAGCACATCACAAACTGGGGCCTGTCAGGAGGTAGGGACAAGGGGAGGGAGAGCCTTAGGACAAATACCTAATGCAATTGGGGCTTAAAACCTAGATGATGGGTTGATAGGTGCAGCAAACCACCATAGTACATGTATTCCTATGTAACAAACCTGCATGTTCTGCACATGTATCCCATAACTTAATTTTTATTAAAAAGGGGATTTTCTTTTCCCCAAAGAACATTTAACTCATGTATTTACATGCCCCAGTGAGCGCAATATGAACATCAGAGACACATGGAAAGCAGTATGCATGTGTATGACCTTTTTCAGTGTCCTTTAAAAAGTCATAATCACTATCTGGCACTTTACACCCATTATCTCATTTAATTCTCATAATAAACCTAGTTGTTATTATAACTGCATAATTAGAAACTGAAACACTGCAACAGGTTAGGTAAATTTTCCAGTGTTGTGAAGACCATTCTGTATGTGCTAAACTCTGATATTCATCTATCTAGCTCTAAAGACTTGTTTCGTTCTTTGTGCTCTCTGTGTAGAAGCAGCCTGTAACTTCCATGATTTTCATGATCCTTTTACTCTGAATTTCTGCCTCTAAATCTCAATCTTTCTTTTTAATAGCTCCAGTCTCCAAAAGCTGTGATACACTAGTATTTTAGATCCTAATCCTTGTGACCATAAACAAGTCAGCTCAATATCACTGAGCTCAGATTGTTCATCTGTAAAATATTGGGTCATCTTTATATTTTGGCTTAAATGAAGCAGTAAATATATGAGAAGTACCTAGCAGTGTCTTTCATATTGCAGGCACTTAGTGGATGAAAGCTTCTCTTTTTATTATCCTTACTCTTCTGATTATTGTTTATAATCAGATAATGAAGAGGCATCACTAATCATTAAAATTTTCATCCTACTAAAGCTGTGTATTAGTTCTGTTTGCTAATGAGACTCTTGTACTTAACTGATCTTATCTGCTTTGTCACGCTCGGTACCTTAGTTTGAGCTTCCGTATAGTATCTATCCTTCCAATTTCTTAGAACCAAGTCCTTTTATTCCCCCTCTGTATTGATTTTATTAAATCTTTTGGCTCAGTAAGTCATTAGAATAAAATATCTAGTCTTAGAGAGAAAATGATCTTTGGAACCAGCAACTCAGTTTTATTTCAAAGATCAAGAAAGGAAATGGAGGAAGCAGAGACTTGAATATCTTTTCCAGGTGACAGGTAGCTTCTTTCTGGATGGCAATGTTATTACCTATCCCAGAGGTCCTTTGATCCACGGCCTTACATTGGGTGACTCAGCATTCTCAGTAATGCCAGACATATAGAGGGCATGACTTATTTAATTACAAGATGAGAGCTTAGGCACATCTCAGAGGAAGAAGCAACAAAGGGATACATTGAAGTCCCATCAGCTTTCTCTGTGTCTTGGATCTAGGGCACCTGGTTGAAGACAGTATGTTAGATTGAAGAGTCAGATGCCAGCAGTCCTGGGTTAAAATTCCAATTCTTCCACCAACTAGCCATGTTCTTTTATGCAAATAACCTGATCTCTTTGAATCTCCATTCGCTCATCTGTCAAATGAGGAAAAATACATCTGTACCTATTTGATGAAGTGCTTTAATTATTTACCATAGAATACCACATTTTATTGAGATATAATTTCAAATTTACAGAAAAGTTCCAATGACAATAATAATACAAAAATATTAATGCAAGAATGCCACCATATTTATCAAGTTTGCTTCACCTATTTTATCATTTGCTAATTATCTTTTCACACATACTGCATTTTTCTTTAAACCATTTTCCAGCAAGTTGGGGACATTTTTTCCATTACCACAAAATACTTCAATGTATTTTCTAACCACAGAGTAGTTATTATGATCTGGAAATGCAGCATTGGCACAATACTATTATTCTATCTATAATTCATATAAAATTTTGGCAGGTCTAAAATTGCTGTTTATAGATATTTGTATTTCTTGGTACAGGTCAGGATGACTTATTGCATTTAGTTGTCATATCTTTTTAGTTTCCTTTTATTGGAACAATTTCCCAGACTTTCTTGAAATTTACATTTTTGGAGTTTATATGCCAGATATTTTGTAGAACATTTAAAAATTTTTGCATCTGATATTCCCTTGTGAGTACTACAAGTTACATGTTTTTAACAGAAAACCCTGTAGAAGCTATGCGGTTTTCTAAGGGCACCATATTACAAGTTACATGAGGTTGGTTTATCTCAATATTGATGATGCTAACTTTGCTTACCTGGTTGAGATAGTGTCTGCCAGGGATTTCGTCGGTAAGCTACTATTTTCCTTTTATTATTAATAAGTAATTCGTAGGGAGATACTTTCTAACAATTCTATTTCTCATTAGACTTTCATCCAATAGTTTTAGCATTAATTCGTGATTTTAAAAAATCTCCATTAGGCCAGGCACTGTGGCTCATGCCTGTAATCCTAGTACTTTGGGAGGCCGAGGCGGGCAGATCACGAGTTCAGGAGTTCGAGACCAGCCTGACCAGCATAATGAAACCATGTCTCTACTAAAAATACAAAAATTAGCCGGGCATGGTGGCGTGTGCCTGTAATCCCAGATACTCAGGAGGCTGAGTCAGGAGAATCCACTGAACCCGGGAGGCAGATGTTTCAGTGAGCTGAGATTGCACCACTGCACTCCAGCTTGAGTGACAGATTAAGACTTCATCTAAAAAAAAAATCTCCCTTATTCCTTCTCTATTTATTAACTGGCATTCTACTCTAAGGAAGTCCATGATCATTTGACAACTGTTTTCTGGAAGAGTAAAAATATGGTGGGAGCAAGAGGAAATATATATCATAGTCAATGTGTAGTCTTGAAGGGCCTAGATAAACAACTAGTATATGAGATCACTTGGATTGCATGTGCAAAATGACACAGGCAGGGCCTCAAAGAAATATGCATTATAGCCTCTTCTCAATAGTACGTCTTTGTTTTACTTAAGACAGTGTACCATAAGGCCGGATTGTGGAATATTGTGAGAATTCCTGGCACATCAGCAAAGTAGACTCTGCGAAACTTTAAGTTATGGTGGCTTGGAAATAACATTAAAATTATGACCTTATGACCTTTTTAGAGAAAATCTGAATATTAGGGAAAAAGAGAGGAATTACTCTTTTTTGAAAAAACTCCTCAAAAAAGGATTATTATTAAACACACATACACACACACACACACACACACAGTTCTGCAGTCATGAAATATGTGTTTGAAGAGTATTAACCTCATATATGAAAGAAAACAAAATGCTTAACTATTCAGTGTTTCAGGACTGTTTAAACTGTAGACTTGGGCCATGCATGGTGGTTCATGCCTGTAATCCCAGCACATTGAGAGTCTGAGTGAGGCTGGAGCATTGCTTGAGCCCAGGAGTTGGAGACCAACTTTGGCAATGTAGTAAGTCCCTCATCCTTACAAAAAATAAATATAAATGAATAAATAAATTGTTGACCTAATCAGAGGTGTAATAAACTATCCTGATTGATATAGTGTAATTTAATTTGTGTTTTGAAAAGTGTTTTATTAATTAAATTACAACTGAACCATGGGTTTAGACAAAAATTTCTTTTTCTTGGTGATCATTTTATCTATGTCCCTATTTGTGAGAAAACTTCAGAATTTAGAATGAAAGCTGCTGTAGCTTTAGGGAATGTCAATATTATATGACTTCATATATTCTCAAATAAAACCTGTTATAGGTGAGCATCATTCAGTGTGAAGCGTTAGTACATTAATGCTCTTTTAAGAAGGGAAAATATCAGAGCATGCATTTGCTTCAGCTGGTTAGAGATTGGGAAGAATTTTTAGTTGTGATCATTCTCTGAGGAGGGCAGAATTTGTCCCCATGTGTAGAGTTTGCCATTCCCTGCAATGATGGTGTCAAAATGGTGTTGTTCGATTAGAAGGCATGATATTCCCATCCTGGACCTAACCTCAGCCCTGATGCTGTTATTTTTATCTCTGCTTCCGGGGATTGGGTTGGATGATCTGTCAAGTCTCTTCTAGCTCAAATATTCTAAGCTAAGAAATAGAAGAGGCACTAGTAAATATTTCCGCCGGCCTTGAGTTTTGATGAATTTATCTGCAAGGATAAATTACGTTTATTTTTCTTTGTCCAGAGGCAAAGGAGACATATGTCTTTAAAGCTGCCTAATGGAACTGTCTTTTCGGCATGATTTAAAAACACAGGAAACTTTCACATAGGATTAGGATCAGTATGAGCCATCTGAAGATTTCATACATTCTTGCAGGAGGAAAGTGGTTGAAAAGAACGAGAGTGACTGGATTATATCTACTGAGTTGGACAAGTGAGATGTAAGCTTGTAAAGTTGAAAGTAATTTTTCCTTCATCCTTTTAATAAAAATATGTGTTACTTTTAATTATACAATAATGAGAAAACATATTATTACATACGATTATAGGCACTCAGTCTTCCTAATGGAATCTGTTCTATTCTAATCTGCCTAAGTAAAGAATAAGACATATAAAAAGTCAAAGTAGACCGGGTGAGGTGGATCACACCTGTAATCCCAGCATTTTGGGAGGCTGAGGCGGGCAGATCACAAGTTCAGGAGATCAAGACCATCCTGGCTAAGACGGTGAAACCCTGTGTCTACTAAAAATACAAAAAATAAGCTGGACGTGGTGGCACATGCCTGTAGTCCCAGCTGCTTGGGAGGCTGAGGTAGGAGAATTGCTTGAATCCAGGAGGCAGAGGTTGCAGTGAGCCAAGAGTGCACCACTGCAATCTAGCCTGGACCACAAAGCGAGACTCCGTATCAAAAAAAAAAAAAAAGTAGAAGCAACAGCAAACATGCCTCCTCCCCAAACAGGTCAGTCTGTTCCTTTAGAATCTGAGAATCAGATGATCTTTTGTGCAAAACAGTAATTACTTTTAGTAGCCTCTAAACAATTTGCTTTGTTTTGTTTTTCCTTTCTTCTATGTTATAGCTTTAGGTTGGTCCAATCCTGAGACTGTCTCAGTTATAATCCTCTATTGCAAGAAATATTTTCTAGGTCTTTTAAAAGAGAATGTTTTCTTTGTATGTATACTAGGACTATGTCCTCTTTAATAAAATTTTACCTGTGAGTAACTTGTCTAGGAACAAGAAAGCTAGCATGATTTCACACAAGGAATCACCTGTTTGAAAGTTGATTCATTTTTCTTAATCTCCCTGGGACTTAGAGTTAACCTTCAGACAGATTTGTTAGCAGAAACTAAGTATTGTGGGACACAATCAGAACTTCCATAAAATTGTACTACAAGGAAATATGAACAGCATTGGTGATATTTTGCTGTTTTTCCTGATAAGTGGTTCCAACATAAAGAGCAAAAATATTTGCAGGGGGATTGAGAAACATGTTCTTTTGTAGTGGTTTTGAAGGGTCAGTAAGCGTCAGAATCACATAGAGAATTTGTTAAAGCAGGGACAGTGGGCCTGACTTCAGAGTTTCTGATTCAGTACCTCTGTGGTGGTACAGAATTTGTGTTTTGAGAGGTACCCAAGCAAGGTTGACAATGCTGGTCTGAAGACCACACTGTTAGTACCAGTGATCTAACATATCCTCCAAATAGATTCATTTTGGTAGCTTTTGTGTGTAGTAGAGAGAACATCAGATGAGAGTCATAAAGCTTTTTACATTCGATTAGTCATTCGACAAATTTTCCTTGGCCTGTAATAGGTAAATTATGTGCTATGTTCTTCAATACAGAGATTAATAGGGCCCATTTCTCATGTCTAAGGAAATTTACACTCAATTAGAGAAGATGATCAAGGAAATCCACAATCTCTATACAGTACCCTTAGCAATATACTGGTTGCTGTGCAGACACATGAAAATAGTGCCTGACTCAATTTGCACCTGAATCCTGCCATCAAAGTAAGATTCCTAGAAGCAGAAATCTAAAATGAATTTTGAATACAATATAGGATTTATTACACTGGAGGACATATCTCAAGAAGAAAGGATAAGAGTTAATGGCACAAATGAGGGAAATGAGAATGCAATTTAAACATGGCAAACAGTTCAGCAGCGTAGAACATGTAATACTATGGAGGCCTATACTTGGCCCCACAGCTTACTCCCTATTTAAATCCCAGCCATGAGAAATTTCTCCTGATATTCTTCAGGGTTTGCAGTTTATCATGTATGTGATGGGAGTGGAAGGCCAGACACTGAAGATTTTAAATAAAAAAGTAATGAGGTTTGATTTCTATTAAGATTGTTTTAATAAATTTTGATATATTCATTCTTTAGAATACTATGCAGCTATGAAAAATAATGTTAGTGCAATATATATATATAAAATGAACTAGCTCTAAAGCAAGATGTGGAATAGTGTTCACAGAATTTTGTTTATTTGTGTACACAGAAAAATGAAGAGTCCAATCATTTGTGTATACTTATGTGTGCATAGAATATTTCTTAAGGTAGAGACACATGAACATGCATGAACACACAAAACATAATTTGATAACAGCAGTTGCTTCTGCAAAGAGGAACTGGAGGACAGGGGACTGTGTCAGAAAGGCAACTTTTTACTTTGCCTGCTTTTTTATTAGTATTTGACATTCTTTTGACATGTACATATTTTATTTTTTATCTCACCATATGTATTTACTGCCATTACTACTACTACTGCAATTAACAAATCATTTTAGAGTTGAAAAAGATTACTGTTGCAAACATTCAAAAATGATGGTGGTGCACGCCTGTAATCCCAGCTACTTGGGAGGTTGAGGCACGAGAATTGCTTGAACCTAGGAGGCAGAAGTTGTGGTGAGCTTAAATTACGCTATTATACTCCAACCTGGGCAACGAGTGAAACTCCATCTCAAAAAAAAAAAAATGAGTGCCAGGAGGAAAGGCTGAAGGGAGGGAGGACTGTCTACTTTCAATTAATGTCTTTAGTGATTAAAGTTAGAAATAAGTGGTGACAGATTATATGAAATGAAGGGAATTATCCTGAGAGAGTTATGAAACCCAGTTGCTTTCTGTAGTCACTTTATACGTAGAAAAATTTTTTGAACCCAATATATGCACAGTCAAAAAAAAATCTATCTTTGGGCCAGGCACAGTGGCTCACACTTATAATCCCAGTAATTTGAGAGGCCAAGACAGGAGGATCGCTTGAGTCCAGCAGTTCAAGACCAGCCTGAGCAACACAGTGAGACCTCCCCTACACACACACACACACACACACACACACACACACACACACACACACAAATTAGTCAGGTGTAGTAACCTGCACCTGTAGTCCATCCCAGCTACTTGGGTTGAGATGGGAGGATCCCCAGAAGCCTGGGAGGTCAAGATGCAGTGAGCCATGATTGTGCCACTGCACTCCAGCCTGGACAACTAAGCAGGATGCTGTCTCAAAGAAAAAAAGCAAAAAAGAAGAAAAAAATTCTGGTTTGACACCAGGAGGTAAGCTATCTGAAGGCAAGAAATTTATTTTCTGGTTACTGCCATATCCGGCACTTCCTGAGAAGATATTTAGTAAATGTTGTTAAATGATGAAATCCCAGAGATTTAATTCCTTGCCTTTGTTGAATTTTTTATTCTCTGAACCACGTATTAAGGTACTTTTTTCTTCATTCCAGTTTAGAGCCCAAAAAGTACATTCCCTTTTACTTATTTCCTGTAAAAATCTCTCTCTCTCTCTCTCTCTCACTCACACACACACAGAAAGAGAGAGAGAGAGAGAGGGAGGGAGAGAGAGAGATTTAGCATATATTTTGCAGAAAGCAGGAAGTTACAGAGGAAACATTCAATACATTATTTGGTGAAAAAGTTAAACAAGCAACTTGCTTCTCCAAAGTAATACTAAGTTTTAAGATGACCAGTTTTAGCAATCGATTAGAACAGTTGCCGCCTCTTCCAATCTCTGGATGGGTTGCAGAGTGGCGGCATTTTATCTTCTCAGTTCCATTTAGAAAAGAGAACTGCTAACTATTCCTTACAGATGTGGAAGAATTGAAGGCAAGTGGTAAAGGAGAAAGGGAGGCAGAGTGAGAGAGATCTTGGATAACTTCCAAGTTTTCTGACTTAAGTAAGTGCGCACACTGGTTTGAGCATGATCTTTGTCCGTAACTTGTATTGCTTTGGACAAACTCTTATTCTGCAAGAAACTCTGTTCACACCTGTAAAACAGACGACAATGTATTCTCCATCTGCCTCCAAATGTTGTTTTAAGTGGTATGTAAAGTGAAATATGTGCAAGCATTTTGTAAACTTCCCCTGTGCTACAGAAATTTAGTCATGTTATTGCTTGCCTAGGTTGAGTCCTTTACACATTTGCATTAGGTGTTAAGAGCAACTTGAAGGTTACGATCATTTACATTCCTGATGCCTTGTGTTTCTATGGGGAAATGAAAATAGAAGTTCACAAAAAGGAAAATCTGTAGTACAGACAGAGCACACAAAAGTGCTTCACATTCTGCATGGCAGATGGTAGTACCTTAATAGATGTGAGTTTCCTTCCCTTCCGCCCCTGCTTACCCAAAATGACTTTGAGACGCTAACTCTGGCAGTTTGGAGAAAATTGGATCCCCAAACTTGCCAAGTTGGTTTAGGGTATGCACATATGATTTATATCTGAGTATTGTTAGTGAAAATAATGGAGTCACAGAGGTGAGAGTCAAATCCTGATTCTTTAATATTATTCAACTAATGTGCACCTTTGCTGTTGACTCTCTCAGCTCCCCTCCTCCCTCCCTCCCCTTCCCTCCCTCCCTCCCTCCTTCCCTCCTTCCCTCCTTCCTTCCTTCCTCCCTCCCTCCCCCCTCCCTCACCCGTCTGTCTCTCTCTCTCTTTCTTTCTTTCTTTCTTTCTTTTTCTTTCTTTCTTTTTCTTTCTTCTTTCTCTTTCTTTCACTATAGCCCAAAACTTCTGTGCTCAAGCAATCCTCCCACTTCAACCTCCTAAGTAGCTGAAACTACAGGCGTACACCACCACATTGGCTAACTTTTTAAATTTTGTAGATACAGGGTTTTACTGTATTTATCAAGCTGGTCTCAAACTCCTGGCCTCAAGCGATCTCCCAACTCTGTCTCCCAAAATACTGGATTGCAGCCGTGCAATGGTCTCTCTCAGATTTTACCTGTAAAATGGGAATGCCGCCAAAATTACATGCACTTTCAGAGGCCAAGGCTGAGTCTGAGGCACAAGAATCACTTGAATCTGGGAGGTACAGGTTGCAGTGAGCCAAGATTGCACCACTGCATTCCATCCTGGGTGACACAATGAGACTTATTCCCAAAATCAACAACAACAACAGCAAAAACAAAACATGAAGGACTTCTTCAAGAATCTTGTTACTAATAGGTACATTGATAAATGGAATACTTGTTAGTAACTGATATAACCTGGCTTGGGGACTCTTTTTCTAATCTGTTGTAATAGCTAATGACAACATCCATTCTGTAAGAACTTGATGATTACTACTGCACTGTGCCAGACACTGTATTAGCCATCATATTTTTTGTTTCTTTATCTGTAAGATGAGAAAAATAATAGTGCATATCAGTTGATCTTCTAATTTAAAGAGATTGTGTCCATTGCTTCTAGTCAAAGACTCAGTAAGTCTTTGACTAGAAGCAATGGACACAACTGCTTCAATTGTATAGGAATTGGACTTATTCTTGTCTGTTTTTGGAGATCTAGCTGGATCCCAACCAGCATGTGATACTTACTTTTTAAAGAGTATTAGAAGAATACAGAAGCTTGCATTTCGGGTTCTCCCAAAGACAAAATCATGGCCTTGGACAAATTATATAATATCTTAGGATCCTAAATTTAACAAATAAAATTATGCCCTTAGCATAATCTCAATGGATTATGGTAAATAATTAATGTTTGAAGAGTGCTTATTTGTTTGAATAGAAACACAAAGGAAAGAATGGTAACAAGCACATGTTTTTCATTCCTTAGACGCTAATGCAATTCATTACAGTTAATTTATTTCATCACCTACCTGAGCAGTCGTAGGAGCTAAGGATGACAGTCTGAACACATTACCGATTTGCAGCTGCAGATATTGAGACTCTGGCTACACAAGCAAGTATGTGGGAAAAAATGTTCCAGGACACTTGAGATGGAGCCCTTGGCACGAGTTCTACCTCTAGATGTGTATGTATATTGTTCTTCCAGGGTCCAGAGGTTCTGCCTTTTCTAGGGCACCAGGTTGAAGTTATGGTGAATCTCAATATCCCTCCACATCTTGAGAGTTTACCATTTTGTCAAAGCTGGCTGCCGAAACTTCAACATCAGCACTTTGCCACTAGCCAATCTCCATGTATGGGAAAACTCATTTCAATCAGTCATGATACTGATTTATCTGGAATATTCTGAATCACTCTTTTTGTCTAAAAATAACAATGCACCAAGAGC
Source organism: Ateles fusciceps (assembly GCA_036589455.1). NCBI lineage: Eukaryota > Metazoa > Chordata > Mammalia > Primates > Atelidae > Ateles > Ateles fusciceps. The sequence continues at coordinate 2,264,123 of JAZHEH010001685.1, read as the reverse complement.
ATATAGCTATCCTTGCTAAAGAATACAAATTTGCGAAATTTAAATTTCAGCATCCCTCTTATTTTTCATCTATCTATTTTATCTTTCTCCATCTGACTAGTTGTTAGAACTAGTCTCTAGGCCAATTCGCTTGCAAAGGTTGCCGAAGTCTCCAGTTACTTGCAAGTCTCACATAATCAAAGGAACTTTCTGTATGTGAGCTCAAATACAGACCAAAATAAAATTGCTACTGTGTTTTTAGGAGCTCTATTCAAGTCTTATCTGTACCCTGACCCTTTCATTCTTTTCTTACCAAAAGAGCCAGTTCCCTTTGGAGTGAATTTGCAATGATGCAGTGATCTCATGTGTGAATATTACTGGCCTCAGCACCTTTATGTTCTTGCTTAGCCTAAGATTGATACTTCCGGGATAACATTTCAAAATTTTAAAGGACTTTGAGCCACAGAGTTAAAAGCTGCCAACAAATGGTGATCTCAAAACATTCACTTATTATTTAAAGTAACAACAAAACATCGTTTTAAAAACTTCCCATCCAACTATGTTGTAACAAACACTTGTTTTTTTCCTGTAATTTGGTAGTTTTTGTGTTTATTTAATAGAAGATGCTCTATCATCTGAACATGCACCTTTGTGTGTTTGTTTGTGTGTTTTTGTTTGTTACTGTTGCTTTGGTATTTGTAGCTCATGAGGACTGGCCCTGGGAAGTGCCTGGCATCATCACTAACTGCTGTGTGTTATCAGGGGTGGTTTTACACTGTTATTACAAGAATATTTACAATTAAAATGCAGGGCTTGGTTTAAAGAGCGCCTGTTTAATCAAGGATAGAAAGTCATATTTTGTATATGCCACCAGGTGAATAGCTGACTTGCATATTAATTCTGTCCCTGACTATAGTTCTGTTCATATGGATTTTTTTCTCCCATAGATGATAATTATTTGTAGAACCACTCAGTTAAAATATTAGAACAGATCTTTCTGTACAGAGTGTTGCTTGGGCACTGCGTTGGGCTTTGTGTTTTATTTTTTTTTAAATATAACTTTTTATGTTTGAGTTTGCCTTTGTCTTTAAAATACTTTTCTGGCCGGGCCCAGTGGCTCACGCCTGTAATCCCAGCACTTTGGGAGGCTGAGGCGGGCGGATCACGAGGTCAAGAGATCGAGACCATCCTGGCCAACACAGTGAAACCCCGTCTCTACTAAAAATACAAAAAAATTAGCCAGGCGTGTTGGCATGTGGGAGGCTGAGGCGGAAGAATCGCTTGAACCCAGGAGGCGGAGGTTGCAGTGAGCCGAGATTGCGCCACTGCACTCCATCCTGGTGACAGAGCAAGACTCCGTCTCAAAAAAAAAAAAAGAAAAAACTTTTCTGCAGCTAGGAAAGTGCAGCTCTTTCCTAGAAGAACAAAGGGCAAATAACAGTAATGTCCTGAATATTCTGAGTATTGCAACGGTGACACATTTTTGTTAAATGAGCAGTATTGTTCTCTAAGAGTAAATATAAATTGGTCACAACCTAGATTCTTAATGCAATAAAGTCAGAGAGGCTTGGGCGATTTACTAGCAACATAAATTTGTTTAATTTACTAAGCTAGACTTTCCCTATTTGGGAAGTTATGAAAATGATATTATATACCTCATAAGGCTATTGAGAGAATTAAATGAGGCAATTCATACAAAGTGCCTGAAATGCAGTTAGCACTTGGTAAATGCTATTAGTACTAGTACTAATAACCAAACAAAAACTATATAAGGATGAACAATTTTCAGAGACTAATTTTTTTACCAATCTAAAACATCATACTGATTATAATTTTAGTAATGGGGAAATCCATGATTTTGACATATTGTTATGAGAGAAGTATGGAACTGTGAAATCAGCCAGACCTATATTTGAATTTCAGCTCCACTACCTACTAGATAAGCTTTCTTCCCTGCCAAATGGAAGTAAAATTTTATCTGTAAGGATTATTTGATTTGACTTGGTTTATTTTATTATTATTATTATTTTTTGGACTGAGTCAAACTCTTGTCGCCCGGGCTGGAGTGCTGTGGTGTGATATCGGTGCATTGCAACCTCCGCCTCCCGGGTTTAAGTGATTCTCCTGCCTCAGTCTCCCAAGTAGCTGGGATTACAGGCACCTGCCACCATGCCCCACTATTTTTTTTTTTTTTCGTATTTTTGTTAGAGATGGGGTTTCACCGTGTTGAGCAGGGTGATCTCAAACTCCTGACCTCAAGTGATCCGTCCACCTCGGCCTCCCAAAGTGCTGGGATTACAGGCATGAGCCACGGTCCTAGCCTCTAAGGATTATTTTAAAGACTGAGTGATGTCTCCAAATTGTATGATCCACAGTGAAAACCCAATACATTTTCAGCACTTTATACATTCTCCTGTAAACTCTTTATTATGAATTAGCATCAGAGAGTAGATTAATTCAATGGAAACACCATCTTCCTCCTATGTAACATATTTGTATTTAACTACTTGGAAGTTGGGAGAGGGAGATGATTGCTTGAATGCTTAATCTTAGGTCATGATTCTCATTGCTTTTCCATTATTGTCGCGAAAAATCAGCAGGTCAGCCTACTTGGGGTTTGTATCTGAAGAGTCAGTCACAGAAAGAGGAGCTAGAAAAACTAAATTAAGATGCTTACAGAAATTCCCAGTATTCCATATCCTGATGCCTCTCCTTGATTATTTCAAATGTAAATGGACTCCCCCAGGCAAAAGGACTCAGGTGTGTTTGAAAGTTGTTTTACAGCCAGTGTCTCACAGACTCTGTGATTAAGCTAGAGGACCTCCTGCATTACCTATTCTGATTCTCTAATCTACCTTCACACAGTCCTGGACTCCCTGTTCTCCTCTACTCCACATAATCACCTCCAGGTGCTATTGCTATCAGGACTGCTTGGACACACATGTTCAGTTCTTGCTCAGATTTAGTTCTCATAATTTCAGGGATGGCTTAGACAACACTTTCATCAGGCTCCTCAAAGTGCACATTCTTCCTTTCCTTGCATGTTGTAGACCATGTTTCTTTTACAGCCATTTCCCTGTGAACAGAGAGCCTGAGAAATAGGAGTTCAGGCATGTACAGAGATTACTTATCCTGGAAGTTCCTCAGGATATTCAAATATCAAAAGAGATAAAAAAAGTGTGAGGGAGTTGCACAGGGAACTTTAAGATTCAACCTACTCTTGAGTCTACTATGCTTTTTCTACATATTCCTTTATCATTTAGATCTTCATTTATTAGAATTAGGATAGTCATATTAAGAAATACAGATACTTGGCCAGGCACGGTCGCTTATGCCTGTAATCCCAGCACTTTGGGACGCTGAGGTGGGAGGATCACCTGAGGTCAGGAGTTTGAGACCAGCCTGGCCAACATGGTGAAACCCTTCTCTAGTAAACATACAAAAATTAGCCAGGCATGGTGGTAGGCACCTGTAATCCTAGCTATTTGAGAGGCTGAGGCGAGAGAATTGCTTGAACCAGGGAGGGGGAGGTTGCAGTGAGCTGAGATCACGCCACTGCACTCCAGTCTGGGTGACAGTGAGACACCATCTCAAAAAAGAAGAAGAAGAAAAAAGAAATACAGATATTATATATGTGTATGGAGATTTTTTTTAAAAATCCAAATGTTGGATAATGCAAACGATAAGAAAAATCCAATGAAAATCAAAGACTTTTTTGGGTTTATTGCTTCAATGTTTTCTTCAAAAGCAAATCAGCCAACTTCTTTGGATGGTACTGTATTAAAGACCTCAGTCAGTTCTGTCCAATAGTGCATTCTGTGATGATGGAAATGCTCTATATCTGTGCTGTCACCTATGCTAGCAACTGACTACTTTTGGCTACTTGAATACTTGACATGTAGATAGTGAGACTGAATAACTGAATATTTAATTTTAGTTAATATAAATTTTATTAGACATATGTGGCTAGTGCCCATGATATTAGGCGATAGGGATCTAGAATATCTCATGGCTTTCTTATAGAGCTACTTAACTCCCAAATAGTATTTCAGATCAAAGGGATATCAGTCTTACCATTCACCGAGGATATAGCAAAGATCATCAAGAGTCTTTATATTTGAAAAAAAAAAATGACATTCTTGAGGAAAAATAAAGGTATTAGTGCTTACATTAACACATATCAAGAGTCATTGTAAAGGGAGTATATACTGTTCTACTCACTCAATAATAACCAGACAGACATTAGACCTCGATTTAAAAGGCTCCCAAAAGACCATGTATACACAGAACTTCATATAAATAGAAATTGCACTACAGGTCAATGATGAAAGGGTGGACTATTTGATAAGTAGCTCAGGAAAAATTAATTATGTAGGAAGAATATTCCTATTTTATACTATACACAAAAATATCAATTTCATGCCTTAAGTATAAAAGGTATAAGTTTTGGAAGGTATATGAGAGAATATTTTTAGGTTATTTCTGTAGGGAAACATTTATTAAGCAACAAACAATATAAACTTTAAAATGAAAATTAATTTTTACTGCAATAAATTTCAAAACTTTGGTTTATCAAAAGGCATCATAAAATAAAATAAAGAAAAATACAAAAAAGAAAAAGCATTTTCCATGTACAATCAAAAAAGGATGTTTATTAGAATATAGGTGTGATGGTGTAAGCATGCAATCCTAGCTACTTGGAGGCTGAGGAGGGAGAATTGCTTGAGCCCAAGAATTGGAGACAAGACTGGGCAAATATAGTGAGATCTTGTCTCTATTAAAAAAAAAAAAGTAAAAGACAAAATGAGCAGAAGATGAGGACAAAGAAACATGCATTTCTCTGAAACATATGAAAAAATACTTGTCATTAATTATTATTTGTATGGATTAAATGTCCGTGTTCCCCAAAATTCATATATTGATCCCCTAACTTTCACTGTGAGAGTTTTAGGAGGTGGAGGGTTTGGTTTGGGAGTTAATTAGGTTTAGATGAGACCAGTGAAGGTGGAGACCCCATGATAGGGTTAGTGATCTTTTTTGAAAAAACAGAAAACGTCAGAGCTTTCTCTCCTTGCCATGTGAAGACATAGCAAAAAGGCAGCCATGTGTAAGCCAGAAAGAGAGCCCTCATCATGCTGTTAGCCTGATCTTGGTTTTCCCAGTCCCCAGAACTGTGAGAAATAAGTATGTATTGTTTCAGCCATCTTTTCTATGGTATTTTGTTACAGCAGCCTAAGCAGAGTAAGAGGTCATGCAAATTAAAATTTATAGTTAAGTAGCATTTTATACATAACATTGTAAAAGTTAAAAATTGAACGATGTTAAGTAATGAGGATGCAATATAAAATAAATTCTTATAACTGATAGGTAGTGTGTGAACTATCAAAATCCTTTTATAAAACAATTTGTTATTATCTTGGAAGACAGAAAAATTTAAGCTGTAACTGTATCTGTTATCTAGTAATTTTATTCTGAGACAAATGTCCTAGAATGTCATTCACAGACATAGGAACTAGAATTCAAGTAAAAAGTAAAAGTCGCTATTGTTTATAATGTTACAAAAAAAAAAAAAAAACCGTAAAAATAACTCAGATTTCTAGTGGATAGATTTTGTATTGTTTTCCCTTGCTTTGATAAAAATACATAAACTATAATTGTAAGCACGAACATAGGTGAATTTCAAAAAGAGAGTTGAGCCAAAGGCAAATCATAAAACTGCATATGAGGTATAACTCTAAAGAAAGAAAACTCATTTTAAATATAGAATTTGGGTTGCTGGATACCTTTATTGGTGAAAGACAGGGATGCTGTAGTATATATATAGAGTATCACATTCAAGGCTTCAAATTTTAGGTTTGTTCTATTATCTATTGGATTGATTAACTTATGAATGCTCTTTTTAGTGTTATCTGTATTATTTAGTGTTAATCTTTAGCTTTTATATGTTATATGTAGAAATTTTTTCATGATAACAGTGAATATACAAAAAAAAAACAGAAGAAACACTATTATGGCAGTATATAAATTGCTTTATGAAAATATGCCTTACCAATCTCAGAATCTCTGGGCTCACTCATAAGCTGAGGGATATGTTGTTTTACTTTATTTTTTTTCTTTTTAAGACTCAGTGTTCCTGTGTCTGAAATTCTTGTTTCAGTAAATTCATTGATTCGTATGTTGTGAAACTTGAGAATTACTTTCAAATAGTTAAAATTGCTAGAATTACTTCTAGAATTAAGAATGATTTGTGTTTACTGAGTACTATCTATGGACCTGACTTTATATATATATTCTTTATTGCATTTTAGGTAAACCTGACATTTTTTAAAGAGCTTAATACACATTAACTTATTGAGTTAGCACCTTGTTACCTTTATAACAACCCAAAGAGGGTATTATTATTCATCCCTTTACTGCTGGTAAGGAAACTGAAACTCAAAAATAACTTGCCTGATGTCTCACAGCTAGTGAGTAGAATTCTGTTTCTTACTCAGGGAATATGATTTCAGACGATGTGCTTCAGCCATTTCATTATAATGATCTGCTATATGAACACCTCTGAATTTGGTAATTTATTTATTAAACACACATGAAGCACTGACTATGTGCTAATCATTGTTCATGAAGATGGGGGCACAGTAACAAAGACAATACAAATAGAAATAGGGTAATGACTTTCTTTCCTGAAATCCAGCATCATGCGCAGATAAAAGGAAGGATAGAATAAAGAGAAAAAGGGGAGAAAGAAGAAGAGAAGGAGAAGAAAAAAGGAAAGGAATTGTAAATAAAGTTTTAGTTCTTGTTAACTTAAAAACCTTAATAATACAGACAAGGTCTTTTATTTTCTGGTACCAAATTACAGTATAATCTGAGATTATTTATTTATTATATTACTGCCCATTTCCTGGAATCACAGAAAATTTGCTTGTTTATCTGACATTTTTTATGCTCCCACATCTACCAGAAATACCTTTCTCATTCTTCTTCTGCCCCAAACACACACACACACACACACACACACACACACACACACACACACACACTCTCTCTCACTCTCTCTCTCTTCAAGGTTCAGCTCAAAAGATATGTATTTTTTGGAGACTTTTCTGCCTCCCTATTAACCTCTACGGGAAGTGAAGGGATTACTCTGTGTCTTTATTACATTTGGAGATATCCAGGGAAAATAACTGACTCTGTGCAATACTCTAGAGGTTCTTTCTCTGTATCATTTAATTGATGGTGAGTATAGAAATTCATGTTCAGGTTTAGATTCCTGCAAAAAACCAAAATAGAAGCCTATGGAACTAAGAAATGCAAGCCTCCTTGAGAGATATAGATTGAGAAAAGGAAGACTGAATACGTTCTTTTTGGTGATAAGAAAATGATTAGACAAGCCTACTTAATAAAGGCAGTATGGTGGATAATTATCATGTGTTAAAATAGTAATAGTGGACACAGTACTATTGGTTTCTATATATATTCATTATTAGAACAATTTCTGAATGTCCTTACTTCACTATTTAAGTGATTGCAAATCTGACTGGTTCTGTTGCCAAGAGGAATGAAATAGTAATAGCTAATACTTCTTAAGTTGGTTCTATGTGCAAAATAACTAACACTTTCTAAATTCTTTCTGAGTGCCAGGCACTCTTCTAGATATTTTTGGAAAATTATTTCATGTAATTTTTGGCATAGGTAACATTTTTATCCCTGTTTTCTGTATAGATGAACTGAGCCACCAGAAATTGAAGTCACTTTTTTAAGGTCATGTAACTTGTAAATTGCAGAACCTGACTTCAAATCCAGATCTACCCAGATCTGGCAGTTTTTGTTCTTAGGCATTTTAAATCTGAATGGAGAGTATATCTGCATTTTATATTAATTTTCTGATATTATATTTTAACAAAAATTTACAAAATTCTTGCTATGCACCAGGTAATATTCTAAGCCAGGAGTTCAGAAGTTAGCAAGCTTTTCTAGAAAGCCTACTAGAAATATCATAGGCTCTGTGGGTCACATAGGCTCTGTAGCATCTATTCAACTTTTTACATATATATCATGTGTAAATGAAGGAATGTAAATAAGTGAGTGTGGCTGTGTTTCAACTAATCTCTATAGTATTTACAAAAAATGCGATTCATCATAATTGACCTGAGGGTGGTAGATGGGAGTCCCCCATTTTTAAGGGCTTTATGAATACTCCCAGGGCCCTTAAAAGAAAACAAACAAGAGAGATGTTTCTATGATATGATGATGATGATGGGTGAATTTTATATATGACAAAAAATGAGGTAATTAGAATAAAAGTAACTTGCCCAAAATCGCACACTTGGTAAGCAATAGAAAGAAGGTATGAAGTCAGTAGGGCTGTAATCTTTACCATTCACATTGTGCTGCCTGCATTTTGGCACAGAGATTTTGAATTTAATTTCTAGTCCCATATTCAGAATCCCTGAATTTGTGAGATAATAGCTACTCACTGCCTCTCCAGTCCCAGGGGTACCTCTTTGGTTTCCTACATGAAGTGCTAAGCCAGAGTACATGCGCTGAGCCCTTCCAAACATGTATTTTTGCCCCTGTCTTCCCTGTAGAACCCTGTGTGGGCTTTCCCCTCATGCTTCTAGAAGGTTGCAGTGCCACCTTCTTGGGCTCTTCCTTCTACTTCTATTTTTAGTTTCTATTTTCTGATTGTCTCTGGCTGGACTGGATCAAATTTAGCACATACCCTGAGTGAAATTCTTACATAGTAGTACTTAAGAAAAGATGAAAGCACACGTCTCCATGTTACAGTTTCAACAAAGTGGATTCCAAATGGAGTAAATTGCTCTGCCTTGAGGGTGGAATCAGACAAGAGTCATCTCCACTTGTTCAGTAAGTTATCACAGTATCTGGCATAAAATGCACGCTTAATAAATGCTTGGGGAATACATTAATGGCTGAAAGTCATATCTTATTTGATAGTCTTAAAGCATTTCTGAAGTCAGGGGCGTGTTCACTGATTAAAACAGTGGCTGACATTATAGAAAACTTGATGATATCTTTGAAAAAAGGAAAAAAAAGGCCTAAAACAAAATCATACTCATCTTTATTGCCTGTTTTCTGTATTTGAGTTGGCACAAAGGTTTTTTTTCCCCCTGTGCCTACTACATTTGTTTGATAGAGGATGACTGGAAAATGTGTCTATTGGGATGCTTAGGTTAATCCTGCCCCAGTAAGACCAAGAGCCTTTATCAACTAGTGATAATGTTGTGCAGGATGGTAGAATTGAGGCACCCATGCCAAGTGTCTGTTGACATATATCGAGAATTTATGTTGCTCTGTAAATAAAAGTTTTTTTTATTTTATTAATCAATGAGGGAAGTCCAATTTAATGACAGACTCTATCTGGAACTGGGCCTTAGTAATGTCCTTCTACTACACATTTCTTCAATCCACCTCTGTCATGTTATCTTCAAGGGGTGAGGAGAGCCTTTTCCTCCAATCCAAAAAGTCCTGTATGATGTCTCATCTTTAATATCTGAAATGTGTGATATCAGTAGCTGAGATTTATTGGTGTGCCTACATTACAGAAGACACTTTTACTTCTGGCCTGTTGTTTCTGGCTCTGGCTTTGGGCTGAGAGTCTTTATTTCTCTCTGCTTTTTTTACTGTCTAGAAGCAAATTGCTTTTCTAAAGTTTAAAGAGAAACAAGAGCAGCTTTGGATGGGTTAGAAATGGGAAAAAATGGCTCATTTCATGAATAAATATTTGCCTGAGGTTCTCCACTTTGCAGACTCAAACAGGGATTAAAAGGGAAAGATTGGCAGGAGGGAGGTGAGGAGGCTTTTAGGCAAAAACAGCATGTGTGTTACAGCTCCATACACAGCGAATGCAATTTCCCCTTTGTCACAAGAAAAATCAGCTGTAAGTAGCCCTTTGTAGGTGCTGCTGGAGAGGGGCGGTCTAGTGGAAAAAGTACAGGCTTTGAGCCAAAAATATCTGAATTTGGATCACTTACATCATACATGAGCTTGTGCGAGTGGATTAAGGTCTCAGAATGTCACTTTTCTCATGTAAAATGGGACCAAATGGGACCAATGCATGCAAAATACCACATCCAGAACCTGACATGCAATAGAACGCCAACAGTCAAACTTGAATCTCTTAAATTTACCATGAAGAAAAAAAAAGGAATTTGATAGGATGCGACTAATTACAAGTCAATCAGAATTATTCAATTTCAGAAGACTAGGTTGAAGCAAACATCAAGCATTTTATTTGGATAAATGTGTTTGCTATACAAAAACAAAACTCTACCACTACTACCACCACTATCAGCATCAGCAACACTATCGGCAGTGGCAACACCACCAATGGGTAACTTCTCTCAGCATGCGTAGTCAGGGAGAAAGGTCTTAGCTTTTAATAAATGGACTAAGGAAAGTGTGATGTGTGCACGAAGAGGTTCACATCCACACACAAATGCATACACATGATGAGAACGTTGTATTTCAGCACCGTGAGGCTACCATGCTCTCTAAAATGCTGGTATATCTTTCAAAGTTCTGTAAAGATTTTAATAGAGCAGAAGAAAATGTTGGAGTAGGCAAAGATAGTATGGCTTCCTTGCCAAAAGAGAAAAAGACCACAAATCTGTAGATTCTGGACTTAAACTGAGCATGAATGTAGATAAAAAAAGTTATTTCATGTACTGGGCACATTTTACATAATTCTGTGCTATCCCAACAATGAAAGAAAGCAACAACCAACATAAAATAGTAAAAATAACCAACTGTCATTAAAGCTGATATGTACTGAATGCTTAGCAGTGCTAGGCATGTGATAAACCTGTTAATAAGCCTAAAGAACCTATGTTTTGTGGTTGTGAAGACATTTTTAAAAATGGAGTTAATAAATACAATTTCTTCATGGTTACACAGTTTGGACATCGTTTACCCAGTATTAGAAGCCAAGAGTTCAGATGTCTTAGGGGAATTTTATGGACAGGCATGATTTTAAATGATATTCTCCCCTTGACTTACATATGAGAAAACTTACCCTGATTCATTGGCTTTACCTCCCCAAATCTCTCATGGGGATTCTAGGAGATCTGTCTCCCAAGGTGTATTGTTCAATTTTAGACATGAAAAGTGCTTGATTATAGGTATCACATTTGAACTGATTTCAATTGCCCTTAACCTCAAACTCACACTTTATAGATAAGAATTTATCATATTGACAGTTTAGCCATCATGTTTGGGCCCACACAGGTCTTGGGGAGAAATTACTTCTCTTTAAACGTTGTTGGGAAGAAGTCTTTGAGGTAAATAGCCTTGGAGAAATGTTGAATAATGTCTCCTTATCATAGTACTGTTTCCCCTACAATTTTTAAGACTCGTAATACAAGACTTCCTGCCTCCTGTTTTCTTGCATTACTTACTCAGACATTTTTGAGCATTTATTATGGCCCAGGCACTGCTTGGAGTTGAAGACTCAAAATACTCCCTCTGCCTTAAGGAGCTGGCATTCCAGCATTTCTCAGAAGGTTAATTGCCACATGACCGGGAAAAGATAGTAGGATCCTAGAGAAGTTAAGCGACTTTTCTTAATCCCACAGCAGTAAGAGTTTATTGTTTGACAGATGGTGCCTATATTCTGTGATTGTATGCTCTTCATTACAATTCTGACTTCTTATATTATGCAGTTCAAGAGCCCATTGATTGCTTATGTTATTAGGTATTCTGGAAACTGATATTTATACTGGATGTCTGCATTCCACACTGTTTTCTCAAATGGATTAATGTGTATTTTTTAGTTGTATTTGTATTGTTTGCTGAGTGAATTCCCCAGTGAAAATAACAAGTTACCACTAGCATGGATAACAAGGGATTATGGTTAAGAACCATTTAACTGCTCATCTTCTAACTTTGATTTACAATTAGGGTCTCCAGCAAAGTTCATTATGCCATGGTTATACATTGATGTGTTCTTAGTGTAATTATCACCAAATTATAAGCTGTCATTCTTAATACTGTTTCTTTCTGGAATGTTTGGTGGTAGCAAAATAAAATACTTCCAGTTGGCTTAAGCAGAAATAGTGGTAGAATATCAGAAGGCTCACGGAATCAATGAGAAGTCTGTTGAAACTAGCATAGAGAACATATTTAGATCTTGAAATGGGGACAGCTTGGTAACAACTCTGCCTCTGGTCCCTCCAGTACTTATTCCTGCTGGAGGTCTAGAATTCCCACCCAAATTCCCCAGTGGTGGTGGCTTTCCAAGATATCAGAAGGCTCAGAAACTGAGCAGTAGAGAATGAGAGAGGGAGGAAGATTAACCATAAAATCAACCTGGGCTATTCCTAAAATGAATTGTGCATACTTGAAACATAGCTATATGTACTGAAGGGCTATTTTGTACATATTACTACAGAAACATTTTCAGAATGGTTTTCATTTCTGCTTTGCAAGTTAAGAGTCAGAGAGTTTAATCAACCTCTCCAAATTTGCACAGCTAATAAAAGCCTGTATTAAGTTTTGTACGCAGTACATTTCACTACAGCATTTTCCTTGAGGAATTTTCAGTTAAGTCTTAAGCATAGGATTACCAGTGCAGCCTTTAGTAGAAAGGGAGTACTTTTTTTCAGGCACTGCAGTAGATTGACTCTTCAGTCAATGATGTTTATGTTGGTTCTATCTCCATTTGTTAAAGGAAAACTATAGCTTTTTAAACTCACATTTCAAATTTCTTGTTGTCTTTTAAGTCCAGATATCTGCTAGAGCTCCTTTTTCTTACAGTCATGCAGTCAGTGGAGCTGGGTAGGCACTAAACCTTATGGAAATCAGATGACATTGGCTAGATGTATTTGTCCTTCCACTTACAAGCCCTGTGACCTTGAGGAGTTTAGTCTTCCAGTGCCCTGTCATTTTCCCTTTAAAAACAGAATATCCTTAAAAGGAAAGTTTTATAAGTGTAGGACCAGACTTATCTTTTCCACTATTAAAAACGCGAGCTTTGAATGAAGAGACCCATCAGACAGGCTTTTTGTGAGCAACATGGCTGTTTATTCACCTGGGTGCAGGTGGGCTAAGGCCGAAAAGGGCATTAGCAAAGGGCAGTGGGATAGGAGATGGTTTTGTAGGTTTGGGGTGGGCAGTGAAAAGTTGCAGAGTAAGATCAGTTACTGCGGTGGGGGTAGGGGCAAGGAGTTTACATTACCATAAGTTCAGTTACAATGGCGGGTGGGGTAAGAGTAGTTAAGATGGTAGGGTGGGGTGAGGAGTAATCACATTATCATAATAACAGTTAAGATGGCAGGGTGGGGTGAGGGGCTTGTCTGGGGAAGCTCCACTGGGCGATTTGAAAGCAGGCACAGGGTGGGACACAATCAGCCGAGGCAAGCAGGACTTTGGATTTTCAGGCCTCAGGCTTGCATATGGAGACCTGGCATCCACCATTGTTGAACACTGAACCAGTGAACAATTAAATCATGTATGAATTCAGTTATTTGTAACCACTATTTACTACTTCGAAAATGTTTTTAAAATGTGCAAGTATCAAACAAATGATAGATTTTTTTCATACTATTGTATTCATGCTATTTAATCATTTTCAAAATTTACATCCCACTTATTTTCTTGATTGGTGCTCCTTATAAGTTACCTACTACATGGCAGTCCCTGTGCTTAGCTTATGGCATATGCTAGACCTCCTAAATGAATTAATCTTTGCCATCATTTGACTGACAGAGACATGAAGAGCCAAGTTCTAGTACTGGGTACTAGGTGGAGCTTGAATTTAACCCCACCATTCTACGTCTGACAATGGTTTTCTCTTTGGATTTCCAATGTCAAAATCCTGAGCAGCTTTTCTTTTGGGAGGAGGATGCTCTCTCTCTCTCTCTCTCTCTCTCTCTCTCTATCTCTATCTCTCTGTCCACACACAGACACACACACACACACACACATGCACACACGCCCGCGCATTTCTCTTTTTTTCTTTCTTCCTTTCTTTCTTTCAATGTTAGTGGCATTTTCTTTCTAACTCCATAGACCATTACAGAACCTTGATGACTTAAAGGAAGACAACGCGATTTAAGGCTTCTTGAGACTGTGTCCTGCTTTTCTGAGAATAAAATAAAATTCTTTGTACCAAACTTCAATACACTTGACATCTTTTATTGTTTTCAGGTCGTACACATCTTTCTTCCTATAAAGAGAGTCATCCTACAAGCATTCATTCATTACTCTTAAGGTCATGCCAGAAAGAATCATATACTTATTGTCAGCACATGCAGTGTAAAAATACAAAACGTTTTTTTCTCTCCAAACCTTTCATATGTTCTTATCAGGAAATCAATGTGCTGATGGGGCACTGAGGACTAGGAGACTTGGAGAAATTCCATGCACTTTGCCATCTGCCCAAGAAGATGGAATTGGGATTGAGAGTTCTCACTCCAATCTCAGATCTGCTGGGTATCATGATCTTGGATGTCACAGCTCCTAGAATTACTGCCCATGAAAACGGTACCGCTTAAGATGCTGAAACAAAATATGCGGAGAATACTTTGCTGTGATATGGCTTCTATATTTTCTATGCTATCTAATTTATTGTCTGTTTTGGAAGTTTCTGAAAAAAAAAAAACTGAGGATATCTACAATTTCCTTCCTTGTAAGTCTGTTTCCAGGCTTCCCAACGGCTGTGATACCAACACTAATATTGCCAAATAATGTTGTAAGTGTTTCAAAACATTCAGAACTGGATGTCTTGGATTTCATGGTTCTCATTGCATCCCTGCTTACATCAGTGCTTCATTTACGTGAGCCAGCTGCACCCTGCATTGCTAGTCTTAGCAGAATAAAGCAGATGCTGTTATATATTCAAATCCCTTTTTCCTGATACAGGTTGGTACTCATTCCCATTTGCATTGTAAGACCAGCATAGTTCAGAATACCTGTGTTCACTTAAAATATTCCACAATCTTACAGATGGCTACTAAAACTCATCATATGTCTTTATCCTCTTCCAAAAGCTTTTTTTATAGAACCCTAAATATATTTTTTCATTTTGTTAATGTATTTCTTTATATGTTTCTACTGTTCTTAGCCTTTTGAGTTATTATAGAAAAGTGTCAGACCCATTTCTATTTGCATTGGTCAAATTACTTACTCTTTCTAGCCTCTGATTATTTATTTCAGAATGGGACCAATCAGACCTACACCATAAAATTATTGTGATTGTTCATACATTCAAATGGTTTATTTTAGGCACAGGGTTAGTGATCACTAGAGGATGAGTCTGAGAATGCAGACCTGATAGACAAGACCAAGGGAAGCATATAAACTAAGGTCCATTTCACATATTTGAGATGGGAACATGAGGTTACATGGAGTTCTTGAAAAAGTGTCCAGTCAGTGTAGAATGATTGAATATCAACTTACAAATTGTAAATATTGAGGCAATTTCATCTGTAACTGGAGATGGACCCAAACGTTGTTGGTCTTTTCCTTAGATCATCCTTCAGGGTACTACGTCTCTGGGTGTATCTATTTTCATGACACTGTTTTCGTTTCCAGTTCAGGTTTCTTGCATCTCGTGGATGATACCTTTGGATTACAGTGCATGTGGTTTTATTGAGCCCTGTCTTGCAAACAAGAGTTGGGAAGACATCCAGAGAACCACATGCACCTGATTCGGGACTCTGAAGAGTTGTACACAGTTGATCTTTGAACACTACAGGAGTTAGGAACACAGAACCTCACACAGCGGAAAATTTACCTATAGCTTTTGACTTCCTGCAAACTTAACTATTAAGGACCTACTGTTGAATAGAAGCCTTGCCAAACAATATAAGTGGTTGATAAACACATATTTCATATGTCATAGGTATTGCATACTGCATTCTTACAATAAAGCAAGCTATAGAAAAGAAAATGTTACTAAGAAAATCAGAAAGAAGAGAAAATATATTTACTATTCATTAAGTGGAAGTGGATGATCATGAAGATTTTATCCTCATCATCCTCAGTTGAGAAGGCTGAGGATGAGGAAGACAAGTTATTCTTGCTGTCTTGTGGGTGGTAGAGTTGGAAGAGGTATAAGGGGAGTCAGGAGGGTTACACTTGGTGTAACATTTATTGAAAAAAATCAGAGTATAAGTGAACCCCTGCAGTTCAAATCTGTTGTTAAAGGGTCAACTGTAGTTATCTAAGCATCAGAATTACTTTTGTATTTTAAGCTATTTAGACTTGCATTTTCTGTTACTTGGAGAAAGTAGCTTCTGAAGTCAGATTCATCTGTTTGTAAAAGCTTATAAAACCTTAACTGAGCTTTGCATTTTTCTCTATGTCATGCTTATGCTTTTCTCTCTGAATGGAGATCATTATGCAGACTGCTTCTTTTAAGAACCTGAGTGCCATAGTTGCTGGCATTTATAGGATCAACCACTCTTTCAACTTTAAAAGACAATAGGAAAAATGACGTCCATTATTACCTAGCATTCTAGTATTCTTATGTCATTCCAATTAACCTTGATTGGGTCATATTCCTGCTCACAGTCTAATCACAGTTTCATGGAGAAGGTTATTCTGAACACTTGGGAACCAGATCCAATTAAATATGCACATGCGTGCGCACACAAACACACACACACGCACACACACACACACATATACACACACACACACCCCACCACCACCACTACAATGTGTTCCCAGAAAAAAAAAAAAGACAATTTTTCTTGCTAAGAGAAGAAGAGAGGTACATGCATTCTAGCTATACAGTAGATCTCAACATCACTCTATTCAACTTTTCACTGGCCCTGCAATTTCCCTTAGGATTAATACAAGATGATTACACTATCCCACTCAAAACTCACCCAACTACAAAAATAGGAGTTTCTTGTACAATACTCCTCAGGGAGTCAAACAACTGTATTAGTTTGCTCTCATGCTGCTAATGAAGACATACCTGAGACTGGGTAATTTATAAAGGAAAGAGGTTTAATTAACGCACAGTTCCACATGGCTGGGGAGGCCTCACAATTATGGCAAAGGGCAAGGGAGGAGCAAAGTCACATCTTACATGGTGGCAGGCAAGAGAGCTTGTGCATGGGAACTCTCATTTATAGACTCATAGGATCTTGTGAGGCTTATTCACTACCATGAGAACAGTATAGGGGAAACTGCTCCCATGATTCGATTATCTCTACCTGGCCCGGCCCTGACACGTGGGGGATTATTACAATTCAAGGTAAGATTTGGGTCAGGAAATAGCCAAACCATATCAACAAATTTTGTAAATTTTTTTCTTACCTTCATGTACTCCATTCTAGTTTCTTTCTTGGCTTATAGAGTCTAATTTTTTTTTTTTTTCAATTCTTACTGCTTTGTTTTAATGATACTGTAAAACATATACTTGCTCTTCATTCCCATTTTCTGGCATATAGCTAAAATCCTTGCAGTCTCCAAAGTGATGAGTGTCTTTTTGTATGCTAATGAGCTGACTGGTGGCTGGCAGCTCTTATGAAGCTCTAGCATGCCAGCTGGTCACAGGAGAGATAAAGATGTTTCAATCCCACCCTCCAAACTCCAGGGAAGAAAGAGGGGCTGAAGGCTAAGTTGATAACCAATGGCCAATTATTTCATCAATCATACCTGTGTCATGAAGCTTCCATGAAACCTCAAAAGAACTGAATTTGGAGAGCTTCCAGAGAGCTGAATACATGGAGGTTCCTGGAGGGTGGCATGCCTGGAGAGGGCAGGATAGCTCTGCATGTATCCCTTCCCACCTCCCTTCCTCTGTGCTTCTCTTTCATCTGGTGTACATTGCTATCCTTTTTAATATTCTTTATAGTAAACCAGTAAACATAAGTGTTTCCTGGAGTTCTGTAAGCTTCTCTAGCAAATTTATCAACCCAAGGAGGGGGGTCATGGAAATCTTAATATACAGTCAGTCAATCAAAAGCACAGACAAAACAACCCGGTGATTGTGACTGACATCTGAAGTGGGGGACAGTCTTGTGGGACTCAGCCCTCAAACTGTGGGGTCTGATGCTATCTCCAGGGAGATGGCATCAGAATTAAATTGAATTAGAAGGCATCCAGCTGGTGCCTGCTGCAGAATCTGTAGAACTGATTGCTTGTTTGGGCTATGGGGAAAATCCCCCCATGCATTTGGTCACAGAAAGTGTTCTGTGTCCTGAGAGGAGAATAGAGAAAATAGTTATTTATTTTCTCACAGAGTCTCTCATTTTTCTTTTTATTTTTCTCCAGCTTTATTGTTGTATCATTGACAAAAATTATATATACTTAAGGTATATAATGTGATGTTTTGATATACATATATGTTGTCAAAAGATTACTGTTGTCACGTTTCTCATTTTTCTTTGCTTTTGATGACTTTTATTTAATTTCTACTTATGAACAGAAACTTTCCCTAAACTTTTCTGCTTTATTTTCTTCTCTTACTTTTCCCTTGAGTTTGGATTTCACTTGGATCTTGTTGACACACAAGCATGCATCTTTAAACCAGGTCTCTGTTTTAGGTTTCTAAACCACATGGCTATTTTTTCTACCTAGACTTCTGCATCAGCACATTAAGCTCAAGTTATCTTGGTGTAATGCAGAGTACATGGTTTATAGCATCTTACAAACTTAGGTAAAAGTTCAGCATCCCAATTTTAATAATAGGGTGACCTTGTAGAAAGTAATGTATATTGTGGAGTGTGTTTAATCTAGAGTTAATAATATATGCCTTTAAGAAATACCACACACTGGGGTCTGTGGGGTGGGGGGGGACTTGGGAAGGGACAGCTGGGGGGTGGGGGAGTTGGGGAGGGTTAACAGGGGGAGAAATGCCAGTTATAGGTGATGGGGAGGAAGGCAGCAAACCACACTGCCATGTATGTACCTATGCAACAATCTTGCATGTTCTTCACATGTACCCCAAAACCTAAAATGCAATGAAATATATATATATATTAAAAAAAATAAGAAATATGTTGAAGATCAGAGATATGTGCAAAGTCCTGAGCAGATGGCCTGGCACATAGCAGTGAAGGAAGTTACCATTATTATAGTATTTTGAACTAAGAGAACAGATTTATTCTCTTTCAGCATTCACATAGCAACCCCAGGGAAGAAGCAACTTAATTGATGGCTTTGAGTCACACACCTATATCTGGGTCTAAGCATTGTTGTCTGGAAGATGGGCTCATGCTTGATTCATGTTCTCATATCAGAGTCCAGGGAGCTACTTCCGTACGCTAGATTTATTTTCATGCCATTGCACTTAAGGGGAATGCAATATTTAGTAAGGGAAGCAGGGATGAGACTACATACATCTTATTCTCCCAGTTGTCCAGTACACAGTGAATCTATCAGATGCTCAGTAAGTCTTTGTTAAATTAATGAATGCATTGGCAAATGATAACTCATCTAATACCTATCCATACTGATAAATGATCGTCTTTGGATGATTGTCTGATACTGACTGAAATAGTCTGTTAGAGATGAGAGAGGCATCAGAAGTTATTTTATACATTTCATAGATAAGCTCATGTAGGACTTCTCTGCACTCTGGATATTCTTTCATGGATTTCAAAATAGAATGTAAGCACTATTCAGGAAACCTGCTGCATGCCAAGAAAGATTCAGAAAGGGAAGATTCAATCTACACAGAATTCGTTCAATGATGTGTCTGCCATTGTAGTTAGCTTTTTGACGTGATTTTCTGTGCTTATGTCTGGTTATATTCCAGAAGTTCTGAGAATTCTCACTGTCAGATGCCTATCTTCACTCCATAGCACTCACTCTGAGAACCCGGAGTTCTGTTTGTTTTGAGTCATTTAGATCATTATTGCTCGTCTAAGGGTAAGGAGATAGGGCTTTTTAACACATACCAACACCATCACTTTTATTTCTGTTTCTCCTTAAATATGAAGCTCTGACTGAGAAGGTTTTATTTTGGTTCCTTTTTGTATAAATCCAAACCCTAGATCTGTGCGTCTTAAGAATCTTGGACTCTGAGCATTCTGCTATGGTCTTTTGCCAGGAAAAAATAATCCATATGCAGTAAAGGGAAATGGGGGAGATGTCCTAGCCCTTTTTGGGAGCAGTGGAGAACTTGTTTTAGATGAGCTGCCTGCACCTTGTCAGGCTTCACGCCGCTTTCTCAAGCAGCACTAAAGGAAATGAACTAATGATAGCTGATGCTTGTGATCGGCAGACTCCCTCCTGCCGCGTAGAATTGGAATGTGAGTGAAAGCTGTGGGGGCCTGGGCCAACCCTGACAGAGACAGGTTTTTAACAGCATGAATTTATGAATCCAGTCAATGCAAATGAGAGTTTATTATGCTTGGAGTCTAAAAAACGATCCCTCATTTATTAAATTAAGCTGCAGAAAGTCTATTCAGATAATGTTAAATGGTAGTTTTTACACTAAAAGCTAGGCTTTTCTTTCATTGATTCTGCTTTTTGATAGTGTTATTTTATACTCTGCTTACAAGGGAAGGGAGGGTAAAGACTTGGAGATGGAGAGGATTGTGTTTGCAGCCAGGTAGAACTGGATTTGACTCACCATTGTGCCCTTTACCTGTCCTAGGTCTCACAGCTTTTGAGAGAACCTTTATCTCCTTTAGAATGGGCATAATTACCTAAGCTGAAGGTTGCAGTGAAAGAGTGGGAAAAGAAAACATGAGACATCACTCCACAGACAAGGGTGAATGAAAGGAGGAGCAAAAATCTTCAGATACATAACCTGTTTCATTCTTTCTCACAGAGTAGTTTTTGAGTCCTGTACATGAATCCTATTCATTTGTAATTTTTTGGAAACTGATCACAGGAATTTGCATAAAACTATCCTCCAGGTAACCCTGATTCCAGTTAAAGAACCGTTGTTCTTAAAATAACGATCTCTATTTAAATCCAATGGTGGTATAAGTACAGGTTGTGCATCCCTAATCTGAAAATTCAAAACCTGAAAGGCTTCAAAATCTGAAACTTTGAGTGAGGACACAATGCCGTAAGTGGAAAATTCCACACCTGACCTCAGTCACAGTCAAAACTCGGTTTCATCACAAAATTATTTAAAATCTTGTATAAAATTGTCTTCTGGCTACATGTATGTGTATGAAACATAAATGAATTTCTTGTTTAGACTTTGATTCCATTCCCAAGATAGCTCTGTATGTATATGAAAATATTCCAAAATATTTATAAAGTAATCCCAAATCAGAAACACTCCTCCTGGTCCTAAGTGTTTCAGATAAGGGACACTCAACCTGTAATAAGAATATTTTAATCCCAGCATGAGATTTTTCACTGGGTTACTAATTATCAGCATTAACACATTGGGAGGAAATGTGGTGGTATTGGAAAGAGAAAAATAAACCTTATATACTATTTAAAATCATTCATATGTGGGATATTTTGGCATGTCTACCTTTTACAAACTGTATGACTTAGCTAGTATTTTATCTCTTTTAAGACTGCCATTCCTCTTCTCTTTTTATTTTTTAGGGACAGGGTCTTACTCTATTCCCCTGTCTGGAGTTCAGTGGCACAGTCATACCTCACTACAGCCTCAGACTCCTGGTCTTAAGAGATCTTCCTGTCCCAGTCTCCTGAGTGGCTGAGACAACAAATGTGTGCCACCACATTCGGCTAATTTTTTTTTTTTTTTTTTTTTTTTTTTAAGACATTTCTTCTTGAGAGGGAATTTTGCTGTTGCTCAGGCTGGTCTTGAACTCCTGTTCTCAAGGGATCCTTCTGCGTGTGTTGGGAATTACAGGTGTGAGCCACCATGCCTGGCCCAGGTTCCTCTCCTCTAAAGTGAAAATATCCTCTCATATTTTCTGTGGTGGCTTTAACTAATAAATGAGGTAATGCATGTAAAGTTTCTAGTGCAGGGCTTTGCATGGAGTGGTTGTTTTAGATTGTAGTCTTCTCTCTACTTATGTGCTAAAATTAGTAATTGCTTATTGTTTATTTCTATATTTTGGAATGCATTAATTTGATTTAATTTTGATTTGAAGGAATGTATTCTTAGGTGTTCTTATTGAACACAGATTCTATGATTTTAAGCTAATTATGTAGTTGAATATTTAGGGACCTATTCTGTGTGTTTCTGAATAACCACATTCTTCTTTTTTTTTTTTTTTTGGAGACGGAGTCGCCCTCTGTCGGCAGGCTGGAGTGCAGCGGCATGATCTTGGCTCACTCCAGTCTTTGCCTCCAGGGTTCAAGCAATTCTCCTGCCTCAGCCTCCTGAGTAGCTGGGACTGGTGCAACGCGCACCACCACACCCAGCTAATTTTTTTGTATTTTTAGTAGAGACTGGTTTCACCCTGATAAGCTAGGATGGTCTCTATCTCCTGACCTTGTGATCTGCCCGCCTTGGCCTCCCAAAGTTCTGGGATTACAGGCGTGAGCCACCGTGCCCATCCTCCACATTCTATTTTTTATTGATAAATTATATCAATATACAAGTTGGTTTCCTCTCAAATTAGCACCATTTTATGTTTTTATGAAAAAAACATAATAAATATGAAGACTAAGACATTGTTTGATACTCTTCAAAGTAACATTTTCAAAGATGCGGTTTGGCCTAATAAAGCCTTTTGTGACAAAATCAATGAATTAATTGCTAATTCTTCCTAAATCTTGCAAACATTTTTTTTCCCTTCATCCTAGCAAGCCAATTTTGCTAACCCTTTAATCATGTCACATTTTTGATCAAGGCATAAGGTATTACCAGAACAATTAGTTGTCAGGATTCTGGTATAAACAGAAGGATAATATGGGAATATGCATTCTCCATACATGTTATGCTAAAGAGCTATTGCAAATGAAAGGAATTAACATATGTTATGGCTCATTTCCATGGAAGTGCCTGCTTGCAAATGAGTAGACCTCTTTGGAAATGTGCAGTCATGATGTCCCCCAAAATACACTACCACCACTCCTGGCCTTATCAGTATGCTTTACCAGGAAGGCAGTCGGGTGTAAGATGCTTTTGTGTACATGTTTGTTCTACGTCTTGTTTTCGTTCTTTGCCTTTCCTTTATTTAGAATCAAGTTTGGAAGCAGGAGACAGGAGTTACTTTATGAGATGACATCCACCTTCTGTGAGCTTATTTTAAAATTTTTTGATTCATTTTCTAAGAGCCATAGAAACCTTATGAAAGTTGGGTTGTTAAACACTGGAGTTAGGAGACTTTGCCGTTGTGAATCTTGGTTTTCATAAAGGGGTCCTTTGAACATTTAGTAAACATATATGAAACAACTGCCCCAAGCCTGGCCTTGTGTTGAATACAGGGAGTTCAACAGTTGACCTGATCCCAGCCCGTATATAAAGGTGACTTGCTTTTGGTTCTTCCTCCTCTGCAAGAATGTAAGCACATTGGTAAATTAAGCATCAGAATGAGAAGTTGGCTGAGAATAAAAGAAACAGAGTG
Organism: Ateles fusciceps; assembly: GCA_036589455.1. Classification (NCBI taxonomy): domain Eukaryota; kingdom Metazoa; phylum Chordata; class Mammalia; order Primates; family Atelidae; genus Ateles; species Ateles fusciceps. The sequence goes on along the minus strand of JAZHEH010001685.1, from coordinate 2,240,709 downwards.
CTGATAGAAAATAACAAATGAGGCCAAGCACAGTGGCTCACGCCTGTAATCCCAGGACTTTGGGGGGGGCCGAGGTGGGTGAATCATGAGGTCAGGAGTTCGAGACCAGCTTGCATCAACATGGCAAAATCCCATCTCTACTAAAAATACAAAAAATTAGCTGGACGTGGTGGCAGATGCTTATAGTCTCAGCTACTCGGTAGGCTGAGGCAAGAGAACCACGTGAACTCGGGAGGCAGAGGTTGCAGTGAGATGAGATCACACCACTGCACTCCAGTCTGGGCAGCAGTGCTAGACTCCCTCTTAAAGAAAAGAAAAGAACAAATGAGTAGGGGAAATATATGTTAGATGAAATGTCATAAATGAACCACATTTTACAATTAATTAGACAGAAGTGATGCCGACTTGAGGGAATTTTCACATGTTGTTTCTTATGTTTTGAACACAGTTGGCTCCAACCTCAACCCCCAAAGCCAGAGGGTGAATAGATGTGGGAGAAAAATAAATTCAGATCTAAAAAACAGCACGTAGCAAATGTCTTGGGGTAGATGGAGGTAGGAAAGTACTAGATGTATAAGAGGAACTCGAGGCCTTCTGTGGTGGCAGCCAGATTATGTAGAGCTGAGTAGGCTGCTGTAAGGAATTTGGATTTCATTGTTTTTGCACAGGAAAGCAATCAAAATATTTTAAAAACAAAAAGACATAATGAAATTCACATTTAAAAAATCAGTCTATCTTCTACAAAGCAGTAAGGTAGGATGGAAGGAGAAAGGTGGTCAGTAAACCATCTGAAAGGCCAATACTTCCAGGAGAGAGAATCCATGGTGCTCTGTAGAGAGGGAGAGCAGCAGATGCTGCTTAGGGCAGTCGGCTCTCAGGGCAGACGGAGGTCCAGAGAGAGCAGTGCTATACCCAAGGCCTTGGACCCACTCAAGAGTTCAGCTAGGACTGCAGCCAAGTACAGTAGGTCCCCAAATAACCTGGTTTTATTCAAGATTGTTTTGTTTAAGGAAAAAAAATTTCCTCTCAGCTTGGGCTATTGCCTGTGTGGAGTCTGCATGTTCTCCCCATGTCTGCGTGTGTCTTTTCTCCTGGTTACTTTTCCCATCCCAATGATGTGCTTCTTATGTGAATTGGTGCATCTAAATGGTCCATTGCTAAGCTACTGTGGATGTGTGTGTGAGTGTGTCCTGCAGTGGAATGACACCCTGTCCTGGGCGGTTCCCATCTGGTGCCCTGAACTGCCAGGATAGAATCCTGCCACCCTCAAGCCTGAACTGGAATAATTGGGTAGATTATTATCCAACTGGTTTTTATTAATCTTTTAAAAATGTATGTAGAACTCACAATTATTTCAGTGTTTAATACAAGAAATGTTTTGATCTTTAGACATTTAGTGATGATTTTGTGACTGGAAGTTATTCCACAGGAACTTAACTCTTGTTGACATCAATTGGCCTTTGGTATAATGAAATTGGTTTTATTGTAAGTTGTTTCAAGCTGCAGTTTTCAAGAACTATTGAGGACATTAAGTGAAGACTTACTGCATTTTAGCCCCTGGAGTCTGTGTTCATTGTAAACAGGTGAGGCTGGAAGGACTTTCTAGAGAGAAACGCCCAAGGGCCTAATTGTGTTGCCATTGGCTGCCTCCTGTTCTGTCGAGATAAGCAAGATAGAAAGGGTTTGAGCAAACTAAAAGTGGGTTTCTAACCATTCATTTCCATCTGATTTGTTAGAAGATTCTCAAGTAAGGAAAATAGTAACAAAAAATCAAGTAACATCAATCAATTAACACTGAGGAATATTTGATTCCTCAAATATTCAGAAACAATGGGAGCTTGAGAAAGACTTTAAAAATTGGATAGTTTGTTATTTCCCAAAGCATGCCCTCTTCCTTTCTCTTTCAGTCCTTATCCCAATGAAGAACAAAGTCTCAGTTTATTGTTAATCTTTAGTGAGTGTTAAGAAGAGAGATTAACACCTCCCTTGGCCTGAGGCCCCTTCTGCTTTCTTAGAACTTTTGACTGGCAACAGTGTCTAGACAGAATTTAATAACATTGATTTCATTGAGTTTATTTTTATGATTATGTTTATTTACGCATGTGATACAGGTTTGCTGCTACGATGGTGATATAAAGGTTTTTTTTTTGAAATAAATTTGAGTAAAGACAAAAGTAAAAATGTTGTAGATGGAATAGGTATGAAACAAACACGAAGCAGTATTTTAGATACCTTATGTCAGCTACTACACTGATGGGCATGGCGACATAGAAGGGACCTGGAGGAAGGGTGTGCCTAGGGGCCAGTTTCCTGTCTCCCCGCCCCCACCAGCCATTCCTTATTCCCTACGTTGCTTTCTATTCCGGAGAAAACTCAATTTCCCAAAGTGATATAGTTAATGCAAGATACAATATGGCCTGATATTCAGAATCCAGCTTCATAATTGGAATGAAAGTGGGTAGACAAGAATTAATTTACTTGTTTCTCAAAAGGAAAAATTTTAAGGTAAACTGTGCTTTATTCCATGGAATGGTGCATCGTCGTTAAAAATACAATATTGATGTGAATACAGTGTTATAACAGATTTCTAAAATAAATTCAATGAAAAAAGATCAAAAGATCCTACGTAATTTTGCTTTATTTCTCTCATTTTCATAAAGAAAAAAACAAGTGCTGTATGCATAGTAACATAAATGTGTATACTGAATGTCTAAAAAATGCATCTGAGGAAGTTATCAATTTTTGCCTCAGGCAGAGTTGGGAGGTTGGATGTGAAGAAAGGTTTGTTTTATATTTTACACAATTTTGTACTCTTGTTCCATTTTGCCATGCTATGCCATACTTTTGTCACAAAAACAGAAGGAACAGCATACATTCAGTTTTGGAAGGAAAAGAGTAAAGCATCAATTTTAAGTCAAAGCTCATTAACTCTTACTGTATTATAAGTGATGCTCCAGGCCAGCAGCCCCAGACTAAAACTGGGCTTGCAAAAGAGGTGCTCAGAACTCTCTTCAAAGGGCAGGTCCCTGTGGATCATGTGATGGTATAGGAAATGCTGAGAGTGATGGCCCATACCCTCAGGTAATACATTCAGGTACGGTCATACACTCAGGTAATACATGGCTCATACACTCAGGTTATTACATCCTCCTGCCCACTCTGCCCATACCCCCTATTTTGGCCCCGTGCCCACTGCACCTCATCTGAGGGTTCAAGGCTATGCTCACTTGCATGGAGACATGCTTAGTTACAGCTGACCCTTGACAATGTGGGTTTGAACTGTATGAGTCCACTTACACGTAGATTTTCTTCTGCCTCTGCCACTCCTGAGACAGCAAGATGAGCCACTCCTCCTCCTCCTCTTCCTCCTCTTCAGCCTACTCAAGGTGAAGATGGTAAGGATAACAAGGTCTCACTCTGTTGTCCAGGCCAGAGTGCAGTGGCATGATCTCAGCCACTGCAAACTCCGCCTCCAGTGTTCAAACGATTCTCCTGCCTCAACCCCCCAGTAGCTGGGATTTCACGTGCATGCCTCCATGCCTGGCTAATTTGACAGTGTTTCAGCATGTTGGCCAGGCTGGTCTTGAACTCCTGGCCTCAAGTGATCCACCTGCCTCAGCTTCCTAAAGTGTTGTGATTACAGGCATGAGCCACCATGCCCAGCCCCAATGCATGTTCTTCTGTCTTCTTTGAGGGGGGGTTAACTGTAGGGGGACAGGTGGAGAAGCAGGGAGCGCATTTAAGATGCTACTCTGATTTTCTTAGAACTTTCATACCTTTACAGAATGCAAATCCTCAGAGAATGTAGATAAGGGAAAGTGGGCAACATGAGGTGGACAGTCTTGAAGCTAGCAGGGAGAGGTCTGGCAATATATTTTTCAAAAGTATGAAGTACACTCCTCAGCTTGCCCACAAAGATCCATCAAGTCAAGACTGTGATTGATGGTGGAAAGCAACGGAAGACAGAAAGGGCGGGAAGGAGAAAGTAGGGAAACAGGTAAGCAAACTGAAAGAAAAAGCCCTGAAGTAGCAATAATTCTCCCATTTGGTCAGTTATTTATACTGCAATTCTTCCAACATTAAGAGCCGTTTTGAGCACCAGGTTGTGGGCTCAATATGCTGTGCTTTAGTGACTGCAATGTGACAGAATTTGAGCTGAAGGCAGAACATATATATACTCTCTGTGTTTGTGTGTGTTGTATATATAGGTGTATGTATAAACACAATACATACGTATGTATTGTGTTTATATACACATATGTATGGTATATATGTATGTGTGTAATACATATCTATAGATATATACATATCTATATATAGATCTATATCTATATACACACGTAATGCATACATATGTATACATGTATTATACGTATGTATACATACAATACATAAGTATGTATATATGTATCACACATATACATATATACCAGTATGGTTTGGTATATATGTATATGTGTGTAATATACATATACATATATACCAGTATGGTATAAATGTATATGTGTGATACATATATACATATGTATGTATTATGTGTATATACATATATGTATGGTATATATGTATGTGTGTAATACATATCTATAGATATATACATACCTATATATAGATCTATATCTATCCATCTATATATATATACATATATACATATGTATGTATTGTGTGTATATGCATATATGTATGTATATATGTGTGTGTAATACATATCTATAGATATATACATACCTATATATAGATCTATATCTATCTATATATACACACACATATATATACACACATACACATACAGAGAGAAATTTGTTAAGTTGTAATGACCATATCCTCCCTCTGTGTGTGTGTATATATATGTATTTACACATACACACATATATTTACACATATACATATATATATATACATATACATACATATATACATATATGTGTATATTATATACACACACATACAGAGAGAGAGAGATTTGTTAAGGAATAATGACCATATCCCCCATCTGTGTATGTGTGTGCATGCATACGTGTGTGTGTGTGTGTGTGTGTGTGTGTGTGTGTCTGTATACAAGGGTAACAGATACCTGTGAGACTCTGCTGGTCACTCGGAAAAGCCAGCTCTGTATATATATATGTGTGTGTGTGTGTGTGTGTGTGTGTGTGTGTGTGATACACACACCGAGAGAGAGAGAGAGAGAGGAGGATAAGGCAGGGCTGGCTTTTCCAAGAGACCAGTAGAGTCCCACAGGTGTCTGTTACCCCAGGGCGCCCCCCCCCATGCTTTGATGAATGTTCTACTGTCATTGAGATTCTTAATTTTTCAAAAGTGAAGTTTGATGGGACAATGCAACATTCAGGTAAGCAAAAGAGAGATGTGGAAGAAAGGAAAACCCTTTATATTTAATACGTTAAATGATGCCTTTTCCCCCTTTTTCACATTTTTGTTTTGCACTGGGCACCACAAGGTCTGTAGTTGATTCTGCAGCCAGGCGTGTGAGTAAGTATAGTAGAACCTGACCTTTCCTATGTTACGGGTCCCCACAGATAGGAATAGAATAGAAAGCACTTAAGTCAGTCGAAGGTGAGGGATGGAGCGGGGGAAGAAGGTGTGTCAAAGAAAGATTTCAAGAACAAGTGAGAATCAAGTTGATTTTTGAAGGAAAATCAGAAGTTGGCCAAATGAGAGAAAGGATTTCAGGCAGAGATAACAAGCAACTTGTGTGAATGTGAAAAGTTTTGAATGGGCTGTGTGTACCTGGGAATGTTGTACTGTCACTAAGGCAATTGTCCAGGGAATGGCCTGGGGATTATATTGATGGAGGTGGAGCTGGAAAGAAATGGCCAGGGTCAGATCAGGGAGCATCTCCTGTGTCGTATTCTTGAGTAGAAAAGCAAATTGTCTCTGAAATACTACTCTTAGTAGATAATCTCAAATGTGCAGAAGGTTTTCAAGAGTGTGAGAGTTGTAATTATTGAGGATTATGTGACACTCCTGGTACAGATAGTTTCATGTGCATCATTTTACTTCATAAAATAATTTTGTAGATTATGATCAATCAAATTTGAAGATTATGATCAAGCAAATTGTCTCTGAAATTCCACTCTTAGTAGATAATCTCAGATCTGCAGAAGGTTTTCAAGAGGGTGACAATTGTAATTATTGAATATTATGTAACACTCCTGGTACAAATAGTTTTATGTGCATTATTTTACTGCATAAAATAATCTTGAAGATTATTATCAATCCCTATCATGGTTGAAGAAACTGAGGATCAAATCTGTGATTCTCCAGCCAGGTGGCTTTAGAGAAATTTGGCTCCAGAGCCCACATTTCTAACCTTCATATTTTTGCTTCCCTGTGGAATCATAGATAAAGAGCAATGGTATACAAAAGGTTTTGACAAATTGACAAGGGTTGACCTAAATTATACGGATGACAGAATTTTATTATGTTGCTGTTATGGATGAATGTGACAATATTGCTTTTTTATATTAATAAAGCACTGCTTTGTTTAGCTGCTTTCCCACATATCCTCACGCTTATATATATACATTCAACTTTCAAATAGATCAAAGAACAATTATGATTTCACGCCTGCGTGCTTGCTTTTCTTTTGACTGGAGAGCATGTCCAAGCGTTCTTTTATTTAGCTCAACCCCAGAAGGTCCACCTAGGCTATCATCAGCCTCTGGAATTTTCCTCTTTCATGCAGGCTGGCTTGGCTTTCCAAGCTCTGTGTTCTTGATTGCTAATCATCCACAGGGTTTGGTCAATGTATCCCCCCTCTCCCACAAGATATAGCTTCTTGATGGCAAAAACTGTTTTATTTCCATATACTGTACTCAGTCCCTAGAATGGCTTATAATATAGTCAATGTACATTTATATTGTAGCATATGTTACTATCAATTACCCAAGTAGAATTACTCATCTATTAGAGCCCCAGTATTAACAGAACATTGTACTGAGTGGCTATTCTAAGGCAGACCCTGTGCTAGGTTCTTGAAATATAAAGATGAAGGGAAATATATGATAAAGACGAACTGGAGAAGGGAGAGGAAATGACTTTCTGTATGGTGGTCAGCAGAGGCGAGATTACATTCAAGCTGTAAATTGAAGAGTGAGAAACCAGCCATGAAAAAAAAATCATGTAGGAAGTATTTCGTGCATGAATAGTATCACAAGTCTAAAGGATCTGTGTTATGGGAAAATTTACCATACTTAGAAAACCTGTGTGGCTGGAACAGAGTCAATGAATGTGTGTGCATATTTGAGCATATGTGTGTTTGTGTTTATGTATGTAGTTCTTCACATATATTTTAGTTGGCCTTTTCATTTCCATCCTATATCCTGTCCTATTCTCTTTCGTACCTGAGAAGAATGGCTATTTAAATAGTTTGAAGCCTCTTGAAGTCACATTAACTGGTGTTCTTTTTCATAGAAATTGTGAATCTGACAGAAAGGGAGTGTTTCCAGTGTGTTCCTTTTAAACTACACTTAGCTGCTGCTTGTGGCTCTTAAATCGACATTCTTTCTGGCTTCCTTGAAGGGAACAATCAGATAAACTGTAGGTGGTCTTGCTTAGACATTTGAAACTTTATTCTTAGACAAATACTGCCAGGATATCCTTTGATTCCTGAGAGCAGCTAGAACCTTTCAAGGTGTGTGTGCATGTGCGTGTGTATCTGCATGTCTGAGGGGAGGAGGAAGGACTATTAACTTTGATCTCTTGAGTCTCTGATTGTGTAATTAAGAATCAATTGGCCAAAACCTAATTTTGAATATATAACCACTTCTAACTTGCTTCTGCTGAAATGATTTGCCAAGCAATATTACATTAACACCTAATCTACTCTGAAAATCAGAAATACTAAATTACCCAGGTACAGCTAATGTTCTTAATGAAGCATCTGCATTTTATTGAACACATGGATGGACCACTTCTTATTTATTAGTAGGACTGACCTAGAGACAGAGACTGTTTTGACCACAAGAAGAATGAAAGTGGGTTGGAGAGAATGCAAACAATCATGCAATGTTAGCTTTAAGGATCCTACAAACTAGACCACCTGCATGAAGTACTTCAAGTCCATCCCTGAGGGTGTCAGGTAAAGAAAATCAATACCAATAAAAATACTATTGAAATTGAAATGAGTTGCAGAGAATTGAGCATTTTACCTCATTTTTATTCTTTTTTTTTTTTTTTCTGTTTTATAATTGAGAATAAAATAACTTTTTGCCAAGGAAATACAAACTTGTTAAGCATACTGTTCAGGGACTTGGTATTTTCATGGTAAAAATAGATACTGCTTTGTGTTTATGCATATTAGGCTTAATTTGCCCTCATAAAACAGAATTTGTATTACCTTGGGTATGCTGTTTGGAAATTAGATAACATTAAAGAATATAATAGAACACAATGTAAATTGACCCTTTTTTTTTTCAAGGTAGATTTTTTAGAGTTAGTGGTTATTTGAGTAAATTGTAGACATTTTCTTTGATTTTATCTTAAGATTTCACCATGTAAGGCTTGTGCTTTTTCAAAGGTTGTCTTGCCTCTTTTAGAACAAAACAGATAAATATCACTTCTGTTATGCAATGAACATTTTTAAAAAATGAGATCAAAAGAGGTATATTTTTTTATCTTCAGTATGTAGATATTTTTAAAAAGTATATGTATGTGAGTGTTTCTATGGTGTGTGTATACACATTTTTGACAACTAGTTTACAGGGTTGATACTGTTTGCTAATTGCTAAGTTACACATGCAAATTTAGAAAAAGTTAAATACACTTTAATATTTTCTTCCTTTTATTTGAATGCTAATGTAATTAACTTAAGTGACTGGGACAATTATTTGTAAGCTTAATGATTTAAATGTAAATAAAGGTATTTGAATTATTTTAGTAAAGAACTCAGTTCTACCTATTTGTTTAATTGTGGGACAGCTTTTATCTACAGGCTATTTTACTCTCAGGTGGCAACTGTGATAATAGGACTGTATATTTGGGGACACTTACTGATTAAGAAGTATCCTGGCATTTAAATGTTTGCCATGGAGAGAACCCGATAGTTCTGAATTTTCCAGAAGCCCTAGAAGATGCATCTTTACAAGATACTAGGCACTGTAATTGATCTGGTTTGTATTTTTACAGACTATCAGAAACATTCTCCTGCTAGGATTTCCCTGTTCAAACTTATCCAGAGTTTTGTGTGACCACTTTTAAATGACCTTATGATAAACTCTTTTTTGGAAACTGTAGTTTAAAAAAAAGAAAGAAAAAATTAAGAGAGTAGATGAAAGTTATATCTATGAGGCATTAAAAGAAAAACTGTAGCCAAATTAAACAGAATTTAATTGAGCAAAGCACGATTCACAAATCGGGCAGCTCTCTGAACCAGAGGAGCCTCCACTGCAGCCATGTGGTAGAAGAAGCTTTAGGGACAGAAAGAAAAGGGACATACAGAAAACAGAATTGATGTACACAAACAGCCAGATTGGTTATAGCTTGGCGTTTGCCTTATTTGAACATGGTTTGAACAGCTGGCCCCCTTTGATTAGCCAAAACTCAGTGAGTGGCACAAGAGTAGGTTATGGTCTGTTTACACCTCCATTTAGGTTATGGTTCATTATACATAGGGAAATCTTTAGGCTGGACTTAATTATGTTAGGAGGCAGTTTTAGGCTAAACTTGATTTAACAGCGGTCCTAGGACATCTGAATAGAAAACAGTAACCCATTTTGTTATATGCATATCAATAATCTACAGTGGAGGATAGCCTGGACTTTATTAGGTGGAAATCATTTTCTTAAATACTTAGTAGGCCTATGGACTTGGTAATGCCGTTTCCCTAACTCTGTTTCATTTCTTCATCTGTGAAATGGAGCCAATACCCACTTTAAAAGGTTACTGATGAAATACAGTGAAATAATGGTGGTTTATTATGTCTTAGCTTTTCATATTATTGCTACCAAGGAGAGTTTATATTTATAGATGTGTGCATGATTGTTTAGATATTTCACTTCTCTCACAGTTAAAGGTTGGGACTTAGTCTACTCTAATTTGAATTCAACAATTGAATAATTATATGAGTTTGAGGCTTGTTTTTAAGACTATTTTTGTTTTGCAAATTTATTTTGAGTATTTATCATGTGTCACATTTAGTTGTAGGTGCTAGGCATACAAAAATATTTAAAGCCCGGTCCCAGTTTTTAATAGAGACTACACTATGAACATTACCATTGGCACTGGGACTGAAATAATTGTTTTTTCATGAAACTCTGAGTAGGTGAGATGGTGAGGACCAAATAACTGGGAAAGATGGACATCATATATATAATAGGTTTTGGCTACTCCCTTCTCCATGGTGGATAGATGAGCACCGAACAACCAACTTCAAAATGTGTTTTAGCAAGATGTGGGAAGCCCTGACATGAAAAGATTTCATCCTGGTGCAATATTCCCCTTGTTAACCTCTAAATCTGGCAATTATACATTGCAAACATGGTGTATTAAATGAGACAGTTTTATGGTGTTGGTCAATATGACATTAAACAAAATGCAATCTCTTGGAAGAGGTTATTCAATGTTTAGTTTTGAGTCCTTTGATATTTAAAGGAGAAAATCTCTATATAGTAAATAGCATGTTATTAAGATACAATACCTACCAGTATCTTTTTTTTTCCTTTTTTGAGACAGTGTCTCACTCTGTTGCCCAGGCTGGAGTGCAGTGGTACAATCCCAGCTCACTGCAGCTTCGACCACTTGGACTCAAGCAATTCTTCCATCTCAGCTCCCCAAGTAGCTGGCACCACACCTGGCTAGTTTTTGTATTTTCTTTTTTTGTAGAGATGGTGTTTTGCCATGTTGCTCAGGCTGGTCTTGAATTCCTGGGCTCAAGCAATCCTCCTACCTCTACCTTCCAAAGTGCTGAGATTGCAGGCATGAGCCATCATACCTGGCTCCAATGTCTATTTTTTTGGTAAGAAAAATTGGTCTCATACTCAGAGATTTTGGGAGACAAGCACTAGTATTATATATAGTTTTCTTTTTCACTGTATTTATTTTTAATGTTCTCTTCATAACATGACATCAGTTTTCCCATTAATAACAATATGACAAGTTATTTTAAAATGTATTTACATGATGATGAGCAGGAAATAAAATTAGTAGTGTTCTGGTACAGAAAAAAAATCAAGTAGATGGAGAAGAATAACAGAAGTATGAGAGATATGTGTGGAAAACTCTGCTCCGTGAAAATTATACATTCTTAACATGTCTTGCATTCATACATATATTTCTCTCTTTTTCTACCCTTGAGGTCTGTCTTAGTCCAGTCAGGCTGCCTAGGAAGTCCAAGATCTGGGCACCAACACATTTGGTGTCTGGTTATGACTTACTTTCTGGTTCAGAGATGGCACCTGCTGACAACTTCTCTCTGTGTTACCACATGGTGGAAGGACTGAGAGATCTCTGTGGCTCCTTTTATATAAGTGTACTAATCCTATCCATGAGAGTGTGTAGCCCATGTGACCTAATCACCTCCCAAAGGCCCTACCTCCTAACATCCTCACATGGGGATATAAATTTCAACATAGGAATATTAGGGAGACATGAAACAGACAATAGCAGAATGCAAATCATCATCTTCCATGAATTGTTACCAAGGTATTCTAAGTGATCTTTTTGTATCCATTTGTTCTGGTTCCCAGTATGTGCTCTACACTTAATCATAGAGAGGATATAATTTGATTTGCATTTTGTGAAAGCTATTCGAGATAGCACAACACATAAATTATTTTTTATAGCCCATAGGAGATAACATTCTGAGGATCCCTAATAAACATTGCATAATTTTGCCCCTCCTTGCCTATTCAACCTTCTGCAGATCATGCAGCCTCTTCAACGGTATTTGCACTCCTCCAGTTCTAGCTTCTTTTAATTTTTGACTTTTGCATAGGTTGTTTCCTCCATGTTTTTCATGAGATATTTCCTCTGTTTTGAATTCCTTTGCCATTTCAGCAACCAGCCTGCTAACCCCCAGCCTTCCTGCAAATCTATTACATATTCACTTCACTTGAGAAGCCCTCCCTGACACTTCTCCATGAAGACAAACCTCTTAATTCATTCTTACATGACACTCAATACCTATCTTTTATAACACTTAGCAACACAAATACGGTAAGTAAAACCATAAGTCTGTCTCCCAAATCCAACTGTACATTAGTATATTCTCAGCACCTACCACAGTGAGGGAGCTCAAAATATATTTATTTTTTAATTAATTGATGAATGGAATTCTTCTGTGGTATTCTTCAGCTGTGGTAGTGGTATTTTATTCCTATTACAGAAACTCACGGGAGAAATTATAGTTTATTTTGCTTATTATTTTAACTCCTGTTAATAATGAGAATTATACTTTTCGCAAATCTCAAAAAGGCATTTAACAGACAATTAGCAAACATTAGCTCTAAAGAGCTCTACTTTGGGAGCCACACAGATGAAGTAGAAGACATGACCATTGTCTTCAATAATATTCAGTAAATTCTTTGGAGTTTGTTCCATTTCTGTCCACATCAAAGTTTTCTATTAGCTTATATAATGAATGAATTCTAGCAAAGTTGACAAATTCTTATGAAGCAAATCCCATTTCCCATTGATTTTATTATTAAATTTGAAATGCATTTCTTCATGGTGAGGCGCACATGCAGGTTTTTATTGTTTAGTGCCAGTGGCTCACGGGGAAATCATATTCCTTTCAATGCGTAAAGAGAAAACGAGGAGTGAGGCATGAAGGAATTAACATCCTATAAAAGTGCTGTAGTTGAGGAAAGGATAATGATGGTTTAGAAGCTCCTTCAGGCTTTTAACTTCTTTATAGTAAAATGTGAGGTCCAATGAAATTTGTAAAAGGAGGACCTTTGGTTTAGAATCCCAGTATTTTCATGCTAGTTGAATAATCTAGGACAGTTTTTTAAAAAATTATTTGAGTTCTGTTTTGTCATATGTAAAAAGAAGTTAATATGGCATCTCTTATACGTGTATTGGGAAGATTAAATGAAGTATATGTGTATTGCTCAGCATTATGTCTGGTAAAAAGGAAGTGCCCATTCAAATATGCCTGTTATTGTTATTATTATTATTAATTATCCAAAGACTGGAATGTGGAGGTTTTTCAACGTTTATTTTAGGTTTGGGGGTACATGTGCAGGTTTGTTACATAAGTAAACTTGTGTCATAAGGGTTTGTTGTATAGATTATTTTATCACCCAGGTATCAAGCCTGGTACCCAAGAGTTATCTTTTCTGCTCCTCTCCCTTCTCCCATGCTTCCCCCTCAAGTAGACTCCAGTGCCTTTTGTTCTGTTCTTTATGTTCATGAGTTCTCATCATTTAGCTCCCACTTATAAGTGAGAACATGCAGTGTTTGGTTTTCTGTTCCTGCATTAGTTGGCAAAGGATAATGGCCCCCAGCCCCATCCATGTTCTCACAAAAGACATGATTTTGTTCTTTTTTTATAGCTGTAGAGTGAATATGGAATTTTAATAACATAAAATATAAGCAACAAGAAATCAGATTAAATGGGAATTCGGGGGAAAATAAGAAATGAATTAGATATTCTGTTATTCAGTTATTTCCAAAGGAAAGTTAAGGCAATGTAGTCTCATATCTTGCCACTGTAGTTCTTTATATTGTGTCTTTTGCCACAAAGCCATTAAGCGGAAGTCATAAGTGGAATAGACACCCACTTGCATCCCTTCTGGTACTCTGTACTCAAATCATTTAATTTTTTTAAACATTGATTCACTCAACAAATAAGTATTGAACTCTTATGCACATCTGGTAAATAGAGTAAAATCTACTACCTACCAGCAATATTTCCCTGAAGTTGTCTTTCTTATGAAAAGCTGCTTCTTAACTAAAAATATCCTACTCTCTGTCTTATCTGTTGCATGTCTCTCAACAGAGAAGTCTGAGAGGAAGAAAAAAAAATCCATTTGAGATCAGAAAGCCTTGCCTTCTGTATTACAACCTGCATCACTTACCAGGGAGTATATTGTCTTTATCCTTTATAGACAGAAAGTGCTTTATCAATAATTTTGCTGTACAACTTCATTTGCAGTTCCCTGGATGTCTTGATTTCAGGATTATTCAGGCTATATATACTGCAAGAAGCCAGGGAATAGCAACTGCCAGTGTGATGCAGTGGTTCATGGAGCTTAGGATTTTGTTTTTTTAAGACAGGGTCTTGCTCTGTCCCCCAGGCTGAAGTGCAGTGCCAGGATCATGGCTCATTGCTGCCTCAATCTCCCAAGTTTAAGCAATCTTCCTACCTTAGCCCCCTGAGTAGTTGCGACTATAGGCACTCACCACAATGCCTGGCTAAGTTTTGTATTATTATCTTTTTTTTTTGTTTGTTTTTTTCCAAGTAGAGATGGGGTTTTTGCCCAGGCTGGTCTCGAACTCCTGGGATCAAGTGGTCTGCCGCCTCAGCTTCCCAAAGTGCAGGGATTACAGATGTGAGTCCCTGCATTTAACCATAATGTCTTAACTATAGCATTTACCCCAAGCACATCCTGTGAGATATTAATAGATGTCATGTAAAACAGAGATTCTCAATATCAACTGTAAAACTCATGAGTTAATTAAATTGTGACATGTTTCTTCATTGCAAGAGTAATTAGAACTTTTATAATTCTGACCTTTATTGTGTATCTCCAATTTAGGGATGTGGGATAAGATAGGCACAGTAGGCACTGCTTACAAAATGCATTTTAACACTTTTGACACATAAGATTACTTTTGAACATGTTCACTTTTTCTCCACTTTCACCTCCATGGGAGTAATATACTTCCATGATCCACTGATGTTGGGGTTGGTTATGCAATTTGAAAGGAAGAATTTTACAGATTACTTTCTATTTTTGTCTAAAATATTAAGAATAAAAATTTTAAAAAGGAAGACTTTTTGAAAAGAGACTGCACAACAGTTAGAATAGACTCTTGTCTTTAGCATTTTCTTGAGTGGGCTTAAAGCTACGGATTTCATGTCTATTGTTGGGCTGTTGTTTCTTTCAACAGTGACTCCCTGGGTTTGGATTTCCTAAAGAATGTGTTGTGACTCTTCAACTGTCTGCTCTTCTCTGTTCTTCCTTGTCAAGTTCTTAACTCTTAAGCGAACTTAGGCTTCACAGCTAAACTGTGAGTAGGGGTGCTCGCAGAGATCCACATTGCCTGTGAGTTTAGGTAACCGTGGGGGGAGCGCATATTTTCCACTTGGAGCCCTCATTGTATTCTGGCTACGTATTGAAAGATATTTGGTGAATAATAAATAAGTAGTGGGTCTACTATTGGTGAAACACTGTTGTAGATTATGTTAGATTTTGGCTGTTGTTCTAAACTTCTTCCAACCTTATGATTTTTTTTTAATACCTGAGAATGATTAGATCAGAACAAGCAGAGAAGCAGGAGATCAGAAATCCTCAGAAGCTAACTCTTACAGGGAGGCTTAAGTTGATGCTTTCATATACGTTTTAGTATCTGTCTCTTCCATTACGTTCTTTTTTTTTTTTTTTTTTTAATAGCATCAGTTCCCTCTAAACACCTTCTTAGTTTTTCCCTAAATTTAGGGTCATAAGTTTGTATGACTGATTGATTTGTGTATGTGTTTCTCATTATTGTGCCAGTATCAAAGTGAGGTTCTTAGGGCAGTCCAGGACAGAAGTAGGGTCAGGGAAGGTTTAATGGAGACTGTGAATGGCACGTGGCATCAGAAGACCTGTGGTCTCGACCATAGAATTTGCCTGACTGTCTCACTGTTCGGATATAAATTCCGTCAACTAAGCATGCCCTTGGGTTATTTTCATTTCCTAGAGACATCCCCTATTTGAGAACAGAGCCCTAACAGCTCTGTAAATTGACCAATTACAATTCCATGTTGAAATTTAAATATATGTTAAAACCATTTGACATTCCTTTTAATCATAGACATAACTTGTAATACTCTAATGAATGAAGCTTTTTAAAGAATGAGTTAAAACAAACATGTAGAACAAGAAAAAATCACATTCATATATTAAGTCTGAAAAGAAATGTGTTATTTCATTTAGAGGAAAAAATGCTTTATACTTTCCCTCAGATTTACACTATCTGAAATGAATTCTGCCCCTGTTTTACTTTCTACTGACTCATATATATAGCAGGAGAAAATTCAACCTAGAATGAGAACTCCTTGAAGGCAGGGACCGTGTATTATTCATCATCCCTGTATGTAACTTCTCTAGCAAATAATAGGAATGCAATATAGGTTTGATGAATCTGTATGACTGAAAAGAACCTGAATCTATCCCTGAATGACAGAGTTACAAAAATACATGCTTGGGGGAATGACCAGCATTTTCCTTGATACATTTACTATAATTTTTAATTCAAACTGTTTCCATATAAAAATATTTTATTAGCTTGCAGAAAAATCGTATTTGCCTCATGTCTTTGTAGTCATTGTAATAATAGTCATACTCAATCTTAAGTCAAATATGCTTCAGTTTAGAAATAATGTCTGCAACAGTATTCATGTATAGAATTAAATAATGGGGTGAAGTTGTTTTGGTACTGTTTGTGACACTGTTTTTGAGCAGTCTTGAAATTCTTGGGCTTAGGAAACAAAGAGCTATTTCAAACTCCTCTTAGTAACATCTTCTACCTGGTAAATAAGAGAGTTGAGCACTTACACAGGAAATGGATAACTAGTTTTGCCAATCTTAGTTACCACACAGTTTGATTCTGTGTTCTACATGGACATCAATCATTTATCTTCTCTATAAATTCTGCACCTGAGATTGTTCTGCATCACCCAAGAAAAGAAGAGAAGCATTGCTATTCAGCTTAAGAATTATTTATTAGGAGTCCAAATTGTGCAGAATACTCAACAGAGAGCTTGATAGGCAATGTCTACTTGGGCAAGTTGCTCTGTGGCACTGACCTTCAGAATCACCCTGTTTCGCCCAAATTGCATCTGTTTTCAGCATCAAGAGGGTTAAAGTATGTGAGGGGAAAAGGTGGAAGAAAACTTGCATATTGAACACTTATTATGTACCACAGGTGTGACCTTTCAAACGTCAGTTTCCTAACCTATTAAATAAGCATGATGCTATTGCTTACCTGAAAGGAGGAAGTGAAAGCTTGAACAAGCATCAACTGTTGAAGCTTGAATTCAAGTCCTGTTGTGCCTCGCTCTGAAATTTATCACCTTTATTTTCCCCTAAATTGCTTCTCCAAGAATACTTTACATCTAGGTGTACAAACTAATGTTTTCTTTAGGGTTCTGCTAGGCACCATGAAAGACACACAATCTTCAATTCTTGTGAGTTTCCACTATTTCTTGAAGACATAATTTTTGCTTTACAGAAGTAGAGTTCCCAGTCTTGCTTAAACTTCTTGTAGGGTTTTTGGCTATGCAATTTTCTGAAGGATCTTAGGCCAGAAAAAGCAAAAGTACCACTAGAGGACACCTGGTGGCCTTCTCCAAGACAGTGGGGTAGATCTTTGGCCATGAGTGTGTTTCAGAGGCACTCTGTGCATGTGTGTGTGTGTGTGTGTGTGTGTGCGTGCGCGTGTGCACGTGCACGTGTGTGTGCGCACACATATGTGTGTGTGTTCCTGTGTGAAAGTGTGATATTAGGAGTGGATAGGAGGCAGTAAAAAGTTTAAAGCAGGAAGGTGAAGTCAAATTATTGAGAATCCTTTGACAGGTACCAATTTTTAAGATGCCAAAATCCATTCTGCCTATTACTTATTAAAATAAAGAGAAATCACAAAGCATCCTTTGATTCAACCACATTTCTTTTCACATTTTACAGCCATTCATTCTACAGCATTCCAAAGGATTTAGAAGAAAAATAGGAGGAAATAATGAAAGAAAAAAAAAATCACAGTGCCTGAGCAAGCTGTTAGAAAGCCTCGTTCTCTGTAAACAGCTTGTCCCACTACCTTTTAGCAACATATTTCTCTTGATTCACACCAGCTGGTTGTTTCTAATTTCTCCTCAGTCTCTTTAAATAGCTATTTTCCTTGAAGCTAATCTCTCAGCCTTTGCTGATGACTCCCCTGAGTTTGGATTTCCTAAAGAAGGTGTTGGGACTCCTCAACTGTCTGCTCTTCTCTGTTCTTCCTTGTCAAGTTCTTAACTCTTAAGCAAACTTAGACTTCGCAGCTAACCTTTGAGTAGGGATGCTCCTAGAAATCCACATTGCCTATGAGTTTAGGTAACCTTTGAGGGTAAGAATATGACATATTGGAGTGGGTAAACTTGAATCTTTTTTTTCTTTCCCTATCATGCATCTAGGCACAAACTGAAATTGACTTTTTGGCAGGACTGTTTGAGGCTTGAGTATCCTGCCAGCTACCTTGTGTCTTTCTGAGCAGTGATAACCATTTTTTAAGAAGTAGCTGACTTTGTGATCATTCCGTTGCAAATTCTATTAACAAAGATAGAGTGCATTTCTCATGTACCATTGCATTTAATCTTCACAACAACTCTGTCATAGGAATAATCTCATGTCTTCTTTAAAAACAATTTAAAAGAGGCTCCAAAAGCTTAAGAATTTGCTGACATAACAGAGTTCTTAGGAATAAAATCTCAAACTCAGTAGTGTCAGATTCAAAAGCCAAATGTTCTCTCCACCAAAGCCCTGATGGTAAGGCCCTTCCTATAGTGGACAATAATGCCGGCTCTTCCATTACAGTAAGTGTGATGAACTTGAGTTTTCTTTGAACCTGCTGTCTTAGATTTGGTCCACGGTTTTTCTTCTTTCTTTTATCGTTAATAGGAATTTAACTTTATATCTATGCACATTTTACTTTAATTTCTGTTTTTGCATTATTAACAGACATCCTTGAACTTGAGAAGCCCTTGTTTAAAAAAATGAGAAAATCAGAATCATGTCTGTTGCATTGCTTTTATTTTTTATTTAATTAATTTATTTAGTTTTTTGGAGATAGGGTCTTACTATGCTGCTCAGTCAGGCTGGTGTGAAACTCCTGGCCTCAAACAATTCTCCTGCCTCGGGCTCTCAAAGTGCTGGCATTGCAGGCATGAGCCACCACATCCAGCCTGCTCCTATTCATTGTGCATTTGTTTATATTAATATCTCTCAAAATGTAAGTGATTTATGTTATATGTTTAATTCTCACAACAACCTAATAAGTTAGCTGCCAACATTATTCCTGTTTTTAAAAGAAGAGGTGAAAGCTTAAATAATTTGGAACAGGTGATTCAGCTAATAATCAATACAGGAAATACTGAAACCACTAAACTGTGTATCTAATGAACAGCACCACCTCCCTCCGCAGTGTTTAGAAGGGAACAACTGAGAACCCTTAGAGGTGTACTTTTCTGTTAAACATATCTGATTTCAAAGCCAGCAACAATTACAAATTCTCAGTCAACATTCAGACTCTTTAATTTGGCTCCTGTCTATCCTTTTAACTCATTTTCTGTCACTTCATGCTTCTCAACTGACTGTTGCAAAATTCACTAGGCACTCATTTGCCAAGAACTGTGACATTACATATTGTACACCTATTATTGTCTCGTTCCAGCCTCACAATGTCCTTCGAAGTAATGAACAATGATCTCCAATCCTCCATTGTTCTCATCTGTAGAAGGAAATAATAAGTAGTGTGCCCAAAAGACACACAACTCCTATGTATGGAAGCTGGAATGCAAACCCAGTCTAAAAGCATCTGCTCATTACCATTAAGCTATGATGTTTATGTGCTTTATCTACTTCTGTCTGCTTGGGAGTTTTCTTCCACTGGCTTTGGTAAATCAGTTTCCTTCTTCAGTTGACACTATGCCTCATTCTCTTTTCTTAGTTGTCACCTAACTCTTCCGTTGCTTTGAGAATCCTCTAAAGAAGTCTCCGTGATATTCAGCCTCTGAGCTCTATAATACCTTTCCATAATATTATTTCACTTTTCGTGTTGTATTAATTTTGTATTTATTTTTCTACTATCTGCATTAGATTAAGCAATCTGAGAAAAGGGACTCTGGCTCACTCATATTTTCCAAAGTTAACACAGTACATGAAAAATAGAAAACATATTATTCAAAACACTTCGGTAAAATGCCTTGCATGTCTAAATAAACCCAGTTCTCATGTAGACATAGTAAGGGATTATTTGGTATTTATGTGAGCAACTAGATTTTGTGTCAGAGTAGAGTGACCACTCTATCAAAAGCTCCGTGCTATTTTGGCATGAAATTGATCTGTAAACACTTATCCAGAATTCCAAACTATAGGACAGAATATATCCCCTGAATGTTTTCTTTCTGAAATCTAGAATCTAGATGATGAAAATTCACCTTACGTGTTTGTATTCATTTGTTCTCTCATTCAGCAATCTACCAGTCAACACCTAATGTTAGTGAGCCACTCTTCTGGGTGCTGAAATACAGACTGAACAGATAAGGCCTCTACTCTCATGAAGGTCATACTCTAGTGTTTGAGGTTGTAGAGTAAGAAAATACAGACGATGAAACTGAGTGATGTGAAGCAGAATGACTGGATGATTAGTTTGGGATTTCTGGAAAATATTTTCTGAATTGGTGTTTTTTGTTTGGTTTTGTCTTTTTGAGACAGGGTCTTACTCTGTTGCCCAGGTAAGATGGTACAGTGGCACCATCTTGCTCACTGCAACTTCTGCCTCGTGGGCTCAAGCGATCTTCCCACCTAAGCTTCTCAAGTAGCTGAGACTACAGGGATAAGCCACTTTTTGTATTGCTTGTAGAGGTGGGGTTTTGCCATGTTGTCCAGGCTGGTATTGAACTCCTGGGCTCAAGTGATTCTCCTGCCTCAGCCTCTCAAAGTGCTGGGGTTACATGTCTGAGTCACCATGCCCAGCCTGAATTGGTGTTTTTTAAAGCTAGGATGTGAATGACTAGTAGAAGTAATAGAAATACCATTTGATCCAGCAATCCCATTACTGGATATATGCCAAAGGATTATAAATTGATCTATTATAAAGACACAGGCACACGTATGTTCATTGTGGCACTGTTTACAATAGCAAAGACTTGGAACCAACCCAAATACCCATCAGAAATAGACTGGATAAAGAAAATTTGGCACATATACACCATAGAATACTATGCAGTCATAAAAAGGGTGAGTTCATGTCCTTTGCAGGGACATGGATGAACCTGGAAACCATCATTCTCAGCAAACTGACACAAGGATAGAAAACCAAACATCACATGTTCTCACTCATAAGTGGATGTTGAACAATGAGAACATGTGGACACAGGGAGGGGAACATCACACACTGGGGTCTGTTGTGGGTTGGGGGGCTAGGGGAGGGATAGCAGGGGGTGGGGAGATGGGGGAGGGATAACATTAGGAGAAATACCTAATATAGGTGATGGGGGGATGGAGGCAGCAAACCACCGTGGCATGTGTATATCTATGTAACAATCGTGCAAGATCTGCACATGTACCCCAAAACTTAAAGTTAAAAAAAAACAAAAGAAGTAATTAACTATGGAAAGAAAGGGGGGAGTAATGCAAATGTCTTTAACAAGGAGCAAAGTGAACTTGTTAAAGAAACAGAAAGCAATCCAGGTGGTTGGTGAGTTGTAAGCTAGGAGTAGAGTGGTATGAGATGAAGTTGGAGGTTAAGACCAAGGTCAGGTAACATAGGTCGCTATGTGAATCAAGATAATGAGCTTAGCCTGTTTCCTTTTCTCTCTCCCTTCCTTCCTTCCCCTCTCTCCCTTCCTCCCTCTTCTTTTTCTTTCTCTTTCTTTCTTTCCTTCTCATCCTTCTCTTTTTGTTTTCTTTCTTTCCTTCCTTCCTTCCTTCTTTCCTTCTCTGTTTTCTTTTTCCTTCTCTCTCTCTTCTTTTTCTTTCCTTCCTTCCTTCCTTCCTTCTTTTCCTTCCTTCCTTCCTTCCTTCCTTCCTTCCTTCCTTCCTTCCTTCCTCCTTTCTTTCCTTCCTTCCTTCTCTGTTTTCTTTCTTTCTTTCCTTCTCTCTCTCTCTTTCTTTTTCTTTCTTGTTTTTGGCAGAGTCTCACTCTGTAGCCTGTAGCCCAGTCTGGAGTGCAGAGATAGGACTATAGCTCTCTGTAACCTCAAACTCCTAGACTCAAGCAATTCTCCCATTTCAGCCTTCTGAGCAGCTAGAACTATAGGTGCCCTTCACCACACCTAGCTAATTTTTTTATTTTTATTTTTGTAGAGGTTAGTTAGGTCTCATTACATTGCCCAGGCTGTTCTCAAACTCATGGACGAAGTGATCCTTTTACCTTGATCTCCCAAAGTGCTGGGATTACAGGTGTGAGCCACTGTGCCCATTCCTTAGCCTGTTTCTAAATGTGATGGGTAGGTACTGAAGAGTTTTTAAACTGAGGGCAATAGCATGATTCTTTTAAAACAATCAAAATGATAAATTAGTCTACAATATATAGAAAGGGTAGCATTGGAAATAAGAAAACAGGGACTTTAGGAATATTTTTAGAGAATGAGCAAACACTTCTTACTATTTAGATGTAGTTTTTGTGAGAAGATAGGGGTCAGGGAGACTTACTGGGTAGATGGTATGACCATTTACTAAAATGAGGAGCAGGTTAATGTACAAGGGAGAGATCAAGGAATGAGATAAGAACGATCTCCTAAGGAGAGTGTATTTATAGAGAAGATTGAGGACACTACTGGAGGGAACTTCAGTCTTGAGTTTTGCAAAAGAAGAGGGTGTCAGCAGAGGAGATTAAGATTGTGAAACATAATACAATCAGGAAAAAAGCAAAACAAAACAAAACAGGAGGCTGGGCATGTTGGTTTATGTCTGTAATCCCAGCATTTTGGGAGGACAAGGTGGGTAGATCACCTGAAGTCAGGAGTTCAAGACCAGCCTGACTGACATAGTGAACCCTGTCTCTACTAAAAACACAAAATTAGCTGGGTGTGGTGGCGTATGCTGTAATCCCAGCCACTTGGGAGTCTGAGGCAGGAGAATCACTTGAACCTGGGAGACAGAGTTTGCAGTGAGCCTAGATTGCGCCATTGCACTCCAGCCTGGGCAACAAGAGCGAAGAGTGAAACAAAACAAAACAGAGTGAAACAAAACAAAACAAAACAAACAACAACAACAAACAGGAGAGCGATATGTTCTGGAAATCAAGAAAAGAGTATTTCAAGGGAGAATATGATGCTTTGTTAATGTTTTTCATTATTGTAATTCAAATCATTTTGGGTCAAAGAAAAGCTATATGAAGATAATCTTTGAAGAAATATTAACTTTCCAATAAAAGAAGAGGAAAAACGGTGTTAGCCACATTGCCAGGTCATATCTCTGGAAATTTCACCATAGAACTAAAACTGTCTTTTAACTCAGCACATGAATAAAATGAGAACAAAAGATGAATGCAATTTGTCTTAACTGTTTATTTTTCTTGTGGATTGTGACAATTATTTGAAAACAGTCTTACATTCTCACAAAATTACTGTATATGTTTCTGTGTCAAGTTCAACTTGATTGAGTTCTATGTGCATTCAAAATGCTACAAGATGAATATGCTCCCTTGTAATTCCTATGTCTTCCTACTTTTTCTTATTGTTAGCATTACTGCTATTACTGTTTTTATGATTATCATTATGCAAGTGTTTCTTTTGTCCTGAGATCTGAGACATCTTAAACCTTGAGTCTGCAATACTTGAAAGATAGACAAAGACAGAGAAAGAGGCATCTCTCCAGGTGTTCCCTATGGCATCTTCTTGCCAAGCAGTTACTGTTGAGTCAGAGAGCCATGACTACATCAAATCCAGGGAGACTTTAGATCCAGCAGCCTCTGTTCCAGGTCTCTGTTTAAGATAAAATAGTCCATTAGCATAGCTCTTCCTAGCAAAGCTGTAAACTCTGGCCTTGATGAGGCGCGCATATATTCAGAAACCAATTCTAGCCAGTTATGATATCTTTAATGTGCAAATAAATATTAGATGGGGCAAGGAGCACAGTATAATTTGATCCTGTGGTGACTCACGTTGATGTGTACCATTCGACGTAAAAAGATGTCAAAGGAGGTAAGAGGTACAAGTTTATATAATTTTTGATGTGCTAAAATGGGTGCATTAAGAAGGAGATATGTGAAGAAGGGAATGCTCCTCTTTTATTTAGGTTTGGAAGAGATGTGTTGGAAGTGGTTTGATGTTTTGTGAGCCTGATATTTCTAGCTAAAATCCTGGCCCCCTCGCTACAAGTCTGTGTGCTCTAGCACAAGTTTCTTACATTCTTTGAGTCTCAGCTTCTCATTTGTGCCATGTGATATATAATGCTTATGTCCTTGGAAATGGCAGATAGTCAGTTAGTGACAGCTATTTACAATATTGTTTCATGTCTTTCTACAAATTGCTAAACCTTTAGCCTTTTCTCTAACTTTATGTGTAGCAGGAGAGGCAGATCTATTTGCATAGCCATCATTTTCAGATTATGATAGGGCTTGGTATTTAGCTTTTTGGTATTATAGTCAATTACAAATGATTTATTAGCTACTAGGAAGGTGAAATATAAATAATAAGCTTGAAGGTTATAGACAAATTATGTTTTTAATTGGAATGCTAATAAATTATAATGTCATGTTATGAAATAGGTAGCTGGGTTCTTCAAACATCGGAGTAAAAGTCACCTGATGAATATTTACTCAATGATGGCATAAATTAAACTTAGCTGTCAAAAAAATCTGCAAAAGAGGAAAAATAATGCTTCCCCATATTCAAATTTAGTTTATTTAAATTTAGAATTATGTCTTTGGGTATAAATCTTGATCATCTAGAAGGTTTAGAAGTCATTTTTTTTTTTCCTGATTAGGTAACAATGAAGTTTTCTCCACTCCATGTTTTGTTTGCAAATATTTTCTGAATTGAAATGTGAAACTTAATTCTAATTAGAAACAAGTTGAATTGTTGTGATAAATAGACGCATTTGTTATGCAGCTTCATCTTTCTGTATCTAATACCAATATCTATATTGATAACCATTTCTAAAGAGCATTAATTATTTGTCAAATAACATCACCTCTAGGAATTGAGAAACTCATAATCTTATGAACAGATAAATGCCTTATTCTATATGAATGAGCCCTTGCTGATTTCTTCATCTTCCTTGCCTTTCCTTTTTCTGAGATACAGACAGACATGTTTATACCATACAGCTACATGTCATAGGATAATGATGAACATTTAGTAAATGCTTACTAAATAGCTGGCACAGTGCTGAACATTTTACATATGTCATCTCATTTAGTCTTTACAGACAACCTACTGAGTTCTGAGCTAGTATCATCTCATTTGTGGATAAATATGTTAGGTCACAGGGACATTGAGCAAATTGCTTAAGTTCACATAGTGTGTAGACATTGAAGTCAGGTCCAGGGCCCAAGCAGTCTACTGCATGTTTAACCTCCATTCAGTACATCCTCTTTTCCATGAAAACTCCTTGGGAATAAAAACCCCTTGGACATGTTGATCTTTGGACAAACTTCAGGGATTTTTCTCAGCCATGATTAACAAAAAGAGGTTACTAGGCAGATGTACTTTACTTATTTATTTTTTATTTCTAGCTTAATTATTTACAATACCTTACATTTTAATGTTACTTATCATATGTATTATTTATTAACACTAATATTTAGGAAGTATATTTGCAATTCTTAGACATGTGGCCAAGGCATAGGGCCTCTGGTTCTGTGTAATGCAGGGGAAAACAAAAAATAGCTGTATATATTTCTCCTTCAGGCAAAGAGAGATTCCCACAGGAGTGAGGATGGTGGGGCTTCTCATTAATATCTAAATGCAAGGAGTGACTACTCACAATTTTATGCTATTCTTCTCCTAGAATGAACTATTTCAGTTCTGAAATGATGGTAAGAACATGGAAAATATGCCATTTGGGATGACTGGGTAATTAATTCATTCCTCAGCAACTTGTCTATAGCCACTCATGTCTTACATAGATCTGTGCTTCATTAGGAATCGGTGAGATGTGCACTCAATGATATCATTTTATATATGATTTGGGGAATTAAAAAAAATCTCTATTACTTTATCTTGATGACTCAACATGAGGTGGTATAGTTTTCTGGGGCATCAGTGAAATACTGAATTATACCATTTGTCTGTTTTAAAGCAATTTAATTCCATTACGTTTAATAATATTTAGTACTTACAGAGTATCATCTTTCAAATGGAAACATTAACTGCTGTAATTAATCCTCCCAGCACTTCTCCAGTCTAAAAATATAAATAGAAATAAAGAAAGCAATTAGGAACAGGTGTGCCCTTGATAAAAGAAGGAAGCACAAGTAGATGTTGAGCCCCTGACTCAAGACTCCTGGGTTCACTTACTGCCCAGAGAAAATGTTTTCCTTAAGGAGGCAAGCAGTTCACTTCATAGACATTGAAGTTTATACCTCAGGTTTGATGATTTGGGAGAATATATACAAGTTCCTTTATAGATATGTGATACTAGCTCTATCATAATGAAACGTTTGGAAATAGATGACATTTTAGGCAAATCTCCACATGAGTTGCTATGTTTTTTTAATTCTATGAAAAATTTGACTATAAAGTGTCTGCTGTTTACTGCCGTCTTTGGCTTGTACAGATTTCCAGAGTCTGAGAAGGAGCAGAGAGTAAACAGAAAGTTCATGTTTTTGGTCACTGATGTCCCACATTAAGATTCGTAATTTCTCAGTGGAACTGTATCTCAAACTGTCAGTTTGTCACTTTGATTTTTGCTGTGACACACACCTGAGTCTTTCCTAGTCATTGTCCTTTAGTGGTTTCCTTCTGTTCTAGGGAACAAATACAAGATCTTGTTTATGACACAAAACATGCTATAAAAAGCAACTCTCTCTTGTTCCCAATCCCCAAGTCTTTGAGAACTATAGATCTAGAACCATGTTTTAAAGTTTCAAATGTATAAGTATACTAATTAAATATTTATATCTCATAGCGAAGACTCACTAATTACACTTGATTGCTGCTCCACAGAAAAGTAGAACAACAGTGCCTTTTTTTTTTTTTTTTTGTCCTGAAAAAAACCCTGGGAGGTAAAATCACTTGGGAGGCTTTGAAAAAAATACTAATTTCTGAATTCCACTGCAATCTACTATTTTAGGATACAGGAAAGCAAAGCCTAGCCATTGCTATGTTACAAAAATCTCCCAGAGATAACATGATTTGCATTTACATCTAAATTTTAAAACTACTTTAAAATAATATAATTATATGATAAAAGATAATATTGCTTAGAAGTTAATAATAAACTATAGAATTAGATAATTCTGAGGTTCTTAATGTGTTCTAAAATTATTTTTTTTAATTCAGTGTTTATTTAGAGAAACAGCCGGACATTGGCAATGATCACAAAAGTGGGACCCCTCGTGTCAGTCCTCAGTTTTGTCTCCTTTGTACTGATCAGTTAAGTTCTGGACCCCCACACTTGCATATCCCATTCGGCAAGACAAAAGAGTTCAGGTTTTCTTGATCTATCTTTCTTAGATATTCAAAGGATGATGATCCATTTATACTTAAACATGCCTCTTTGGGAGGCGAGTGGCATATTGCCAACTCCAAGTGACTTCTCACATTGCTCTTTCCAGCTACATATATCCTTTCCTTGATGGAGTCATGATCAATCTTGTCTTTTTAATCTTGTTAGAAAAACTAATGATTTTTGGCAATCCTTATCGACTGTCCCAAGTTGTGAGAATGAAACAAAGGAACAGTGCAGGAACATAGCCTGGTTGTTTGGCAGTGTTAAATACTCAATAAATGGTGGTGGTGTTTTTATTTTTATTTTCAGCACTATGTAATTGTTTACCTGAATGCCCCATAACTCATGCTTCTCCTCTCATTATTCATTATTTCTCAAATGCTATGTTTTTTTCTCTTACCAGGGACATATACAAAGCAAGAGCTGTAAATACTCAATGTAAATATTTGTTAATGTCCCCTGAGTATATAAAATGTAACAGGTACTGCTTTAAATTCTTTATATATATTTAGCTCATTGGATTCTTACATTTATAAGTATTAGTATTACCCCCATTTTAGAGATAAAAATCATTGATTTACTGAGAAGTTACATAAATTTTTGAAGGATGCAGCTAGTATGCAGTGGGTCTCTGGGATTTGAACTCAGTAAATTCAATTCCAGAGCTTGTGGTATAAACCTTCACAACACCTACTGTCTTATTCTCTTGAAATCCAGCTTCCAGCATTATGACTATGTGAGTTTATCATAGACATCCCCCCTGTGCCCAAAAAATAATGAACAGCTTTCCTCACTGACTACTAAACAGGCTAAAAATGTACCTGTGATGTTATAGTCCATGCATTGTTTATTTTCTCTTTGTTCAAGCTGCACAGAGTCCAGTAGACAAGCACACAAGTGTCTTACATACTTTGCTTTTAATTCACAGTAAAATGCCTGGCAAACACTCGATGCTCCAAAAATTCTAAGCATAAAGCCAAAAAGAAAAATGAATAGTGAACTCACAGGAAATAGACTTAGAAACAAAATTTTATAGCTATTTAAGAAATAGGAGTTTTCTTCCTTCCTTTCCCATAAAAGTTATATAAGTGTCAGCTCCTGGTCAGGATAGGGATGAAGATGAGGACATTCAAATGTATAATTCCATTCTTAATACTATATTACTAAAGTCCAGGACTAGTTCTAGATACATATTTTCATTTATATACTATTGCCATTCATCATTTCTAAATTCCTCCACTCAGAATTTGCCTACATACAGTTGTATTTGAGCTTAATGGAAATTTAATGAAAATATATTGGTTAATTCATTTCATATAAAGTGATATGATGACTTTATTTTTCTAGTTATACATCATACATAAACATTCCAAAGCTTATTGATGCATTCAAAATAGAGTAACTCCATCCCAGTCTTAACATTTATCAGGCTAGTTTAAAGCAGATAGACTGTAACTGCTCTACTTTTGCCTCTTCTAAAATTAACTTGTAGAATGCTGGAGTAGTAGCATCAATAATGCCATCTAATGTCCAATCCATGTGTAATCATTTCCTCCTCTCTTATATAGAGGCCGCACTCACCACGGCTTTGCAGAAGATGCAAAAAAATGACTGAATAGTTAATATTAGTGTTAAAATTTCAAAATATTTCCAGCAGGCAATCCTCTCAACACAGTTTTCTATCTGGTCTGCTTATTTTGGACTTGGCATGAGATCTAACTTTGGAGTCATGTCCTGTAGTTGTAATTATTGCACTAGAAGCTGAAGCTCACATTTTTATCCCTGAAAAGCTTCGGGTGACAATCAGACCTAAATTCTCCGGCGATTTTAGTGCTTGTGGTCATGGGATAATTCTACAATGCGTGCCTTGAATACCAATAACACACTAAGCCTTGTGCCCAGTGCCAGAGTTACAAAGACTTGTGGGAAATGGTGAGGAGTTTCAGTCCATCTGGGGGCAGGGAAAGGGTCATAGTACTCATAATGATATAATAAGTTAAGCTTCCGTTAATCAATTGCTACATACTAGACACCTACCTCTCAAGAGTTCTGTCATTGGACTTTATATTTTTCCATCTAAAATCTTGTAATAAAATAAGTAAATTATTTAAGGTTAACTAAGTGGCACATGTACCATAGCAAATGTGGGTGATCCACAACCCATGTTCTTAAATGCATAGGATACAGTAAAATATACTGTCCTTCCTCAATCTTTACATAAGCTTTCCATTTGTTTCTAGTCCTCAATTTACACTACCTAGCGTAGAATCACAATTTACTCAAGGCATCTCAGAATCCTTTTTGTTGTTATAAGCTGTGCTTATTAGGAGGGGAAGGCTCAAAGTGGGAGTTTGTTCAGGTTTCCAATCTCATATTTTTCCTCTAAAGCTTCAGAAACATGTTGCTACTTACCTTTCCCAAGCAGTCTTATGTGCCTGGGGTTCTCAGCAGTCAGGACCCTTGTGTTCTAGAGGGTTTAGATAGGATGTCGGGCTTCCACTGAATCTGGGAACCACTCAGTGCTTCCAGAAGGTATGGCATGAGGCAAATTCATTTATTCAGGTATTATCTTTTAGTTTGTACCATATGCCAGCACCATCCAAACACACTCCTGCTATTGATCCCATCTGAATATAGCAGATGATTTCTGAACTGACATAAGCAATATTATCACTACAATCTCAGGTTTTGATGTGTTAGTTCCTCTCCTTATTCAGATAAAAATAAATCCATGTATTTTAAAAATTGTTCTCTCTATACTACTTAAAATTAATGTATGTATCTCTCTTTGGGAAACATTGAGCTAATGTAAAATGTGCTAGACCACATGAGACCTTAAATTAGTAGGAAAAAAATCTTCTGGAGCCACATGTGAAGGTTGCAACAAACAAATAAAAAAATCACTGCTAGCACTAAAAGAAATAAAACAGGCACATGGATTAATTAGTATCCTCATTAGTAATTTATCTCAATAAATATTTCTTCAATTTCACTGTCTCTCCATTTGGGCTGCTGCTACCCTAAGCCACATTTCCATCCTTGCTTGTCTGGTTTATTTCACTACGTATTTAAAAGGATGTATATAGTTAAAAAAATTCTTTTCTAAGTTCAAAATCACATTTTTTCTGTCATTTTGCCACGCTGGAATGTGAATGATGTTTTGAAAAAACGTCGGGACGTGTTACTCTCCTGCTCTAAATCCTTTGTTTGTTTCTCCAAGACCTTGTGGGTAAAAGTTCAGTATCCCCAATATATTTATGCCCAAAACATAATATAAGGTGCTCACAAACAGACTACTGCCTGTAAATACAGCCTCTCTCTTGTCACTCTCCTCTGGTGCCTAACCATACTGGACTTATTCGGATTTCTGAAACTCTTTGAATAATATTGATTCTCTTAGTGTATTACAGAATGGTGTTAACCGGAAAGACAGAGAACTTCGGACTGAACCTAGATTTAAATTTGGCTGTACAATCTCTCTTAATCTTAATTTTTTGTATGTTTAAAAAAGAGACGAGAAGATCTCACTCGCAGCGTTATTAGGAATAAGAAAGAAGATGACAGCCTCCTTGGTAAATGTCACTTCCTTCTACTAAGGGCAGTTATCCCTCATTTTCACTGACCAAAGAATGGATTTCTGCATTGCTTCTCAAAGCGTGTCCAGGGGCTTCCTGGATCACAACCTCAGTATCACCTGGAAGCTTCATAGGAATTCAAAACCTCAGGTTCATCCTGGGTCTGCTGAATCAAAATATGTATTTTCACAAGATTCCCAGGAGGTATGGGTCCACATTAAAGTTTAGAGTACTAGGCTAAAGGTTGAGATCTTTTTTCCCTGCAGCTGATTATTTTTTTAAAAGTTACTGTGTTTTTTTCCTGTAAAATTCAAATTAAGTTATAGGGGCTTGACAGAAGACAGGAAACAACTCTGACTTATTTACTCTTATATCCACAGGGTTTAGAATGGCTCATGAAACAATTGCTTTTTAAAATAATAAATGAGAAGTGGGCCCAGAAAATAAGTTATGGTATAATTTTCACCACCATTGAACTATTGTTTTACTGTATGCCTGAGAGAGTTCTGGGTCATTATACGGGAGTGGTACAATATTCAAGGATACTATATGTATTAAAAATCATATAGCTCCAGATTAACTTTTTCACAGAGCATAAATATGATATTGTTTGGAGCACATATTTGGTGAAACATATATACACACTCCGTACACACTTTAGAGTAGTACATCTACTCAAAACCTTTGAATCACATTTTTGTTTTAATAATGCTTCATCTTTTGTTTTTAGAAATATCTCTAATAGATCCCAGAGCACTCTCTTCTAAATTAGTGATATGTTATGGTCATGGAGATATTCTGTGCTTTTTCATTATATTATATCACATTACTTTTCTAAGCCAGTTGTAGGTTAGATTTGTGTATGTATGCATGAGCTCCCTCAAACGTGTGTGTTATGTTTTCAGCAGAAATCCTAGGACCACACCTTTAGTATTATAGACATTTTTAAAGTATGTCTTATAATTGTGGGTAACATTTTTGTTTAACATTTTGCTTAATATTTACAATTAATGTTACTTTTATGTATCATTCACATTACAATGGGAGAAATCCCTCATAATCTTTCTGCTGGGCCCAAATGACACTGGTGGCCAGTTACTGATGGTGGAAAGTGGGGTTTCCAATATCCAGGAAAAGTGGCTCAGCAGTGTGACAAGAGCAACATTCTGCTTACATTTCATTCAGTTAGAGTGCCCTGAAACACACCATTCCTAACAAATTTTTTTTAAAAAAGTCCTTATTAGACTGAGCATAATGGCTTATGCCTGCAATCACAGTGCTTTGGGAAACCAAGGTGGAAGGTCATTTGAGGCCAGGAGTTTGAGACCAGCCTGAGCAACATAGTGAGATTTCCATCTCTACAAAAATAATAATTATATATATATATATATATATATATATATATATAATTTAATTAGCCATTCGTAGTGGTGTGCACTTGTGGTCTCAGCTACTTGGGAGGCTGAGGTGGGAGGACAGAGTGAACCCAGGTGTTTGACATTACAGTGGAGTCGCCACTGTACTCTATCCTGGGCAACAAAGTGAAATCCTGTCTCTGAAACAAAACAAAACAAAACAATATAAAAGGTCCTCATGATTTCATCTTTTATGTTTATATCTCACAGTTTCAAACTGTTATAATCAAACACACAGAAAATGTTGCAGTAAGTACTGTCTTTGACATGACTATTTGGTAACTTCTTTAATTTGATAATGTGGCTAAATGAGCATTTAGCTAGTCAAACCCAATTTGGAAGCAAGTTGGACTTTTTTGAAAGCTTGCATTTTTTATCTCTTGGGCTATCCAAGCTATGCACTGAAGAATAACATGAGGAATTTCACTGGGGGTGACATTTATGGCCTTTTGTTTTGTTCCAGCCAAATATCTAGAGTCTACTTTTCTTAACTAGACAAAATTGTAGCTGGAAAATCCTTAATGGTCCAAGGAGAAAGAAATGATATAGTACAAACTCTTACTTTAGTTATTTTAAATCTGGACATTATTTTAGCAGGACTGAAAAAAAGAGTATATGGCTTATTTTTATGAAATAAAAAGTCCACTTCATTCTTAAGACACATTCTAAGCCCAAAGCAAGTGTCTCCTAAGGTTTGTGAATGATGAATTCAGATTTCAAAAGGTCACTGCAGGGTTGTAAACCCACAGTCCTTTGGC
The DNA here is from genome assembly GCA_036589455.1 of Ateles fusciceps. Taxonomy (NCBI): domain Eukaryota; kingdom Metazoa; phylum Chordata; class Mammalia; order Primates; family Atelidae; genus Ateles; species Ateles fusciceps. The sequence continues at coordinate 2,207,422 of JAZHEH010001685.1, read as the reverse complement.
ATAAAAGAAATAAGCTATTTTCAAATACTTTTCAAGGGTGCATTGACAAATAGACCATCTAGTTGTAGTGTAAGCAAAGGTCAGTGACTTAATGTGCTAAATTCAAATCATTCTTATCTTGTTCTTAAGTTGAGGTGCATCCTAGTAACAGTTCATTAGTGTGCATTTAAAGATTATATGTACTTAATATAATAAATTTGAATTTCTCATTAAAAAATGCCTGTGTGTGCATAGGTGTGTATGTGTGTGTGTGTTTTCTGATTTTAGCTAATTTAAACAAGAAAATCCTGGGCAATCACTTCATATTAATACAATTTTTACCTTTACTATTGACAATTCTTTTTACTTAAAATATTTCTCTTGCTCTTGGCACTGGGTAATACAAATTTAAGTAAGTAGTTGTTTTTTAGCTTTCACTTATAGTCATTACAAACTGATTTACAATCAACCTTCTGTTTAAATGCCATCCCTTACATATATTTGTTATGGAACAGAGTCACAGAAGAACAGACTCTGCACATATTAAACTGACCTATGACTATACATTATTCAATATTGGCTTTTGACTGAGTCATGTAATTGGCATGGGTTTTGAATATATCAGTCTTTGTTTTGTTTTGTTCTAAGAGACTAGGGTCTTGCTGTGTCACCCAGGCTGGAGTGCAGTGGCATAATCGTAGCTCATTGGAGCCTCTAACTCCTGGGCTCAAGCAGTCCTCCTGCCTCAGATTCCCAAGTAGCTAGAACTACAGGCATATGCCAGCATGTGTGGCTAAAAGTTTTAATTATTTTTTTGTAGAGATGGGTCATCTTATGTTGTCCAGGCTGGTCTCCAACTCCTGACCTCAAGAGATCCTACCATTTTGGCTTCCCAAAGTGCTGGATTGTAGATGTGACCCTGTGTGCCCAGCCTTGTATCAATTTATTGATTGATTTATGGATTCCCAACCTGTTAAAAATAAGGGAAGTCCATTTATGAATTTGTTGGAAATTCCTACTGGTAAGCTTAGTATAATAGGTATCTTCATAAGAATCTCAAATCCATGTAGGCAAACAGCCAACCCTTGCTGAGATAGTTGAGAATGAAAACACCTAGCCCAAATATTTTGTAGTTGGAAGATTTTTGTTTTAGTCACATGGTTAAGAGAAAGTTCTGGATTCAGGATAGTTGTGTTGATACCAAAACTACTTGATAGGTAGCCTCAGCCATTGTGTACACAATAGAAAACCAAGGTTCAAGATGCTTATACATATGAAGTACGTAACACAGGAGCTGACAAGTAAAAACCTAAAAGTAACCCTATAAGCTCTACTGAAGAACAGTCTAATGTATGTCACTTTGTACAACTTTCAGACGCCATGTTAGGCTCAAATGTGTAGGCCTCTTAGAATACAGTGTAGACAAAAAACGTTTTGATGAGATGGCTTATACAACAGCACCTATAAAGAGTCCTTATATTTTCATAATGTGTCTAAAATAAAGTGCGATTTCCGTTTGCTCATTAAAAGAAAGCTAAACCTCTACTGTTTACTGTTAGTAGGAGCGTTAGTATAGTGGCCAGTGTTAGAGTCAAGAGTTTACAGCACTCAGTGGCTAGGGGTGCAGTCTTTGTCTCCTAGTTTAGAGTTAGAGGTGAGATAGGCAGCAACTGAGGAGGGACACAATAGATGCATTTACCCAGGACAGTCAAGAGCCACAGATGGCACAAGCTTTCTTATCTCCTGTCTTAGAGCTGACAAGAATTCTTGACGAAAGAGCAAAACTGGCATAGTAAATGTGGCTAATACGCAACATTATGGAATAAAATTCCTATAACTTTGGTTTTCATAGGGCCAAAATTTGACTCTCGGATTCACAGTATTCATTGTGAAGTGTAAAAGCTGATTAGTAGCACGAATCAAAGTACCTATAAGACAAAATAAACTAATTCACATAAAGAAATTTGGTTGCATCTTACTGTTGAGACTACTTGTTTTTCCCTAAGCATTTTCTGTTAGTGGTACACTAGGTAGTGTAATGAGCAATATCCTTAAAAACAGCCATGTAATACCACAGTGAGGGGTTTCATAGGACTTTTAATTTCTAGCATTCCTTAATGTAGGTCATAAAAGTGCAACTATTGCATGCAAAGTGCAATTCAGTGGAACTAACTTTACTGAAGGGAAGGACTGGTTATACAAATAATATTGCAATGGAGTTCTCATGTGTTTGTATTAGTGAAGGGATAGGTATTAGTGTATCCACAGCAATGATTTTCAAATATTTTAAGTAGCCTACTCCTTTTGTTAAACAGTATCTTCAACAAACATATTTGAAATTGATACATTGAGATGTCAGTATCATGCTGTACCCATGTTGGCCACTGGGCCCCTCATGGTACATCTCTTGAAGCATCACAACAGATCCTGTCCCTGGCACAGAGTTTGGTGATGCCTGGACCATTAGGTGCCACCTGACCCCAACATTATTCATGATTTGAATAACACAGAAAGCCTTGTTTTGAGTCACAGAACTAGTGAATAAAGTGACTTTTATGTGAAATTATTAACTAATTATTAACATTTGTCTAGGGAACATATATCTAACTAAAATTATAATTGTAGTTTTAGCATTATTTCAAATAGAATTCTAGAATTAGTTTACAAATATATATATTTATAAATGCACATATATATCTATAATTTAACATTAAAAATATGTACACTGTGTGCGTGTTTAGTCTACACCTGTATATCTACTATTTCCAATTAACAGACTTACTCCTAGTTAATGTAAACATCATACTGACTTTATACAATATTATTATCCCTGTAGCAATATAGAAACTGAAGCTAAGAGAAGTGAAATGATTTGTCTGAAGTTACATGATGTTTAAATCACAAAGCTGGGATTGGGGTTGAGGACTGAACGACTTCAAAACTCATACTCTTTCTACTGTACAAGGATATTGAATTACATGACAAGTGAATCAAGGCAAAATGAAAGTAGGAAAGAAATGAATATGAATGATCTCTAAGGCTAACTGATGGAGCACTCAGATCACAGGCAATGGCTCATTCAATGCCTTCTAATGTGTCTGTTGTTTTTCCTCTTTATGCTTGAAATTGTCATGAAAGGTATGAATGGCAGAGTTCAATGGCAGTAATTAGCCACTTCAAATAAAAAGTGCATAACATCTTAAATGAGACCTTTTGTAGCCATTTTTCCTCCCAAATCTTGCCATTAGCTCAGCACACCATAGATGTCAGTCTCCAAAGTGAGTCTACATAAAATTGCCATTACTATTAAAGAGACTCATGTAGACTCACAAAAGAAATAATGGAATCTATTGAATCAAAATTATGAACCCTCTAATAGTGCCTCCTGTGACTGAGCACACTGCATTCCGCCTGTCTCTGTTGCACAGACAACAATTGTTTAAATGTTGGGTCGTTTGTGGGCATATGATCCATCTGTCAGGTGTCACAGAAACCTAAGGATATAAAAAAGTCCTTCTACCTCCTAATGGTTTTCATCTGTTGGTGAATTCAGGAGTTGACCCTTTAGTAAAACAGCTAACAAGGACACAGATCAGTGTGTTAATTTAGAAGGTGTTACAGAGACAGGAAGAAAAACTGTCTATAAATAAATCAGAAGACTTTGGAAAGGAATGTGAAGTATTGGAGATTAATGGGCTGCTGTCAGGCATACTTGGGTTCAAATATCTGTTTTCCTATATTTTGTCTTATGACTTAAGTTATCTTCCAGATGATCAAACTTAACGAATGCTTATTCTATTTCATTCTTCTCATATTTGGACCATAGATTTTATTTTTTCACTTGTAAGGTAAATGTACACACACATACAGACACACACACACATGCGTATATAGAACACCTTCTAGGTCCCAGACCAACATTTTATGATCTGCTTCTTATTAGCTTGTGTGGCTTGGAGCAGGTTACTTAAATACTACTCTGTATCTCAGATTTCTCACTGATCAAATGAGAAAAATAAAAACGACCTTGTGGTGATATAGTAAGGATGAAGTAAAGTATGTAAAGCAATTTGAACAGTATATGTATATTCCTAATATATGTTTATTGCTTTCTTCTTTCTCCATCTTTTCTTCTTTTCTCAGCTATTTTCTAACCTGATCCTGGTCAGAGTCACCTTTGAAATAATAATAGAGACTTTGTTTTGCTTTGTTGTTTCCTGCCAAAAAACTACTTCAGAAGTCAAATCACTTATGGAGCAAATGGATATTTACTATGAGTCTTGAATTTAACATTTCATGACATACATTTCCTCAAAGGATTAGTATATTGTGCTCTTGCAGAAGAATGACCCTAGTTTAAACTCCCCTTGAAATTCATGTTGCTTGATGCTCTGAAATGAGTGTGGAGTGATTCCTCTGTAATTATACATGATGCATTAATTATTTCCTAATGAGTTCTAATGTAGAAAAATAAAAATAAAATGAATTATAATAGTACAGTCCTTTAGCTTCTCTAAAGTCATCAAAGTCACGTCTCTAACGAGTAAAAATAATTATTCTCCTCCTTCAGATAGCATCAATTTTGGTGAAAGGTGAGCCTTGTGCTTTTGAGCTACTCAATATGTTCTGTAATCATGTAGTATTCCATTGAGATTAATTCTTAACTGGGGTAAGGAGAAACAGTGAGTGTCCTGATTGCCATTTGCTTCTCAGTGTTCTATTAAAACAACCACATCAAGAAAACAAAAACTTATTCGCTCTTCTTGTCTTATTTTGTCTTGTAATTTAATCAGTATGGCCACGTCTGATAGGCTTTTGACAGTGTCGCCACTCTGTGGCCTCACCTGCTTTAATTGAACAATGGCAGTTTTCAATTAGTGTTAAGCGTGGCTTCTTGGACTGCCTCAGCAATTTCCCTCCCACATATATTGTAATTATGTGTGTACCTCAATGTGTGAGACTATAAACATATGCTATGTGATTGAATACGAGTGCTGTCAACACTTTATTTTAAGAGAGTATTAATTATGACTGAATAATAACGTGGATGCTAATACAGAGTAACACCCTCTACCTGGTTGATATTTATATTACCAACTGCATCTCATTCTCAGAACAATGAATTTCAAAGTAAGGAACAATTAGCAGCTCCATGGAAATCCTACATTGAGAGTGTCTTACAAATAATCCTCCTCAGGATTATTAACAGCTCTTTATTTAAATTATTTGTATTTATTGATTTATTCTGCCCAAGCAGGAGGAGATGCTAAAAATAGAAGGTTGAATTTTAGAGTTGCAGTAACTAAAGATGACTACGTGCATAAGAAGGTTTTTAGTTTAAGTGTTTTAAGTATTTTTTTAATAGAAACTAATATTCATTTCTCCTGATTATATTGTTCCATCAATCACTGAGATGCTGTATATTTATGACTGCAATTTTTTAGCACAATGCTGTTTAACCTTCACATGAGAACACACTGACAATGTCTAGCAAGGTTATTATTTTCAGCAGTGAATATAGAGGTCAGAGGTGAGGAAGGAACTTTGTTATTAAATATCCCATGTACCTGTGGATCTGGGTGAGCAGGTAACAGTGGCCTGATATTTAACTCTCTAAGAAGAATGGGAATCTGCTATGGTCTCTAACAAGATGATGCGATGAGAACCTATACACTGTGCACACAGTAGAAGTATTATAAAGAATTGTTAAATGATTGAGTGTATTTCTCAATTAAGTGTTTTAGTATTCAGACGTGAATGTTCAAAAGTTCCTAAAAGTGTTTGGAACCTAAAATTGATGATTCCCCCTAATGGAAACATTTAGAACCACTTATTAAAAATGATATTATCAAATAATACCATCCCACTTAGAGTGTCAGGATTAAAACAAAATCAACACAACAACCACCACCACAGAAAGGAATAATGTTTTGCTCTCTAAGTCAGTGGTCCTCGTAATGTGGTGCTTGGATCAACATTAGCATCACCCAGGAATTTCTTAGAAATGCAAGTTTCTTTTTCATCCCATCCCAAAATTGCTCGAGAGGGCTCAATAATTTGTGTTTTTACTCATGATTATGATACTCATGATTCTGATGCTTGCAGAAGTTTACCCTGTTCTAAAGATATATATAATATATATATATTATACATATCTTTATATGTATGTATGGATATACATATAGATATGTATGTATATCTATATGGATTAAATATATAGCTATATATGTATATATCTCCTGTAGCCATCTAGACTGCCAGGTTTCATAATAACCTGAGATAATATTCACCTCGGGGATATTTTGGGCAGGGAACTTGAATATGCTACCTTTATGTTGTATATTTGACATACGGTATTTCACTTGATATGCACAACAGTTCAAAGAGGGAGGAGTTTATTTCCTCATATCTAAAATATCCATTAAATTAAAACAAATTTGACTTTCCTGTGGTCATACGTTGAAGCTTTCAGACCCAGGTTTTGTGATGCCAGCCCTATCATTTTTTCCCAAATGTTATGCTGCTACTTGTGTTGGTTATTAAAGGCAAAAATTATCAGTGCTGACACTGAGGACTAAAAAGATTGAGTGTGGGTGTGTGTTATCAATTAATTTTAATTCAGATTTTTTTTTATATTAAAAAACACTTACTGAGCTTGCCCAAGTGGTGGAATGTGAGGAGTTCAGTTTGGAATGAAGAGATCTGTGTTCTAATCCTCAAGACAGCTCATTTTCTTAATTGTGGGAAGAATCCCCCAGGGTTGTGGGAAGAAATCAAATGAAGCAACATATAAGGCAGCATTGATAGAGCTTCACATCATATATGAATTATTGGTAGAAACATGACATTGTTAATATAATTTGTTACCTGTCAATAAGCTTTATAATTCAGTCCTCAACAGTTAGAAGGTGGGCAATTATGTTTTGCCAGACTGCATAAATTATTTGAATGGTATTAGCATAAGGAAAAAATACAAATACTTAAGGTGATGGATATCCCAAGTACACTGAATTATTCTTTACAAATTATATGAATTTATTAAATTATCACATGTACTCTGAACTATATTCATCTATTATCAATAAGAATAAAGTTTAAAAATACCCCACTCCTCCAAAATCGCATAAATTTGTACATGATTTATACATTTTAGGGTTTTAAAAAGACATTTATATCATTGCTTGGATTTTAGATATTTTCCTTGTGAGTGAATTACATTTTATAGCTTATGGTTCAAAAAAGCTAGTCACAGCTTTAGTTATAGGCATGACAAAGTGAAAAGTGCCTCAACATAGGACAGTAGTCACAGAGAGTGACTGTGACCATGGGATTGAATTACAATTCTGCCACTTATTAACCATGTCATTTTAGGCAAACGACATTATATTCTGATCCCTTAGAAAAGTAAAAAATTTATATTATTTTACTGCTCATGCCGACCAACTCTGCAGTGTGTGTGGTTTGGATAAATAGTTTTCCATCCTCTATCTGCTTTCCTAGCCAATCAAAGTACATAGAAGACATTCAGTTAACCATGATGATAATAATCGCTGTTATTTTCCTCACAGAGCTATGTAAAATGGGATATTTTGTGGCAAAGCTACAAGTACAATGTAGCTCATCTTAAGTTTTTAATAAATAGTTTCCCTTTATTTATTTATTTATTCCTTTCTTCTTTTTCTCCTTTTCACTCTCCAGCCTTCCACTCTACTTCTCCCTCTTTCTTAAAATCTTGACATTCCAGACCAGCAGCCTATGTCTACAGTAGAAAATTTCATTTAGTTTTTCAAAAATAAACTTTGTCAATGCCGACCGCCGTTGCTCAAGCCTGTAATTGTAATCCCAGCACTTTGGGAGGCCGAGGCGGTTGGGTGGATCACTTCAGGACAGGAGTTTGAGACCAGCCTGGCCAACATGGTGAAACTCCGTCTCTACTAAAAGTACAAAATTAGCCAGACGTGGTGGCAGATGCATATAATCCCAGCTACCTGGGTGGCTGAGGCAGGAGAATAGCTTGAACCCAGGAGGTGGATGTTCCAGTGAGCCAAGATCGCGCCACTGCACTCCAGCCTGGATGACAAGAGGGAGACTCTGCCTCAAAATAAAATAAAATAAAACAAAATAAATAATATATAAATAAATAAACTTTGTTAAGATGTAGTTATATTAATTTAGATAAATTGTTCTTAAATGTTTTTGTCATAGGACCCCTTTATTCTCTTGAAACTTTTTGAGGACCTCACAATGCTTTGGTTTATGTGAATAATGTTTATTAATGTCTGCCATATTAGAAATTCAAACAGAAAATTTAAAGATTTAAGTCATTTAAGAAAAAAACATAAGGAACTTTTCGCTTATTATATAAATGACATTTTAATAAAAAAACTACATTTTTTCAAAGCAATAAATAGTGAGACTGATTTTTTTTTACATTAAAAAAACTCTAAACTCTAATTTCTGGCTTAATAGAACATACTGGATTCTCATATTTATTTTTTCATCTAATCTGTTGCAATATGTTGTCTTCATGGAATTATATGAAGAAAATCCAGCCTCACACAAATATGTACTTGGAAAAAGCATGGAGATTTTAATAATCTTTTTAGATAATTCTGGATTTGTTTTGATACTACAGTAAAATCTCTATAGTTTCATAAAAGCTAATGATATTGTAGAATATGAAACTATAAAATGTTTGTGGTTTTTACATTAAATTTGCTTATATCTCTTGGACATTTTTTTCTTTCTTTTTTTTTTTTTTTTTGAGATAGGGTCTCCCTCTGTGACCCAAGCAAGAGTGCAGTGGTGTCATCATAGGTCACTAGAACCTCAGCTTCCAGAGCTCAAGTGACCCTCCCACCTCAGCTTCCTTAGTAATGAGTAGCTGGGACTACAGCTCTTGCCACCAGACCAGGCTAATTAAAAAAAAAAAAAATGTAGCAATGAGGTCTCACTATGTCACCCAGGTTGGTCTCAAACACCTGGGCTTAAGTGATCCTCCCACCTTGGCCTCCCAAAGTGCTGGGATCACCATGCTCTGCTCTTTTGCACTTTCAATGGTCCTTTTGCTGATTAATAATTTTCTAAAGTGATGTATTTGGAAAATATTGGCTTACTGAGCTATGTAGAACTTCCAGATTTTTTTTTTTTTTTTTTTTTTTTTTTGCCAGGAACACGTGCACTTTATTGAACGCGATTGTAGAAAAGTGTGTGAGGGTAAAGGGCTGATACAGGACTCGGCTGGGGCAGGGCGAGGAATGGAAGCTGGAGAAGGTGGGAGACAGGTCACGGGCAGAACCCCTGGCCGGGATGATTCCTCTGGATCTACTGATAGGCTTGCAGAATCAGTATTGGGATGATGATCAGCAGAATGGTCATGATGACACCCAAAATCAGGGCCCAGATGTTCAGGCACTTGGTGGAGGCGTAGGCCTGGGCCCCAGTCAGGTCGCCAACCATCTTCCTGTCCCTAGACTTCACGGAGTAGGCGAACGCTATGAAGCCCAGGCAGCAGGAGTTCGTGAAGAGGGTGTTGAACAGGGACCAGACGACATGGTCAGGCACGGAGGTATCGCTTCGGATGTGGATCACTGTGGATGTTGGGGGCACAGTGTCGTGGGGTGCCCCCAGCACATCCACCTCATGCTTCTCCTTAAGCATCTCATAGTTCCGGGGACGGTCAGCACTGGTGGGAGTGAAGAAGGTTTGGACAGTGTGGTTCATGGTGTCCAGGGAAGACCAGCCATGGTCGGGTTGCTGGGATCTGAACTTCCAGATTTTATTATACAATATCAAAATATCATATCCTGTAACATCAGCAATTTCACAGAAATATATTTAAGTATTTAGAAGTTTCTGTCTCACAGAGACAGATCCAAATTTTCTGAAATTCTAATATTTGCTAGAAAGCTCAAATTTTGACATAGGTAACTAAGGTTGATTATCTTTAAAAGAATAAGCTAGTATTTATTTTTGATAAAATATCTGCTAAATACAGAAGTCAAAATAGCCATAGTTTTGTTTTCAGTTTATTTTTTCAAGAAAATTAGGTTTTACAAATAAAACGGTTAGTTCAGCTTACAAGTGAAGCAATCAGGTTGTATTCTTGAGTAGACACTCATAGTACAGTATGTGCCAGAAGTGGTTTGTGTGTACTCATCATTCATTACAGAGCATTACAAATATAAGTGCACAGAGCTGAGAGTTAATAAAAATATCTTTTACTGCCTGATGAAAGACACTCACATGAAACTGTATTTTTTTAAGTCTTAAGAGTGAGTAATGAAGAGTTCTATGATCCTTAGTACAATTGGTAGCATTGTGTTGATTAGCACTAAGGTGACAGCAGTTGTACCCATCATTACATGCCCATCAGTACAAATGTCAGTACAGAAAAAAAAAAAAGGCAAATAACTTTGACCTCCTGGATTCAGGGGAAGAGTCTTAGAGATCCCCAGGGGTCTGTGGACCATTCTGAGTCCTACTACTCTTCACACTCCTGTTTCTTCCAGGGCTCAGGTTTAAAATCCTGACAGAGGTAGCTCGTGTAGGTGTAGGAAATATCTTCTCACCAACCTTACAGCTTCACTTCTTGCCAGAATTGTTCAGGACCCTGTGGAAAGAAGGTTCACTGTGTACTATGTACCAATTCAGTTCACTGCATCTTGGGCTGTACTTTTACTACTTACCTGAGTCTGGTGAGATAGAATGTTCACATACATAACAAGCTACATAATATGGATTTATTACTTACAGACAGGCAGCAAGGGACAACAGAAGCCTAGGATTCATGATGAGCCTGTCTCCAAGGCTCATCATGAATAATGGACAGTGTGGATGAAGTCTCGTCTGTGCATGCCCCATTATTACTGCAACTAAGGGACCTCAGAAAATAGTCTGCTTTAGGATTTATACCCGGAGATGCAGGGCATACTGGGCCCAAGTATTGAAGGACATCTTGTTTGCAGGAGGAACAGGAACACAACCCAGGCTGTCTGGCCAGTCATTCCATATCTCAGGATGTTGCATTCCCATCATATTCTACAGTTATTCTTAAACAGTACAGGAGAGAAATCATAGAGAACTGAGTTGGTTCAAGGACACCCAGAGAATTGTCCTGCACCCCTGAAGAAAATGACCAGCTGTTTTTTAAAAAACCTTACCTATAGATGATTAAAACTCAGCCAGCAGGAATACAGCAGCATTCCATCCTCTCTCTCCAGTTCTCTCCTCCTGCTCCCCAGCTTGCAAGGTTGCAAGGACACATACACACAGACACACACACACATGCACACACACACAAATAGATAAATAATTTGTGCAATGCTGAAATGCATCAAGCCTTTATCCTAGCACAAGGTCACTTTCAAAGCACCCTCAGTTCTCACATACAAAAATAATTGAAAATCAGTTTATTTCTTTAATGTCAGCACTTCGTAATATGACAAAGTGGAGTCTACATATTAATCATTTAAAGAAGTCTTTTAGAATCTGAGTCTCCCTCTGGTGTCTCCGACAGTCTTTTACATTAATAACGTGTCCCCCAATATTTTTCCTCTCCTCAAATGCACCAGTATTGAAAGTAAATAACTAATATGGCAGAAAGCAAATGTTCTCTCCTAACTCCTGCCCATGTGAGGCCTTTGCCACTTTTATTCCGTTTCCTTTCCATATCTATTAATTTCTGTGTTAGTAGTGCTCACAACTTTTCACTGCAAATAAAAGTAGCATATCTAATCAATACAAAGAAGTTTAAAGAGACCACATAATTTAACAGTGGCCTGAGATCACCAGGCCAGACACAACATTTTTAATACTCAGAGGGAATGACAAAGTTATGAGTGCACATATCCATCAATTTTTTTCTATCTCAAATATATAGAAACACTTGGAGGAAGAAATGAGATAGAGTCAAGCTTTTTCCTGTATTCAGAATTACACATTGAGCATCTATTGTGTACTGAATCAGTGACATTATATTATTGATATTGTTGAATGTACAAAGAAAGTTTTAATCTGTATATTTGTTAATCGGCAATATTAATATATGATCATTGGAATAGGTATTTCCCATTGACAGTGTCTGATTTTCAAAGTATAGCTAGTGATTCTTCATCTTGTCATTGTTTTCTGCAAATGCCCTGCCCCGCACCTTTCTACCTCCATCTTCTAGGTTTGCTAGGTTTCCCAAAGCTTGTTCTTCTTGAAAGGGAAAGTTCTGTTCACTTCATCACTCACCTCAATTCTTAGCCTCCTCTTCACAGGGGAATATAGGGACTTCAGACCCTGTGGTGTTAATGTTAATTGGGTATCACGGGTTTCCAGAGGTTATTAGATGCAGGACTCTGTTTCCCACTTCCTGCCACAGCGCTGAAAACTCTTACCTTGACTTTAACTTCACAAGACTACTATTGACCAAACAGGGAACATGTAAAATGTATCTTTAAAAAGAAAATGCTAAACACATAGTTTTGTGAACAACGGAGGCCTTGGTTTCAGGTGCTGACTTTTATCTTTTTCTGTCCCATACTTGGTTCTGGTGCACAGCGTTGAAACCATAAAACAAGCATGGGCTTGAGAAGCAAATAGTCTTGGGTTTGAATCATTTTTTTCTATCACTTGTGACATGTGATATTGAGCAAACAAGTACATCTCAAATCTTCAGTTTCTGTAATATGTAAAATGAGAATTTTGCATATGCCTCATAGGGTTGTGATAATTAAATGAAATAATATACAATTAACATATATCTAGGATAGGGATACACTCAATATTCTTGAAGAAATGGCTGAAGAATTATACGAATATGTTCTTTTCTATGGCTGGGTAGCTGTGATAGCAGTAGATTTTCTATGTATTTATGGTGGTATATTGAAAACATAATGTAGTCATGCAAACAAGAAGGATGTGTCCAAATATTTACAGGCTATTTGAGCTGGAAAACATCTAAAAAGTAATTTAGTACACCTTCCCTTATTTTACAAAGGAAGGAAGTTACAATTAGAAAGGATGCAAGGTTTGCCCAGAGTCACTAGCTACTTAATGTGTAAACATAGCAATATGTCAACAATTCTATTACTTATATTAATTGAAAATAGCGTATTGGCTGTCTATTGTTGTTGTGACTAATTATTACAAATCTAGTGGCTTAAAATAAAACAAATGTATTATCTTATAATTCTGTCAGTCAGAAGTCCAACACAGATCTCAAAAGTGTGTCTGACTGGGTTGTGTTTCCTTCTGGCACCTTTGGGGAAAATCTGAATCCTTGCTCTGTCCACCTTCTAGAAGACCCCATACATTTCTTGGTTAGTGGCACCATTCTTGCATTGTGAAAGTCAGGAAGGTTGCATCTCACTGACTATTCTGCAGTTAAATCTTCCACTGACTACAGGAGAAAAACTTTTCTTATAAGGATCCATGTGATTAGATTGGGTTTACCTGGATAATCCGGAAAAAAAAAAATCTCCCTATCTCAAGGTGCTTAATTTAGTCACATCCGCAAAATCTCTTTTGACAGGTAAAGCACATATTTACAGGTTCTGAGAATTAGGGAATGGATATCATTCCATCTACCACACCTGGAATCATACGTATGCATAGTATCACTGCAAACTGCAGCCATCATTTTGCATCTATAAGGTATTCATTGATAATTAGCTAGTATGCTTTAGGAAGATGTATGAGCTTGCTTGGGCCGCCCTTACCAAAATGCCACAGACTGGGTGGCTTGAGCAACAGGAATTTATTTTCTCATGGTGCTGGAGGCTAGAAGTCCAAGATCAAGGTTTCAGCAGGTTTGTTATTTTCTGAGGCTTCTCTCCTTGGTTTGTGATGGCTGCCTTCTCTCTGTGTCCTGAGATGGTCTTTCCTCTGTGCACTCACACCCCCGCACTCTCTATATGGGTCCAAATTACCTCTTCTTATAAAGACAGCACTCAGATTGGATGAGAACCCTAACAGCCTTGTTTTAATGTAATCACTTTTATTTAAAGGGCCTATCTCCAAATTCAGTTACGTTATGAGTTATTAGGATTTATGACTTCAACATGTGGATTTTGATGAAAAATAATCTAGCCTATAACAGTAGGCTTGAAATGATTATTTTTGTTTTTTATTAGAAATGGGACAAAATATTCTATTTTCATAAAATATTATTATTAATGTAGGAGTTACACATATTTCCAACAGATCTATTTATCTGTGAAAGATCTTTTAGTGTGAAATAGTAAGAGGGCATCTTTGGTTTTCAGGTTTCGTTAGAAGTTTTGTTTGGTTTTTATTTTTCAGCCAAGTTTCAAGTTTTGTTTGTGGAATGGAGAGGGGGAGAAACCTACAAACGCACACATACATAAACAAACACACCACCCACTTTTCATCAGTGCAGGCTATATTATTAATGTCTAATTGTAATGATCTGATGGCAGGCTAGGCTCCATTTCCAAGTCTGCATAATAGTTATTTTTCAGTATCCATGAGAGGGTGGTTCCAGGATTCTCCAAGGATTCCAAAATCCACCAGTGCTCAAGTTACTTTTATACACTGGCATAGGATTTGCATATAACCTGTGTACAGCCTTCTGTATATTTTATGTAATGTAGATGACAAATTGAGCATTCCCAATTGAAAATCTGAAATCCATAATCTTCCAAAATGAAAAATTTTTTGATTACCAACATGATACCACCAGTAGAAAATTTGACAGCTGACCTCATGTGACTGGTGCACAAAATTATTAAAATTATTGTATAAAATACCTTCAGGCTGTATGTATAATGTGCATATGAAACATAAATGAATTTTGTGTTTAGACTTGAGTCTCATCCCCAAGATATCTCATTATGTCTATGCAAATTGTTAAAGTTTTTTTTAAAAAATCCAAAATCTGACACACTTCTGTTCCCAAGTATTTAGCATAAGGGATATTCAACCTGTACTTACTGTACCCAGTAGGATACCAATGCTATGTAAATAATTGTTACACTGGATTTAAAAAAAATTGAATATTAGTTTTTATTGCTGTGTTTTAAAAATTGTTTGTTTTTTTTTAATATTTTCTATTTGTGGTTGTTTGAATACATGAATGCAGGACCCGTGGATATGGAAGTCCAACTCTATATAGGGGTAATGATACTTGAGAGAGTAAGTTTAGAAAAAAGCTTTTGTGTACATATTATTTGTACAATAATTTGAGAAGATTTTGGCCTTATTAATAGTATTAGAATAAGAGGAAATTAATATTAACAAATGTAAGTGACTTGCCCAAGATCATATCTGGTCATTGTAATTCAACCTAGGTCTTTTGATTTTCACTTATTTAAAAGGAAAGATGTTTGAAAATTTCTTTAGTTAGTCATGGTCTCATCCTCTCTTTCATCCACCCATACATTCTTCAGTAAAACCATCTGTCTATCCATTATCTTTATCTCAATTATCTTAACTATCTGATTAGCCCTTCACCTATCCATCCGTCAACCCATTCATCCATTCATTGAGGAGCCATGACTGAAAGTTGAAAATATGATTATTTCTGTGAAGCAGGAATTTTGATCACAAGCTTCTGCATTCTTCCAGAGCTTTAAATGAGATTGTATATTGCTCAAGAAGTAGGAGTAGGCAACACAGCTAAGTTAATATCAGGCATTTTGACACAGAATAAAAACATGATGTGCTATTGTCATACTCCTATTTTATAGCCCAAATGAAACTCCAGTTTTATGTATGTCTTTTTTTTTTTTTAACTTCAATTGCAATGCTCTTCCAAGTTCATAGCATTTTGATTGCCCCATACTCCCTTTATAAATATGGAATTTCATGGAAGATGACTGCTATTTGGTTATCTACTGTGTTCCTTCCCACTGTGCTATTGTTATTTATTTGAGTAACAAGATGCATCCTGTTTTGCAAGTGATTGCGATTACTGTATCAGAAATCTATCTCATATTTTCAGCTTCTATTAGTACTCTTGTTAATCAAGCTCTTTGAAACATAAAGAGTATTGATGTAACATTCTCTCAGGATTTTATATTTTTTGACAGTACAATCTAATGTTCCACTGTGATGCCCTCTTTCAAAAATTTTCTGAATATCTGTTATATCAGTGTTAAATATCCATATTTTTGTAAGATCCGCTTCTTTTGTTTGGCTGATAAACCTGGGTGTGTTTTTTTAGTCTTATTCTTACTTACATCATCTATTACTTCACTGAGTGTTTCTTTTCATAGAACTTCTCCTTTTTTAAAGAATGGATGGATATCTGTGTTCATATCTATATACATTTCCATTTCTCTATCCATCTGCCTATCAATAGAGATAAAGAGAGAGAGGTGGGGGGTTCAGGGTATTCATAAAGAGATATTGTGTTGATGAAAATAAAATATGCACCAAAGCTCTTTATAGAGGAATTTCTTGTAATTAAAGTTTAACTTCCAATGCCTATGCCTGCTTTAGTGCAAAATGAGGAGTAATGCCCTGTGACAGAATAATTTGTTAGTTTTTTCCCAAATCTATCTTTAGCAATAAACACTGTTGTTCTTGCAGTCTACCCACTCACCAGTGCATCTATTGGTTTATTCATTCATTTATTTAAAACACTTAATGTGCATTGAAACATAAAAGGAAGGATGGCTGAGAATCTCATTTAGTTAGTCATCGCTTTATTACTATTCCCTTCATCCATGCATTCTCCAATAACACCACTCATCCACCCATGTTCTTCCTCTTAATTCCCTTATCAATTTATTAATTCATCTAACCATCCATCTAACCGTCCATCCATCCATCCATCCACTCCGAGTTATTCAACTACATCTGTTTCAGTAATTGACCCTCAATTACTATTCACTCGCACTCTTGCCCACTCAAATATTTATTCACTGACTCAATGCACATTGATCACCTTCTTCCCATGTTTAGGCTTATAATTGTTAAGTAAACAAGAAGTAAATCCTTCCAGATATATTTTATATCATTGCTTATTGAATGGGTGAATAAGTACCAAATATGTGTTTACTAAGTAACTTGCCCAATATGAGAGGTTAAGCTCAGATTGCGTCCGGATAATTTAACTCAAGAAGTTAGTTACATTCTTATTCTTATTACAAATCAATGTTGTGTATTGAATTCTAACCCAGAATATGTTGATACATTTCTTGGAAAGTAATTCCAGGTTGGGCAGACTCATCGTATTTCCGAAATTCAATGCCCGTAAGAGTTCACCCTGTATGTTTTATTATTTGAATATCATTGTTTCTGGGACATATTATGCCTTTACTAGTATTATCTATTATCTAACATTAATAAGAGCAAGAACTCTAAAGGATAGGTACCATTATTAAAATATCTTGCGAATAAGAAAACTAGTTTTGGGGAGAGGCTAAGTAAATTTCTCAGTATCTTTGTTCCAATCTAGCTCTATTTCTTATCAGACTCTTGTTCTAGATCCCATAATATGAACACTTTTAAATCTTTGGTTGTCTTAGAGAAACATATTGATTTCCACACCCATAAGATTTAATATTTTAATCAGACTATTATCAGTATACATAAAAAAAAATGTATCCAAAGAAGGAATTTCTGTTGTCTTTTCTATGTGGTTGTTTGGTTAAATATTGGAATTGCCAACACAGAATGCAAAGGAAAAGAAAAACTAAGAATACAGAATTTGAACATTCTTGTTGTATTTTTAAGACCTTTTTAAAAAATTAAATTGACATATTTAAGTGATTTTATTTTCTGACATAATTACAAAATTAATCCATCTAACTCTCCTTTCTCTGAATCTTATCAACAAGGTTTCATTTGTGTGTGGGTTCTTATATAAAACAAATTTGCTCATCATAAAGACAAGTATTTCAGCCTCTTAGAAATTATATTTTTTATAAAAATACATTTACAAGTGAGATTTGTTAACTTTATTGGAATCTAGTTACAAGCAACAGGTTTGTTATAGGGCTGACACATCTTGTTTCCAAACCTGTAAAACTGCGGTCCAGACTGAAGATAGTAGAAAATTTGCCAAGGCCATGAACATTGGTTTGGGAATTCTGGGAAAAAGCTTGCCAGCCTCTTCTTGTCAAATATTCTCTTTGCATTTCTATTAGCTGAGTTTTTGGGTATACTGCCTTTCTATTTCTAGGTTTATTCTATTTCAAAATTTTACAGGACAGATTGGTTTACAGAAGGTGCCTACAACATGTGGTTTCATACACATGGCTTATAAATGTATGTATTACTTTTCCGTTGCCATTCAGGAGCAAAGTACAGAGGCTTCTCTATTCTGTCAGCTCCTCCTCTAGGGAATCAGAAGGTCTTCAGACTAACTATTCATGCTTTCCTGAGGGTCTTTATAAAATTATGCTAAAGTATGTGAGTTCTGGAATCAGGCTCAATGGATTACATCTGGTTCTGTCACCTAAGCCATTCATCCATGTAAAATCACTGACAAGGTGCAGGGCATTGAGATAGGTCTTATGCAGACAAAAAGTTAGTCTTCAATGAACATTTAATATGTGCCAAGTACCATGCTTGTTTTCAGGTATAGTGATAAATAATGTACATAGAGGGCTTGCCCTTGTTGGAACGTACTTATTTAAAAGAGTAGCACAAGCAGTGCATTGCATTTTTTGACTCTTTTCCAGGTGTCCACAGCCAAAAATAGCAGTTCACTTGGACTTGCTTTCAATTTTCTATTTCTCTGGGCACCAATCCCCATGACCAGGTCAAGCTGTTCAACGCTCACACCGGCAGTTGACACAGAATGCAAGGAATGCATCTTTGAGATATCAAATGCTACACATTTGCCTGCCATAAAATATTAATTTTTTTCTTCTTCTTATTATTATTTATAGAGCAGAGCTTGTTTTCAGTGTAGGATACTGTGTTTTTTTTTTTTTTATTTGATCAAGGATTATTTCTCATTTAGCCTTTCACTTTTTAAGGGTACTTTGGTATAATATGAGAATTACCTTGAGAACTATTTTTTTACTTCACAGAAATAGTGTTTCCTCAGACTATGTGATCATGAAGGTCATTGCATATTCCCAACTTAATTTTAACTAAAATTTTGGGGTGTTTATATGCTTATTGCCTAGCTTTAATTTTATGATGTAATTTGCTTCTGCAGCTTGTTAGGAATGGAAGGACTGAATGAAAGATAACTATATTTGGTTTATTTAGATTGACTGTCGCAGTAAAACATTTCTGCATATAAAGGCATTTTTCAAGTGATGTGGTGCAGTCTGAAGCCTCCCTCCTCCCCACTCCATCTTCCACCGTCACATGATGCTTTATTCAGCTCCAAAGCATGAATCACAAGTGGGCGGTCAATTCTCCCTGAAACCAATGATGGGACCTCACTGTTTCTTGAATGAACCAGTTCACGTTTGATCTGAACTATTTGTGAGATGTTCTGTAGCATGCAAGAAGGTTGAATGGAAGTTAATGTGAGTGAATTTCAAGTCTTATTCCTGTTCTTTTTGGTAGCAGTTCAGAAACATGCAAAGAAGTCTTCAGCTCCTCTCTTTCTTTCTCCTTCTACCCTTTCACTGTCCTAATAGCCTAAACACTTGTCTGCTCTAGATTGAAGTCCTATATGGTCATCATTTTGGTGACTTAGGACAAAAACTAATATCATGTCAAAGTCCCTGGTCCCATCTTTGATATTGAATGGCTCTGAGTTAAGGATTATAATTAATTCACTGATAGATTGATAAGCAGCAGCCCAGTTTCTCTCTCTCTCTTCCTGACAGGCACTGTACTAGATTTGGAGAAAATAATGCTAAGATGTAATTTGATTCAAGAGTGCTAAGCTAGCTTTCCTCTCTAAGGGTGAGCAGATTCATGAAAAATTGGAATCATATATGACAGAGATTCATGTTGCAATGATTTCTGTTATCTTTGGGTTCTAAAAGATAGATTTTCTCTTTGATCATCTTTGGGTTCTAAAAGATGTAGATTTTCTCCTCAGCAAATTATATGTTTCTTTTTTATCTCTCCCCCCCTCCCCCTCCCCTCCCCTCCCTCCTCCCCCCTCCCCTCTCCTCTTTCCTTTTCTTTCTTTCCTTTTCCCTTTCCTTTCCGTGCAACAGGGTCTCACTGTGTCACCTAGGTTGGAGTGCAGTGGTGCAATCATGGCTCATTGCAGCCTTGACACCTAGGTTCAAGTGAGCCTCCCAACTTGGCCTCCTGGGTAGCTGGGATTAAAGGTGTATACCACCATGTCCGGCTAATTTTTTGTATTTTTTTTAGATACAGGGTCTCACTTTGTTGCCCAGGCTTGTCTTGAACTCCTGTGCTCAAGCAATCTGCCCACCTCAGCTTTTCTAAGTGCTGGGGTTACAAACATGAACCACCATGCCTGGTCCTTAGGTACTTGGAGAAACTTTCTCATGATGTCCTTCTTGATAGAATGAAACTTCAAAATTAGTTTTGATGTCAGAGCTGCCTGATTTTCAGATGTGGAAGCAGTTTCTCCTGTAATTTACTCAGTCCCAATCCTCATCTTATTCTAGAGGAAGAGGTAGGCAGAGTGGCCCAGTCTGATCTTCTCTGGTAACTGAGTCATAATTTGGTATTAAAATAGCTACTTACAAAGGAGAATTTATCTTCTCCTGGTTCTGTTTTCCTACGATTACTTTAGGCTCCTGGAGAATCCTGTGTGAGAGAATGAAAAAGTAATTTGCATTATTTTTTCACAATCGGTATGTACAAGCTTGAGAAGGATATGGATGATATTGCAGACCAGGGTTCTTACTCTGATTTTGAAAGCAATGATGTCTGTGTACAAGATAATTGGCATCTGTCATCCATTATTCATCCATTACCCATCTGTCTATCACCTGCCCATCTTTTCTTACATCAGCCCCTTTAAAATATCTTAATTCCTATGTTGGAGGCTAAATTTGAATACATCCTTGAGGGAAATTCAAGGACTTTGCATTTATTGTAGGTAAGATTTTAGGGCCCTGGGCCTAACTTTTCTAAATTCCTTTGTCTTGTTCTTCAAATCATTATTTTGAAAATAAATGGAAAATTGTCCTTTCTTTCCATTTCTTTATATTCACTTTACTCCACAAATATTTACTGAGATTCCAACAATATGCCAGACACCTTACTAGGCAGAGGAAATACAAAGGAGAATGAAATGCAAATGCTTCTTCCCATGAAACTTTTATAGTAAAAACTTGTCTTTTAATTGGAAGGTGTTATGCAAATATATGGAAGATGATGAGGGTGTAATGGTGCTGCTACTCACAATTCAGCTCAATTATGTAGCAATCCTGTTAGGATTCCTGAAATTAAAGGCTTACTGTGAATGACTGGGATTATTCATTGCACTCTTGATACTCTCTGCTTCTCCAACCAGGCTGTAGTGGGTGGCCAGAGGGCTTGGGGGATTCATCTGGTTGTAAATGTCACAGATCCTGGAAGCTGGGCTGGCCTTGAGAATCAGAATTGAAGCATCCTTGGGAATTGGTGACTATGTTTTTTTTCTGACCTCCCCTTTCTCTTTGCTTCTGTAATGTTTGCTTGTAAGCACACACCAACCACTGCAATATGTTACAACAAAACTATTATCGGGTTAGACTCCTGTTTGAAACCATTTATTTTTGGTCTCTTGCCACATTTATAGTTAAATCCAAACCCTGTATCTTGGTTTCACAACTCTGTATAATGTGGTCCCTGTCATGCTTTCTTATTCTTTTTTCTTATTACCTTTCTTTTCCTCAATTTCTTGCTCTATTAGTTTCTCTCCCATACTATGCCCTCTCTTCTCTCTGGATTTTTTACACACAGTATTACCTGTGCTTGGCACACATTTTCTCCAATGTTGAGATCTGAAGTTTTGTTTTGTTTTGTTTTGTTTCTTTTCTTTTCTTTTTTTCAAGATGGAGTGTTGCTCTGTCACCCAGGCTGGAGTACAATGACACAATCTCAGCTCATTGCAACCTCCTGGGTTTAAGTGTTTCTCTTGCCTCTGAAGTTTGAACCATTGCTTCTTTGGGGTGGACTTTCTGTCCCTCCACACTCCATTTTCTGAGTTAAATAAAATTTCTGTATGCTCTCACAGCCCCCAGTTCCTTTCTTAGCATAGCTCTAGCATGCACTGAAATCCAGAAATGGACTCCAAAACTTGTGCCATTAAGTTTACTACTTGCAGATTATAAACTCTCTGCAAAAGTTCCTTGAAAAATCTTTGAATTTCAATCATCTCGTTGGTAAAATGAAGAAATGGTCTTTAGTTTGCTATGAGAATAACATTATATTTATAAGCATAAAATGTTTACCAGATAATAAGTAGTCAATGCATTAATAACAATCATAATTAAATATATCAATTATAAATGTTAACAGTATATTAATATATAATTAATTATTAATAATATTAATATATTAATGGCTCTATTTCCCCTAAATTTTCTGTTTCTGTTTCCCACAAAAGTATGGTATTTTGAGAGCAGAGACCATGTCTGTGTTTTTTATTATTCTACCTCCATCCCTAAGACAGAGAAGAGCATGAGGTTTATTGAATGAATGGATGAGATCTTATTATACCACAGCCAGCTGAATGGGTCCTAGCCTCCCAGGCACGATTGCGTGTGATTCTGATCCTGCTCTGATTAGCAGAAGCAGCCCTTGGAAGAGATGGCACTCGTTCCTCTAGATCAGCCTTCCCCAGCCTTTTTGTCTTACACAAAAGCAGGGACCAGTTTTGTGGAAGACAATTTTTCTACAGACTGGAAAAGGTGAGAGGTTGGTTTCCAGATGAAACTAATTCACCTCAGACCATCAGGCATTAGATTCTCATAAGGGGCATGCAGCCTAGACCCCTTGCATGCACAGTTCACAATCGGGTTCCTGCTCCTGTAAGAATCTAATGCCACCACTGATCTAACAAAGGGTTCTTGGGTGGATATGTTGACAGGGCAGTGTTGTTGCATTTAAGTGAACAAGGTATAACACACTTATGTGAAGACCAACAGAAAAAACAGCGACTTTTAACCATGTATCCCCTTGTGTTTTACATGAATGTTTCACATGACACATTCTTAGCTCATTTTATGTTTCTAAAAAATGAGAATTGATTCACATAGTCCTTATCACACAGGTAGTGACCCATAAAAGGTAGCTAATTGTAATAACTTTAAATAAATGTATCAATAAGTTGAAAATAACACATATATTTTTGTATTTTTCTCTGACCTTTTTTATCATTCTAAAAGCATTTTGGTTTATACTAAACAGTCCATAGCATTTTTTTAGGTGCTAATGTTAGCTCACCTGTTGCTCACAGAATTAGTCCATGGCCTAGGCCCTGACCAGAATTAGTCCATGGCCTAGAAGTTGGGGACTCCTGTTCTGGATGATGCACATTATGTGAACATTCAGTGTATTTGGGATATCTTCGGCTCTATAATCTCAGAGAGGGGCTTCTTAGGTGGGCTACATTGACAGGGTAGTGTTGTTACATTTAAGTGAACAGGGTCTGACACACCTACGTGAAGACCAACAGAAAAAGCTGCACCTTGTAACTATGTATCCTTAATACTTCAGAAGGCCAGACCTGTAGTCTCAGGTGACTTTGCTACAGTTTTTTCTTATATTACCAAGTTGGTTACCTGAACAAGTCATGTGCAAGAGTATGTACATGTCTGTGTTTGTGAGTATGTGTGATACAAATAATAGGATGAAATAAATGAATATATATATATATATATGCACACAATATTCTGTTCTGAGATTATCATTGGCCCCAGGATCTGAATTTTAGTTGGATAAGCTAAAAGTGAAATTTCTGAAAGAAAAAGGAAGTATATACTGTTTACTAAGGTTTTTCTTTTATTTCCCCCATTTTTTTTCAAAGTGGTATATGTTAAATGCTGTTTTTGAATGGGGTCTTGAGAATTTGCTTTCACTTATGTTGGAACTGGGATTATCACAGTGTTTTCAGATAGTTGCATATGACTGAATATGATATGAAGTGAAAATGCACACTTAATAGTGTCTCTTCTCTGTTTTAATAATTTTCAGATAGATTAATGTCTCAGATTCTAAAATCAGTTCTGCAGGGTAGACGCTTTATCCCCATATTCTAGGCCAAGTAACTGAAACATGAATGAGTAAATTTCTCTAGTTTGTATAGTTAGAGAAGCCAGAATCTTAGCTTTGTTGTTTTGTTCTTTCAAAAACCTAAGCTTTTTTATCCGTAGTTACTTCCCTTAGTTAATTTTAAACACAAGGAATCATCAAAACATAAAATTATAATACCACTAAATAACCAAAGGCTTGATGAATTGAAGAAAATATGGCACAAGTAAGTTTTAACATAAATAATAATGACACCAAATGCAATGGTTTATTTGTTAATTAGCAAAATGTTGTGGACAAAAATGATACATTCTGATCCCTTCTGTGTCTCAAGGACTCCTTGTATGTGAATGGAAGCTTCCATGAATTATATATTATTCAAATTTTTAAAATAAAAATGCTAATGGAAATGTTAAAATGCACATAAATTAAAATAATCATAAATTAGGGTTAATATCATATTAATGAATTATAATCCCACATTCATTAAGATAAAGTGGCATTTCAATATTTGTTCATGTTAATACATTTAATACAATAAATGAAAGGGATACATTTTGAGATTCAATAAATATTGGATGTAATCTTATGCTTTAACTTTAAAAAATATTCAAAAGTAAAGTTGGAGATCTAGATGCATTTGGAATCTTTGTTGCTATTTTATGTCTTTTTTATAAGCCTTTCTTTTTACTTAGTAAAGGACTAAATACAATTTAAGTTGGTGAAGAAAGCAAAGAGGCTGTTCAGAATAAAAGGGATCCTAAGAGAACACAGCGTCTTTTGAATTTCTAGGAGTTTCTTTCCACAAGACAGTTTTTTTTTTTTTTTTTGGAACAAATATTTGAAATCTCAAATGGAACTATATTGGCAGTTAAGTAACTGAGTTAAACTGAAAATATGTACATTAAAGTAGTACATTGCAATGGACTTTTCTTTTAAAAATTTAACCCCCAAATACATACGTTATTGCTTTATTTTATTTTAGTTTTTTTTTTTTTAAACAGGAGTTAACATATTATAGTATAAAGGAGAAACATCATGTATAATACCAGAACTTGAGAGAAAATTGTCAGAAACTTAAAGCTAGGGATTCTATTTTCCCTAGTACCTACCAAAATGTTTTAGGCAGAGTATTTGCCTGACACACAAATTCAGTAAATATTTGTTGCTATGACCCAAAATGGACTTGGGTTCATGGTGAAAAGTTGTCATTTTCTGGAGGGGTTCCATTTCTGGTAAATGTACTCCTATATTCTGGCCTCAGTGTTCTTCTCTATAAAATGGGAATGATTTTCCTGGACTAGATCAATTGCCAGAACTAAAGGAAAAAAAAAACCTTTCAGAAATATAATATCTAAATATCAGTCAAGATATTAGAATTACTTTTGTTGCATAAATATCACAGGCAGATCTAAGTGGAACTCTGGATCTACCATACTTGAGTCTGTCAGATGTGAACCTTGGAGAGGTAATTATGTGCCTTGCTCAGGGTCGGTTTTCTCATGTTTTACATGAAATATTCTTAACCCATTTTTTTAATAAAAAAGAAATGATTATATGAGAAGTGATTCACCTAGGCCTTGGCATACAGATGGTGACCCATAAAAGGTAACTAATCATAATCATTTAAATAAATATAATAAATTGAAAATAACACATATATTTTGTATTTTTCTCCTTGACCTTTTTATCATTCTAAAAGTATGTTGTTTTATACTAAACAGGCCAGAGTACTTTTTAAGGACTGTTCTAACTTATTTAGATGAATTTCATTATATTTTATTCTTAATTGATATCTGCACAGCTGCATACACTTTGTATCGCTACTATTAGCAGAAATTGATGATGTTATGTAAAAAGAACCAACTTAATATTCAAAAAGGAGGTAGTTAAAAAAATAAATTTTCAGATTGCTCCATCACTAACTAATGCCATTTTTCATTTTCAGCTACACACAGACCTGGATCCTGGGAGCAAAAAAATCAAGTATATCCTATCAGGTGATGGAGCTGGGACCATCTTTCAAATAAATGATGTAACTGGAGATATTCATGCTATAAAAAGACTTGACCGAGAGGAAAAGGCTGAGTATACCCTAACAGCTCAGGCAGTGGACTGGGAGACAAGCAAACCTCTGGAGCCTCCTTCTGAATTTATTATTAAAGTTCAAGACATCAACGACAACGCACCAGAGTTTCTCAATGGACCCTATCATGCTACTGTGCCAGAAATGTCCATTTTGGGTATGTATGCTTCCAATTTCGCAGAACTATTAAAAATCATCTTTAAAATAGCTCCTGGCATCAAGGATCGTGTGATGCTGAATAAAAGACATTTATTACTGCCTTATCTCTAATTTGCATTTCCAAATCCACCTTTTTGGCCTAAGTTTCACAGCTCAGTAGCTTTAGTTCCTTAGTAATAGGAGCTGATAGAAGAGCAGTTTTATTAAAATATCTCTCCTTACATGACAATAGTTCAATAGGCTGAATTTGTATTCCTCTCATAGACTTGTAGTTTGAGTATTGTTACTGAGGCAGATTTATCAAGATTTGTTCTAACATGCCAAGCTAATCCTGTTGATATTTGCTTGGTGTTTAATTATTTGTTTGTGTATATTCACATGCAGATGTAGCACATAGAGAAACAGAAAATTGTCTAGGTGTGTAGTCAGCCAGATATTAGGTTGCTCTGATGGGTCGTGTCTAGGGTGGATTAGGCAATCACCATTTCCAAGGGACTCTGTATTTGTGTCCATCTTAACAACATTTTTTAGGAGCGACTGGTAGTACCATTGACCCACTGTCAATTTTTCTGAGCCATTTTAGAATCCATTACACTTTACAGAGCAATCTGTATTTGGAACATGATTTTATTCTTGTTTATCCCTCTTTGGATCTGCTTATCTATCCATAAATCCTGGCCTTGATGATAAGAAGCTCCTCACCCCAAACTTTATATAATAAAGGATTTTAGAGTTCTCCCTTGTATGTCAAAGCAGTAGGCAGAATCTAAAGTTCAAAGTATAAGATTACAAAAGCCGTCTTTAATGTGTAATATATATCCAAGTTTGTTTCAAATTGCATTTAAGATAGACCTGAAGGATGCGCACTATGTAGTAAAGTCACCTAGGTTTGAAGCAGGTGAACATGATGAGACAAATAAACACAGGTAGAGAAATAAATTGAAGGCTAGAATTCAATAAATACAGACATGTACATTCATCATTTATAGCCCCCAGTTTTAACCTTAAACTGCGAGAAAAAATTAGAAAAAAGAAACCTGATAAAGAACCCAGTTCATAAGTTTTATAAAGTTAAATTGCTCAAGAGTACTGCAAATTCATAAAGATATGAACACCAGAAAGAAGTATACAGATATAGAGTGTCTTCAATAACATTTTCACTATAGATACAAATAAAGGCAAAGTATCGATTATGATTTTCAAAGCTAATTTGGGTGACCATTATCAGGTGTAATACAGAATGTCCTTACCTCCCAGATGTGGTCCTGACATTTTAATTTATTTTAGCAATCCAGTGAGATACTCGTGTGTGTGTGTGTGTGTGTGTGTGTGTGTGTGTGTGTGTTTATAACACTCCTGATGGAAATTAGTTGGAATTTAAATTTCAAATGAAGAAAATCCTTTGTAGGATAAATGAGTTAATTTGCAAGTTAAGTTATTCTCAGGCGTTTCTGAGAAAGAGAATATCCTAGTTTTTCTCCTTGACTTGATCTGTTTCTTTTATGTTTGACTGATTTTCTCTTATTTTTTTACTTACTCTTTAAGGTTATTTTGCTCCTCATAGTTCTTTTTTCTTACTCAAACTACCTATTCCTATGCCTCTTTCTCTTTCTCCCCCTTCTCCACTAGTTCTCCTCCTTCATCTCCTCCCCCATGTCTTCAGCCATTTGTTTAATGTGGCTGGCTGTAAAATTATATGCCTTGCCCTATTGGTCTGCTTAAGCTATTAATCCATATTGCCAGTTGCTTTATGAACTTTTCATCTGGCTGTCTCAAAGACAGCTTAAATTTCATATTAAAAACCAAACTAGGTACATGGATGATGCTAGAAGCCATCATTCTCAGCAAACTAACACAGGAACAGAAAACCAAACACCGATGTTCTCACTCATAAGTGGGAGCTGAACAATGAAAACACATGGACACAAGAAGGGGAACAGCACACACCAGGGCCTGTTGGGGAGTGAGGGGCTAGGGGAGGGATAGCATTAGGATAAATATCTAACGTAGATGACGGGTTGAATGCAGTAAACCACCACGGCATGTGTGTACCTATGTAACAAGCCTGCATGTTCTGCACATGTATCCCAGAACTTAAAATATAATAATAAAAAAATAGGAAAAATGACTAGAAGCAGTATCTCAAAATGGCATAGCAGTCACTTTTGGGTAGAAAAAAAAATAAACTAATTAATGAATTATTTTTTTCTGTTTTCTGACTTCTGTGACTTTATCAATGATCCCAATGCCCTCTCAAATCCCATATACAATGTGCAAGCCATATTGTTGAATCTTTTTTTACTCATTAAGCCTCAGCCGTAGCCTGACCATTTAATCCCTAATTCCAGTTACTACTGACTGCTATGTAATCTTAATGCATCATCTCATTTCTTTCTTTCAACCACTTTCCTAAATCATATCTTAATGACTGTCACTGGATTATTGATGATCTCAGTAATTTTCCAAATAGCATGCTAGATTTTAACCATGTTATTTCTTAGCTGATATAT
The DNA here is from genome assembly GCA_036589455.1 of Ateles fusciceps. Taxonomy (NCBI): domain Eukaryota; kingdom Metazoa; phylum Chordata; class Mammalia; order Primates; family Atelidae; genus Ateles; species Ateles fusciceps. Next base: position 2,178,601 of record JAZHEH010001685.1, on the reverse strand, counting down.
GTATTCATCCCAGAGGGAAAAATATCCCTTACATTTTATAGGTGTTCAGCTACTTACCCAGGAGACTTTTCATGGTCTGGCTTCATTTGATTCTTTTCTTACCTACCTATAATATGACTTTGGTAGACACACCCATTTTGGCAACAAATCAGAAGTGATTTCAGGTCTTCTTTTTTTTACCCATATATTTCTTCTGCCAGGACTCCACTTTATCTACCTCTTGTAGAAGGAATTCTATTTTTATTTACTTTTTTCCTTCTTATCAAAATTGCTTCTTTGTGGCTGGTTGGAATGACACTTTTCCTAGGAAAACTTCTGTGTCCTGCTCTCAGAATGTTATCTTTCTACCATCAGTACCACCACCACGAAATAAAAAGACACACACTCATACACATAAACAAGCAAAAACGCTTATGTATTTCACTTTTTTTGGCATCTGACTGACAAACAGGAACTGAGAAACACTATATATATATTTTCTCTTTTTTTCATATTGTTTGGTCATTTCATTTAGGCCAGAGAACTTTCTAATTCATCCTTTCATCTAAATTAGAGTAAGATGGATTTAAAGAATGATTGCTGCCCGCAAAACATACAGCACACTTTATCTCAGTTTTTAATAAACATTGAACAGAGAAGCTGTTATTTTTGCCTCATTATGATTTCTACATCTTCATGCCACATCTATATCTATTGATTGTGTGTCAGAGGCTCTCATTTCTGTGTATGTAAGTCATATGTCTGATAAATATGTTGAGAAGAAAACTGCAGAAATATCTGCAAACATCAAATCCTTTTTCAGAAAAGATAAGGATTAAAAAAATATTGTTAGCAACCAGGAGCGGTAGCTCACACTTGTAATCCCAGCACTTTGGGAGGCCAAGGCGGGTGGATCACGAGGTCAGGTGTTCAAAGCCAACCTGGCCAACATGGTGAAACCCTGTATCTACTAAATATAATAATAATAAAAATAACCAGGCTTGGTGGCTGGCACCTGTAATGCCAGCTACTTGGGAGGCTGAGGCAGGAGAATTGCTTGAACCCAGGAGGCAGAGGTTGCAGTGAGCTGAGATCGCGTCACTGCACTCCAGCCTGGGTGACAGAGCGAGACTTAGTCTCAAAAAAATAAAATAAATAAATAAAATTACCTACATAATGAAGTGTCTATGTGCATCTGTAAATACATACATACACATATATATTTCTTCATCTAAAATGTTTTTGCTAATAGACATTTAAATAATTCACACTAACATATGTATATGTTGTATATAGAATTCATAACAGTTATGTATGTTGTATATGTTAAGTGTATATGCATATGTGTCTTTAGCCTGTAACATGTCTTTCAAAAACCACAGGGGATGTGTTGAAGTTTCCAGTGTGAGTTTGCATCTTGGTTGTATCTCTTATCATCAGGTTGACTTTGAAGTTTGGGGTGGTTAAAATATTGCCATTTTCCTTAGCTACAAAGCAAAGATAATAATTTTTATGTTGCTTTCATTGTGTGGGAATTGCATGACAAAGTACAATGTAAAAGTATGTCAAAAAGTAAATAAGTGTTCCACAATTGGTTGTTGTTTACGGCTTTAAAATCATTTTTATTAATCTGTTTCCCACCTTACCTTTGGACCTTTCCTTCTGTATTGATTTTATGCATTGGATGTCTGGCTTCTGTTTAACTGCAGCCTCTCTGGTTAAAGGAAGCAGAGGCAGCTGCACTATTTTATTGTGAAGTGTGAATTATTCCTTTCATTTCTCATGAAGGTGAATATCTGGAAGAAGGTCAGCTACCATCTCTTTTTTTTTCTCCCCCTTACCACTATTCTTTCCTAGCCTGTCTCTTCCCTCCATTCCTTTCTTATTTCATTTTTCTTCCTTTGCTATGGCAGAAATGCCAGCACGTGCACCTGTATGCCCTGAGGAATGCCAGCAAAGGCTGAGGGATTTCATTGTGCAGAAAGTGAAGAATATAATTCTAATTGAGAAATTTACCAATATTAAATTGAAATGAATGTGATGTTCCAGAACTATTTTCCAGTTGACAGGCTGTCAAGACAAAACACACATATATATTTGCCCAAATTGCAGCCAAATTATTTTAGAAATATCTTATTTCGAAGCTAGAGACACAGTTCTTTTTTATTCGACTGTGAATTTCATAACTTGATAAGAATTCACTTTTGCAGCAATACTGCATAAATAGAGGCATGCGAGCTTGTCTGATTTTAACTGTGGATCCCAAACTAGCGTTGTTGAAGTTGGTTTTTCAATGCAAATGTCCCTACTTTTAAGAAGTTTTAGACATTTTGAATAGACGTTTTTATTGTTTTTGTGTATTGAGGTCAACTGTATTTTAATCCAGATTGTTCCTTAAACCTGGGCTTGAGTAAAATGAACTTTTTATTTGACTTTGACTTAGATTTGCAGGTTATTTGGCTCCAAATCTGACTTCTTGTATAAATGGCATAAACCATCTAAGCCTAACTTTCTCTATCTCTATAGTGTATAAAATAATCTCTGCCCAAAAATACGTTTGGAAGAATTCAATAATTACACTTAACATGCTACTTACTTTGCCTTTAGTTTCTTTACAACTCTTTCTTTGTGACTTACTTCTACCTGTATGATTCAATAAATTGCCTATATAATATGAATACATTGGCTAATGAAGAATTGCTTGACAAGATCTAACTTTATATTTCAAAATGCATATATTGGAAAGAGCCTTATTTTATTAAAAACGTATTAGTGAAGGTGGAAGTAAAGCGATGAAAAGAGAGTAGTGCTTAAGTTGGTAGACATTATTGCATCGTTGTGTGCACAGATATATAAAACATTTTACTGGGGGTATTCTTAGTTTTCTCTGAGATCCAGCACTCCTCTAATGATGACCAACACGTATTGAGATGTTACTGCATGCCAGAAGCTGTGTTAAGTGCTTCTAATATAAACAACAATCCTATGATATTAGTACCAATGTTAGGTTTTTTTTTCTTTTTTTCTTTTTTTTTTTTGACACAGTCTCTCAGGCTGGAGTGCAGAGGCATGATCACGGCTCACTGCAACCTCCACCTCCTGGGTTCAAGTGATTCTCCTGCCTCAGCCTCCTCAGTATCTGGGACCACCAGACCTGGCTAATTTTTGTATTTTTAGTAGAGACAGGGTTTCACCGTGTTGGCCAGAACTCCTGACCTCAGGTGACCTACCCACCTCGGCCTTCCAAAGTGCTGGGATTACAAGTGTGAGCCGCTGTTCCTAGCCCAATGTTAGTTTTTCTATTCTTCATTATTTTTAATCAGAAAAATAGGGAAAATAATAGATAATATGAAGTCAGATATTAAGTAGTTGACCTGAAATTTAAAACCAGACATCTGGTTCTACCTCCCATGGGCTTAACCAGTATGCTCTACTTATCTCTGATAATATCTCTAGATAATTCTGTTTATAAGAGCATTATGATTCTGCAGCATATTTATAATAGTTATGTTTTTCCAAGGTGGAAGAACTCTTGAGGTCAGCCTACTTTGCAAATTAAATTGAAGTACTGAGAGAAATGGATAGGAAGTTTCAGAGAGGTATTATATAATTTTCAAGATAGGAATGTTAATACTTTAAAAATGTCAGAACAATACATCACAAAGAAATTCAAATAACAATAAAATTAATGAAGAGCTATGTGATAATTACTGCTAAATATGTTAAAGGTAAAGACTAATGAGAGTAACGTGAATGGACTCTGAGTTTCTTGGTAGCAAATGCAAAAGAAAATGCATGCAAAAGAAAATGCATGCTCCACCAAAAAACGTTAATTGAAATATCAGAAGAAGGTCAAGAAATGCCTAAGTAAACATATAGTTGAAAAAGGCAAATCTCAGTCTTTTCCAAAGCAGTTTCACTGAGGAGGTTGTAGAAGTCAGTACATGATGGACAAGACTCCTTGAACAACGACTCCTTAATTTAATTTTAAAAGTATTAAATAATTTCAGTCTTTCTCCTTGTGTAAAATATGGCTATGTTTTTCTCTTTTAGAGGAAGGCTCATAGAAAATACGTGCTATTTCTCATGTGCTGTTTTGTTATCTTTGATTTAAAATAAATTTAATCTTAGAGAAAAGTTGCAAATGTTGTACAAATGTATTGTTTGAACCATTTGAGAGTAAATTGATGACATTTTGAGCCCATCACCTAACTATGTCTTCCAGTATGAATGTTCTTCTAAGCTACCAAAATACAATCATCAAAATTAGGAAATTAATCTTGTTACACCATTGATATCAAATGCACAGACCTCATCAGATGATCCAAAGCTGTCCCGATATTGTGCTTTGTAGTAAAAGTTTCATATCCAGAATCACGCTTACATAGGACTCCTTCAATCTAGAAGGGCTCTACAGTCTTCTTCACTTATGACTTTCACACTGATCATGGAACAATTATTTTATAGAAATTCTTAAGATTTGTCCAGTGTTTCCTTAGGATTAGATACAGAATATGCATTTTTGACAATACTATCATAGATAGTGCCTCACTAATTTGTATCAGGTGGTGCAGGATTTTGATTTAGTCTATAATTGGTGACAATAATTTTGATCACTTCTTGAAGCAGATATTTTACCTGTGTCTCCATTGTAGTTTGTTTTTCTCTTTGCACTTAACACTTTATGAACAGACACTTAGAGACTCTGTAAGTATCTTTTTCCTCATGAATCTATTAACCCAAAATTTTAACATCCATTGAAGTTTCTTGGCTGAATTAATGATTATTATGAGAGCTGCCAAGTGGTGATTTTCTTAATTCTGTTTACATTTATTGGTTAGCGTTCTTCTGCAAGGAAAATTTTCTCTTCACATTAATTTGCTTGTGTATTTATTTACATTAGCTTTGAGTTTTTAGATTTTTGTTTTATTTAATGAGTTATAATAGGTTATTTGAGTTCTTTATCTTGATGCTCAGATTATCTGGCACTTGGCCACAATGTGTCCTTGGGGCTGATTTTGTGTCCTGTTGACATGCCTGCATCATACTTTGGGTACATTCTCACCTTTTGGCCCAACACAGTGTTTGAGGCTCATTTTGTATGTTTCTAGACCAGCCCTAGAAATAGTCATTTACATATAACATTTGGTTCAGTTTAAAGGAGAATTGTATTTACATAGGAAAGTCTGGACATTGGTTGTGTTCATTGTTATTAGGGTGCCAGTGTTCCCAAGACTTCTTGGTGGACAGGGCGGAGCTAAGGAACATTTGGGAGAGTACACACACACACACACACACACACACACACACACACACACACACCATCTACCTGTTCTGGGTTGTATAGCATTCCCCCCAAAATTCATGTCCATTCAGAAACTTAGAGTATGGCTTTATTTAGAAACAGCATTTTTGCAGATTTTATTAGTTAAATTGAGGTTGTACTGGATTTGACTGGGCCCTAAGTCCAACGATTGGTGTCCATCTAAAAAGTTCATGGAAAGATACACACTCATACAGGCAAGAAGGCTGTTTGAGGACAGAGGCAGAGATTGGACATTTGCCACCACAGCCAAGAAGAATCTGGAGTCACACATAGCTGGAAAGGGCCTGGAAGGATCCTTCAGGGGAATCTAGGATTGGATCTGACAACATTTTGATTTTAGACTCCAGACATCTGAGAGAATAAACTCCTGTTGTTGTAAGCAACTCCATTTTTGGTAATTTGTCATGGCAGCCCAAGGAAATGAATATGCTATATATCTCTCTATTGAAAACTACAAGTTCAGCTCTATAACTGCATTCTAAAATGACATCTCAGGCTTCATTTTGATTTTTTCCCCCTTTATTTAACAGTGAGGAATCTGTCTCTTTATTTTTAACATAGTTATGTATTAGCTTACTGCTTGTCCTTGTAGTAACTTATCTCCATTTGCTACCTCACCCATACCCTGCCTCCCCCCACACAAGTATTTTTCCACTGTCCCACTCTTCCTCCACTTCCTGTCTTTATGTGGACTCCCAACTTGCCCAGTCACACCTTACAGCTTTTGGATTAAGCTGTTCAGGTAGAAGGCAGAAGTTAAGAATGGAGACAGGAAACTCCATAACACTCTGTATTTTCATTTGTCTATATATTTCAATTGTTTCTTATATCATAATAGATCTGCGGCAATATTTTCTGATGTGTATTCAAAATTGGTTTAGTGCAAAAAAAGTACAAATGTATTTGATAAACACCAAATTAAAGAAAGTGAAACTGCTTTTCTTATTTCAGTCTTTGACATATGACTATATCATAATTTGATAAATTCAAGTAATATACTCTTTTAGAGATTTAGACATATTGTATGCTCTTTTGGAAATTCAGATTCATTTATATGGTCCCAGAAACTATTTTTTCCAAAGTATCCTGTAGGCATTACAGAATTTTACTCCACAAAATCTCTAGAAACACAAATCTAAGGAGAATACATTTTTGGTTTTATGCAAGACCACATGTTAATTTAGCATGCGGCTAAATAGTGAAATTTGCAGTTTCTAAAAAGTGAATTGTAAATTTTGATGACTACAGCTTACATGGATTAGCTTGTTATTCTTGTCATTGCCCAGTACATATTTTATCCTCCAAAAATAAAGAATATTTCTGAAGTAATAATTTAAAAGGCTCATTTTCATATTTTTATTATTAAAGAAACAATTTATGTCACATAGGCTTAAAAGATCAAAGGATGTACATACTGACAAACTGTCTTAAACCTAACACATTTCTTTTTTATAATTTATAGGTTGTGGCTTTCTTTCTCCCTCTCGGCTAGATTTTAAAAGAATTTGGCAGCACATCTCTATTTTTAAAGGAGAGATGCAAAGTGGGAAAGGGGAAAAGCATATCTTGATGGATTTGATTATATTTTTTTCTTATTTCATTCAGAGTGACGAACAAAATTGAAATTCTTTAGGAAAACATGAGCGGGAAATCATGAGCATTGAAATAAACACTTTCAAAAGAAATCCAGCTGTTCTACCTGGTATGAATAACTAAGACAGCTGTGGTTCCAAAACTCTACTATGGGATGAGGAGTCTGTAGTTTCTCTTCTGCTTAAAGAAGCTAAACCTCTACGAGAGATATGTAGGCAGTTGATGTAATAGCTGAATCTTTTTTTTTTTTTTTTTTTTACCTTTGTAATGAAAGTGAAGTAATGGCTTCTAATATGTGTTTTTTTGTGGTATTCAAAGGTCTCCCTAAATGGTCTAGGGTTTCCAAATGGGGAAGTTCGTTACAGTTAATTGTTAGGGGTGCCTAAAATGCATTAGTCTTCCAAGAGGCATTGAGTTATTTCTACATTAAGGCTGAGAACAAGCTTTGCAAACAATGATGACAGTATAAACAAGGTTTATTTGAATAACTTTTGTGATGGGGGAGCTCCTTCCACCAGATTTGTTTTAACATTTGCTCATTTGTACTCCCTAAATTATAATATTACATTTTATTAAGGAGTGAATTTATAATAGAAAAATACAATTAATCAATTTTACTGCCTCTAATGAAGTGCCAACTGTTTTGGAACCTTACATTGATCAACTCACATCTGTGATCTCTTCAATTTTAAAAACCTATGGTCCAAATCTCAACCTCATATAAGTATAAAATATGTATAAAGCTATACTAACAAATGTAGAGTAGCCTAGGGAAGTTTATATAATTTTTATAGAAACACCGCTTTCAGTCATTTTGAAAACAGTTAAAATTATAGAACGAGTCACCATAGGGCTGTCTCGGCTGTCTCTGATTCACCCTGTCTGGGGTCTCATTATCAATATAAGCTGGGGTGCTTTCAGTGGACCCTTCTTTTACAATTTGTCTATGGACTTAGGAATTTCAGATATGAAGCAGAAAATCTTTGAATTATTTCTGAAAAATGAATTCCCAATCACTATCCAATAAAAATTCATCAGAATGACATAAATCACAAGAAAATGTGATGAAAAACTTCATTTGATTTTACAAGTGGTAATATTGGTATCATATTTGTTCTATATAATAGAATATTATCTAAAGTATATTTGAAAAAATTATAAAAATGCCTGAAATTTGAACCTAATGAAACTAAATTTAACAGTCTCTTCCTCTTACCCTATCCCCCACAGGTAAACAATGTATCACTCCTGGTGGACTGTGATTTGTTACCTCAATTTGATTTAGAAACCTATACCTCTTAGTCATAGGTATCTGATAATTTGAATTGGTGTTTCAGGTGATTAAAATTAAATAATTGACTCAGCATTAAAATGTCGAAGTGAAGAGGCAACACTGATGATGTATCTCGATCTGTGTCTTTAAACCAGTGTCTTTAAACCAATTTATCTTTGTGCCTATTAACCAAGAGCTTCCAGGCCTATTCATAACAGTAGCTAAAGGTGAAGTTTTATTTCCCTTTTAATTTTTTTCCTGTTATATCCCTGTGCTTGCTTATTGGAACTGTCTTAAACTGGATTTGATTATCCTGATGTTTTCTTTATGTTCTTCAGAAATACATTTTCTACTCACTCACATCTTGGTGCTTGCTATTTCAAAATACATTGATTTTCCTCTCTGAAAATCGCACCCCACTTTGCTGTTCTCAGAGATATATTCTATGGCCAGCACTTCAACCAAGCCTTCCCTGAGCCCTTCTGGAGAAAATAAGACATCAACCACTTTCTATTTAAGTAATGTTCTGGTACTTGAAATATTGAAAAGTGTTTTCAAATCAATCAATCAGCACTTACCATAAGAAAAATCAAAACACGCAAGAAAATCTTTGTATTACAGATGGAGTATTGAGGAAACCAGGCGGGAGTCTACCCAGACAACTCCGTGAGCCTGTTGTCTTTCTTGCCTCCTTTTGCCCTTAGATGAGAATTGCTATTTCAGGATTCAACATATTTATTGATTCCAGAAAAAAAAAAGGCAACTCTTCCTATATATTCAAGCCATGTGTGTGTCTAGGGTTCTGTAAATTAGAATGAACACCCATCATATAAACTGTTATTACGTAACCATTCTAGGAAATCATATATTAAAAGAGGTTGGGGAGTAAACCTCACAGAATTCAACCTTTGTCCACATTCACTGATCAGTGGAATGAATTAGCTGCATGTCAGGGCAGCTCCGAAACATATATTTGTGAAATTCTGAAGACTTGACTGAAATGAATGTGGGACATGTTTGTCAATATATTTTTAGTATATGCATAGCTTTCTCAGAACCTTGCCTGTCATGGGCAGTGGGGGATTTCCTAGAGTCTCCTTATATCCATGTATTATTATTTATTTAGCTTTGACATTTGTGCATATGAGCTTAATAGTAATACTTTCTGAATTCATTGGATTTTGGCATTTGCCATTTGATTTTTAGACGAAGATGCATTTATTCTTTGGTTAATTAGCAGTCGTAGGTTTATGAGTATAATGGCATTTTTTTCTATTCTCCCCCACCAGTAATTTCACATGTATATATATTTGTATATATGCATTTGATATATTATTAGACATCATGACAAAAAGATAAAAGATAGTTACAACATGAGGCTGTAGTGAGAATGTATAGATATGTCTCCCCTGAGGGCATGCAGAACACATGATCTCATATACATCTCTCATCCTAAGGGAATCAGTTTTCATCCCTTGTGTCTGTACTCAAGGAGTCTGTAGTAATTCTGATCATATTTGTGCTACTGTTGAAGGTGATTTCATTTATTTTCCTTTTATCAGGGAGCATGACTCAAAGAGTCTTCTCTTTATAACCATGTTAGACTTTACACATCTCATCATTGTCTAGCAATTATGAATCCTGGTAAGTAACAAGAGTGGTTTGAGTTCAGGAAATACATTGGGGATGGAGCAGTAGCGAGGATGTTCACAAAGTAAAGTTAACGCTTTTTGATGTAAGTCTTGAAATGTCTATACGTTATTTCTTCTGAAATCCAAAGTGATGTTATCAGCTTAAGCCTAACATAATGACTAATTATGTTATTATTACATAGGGATTAATATTTAATAAATGTGCAAAATATTATCCTAAGCATTCTACACATACATTCAATCTACCAACAACCTTGGGAGGCGAATTTTATTTTCTTATTTTACGAATGAGAAAACTAAGTAACAGGATCGTAAAGTAGCTTACTCAGGGTCTTACCACAGATGAGCATAGGAGCTCCCCCATCAAACAGGCAGAGCCAATAAAAGTCTCCATACATAATAAGAGAGTTTTATAGGGATTAGACTTTATACGTCATGAAGCAGAGAGAGAAATCTGTGAAAAGCTGTTGCTTCTGCCTCTGGTGATGGGAACAAAGCTGGACATGAAGTGAGAAAGACTGGGAATACACTGGTCTGGGCACCTCCTACCAGGTTCCTCCCTGAGGATTACAATTCCTGAGGATTACAATTCATGATGAGATTTGGGCGGGGATACAGACCAAGCCATATCAGTAGCCCTAGCAAATCAATGTTCTTTATTATTATTATTATTGATTAATAATATCAAATAACAAATAATAAAATTCACCTCTTAAAGTAGTTTGTAGATTGAAAGTATATGCAGAATTCCAGAGGGCCAACTAGAACCCATGGGGACAGATTGGGGTCTATATATATCTGTCTCTCATACTTCAAATTCCTATGTGTTGGGTAGTCTGCAGGAGAACAGGTGCCCTTTGTCATAGAGAGTCACATGTATCTGGCCTAGGACTTGGAGAACCTGAAGGTGTAAGTCCTAGGAAGCCGGAGGAGCTGTGAGCCTGGATGTTGCTCCATGCCAGCATGGTGAGCTTGCAGATCTGCTGAATCACATGAGAGCCCAGTGCCGGATGTCCTGCTCTCACTTCGTGTCTGCCTTCTTCACTTCTGCTTTTAAGGTCTAATGCCAGAACTAACTAGGGCAATCTAGAGAAGGGAGTTCTAGAAACAGAATTTCAGTTCAGCTTAATTGATAGAGAAAGAAGCCACAACAGATACAGTTTACTTAGTTTCTGCTCTAGGCTAGGTACCTGTAAAACACTATGTTTTCATCCTTTGTGTCTGTACTCAAAGTATAATAATAAAATTCAAATAATAAATTATTTCCACATTTATCAAACCATCAGGTCTTGTGAGAACTCTCTCAGTATCATCAGAACAGCATGGAGAAAATTGTCTCCATGATCCAATCACCTCCCCACCCGGTCCCTCCCTGGACACATGAGGATTACAATTCTTGATGAGATTTGGGCAGGTATACAGAGCCAAGCCATATCAGCAGCCCTAGCAAATCAATGTCCTTTGTTATTTATTATCAATATTGATTAATAATATCAAACAACAAATAATAAAATTCACCTCCTAAGGTTGTTGGTAGATTGAATATATATGCAGAATGCTTTAAGTAGTATTTTGCACATTTGTTAAATACTAATCCCTATGTGATAATAAGATAATTAGTCATTATCTTAGCCTTAAGTTGATAACATCACTTTGGATTTCAGAAGGAATAATGTATAGACATTTCAAGACTTACTTCAAAAAGTGTTAACTTTCCTTTTTGAACATCCCCCCTACTGCTCTATCCCCAATATATTTCTTAAACTCAATCTGCGTAGATTTTTAGAAGTGGGCATTATATATGTCAAGCATGATTGCTGTAGATTATATATTATATAAAGATTATAGTATCAGTCAAGTATTATTAACACATATTTATAGTATAAAATGTAAATACAGTGGGTTTCTGTTGAGGTCAGAATTATGTTTCCCACAAACTGATATGTTGAATCCATAACTCTTAGTGTTTCAGACTGTGATTGCATTTGGAGATGGGGCTTTTACAGAGGTAATGAAGGTTAAATGAGGTCACATGGTGGGCTCTAATGCTGTCTGAATGGTGTCCTTACAAGAAGAGGAAGTCTGGACACACAAAGAGACACCAGAGGCACAAGTGCACAGATGGACAAGCACATGAGAAAGGAGCAATAGGAAAGCCATCTGCAAGCCAGAGAGAGAAGGCTCAGAAGAAGCTAAGTCTGCCAGCATCTTGACCTTGGACTTCCAGCCTTCAGAACTGTGAGAAAATAAATTTCTGCTGTTTAAGCCACCACGTTTGTGGAATTTTGTTATGGCAGCTGTATTAATTAGTTTTCACACTGCTACAATGAATACCACCTGAGACTGGGTAATTTATTTAAAAAAAAAAAAGAGTTTTAATTGACTCACAGTTCAGCATGATGGGGGAGACCTCAAGAAACTTACAATTATTGTGGAAGGCAAAAGGCAAGCAAGGTACATGGTGGCAGGTGAGAGAGAATGAAGTGCTGCAAAGATGGAACTTCCAAACAGTTTTCAAACCATCAGCTCTTGTGAGAACTTTCTCGGTATCATGAGAACAGCATGAAGAAAACCGTCTCCATGATCCAATCACCTACCACCAGGTCCCTCCCTGGATACATGAGGATTACAGTCCGTGGTGAGATTTGGCTGGGGATACAGAGTCAAACCGTATCAGCAACCCTAGCCAATGAATGCTCTTTGTGTGGTCAAATTTACTTAATTAAGATCCAAAACCAATCAGAGACATGTTAAATCAGGTACTAGTGTTCTCATTTCTACAACTACTGTGTCCCTGTATCAGCCTGGACTTAGGGTCTTATTTATAGATATATAAAAAGCAAAAATCTCTTTCCAGCTATGATTATTTTAATTAGGAAATTTTGTGCTTAAGTGCCTGGAACCTCTTATGTTTTCTTAATCAACTTTTAAATTTTAGTATAGTTTTAGGTTTACAGAAAAGTAAAATTGTAAAGATAGTTCCTATATACCGCACGTCAACATTCCACTCTTGTTAACATCTTTCATTAGTATGCTATATATGCCACAATTAATGAGCCAATGTGGACACAACATTTTGACTAAACTCTATAGTTTACTCAGAGTTTCTTTGTTTTTATCTAATGTCTTTTTTCTGTTCCTCTTCTCTGAATTTTTCAGACTTTCCTTGTTTTTGATGACCTTGACAGATGAACATGGGTCATGTATTTTTGTAGAATGTCCCTCAATTGAGACTTGTCTGATATTTTTCTCATAATTCAACTGGGGTCACCTGTTAGGGGAGGAAGACCACAGAGGTAAACGTGCCATTTTCATCATATCACAAGGGTACATACTATCAACAGGATTTATCACGTTTCATGTTGACCTTAATCAAGTGGCTGAGATATTGTTTGTCAGGTTTCTCTCTGTAAAGTTACTCCTCCCTCTTTTCCACACTGTACCCTTTAGAAGGAAGTCAGTATGTGCAGTGCATACCTAAAGAATAGGAAGTTATGTTCCTTACCCCCCCCCATGATTATCTACATGATTTATGTGAATATCTTCACATGGCACATTTCCTCCCTGCCTCCTGCCCTTTCTTCCTTCCTTCCTCCCTCCATCCCTCCCTCCACACCTCCCTCCCTCCTCTATTTTCTTCCCCCACCTCCCTCCCTTCCTTTCTTCCTGTCATTATTATGGACTCAAGTTTTTAATTTTTTTTATATTTTGAATTTTAATTCAATATAACCTTATTCTTGCTCATTTTTATCCCCTGGGTAAATGAGGCCATTGAAATTCTCAGTTAGTCCCTATGTCTCTTAAGATTACCCCCAACGTTTTTTTAAAAAAATATATTTGTTAGCACTTTCTTACTTTCTTGCACTTCAGGATGCTGCAGGGACTACAATATAATCTAGGGACTGCAAGATACTCTAAGCTCATCATTATATTTATTGCTCCAATTTTAGAATGAACCATTTCTCCAAGGAGCCCTGGTACCTTTCACTGGAAATGATATGAATAGTTCCTATTGCTTTAAATACTCACTTGCAATTTGTATTGTCAAGTTTTTGGATTTTAGCCATTTTAATAATAGCTATGTAGGGGTAGCTCATTATTGTTTTAATTGTCAGTGTCCTAATGACAAATGATGATAATAATTGTTTCATATGTATTTGTCATTTGCATATCTTCTTTGTTGAGGTGTGTTCAGATCTGTTGTCCATTTTTAAGTTGGGATATCTGTTTAAGTTTTAAGATATTTTAAAAATAAAATTTTAGCTTTTATTTTAGATTCAGGGGGTTTGTTATATGGGTATTTGCATGATGCTGAGGTTTGGAGTATGATTAATTTCATCACCCAGGTAATGAACATAGTACCCAGTAAGTAATTTTTCAGTCCTTCTCTCCTTCTCTCCCTCCCCCACTTTCGGAGTCCCCAATGTCTGTTGTTCCCATATTTGTGTCCACGTGTACCCAGTATTTTGCTCCCAATTGTTAGAATCTATTGTGTTTATTTTTGTTTATGTGTTAACATGCTTAGGATGATGACCTCCAGCTGTAACCATTTTACTCCAAAAGACATGACTTTGCTCTTTTTTTATGACTACATAGTGTTCCATGGTGTACATGTACCACATTTTCTTTATCCCGTCCACCAATGATGGGCACTTAGGCTGATTCCATTGCTATTGTGAATAGTGCTGCAATGAACGTAACAAGCGCATGTGCCTTTTTTTGTAGAATAATTTATTTTCCTTTGGGTATATAACCATTAATGGGATTGCTGGGTTGAATGGTACTTCTATTTCAAGTTCTTTGATTTTTAAGATTTCTTTGTATATTTTAGATTCAAATTCTTTATCAAGTATTTGTTTGCAAATATTTTCTCCTGGTTTATGGCTTCTCTTTTCATTTTCTTAACAGCGTATTTCACAGAGCAGAAGTTTTTAATTTTATAAAGCCTTACTTTTCAATTTCTAAAAAATAAATCTTGCTTTTGTCACTGTATCTGATGAATGACCATTTTTAAATATGTCTGTTGGCCATTTGTATGCCTTCTTTTGAGAAATGTTTATTCAAGTCTTTTGCCTATTTTTTAATGGGAACTGTAGATTTTTTTATAGTTGGTCATTCTTTATCAAGTTGAGGAAGTTCTCCGTTTCTGATCTGCTGAGATCATGAATGGGTGTTAGATTTTGTCAAATGCTTTTTGTGTGTCAGTTTATATGATCATAATGTTTCCTTCTTCAGCTTGTTGATATCATGGAATATATTGATTGATTTTCTTACATTGAACAAGCTCTGCATTCCAAGAATAAATCCCACTTCTTTGTCATGTGAAAACCTCTTTTATTTTTTCCAAATATATTAAAATTTCTTTTTACTGTAGTGATAGCGAACATTAATTCTGAACTTATTATTTTCTCAGCCCACTTTTAAGTACTAATTTATAATCGTGTGATTTTTATTGCATTATGTTAATACTATTATTTTTCTCAATTTGCAGATGAGGAAATAGATATATAGAGGTTAAACAAGTTGCTGAAAATGATTAGCTAATAAGTTATAAGAAAGATTTATATTGTGTATGAGGCAGTGCTTTACAATGTACATGATTATAGTATTTCTCAGATGATTTAATGTATTAAAGAAACACATTTTAATTAGTTTGACCAAAACATTGACTACGAGAGTCCTATCAACAATTTGTAAGATATTGTAAAGATATCATTCCTTTGTGATCACATAAAATAATGGCAGAAAACCTAGAATGGAAAGCAGTCAGTCAATTTATAGATGAACGGAGGTACTTGAATTAGCTCCAGTGATCACATTATATATAAGAACCATCTTAAAATGCTGTCAGACCTAAGTGACCGTGGGAAATGCTACACAAGAAGATTTTATCTTTCCTTTCTTCTGTTCAAAATTGGTCCTCCTACTCCTATTATTTGAAACTGTCTTCACGGACAATCTTTTTACTAAATTATCATTACCAATGTTACCTACCTATTCCTATTATTTGAAAGTTTCTGTGAAAAAGAAAGTGAATACAGGAATGACTATCTTATAGTGAACAACCACCTACAGATAACCTAACCTGTTTCAAGTCAGCAGTGAACGTCCGAATGTCCACTGAGTGTCTACCCAATTCATGCTGTGTGTATTCTCTAGTTACCATGCATCTCTCTATTGACAGTTTGGGATACCAGCAGTTAGCTTTCTGTTCTGGGACACAGGCAGACATTCCACCAAATCTAGTGGAATTAGTTTCAACCACAGGTATTTACCAGGAAAACTAGGAGGATGTTGAAACAATACCTTTCCAAGTCACTCAACATAAACATATGTGAACTTGGGAACCATTAGGCAAACATAATCCTTTATTAAAGTAAAAGAGTAAAGCCAGTACCTACAGAGATGGGAGGAGATGGAACAGCAACCAAGATGAGAAAGAATGAGAGACTGTGAAACTTCTTGTTGATTTTCTTAATCTCTGGTTCTACAAACATACTGATCTTTACGCAGTTCCCATCTCTGGCTTCGATGATACTTCCATCTATCTATAAAAGACAACTTAAAAAAATGGAGGGATGTATTATTTTTCTTAAAAAAATTCCTGAGAATTATAAAGTAATCTGCTGGATGCCTTGGGTGACAGTGATAACAGTGACCATGGGGATTCAAAGGAACTTTGGTCTGTAAGAGGATATAAAAGCATCTTTCTTCCTGGCTATGTAAACAATGTATAAAGATAACAAATATTTATACCCACACAGATGATGTGCAGCTTTTTCATTATATGGACCTTAAGAATAGATCATCACTCTTGTGTCTGCCTTGTGAAAGAATTTGTCTCCTTAGGATAAGGCATGGTGTGAATGTCAGAACTATGTAGTAGATATCTTCAAACTATAATGTGAACAAACTAGGAAGTTTTTTCTTCATCTGCCATTGCCTGCTGCCCAGATAAAAGCAATGAGCTGAAATGTTAAATCCTTGGGAAAGTTAGAACCAGGGTAGGGGGTGGCATATCCCCTTCTATTGGGCGTATGAAAGGATCGTGGATCTCCTTGAACTGACAGAGAGAACGAGAGAAGGAATATTCTCAGTTCAGTAGGAAAAAAGACTCCATGCTGACTGCAATGTCACTCTTCCATCCATTTATATTCACAGATCCTGTTAACAGGTGTAAGATATCCTAGTCTCCCATGCTTTGTTCTTTTTGAAATCACTATTAAAGATAACTAGATGATCAAGATTGGAAACAAAGACTGAAACAAAATTCTTTCCTGAGCATCTTTATTGTCCTTTTTCTCACCTTGACAGAATAATCTGAATAATGACAATCACTCAGGATTCTTTTTTTTAATTGTTATTCCTGTGTAATTATTAGAGCTGCTGATACTATTAGGTGTCAATGAAATAATATCAAACAATTACCACACTTTTGTGTATATGTAATAAGTTACAATGTCAAAATCAAATGAAAGGAGAAATACCAGTATCTGTCTTAAGAGCTGTTCTTACAGCGTCTCACAGTTCCATAAACACTATTTAAGTGCCTTGTGAAGACTTTTTTTAGGGAGGTTGTAAGTGAAGCAGTGAGACCATGTGATGTGAATCAGCACTCTAGCAGTAAGAGCATTAGTAACCTAGATTTCTCATGAACATAGATATTATTCTTGTGTCCAGGCTTTCCTACATTTTCTTCTTGTTTCCCATACATACTTTCAAATTCTGTGTTGAAGTTTAATAGCCGTATGGTAAAATGCATATACCCATAACAGCATAAGCTGACAGGTTTGTATAACTGGCACCCAAATAAAAATCCAGAGTAGCATCATCCCTACAAAATTCATTCTGTGTCCCCTTCCAGTCACATGATTAATTGATACCCTTACTTCTAACAGCATAGACATGTTTTGCCTGCTTTGTACTCATAAACTAACTCATACACAGTGTGTGATTTTGTGCCTGGCTTATTTATCTCAACACCCCAAACAAGCTTGAAATTAGGTCTACCAAATTTACAAGACATTTAAAGGAATCATGAATATATCCATTCTTATATTCATTTATCTTGTTGATCCTCTCTACCATCCCTCCTTTTTTTTTCTTTCTGGCTCTGTAAGGTGACTTTAAAAATACGTATGTTTTTTTGGGTGGCTTTTCCTTATAAACAGTTGACCCTTTAACAATGCAGGGGTTAGGGGTTAGTAAACTGCATGTATAATTTTTGACTTCCTAAAAACTAGCAGTAGCCTACTGTTGACCAGAAGTCTTATCAATAACATAAGAGTTAATTAACACATATTTTGTATGTTGTGTCCATTACGTACTACATTCTTAAAGTAAGCTAAATAGAAGGCAATGTTATCAAGAAAATCATAAAGGGCCGGGTGCAGTGGCTCACACCTGTAATCTCCAGCACTTTGGGAGGCTGAGGCGGGCGGTCACCTGAGGTCAGGAGTTCAAGACCAGCCTGGCCAACGTGGCAAAACCCTGTCTCTACTAAAAATACAAAAATTAACCGGATGTGGTGGCTCAGGCCTGTTATCCCAGCTACTTGGGAGGCTGAGGCAGGATGATCATTTGAACCCAGGAGGCTGCGGTTGCAATGAGCCAAGATCACATCACTGCATTCCAGCCTGGGCAGCAGAGTGAGACTCTCTCTCAAAAAAACAAAAACAAAAACAAACAAAAAATCATAGGAAAGATAAAATGTACTTACTATTTATTATGTGGAAGTTCATTATAAAGTTCTTCATCCTCATTATTTTCATGTTGAGTAGGCTGAGAAGGAGGAGGAAGAGGAAGAGTTGGTCTTGCTGTCTCATGGGTGGCAGAGGCTGAACAGAATCCACACATAAGTGGACCCTGCATCTAAGTTAAATCTGTATTGCTCTAAGGTCAATTGTACCTAGCTCAAGGCAGCCAATTGGAAACTTCTCAGTTACGGCTGTTTTTCAAGCATATCACCAACACTATCTCTTAGTTAAACCAACAGAAAACCCACACCAGTGGGATATTTTAGAGGTGTCTGACCTGCTTTAATCATAATTTCCTTTTTTTTCTGACAGAAATTCACATATTAAAACTACATTTATTGCAAAAAAAAAAAGCCCTTCTACTGTTTTCTGTTCTGCTTCGTTTCATGTTTTTTGAACTCTCACTTCTATATTTTCTATAATTGTTCTTATTAAATACATTTAATATTTATTGAGTGCCTGCGATAACAGATAGTGAAGTCTCATAGATAAAAGCTGTATTTACAGACAGAAAGACTTTGGGCTCAAGAGTCACTCTCTTGAGGTCTTGTTACAAATCCCTGCTAGTTTCCTTAGTAAGAGCTCTGAATCCACCTTTTAGTTCTTTGAGATTCACCTCTAGTATTTGGTTGGGTATCAAGTCTGCCATTAATCTACATGGGACATGTCATATTAAAAGAAAAAAAAAACTGTTATACTTGTTTTTATTCATATGAATTGTGATTTAAAAAAGAAACTTTATCTCACTATTAGTATCATTTGCCACAAATAGAAACAAACGTCAGATCAAAATATGAAATAAAATGTAAAATATGTAGAAATATACAAGTATCATTAACTTTTATATAGACATTGTTGCCTGGTTAAGTCGTATCCCAAGCCTGCTTGTTGTTTGCTATGTAAAGGGATATTTGTATGTATCAGAAAGGTGTTACGCACATATAGTACTAGAATAAAATTGATGTATTCAGTCTAATCAGAAAGGTTAAAAGGAGAATCAAATAGATAAAAATCTCACTATAAATTTAAAGCTGATTAATATTAATTCCTTGCATCATACCTAGAGTTCCCTGCTGGTATGTTTCTCTTGTTTTGGTGGGCAATGTGTTATATAAAATGCATGTTCATGTTCTGGTATATGCAAATTAAGGATACATACTCTAAATGTTGTTTCTTAACCTGCCTCCAAGGAGCACAAAGTCTGGCAGGGAGGATAACTTGCAACACTGAGCCTTGCCCAAAATGTGAAGGACCTTCATAACAGAAATTATGATTATCTGTATTCCCCAGGGATGTCTAGAGTTATCACCGGGGACAGTGCTTGCTTAAGATTTACATGGCAGAATATCAATTAAAATTTCATGTTTTCTCATGATTCAGAGCACCTGTAGCTGTTTCTCTTTTTAAGCTTATTTGAAGTTCAGGGGTGCATGTGCAAGATGTGCAGGTTTGTTACATAGGTAAATATGTGTCACGGAGTTTGTTGTACAGATTATTTCATCACCCAGGTATTAAGCCTAGAATCCATTTTTTCTTATTCCCAACCCTCTCCTTCTTCCCACCCTTCACCCTCCAATAGGCCCAGTGTGTGTTGGTCCTCTCTAACTGTTCACGTGTCATTTAGCTCCCATTTATAAGTGAGAACATGTGGTATTTGGTTTACTGTTCTTGCATTCTTATCATCTAGCTCCCATTTATAAGTGAGAACATGTGGTATTTGGTTTACTGTTCTTGCATTTGTTTGCTAAGGATAATGGCCTCAAGTTCCATCCATGTTTCTGCAAAGCACATGATCTCGTTCTTCTGTGGCACCTGCAGACATTTCTCAAAATTTTTGGAATTGATGAGAAGTAGGCACAAAGTGTCTCCTGCTCAAAAGTCAAACCATGTGACTAGAACAGAGATGTGTCAACACAATTGTAGGTTCTGCTTCATAGCTAAAAGAAGGATATCTGCAAAATGGAAAATATTTCAACATCGTCTCTCTATTCCTAACTCTTAGCAATTCAGTACACATAAGCAATTGGCAACATATTCAAATAAGCAAGCAGGCAAATGCATGTAAAGGTTGTATGATTGTTTTAAATACTGGTTGGGAGCTTTTACATTATGTCCATAGAGTAAAACACATTTGATCAGAAGCTATTTCAAGACATCACGATTAAGGTTAGTTATTGCTGTGTTTTTGGCAGTGGTTAGAAAGGCAGTTTTGAAGCCCTTCTACCTACAGCCTCAGAGACAAGAGGCATTTTGGAGTTTGAAGGGACATTCGGCCATGTTAGACATGGCATTTGCATTGAACAGAAAGTGTATTCTTTATTGATTCTAAGATTTTGCCTGAATTCTTGGATAATTCGCTAGTGCTTTAAGTTCTACAGAACTTCTATTACTAAAGAAGCCAATTTAAGTGGGAAATGCTTAGATATGTGGGATCCAAGGTTAGGCTTAGGACAGCTTAGAGAATATAAAAATATGCTCCTCAGTGTCTGATTTGATGCTTCCTTGAAGCGTTCAAAGTTGAAAGCTGTGGCTTTGAAGCCAGAAGGGGTTATAGTCATGGATCTTTCCCCTAACTACTAGGTAGCCATGAGAAAGAATTTACCTCTCTGAATCTTAGTTTCTTTATCTTCAAAATGAGATTTTTAAAAGAAAAATTGTGTGAATGGATAAAATGCTCAGCTTGACATGTGATATTTCAATAAATGTCAGTTTTGCCTAACTCTGAGGCATTCACTATGTGTCATAGTTTACCTTGATTTACCTTAGTCAGTATGCTGCTTCTGGATTCTCTGAGCATTAATAAACATCAATGTGCATCTTCCTTTCTGATGTGTTTGCTTAGGATAAATTTTCAGAATTAAGCTAGTTAGTCTGTTTAAAGCAAAAGATTGATTATTCTTTTACTTTTATTTGTAGGCAGTATCTTTATCCTTATTTCTATGACCTCTACCCTCTCTTTCATGATTACTTTTTAATTGACTCTCCAAAATTAACATCTCATTTCTGACTTTTCCTATGAGTTCCAGGCCTGTACCTCAAACAGCTTATGTGACATGGGCAGATGAGATTGAGGTAACTTTGCAGCAATCAGCACATTTAAAACTCATTATATCAGTTGTTTATTGCTGTGTAGCAGTATCACCAAAAACTTTATGGCTATTAACAACACACGCTTATTATCTAGTAGTTTATGTAGGTTAGAAATCCATTCAGAAGGTCTGTAGGTCTTCTGCTTCAGGCTCTCATAGGCTGCAATCAAGGTTTCATCCAGGGATGAGGTCTCATCTGAGACTCACTGGGGGAAGAATCCAATTTTAAGGTCTCCTGGCTGTTGGCAGCATTTTGATCTTGGTTGGTTCTTGGTCTCAATTCCCTGTTCACTGTGTTGAGTGGCCACCCTACACACCTTGCTTCATGACCTTTTCATCTGGCAGTGTAGAATAAGAAAACTTCCTTCTTCACAGTCAGCAAGAGAGAGTCTCTGGTGTGATTGATACAATCTCATGTAATGTAATCATGTCCATACAATTACATTAAACTTGTCCCCTTGCTGAATTTTATGGATTCAAAGCATGTCACAGGTCTGGTCCTTCTTGATCCACTCACCTCTGGTTCCACAGTAGCAAAAGTGGTATTTTCAAAACATGGTTTTCAACATGGCATCTCCATCAACAACTTCCTGTTGCTCTTAGAAATAAATGTGGGTGGATATGAATCATTTTGCTATAAATACAAGCCACCTTCTACTTTTCAACTGTGATGTCATTTCTCACCATCCGAGGGCTAAAAACTATTTTATTTCACTTGGACTTCTGTCCACCCTCCACACTGCTCTTTCACATGCTTCATTGCTCTTTTGTAGTGCGTCTTTTGATCATGATAAGTTGTTGTTTAACGAGCTTCAGTGTTTCTCCATTGCTTTCTGGATATAGTTCAAAATTCACAACATGGTTGATAATGCTCGGCATCAATAACTCATGCCAACATCCTCACATCTTATCACTGCCTCATAGATTTGCTTTCTGTCTCTCCAGGTGTGAAGGCTTCAGAGCTTCCATATATGCAACTGACGTTGCCTAGACAACTCTAACTCCTATTCACCCTTCCAGGTTCAGATTATCATAGCTTACTCCAGGTCTGTTAAAACTTCATATTGTTCTGGATTGTCCTTCATACAATTAATTGATTAATTAATTACTGTGTTGCTATTTGTACTTGCCCGTAACTCTCTGCAGATGAAGCTTGTGCTTGTATTATTCCTTGTTGTTTTTCAGGGCCTGTCACAGGACTGGCTGGATGCATGGCAGACATCTCAGCAAATATGTAATAGATGACCGGAAGGTAGAACTAAGAAAATGAACAACGTTTTCTGTGAAGATTTCAACTGCAGTTAGGAGACAGGGAAAAGAAATGCCTGCCAGCAGGTCAGGTAGGCTGGAAGAGGTTCAGCAATGACCAGGGCACAGGGCAATTTGTGAGGATGATGACAGGGAACAGTTGCAACTGATAGCATTCATGGAACCCAGTGTTGAAGCCAATTTCGGTGTCTTACATGATGCAATGTGGCATTGGAGTGTTAACCAGATCTGCATTGCCTTCCAGGGTGACAAGGTTGCTGATCCTGAAATGTGACAAATAGGGTATTTCTCCTAGATGATATTGTATCTTCAATCTTTCTACATGAACCAAACTGATTCAGAAATGAAGAAAGTGCTATCTGTTTAATTGAGAAAGTGTTCATGGCCTTTTTCATTTGTTTTTCTTTAAATATCCAAATGTCTCCTTGCTACTTAAGAGAGATTCACCTTAAACAAGAACATTCTTTCACTTGATGATTCAACTTAAGTAAAATTTATTTATTATTCTATTTGACTTTTTTATCATCAGAGGTAAGACCGTAATGGAAAGCATGAAAATAATAACAGTCAGTCTAACTTCAAGGAAACCCATTTGTGTGGGATTTAGGCAATGAAATATGAGATTCATATATTTTATTTTTTCATGGCTTTATAAACTTAGGCAGGACATGGGGGCAAATAAGTGAATCTTACTCAGAGAGAAGGGATCAAATCTTCAAGTAATAGCTTAAAATAGCCTTTTGTAAAATAGAATTGGTTGCTTAATATGGTGTGTTAAATGAAAACTCACATGAGGCAGCAGACAGCATGTGGTCTGGAGAGTAACTTGTGGATCATGGAGGCCACTCATTAAACATGCAAATTCGGCTGTGTGAATGTTCTTCTCTGTACATCCTACTGATTATCTTAAAATAATTTTTTAATTGTTTAAGTTAGAGAACTAATGTGCCTGCAGCAAATGACACCTAGTAGATATCCAATAAGTGTTAGGCCATAAATAATAATATAAGGTATAAAATACTCAGGCTAGTGTCTTCCTATAGTAGGTCCTCAGTAAATCTGTCATTATCATTGTCAACATCACTATCATCATCAGTACTCCTACTAAGGACCAACACTACACTGGGCAGTTTCATCCTATTTTATTTCTATAAAAAGCCTAACAGGAAGTTTTGTTTTGTTTTGTTTTTACTAATAAAATGCAGTTAAGTAACTATCTTGAGAGTCTCATAATAAATATGCAGTCAGGTTGAGCTTTGACTCTCTTCATTCTTACCATAAGCCCTTTCATCGAACAAAATCATGATGCTGTACCTCCAGGTGGAGCACACTATTGTATGCTAAATATATAAATTATTTTTTCAAGATCACAACCACTTTCAAGGTAGCCATGACTCCATTCATTTCTCATTCACTCACATCAGACTAAAGCCTGTGAAGCTGTGTTAAAATACTTTAAGCCAGGTGAAGAAATCCAAAGTGCTCCTTCTATTTGGGCATAACTTATCCAAGGCAATTATTGGCCATCTTATTCAGGATCCCTTTAGCAGGGATGGAAAATGAAATTCATTACTCGATTTTCTATTCTTCTCTAACACTTCACAACTAAACACAAAATAAATATTCAAGGAGATGTTCAGACTCTTCTAATACTTGTCTATATGGTCAGTTCTATGAAGACAAGACCATTACTCAGACATTTTTGGTATGATGTTTGCAGAAGTGATGTGCACAGAGCAACCACTAATACACGTTTCCTCTTGGGTGCAATTTGTCAACTATGACAAAGTTAAACTTATGAAAGCTTCATTCAAGTTCCCTTTCTTTTTAGTTTTTAACTTACCGTTTATGAATGTGGGCTACTGAAGGATCCAAAAATATTTCTCTTTAATCTTTGAAGGAAGAAAAATTCTCTATTATTTTTCCCTCTTGCATTCATTTTCTCTTTCTCTGTCTTTCACACATAGACATACACATATTCTCTCTTTCCATTTTCTCTTATTTCTATATGTTGCAACATATGAGTGTTTGTGTGTGAATTTGTGTGACATATACTGTCTAAGTTGGAAAGAAAATGTTGATTTCTTTCCAAATCAAAGAGAAAAATGTGTAGAGGCTGGAACTACCACAAAAATAGCTGCCTTGACTCACAATGTCTCTACTCTGAAGTATAAATTTTATCCTGAAGGGAATTCTCTTTCTGTCTCAAGTAGGCTTCTCTCCATATATGCACACATAATGAAATATGTGCAAGTTCTAAAGTCTTCATAGGAACATGAGAGATCATTAATCTTGTATTATCTTGGCAAAAATGGGGATGAGAAATTATTTATATTGTGGGCTCTGATTCAAGGTAATTCAGAGTTCCAAAGGATTGAATTCCAGCAAATGCCTAGGAAGCTTCTTCTTCTTCTTTTTTCTATAAAAAATTCCTTATTACTCCATTAATTTTCTTATTAATTTTTCAGTTCTAACTATAATATACAGCATTTAATAGTCTTGTTCTAAGATGATGAAACGGTTTCTTTATGGTGATGTTTAAAGTAATTGTGTTTGATTTCAATGGTTATGAACGTAGAGGTTTCTGTAAAAGAAAAAACATTATGCTGGTAACACAGAATGAGGTTATACGAAATTATATCTAATGTGTTGGTACAGTTATTTCACAAGTATCTTTGAGGATTTCTTAAAGTCTGCATGAGATTTTCATATATTATATAATAGTATTGTATATCTTTGTTCCCAATGGGTTTTCCATGATGATACAATGAAGTGGGTAAAGCAAGTAAGTAAATTAGACTCAGAGATTTAGTGACTTGCTTTAAGTCTGTCATTTCTACCTCTTACTGACTATAAGACCCACATATGCTGATCCCTATGCCAAATGTGCTTTCCATTAAATCTAGGATAATGCTTAGATTAGAAATAAGGGAGAAAGGACAGACACAAATGGAAAGTTGAGATTAATTTGTTCTTAGTGGTTGTTCAGTAAATATTCATTTAATGAGGAGAGAGCATCATTACTGTAAGAATGCATGAATAAGACAATTGTTTTGTTTGGTCAGTATTTCATAGTGCTTGTTTCTTCTTTTGCCTCCTGAACAAGACTGGGAAGAGAAATGAGCTAAACCCAAGCAAGCAGAGGCCTTTTTCCTGATAATGGATTAAAGCATGCTTAGACCTAGTTTCCAAGGATATTTGAAAACTGTCATGCCAGCAAATGTCCAGGGGTCTTGGTATTAGTCATTCAAAGTTCTGAAGTATGAGTGCCTTTCATAATGAATGGAAAGGAGGAGGTTGACTTCAAGAACCAGAAGCCTTTTAGTCGAATATGGAGGACTAGGAAAACAGCAACTCTTAGCTGCTAAGGGATTTGTGAAATTGTCTGCCTGGAAATTTATGCTTATTTGATTCTTGTTCAGAATTTCACAAAGTACATATTTATAATGACTATACTTATAATATATAATTTTGGATAAAAAGTACAATTAGCATGAAGACTATGTTGTATCCTATACTTCTTAATTTACCATCCTAAAAAAAAGAAAACCTAACTATTCTAGTCACAATATCTTATTATTTGGTAGCAAGATACCATAATTATGGAAAGCATTGGATGAAAACAGGGAGATTTATGAGTTATATGCTTACTGATAATTTCACAATGTTCACATATTAAAAGGCTAAAATGCATACCTGGATGTACACCTGGTATAGTACTTTCTGTGCACCTTGAAGCATAAATAGGATAGGAAAACTTTTCAGTCAAATTTTCTATAAAATTAGAAATTTTGTAATTATCTTACCTCACTCAGAAGGTTGTAAAGTTATAAAAAGAAGTGAAAGCTTTATATAACACATTATATTCATGGCTCCATTTTAGGTCATAGATACCTATGTTGATTATAATAGTCCTGTTCTTGTTCATGTAATGCATTGGTTCTTCAACTTGAGTGTATGTCGGAATTACCTGGAGGACCAATTAAAGTGTAGCTTCTGGGTCTCTCCTTCAGAGTTTATAATGCAGGTGACGTTCATGTTGCTGGTCTGGAGACCACACTTGGAAAACAACTTGCTTGGTGAGTCATTGTAATGCTCTATTTTTCTACATGGAGTCCATGGTAGTATCCCAGAGGATTCTAAAAACAGTAAGAGCCATGATACAAACGTCTGAGGTGTTAGCAGAACATTTGCAAAGCTATTTTATGTGAAAAAAAAAGTAATGTTGATATATTAGGGAATTAAATGCAGAAGCGGCATGAATATATTCTGGGAAAAATGCAAGACCTCAAAGTTGTTCCAAATTTATAATTGTCTGCTTCTCCCTGAGAAATGTGTCATCTAATAGGACTTCCTAACTTGCTAGAGCTTTTCAAATGTTTTCACCAAAGATTTTTAAAATTAGAAGCTCTGTCATGGTAAGTTTTATGCCTATTTGGCTAATCTTGAATCCCCAGATTCTAGCACTCTGTCTTGTAAAAACAGAGCCTCGAAAATCTATGTGGTCTCAGGAAAGATTCCTTTTGTTTGACCTCTCTGTATCTATTAGATTGGTGCAAAAGTAATTGTGGTTTATGCCATTGAAAGTAATGGCAAAGACCACAATTGCTTTTGTACCAACCTAATAGTTGCCTCAAATTTGTCCTGTTGTATTGATACATTTAGAGATTATATTTGAAATATTTACTGAATATGGATGCTTGTGCCTTACATAGGATTACATCTCAATAAACTTATAGTAAGTTTGCAAATATCGTAAGTAGAAAATGTATTTAATATACCTAACCTACCATACCTAACATAACTCAGCCTAGCCTACCTTCCATATGTTCAGAACTCTTTTTTTTAATGTTTGAAATTATATTTTTATTTAAAGCTTTTTTGTGTGGGTACATAGTAGGTATATATATTTTGGGTATATATGAGATGAAAACTCTTATGTTAGCCTACAGTTGGGCAATAAAAAATCTGGCACCACAGGGCACTGTAGAGTGTTGGTGTTTGTTTGTTGTTTTGGTTTAGTTTTTTTTTTTTTTTTTTTGGAGACAGAGTCCCACTCTGCCGCACAGGCTGGAGTGCAGTGGTGCGATCTCAGCTCACTGCAACCTCCACCTCCCAGGTTGAAGTTATTCACCTGACTTGGCCTCCTGAGTAGCTGCGATTATAAGTATGCACCACCACGCTGGAATAACTTTTGTATTTTTAGTAGAGATCGGGTTTCACTGTGTTGGCCAGGTTGGTCTCGAACTCCTGATCTCAGGTGATCCACCCTCCTTGGCCTCCCAAAGTGCTGGGATTATAGGCATGAGCCACCGTGCCTGGTTGTTTAGCTTCACAATGGCATAATTGGCTGGGAGCTACTGTTCACTTCCTCAGCCAAGCATTGAAAAAGAGTGTTATATTACATATCACTAGCTCAGGAAAAAATCAAAATTCAAAAATGGAAATGGTTTATACTGACTGCAGATCATTTTCCCACCATCATAAAGGTCAAAATATCATAAGTTGATCCATCATAAGTCAGGGACTGTCTGTGTAGTAAACATATTCAGACCTTACTCTGTGCCATATAACTATTTAATTACTAGTTAATTAGTAATGTTAATTATTTCAAGTTGATATATATTATTCCATGTTAAGTTCTTCATGTGGGGGGGCCTGGGAATCTTTATGTTGAACCAGCTTACAGTGTGCTGCTTCATTAAATAGCCAGTGCAGTCCACAATTTTGAAAACGCTGCTATAGAAGTTTTTACTCCTTTCAGAGACAAAAGTACTCTAGGGAATATGCCACCAAATAAAGGTGGGTTGGAAAAAATTCAGCCTACTTTAGGCTTATTTATGTAAATTAAGAGTCTGCAGGACACAGGTACTTCTCAAAATAATCTTTTTATTATTCATATAATATCAGCAACTATATTCATCATTTCTATTAATACAGACACATACTCACACAAGACATACCCTAACTAGAGGGAATTAGAAAAGTACCATAGAAATATTACATAATATAGGTTTAAATACTTACAAAAATAAAGTTTAAGCTGTTATCTTTCACAATCTCCCAGGCTCTTCTGAGTGTTTTTCCATGCTTGACCCGCCACCCCCGCCACCCCAATCTGTCCTAAATTATAACTGACTGCTCTTTAGAATGCAGGTGCTAATTAACTTCTTAACACTTCTTTGTATCATTCTAAAATCCCAGCCTTATCACTTTGGTGCCTTCTAAAATGCCTTTTTGAGTTGCATTGTTAAAGAGGTGTATTTCCCATAGTGAGTACCTATTAAACCAAAAATAAAATTCTAAGTTCCCCACAACCATCTCAATGGATCCTTCCTTTGGCCAAGGGCATTCCAAAGTTAACCTGAAAGAAACTAGTTCAGGCTATGATGGGAATGGGAAGCTGGACATGCCTCTTTATGCCCTCCTCCCTTTTTGAGTCACTGTTAGAGCAGACTTAGTCTTATAAGAAACATTTATGAAGTATTCTTTCTGAAGCCTGCTACCTGAAAGCTTCATCTGCATGATAAAACTTTGGTCTCTACAACCACTTAAAGTAATCCAGACATTCCTTTCTATTGAAAATAACTCCTTCAACCAATTACCAATCAGAAAAATTTTAAATCTACTTATGACCTGGAAGCCCTCATTTTGAATTTTCCCACCTTTCCGGATTGAACCAATGTAAACTTTACATGTATTGATTGATGTCTCATGTCTCCCTAAAATGCATAAAACCAAGCTGTACTGCAACCACCTTGGGCACATGTTGTCAGGACCTTGTGAGGCTATCATGGATGTGTCTACTCTTGGCAAATAAACTTTCTAAATTGATTGAGACCTATTTCAGGTACTTTTTTTTTTTTTGGAGATAGAGTTTAGCTCTTATTGCCCAGGCTAGAGTGCAATGGTGTGATCTTGGCTTGGTGTAAACTCTGCCTCCCGGGTATAGAGATTCTCCTGCCTCAACCTCCTGAGTAGTTGGGATTATAGGTGCCCACCACCATGCCTGGATAATTTTTGTATTTTTAATAGAGATGGGGTTTCACCACATTGGCCAGGCTGGTCTTGAACTCCTGACCTCAAGTTATGTGCTTGCCTTGGCCTCCCAAAGTGCTGGTATTACAGGCGTGAGCCACCATGCCCAGCCATAATACTTTTGATTTTCAGTAATTAAAAATTTGAGATGATGTAATGCTTTTAAAAGGATGTAAGCATCTTTTCCTCTGTCCTAACTCACAGTTAGCTCTTTTCCTTGGGTCAATATGTGAAGTAGACTCCTGTCCTGAACCTCTGAGATTCTAAGTTGCTTTCTGTTGAGTCAGACCGAGGGTTTGCATTGTAAACATAGGTCTTCAGGGAATTCTAGTCTTGGTGGAGAAACAATTCATGCAGAGCAGACTTCGTCTCACACTGGATGGATATACTGCTCTTTTTCTGATATATTGTGCTTTGTTTGATGGTTTCAAAATACAGACAGTAAGTATCTCCACATTTTGGTTTTCAGGTAACTACGGATTTCTGTGTGTGTGTTTTTTGTTTTGTTTTGTGTGTGTGTGTGTGTTTGTGTTATATAGAACAATAGAGCATAGCAGTTAAGTACATGTAATTTACTGTTAGTCAGAACTAGCTTCGGGCTGCAGACCCCACATCTGTTGATTATTGGGCTCAGATCAGTGGCCTCAACATTTTAGCTTTTTTTGTTGTGGTTTTTAACAATGAATGTGTCCTCATATTTCCCTTTGGTTGTTTTCACTTTGTGTATCCTGTTTTATGTTCGGCTTTAAAATATTATTTATTATTATAATAAACATAATCAATGATGTTCTAAGTGCTTCTTAAATATTTGTCACATCAGAATCTAACATGAAAACATTTGCCCATATTTGAATTTTCTCTTTAAGATCCTTAGCTAGGCTGGGCACAGTGGCTCATATCTGTAATCCCAGCACTTTGGAAGGCCAAGGTGAGAGGATTGCTTGAGTCCAGGAGTTCAAGACCAGATCTTGTCCCTATTAAAAGAAAAAAAAAAACAAAAAAAAAAAAACGCCTGCCATGGTGGCACACACCTGTAGTCCTAACTACTTGGGAAGTTGAGGTTGGAGGACTGCTTAGACCTGGGAGGTCAAGGCTGCAGTGAGTTGTGATGATACCACTGCACTCGACTTAGGAGACAGAATGGGATCCTGTCTCTAAAAGAAAAAAAAGATACTTGCCATATGAGTGTGTGTGTGTGTGTGTGTGTGTGTGTGTGTGTGTGTGTGTTATTTTCCTGGCTATAGTAACTATTGGGGTGCTTGCTCTTATAATTATACCATAATTGCTTATACAAAAAACACATCTGTAATTGAATAGTTGAATGAATTAAAAATAGACATTTATTGAGTACTTATTTATGCCTATCCTGTTTTAGAAATCTGAAAGTGATCTGAATATAATTTAGTCTAAGTCTAAATAAGATAATTATATCAAGTAAATAAGTACTTGTACCAGAAACATAGAAATTCCTTTATATTTGGTGGTAATTATTAGTATTCTAGTCATAGACTAATATTTGACAGTAAGACAGGCAATTGACAATGGATTAGAACAGGAGGTTCAAATGATGTGACACACTCTTGAAATGTAGTGAGTTTCAGCGTAAAAAACCCCAATCACCGTGGGTACATGTTGTCAGGGCCTCTGGAGGCTGTGTCATAGGCATGCTCTTAACCTTGGCAAAATGAACTTTCTAAATTGATTGAGACCTGTGTCAGATACTTTCAGTTTACAGTAATGAAAAACTTGAAATAACATACCACTTTTGGGAAATCCTTATCTTTGAAAGAGAGTCATTTGTGAATTCTTTGTTTAATGATTATCCTAATTTCTAATTATTTTCTTGGAAAATCTGGAAAACTCCTCAAGGTAGCTTATCTTCCTCTATGAAATGCTGTTTGGAAAACATATCCCTGGAGAATTTAAAAATAAGGAAAGCTCAGATTCCACGGTTTTTAGACATTTCCCAATGCTCCTCACTTCACACATTTACAATCAAACATGTACAAAATACTTGCTGCTGAATTTTCTTACCGCCTGGAGAACAGCTGTAAAGATATTAATTGTGCTTCAGTTATAAATGGATTGCCAAAAGGGACAGAATGGGTTGTGTATCTCATCAGCATGCCCTGTCTGGTATAAATAATGAGACAAGAACTTGGTAAATTGGAAATTTGTGATAAAAACAAGATGTGATATGATGAAGTCCCACCAGTTCTTTCTTCTAGATACATCGATTTTTAAGGCACTCTGCGAGACTGCTAAATCAATGATTGTCTGTCACAAAATGTTGGCTAAAAGGGCTATATTACTGGGGTCAACTACAAATTAGCCCAAAGGGTAAACATAAAGGTAGTACAAATGTTAAGAAGAAAAATGTTGCAGATGTTGTAAAATATAGTTTGAAAGGCACAGCTGTTGGAAAATGTATACGGTCTTTTTCACCTATTCCATCTAAGATTCTTAAATATGGCAACTAGGAAGAATTGAAAAGAGAGGAAACAGAATTGAATTGTTGCAGGACTTTATTATGTTGTTTTTTTTAAAAATAATGTCAGAATTTTCTTTGATGTTTCCTCAAATTATTCGTGTGTGTCTTTCAAATCTGCTAATTTTTGCTTTTACCTTTCATAAGCATCTAGCAAAGTTGCTATTTCCCAGTATGGCAACATGATTAAAATTTAAAGAAATTAAAAAATATATTTCTAAAGTGTTGTATACATAGACTTGTGTACTTTGAGTTGCATTTCAAATGAAACCCAGTTTTGGAAGAAGTCTCATTTCAACGTAATCAAATTTGAGGACTGGGGGGGATAAAACAAAACTTACACGTGTATACATGGACATATACATTGTTCATTTACTAGAATAGTCAATATTGTAAAAGCTCAGACTACCTTTGAAGTTGGGCTATTCATCATGTCACTTCATCAGGAAGATTTTCTTTACATACCTCCAACTTGCCCTCCACCTTTCCCTAGGAGCAGGTCTCAGGGTCAAATCTTCTCTGCACACCCCACTACTCTTGCAACATACTTAGCTTACAGTGTAGGTAACAATGTTTTTTTTTTGTTTGTTTTTTCCCCCTAGTAGGCTGTGAGCTAGCTTCCCAATGGCCAGGAAGGACTGATATATATCTTTGATATTCCAAGACCAGGAATAGTTTGGTGGCATACAATTGACAAACATGCATAGTGTGAAAATAAGAGACTAAGGGAGTGAGAATAAAGAGAAAGAAGGATACTAACGAAGAGAAATGAAAGAACATGTTGAATAAATAATAGCATCTATTCAATTTTCTTGCTAACATTTCATTAGATTACTTAAGAATATGGTCTGCGTCATATTCATCAGTACTTCAGGGCTAAAAACATAATCAGTTCTTTTATTTCTCTCATCTCACCCTCTCTCCCTCCTCTTCATCCTCCCAATTTAAATGCCTCCAGATGTTGGCAGAACCTTAATCATTCTTTTTAAACCCATTGCTTAGCCTTTCACATATTATTTTGTGTTTGCCAAGATTTTAATTAAGTAACGTAGAGTTTTCAATATATTTTTTAACAACTCTGTCTAGGCATGCATGTACCAAGGTCTCACTACAGATTGAGTCCCTTATCTGAAAATTCAAAATTTGAAATGCTTCAAAATCTGACACTTTTTGAGTGCTGACATAACCCCAAAAGTGGCAAGTTCCATACTTGATCTCATGTGATAATGTGATAATGTCCTCAGTTCATTATTTCCTCTATAGGAAGTTTTCAGGGGCTTAAGTAGGAGTTTAATATCATACTAGCCTCTGTTTGGAGCTAATACTGGCTTATGTTTGGAATCGGTTCAACTCTAAGAAGACAAGGTCATGAGTACTCTTTTAAGAGTAGAGAAAACCCTTACCGTTATTCCTTAATAAATTCAAAATGAGAGCAAGATGAAACAGTGACATAACACCTAATTCAGAATATCAATAGATCAATTACTACATTAATTTCTGAATATCTTCCAAAAGAAAATAAGCTATTCATTCTCTTATTTATATATTTGCCCAACAAAAATTTATATGCAAGGCATTTTCTGAAGTGCTAGAGAAAAATAAAAATACTAGTTCATATTCTCTGCACTTGGAGATTTAAAATTCAGAAACATGATAGTGTTTGTGTAGGAGTTAAGAGGGCAGATTTGGGAATATTCTTGTGTGGTTATAAATTCAGGCTTTATTCCTTCCTGTTTGAATTGAGATATTCATAGCAGACTCTCAGAGGCTTGTTGCAAAGATTAAATGAATAAATATTTCATATCAGGTATTGTTCTCAGGACTTGTATAACAAGGACAACGTAGAATCATGCTTATGATTTGAACAAAGTGACAGAGCCACGTTATGAAAGAATGGGTTAATTCTGGAGGGGAGGATGAGAGGGGAAAGTTGAGAGAATAATAAAGAATATTGTTCCTAAGAAGCTTTTAGTCTAAAAGGGGAAAATCTGTATGCACTGCAATTTATATATAAAAGTAAAGGTGCCCCTAGAGACAATCGAATAAAGTATTTTGAGAGTTCAGAAGAGGGAATGATTCAACTTAGGAATCAACTAAATCTTGAGTCTGGGTCAGACTGAGCTACGTGGATAGCTGTGGAATCACAGAAATGGAGTGAGTAGTGGGTAAATAAAGTAGTTGGGAATATTACAAAGCTCTGGGTAATTGGTGTAAAGTGCTGTTTAAAACTCTTTACTAACTTTTCATTATCCTAAACTAAGCCCCAAACTGATTAGTCTAATTCATGGGTCTCCTTCCATATTTGCAGCCCCAGCTGTGAACATTGACCTGAGATTATCTTTTTCTGACTAATTTCAATCGCAATGTCCCCCTCATACAAAAAACTTTGCTTTAATTGTTTATCTGCCCCTCCTGTGTTCTTCAGTATTTCTTTGTCACCCACTGCCTTTGATCACATCATTTAGTAGCTAATTGTACCAGTTTGGCTCTCCCAGTAGTCTGCCCCTTTAGAAAGCAAAAATCTTCTAACTGTAGTTTCTGAAGCTTGACACAGCAAGATCTCAATTTTTTTAAAAAAATATTGAAACAATGAAGGGCTCAAATAGGAGATTAGCCCAATTTACCTCCATTTTAGTGACATAATTGATATATGTTATGTCATTAGTAAATATTTTTCTTAAATCTCTTTGAAATCGTAGTTCTCGTAATGATTGTGAAATTAAACATGTTTCATCTAAGACTTTCATTCCTCAATAGCTCAATGGCTCAGTGGCTTTTCACTTTGCCATGTTTGAAATTTGGTAGGATTTTGTCTCTCACATTGGAAAAGGGAGGATAACTCCAGCTACACTATTATCATTTTTTAAAGTCCTGGCTTTTAACTAGAAAAGTAAGCTAATTCTAGAGGAACAAAAAAAATGAATAGCTGCTATAATGGTTATATCTCTGTTCTCATGCATCTTGGTCTTACATTTATTAAATTAAAATAAACTAGCATGCCCTAGAGAGTGCAGGGTATGTCCCAAACAAAGTTCTCTCACCTATAGAACACTGATTGTAGGTTATTTTTATGGAGCCTCAGAATAAGAATAGGAAGTAAGTGGTACTATTCAATTTTTTTTAGATAAAGAAACTGAGTTTTACTGATGCAAAAATATTATCTTGCTGTATGAGAGTGTTAAGTCATGGATGTAGAATATGATCTCAGTCTAACCAAATAATGTCAACAGAAACATTCGATATTACAATTATGTAATATGTATATGTATATATACACACACACATACTATATAATTGTATACTACAATTATATATGTAGTATGTATATATCTACACTATATATGTATACTTTTGACTACATCATGCTGCCTTCTAGAAAATACATTTAATGAAGATTTGCAGTTTCCTACAATACAGAAAAATCAGGTGAAGACACTGCTAAAGTAAACTTCAAATGCTATTAGGAGAGAAACTCTAGCTTTCTTGCATATTCTTGTACCCTTCACATCTAACTTGCTGCTTGGCATACAGTATATACTATGCAAATAGCCATTGAATGATTGAATAAATTAGTTCATTTACTCAAATAGAATGAATTACATTTCTTTTTTTTTCGTAATTGAGACTGGCTTTCACTCTGTCACCCAGCCTGGAGTGCAGTAGCATGCAGTAGTCACTCCAGCCTCGACTTCCCAGGTTCAGGTGATCCTCCCACCTCAGCCTCCCAAGAAACTAGGACTATAGGTGCATGCCACCATGGCCAACTAATTTTTGTATTTTTGCACAGGCAGGGTTTGGCCATGTTGCCCAGGCTAGTCTTGAATTCCTGGGCTCAAGTAATACACCTGCCTCGCCCTCCCAAAGTTCTGGGATTTCAGGATGAATGGCATTTCTACCTACTGTAGTTTTCACATGTTATAGAAGGCATCTGGGCATCTGTATTGCCAACAATAGCATAGTTTTTCAAGGTCACTATGGATATCGATCACTGCCAGTCTAAAGCATTTATGGTGCTATTTAGTTCTCAAGCATTTACAGGATTTTATTCTATAGGTAGCAAATTAGCAAAGGTTTGATTGCTGGGAATAAGCAGCCTATGAAAAGAAAATACTTTTCTTCTGTTGTGTTAGAAATAGAGCCATCCCAATTCCAAAAAGGTGTATTTATTCACATGGAACTGTAAAATAGGCAGCTTATTAGTTTTCACAACCAGGCCTCCAATTGTCATCATTATCTATTTGCAAAAACAGTGGGTAGGCTACCATGCTAGCATTGTTTGTGAGGGATACAGAAGGTACTTCTCCCCTGTGCATAGTAAACATGGCTAAGATTCTACAGTTACACATTTTCATATGATATTTTCCATTTCTCTCACCCAATGCGCATTACAGATGTTTGCTGGAATGATGCATGGGTGAATAGAAGACATCTGTGTGCTCAAACGCATTTTCTAAAGGGTTTAATTGTTTCAGAAAGTTTCAGACTCATTCTAAAAGCACAATGTTAAGTGTGCATGGATGTTTCATTAAGTTACAAAATTGTTTGGTTCCCTAAATTCTCTAGAATAAAATATGGAAACTGAATTTTATTTCCCTGGTTTATGTCCCAATTCATGGAGCCAGAGAAATGACAGGATACATTTCGGTGCTGTCCATCCGCCTGACTGCAGTTAAGAATCTGTCTCCGTTCCCATAATAAATTTAATTTGGAGCATGTGGAATTTGGCAGCAACATTTCACTACAGGCTGTGAGTTGGCACATAAGGAGAACACCCAGTGAGCAGAGAGTAGGACTTTGCAAAAAAAGAAAGATAGGAAACTAATCATTGAGGATTCCATTGTGTGGTATGTGTCATAAAAGAGAGGTTTCTGAAGCAAAATGGCAAGCACATGCTGCCTCTGCCTCTTATTCAATTGGCTTTTGTAAATGGCAAGACTGATTACCCACATAAGAGAAGGGTTTGATCTTCTGTTACCAGCTTGACATCACTCTTGTAGTTAACCAACTGTAATTCAGAGCAGAAGTTCCTGGAATTGGAATCCCTGTCTTCCTGCTTATAGTTGAACTGTCGGATGGTAATAATTCACTATTTTATTTCCCCTAGATCTTGGCTGGGGATAAAATAGCCATATCTAGGGTTAAAAAAAATGAGCCTTAATTTTGGCTGATCCATGTTTAATCATCCTGCTCCTGCAAAGACACACCTAAGGTGCCCCTTGAGATTTGGATATTTGGCATGTGTATTCTATAATTAAATAGCAAAACTGAAAAATACTGGTAGAATTTAGGGTATGTTTCCCACAGGGGGAATTTGCTTGAGGCCCTTCAAGAAAACTGAATGTTGAAGACTATGGTATCAGTTAGAGAGATGCAAAGAAAAATGAATGCATGGGCTGCCTGCACTTATTTCTCAGCTTTTTCCTTAAGCACATCAGGTTGGGGCTCTGTTGTAACTTGGTGGAGGAAGCAGTGTGATGGGGAGAGGGTGGAGACAACCAACCAACCAGCCAACCAACCAACACAAAACCTCCAGAAATACGTGACAGGCAAGTACAGAAGTATCCCGGAGCATTTTGCATAAAACTAAGAAATAATGAATTCTGTCTGACACATTTAAAACATCCAGGACCAGAAGCTTCTACTTCTAGTAAGGGATAATTTAAACATCAACAAGTTATGCAGACCTTATGAAATTATTGCTCTGCTATTCAACAACAACCCAAAAAAAGGTTGCCATGGCAACCCCTCTGCCCCAACACCTATTTGTATTGCACAGTACTTAGGGGAATTAATAAGGAAGATGAGAGGAGTTGGGTTGAAGGTTTAGTTTTATTAAAATGAATGGAGGCCGTTGCATCATTGCTGTGACCTTTTAGGCCAGTGATTTTTGGGATATGTGAATGTTTAAGTAAGACATTTTCAGATGATAATGTCAAACACTTTGTCTGTGGATTGTACATACTGCACTTGGAACAGGGTAGCTAGCAGGTCAAATAAAAAGTTTGAAGAGCATAGTAGGAGACCAGGAATGCACATTGTTCTGATTTTCAGTTATTCAAAGGTTCTGCCTCTTTATTTTCCCACCTGGTATTGCAATGCTGATTTTGTAAAAACATATTGCAAGTGACTCTTTGCAAATGGAATTTGTGTTCTACTCATCATAAGAGTTTTAGCTATTCCAGTGTGCACATTTTTATGCTGCACCAAACCTTTGTTTTTCTGCTCTGGTGTCAGCACCAGCATTTTTCTTTCTGAATAATGTGCAGAATTGGTGTGCTGACTTGCTCATAAAAAACAGTATAGCCTAGCTAACAGAGCCGCGCTACCCGGACCCCAACATCTCATTTTCCCAAAGGCCTTTCATCTTAGTTTGTTGGCAAACTGGAACCTCTACCCTGACAGTGCAGCATCTTTGATGGTTAATTTTGCCTGTAGGTTTTGCTGTTATTATGTGGGAAGGGGGAAAAATAATGGGTCCTGCTACTAATGAGAGGAAACTTTCAGGTGTGGCAACAGGCACATGATACTGTAAGCCTTTTGTCAATTAAAATCCAAGCAGCACATTGGGAAATTTCACTTAAACGAGTGAAATGAACAAACTAAATGCAAAAAAAAAAAAAGTTTGTTTAAAGCAAAATTCACCTTGGAATTGATGTGTTCATACTCTGCTTGATACTAGCAGGCTGAATTGTGGTGACAGGGATCATTTTTGTTGACAACAGCTGGAAATACAACAGCTATATTATTATAATTAGAATCAGTATCAAGTTGGATTATAATAGGGGCTTTCTTGGAGAAATGGCACAGTGTCAAATTTATAGTCACTAGCTAAATGAGTCTCTTGTATCCTTGACAAAGGGACAAAAACAGTTCCAAATGAAAACACAAACAGAGAATCCTGGTTGCTATATTTCTTGGGTATTACTCAGGGTCCTATTTATCACACACCAACACTTGCAGCTTTGAAGAAACATTATCCTGCAAGGTTTACACTTTTCAATTTGCTTCCGTGATCCGCATTCTGCATGTATTTCCATGGAGAAGTGTACATTGCAGCTTGACTAGCAATCTTTTCTGCCGCAAGCAGTCTTTTGATAAATGCACCCACAAAACCTACACACACATCTATTCCAGTATACAGGTGCATCAACAGTCTTGAATCACTATTAGGGGGAAATACCATCCTTGACGGAAAGTAGTGCTGCCTTTTCATTTTCAGATGTCTAAAGCTGAAGGATGTAGATTTCCAGAAAGCCAGACATCAAGCAGAAATATTTTGGATGAGGATGAGGGTAAAAGCTTGTCTTAGCTCTGTTGCAGTCCCCAGCCCAGTAGTTCATCTTGGCATGGACTGGGAGATACGGCATTCATTCAAAATGCCATCTATTCAAATAGCACTAAGAAACTTGTACTAAAATGCCATCCATTCAAATAACATCGAGAAACTTGACGACGTGTCCAGCGCCTAGCCTCCTGCTTAGTATATAAGCTTTTACACAGAACACTTTTTATTTATAAAATACTTTTTATTTTTGATTTCAGAGCAGTTTTATACCAAAGAGGAAACCGATGTGAGAAAGACTTGGTATACTGAATGGAAGAATGAGAGATTCTGTGTGTGTGTGTGTGTGTGTGTGTGTGTGTGTGTGTGTTGTTTTACTAACAAAATCATTTTCTTTCTAAGCATGTGAATATATTGCTACATTTGAGATGGTCTTTTTGTGTTTTTCCCCCAAATTTATTAAAATCTATTGTCAAAGCCATTATGCAAAACTACACTCAATTATAAATTAAAGCATTCACTACCATCTAAAATTGTAAAAGATTAGATTGTTATTTAGTTTTACCTGTATACACACATAATATAACAATAGCGACAGTAAGCTCCTAGTGTCAATAACTCTTCTGTGCTCTTTGCATACATTAACCCATTTAATTATTTCAACAAGTCTATGATGTAACAACAATGCTTACCTTTCTTCTTACAGATTAAGGAATCAAAGCTTGGAAAACTTTTGTTGCTTGGCCAAGGACACAGAGCTAGTAAAAATTGGAGATGAAATATAAAATAAATGTTCTGGTTCAAGACATTTTGACTCCAAATGTATCCTCTCTGCCACTTTTCTATACTTTATATGATTACATTTGACCTCACAGAAAACTTTGAGGTTTGTAGAATTAAAAAAATGTTTATCTTTGCTTATGAAAAAGTGAATCACAGAGCATGCAGAAGATAGAAACCCAAACCCTAACTCCAGCACCAGTAATAATAACTGGATGGGCTGCCTCTCATAATAAAATCTGATCAACAGAAATAGATATAGTCATCATCAGTCTCGTAAACTCCAGAGAAAATATCCCATCTTCTGTTTAACAAGAAATAATTTGCTTGACTATGGGATATGAAAAAAGAATACTTCACTTTACAAGCAAATCTGAATAGTAGTTCAAAGTAATCACAATAGAAATCAGTGTTTCGAGAGAGAATGGATGAAGCTAAATTTTAAAAAGTTTGATGCACACTACAGGCATTTAAAAGTATTATTTTGCATCAGATTTCCTGGAAAGATGTTTTAAAAATCTGTCTCCATTTTATTATTCCATAGATCTGGAAAGGATCTGAAGGGTCTGTTTTTCAGAGGGTAAAATCTAATATACAGACATTTAGTACTCACTGGCTTACCATGTTGTTACTTCTGTGTTAGGCACCTACATATATTGTTTTGCTTAAATCTCACAATAATCTTATTATGTTTTGTAGATTTAAATCTGAGGCTAAGACAGGTTAAAGGGTTTGTTCAAAGAAACAGATAAGCGTTTCAGAAGAGGTCAGAACTATTTTATATGCAAAACTGTTAACTCCACACTACTCTGACCAAACCGCACCAACCCCGTGCATAAATAAAATGATATTGTTTTTCAGAAAATATTTGGATTTATCTTTTCTCTATGAAGTCATTTCCTACTTTAAGAGTCACCTACCAGAAGGTAATTTTGGTAATAACAGGAAGTTTTGACTATTTGTTCACTTTTCCTTTTCAATTACCTAGGCAGTCACTGGAACTAAATTTTCAGATTTATTTTTTTCTGATAATGTGTTACTGTATAATGGGGAAACATAATTTCTCCTTAAAAAAATCAGTGTAAATACACTAGATTACAAAACAAAGCCAAAAATTTGTTACATGGTCTTGTGCATGAAAGAGACCTCTTTCTCATCAGTCTCTGAACTCTCTTAGTTATTTCAGTAACTCTGGAGTCTTTTTCTTATTATTCATTCTTTTTCTTTAATTTTTGAACTAATTTTGGACTTACAGAAAAGTTGCAAAAATAGTTACTACATACCCCAGTCTTGGTCTGTCTTGTGCTGCTTATAACAAAGTACCTAAAACTGGGTAAATAGCAAAGAAAAAAATGATTTTTTTCATAGTTCTGGAGGCTGGGAAGTCCAAAATCAAGGCACAGCATGTGGTGAAGGCCTTCTTAGTGTCATCTGGAGGGAAGAAACACTGTGTCCTCATATAATGAAAGGTGGAAGGGCAAGAGAGACAAACTCCCTCTGTTAAGCTCTTTTATAAAGGCACCTAATCCCATTTGTGAGGGAGGTGCCCTCATGGCCCAATCACCTCTTAAAGGCCCCACCTTTTATATTGTTATGTTGGCCACACCTGAATTTTGGAGGGGACACATCCAAACCATAGCAACACCTCACTCAGTTTACCTTCAGCTTAACATCTTAGCAAAAATATCAAAACAAGGAAATTAACATTGATATCCACTTTTATTGTCATTACCCAGGGTTAATGTTGTATTCTCTCTTAATTAAACTACTGTTGTAACCTCATAACAAGTCTGGTCTTCTAATCTGTGTCTCTATTTCCAATTAAATCTGGAGGCCCTAACAGAGAGAGTGGCCCACAATATGGGTTTGCTCTTTAACCGAAATTTCTTCCCTGTTTCCTACAGGGTAAGCCAATGCTCCCCATCTTGGCATTAAAATTCCCCTATATCTTCTTCTTAGCTTGAATATCCAGGCTTAGCATTGACAACAGACTTTTTCTGTCATGCCACTCTCTTTCTAAATATTTTTTGGCAATTTTATCTCACTGTCTTCCTTTTACCTAGGTTTTACTTCCAATTCTTCTGCGTCTTATGTAATATTCAAATAGCTACAAATATTGTACTCCCATGTGTTCATTTTTGCTAGCTAGTTGATGAGTTACTTGCATCTGGTGGAATGTGTCACACAAGAGGCATTGAATGCATTTTTTTATAACTGCAAATTTTGTAGAACCTCTGAGTCATCATTCTGAGTAGAAATTCCAATTTTGCAGGATTATCAACTGCTAAACAAATATTATTACTTTTTCACATATAGTGACTGTAATTCAAAACACTTCCAAAAGATATTGACAGACAAGCTCTTGCTAAAGTTCTACCCTATTTCAGTAAACACTGAGATATGCTGCTCTTCCCCCCAGTTTCTGAGCATGCTAATTGCTCATGACCGCTAAACACCAGTAGTTCATGCCACCATTTTGTAGTTGTCCACTGAAAGGATCTGCTTGGACCAAGACCAAGGCTCCATTCTCAGGGGTCATCTTGCATGCTACAGCTATTTACTGCTGGAATATAAAAGCCTGGCCCATTTCCTCTATGGGCATGCCATCCCTAGAGGCCTATGGGGTCCAGTGAGGTCTTTGTTGTGACTGCATCACATCCCAGATGCTTCTGTCCAGTTTTGTCCTTTTCAATCCCCCATAAATATTGGTTAAAAACACTCTCCAATGAAAGTGTAGCAAGAAATCTTTATCTCAGAGTCTACTTCCAAGGAAGCTAATCTGTAACACCTACCTACTGTTTCTTATTAAATCATCAGGTACTTTATTGACTCACCCATTTATTCAATGAGTAAATGTATGTTCAATAACTATTATATTTCCAGCACTTGCTGGATGAAGACGTTGGTCCTGCCGTCACAGCATGTGATTCTTGTTACTACACCAGACTTTTTCAATTTCTCTCTGTTTTCAGGGATCCCCAGAACTTCCCATAGTCTCTCACAAGACTTTGCCTTTACTTATGTTTATCTTCTTGTTGGAATTCCTTCCGTGCCCTTCTCCTGGTTAAACTCTACCTTTTTTAAATGATTTAACTGAAAGACAACCTCTCTTAGAAACATGTTCCTGATCACCCTGTCTGTGCTGGACTAAGTGAGGGATCCATAGCTGGTGCTACTGCATTCAGCTGAATTTCTTTTTCTATTTGTCTGTCCCTTCCTCCTCTTATTCCCCACCAACCTGTGAGCTTCTGAGCTTCTTGACTGTAAAGATTTGTTGTCGTGTGTTTGTGTGTGTGCGTGTCTGTGTGTGTGTTTGATTACCTACATGTCTGCCAACAATATACTTGGGGGAGGCAGGTGGAAGTCATTTTATTAAATGGTACCAAAATGTATAGAGATTTGGTTGCTCTTTAAATCCCAAATGTATAGGTATGCTCTTTAACTAAAATTTCTTCCCTATTTCCTACAGGGTAAAGCAAACGCTTTCCATCTTGGCATTAAAATTCCCCTATATTTTAATATATATACTCCATAACAGACAAGCTGTATATACTCAATTGTTGAATGAATGAGCGAATAAAAAATAAATTTGAAAAAAAGGTTTTGATTCTGTTATCCATTATTCCTAATTATGTAAGCAAGAGGATTAATTGGTGGTTCAGATCTAATTTTATGTTGTGAAGAATTAAATAAGATGGGATAAAATATTCTTTTGATATTTCTGTAGACTTTTTTTCAGCAGCCAATTTTTCCAGGTACATTTAGTTGTGCTTTTGTAAGATGTAAATGTGACATGGTATATTATATTATTAACCTTACATTTCATATTTCTTTGTTAGGATTCTTTTGCATATTCCCCAGGCCCACATGCATCTAATACTTATCTTTAAA
The DNA here is from genome assembly GCA_036589455.1 of Ateles fusciceps. Lineage (NCBI taxonomy): Eukaryota > Metazoa > Chordata > Mammalia > Primates > Atelidae > Ateles > Ateles fusciceps. Next base: position 2,134,185 of record JAZHEH010001685.1, on the reverse strand, counting down.
ATGTAAACTACAAAGGAATCTTAAATTATACAGATACTAAAAGTATCTTTATATAGTACTTCAGGACTCTTTATTTTAAAAGACTTAGATATAGTTGAAGTTATGACAGAGCACTTTATCTTCATCTTTTTAAAAAGATTTCTTTTCCTTTTATTCCCTATACATGGATTTCTGTATAAAATACTTGACAAAATTTAGCTCTTGGCAAAGAACAATGTGTTAATTATTATCTTTTTTCTTTCTCTTTTTTATTAGGTACGTCTGTCACTAATGTAACAGCGACTGACGCCGATGACCCAGTTTATGGAAACAGTGCAAAGTTGGTTTATAGTATATTGGAAGGACAGCCTTATTTTTCCATTGAGCCTGAAACAGGTTTGTGGCCTAAATTTCAAATTGTTTTTCCCATGTTTTTGCTTCAGGGAAACACTTTTCTTGGGATTTGGATTATTATGTTTAAGTATTTCACTGCCTGCATCAATAATATTTGAATATGCAATGTGAGGTACGTGGTGAGCCCTACAATCATTTCGATGCTGATTGCAACAAATCACAGAGCCTTTGTAGCACATCACCTGTTTAACACATGGCCTGACACCATTTTTCATCCTGGAATAAAGGAAAGCATGTGGTTATGCATCAGACAAGCTTAAATATTAGATTTAAGTAAAAATTCAGTTGCTTATTGGCTGTGTGATGCTTGAAAAGTATCTAAGTTCCAATTTGCACATCTATAAAATGGGTATGGAACCTACCACATAGTATTGTGATGAAGATTAGATGAAGCAATAAATATTAAACATACAGTGCATGGCATGTGATTATATTTCAGTGCACTTTAGATATTACTACATTTGCTACTAGATTCCTCATTGTAAAACACAATACTGATATCTATCCATTAGAGCTCTTATGAAGATATGATTATGGTCAATATTAAATCCAGCTAATACCATGTGATCTGGTGGTACAGATCTTATAAGCCATGAAGTAAGCTATCTAACAAACAAACAAACAGGCTTTTTAAACCAAACTTTAAAAATAGCATTATAAAAATAAGTTTTTATAAATGAAGTTATGTGCTTTTAATTGTTTAACAGTACATTAAGAGATCAAATATATTTGTCTGACTGTTGTAAATCCTGTGAGGTTTTATTATAGCACATTTAAAATTATTATTAAGAATAATTATTGTTAAGAAACCAATATCTTTTTTGTATGTTTTCTTCTATATCCAGTGGTACTGTCTGTAAGTTTCAAAATAGAAAAATTGAATGTACAGGCATGCACAAATATATTATTATACATTTGATTCATGATTTTTCAGCATTATTGAGATAAATTTCCATGACTTATCATTAATTCAATTATTAATTAAATTAAAAATTTAAAGCCTATCTTTGCTTTTTTCTTTTAAATTCGAAAGGCAAAATCTTAATGCATTTAATACTGAGAAAAAGTACATTTATATATAAATAGGTCAGGGCGTAAAATTGAATTTAGATTGGGAAACAGGAAAGAACTCTTGTAAAATGCATTAATTAGGGGTATAATTATATATATCCTTCCTCAGCCAAGAAGGAAGTCTGTTCCAAACTTTTCCTCATTTGGGTCCCTTGATGATCCTGAAATGGCAGAGCAGGTGGCTGGCTCTAGGTTTGAGATGTCCTATAACTTGGGCAAAGTTACAGTGGCACGGTTCATAGCAGAGGTGGGACTCATGTCCTGGTCCTTAATTTCAAAGCTAATGTCAAATTTTTTTGAAATTCAGTTTTATAGGTAATAACTGTGGCACAGGATCTTCTGTAAGACAGAAACGTGTTAGATGCCAAAGTGGACTTGAGTAATGTTCTCTTCTTAGCTATTTGTTTACTTGGGTCTTTTTGTTCACCATTCCCAGTGCAAAACAGACATTAATCCAGGAAATACCTATTGAACATTCCCTATGTGCCAGGCACTGAATTAAATATAGGGGAGAAAATATCACAAAGGCTAATCTGAGTCTGCAAGTATCTCACAATTCATTTCAAAAGACAGATTTTTTTTTTCACATACATAAAGGTAGCATGGCAATGCGATTTAAATAATTTGTTTCTTAAGAATAAATTACAGTGAGGTATAGATGATAAAAACCTCCCTATTAAGTGAGAGGATTTGGCCAATTTTAAGTTTCAGTGATATAGATTGCCATTTGTTTAATGAACTGTTGTCAACAACATTTCATATTTACATTTCTACTCAGCATAATGGGTATCTATATCAATACAAACTCATTTTAGTTTTATTACTTCCAATCTGACAGATATCAAATTATCTGATTTTTATTTTAGAAAGTTTATTTGGCACTACAGTGGATAATGTAATGGAGAGAAATGATACTTGAAGAATTCACATAATAGTTTCTTAATAAATGTTGGGTGAATGAAGTTGAGATTTTTAAGTAAAGCAGACACAATGCAAATAAAAATGAAGCTAAACTCAATAATCAATGAAAGTCATGCTAAGCTCTTTAGATGTAACATAAATATGTATGAGTGGAATGTAAACATTTTTGGGTAAATGTCTGAAAAATTATGCTTAAGTGTGTTCATATGAAAGCAGAAACTGTTAGTTGTCCCCAAGAATCTAAATTAGACTCTATTTTTGAGGACTTCTCTTTAAAAAAAAATGGAGACTGATACGAGTGTGTGTGTGTTTTAAAGGAAGATATACAAGCCATGCAAAAATAGATTAAGGACACTGTTTAACATTTTTTTTTTGTATTAGAAAAATAAGAAAAAAAGAGGCAATGGCCGTGAACATCTGGAGTTTAAATTCTGTAAGCATGTGCAAAGCAAATACCCTTTCTGGTGACCAAAAATGTGTATTAGTTGGGTCCTTTGGAAAATAGGATGCTGAGACAGAGATATGAGTGTCAATGGCTTGTTAGAGGTTTATGACTGTGAAAAATAGAGAGATATGAAGTCTACTTGGGCATGGAAGTTGCTCACATCAAATGTAGATCTTTTACCCATGCAATGAAAGAAGAGAAAAAGTAGTATAAGGCAATGTAGATCTGACAACATCTTGGCCAAACCTATGGGATCCCTGGAGCAAAGATTACTCTTAAAAGGAGTCCCATGTTGCACGTAAATGACCAGGCTTTAATAAAGTCAACTTGCTAAGTCTTTGGCTGGGATGTGCCTGGGAAGAGCAGGGTCTCAGCTTGGATCCTGAGGTTAATCCTAAAGTTGCTTCAGCTACAGGGTCTCAGCTAACTGCCTGGAAATCCTTAAATTAATCCTTTGTCAGGAAAATCCAAGGGGTAGAATTCTGCGCCTTCTACAATGTGTGTGTGTGTATGTGTGTAAATATGTGTGTGTTTGTGTGTGCATATGTGTATACATATATACATGTATATACACACATATATGTATATATGTATATACACACATATATGTATATGTGTATATACACGTATACACACATATATACATGTATACATGTACATATACACATATGTATATAAAAACTTTTGATTCTATAAATTTAGCAAATGTGATGTTAAAAAGTAATACACAGGAATAGCAAGTACTTGGTGAGTAAACTGATAGTAGGAATATTAATAGGTACATTGATTTTAAAAATGCATGCTATGTATCAAAAACATTAAGAATGGCTACTAATCTTGACCCAAGAATCCAAATTCTAGTAAAAGAAAGACAATGTCAGGGATGAACGGAGACTCATTACGTAAGACCCACATACCTCTGGGAGTGTCTTACCAGATGGTTTTTTACATGATGGGTCTGTGCATTACTTCAGGAAGTGACCCAGCATAAATGGGTCGGAAAATGTTGGCTGAATACCATGACATATCACCACGTATGTGGGACCATCCTTCAGTTCCTTCTTACACCAGGATTTTGGCGTACTAGCAAAGGTCAAATCTGTAGCTAAAATGATCAATATTGTGACAGTGAACACTCCCTCACCAAGTTACATAAGCCAGTCACATTCACACTCTTTATAAAGAAGATTGCCCATTGACCACTGTCAGCTCATCTTTGATGCTATCATATTTTCAATAACAAAAAATAAACCAGAGCATGAGACATAAATCTTGTATGTATCTTATTTTTTCCTTGCAAGGATGCTAAAAACAGAACTCTGGAATTTGGAACAAATAAGTTCTGCTCTCCCCCTTGCTTGTTACATTTCACCTCATGGAATTATTTTCTGTTGCCATATCAGAGAGAGCTTCTTCTGTTGTTTCAGTTATCAGCTTAAGAGCACAGAGAAATATGCCATTTGTTCTGTATTTTCTTCTTTGAGCTTAATACAATTAGGGTTATTGTTTATTGACTTGTTTATGTAAGTTAATTATTATGCTAGAGTCCATGAAAGAATGGGACTTGTATGATTTGTTGATTTTGCATGCTTATGTCTAAGTGTCTGGCACCTAGAAGTCCTTCAGTAAGTAGTGAAGGAGGAGAGGAAGGAAAGAAGGAAGGACAGAGGCAGGGGAGAGCTGGAGGAAGGGAAGGCAGGGAGGGATGTGCAAAAGAAGCAGGAAGGATAGAGGGAAGGAGGAAGAAAGTGCAAATTGCCACAATTTGTAAAGAAGATGTGAGAAGAAACATTTAGGGAATGAAGCTTGGTATCCAGTCTATACTCAAATCAGTTTCTCTGATGGAAAGAACACCATATTAATCTCAGATATGATTGTTTTGTTTGAAATTCATTTAGGATTGGCATTCATGCTTTTTTCCAAATCTCATACTATGTTTTAAGTATCTAGGCAACACAATGTTATTCTTGTACTTACAAAAATGAGCCTTGAAATCATAATAAACTCTTGCTCAGATTTGCTTCTAGATCACACAAGGAGATAGAAAGGTTCTGGGACCACTAAACAAAGAAGAAATCGTTATTAATATATCTTCCTATTCTGGAGGTCATTGTGATAGTACTACTACTGCTGCTAATAATAAGAGTAACAATAGAAAGCGAAACCATTGTGTGTATACAGTTTTCTAGGTTTGAGAAAACACTAAACCAAACTGTGGAGTGAAGAATTTCTGTCTCCATTTTGCAAATGACAGAACTGTGTTTCAGAGAGAATGAAATAAAATGTCTTCCTCACCTTTAGATAAATTCTTCTGTCAAATCATTACAGGAAGAATAAAAACAACAGAGCAACCATCTTATTTACTGAACTCTTACTATGTTCTTGCTAACTGTGTTTGCATATATTATTGAATTTATTTTTATCCACACAATATTTTGAGGTAGGTATTAGTGTCATCTCACTTTTACTGATGAGAGGACAGAGCTTGACTTGATATGTTTCTTGCCCACGGTGTTTGAAGCAGGATTTGAGGTGAATCTGCCTGATACCACACCTCAATTTTTGATGTTCTCTCTTGCTCCCACTTAATTTCCAAGCAGTATAGTTCATCCCAGGGAATGACATTGGTTTGAAAAGAGACCTAAAGAATTTGGAATCAGGTTCAGGCCTCTTCTATTGATAGGCATAGGAGGCAGTGTAGCATCAGAGAAAGTGGAAGGCAGTAGTAATTGTGAAATGAATTGTCATTCTCGTGAATAGTTTTCATTATGGTACTTCAAAAAGTTGAAAATAGCTTATTTGTATTCTAAAAATGTATTCTTTTTCCCCCCTCCCTGCCACCCCCAATACCATATGTTTGCTTGTAATATTTTGGGCACAGACAAGGAGAAATGTGGCATTTATTTAAAAGGCACTAATTTAAGGACAGCAGTGTGAAAACAGTTGCAGTCCATCCTAGGTGATTGAAGATAGAATGTCTAAATAAAATGCAAGGCAAGTGAATAATAAATACTTAATTATCTAAAGAGACCAGGGTGAAGTTTCAGAACAATCTAAACTTTGCTCCAGGCAAGTGAGAGTATAAAAAATGACCTGCTTAAAAATAAACTAAGTTAATTCACTGACCTTTTTTTGAAACTCAGACCATCTTTCTTCATTGGATACAAATAACATTTGTCTCTGTGGAACCTTTAAAAATGAGCTAAGTAAAAAATACTCCTTGAGAAAAAAAAATCTATGTAATGAATGGTTCTTAGAAAAATCAAGGATAATACATGGAGTCTTCATGGAATGCCTTCATGGAATTGAGTCCTTTATATGCCTTCTGAGTCAAAATGATAACTTGCTAACACAGAGGGTCTCTTTCTAATCAGGATTGCATAGACTATAATTTCCACTGACAAGAGGACTGGATACAAGAACTTGCTTAGCAAAGACATTTGAGAAGGGGTAGGTATTGAGATAGAGAGATGAACAATGCTGGGGTGTACATTTATAGGTGGGACTGTCTTCATATTTCACATTATTTAATACTTAGTATCTGCATGCTGCCATGTTGTAGGCACTGAGGTTGAAATTCTGTGTATGATAAATGCTGCATATAATATAGGGTTTATGATATAGGAATGGAGAAGAATGCCAACTTAGCAATGATGTATGAAGAGCAAGAAAGTATTTTTTAGAGTAGTGATACCAAATAATGTGTCCTGAAAACCTAACGGTAGTTTAAGAAATGAAAATGTGGGGTTAGCGGAACTATTAAATAAGGTCTTATGGTGTGAGGAAACCAAAGGGCTGTGTGCTCAGGGAAAAAGATAAATTGGTGATCAGGTAATATTGAGAAGTTTAATAGTTTCTGTTTCCTCAATGGTATTAGAAGATTTTACTGGAAGAAATTTTTCTATGCACAATAAACTTAATCTGTAATTTAGAAATCCAAACATGACTAATTTCTGTCTGATTTCAGATGTGTTCTTTCACTTCTTGTGATTTAAGTACCCAATTTTTAAAAGCACTGATACTAACACTGTTTTCTAATCATTTCACGATATTAAAAAAGTATCAGGAACCATCATTTGCTTTTGATCTTCACAAGTTAAGAATATCTTTAATATCGTTAATTTTGCGATTTTTGTTTATATTTAATGAAATAAAATGTGATCTTTTTGATAGGGCATTTTCACTTAGAAGAACCAAAATCTTTTGCATTGGTGGTAGGAGGAAAAGTCCTTCATCTGTGTTCAATACAAGCCACCTGTTTTTATAAAAACTGCTGGATTTAGATTTGAAAGTTTGAAAGGCAGGAGGGACATACAGTGGAGGGAAGTTGGCTTGACCATTGCCTGGGACAGTTACATCATAGGAGACCAAGAACCTCCTCTTTCCATGACAAGTGCTGATTAAAGGATGAAGAATCTCTACCACCAGTTGGCTCACTTTACAAAATCTCACACTCCTTCCAATTATGCCCTCTGATGAAGTGGGAAGCAAGGAGTGAAGAGGGGCAAGGGTGGCTTCTTCCGTAACACGTGGAGTCCCTTGTTAGCCTCTTGGCATAGCACAGGAGTTCTCCCCATAAATATTAGGCACAAGGCCAGCAGACAGGAAGACTTGAGAGGAAGCCAAAGAGTAGTTTTTCTCACTGTAGGGTTTCCTCCTAATGCACTCTTCATCCAATTTCCCTTTTGTTTTAAACACTATAAAGGGCATAGATTTCTATATTTTTGGAGCAAGAAGACAGGCAGGATATATGTCTTTCAAACACACACGTACACCTACATCCCCCCACATACATTCTCAGCAGTTAAAGAGAAAAATATTTTATGATTCTATGATTGTTTAATGACAAAAGAGAATATGGAGAAAGACACTTGCCTTTCTTATGTTCTTTACATTTGAGATAGAAGAATGAATATTAAAATAAAAATTATAGGCAGCAACAAACTATGGTGGTGGCAAGTGTCTCCAGTGTCTTTGCTTATACTCTTATTTAATTTCTATATCAAGTAAAGTAGCTGTTTTAACATATCTTATTAAAGATGAGGATGATCTTTGAGGTTAAATAATATGGCCAATGCCAAACAGGCATCAGACACTCGGTACATATAGTTTACAGTGAATATTGTTGGGCAAATTAATGAATGAATACATTGAAGAATGAATAATGAGACTCTAAAATGACAAATTTTACTTGTACCTAACTTTACATCTCATTGATTTGTCTGAAATGCCCAAAATAAATGATGATGAAAAAATGTAATTTTCAGTTTCTAATAAGTGTCTGCTCAATATGTACAGATGTATACCCCCAACAAATGCCATCTTTCTCTAGGTTTTATGTCTCGATTTGGAGGATATCTAGCTGCGTGCACACATTGACTTAAAAATAATGTATTTTCCCATTTGGTGTCTTCTGTGGGAGATATAATAGATTGACTAGGGGTTGAGATCCTATTAATTGTTTTATGATTATTACAATAATCCCCCCAATCCACGCACATAGAACAGTTAAATATACTTGGGTAAGCTTGAAGTGGTATGACAAACATGTTACCTGCACCTTTGGACAAACCATTTTTTTAAGTTCACAAGGAGCTTTCCAGTGCTGACCATAGCTACAGTCAAAGAAATGTCTATTTGAAGAAACCAAGGTCTTCGTATGTGCATGCTGGATAGAAAGACTATGAACTACACAGCCACCTCAGTATGTAACACCTGCTGTCACACTAGGATACTTTGGGATGGGTTTAGGTGGAAGCAAAAGCAAAAATTGATCCCCTGATGGCATTCAACCAACGTGAACACAACAGGTAGGATCAGGAATTTTTCTCACCTTACTAAGTATCATGTCCTTGCAGAATTAAATTGTATATTTGATCCATATAGTGATGTCATTTTTCCCCTTGGAAATCTAGCTCTTAGTTTCCTATGACTAGTTCAAAATGATTTGGTGAAAAACAACAAAGGCTTGTTTTCATTAATTTTATAGGAAAACGTGTTTATCTAAGAGCATCAAAGATTAACCCATATCCGAGGGATGTTAATTTGTAACAACTCCTTATATACTAAAAAAGTGTGTGTGTGTGTCTGTGTGTGTGTGTGTGTGTGTGTAGGATAGATGATATAGATAGATAAATAGATAGAAAAATAAAGTCAGTAAACTTTTATGTTTATTTGTGTAGTTCTCTCCCTTCCTTTCCTATAACCTAACTCTGCATCCTCAGCACTTAAGAATACATCGAATATATTCCTTCAGAAATCTCCAGTGCTCAATAATTGCTTTAAATGTTATGGCAAAAGTAACTTGAGATGTAACACCAAAGAGAAGGATTATCTAATGTTCACGTTTAACAGAGAATTAAACGTCATACATATCCACCCACCTCCCATAATTAGTGAATTGTATATATTAATTACATATATATAATGACTAGAAGCTTAGAGAAGGAAGTTAGTTAACATTGGAGACAACTTTTCTTTAAGCCAAAGGTAGCTTCTGATGCATGAGTAGGAATCCACCAAGAGAGCAGAGGAAGAAAGGAGGCAAATACTCCATTTGTTTCCTCATAAAGTCAAATTTCAGAAACGTCTCTATGAAACAATTTTCTCTGAACTAAAACATGAGGCCAAAATTTCTCTTTTAGTGCTAAAAATATAGTTTGTGTGTGTGTGTGTGTGTGTGTGTGTGTGTTTTTGTTTGGTTTTTTGAGATGGAGTCTCACTCTGTCGCCTAGGCTGGAGTGCTGTGACACGATCTCAGCTCACTGCAACCTCCGCCTCCCGGTTCAAACAGTTCTCATGCCTCAGCCTCCTAAGTAGCTGGGATTATAGGCCTGTGCCACCATGCCTGGTTAATTTTTTAGTAGAGATGGGGTTTCACCAATTTGGTCAGGCTAGTCTTGAACTCCTGACCTCATGATCCACCCATCTCAACCTCCCAAAATGCAGGGATTACAGGCCTGTTTATTTATTTTTTTGTTTGTTTGTTTATTGTGTGTGTGTATGTGTGTGTGGTTTAAAGAGTTTGTGCTATATGGACAGGGATCCTGGTTGGTTTCCTCACTATGCATTGTAGGCTTAGCACCAGGCCCACCTCATGATAGTTGTACAAATAATATGTCATAAACGAGCAAACAAACACAGACAGTTAAATCCAGAGTGAACATGGTTAGAAAATGGGCTTTTTCAGAGGGATTTTGATATGTTCAATTTCAGATCCCAGGAGTTTCTGGATTTCAAAAATGGATGCTTCCTGAAAACTTAGATTATATCTTTTGTCATATTCAATATTTCCTGGCATCTGATTATTAGGGAACAGTGGCTATGACATTGTTGATAGCAGACCAGGAACATAAAGATGTGCCTGTAATTTCTGCATAGGACTAGCTCATAACATTACACCAGTGTATTCTCTTTAGATGCTTTGTGTCTCTTCTTCCCTTCTAGAAGGAATGAGTTCTCATTTATGACAGTGGAATGTAACTCTTGAGTATCCCAGTCTGTTTTATTTTGTTCCAAAAATCAAGGGGAAGGTGGTTACCATTTATTGATCACAAACTTAGTGCTATTTCAATAATTTTCTTAGTAACTATATGAAGTGGATGTTATGGTCCTTACTTTGCATGTAAGGAAATAAAATCTCTGGGTAAATTAATTTCTGAGAAGCACCCAGGTAGTAAAAGTCAGAGCTGGGTTTTCTGATCACATCTGTCCCATTTCCACCTCTGCTGAATTCAGGTTCCTATCTGCAAATGTAGAGGAATCCAGACAAAAAGGAAAAGAAGACAGGTACTATAAACACCTTGATGCTTTCATTGAGATTAATGTTTATTTTCAATTAAATGAATGGATACTTTTTAATCATCTCCACTCTCAGGGACAAAATGTGTGCAGTAGAAATAGACTTGACTTGATGGAGCTTAAAGAACTGGAGAGATTCCATCATAAAAAGTTATGCTAAAATTATACCAATTGGATATTTTCTTGCTCATTATCCTAAGTGTCATAAAGAAAACGTAAGGTAATGAGATCATTAATTTATTATTATTTCAATGATTTTGTTGGATTTTATGAAAGAAAAGTGGAAAATTAACAGAACATTCTTGAATTACCAGTATCGTTAGTTTCAATTCATCTGGATATGGATGATTCAGGAATGTTGGGTACTGGAGTTCAAAATGCAGTCACTTGCAAAGAATATTCAGTTTCTAGAGAATCAATCCTTCATTCCTTAAAAGACCATAAGACTTTCTACTTGGAGCAAAACTCTAATTTAAAAGTAATTTTGAGTGTAAGTACTGATCTGTAGGCTTACTTTTTTTTCCCCTTACAATTAGAAAATTGCATGGTTATAATATGAAAATAAATAGATTTTGTACTCATTCTTTTAAAATAGATATTTGCAGGATAAGTCGATTTTTCAAATGCCTATAGGCCTAGTGTTGTGTTTCAAATAAGAGAAAAAGACACAGTTTTTGAGTTCTCATGGGCAGAAACCAAGCACATACGGCTATATAAATAAAACAAAGGAGAAGCTAGAAAAGTGATTTAAGGACTCTACTAGAGCCATTTTACAATTTGTGGTTATGTGTAATTTGCCATTCGGAATCTTAAATGTGATAGTTTTATTATGAGCTAGGCAGTTTTATATCACTATGAGGATCAGAGATTTGGAATTTAGTAAATTAGAGATTATAGTGTTCATAAGGTCAACAGAGTTGAACTGGTTGGTGAATGCAAGCATAGCTATAATTAGATAGATTTTTTTTTGCATATCTGGAGAGTTTCTTTAAAGGTAGTTTTCATGTGCGGTAAAGTTTTATTGTGTGTGACAGAACACTATTGGAACTTTCCTTCCATTCCATTAACTTTAATATTGTTGCTGTGGTATTTTCTATCTTAGAAGCTACCTTTGCACTCTGACACCTGAGGATCTTTTAAAGACAGAACTTGAGATTGCCTAATTATGCTCTTTATGGACAAATACATTCATGAGCTGTAAGTGAAATAATGATAAATGAATGTATTTACATAATGAAACAAACAGCAGAGTTTATTTTCTTGCTTTCAGTCTCAGCAGAGTATAAACTAGCAACCCCAGACACAAATAGTCATAATAGAAAAGACTTACTGTGTTTCAGGGGACAGTAGAGCTGGTAGAAACATTTGGCAATAGAGAGCTGGGAATGAACCTTGCTAGTCCTTATTTTTTCTTTTGCCGAAAGGGGCCAAGGAAAGAAGTGCTCCCATACAGTTCTTATATAATTAACTTTGCTCTCTGTATGAATTTAGTTAATTCGTTTGAGTTTAAATCTGACTTGATATCAAAGTGACATTCTTAACCAGGTTTTACCAACTCTACAAAGTCATACTTTTAAAGTCTTTCCCTATGGTATAACTGTACAAGATTGTTATTGATCAGATATTGAGAAACTGATTATTGATGTGGTACAGGTTGTGTGCTTTTTCTCAATATATGTAACTTTTCTTTGTTATCCTGTAATAGTTAGAAGAAAGGAATCCACCCTGACCCATCAAGTTTCATTTACTATCCACTAGTTATACTAAATTGCAATAATCAAATACTAGAATTATCATAACGAAATCTATTCTGAGATCCCATCATTTCCTATAACATTGGAAAGTAGACTTGGGGAGGGCACATTTAAAAATGGGAATTGTCTTATTTACATTTCACATGAACTCTAAAGTAATGTGCCTCTTGTGCTCTGGAAAATAATTATTGAGGACTGTCATCTAAAGTAACTGAAAAAATCTGCTGAAGGAAACAAGCCAAACAAACACTCTGTGTTACATATAAACATTTAAAAACAACAACAGCAAAGCTAAGCCTCTGAGTGGTCACTGTTTCTGAGAGAGGATTCAAGTTGGAAGTAATGTGGTTGGGGATTTCAGGGGGAGACAACTTGGTATTTAAAGTTCTGATTGTAAACTTTGGAGTCAGAGAGGTTTCACTTCTGTCCCCAACATTTCCTAGTTGCATGACCTTGACTAAGGTATTCCATATCCCTGAGATCCCATGTCTTTATATCTAAGGATGAATGATTATAGTTCCTTTCCAGAGCACCTTATAGAGTTAGAGTTGAGATATTCAAAGTGCCCCACACATGATTTCCACTCAGCTACTTGAGTTCCCTTCCAGCCAAAGTGATAAATTTCACTGAAAGGCATTAAGCCAAATATTACTGTCTTGAATCCTGCATCTCCAATTACGAGATGAGTTGGGAACTGAAAATTGTTGACAACATAAGTCATTGTGTTGAAAATGATTTGGTGTAGAAAATGGAGTCTTCTTTACGTTTAATATACAAAACAAATGCCAGCCTTATTATTTTGATGGAGCAGCCCTAGAGTATAGGACCAGAGGGTCCCGGCTGTGTGTTCAGACCCGCAGTAGCTGACAGAAAGTGGCATTTCAGAGCCACCTTTTACCCCATCCTGGTTTCTGTCTATTTGCTGCTCCACGTATGGTTGTTACTTTGACAAAGGACTGTTTTCTTCCGTGCTGACCACCAACACCTGCCTCTGAGTCTATTTGCCTCATTGTTTCATGCAACCATTTCAGTAAATGTCTAGGTGCTGAATTTTCACATGTGCAAATATTTATGTAAGAATGAGACTAAGCACAGCAGTAATTTGATCCTAAGGTATTCAGAATGTTTCACAGGCATAAATTACTGATACCACACAGCTCCTTGTTAAGTAGGGCAGTACTGCTCTGGCTCTTGAGTATTCTGTAACCAGAGTTTTCTATCTTAGAGGTGAAGAGGCAGGAAAAGTCAGCTTGAATCCTCCATGCATCTTCAGAACAGTTCTGAAGGGCGTCACTATTTGTATATGTTTGTTTTCATATAGAATTTCTGTCTTTGTCTGCTGTGTGCTTCTATAACAAAATGTCAAAGACTGGGTAATTTATAATAAACAAAAGTGTATTTGTTCATAGTTATGGAGGCTGGGAAGTCCAAGATCTAGGTGGCAGCACCTGGTGAGTGCCTTGTTGTTTTATAAGATATCAGCTGGCATAGGGCAAAGGGAGGGTAAGAGGGAGAGACAAAACAGGGCCAAAATCATCTTTTTATCAACAACCAATTCCTATGATAATGGCATTTATTCTTTCCTGGGAGCAGAGACCTCATGGCCTAATCACCTCTTAAATGTCCTAACTCTTCATACTGTTACAATGGCATCTAAATTTCAACATGAGTTGGGGGAGAGAACAAACATTAAAACCATGAAAATTTCTTTATTTTTTGATGGGGCAACTTCATTTTTTACATCTTAATTTTCTTATTTTTATTTAAAATTCCGTGGGTACATAGTAGGTATGTATACTTATTGGATATATGAGGTGTTTTGATATAGGCATGTAACATAAAATAAGCAAATCATGGAGAATGGGGCATCCATCCCCTCAAGCATTTATCCTTTGAGTTACAAACAATCTACTTACACTCTTGAAGTTATTTTAAAATGTACAATTAAGTTATTATTGACTATAGTCATTCTATTGTGCTGTTAAATCATAGGGCTTACTTATTTTTTCAATTTATTTTGTACATGTTAACAATCTGCACTTCCTGCCAGCCCCTCACTGCCTTTCCCAGCCTCTGGTAACCATTATTCTACTTTCTGTGTTCATGAGTTCAGTTGTTTGTTTTGATTTGTAGATTCCACAAGTAAGAAAGAACATGTGATGTTTGTCTTTCTGTACCTGGCTTATTTCACTTAACATAATGATCTCCAGTTTCATTCATGTTGTTGCCAATGACAGGATCTCATTCGTTTTTTATGTCTGAAGAGTACACTGTTGGTAGAAATGTAAATTAGTACAACCGCTTTGGAGAACAGTTTGGAGGTTCCTCAAGAAACTAAAAATTGGGCTACCATCAGATCCAGCTGTCCTACTGCTGGGTATATACCCAAAAGCAAGGAAATAAGTATATTGAAGAATATTAACACTCCTATGTTGGTTGCAGCACTGTTTAAAAATAGCTAGGATTTGGAAGCAACCTAAGAGTCCATTAATAGATGAATGGACAAAGAAAATGTAGTAGAAATACACAATGGAGTAGTATTCAGCTATAACAATATTTTTCCCTGTAACTGATGGACTACATTATTTTATTTTAACTGAAATTTATGTCTTTCATTTTTCTTTTCTATTTTCTTTGTTTAAAAAAATATTTTATTTTAAGTTCCGGGATACATGTGCTGGACATTCAGGTTTGTTACATAGCTAAACATGTGCCATGGTGGTTTGCTGCACCTATCAGCCCATTACCTAGGTATTAAGCCCCACACACATTAGCTATTTATCCTGATGCTCTCCCTCCCCCCGGACCCTGACAGACCCCAGTGCATGTTGTTTCTCTCCCTGTGTCTATGTGTTCTCATTTGTTCAGCTCCTACTTGTAAGTGAGGACATTCAGTGTTTGGTTTTCTGTTTTTCTGTTAGTTTGCTAAGAATATTGTCTTCCAACTTTATCCATGTCCCTGTAAAGGACATGATCTTTTTCCTTTTAGCCATAGAAATGTATTACAAAATCATAAAGGAAAAAAAGTATTCATGCATTGATCCACTGAAAAATATTTAGAAATACTAAGAGACTATTATGTGCCAGGTATTGTTCTAGGGGCTAGGTAAACCTGAATAAGCAACAAAAAAAATCAATTCATTTATGGTCTATTTGTTCCCACTAGAATGCACATGGACAGAGACTTCAATGGTTGGGTGAGGAAGAATCAGAGTGCCAACAGAGATTGGTTATTATTTAGTGAATGCTGTTCAGGGAAGCCTCATTAATAATATGACATTTGAGGAGAGGTATTACAATGCTGTTTTTACCAAGGAGGACAGGATCAGGGAGATAAAGTGACTTGCTCATAGTCACACTGTCTATGATATGTGTCTGGGATATAATAGCTGTTGGGGTTCTAAGTTTAGGACTTATCTTTTGCAACATGGAAAGATGAAAACTCACTTTTATCTGGTCTTATGGTGTTTATCAAAGTGCTAAGGGGAAGTAAATGAGACATTAGTCATATATTTTAGTGTGAGAAGATTGGAGCAAGAATACTTTTATAGAAAAGAGAATGCTCAAAATCTTGGCAAGTTTTGACAAAGAGGGGCAGGCAAGGTAGATGCAAAAATTAAGAAGAAAAGCATAGATAGAAAACAAATTTGGTATGATAATTGTTACAACAGAGTGATGCAAGACACAATAGCAAGGTCCAAAATAGGAGGAAATAAATTTTCCTTTTAGCAGCTGTTGCTCACACTTGCCTCATCTTTTGAATTGTGAGCTGTTTCAGACCTAGAGAACTATACCTCATTTTTCTTTCTATCTCCAGTCCTTAACATAGTGCTTATCTCATTAAAAGTGCTGCCTCTGTGGCCATTAACTGGAATCACATTAACTAACTTTATGCAAAGATGGGGAATTAAAGAGGGTGGAAGATGGGAACATGGCTTCACTTCTATTTTCCTGCTGTGGGGGTGGTAAGAAATCAGAGTTCAGTTTGGAATATTTGACAGAGGTAGCACAAGTATGAAAAACCATTATGTAAGAAAGTTTGATTCATTTATCATCTGTCTGATTTGCTCACCTGAGATTTCTTTGGATACTAAGTTCACTCACAGTAGAAATGGAAACCTGGAATTCCTCCATCATATCAGATCATTTGCATACGTGAAGGTCTTGAGGCTTATACAGTTGTATTTTCCTCTAAATATGTAAAACAAAGACAACAGAGCTAAGTTCACACTTTGGGAACATCGAATAATCAGACAAATCTCTATGGAAAGGATGGCTGATAGTTTCAGAAAGAATCAACAACATCCTCTTATCTTTGAAACTCTTTGGGGCCATCACTTGGCAATGATTCCTAGCAAAAGAGAAAGGAACAAAAAGTTAAAGATCTTGATAATCATCAGGGCAATCTGCCTCTGTCTATGACACAGTATAGTTTGATAGGTTCTATGGGTTCTCAGGAAATGTATTTTCTCAGCAAGGATGGACAAAAAAGATTGCTTAAGAAGAGAACTATTGGAATTAGTCAAAAAATATTCTAGATTCCAACATCATTTACTAGCACTGTGACTTGCTTATTATGCTGTACTTTCAAGAAGTAGGAAACCTATATCTTTCAGACAACCTTACATGCATATTCCTGATTTAATCATTTGATCATTTTAGTGACAAAAAAATTAGTGTTTTTCATTTAACAAGTCAGGGACTTCATGATGAGAAAGGATTAGTGACTTATTCAAAGTTACCTAAAACGTAAATGTCAGATTTGAAGACACATTTATGCTTTTGTTCTAGCCCACAATTGTTTTCTCTGAATAAAATGATTTTTTCTTTTATGTGTTGCACTTATATGCACATATATACGTTACTTCTAAAGATGGTATTTTGTTCAACATTACACAGCATAAAGTGTCATGTGCAAGTAATGGCTGCAAGTTTCTCAGAAATCAGACAGGGACTTGCATTCTTTGCATTGTAAGAAGCACAAAAACAGAAAACATAAACAGATAAACTATAGGTCTGCAATTGCCATGAACAACTAAGAGTTTGAGGGAACCAGTCTTTTATCTACAGTGGGTATCTTTGCTGCAGAGAATCTTATGGAGACCCCCCCCCCCCCCCAACAACCCACCACCTCCTCACCAAGCCTAAAACTTGACAAATAGGAGGTAATCAGTGAGTGTTTATTAAATTGAATTGAAGGAAGCAGACAGTTAGGAAAGGTGGAATTTCAATATCCATTCATTCATGCATTCACATGTCAAATATGTATTCCTATTATATATATCTTCCCTTAGATTCATAGGAACAAAAACATTCAAAGAAGGAATACATACTGCAAGGAGGCAATGGAGAATGAGAAGAGACTGATAAGAATCAGGAAGTGAAAGGCAAGGGAGAGTCATATATATATATATTTTTTTTAATCTAGAGAAGGAGAAATAAGATTATGTATTTGGTATAGAGTTAATTTTAATATAAAGAATAAAAAGCACAAGCCACTTAATGTATTTGGAGAAACACTGCTATGATATATTTTGACAACTGTCACTAGGGGTACAATGGACATGTAACAACCTGCTCTTACTAACCCTCTGTTTAGTAACTCTCTATTAACTAGAGCATCTACCTCACTTTCTGTTCTAAGTGGTTTTTGCCTCTGGCTTGCCTTCAAGGGAGGTCAGACTCAGCCTTTGTTTATACAAATATAATTATCTCTGTCCTGCAGGGACATATAGATCTATTCCCCCTCTGCTTGCCTCTTTATCTTGGGGCATAATCACACCTAGATTGTAAGTTTCCCAAACAGCCCGAGCTAGGTATAGTTAAAATGTGGCCTATGTGTATAAGGACCACTAATAATGACTGGCTTCTGCAGATTACACATTATCTGTATTATTTTGTCTGCAAATATCACTCTCTCTATTTTACAAAGGAAAAGGCTAGAACCAAAAAGCCAATACATTGTGGGGTCTGGTTGCTGTGCTTCATGCACCTGTGCAACTTGCAATACAGTCTCCTTCCTTCACACTTAGAATGTAGAGATTATGAAGTCAGCTTCCCTCTCTGACTTTTTTGCTACATCCTTAGTATCTGAAACAGTGTTTGATATGCAATAGGTGCTTGATAAACACTTATGGAATGATGGACTCATTCCTTGTCAGTGGCTAAGTATGCCCCGTCCTGCTTCTTTTCCTTAATCTGTACAAAATAGAACCCAAGATTTTATGTGCCACCTGCCTTCTTAGGTGTATGAATGGGAGCTGAAAGGTGTTGACTACATGAGTACAAATACATTCTTCTGGAAAATATAAAAATAAAAATAAAAAAATACAAAAGGAGAACCAATGATTATAAGCAAAAGGGAAAATGAGGAGCAGTGTTGAGCCAACAGCTGATGCTATGTCTTGCACAGTGATCTGATGAAGCTGGAATCATGCAGGAGCATTGTCTGGGAAGAGGCATAAGGGGAGGAGGAGGAGAAGGGAAATTCTATTTTCAGAGATAAATGTGAGGAAAGAGGCAAGTCACTGCACTGGGAAGAAAGAGAGCCTGCACCCCCCAAAGAAGAATGTAGGAGGATTTCAAAAACAGAACTTGTGGAATGCAACAAAAGGGTCAAGGAGGGTATTGGCTTGAAAGGAACAAAAGGAGTGGTGAGAAGATTATCCAGGTTAGTTGTGAGATCTGCACCCTTTGAATTACTGTGAAAGAATCAAGTTGTCAGAATTTTAAGTGCCTCTAGCATGTAACTCCTCTCAGTACTTGAACACCTTTCACTTTTGTACATCTCTATGTTTTATAAGCCTCTTTGGCTGACAGAGAAAAACCAGGAGAAGCATGACAGTGATAGAAAGTCCTGGAAAAAATAGATATCCTATATTTACATTTATAAAAAAATATATATAATATATATATAGTTTATAGAATGAGATATAGATATCTCAATCTAGCTCCTGAGTCCTACTCTGACGGGGAATTTGGACAAGGCATCTGTTTATGTTCCATAGTCATTGTGGCAGCTACTATAATTAAATAAAGACTCTCCCTCCCTGGCCAAAGATCTCCCATTAAAATAGTTGTGCCCTGTTTTAAAGCAATGGAAGCAATTATTGTCTCTGTCTTCACAGCTTTCTGCAGTCAGAGTTATCCAATTACAGCAATAATGTAGTCTTAGGGGTGGTAGTAGTAGTAGTTATTGTTTTGTCATCATAATATTGATCAGCTAATGATTATTTTATATTACTATTGGCTAAATATTTTTTCATGCATTTATCTTTAATAATAATCTTTAAAAAATATTTTGGGGTAAGCACTGTCTTCATGTAGCAGAAGAAAAATCAGGGACTCCAAGATGTTAAGAAAATTTCCCAGGTTGCTTACAACAGCTGGAAGTGAAAAAGCCAGAAATCCAACCCATTGTGTCATATCAAATCTAGGCTCCCAAAACACTACTGGTATTACTTGTGCATATTGGTAGGCTGTGTTCAATATGACATGCCATGATTGATCATGTCTGATTGATCAATCAAACATAGTGTGTTTGATTGATATCTAGGCCTTTGAAGCATGAGAGACATTAGGATCACTTTAACATTTGGGGATAAGATCGATTCAATTAAAATTTGTTTTCAGTAACTGTTATACTCTGTGAATTATGTCAGGTGCTCTTTTATAAGTCTCAGGTTGGTATTTCTACGTCTGTTTTTTACAGAGTAGGAGACTGTGGTCCTAATAATTGAAAATAGTTGCTAACTAGTATTTAGATTCAGGTCTGAATTCTGGCTACATTTCTTAGTAGGCAACTCCAGGGCCAGTGCCTCATTCTCTCTACAACCCTGCTGTTCTCTTCTGTGTAACTTCTGAATTGGTAGAAGAAATCGTCCAATTTTTTAGTGACTTTCACTTTGCTTTTTGAAACTACCCATACTTATGCGTCTAATTAGTTATTGGAATTATGGCTTAAGGAAAGAATAGTGCCATCACGTTCTTCACAGAAATAATTCCACTTGATTGAAGAGTCACCTGGAAGTGTTTTCATTTAGGAAAAAAAAGAAATTTCACCTTAATTCTGGATGGGAATAATTGCAAGTATTTCAATGTAACTCAAAATTGGCAATTTAGGTAGCATCAGTCATTGGCTAGCCATATGTTGGTACTGGAAATTGTGGCCTGTGTAGAATTATTTAACAGGGAATCCAAGAGCTACAGAAGTAACAGTCTATACTAAGTCACTATGCATGTTGGGAGTAAAAATGTAGAGATGGGATACAATAGTTAATTCACTTGCAGGGATTTCATATGTTATTCCATATGGATATGGATATAGAGATGGCTGTGATCTACACAGTGGGATAATTAAGAAGCTGTAGTTTTTTTAGTCTAAGTATATGCTACATTATAAAACAGGAAAGTCACATGTAAGGAAGTAATTTTTACACGTTGAGATACTGGAATGATCCTCAGTGATCTGATTCAAAGTTTTCAAGCTGCTATTCTATAGCAACAATTTCCAAGCCTAAATGGGGCAGGGCGTTTAGAGGTTAATACATAAAACCTCTGTAACAGAGACATGCCTGTCAAACAGACTCATATTAAGATGATGGGATAGCATAGAAGGCGATTGTTGGACAAATATCTTACTAAGCATTCTGCAGAGTTTTTTGTTTTTTTTTTTTTTGGCAAAGGAGAGTATATTATTTTCTACAATCTTTTTATCAGACATAGACTTTCTAGACAAATTAAAAAATATATAATTAAGATTCTAAAGACCAAGATTTGGATTCTTGTTTGACTGTAGGCTGTGAGACCTTGTCTAAGACCTTTCTCGTGGCTGGGTCACATTCTGAATTCCTAATATTCATATGATAATATATATTCATCTGTGGAAAATGAATTGTTTTCCTATCAGATCTTACAGGAGAATATTCATGTAATAACTATATATTTTACAAGAGAAAAAACTATGAAACTTAAAAAATATCAAGTAACACCATAACATCATTGAATTCATTCCCAAGTAATTATATTCATGAAATATTACTAGGATACATAACTCATCAGTACCACCCTCTTTTGAGTATTCCTGAGAATATATGAACTATTAGAACACTGCCCTACAAATTTATATTGAGACATTTAATTAATACTTCAAATGTCAATTATGAAATAAGTAAAATATTTACCAAAACAATGGGAACCCCTGTGTTCTTCAGTCTGTAAAGCACACTCACCTCACTAGCATTAATTGAAGTGCTATGTCCTTCTTCTGGCAAACCAGCATAACCTCACAATGTGACTCAATCTGTTATGGAATGAAGTAGCACTTGAGCCTTAGAGCAGCAAGACATGAAGTCAAAGCCTGCCACACACACTCCTGCCCTCCCACCAGGCACACACTTATTGGCTGTGTGATTGTGTAACAACATCTGTATGTCTCCAGTCCCTGGAAACATGGCAATTATTAATGTTTTTCAAGTGGTTGCATGCTCCAGAGCTGAGTCCCTGAAGTATCTCGAAGAAACTTCAATTACCATTTTTTTCTCTCTTTCTTTCTCCATCTTCATTCTCTCTTATCTTCTCTTAATCTCTTTGTAGTACTTTTTTTTTTATTTCTTACATTTGTTGAGTAATCTATTATGTGCCAGGGATTGTCTTAGGTTCTCGGCATACAAGGATAATTATGACACGAATTCCATACCCATTAATTTGCTAGCAGGACAGGTTGAAATAGAGGAGGTGGTGAAATGGAGAAGAAACATAAAAGTAAATGCTATGAGGAAGTTTCTAGCAAAGGTGCACAAAACCAAAAGCAAGAGAGAAATTACTTCTACTTGGAAAGGCTTCTTGGCAGCTGAAACATTAGAGATGGGACTGAAAGAATGAATGGAATTTTAAGAGGTCCAGTAAAGAATAAGGGTGGTCTAGACTGTATTATCCAGACAAAATTGTAGAGGAACCAAAGTATATGGTAAATCCAAAGAAAGGAAAGTGTCTGGAAAAATCAAAGGCGTACGGTGTGTAGAGTGCTGTAGTAAACGATGTTTGGGGACAAGTCATGCAAAGATTTGAATACAAAAGAAAAATTTGTTACCTGGAAATCACTGTGGAAGCATTACCTTTTTGCAATTGGTGAGAAATGTTCATATCTTGCCATAGATTTTCTGAATATAATCTTTTTTTCTAATTTAAAAATAGCATAAATATTTGCTGATTATCACAACCACTGAATTAATACCTAACTTTCATTTGACATGTATATATGTATGTGTGTATACATTTGTAAAACCTAAATACAAAGTATGCTTGTATTTATGTATGTGTGATTCTATATATCTATATATGAACATATATATTTATAAAAAGAAATACAAAATAGATATACATTTATATGTATATATTTATAGCCATGAGTATGCATATATATATGTTAATATATATATACATATATATATACTATGTGTATAACATAGAAATTATAACATTTGCCTTTTTACTTATCGTGTAATAATACTGAATGATACCAATAATACCAAGTTTAAACTCTTGATTGCAATTAATAATATTTTGTGCATGAGATCAGTGAGTCTCACGGAGTTTCAGTGACGTGCTCAAGATCACATGGCTGATAATAGTTCTACAAAAATAATTTATCATCTAGCTAACTCCAGAGCCCATTCCCTTAACACAGATCTTTGCTTCCTGTTGCAGGCAGTTGGGAAATATGGGTGGGGGGACACTTCCAGTGCCTGCCCTAAAACATATCAAGCTATTTTTGTGTGTATTTTTTCCAAATTTTTATATGCACAATATACCACAGACTAATCAGGACATATATAATTCAAAATAATACTAAACATTTTTATAATGTAATAATTTATAATAGGATCTTTATAACAGTTTTTAATGCCTGCTTTATATGGTCTGCCTTTGATATCTATAACCTTAACCACTAATTGAATATTTTTCTTGTTATTATTTAAATTATTTTTCTTTTAAAAAATATTATACTGAAAAGTGAACATCTAAAACTAAAAATATGAGTGGCCAAAGAAAATAAAATTTATCATTTTCTTAGAATAAGTTCTTAGTTTTAAAAATACCTATCAAAATGCATAAACAAACATTTGATTGCCGATTCACTTGATCAACTGTATTTCCAAATGGGTTGTTATATTTCAAAAAGTCACCAGAAATGTATAAGAACAGATACAGTTTCTCCAAATTCAAATCAATCTATATATCAATCTATTTATCTGTCTATCTATCTATCTGTCTGTCTTTCTCTGTAATCTCTCTCCTATCTATCTAAATCATAAATTATTAGTCACCAAGAAAGGGAAATGCCATTTTCTTTGAGCTTTATGGAGGCCTAATTATTTTCTAAAGTATTTGTCTAAGTGTTGCATTTTTTCTTTTGTAGTATATCTGTGCAAGTTTGATATTGTTGTGATTCTGTTATTCAGTGGTGAGGTGGACATGTGTGAAAGTATCTCTGGCTATACATACTTTATTCTTAATAACTAGTAGCATGTAGCACAAATCACATAGCTCGCAGAAAGTGTGGGTACAAGACATGACCCCCTCCCCATAAAAGAATTGTCTCTTATAACCTTTTACCTCTTAACCTCATAAGTAAAAGACCTCTTTCACAGATAATAAAATGATAATTGCACATTGAATTTGAAAGGGTTTTTGGGGGATAACAAAGCTAGTGGTTTCATAACCAGGATAATGTGTTCAACAAGTCTTATTCAAAAGAGGAGTCTAGCACAGCGTTTTATATCAACTGCAATCTTTGAACAGCACAATCTGGGAGACCCGTGAAGAGTGAATTACAGTAATCAGCCTTCAAAATGACAAAAGAGTCAATCAGCATCCCCTTGCCTTTCTCATGAAGTCTCTCAATCTGGTGATATCACAGAAATTATAAAAAGAAATCTTCGTGACGGATGCAAAATGCTTCTCAAATGATAACGCCAAAGACAATGGGAAGAAAAAAGAACACACACACAAGTTTAATGTTTTTGAAATGACTGAAGCTGGATTCTAATCACAAGTACTCCCTGGATGATGAGATATAAGGAGCAGCTGTTGAGCACTAAGAGGAACTTAGGCCAGTCTAGGATTTAAATTCTTAAACTTCTGAACCAGGAAAATCTCCATTTGATTGAATAACCTGAAGATAAAATCATGTCTTAAATACAGGAGAATCAAACACATCAGTCTATTCACAGCAAGGTAATGAATGTTGGTTTCAAAGCAAGATGATCCTCCTTTTCCTTGTAATTCTTCTACCAGAATTCACTGCCCCCCACCCCCCCCCAATCTTCTTCTACCCCCAGTGCCAGGTTCGAATTTCCATTGAATTAACTTCATGGAGAATGGAAGGTTCTCATTAATTGAGTTATCTTATTTACTTGAATTTTCAAAAGGAAGTTCCAGGAAAACTTCTAAAATATAATGGTTTTTATTCTCTCATCTGGAACTCCTATGGAGCTTAAGCTACTGAGACTTCAGGACCCCTGAACACCAAATGTGATTTTCCCCTTCTCAAAATTACAAAAGGTTACTGCCCCATATTTTCAAGGAAAATTTGTCCTGGGGGATATTTTGTGGTTAGTTCAAGGCTAGCTGATTACAGATGGATCTAAAGCTAAACCCTAGAGCCATTACTGAGTTGAAAATTTACAAAAGTAAAAAATAAAAGATGTGATCAGATAATTTTATCAACTCAACAGTCTTATTCTGGAATTTCTGTGCTGAAAAATGATCTAAGCTATTTTCTTTATTGTGAGGTTATTTATCAAATATCCGCACTAAGAATTTTATTAATTGCTTAAGAAGAAAGCATTTGGTCATATTGCTTCTCCTAAAAGGGAACCCTAACTTTTCGCCACATTGGCATAATGGAAGCTTAAATTTATGCGAGCTTCTGAACATGTTGCTGAGTGTTGAGAATGTGTGACTCTAAGCCTGCTAGGGACATGGATACTACTGTTGCTTGACCATTTACGGAAAAAGATAGACATGATTTATGTCTTGGGCAATGGGAGGTTATTCAAAGTAGCACCATCAAAATTTGCTTTAAATTAGTTTATTTTGGCATCTAATGAGTCAGAATCCTCTCTCTTGCTTTTTAGAATAAAAGTTGAAAATGAGTAGGCAAGGCCATTTTATTGATGATTTAAGTCACTTTTTAGCATTCATAGTTCAAATTTTTTGACTTCTTAAAGCTGAGAGTTTAAATTCTCAAATTTGAAAATAGTCTTCCCTAATTACTACATTTTGTGTATTAGGTTGTATTTCATACCAAACAATTATTTTTAAAATAAGGGAGTTCTCTCTTGTCCATAATTTTATTTACTCATTCATTTGTTTTACTGGACACAGAGTTTCTCATCAAACACATTTATTTCCATAAAAGAAACAGCCTGAAGCTACTAATGCTTGGGAGCTAAGCTAGCCAAAGCAGGAGAAAAGAAGTAGAAGGGAATTGTAAGTCTATTTTCATCTTCTGTTTTAGGAGCTTGTTAATATCTTGAAATATCTATGGAAGTGAAATACATTGTGAATAGGAATAGTGAAGTTAAGTAACATGTGTAAATAAGCCACAACACAAAGAGAAAAATAAGAGGATCCAGGGCAATCGTGATTTCCCCCTCTCCTGCTTTACAGCCACAAAGTAGCATAAAAAGGGTTCCACAAATTCTGTCTTGGATTTTTTAATGAATTTCTGCTAGTCATGGGATTGAGACTAGAGGCAGTAGACTCAGGAAAGCAAGAGCTTTTCATTATTCAGTTTGAACTGAAGCCAATTAACTCTGCTGCATGCTCTAAAGAAGCCTTGGAGAGACTCCCTACTCGCCTTAGAAATCAGAAAAACTACTCCCAACATTGCAGAAGAAAAGAAGAGATGCAAAGACTCTCAGGTGCAGCTTCCCAGTGGGGTCATCTTGAGCAGCTCACTTAACTGAATGGATATTATTCTCATTTTACAGGTAAGAAAACAATCTACCCTGCCTTCTTAAGGAGCGGGTCTGGACCACAGTACATTATTACACTGAAGTACTTCTGAAATATAGGTGTCTATGTAAGAGTGACATGTGGGCAAAATGTCTGGCACTTGGACAAAGTCCCAGTATTGTAACCGTATATTTTAGGATCTTGTCAGGAATGAGACAATCGAGGAGAATTTAACAAAGGGACTGTTGACAAAGGTATGGCCCAGTTAAGAGAGACCTTCATGGAAGAATGCAGCACCAGATGCTAGCAATAGAAGTATCATCAAGACTCCTAGACCTTAAGGAGCAAAGGAAGGTGGCAGTTATTGGACACTAGATAGAATTTTACTTTAACAATGTCTCTAAATAATAACCTGAGTGGTCAAATACAGGAGTAAAGTCTTTGGAGGAGTCTTTGTGGAAGTCATTCATACAACCTCCTAGGCTAATGTATGTTGGTGGAACCTAACAAAAAGCCAGAGAGTAAGGGAATTAATTGAGACAATCTATTATGGCCACCCTTCCATGCCAACACTAAGTGAACAGGGCTGGGCAGTGAACTTGTAGGAGCAATTGGAGAAAATTCTGTATTCTAACCACTATCCACATAAGCATTAAAAAGTCTGGTTGGGGAAGCTTAACAGTGTGGTTGGGTGACTACTGTGTACCAGGAACTTTGCCTGAATTATCTCACAGCATCTTGGAATATCCACAATGAGAAGCTGGTTATTATCTCTGAGAGGATATGGAGTTCTGATGAGTTTAATAATTTATTCATGGTCGCAAAGTTAGTAAGTTTAAGACTAAGATAAAAGAATACAAACTTGCTTGACTTCAATTATGAGGGGAGCATTTATGAGAGGAATCAAACTTGAAAATACATGGTTGACCCTTGAACAACACAGGTTTAAAATGTGAGGGTCCACTTACATGTAAATTTTTTTCAGTATGTATTTTGGAAGTTTTTCTGAGATTTTCAACAATTTGCAAAAATTGACAGATGAACCATGTAGCCTACAATATCAAAAAAAAAAAAAAGAAGAAAAAGAAAAGAAAAGAAAAATGAAGGTCGTGAATGCATAAAAAGATATGTAGATACTATTGTTACAGGAAAAGAGTCCCAATCCAGATCCCAAGAGAGGGTTCTTGAATCTCACACAAGAAAGAATTCAGGGCAAATCAGTGGAATAAAGTGAAAGCAAATTTATTAAGAAAGTAAAGGAATAAAAGAATGGCTATTCTATAGGCAGAGAAGCCCTGAGGGGCTGCTAGTTGCCCATGTTTATGATTATGTATTGATTATATGCTAAACAAGGGATGGATTATTCATGCCTACCCTTTTTAGACCATATAGAATAACTTCCTGAGGTTGCCATGGCCTTTGTATACCGTCATGGCACTGGTGGGAGTGTAGCAGTAAGGACAACCAGAGGTCACTCTTGTTACTATCTTGATTTTGGTGGGTTTTGGCCAGTTTCTTTACTGCAACCTGTTTTATCAGCAAGGTCTTTATGATCTGTATCTTGTGCTGGCTTCCTATCTCATCCTGTAAGTTAGAATACCTTAACTGTGTGGGAATGCAGCTCAGAAGGTCTCAGCCTTATTTTTCCTAGCTCCTATTCAAGATGGAATTGTTCTGGTTCACAAGTCTCTGACACTGTTCTATTTATATATTAATCGACTGTTTGTTTTATCAGTAACGTTTGTGGTCAATAGTAGGTTATTAGCAGTTAAGTTTTGGGGGGAGTCAAAAGTGACATTCAGATTTTCAGCTGCACATGGGGTCAATGCCCCTAACCTCCTGTGTTGTTCGAAGGTCAGCTCTATATACATCTAAGGTAGTAGGAAGCTGCATACCTCAATGCTGGTGGGTAAAAAGACTTCTGCAATTGATAAAGTCCCATGGAGCATTTCTTGTCCTATTTGATAAACAAGATTCTCCACTGTGATGCTTCACTCATATACTGATATAACTTGTAGAGACTAACCCAAAGGTGTTATTTCCAAGTGAGGAAAAAAAAACTATTTTAATTCCAAATGCCTGAAAGACATCACAGTTTTGTTTTATTTTACATTTTCACTTTCGCAATATATAAACGAAACGATGAGAATAATACATACCAATCTTTTTTGACTCGGAGTAGTTGCAGTTCTTCTATGCAAATAATCTAAGAAGTCTCATGCATAGACTTCACGTCATCAACTTTCTTGAAAAAAATTGCTGCCTTCCTTGGAGAACTGCAATATTTTGCTCTGATTATTAGAAGCTTCATGTCAAATTGCAAAGTCCAATGGATGGCCTTTGGTGATGACCTTAGAATGTGGTGGTACAAGCATTCACGTAAATGTCACAGGAGGAAAACAATGTTCTAATCTTTTTTAACTGAAAATTTGAGCCATAATGAAAATATTCTAGCTTATGAAAATACATATTCATAGCAGAATAGCTATCTTGGTATCTCAACATGCTAATATAATCAGGTTTTGTTATCTTTGTTGCTGTTTTTTGCTTATCTGTTTATTTTCTTCTCAACAATGCCTCACAGTAATCTAAATCTGAATGATTGTTGTATTTCTACTTTTCTTTCTGTTTTTATTTTTAAGTATATAGGTATGATCTATGAGTTACATTATGATGTGATCAAATGCTGAAACAAGCATTACATTGAAAAATATCATCATATTATTACAAATGTTTCCAAATAAGCAAGGTTATCTAATTCAGTACTCCCTGAATGGGAAGCTCTATTATTAAAGTTGTGTCAGAGTCTAATAAAGTGTCTAAGAACTCACAGTTCTTCCCAGAGCCTGCTCTCTGTAGGTGCATTATATTTCCCTGGTCATTCTTGGGACTCACTTGCTACTTAAATGATTCAGGGACTTGAACTCCTTCCAATGCTTTTATAGACAGATAATTTAAGTAAACCATATGAGTAAAAAAAAAAAATTACAACTTCAGAAGTGGCCAAGGCAATGGCTCAGCTTCAATTTGAATTGAACATGTACCGTGCCCCTGGGTTAGAAGTGAAGGGGATACATTATCTTTAATCTGGATGTTTTCCTTTTAGCTTGTCCAGAGATGTAACACACATCGATTCAATGGATATATTCTGGACTAGTCAAAATATGTTTTATTACGGACATTTAGCAATATGGGGAAGGGGCATCTTATCACACAGAGTTAAGTAAAAATTCAGGAAATAAAAAAATACAATGTTATCATACTAATACATATCTCAGTTGTTTGACATGGGAAAATAAGAAATAACTGCAACATTTATCAATATGGGAATGCTTTACTCATGTATAGTATATTGTATGATGAAAAATTATACAACTGTAGGAAGTAATGAGGTGAACCTCTATGCAGTGATGAAAAAGTTTTTCAAAAACATCTCCTGTGAGAAAAAGTAAGTCTCAGAATGCTGCCCACATTGTGATCATGTCTGTGTTTAAATGTTTATATGCACATTTGTTTGTATGTACACATCATGGCCTTGGAATTTTGCACATCAAAATTGTCAGCATTACCTCTGAAAAATATGTGGAAGTAGAGAGAGAGCTAAATAAAAACTTTTGATTTGCAAAATAACTTAAGGAGTATCTAAGCAAATTTTGGATCTTTATGAAGAATATTAAATTACTAGTGAAACAAACAGACAAACCCACATGAAACCCTGAATATATATCAGAAGAAAAAACATTAAGATTTGAGCAGTGATTAATTTCATTGTATTTTATGTAATTTTATATTTTACTCACCTTTTCCTATATCTTTCTATAAATGTTTGATTATTTTACAAAGAGATGTATCTAAACAATTAAAATAGAAATATAGTTGAACAGTAGAGTAGAACTTAGACACTTGACTATATTAATTCTGACTGGCATTTTATTCATCTGAGTTGATTCTAAGATGCGTTTATTTATTTCATCTTTCTAATGTATTTGTGAATTTCAGAATAATTTATCTTTGACCTCAGAGCCTTCAAGCTATTTGTGTATTTACTCCTCTTGTAGGGAAATTGGGGTCTGTGATAAACTGGAGGATTCTTTCACTTCCAGGGTTTTCTGGTATAGATGAGGCTGTGTTATGATATGCTTTTTAATTTGGTAGGCAAGGGTATGCCATTCAGTTTACTTTCTACTCTATATTTTTGCAAGTTATTTTTTATACATTATAAAATATATTTTTGCAAGTTATCTGTAAATGTCTATGCAGTCTTTCTCCTTGATATAACACGCACGCACCAATCAAATGTCAGAAGAACACAGAAAATTATCTGAGTAGGGACTTGGTGTATGCTCGCCTGTTTATGTGTGTGCATTTGTGAGATTAACACTTTCATTTTTGAATTAGCTCTCTGATTGAAAGTCATTCTTCCATTTTCCCCCTCAGCTATTATAAAAACTGCCCTTCCCAACATGGACAGAGAAGCCAAGGAGGAATACCTGGTTGTCATCCAAGCCAAAGATATGGGTGGACACTCTGGTGGCCTGTCTGGGACCACAACACTCACAGTGACTCTTACTGATGTTAATGACAATCCTCCAAAATTTGCACAGAGTAAGTTAATTTCCTGCACTGGGTGAGAATCTCGGTATGATGTTTCCATTTGAATTTATATTATAATTTTTAGTGCTATTTAAAAACCTGACAGCAACTATTGAGTGGCTTATTAAGTGCCAGGTATGGCATGATTTTGGTACTAAACTTACTCCTGTTTTACAGATTACAAAGCAGTTGATAAAATTCCAACTATCAAGCATATAGTAAGGAATTAGTACCAGTATGCCTGACTGCCAGCTGTGCGCTCCTTTCTCTTTTACATACTGTCTCTCTTTACGAAAGCTTGAGAGGATGATGAAAATGAAGCTCAGATATTGCGCGATCATTAGTCCCATTTGTTTTATAAAGGAAATCAGATCTCTAGTGCCTGAGGTAGGGAAGACAAATATTCAGTAGACTTGCTGCAAAACGTACACTCCTCCTTCCCACAGCTGGGAGGATACCAGTAAGACTCTACTCTTCCTTGCTAAGGCCATGCTCTGCCTTGGAAATTTCAACAGCATGCATTCTGGGCAGACAACATCAAAGAATCAGGGAGACAATCATTGTTTAGTGACTTTCTCATACTCTCACAGAACACTTTCTTCTGAGCATTTATTCAAGTTATATGACAAGAGACATGATTGGATAAGGGCTTTCTGACATGGGGACTCTTGAATTGAGATATGAAAAAGTGAATAAAATTAACTGGAACAAGGTGAAAGCATGGGAGGGAGGATGAATAGTGCAGCTAAAAAAGATATTCAAAAGCCGTGTGTCTACATACTTATTTTCTTTTTTTTAAAGATTCCACATACAAGTAAGATCAGGCAGGACTTTTTTTTCCCCTCAATCTGACTTATTTCACTTAACATAATTTCCTCTAGGTTCATTTATGTTGTTGCAAACGACAAGCTTCCCTTTATAAAGGCTGAATAATATTTCATTGTATAAATATACACCACAATTTCTTTAGCCATTCCTCTGTCAGTGGATACTTGGACAATACCCATTTCTTGGCTATTCTGAATAATCCTGCAATAAACATGAAAGTGCGGACATCTTTCCAAGGCAGTGATTTCTTTTAGCAAAACATCATAGGGTATATCTTAAGCATAGAAAATAACAAAACAAAAGAAGCCCTGTGGAAGGATGGTGTACAGCCATGTATAGGGATGGAAATAATTTCACTGCAGCTGGAGGAGAGTGCCAGGGGAAAGTGCTGGAGCAAGAGTCTGGAGAGTTAGGTTAGTCAGAAATTAGCCATACTTGGATTTGAAGGCCATTTTAAGTATGAGGACCTTTATCCTAAGATTATTAGGAGCCATTTAAAAACTTGAAAGTCTAGGTTGAGTGACAGGCTCTGGTTCCGGGGGAAATTGGAAATTGGAAAGAAATTAAATCTGGCCTTCTTACAATGTCTTCTTTTCTTTGCAGCCAGTTAAAGACTTATTTGCAATCATTCACATAAAAGATGATGGTATCCCTGGCAAGCAAGGGTGGTTGTGTTGTATGCAAAGAAAAGTGCATGGGTGTGATGCATAGTTGAGTTATAGAGGACAAAAGTCTAAGGATAGATTGCATTTTCAGTTTAGGAAGATAGATGATCATATTTCTAACGTGAAAGATTAGATGCATGCTGGTGCTATTTGTTGTTATAGGAAATACCGTGGAAAAACTGGTTTGTAAAGAGATAAAGGAGGGAAGGTGAAAGCAGCGGGGGGAGAGAGAGTGTGTAAGAAGAGAGCGTAAGAGAGAAATGTGTATGGATCTTGAAAGTGACACATTTGAGATATCTTTGAGAATTTATCTGAAGAAATTTCAAGACAGAAAAAAATAAAGGAGATGCATTTTCATTAAGAATTTTAGAATTTTTACATCTGGCAATTCATAAATCAGACAACAATGCAACCCTTTTAAACAAAATTATTGAAATGGAGAACACCATTTCTTCTACTCTGTCCCTTATTTTTTTTTTTGCCTTTGCAGTTGTCATTACAGTGAATATTGCAAGAAGCAATATTTCTAAGATGATTATTCAATCCAATCGTGGCAGATCAATTTCAAAAATGTGCCTTTTCATAGAGGTAATAACTATTAATTATGATCACACTGATAGAGATGAGGAGAAGACACAGAGTAGACAAAGAAATGTTCCATTTGCTTGGCTTCCCAGTGCTCCCCATGTAAGACTAGCAGCACGGCATGGCCCCTTGCTGGCTTATTTGTTTAATAAGCATACTGAAAGGGATCATCTCAAACCTTACCTGGAATATAAAGTTTGTAGGAAATGGAATCATTATACCAATTATGAGAAAACTGGGAGACTTTGCTTGAAGTGAGGATTTTCAGTCCCTACCTTATGGCAAAACTATTTGGAAAATGTTTCTAATCCCCAGTCCTATAACTCTGTGATTCTAAGAGAGATGTTTTTATCCCATTATTAAGTAAAGGGGTGTTAGTGCTCTAAGAAACTTTACTGTTATGTTGAGCATAATGAGCCTTAGTTTATCCAAGGGACTCAGTGGATTTGAGCTCAAACTAGATTAGGCAATATTCTCCGGATTTTATTTTTCCTTTTGGGTTTTTAGTTCATTGAATGTTTACTTTTCTCTTGTTGTGGTTACAAGGGGACTAAAAGTTTTTGGTTTTCTGAGTTTGGGTTCCCCAGAAACAGACACTGAGACAAGAATTTGATTGTAAGTTTAACATGGAGATGGGATCAACAAATATCAGTGGAAGAAGGAGAGAAAAAAAAATAGCCAAAAAAAGGTTTATTATTGAGTCAGCTACCACCGTGTGTTACCAGAAACTTTATTCCATTGCAGAAAGTCTGAGCCATTGTAAAGAAGGAAAAGAAAAGAAAAAACTCAAAGTTATCCTACCACAAAAAGGAGAGACCTAAAATTTTATATACTAACTCCTATGAGTCTTTGAGGGCTGCTTCTGCAGGAAGCATTAATTTTCTGGCATTTCTGGCCTGACATTCAGTGGGCAAAATGAGTTCTGAAAGCCAGAAATAACCCTCAGGCAAAGAAATGCAGGAGTGGCAGTTAGATGTAAGACAGGTGTGCACTAGAGTAGTAACGGCCAGGGGTTATGGTTGGGGCACCAACAACTTCCTCTATACCATTGAAAATGAGTGACAGCAGTATAACAACTAAAGTGACTTGAATCGAAATGTACTAATGCCACTAATTAGACACACTTTATTGCCCCCATAGGAGAGTGAATATACACTCTGATTGTATTTTGCCTAGAAGCGTTGAAGGCAGGATTTTTGTCTTCAGAGCAATGAGGACTTTAGCAACAAGAGGTGTGTTTCATGTGTCTGAGCAGCTTGCTGCAGGGCACAGCAGAAGTTCAGTAATTGAATTTTATCAAAAATGGTCTAAAAGTCTGTATATATAAAGGTAAGTTCAAAAGCAACTTCCAGTGTGTTACGCATTGCATCTTTCTGTGTTGAAATTAGCTTAATATTTTATGTTGGCAACAACGAATATCCCCATGGGCAGTAAATGTGATTATATAGCAGACAGGAAAAAGTATACACATAGATTCACTAATAATCTTGATATAACTGCTCCAAATATATACTTGGTAAACATATGGTTGAATAAATTTCATATCTTAGAAGAGCCTTGAAAAGGGATCATGCCTTCTTCTGGGAACTGTTTGTCTCTGGTTCAGTTAAAAGACTGAACATTCCACAAGGGAAATGGATGTTTCTGTCTTTTCCATCACTTTTTTGGTAGCATCTGTAAAAATACCTAGAACAAAAGAGGTGCCCAACAGATATTTGCCAAATGAATGAATGGATGGTTGAAATTTGTGCAACACTCATTGCTTCTCCTTTTTTTAAAGGTCTGTATCACTTCTCAGTACCAGAAGACGTGGTTCTTGGCACTGCAATAGGAAGGGTGAAGGCCAATGACCAGGATATTGGTGAAAATGCACAATCATCATATGACATCATTGATGGAGATGGAACAGCGCTTTTTGAAATCACTTCTGATGCCCAGGCTCAGGATGGCATTATAAGACTAAGAAAAGTAAGCTAAGGAAACTTTTGTTCATCTTCAGAATACCTCTTTGAAACTTGAGTTTTAAATTTGAGGGACTTGTGTGGACTTCCTGACAGAACGGTAGAGCTGGTAGATGTTTAGCTTTGAGCAGTAAGACAAGGTAACTAGTACAGTCCTTTTGGCACCTCTTATCTCTTGGGCCCACTTCACATTTCAGCTAAAGGTCTGGTAAATAGCTACTGTAATAGTGCTGGTCCCCCAACTTACCCATTACCCATAACCACAGGAATTTACTGAGTCCTTGTACAGGGCCCTTCAGCTATGTGGGGAAGTCAATACCCTCTGAAGGCAGCCCTCCACCAAAGGGGGAGAAAAATTGGTGGACAGTTACTATTGTTTGGAGAAACTATTCTGAGGCACATTGTTTAAGGTTGTAAAAGGATTCTCAGTGAGAACAAACCTCAGTTACCCACAGAGGTGACAAGTTCAGTGGCTTTTAGTCTTTCTGTATATAACTCTCCTCATGTTTGAACTCTTGCTTCCTGAAATATCTTCCCCAGATACAGTGAAGCTTCCCAAGTCCTTAGGAAGGCTGTGCTTTCATGGGAACTAAAACAAAACAAAACAAAACAAAACACAAAAACGGGCAGAACATTCAGGTTCAGTTATCCTGGCTTGCTCTAGTGCTGGAAGGACAGGGCCAACCCTGCTACCAATGCATACTCAAAACTATAGCTCAGAGGTCTGAGCATTATGGGAAATGAAGCTCATCTTTCCCTTGCTTCTGGGTAGGGAGCTACCATTGAAGAAAGAAACATCTCCATAACAAGCACATATAGGAAAATTTGAGACTGCTTTTCTTAGCTGTCTCTTGTTTCTATGGTAGACATAAAAAATTGTGTACAATATTTTCCATTTATATTTCTCATCATAAAATCTACACTCACAAGAAATGTGTATAACGTAGTTCATTACATTATAGTCACAAAGCATTTGCCAGGAAAATACTCTTTGATCCTCGTCCTGATTATTTTCTTCAATATTGTTCTTCAAATCTTTGTCATGAAGTAGGTCAAACTAGTTTTTAAATAGATTTGCTTGTTCTCAAATAAGATAGATGGTAGACCACACTATTGGGATTCAATATTTTTTTTTCACTTTCTTCATTAGCATTACATACATATGACTGTAAAGTTACTATCTGAATCTCCATCAAGTTTCACAGAGATCTATTTCCAATGGTCTTGCTCTAAAAATTGCCCCGCTGAAGAAATCTTAACAATGGAGACCTAAGGTTTTCTGAATATTCTTTCATATAAAAAATAATTTTAAAAATAAAATTTGAAAAATATGTCTACATTTATTTTAACTCTCTGTTGAGCAACACTATCTTTCTACTAGAAAGTTTATCATTAAAAACTGCGAAACATTTAAAAGTCCTGTTTGAAATATAGTATAATACTTGAGTCAATTATTAAATAACCCAGAGTCACATTTTCCTTGGCTAACAATTTCTAATGTCATTTTTACTGTTATTATTCCCATCTTTTTCTGCCTTAAGGTGTTCTTATAAACCAAAACAATTAGCCATTTGCTGTATTTTTATTCGCTGTTATTTATAAACTTGGAAGCATATACTATCCACCTTGACATGAAGTAAAACATGTGATTTACCCTAGAGAACAGTGCATAGGAGTTGTATTCCTACAATTTGTAGGCCCTCTTTTTGTCCAATAAAATTCTTAGGACACCAGAATGTGTCTGGGTTCATTGTCATTATGTTGAGCTGGAATCAAGCAGAACATGATCTGTTATACTTAACAATGTTTGCGAAGAATTTAAAATTGCAAAATGGTTACGGTAAAGGGGATTGGAACATTGTGGATATGCTGATGTTGCATGATCTATTCATGGATGCATGTGCCTAGTAATTTTAGAATAGATAGGAAAGTGAGTGCTTGCCTGGTTTACTAGACAATATGGCAAAAAAAAAAAAAAAAAAAAAGAGGCAAGTCCCATTAGATCAGAATTCAAATGTAAAATCCAACACAATATTTTGAAATAAGAATATATAATTAAGCTTGCATTGGAATTCTGAAAGATTTCCCTAGTGCCAGTTTGTCTTCTACCTTATTTTTTAAAATCTTCATTGCATATTTAAAGTTCTATTTCTTATGAGAAATTTGTAATGTGGCTGTACACTGTCTCTTTGAACCTTGACAGACTTGCATTCTTGAAATTTGAAGTATTATGAGTTGCCAAGAATTGGTCTACAAAGGTGCTAATGCACGTGGGCTTCTGGCTTATTGAAGGGGACTGTCTTCTTTTTACCTAGCTTTACTTACCTAGGTCATTGACCAAAGTCTCTCAGAGTTTTACGGAATGAAGTATTAATATGTCAGAAATATTGTCAGTAATGGAGTAATGAGGTAATTTCAAATTGCTTTTAAGTGGTTGGTGGGGGCACAATTAGACTCAGTTATCTATTTATACTACTCACATCATTTCTTCTAAATATAAACACAAGAACATACATAGGTATCAGTGTACATTTCTTTATATGCCCACCAGCTTCATAGCATAAACTCATAATAGAGAACCTAAGAATGTCCTAAAAAATAATAAACCTCATTTTAGCCACATGATCAGTAGAGTAGCGATGCTTTAAAGTGAAATCAGAAAATACTCTTTGTGGGGATTAGTGCTAAATTATGCTTTATAATGTCTCCTTGGACTAAACAATGATTATTTCTAGTTCTTTACATTTCACACTCTGTTGCAGAGATGATAAAATATTCTTCCCAGATAGAGATTGTGTTCGATGTCGCCTTATCTCCCACCAGCAGAGGCCCGATTAAGTGGCTGATTAGTATGCAGGTCATGCTGTCACTAGTAAAATTTTATTATGACTCTGAAGTGAAATTTTGTTGGCACAATTCATGACTATGAATATTTTGTGATTTCCAAGTGAAATGAGCAAAACAAAACAAAACAATAGGAGATTAGATTCACTGAGCTTGTATAATAAACAGATATCAATAAATGCCCGTAAAATTTACAGGTTGAATCCGGGGGGACTGGAGAGTGAGCCCATTAAGGCTCACAAATGGGTTTAAACGCACATAACTTTCATCCATCAGCATTATACTCATTTGTTCTTGCTGCTGTGGTCATTAGTGAGAAGCATTTATCTTTGTCATTTCTTAACAGCCTCTGGACTTTGAGACCAAAAAATCCTATACGCTAAAGGTAGAGGCAGCCAATGTACATATTGACCCACGTTTCAGTGGCAGGGAGCCCTTTAAAGACACGGCGACAGTCAAAATCGTCGTTGAAGATGCTGATGAGCCTCCGGTCTTCTCTTCACCGACTTACCTCCTTGAAGTTCATGAAAATGCTGCTCTAAACTCCGTGATTGGGCAAGTGACCGCTCGAGACCCTGATATCACTTCCAGTCCTATAAGGTATTTTTCTTTTAAAAGGAATACTAGCTACTGCAAATGACAAGCAGATCAGTACAAAATGCACTGTGTGCACCTTCTGTGTGGCTGCCCTTGGGACAATTCTCACATGACCAAATAATGTTGGTTAGCACATACTCTGTGTG
Source organism: Ateles fusciceps (assembly GCA_036589455.1). Taxonomy (NCBI): domain Eukaryota; kingdom Metazoa; phylum Chordata; class Mammalia; order Primates; family Atelidae; genus Ateles; species Ateles fusciceps. Next base: position 2,095,620 of record JAZHEH010001685.1, on the reverse strand, counting down.
TGTGTGTGTGTGTGTGTGTGTGTGTGTGTGTGTGCGTACATGTGCATGTGTGCCTACTAAGTGCTACATAGAGCCCAGAGCCAGGAGCATGAAAATGAATACAGCTATTCTAGCTCTCAGAGAGCTCTATGAAAAGGCAAAGTTGCAAATGTTTGCAACACACTTGGGTGGATCTTGTTATTTTTATGTTTTGTTTGTGCTTTTTTTGTTTGTTTGTTTAGCTTTGGGCAAGCATTGCTAGTTTCTCTTCTGTCTCTTTTGACAGTTATGGTGAATTATATATTAGAATTTAGAGGCATGAGACCACTGTGTCAATGCATTAAGAGGCTCCTATCTTATTTCTGCATTTGGTGTTTGGCTTTGAAATTATCTTTTTATCACTTCTTGGACATTTCTGATTGGTCAGCATATCTGGCTTGGTGTCTCCTAGATAAAAATCTTTCTCTGCCATTTCAAAAATACCTTTTGTTTATTCTTTTTCTGCTCAAAATTTTTCCCCAGGATGCAAAATAATTCTTTATTAAAGCTTTTCTGCCTTTTTTAGAAATGAAGCTCAGTTCGATTCCTTTTTCTGTTATACCTTACACATCTTTTTTCTTTTCCAATCACCCAAATGACAGGACAGGTGCTCCAGCTAAATAGCTTTCTTCCTAAAGCGCACTGAAAATCTATAACTTCTATGCTGGTCTCCAAGGGTGAAGTGTTGGCTAATGATGTGTTCGAGTGTGGATTTCAAATATTGTCTTAGAAATATCTGTTGTAAAATAAAGGAGATAGAGAATGAGAAGTAGATGGAGGAATACAATTTTAAAGAATTGTCCAGCTAATTTCTGAGTTAGATGTCAGCTCATACCAAACCCTTTCAATTTGCAAGTCACAGATAACTAGGGCAGACATGTTTCCAATTACTTCATTTGGGGAAACCCTGGTAAAGTGAATTCTCTGTAGGTTATTTATTCAGTTTTGAAAAAAAATGTATTAAATTCCTGCTACTCATAAGGGTGATGAAACTATGAGACTGAGATTAAAACCCTGCAGAACAGTCAACACCCCAAATAATTTGAGTTTGTACAAAAATTATTTACCCAGAACGACACTTTCTGTTTTTTAACACAAATCATTTCTAAATTCAGAATAACAAGACTGCAGCTTATAAGGATACAAAGGAGGCTTCTTGCAGAAGAGCCTCTAACTTCTACGAAGATGAAAGTTCACCTGGGGATTTGATAAAGGGTCCATTGGCCATTATCAGTTCTAAAGAAATTTCACAAACTATAGACATACACAAAGCCCCTTATTTGGCCAAGAAAATTATGTCTATTAATGGGCCTTGTGTTGCATGCAAGGGGAGGAATATCGAAAAGAAAATAAATTTACATTGGCATTCATTTCCTGAAAATATAGTGAAATTATACAATGGCTTTAGGCTGGAATACTGACATTAATGGGGACAACGATATTTGTCGAGTGGATGAATCTGCCCTGTTTTTATGTTTCTCAATTTCCACTGAAAGGAACTCAAAAAGGAGAAGTTGCCACTTTCTTTACATCTCCAAGCAGGAGACAGAATGTGAAGGGAGTAAATGAGATTGGTTAACTGAGAGACCAATCAGAGGACTGGTTTTAGCACTTGATTTGACAAGATTTCTACTCTTGTCAGCTAGGAGCATGTAAGGGCTCAGGAGTCTGCCAAGCCAAGGGTCCAGAGGGAAAATAAGGGTTCAGATATCAGCACAATCTTATAAGCTCCCAACATGGAATCCATGTTACCAGTGGGAATGGACTGACTGCAGAGACATGATCTTAATCATCTAGAGATGAGGTTTCAGGAACTTTTCACACCCTAATAAAAGTTGCATCTTATTGGCAGAGCTAGCTATAAATCCAGGTTCATAGTTGTCCACATATGTTTGCAAATTTTATAATCTATCTATTTTACTGATGTAGAAATAGAGATTTACTGATACTAATTCCTGTTCACAGAGAATCAAGTGAAGATTCTCATGGTAGTTGCTAGTTATTATTATTGCTATTACTATTTTTATTACTGTTACTGGTAGTAAAGTTTGTGTAGAGGCAGCTTGAGGCTGTTTAGAAATAACTGTCCAGCTTAGAAGCATTTCATTTTCAGACAAGCTAAAGGGGATTTGAGATTGTGTTACCAGAAAGAGATGGACAGATAAAGTACTATTTGATGACACAGGCGTATCTGTGCTTCTGATAGATGTCAGGCAAGTGCTAGTTCCTTAGCATCTACGGTTCTAACCAAAGAAGGGATGAATACTGTTTCAAAGCATTTAGAGCAGCCTTTGATGTGTCATTCAGAAAGTGGGCCCCACACAGTTCTGATTAAACATGGCTTGGCTCCATGGGATGACAACTTAAGAATCAACAAATCTTATTTTTCAACATGTGTTCTGCATTTCTACAGTCCCCTGTCCCCCACTTCAAACCCAGTTGGATCATGGAGAGCAGGTTCCCTCTCTTTAGCACAATTGGTTAATTTGAGAAAAAAATTAAATTTCCTGACTAGCCAGAGGAATGCATAGTTCCTTATGAGTCTAGCAGAGAGATTTAGAGCCATTTAACCTTTTTAGATAGAACCAGAGGACATGGATATTCAGGGAATTACTGAGTAACACATAGCTATGCATTATTTTCTCTTTGGGACTGCTGTGTTTTATACACTGACAAGAATGTATCCATCTTTTAGGATAATGTTTAATTTGATATCCAGCAAAAAATAGGCATTTATCCCAGCATTTGCCACGCTAAAACACACAGTCATTTTTTGGTTGGTCAACTTCTCATGAGGTTCAGTTTGTTTTTGGAGCACATTGTCAGCTAGAAATATCATGTATTTTTGAATTCTTATACCTAATAGTATATCTCTATCTGTATGTATATGTCTATGTATTCCTTTCTGGGAGAAAATGAATGGTGACATAGAGAAAAATCTGTCATCTTACCCTTTCACTTGCAGGAACATTGATTACTTCTTTGCTACTTTCTGCAATACTATGTCTTTCAGTAATGTAGAAATAAGATGTGCAAATTATTTTAAAAATGACATGGATTGAACTTATGGAGAGTAAGATTGAAATCGTATCACTACTACTTCCCTGGTCGGAGAACTAGTCTCTGGAATTCTCTGAGATTCAGTTTTCTCCTCCGTATGGGATAGTAGATCATCTTTCTCACAATGTTAATAAGATGATTAAGTGACATTATTAAATAAAATATGTGGTAGCTAGTAGTGTTACCAGTTAATAAATGGTAAGCCACCATCAATTTCACAACTTAAAATCAAATTAAAAACCTAAAACGTATTTTGGCAGAGATTCATCTAGGTGGCTGTGTGCAGAATTATGTGTTTTTTCCTTGACAGTTATATGCTAAATAATCTGATCAATTTCATTTGGTCTAATTTTCTCCCACTACTGATATGGATATTGTTACTAGTGAGTACTTAGTATATACCAGGAACTGTGCTACACAAACTTATTTTATTCTCTAACACATCTAGTATATATATGTGGAGTCATTCTATTGCAGAATTTTGCTCCTTAGTTCAGCTAAAGCTGGGTTCTTGGCACACAAAACCAGGAAAATTTAGGCACACAGACACGTTGAAAGATGATGAATAGGGCAGGATTTTACTGGGCAAAAAGGGAAAAAAGAAAGGAAAAAACAGCAAAGCGAGATGGAGGCTCCTCACCTCACAGATTGAATCCCCAGGCCAACACACAGGAACTGGAGGCCAGGCTCCTCCCCCCTGCCCATGGCTCCACCCCATTCCCCCAGTGTGCACGCAGGCATGCTCTGACAAAGCTCTGGGCCAGTTTCCTCATCTGCACAAAAGTATCTGATGTAAACACTTGTGGGGCAGGTCGGAGATTCTCCAGGGACCTTTCATCTGCTTAGGCATTTGGCTGTCTCAGTTATACCCATTTAACAGACGTGAAGCCTAAGGATAAAATAACTAACTTGCCCTGTATCACACAAATAGTTAGAAGTGGAACTGGAGTGTACACCCGGGTTTTATGATGGTGCCATGCCTATCCATTGTCCTTTCTTTTCCCTGTGATCTCTGTAACTCCAACTGTGCCTATACACTTTAGGATGACTGAGTAGGACCAATTATAATGGAAGTAATTGACTATTCATCATTCTCTAAATGACCTCGTTGACTATCAGGAAAGAAGAAAAATAAACCAAATCTGTGGAATTAACCAGAGTATAAGGGCTGTGATCTTTGCTCATCTGCCTAGCCACCTGATATGGGTTTGTTACTATTGTCTGTGAATCAAATTGTGATGGGCAAGGTAAAGGGGAAAACAATTTTATTTTTATTTGAAGAATGAGACCGTGCTAAGCTCCTATTATGTATCATCTAATTTAATTCTTACAAATGACTCCAAGAAATACTCAGTATTATTTCTGTTTTATAAAGAAGGAAACTTAAAAAAGGATAAGCTGCCTGTACTTGGGGATATAGCACGTAGATGCAGGACCAGAGGTTAAATCCAAGTTTCTGCTTATCATTGGCCACTATACCTATGCATGCTCTTGTAGATTATGGAATCTTGAAAGTGGAATACGATGATGACAGTTGATGTTTTCTGAGCCCATACTTCGTGACAGACACTTGGAAATGTTGTTATATGCAGCAAATTATTTATATTTAAAGTAAGCAGTCCTAGCCCAGGTATTAAAAATAAGTCAGTTCTTTCATGTAAATCTGCTATGGCCCATTTTTTTTTCCTCTCATGAAGTTATTTTGATTGTGTATTGGGTGTCACCATGGCTTAGAGATGGTATGTGATTGTTTCTAAGGAAATCACTTCCTATTGTTTCCCAAGCATTAACCTTGAATAAAGCTTCATGAGCTGCTTAACTTCGAAGTGGAAATAACAACCATTCAGCAGGCAGAGTAGGAGGTCAGCACACAATCATGGTGGCCACAGTGCTCTGCCGTCCTAATTCCTCTCTTGAAATTAAATACCCACTCAACACAGGAGCATTGCATTTTTTTTTTCCTACTGGTATTCTGGTATTTTTATAATTTACCTGAATTACCAGGGTGGCTGTTCATCAGTAGTTTTCCTGAAAGCACTCTTTATATTCATAATATCCAAGGATGCTGAAGTGAAAATATTTCATACTGTAGAAAACTTGGAATTAATTTAGATACTAGACGGTATATTGATTGATTACCTCCACAATCTTGCAATAATTCTCATTTTTGATAAGGAGTTGTGTGTGTGTGTGTGTGTGTGTGTGTGTGTGTGTGTGTGTGTGTTAAGAGCACTTAAGAGATCCATTATCTTGTAAGATATATAAGTGCAAAATACAGTATTATTAACAATAGGTACCACATTGTACAAAACATCTTTAGAACTTACTTATTTTGGATAACTAAAAGTTTATGCCTATTGATTGGCAACTTCCCATTTTCCCCTTCCCTAGTCCCTGGCAACCACAATCCTTCACTCTGGTTCTTTAAATTGGATGACTTTAGATACTCATAAAAGTGGAAGCATGTAATATTTGTCCTTTTGTGACTGGCTTATTTCTCTTAGCAGAATGTTCTCAACATTTATTCATGTTGTTGCATATTGCAGGATCTCCTTCTTTTTATTTTAAAGGATGAATTGTATCTCATTGTCTCTCTATACCCCATTTTCTTTATCCATTCATCAATGATCATTTAGGTTGCTTTCCCTATCGTAAATGGAATGAACATAAGAAAGCACTCTTTCGGCATCCTGAAAGCACTCTTTATATTCATGATATCCAAGGATGCTAAAGTGAAAATATCCATACTGTAGAAAACTTGGGAATTAATTTAGTTAGTAGATGGTGTATTGATTGTTTCCTTTAAAAAAACTAATATCTTTTAAATATCTTGATTTTAATTATTTGGGATAAATAGAAGTGAGATTTCTGAATGCTATAGTGATTCTGTTTTTAATTTTTTGAGGAACCTCCATACTCCTTTCCATAACAGCTCCAACATTTTGCATTCCCTCTAACAGTGTACAAGGGTCTACCACAATAACTTAGTATTTTAAAATAATTAACACTTGTTTCATTTAATTCTTGCACTCTCATAACCAGATAAAAATATGATCATCTCCCAATTTGAAAACAGCAAATCATCCAACACTGTTTAAAAAAACTCACTGTACCTGCTAATTCAACTAACAATAGTTAATTCATTAAGTCACATATTCAGAAACATATTCACTCATTCAAATTAATTCATTTATTCATTCATATATATTTTAACTGATATTTTGTTCAATTGTTATCAGCTGAACCTACATTTTTCAAGAAATTTCTATAAAGACACAATATCTGTCTTTGTAAGTCTATAATAAAGAGATTGGAAGCAAGGACTTCATGACTAAAACACCAAAAGCATTGGCAACAGAAGCCAAAATAGACAAATGGGACCTAATTAAACTCCAGAGCTTCTGTATAGCAAAAGAAACAATCATTAGAGCAAATCGGCAACCAACAGAATGGGAAAAAAATTTTTGCAATCTACCCATCTGACAAAGGGCTAATATCCATAATCTACAAAGAACTAAAACAGATTTACAAGAAAAAAACAACAAACCCATCCAAAAGTGGGTGAAGGATATGAACAGACACTTTTCAAAAGAAGACATATATGAGGCCCACAAACATATGAAAAAATGCTCATCATCACTGATTGTTAGAGAAATGCAAATCAAAACCACATTGAAATACCCACCTCACACCAGTTAGAATGGCAGTCATTAAAAAATCTGTAGACAACAGATGCTGGAGAGGATGTGGAGAAATAGGAACACTTTTACACTGTTCGTGGGAGTGTAAACTAGTTTAACCATTGTGGAAGACAGTGTGGTGCTTCCTCAAGGCTAGAAATAGAAATTCCATTTGACCCAGCAATCCCACTACTGGGTATATATCCAAAGGATTATAAATCATTCTATTAAAAAGACACATGCACATGTATGTTCATAGTGGCACTATTTACAATAGCAAAGACCTGGAACCAACCCAAATACCCATCAATGATAGACTGGACAAGGAAAATGTGGCATATATACACCATGGAATACTATGCAGCCATAAGAAATGATGAGTTCATGTCCTTTGTAGGGATATGGATGAATCTGGAAACCATCATTCTCAGCAAATTGACACAAGAACAGAAAATCAAACACTGCATGTTCTCACTCATAGGCAGGTGTTGAACAATGAGAACACATGGACACAGGGAGGGGGAGCATCACACACTGGGTCTGTTGGTGGGGGCCAAGGGAGGAACAGTGGGGTGGTTGGGAGGTTGGGGAGGGATAACATGAGAGGAATGCCAGATATAGGTGACGGGGGTGTGGAGGCAGCAAAGCACATTGCCATGTGTGTACCTATGCCACAACCCTGCATGATCTGCACATATACCTCAGAACCTAAAGTACAATTTAAAAAAAAAAAAAGAGTTTGGTTGCATATACCCAGAAAACCAAAGCCCTTCACAGTTATCTAACTAGTCTTTTATCTGAAAATGGTAAACAAAATCGAATTGTAGAGCTTTAAGTTCACATGGAGGAAGACATTTCCTAATGAATTTTGAATAGAAGCAGCCATAGATATCCAAGGATGTCAATAATGTTAAAGTGAAAACATCACACACTGAAGAGCACTTTGTAGTAATTTGAAGGGTAGATTTTACTTATTATTGTTTCACATTTTTATTCTCCCTTCATTTTCTGTCTCTCTCTCTGTCCTCTCTGACTATAAAGAAATTATTTGGGTAAAAAAGGCTCCTTTTTCTCCTTAGAGGGATAATAAATAATATGTGATGCAGGGACCTTAGAATTCTGGAACTAGCAGAAGTCAGATAATATTATTTATTAAAGCAGTTAGAGCAACCACTGGAGCAATTAGAGGCAAAAAGCTGAAAACTTGTAGATGGAATTTTTGATACTCAAAGTGAATGCGAGAAAATGTTAAAATGGTTTCTCTAGGCATAATAACAAAAGCTAGAATGAAATTAAGCAGTGAGAAAGAAACAGTTGGAGTTCAGTGAAATATAATAACTGATTCATAACTAAGGGGTTTATTTCATTATGCGTAGCTCTAAATAGCATCTTCACTTGCAGTTGGCTCACAATTGTATCTTTCTATAAATTTTCCATATAGAGGCTGCAAACCAATGTTTAGCAAAACATTTCTTATAACATAAAAGTGCATTTATGCCGTTTAAATTTGAAAAATAGATACACAGTCTTTCTCCAAGGACAGCGAATCCCTAATGGAGCTCTAATAATCACTACTTGAACTAAAGATAGGGTGACCAGGTCAGTCTGAATTCCAGCGACTTTGCTATAGGACCTCACAGGTGAGTTGCAGAGGTGCATTGCACTCTCTAAGGGGAGAATGTAAGCAGTATCTTAGATTTTGGAACCTTGTATTTTGCTCTGCACAGCATCTAAACTATGCTGAGAACCTTGCTGATGTGAGGGAGGGCACATAGGCTGTCCTCTAAATTCTGATAAACTGAGCAATGCAAATACCATGATGCTTTCTGCCAATTGACTGTGTTGTCTATGACTATATGAACTTCACCTTTTTTCTTTTTTTTCTTTCTTTTTTTTTTAAAATTTTACTTTAAGTTCTGGGATACATGTGCAGAATGTGCAGGTTTGTTACATAGGTGTACATCTGCCATAGTGGTTTGCTACACCTGTCAACCCGTCATCTAGGTTTTAAGCCCCACATACATTAGATATTTCTCCTAATGCTCTCCCCTCCCCTTCCCCCGACCCTTCGACAGGCACAGATGTGAGATGTTCCACTCCCTGTATCCATGCATTCTCATTGTTCAACTCTCATTTATGAGTGAGCACATGTGGGAACTTTACCTTTTTTTCTTTCCAAAGAGCTTATTAAAGGGACAAAACTCATGATGTTAGTGAATACTTTGACTACATTACACTTTGGTCAGGGGTGAGCCTGTTGGCAAAATATGGCCTGCTACTTTTTTTTTTGTTTTAATAAAGTCTTACTGGAACACAGCCACCATCATCCCTTTATGCCCTACAACTGCAGAGTTGAATTGTCATGATGGAAACACTATGGACAGCAAAACCTAGAATACTTACTTTCCATAAACTTTGTCACCCCCTACATAAGACTGATGGAGGTTTGGATTTCCATCAGTAATTTGACTAATCAACTGCCATATCATCCAGAATTTTACTCTGTCTCAAAGCTCCCTAATATAAACTTCTCAAAATAATTTAAAAAATTTTAGCAGTCAGGTAACTTCTTTCTATTAGGATCCAGCTACCTGTGATGGGAATTGCTATTCCCATCATTGCCTTAGAGCCCTTGGAACTTAGTACTCATGGGGCCATGATAGCATGTACCCATGTTGAGTCTGCCAGAAAAATCTGGCTTCCTTAGCATAGCTTTTGAGAAAATTTTCATAATCATAATGCAGGATGCAATGGGTACTCTGACAAATACTGTGAAACTTCCCTACTTAGAGTAAGGAATTCATCTCCCTCATGGTTTTGTTATGAATCTCTGTTTTTCTACCTGTCCTTTTCCTTCTTCTGATCTCAGTGATGGCTGTAATACAGGAGTTTGGAATTGAGGCCAATGACTGCCTTAGTCAAATCCTAGTCTCTACACTTGAATCTCTTGGCACATTCTATGATTTCAGTAGCATTTCTCTACCTAAATGTGCAAGGTGGCAAGAACAGGAATCTGACTTTGAATAGATTTGTAGTGTGTTCATCAAACTCAAATATACATTATTCTGTGTGACAGTAGGTTTTCAGCAAAGGGTATGAAAAATATTTTGTCTATCTTTATTCATGCATATTTAGCATTTTAGTACTGTGCTTTTTGCATATATTTCATTCACACTTTGTAGCATTAACTCTCTGATTTACACATATTCTTATTTCCATTAAACAAATGTGTTACAGGTTTGAAAGTAGATAGAGTCTGAAATGAAAACTGTTTGTTAGGGATTACCATCTATGAAAGGGAAGGAGCAGGAGCATGATGGACAGACAGTGAAATCAAACTGCATCTCAGTTCAAGCCAACGTTGGCCCAGACTAGTAGGTTTCTTTGGAATGAGTTTTGCCCACCAGAGGAGTCCTACGTCATGCCAGAGTGGTAGGGCCTTTATACCTCTGTGTGGTTTGTCTTCAGATAAACTCCGGAGAGGGGACTTTCTGAAACTGAGATGGACCCTAAGTAGTGAGTAGCTGGAGGCTGTCTCCTGACAATACCCCTCACATCACTGGAACCCTCACTTGAAAGACAACATGCACAGCACTTCTTCATGCCTATAATGGATAAGCACACTGAAATTATGTAGAAATGAAGTAATTTTACTGAACTCACACCACTAGCTGTCTAGCTCCCAAATCCACAGTAGTTACCATATTGTATAGCACACTTCTCAACCTACAATGTCTTTCTTTAGATAAATATATATTTGTTACACATTTTGAGATGCAAACATCATAGTGGCAAGTTAAGTTGCCTGAAATATTATCAGTGTGGTGTACTAGACCTGGCTATTAATTGTAAATAATAATCAAATTGCATATATTAGTACAATATTTTAAAACTAGTGATCTAAGGTGGTAAAAATTGCACAAGAATCTTGAGAAAAAGAGAAAAAAAATGGAAGTGCTGATCTAGGGCTTAAAAATCAGCTTTTTTTCTGATTGGTGAAACCGCTGTATTCTCTAGGGAACAAAACTTAATAATAATGCTTATATTCTGAGAGAAACAAAGATGCTTGTGTAGGCTGAGCCATGATATCTAATATTATTATACTCATAAGGCAAAATAAATCCTCTATTTTGCATCATGACAAAAGGAGATTGACATTCTTATCTGATGTTCAAATATTTATGGGAGTTATTTTAACCAAACCTTTATTTTTCCTTATGTTTCTACATTCTGGTTTGACATGATGTATTATACAACTTTGCTTTTGATAAAGGACAATCAGATTTGACTTAATGTTCCAGGGGAAAACGTAATATCGCATATTTTAAGAAGAGAGCAGGGTAGAAATGGAGAACTTCAATTTTCATTCATCTATCAAAAGTTTATTAGCTCCATCTCATGAGTATGAAGTCTGCTTGCTGGGGAATGGGACAGGTCTAGCAGAAATGCTTTTGAAATAGCCATTAGGAGACAAATCAAGTTTGGGATGACCTACTGAGATACACAGCCTCATAGCAAATGAGAATGCAATTTATGAAAGTTCTTAAAAGGAGTCAAAATCATGGAAGATATATTTAATGATACAAAGAACAGGAAAAGACCTAAATGCTCTTCCAAAGCAGAGGGTCTAAAAGTGGACAGAACACATGTGGAAGGGGAGCAGTGCGTAGACTATGGTGAAGAGAATTGTCTGTTTAATGGCAAAGAGGACACATTTCTGGCTAACCTTTATTGGACATCAAACACATGATCTTGGGTTTTGAATTTGTTTAATTTTATAAGACCAGGTTAGATCGCTTGGGTAGACATTGTGTTTAAGAATAAGCATTTTTGGTAATTCCCCAGAAAGAATGACATCTGGCAGAACACTGGAATGATGTGTTTATCCTGTTATTATAGTATGTAAATAAGTAAGCACATCATTTGAATATAAATGAATTTCTAGTTTTAAGAGTTGAGAGACCACCAGCCTAGGCAACATGGTGAAATCCCCTATCTACAAAACATACAAAGAAATATCCAGGCATGGTGGCACATACCTGTAATCTCAGATACCCAGGAGGCTAGGCAACAGGATCATTTCATTCCGGGAGGTAAAGGTTGCAGTGAGCTGAGATTGTACCACTGTATTCCAGCATAGGTGACAGAGGGAGACCTTGTCTTAGAAAAAAATAAAAAAAGAGTTAATAGACCACATATTGCTCAATAGATCATTCCCAGTATTATTAAAACTCTTTAGTATTTGCTAAATGAACCTTAGTATCCAATTAAAATTTCAAAGTATATATACATTTATGACATTTTACAAAGCCTATTTTGACATAGTTACACACTACTTTTAAAATTAATTTTGGTGCGTATGCTCTCCTTAAACACATTTTTTCTATATTGTAAATGATTTCCACCAAAATGGAACACACTTACATAATCAAATATCACCATCTTCATAACTTTCCAACATTTAATAAGAGTTTATTCTGTGACAGATACTATGGTCAGGATATTATACATATTTCTCTTACTGACTTTATGACAGGAGAAATGTATGTTATCCCCATTTCACAACTATAGACATTGAGAGATAAAGTCTGTAAGAGCTACTGCACTAGATTAGAGGAAGGATTAAGTGAAAAATTATTATACAGGGCTTAGCAGAAAGGTAAAAACTTAGGAAGGATTCAATAAATGCATTAAATACGTTATGAAATATTAGTATTAAATCTGGTCCTGTGGTCTGGATTGTTATATTGTAAGGCGCTTTTTCTGTACTTCCTCATCTCTATTCTGCTATCTATTAGTGTTTATGAACCGTGACTCTTTTCCTATGGAGAGAAGTGCAACAGGCATGAACAACAGCTCCAAAAAGATCATTTCAGAGAGGGGGAAAGATTCTCTTCATTTTTAGATTGCCCTTGGCATTGCTGGGGCAACATGGACCTGTGGGCATTCATAGAAATTGATTGAGCTTCCTGTGTCCTGGGGGTAAGCAGTGAGGATCAAGGTCGTCATGGGGGCTTTGGTGTAAGAGAGTTTATCCTAACAACTCCTAACCTCCCGTCATAGAGAAGCACACACCAGAGATAAATCTCACATAGCCACCGGAAGTTCCAGATTCCATGTATTTCTAAAATATTTGGTCATTTTTTGCTAATATTTATGTGAATATTTCTGATCCATTTGTTGTACTTGAATAATTACATAGCAATGGACAAAAGAAAATAAGAGAGAACATTTTGTTTTTAATTTGAAAAGCAATGTAGATTAATTTAACATGTTACAAACATACAATAGGAGTCTTTCTTCAAGAATTCTTCACTTCCTTTGCTTTCTATGTCCAAATAGTCACTGTGCCTGCCTGGTTTATTTTCCTTCCTAAGCTCAAACACCATCATCTCTAACTTGAGTAGTGATAACAACCTCATTTGCTTATCTCTTAAACTTTGATCTCCACACAGCTGCCAAAATGATTTCTACCTGTTTTGACCTGTGCTGTCTAATACTGTGGCCACTAGTCAAATATATCTCAGTGAAGTTACAGAAAATTAATTTCAATTAAATAAAGCAAAAATTTCAATTTCTCAGTTACACTAGCTAGACAGCAAGGGGAACTGGCCACATATAGTTAATGGTTACCATATTGGATAGCACAGAGCATATTTTTACCACCATATAAAGTTCTGTGCAATTCAGCTGGGGTTTAGATCATATCACTCCTCTGTTTATATCATATCAGTCCTCTTATATTATGCACACATACACGTGTGTGTATAATACAAGGACATATATGTATGTATGTATATGTACGTGTATATATATCTTATTTCAAGCAGGAAATAATAATTCATTAGCATAGTTTCCAAAGATTTTCCTCCTCTACTCCTCTGATACCCTTCCTCCATTGATTCCTGAACTTCAACCACACCATTTTTTGTTAAAGTCCTATACACATTAAACGTCACCCGAACTCAGACTTTTCATGTTTGCATTCTTATTTTGGGAGTATTTTTGTAATGTTTTATGCATCTCAGCCTTTTCTTGTTTGCTTCATGGCTATGCCACTGTTAGCTCTAAGAAGACTGACTTACTCTTAGTCTTTATCCTCAGATAGAGGAATTAACCTGAGGGCAAGACTGTGACTGTTTTGACACCTAACACGATGTCTGGCACATGAGAAATATTAAATACAGACAAATGAATGAACAAAGGAAAGAATGGCAGGGAAAGGAAGGATGGGAAGATGGGATGCTCTTCTCTCAGTCTTTAGCTCCCATCACATTTGATCTGGACCTTTAATTTTGTAGTTTTTCTAAAAACACTTCAAACTCTCAAGGTTTTTACATGCATTCCTCTCTGCTGGTGCTGCTCTCCCTATATAGTCATCTAGAAAAATTCCACTCCTCTCTGTATCTCAAAACAGATGCTGTCTCCTCCTGGTGCTATCTCTGACAAAACCCCTCTAACACACACACACACACACAACACACGCGCACACACACACACACACACACACACTTCTTCCCAGGCACATTTAGAAACCCTTTTTCAAAGTCACAAGTGGTATGCCTGAGAAGAGAGGCATTTTTTTCAAAAAACATAATAGTTTCATGATAGTTGGTACTAAGGCAGTCACTAAAACTTTGTTGACATTAAATAAAAAATGAAATTTGCATGGTAATCCTTTCACAGGGTGTAAAACTGCATTCCATTTTCATATTTTTTGTTACCTCATCATCACATTTAGAACTCTCCATAATGCACTATTATTTTTCTGGTTCCAGGGGGAGAAAGTTCAAATTTCTCCAAAAGTGTTATGTGAACATTGAAGAATTGATCATGAGTCAAACTTAATGTACAATTTACTCTGGAGCATTTTTTTTGTTCCAGTGTTACATAAAATTACACATGAGATTATGGTTTTACCATGTTATTTTCTGAAAGCATTTGTGAAACAAACTATAAAACAACACAAACACACTGAAGAAATGGGACCTGAAAGGAATTGACATAGATTTGAAATTTGATACTTCTGTATTCACCCTAAATCATGTAAAAGATACCCAGGAATGATTGTGTTGAGCGAATTTGCTTCATCCTGTTGTTGCAAATAGCAAGTAGAAATACCACAAAATTATGGCTGTCTATATACAGCCCACACACCAGAATCTTTCAAATATGTTTGGTGTTTAAAAATAGTCTGGATATTTGGCAGTGTCGTCTATCAGTAATGATAAACACTCACTGTGATACCACATTTTAAAGTATAAGGAAATCTTGAATGCATTCTCTGGTTTGGGGCATACCTTAACCTTTTAAGGTGGGCAATCCTGTTCTCATTTTTTAGAGGAGGTAATTGAAGTGCAGATATATAAACTGGCATAGCACAGAAGTTAGGAATAGAAGAGTTAGTCCTTGGAAAAATAATCGGTTGAGTTGTTTCACAAAAATTGCAGTAGAAAGAATGCAGTTCAGAATAGCTTTTTAATTCTGTTATTCATTTATCTGTTATGGTAATCAGTATGGCTGCCTCTGTACATTCCAGACTTAACTGCAGTTTGCTCATCTTGCACTGGAGTCACAGAGAGTAAAAATGAAAGTTTCCTTCATATTCAAAACTTGGTTCTGAAAATTCTATGAGTGTTCTGCATGTATGTTTTCACAGACTTACGTTACTTATTGCAAAAGTAATAGAGGGGGAGTTGGAGGCTCTGTGTGGATATGTAGCATTGGGTATGGGTTGAGGGGAAAGGAGATAGGAGATACTTTAAATAAATATATGTTAGCAACAAAAAAATCTAATGTAAGTCTGCACACACACATAGAGTTGGAATTTTTGTGCCAAATATCAGTATGAAATGTATGTAGCTGGACTGGTTTAATTGAGGGAACATATTATTCTGGTAAAAGTATCTATTTAGTATCAATAGTGGCAGCAATGCAGAAGTATGTTATTTCCCCAGTGCAATAATATTCAGCTGGCCATTTTGATCTATTGCCAACCACTACACCAGTGTATTTTCTTAAATTTACTTCTGATCTCTCCAAGCTACTCTGAATTGAATGAACTGGTGACATCAGCTTGTGTCTGTGGTTAGGGCACTGTGTGTGAAGTTACCATCTTTGAAAAAGGTGCTAAGCCATTAGGAATTTTCTTGCATTTGTATCCTTAATTCTACAAAGTAAAATGATGAATTCCTTAGCATTTACTTCCAAGAAAAACTACTATTGATGAGAGGAATGGTGGTATTAAAAGCCAATCAGGGTACTTGTTGGATTAAAAATGAGAAAGTTTAAATAGGGCTCTTGTGAATATTGGTTATCAAGGACAATGCAGTTTGTGAACTATATCTATTGAACTAGAAAGGGACTGTCATTTCTGAAACTTCCATCATTAGAATTGATATTAACATGACCCAAGGAGCCCATTTTCTCACATGCCACTTCCCACTGTGTTAATGAGAAGTTTCTTCTTACTGTGGCAGGAAGATGACTCTCCAATGTGCATGCTATTCTTCTCAAAACTATGTCTTCTGTCTAAAGCATTTCAAAAAATTCTGCAGATGAGCAGCAAATCCAGTACCTGCACAATTCGCAAGAAGTTAGAACAGAAACTCTAATCCTAAAGATAAAAATACTAGATATTTTTTAAACATAAAGTAAAAGGCATTGTGCTTTTCAATATGAAAAGTAGGATCCAAATTAATTCTTTCTTTTTGTTTCTTTTTCTCTCCTATCTATTCCATTTTTTATTTCTCTTTTCTCTTCCATCTATTCCTTTTCCTTGTATTTTTAGTACTATATTTCACACATAATAATATTCCATGCTTAATAAATGTTTGCACATTTTTTCAGGAAGCATTTTTTTGAGTAACTTCAGTGCAAAATTCCAATCTATGTGATGCTATATGAATCAAACATTCTCTCCTTGTGCCTAAAGAGCAAAGGCCAGGCAAATGTTTATAGCAAAATGGGAGAAGAAAATTCTTAAGAAAGGAGCAATCAGCAAAGTCCAAGACCAGGTATAAAAGGCTCCTGTAGGTAGGATGTGAGCAAGGAAACCCAATATAGCTTCTCATCTCTTTACTTGAAGCCTATGCATTATGGGGGATACCTGTAATAGCAGATATTTTGAAAATAGTAAATCCCGGTATAGACAAACACCACGAAGAGTTTGGAAATACTTTCTGAGTGTCACATAAGGAGTTCTGTCATTCCCAAAGCTAATAAAGCATGTGACTAGTAGCTCTTATTTATTTATTTTTATTTTTGGATGTTCATCTCCCCCAGTCAATTTGGGTTTTAAGTGAACTCTTACAGATTAAATAATTGGCTCATCATTTATATTTATTTATTTTTGTTTCTAATGTGAATCACTTATCAACTCATTTACTGCAGAGCAATCCTTGTGAAGTAGACATTTTCTACTATATATAGATGAACATCTGAGATTAAGACATGGCAAAAACCATAATTACTTTTGCAGCAACCTAAGGTTTCAATGTTATTCCCCCAGGCGAGATTCCACTGAAGACTCTCTGGCTTCTCAGGTTGTTTTTATTCTGTTTTATGTGATGCCACTCAGAAGGATGCTGAGAATCACAGGAGAACAAAGTGGCTTGAGGATCTGCTTGAGAGATCTACCCCAAATCATGATGCCTGAGAAATTATATGATATAGATACCGTCAATTCTTCAATTTAAGTCATTACTTCAAACTTGTTATTTTTAACTCACTCTTTTTTTTTCTTTGAAAGTATTTTCTGTGAATTGGCTTTAAGAAACAACCTGTATTAGAGTTTTGTAGTGAAGTATTGTCCTTTATTGATGCTGCAGTTTTATCACATAATGGAATGAGTAGGCAGAGAGGGGAGGAATTAAAATGGTGGAGTATATGATGGCAGCTGTGAGGACCAGAAAAAAGCACACTGAATCTATGCAGCTAGAGATGGGGTTGGCATAGCTGTGGTATGGGGGTGGGGAGAAGGGTGATTGGGCCAGCATTTGCTGAGAACATTCCAAAAATGACATCCTTTCTGATTTTGTGATTAATCTTATGACTAAGATGAAAAGCTTATAGGCTACTCAATATGAGTACAAAATTCAACCTAATTAACCTTTGAATCTTCAACGGTCAGTTCAAGGACAGAGATTTTGGTTAGAAAAAAAATTAATGGAAAAAAATACTTGTACCAGAAATACAGAGATTGGTTTCTATTTATTCTCCTTTCTCAACTTCATCTTTCATCACTTAAACTGAGTTCCTCTTTTCCTGCTTCCACTAACACGAAAATCCAGATGAACTTCTTTAAGGACAGAGAAGTAAAGAGTGAAAAGAAAACTACCTTGGACCTTAGAAAAGGGCAGGGAATCATCATTAGAAATCATATTGTCTTTTCCTTATAAATAATGCTAACACTAAAGTTTTTAGAATACATGCTTATTGAACTTATTTTATTTTATTTGGCACCAGGCCCTCAGTAAGTATTTGATAAATATTACCTCATTTAAAGCTCATAAATCATGTTATAATCCCCATTTTACAGGTCAGGGAACAGTAATAACCTGACTAAATCATATATATGCTAGTGATGAAACTAAGATGAGAACTCAGGCTGCCAGACTGAGGACCCATGTTCTTTGTGAGGAGATCATGAGTATGTGAGTGGCCTATGGACTAGGACTCTCCTGGCAATCTAAGAAGAAACACCTAGAAATCCAGGTCATGTCTTCAAGCAGCAGAGCAGAGTTTGTGAGACAATGAAGGTGGATTAAGTGTTTATCTATAGGCTTATAAAGAACATGGGAGATAGAAGATTTTATTCTCTGGCTTTCAGGGAAGATCCAAATTCTTATCATCTTATTCAATAAATCATCTTTACTTAGATATTGCATTTTAATATTTAGGTGCCTAAGATATGTTCAAATCAATATATTCCAAAATGAGAAAAATAATTACTTGTTATACTCTGTTTTATAGTCCATCTGGGCTGGTATACAAAATGCAAAATACAAAATAGGCTGGATGGTTTATAAACCATATAGAAATTAATTTCTTCTATTGGTGGGAATATGAATTAGTTCAACCACCGTGGAAGACAGTGTGGTTATTCCTCAGTGACCTACATAGAGAAATATCATTTGATCCAGCAATTCCTTTACTGAGTATATACCCAAAGGAATATAAATCATTCTGTTGTAAAGACCTGTGGATATATAGGTTAATTGCAGCACTATTCACAATAAAAACACTTGAAATCAACTTAAATGCCCGTCAATAATACACTGGATAAGGAAAATGTGGCACATATATACCATAGGATACATTGCAGCCATAAAAAAAGAATGAGATTATGTCCTTTTTAGGGACATGAATGAAGCTGGAGGCCATTACCCTTAGCAAACTAATGCAGCAACAGAAATCCAAATACCACATGTTCTCTTATAAGAGGGCACTAAATGATGAGACACATGGACATATAAAGGGGAACACTGGGGCCTACCAGAGGGAAGAGGGTGGGAGGAGGGGAGAAGATCAGAAAAAAGTAACTAATGGATACTAGGCTTAAGACCTCGGTGATGAAATAATCTATACAACAAACCCCCATGGCACACATTTACCTATGTAACAAACCTGCACATCCTGCACATGTACCTCTGAACTTAAAGTGAAGGAAAAAAAAAGAAATGTATTACTAGAAATTCTGAAGGTTGGGAAGTCCAAGATTAGCATGCCAAGGTAATCGGGTCCTGGTAAGGGCTCTCTTCTGGGTTGCACACAATCAGCTTCTCATTGTGGCCTCACAATGGAGTAAGGGGACTTGCTAGCTTTCTGAGGTCTTTCATAAGGGAACTAATTTCATTTGTGAGGGCCTCACATCCTAATTACCTCCCCAGAGCCCCACCTTCTAATGCTGTCACATTGGGAGTGAAGATTTCAACATATGTATTTTGGGAAGCACACAAACATTCAAATCAAAGAATGCTGTGTCCTGGTTTGGGGTTCAGAAAATTGAGTACATGGCATTCAAGGATGTCACCATGATACAAATGATATGAGAGTCCTTCACACTGTGGTATGCACAGCAGTCAGCACACACGTGTTTGTGAAGTGTGCCACACCTATCATCTCATGTGATCCTCACAGCAATCTTGTTAGCCAGGGATTATTACTATCCCCATTTTATGCATGAATAGGGTAAGCCCTTTATGTGGTTGGTTTACGCAGGGACTTCACAATGACTCAGATGTGAGTATTCATTCTGGTTCCGCTGTTTAACAGTTGTGTTACCTAAAATGTCCTAGTCTCTAAATAAGAGTTTTATTTTTCTGTTATTCATTATATAAGAAACCAAGAAAAGAAGGGTGGGAGAATGAAAAGGAATCTAGCACTGTGCTTGGTACAAATTTGGTGTTTCATACATGCTTGTTGACCAAAATGTTGAGTCAGAATTTTTGTGCTGTTTAGTCATTCTTGAGAGCTGTTATCATAAAGTCTACTAGGCAATAAAATGTGTGAAATTTCCATAGAAGCAGCAGGGGTTTTCCAAAATAGTTGAGATAGACTTTAAAGTGAATTTTAAACTAAGTAATTTCTTTCCCATCAAGTTTCTTCTATTGTGTAATCTTGTAATATTATGACATTCCTACCTCTGATCTCACTAAAGGGCTGTATTTATAGACTATTTTATAAATTCCTATGACTCACCCCATAAAGTCTGTCATGATCTGAAACTTTAAAAACTGAGAAAAATATCCCTGCCTTTGTTAGAGTTATGGAAGTTAAATAACACGCATTTTTTAAAAGTTTTCTGCCATTTATAAATTGCTAAGGAAGGAGCATTCTTCACTACCTTCTAAATAGGGAAGTTTATTAATATATCATTTAATGAGAGATGAAGATGATGATGATGATGAGCCTGTTTTTAGTAAATACTAAGTACCAGACATTGATTTAAGCTTTGTTTTTAGTCTTCACAACTATTCGTGGGATATAAATAATTCCTATTTCACCAGCAAATAAATTCAGGCTCAGTGAATTTACTAATTATCCTAGAAACAGCAATACATAAGTAATAGAGATATAATTTGATCCAAATTTGAGTTCTGCATGATACATCTTTGAATAAGGTATTAAACAAACAAAAACATTTTCTTTTAATGCCAAATTCCAAATACCCCATTGTTGCTCCCAATGCTTCTTTGGGGCTAGGAATTCTAGGCAATTACTGGGCAGCAACCAAATGGCCATGGAATGTGTTTCTGATTTGGGATTCATGAGTATTAGTGATTAGACTGATTTTTGTTTACTGTGGCCTCTGGGAAATTGGTCGATGCATGGATGTGTGAAGTATCAGCAGTGAGATAATAAAATTACTAGAACCAGAATTGCCTGCAAAGTTTATTTATGAATACGATGCAGAGAGTGATAATTAATCCTCTGGACACTTTTTTAGCTCTTTTAAGAGTCAGAATGTACATGATATGTGGAGCAAAACACATGTCTGTTTAGTTATTTTACAGTTAAGCTTGGAATATCACTGGTCGAATCAACCATTCTTATTTCCCAGGAAAATGGCTTTTGGTCTTCTTTTCATAATGCAACACATTTAAACACTTTGCAATAAACATATCCTCATGTTCAGGGTTTTGTTGAGAGCACTGTTAATTCACCTATCTCTCAGTTTTTAAATTTTCTCTGAATTTCTTCAATTATCCTGGGGAGTGGGGATGGGAATGATTTGTAAATGCCTAGTGTATCAGTACAAGTCAGTGTCTTAGTTTATATTTGTAGTTAAGTCATTACTAAATGGGTAGTTATTATTTCATTTTGCAATCATGTTTTAAAATGATTTCTCAGTAAACAATTGCTAATAAAATTAAGTCCTTTTATATATTACTCAGAATCCTTTAATGATGCTTGTCTTTAGTGGGCAGGATTTAACAAGGAGGTCTTTTTATAATGACCTTTGAGCATAGTGTAAATGATATGCATACCTTCTCTAATGAAAAGGAAATAGCTAAAAAGAGAAGAAAAAATCTATACATATATCTATCTATACCCATCTAGCTAGCTAACTGGTAACTAGCTGTGTAGTTATTTATCTAGCTATCTTCATAGGTAGGTATAGATTCAAATTAGTAGATGCATATTCATATACATACATATACAATGATTTCAATGAACTCTACTGAAATATTAACAATACAAAATTATAGTTGGAGGATTATGGAGAATTTATTTTTTTTTATTTACTTATAATGGCAGAGTCTTCTTCTTTGTGATATAATTATCTATAAAGAACATGTATAAAAATATGCTCAGTATTAACTAGCATAGACCATGTTCCAGATTTGAGTTTAATGAGTATCAGTGAATAGAGAGTTTTCATGTGCACTTCCTAAGCCATCACCTCAATCTTGAAGGGCTTCTTCAGTCTTTCTTCCTGAAATGCAGTTGCATACATCCTTCTTTGGGCCTCCATCCTAGCCTGTTTCAGTGCATCACTGCTTACTTTTGGGCCAATCTTTCTAAGTCCACCTTGTGGTCCCTAAAACTTAAAGTTTATTGGGTCCAGCATTCCATAGCCAGGAAACTAATCTTGGTGTAAAAAAAAAAGATATTAATAAATGTCATGAGAAAATAATTTCTGTTTTTTTTTCTTTTTCTTGATACTACCTGGATACTTAGTGGCCCTGAGAAGCAGTTTGATCTAGACAACACACATCACATGTATTTTCTTATCTGAAAGAGTTTTCTTGATAAAAGAACTACTAATATGTTCCTTTGAAATTCTTAATTTAGTAGACTGTAGTGTTGTAAATATGTTAAAATATCTATTCTAACTTTTAGAAAATATTAACTATAGAATAAACAACTATTAAAAACATTAATCATACAATCAACAACTATCTGTTATCTATGGACTGAGACTAATAGAAAACCTAAATACACACTTCACTTAAAATGAAAAGAAAACAAAACAAATGGCCACCATCACCAACAAAATGAAATCCCATAAATGCAGTACAGTCAAACCAAAGTTTAACAAAATACATATTTTATTTGAATGGACATACATAACATACTGCCTAATTTCCATCCTGCTTTGGGCTTGAATTCCTTGTTTTATATGATATTTTGTGGCAACTGCTAATTATCATAAGCTGTCCAATAAATGTGATGGATTGTCCAATTAATTCTTCATCAGCATCCATTTTTGAAGATGCTACCTATTGAAACTGATGGCAGTTTATGACCTTCATGTTGCCTATGTAGCTAATTGCTCCTTGGACAATAATTATTAAGTTTCTTGTGCCTGATTTAGTCATTTTGTTTTATAAATTATGATGCCACTGAATTTCCCAATTCATTTGACTTCACAACTATGGCTCTCCAAGGATTACTAAAGGTTTGTTGTGGAATGTATGGATCATATAAACATTGAAGTAGATTACAGATGTGTCTCTTTGTAGGTTTTCTATTGACCGGCACACTGACCTGGAGAGGCAGTTCAACATTAATGCAGATGATGGGAAGATAACGCTGGCAACACCACTTGACAGAGAATTAAGTGTATGGCACAACATAACAATCATTGCTACAGAAATTAGTAAGTGCCTGGGTTTGTTCATTTCTTCCTTGTGTGACTGAGTTCAATTTGTGCATATTCATCATGTGGTAAGCAGCAGCTGTTTCTGATGGATACCTTGGCATTGAAACTTATTTTATTGTTCCCAAGGAGCCTTTGAATGTATCATCTCAACACAAAATAACTTACACTGTAGTAAATTATTGAAATGTTTCACGATATGTGAGAAGGAAACATTCTTATATCCATTATTCAGTCATTAAAAACAATGTTTTGCATTTTAAAGTAAGAGGAAAAGATTTGGCATAAAACAGTAGGTAAAAAATAATTTAAGAATTGTACACTGTAATTTAAATTACTGGACACACACATATGGATAGTATAGTACATACAATATAGAAATAATTACATATTTAAGTTATAAACATGCACACATACATATGGAAAATATAGAAGAAAACTTTATCAATACTCCTTATTTTAGAGAGATTATAGATAAGTTTGTTTTGTTTTTTAGAGTTTAATGTATTGTACACAGTAATCATGGAATGTTTAAAATTATTTCAATATAAATTCAATGTAAATTTTTTCATAAATTTTGTGAAAGCATTTAAGTTATTTTGTTTTAGGGAAGGAGAGTCTAGGGTTGTTAAAATAACATGCTAATCTTTCTGTTAACTTTTAATGAGCATAGCTTCTTTGCACTTGATAAAAATATTATGGTGTCTCTAAACAACAGCCGTGTGGTGAAATTCGGTGCCACATTGTCTTTGAGAGCTTACATCTACCTCACCACATTTTATGATATAAAAAGATGGAAAAGGGACGTAATGTTCATTTTTTTTTTTCCTAGCGAAATACATGTTGTTTATTATCTGAATATCTTCTTTCTATAAAGGACTGGATGAGTCCTTCAAAGTTGTAAACAAATTCAAAGGAGACAATAAATTCCAAGGGAGCTAAGGTAAAGGGAATTTGAATAAGAAAATAAAAATCAATGTTAAGAAAGATTCATGGTCACACATACTCTACAGAGGAATGTAGATGATAATTGTAGGAAATACGCCCTAAAAGTCACTCTACTGTCTGGCAGCTCAGGTGAAAACAGAGGAAATATCTCTGTGAAAAATGATTAATTTGTATTTTAAAAAAGAGTAATACAGGCATTCAGGAGAGAAACTTTATTTTTTCTGGTTTTGTGATGTGAGGAAAGTGTCCTCTACCAAACCTTATAAAAAGAACACTTGTATGAAATCATGAAGATTCAAGAGTGAAGAATGTTTATTTCTTATAGCAGCCTTGAGTGCAGGCAGAGAACATGCAGTCGATTGATGGGTAGTTTCAACACTATTAAACTTTGGCTTTGGATAGAGACAGAGTTTGGAAACTTTGTGTTTTTCCTGCCTTAGAAGTACTAATTTCTTCCCTAGTGTCTTACCCTGATAGTAGTTTTCCCTTGTAACCTAAAGAGAAGAAGCAAACAAAGCATGCCATTTGGTGATTTTCGTTTATTAGAAGTGTTCATCTCATTTAGAAAGATGTAGAAATATTTTTTTTATAATTTATCATGTTGAAGCCTGATTATCACTTTAAGCCTCTCAGAAAAACTGTATCTATTTAGATGATTTAA
The DNA here is from genome assembly GCA_036589455.1 of Ateles fusciceps. Classification (NCBI taxonomy): domain Eukaryota; kingdom Metazoa; phylum Chordata; class Mammalia; order Primates; family Atelidae; genus Ateles; species Ateles fusciceps. Next base: position 2,070,647 of record JAZHEH010001685.1, on the reverse strand, counting down.
GGCTTTATAAAAAGCTCAAAAAACCAGTCTTCTTTAATGTGTATAGTCAATAATTACTTTTAAAATAATTTTCTCATATATTGAATACAATCCAGTAGAGTTAAACTTAATTCATGTTACCTTCGAAACAGGATGTCTCTCTATTGCCCAGGCTGGAGTGCAGTGGCACTATCATAGCTCTGCTCCACCCTCTATCTCCTGGGCTCAAGTGGTCTTCTTGCTTTAGCCTCCTCAGTATCCGGACCTACAGGCAGAAGCCACCATATCTGGCTAATCATTGTATTTTTTGTAGAAACAGGCTCTCACTATGTTGCCCAGGCTAGGCTCCAGCTCCTCACCTCAATTGATCCTCCTGCTGGGATTACAAACATGATCCACACTCAAGGCCCATGCCACCTTTTAAAAATGTGATAGATTCCTTTACTTAAATATCCATCAAGGTTTATCAGTTATCAGCAAAATGTACTCAACACAATGAATACACAGAGCATTTACTTAGGAAATATTTCAGGACAATCCAGAAACAGAAGACTTATTTTCAGGAAATCCCAGACAAGTAAGAAAAACAGATACAGAAACAGCTGCTCCAGGGCATTGAGCTGATAGCTGCAGGGTGACAAGGCTACCAAGCTCAGTTGAGGAAGATGTTCATTTGCTCATTCATTCAATAATTGTTTATTAACTCTTTACTATTGCTAAGGACTCATCTAGTGACTGAGGATATAGCAGGGAGTAAAGCAGGCATAAATCCTGCTCCCTCTTGGAGTTTTCTTTCCAGTGGCACCTGGGAGTACCTGCATATGAAAGGGTAGATTGAAACCTGTTGATCTATCCATAAAGAAAGGCACAGAGGTAAGGAAGAAGATAATGAGTGTTGAGAATTTAAACAATTCCACATTGATGGTGTGAAAATAAATACAACTACTGACCTCCTTCAATGAGGATATGATTATATTAAAACTTACTACAAAATACATATGAAAAATCAAGACTTTATGTATATTAGTAAAATAACTAGTTAAGATTTTCAAATGATATTAATTATTAATCCAATATAACCAAGTTACTGAAAATATCAAAGGTAGATCAGATAACATTTTCTTCATGTTTTTAGAGAAATGATTCAATCATGTCCCAGATTCAGGTTTATAGTTGGCTCCATATGAAGAATGAATACAGTGTACCTGTGCTCATATGCTGAGCCTCAGCTTCTTCATGAACTATGGAGAATTTAAAATATATGCCCAAACATGCATTGATTCTGTTCAAATCAATTAATAGGAGTTGATGGGTTGATGGAGTTGTCTCACCTTTTTTTTTGTGTGTGTGTGTGTGAGAGATTGAAAACTAAACAAACTACACAGGTGCATTTTGGCCAAGAAACAAGCTTAATTCAGATTGAACATCTTAAGAAATGTTAAACTGTAATCTTAAAGATCTGTCTGATTTTGAATATTTGCAGATTTCTTTCTTAGAACAAACAAGGACGAGAATACAAATGAGAGCTTTAAATTTTAGCTGTAAAATATGAGCTGTGGTGGCATGAATTTGAAAATTTTAAGTGTACATTTAAACCTTCTTTGTTCTTAATCATAAAAGGAAGTGGAAATCATAAGATCACAGAGAAATTAAACAAATTGATATTACTATGAACATAGCTTAGAAACTTGTCTTGACTTGGTTTGATTATTTAGCCCATCACATGATGTTTATCTTCCAAAGCCACAGACTATATTTTGGGGAAAAAATATTAAAGGGAGATTTATAGTATTCATCTGAGATGGATCTTTAAAACCATTCAGAATAACAGAACCCCATAGGAGGAGGTTCTAATAATGATAAAGAAATAGTCATTCCAGGGAGAACAATTTAAAATTACTCTCAGAATTAAAATTAATCTCATCAGACAAAAGATTTAACAAATGAAATTAGGCTAAAAAGTGGATTTTAGAGAAGTCCATCTGTTATCTCTTACTGAGAATGTAGATGTCCTTCTTTATCTTTTTGTGTCAGATTCACTTAACTGAGGCTGAGATGCTTCACTGTACTTATTACCCAAGTATTTCAGTGGTACTAGATCTGTCCTGTCATCATGATCAACTGGCACATCTTACCACATGAGCTGGCAGGTAGATGCCCATGTGCTAACAAGAGATTAGGCTTGTATAGTATATCTCTGCTAAATATATCTCTGCTAGTAGCAACCCCATTTCCTGAAACTACAGTGCATGGCTGCTGTTTACCATGATGATGAAGATTCAAGGTAAATTTAGCTGAGTAATGAGAAAAAATGAGAAAATAACTGAAAAGCCCTTCAATGCATTTAATTCTCATAATGTTTGCTGAAAAAGTGACTACTATTATAATAAGCATTTTCCAGGCAAAGAAACTCAGATACAGGTTAAATTACTTGACAAAGTTTCATAGAGAGCAAGGGATGGGGTATGTGGGCACAGGATCAGACCTTTGTTTAACTGCAGAATATATGTCCTTAAACACCTTCCACAGAAACCTCACTTCTGTCTTCTTTCCTCTTTATCTTCTTGCTCAATTTGAGCTTCTAATATTGATACATCATTTCTTGAATCAACTGAATGAAATAGTTTTTCTGTGCAAAGCAGAAGGCTAGAGCAAGGACAAGGGTGCAGTGAAGGAAAGAACAAGTATGCATTTTATTACAGAGACAGAGTAAGAATATTGCCTAATGGGCATAGCAGAGCTTCGGAACTTTCAAAACCAGAATCCTAGTCTCATTTTATAGATTAGGAAACTGAGGAACATAGAATAGAGAACACAGCATAGTACCTTTTAGGAGACTATTTTTCAATGGAGAACACTGATTGGAATTGTCTAGAAAATTGTTTAAAACAAATAGTCTAGACTTCACTTGAGACCTATTGAATTAGAATCTCAAGGGAGAGTTTCAGGAATTTACTTCTTACAACTTCTTTGTTCCCAGATACACACACACACACACACACGCAAATATATATATGTACATTAAAATTTGACAATACTGCAAAGGGAGGCAACAAAAGATGAGGCATTATTGGTTTGTTTGGTCTTTTTTTTTTTTTAATTTTCCCATGCTGATTATAGCCATTAGACAGTAAAGAATACTGAGAATGTGGGAATCAATTTGCTTAGAATAAAGTCTCTGCAGAGGCATTGTAGATGCACTGAATGCTGATTTTAAAGTGTTCTTCACAGAGATGGTGAGGGTGTGGAATAGAAAGTTGCAAAACTCTCTGACACTCTGTGCCTGGGAGTGGGCAATTGGCATTGCATTTGCAGAAAGTACATGACTATTGGTTACCTGAAACTATTTCAAAGCAGGAAGCATATAATTGCCCATTAAATTAATCTCTTTGAGTTAGTGATAATGCATTGCTCTGGCCCACTACAGCGGGCTGCACACATTATTGCAAATGAAGCTTTTCGCTAATGATGGTTAAATCTCCCAGGGAAAACACTAGTTTTATAGCACTTAAGGATTGTTTCTTCCTGGCACGGGGCCCAGTTGCCAGAATAATTGCTTTGTCCAACCCAGGCTGCTTAGAAAAAATATATCTTTATAGGCAGTTCATTGTCTAGAGGAATCTTGGGTCTGGAGTTGGAAGGAGTTGGAGTGTTTGCCACATCTTTGCCATATAACCTTGAGTACGTTATTTCTCTTTTACTCTCAGTTTCCTCATCGGTGAATGGAACTAATTATTCTTTCAATTTGCGAGTGTAGTGAGAATCGAAATAAAAATGTCAGTCTATTTCTCTAGCAAATAATTTGCCTACAATCTTCAGAAAGTGGCAGATACATAGTGTATGGTCTTATGGCCAATACAGCCCTTATCCTGGTCTTTGAATAATGGCTTCATTTAAAATTGTTTATTTAATTTTTTATCTGTTTTTTCCCCTTCCCACAACAAAATAGTTGGTAATCATGGCCTGTGTGTTACTTCTAGGCGAAGTTTTCTGCATTGCGTAGACAATATGTTTGTTCACTGACCTTCTTCTTGCCCTTGGTTGAGGCACGGTAGATTGATCAATGGCTAAGAAACGGCCCTCATAATGAAGCAGGCACATGCTTACTAAAGACTTTAGATTTTATACCAAGATTGTGCTTAATATATATCCGTCTCTCTCTATTGCCTATGACATAAAGCAAGAGCTTCATAAAGATCGATAGCCATTCCCTTATGCAGGGTGAAGTGGAGGTAGTTGGAAAGACGCTATTATTGAGTTAGGTAACACTCATGGAAGAGAAAAAGTGATAAGAGCCTACAATGGGAAGTGAAATTTAGGTACAGGGGTGGTTAGGGGGCTCCCAAATATCACGCAGGTTGCAGCAGTAAGACTGATAAGCCTGTCTTGGAATATAGTCATGTGGCAAGTTCCTATCTAGATCCCCTGCTTTACATAGTTATGCAGGTGCTCTAAGCTGGAGATCAGTGTTCTTAGCAAAGAGAGATATAGTGCAGAAAAGTGAAAACTAAAATATGGAGAAGTGAAAGGGAAGCCACAGTTTCCTGGGGAGGGAATCAGCATCCAAAGCATGATTCCCTATAGGGAAGAATTGGGGTCCATGTCTTTCCAAGTCCAAGGAGGTAAATGATGCAGGCACAAAATGGATGTAATTCTGTGCATAGCCCATGTCAGTTCTATTCTAATCCTTGTGAATCTCTGGCTACCACTGTGACATAGGCAGCAGTAGACTTGACTTGGGAATTTCTCCCTGATTTTTACATTGTTCTGCAACCATTTTACTAATTTTCTCCCACAACCTCTTCCTTTCAACTTTCCTGCCCTTGTTTCTTCTAGTCTACTTAGAAAGAACATGTTTAAGATTGAGAATGGAGGATTAGATTTAGCAAGGCACTCCTTTAGGGTGCCAGTGTGATTAATACCCTCTCCATCCTAAGCTAAAAAATACGAGTAGATAAGAGGGTTCTGATACCTATGTCTTGCCCTGGTCATTCCTTATAAAACACCCTCTCCAAAGTCACAACAATAACTCATACTGTAGATAACTATAGACAAAATATAGAAAGAAGGTAAGCAGAAAACATGAATGCTAACTTTTCAGGTGCAAGTTGCTGCTAACTGGCCACTCATAGCAAATGGTCATCTCCAGGTTTGGAGTACCAGATAAAAGGAAGTAGTAAAGACCCTAGATATCTGAACAGATTTTAAAGATAGGATAAGATTGGGTGGATTTACCCTTCAGGCTTTTGTTTTCCTTAGGGATGGAGAAGTCATTAGGACTTTGGAGAGAAAATGCAGCTATCAATCCAGCAGTTGAAGGGAATAAGGCAGATGTAACCAGGCTTGTATATCTATTTGCTAGGTGGGAATCATTAGTTTTTCAGTTATCCATGCTCACTCTGTTGTTAAGTTATTTAACTTCTCTCTGTGGTGGCTTAGTTTTGCTATCTATAAAATGGAAAATGTATTTTTTTTAAACTTTTATTTTAAGTTCAGGGGTACATGTGTAGGTTTGTAACATAGGTAAACTTGTGTCATGGGGGTTTGTTGTACAGATTGTTTTGTTATTGATGTATTAAGCCTAGTGCAATGGGTAATGTGTTGGTACACCTCTAGTGTTGTGTGATTTAGAGTAAATATATTAAAGTCCTATCATCTTGCCTAACTTAAGGAAATCTTGATAATAATGTCAATGCTATATCAATTATTATAGTATTAATCATAATATAACCTCAATTCTATCATTATTATATAATTAAAAAGAATTTGCCAGCCAGGCATGGGGGTTCACACCTGTAATTCCAGCACTTTGGGAAGCTGAGGCAGGCGGATTGCCTGAGGTCAGGAGTTCGAGACTAGTCTGGCCAACATGATGAAACCCCCCTCTCTACAAAAAATACTATATATGTATATATATATATTATATGTATATATCTATGTCTATATATCTATATCTATATCTATATCTATATATAGATATCCGGGCCTGGTGGCATGCTCCTGTAATTCCAGCTACTTGGGAGTCTGAAGCAGGGGAATTGCTTGAATCAGGGAGGTGGGGGTTGCAGTGAGCTGAGATAGCACCACTGCACTCCAGCCTGGGTGACAGAGCGAGACTCCATCTCAAAAAATAAAAATAAAAATTTGCCAAAGAGTAACCATGTTTGTCATCAAGCAAAACTACCCAATTTCATCCAGAGAATCTCCCAAATTGTTTGTTCAGGAGCTTATCACTCTGAGATTATTTGGGGACATAACTTTCCTCAATTATGTATATCTAGTAGGAGTATCTTCTTTCTTCTGTCAGTCCCAAGTATCTCGGCCAGGTTGGCAACTTTAAAAGTTCCTTCCTCATCCAAAACCAAGGTCATAGGCATTGCTCTAACAATTCTTTTATAGCAACAGAGGTTATTAGTTAAGGACATAAACTATGAAGTCAAATTGCCCAGCCAAACATTGGGTCTAACATATGTTAAATGTGTGACTTAAATAAATTATGCAATCTCTTTAAGCTATATTTGAAGTTTGTTTTGGGAGTTTAATCAGATGACACAAGTAAAGTACATAAACAAAGCTTAAGTTATGGTAAGGACTCGATAATATTCTCTATCTTTTCTCTTTCATCCCCCTGCCTTTCCTTTTCTATCCTCTCTATCCTCTTCCAGATAAAACCTGGTGCCTGCCACCTCTTACATTCCCTATCATCTCAGTCCTGTATCTAAAGGATTCTATTTGTCATTCATTGTTTTCCTTTATTGAAACCACTTGGGCTTAGAGAGAAAGAGGGCTGAAATAGTCATATGGAGATGGTATTATGTATTAATTCACCTTTGCTGCATAATACACAATGACAAATTTGGTGGCTTAAAATAGTGTTTTTCGTCTGGTTCTGTGGAGCAGCTGGGCAGTTCTTTTGATTTCAATTGGTTTTGGTACTTTTGGGTCAGCTGATGGCTTATTCGGGGCTGGAGGTCAATCTTGGCCTTACGTGTATATATATGGTGGGCTGTTTAGTCCAGGGTGCACTAGCAGATATAGCTTGTCTCTCATCCTCTAGTAGGCTAGCTTAGCTTTTTAATTATGTTCTCAATGTTACAAGAAGCAGCAAAGCAACAAGAAGCCCCCGTCAGCAAGCACTTTACATGCCTTTATTTGCATCCAGCTTGATAATAGTTCATTGATCAAAGCAAGTCACGTGATCAAGAGCAGATACAAGGGCTAAGAAGCGTCATCTCTTGATGAGAGGAGTTTAGAAATAACATGGTCATTTTTTTTTTTCTTTTTAATAATATACTTCAGACTGGGATGCTGAATCTCAGTATGTAAGACTGAGGAATATTGATTTGTAGTTTCCACATAATTGCTTTCTTCCTTTTTTTCCAGAATCCTCTTCTCAGGATAATGCATGCATATTCAAAATCCTTTGCTCCAACCCCTTATTTATGTGGCCAAAAGGATTGAACACAAAATTCCTCTTTTTATTATTTATTTTTTCTTCATTTTTATTTTATTATTTATTTATTTATTTAAAAACAGAGACGAGGTCTCCCTATGCTGTCTAGGCTGGTCTAAAACTTATGGGCTCAAGAAATTCACTGGTTTCAACCTCCCAAAATGCTGGAATTACAGGCGTGAGCCACCACATTGTCCAATATTTCTAACAGCCATCAATTGGTTAACTATAGATTCCTTAGAATTTCATCTTAAATGATAATTTATATTAACTAATTACATCTATTAATGCATTTATAATGCTTAGAGCAACTGCTGCATACATACTACTGTAAGCATTAGGACTTATTATTTACTATTTCCTCATACTGTGTTTGGATCTGGTTCCTTTGTTATAAGTTCTTACTTTGTTGTACATGTTTATTTTCTTTCAAATGACTGGTCAAAGCTTATAATGCATGTTTATTTGGTTGAGATTTTGAAAACAAATTTCTAAGGAGAGAAATAGTTAAGGTTCCTGTTCTTATGTAACATTTTATTATTGCTTTATCCTTGGGGCCTACCACAGTGCTTTGGGGCTCCCATAAAATATTCGTTAAATGAATAAATGAATGAACAAGGAAATAATGAATTAGTATCATGAGGGAGTACCCTGACGAGTTCTAACTCCAAACAGACACTATTAATTGATCGGCAGGGAGGATCTTTATTTTAACATACCCCACGTGCTCTTTGTTAAAAATCCCATGCAGATAGGCACACATGCATTATGGCTTTCTGGATTTTTTAAAGTCTTTTTTTTTCTGAGTGACTGAAGCTGAAGCTGAGACAGAAAGGGCAGAAAGAACTGTGCTCTCCTTGTACAAAAATTGTGGGGCACTGACTGTTCACAGGGAAGGATCCCCACAGAATATTAACCAATCTTGGGAGTTAGAGACCACGAGAAAGGTGCTGGCAGAGAGGAGCCTTAGGTCCCCTGTCTCTTTCCCTAAGGAATCAGGCTTCTCATCTTGGAACCTTGATTTTTTTTTCTTCCCTTCTGAAAGCCTGGAGGCAAGCCCTGAATAATGCCAGCCCACACTTCATTACCCAGCAAGCCCCTTTATCAGTTAGTCTGATCTGTATTGAACAAGTGCAAGCAGGTTACAAAGCAGCAAAGCCAAAAGAATGAAAATGCAGCACATTTTCTGATTACAGGAATCCCTAATCCAAAGCTCTGGGACTAAAACTAGGCACCGATTCCATCTTTATCCACCCCCACCCACCTGGCATTTCAGTACTCGGTCAGGTAGCCCCTTAGCCAGATGACAACATGTATTTCATTTGAAGTGTCAGTTACTCTACTCACTTGCTTGTAGTGCTAGTATTTTCTGGTCCCTAGAGCCTCTATAGGACAAGGACTCACCTCACATGTCACCCAAGTTCAAAGGTTATACTATTTGTCACAAGAATAAGTTATGCCTGCTCCTTTTTATGGCTGCCAATACTATCCACCCTGGAATTCAAATTGGCTAAGAAAAAAGAAACTAATATCCTTCGAGCAGCGTCTTTCGGCTAGGCACTGTGTTGATCTCTTGAGATGCATTGCCTATTTCAGCCGCACTGAAATCTTTGGAGGAACAATGAGGAACCATACTCTGAGATGTGGAGCCACTGCCACAGGGCCACAAAGCCAAAACTCACAGAGCAATTCTTGCCAAAAACGTACTTCCATCTTCTCAGATCTGTATTATTTCCTTAAAATTTTATAAACAATACACAAATACCCAGTACAGATAGGATTCAGCTCATTTCTGTAAGTTTTCCATGTGCACCAACGATGCATTAAGAGGTGAGCACTTAGAAAATAAGGCATGACTCCTTTAAGCTTTTGCAAAGCAGGGACAACAAACTAGAGACATGCATTTAAAACTCTAGCAAATCATTCATAAACAAAAAAAGCGTGTATGTAGCGTGAAGTAGGGTAAGATTTTTCCACTACATGGGAGAGAGTATTCTCTGTGAAGATTCTTTGTAGGAGGTTTTCTCAGGATTGTGAAGTAGCAGTAAGAGACACATTTAAAAATTAGGAAATGGCTCATTCAAGACTAGAAGAGTGTAGACTATCTTCTGAAGATGAAGGAAATCAGGAACATGAAGTAGATGTGGCTAGAAAGATTTAAGTAAAGCCTATTCAGTTAAGTGATGTTATAGTTGCCTTGGGTGCCAGATCAAGGAAATCATTTTATTCTCTACATTAAAAGGGCCCATCAAATGCATTGAAATAGGAAAATATAGGACTCAGAATATTAACATTCAAATTCAGAAGCAGAATAGGTTATGAATGGAGTAGTGAGTCCGTGACATACAGAATAGGAAAGGAAGGTGTTTCTTAAATTTTTTGATATGTCAGAATCACCTAGAGGGCTTGTTAAAGCATAGCTTGCTGGCCAGGAATTTGTATTTCTAACAAGTTTTCATGTGAGGCTAATGCTGCTGGTCCAGTGACCATGCCTTGAGAACCATAGCCATAATCCCTGCAGTCTTAATTCAGACTAAAACTAAACCTGCATTAGAGATGGAGTTTGAATAAATAGAAATTGGCATCTGGCTAAAACTAATGAGGAAACAAGAAAAGCAAATTCTGCTGGAGATCGTAAACCTTGACAACAAGGACAAATATAATTACAATTAAAAGTGTTGCAGCTTACTGTGTGCTAGGCAACATTTTGACCCTTTCTGTGCCCTTTAGCATATTTAATTTTCACAATAACTGCATGTGTTAATGCCATCAGTTATTTCATCTAATAAAGGAAATATACCGGAGATCAGTCTCATCGGATTTAATCCTAGCTTTGTCTCATGATTCAGCCCAATTTCTGAACATGTAGCATCTCTCCTCTCCTAGGGAAAACCCAATTGCTATTAAGACATAACGTGTGTGATATTAACACATCAGATTACAGAAAAGATGACCCATACTTTCCACAGCCTTCCTTCATCCAGTTGTTTATAAAGGAGTTTTGAAGACAATTAGATATTATTGGTAGGCTTTCATCCCCACTGAAGTAACTGCACGGAGTGGTTAGGTGGGGGAGGTTCAGATGACAGTTAGGAATTTAACATTTGCATCTGTGAATGTTGTTCCAGAGGAATTTGGACCTTTAGAAACCTCTGCATTCTGAAGTTTTAAAATAATTTAGAGTTTAAATGAGGAGCTGATGTTGGAGTTTGAGTGCTCCTACCGCCCACTCAAATAAGCCCAGAATGATGGTGAAGTGTGTTCTACACTTGTTGCCATAATTTAACAATGAATGTATAACATTAGGCTGGAGAAGGGAGATGTGGATGACAAGAGTGGAGGAAAAAGCTTGTACATTGCAGTCAAATAGATATGAATTCCAGTCTAGGTTCCCTTAAAAATTACCTGCATTGGGGAGGGATAACATTGGGAGAAATAACTAATGTAGGTGGCGGGGGGGGGATGCAGGCAGCAAACCACCATGGCATGTGCATACCTATGTAACAATCCTGTAAGATCTGCACATGTACCCCAGAACTTAAAGTACAATAATAAAAAAATTACCTGCTTGAAAGAAAAACTCTCCTCACCCTATATAATTTATTTCTTATTGTTAAAAATAAACTACAATACTCAATAAAAAGCTGTAACTCACTCGAGTTGATGTACAGAATATATGTGTGTGTGAGTGTATGTACATATATATGTCACTTGACATAAACATGTCTTCAATTAGCAAGCACTGTTTTTAACAATGGTAATGACAAATCTTCATCAATCTGTTCTTTCAGTTAGATTATTCCGAGCTTGACATTTAAAGGACTCTGACTTTTTAGATTCTCTCTGTCCAAGCTTTGTTTTTGTTTAGTAAAACAAATAAACTGCTCTGATACACTGTAAAGAAAAATTGGTTAGGAAAAAGTGTGTTTTCTTTTTTTTTCTTGCTGGCTTTTAAATACAGCTTGTCATTAGATTTGTGTGTGAGACACAGTATCCAAATCTCTGTGCTGGTTCATATTTGAGTATCTCTGGATATAAAAATACCCATACTGAGCCAGCATTTGATTTCCTGCTGAACTGTTTTTCACATTTCCAATATAATTATATGGCAGTTACAAAGAAACAAAAGGCTGAACTCCACAGAATACCATAGAAACCCACATTTGTTTATCTAAGAAAAGATATAAAAAGAAGACAAGACAGAAATTGATGTGTCAGGTGACTTCTCAGGGTAACTGATACCTAAAATAAATCTGTGAATATCTGGATACCTATTAAAAATGATTGTTTAGACGTGGATTTTAAAAGGCAATTATATATTCTACAAATGGCCCCTGGCATTTAAAGAGGAGACCGGAGTGAAAATAAGGTCTGAATTTGATATGTTTTTGTTTGAGCCTCATTCTGTCTATGATTGATTTTGTCCTCAGTAGTGTGCAGCTTAAAGAGTTTTAAGGTCTAGTAAACCAGTCACTAAGTGTCCCAAATAATTGCAAAGTGAACAAAAAAATTAGTGAGTTGAACACATTTTTTGCCCACCTATCCTAGGCACTTCAGACACAGATTGTTGAAGACCTAGTTCCTGGCCTGGAGGTGAAGGTTCTGTAGTGGAGAGGGCAACTTTTGGACTACAGTTAAAATGTTTAATTGAAAGAGACAGAAAGCATCCAAACCAGAAATAGGAGGAAGAAATGAGTTCTGTATGATGGTTCCTCTGCTGTCCTTCACAGTCAATCTAGATGTTACCATGTGGCAAGTGAGGAAGGAAAGCAAGAATGTTAGTGGCAAAGGGAACAGCATGAAGCCATCCAGGAAGTTTTGGAGACTTTTAGATGCAAAGGAGGAACTTGTTGATCTTGGACTCTTTCATTCAGTTATGGCTATGGCAGACTTCATTGTATGTCCATGTGGAGATTGTGCTTTAGGAATGATTAATAGACTAACAAGAAGGCCTCAGCATAAAGAGATTCAAGGCATAACTTTGATTGCAGAAAGGTTGGAGAAGCTTTTATTTTTTGGGGGCGGGGGCGGTGCATCAAAGAATCATGACTTAGGGAAATGGCCTGGATGCAAAAAGAGCAGTACATATACTTACTCTCCCATACTCTCTATTGGTTCACTGTCTGGATCTGTAACATTAAATGATATCTGCATATGACAATAAAGAACAGAAAATAAACCAGTATTTAAGATGCTACTTAATCCCAAGCAGAATGCTGGTCTCTGTGTACTTACATTTCTTATTTCATTCAGTCCCACTGTTAAGATGGATGTAACCTGAACACTGCTTTAGAAATGTGTCATGCAAGACTCAGAAAAGTCAGGGCACAAAGAAAAGGCCATAGATCTAATAAAGGGAGGTTTGGATCCACCAAATTTGATGTCAAAGCCTGAACTCTCTCTACTTCTTGATGCTACTAGGTATGATAGATGGGCAAACATCCTTATAAAAGGGTTCATCTTTATACAAAAAGTTTCAAGTGAATCTTTAGTCACCAGTCCCTGTAATATAGGAATAAGAAATCCAGGAATCACATTGCTTACATCAACTTGGTTGCAAAATCGTAAAAAATAGCAGTCATCAAACATGGCATGTTTATTTTATCCAGTATAATTTGGCCATGAAGTTTGGTTTACTGTCACTTTCACATGAATAGTTTGGTCTTTCTTTTTAATGTGCATACACTATAATTATTTTATCTGCAATAGAAACATCTAATTTTAAAAGGCAATGAGGTAGGTAAAATAAATCCATTTGGAAAATGTTGATTTAATCCATGGGATTATTGTAATTGTACCTCTGTACATCATAATTCTCTTCAGTATGTGGATAAAAAGAGACAACTACTAAGTTTTTTTGGCATTTCTATTTGATAAATCTTTAGTGTTTGTGTATCGCATTATAGTGAAGAACACAGATTTAGACAGAAAGATATGGGACTGTAAACTGACTATGATATTAGTAAGTCATGTAGTGTTAGTCAAAGTACTCATTCCTTTTAAACCTCAATTTTATCACATGTAAGGTGCAGATAATAATGTCTTTCTATGTTGTTGTATAATGCATCTAGAATAGTAATTAGTCTTAAAGTGAGGAATTGAAACATATAGGGGGAGATTGGCGCAACAGACTTATTCTTTAAGACCATAATATTCAAAGTGTGGCTCAGGGATCTTTAGAGTCTTTGAGACATTTTTAAGGGTTCTGCAAGGTTGAAATACTTTTTATAATAATATGACAACACTGCTTTTTCCTCTCTCAAAATTGGAAGTATAGCTTTCCAGAGACTATATATAGCTCTTGTTAATATCATACTGAGCCATTAGCTCAATAGCTAATGGAATCTGTGCTTCTATATTCTTGTATGTGTGTGTTTAATATATAATATGTTAAATATTGAGAGGTATAATCCAATAACAAAATTTTAATGTATAAAATATTTTGGGGTGCTTTATTAATTTTTAAATGTGTGAAGCGACCCTGAGACCAAATTGTTTTGGAACTGATGCCTTAGAAAGGCATTTATGTTCTCAACTAGCTTAAGGTAAATAGTTTGAGATATAGCAAGAATAAGGATTGTTACTATTAATATATCTTGAATATAACATTGATGGAAATAGTTTATTACCTATACAGTATTGGTTGGCTATTCAAAGAAGTAATTCTTATAATGTCTTTATTAGGATTCTTGGTATGGTGTAAGCACTCAATAAATGCGGATAATTGTAAAGAGCAGAGTGAAAATTAAGGTAGCCCCAAAAGAAATATGTTGACATTATAATTTATACTTTTAGGGTCTTACCAAACAAGGTTACCTTATCAGAGACACAATTGTTCCCAGCCCAGGTGAAGACTTGCCCATTGCTAACTCCTTTGTATTATCCTTTCAGAACAATTAATGGGGTCACATGGATAGAAAATGGGGAAACTCATCCAGGCACTGCCAGAGAGAGAGTGAAAGAGAGAGAGAGAAGAGTAAAGAGAGAGAGAGACAGACAGATGAGACAGAGACAGAGAGAGAGACAGAGAGAGAAAGCCCGAAGTGCCCTTCTAGGGACCAACGTTGTCTTCTGGAACTAGGGCAGATTATCAGTATATAAGGCCACTAAGATTTGAATTACACATCTTACCCTCATGGCTTTAACTCCATGTTTTTCAAACCACGTTTGGTGATTACTTTATTCAATTTTAAAAACAGCTGCAATAATATATACTTACTTAAACAATGATAACAATAACAACCATAATAATAATAGCTACCATTCCACCATTTATTGAGCCTTCTTTTCTCAGTGCTTAACAAAAAGCATTTTGAAGAGTCACCCATATGCTTTATAAAACTGCCTCACGTACTGGGAAATTATATTATCAACACTGTAGGAAGGAGAAAATTGGACAGTTATTGTATCTCTCTGAGTTCTAAAGACTGCAGCAAATAATTGATGAAGCCAGGCTTTGAAGCAGACCCTCTGCCTTACCAATATACCACACTCCAAAGCTTTTGGCAGACATTTTATTTTTTATTGTAACTTAACAAATTAGTTTTATTGTTAAGCGACTGTCTTCTTAGAACTTGGCTAATGCATGTATATGCTGAAGCAACATTTACTATAGGAATGTGCTGACCCAGACTAAAGTTTCTGTTCCTACCAAATTGAGGACAAAACCCTAAATCTCAGTGAACCTAGCAAGGTGACTGACATTTTGAAAAATGAATGAGGTGACTGACATTTTGTCGTGAATGAGGGCCGTTGCTAGAGAAGAATAACTTTGGCCTCCCTACTTGTTTTACGCTAGTAACAGGAATTCTTAACATTTCCATTATGATATCCTATACATTGTACACTGATTCTTTATTCTTTACTACGGCAAAGCCTCAGAACAACTACATAAAATGGCCATGGCTGGTATTATTATCCTGTGTTTCAGGTGATAATAGCCAGAAGTCAGACAGCTGACTTGTTTCCTGAAGAACATTCCACTAAGAAACTGCAAAGTCATTCTTCAACCCTAAGACTTTTCATGAATTTGTAATTAGAACACGTTTAATATTCAATTTGCAAGCACAGATATACATCAGTCGATTCTAGTGATATAAACTGTGACAATGCTAACAATCATAGCTTCTGTTGCTCACACTGAAAATCAACATCAATTTTGTAGCATGATAATTTTACCTAGAAATGGTATGAATAGTGTCACACACACACACAAATCATGCAGAAATCATTTTGGTAGACACTTTGGGTAATGTCAGAGTAGCAGAGGAAATGTAATTTAGAACGTAGATATTTTCATGCTCTTCAAGAGAGCAAGATGCCTGATGGCTTGTCCATAGAATGGCCATTCTCTCCTTTTGCTGCAGATTGTTTTATCCAAAGTACGTACATGGATCCCAACAGTGAAGTATGCTTGCAGCTCAAAGGTTGGTCCTGCATTTTAAAATGCTAGGATAAACTTAGCCTGAAGCTCCTCTTCACAACACAAGTAACTGCATAGGACAAACAAGTGTGAACTTTTTAGCATAATTTCCTTACAAATAACTTTGGGATGAATAGATACTGAAGTAGGGAGGTTATGTGATCCCCATTTTTTAAAATTGAGATGAAAGTGAAATCACAAATGAGATACCACCTTACCTCAGCCAGCATGGTCATTACTAAAAAGCCAAAAAACAATTGACAGTGTGAATGTGATGAAAAAAGAAGGCTTATACACTGCTGGTGGGAATGTAAACTAGTATAACCTCTATGGAAAACAATATGGAGATTTCTCTAAGAACTAAAAATAGATCTACCATTTGATCCAGCCATCCCATACTGGGTATCTACACAAGGAAACAGAAGTCACTATGTTAAAAAGACACCTGCATATGTATGTTTATCACAGGACAATTCACAGTTGCAAGGTTATAGAATCAACATAAGTGTCCATCCACCAATGAATGGATAAAGACAATGTGGCATTTCAATATATACCATGGAATACTGCTCAGCCTTAAAAAAGAAATAATATCATTTGCAGCAATTTGGATGGAACCGGGGGCCATTATTCTAAGTGAAGTAACTCAGCAACTGAAAACCAAATACCACATATTCTCACTTATAAGTGGCAGCTAAGCTATCGGCATGCAAAAGTATTTACATTGGCATAATAGACATTGGAAACTCAGAAGGGGGTAGAGTGTGAGGGACGTGAGGAACAAAAAACTACCTATTAGGTACAATGTACACTACTTGGGTGATAGTTGCACTAAAATCTTAGACTTCTCCACTTCAAAATTCATACATGTAACCCCAAAACACCTGTAGCTCTAAAGCTATTAAAATAAATAAATAAATAAATAAATAAATAAATAAAATTGAAAAATACAAAGGAGAAATTATTTTCTCAGTGTCACTGAGCCAGCACCTTACGGATTTAAAATGCACACAGATCTGTCTTTCTATATCAATAGATATTTTCAATTCAATATCACATGGAGTCATGGCAAATATCTAGATTTAATCTGTTATTTTATTTATCATCTTTTCTGTCTGCCTTATTCTTTCTCTTCTACCATGGAATGAGCCTTGGATTTCTGAAAGAATAGCAACTAATTTGAAAAATTTCTACAGGTCTGTTATTGAACTGTGTTGAGGCAGATGAAATTTTCAGTTAGTTTCATATTTTATAACAATAAAGTTACTTCTTTTCTTACTGTAGTTAAAGCCCAGAAGGAGTAAACACTAGAACTCTCTTACATTAATCTGAGAGCATTTTTGGATACAATTATACATCTATAACTATGTGATGCCAAAACATCTGGCGCAAAAGTGATAAATTAAATGAACTGGCATCTTACGCAGACACAGCCAGGCAACAGATGTGGGGAAAAGCTGAATGAGTATCTCAACTAATTTTGATGAATTTCAGGAGAAATTGTCTATTGATTAAATCTTTGAAATTACGGCTATCATGACAATAATTTCATCTGGGATTTAGAGGACAAACTGGTGTCAGCCTAAAGTATTAGAAGATCATCTCTTTCTTGATTTCTCAATCCTGCCATGCATTCATTATTTTTTTTTCCAGAAAAATTGCACAGTTTTTCAGATCTGTTTGAGATTTAGACATTTGATTTATGCACTTAATTTAAACAGCAAAGACCTCTTTCAAAATTATATTATTACTACATTTTCATGTCTGCCTTATTGGCAAAGGTTGGAAGGGTCGTAGTTCTACTGAAAATTTTATTTGAAGAATTCAATAGAGTAATGGCAATGATATCTTAATTTATCCAGTTTACAGCTCTTTACACATATTTCATTAATTCTTGAAGCATCTCTCTGAGGTATGTAAAGGGCAGGGATTATTAGACCCATTTTTCAAGTTTAGAAAATAAGATAAAATGAGATAGAAAATCATTTCCCTAAGACAACAGTAGAAAACTTGACCAAACAACTCTATGTTTACAACTGCAAAATTGCTTTGAACACTTTACAAATATTAGCTCATTAATTCTCAAACATCACATAAAATTATGTTTTTTTTGAACTTTTACCATGATGGGGTATTTGTATATCTGTATCTATATTTATATCCTAAGGGAAAGTGGGGTAAAATATTTCTATACATTAAAATGAACATTGGAGAACTGAGAACTAATTTGAGTTCATTTCTTTGTCTATATCATGCCACCCTTTACAAGACCCTAAGCATGTCAGTTTTCTTTAATATCTCATGATATGAGAAACCTGGATGACAGATAATCTCTAGTATACTTCAACATTGAGATGAACTAAAACATACAGTAACATTAATCTGATAGTTTTGCTGACATGTATAATGGTTATCATGTTTCATCAGTAATTGAATATGAATAGTTAACAGTTCGTATAGATGGTAGTAATTAGTCTTAGTTTTTCTATGGCCAGCTGAGCACATTTGAAATCATCTGTGGAAAAGAGGACAAGTATTGAAGAAGAACTCTTTTTTGAGTCTAAAATATGTTTCTTTCTCAGCTAACTCCTTCTGACCTCCTCCTATTCATTTTCTATTCCCATTCTCACTTCTTTCATTGGAGAAAACAGTTTTGGGCAGAGAGCCCTTTGCTGGAGTTTTGACTGGGCCACCAACTTGCTATGTGACTATGGGAAAGTTGTCTCCTGTTTCCGTGTTTCAGTTTCCTGCTTTGGGGAATATGAATGATAATGTCAATATCATAGGAATGTCATGTGATTTAAAGTAGAGAAGCCATATTTTGCACATTTCACTATGCTTGGCCCATTGCAATTGTCAAGTAATTTTAGTAGACATAATAATTCATTTGATTCATATGTATTTCTCATCCTAAATTATTCATCTTTGAATATCCAGGGCTATCAGAGAAACTAGCACATCATGTTCAATAACATTAGTTGCTATTGTTAACTATTACTAATGAAGGTGTACCTTGCTCCATTAGCCATTTGTTTTGCTCTTACAGGTTTAACCTTATTTATTTGTCACTTCACTTGAGGATCCAATAAATTATACAGAATCCTCATCTATCCCCTAAGAGCTTTGAAACATTTTCCAGTCATGTCTCCCTACTTACTCAACAAAAGAATAAAAAATGATTCCTTCCCTTGAAACCTATCTACTCAATGTGAATTGTGCCATTCTCTTGAAGTTAAACACTAGTTATAAAAATGATTTTCTGTGCTGTCAACTGTGCATCCAGGTAATGCTTGGTTCTGCCTGCATACTTCTACAGAATTAAAGTTTGGAAGATAAATATGCAGAAAATCTTGTCCAGGACAATCAGAGATTTCCCATTCAACTCTAGCTCCCAACAGTATTATTTTATGGCTAATGTGCATTCTGTAGACTTGGAGTTTGTGCCCTGTGATCTACATGAGAGGATCACTGGGATGCTTTACAAAGGAGGAAAAGAACATACAGACTCTCTGCTATCCTGAAGCCAGAAATCCTAGGGTGGTAGATCTGAAATTCCTGTTACAAGCTTAGTGTTTAGATAATAATATGGTCAGAGCTGTCTGAGTGAATAATGTTATCTATTCTGACCCTCGCGTGTGTGTATGCAATTCATGACACTCCCTGTTGTAAATGCTTGGAAACCAGAACTGGCCCACAGGAGCTGCTGAACAGATGAAGAAAACCTGGGCAGTTTTGCACAGCACTTATGAATATAGGCTCTGGAGGGATCCAGACCAGAAGACTCTTTCCTGTTGTTCTTTTACATCCAATGCAAGCTTAAATCCTGGGTGGCCTCCTTATGAGATGTGTGATCGAGGGCAACTTGTTTAACATCCCTGCCCCAGCAGGAAGTTGGTGTCCAAATTCTCTTATTTTCAATAGAAGCACAGCTGCATTTTGATGGACTGCATATAATAGTTGTTCAGCAAATACTCTAAGGCACTACTTCTTGTTTTAATGTGCCTATGAATCACCTGGGGGATCTTGTTAAAACACAGATTTGGATTCCCTAAATTTGGGGTACAGATTCTACATTTCTAAAAAGCCTCTAGACGATGCTGACTCTACTGATCAGTGGACTATGAATAATGATACTCTATTTACATGTAATATGTATTTAGTACTATTTATGCATATTAACTAATTATCACAAAACAAAACCCTGAATTAGTGTCTCTGAAAGTTCAACATGTAGCACACTCACCTGGAAGTATTACAGATTACTTGGTGCTATTTTCAGAGTTTCTGATTCGGTGGGTCTTTTTGGAAGCCTGAGTATTTGAATTTATAACAAGTATCTAAGCAATGCTCATATTGTGGTAAGTCCGTTAATTGCAAATCATTGACCTGGACCAATTCCTTCCTTATATGGAAAATTCTGTTAACAGTTTTGAAAATGGTATTTGGTTTTCCAATCTTAGGAAGATGATATTCATCAAGAAGTTTTGTTTTTAAATTAGACCTTTCTATTTTCAATATGTTTGCATGTGGTTTTAAGAAATAATACACCAGGACCTGCTGGGGGCTGGGGGACTAGGGGATGCATAGCAGAGGGTGGGAGAATTGGGGAGGGGGTAGTATTAGGAGAAATACCTAATGTAGATGATGGGGAGATGGATGCAGCAAACCACCATGGCATGTGTATACCTATGTAATAAACCTGCACAATCTGCACATTTACCCCAGAATTTAAAGTATAAGAAAAATAAATAATAATAATAAATAAATAAATAAATAGAAATAATACAGAGAGATTCTGTTTGCCATTTACATTTTTCCCCCAATGGTAACATCTTGCAAAACTATAGTACAATACCATAACTAGAATATTCACATTGATTCAGTCTACCCAGTTTATTCAGGTAGCCTCAATTATCCTTGTATGCATTGTGTATATATGTGTTTGTGGTTAGTTCTATGCAGATTTGCCACAGGTATAAGTTTATGTATACACAACCACAGGTAACACTCATAGAAGTCTGCTCCCACCAGGATCCCGCCACATCTGCCTACCTCCGGGACCTCACCTCCTATCCTTAGGTCATGGCAACCACTAATCTATTTTCAATTTTTATAATTTTGTCATTTTCTTTTTACTTGTTTTTTGAGACAGGGTCTCACCCTGTTGTCCAGGCTGAAGTGCAGTGGCTGTATCTCAGCTCACTGCAGCCTCAACACCTTTAGGTTCAAGTGATCTCCTACCTCCCACCTAGGACTACAAGCATGTGCCACCACACCCAGCTAGTTTCGTTTATTTTTTTGTAGAGACAGCGTCTCATTATATTGCCCAGCCTTGTCTTGAATTCCTGAATTTAGGCGATCCTCTCATCTCGGCCTCCCAAAGTAATGAAATTACAGGCAGGAGCCACCACACCTGGCTCAATTTTGTCATTGTTAAAATGTTATACAAATGGAAATATGCAGTATATAATCCACAGGAAGATATTTTTGAAGATTGCTAGTGCGTGGGTGTCACCACTGTATTCTTATTTTAGTGTGAAACTCATATGTTTGTATTTTTTGAAACTTCCCAGGTGATCCTAATATTCAGACAGGGTTTCTACTCTGCCTACCATTAAGGGGGGTCTGCAGCTCTGGGGATTGTTTGCAACTCAGAGGATCATGTGGATGAACTTCCCTTTCCAATAACCAAAAACACAAAATGCACATGTGCCAGAATTAGTTCTCATCATCAAGATTGTAAAACTGAAAATCTTCTGGGAAATAAATTTTGAATATGTATCTAAAGCTTCAATTTACTCCTAAATCAAACAGAAAGACTATTCAGACTGTAAGGATAGTCTCTACTTATAACTTGGAGAAAGGTTATTTATAATACCCATGCAACATTGTGTTTGAAACACTGAAATTGGAGATTATTTCTGCTATGGACACCCATGCTTTTGTTTTTCTGATCAAATACTGTCTAAGCCAGATCAGAAAGACTGGTATACTTCTTAATTTTAAAAGAATCAGAATTAATTTTAAATTATACATGCACATATTTATATATGTATCATGTAAAATGTTATAAGAAAATCAATGTCATGTGAAGATATGGGTGTGTTTGTGTGTCATGTAACATTGAGGAAAATAATTTTGGGTAAATTATAGATTTGCAAATTGATACTTTTTTGGAAAATACAATTACTTCAAATTTTCATTCTTTGTGTCTTCCCTCCCTTTTTGCATCATCTTGAAAACAAACCTTATAAATACAATGATGTCTCATCTTTTTTTGATATTTATAGTTAATTTTAACCCACATTTTGAGTGATTTTTATTTGTTTAATGTTAATATATCACGTGGCTTGCTAGATGTTTCTTATACGGACTCATGTAATTATGTTAACGCTATACGTAACTAATATGGCAAATAGTCAATGTTATCTGCTAAAACTATTTTAGTTTTAGCCTCTATTTTACAGACAGATTCTAATTAAATATTTCTAGACATTTCAAGTTTAGAAAGAGGCTGTTTAAATTCTCTTCTAGATATCTTTTATCTCATAACAAATTAATCCCAAACTTATAGCAACCAATTAATTTGTTCAAAAACGAGTAATTTGGGCAAGGCCAAAGAGGATCAGACCATTTCTAATCTAGACAGTGTCCACTGGGGTGGCTTTACACAGGCTTGAAGACCCATGTGACTCACTCAAACATCTGGGAAACTGAGGTTTGTTTTGGTTCACCTCCATAGGAGTTTTCTTGGGTGATGGGGGTGGGGGTGTTGGTATCTGTGTTCTATGGTGGCCATGTTCCATGGTATTGGTGTTCCAAGAGTAATAATCCCAAGAGTGATAGAAAGTCAAAACTACCATTTTCTTAAGATCCAGCCATCTCTGATATTAACACAACATACATTGCGTCTGTCATCTTCAGTTACTCATTTAGTAAGAGAGCCCAAATCCAGGGGAAGAAACTCAATTAGAGGAGTATTAAATAATTAATGTCATATTTTAAAACAAACGTGGTTGACCTTTGGCCACAAAATATTTGCATTCCTACTAAAAACACTCTGAGATTTTAAATCATTAGGGCATCAGTCTCAAGGTGACCCAGTATACAATAGGGGGGATAGGATGAGGATAATTTCTGTAGAAACCATTACTCAAGAAGAGAGAAAGTGGAAGTCATATGGCAGTTACTGATAAATAGCGATTCTTGGAATCATTTTGGCACATGTTACTGGTTCCTTGATGAGTATCCAGTACTGTTTCAGAGAAATGATTCTTCTAGACTTTTTGCCTCTAAACACATGGCTCTTGGTTCTGTCTTCATTCACCCCTTATCCATACCCAGCTCCTACTACCATACTACTACTGTTAATTTCCTTCTCTTTCTTCTTCTTCCTCTTCATCCTCCCCCTACTCTTCCTCTTTGTTCTCTCTCCTTCTTTCATCTTTTTTAGAAATAAATTGTCTGTGTTTGCAACTGAGATGTCTTCTCAATCTGCGTGCTGCCTATAAATGTTTGGGAGCCTGGCAGACTTTTTTTTCATTGTTTGCTGTCTGTTTTTAGTAAAAACCAATATATTTTCTTTAAATATTTTGTGAGTTTCTTACAAATCAATTTGTAATTCATTTCATTAGACAGCAATCACACTCACAAATCTCTTCAAGGTGAGCTCTTCTTGACTTTGGACACCTTGCGAATCTGCTGTGGTCAAGTTTTTGAGATTCTTAGTAGAGAGTCTGTGAAACATACCCTGTCCTTAGCCCATTTATGCCTCATATTCCATTATTGGAACACTAAGCTTGTGGGAGTTATTTATATCCTACTGCTCATCGCCAAGGTCTGATTTTTCACACCCAGAAAATTGCAACTCCTGTCAAAAATTGATTAAGTTCCTCAGAGGACCTTCTATTTCTTTGAAAGTTCTAGTAAAAAAAAAAAGCCTCAGATGTTTCTGAGATATTAACAACGAAAGATCATATAGTCATCATATAGTTCCATTCTGTATTTGAACTATGAACTGAGACTCTTTCTTAATTTGAGAATTATTTTTCTCTGGAGAAGCTGAGAGTAAAAAATACATATTTTTTCAAACTCAAACATTGTGAGGCCGAGGTTGGTGGATCACTTGAGCTCAGGAGTTTAAGAACAGCCTGACCAACATGGTGAAACCCCATCTCTACCAAAAATAACAAAATTTAGCCAGGCATGGTGACGTGCGCCTATAATCCCAGCTACTCGGGAAGCTGAGACGAGAGAATCCCTTGAACCCTTGAGGCGGAGGTTACAGTCAGCCAAGATCGCGCCACTGCACTCCAGCCTGAACAAAAAGAGCAAAACTCCGTCTCAAAACAAAACAAAACCGAAAACCTCAAACAGTCATAGTTCCAGACAAAGTTTCTTGTTTAACCGATTTATCTCCATTCACATTTTGTTTAGGCAATGAGAAGAAGCTATGTAGTAATCCTATATTCTCCCTCTTCCTTGAATCTCTTTAATTAAAACATCAAATTCACAAGGGGAATTTTCTTTTTTTCTACATGACGCACAGGTGTCATGGTCAAAATTCTCATCATTATGTACACTGGTTTCCTTTCTTCTAACTTCCAATAATACTCTCCTTGTTTTAGTTACTTTACTATGAGACCTCACCAACAGCTTCTGCAAATCCTCTGCTCTTTCACTAACACTATCCCTGAGGACGTTAAGTTATACTAACAGTATTCTCCGTTAATCTATCTCCT
This sequence comes from Ateles fusciceps, assembly GCA_036589455.1. Taxonomy (NCBI): domain Eukaryota; kingdom Metazoa; phylum Chordata; class Mammalia; order Primates; family Atelidae; genus Ateles; species Ateles fusciceps. The sequence goes on along the minus strand of JAZHEH010001685.1, from coordinate 2,046,052 downwards.
GCCTACCACCCGGTCCCAGAACCAGTGCCACATGCTTTAAGTTGTCATTACAGCAGTACCTTACTTCAAGGAACTGTTTTGATTATCTACTGTGGTATAACAAGCAATCCCAGAACTTAGCAGCAGCAAAAAAAAAAAAAAAAAAAATCACCATTTATTTTGCTCCCAAATTTGAAATTTGGGCAGGGCTTGTCAGAGTCGGTTTGTCTCTGCAGAATGTGATATAAGCTGGGGCAGCTTTGAAGAGGCTGACTACCCAATTCCAAGATTGCTCAATTATATTGTTGGCAAATTGGTGGTGGCCGTCACTGCCTTTCCAAGGCGGTTTGAGCTTCTCCATTGCTTGGTATTTGCATTCCAAGATGAAGTGCCCCAGAGAGATAGAAGCTGCTAACTTCTTAAGACTTGAGCTTACAAATTAGCATAGTGCCACTTTGGTCATATACTAGTGATCCATCACTGAGCTGATATTCAAGGGAACATCTACCCCTATCTTTCAGGGAAAGGTATTTTACAGAATTTGGAGCCATGCTTTAAAAGTGTATGATTGCGAATCACACAAAAACATTAAGTTACAAAAGATAATTAGAACTCTCGAATACTTTAAAAATCAAATGATAATATTTTATCAAATATTAATAGATATTAAATATTATAAAATACTTCTTAAGTACTTTTACAATTGTCCTAAAACCATATAGCTTTCTGAGAGCAGAGAGCATTTGTTTATTGTCTATTTCTTCATAAACTCTTTTAAATATTTTCTTTGTGCTTTGTTTTTGGATAAAACTAGTCCTTGGCTTAAGGCTCGGCTTTGCAGTCTAACCCAATATGTGATCTGGGAATGTTTATTAAATCCACTAAAACTTCTTTTTTAATTTTTCTTCTGTAAACCAAGAAATATTAATAATATTTCTCCTACTTGGAGGGAATTGTGATGGTCAAATAGAGACAATGTATTGGAAATCTTAAAAGATAATGTAGACACAAATGTAGTGTCTACATTGTTTTGTTGCAAAGACATTTTGTTCAGGCACTCAGGGGATCTAAAAATGGAGTCTAAGTTACTAAACTGCAGGAGTCTATAGGGGCCAGCTAACTGGAGAAATGATTGGAGTAGAATTTGTTTAACAGTGGCTATGTGCACACAGGAAGATGGAGCTATGTTTGTTGAACTTCTAGGACAGTGAGAATCACATTTCCAATGCCTAGAGATTCTTGTTCAATGGGACATATGCCAGGTTCAATAATATGTGCTTTTTGCAAACATCTTAAATAATTTCAATATGTTGAGATTTAGAATGTACTTTGAGAAACCTTGTGGAGGGAAAAGAATGAAGAGTAACTAGAGATTTAGAGAAAAACTTATGTTCTCTATTTAATTTGCTGGTATAGCACATTATGTTAAATATGACACTACCACATAATTGCTCTCTTTAGACAAGGGTTTTGATCTTGGTATTATGTATGTAATTAGAATTTTCAGTTATTCAGCATAATTGTACATTACAAATGTATGTGCGCTTGTGTGTGTGCGTGTGTGTGTGTGTGTGTGTGTGTGTGTTTCTGTTGCCTCCCAAAATCTAAAAAGGAAGTGGTTATCTTAGAGTAATATTTCATGATTTTTCTTACTTTTCTAGTAATACTCTATATAATATTTTCATCTGGGGAATTTCTTGAAATGGTTTTCAATGGTTTCATAAAGAAAATTTGCCAGTGGATAGAATGACACATGAATTCAGATTTACCCTAAATATTTAGTAATAGAAAATATTGCTGGTTATTGGAAAAGTGGAGAGGAAGCAACTGTGACAGAAAATGTACAAGAAAATCTTGCTTGTAGTATATATTTTAGAGACACAAAAATGTACAAAATGTCAGTGTTTTGGAAGACTAGGAATAACAACTTGGTTACAAAATCTCTATTAAGATCAGATGCAGTAGCTCAATTCAATAATCTCAACACTTTGGGAGGCTGGGGTGAGTGGATGACTTGGGCCCAGGAGTTCGAGACCAGCCTGGTCAACATAGTGAAAACCCGTCTCTATTAAAAATACAAACATTAACCAGGCATGGTGGCACATGCCTGTAATCCCAGCTACTCTGGAAGCTGAGGCAAGAGAATCACTTGAACTAGGGAGGCAGAGGTGCTAGTGAGCTGAGATTGCACCACTGCACTCCAGCCTGGGAGACAGAGTGAGACTATGTCTCAAAAAAAAAAAAAAAAAAAAAAAAGAAAAGAAAGGAAAGAAAATAAAAACCTCTATTAATAAAAATAAAATTCAGTTATTTTATCTTGATTAAATGTGTGGTGCATGAATAATACAGATAAAATAAATAAAAGAGAAAATCATTAAAGAACAAAAGCATCCATAGGCTCACGATCAGCACACAGCCACTGTATAACATTTAATATATTTTCCTTCAGAACTTTTCTATAATTTTAACTCATTCTATATGTAATTTAAATTATTATTTCCTTCATTCCTTGCTATAAAAATCTTTTTTGCACATCATAATACCAAACGCATGACATTCCTAGATACCTAGCATGGCTAAATTGAAATTTGTGTAAACTTTTCTGGAACCTGACAATTTAAATTGTTTAATTTACCCTATTATTTCTATTATTTTGAAATATTTAACTGAAAGTAGCAATATAAAATTATGTCACTAATATGAATACATATGTATTCACATACATACATACATACATAATGTATATTCACTACATACACACATACATGGCTATATGTAAATACATATTTAATAAATATATAAAAATACAGATACATTAAATGTATACATACTACATATATATAGACACACACACAAAAATACTAATAATCATGGTCACACAGTTCAATTAAATTCTTGTTTTCTGATTATTCAGGTATGTTAATTATAACTTCTTATGATAATTACAAATTTCTGAAGATTAATACTCACTGACTGATAAATAGTTGGTGTTCACCCAATACTTTGCACTCCTTACTGGGCCTGAATTTATCTGAGGCCAATATTCTAACTCTTGCAAACTGACTTAACCATGAAACTTTTCTTTTCACAAGAGTTGTTGTTTGCTTTATATCTCCTATATTGACTTGAGGTTCTGAATTATATTTTACATCAAGCAAAATATACTGCTCCTGGAAAACTAAATACTGCATGCTCTGACTTTAAGTGAGAGCTAAACATTGGGTACACATGGACATAGAGCTGTCAGTAGACTGGGGCCTGCTAGAGGAGGGAGGAAAGTAGGGGGCAAGGGTTGAAAAACTGGGTACTATGCTCATTACCTCGGTGACAGGACCATTCATACCCCAAATCTCAGCATCACGCAGTATGCCCAGGTAACAAGCCTGCATATGTCCTCTCTGAACATAAAATAAAATAAAAGTGGAAATTTTTAAAAAGAAGAAAAAAATGCAGTTAGATAGAAATAAGTTTTATATTCAATATTAAAGTAGGGAAAATATAGTTAAAATTAATTTGTCATATATTCAAAGTAGCTAGAAGAATTATAAAGTTTTCAACACAAAGAAAATATAAATATTTGAGGTAATGGATAGCCCAATTATCATAATCTAATCATCATACATTCTATACATGTATCAAAATATCACATGTTCCCCCCAAAATATGCACAACTATTGTATATAATAAAATATAAAAAAGCAAAAACTAAAAAAAATGACTTTTGATAATATTCTACCTTTGACTAATCAGTCCATGCAGTCACTCATTTATCCATCCAACAATCAACCCATCTATTAATTATATTTTCATTCATTCATCTAGTGATTTAATATCATTATAAATGAAACACATGGATCATTATTTCTTTGGAATGCTTAACATCTATTAGAAATATCATGGCTCAATAATAATGTATAGCTTTGATTTTTAACCTTGAGGAAAATATTTTGAAATAAAGTGCTATGAATTTTTTTTCTTACCAAAAGTTGTGTAACATGTCTTGTATCTACACTACTTTATCAAAATCCTTGCTGCTAAGCTTTTGTGTGGAAGCTGAAGGACATTAAAAGAATTTTATCTTATAAAACCTAGATGTTTTCCTAAGAAAGTGAAGGGATTTCATATTCAGGCAGAACTAAGTTGGAGACCTTACAATTAAATCCAGAAATATTGGGAGTACTGCATTTATTTCTTATGGGTAGCATATGTAGTTTCTCCATTTTGATTTAATTTTCACTAAATAAAAATGTAATATATAATAATATCCAATGTGACACCTAGCAGATGAAAGTTCCTGCTGCTTTTCTTAATGTTTTTTTCTTATTATTTATTATTATTACATTTTCTACTAACAAGTAAGTACTGTACATACTTTGTATTTCTCTCATTGTACGTATTAATTCTTTGGCCCAATTTTGGCCCCAATAACTGGATTTGGTTAATAAATTGTAGTACTTTTTTACTGAGCATAATTTAAAATCCAAACTATCTTATGAAATCTACACTTGCAGTGTCTCCATTGTCATTTTTATAGCCTACATGAACATATCCTCTATGGGCCTCTTTATGAATAAAAATCATTTAAATAGAAATCATTATTTATTTGCAATACTTAACATCAATTAGAAATATAAAAAATCAGCTGGGTGCAGTGGCTCATGCCTATAATCCCAGCACTTTGGGGCTGAGGCAGGCAAATCACTTAATACCAGAAGTTTAAGACCAGCCTGGACAACATGGTGAAATGCCATCTCTACTAAAAATACAAAAATTGGATGGGAGTGATGGCACATGACTGTAGTCTCAGCTACTCCAGAGGCTGAGGTGAGAGGATTGCTTGAGCACAGGAGGTGGAGGTTGCAGTGAGACGAGATTTTACCACGGCACTCCAGCCTGGGTGACAGAGCAAGATGATGTCTCAATTAAAAAAAAAAAAAAAAAAGAAAGAAATATCAAGCATCAATACTAATGCATAGCTTTCATTTTAAACTCGAGGAAAATGTTTTGGACTATGAATGCTACAAATGTTTTTCTCATCCAAAACTACATAAGATGTCTAGTATCTACAGTATTTTATCAAAATTATTCTTGCTCATCGCATGTGTCTCAAAGATTTTGTGCAGTGCCTTACTTCTGGAATTTTGCCCATGACATGTTTTTGCCATTGTTGCCTTAAATATCTTGTCGTGTCTCTCTGCACTCCCACATACTTCTTTTCCTTCAAGGTCCAGATCATTACCTCACTTAGAAAGCTATCTATGTTGCTGTAAATACATGGTATTCAGAGAAAGCAGTTTGATCTAATTTATAATTATTGTTATTTGTGTTTGTGACTTTTGTTCCCTCTCCAGACTAATGCCTTCAAAGACAGAAAATACACCTTACACTTTTCTGTAATCCTATAACTTCTAGCAGGCACAGTATCACTTTATAAATGATTGACAAATATTCATTGGATGAATAAATAATCTTCATGGCTACTTTTGCATGTCATTGCAGGGTTTTTAATCACTTACTTATAATATACAAAATACTATTCCAGAAGGGAAAATATATCAGATTGTCAAGATATGGGGAAAAGGGCACACAGAATGCTTCCAAATATTCTGAGGTGGAGATGTATCAGGAGTGGTTTCTACAGAATATAAACTATCCTACAAGAACACAGCAGTTAGTTGTCTCCTTTAAAGTTAATAACCCAAGCCTAATTCTTTGTTAAAACTTAGAGTAGATTTGTCTTACATTATCTCAATTCAGTAATCAAGAAAAAGAGGTTGTTTAATTCTCTTTGCAATCTGTCCATATTATGTGCAAGTCTATTACTACATGCAAGAAAATAAATTTGTTTGCTAATCATCTGGAAATCTATGACTGACAACATTAAGACATTAGCCATGCCCTTCTTTTAGGGTCTCTGCCATAATATCTCTGCCTGGAATATGCATCCTCTTGCTGTTGTCATGGCTAACTTCTTTATTTTCAAGTCTTTGCTGAAAAAGAACTACCCTGATCTCTGCAAGTACCAGATCCTCCTTATCATGATTTGTTTTTATTAGCACTTAATCTTTTCTAGCATACCATATTATTTAGTTATCATGTTCAATGTTCATGAACTCTTCCCCCCTGAGTAGAATGTCTTATCCCATAAACTGATTTCTCCTTAACATCTGGGAAAGTGTCTGGAATAGTAAGCCTTTAATAAATATTTATTGAATGAGGGAACTGTTGATTGAATAAATGGATGAAGGAAGAATAGGTAATCCAGGAATAAATTATTAACAATATAATTTGGCTTGAAGAATATTGGCTAATACCTAATATCCTTGGATAATAAAATGGTAGTATGATAACATGCTTAGTTTTCATAGACATCTTCAAATATTTGAACTAGAAAGTTTACCACAACTCAATGTAATATAATTACCTTTTAGTTTTCAAAAAGTGGAGAGTGAAGAACCGGGAAAAGGAAATATGTTTCCTGCGACACCAAAAACAATGGGAAAACATGTTAATTTTAAGCTTACCTTGCATTTGAATTCAGAGTTGTCACTACAGTGTTTTTATGCAGCGATTTTATAACCCAACTTTTTGCTATTTTAATTCACCATGTTAATGCCTTCTGTACATTTAAGCCTTTAAGCATATCAAGACAGCTCAAAAATGTAACTGGACAGTCTTTTATCTTGAGCTAAGATGTGTCTTCTTTCCTTTAAGCCATTTTTTTTTTGAGTCTCATGTTTAAGTAAATTTTTGAAAATCCCTTAAATTGCTTGTTTTTTAAACTGTAGAATAGGGAAGGGCATTTATGCCAATTATTTTACCTCAGAGTTTACTCGTAAAGTAAAATCTTCTCTGGTGATGTGTGACTCCACTTTTATGGTGTCTATGTCCATATCAAGCTGAAATTTAAGGCAGATGTTGCATAAACTCAACAAAAGTATTTTAGAGTCAGGCACATGTGAATTTTGTACTGTATTGCATCAGTATTTATTAATTGTTTGACTTTGGTGAAGTGAGATAGTTTCTCTTTGCTTTGCCATATGTAGCTTCTCTTTATCTTTCTTTTGCCATCTGTATGTTGGACACTAATATACAATTGAGCATCTATCATTATTAGCTTTCTTGTTTTCTTCCCTTCCTTTGCTTTTATTTTCTATGTTATCCAGAAACTATACTCATTGTTATTCGTATGATGAAATGATTTGTTTAATTACCTTAATACATTAGGCAATTAATTCTTTTTAGTGTTTAGCAAATTCCAACAATTTCCTAAAAAGAAATTATAATGAAAGTTTATGTGTAAGAAATTAAAAGCTACGGAATCTTTTTTATTCTCACATAGCTATGAAAAAATCACCTGGATAGGCAACATTTGAAATTATAAAATTCTGAATAGCTCTCATGCAGTTAATTAGAATCAAATATGGATATTAGGATGAGAAACTACACAGTGGAACACATTGGTGGCGTTTTTATTTGAGGGTTTTATTTTTGGTAGAGAATTCTGGGGCCACATAACCACCAGTCAAAGATTAATAATTTAGTTAGGGGGAAACTTGAAAGACTGTATGATAAACTAGAGTCAACCAGCTTATAGGAAAAAAAAACAAAATTTGTGGTGTTGTGAATACATGACCTGTAATTTTAATGTAGGAACCATATGAGATGAAAAATTACTATAACATTTCCTAATTTAGTTTCACTGAGTCACCCCCTGATATACAACTTTCCCAATATAAGTTTGGTAGCGAAAACAGTCATAATGAAAGGCAATGTTTGTTTTAATTGAATGATTACAGAAGATATTTAAACCTACCCACATCTACCATTTCATATTCCACTTTGCTGTATGACTGTCTCACCCTGTGATTGCATACTTGCAGTGGTCAGAAACTTACTGTCTTGGAAGACTGCGTAGTTTTCTCTTGAGCAGCTATGTTAGAAAGCACTTCCTTAGAGTGAGCCAAAATATGCCAGTACCGTTATCCTAAGTAAATTAACACAGGAACAGAAAGCCAAATACCACATTTTCTCACTTATAAGTGGGAGCTAAACATTGATTACACATGGACATAAAGGTGGCCCCAATAGACATTGGCGACTACTAGAGATGGGATGGTGAGAGGGGGACAAGGGTTGAAAAACCAGCTATTGAATACTATGCTCACTACCTGGGTGACAGGATCATTTATACTCCAACCTCAGCATCACAATATATATACAAGTAACAAGCCTGCACATGTCCCCCTTGAATCTAAAATAAAATTTGAAATTAAAAATATGTGCATTTAAAAATATGTCAGTAAAGTACAAAGTTCCTTTAAAAATGATTTACATGCCACTGTTTACATTTCCTGGAATCATGACTGAGGAGAAAGGCGTGTTTATGGAATTAGATATCCAGGTATCAGGATCTCAGAGCAAGTTGAACTAGTAAGGAGGTGACTTGGAATTTCAGAGCAAAATACAACAGTGGACAAAACAAGAGCTAACTCTTTCAATACTCTGCAGTTTTCTTGGTGTTTTTATATATAATTTCATTCAAACCTTTCAATAACCTCTGAGATAGGTATTATCTTGACTTTAGGATATGAGGTGCTATTCTGAATACAACAGTGAATAATATGTGTAATACAACCTTGAACAAAAAAGACTCAAAATACTTCTCAAGAAGGAATTTACCTTCTATTAATGATAACTGGGCTTTTCTAAACTGTAATATTTGCTTACCAGTCAGATAAAAGCTCAATTTTCTATTGCTAGAGGAAATTCTGGGACAGGTCCTTTCTTTCTAGAATCAAAGCTTCTCAAAGGCTGCATATATAAATGTAGGAAGCATTAAGGCTGTTTTTCAAACCCTTATAAGATGCATGGTACAAACAGAGGAAGATTCTTAAACATGGAGTTTTACCACTACAGTTCTTATCATTCATATTGGTCTTGCTCAAGCTCTAGCAGCCTTTTTTTTTTCTCTCTCAATTAAATTCCTGGGTTCCAAACTAGAACCATTGAATAAAATGATGTCAAATATTCTGATACCGACAACAACTCAGTAAAAACTGTACATGATTTATTGTAGATATTCCAAATGAAATGAATTTGCTACTCAGCCTTACCTCAGTATTGTAAGCTTGGGCTTGAAGAGCCAGTATTCATTAAGCTCATTTGTTTCCTTCATAGAAGAGAATTAGAAAGACAATAATAGTTTTCCTTCTGAACAACGTATACCCTCCTCAAACATCAGTTGGCAAAATATTTTAGGCCATATGTGACCTTTGGAAGCCATCACTCTGTGATCATTGGTTGCCAACAGGCCTGCTGCTGAGAGTAGATAAAGTTTCCCTGCAATCACTAAGAAAGAGGAATAGGTCTTACTTTATTATCATATTGAGGATGAATGCTCTGGGTCAAATTGTCAGAACTAAGTAGAGATAGGACAGGATTGGTCTTTGGAGAAAGAAAATAGAGAAAGGAAGTTTACATTCTTATAATTTGGTATTGCATTTCTGTATGTATTATTTGTAAGCATGAGAGACAGGAATTTGGATGGAGAAATGACATTTAGAAGGACTAACCCCTTTCAACATTTCCCTTTCTTACTTTACCTAGTTTTATTTTTATTCATACATTTCATTATTATCTCAGTCATCTCCCTTATTTCTAAGTATCTATGAATATAAGTGAATGTGTATTTTCTTTGTTTACTTGTTTTTCTATTTGGCATCTGTAGTGACTCTAAGAGTATTTGGCATTCAGTAGGTGTAAAGGCAATATTTGTTTAATGAATGGAACATTGGAAAGTTGCTTTGGAAAATACAATTATCATATGTTAAATGTTTATAAGTGAGTAATCATGCCACTACCTCTACAGAATTGTTAGGAAAATTAAAGCACGATGCCTGAAAATAAGTGTTCAATAAACAGCACGTAATCTTAAAAAAGGTGAAAAAAAAATGGTGATGATGACAACATGCTGAAATGGCAGAGATAGATTATTAATGGAGTAGGGTTTTGGTTTGCAAGTAGGATTTCAATGTTAGTTTGGTTGTACTGAATGAGACTTATAGAAAGAATACACAGAGCTTGGACCCCAAGCATATTAATATCTATATCACCTAGTACAGTGCTGAGGAAGAAGTCAATCAAAGTGGTTCATTCTCCACTGACTGGTTCCAGTGCCTTCATGGAGAAAATCTACATCAAACTGGTTGACATTCTTAAGAGGCATGTACCAATACAGGGAAATAAATTATTTTTTACCCAAATAACTGTGTTCAAAGCCCTGACCCAACAATGCCAGGATATATCAAGAAGGAGATGACCACAAACTACTGGATTATTTTGCAACAGCAAAAATGCAGATGTCAACAATTGAACTTACATTGTTAGTTACATTGGATTTTTTTTTCCTGCATTTTTTTTAATTTTAGTGTGCCAGCAATTTTTTTTTTTTTTTTAATTTTAACTAACTTCTTTATTTTAGAAATTAAAATATATCTGGTAACAAAGAAGGGCTTTCCCATGATACATGAATTCAGAGTGAAAAACTAAACCCATAGCAGGTCTTTCTTTTTTGACATTATTTGGAATTATTTTGTTAATAACATTGAAGACTCCAATATTGGTCTCTATTTTCTCACTTTCTCATAATGTTTTGGAATAAGCTTGATGCTTTGTTCCTGTCAGCATCTCTGTTGCTGTATATTGAAAATTTGCATGATAGATTTACTGGGGCCAAGATTAGTTTATTAACTTTCCGTTAACAGGGTGAGTATTTTAAAAGTGAATTGTGTGAAGCTAGCACATCATTTTAGCTATGACTTTTAAAAAGGTTTACAAGCATCTGGAGCAGGATAATGTCATTATACACAGGCTCTCTGCATTACCTCTGCAAATACATCAAAACCCAAAATCCAAAAAGAGTGTTTCCTGTTCCTTGCAGATTTGCATATTTTACTCAATATATCTTTTACAATCTTATTACTAGAATATATAATATTCTATCTCTAGTTACCTTTCTAATATGCATAGATGGATGAATGATTTTGTGGATACTAATGCTGTTAAAGTAAGCAGTAATGTATAAATGTGACTGTGTTTCTATGTTTATATTTGCATATATCCAAACCATTTAATGTTAACATCTGGGAGTAAATCAACAGCGTCTATTTTATTGTCATGTACTTTACACTGACATAGTGGGTTGTATTATAATCATTTCAGTCAGTTCTGCTAATCATTCATCTTGAATTCTGCTAATCGTTCATCTGGAATTATGTATTTGTTTATTTAACTCAATATGGTGCATACATCTTTGTCCACTGTCACAATAAATGCAGAATTTACTGTGGCAAAAGCATACACTGAGGAAAAGCAGTCTCAAGAAACTGGTCTGGCTTTATAGCCAGAACATCAACTAAAGGTAGCACAATCTTAATTACCATCCACAAATTCTATCAGGCACTGACCACAGTGTCCCTTTAACTCACAGAGGATTAGAGTCCTTCTAGAGTAAATTTTGTCTTTTGCTAAACAAGTGCAGGGTGATTTACAGTTTATTTTTCTTAGGGAAATAATGAACATATTACATCATAATGTGTGTGTGTGTGCAGGGGCAGTTGGAATCAAGTATTTTCCTCATGTCTATGATGGTAACTTACATCAGAAAAACTCTCCCCTGGAGAACAACAGTAAAGTTAGGGGAGAACAACATGATTTGAAGGCAGCCAGCACCTAAGAAACTCAGATACCAGAAAGAAAGAAAAAAAATTGAGGTGACTCCTAAATTTAGCACTGCTTATTCCTTTTAGAGTTTAACTGATTCAACTCATAGGGCATGGAGACCAAATGGAAATCAGTGACCTGGAGTTTTTGATGGATTTATGGGACTCTGAAGACAAAAGTTAGATTTCAAGGGTATCGATGTATCTAGAAATTGAGAGGCCAAGGTCACAGAGCAACAATAATTAGAGAAGAATGGGTGTTTTTGCCTTTGATGAATATGCCACATTGCAACATGTGCAGTAGTAAGAGGATTTAAACATATCAGAGAGTTAGTGCTAAGAAGCTAAAAAGCTGAACAAATATTTTAGCAGTGCAACAAAAAGAATGGATTCTGTAAGTAATGGAAACTGAGAAATTACATTAATCCCCATTATTCTGAAATCCAGTCTTAATGGTATCAAGTTGATTTATCTGAACATATTGTCTTGGGGGAAGAAAACCAAATTTGCCTAAAGGGAGATAACACCCTCTATATGTAATTTTCAAAATCCAATTTAAAAATTCTGAAATGCTACCAAAAAGGAGTAGGCCACCAACAGTCAGAAAAAAGACAATAGAAAAATGTCCAAGTGATACAAGTATTTAAATTTTCCAACTAAGAGTAAGTATAGTTAACATGTCTAAGAAAATGGATAACAAATGAGATGGATACTTTGACCAAAGACATGGAGCCTATAAAAATAATCAAAGAAAAAGTCTAAAGCTGAAAAATCCAAAGTGTTAAAGTAATAATTATAATCAAATGAAACAAGATTATAACAAAACAGATTTATAACAAAAAAGAAAGAAAAAAAGAGATAAAAGAAACAAGAAGAATCACAGAAAGAAAACAATACTAAAAATACAAATGTCAGCATAAGACGTAGATTATATATAAAGCAAAGGTATAATATATTTGTGACTGACATTCAGAGAGGAGGAAAACCAGTGAAGATGCAATATTTGAAGAAAAAATGGTCGCAAATTTTCAAATCTGATAAAAGACATCAAGATATGGATTCAAGTGTGTCAGTAAACTCTTAAACAGAGTAAATACAAAGAAAAGCACACCAGTACACATCATAGTAACATGGCTAAAACTAAAGGCAACGAGAATTTAAAATTAACCAAAAAAATAAAAATATTAAGATCTCAAAAGCTGACAGCTTATTTGATAATATATATTATGAAAGGCAGAGAAAAAGAATGGCATTTTAAAGGACAAAAGGAATATAATTGCCAAGCCAAAATATTATATCAAGAAAAAAGAGCCTTCAAACTGTTATTTCATTTCAGAAAAAAGAAATTTGATAAAATGCATTATCAGCAGTTTTTCACTGAAAACATTTTCAGAACTGTATTTTTCAAAAAAAAAAAAAAAAAAAATGGAAACCAGCCTAAACAGCAATATGACAATATGCAAAAGAAGAGAAACAAAAATATTAATAGGTGGGAAAATACAAAATAATATATACTACTTAATATAATTAAATGTGTTATATGTATACATTTGAGGTAGAATTAAAATATGTAACAAAAAAGTACAAAAAGAAATCCAAACCCATGTGGCTACATACTTTAATTACTAGATTTACATTGTCAGAATAGATTTAAAAAGCAAGCAATGTGCAGATCATGTCTCTTATTATAGATAAAGCTCTAATATAAGGATAAATAGAGACTGAGATGATTGAAACAAGATCTGCTTGCAAATTCAAATCTAAGGAAAGTAGTTCATGTGTAGACTGAGGAGAAAGAAATATTTCCCCAAATAAGGAGAAAAATGTCATAATGATAAATTCTGCAAGATGTACAAATTCTAAATTCATATATGCCTTTTAATGTATTTGCCTAGCATATAAAGTAAAACACTGACAGAATCTAAGCGAGCAACAGGTAAATCAACAATTGTAGATGAAGATTTTAACACATATCTTTCAGCTAATAGAAAAAGTAGACAAAAAACACTGAAGACAGAATATTTAAATATCATGATTAATACACTTATTTAATTGAAATGTGTAAAATACTGCATTACAGTTGCAAAAAAATCATTCTTGTCAAACAGACTTGAAATATTGACCCCAAATGGCCAAAAACTGGATCATAAAACAAATCTCAATGCATGCAGTGTATATTATCTTAGCAGTAGCATTAAGTTATAAAAATGAGTAACAACAACCACAAAAACTTAAATTATTCTTAAGTATTGAAAATTAAACCACACACTTCTAAATAACCCATGAAAAACAGAATAAAAGCACAAAAGAAATAACACATTTAAAAAACAAATGATAGCAAAACGATGAGATGACAAATCATGTGGGATAGAGTTAACGAAGTGCCTACAGGGATATTGGCCTTCATTATATTAGAAAAGAAGAAGTGCTGAAAATCAATTATCTGAGCATCCACTTCAAACAGACTGAAAGTGACAAGAAAATTAAAATAGAGAAAATAGCAGAAAGGAGAAAATATAGGATAAAAAATAATGAAATTGAAAACAAATGTATAATAGTGATATTCAGCAAGCTAACAGCTGTTTGTTAAAAAAAATGAGTTAAATTGATAAAACTTTGCAAGGGAAGATAAAAAGGTGAATCATCAATATCAGAAATTAAGAAGGAAGCATCATTACAACTTCTATAGATATTCAAAGAGATAATGGAAGGCTATGAGGGCAACCAGGCTGCGAAGTGTATCACTCCATTGATTGTGAGGATTGATTTGGCTGATTTGACTAGCTAGGTGGGCGTCTCCTTCCTCCCTCACCGTGCCATGTGCAGCCCTGCTGAAGCTGTGTGCTCCATGGAAGAGGACGACCACCTCCAAGGAGGACTGGTCTGTCAAGGATATAGGAGTAGCTGTTTTCCCCTGCTAGAATCTCCAAACAAGCACTCAAACTTCATAGTCAAGCTCCCAAGACTCCAGACACATCCAAATGAGGTGTGGCATGTGGCAGTCTACCTTTAAAAAGGAAAAAGAGGGCCGGGTGCGGTGGCTCAAGCCTGTAATCCCAGCACTTTGGGAGGTCGCGGCGGCCGGATCACGAGGTCAAGAGATCGAGACCATCCTGGCCAACATGGTGAAACCCCGTCTCTACTAAAAAACACAAAAAACAATTAGCTGGGCCTGGTGGCGTGTGCCTGTAGTACAGCTACCTGGGAGGCTGAGGTAGGAGAATTGCCTGAACCTGGGAGGCGGAGGTTGCAGTGAGCCGAGATCGCGCCACTGCACTCCAGCCTGGCGCCTGGCAACAGAGCAAGACTCTGTCTCAAAAAAAAAAAAAAAAAAAAAAGAGAGAGAAAAAGAAAAGATAATGGAAATAATTCTTCCAATTATAAAGTTATTGGAGCAAATATGAATGTATTTAGCATAAGCACAGTGTGAATTGAACATATTTATGTCAATGACTTTTAAAATGTATTGTGATAGAGACAAGTTTAAAAACACAGCCTTTGCAAAACGGCGTAAATAAGAAAAAAAGAAAAATATGTTTCTCTATTGAATAATTGAATCCGTAATTACCAGCTCTTAACACGTAAGTTCTCATGCCCAAATGAACTCGCAGATATAAATTTCAACAGATAAAAGTAAAAGAGGGAACTTTTCCCACTTCATGTCCCAAAGCCAGTGTAATCTTGATGCTAAAACCTGACAAGAATATTAGAAAGGAGAGTTAACAGGCTGCTTCTGCTATACAAAATCATAGGTGACATATTAGCAAAACAAACTCACTAATATACAGAAGCATTACATTCAGGGAATACAGGGATAGATTATAACATTTAAAAATGGGTTTATTCAAATTAAAATATTGAGAGAAGATAGAGAAAAACATGATCTATCTTTATAGATTGTAGGAAGAATTAAGTATGCATTTCTTGTCCATGATAAAATTTCTTTGCACACTAGAAATAGAAGGGGACTTAATTTGATAAAACGTAGCTATGAAAAACATACAGTGAATATCAGATCTAATGTTGAAATACTGAAACCTTTCTCAATGAGACTGCAAATGAGATGAAGTTGTCTACCATTGTTAGTTTTATTCAATTATACTGAAGGTTTTAGTCAATACAGTAAGATGCAAGGAAGAAATAAAAATATAAATATCGAAAAGGGAGAAATATGATTGTCATTCATAGTCAACATGAGTATAAAAAATTCAAAAATAATCTATAAATTATTATACATAGTAAAGTTTGCATGGTTGTTGGAGTTATAAAAATTATTGCATTTCGTTTTCTACAAATAATCAGAAAATTAAATAAAACACTACTCATAATATTGAGAAGACTGCAATTACATAGTAAAAAATCTGATGCAAGACCTCTAAACAGAAAACTACAAAACATTACTGAGAAAAACTAAAGATGCAAATGAAGGATTATACAAAGTTTGTAATTTGAAAGATTCAGATGTAAAATGTCAATTATCTAAATTTATCTGCAGAATCTAAGCGATGTCAACACATGCCACCATTTCTTGCTCTGTTGTGTGTGTGTGTGTGTGTGTGTGTGGGTGTGTGTGCACATGTGCTCGTGCACCTGTGGATGTGCAGGTGTGTGTATAATTTGTCAAGTGATATTAAAATATGAATAGAAATTTAAAGAACAAAAATAGTAAAAAAAATATTTACCAAGCATCAAGATTATTTGTCTTATAATGGCAGTATATGAAGGTTTATTATAGGATAGAGTTCTTAAGAAAGGGTTGTAGGAGTACAAAGATAGAAAAATAGACCAATGGAACAGAAGACTCCCGAAATAGGCCTGCAGAGAAAATGCTCAAATGAATGACGTCAAAGATGTCGTGGGGGGAAATAGCAATAATGTAGACTGTAAACTGGATACTTGCGAGTGGAAAAATCCTGAACTGTGACTGTGCTTCCGACCATTAATATAAAATCTTCACATAGATCAAAGATATAAAGGTAAAAATAAAATAATAGACCTTCCAAAAATTAACATGGGATTTTCAAATTCTGGAATAGGAAAATAACAAATGAATAATATGAAAAAAAAGCACTAAAATTAACAAAAGCACATACCGATGAATTCAACTTTATTAAATTAAGAATTTATGCTCATCAAAAGATACTACTAAGAGAATTAAAAATCAAGCCATTGGGCAGGAGAAGGAATTGTGATACATATATCTACTAAATGACTCACATTTTTAATATACAGTAGACATATCAATTAGGAAAATATAGGCCACTTAATTAATAAATGGGAAAATTTGAACAGGTATTTCACAAAGAAGATGTCAAGTGGCCAATAAGCGTAAGAAAAGGCCCTAAGCATCAAATATTTAGGACATCGCAAATTGAGATCTACCTAAAATAGAAATTCAACACTCCTACAATGTCTAAAATTAAAACAGAATAATAGATAGCTGATTTTACCAAGTATTATGGAAGATATGCAGCTTCTTGATCTTTTATACAGTGCTGGTCAGATTGTAAATTGGTATATCCACATTAGAAAAATATTTGGAAAAAAATGCTAAAGCTGAATGTCTGTATATCTAATATATAGAAATGAATATATTTGTGTATTGGAAGACATACAGAAAATATTTATAATAGTACAATTCAAAATAGCATAAAACTGAAAGAATCCAAATGTCCACCAATAAGAGAATAAGTTAATAAATTGTGCAATGGAATTCTTTTCCAAACAATGGAAAAGACTGATGTATTGCTACAATCATGTGAATGAACAAATATTACATTGAACTAAAGTATCTAGATGCAAATGTGTATACACTACATGAATTCAATGTTTATGAAGTCCTGAAGAAGAAAAACTAACGTACTGTTAAACCAAGTAGAGGTTATCTTGAGGGACATAAGACTTGGAAGAGGGTAAATGAAAGGCTTCTGGGATGTTGGTTACTTTGGATATCTTGATGTAGGTTGTAATTACATGGGTGTGTTTATTCTGGGAAAATCCACTATAATAAATCCATAACAGGCCGGGAACGATGGCTCACGCTTGTATTCTAGCACTTTGGGAGGCCGAGGCAGGCGGATCGTGAGGTCCAGAGATCGAGATCATTCTCGCTGAAATGGTAATACCCCAGCTCTACTAATAATACAAATCTCAGCTGGGTGTGGTGGCGCGTGCCTGTAGTCCCAGCTACTCGGGAGGCTGAGGCAGGAGAATCACTTGAATCTGGGAGGCGGAGGTCGTAGTGAGCCGAGATCTTGCCACTGCACTCCAGCCTGGTGACAGAGTGAAACTCCGTCTAAAATAGTCATAATAATAATAATAAACATATATCTATATATCTACAGGTATAGATATATATAGAAAGGAACTAAGATTAAAAGGCTGTGAAGGATAAAGTCAGGTTTCTCTCCAATGGCTCTAAATCTTTTCCCCATCGGACTACAATTTTACAACCGTTAATGTGCCTACCTTAGTTTTCAAGATCTCAATTCTTGTGAGCAGGAGAAAGGATTGTGAGGGTTCATTGTAGATATGTAGAAAAAGGTGGCGTGAAGAACTTGCCAAGCGGTTCTACAGAACTGTACTACTTCCAGGTTCACTTAAGATGAATGTAATAAATAAGGGACCTGCACGTTTCTCCCGATTTAGAGAGCATTTGAAAAATGGGGTAGCAAGATACCATGCTTATTAGCAGTCAGGGAAAACACACAAGGGTCAGTGAGGGCTTGAACCAAAGTCACTGCTGAAGAGTCATTTTCTCCAGGGATTTTAAGGCATTTTCAAAAATGTCTAAGTTCACAGCTTTCTCAGTGAGAGAAATTATTTTTTTCCTCCTCTCTTGAGAGAGCCACTTCTTGGTTAATAGAAAAGCTATAACTTATACGCTTTGTTCATTAGACACTAAAGCTCCAATTTGATTAAAGTTCTAATTTAATTCTAAACTACTCTGTAGATATGACTGGGATTTCAAGGAGTGAAATAAGTGACTACACTTTATATTCTCTGGCTTGCTGGAAATTTCACAATCTTATCTTCAAAAATTACTGAAATTCTGGTGGTCAACTGCTCCTTCTTTGTACAACAGAAGGCAGAATTTTTTTTTAAGTATTTGATGGTGTCAAAAATCTGTGTTTGAACCAGTGCAACAATCCAGTTGCCATGACAGAGAAAGGGGAATGCATAAAAACAATACTGTAAAGATAAAAACCTGTCAAAAATATCCCCAGAAGCATGCCCACGCTGCTGGTGTCCATTGGTTAATGACATTCTAACCTGTTCCTCATCTATCTAATAATCTATCGATTTGGTAAAACATCATTAATGATTGAGAAATTATCATGCCATTTGTGGCCAAAATATGTCTCAAAAAGTTTCATCTTCAGTCATTAGAGAGCTTAAACCCACTACTGAAATTATTTCCAATATCTTCTCTCAAATTCCCATCAGTTTTATTTTAAACTTACTAAGTTGCTATATTTCCATCATGTGTTCAATTCACATCTTATTTTATAAAATTCCTCTACTCTTATCACCTATTCAATTATAAATTCTCTTATTTTGCATTCCCCAATTGACTATAATTTACTGCTCATAGCTTCACCCTTCTACTTGAAGAAAGCTCAAGAATTATTTATTGTGCCCCACCAATAAATCTAAATTTGTCAAATCGTTTTTCTCTCTTATAGCTTGAAAAGGCAAGTCTGTTTATGTCAATCGATGCCTGCAAAAACAGCAGCTCATGGAAACCAGTTGGAAGCAAATTCCCAAGTAACTCAGACTTGGCAGTATTCCATTACCTTTGATTATAAAAGGGCAAAATTAATGGGCAATCATGAGAGTATGTGACAGAGAGGTGATAGAAAGTCGCTACTACTCAAAGGGTAGAAGTCAAGAACTTGTTCATACCAGATGCCATTTCGGCCTTTTCTTCCATCATATGTGAAAACATCCTGACTTTTGTGACCAATTGAAATGAGCTTTTCCTTCCAGACCACTTTGTCACATCTCTTGTGTTTAGAAAATTAATCTTTAATGAATGCTAATCAAGTTTCTAATTATAATATATTTATATTTAATGTTTGTGTATCAGATGAAAGGCAAACATTTTGGGGGCCAGTCACAAAGGACATGAATAATTTCCTTAGAAGCTTATCTAATTAATGTTATTGCTCTATAATATCTTTAAATTTTGAACTGCTATCATTTCATTAATTTAGATGCAAGTGAATCTTCAGTATTTAAATATGACACTTGTGTTGAATATTATAAGTTATTTCAATCATGTGTGTTAATATAATATTGATAAAGATAAGATATTTTGGGGGTGTTTGGGAAAATGGAACAATAGGTGTTATTTGTTTTGTTGTTTTTCTCTGTGTTTTAGCAGTCTCAGAAATGCCCAGTAGATTTCTGAGGTATTCATATACCTAGAATAAACATTCATTTACTTATGGCTAAACAAAATGAAACATGATTTATTTTTCAATCTGCTTTGTGCTAATTTTTTAAAAAATAAATCTGATCCAGAAATAGTTCAATGGCTTTCCAGTGATCACATGATGTATCTCTGGCTCACTGGCATGTAAAACAATACTTGTCCTGATATGGCCCCAAATTTCTCTCCTCACATCAACACTGGCCTTATCTTGAGATAGTCCCACCATTGAAACTCCTGATGTTTTGGTGATGGCATGGTCTCTGGGCCTTTTACATTACTGTCTCTGAAACAATTGTCCACCTTTCTATACCTAAAGTAAAGTACTTTCACTAATTTTAAAAGGCAAATTAAAAGGTAATTCCCCATTTTAAATCTTTCTGTGACTATAGAAAAGTGTTGCTTCTTTCTACATTCTTGCACAACACTGTGAAAATGAATACCTTGTAGGTAAATGAAGATATAGATAAACAACCATAATGTGGCATTTCTCAAAGCACTATGGATTACTTGGTTATAGGAGATTCATCTTAACTGGAAATACACATGTAACTAACTATGTATTGAATGACTGAATAGAAGAAACTGGAAATACACATGTTACTATGTTTGAATGACTGAAAAGAAAAATAATAAGCTAATAAATGAATAAATGACAAAAGGCATTTATCAAAATTCTCAGGAGAAAGTTATAGGATACTTAACCTTCATGAGCTTACATTTTATAATATTTTGGAGAATGAATTCAAATAATTATGCACAATCACATTAATCTCACATATCTCTGTTTTCTAGAACAAAAGAATATTTGTGATAGTATTATTCTATTTAGTCATGAATGTCCTAGCTTTTGAAAACATATAATTTAATGGATTGAATGGGGGCCCTCAAAAAATATGTTCAGTTCCAAACCCCAGAAACCTGTCAAGATCACGTCTGGAAAACGGTCCATGTGGATGTTATTAAGTAAGAATCTTGAGACGAGATTATTCTAGATCATCTAGGTAGGCCTTGAATCCAATGACAGGTGCCCTTATTAGAAATAGAAGAGAAGATAGAAGAAGAAGAAGAGAAAGTCCTATGAAGATGGAGGCAGAAATTGCATTTATGCCATCACAAATCATGAAATATTGGAGGTACTAGAAGTTGAAATGGGCAAAGAAAGATACTTCACTGGGGCTTCTGAGGGCATGTGCACCACTGAGACCTTGATTTTGCACTTCTGATGTCCAAGTTTGAGAGGGTGAAGGAATACATTTCTATATCTTTAAGGCATGAAGCTTGTAGTAATTTGTTATGGCAGCCCTAGGAAACTAATACAAACAAGTTTAAGAAAAAGAAAAGAAAAAGCCATTTTTTGCAATTGACATATATTTTAAACTTAATTGAAGAGACAAGAAAAACTCACATTTACTGGATAGATGGAATATTTACTACACAGCTAAATAACTCTAAACAACTCTTGTGAAGTTTAATAAAAATAAGAGAGAGAGAGAAGAAGGAAGGAAGGAAGGAAGGCAGGTGATAATTGTTGCTGGTTCTAACAAAAGCCTTCTGGAAAAGGTAGGATTTGTAAGGGACTTTGAAAGAAGGGTGGTCTAAGAGAACTGGAAGGACTTGCCTCTCACAAAGTAGACACAAGCATGACCTGTATGGACAGAAGTGCTTCAAAAATGGCCCTGGAAAGGGAGTAGGAAGTGAACACAAAAGGCAAAAGCAGGTCTATCACTGCAGCTAGAGACCCACACTCATTGTAGCATCCTTGCAAATACAGAAGAAAATTATTTTCCCCTCAGCAAGGTTGATGAGTCAACATCAACAAGGTCCCAGTATGTTCCATAAATGGAATGTTTTCCAGTCCACCTACCTCAACTCCAATTGTGACTGTTCAAGGTCCATCTTCTTTAAACCCCCAAGTTAAGCTGTCTCAGTGATGTGCTGCACTAAAACTGTCTGCTTTGCTTTGTATCTCTCACCTCAGTCTCTTGTATAATTCAACACTATTTGATTATTCTCTGCTACTGTACTATAAGTTTTGAGAGAGCAGAGTCCTTATCTCTGTTTGCTTTTTCTTATATTCAAGGCACATGGAAGAGTACTTATACATCACTATACATATTAAATAATCAAAATTAGGGCACAGAGTAGATAAAGCTATTAAGTAAATCAATGAATTAATTAATAAAAATAATTTATTATTTAAGATTATGGGTTGGTACATTAATTAGTTTGAATGTTTTAAGGTATTCATTGATCATTTACTGGATCACTGTGGTCCTAGATCACTACTGGAGAGATATAGAGGGCTCAAGATTCAATGAGCTACAACTAAAATCACAATTTTGAAATTAATATTTTAGGGTAGTACAAACTCAAACATTGTTTTATGATAAACTTTATACTGGACACAAAATTAACAGCTGGAGAAATTTATCTGAAAGTGACAGGAGGGGTGAGAAGGTTACTGGGAAAAGCAAGACCAAGGAACATATTAATAGGCTGTAATAATTAATGTATCAAGGAGCAATTTTATGACTATATGACTTTAGATATATGAATATAATATGTTTTCTCTCATTTAGTGGGTGCCTTTTTACTTTTTTTATAGTTCTTTTAAAACACAAATGTTTTTAATTTCAATGAAGCACAATATATTTATTTTTATTTTCTTATTATTTTATTTTAGTGTCAAATTTTGAATAACATGTAAGATGTCAAATCCTACAGCATAAAGATATTTTTTTGTAAAAAAAATATAAATAACTGTTTATCCTATTATAAAATCAGTTGTATTTCTTATAGAAAATTTGGAAAGTAAAGAAATGTATTTGTATACAAACACACACCCAAAAGTATGTAATGTTTGTAACAAATATTTGTAACTGTTTAGTGGTTCTTCTAGGGCTTACCATATACATTTTACTTAGCAGAATATAAGTTTCAGATATATACCATCTTGATTCAAATGTGATATAAAAATTCTACTCCTGTATAGTTCTATTGCCTTCCCCTCCTATTTTGTGATATCACTGATGTACATCTTATACATATACATGTTATAAACGCTAAAATTGTACTGTTATAATTACTTTATAATATTGTGTTTTTAAGAGAAACTTAGAGGAGAGAAAGTATATATTCATAGCTTTTGTTATAGTAACATTTTAATTTATTATTTCTATTCTTTTCATTTGTTCCTGTCAATTTGAGTTACAACCTGAATTCATTTTCTTAGCCCCTTATGCATTCATGTCCACTCACCTCCTTTTTGCTATGATTGGCAGATATATTACATTTTGATATGTTACAAGCTCAGCAATACTATTATATACGATAACATAAATAGATACATAGAGTTTCATGCGATTAAGTTTAAAATAGTTAAGAAAGGAGGAGTAAGGTGGGTTTATACAGTCTTTTATAAGGACCTATTTACCTTTATTGTTTTTCTTTCTGACTCTTTTTTTTTTTCTGTTGGATTTGAATTATTGTCAAGAATCCTTTGTTTTCAACTGAAGAATTTCTTATCATTTGTTGTGAGTGTACTCCGTACACTCACAAAATCAGATAAGATTTTGCTTATCTGGTGATGATCTTATTTTACCTTTGTTTGTGAAAGATAGCTGTGATGGATGTAGTATTCTTGGCTGACAGTTATGTTTCTTTGAACACTTTAAATGTGATATCTTACTGTTTTCTCAATTCCTTTATTTCAGATGAGAAGTTAGCTGCTATTTTTATTGGGGTTCCCTGGTGATGAGTTTTTGTTTGTTTATTTGTTTGTTTACATCCCACTGGTCTCAAAATGATCTTGTTTTTGACTTTTAGCATTTTAAATATAATGTCTGTGAATCTCTTTGTGTTTATCCTACTTGTGGTTTGTTGGGAAAGTTTTAGGCTAGCGTTTTCAATATACAGGCTAGGGTTTCTCAATAAATTTAGAAAGTTTACAAGACTTATTTTTTCAATTTTTTAAATCTATTCTCTCTCATCCTTCTGTTATTCTTACGCATATAAGACACTTAATGATGTCCTATATTTCACCGAGGCTCTGCTCATTTTTCTTTTCTTCAAATTTTTTTAACTGCTGTTCTTTGGTTAGCAAAATCTCTATTGATCTGTCTCTCACATTCCCTAATTCTTTCTTCTGCCAATTTAAATCTACTTGTGAGCCTCTCTAGTGAATTTTAAAATTTCGGTTATGGTAATTTCCTACTGCAGAAATTCCATTTGCTTCCTTTTTAATAATTTCTGTTTGTTTTAGTGATATTCTCTACTTGACGTTATGTTGTTATGACATCTTAATTTTCATATTTAATTATGCCTCTTTTAACATATTTATAATGTCTACTTTGAACTTTATTAAATCTGACATATGGTCACTCTCACATATGGTTTCTTTTTCCTGCTTTTTTTCTGACCTATGGGTCATAATTTATTGTTTGTTTATATTCATGACTTGTAACTGTTTTTTTGAAACTAGATATTTTCAGTAATACAATGTAGCAATTCTATGGGTCATAATTTATTGTTTGTTTATATTCATGACTTGTAACTGTTTTTTTGAAACTAGATATTTTCAGTAATACAATGTAGCAATTCTAGCTACCAATCCTCCCTCTGGAGTTTGGAATTATTTACTCATTTGTTTGTGACTTGCTGAATTGTTTTAGTAAAACCTTTTTCCCCTAGTGGTGTAAAGTCGGTGATCTTTCTTCTCCAGAGGTATGGTGTTAGATATTTACGTAAGAAGGCAGCAAACCACACTGCCATGTGTGTACCTATGCAACAATCTTACATGTCCTTCACATGTACCCCAAAACCTAAAATGCAATTAAAAAAATAAAAAATAAAAATAAAAATAAACCACCTGGAAATACAGTGGTTTTGCCAGTGCCCTCTTTGGTTGCCTCTGTCACTGACCATATCCAGCCATTGAGGTTGTTTAATTGCCAGCCAACTGCTCAACTGTATTCAAAAATGCCCTAGGTCATAATTTGTTCCACAGTATGATTCATTCAAATTTGGTCTCTATTAAAGTAATGATTCCCTAGATAAATGTTTGAGATTTGTTATTTTTCCTAGACGTCTCATTTCAGCTGACTGTATCTCCTTTCTCTCTCTCAACTAGCCTATCTCTCCAGTGAATCTACCAGATCTACCAACACTCTCATTTGCCTTTAGTAGCAACCTTTACTATTTTGAGTTTACCTTCAGGCTTGAACTTCACACTTCTTTGTATATGAAGAGCAATTTGTATATGTTACTTTGTATATGAAGGAACTTTCTGCTTTATGGCCTGCTTTTCCCTTACTCTCAAGCAAAATGTTTGAGCCATGGCTTTGAAACTCCTTTCTTAGTGATACCCTGCTTAAGGAATGAAGTGCTTTGTGGAGAGAAGGAGATAGTGACCTCAGTCTTTTTGTCTGTATCCCTTAGGACTTTTTCCATAGACTATAATTATTTTAAAAATAACTTTCACCAGTTTTTCTGGAAACTATGTTTTAGAGTTCCTCAGGCTGTCATCAGTCTTAAACAAAAACAACAAAACAAATAAACAAACAAAATTGAATTATGTGTTAAAAAGACTTTCTGGAAGGGATATGACTTATGCTAAATTTTGAGGCATAACTATAGAAATTCTAACCATCTGGAAATAGCTTTTCAATGCAGAGTAAACAGTTTAGGTTTTATTTTGTTTTATTTTTCTAAAGAAATAGATGATAAAATATTAAAAGAAAACATCTAGAAATATCTACAACACAATTAAATAAAAACAAATTAATTTTGTATACGTACATAGTTGTTAAATAAATGTAAAAAAAAGAGTTCAATTAGTATACCATGATATTCTTTACAGCTACAGAAAGTGGGTTTCAAATTTAGGTCTGAGTTTCTCACAGAGCTATAAACTAAAGAACCACTAACTAAAGAAGAAAATAATAATTACTTACAAAAGTTCTTTGACCATTGTATTAAAATATTATTTTCTTGTAGAGGTGCTGGTACATATGAAATGTAATAACTGGAAAAATATTCTTTGTCATTCATGATTTTCCATCAGTGTTAAGTAATGGTTTCCTAATCCCACATTGCTCCTAAAAAATATTAGTTGATATTTTGCACTGGGGCCCCAGGAATAAATACCACTTTGTCCCATATAGGACATATGAGAAAAGCTACTTTAATGTTGAAAATTACCTTCAATAAGAAACTGATGAAGCTTGTTTATCCTTTATGCTTGAGTTTTACCACCTGCTGATTATCTAGCTCTTAGAGATAATTGTGATTTATTGCAACTGAGGCCAAACTAAAAGAAAAGATAAAAATAAGAATAGACTTTGACAATGTTTTTAACCAAAATATTGGAAATTGTGTATATGCATGTTTGCCTGCAGTCTGTAGATACGAGTGTGTGTGCGTGTGTATTTGTGTATGTGTGTGCACAAAACATCAAAGAGAAGGAAAACAAAGAATAATATCAAACATAGCTGATTTGGCCTAATCAACCATTGTCAGTGAATCTGAATCCATAAGATTAGCAATATTTTTCACTTCAGAAGCAGCAAATAATGTTTAAGGAATATGGTAACTTTATCTTATACTTTCAGTTTTCTAAGACTGTTCCCCTGTTATTCACTGTCTAATCTGTACATGCAGTTTATTAAGTCTGTGTTAAACACTGACTATTTATTAATTGAATATTTAGAGAGATTAAAGTAAAAATTCTAATAGAAGTTTAATTATTTACATATATAAGAATTGGTTTAGGATGTAGAATGGAAAGAATGAGTGTTATAGAGGTAAAAGGAATAACCAGCAATTCTTGGAAATGAAACAGAGAATTAAAAAAGGAAATTAATCAATTAAAGGGACACTACTGGGGTAAAATAGGACCATGAACAAAGTTCTGAAAGTTGAATTGCACAGTTTCTTAGGGAGGGTTGCAGATTACGAGTGCAATTCTGAGGCTATTAATGATGGTACAATCCTTTAGACATTTGGTACTTCATATTTGGTCCAAAACTTCAAATATTGGTCAACTTTCAGGTAAGTATTTGTAACAAATTTATAAATGTTCTTTAGGAGATAGTAATAATTAGTTACCTTGATACACACACACACGCACAAACACATACATGTATTTTATTTTTTTGCTTCATCAGTGTTATACTATGAAAATGGCTTATGTCTGGAAGAGCAAAATCACTTTTGAAGTTGATGCTTAACTGAGTAATCTTGGTAAAAGCATATCATATTTTAAGTGTCAGGTTTTACATCTTACATATGGGAATTCCATTAACAATTTCATAGCCTTTTTTGTGTGCAGACTGAATGAAATATGATTATGTGAAATATTTTGCACCATGAATAGTAAACATTCAATATGCATAGTGCGGTTCATTTGGGAAATTGCAAAGGCTAGAATATCATTGAATGTGTGTCCAATACTGTATGAGACACTTTTAATTTTTTTCATACAATATTTATAATAATTCCATAACCGAAGTATTAAATTCTTGACTTTCAGTTTTTTTAGGAAAAAAAAAATTTAGGTTAAATTACTTGCTCAGGTTCACACAGGTACTAGAAGGCAAAGCTGGGGCTCCAAAATGGATGTTTAGCACAAAACGCTATGGTCCTTTTTGCTTTCCAAGAAATGCTATTTAGCTAATGGTCAGACTGAAAAATGGAAGTAACTATTTAAAGATATAACCATACATTACTTAAGTTATAAACTTCTTAAAGTTGTGTTGAGTAGATAAAGGATAAAATATGAGTTTCTTGTCTTAGAGTCATATGTTAAACTCTATTTAGAATCTTTCTTCTATCAACACTAGGAAAGTGCATGTTTCATTTCTGAATAAAGAAGAACAATTCATTAGATATAAAAAGAGTATAAGTTCATTAGATATAAAAAGGGATATATCAGGTGAGACATCACCTTGATTTTGGGAAGTGAAGTCAAGTTCCATTAATGCCTCAGGATAGTATTCTGCCATTTGTAGTTAACAGAATTGGAATATTGGAGAGTAGCCATGGTAGACCACTAAATTCAAATCTTGTAGCACAGCCAGCAGGGCAAACCAAGTGTAAATCTGTATCGTAGCTGTAGCTATTTGGTGTATGCTTTAGGAGTACTTTTATCTTTAACAAAATAAAATGAGTATTTTAGAGCCCTAAATGTAATCAGTTGTCAAAAAGATGAGTTTGATATATCAAATGCAAGTCTGTTTGTTCATATTCAAAGCCAAACGTTTTTCCCCTCTTGGCTTGCTTATAAATATTCAATGCCACAGAAACACAAATAAATAATTGGCCATCTCCAATGCATTCTGTATAATTTATAACAGATCAAAAGATTATTACGTGGTACAGTCAAAGTCAAAACTATATTCCATATATTACAAGTGAAAAATCGTAACATAGCCCAAGTCAGTAATGTATTAATGGACTAGCTCTCTTACTGTGTGTATGTGTGTATATATAATTTTTTAAAAAAATAAGGATTTAGGGATTAAGGATTAAGTATTGAGTTCTGTGTCATTAGAATTGACCTGGAAAGATTAGAAGATTATTATTCATTTACATTGATAAAAATCTCCATGAAAATGAAAATATTAAAATGACTTGGGGTCATCTTATCCAAAAATATTCCAAGGTCAATTTTAATGAAAAATGCAATTCATAAAATATATGATACTTCATCCTTAATCTTATCTCTTTTATCATTGTTAAGGACCCCTTCTCAACAAGTGATTTGGTTCTGGCCTTTTGCTAGGTTTTCAGTGTTCATCTCTATTATATAGACAGTCAAGCAAGTAATAGCTTAAAATGGGTTGTGTTCTTCTCAAGAATAAAAATAAATAAATTTTTGTTGTATACAACATTTTTCTTTTAAAGATTGGATTTTATCAATAAAATAAAACTTGCTTTATCAAATAAATCTCTTTTAACTTATTCAGATATGGTCTTTGTCAAGCTAAACTCCAGCAAGTGGTGTTTGAAATAATAATTTATGCTTTTTTTAAAAGCAGTCAAGCACTTGCTATTTTTCTTATTTGGTCAGACTCTATAATCACCATGTTGAATACATCCTAATTAAGGGAAGTTGGAAACAGACACACATGCTTTCAAGAGAAAGTTGAGTTGCACGTTAAAATGAAATACCCTCAATGCTGATGTTATTTTTTCCTTCCCATAGGGAACCACAGTCAGATATCACGAGTACCTGTTGCTATTAAAGTGCTGGATGTCAATGACAACGCCCCTGAATTCGCATCCGAATATGAGGCATTTTTATGTGAAAATGGAAAACCCGGCCAAGTAAATATCTCCATGTTGTTAATGCTGAATATGTTTGTATACAACTGTCTCATATTTGATTAACTTGCATTATATTGTGCATTTGCATCATTTATGATCTGCAAACTCCTAGGCAAGAAACACATCCAGATGAGAACAGAGAGGGATCTTTTTTCTTCCTCAGATGTTATTTATCTTCCTACTTATGACCAAATTGGCTCCTAAAGTGGAACAACATGCTGTGCCATGAACCCAGAGCCAAATCACTGTCTTAAAATATCTCGGGATATAGATGATAGCAGCGGATGTTTTAGAGTGATGGGGGCTGAATTTTTACTTTCAAATGACAAGAAGCAAGGTAAAATGTCATGGAGAGGAGACATTTGTTTCATAGCAAACATATGAATAACAAATAATAGCAAAACCCAAGAAGACCAGTGGTATATAGAAAGCTGCAGGAAGTGAATATTGAAATCTGTAAAAATGTATATATATTTAGATAAACACAAGGTGAACAACACGTTTTAGATGTGTGTATTAGTAGAACACTTTTGTGGCTCATATAGCGTAGTTGGGCAATGAAAACAGAAAAAAAGAAACAAAAAAATTGAGAGAGGGGGAAGAAAAGGGAGCGGGAGAAGAAATGGGAGAGGGAGGGAGGGAAGAGAAAAAGAGGGAGGAATAAAGGGAGGAAGAGTTAAACAAGCAAGATAAACAGAAACAAATATCTGCTATACTCTGAATGTCAAAATGGAAATAGCCTATGTAAAATTCTGCAAAAACATAAATGTAACATATTTATTTTAACAAGGTACCAAAGTACTGTATGTTTAAGAAATTTATTCTTTTTCAACTTCCTAATTTATTTCTGGATGGTGACATTTTAATTTAAATAAACAGCAGCTGACAGTATGACACTGGAGTTGTTAATCCAACTATTCTTGTGCCTCATGTGGGTGTTAGGAATTAAATTTACTATTTACTAAGCAGCTTACCTGACAAGAGTCAGAGTTTTTTCCTCTAAAGAAAGGACTAGCACTTTAGGTCTATGCTGTTATGTATTATAAATGATCAATTTGTTACCCTCTCATAAAACAGTGGACATTTCCCCGTAGACTTATTCTCATGTATCTGGAGGATTGGCATTGCTTCCATCTACCAGAATAAGACAACACACACACACACACACACACACACACACACACACACGCTAAAATTCTAGTAATAAAACTGATTAAATTTTAGCCATCTAGACATGTTCTCATCAAAGCATTCAGCTTTAGTAGTGACATACGTTTATTTTTACAATATTCTAACATTAGCTCCAATGTTTCTTAATTTTATCGTGTGGATTTACCCCCTCTCAATCACATCCTTTGAGCATCTTCATTTGTGATCCTTTGAGAAGGGAGTATGTATGTGCTTATATATACACAGATATATCAACAAATATCATTTACCTAAATTGGTAGATTGAGTTGACAGAGTTTGATCAAAACACGGCAGGTTGTTTCAAGGATATGGATGTTGTGTGGACCAGATCATTGCTGAGATGATGTAGCCAGATCACAGACTGTTAAGCTAGACTTTTTCAATCACACAGAGTATGAAAAATACTTTATAATTTAAATGAAACTCCATTGCTCATGCAAAACTCATCACATAAGTTCACAGAGTCAATGGCATTGATATTTCAAAACTCAACATTGGCTTCACTTGTGTTATTGACAAGCATGCCTCTTGGATCTCTAGGAATCTGTAGGTTTGCCTGGTAGATTTTGACTGTTTTCATAGTTTTAATGACTTTTCAGTCCTTCTTCTTAACTTCAGGAAAAAAAATGCATTGTTTTCTCATCTTTCCTATGCAAAACCAAAATAAAAAAGTTGATTCTTTGTTTTATGATTTTTCCAATCACAATGAATGACTCTTTCTCTGAAGAAATGCTTATGTTGTGGGTATGTGTGCTACACCATCTTATCCTCTAATGATCTGTTTAGGCATATTTATTAAGTTCATTAGTTACATGAAAGGATCAGATCTTGAATGTCTTAGCCACATTATTGGTCACATAGCTGACTGTTGATGATGTACATACAGTTGTTGAAACAACTTTCTCGAACTCTTTGAATCCTTAGTGCTAGCCAGAATTCAGGCTTTATTTCTTACATCACTTCTAGGTCACTTTTAATGCTCAACAGTCTAATTTTTATATTTAACACTTACCAAAATTTGTGTTTGTTATTCACACAAGTGTTTACGTATAGAAGTTCAACAAAGATATACTTTCAATCATCTCTCATAATACCACACAAATGACTGACTCACTATGGAACTAAAATATTCCTTAGCAGATTATCACATGCTCATGAAAAATAAATGTCAAAAACCAAATTAGCCATTAAATTCAAAGTTTTCTCAGTATTTTTAAACAATTTAGTCTGCTTTACAACAGCCTCAGAAAAACTGCAGGTGACATTCAAATGTCTTGTTTGGCAGGAAGGTGTGGATTTAAGACTAAACTCAGGGGATCAGCTTCCTGGGAGATGGTATAGCTGGAAATTATTAGCAATAATCAAGGATGGATAAGCCATTTAAAAAAAATTCAGGCTGTAGCAACTGTCTGGACTGAGAGGACCTATGTAAAGAGGTTTTTAAATGGCTCACAAAATGAAAACGAGTATTAACATGAGTGTAGATAATTCTATTGTGCTTTATATATTTTTTCCACTGAATTGAACTCATCTGAAGGTAGTCAGAATGAAAAAGAAGAAAATAAAGAGGGAGGTCACTTTCTCTTGTCTACGCAGTTATCTCCAGTTCATGATACATCTGTGCTAAAACAAATATAGATTCACTTTGAATGTAGAATTGGAAATCATATCTGCTCCTTCCACTTTCTCATGATTCTAAAGTTAAAGGTGACATTCCCTTGAATTTGCTCTCTCAAAAGTGTAACCAGAACCACAACAGGGAGTAGTGGTTCACAGACCATTACACAAAATCCACCTAAATCACATTTGATTAGAATCCTTTAAAATAATCCTTGGTTACATAGTTAAATGTTAATATATGTTATCATTGCTAGTTATCTATATATATATATTTTTAAAAAATCTGATAGTTTCGGGTGATTTGTTTTAAGTCAAAATACTTAAGATGATATACATCTTTAGACTAATTCAATGGTGACATGATATAGTCATTTGCAGATGATTTGATCTCAGTTTAACAGGAAGATTAAACAGGATACTCTCCAATAACCCCTCTCTAATTTCCAAGGCAAAAAATGGGAATGTAAGTTGAAGATTCCAAAATCAGAAAGTCAAATATATGTCTGACAGTTTGTGTATCTGATAGGGTGGTGGGTTTCTTTTAGTCAGTAAATACTCACTGAGCACCAACTATGTTCCAGGACTGGGCTAGGTACTGAAAATGCAGTAGTATACCACACCCCCCAAATCAGTCTTTTACCTTCATAAAATTATCTCTCTGGCAAACATTTAATTAAATTTATAAATGATAGAATTGCAAGAAAACATTTCAAATCTTCTGAACAGGTAGGATGCTGAAGGGAGAAGGGGAAACAGAGTTATCTCAATGAAAAGACCTCTTAATATAGGACAAGTTTCACCAGAGACAGAAAACATCTATCAAGTTCTGAAAAGGAGACAGCAGGGGATAAACCAGATTCTTTCTGAAGAGAATGGTAATCTGGCTGGACAAGTGGTGGAACAGGTAACAAATGTGGTGAAACCAGTATCTTCCTTCAATATATTTGACAACCCCACACTCAGAATCAAGCATGAAGGAAAAATACAGAACTTCAGTGACGAATGTTAACCAGAGGACCTTTCATAACTGTGTTCTAACTTTTATCTCTTTACTAGGATCTTTCTTGGATTTTATTTCAGATATTAACCTCTTGGTTACCATATACAGAATTAGGGTAACTTTCTCTGGATGATCTATCAGCGCAGGGACTGAATTGAATATTTTCTTCTGAGGCATGAGGCAAGGTGCTTTGTCCAGTCTCAGAGTATATTCATTGTTTTAGAGGTGACAGGAAGATTCAGTTATTCTTCAGGAAAGAAATTCTGTTACCATAAATAAATCTAGTGGAGTATAATTTGAGCTTCATCATTATCATACAAGTTGAGATTCACTGGTTGGTGTCAAGGAATTATATGTGGGTTAAAAAAATATTTTGGTGTATCTTCTTTAATCTCATCTTTCTGTCTCTGATCAACACTGTAGAAATATAAAGTGTGTTTATTATGGGGATATCAAAGTTCAAATAAAAAGGTAGTCACCCATACTTCTGGAAGATATGTATTTAGCCAATGCTTGACACATAATCTTAGAATCATGGTTCTAAATCATTTCATTCAGCAATGACAGATAATTCAAAAAGTAATTTCCTAGGTATTATCATAGAAACACTTGTTTCACTCACAAACACACAGTATATATGCTAACTTCTTCAGATGAAAAATTTCCTCATTTATTTATTGGACAATATTTTTTACCCATCTACAAGATACTAATTGTTGTGATATAATCTGAAGAAACAATGTGAAAGGGCATAAAAGTATTTTTTCTTAGGAATTTAGTGAAGAAGAGATTTTATGAAAAGAGTAGAATGAATAAATATAATAATTTAAAGTTTTGAAAACTGGTTTGAAATAAATATTCAAACAACCAGACAGAAAGGCACAAAGAAAACTCAGGGATCAGTTTTATATATTACTGCCAAATAAAGTTACTTTTAAAATGGGTGTTGTTTATGGTGAAACTGGAAAAATAAGAAAGTGCTGGGTATGAAGGCAGTCTGCTAGCCAACAGAATAGGCATGTGCAAAACCCTGAAGGGGCAATGACCTCAGTTTGTTAGAAGAGTTAAAGATATCTGTGACTAGCATATAATAAGCAAAAATGATGTTGAACATAAAGAGTTTTATGTTTGAATAAAATACACAAGCACACGTGTGTGTGCGCATGCGCGCACACACAACACACACACACACACACACACACACACACACACACACATGTTTAGCCAGGAAGCACATGTAGAAAGCTGTAACTGCAAGAGGTAATGGTAGCTGGGTCTAAGGCGGTGGCTGTGGAGATGCAAGTAATTGAGAAAACTGATTCTTTACATAAGTGAAAAATGTACACACACTTCTAACGTATAATCAGCATTCCTGCTCTGGGAGCTTGGTGTTAGCAACCACGTGTTGTAGATATAGAAGCTGAGACTGAAAGAAACTATGAGTCTTACCTAAGACTTACCATGAGAAGTGGCAAAAATGAATTTTAAAGTCTGTTCTTAATGATGCCAAAGTCCCTGAAATTTCTAGGATGTTACAATGCTCTCCAAGGAAGCAGACTTTGAAATCCCATTGTCTCTGTGACACACCTTTTAAAAAAAAATAATCATGAGAATAAGTCTGATCAAGAGTGAGCACTTTTTTCAAAAGAAAACAATAAACTCCTGTGACAAATGACATTCTTACTCAAAAGCATTCCATGAAAACTTAAATGAAAAGAAATAAAGCTTAATAAGAGAAGTAAAGATAATTATCCCTTGATAAACACTAGCAATGAATGGGTTTGGTACTTTATTTATTTTGTCTAGTTTCTGTGAGTCTTTTTCTAATAAATGTGAAACAATAAAATGAAATTACAGCACTTTATAACACTCATGAAACAATAAATATAGGAGATTTAATTTTAGCTTTCCTGCCAGCAGGCATCTTTCATAATCTATCTGCATACACAAGAGGGAGACAGGATTGATTTTAAAGCAGATGAAATTGATGGCCTCCACAAAATGCATAAAATACTATTTTCACTTTATTTTGGGTGGAGTAAGGAGATGGTAAATTAATGGAATGCATAAGACAGCATTTGAAGAAACCACATATAGCAAAACACGTTTCAAGAGAGTCATTAACAAAAGTATGACTTTTAGAGCACAAGTTTGACAGACAAGAAAAGCAAAAGTGAAAAAAAAATACATAATTGAAGGGCTTGAGGCTTGAACAATCTAAATGTGAATCATGCATTTCCTATTTACTAGTTTTGTGAACCTGAGCCATAATCTCTGTTAGTTTAAATCCTCAGATCTTCAGAATAACTAGATAGATATTGATATATAGATATAAAATACATTCTAAATAAATACTTGTAATTTTCAGTAGCATTTACTTCAACAAGTCTTGTAGTCTAAAAAGCAAAAAACACTTTATTTCTATTATATTTGTTGGATTTAATTGTCATTATAATATGTTTATGAGGTAGCTTAGAGTAACACACTGTAGATAATTCCTAAATGGGTCAATATAGTAGACAAATCCAATGTTCCCTAACACTGGAATAACTATTCTTGTGATAATTTACAAGTACTTTATTTATCAAGGGTGAAAGATAAACTCTTCCCCATATGAATTTGTAGGTTAATTTTTTTAAAAAAATTCACTGGAATCATTATATAGAAACACATGCTATCTAAATCTTTCAAAGTCTTACTTGCAGTTCTGTATGTATTGGCTGGGACTCTTGCATGATTACAAATTTCGCGTTTTATTCTGTCCCCTAATTTAATTGAAATTCATTATCTACAGAGAAAATGGTGTAAAAGAATGTTTAAAGACTTGGACTATTACAAACTGATATATTTTTATTGTATTTTCAACCTACAGAATACTGGATAAGAATTTAGGATGGAAGCCAGATGAGAAACCTGGATATGCTTGTTTCTATTTGCTCATAAAAGCGATGATGATGAGCATGTTTTTTAAAGAAAGTAAAATTGAGGCTAGGTAGTAAGAGATTTTAAGTGTAGGCTTTGTTTTTGTGACATAAATTGGATACAATCTGGTACCAGAGGAGCTGAGATAATATTGGGAAGACAGAGAAGCTAATGGTAACAGTGCTGTAACCATTAAGCTATGTAGAAATAACACCTTCACACAGAGGCTGAGAAAGCCTTCCAATCTTTTAAAGACCCAATAGAGTTTTAGAGGATAGCGTTATTCAAAGTGAGTTTTTGATAGAAACTTGTGCTGTAGCATGCAAATATATGATATGGTTTGGTGTGTGTGTGTGTGTATGTTACCTAATAAGACAGGGAGACATTAAATTAGACAAAATTAAGCATGATCTTCTGTTTGTTTTGTTTTACTACAAGTTTCTCTTGCATTTAGAAATACATATGAATCCCAAAGAAGGTAATATGGCATTTTGAGTTTGCCAAGGATGGTTGACTATAAAATCTTTCAAATTACCTTTACAGAAAAACTATAAAATTTGTGGGAGATGGGACCCAGTTGAAAAAAATCTTGCTCTGGGAGGGTAAACAATGAAACATATTTTCAATATAGGAAGTACTGTTTATAGTCTTAAAGAAGTATCAGGAAATATTCCCACAAAGCAATAGAGTAAGGGTAAAGAAGAGACAAAGTTGAAAGGGGAGTTGATTCTTCTAAGCTATGTGGAAAACTGAATTTCATCCTACTATTGAAAATGAATTATATATTTTTAAAATAGGATAAAAGATAGAGTGATTTGTATTTAAAATTAATAATTTCAGTACCATACAAAATACATATGAGATATACAGAGTACACCAAAAGAATGCAAGAGGCAGAACTAGAAAATCCAAACTTTGTATAGGCACATTCTTCTGGAATCCTAGCATTGTATTGTTTTACTTCAAATGAAAAATGTGACACTGAAAAAACTGTTGGATGTTCTATGATGCATTTATGAAGGCAGAGTCCTACATTCTACCCAGAGGACTGAGGACTTCATTTAGTGTGTCAGTAAGATTAGAACCTCATCTACTTCTTCCTGCTATATTTCCTGTAGGTCATACCCGCAAGCTACATGCTCTGAATAGCCACTTGATGTTCCGTGCCAATATATATATATATATATATATATATATATATATATATATAAGTGAGCTGGGAAATGGGTAGGTAATAAAAATCTTATTAGTGACTGGAATACCATGCAAATTATCAAAAATATCTAGATAACATATTTTGATTAGGTATGAACTGTGAATATATTTATACTATATTATACAGTTTTGAAATAATTGGGTTATTATGTAGATTTTGATAAAATTTCTTAAATATTTATATTTCCCTCTTCTCAGTCATCATTATTATAACTTGATTTGTCTTGCAGGCCTAATTTCTACTTTTAAGCACCTTTCTTTAATGTTCTTAATGTATTTTATTTTATTTTATTTTTTAGCTGTGGGCATCATTGTAATTTGATAAAAACTATGACCTTTCCCCTCATAAATGTGCATACATAAATAATTCCATACTATTTCATTTTCAAGTTGAGAAATGACAGCCAAATAAAGCTCATTCATGGATCATCACTTTCGTTCCTAAGCTGAAAACTACTCTGAGATAGATGTCAATATTTCAGTAAAGTTAATATGATCATCAGAAATAAAGTGACAATAATAGTAGAATTAATAGAATGCCAAACATTATGCTATTTCTTCTTCATCAACCATAACTTCCCTTCCTTTACTTCCTTTACTTCACTCCCTTTCTGTCACCTTGCAATTCATGTCATTATAAAAGGATTTCAAGAAAAGGGAAGCTAAGATTTATCTGAGAAAGTGACAGTGTAGTTCAATTGAATATACCACACTGTTTGTTATTGCTGAGATTTCCTAGAGAAGACATATATTTGAGAAGTCTTGTTAAACATTCCAAAAGCTACAACAGAATAGTTCTTTCTCACCTTGTCCATACATAGAACTTTTCCTTCTAAATGTTCACTTTGGTGTGGATTTTACTGATCAGAATCAATCAAGAACGGTCAGACTGCTAAAGCAAAGCAAGCAAGGATGGATGGGTCATGCTTACACATACTCCAAAATATTGAAGGTCTCAGCTCCAATTTAATAGAAACACATATATAGAAATTATAAATGTCTACAAGATTTTGAAGCAGCCTGACACATTGGGGACAATGGATGCAAATAATTTCTATTTAGGCTTATCTGAGATCAGACATTTTATACACTCTCACACACACACATGTGTACATACACACATGTATGTGTGTATATGTATACATATATAGCATATACTTGATATAATTTGAATATATAAAATATATTCGATGTACCACGGTGCTGATAAGTTTCTTAATACTTACCTCTCAAGTTATTGTGAGGATAAATGATGATGCAAAAATGTACCTGCCATCACTTATTTATTGTTCATCCATTACTTCATTTAGCCAATAGTTATTAAATAGTTGTCATGTGCCACATGTAATTCTAATAGCAGTGAGGGGGGAAATCACATATATGATTACTCCTGACATGTAAGATCATATTGATAAGTAATATCTACAGGAACTCATGGAAGAGGTTCTAATAGCTCCTGTGATTCAGCTATGCTGGTTAACAGATCAAATCATCAGAAATGTATTTCTTTGCTGATTGCTTGACTTTTCAAAAATTAATAAGAGAAGTAATATCCTGCTACTATAAAGTATTTTTGAGTTAATGTAAAATAGTCTAACATAAAATTTGATATACTCCATTAAAAACAATCTAATTTAGATTTAGAATTTTTGACAAACAATGAATAGGTGCTTTTTTTTTAAGGGTCAGAATCACACTATAGAACACAATTATTTTTCAGTTTCGTGTCTTAGAAAGTTTATTTAACTTCAAATCTGTAGTCTCAAGAAATAGAACAGAGTCTGCTCCCATCAAAATCCAAGCATGGCTCTGGAATTCATTTCCTTATCCCTACATCCCAGATATGCTTTGTTTTCTCTAATATATATATTTTGCTTATAGCTTTCCTTGAAATTGAAAATATTTCAACAATAAATTATGAAACATTGTATTTTTCAGTTGTATACTAACTTTACTGGTAGAAGGGGCAATGTTTAAGCTTAACATTAGATGCATATTTCTAAAGAATTATGACAGCTCCAGAAATTTTTATATTATTCCCATGAAATGATTGCTTAATTATTTGAAAAATCAACTGTGGTCAGGGTAGCTTACAGTGGACCCTATATGGTCTCTAGTTGCCACCTACTCAGTATGTCAATATAATCTGCCTCTGTCGAGGTGCATTTCTTTGAGAAAATCTGTTCTTTTTTCTTTTACGGTTTAAAGCTAAGCATATTCAGAAGTTATTTCATCAATGAAAACTTTAGCCTCATTAGTATGGGTATCTTAATGCATTTTAATGGTATAAAGTCCTTCAAGTGACCTACTTGGCATCTACTTTTAGATAAAATACCAAAGCAGGGGCTATCTGCATTAAAATAAAGTGTCAAATGTGGTTTTTAACCAAAAATCTTAATTATAGCCAGTTTATGGGATATTTAGAAGAAAATGTAATAAGTCACCATTTCAGCTACCTCCTCCCCAACAATGCACTGAGCTTGACAATATAAACTCTCTTAATGAATGATGAGGAGAAAACTGTGAATATGATTCTTTTCCATGGCTCAAGAAGTGGTTCTCAGACTTGTGTGCATACCAGAATCACCCAGAACACTATTTGAAATACAGATTGCTGAGTTCTAATCTGGAATTTTTTCAGTCAGTAGTTCTAGAGTGTGGCTCAATAAATTGCTTATCTAATAAGTTCTGGGCTAAAATAAATGGTGGAAAGATATATTAATTTCTGGTGTGATGTTTAGACCAAACTTCTGAAATGTGATACGTCAAGTAGTTATGCTTCTTTGCTACAGGTAAGCTATATCATTGCATCTTTTGTTTTGGTCATGGTGGCTTAGCTAATCAAATTACTCTCCTGTAGATGCAACAGCAGGTATGAGACATTTTTGCACAGATTACTTGTCAATAGTATGAATGGTATCAATTACGGGAGCTTTATCCGCTAAGTGTACTGCAGGAATGCATTTAATTATGACTGATCTCTATCGAGAAAACCAAGATATCTTCTCTTCATTTGCCCTTATTCTTCATATGCACTCACACACTTCAGGAGTTACATCTTCATGGTTGCACCTGGGGCTAGAAGTCCTATAGAGAAAAGACTGGGTACACAGAGAAGAAGCTGCTACATTTGCTCACAAGCAATGTTTCTCCCTCTCTTCTTTATAATTGCCTGAAAGAAGCCTCTGTCAAAGATAGTCATTCCCTTGACTTTTTAACATGAAAATCCAGCACAGCTGTTCTGAGATGAAGTGGTCAACTCATACTTTTCTTTTAAATATTTTTACATGCAGGCAGTCCAAAGGAGTTATTCATGTTTCAAATCTAGTACCCTTGTACTTTAATTCAAGTTGATTTTTATGAAACTAGTACCCCAGGGCCTCTCTCTACACTTAAATGTCAAGGCAAATGTGCTATGTGTTTAGGTACAGTAAATGTAATTGCATTCTCCTTTAATCTGATCATGTTGGGTCATTAAGTAACAGTTGTTACAAGTATATAAGTATTTATCAAAGTGCCATGTCATCAATAAATAGCAATGACTCTAGTAAATACAATAATAATAATGATGACTAACATTTTATTGAAAATTTACTAGATATCAGGTACTGTCAAAAGATTTATGAATTTAAATCCATAATCAAAACAAATCTATGAGAAAAAATGTTCTTTGCATTTGTATTTCTGGCATATAAGAAAATGAAGTTTCAGAGACTAAAGGAACTCCTTTAATGTCACACAATGAGTCACAAATAGAGCTGTGACTTTTATCTTATCTGGGAAGCTTAACTCCAGAGTCCTTTCTCTTGATGACTATGTCACTGTCTTAACCATGAGTTATATTTTACAATATTTTATTGTTTTGTCATTCAAGCTAAGTTCAATTTTAACTAGTTAGAACATATTATAACTAGACAACAAAGTCCTTAATAAAAATCAAACACAAAGCAATGTTCCATTTTGAAAATGGATACCTAGAAACTGAAAAAAAAAGTATTTTATTTTTTCCTCAAGCAAATTTAAGGAATTGCCTATCATATAACACGTGCTTGATATAAAGCAAAGCCCCATAACTGCTAAAAGTTCTGAAACTGTGGTTTTTACACTTGAGTCGTAAGTTAGAAAGCAAAGATGATCCCTTCTTAAAATGCAGTAATCGACTTATTTCTCTTTAATAAAATTTCAAAGTTCAATAGGACATAATTGTTCAAACAGAAACAATATTTTTGGCATCATTATTATATCCTCAAAATATCATAAACCTGAAAGCATTTCACTGTTAACTACTTTTTATGGTAAATCTATTATCACAATAGGATTGTACATTCAAATTTTTACTATATTAGGTCTTGTCCAACTTGTCATGTTGAAGTAGCAATATCACAGAATCATAAATATAAATTATTAAGATAATTATCTGACATCCCAAGAAACAACTTTAGCATCAAGTTAGTGTGTAGCTTTGCAAATGAAACAAGCACATTCAGTAGGCACCAATTCCAAGTACCTCTAACTATCCAGACAGTTCTCTGCACTGTGGTAATTCTAATCCCTATAATTTATTCATCTCAGGATACACTCCAAAGCATTGTTTGCATGTGTTATCCACTAGCTTTAAAAAACAGTATTCATTATTGGGAGGGAACAGAAGCAACTCATCAGAAAGATTTGTTGCAGTGATGTTTGTGCTGAGGAACATTATTTGGCAAACATTTATAACCTGATGTGTAAAAGAGTTGTGAGGATTCAAGATTTAAGTCATTTACCTCAGAGATCCTCCCAAGAGCCACACTGCAATCACTGTAACAATTCCAAATCTCATTCTAGATGCCCGTAAATACTCAAATTGGAAAGAAACCTGTAATTGCCCAGTGGATATTTCAAATACACTTAACTTTGCTATTTCAAGCCACAGACACCAAATGGACACAAAGGTAATGCTCTTAATTTTCATCAACTTATCAAAGCTGAGGTTTTAAAGTGATGAATTTTTCTCCTTGTTCTTGGCACAAACCATCCCTGACAATTTAGAGAGCCGAAAAAGAGTCTTTGAGCCAAACTATCAGACCACAAAAAGAATGTCACTAAGCTCTTACCAATGGTAGGAGCCTCTGAAATCATCAGAAATGCTGACGTCAAGTTTTATGTTTCAGGTCATTCAAACAGTTAGCGCCATGGACAAAGATGATCCCA
The DNA here is from genome assembly GCA_036589455.1 of Ateles fusciceps. Classification (NCBI taxonomy): domain Eukaryota; kingdom Metazoa; phylum Chordata; class Mammalia; order Primates; family Atelidae; genus Ateles; species Ateles fusciceps. The sequence continues at coordinate 2,003,448 of JAZHEH010001685.1, read as the reverse complement.
AAAATGGACATTATTTCTTATACAGTCTCCTTCCAGAAATGGTCAACAATCCGAATTTCACCATCAGGAAAAATGAAGGTAAATATATTAGCTTTGTGAAACAGAGTACAATATAAATTGGAAAACAGGTAGCAATTTCATAACATAACTGAAAATATCATAACAATAATTTTTGTTTACCCAGGAGCACTTGAAATTCAGCTTATCAGTGTAATGGCATGATAATTACCTTACTTCCAATTTTCAGTATTTAAACAATAGATAAGAAAACTGTTAATGTAAAAAGTTAACTTTATTCCAGGAAATACCTCAATGACCTTACTCTAAAAAATGAAAAGTAAAATGTAACCCTTAAAGCATCCAGGTATTTTGAGATACTGAGATTCCCTGAGAGAAGGAATTGGCTTACACTTTGCAGTTGTTAAGTTTTAATTGAATGTTTACCAAGGCTTTAGGGAAAGTTTTTCTGATTTTGCCTGGTTGGTGGGTACACATTAAAGGTATTTGTTTTAAGCCTGTAACTTCAACAATAACAATTAGATCAGAAAATCCTTTTTGAAGGACATTTCTTATCAGTATTATTTTGAAGCTAATATGAACTGATTAATTATTAAGTTTTTCACTCACTCAGCACATTCAATCCATTTCATTAGATTTTCTGAGGACCAACCTTGGATTGCTGTTTTCTTTAACTGTATTGTTTATTACATATGAAAGCCATAGATCATTGTTTAAAGTCTATCTCATTTGGACATTTTTGTTTCCTAAACTGCTATATATTTAAAAAGTTTCTTGTTTAACTTGATTTTTTGTTCAAATGTATTTAAGTCTTAATTGCAGCTGTTTTAGGATGATTAGCAAAATATAAGTAGTATCTTGGGCTTTTTTCTGGCTTTACTACAGGTATCTGTTTAGGTCTTTCAATAGTTCATATACAAGCTATACTCAGAAGAGTAAAATTTGATTCATGATATTTGTTTGTATTATGTGTGATATTCTGTTTAAAAGAGGTAGTGAATATTGACAGAATTTCTTTTATGAAATAAAATAACATTTTTATGGCTTATGCTAAATATATTATGGTCTTGCCTTTTAATAAAATGTTATATATTCTTTGGGGGATGCTTTGATAAATGTAGATAAATCACAAAAAGGAAATGACAGTCGTTACATAGATATTACCTATTCAGCTGACTTCCACTATTATAAACACTAAGGAGACACAGCCTTTTCTTTCTCCTCAATAACGGACTATTCATTTTTTAGCCACCCTGATTAGAAACTGTAATCCAAGTACATTGTCTTTGTTTCCTTATTAACACCACTAATCTTTTTAAATGGAAATCATATGAATATTTCTAACACAAAGCCTCTTTAGAAACCCAAAACTGAACTGGAAGTCTGTGCATAAGTGTGGTATATGTTTCTTCTGAGTATGAACTAGTAAGTAGCAGTCATTATTTTTGCATATAGAATGCCCAGCTATTAAAATTCTCCATGAAGAAGTTATTTCCTATGCCAAATGTTTAGAGATCCTTAGTGTTTCCTGTAGATTTTGTAATTTCAATATACACTTCTTGTAAGTGTGACCCTGGAAGGCATCACATAATGTATTGGGTGAATGGGAAGATATTACTGGGTACCAGGGAGAGTCTAGTTTTGGCCCATATTTATTATGCTCTAATATTTTTAAAGAAGAGATTTAATTCTACAATGAATGTATTTTATGTGTTTTCTGAAATTTTTGAAATTAGTAGAAAATGAAAGTTTAAATACTTAGAATACTTTATTCTGCTTCATTCCACATTATAATAAAACCTGTAACAGAATATTTAATGTCATGTTAATTATCTGTTTTATCTAGAAACAGGAAAATAGAAGTTAAAATTATGATCTATCTTACAGGTTTTTCATATTATTTTGTTTTGTATTTTTTTAAAAAAGATGTCAGTTATTATTGAAAAATGACTTGAAACAGAAAGAGCACTCCATACATCATGATTATTTATTTTAGATTATTATTTTAGATTTATTTTAGATATACAAAGAGTGACCATGTAATTTATTGTTTCTACTGAGACATGTTTTAAAGTGAGAGGGGTCGCTACTTATATTTATGTCTGAAAAACACCATAAACCAGGACTGTCTTATGGAAAGTAGGACTTATGTCGCTATGATTTTGGATTTAGGATTCAAATATTCAACATCTCTTTCACAAAATAAATCATGAAACCACAGGTTTGAAATAGATATATAAAGTTCATACTCTTATGTTCCTCTTCCTAGATCAGAAATTCATGAGTTTTGCTTCATAGACCACTACTTACTTGGCATCTGAATACGTACTGTAAGAACAGAAAAAAAATGGTCTTGTCTTAATATGTGTGTGTGTCTATATATATATATATATATATATATATATGTAGATAGATACCTGATAGATAAATAGGTATCTTGTGTGCCTATTGAGAATTCATTGTTAATAATGACAGAATGTAAAAACTACCAAAAAATCAAAATACTAAATATGATTTACTTTAAAACTATGGCATATTCTATGTTGGAAATACAGGGAGATAGAATCAAATGGTATAGCCATATTTATAGTTTTTATTTTCCTCTTAAGATGAATTTTAAAATGGTCAGTATCTGATGCTTTTCCACTGAGAGAAGCATGAGTTACAAGTTCCAGCTTACCAGAAATATGTTAAAATGTTGAGAGAGCTAATATAATCAAACCTATAGTTGATGAACAAGTTTGTCTCCTATTTAATTTGATCTTTAAGGGAGATTATTTTGTTATATGGCATTTTCTAAGGAACTTGCCACCATATATTTCAATTTCAAATTATTTTGATTTTTCTCCTCATATAGATTGGTCATAATGCAATTTCTATCAATTTATTCACAATAAAAGACAAAATTAAATAGAAATTAACTCTCTCTTGTTTCCTACACAGTTGAAGCATTTCACAAATTATTCTCCTAAATATATGAGAATCATATTTCTGCCAGAATAGGAAAGCAAACTTCAATATAAATGAAGGTAGAGGAGTAAAGGTCAAAAATACAGTGAACCATTTATACCACATGTACACACCAAAAAATCAAAGCACTTTGAATATGGTCCAGATATTGGTTTCTCTCATCTTCCAGTTGGCTGAATTTATGAGCAGAGAGAGTTTTGTTGACCACATTTCAATACAGGCTTCCATTTCAACCATGGAAATGGAAAATACATAACAATTGCATATCACAAGACAGGGAAGAAAAAAAGGGACCTTTTAGAGATACTAAAATATCTTGTTTGCAGGAAATTTGAGGTCTGCAGAAAACTACTCTTCTTCAGCCTGAATACTGCAGGTAAAAAATGTGATTCAAATTGCCAGAGCACCATCTGGTGAAATGGGAGCTTTCATGGTTTATACTGAAATGCTTAAATCGTGTGTATAGAGAAATGGGAGAAAACGTAAATCTCTACTGTCTAAGGAGAGCCTATGGTAAGAAGAGAAATAGACAGTGGGCTTGGACTTAGTTATAGCTTGGTTATGTTTAAAAACCCAGCAGGAGAACCATAGTACCTGATGATAACAATTTGTTTTTCCTTCTTAATATCTCTCATTGACTGAAATAGTATTGATAAGAACTTTACTTTAAGCACATACTTTTGATAATTAACTTGAATAATGTAGATGCTGCCCATTACTTTGGAATTAACATGCACTGTGTTAGCTCATTGTTAATTATGTTGCATAACATAGTTACCTGTGTAAAGAATTATTTATGCATTGCCTGATGGATTTCTGTCTCAACTGATTGACCTACTTCAAATGGTATACAATTTATTTATTTTTGTATCCTGGAAGTATCCCTTGCAAGAATACTCTTACTTTAAGCAAATTATTTTAAGCCTTGGTTTTCTCATCTGTAACACCAGGATAAAATACTTGCCTCATATTTGTGCTGTGATGGATATGTATGAGCTATGACTTAGCAATTGGCACAATGCCTGGCACATAGGAAAACACTCAACAATAAGTGGGATGAGGTCCCTTTATATGAATTCATTAATTCTTTTTCATACTATGTTATATCTCCTCTGGCTTATCAGGCTCAGCCAGGTCTCTTTGGAGCTTTAAGTCTTCAGAATTATAAACCTTGTGCAGTAATTTTGAATGTGGCTTCATCAGTAATTGGGAAAACACTGATCCTTACTAGAATACATTGCAAAAAATTTGCTTATGCAGTAACTGCAATGTATTGCATTCTAAAGGGTATTAAAATAGAAAAGACAAATAAAAAGGAGGAAGAGGAGGAGGAAAAACTGTGAAACTATTTATCTGCCACAGAAATAACTGCAGGATTCCTGGATCTGGTTTGGAATATGACGACTTTTTTTTTAACCTTTCTATATCTCCATTGTCAAAATGAAACTCAGGTTTCTCCACACAATGGTAGCTTCCAATTGTTGAGATCACTTTCAATTCTAGCATACAAAATTGTTCTAAATTGCCTCCAAACTTCCATCCCTCTCTGCAAACACACGTACTCTGTGGAAACCATTTACAGAGCTGGAAAATTACAGACAGGCTTCCTTTGCATTTTTGACTACCATCAGCCTATCTCAAACTTCCCTTGTCACAAAACCAAAATTTGCTGCCTGAAAGTGGAAGTGGATTTTCCTGATTCCTATGCCAGCCAGAGCTGATGCTCTGTCCTCCCTCTTCTCTCTAGCTGAATTTTCAGGAATACTTTTTCTGTATGTAGGACGTAGGTTTCAAGGCAGAGAGAGTCCTTTTGTCCTCTGCCTTAAGCCAGGTATACCTATCCAGGCTGGATTGTACTTGAAGGACCTACCTGCTGATCTATATAGCAAGGAGGCCACCTGGCTAAGCCAGTTGCCCTTTTTCTGGCCACCTGAGTTTTCACTAAGTTCTGCTATTACAACAGTCTGCTTTGGAGCCGACAGAAGGATTTCCTCAAAGAAACATCTCTTTCCTCAAGTGGTCGTTATAAAAACATCCATATCCTAGCTACAGCCGACCCATTATTATTGGGTTTTCCAGGCAAGCATCCCCAAGCAACAAGCAAAAACTGTGTACTTGCATAAGTGTGATAGTGAATATCTTAATGTGTTTTCAGTATGATGATACTGTCTGTCCTGCTGACATAGTGAACTTTTCCGCGGAACAACACACAGCGCCAAACATTGACTTGAAGTGTTTTCCATACTGTTACCTATATGAAGCTTGGGACTTTTCTTCAATGTTGAATTATAAAATATGGTGCTCAATTTGCATGAAACAGGAGGTGTGACAGATCGGAAACACAGCACTATGTATATATGATCCAAAAAGTCTTCTGATTCAGTAATTTATAATTTATTATTTATGCTACCATCAATGTGTTGTTGATAAAAAAGGCATTTATGTTTCATTTTGTCGCCTAAAGTGCAATTAAGGGCGATGTGATGTGTGAGCTAAGAAGAATAGATAACAGATCTGTACTTCCAGTTTCTAAGTTGCATATGACTGTACAGTTAGCATCAGAAGACAAGGAGATTTTCTGTGCTTGAGTAGTTTTTGTAAAATTCTTGTTATTTTGTAGTTTTCATTTTCTTTATAAAATAGTAATATAGGAGTACCTACAGAAGTGAACAATTTTCTTTATACATGTTGAAAATCCTAAAATTATTACTCTGGTCAGACATAACACTGCTGTTGGCATCTATTTTTCAGTGTATGTTACGGGAGACAATTTAGTTCTGAGATTACTGACCACTAGGATATAATTCAGATACATAGCATAGATTTCAAAGATTTATAGGTGTGGTTTTCACAATGCTATTCAACTTTGTGAATTGTATCAGACCTTCTCTGTCTATCTGCTAGCAAGCATTCCCAGTCTTTACAGAGCTTTCTAATTCTGAAGAAAATTAATTGGTACATGCTTAGTTATCTTAGTTATCTTAAAGATGCCTTCATGTATAGAATCTTTCCTTTGAGTACTTTGCTGAGACTTTTGCCCCAAATCCTTATATAAAACAATAAATGAAGATTATAAAGAATTACTTAGAAAAATGTTTTTTATTTAGACAGTCTTGGCCATAAAACTTTGTTGTTTGTTTCATTAAATAATAATGTTATTCATTGATTTATCTTCTACTTACAAGCATACAAATAAGTCTTGGGATTTTGTGGATATTAAACAAACATAACTGTCCTTTGGAAAGCACAACCAAATATTAAAACTGAATGTGGAAACAAAATGATCTGTCAGTCTATGCAAATTCCTTTTTTTTTTGGAAAAAGATATTAAATGTAGTTGACAATTATTTCACCTCATTACAGCACAAAAGTTTACATTTTGCATTAATTTCAGCACTTTATAGATGCAACATTGGACATAGGGGACATTCCATCTGCTGATGTGACTTGAATAACACCTACCAAGTGCTTCAGATCCCTTAGTTTATTAAAGAAGTAGAAAAAGAAGGCAGAAAAATAATTTTGCAACAATAAATTAGGCACTTTGCATATATAAACATGAAAATAATTTTCTTGGGATGAACTAGAGTGAAACTATGGAAACTAAAGGAGAGACGCCATGGAATACATAACAGCACAAACTTCATAGTTAGGCATATTTAGGTTTAGCTCTTCTGATTATGATCTATGAGAACCTGCAAGGTAACTGAATAATCTTGAATTTTTGTTTGTATAATAATATTTATCCAATGTTGTTTTGAATAATAAAATATTAACGTAAGTAAAAAATTAAATGGTATTGTACAACATTCATTGACAAATTGGAGATAATAAATATTAGTTTCCTTTTCCTCTTCCTCTTTATTACAATATTATGAGCCTCTTGAATGTCATTTGTTCACCCAATTCAACAAATAAAAATATTAATAAGAAACCTAAATAAGGTATTTGGGAGATGATTAATGATACGCTCTTCCATTACCCCTTACTTCATGGGCCAATGATTGAACATGTCTGCAGACATTGTCTGTGAATAAAGCACAGGAAAAGGAGGAATGAGAAAGAGAAGTATTTGGGTAACTTAAGTAGTTCTTCGAACATAATCATCATTGCAGTAACCTAATCAGAGACTAAAAACAGAATACATCTAAAAATTGTTCTTTTTCTTTTGGCTGCAGAGAGCATGCCGTTCTTTACATAGTGACAAATGGAATATTTGAGAGTGACGAAATGGCAAAATTTTTAAACCAGGACTGTCTTAGTAAATACATACCTTGTTAAAGTCTTGTATGCTAAATATAGCACTTCAAATGTGCTTAAAAAGGAAAACAAAACAAAAAAACCCACCAGGCAATGAGACTGAATGCCTGTCTTCCTAAGTTTATTTTCCATTGTTCTCTTCCATCTTCTCTGCCCCTTATACATGCCAAGCCAGTTATCCTTTTTAAATTCCCTCTCCTTTCCCCTTGTCTGAAATTCACATCCTCTATTTTCTCCCTCTTCTATCTAGCCCATTTTCAATCATTCATGTTAACTCAGGTAATGGTTCCCCTTATCTACGTGCAGAGCAAGTGAGTGGTTAACAGTTGCTATAAAGTTTTTCCTCTTTGCTTTTCTCTGTAGGACAGTGTGGTAACTGCTAAGGCAGACACATGAATCAAGGAATGTTTTCCCTGCTGTCTTCTGAGGTTATTAATAATGGATAGTGTCATTTTTCCTTCATTCATTTATTCAATACATATTTATTTAGTGTCTATCGTGTGCCAGGCACACCATTAAGAATTAGAATTGGAAATAAAGGAGTGAATTAAGTAGACACGGGTTTTTTTCCCTTCTGTACAGTATATTTCTGTGTTTTTTTCAGGACTCAGTCTGATAACAGTTTGAAATCTTAGAGAGGAAACTGTAATTTACAATGAAGTGTTGTGATAGAGTGGGAAAATTTACAGGCTAGTCTGAACAATACTATGATTTTGTGGAGATGATCACATATTCTAACTTCTATACTTTTGTAAACAAAGTTTCCTCTTTAATCCAATTTTGTGAACCTGGCCCTACATAAAGAAGTATAAGATCTTCATGGATTCCATCATTCCCATTCCATCTTTAGGAAGCATTTGGCTGGTCTGAATGGTGATGTACATCTTTAATCATAGACAGCTAATTCTCCTTCTGAGTTTCATATTGGTGTCCTCATTATGCCTGGGCTCAGATGAGGTATGCTGAACTATACTATTCAATGTGTTTATACTAGCAAGGTCAAAGAATGTCATTGAGCCCTTTCCAAATGCACAGTGATCCATAGACATCACTGTAATTTGTGATAAAGTACTGCCAGTGAACTGGGGCTGATGATTCCATTTTGCAGGCTTATTAGAAACCATTATAGTCTTCATACAAGTTGAATTACATGTAGTTCAAGCCTTTACCAGCTCCTATGCATGGTTGTTTCAGATACCTGCCATTTAATAGAGGTTTTAGCTCACTTTTAGTGTGCAGTGTTTACTGAGGGCTCTTGGAAACTAGAGAATGGTATTATTCTGATATCTGGCCATGACATTGGGTTCATTTTCCATATGTTGCCCATTCTATTTGTTCACTAACGTACAACCAAAATAAATGTGCTGATGCACTTTGTTGGGGAAGACAGTAACTGCTGTGCTTGGACCTTTCTGGGTTACTCATTGTTTTTGCTTTCATTCTAGCAGATTGCCTACCAGAATTTCCTTCCTCTATTGCTCAAGTATATTATTCTCAGCCTTTTGAGGCTGTTTATCTTAGGGAGGTCTGAAAACAAGGTGATACTGTACTAGTATGCTGAGCACAATTATCCTTCTCTGAATTTTATTCTTTTGCTTGGCCAGACAGTCATTGCTAGTTCCATCAAGGTCACACTGTGATTTACTTCTCCCTGGAATTCAGTTTCTTCTCTTACAAAATGAATGGGTTCATGCTGGGGAGCTAAAGGCTCATCTATTCCAACATACTGAGTGTTCAAAAACGTGGTATTAGAAGAAATATCACAAACTTTAAAATCAGACAAGTCCCAGGTCCACCAATTAATGGAGAAGTGACTTCGGACAAAGCTTTTAACTTTCTGTATCAGACTCTAAGTGTTTGAAAATGTTGAAATGAAAACGCCATGATGAATAAATGAAAGAATGTAGGATAAATGCCAAGGGAAGTTACTGTAATTTATGTGGTGCATTATGGACATTCTCTCTTTTTTTTTTTTTCACTTTTAAAAATCATGGAAGTGATCTCTACCATAGAAATTACTGTATACAATCTCTTCCATATTCAAAATATTGGATAGTATTATTAAAAGATATGCTTCTAAAACATGGTAACTTTTCTTTCTCAGTATCTTTGGGCAGAATTCTTGACAAATTAAAGATTTAAATTATTCTCATAAAATAAAATAATTCAATAAACATATGACAAATGGTCCCAATAGTTCAGAATTTGGGAATATATTTCATTTAAGGGTGGAGAGAAGGAAATAAAACCATTTTGTAAAGTTAGTTATTTGATTCTATTTTGATTTATCAGAGAGGTCTTTCAAAATAAGAAAGCTTTACTAAACTTTTGCAGACATGAGAACCTGGCTATGTGTGTGTCACAGTTAAGGGATATACAAGAATATAGTTTACTTAAAAGCGAAATAGGGATTTGCCAAAAAAGTTTTTAAAAAACAAGTTCGATGAAATATTTTTTGTAAATGCGTAGGACCTATGATCATAAGACCTTTCTTGATTGTCCAAAAGAAAATTAATGAGATGGTTTTTGGTATTTTAATGTGCTTACATCCATTCTTGGTGTTTATTTGACTCTTTTACACACACAAATACAGTTTAATAATAGGACTGGAAAGTGTGTTAATATCAATACATATAATACATTATCAGTAATATGTACGAAAAATTTGTCAGTGCATAGTTTAAAAATATTAAGAAAGAAAAAATAACTTTGGTCATGTTTTGAAACACATATTGTGAGTCAATGTGAAACTTGCCTTTGTTTCAAATGCTTGTAACCCAAAGTTCTACAAAGAAAGTTTTAGAATGGGTAAGAGACAATTATCTAAAATTCCCTATTTTTTTTTTCCAAAGGAAGAAAACTGAAATGTGTGCAGGTAATTATAAGAAGTTCACATTTTGAGTAGATAGGGTAGAAAGGAGAAGAAAAAAACTACCTCCCTATATTAATGCTAGTATAACTTTTCTATCTTCCTAAAATAAGTATGTATTCTATTATGTATTCTATAATTTCCCCAAAGAATAATCTAGCTAATATTACATTTCATAGGTATATAATTTCTTATAAAATAAGTTTTTTTGAGAAATATGAAATATGGATATAAATTAGGAAAGTTTTTTTTTGTTTCTTAAGATTTTAAAACTATGTTTACGTATCTATGATTTTATTTTGGAGTTTTGTAATTATTTTAAGGCAAATTTATTCTCTAATACTCAGTATTGATTACATATCAAATTGCAAGAAAAAACAACATCTAAAATTTATTAGGCACCTATTTATTTCAGACAACTTATATTATCTCTATCTATCCATTTATCTCTACATATAAATATTCAGGGTGACTATTACTATTGCCATTTTCCAGATGAGAAAATTGAAGCTCAGATATAGTAACTGATTTGCCAGGCAAAGATCATGGCCTCCAAGCTGCTAAATTTGAATTTTCCACAGTAGCACATACTGTCTCTTAAATCCTTGCAGTTTATTCCTAAAACATTTGTTCAGTAAGACTGTTCATATTTTATTTTATAATTTTCACAGGCTGTGCTTCTCTTCTGCAAACTATAGAAGGTCATAAACATCAGCTAAGCATTAGAGAAGATTCTCATAATATTAATTGGTGTAAAACGGAGTACCATTACAACAGAAAGATGAAAACAATCAAAATGATCTATTTCTGGTATTACAGACCTGGATCACAAAATGATAATTGTACCGACTACTTAGGGAGCAACAACTGTATGTCAAGCATTATTTTTGACTTTATATATCTGACTTTCACAACAGTCTTTGCAAGTCATTACAATGACATTGAGTCATTAAGAAATAAAGTATGACATATTTTTAATGCTTAGGAAGACAACGTTTCCTGTATAGTTCTGACTCAACCTCACACAACTTTCCATTCTAAATTTAACGAAGTTGTAGAAAAACATAAAAAAGGTTATAGAAATAGAAGACATAAATGTGAAAAGCATAAACCTTAAAACTGACAGTCAACATATTACCAAAGCCTGGAAGGACTGTCAATTAGTTAAAACACTGAAATATCTAGAATTAAAAACACTAGCAATGACAACAACAGTGGTGCACGCGAAGTAAACTGGCATTGAAATGGAGAAGATCTGCCTGCTAGAAAGTTAGTCAGAAAGCCTGCAATGACTCTTGGGTGAAAAACTTGCACATCAACCATAAAAGTTAAGTAACAAATTCTATGTGGATATCCTTTTGCTCATGTTCTTCTAAATGACTAAGACTCATTGAAATAAACTGGACAAAGGTATCTAGTGAATAATACTGAACATTTTCAAAACTACCATTTAATCCTCATTATTCACATTTTGTTTATTCTACATTTATCCTATTTTAATGATCATGTATAATCACTCAAATGTACACAATGTATTAAGACAAAAAGAACACAAATGATGCATTATTAAACTTTTAAAATAAAAAGCATCTCAAATGCATTAAATGGAAAGAAAAGAAAACATTTGGAAATATTTACTGTTTTCTGGAAATGAGAATTTTGTAGCACTATGATTCCACATAAGCAATATTTATATACTTTTTAATAATACAATACGAAATTTAAATGACTTAAAGTTAGGTATACAGAAATACAAGAGCCATCACCTAGACCACTATATCTTTCCCTGAATATCTCTAGTGATTTTATGTTCATAGAAAACAAAGTAGGAACTTCTTGGGAGGGAGTTGGGACATTAGAACCATATGTCAAGGTAGTCTAGTGGCCTATTTGTGACTGGGAGTGACCTGAAACCACAACAGTCCAACACATTGTCTTTGCCTTTTCTTATCCGAAGCTCAAACTCCAATCTCACCCTTTCTTATTTTATTTACTATATTTATTTTTAACTGTCATATTAACTGGACCTATTTATGGTGTACAATCTAGTATTATTGATATGTGTATACACCATGTAATGATCAAATCAGGTAATTAGCACATCCATCACTTCAAAGGTTTATTATTTATTTGTGTTGAGGACATTCAAAACTGCTTTTCTAGCTATTTGAAAATACACAACAAAATGTTGTTTATTATGGCCACCCTCTAGTGCAATAGAACTGTACAACTTATTTATCTAGCTGTACTTATGTATCTATTAAAAAGCCTTTAGCTACCCACTCCACCGTCTATCCCCCATACCAGTAACTTCTGTTCTGGTTCTACTTCCATGAGATCAGCTTTTTTAGCTTCCACATGTAAGTGAGAACTCTTATACACTGTTATTGGGAATGGAAATTAATACAGCTACTAGGGTAGACAGTAGTGAGATTCCTTAAAAAACTAAAACTGGAACTAATATATGATCCAGTAATCCTGCTACTGGGTGTATATCCAAAGGAAAGGAAATCTGTATGTCAAAGAGACATCTGCACTCTCATGTTTACTGCAGCAATATTCACAATAGCAAAATATGGAATTAATCTCACACTTTAATATTTTAATGCCATCAAATATAAGATATTGTTAATGATATGTCAATTTATGTCCAACTAAGAAAGAAAAACTGACAATTAAATACAGTAAAACTTCAAGACACTCTGATTTCAAGGACAGTACAACATAAAAAATACATATCTTTGAGTCAAAGAAATACAATCTTTTGATTAATAAGGCACATTGGCTTATGAAAGAAAGGGAGAATAAGAACAAGAACCTCAGTACAAGAATAATGCTCCGCAGGCCAGACGCAGTGGCTCACACCTTTAATCCCATAATTTGGGATGCAAGGAGGGTGGATCACCTGCAGTCAGGAGTTCAAGATCAGCCTGGCCAACATGGCAAAACCCCATCTCTACTAAAAATATAAAAATTAACCGGGCATGGTGGTGGGTACCTGTAATCCCAACTACTTGGGAGGCAGAGACAAGAAAATAGCTTGAACCCAGGAGGCAGTGGTTTTAGTGAGCCAAGATCGTGCCACTGCACTCCAGCCTGGGTGACAGAGCAAAACCCTGTCTCAATAAAAAAATAAAATAAAATAAAATAAAATAAAATAAAATAAAATCATGTTGGGTGAAAAGATTACGTTATGGAGATCAACACTCCGCTGAAGTTAAAGTGTAGACACACTGCAAAAACTATAAGGAAGCACATTTCCAAAGGTAGCCATCATTTATATTATATTACTTACTTGCTTAATTTCTTAATGCAGTGTCTTCAAAAGTAAATGAAATACCATTAATAAGGAATTACTTGTTCATTTCTCCTCTAAAAAGCACAATTTCAAATGTTGAAATTGCAAAGTAAGAATTTAAAATCCAACTCTTGACTGTGCAAAGTTCTCCTGGAAATGCCTTATCAGGATATACTCTAGATCCTGTTTTGAGACTAAAACATGGAATTTTAATATCAAAGAACTTCTCTTACTAGGGCCCTTTCTTCTCAGAAGAGTGATGAGAATGAGCAAATGGTAGAGAACAGGTGGAAAGTAGCAGTGATGTTAATACCATAATTCATGTTTACTGAATAGCAAAGTTGGTGGAGCTTAGGGAAGCTAGCACCATATCGGAATGGAGTTTAAGGGGTTAAACTAGCTATATAAAACCAATCTGAGGTTCAAATAAATGAGGGTGTCATGGCAGCAGGAATTTCCAAACAGCAATAAAACTTACCTTTCGAGACATAAATATTCCCACTGCAACTCTCCTTAAGAGCATCACCCAGCTAAGGTGCTTTTGTTATATGGGCTATGTATTGCTTTTTAGAAGAACAAAGGTGAAAGACGCAAAGAAAGATATCAGAGAAGTCATAAGTCCTTGGAGGAATCCACTGTAACTCAGGAAACCAAGGCCAAACCTGGTCGTGAAGATTAAGTGGATAGAGTTTACAATTTACTCATTAATTCCTGGGTCCCTGCCAGCTCCAGTATTTTAGGTTCATTAGATGTTGGACTTACAGAAGCGAGGACATTCATATTGCATTGGGTCTGAGCCTCTTCATATACAGAATTCATTTGTTTGTTTTCTTAGATGCCTGAGGGGGAAAAAGAGGATGCAGAGAAATATTGGAGGAACCGGGGGATGGCATGGGCTGTCACAGCTTTGATTCTATTATCCGCGATCCCACACAATTCTTGTCTTTATTATGCTTCTAATAAGTGAAAGACTCTCGGAGACAACAATGATGAAAGTGAGTAGTGACAGAGACAAGCACACAAGACGAGGAAACCATTTCCCACAGATTGGTTTCTGTTTGTGCGTTCTATCACTTGCTAGCTAATCTTTTATAAGTTATTGCCTCTCAACCGTACTCTTCTCTTAAAATTGATTCATCCAGGCACAACTTATAGTATTATGAGGATGAAAAAGCACAAATAATTATACATGGGCTCAAAGGAAAGATCAATAAATGGTGTCTGTGATTAAAGAATGTGAGAGACTGTTAAATGAGTGAATCCATTTCATGTAACTTCACACAAAAGAACTTTTCCTTAGATGGAGCAAACTAAATGGAGACAGTAAATGCATTTACAAACATATCTTACGAGTATCAGAAAACCCCACTCAAGCTATCTGCACGGTAAAGGGAAATGGATCCAAATAATAAAAAAGTTTGGTGTTTAACTGGCTTTTCTAATAATCAGATCCAGGTGCCTCAAACATGTTGCATGAGGCTGTATTTTGTTTGGTTGTTTATCATTTGTTTGTTTTTTGGTTTTCCTATTTCTCTAATTTTCTCTATGCTGGTTTATCAGCCCTGCACATTTCTCCATAGAGTGAAAACAAAAAACTCCCCAAAAGTGGCTGAGCACGATGACTCATGCCTATAATCCCAGAAGTTTGGGATGCCAAGGTGGGCAGATCACTTGAGGCTTGGAGTTCAAGACCACCTGTCTAAAATGGTTAAACCCTGTCTCTCCTATATATACAAAAATTAGCTGTGTATGGTGGCATAGGCCTGTAATCCCAGCTACTTGGGAGGCTGAGATGTGAGATATGAGAATTGCTTGAGCTGGGGAGGCAGAAGTTTCAGTGAGCTGAGATGACCCCACTGTACTCTAGCCTGGGCAACAGGGAAAGACTGGAAGAGGAAGAGGAAGAAAGAGAAGAAGAAGAAGAAGAAGAAAAGAAGAAGAAGAAGAAGAAGAGAAGAAGAAGAAGAAGAAGAAGAAGAAGAGAGAAGAAGAAGAAGAAGAAGAAGAGAAGAAGAAGAGGAAGAAGGAGGAGGAGGAGGAGGGGAGGAGAAGGAGGAAGAAGAAGAGGAGAAGAAGAAGAGGAAGAAAGGAGAAGGAGGAGAAGGAGAGGAGGAAGAAGAAGAGGAGGAGGAAGAAGGAGAGAAAGGAGAGGAAGGAGAAGAAGGAGAAGAAGAAGGGGAGGAAGAAAAAATTCCCCCTCAAGAGTTGGCTTGAGTGCATCTCGTAGCTTGGTGTTTGTGGATAAGAGATGTTCTCTATCCCAGGTGTCATATCAATTCCTGGGTAAGGGTCCATGTTTGGCATAGGTGGTGAACATGTGACCCAACTGAGCCATTCTCTGTCTGCATAAGGGTGGCATGTTCTCAAACCTACTGTGTACAGTTGTGTGAGTGTTTCCTCTACAAGATGCTGGCCCTGGAAAGAGTGAACACTGGAAACCAACCCACATGTCCATTGACAAGATAATAATCCTAGTGAGGGCTCCCTTGTCTTATTTTCAGAAAGCATCATCTCAATGCCAAGTCCCTAAACCTATGAGGCTGTAGCTTCTCAGAGGTAAATCCATCTTTTATTTTTCTACAACTTTTATTTTAGGTTCAGGGGATTCATGGGCAGGTTTTTTACATGGGTAAATTGTGTGTGTTGCTGAGGTTTTATGTATGAATAATCCTGTTACCCAGGTAGTGAGCATAGTACCTGAGAGTTAGTTTTTCAACCCTCGCCCCCTTGTCTTCCTCCCCTCGGTAGTCCCCAGGGTCTATTATTTTCTTCTTTGTGTCTATTTGTACTTCAGTGTTTAGCTACCGCTCATAGGTGAGAACATGCAGTATTTGGTTTCCTGTCCCTGTGTTGAATCATTTAGGATAACAGCCTCCAGCTGCATCCATGTTGCTGCAGAGGACATGACTTCATTCCTTTTAGTGGATGTGTAGTGTTTCACGGTGTATATTACCATATTTTCTTTACCTAGTCTATCATTGGTGACCATCTAATTTGATTACATGTATTTGTTACTGTGATTAGTGAGTGCATGTGTCTTTATGGTAGAATGATTTCTATTCCTTTGGGTATATACCCTGGAATGGAATTGCTGGGTCAAAAAGTAGTTCTTATTTGAGAAATCTCCAGACCTATTTACACAGTGCTTGAACTAATTACATTCCCACAGAGTATAAGTGTTCCTTTTCTCTGAAGCCTCACCAGTATCAGTTTTTTGACATTTTTAAATAATAGCCATTCTGACTGCTTTGAGATGGTATCTCATGGTGATTTTGATTTGCATTTATCTAATGATTTATTTCATGCTAACTGTTACTTTGGGCTAATAGCACCCTTGAGATCCTAGTCTGAGTTATGTCCCCACTTTTCACTGGAGCCATCTTATAGATAGCCCCATTGCAATCAGAAGAAATGGAGGAAGGCCCATTTTAAAGCAAGTTAGGTTGTGAAAATAAAGAGTAAGTTACAGATAGACCAATAACATCATTGCTGTGAATGACCTCAGCAGAGGGATTCCTTCACCTCCCTTGGGAAGTTTCTCAGTAGAGAATAGCTCTCCTATTCAGAAAGTTATGAATTGCAGTTGTCTATTATGTGACTTACATTGCATTACATTGCAATATGTCATTATGAGATGTGACATAATATAATGTAAGTGACAGGCAGCTAAAATTTTATAGCAGGAAAACTTTTTTTTATATCCAAGATCTGCTATCAAATTTGATAGCAGCTATCAATCCATTTTTTCCTACAGATAGATCAAAATTTTGATGTTCATGAAAAGCAGGTCATTTCGAAACATCCACAAACACTTCAATGCCTGCACAACTCGGTTATCATAAATCAGTTTTTTTAAAAAAAACACTCTAAAACTGAATCCATCTTTACTCAAATTCTGGTTTTGCATTCTAAGACAAGAGCAGTATTGTTTTAGGCTGTGAGTTTTGTTTTCTTCTAGATATTGCTAAGAACTGATGATCAAATATGTTATTTCAGTACCCAAATCACATCAGTGGGTTCTCAACTGGGAGTGATTTTGCAGTTCAGGAGGTATTTCACATCTGTGAAAGGGGTGGGTAGTTACTGGCATTTAGGGACTAAAGATCAGGGACACTGCTAAACATCCTATGGTGCTCAGGACAGCATCCGCAGGGTCGTTCTGTCCAATGTCTTCACAAGGCCTCTGATCCAGGGGTTATTGCTTAAATGAATTGGCCCAAACAAGGTCATGAACTAGCTGAAAGGTGGCCCGAATAAAACTGATAAGACTAGAATTGGTTTTCTTCCATGTATCCAGTCTTTAAGACAGGCCATGGCAATACATTATGTAAATATTCAGCTAAATTTGGAGGGTTTACGGGACAGTTAACAGAATCTCTGCACACCAAAATTGATTGGGAATTTTACCTACTAAGAGACTTACAGCAGAGCCTATAAGAAGAAGAAAGCAGGAGAACTAGGGTGTAATTCTATCTCTGTCAAAGTCGATGTTTGGGAAATGGTTTCCCTTCTCAGGCTTCAATGATTCCATCCACCATTATGGGAATTTGCGTAAAGCAGAGTATTATACTTAAAAAATAATAGAGATATTTATTTATTAAGCTGTACTTTTAAATGTTTCCTAATTATTATAGATCACAAAGACCCAAAGCTTCTGTGATTGAAACAGAACCAGAGGCAGGACCAGAGACCCTATCTATCTCATCACCCTATTTCACCCCCATGTGACCAAACCTTATCATTCCTAATATGACTAAATTCCATCATCTCCAATATGACTATCCAAGACAAAGTTTGAAAACTGATGATGTAAAAGACTCCTCTCAAGTGTAAATTTGTTTAAAATTATAAATCATGCTAGGGAAAGATACTAGAGATTTAATATTGCTCACAATAGAACTCCTATGGAGTGTGACATCTTCCCTAACCTTCCACTTTCCCTCTAGAAAAGCACTTCTGAGGACAAGGCAGACAAATCCATTATCAGTGTTTATAAATATGTGCCAAAGAACTCTCAATATCTAGGATTTCCCTTTTCCAAGATACAGTGGGGCACGAGTAAAACAAACAAACAAAAATCAGCTTTAGATTATGACTGTTCCAAATCGGATTCCTGGCTTTGCCACTTCCTAACTCTGTGTGTATGTGTCCATGATTTAAAGTCTTAGTGCCTCTGTTGCTTCATCTGTGAGGCTTGGTTAATAATGCCTATCATAAAAGTGATTTTAAGGATTAAATGTGATAATGATGTAAAGCGTTTACCACAGAGCCTGATGCATAATAATAGCTATCATTTATTGACTGCTTAGTATTACAACTGGAAGAATTAGAGACAATGCCTGCAAAGTGCCTGACATGTACAAGGTGGCCCCTATATAGTAGCTGCTGTTATTATGTAGCTAGAACAGAACTCCCAAGCAGAAAGAGTCCTACGAACATTTATACAATGAAGGTGGTTTAATTTTGCTTCCTTGCATCATACCTCATTTACCTCTTTCTCTTCTTTATGTCTGTCTCTGGGATCTCAGGCCCCACATTGGCATGAAATAAAGGTTATTTTATGCATAACTCATATAATAATAATAACAGCAACAAGATTTTACTGTCTGCTATCCCCTTATGGGAGTGTACTATGCAGCACCTCCATGAGGTGCCATCTTAAATTGTTTAGATGTACCATCTTAAATGGTTTACCCTTAATAAAGGGCACCTACATCTTTTATTTTATCTTTTCCTATGAAAAGACTACACAAACTTTTCTTATACAGAGTCAGAAAAGGCTTTGGGGGCTCACATCCTCTCTGTCACGTCTACTCAAATATGTCTTTCTAGGGAGGAAGCATCCAATAGAAAATATGTAAACCAATGGTCATGGCTCGGCTTCAACAAAACCTTCTCAGTACAAAAACAAGAGGCAGACTAAATTTGCTCTGTAGGTCATAGTTTGCTCTTTTCCCCAAGCTAGTTTATGCTTTGAGAGTCTTTTATTGTATTGAAAGACAAAAACTGAAGGAAATAGTTTTATTTTTTAACCCAGTAAGCCCTATTTTTAAAAGTCCATTAAATTACGCTTATTAAATTAATATTTCTGTTGCCATTGTTTGTTTTCGCTCTCTTTTTCCATACTTTATTAAGTTTTATTAAAATAATTTAGTTAAAACTGTCAAGATCTTATCTGGAAAATAGTCTGCCAATATCCACAAATTTATTGCATGCTTTTTAAATTAATTTTTCATGTTATCATAGCCAGTTTACCAATTGTTTTGCTACTCTATGACTCAATTGACCATTTTGCCAGTTTGCTATGGCAGTTTTGTCACCATTATACTACTCTCTACCAGCTAAGAAACTAATAGTTTCCTTGCTGCTTTTCCAGCATTTGCTCAAAGCTTCCCAGCCTCCTTTCTACTGTTTCCTTCTACCTGCTCCCAAAGCCAATCTTACATATTTTAGGCTTTAGCCAATCTAGTCACCTGGGATTAGTTTTCTCCAGAGAAAAACAGATAAAAACCTTCTACAAAGTAATAGAAATCCACTGTTCTTGTTTTGGGAGAGGTACTTCTAAAGACTTGTGTTAATATTATTTGGCCTGTTAAGATGGGGAAAATCTCAAGGAAAACAAGACCTATTCTCCTTCAATCAAAAAAACAAAACAAACAAACAAAAAAACCCCCAAAACTCTCTTTTTAGCTGGTGACATCAGGACAAAACTCAACACGTACATACAGACACGTACACACACATAAACACATGTTTTTGGTTTGTATGTGTGTGGGAAAGCTCCAGCAGTCTCAGCAAAGTATATGCATATTCCTTTCATACTCTCTGAAGGGGGGAAATTAAAAAAAAATAGAAATAAAATAGACAATTTTTATATGCAGGAAGAAATCCATCAAACTGCGATAATAACATGTAGCAAGAGTGACTAAGAGAAATATCCAATGGTCAGGTTCACAGGCAGCCACAGAAAGAGGGAAAAGTCTCTGATGGGAGAATCTTCATAAAATTGATCGTCACATTTGCATTAAGGTATTGAAATTCATGTTAGCACCATGACTGTCATAAAAACACTGCATATTTCTCTAGATAGGTAAATTTTCATCATAGATTGCCTGGTTGTATTCTGGTTTATGGCAGTTGTTCCAGCATTATGGTTGGTAATAATGGCCCTTTCATTTCCAAAGTATTTGGATGATAAATTATCTGGTTACCCAACCCTTAAGCTACATCTGCTTCCTTAGGATAGAAAATCATTGACTTTCTCACATATTATTAATTTTCAAGTGGATAACAATGTACTTCCCCAGTACATCACTTTATGAATGTCTAAATAGCAAAAAACATCGGTAGCTGTCAATGTCTAACAAGTTGATCACCGTGGCCAGAAAATGTGATGGAATGTTAAATACATATAAGATGTGCATTATTACTGCTGTTCAGTGTATTTTCAGAGAGTTGGAGCCAAGTACTGCAGAAGCTGCCTTTTATCCTTTTTTTAAATCTGTTTTTCATCTTGTTAAATGTACGTTTAACAAGCGTTAACTGTGTTCCCATGGCTTATCAGAAAGAGGTACTGTGACAAATGTGGGGGGGTGTGGATTAATGTTATAATCCACATCTATATCAACAATGCTATTAAAGGTCGTATCTCTACCCCCAAATAATTGATTTGCTTGTCTAAAGTCTGAGATTTTCAAAGGGCACAATAAAACCCCAGACAAATGGATCTCAAGAAGATTGGGTTACAGAGGGACAATGAAGAATTCTAGGAGAAGGGGAAGGAGACTTCTCAGTTGAGTGTTATAGATATAATGAGATGGAGGCAATAAAAATTTGATGGCACTTCATTGCAAGAAAACAAACTGAGAAAAAATAAATAACACATATGTATGCCAGCCACAGAGCTTGATAATGTAAATAGATAAATTCAGTGCAGCAATGGCCCAGACATATCAAAAATGAGCATGAACCTTTACCTTAGTAGAGGCCTTGAGAGTAGAAAAGCAATAACTAAGATAGTGAGAGGGACAATAATAGGGTGTAAATAGAACACAGAGAAGGAACTCTGATACTCAGCTCTGAAGAAAGTTAATCTGGGCCGACTTATCAAAGTGAATGTGGCAAACAAAGGTGCACGCTTTACCAGGTAAGGGAAAACAGGCCTCAGTGAAGACAAGGGGGAGCAGCTTGGCCGGACAGCCAGATATATAAGGAGATTGGTTGGTACTACTAGACTATAAAGCGCGGAGCAGGCTGGCATCAACACCTAAAAGTGAGGCTGGAGAGAAACTCAGGGAGATTTTGAGTAATTGCAGAACTGAGGCTGGAAAAAATAAAACAACAAGGCAGTAATTCTTAAAATGATTTTGTAGACTACAGTTCAGTCTTAAGGGAGGAGTCACCCACATGTAATTAACTATACTTGTTAGGAAAAATGTTTCAAAGATTTCAGTTATGAGTTATATAGATATATTCATCCTATCCCTGCATTTTCTTATATTGGACAATGCTCTTAGAGCCAACATATGGTCCTGTTAATAAACAGAAACAGGAAAAAGAAAATAAACAACAACAACAACAACAACAAAGACCACAAAGCTGAGAGATTTATTTCAAAAGTTTAATCAATAGCTACTGTAATATAAACGTATGTGTGCTTATCAAAGGTGCACAAATCTTTCACAGTTCTCACTTCTGCAAATACTGGCCAAACCCTGAAAATCTTATCATGCATATTGATAAAAACGATATTCTTTAAAACCTCATTTTTTTTCATGTGAAATAGGAGAGCTTATATAGGTGGAAGAGACCATTATAGGATCATCTATGTGTGAGAAAACTCATTTAGCAAGAGGGTTTATAACTTGCCACCACTGTGCCCAGTTATTCTAGGGTTTCACAAAGCCAGCAGTGACAGAATTGCAACAGGGATCAATAACAAATCCATTCAAGCCGAGAGAGAAGAATTACTAACCTTTAGAAACTGTCTTTATACCTCCTTGTCAATAATGCCCTCAAGAGTTAGAAGGCTACTTCAGAGACACTCTTGACCCAGGCAGCTTCACCATTTTTAAAATATAAATATTGCATTGCCAAAATACCAGCATAAATCCCCTAGGACTCACTATTCAGCATATGTTCAGTATACTTCCTTGCTCCTACACATTTTGAAGTATGTCAACTTTTATGGAATTGTGCTGTAAATGTAAGACAGACAATCACAGTTTAACCGGTTAACTAATGTGAAATTGGAAGAGGAAAGACAGTCTTAATCAGTGGCTTTTACAACATAGTCAGACTGTTGTATCCTTCATATAACATATATTAGTGATGGACCTTGAGCAAATTAGTTAAACTTTCTAAAACTCAGTCTTCATCTGAAAAAAAAACGTATTTGTAAAACCATCCTTATAGTATTATTGTGATTTATGTTTAAATCTTCAGAAAGATTGAATAAATGTTTTCTTGTACCAAATATCTGGCAATTCTTATCATCACTGAAGAAAAAAAAAGATCCTGTAATCATAAAATCA
Organism: Ateles fusciceps; assembly: GCA_036589455.1. NCBI lineage: Eukaryota > Metazoa > Chordata > Mammalia > Primates > Atelidae > Ateles > Ateles fusciceps. The sequence goes on along the minus strand of JAZHEH010001685.1, from coordinate 1,980,500 downwards.
TAATAAACACATAGTAAGCATTGCATCTTGGCTTACAAAATGATGGTTTCACTTTTCCTGACCCTTCTGTTTCCCAACAAAATATCTGTGAGCTATATTATTGTTATCCTTATTTTAAAACTGTAGAATTTAAAACACAGTGAGGGAGGCTAAATTATTGCCCTAAAGTCACAAAGCTAATGAGGGGTAATTAAGAGGCAGAAGTAGTATTTACAGTCTCTGTGTGCCTGGGTGGGCCTGAGGGAACTTAGGAGAGAAAATTGAGTTTGGGGGTAGAGTTTTGCTAACACTAATTGAGTGCCCCTCATGGGCCATGTACTTTAAGCATCTTGTCTCGTTTTAGCCTATGACAACTCTACCGAAGAGGTATTATTGTTCCATTTTACATATGTAAATACCTGAGTGATTGCTAGATAACTTTTCCAAGATGACAGAAGAGCTAAGATTCAAACTGGAATCACCTTGATCCTAAACTTCTTAGCATGCCATTGTGGAATCTTGTTGGAGTAAGCTAGAAGTCTATGTTTTAATGAAGCTCTCATTTCCTGTTCTTCCTTATGTTTCTAACGTCTTGAGTTCTATACTTTAGGCTGTTAAGGATTGCAGATATTTGAAATGTGTTGCTTGGTGTTGAAATAGGTGGTTAATGCCTGGAATTAAAAGTAAACATAAGCTCTGGAAAGGTAATCCTTTCACTGAACAAACCTCCCAAACCTACACACAGCTTTGGTTGAAAAATATTTAGTCATAGAATGGCTTTGAGATTTCTTACACCATTGAAAACATCACTTTGAAGATGATGAAGACCATTAGAACCGGTGTTGAAGTTGACCTATATGCTAAAGGCAGAATGAGGGAAATCACTTTATAAATGGGCTGCACTTCCCTTGTCCATCAGCCTGAGGTCCCTCAATAGAGGGTATCCCCTACCTGGGGACAGAATGCAGAGAATTTAAGCTATTCAAATCTTCATATCCCCCACTGCCATTTCAGTGCAATAATTCTGCAAAAACTCCAGCTATATGCGGATACTAATACTTATCTTCAGAGCTCAGATTGCCACATTTGGGGTTATTCTACACAGTAAATGTATTTCATTCCTTTCAAATTCTCAACAGCCCACCAACTACATTAAAAAGGAAGCACTCATAAAAAGAGCAAAACTCCTCCTTCTTTAATTCCTTTGAAAACAAATTGCTTTACAGGCAAGTCTGGGCACTGCAGGAGGTTAGCCTATGGAAACAATTGCTGCTGTACTATCTTGAGTCATTGTATCTATAGTTTAACAAAGCTGGGTTTTGATTAAAGTTTCCACGGGCTATTTACCCATATGGTTACATCTTTAGTTTGTGTCAGACTTGAAATAACAGAATGTAAATTAGCTGCTCAGGCAGGGAGGTAGGTGTGGAAGGGTAGAGCTAACACTGGCAGGTGACACAATGAAAGGAATGAGAGAACACAAATATGTGGGTTTCCCCTTCCTTCTCCCCCTACAGGTCCAGTGCACTGGAAAAGTTACTCCCATGAAGAGAGATTTCAAAGTTGTTTAGAACACAAATTCTGGATACAGAGAGGTGTAAATAAGAGTCCCTTTAGGTCAGGTTATGAGATGAGTTATTTCACTGCTTTCACTTTTACAACTCTGATTTGCCAAAGGAGGCTGATAAATTTCCTCTCCTTTAAGAGGTGGGAACTGATTGAAATTGTGATGATAAAAATGAATGCTATAATTGATATATGAGATGAGGCTTAGAAATGACTCACTACAATTCTTAGCTTATAGATTCTATGCAGTCAAAATTGCTAGAAATTACTTAGGTTAATTCTGTTATTTTCTTCATTTTCAAGATAAAACTGAAGCACATAAGGAATAAACAACTTGCCCAGGGCACTTAGTGGATAGATGGGAAGCCAAATTTAAACCCAAAAAGTCTGACTCCAGAAAATTTATGCCTATGATCCCAGCACTTTGGGAGGCCAAGGAGGGTCAATCACCTGAGGTTCAGGAGTTTGAGACTAGCCTGGTCAACATGGTGAAACTCCATCTCTACTAATAATACAAAAAAATTAGCTGGGCATGGTGGTGCATTCCTGTAATTTCAGCTATTTGGGAGGCTGAGGGAGGAGAACCAGGTGAACCCAGGAAACGGAGGTTGCAATGAGCTGAGATCTTCTCATTGCCCTCCAGTCTGGGCAACAAGAACAAAACTCCACCTCAAAAACAAAACAAAAAAACCGAAAAACAAAAAACCAACCAACCAACAAACAAAACCATTGTGTCAATAGGTGTTTCTTACAGCAGAAGATTAGGATAGTTACTTCTGGCAGTAAGGTTTGTATAAGGACTGAAGGCTTTGTTAGTATCATCTTATAGTATGTTTTAATTGATAGCATCCTCTTCATGACAGTCATCAAGACTTTTATAATAGCCGTTAAATTGAAGATGCTAGGCTGTGGCATCAGGAATCCCAGGTGCCCAGAGTGCTGCTAAAGAACAGAATGGCTTTCAGAAAAGTAGTTAGACTATCTGAGTGTCAGGATCCTGGTCTGTAAAATAGGCATATGATTATTATGTCCTCATCTATAGTTAAAATTACTGGATAAAATCTGTATATGTGCAGTACATATTAAGTAAAGAATTGACTTTTATGAAGTCTATGAACTTTGTGACTGATTTTCTTGGTTTAGGAGTGGGATCAGGACTAAACATTGCAACTTTCTTGCACAATTGTATTTCATCCCTTTTTCTTGTTGTATTACGGGAAAAAGGAAGACAAATGAGACTGTAATTAATGTATTATAATCTAAGCATACTGTTCAATGGTTCATTTAATCCATCACAATCTTCAAGGAAAGTATCAACACAATTTTAAAGTTTACAGTATTGTAGTAAAGGATACTATGTAATTTGCATATAGTTGTATGATTAAGAAGTTGGAGAATTGGTCTATAGAACCCTTTTTAAACCCTGTGGTTGCTGCCTTCTTAAAAAATGTCTGGTCACTGTAATGAACTATTTACTTTTCTATTGTTTCAAAAGCTATTTTTTAAGCACAGCTTCTGCTTTCAAACCTCAAAAGAACACATACAAGATGCAAAAATGTCCTTCTAATTTCCAAATACACACTGCTAACCTAAAATGCATTCTCTCAAATAAATATAAAGAAACACAAAACCCAGACCTGTCAAGATTTCCAGCTGCAAAACTTCCAATTAAAAATCTCTCTTTTCTTTACCCAAGTAGCATTTCCAGCATAGATAACAATTTCACTGCAACATCTTTAATACCATTAATGATTTGATCTTTCTGCAGAGAACTTAAAAGCCTGTAGAAGCCAGCGGCAGACCCAGGGTATGCAGGTGGAAGGTTACACAGCAGGAATATCTAGTGATCTGAACATATTGAAGAGAGTGCACAGGAATTAAAAGAACCAGATGAGGGGCACTTAAAAAGTACCACTTGAACACAAACCAACTCCTGATTTTTAAAATAAGAACTTTGGAATGAGAAAGTGGATTTTCAATTTCTCTTTAGTTTTAGTTTCACAGGAAAAACTAAATGGATAGTTGAGGCAATCAGTTCTTGGAACAGTGCCCTGTATAGCGTAGGTGACTACAAAATTTGAAAAATGAATAATTCAGGAAAAAATCATGCTGCTATGAAAACAGAGTAAGAAGACTGGAGGCATCCCTGGATGAATATTGATCATTATTTGAATAATTTTGTAAATATTCAGGTTATCTTTATGTGGCTTTACTTTGGTTTTGAGAAATCAGATTCACTGACATAGAAATATCTCAACACGAATAAGAATTTTTGCTTCAGTTATATATAAGTGAAAACTGACAACTTTGTATTTATCCAAATTTATCAAATTAGATAACCCATGTGGACCAGAATATTCATCTTTAATTCCCCAAACATCAAAGCCTGAATACAGCTTCAGAGTTGGATTCTTATTAAGTTATTTAAGACAAAGACACCCACCCATAAATAAATTTATAATCCAATTCCAATGAACACAGTAACAATTAATTAAGTTAGATTCATTTTCAAGTGGGAGAGCAAGCTGTGCTTTGATTTCGAGCCACTGATTCTGCCCTAAAAGCTGACAATCATCTTCTAAGAAAAATATGAATGAAGCAAGGCAATCTCATTGTCTCCACAGGAAGGGTAGTACTGATGGAAAACACAAAAAGGGCTATGGTAATAAAGATAATGATAATAATAATGAATTGGTCCCATTATGCTGTGCCTGGCCTGTGTTAAGCACTTTGCATACCCTATGTCTTGTCATCCTCACTCTTATGCAAAATAACTGATTATTATCTCCATTTTATATACAGGGAAACTGAACCTTCAGTGTTCTAAAAGCTCTTATAAAAACTGTACAAACTTAACAAAAATTCCTTATGTTGAACTAATCACAGTTATCACCACCTCAGGGCCATTGAACGTGTTGTTTCCTCTCTCAGCACTCTCTTCTCCTTCCCTCTTCCAGATATCTGAATGGTTGATTCATTTATAGCTCAACTGTTGCCTTTAAAGTCAGGTCTCCAGTGAGCTTGTTTTCTCTACCTTTCTCCTTAATCTCCAAACTTGGTTTCATTTGCTATTTTTACCTTCAATGATAAACTCCCTGGACGATCTCTTATACCTTGGCATTTTGTTATCCAAACCAAGAAAGCTGAAATCTGTGTATGTGTGTGTGTGTGTATTTAGATAGGACCCTTTAGAGAAAACAATGTATTTGCTCCCCAACTTCTCTCTATTCTGAATTCTAAGTGTATTGATCAAAAATTACCAAGAAAACAGAAACCATGTTACATATTCAAAACAAAAAATTTAATACAAGGCAATTATGACAAAGATGATGGAAGATGCTGAAAATCAAACAGGAAATAGGGAGGCAACCTAAATATTGGCAATAATAGGAAGTCATTCCATTCCTACACAGAGGGAAGGAGTAGAATTACTGGAGCCAAGAGCTTGGAGTTAACCAGAAAAGTTAAAATTACAAGAGGCCAGATTAAAGAAGGGGGAGTTAAATCCATTAATGAGGTTCAGCTGCTGCCAGAAATGCCACATAAAGTGGAAAATAAGGGAGATGAATAACTTGGAGTCTTGCCCTCGAAGAACTCCACTGCTTCCCATTAGCTTAACCTAGCCAAGCTCTGGACTACAAAGGAACTGTCAGGTCAGCACCTCCTGAAGTACAGAGCAGAGCACTGGACAGTCAAAAAATGATTCTGAATGCAAGCAGTCAACAATGGACACAGTCCAGGTAATGTATTATGCTTCCAGTTGGTGTTTGGGCCCCTTGTATGTAACTTGAAATTTGTACATAGCACATGCAATAGTTATCATAAATGAAATATGGTTTTGATTTATGCTGTTGCTATAATATTGTTGTGTAACTGTATTTCCCATTAGGCTTTAAGCTCTATCTGTATTTTTAATTGCTGTATCTTTTTTGTTGCCTAGCCAATAAAAAAACTCTCAGGGTTCTTCTCAAGTAATACCCGGTGAATGAATGAGTGAGAGTGAATAACACAGGATTTAGCAACATAGTAATTCACACTCACATTAGCATCCCATTACAATACTTATTTGTCTAGAGGTTTTGGTTCTATTTCTTTCTTTTCTTTTTTTTTGAGATGGAGTCTCGCTCTGTTGCCAGGCTGGACGGAATGCAGTGGTGCGATCTTGGCTCACTGCAACCTCTGCCACCTGGGTTCAAGCGATTCTCTTCCCTTAGCCTCCGAGTAGCTGGGACTACAGGCATGTGCCTTTCTTTTTGTTTGTTTTTTAGTAGAGACGGGGTTTGCCATGTTAGCCAGGGTGGTCTCGATCTCGACCTCCCAGAGTGCTGGGATTGCAGGCATGTGCCACAGCGCCCATCTGGTTCTATTTCTTAACCTAATCTCCTAGCCTCAGAAAGACAAGAACACACAACTGGTTACAAAGTTTTGATGAAGGTATTATTGCTAGTCTCACAAAACCATCACACATGATAGCTACAAAATCCCATGTATTTGTAAGAGAGTAAGGGAAAAAGACAGCTATCAAGACACGATACCACAATGACAGAACCAATCTCTGAGGAACACGAAGAGTGCAATGGTGAGCTAATGTTGGAGGGAAGGTATTCTCCAAAATATCTTTGTCCTGTCTTCAACTGGCTTCTCTAGAATTACCAAACATGGGCCCTGCCCTTCCTCCTAGGGTGATGAAGGTGATTGAAATAGTGCCTTTCATAGAATCTTTGTTCTGTCTTCAACTGGCTTTTCTAGAAATAACAAACATGGGTCCTGCCCTTCCTCATAGGGAGATGCAGGTGACTGAAATAATGCCTTTCATAGAGAAATTGCAGTTGAGCAACAAGAAGCTCAAATGGATTTCAGAATTTTTCCATCTATAAGACTCTTAATGGGAGGACAGTGAGAAATTTGTGACCATGAACCATCCAGAGATAATTAGTGAATACAATGCATGAGGAAATAAATAGCATCTAAGGTCAGCCCGTCTAGAAAAATAATGATACCCAAATGTCTTTTAATGCTTTTGAAGAACTCAAGTAACATTTATTCTAAAGGACCTACCTCTTTCAACAGGCTTGTGAGACAATCCTTAATTGTGACTGTTTAGAGCACACCAAAGATAGAGAAATTAAAATGTATGCTTCAGTGACTTCTATAAGCAGGACACTGTATTAGGAAATCTACGTACAATATGTCATCTTATTCTTATTTAAAAGTATAAATGCCTCCTTGCAAAGGTCTGCTAATTAAATGATAGTTAATATCATTGACTTTAGGTTTTGTTCCATGTCATATTGTTTATTGTTTATATATGCAGAACTATTTCTAATCTTTCCAATAGTCCTACAGGGGGTATCCTATTATTTTATTTTTCAGTTAAGGTAATATTCAAAGAGGTTGAAAATCTTGCCCAAGTCTACAAAGCAATAAAAAACAAATATGTTATTGGAAGTTATCTATCTACATTTTCTTTTAACTTTTTACTGTGAAAAATATTGAATATATAAAAGTAGAAAAAGCGCTTTATTGATCTTCACATACCCATATTTCAAATGTTAAAATTCTAAACTCATGTCCAAGCTTATTTCATTTATTTTGTCACTGATTTCCTCCACTTATATTTTTTTGAAGCAAGTCCCAGATATCATACCATTTATTATAAATATTTTAGTATATTTTATTTGGGTTTTTTGTTGCTGTAGCTACTTTTTGTCCTTATAGGTGGGATAGGTTTTATGTAGAACTAGTTATTGGTTGAGAATGTTAAAACTAATCACCTACTTTCACTTTTAATTGTCACTGGCAAACCACTCATTCTAGCCTGTATACGGTTGGGCAATCTCTATTCTGTAAGTCAAGCAAGATAATTACAAGTGCTCCATTGGCTTCTTGGACAGAAGCAGCATTCACAACAGAACACATGTAAGCAAAAACACATGTATTTTTTCTTAAGCTTCTTTATTTTTAAAATGAGGGCTGATGAAGGACAAGAGGAATAATCAAGGAAAAACACCATGGCTGTAGTGAACAGGGTAATTTAATTGGAGACACTACAAGAGGGAATCATAATAATTTTAAAATCCTGAATAGCATTCAACTCTAGAAACATGGTAACAAAAGCAACACAAGTATTTAGGCATCATTCCCATACCCCACACTGTTGTGGGTATTGAAGTTTTGGCAAATGATTGTTTAAGTAAGAATCCAGAGTAATTAGCAGAAAATCCACATATAATATCTCTTAAGACTCTTCTGAAACCAGTTTTATTTCTTCTTAGATTTCTATATTTTTTATTTCAAATTCTAAAATAAAATAAAATTACTATTTTTTAATAATACATAAACTCTCATAGCATCTAATTGCTAAAAATTAATGAGCTATTAAATGCCCAGATACAGTGTTTTCAATCTTCAATGACTTATTATGAAAGGAAAATGCTATAACTCTATTCAAAAAATTGGTTTGGATTTCACTTTTCACAAGGAGAGAAAAGAGATCGAATGCTGCCTTTTTTTGTTATGGAAGAGTAAGTTAAACAGCAGAATTGAGTTGTGGGAATGTCTATTTTTTAAAATGTGAAATACCTTCAAGGGCTTATCCTTCTGTACTTGGAGAGATTATTTTTCCAGAGATTCAATGAAGGTTTTTAGAACCTTTGCAAAGCATTATGAATACCGTTAGCATCATCCAGATTACCATATAGGAGTCTCCTCAGATGCCAGCTATTGTCAGCGTTCAACTCCTGCACAATATTGCTCAAAGGAACGTTCTGTGGATAAGCTTTTGGATCACGATTTTAGCTTTGCAACTACGCTTCCAGTCTTCAAAGGGTTAGGATATGCTGCTTTCCTATGTGAATGCTAATACAACTATGACAATATCCTCTTTACTTTCAAAATTTTAGGTAAGATTTTTGAGAAATAATTTACATTCCATAAAATATTCCTATTTGTGGTACAACTTAATAATATTTCATAAATTTATAAAGCTGTGCAACCACTAGCACCATGTAATCTTAGAACATTTCTATCACCTCAAAAAAAATCTTCTTACCCATTTTTAGTCACTTTCTGTTTACACCACTACTTGTGGGCAACCATGAATCTACTTTCTGTCTTTATAAATTTGCCTTTTTTGGACATTTTATATAAATTAAACTACACAATATATGATTTCGTATTTGCCTAATTTCATGTAGCATAGTGAGTTTGAGGCTCATTCAAGTTGTGGTTTATATCAGGACCTTGTTTCTTGTTATTGCCAAATAATATTGTATTGTGTGGATAGGATACCTTTTATTTATTACTGCAGCAGCTGATGGACATTTTGATTGTTCTTACCTTTTGGTGATAGCGAATAATGCTTCTGTGAACGTTTGTGGACCAGTGTTTATGTGGACAAATTTTCATTTATCTTGCATAGATAGCTCAGAGTGAAATGACTGGGTCATATAGTAAAGATTAATTTAACATTTTAAGAAACTAACCAAAGTGTTTTCCAAAGTGACCGCACTATTATATATCCTTAAAAGCAATGAAAGAGTGATCCAAATTCTCCCTGTCTCCACAAACAACTTTTATGGTCCTTTTTTTTTTTTAAATAAAAAAACAATTATAGTGATTCTAGTAGGTGTAAAGCGGTATCTTGTAGTTTCGAATTTGCATTGGTGTAATGAATTTCTAATGCCCTCTGCCCCTGTAGTAAATATTATGATTATGCCCAGCTTGGCACATTTATTTGTTCATTCAGCCACAAATATTTATTAATATACAGCTCTCTGTGTCTTAAGTGCTGCATTAGGTGCAGAAACTACAAAGGATAACAACCAAATGGTATTAAATCCATGAAATTTATAATCATACAGGTTATAACCATGGGATCTATAGTGGGGAAAACAGATTAATCAAGTAATACAGTTAATGTGTTAAAATCATATATGTGATAGGTGCCAAGTGTGTGTGTGTATGTGTGTGTATGTAAAATGAAGACAGAGAGGGAGGGTGGAGGAGCCAGGGATGTTATGCAAATTTGTAAGTATTAAAAAATCCTTGTTCTCGTCCATAAGTTCAAGTCCCCCTGAGCAAATAATGATTGAACTAAGATGTAAAGTATGAGAAGGAATTTACCTAGAGAAGGTAAGTAGGAAAAACTGTATTACACATAAATTGTTGTATTTTCAAAGGAAATAGAGAGGGAAAGAGAATGGCATGTGTTAGAATCAACATTGATATCATGGGTGATTTTCCAAAGTTACCAACTACTACCATCAATGACAAATATGTGTACTCTTCTTCAAATGTGACTTTATTTAATGGACTAGATCGATAGGGTTTGCATGAAGCCAGAGAGGAAATGTGGCCTGCTAAATATGGTAAGAATTTGTTTAGAGTAATGGACAATCACTGGAGTGTTCTGAAGATGCATGTTTGCTCAAGTTTAAAACAGATCTCAGGATGTAGTGAGGAGAACAGATCTGGTTTGGTGAGAAAGAAGCAGAGATATGGTTAATGAACTACTATTAGAAATCTCACATGCTTAAGTTAAAAAAAGATGTGGAAAGATCACCGTAATTGTTTTCATTCATTGACAGCCTTTACCTTAACTGAAGACTTATATTTACAGAACACAAAATTTAAAAATAGAATGAATATTTGGAGAAGGATATCAATACAATACAATGAGAAACTTTCTAATTATTTTTGGTTGTTTAACCATGGCATAGACTACAATGAAGTTATGATTCTTTTATCTTGAGACATATTCAGGAAAACACTGAAGAGTCATTCAGGTAGAGTTAGAATACTTCAGGAATGGAAGAAAGTAGAGCCATTATCTAGCCAAACGTTGCTTCAGATGCCCAATGATTTGTGATTGATTTAACATTTTAATTTTTGCATTAGTATGGTTTCAAAGGAATTTGGATGCCAGTGACAAACATATGATTTGAAAATAAACTGTTGAATTACGTCTTATTTTTTAAATAAATATTGATTATTTGAGATAAAATCTGTCCTCCCTCTTAGTCATTTTGTGACTTTGAACAAATAACATAGTCTCTGCCTAAGTCTTGATGTACAGTTCATTATTATGGGCATGAAAAGACTGCCTTTTGCAGAGCGCAGTAACTGGTACATGTCTGACAGATGCTAATTGCATGGTCTTCTCAGAAATGCTTTCAAAATTTGTTCCATTGGTATGATGATAACAACTTAATAATACATAATAATCATAATTAATTACAATTAAAGAATTTTAAATGCAGATTTTCCTGATAATGTCCCACCTCAGAGATTTGACAGTACATAAAAAAGCGGATTTTGGCTCTGAACTAGTTTAGGTTATATAACTATAACAAATCCCACATATCTCAACAAAACAAATTTTGATTCTTTCTCATTGTTCTATTTTCAAGAGAATTCATCATGGGCTGGTTTATGGGGACTTAGGATATCTCTAGTAAGAAAAATGAACATGAGAAATTGCTTTTATTAAATTTTCAGCCTGGAAATGACACACGTCACTTCTATTCACATTTCATTAGCTAAAGCAAATCAGATAACCACAGTCTTCTAACTTAGAAGGGGCTAAGAGTATAGTCCAACCATTTCCTTAGAAGGTGAGACAAATACACTTGTTGAACAGCACTGTTGATGACCACCAGACTCCAAGTTCCAAGTCATGACATTTGTCTATGTAATTATTTCAAAAGTTCAGAACCAAGTCAATTAACATCAGTTTAGAAGTCACAGCTCCTTATGAAAAGTGGTTGAAGATAAAGAAGCCAGTAATCAAAACTGCTTTAGAGATGTTTAAGATTGCCAGGGGAGGGTATGAAAGTATGGCTTTCTACAATTATTTTACAAGTAGGGGAACTCAAAAGTGATCGGTGCACAACCCAGTTTTATACATTTTAGAGCTAGATGAGACTTCAATCAAATACATGTAAGATACACATTTGGTCCGTCCAGAAAGGTGGGGCAACTTGAAGGAAGTTGGATGGGGAGCAAGAGGCAGGCAGGAGCTTCAGGGTTACAGTAGATTTTAAAATTTTCTGATTAGCAATTGGTCAAAAGCGTTATTAACACTAGAAAAAAATGTCTGGTTTACCATAAGAGGTTGTGGAAACCAAAGTTTATCATGTAGATGGAGCCCCAATGTAGCAGCCTTCAAAGAGAATAAATTGTAAAAGTTTCTTATCAGACTTAAGGTCTGTATTGATGTTAAATGCTGGTCAACTTTTCCTTAATTCTAAAAGAGAGGAGGTTATGATGAGGCATGTCTGACCCTTCCTTCCCATCATGGCCTGGACCAGTTGTTCAGGTTAACTTTGGAGTGCCCTGGCCAAGAGGAGGTATATTCAAATGGTTAGGGGGCTTGTAATTTTATTTTTTGTTTATAGTAGCAGAACATTTTGTATGTGATTATTATATGCAAAAGTAGACTGCAGCTGGGACTGGCTGGTGTTAGGAGGAAAATAGATAGATATACTTGTATAGGGGCTGAAATTCCACCTCAAGTACATTTCCAAAGCAAATCACATTTTCAGTTCTCCAAGATTGGGGGTTGTCAACAATTTATCCTCTGATACGTGATGCCATTTTCTAATTATATAAAGCAGCAGGAAAACATAGGATTGTCTTAAAGGAAACCCCAGTCTGAGTAGGGTCAAAAGACCTAGAATGGTAGAAGTCTAGTTGGGGTTTTTTTAGGAAAAGTATAGTGTAAAGTAAATTGATACCATTTATATCAAATGAATTAAAGTTGGACGTTGCCACTGGAAGAGTCTTTGAGGAACATGTGAAAGATGCTAATAAGCAAAAGTGCCAGCAGTAGTTTATCTCCCTCACATAAGGCATCAGTGACAGGTTACAGCTATATCAGCCATACAAGATTATGCCCTTTACCTTGATCCCTGTGTTTTCTGGGAAAGACGATGGAGAGGTCAGAATCAGATGCAGCGGATATTGGAATGAAAGAGAAAATCAAGGAATGGAAAGAGAAGAAAAAAACATCACCCACTTTTCCAGGCTGTCTTCCAGACCTGAAGGAAAACCAAGCTTGTGGAGGGCAGATGTTTTAAATTTAACACATTGGAAGGTTTATAAAAAGCCATCTTTTTTGTGGTATAGTTGACTTACAATAAACCCTTTTCTCAAGCGCACAGTTCCAAAAGTTTGACAAATGTGTACACTTATGTCACTATTAACAACAATCAAGATGTAGAATATTTTACATCAGCTCTAATCACACCTATTAAAAATAAGTTTGAGGCTTATTTTAACAACATGTTTAAGGCAGATTTAGAGTAGCTGTTCCCTAGGATTAGTTTATCCCTACTTTTATGGTGTATCTTTCTTGTTTCTCTACTGAATGACTTATGTGTTAGGTGAGGTCTCTCTGCTCTACATAGTCAAACCTCAAGTGTTTCCAAACCCTATGGTAGTCACCATAGTCATTCAGCATATATTTCTGTAGTTGATATTTTATCCCAGTAGTTGTTCTGGCCAGGCCTCTTGGGTTCTCATTCTATACATATGTAGCTTGGTGGTCAACCAAAGATTCATGAACCTTATCATATTTCTCAAGCTCTGTTTTCTGCAGAATTTCCTCCACTCTAGTACTCACTTTTGCAAATTCCAGCAATTTCACCATTATCAACCCCCCCATCTCTGTATCTTCAGCTCAGCAAGACTGTCATCCTCTGTTTGGGCTTTACTTATGTTGGAAGTTTTTAAATTACCTTGAATTATACTTTTAAAATATAGAAATGTCTCGTGTCATTGAATCTCACTGAAAAAGTGAGAATCTGCCTCAGATTTCTTCCATGAATAAGAAAGAACAAATCTAATATGTGATTTCTTTCTTGGTAAGAAATGCATATTTTATGCATGTGTTATACTTATTGTATATATTGAATAAAACATTAAGTACAATAACAAAACAAGAACAATGCGAGTCTAGAACTATGCATCATGGAATATCATGGAAATTGGAAGGGGAAATGCTGTATTTTTAGTTTAGAAAAATCTGAATCCACAGTTAAAGAAAGAAGAGTTGACTTATATCAGATTGCTTTAAAGAAAGAAGTAAGCTCTTTAATGATGAATGAAATGTATCCTGAAGTCACATGAATAAAATTTCCTAGAGGACACTAAATTTTTCTCTCAATAGTTGGAATATCCCAATCAATATAGATGCAGCCATGTAAAAATACTGTGAGGAAGAAAAGTAAAGGGCTAAAGACAAAAATAAAACATAAAAATTCATCAAATGGTATCAGTGATCTTGGGCTAAAAGGGCTACATATTAAGATAAGAGGGGTAATTCAGTGCTATTTAACAGCACCTACTGAATATACAGTATAATACTGAACACCTGAGATAGGAAGATGTAAATATTCAACTTATAGTCTTTTTTCTCTAGAAATCATTATCTCTGGAGAGTTTCAGAACTTAGTTCATAACTGTAGCATTTTCCTAGTCACTTTTGGAATTTTCTTTAGTGATGTAGAAAGATGTAAGTTCACATGAGCTTGTCTTTGATTAAGATAGTTTTAAATCAACATATGTATTCCCTAAAGCATTGACTGATGGATTTGCACTGTGTTAGATGGAACATTTGCCTGAAAACCACTTTACATTGCACCTGCATACTATAATAACCTCTTATTCCATTCTGAGAACTCTTCCTCAATATGAATCTTGAGGAATCTTACTTTTTTCTTAACATATATAGTTTTAATTTTTTACAATTTAATTTATATGCCAACTATGAGTCTTCCAAATAAAAATTTATTGTAAATTATGAAAGTGTGGAATCCAAACATTCTTAAAAGATTGTAGTTTTCTGTTTTATTTCAAAGCTAAGATAACTGATCATCTTGTATATAGTAATAATAACTACCATTAGTTTAAATTTTGTTTAACATTTTACACATGAAAAACTCTGAAAGAACACTTTAGGTAAAATAACAAATTTATTCCTCACAGACTTTTTCATCTTCAGTACCTTAATAAGTAATCTGAACATAGTCAGAATATCTGGCATAACCCTGGAGAAATTATTTTAAAATACAAACAAATGGGTAATAAGATTGGTATGCAAATAAAAATGATTCCAGAGCCTGGGCACTATATTACGATATTCAAAAAGATCCTGAAATATGCATTATAAAGAAATTGAACCTAATATAAGCTATTCAATAATCAGAATTTTGAAAGGGTATAAATTCTCGAAAGTTCTCTGGATTTGTTAAACATACCTCTTATGATTCTAAAGTGTGAAGCATTTTGATGTAGGCATCTTTATATCACTACCCAGTACCAGAAAATACCACACATCCGTTGTCAACTAGGGATGGTAAGCTTGGAAAATCAAATATCATCTTGAGATGATTTTAAAAGACTCATTCAAAAAATTCCCTTTTATTTTAAAAGAAAGTATTAAAATGAAATCATGCATGACTTCAAAATGTATTCAGATTTCTCTATAGTGTACAACAATAGGGAATTTTATCAGATTACATTTTCAATAAAAAGAGTTTGAATGAGTTTGATGTGATTTCTGTTTCAATCATAAGGGTAACCTACACAGGTATCTTTTTTTTTTTTTTTTTTTAAATCATTTGTTTCTGCTCTCTCCATCAGTATTTTAACCAGTTCATATGTGGGTGAATTTGAGGAAAAGCAAATCAGTTTGACCTTTAATGTAAAGTCATTTTTGTATGATCAAAACAGTATTATTTCCAATACTAGGAAGAATGTGGATTTTAAGACTCAAAAGCAAGTGCATTCTCAGCAACCTGGGAGGAATAATAATGTGGCCACTGGTTGAATGATAACTTTATCTACGTAACTGCCTTCCATCCTCTTGCCCTCACTGTGTATTACGACTTCTGCCCAAAGATATATGTTTAGCCAGGCTGTTTTAATGTAACATATTAAACTTTAAAATGATTCAAGGACAAACACTGGACTTTAGCTCACTGTAGGATACCACATTTTCTTGCATCATTTTCCTCTCTCTCTCTCTCCTTTAGAAGCTATTTTACACTAAACCAGGAAAGTGAGAATCATGCAGGAAAATTGCTATCAGCTGCTACCCTGGCTGGACCACACAATCCAGAGCATAATAGCTTCCCCAGTGGAGCCTCTGACAGCTTGGGCCAAGCCATTAAACACTGCTAACACCTAAGGGAAGAAATGGAATACAGTGAAAGGGCCATCAAGCATCCCAGAAGCTCTTTATGCCTATAAAATTTATCTGAAATGCAGATGCCCAGGGCCCATTCCCAGAAACTCTTATTTCATTGATTTGGAGTAAAATCTGAGAATATGCATTTTTAGTATGCCCAGATATTTTTATCTGAATTGCTGGAGGATTTTTTTTTTTCACTTTGCTTCAATTTATATGAATATATGCTCAGACACAGTGGTAATGGCTTGAAATTTGGAATGTCAAGGTGGGTCAGATGCAATATTTCCCCCTTATCCATAGTTTTGCTTTCTGAGGTTTCAGTTGCCTGCTTTCAACCTTGGTCTGAAAATATTAAGTGGAAAATATCAGAAATAAACAATTCATAAGTTATAAATTGTGCAGTGTTCTGAGTACTGTGATAAAATCTCTTGCAGTCTTGTTCTGTCTTACTGGGGATGTAAATTATCTCTTTGTCCAGCCTGCCCACACTTTTAATCACCTATTAGCGATGTGGGTAATCAGATAAAATTTTAAAAAACAGCAAATATAGGATTCAATGCTATCCTTGGTTTCAGGCATCCTTTGGGGTTTTGAGATGGATATCCCACAGATAAGAGAGGACAGAGCTTTGTATGTATAGGTATTTATTTTTAACATTTTAATCAACAAATAATAATTCTATGTATTTATGGGGTACAATGTTATGTTTTAAAATATGTATGTATCTATAGGAACTTAATTTTAAAAATTAATGTAATAATAAATTCAAGATCAGTGATGTATATTTATCTCATTGCATTCTATTTATGTAGGGTTAGATAAGTTCAGGACTTCTCAAGGCGCTGCTTGTTATTTTGAATCTCTTGTTACATATGCACGCTCTTATATTCATTTTTGCCTATTATGTGTTTATTCAACAAACCAATCAGCACCATTATGTTTACTTTACCTTTACTTTATAATTAAATCTCCATTATACCTCTGAAATCGATATCACAAAATCCTCAGGCTGTTTATTCCTTCTACCTCTTTCCAATAGGAAGTAGTAAATTTTCAGCTAACTATTGAAAAATGATAGGACTTTTCTATATTTGAAGGGAAGAATTGAGTTTATTGAATGGAAGGGGAGATACGTACAAAATCATATAATCACAAAGATGATGCAAGAAATAAAACCAAGAAAGAGAGTGTCAGAGATGGGAAAAAATAGGCAATCAATATCATTAGTTCCATTATTGAACAATTGAATCTGAAGTACTGAATATCCAGGCGCACTTGCTTAATAAGTAAGTGGAGGAGGCATATGGCTCAAAGTTTTAGAAAGAAATATAGCCTGGAACTTGAAATCAGAGAGCAAATTATGTTCCCACAGTTTGTAAAGAGGTTAGAGAAAACGCTAAGGAGAAGTGTTATAGAACAGAAACATGGGAGGTGCAGAGAGAGAGGAAGGACGGCTATTGTCTGTGTTTTGTCCCTGTAACAAACTAGCTTTTTCTTCTGACCGAGCCACTCCTTTCTTAAGGCATTCCCTCATTCGTGTCTAATGGTAGAGATTTAAATCGATATACAAATGGCATAGTGGACCACAGTGTATAGAAGCAGAGACTAGAAGGGCAGGGATCACAACTAGAGGATAAACTGTCAACTGACTGATACTTTGACTAGTTAGAGTTTATTTTCTCCTTCTGGATAAGAAGTTTCTTGAAATGCATAATCATTTTCCTCACTTACCTAGCTATCCATCTGTTCATTCATCAAGGATTAATTGAAATCTTACTATAGAGATTTCTTTATAGTGACACATATAACAGAGTCTAAGATGCAAGTACTAAAAAGGCAACATTTCTGCATCCAAAGATCTTACAGTTGGTTAAACAGAAAAGCAACACACCCCACTGTACTGCAAAGTGCTGGATGGGATGTGTGTTGAGGTAGACTTTGCTCTGCCAGTGATGTCTTATAGATAGCAGATGCTAAATAACTGAAAGTGGAATTAATTAAATGTGTCAAAGTAGACTTGAAAGAAGATGGAGGTATAGCTGATGGCAAGGAAAATTGGATTTGCACTAGGTTTGGTGACTTGCCTGATGAAGCATGTTATGTCTTATTTTCATATGTGTGAATGCAAAACGTTTAGGGGGGATCATGAGATTCACTAAAGTGATTATGTTCAGGGATATTTGACCGACAAATCAAAGCAAGTTATTTAGAAAACACATTACCTTTGGTTCTATCATTTCTTTCATATTGTCAGCTCTCTAGTCACAATATTAAAAAATTTCAGTATCTTGAAAACACTGTGTACCTCACCTAAACTAGTACTTTAAAACGATTTTTTCTCTTTGGCCAACTACTCTTTATATCAAATGTGTTGATGAGCACACATTTATAAGCTCAAGTACAGAATTAATCTTTGTTTTTTCCAGTTTCTTAAATATTTAGAGGCATCTATTCAATTGATAGAGATATGGTAGAAAAGTTGCTCTTCTGATAATGTAAGCTTTCTAAATGTTTAGATATTTACTGGCCATTAGGTTGTTTTCTGAAATTGTCAAAAGAAATTCTGCTAAAGGCCTTTGTGTGTGTTTGTTCTGTTTTCTCCTAAGTGGTTTATGTGCTGACAAAATGCATTTTTTTACCTTTCTTCATAAATCCAAATAGATAAAATGTTCTTTCCAGATCTGTTGATATTTATAAAAGCTTTAAAAGTTTCATTCAAACACAATAGAAATTGTTTCTTGGAATAGTTTTCACTTTAGTAGGTTAGTTAATGCAGGTATTCCTCAGATAAAATGAAAGTAATATTAGTCTTCATCCTTCATTTTCCAGTGCCTGGAGTGGAATAAACTTACCTCTCCCCTGAGCATTAAGGGATTTGCAAAAGGTGCATGGAGCATTTTGAGTAAGAGCAAACATGCTAATTAAAAACAGGGGAAAAACCATCAAATACACTAGACCTTGGGCACTGTGATTAAATCTAGCATGAAACTTGGATTCTCTGATACTTGCATTCCTCTCTCATACCAAAAGTGATATCTTTTTCATAATTAATTCATGGTTATGCTATGCTTTGCTATGTTATGCTATGTTATGCTATGCTATGCTGTGTTACGTTGAGGCTCCAAGTATGGAATTTAGATCTATGTAGTGTAGTATTGGATATCTTTTTAATCAAATACTATACTCTTGTACAGCAGTGACCTTGACCACTTTGATTTTTGTTGTCTCTGACAAAGGTATCATAACGTGGAAAAACTCCCTCCATATACTTTTTTCTCTTATCCTTGAACTTTCATAAAAATGTCTTAGAGTATATGTTCTTTTTTTTTTTTTTTTCTTTTTTTTTTTTATTGCATTTTAGGTTTGGGGGTACATGTGAAGAACATGGAAGATTGTTGCATAGGTACACACATGCCAGTGTGATCTGCTGCCTTCCTCCCCATCACCTATATCTGGCATTTCTCCCCATGTTATCCCTCCCCAACTCCCCACCCCCCACTATCCCTCCCCTTTTTCCCCCCGACAGACCCCAGTGTGTGATACTCCCCTCCCTGTGTCCATGTGTTCCCATTGTTCACACCCGCCTATGAGTGAGAACATGCGGTATTTGATTTTCTGTTCTTGTGTCAGTTTGCTGAGGATGATGGTTTCCAGGTTCATCCATGTCCCTACAAAGGACACGAACTCATCGTTTTTGATGGCTGCATAATATTCCATGGTGTATATGTGCCACATTTTCCCTGTCCAGTCTATCATCGATGGGCATTTGGGTTGGTTCCAGGTCTTTGCTATTGTAAACTGTGCTGCAATGAACATTCGTGTGCATGTGTCCTTATAGTAGAACGATTTATAGTCTTTTGGATATATACCCAGTAATGGGATTGCTGGATCAAATGGAATTTCTATTTCTAGGTCCTTGAGGAATCGCCACACCGTCTTCCACAATGGTTGAACTAATTTACACTCCCACCAACAGTGTAAAAGCGTTCCTATTTCTCCACATCCTCTCCAGCATCCGTCTCCAGATTTTTTAATGATCGCCATTCTAACTGGCGTGAGATGGTATCTCAATGTAGTTTTGATTTGCATTTCTCTAATGACCAGTGATGATGAGCATTTTTTCATATGTTTGTTGGCTTCATGTATGTCTTCTTTTGTAAAGTGTCTGTTCATATCCTTCGCCCACTTTTGAATGGGCTTGTTTGTTTTTTTCTTGTAAATGTGTTTCAGTTCTTTGTAGATTCTGGTTATCAGCCCTTTGTCAGATGGGTAGACTGCAAAAATTTTTTCCCATTCTGTTGGTTGCCGATTCACTCTAATGACTGTTTCTTTTGCTGTGCAGAAGCTATGGAGTTTGATTAGGTCCCATTTTGTCTATTTTGGCTTTTGTTGCCACTGCTTTTGGTGTTTTGGTCATGAAGTCCTTGCCTACACCTATGTCCTGAATGGTTTTGCCTAGATTTTCTTCTAGGGTTTTTATGGTGTTAGGTCTTATGTTTAAGTCTTTAATCCATCTGGAGTTAATTTGAGTGTAAGGTGTCAGGAAGGGGTCCAGCTTCTGCTTTCTGCACATGACTAGCCAGTTTTCCCAACACCATTTATTAAACAGAGACTCGCTTCCACATTGTTTGTTTTTGTCAGGTTTGTCAAAGATCAGGTGGTTGTAGATGTGTTGTGTTGCGTCGGAGGTCTCTGTCCTGTTCCATTGGTCTATATCTCTGTTTTGGTACCAGTACCATGCTGTTTTGATTACTGTAGCTTTGTAGTATAATTTGAAGTGTTCTTTTGTTTTTTGAGGTAATTTTTGTTAAGGTGACAAATGGAGAGTGTAGAAAATATACTGGACTTGGTTTTAATTTTTAGCCTCCAGCTGAGAAACCTTGAGCAACTCATTTTACCTTTCAAAAACTCTGTTCCTAATAAGTAAAATGGGAATAAGAATGCCTTGTTCTGAAATATATGTAATCAGAATTTCTTATTGCATTTATTTTCTAGGGATGCCTTAAAAAATAATCCCAAACTGAAAATATAAAACTACAGACACTTAGTCTGTCAGAGTTTCTGGAGGCTAGAAATCTGAAATCAAGGTGTGGGCAGGGTCATGCTCTCTTCAAAAGCTCTAGAGGAGAATGCATTATTTGCCTCTCTTGGCTTCTGTTGGCTGTAGTCATTCTTGGCTATGGACACATCATACCAGTCTCTGCCCCAGCAGACACATTGCCTCTTCCTTGCCACCATGTCAAATTACCCTCTGCCTCACTCTCAGGAGGGCACACGTTATTGGATTTAGGGTAAACTGGGTAATTTCAGATGACCTTCTCATCTTAAAATTTTTAACTTAATTACACGTAAAGACCGTTTTCCAAGTAAGGAAACATTCACAGATTCCAAGGATTAGAATTTGGAAATATTATTCAAACAATTAATTACACTGATATTCTACCACCTACGATAATACAAACATAAACAGCATTAAAAGCGAGAGGATGGAGATAGTAAGCATTACCTTTCAGGGGCATAGTTCCACTAAACCTATCTTCATGTGATCTAAAATCATCCTTTATATAAATACTTTAAATTTTCAAAAAGTAAATTTAGCTTCTTAAATAAAGGCTACAAGCTGCTTAAGTATCATAGGTCACTTGATGACTCCTGAGTTTATAAAGTGAATAGCACAGCCTACTCTCTGTTCATTTTCACTCCAAAATGACAACCATGCAGATATTTATAGAACTCTACGGCTAGATGGTTATAGTGCAGAAATAGCTGGCAAAGTGATTTTCTGTGTTAAAAATGTTCTAATTCATTCTATGTACAATTTTAAATTGTTGACTAAACATTTAGTGTGGTGTTGGTCTAGGAACTTCCAAAAGAATCCACAGTGAGGTTGATTTTTTTCCCAAAGCCAAAATAGACCTTGCTCTTGTAACATTTTATGGCTAGATATACCATATTATTAAATATTAGAATATTTGGTAATGAGTCAACACTCCAAAAAATTGAGATTATTGACATCAGGTGGCATGATATAAAATCTAATGAGAAATGGAAAGCAATCACAAATAAGCCAATGATCTAATTAGGTAGCTGAGAATATCCAGTTGCTTGTGGCAGATTTAGTGTGTTGGTACACTTTCAATTAATTATGTAGGAAGTTATAATGGTACTGAAGGAAACTGGCTTCACAAAGACTTAGTTTTTATTAATTCATTACAGTGTGACTGTTTCCAGCAAGACTGAGTATTTAGAGTAGAAAGATATAAATGAAGTGTGGATGCTGTAATATTTGTTCATATTCCTAAATATTGGATACTACTGTACATATATCCTTCTAATATGCTGAAAATTTCTGGATTTGATATTTTTATCGCTTTGCTGGGTTTTTATAAATTAACAACAGACACAACACAATGATAAGAATTTAATTAAATCTCTTGTCCATACTTACTAAACACAGTGGCATTTTTTTTATTTGTTTTGACTTTCTTACCATTTTTATTTTATTTGATTTAACCAAGAAAATTTGAATTAAATTGACAAATCAAATGTCAGGAGACATTTCTCAACAAGGCACAATATCTGTTGATCTTCTCTTCATCTATTTATTTTGCCATAAATATTTGCCTGCAAGTGCGTTCGTTAACTCTGCTTCCTTTTTCTTCTTGTTTGCGTCTAAAAGGACAACCAAAAGTCATAGCTCAATAATTTTAAATAAATAATATCTAGACCAAAATAACATTTCTGTATCAGGGCATCAGATGAAGTACACTAAAATAAACGGAGATTTGGATTTGCCTGCTTTATTTTATCTAAAAATTAGACAATGTGGAAAGACTGAGATATTTAAATGCCAACAGTAGTAATAATGGCCAATCTTGTTTTATTAAAAATAGAGAGAGAATAGAGTATTTCTCTTTTTTATCTGCAGGATATATGTTCCAAACCCAGATTGGATGCTTGAAAACGCAGATAATACCAAACCCTATATATACAGTATGTGTTATGTTTTTTCAATCTGAACTAAAATGATTGCTAAGTTACTAAAGGGCAGGGAGTATATACAGTATGGATATGCTGAAAAGGGGGATGACTTATGAACATTCTGGGTGGGACTGAGAGGGACAGAGCAAGATTTCATTATGCTACTGAGAACAGTGCACAATTTATCAATTGTGGCCAGGCACTGTAGCTGACACCTGTAATCCCACCTCTTTGGGAGGCGAAGCTGGCGCATCACATCATGAGGAGCTAGAGACCAGCCTGACCAATATGGTGAAACCCTGTCTGTATTAAAAATGCAAAAATAAGCTGGACATGGTTGTGCATGCCTGTAGTCCCAGCTACTTGGAAGGCTGAGGCAGGAGAATCGCTTGATCCTGGGAGATAGAGGTTGCAGTGAACCAAGACCTTTCCACATCACTCCAGCCTGGGTGACAGAGTGAGTCTCTGTGTGTATGTGTATATATATAACCATGGAAAATTAAACTGTGATAAAGTAAGATTACTGTAGCTGAAAGGAACAAAAGAAAGGAAAGAGGGAAGGAAGGGAAGGAAGGGAGGAAGGGAGGAAGAGAGGAGGGAGGGAATTTAAGATTGTGGATTAAATTACACAAATAAAATTGAGGAATTATCCAGATAGGCACAATCTCTCTCTCTCTCTCTCTCTCCCCCCTTTTCTCTCTCTCTCTCTCTCTGTCTCTCTCCCTTCCTTTTCCTTTAAATTCTGGGATACATATGCAGAACATGCAGGTTTATTACATAGGTATACATGTGCCATGGTGGTTTGCTGCACCTATCAACTTGTCATCTAGGTTTTAAGCCCTGGATGCATTAGATATTTGTCTTAATACTCTCCTTCCCCTTGCTTTCCAAAGCCAGGCCCCCAACAGGCCCTGATGTATGATGTTTCCTTGCCTGTATCCATGTTTTCTCATTGCTCAGTGTCCACTTATGATTGAAAACACGAGGTGTTTGGTTTTTTGTTCCTGTGTTAGTTTGCTGAGATTGATGGCTTCCAGATTCATCTATGTCCCTGCAAAGGACATGAACTCATTCTTTTTTAGGACTGCATAGTATTCCATGGAGTATATGTGTCACATCTTCTTTAAATAGACATTTTAATTTTTCATGGACTATATATGTGGGGTATGCAAGGTAGTTTTCATTCCTGAGGGCTCTCCTCTTTGCTTGTAAGTGGCTGACATCTCTGTGGGTGCCCACATGAGCTCTTCTTTCTGTGTCCATGGAGAGAAACAGATATTACAAGCTCTTTAGTGTCTTCTTGTAAGAACACTATTTCTCTTGGATCAGAGCCCCACCATTATGACCTTATTTAACCTTAATTACTTCTGTAGAGGCCCCATCTCCAAATGCAGGCACACTGAGGATTATAGCTTCAACATAGGAATTATTTATGTATATAGTCCATAAACAAATACTTCATTGTTTACTATAGGAAAAATATATTATAAGGATATTAATGTTGTATGACAGAATATCCTTTGATTTCCAACTCCAAATGCTTCAAGGTCTTCTAAATATCAATAATCAAAGAAGAAAATTTTCCTAGGTGAACTATAGGAGATAATTGTTCAAACTGTCTGCCCCTGTCTGAATATAGGACCAATATATCCAATTTCACCTCAGCAAAATAGAATTCTGTTATGCACCCATTTAACATGATGATGTTTTCAATATCTTAATAAAAGTTTGATTTTTTTCCCTCTCTAAGCCCTTTCTATCTGAACCTAAGTATCCTTAGTTTATTCCTCATGTTTCATGATATGGGGCATGCCCAGAGAAAGGCTTGGAAACCATCAGTATTTCTCTTAAATTTCCATACACAACCCCAGGATATATATGCTTTCCAATAGCCTGAAATTGAACTCTCCCTCTCCTTGATTTATTTTGAACCACGTATAACCCCCTATGACAAATAACATGAAGGGAAATAAATTTAAGCCCACAAAATATGGCTTATGATTACTTAGTCATTTATTTATTCAGCAAATATTTGCTGAAAACTCATTATGCATCTGCAATTGGTTATTTGTTACTTGGAAGTTTCTGAGTTTATTTCTGTATCTCTAATGTCTATCTTATCTCCAGTACTCTATCATTTCTTTGTAATAGTGCTTTGATAAAAATAGAAATATTTTTGTAAGATCCTGTAACTCATTTATCTGGAGATATTTGAAACAATTTGTGAAGGAAATTATCCAGAAAGAAGTGACATTTGCACGTTGATATAAAGAATGCATATATCTTCACAATTCAAACAATGGCTAAAGAGAGGTAGAGAGATTATCAGGTAGAACAAAGAGCAAATATGAAAGCCCTGAGGAGAAAGATGTTTGATTCAGAAAAGGCCAGGGTGTCTAGAACATTCAGAGAAAAGAGAGCAGCAGCACATGAAGCTGGAGAACTGTCAGGGGCTAAACCAGGCAGGCCTTGGGGGAAGAAACCCAACTCTCTAATGTGTAATCAAGTGCAGAAATTCTAAATGTACTTTCTCTTCTCCGTTTCCATCCCCCTCAATACACACACACACACACACACACACACACACACACACACACACATATATATGTATGTAGAGAGTTACATACGTTTATTATCGAGAGTCTATATTGCATTCCATTTCTATTTGATGTAATTTTTCCAGAATAATGTGTTTACTCAATTTTGTTTTTGTTTGGTAACAGGAATTCTTGTAATATTAGATAGATGGATAGATAGGTGGCTAGGTATACAAACAGGTAGATAGATATTCATTGCTGCCTCATTTTCTAACTTTTAAAAATATTTCTCAGTTTTAATTAATCAGTTAGGTGTTCCGTTCCTTAAAACTAAAACCATTCTAAATGGAAGTGGGTTAAACAATGGTACCAATGTTATGAGAATTCCTGCTCTATGCCAAGTCTTGAGCCACAGACTGAGAGTTGAACTGTGACTAAGGCAAGTCTGCCTTAAGGGGCTTATATATTAATAAAATAAAACATACACATTTTATTTAATAGTATCTATTTTTCTAAAATTTTACAAGAATAATGCATAAACATTATAAGGGATTAATTGTAAGATGACTGCCTTTTTGCATTGTCTCATGACATTCAGCAAAAATCTAACAAATTCCTTGAAAAACAAAATTACAAAAACTAAGAATAAAAGTAAATATTTTTGTTCATAATCAATCTGTTGTCAGAATCTGGAAGTTCAGGCATATTTACATAACCGTACTCTGCTGTCTGAAACTAAGCAGACCTATGTACTTGAAAAGAGTTCTTTTCATTTGGTCTCTTCTTTACTATTTATTTGGCACACACCTTGTATTTCTCTTCCTGCCAAGGAAAAGAAAACTCAATTCTACTACCACTTTAGGAATATTGCCACTGGGGGCATGCCTGGTGCTCTTAGTCCTCTGTAAGTCCCCTTGAAGATCTTTCATACAACAGGCAGTCATAAACAACTGGATATGGAGAATAAAGCAAGCTTCTGAAAGTGGAGTTTTCATTTTTTCCTGGTATAATATTCATCTGTAAAGCATTACAAAAGTATGAGGAAACAGGAAAATCCCTAACTGGGAGAAATGATGGGGACTATAAATACAACTGCTTACTGGTACGCACTGGGGATTGGTTCCTGTGGATACCAATATCCATGGGTGCACAAAGTCTCTGATATAAAATGGCATCATGTTTATACATACTGTATGCACATCCTCCTGTATGCTTCAAATAATCTCTAGGTTACTCATAATACCTAATGCAATGTGGATTTTATATGTAGATATCTTTTATTATATTTCGATTTATTGTATTTTTAACTTACATTATTTTTATTATTATATTGTTATTTTTTAAGTATTTTCTATCCACTATTGGTTCAATCCACAGATGTGGGAACCATGGATACAGAAAGCTGACTGCATTTGAATACACCTATTGAGAATATCAGAGAGCCAGATGATAACATGATAATATGTTTCTATCTCAGTGTAACACAACTGTAGTGGATGGGATATCCATCTATCCAGTTGGATATTAGTCCATCCTAGAGAATTCCATTCGATACCGATCCACCGATTTCTTCAACTGATCTTGTCAACATATCCTTCCATCTTTTGGAACCTGTTGTTTATCCTCAACTTCAAGAAATGTCTTTTTTTTATTATTACACTTTAAGTTCTGGTGTACACGCGCAGATTGTGCAGAATTGTTACACAGGTATACGCAATGCCATGGTGGTTTGCTGCATCCATCCCCCCATTATCTACATTAGGTATTTCTCCTAATGTTATCCCTCCCCTGGCTCCCCCACCCCTCAACAGGTCCCAGTGTGTGATGTTCCCCTCCGTGTGTCCATGGGTTCTCATTGTTCAACACCCACTTATGAATGAGAACATGCGGTGTTTGGTTTTCTGTTCTTGTGTCAGTTTGCTGAGAATGATGATAATTTCTTTTTTTAAAAAAATAATGTGGTATGGAACTGGATTTAGTAATCATTTCCTCTTTTTCAAGTATTTTTTTACTTCCAGAAAAGTTTCTCTCTTTCTCTAACATCTCATTATTAGGACATGTTCTTCTGTTTACTGTACTCAACAAGACAAATAAATAAATGCAATAAGAGCATTAAGCAGGAGGGGGAAGCCATAAGGGGAGAGAACAGGCTAAGACTCAGAGACAAGAAGATGATACACAATGAAAACATGAAAGACTGAAAAGAAGGTTGTTGAATAATTTGGTAGTAAAATTAAAGCCAAATTTAAAGGTAGTGAGCAGCCAAGATACTATCATTTACATTACTGTTCTTTCCTTTTATGCCATTGGACAGCAAATACAACAAAATAAAAGAGAAACTAAAGTAAAAAAAAAAAGAGTGCATAGAAATAAACAGACAATAAAAAACCTTTTAATAAACACCACTGATTATCTTACCAATTGTCAAAAGTCAAAAGTCTTTAAAAAAAAAAAAAACAGAACAAAGTAGAGTGCCTACTATAACTTCGTGTACTGAAAATTGTATTAGAAGTTCTTATTAGTGTACTAAGATTTTTTAATAAAATGAAAACAATAATGCTTGAAAAGGGATGAATAAAATCCTTTATTTGTGGAGAATGTATGACTATACAGAATACCCCCAATATGATATATTTTTTCCATTCCCTGTTTTAGTAATTTGCTGTTTAAATCCTTATAATTTCATTTCTTCTGATTGCCTTAGGTTTATTTTGCTCTTCCTTTTATATGGCTGATGGTGAAAAATTAGGTTATTGTTTTAAGATCTTTCTGCTTTTTTAATACAGGCATTAAAAGCTATAGATTTCCCTGTAAGCACTGCTTTAGTTGCAACACACATTTGATTCATCGTCTCTTTATTTACATTTGTTTCCTAGTAGTTTATTAAATCTCCATTTTGCTTTCTTTGATCTATTGGCTATTTAGGAGAGCATTATTTAATTTCTACATATTTGCGAGTTTCACAGATTTCTTCCTATTATCGATTTCTAACTTCATTCCATTGTGGTCAGACAACCTACATTGGATTAGTTCTATCATTCTACCATTTATTGAAGTTTGTTTTATGACCTAGCATATAGTCTACAGTGCAGAATGTTCCAAGTTCACTTAAGAATATTTATTATACACTTGTTGAGTATTCTATAGTGTTAGGTATAGTTCATTTGTATTGTTGTTCAAGTCTTCTACCATCTACCTTGATTTCTCCTAGTTGTTTTATTTATTATTGAAAGTGAGATATTAGAGTATGCCACTATTACTTTTTAATTTCTAGATATTTTATGCTTAAAAAATATTTTATGCTGAAAACTATAATGTACATATTGTTTTATACAATTGCATTGTAAAACAGTTAAGATAAAAAGGAGAACAACTATGCATTTATACTATCTTTTATAAGTAGATAATTATCTTCACTGATACACTTTTTATTTTTAATGTGGATTTGAATCATCATCTGGGGTCATTTGCTTTCAGTTTGAAGAAAACTTCCTTTAATATTTCTTAGTAAGCACGCCTGCTGGTGACAGATTCTTTCAGTTTTTTGTATATCTGAGAATGTCTCTATTTCATATACATATTTATTTTAAAAGATAGCTTTGCTGAATATGATTGTTGGTTGACAATTTTTTCCTTGAGCACTTTGAACATGTTATCCCACGTTCATCTGGCCTTCATTGTTTCTATGAAATTTTTAGCTGCTACTTTTATTAGGGTTCCCTTGCAAGTATCAATTTTCTCTTGTTTTCAACATGTTCTACTTGGTTTTGGCTTTCAGTGTTTTCACTATGGTGTGTCTATTTCTGAATATCTTTGTGTTTACGTTCTTGGAGTTCATTGAGCTTTCTGCTTGTATAGACTATTTTTAAAACATCAGGTTTTTAATTATATTTTTTCTGTTTCTCCTTCTCCTCTCCTAGTACACTCACTGCACATTTGTTGGTGCACTTAATGGTTTTATACTTTTATTTGAGGCTCTGCTTGTATTTCTTTATTCTTTTTTTCTCTCTATTCTTTAGTTTTCATATTCCTTACTACTGTATCTTTTTTGTTCACTAATCATTTCTTTTGCCAATTCAAGTCTACAGTTCAGTCACTCTAGTTAATTTTTTATTGTCCCACTAATGGGCTTTTTCTTTTGCCAGGTGTTTTCCCCCTATGGGTCATATTTTCTTCTTTATTTGCATGTCTCATAATCTTCTGTTGGAAACTAGGCATTTTAGATAATATATTATAGCAAAACTGGGTACTATCTTCTGAAGTCTTATTTTATTTGCTTGTTTATTGGTTTAATGACTGACTGAGCTGTTTTAGTGAACTCTATTTCCCCCCTCTGCAGTATTAAACTTATGATGTTTTACTTCAGGGAATCTCAGTCATAAGTGTGTCCATAGTCGCCTTAGAATTACAACTGTTTGGGCAGGACTCTCTTTGGTTGCCTTTCCCCTGTCCAGGTCTAGCCGTTGAACTCCACTAATTACCAACAGCATTTCCATATTGTTTATAAGACTACCTTGGAACCTAAATTTTTCTACAGATCAATCCATTCAAATTTGATCTTCTTTGAAAGAGTAGTTTCCTAGGTCAGAGTTCCAGATTTGTTCTGACCTAGGTGGGCTCCAGAGGCTCTCTCTTTCCAAGATTCCCTGCTTTCCACCCCCTGGGCAAAATCCTGAGCTATTGCCTCTGGAACTAGTGTGAAGATTATAGCATGTTTCTCTGAGGGACATCTATACCTTAGGACAGGGCATATGATGCTGGGGGTGAAAATAGCCTCAAGCCTTTTTGGCTTGCCTCTTCCAATGTACAGTGGGCTATGGAAAGAGCGACTGAGGCTCCATATTCTCAGTGGCACAGTGCCCAGGTAGAGCCTCTCTCCCATGAGTGGGGACCAGGAGGAAGAAAAGAGTCCCTGACTCTTGACCACATTAACTTAGAACTTAGCTTGAATAGTAAGTAAGTAGGAGCAGAATGAGAATGTCTGACATCTCACTTTTTCCCTAGAAAACAGTCCTCCAGCTGCTCGCTGCAGGGGAGAGGGACCCCTGTAGGTTCTTGGCTAAACCAGTTTGGAGTGGAGTTTCTACCTCACTGAGCTAAGAGAAAGAAAAATGGGAGTAGGTTCTTGTTCACGGCACCAGAGTCTTACCATTCTTACCAAGCTCTAGTTGATTTTTTTGAATAAATGTTTCTTTATTTGCTGCTTGCCTCCAGATCCATTTCCAGAATCTTTAAATGTTTTTCCATTTATAATTTTCAGCAGTTTCACCAGGAAGTGCATCTGCAGAGCTCCTTATGCTCTCAGGCTGAAATGAAATTCTCTGATATGTTTTTAAAAGTAAAAAGAAAGTATTAGAAGATTGCTTAAGATAAAATCAATGTATAAGACAATTAAATTTTATATACCAGCAGCAGTGAGTTGAAAATACATATTTAAAAAGGTAACTAATTTTAAACAGGTTTATTATTGCTATAAAGTATGTACAGCAGCAAAAATAAATCTAACAAAATGTTGTGGACATTTTTGTAGCTAAAAACATTTTATTGACATATATTAAAGAACTTAAAGAAACCGCTATCCTAATATAGAAGACTGATGATAAAGATGTAATTATCTCAAAATTGGTAAATATTTCAATATAACTTCTACTAAATTTTATAGGAATTTTTATAGAACTTGATCTGATTCTATATTTTTTAGAGAATAGCAAATAAACAATAATAGCTAAGATATTCTTAAAGAAGAACACGGTATGAGAAAATACTGTAACCAATATCAAGATTTACAATAAAGTTTTCATACATAAGAAACAAGGTATTCATGCGGGGTTAGAGAACCAGATTATTAAAACAGAATAGAGATCTCTTAAAAGAATGAGAATGTATAAAAATTTCATTTGTGAGAAACTGAGCTCTGACAACCAGTAGGTAAGTGATAAGTTACTACATAATTAACATTGAGAAACACAATTTTTAGTATAGAAAACAATCAAATTAATACAACAAACTAAAATAATTTTATATAATTAAGAATGCTTAAAATAAGGCTTGAAAACACAAATTATAAGAGATTGATAAAATTAACTATATTACATTCAAAATTTTAAATGAAATGAAAAGGCATCATGAGTGTTAGAGAAGAAACCTTAACTTTGTAGAAGATATATTTGCAACACTTAAGATTTAAAATTTATTCCAAAGACAATGATTTGAGCTATGTGAAACTACTAAAATTCTATGGTTTTTGATGTGTACAATAATGACAATTTCATTTAGCCGAATGAAATAACTGAAGTAAATTGAAAACAAATACAAATACCAATACAAAAATAGAAAAAAAAAAAAGATGAGTAGATAAACAAGGAATTGATGCTGCCTGGAACTGACAGGTAAAATTTAACAAGAATAAACTCCTAAACTTCCTTTCCTCGGTCAACAATTTTCTGAGTGTAGAAAGGAGAACAAGATAGGCAAATTCCAGGATTGGTAAAAAATATATCTCTAAGTATGAATTTAGTGTTAGACCCACCAATGTTTTCTCAGTAATAAAGGAGATAGCTTTGCTCTGCAGCAAACAGTATTTCTGCTGTAGTTTCTAAATTATTATAGTAGGCTGTTATAAAAGGAGAATATGCAAAGATTATTTCTCATATAAATAATGTCAATCGCAAAAAGACAATCGCCTCATTTCACTTTTATTAATTGTATCTTGAAGAACAAATCATATTTTCTATTTTGAACTATCATATGTAAAACCACCCAGAAATGTTCCTTGTGCTAATTAACTGTACTCAAACTTGTTACATACTTTCTGAAAATACAACACAACTATATATTCTATATCTGTTTTGAGATATTGTTCCTTGCTTTTAGCTCCATCTAGTTATGACAATAAAGATTACTGGATCATTTGGTATATGACTGCTTAACCCCATTAGAAATCTCTTTTTCTAAGTATATTCAAATTACTATATAATGATATACAACCAGAAGGAATTCAGAAAACAGTTGTTAATTCAGAGTCCTTTTTCTACTTGACTGCTTATTAGAAAAGCATTGTAAGTCCTGTTTATAACTTAAACAAAGCAAAATTAAATATAACTATACATCTATTTTGGGGAATGGCTATCAGTTTTTGGAAATCCTACTATAGTGCTACATGGTACAGAAGTTTTATCAAACTTATCTGAAGTCATTTGAATGGAATATCTCACTTAGTTGAGTATTTTGGAAACCAGTAGGACACTGATGATCAGAAATTGAATGGCAATGGTTTTGATTCATTAATATTCAATGATTGATTAGGTAGCCCAGTGTTCTGGGATCTATAATTTGCCAATATTTGAAAAAAAATAACCTATATAATTATCTTGCCTAAATAACACTGTGCACAGTAACCAAAATGTGTTTATTTGCTTTTGGCTGTAAAATCAATAAGTGTTAATCAGCATTTCTATTTTGAGTAATGTATGTCTTTCAGTAATCAATATGAGAAAGTAGATGAACAATTAATATATACAATGTGACTGCAGTTCATGAGATGAGGATGAATGACAACAAAAATTTCAACTTTAGTGTGAAAGTTTGAGAACTGTGGAGCTAACATGGGACCAATCACTTCTCACTGACCAGTTTTACTTTGAACTGAAGTATGTTCTTAAGTATTGCTTAACTGTTGCTCCAAACAACCAGTACATATCTCCATATGATTAACTGACACATGCAAAATGGAGCACATGCTTTTGTGACTTCTCATTTTGCTCTTATTATGTAACCACTACAGGTCTTCTCTACAGAATTTTAATATATACAGTGTATCGCCTCGGGATAGTAAATAGAGCTTTTGCTGTACCTTAATGTGAATGTTCTAGGCCATGGATGACTCTCTTTTTAGGTACCTGTGGAAATCAACAAAGTGCATACTTGCAAAACTGTATTGTCATACACTCCATCTTTTAATACAGAGCTTCTCAAACATGTGTTTCAAACATGATGACATTCTATACAATCAAATTTGCTTAACCCATTATCAGGCTAAATAAAGAAAATTAAGCTTATATATGGTTATATGGAGACCTGAGATAATATATATCTTCTGAAGGGACTTTTAAAGGTTATTTTTGTAAAAGAAATATTTTGCATTTTTAAGGTGATGATGGTAAAACTCCTTTTGTCCATCAGGGTATCCCATTCATTCAACCTGTTATCATTGTCCTGGTCCATGCTGATTGAAAAAGTGGAAAGAGGGGGGTTGGGGGAGAAAGCCTTAGTGGGCCATTGAAGTTGGGATTGTCTTGAGGTTTGCAAAGGGTTCATGAACTAGAAAAACAAGTGTTATTTGGGCAGTCATTTTGAAACAATGCAAATTATTGTAATTTTTACTTTTTCCAGATAATTCCCTCAGCATTTTGGCAAAGCATAATGGATTCAACCGCCAGAAGCAAGAAGTCTACCTTTTACCAATCATAATCAGTGATAGTGGAAATCCTCCACTGAGCAGCACCAGCACCCTGACAATCCGGGTCTGTGGCTGTAGCAATGACGGTGTTGTCCAGTCTTGTAATGTTGAAGCTTATGTCCTTCCAATTGGACTCAGTATGGGCGCCTTAATTGCCATATTAGCATGCATCATTTTGCTGTTAGGTACGTATTTCCTTTGTAGTCTAATGGTCACCCTTTTTCTGGTTGATAAATGACTGTAAATAAGGACAGAAATCTCCGACCTAGCCAGGCAACAGCATTCTCTTGGGGGAAGAGGAACTTCCTTTCCTTCTCTACATTTTGAGATCACTAAGAAATGAAGACAAAAAGGGTTGTGAGAGTAAATGTCCAATTGAAGAGGACTTTCAGTGCCTTTTTCAATTCTATCACCAGTAAATGGTGAACAAGGCATAATGATGGTGGCAGTGGGGGAAGGGCCTGTATGTCATTACACCACCATTTATTACATAAGGAGAACTCCCAGTGTGAAGCATGCCAGTTCACTGCAACAGCAGGCTCTACTATGCCCACAATAGTGTTTTATTATAGATTGGGTTGCTGAGTCCATCAGATCCCAAATTTGGTGATATAAAAAGAAAACAAATAAGCAAACCAAAAGTAAGTTTTCTTCAAAATACCATTGTGTTTCTCTGATATTTTCCTTGATATAAACATCAAATTAAAGTGAAGATTGCAAATTAATTCTATAACATTTTAATTTAAAGAATCCAATTATAAAAATGAGATTAAAAAATAGGAAAATAGAAAAGAGAGTCAGTCGTATCTTATCCTACCCTTGAGTAACAAAACACCATAAAGACGGTGGCAGTTACTCTTTCTCATTCCATCTGTCCTGCTCACCCAGTGCCTTGGATTTAAGCATCACTTTGCTGACATATTTTACTCAATTAGCCCACATTTGATTTGGCTGATCTAGCTAGTTGAGTATTTTTCCTTTTTCCATTTTCACATTTAGGTTTCCCTTCCCAGCTAGAGGCATTCCCACCCTCCCACAAGGCAAGTTGCCCATGCAAATTTGACATTCACTTTTATTTTTTGGTAAAATAACATAATTTAATTGGAGAGTGCCTTGAAAAACTGTTAAAGCCCAAGGTCCTAGTTTTCTCCTTTTTAAAATAGAAGGGTGCTTTGGAACCAAAGGATGTTAAAGGACTTGCTTGAGACACACATCAAACTAGTCATACTTTCAGTGCCATATTCTATTTTGAGCCATTCACTCTAATGATCATAACAGTATAAAATACAACTGTCACCATGAATACATGCATATCAATTATTTTAACTTAGGTGTACCACCATTTAATAAATGAATAATCTGAAACAATATTTACTCAAAATTTAATGTTCATCCTGCAGAAAGATGTTTAGCTTAATTCTCTAGTAAATATTACTAAAGCCGTATGCTCTTATGAGTTTGTAAAAATACCCCCTCTCCTAACATATATAGTTTGTTGCTTGTATTACATGCTTGTTTGGCTGACTGTTATTTAATGTTTTTCCTACAGTCATCGTGGTGCTGTTTGTAACTCTACGGCGGCATAAAAATGAGCCATTAATTATCAAAGATGACGAAGACGTTCGAGAAAACATCATTCGCTACGATGACGAAGGAGGAGGGGAGGAGGACACAGAGGCTTTTGACATTGCAACTTTACAAAATCCAGATGGAATTAATGGATTTTTACCCCGTAAGGATATTAAACCAGATTTGCAGTTTATGCCAAGGCAAGGGCTTGCTCCAGTTCCAAATGGTGTTGATGTCGATGAATTTATAAATGTAAGGCTGCATGAGGCAGATAATGATCCCACGGCCCCGCCATATGACTCCATTCAGATATATGGCTATGAAGGCCGAGGGTCAGTGGCTGGCTCCCTCAGCTCCTTGGAGTCCACCACATCAGACTCAGACCAGAATTTTGACTACCTCAGTGACTGGGGTCCCCGCTTTAAGAGACTGGGCGAACTCTACTCTGTTGGTGAAAGTGACAAAGAAACTTGACAGTGGATTATAAATAAATCACTGGAACTGAGCATTCTGTAATATTCTAGGGTCACTCCCCTTAGATACAACCAATGTGGCTATTTGTTTTAGAGGCAATTTTAGCACCAGTCATCTATAAACTCAACCACATTTTAATGTTGAACCAAAAAAAAAAAGATAATAAAATAAAAAAGTATATGTTAGGAGGTTATAAATCTTGTGGAGTGTGAATTAAGTATGTGGAGTTTCTAGAAGTCCTTGGATATTTGATATTTACCTGACCACCACAGACAAAGATTGGGATCCTGGCTAATCCTTAGAGAAATGGTTTAAATAGAGGAAAAAAAATCAAAATTAAAAGGTGCTTTCTTAGAAAAAAAAATACGAACCTGCAAGGAATCTGCTGCTGATATATGTCTTCTGCAAGGATTTTTATGAATGCAAATGGTTTTTTCCCCTTCACCAATAAGGATTCGCCACAAACGATAAAGCAATACTTGGTCTGCTGTACATTATAACTTTTTGGAGTTTTGAGAGGCCTCCTAGATTACACGGTACGGTGACCACACATTGTACATAATTCTTGGCCCCACTCACCAGAGACTGAATAGCATCTTTAAATATTGTGTCGAGCCTTAAAATATTCACATGTTCGTAATCCATTCCAGGGTGGGGCTTACCAATTCAGTGGTGGGAGGAGAGAAATCCCATTCAAACATGCTTGTTTGCTAGAAGCAGGATTCCTCGTTCCCTCCGCTTCATCTTCTTCCACAAGGACACAAAGATAAACTGTATCACACAGTGGACTACATAAGAGACAGATGGTTTTATTGCTAGCGCGTGAATTTATTTGTTTAATCCTCGAAATAAATATTTTATTGATGTCCATTAATGCTTTTATTTATTAAGGTTGGTAATCTATAGATTAAGGGGGATATATGGAAAAAAACTAAATTATATCCATTAATAATCCTTTAGATTGTTTTATATAAATATATATACAATGAATGTTTAATACATGTACATTTTAATGAGATGAGTATGGCAGGCAATATTATCAAAAGGAGAGCTAATAGTGTAGAAAGTGTTATTGTAACTGGTGATGGCAGGAATAGCATTTTCCCAGAGAAACTTTTGGACTGTTTTCTATTTTGTTCATAATCCTAGTATTTGGTGTTTTTACTACAAGCACAAACATCCTAAAGTATATTGATTCCTGTGAATATTTAAACTCTAGACTTTTAGATACCTACATAATGCCCTGCCCAATAAACATGCTTCTAGTTACCCCCACAGTTTTAGAGCAGGAACTGATTTGTACATAATTTCACTGCTTATGTTTTTAGCACTTCTCTCCCTGATCTTCATGGTGATGCACAGAATGTCTTAGACTCCAAAAAGGGACAGCACTAGGAGATGTGAGCATATTTAATTTGTAATGCAAACCTGCCATTTAGGAGTAGAAAATGTATGATAAAACTCAAGTATTACATGCAGATCATTTTAATTTTCTACTTTGCTTTAATGCAATATTGTTTATTTACTCCATGTATTGTATTCAGAGAAACTCCTGTATTGTTTCCTACTTTGTGAAATATATTTTTATAAATATCTTTGTTGTCATTAATTTTTTTTTCAGTCAGTTGAAGATCTATTAACAGAACCATCCACTCTAAAATTCTAGAATACTCAGCCAAATCATCCCAAGAGTCACTTTTGTTTGTAAGAGTCTTTATTATAAAGGAACAGAGAAGAGAAATGGCTTGCCAGTGATCACACAGCAAGATACAAGCAGGGAAATAAAAGGAACATGGAACACCTAAAGGCTAGTCCAACTGTATCATTTGGGTCCAATTGGAAGCAGATGCATTGGGCAGGGAAAACCTGCAGACAAGTTTGCAGACCTAAAACTTGTAACAATAAAGGCATTGGGAGCAGGATTTGGCAAGAGAGTCTTAGGCTGCAGTGCAGACCTGGCAAAATCTCTGCCAGCCTGACAGGAGGTTCTAGAGTGAAAACTTATCCATTAAAACAGTTAAACTGTGGTGCTCCATCATCTCAGTCACCCCCGACAGGCGGTTCTGGAGTGAAAATGTATCCATTAAAGCAGTCAGGCTGTGGTCCTCTGTCATCTGTCATTGGGTGGGGGGGCTGCTAAGAAGAGAATGGTTTTTGACTCAAAAACTGAAGGCACCAATTTCTAGAGAGTACCTCCACTGTGACAGAAACAGTATGTTTAAATCCTAGACTAAGAATTTATAATTATCCAGTGGCTTAATCAACTTTTTATTGAGTTTTTGTTGCTGAGAATAAGTCATCTTTTATGCTTACTACTATGGCTAGTGAACACTTTCTCTTGAGGTCAAAGGGATGATCCAACATGACTTTAAAATATACTAGGACTTGGCACAGTGTTTAAAACAAGTGCTTGCTGAATGTAAATTATTAGTGGTAGTTACAGTAATAATCAATAGTAATATTCCAACTATCTTACACATTGAAAAGCAAGGAGAGATGATTATTATGTTTTATGCATCTCTTGTACATCAGGCTCATTTCTAGTGTACTTTGAAGACAAGTGCCCAAAGATTACAGGCACACAGATATATCTAACAGAAAAATTACAGTATTTTTTTAGGAATATAAAGTCTATATCCTCAGATATTGGTATTCTTCCTACAGTGGTTTCTATGAACAGGAGATAATGTCTGGTATACAGTTGCCCAAGTATTGTCTCAGTGTTCCCTTTGCCTAGGAAAAGAGAATGACAGCATGAATCTATTTGCTGACTTTCTTTGCCACCACAATGTCTGCATTTTGTGTTTAAAAGCCTACTTCAGGTCTTGTTACATAAAATAAAGTGAGTAGTACCTGACCCTAATAAGGTTGACCTATACTTTTAGAGTGTCCTGAATCAAACTAAAAATCTCAAGAACTCTCTCTCTCTCTCTGTCTCTCTCTCTCTTGTCTCTCTCTCTGTCTCTCTCTCTCTGTCTCTCTCTCTCTCTCTCTCTCCACACACACACACACACACACACACACACACTTGACTTAAGGTTTTACTTTAGCAATAGACTTGCCAGGATTTCCCCAATCAAAAGAGATCAATAAGGTTCCTAACATTTTCTAGGATTTAAGTATCCCACACTCAATTTGTTAAATAACACATTTTATAAACTTTATTGACATTTTAAATCTGTGTGCATTGTGTTCTGTTCCATCAACATTGACATAGCAGAGACAAGAGTACTCTTTGCTAAGTGGAGAAGAATGGATAAGTTGGAACCAAGTGAGACAAAGTTACTTCCCTACGCCTACTTCTCAATTCAAGGTGTCCACCTGGGGAACTGATGCATCCCTGGGTGATTGGACACAACATGAGATGAATTCAGCCTCTACTCTGTCTATGATTTAATCAAATCGTATTAGCAAAATGTCTCTTAAACATCCATATATGAATATAAAAGAGTATTAAGGGGGACATTTCTTACAATATTTTTATGAGTACAGTTATTATAAGTTTCTAAACATTTATAATAGGATGATTAAAATATGCTACTATTAAATTCGTGTGCTAACCTTTCCAGACAGAATTATGACATCTAGGGTGTGAACTTTAAAGTGAAACTGTTTAGAAAAAAAATGTGTAGTTAAGTGTACGTGTATATATAGGAGAAAAGAAAACTGAGATTTACTGGTATCACCAGTGAAGCAAGAATGCTTAGAAACAGACAAATGTGTCTTTGGGAGAGTTCGCTTAATCAGATGCTTAAAGTAAGACAAGTCTCTGTGTGAGACTTAGAAATCTCCTAGGAGCAGCCGGATTCCACACTGAGATTCAACAGAGTTGTGGGCTATGCTGTATTTTGGAAAAGGAAAAGCGGGTGCTGAGAGCTAAGTAGCCAATTACTCTTTATAGCCACATAAGGACTGAAGGCAAGTGGGCCCTTCCAACAAGTTGTATTATGCGATCACTGGCTTTGCAGGGAATCTCACAAATGTATAACCTTCTGATTGCCTTTTTGATTGAAAGTTCCATCTGAGATCAGGGCAGTGCAACCAGTAATAAGATTTCAAAAATCCCATCACTGGCACTGTCGGAAAGGCTGAGCATGACTGAAATCCTATCATTGTCAGTCAAAAAGATAAGGTAACAGCGGGCATCACTATAAAAGCTCTATAAATGCACAACTTAAGCATGAATATCAACACTAAAAGGAATATTATTATATCCTTATACATATATTTGTAAATATATTCATGTATGTAAATATGCACAAATATACACAAGATACAGGGGGATAATTTATAGTTTTAAATTTTTCATCTCATAATCTCATGCACTGCCAAAAAATTGCAATTGTGGCTCTCTGTTTTCATGAGTCTAACCTTGAATTGTAAAGAAATTGAATTGAGGGTAAAGGGTCTTAAAAGCAGGTTTTTATTTGTGAGCAGAACAATGGCTCATAATACCTGGGATTAGAATTAAATATGTCACATTTTGAGGCTGTACTTAGACTTTTTAAATGTCATTGTATATTTTGTGGAAAAAATAATTGTAGAGTATATTTTGCAGGAAATACTTTTCAATATTTTTTAAAAATTTCAATACTGTTTTATTTGCTATACAAAGTTTATTTGTACTATTAGCCAAACAGTGTTGAATGTATTGTTTGCCCTTGTAATTATTGCTTCTTATGATAATTGTAGAAGACTATGTCTTCATGATCTATCATTTAAAAATACATTTATTATCATTGTATTTTTAATCAACACAAATTTATGATGGTATATTGTTGATACTGAAGATATTCTAGTCCTAGTGTTTTGAGCATAGATCTAGTGTTATGAAGAGCATAACATTTAAAAATTTCCTGAGTTGATGGACTATTTGAGGAACAAGAATTTTGTCTGCCACATTTATTGAGTATTGATCAGTACAGAAATTAAGCTACATGGTTGATATGGAAAGATTAAATACGGTAGCATTCTCAAACTTATTTTCTTTATTTATAAAATGTACCTAATCAATCTCACAAGAACTAATAGTTGAAACTGTTTTTTTTTTTTTTTTTTTTTGGCCTATGGATAAATGGTATTTGAGCCTGGGCTTAAGTTTGGTTGGTCTGACACTTAAACTCCTTAACTTTCAACTAAACAATTCTCTCTGTAATGATAATATAAGGCTTTTGATGATAAGAAATAGAAACTAAGTCATATATAGTGCTATGGAAGTACTGAGGAGGACGTAAGGGACTCCATATGGGAAGACTCAAGAAGGCTTCTTGGTGAAATTTTCCAAAAAGATGGAAACTCAAGAACTGGTGCAACAGAAATCACAGCTTTTCCAAATACTAAAAGGGAAAATTATAAAAAGCACCAATGGCACATTTTGAACATTGGAAAGATCCAAAAATTAGGTGTTCATAGGACACTCTAGGTTTGCTAAATTGTGGAGTGTTTTAAGAATAGGAAAAATGAGGTTCAGAAACGTTATAAGGAATTTTCAGGATTAAATTACACATAAAATATGTGAGAGAAACAGAAATTAAATGCTGGTATTGGGGTCATATCCTGAGTTATAATGTTATAAGTGTTTTTGTATGTATTTTCCTTTCTTTATGTATGGACGTTTCATCTAGGTCTCAAGGTTAGTAGGCATTTTCTGGAGAAAATGGTGCTTTTGGGTACTACTCCCCCAACTTGAGTTACCTGCCACCATCTAATTCACGTCTTGAATGCAAGTATTATTTCTTGCAAGTACCTCTACTAATAGATAATAGATATTTCTGTTATTATCCACAGATTACAGAAGAGGGTTGCTAGGAGGAATATCACAAGATGCTGTCTGAAGAGAAAGACTGTGGAAAACCATGACTTCAATGAACTCAGAGGTCAGGACCAGAAAAGGAAATGAGAGGTCACTAAAGCCAAATGTTAATTTCTTGGGATTTCTTCTGTACATGCAAAGAACTCCAGACCATCCTATGATTCCTCATAAATAAGAGAAATATTTTAACAATTACTGTCTAAGATGGAACATGACAATTTAGGAGTCACTGGGACCAACCACCCGTTTCCAATGTTGCTCTGCTTTGACTACAAATATGTCTAATGGTTTTCTAATTATTCTTTAATTCAACCTCTAAAGTTTGAGAGCTGTGTTATCTTTGTCAAGTCTGATTGTTGAGTATGTGGATAGATGTTTCTGGCATAATGTTAGAGCTATAAATAACGGTATTTCAAATAAACTTTAAAAAAGACCTTTCAATACGAAAATTATTTTCTATAAATTACATACTAGGTACTATGCTAGTAACAGAAAACTGATATGCCCAACATACTTCTCTTGCCTTTCAAGACATGGAGTTAAATTGGATAAATTATAGAAGCAAATAAGTGCTAAAACATTTGATTTGGTTCTTCTGTGGAAGAACTAAGCAGACAGTGTTTTGAAAGCACAGAGAACGAATATTTATCTAAGTCTACCAAGGCTAGGTATCTTGTTTGAGGCTGTGTTAGAATGAGTCTTGGAGGGAAGCAAATTTTACACAGGGAGTATCAAAAAGTAAGGCCAGGCTGAGGTCCTGACACCTGAAAATAAATGGTGATATGAGGGGATCTCTCACTGGTTTTCATTACTATGTTTCTCAATGTATGAAATTCTCCAAGTTACAAAACAGTGTCTTTATTTATTTAAGAAATATATACTGAAGAGTTCCCATTCATTTAGATGCTAGAAATACAGCACTGACTAGAACAAAAGAGATCTTTTTTTTTTTTTTCCAAAGACCTGGTCATGTGGAAGAAATGTAAATAAATAGAAATACAAAAAAAACTTGACATGGTAGAACAAAATAGATGAATGAGAAACTAAATGTTTTACTTACAGTGGACAGAATGATATTTGAGTTACCATGTGGAGTTTTTGTGATCAAGGAAAACATAGTAAAGGGTTTGGAAATGTTCATGTTAATTGCTCTCCTGGAGTGAATCAGTGGCATATACAAGAATAAATATGAGGTCCAGATTATAGT
Source organism: Ateles fusciceps (assembly GCA_036589455.1). Taxonomy (NCBI): domain Eukaryota; kingdom Metazoa; phylum Chordata; class Mammalia; order Primates; family Atelidae; genus Ateles; species Ateles fusciceps. The sequence continues at coordinate 1,937,723 of JAZHEH010001685.1, read as the reverse complement.
GGATAAAGCTAATAGAAACACAACAGATGTGGAAACCTCGGAAGGGACCATATTTTCCAGGTTCTTGTCAGCCAAGATAAAGAGCTCAGATTTACTTCATGTGAATGAGAAGGCAATGGAGGAAACCTAAATGCAGGGGGATGATATGATCTGATTTATGTTTTAAAAATAATCACTCTGGCTCTTACATGAAAATCAGATTGTACGAGATATGAATGAAAGTAGGAAACCCAGATAGAAGGTTTTTATCATAAGGCAAGGAATATATTGTCTTGACTTTATGGAGTGGTAATACAGATAGAAGAAAGACCCAGAATTCACATATACTTTGGATATAAAATTGGTAGTAATGGTAGTTGCATTGTATGCTCAAAATAAAGGTGGAATCTAAAAATAACTCCTAAAAGTTTTGGCTTGAAGGACTATGTAATTCGTGGGGCCAGTTACAAAGATTAGGAAGATGAGAAGTGGATTTGTTTATCAAAGACTGACATTCTAACTTCTCAATGATGGACGACAGGAAAGGATAACAGAAATCAGAGTCTTGTAGAAATTCTTACATGGGGTGTGTTCGAGACTGTACTGGGTTCTTCAGAGACACAGAACCATTTGGTGAAAGAGAGAAATTTTTTTGAGGAATTGGCTCATGAAATTATGGTGGCTGAGGACTCCTATGATCTGTTGTCTGCAAGCTGGAGGAAAACCAGTATTGCAGTTCTGTCTGAGTCCTAAGGGCCAAGAATCAGGGGAGATAAGATATAAATCCCACTCTGAAGTCAAGAAATGATGAAATAAGATATCCCATCTCAAACAGTAAGGCAGAAAAAGAGAGAACAGATTTCCTCTTCCTGTTCTTTATTCTTTAGTGTATTCGATGATGCCCGTCTATACTGGGGAAGGCAATCTACTTTACTGGGTTCATTGATTCAAATGCTAACTTTATCTGGAAACACCATCACAGACACACCCAGGAATAATGTCTAATTTGTGCATCTTGTGACCTAGTCAAGTTGCTATATAAAATTTGCCATCATAGGGATCATCTAGAAAGCATTTTGATTTTTCTATATATCAATACCTGAGTCAATAAAGATCATAAGAGACATAATAAATTTCAGAAAGAAAAGGTAAGTCAGACTGATAATATTATATATTTTAGCTTTCTATAAATTCAAAATATAAAGCTCCACTTCAGTTACTTAGTTCATTTTTGGTTGAGGTATGATGTGCTTACTTACTGGAAATATTAGTTAATGTAAATGAGGAGATAATATACTGAAACCTTTATGTATGTTATACTTAAAAGTAGAAAAAAGGTACATGCAGCCCTCTCTATAAACATAATACACTGTCCAGAAAGCATTCCTGAGATATATGCTTTCTATCTGGACTGAATACTAAATCTGAAGAGAAGAAAAATTTGGTCTTTGTGGTTTAGGTATGATAAAAATTGCAGAAGAAACACCCTCAAACAAATCATTTTTTTGTTTGTTTATTGCTACTTACTGATGAAATTATCTAGTTGTTTGGAAGTTTAGGGGTTTGGCACTTAATATATGTTGGATGCATAGAATTGAAGCAATATCCATCAAAGAAGAGAAGTCTTATGCAAAGTAAGTATAAGAAATTCTTATATTAAAAGCTTATTTAGGAGAATGCATCTAATCTGTTATGCAGTTATCATGCTGTGAACCCTGTGCCACATGTGTGGAGCTTGGACAAAGATAGACTCATTCTTCTTCTTCAGAGATTAATGTCTTCTGTAGTAGTTTGACACAGTTCTTGTTTTTTATTTATTTATTTTTTTATTGTACTTTAAGTTCTAGATTACATGCGCAGAACATACAGGTTTGTTACATAGGGATACATGTGCTATGGTGGTTTGCTGCACCCATCAACCCATCATCTACACTAGGTATTTCTCCTAATGCTATCCCTCCCCTATTTCCCCACCCCCTCACAGGCCCCAGTGTGTGATATTTCCCTCCCCTGTGTCCATGTGTTCTCACTTGTTTAACCCCAGTTATGAGTGAGAACATGCAATGTTTGGTTTTCTGTTCTTGTGTTAGTTTGCTGAGAATGATGGTTTCCAGCTTTAACTATGTCCCTGCAAAGGACATGAACTCATCCTTTTTTATGGCTGTATAGTGTTCCATGGTGTATATGTGCCACATTTTCTTTATCCAATCTATCATTGATGGGCATTGGGTTGGTTCCAAGTCTTTGCTATTGTGAATAGTGCTGCAATAAACATGTGTGCATGTGTCATTATAGTACAATGATTTATAATCTTTTGGATATATACCCAGTAATGGGATTGCTGGGTCAAATGTTATTTATAGTTCCAGATCCTTGAGAAATTGCCACACTGTCTTCCAAAATGGTTGAACTAATTTACACTCCCACCAACACTATAAAATTGTTCCTATTTCTCCATATCTTCTCCAGCATCTGTTGTTTCCTGATTTTTTAATGATCACCATTCTAACTGGTATGAGATGGTATCTCAATGTGGTTTGATTTGCATTTTTCTAATGACCAGTGATGATGAGCTTTTTTTCATCCAAAAAAAAAAAAACTAGTTTTTTTTTTTTTTTTTTTTTTTATGGTTTTAGGTCTTATGTTTAAGACTTTAATCCATCTTGAGTTGATTTTTGCATAAGGTGGAAGCAAGGAGTACAGTTTCAGTTTTCTGCATATGGCTAGCCAGTTTTCCCAACATCATTTATTAAAAGAGAGTCCTTTCCCTGTTGTCTGTTTTCATCAGGTTTGTCAAAGATCAGATGGTTGTAGATGGGTGGCATTACTTCTGAGGCCTCTGTTGTGTTTCATTGGTCTATATATCTGTTTTGGTATCAGTGCCATACTGTTTTGGTTACTGTAGCCTTGTAGTATAGTCTGAGGTCAGGGAGTGTGATGCCTCCAGCTTTGTTCTTTTCACTTAGGATTGTCTTGGCTATATGGGCTCTTTTTTGGTTCCATATGAAATTTAAAGTAATTTTTTCTGATTCTGTGAAGAAAGTCACTGGTAGTTTGATGGGGTTAGCATTGAATCTGTAAATTACCTTGGGCAGTATGGCCATTTTCACAATATTGATTCTTCCTCTCCATGAGCATCGAATGATTTTCCATTTGTTTTTGTTCTCTCTTATTTCCTTGAGCAGTGATTTGTAGTTCTCCTTGAAGAGCTCCTTCACATCCCTTGTAAGTTATATTCCTAGGTATTTTATTCTCTTTGTAGCAATTGGGAATTTGAGCTGATTATCCTTTATCAATTTAAGAATATAATAATTTATGCTTATGGATTAGTTTTCTGAGGGTTATTATCTTAAGTAGGTCATGAACTCTATCAAACTTTTAAAAAATACATCTATAGCAAAGCATATTTGCAAATTAAAAGTTCTTAGAAATTCTATTGCAATAAAAAAGATTTATTTGGTTTGTTCCTGGATTTCCTAAGGGTAGTTAATTAATTATTATTATTTTCACTGAATAAGCAATGTTATCATTCTAAATAGATGTCTTTTGTAAATAAAATTTAAACATCACTTTGGAATCAATAGATACTACTATTAGAATCAATAGAGAAACTTAGGATTTTTAAGATGTGAAAAAATGTGATCAAATCTAATATAATTTCCTTTCTTTTAATAGGGTCATATTCAGGATATCATCATCTATTTATTGAGCATCTATACTGCACATAACTCTGTGATGAGTGTAATTGGGAATAAAGCAGTAGGGTAAGTCACAGACCTTGTTCACATAGAGCTAATTGGAGAGATAAATTTAACACACTGAGATAATTAGGTGATGTAACCTATCACATATGACAGCATGTAAAAAGAAGAGGCAAAGTGTGGGGAAGCTGTCAATTGACATTCAGAAAAGAGAAAACGTCAAGGAATTTCAGATGGCTGAAGAAATCAACGTGCAAGAAGTTGAGCTTGTTTTTTTAGGCTTGGTTCCCCATTCAGAAGAGGACATTTGTGAAACAATGATTGTTCACATAGGTTATTGCAGTAGTCTATGTCTACTCTATTTCCAATCTTCTCATCTGTCAAATTTTGGAAATCTCTATTAACAAGTAAAAACTGAAAACATCACATCCTAAAAGGGCCAAGATCCTAAAATTGCCTCTTAATCATGTAAATTTCTGTTGATTTAAAACAAATCCATATAAATATACATTTTGCAAGAATACATATCCAATAGTATTTATTTTTGCTCACTTGAGTTTTGCTTTTTGTAGTTGTTTTTAATTTGGTTCTGTATATATTTGCAGAGTTTGTGGTGTTCCAGGTTTTCCTGAAACATATATCCTACTCAAAATAAACTTCTAGGCTGGCTTTAAGGTCCATCACGGGGAAGAATGGCCTTATTTTATTAATCAATTACCTCCATGCCAACATAATCGACCCTCTCTTACTCATCCAAATCCTCTCCCTTTACTTTTGACAAAATAAGATTCTCCCTCTCAATAGCCTTTGCTGAAGACACTCAGAAATGTCCTTCTTCCTATTAGTACTTAACTACAGACACTATATTTATCCATTAGGTTCTTATCACAGTATTGGGCACAGAGATCAGATGTAAACCCCCAGGAGTTAGGCAGCCTTTTAGTAAAAGTGGCAAAGTGTATTGAGTGAGTTATTTTACAAATAAAGAAAATAGTCCTAAAATGTTAATATGTTGGAGATGAAAAAGATTCAAACTAATTAAACATCTATATTGTCTTTAGATAACAATGTTTATTTGGCAGTGGTGGGGAGGTCGAACAAAATAGTAACTCAGTTCCAAGTAAGCATTTGTTTGTCATGTTTATTGAACATAGAAATGATTGAACACTTTGAGGAAAACAAAGATTTATATGACACAGTCTTTAGATTGTAATCTTTTAACATACAGTGACTTGTTCAGTGACATCCTCTGTAAAAGAAACTTGCTCTCTGACTGGACTCCACAGACATTAACAGTTGGTGAAACTAATGATCATGGTTGAAGAAAAAATCAGCAAAAAGTGCCACAGATCTTTCATCATCTCCATCACTGACATCACTTTATCTCACTTCCCAATATTTTTGTTTGATGTATTAAGGTATCAAGTAAACCACAGTTGAAGGAAACATTTTTTGTTTGGTTTAATAACAATTAGCCCAACATTTTTTGGGAAATCCCTTCTAGCTTGTATGTATGAATAGCTTCTATTCACTCAAAAAGCTGCACATTTTAATATGACCCCATTTTCTGTGACAAAAAAGAAAATTGGAAAATGATTTTGAAGTTTTCTAAATGCAGTAAAGACAATACTTGATTTTTTTTCTCAATAAAAAGAACAGAGTTTTTGTTCTATAACATTTTGTCTATCTTATCAGGAAGATCATTTACAGGAATGCAGGTGTGTTGTAATAACTTGCCACAACCACCGTGTCACTGACCTGTAAACTTGCAAGAAATATTTAACAATCTTGTCAATGTTTGCAGTGGGAAAAGGCTTTTCATGTCTTTATGTTTCTTACTACGTGGAATGTTCCTGAAAGTCCCATGTTGAATTGATGAAGTACTAGACTATTATAGTTTATCAAACATATAATTTAGGCTCATATTATTTATAAATTTGTATATGACAATATTCAAGCATATTCTACATTGGAGATTGTAGAAACAAGTTTTTCTAGCAATAGGATGGTTTTATAATCACCATGATGACTGCAACCATTGATGCTTTTGTAATCACACTGCAACATGATCATTCTCTTTATCCAATGCTAATAATGTTAAAGGATGGCACGCACTCCACAGCAAATTCCTTAAAAGGGCATTATAAACACCCTCACAAATGTGCTAGTGGGATAATGATGAAGAGGTCCTCAGATTGTTTTCTAAGATTTATCCTTCATATTTAGATAGAGATGTATACATAAGATCATTAAATCAATTTACCAGACTGTACCCCACCAACTCATCACTAAAATCAAGCCTGCTAAAATCCCTCCGATCAGTTAGAGGAGAATGTCGTAACCAATACAAAGTTAAGTGATTTGGGAAGGTCTCTTCTAACTACCCAGCTCACTTGTAATACAAATGTTCAGGGCATGACCATCTTGAAAGATGAAGGGTCTTCTCCTGACCTACATGAAAGAACATAATAAAGATAAGTACTAACTTTCTGGGATCCCACTTTGACATTGTTCCATGTTCACTGTTTCTGAGTATTTCCTTTATGGCCTAGCCTGTTGACTACTCCCTCATGGCCTGACCTTCTCTGATGCCAGCTTTGACTCATGAATTCTATTTTGTTTCTTACTCCAAGATTGGATGGTCCAGTTTAAAAAACATCTATTTATCTATCTATCTATCTGTCTATCTATCTATCTATCACACACATATATATGTATATATAAAACACCCCCCCCACACACATATATATAAAGACAGAGAGAGAGAGAGAGAGAGAGGCTTATTCTTGGGTGACCCATTGGATATAGAAATATGGTCTTTGGGTTTTAAAAGGTTTATATCTGGGGAATTGAAAGGTTCAATTATCAGTTCCTGCAGAATAGCTGCTCTGTATTGCATTATTGGGTAAGGAAAGTTCAGTTTGTTCTTATTGGACCTGAAAGGCAGGAAAAGGGAATGTGGGTCAGTGTCCTGGCATGAAGATATGGCACACTCAAATTAAGAAATTAAGTATGATTTAATGAGTATATAATTTCATGTGTATGGGTGTAGTTGAGGAAAACCAAGAATGGTATGCCTAATGTCAAAGCTAACAACAGAGAGGAACCAGCTAATATTATTAGTCCTGACTGGAAAACAAGAACAATGGTTGCTGGAAGTTGAAAAGGAAGGTAAAGCTTTTAGCTGTAGAATAGAAGACAGGACCTATGGCAAAGAAAGGTGATTGTGCCAATTTATTTTGTGCACTGATTATGAGGGGCCAGAATAAGGACACAAAAAGAATTAGGAAGAAACAAAGGAAGTAAAATATTGTTGAACTTTGTTAATTGATTAGGTATTATGGGATTTTATTTTCATAAGTGTCTATGAAATGCTGATAAATATGATTTTTATCATTATTCTACATATTAAGAAACCAAGAATCTAAAACCTGAAGTAACTAGATCAAAATCACATATAATCACCTGATCACAAAGGCTGATAATTATAGCCCTTGGGTGTTGAACTGCAATCTAATGACACTTCCAGCCAGGACCAAAAACATGATCCCATTTATTTGTGCCAACAGTGTTTCTGCAAGATTCTCAAATCATGTCCCTTGTGGTGGTAAGTCTTACCAAGTTCTACTTTCAAAAAGAATTAAGACATCTCTTAATTTTCATGTAATCATTAGCCTGGTATTTTTGCTCATGTCCGGCATTTAAGGCTTTTTCCCGTTACCAGAGAACAATTTAGGAAATATCACTTTAGGCTGAGGCTTTCATTATATTCACAAGACAGATATGTTTAGAAATAAGATTTCCAGTATATTCCCTACTGCCCTTTCTCCTAAACATACATTGGGAAAAAAATATTTTTGTAATAATTACAATTAAATTCAATGCATAATTTTGGAATATCTTAATCTCTTACACTTACAAAACAGATAATAACCAATTTTGACCTCATGTTTTCCAGGGATTATGAATCTATGCTTGTCCTCAACTATTGAGTGGGGAAAAATTATGCTTCCTGAATACACCTGGAAAGAAAAGAAGAAATGTTTCTCAGGCAATGACACCAGGAGATAATAGACTATTAAATTATCATTCATAGAAGGGGATTTAGCAACTATGTGAACTAATTGTCTCCTTACACACCTGGTGCTGAAAGACTGTATATCTGTCTACTGTGCCAAAATAAATAAATAAATAAATAATCTCCACCTTTTCACAAACTCGGGTCACAGAGTTACTTATTCAGCAATTGTTTATTGGGTGCCCTTTCCTGCTACAGAGTATACTGAGTTCTGAGTACACAACTGCAAATGAAATTTTTTTACATGGTCTCTGACTTCTTGAATCTAACAGAGTAGGGAGAAACAGCCTAAATACACATAACAAAAAATATTATATATTGTGGAAAGCGTTATTCATATAAGGAATCACAAGAGTATCCCGCACAAGGCACTTAGGCAAGAGGGCACAAACGGAGGCAGAAATCTAAGCGGTCAGCCATGTGTCATGATGTGGGTTGTGGCAGCTTGGAGGAAAAAGTATTATTTGTTCACAATAGAGAGGGTGACATTTTTCAATCCATCTTTTGGAAGAGAAATATTTTTCCAAATCATACAGAGACACTGTAAGAAATAAAGATGTCTGAACTACTGTGAGGAAATATTTTGTCTTTCTATGAAAGAAAATACTAAAGAAGCCTGATTTCATTGGGTTGGCCAGCAGGTCCTCAAATGAAAAACAACACACATTTAAGCTAACATTTAAAGGACAAGAAAAAATTAACCAGGTCAGGAGAGAAATAGAGAGTTAACATAGGATCACAGGGCAGATGATCCCCATGCTGGAAAAAAGCCTGACTAATTTGGAAAAAGTAAATTGTTGTCAGATTGCAGTGGGAGAAAGGAAATTAAGATGAGACATGGTTGTAGAGACGGGTAGTGCAAAAAAATCATACAGGATCTTGTAGAACATCACGGTGAATATCCATTGCATTTATTCAATTGGGTAGTCATATCTTGACGGCAGGATGACTGTAAGTGCTGACACTGAAGAAGCAAATGAAGAGACAAGTTCAGAAAACAAGAACATTTTCTCCTGGAGATAGAATTCTATCTGTTATTTTTAATAAGTGAATTCACTTAGTGATTAAAATAACTAATGGGTACTAGGCTTCATACCTGGGTGATGAAATAAGCTGTACAACAAACCCCCATGACACATATTTACCTATGTAACAAACCCACATGTGTACCACTGAACTTAAAATAAAAAAAAGAAGAGAGAAGGAAAGAAGGTCCAGTTACAGTATTTAGGAAGAATGAGAGTAGAAGAGAAGATTGAAAAAAAAAGGCCAGAATGAGTTCAAAGATGTGGAAGGAAGCCCCGGGGAAGGGGCTGTTTTTGAGGCCCAGAGAGGAACTGTTTCAAGAATGGCCTACTTAGCTAAAAAACCTGAGCAATCTAGTGAGGTGCAGATGCACCCTATCTGTTGAATCTGCCTCCAGTTACCCTTGCAATCACATAGTCATGACAGTAGACTGGATTGAACCAAGTAGATTAAACCAGGTAATTGGATGAAAGAAAAAAATGGGATCTTAGGAAATAGAGACAGTAGTTATACACATATTTTAGCTGACCTTCAGAAGCAAATTTCTTCAGAAAACTGATTATAAGAATATATGGGACCATGGGATCGTATTTTAAATGTTTATATTTGTATATTTAAATATTAGAGCAATGGGTTCATGCCATATGTTATTAGGGAAAGACCAGTGAATAAAGAAAGGTTGGTGACTGAGGATTGAAAGAGATGACCAAACTGTAGGATCAAAATCCCTGAGCAGGTGGAAAGGGTGGAGAGAGGCTGTAGTGCAGAAAAGATGGAGAAGAATTGGTCTTTGACTCGGCATAATTGTCTCCTTTGTAATAAGAGGAATAACTAGTGGATCATTCATTCATTCATTCTTCATTCATTTATTTATTCATTCATTCTAACAGAAAAAATGAAAGTATTTGTTAATTTCATTATGGTCTAGCCACTGTGCCAAATGTTGGGCATACTTAGGTGAGCAAGACCAATGTGATCTCTGTCATCATGGGGCTTTCAGTCAAGCACAAGTGACGGATGATAAATGAACAAATAAAACAAATGAAAAACAAAGTAAAATGAAGTGACTTGAAGAAAACAAAAAGGGCCGGGCTTGGTAGGGGGCGCCTGTAATCTCCTGGGGCAGAAGGATCCCTTGAGTTCAGAAAGTCAAGGTCACAGTGAATTATGATTATGCCACTGTCCTCTAGCCTAGGTGACATACAGAGCAATACCCTCTCTCTAAAAGCAACAACAACAACTAAAACAAAAAGTGATGTTAAATGTAGTGAGAGTGATGAGGGGAGGGAGGAGAGTTTAGATAGTAGTCAAGGGAGGCCAGTATCCTCTTGGAAGAGGGAGCTTTTGTGCAGAAACCCCAGTGAATGCATGAGCTGTACCAGATATGAAGGTGGACTTTGCCAAAGAAGCAAATAATCAAAGAGGAGAGGCGTTGGGAGAGGTATGGTCACCAGAGTTGTCCCTAAACAAAAGCATTTATATACCACAGCAGGAGGCAGACACTATTACAGTTACTTAGGGTTCAAAATCATTTTTAAAAAACTCTGATGTTAGCTTATTTAAGGAAGGATCTACTGGCAGCCTACCCTCCAGTACTTAACCTTGTGTTGCCCCATCATGATTCTTTTTTTTCCCCCTGAGTATTTTGAGGTAAATCTCTGCATGGTGTACTCTCTTTTGTCTCTGCGTTAACACTATATTTAATCTTTTAAAAACCTCACTTGTATTTGGCACAGAACTGGGTCTCAAATATATTACAAGCCTTATGCCAGTCTCCAATAACTGGTAAAATGCTGTTACCTGATGTTTCAGCTGCTGTCAAGTTCCTAGTTGCTTTGGGAATGTTTTACATTTCATTAGTATAATGATAGAGTTTACAGTTATCTACAGTATGTAATTACATCCATTAATAGTAACACTACATTTTTACATTAATTATAATGAGAATTAATGGATAGTTATGTGGATTTTCAGCTATAAGGAAAAATTTTGGTACCAATTACTCTTGTAGAGCTAAAGATGAATTTATGGACAAATTTACCTCAGTAATTCTTTCAGGAAAATATGAGATTTCAAGTACCAGTAACCATGAATTATGAAATTTAAATATATATATATATATGATGAGAAATTAGAGTCTGTAACTGTACATGAAAAAGGTTTATCATAAGAGGAGGCAACATGGTACGGTATTAAGGAGGAGAAGCTAGACCTGAATTAGAACCCAGTGTCTGCCATTTTCAAGCTCTTGTTTAAACTCTTCCACCCTTTGTTTCTTCCTGCTTTGTAAGATGACTACTGCTCCCAAACTGTTCCCATTTAAACAAACAATTTTGTGAATTTTCAGCGTGCTGCCTGGCACATTGTAAATGCTCTACAAACTGTAGTTTTAGACATGGAGAATAGGGAGGTAGTGTCAATGAATAAAGGCTTAAGAAATATTATTTTTCCTTAAATATCTTAGAGAAGGTAAATTCTTGGTTTAAAACTGTATTCTTTGATGCCCAACAGGAAAAAAAATTGACCAGTAGAGTAAATGAGGCTGAGAGATGCAGGAGGTGGCTGTGGAAACTGTATTTCATGGCCCGTAAAATCAGAGTGGCATACAATTTTGAATGGAAGACCAACCGCAGTTAAAAAATAAATTCCCTCCTGGCATGCATATTATCCATAAAAAGGCAAAATGAATTTACAAGCATCTCACTGAAATGCAGGGGAGTAAGATACTAACATTCTTCTAGGTGCCCAAGGCTGGTTAAAGAAAAGTTAATGTGTAATAAAAATTATTACTAATTTAGGACTTGCAAAATGCTTTCATGGGTTTACATGCAGCCTTGCTCCCCAGATATTTCCTCTTTCCTCCCTCCCTCCATCTTTCCCTCCCTCCATCCCCTCTCTCTCTCAAACACACTTCTGTGTTCTTGAAAGTGACGGCTTTTGTTCCAAAGGTTTTCAGGATGGTTTAATTCTTGATGCAACTAGATGGGAATGTTTTATACATTTTGATGTCTGTACTTTGCATCCTAATTATCTGAACTTCACTTATTAAATTATTGAATCATATGACAACCATTGTTGTAATCAGGGAAGGTGCTATCATTCCCATTTTTGTGTCTGGCAAATATTTGCCATGGATGTTATTAAGCTACATGATCCTTACCTCATCCAATTAATCACAAAGAAAACAGAAGTCAAAATACCTGAACAATCAGTGTGGTCAAGAACAATTCTGTATGTGAATTTGTCTTTCTCTTATCCACTGCCTGAATTAAGAGCACATCAGCACTATGAAGAAGAGAAAACATCTTGACATTTTCCAAATCTTGAGAAAGCGCAGAATCATTCAGTAATGAGATTTCCATTCCCTCTTGCACTTCCTTTGCGGGGTCCTTAAGTGCCCCATGCAGATGGCTGTCAAGCAAGCCAGGGAACAATATCACCAGCAAAAGCTGCCTGACGGAGAAAGAAAAGGAACCCTCTGTCCTCTGCCTGCAGATTTGAAATGACCTCTGCTTGAAGACTTTGCCTTCATTAGCAGAAAATTCTTTGCTTCACATTTGGAGACATGGGCTCAAGGGATGCAGGTTAATGTTCTCTAAATTGGGTTTAAGATTAGACCTCCATTCTAATATCAAGTTACATTTAGAGTCTTAAAGAACTCTAATTTCCTCTAAAGGGAGCCTAATTTCATCTCTCTTCCAGGTGGGCTTTTGAAAATGTGCTACAGCATAGACAGGCCTTCGACCCCTCCATCCACCTTCAGTCTTTCACTTAGGGTATTCTAACTGGCTTTCTCTCCACGAATCAGCAAATGGTGATTTGTGAGAAGATTTCATTTGGGTATCACATGCTGCCATGTCTGTTAGATACATGAGCCATTAAAAATATAGACTTATTCCAGAGAAAATGGTCTTGATTTTGTTAGAAAATCTACTGTCTTGCCGAATTTCCTCCCCAGCTGCAGGAAAACAACAAGCTTACCTCAGTAACAAGAAAGCTGGTTCTTTACTAAAAGGTCAGAGGGCAATTAGAAATCAAGACTCACTTGGTCTTCAAATCAAATAAACTTAAGGTGTAGTTGGAGAGTATTTTCCTTAACCATGTCTCCTTGTCTTCTTATAGTAAATCATAAAATACAGGCTTTCTAAACATTGAAACAAAGTATTACATATTTTAACATTATAAAATTCTTAACACTGATTTATTTTATTATTATTATACTTTAAGTTCTGGAGTACATGTACAGAACATGCAGGTTTGTTACATAGGTATACACGTGCCATGGTGGTTTGCTGCATTCATAATCCCTTCATTTACATTAGGTATTTCTCCTATTGCTATCCTTCCCCTAGCCTCCACCTCTCTACTATCTCTTCCCTAGCCCACCCCCCCCCACTATCCCTCCCCTAGACCCCACTCCCTGCTATCCCCTCCCCCTAGCCCCCTACTCCCTGAAAGATCCCAGTATGATATTCCCCTCCCTGTGTCCATGTGTTCTCATTGTTCAGTATCTACTTATGAGTGAGAACATGCAGATAACACTGATTTTTAAAGATAGAAACAGATCAAAAAGATACGCAATTTAAATATATGTTCTCTTGACCTATCCATTTATTCACTAGTTTAACAAATACTTCTTGGCATCTGACTCCATGGTAGGCATTGTTCTAGACACTGGGTAAGATCCCTAAACAAAAGAGCCATATTGGCTGCTGTCTACAGACCTACAGTACTGTGAAGGAGATAGGCAATAAACAACAATATTCTGTTGTATTCATTAAATGTTAATCTTATTTTGACTTTATGCCAGGTTTTCTTTTTTAACCTCTGAATTTATTTATTCACTAAATCATTTTACATAAGGCTTTTAAAAGTCAAATTGGTGTGTGATGTGTATGTGTGTATGGGTGGTGGGGTGGATAATGAAAGCACAGCAATTTTCCTAAATTCAGATTTTAATGAATTTATAATATATAAATAAGAAAACAGGGATACAATTTCAACAAGTATTTCAACACTAAGTCATCCCATTATATTATCCTGCAACATCTCGAAGAAACAATGCTGCTGAAATAAAGGAAAAAAAATGAAATTGCTTTTCTTCTAATAACTTTTTTCTTTTGTGAATTCTTTATATTCTGATAGAATTCAATGACTTTTCCTTTCCTTTCCATCCCTCCCTTCCTCCCTCCCTCCCTCCCTTCCTTCCTCCCTCCCTTCCTTGCTTCCTTCCTCCCTCCCTCCCTCCCTTCCTCCCTTCCTCCCTTCTTCTTTCCATTCTTCTTCTTTTACTTTCTCACCTTTTCCTTCCTTTCTTTTTTTTCCCTCCCACTTTTTAACTAATAAAATATAAACAAAAGGAAGCTTTTAGGTCACTAAGAATGCTTAGTTTAAAATATTAGATACAGATTTTTGTTTCTGTTCATTGTTTATTTTTGTTTTCTTGACCCTTCAGACATTTTTCTTTTATAGAAAAGAAGTCAAACAGGTTGTTTTTTGTTTGTTTGTTTGTTTGTTTGTTTGTTTTATTTTGTCTTTTGAGACAGCATCTTACTCTGTCACCCAGGCTGGAGTGCAGTGGTGCAATTACAGCCGGCTGCAGCCTGGAACTCTCTGGACTCAAGCAATCTTCTCACCTCGGCCTCCCGAGTAGCTGGGAACACAGGTGCACACCACCACAGGCAGCTATTTTTTTTCGTTTGTTTTGTTTGTAGAGATGTAGAGATGGGGACTCACTGTGTTGCTCAGTTACTCAGCCTGGTCTCAATCTTCCCACTTCAGCCATCCAGATTGCTGGGATTACAGAAATGAGCAATTGTGTCTGGCCATGTTTTTTTTTGCTTTTTACCTATTATTATCCTTCCTCTTAAAAAAAAATTCTCAGGGATTCATTTTACTTCCAGAATAAAGCTCTTACCTAGAATTATTGGACTTAAGATTCATGAACAATTGGGCTCTAACGTATACTTATTTTAACATTAGCAAAAACACACTTTCTACCTTGCAATAACAACTATAATTCCATTATTCTTAGAGACTGAACATGGTGTGAAAGTTCATGTATCATTTTCCTTTCTCCACATTATTTACTTTTTGTGAAACAGCAATTCTTCCTTCTCACCTTATCTTCAGGATTGCAGTACAGCTCTCTCTTTCTGTGTTGTCAGAATGACTTGCTATCCAGTCTAAGTCTGAGGGCACATAGAGTCTTTTGCTGTGGTGTATATACTTGCCTGAGATGATAGATTCCAGTACTTAAGAGATGGGTATTAGGGGATAAAAGTCTGTAAGAAAGGTAACTATTTTCTGAGGTCTCTCTCACACACACACACACACAAACACATTCTTCAGACCTAAAACAGTGTTTCTGTGGGACTTCTTCTTCCCCCACTCCATGAATAGCTGAGAGTTATAGACAGTTAATGCAAATAAAAAATAATTGTTTTTCTTATGTTTAATTCTCTTACTGAGCCCATCGATCTTTTTTTTTTTTTTTTTTTTTTTACTGGAAACCTGTCATAATAAATAATCTTGTCAATACAAAATAAGCCAATTATAAATACAATAATTTTCATATGTAATACAACAGCCTTTAACAATTTTTCAGGTTTTGGCGGTTTCTGTTCCCTATATATTTACTAAACATAGGTTTATAGCTTTAATATGCAATTTAGGGGTCAGAAACTCCCACTCAGTTTTCTAAACATATATCTGTATCTCTGTAATATCATTTCATTAACATTGTTATAACCTGAGATTGAAAGGTTTCCATTTCCCCTGCCTCTTTTCTGTCTTGCTTATACTTGTCATTTACATTCTCAAATGCTATGCCACTCTGCCATTTCTTTTTATATCATCAGAAAACAATGAAAAAGAAAAGTGAAAATCTGCAGGTCAAATGAGCTGCCATCTTTCCCAATTTATGTGGGAATTTTATATTAGTGATGTAGACCTAAAGTGTCTTTAGTACACTTACTTTTCAAAAGATATCTGTTTTACATAAGGAATAGACAGTCACTGGTCCAATTTACCGCTTCAACTTCCCCATTGATAAAAACAAGGATTCCAGTGAATTTTAATTTTACATAAAATATATCAAGGCAATAATCCAAATTGTGAATTCTACCTTTTCCAATCTCAGTTCTTTCCACGTGACCTCTTGGCTACTTCTACCTCTATGGTTCCACATATATGGTTTTCTGTTATCTTGAATATCCAGATTATACCTTGTTTCTTGTACATGCAGTAAATCCAGTTTTTCTTTAGGGGAACAACATCATTGCAGAGGTTTCCTTAACTCCCAGGACCTACACTTCTACAGACAGAAATAGAGATGGCTGCATCTGAAACACCATGGTCGTCCGTTGTCTCTCAAGGTGATGTATACCACAACAGACTGAATAGCAATCATTCGTAAACCTGTCCACTTACTAGATCATTATATTCCTAGATAAATTTGTCCTATTTATGTTTCCAAGACCTAGCAGAGAACTACACAAATGGTGCACATACAACGAATTTCAGCCCCATGTTTTGAAGTGCCACCCTATTTCTACAACCACACCTCAGATAATTATTTCATTGACAGCAACAACAACAAACCCTGGAGACTAGGCAGGGGGATCTAATTCTTAGATTTGCTTCATCATATGAATAACAATGTCCAATATTTAACAAAAATATAAAACTATAAATAAAATATTATAGAATGCCCCCCATACACACAGTCAGCCAATATACACTATTCCTGAGGAAGCCCACATTGTACTTACTAGACAGGCTTTAAATAATTATTATAAATAGGTTTTTAAATAAATAAAGAAAACTATGTCTAAGAATTAAAGGAAAGTATAAGAACAATGTCTTGCCAAATAGATAATATGAATAAAGAGAGATAAATTACAAAGCAAAGAAAAAAATGGAAATTCTAGACTCAAAAAGTACAAAGACTGAAAAGAAAAATTTACTACAGTGGCTGGCTCAGTAGTAGTTATGAACTAGCAGAGAAAAGGATGATGAACTTAAGATAGTTGGTAATACAAAGAACAGAGGAAAAAGAATAAAAAACAGATGAGCAGAGCGTCATACCTTTGGAATAGCCTCAGAGACAACAATATATAAATCATGGAAATCAAAAAGTGAGGAAAAGAGAAAGCAGCAGAAAAATACTTGAATAAATAATTTCTGAAAACTTGATGAATTTAATGAAGAACATTAATGTAAATATCCAAGAGCTCCATGGACCTCAAGTGAGATAACTCAGAGAGGTCCACACAAAGATACACCATAGTCAATGTGTCAAAGCCAAAGATGGAGAATTTTGAGAGCAGCAAGAAAGAACAAAATAACTCATCATATATAAGGGAGCCTAGGGAGATTAGCAGCTTATTTCTCACCAGAATACACAGAAGCCGGGAGGCAGGGCAATGACATTTCAACAGCCTAATGAAGAGGAAAGAAAAAAATCCAAAACACTAGAAATAAAGAATTTTAATTTTACATACACCAAAACTGTCTCTCAAAAAGAAGAAAGAAATCAAGACATCCTAAATAAATAAAAAATGTGAGAATCTGTCACTAGCAGAACTGCTTTATCAGACATACCAAAAGGCATGCCTCAGGTAACACTGAAAAAACACTAGGAATAGCACAAATCTGACACTCAGAAATAAAGAACAGTGTCAAAGGTAACTACATAGGTAAATATAAAGAACATTCTGGATGTATATTTGTGTGCAAATTATTTTTATCTTACCTGATTCAAAAGATAACTGCATAAAGCAATAATTATATTGATGATCTTATAATGTATAAGAATTTAATCTGTCTAATGATAACAGAAAACAAGTAGGGGAAAGATAACAGTGTTATATTGAAGTTATTTATTATACTATGGAAATTAAGTTTGCATTAGTCCAAACCAGAACATTTTAAATGAACATGTTAATTTTAATACCCAGGGCAACTACCAAGAAAATTTTTAAAAATAAAAAAATTAATAAGGAAATTAAGATATTAGTCTACAAAATATCTAACACAAATGAGGTAGTAATGGAAAAATAAAATAGTAAAATGGCAGACATAAATGTTAGTTATCAGTAATTATGGTAACTGTAAATAAACTACACACTTCAAACTAAGACAGGGAATGTCAGAAAAGATAGAAAAAAAAGATGATCTAATTATATGCTGTCTATAAAAGACACACCATAGATTCATACATTCACATTGGCTGAGAGTAAAAGAAGAATGGGAAAGTGATAGCATGCAAACAATAATTGAACTAGAGATTATATGTCTCTATTAATATTAGACAAAATAGAATTTAAGACCAAATAAATGTTATTAAAGAAAAAGAAAGACAGTTTTATTATTAAAAGGGTCAATCCATCCAACAGACATTATAATTATAAATGTATGTATCTAAGAGCAGAGTCCCAAAAGGCTCAAAACAAAACTGAGTGTTCAAATTTAATTAATTAAGTAATGATAAAAATAGGCAATTCAAAAAATAGCCTCCAATACTCTACTTTCAATAACATATGCCCCAAATAGCAAGAAGTTAACAAACATATAGAAGACTTAAACAACACTATAAAACATTTAGTCCTAACAGATAAGTCACACAAGACCATACTCAACAGCAGAATATCCATTCTTCTCAAGTAAACAAAGAATATTATCTATGATACACCATATGTTACAAAATAAATAAATTCAAGATGGTTGAATTAATATAAAAATGTTCTTCCATTACAAAAAAAACAAAATTGGTAATATGAGAAAAAAAATTGAGGAAATTCACAAATACATAGAAATTAAACAACACCCTCCTAAGTAATCAATGGGTAAAGGAGAAGTAAGATAAATTAGAAAATATTTTGAGATAAATGAACACAGAACACTACATACACAAACTTATGAAACACAGCTAATGCAGCATTTAGAGGAAAAACAATGACCATAAATTTAAATTTGGATTAGACAATGTTTTCTTATATATGACACTAAAACACAAGCAGCAAAATAAATTATAGATATATTGGATTCCATCTATGTGAAAAATATTATACCCCAAAAGAGACCTTCAAGAAAAAGACAATGAAACAAATAAGAAAAAAAAATTTTGCAAGTCATGCATCTGACAAAATACTTGCATCAAGAACATTTAACAAAACTCCTTCAACTCAATGACAAAATGATAAATAACCCAGTAATAAATAGGCAAAAAATTTCAATAGACATTTCTCCAAAACGAGATTTAAATAGCCAATAAGCACATGAAGAAATGCTCAACATTATTAGTCCTTAGAGAAAACAACTTAAAACCACAGGATACACACTGAGATAACAAAGATTGGTGAAGATATAGAGAAGTGGATCCTTTGTACACTACTGGTGGGATTTAGCAATGATACATTCATTTCGGAAACCTAAAAATGTTAAACATGGGTTTCATATGACTAAGCAATTGAACTCATAGGAATACACTCAGAATAATTTAAAACATACATCTATATCAATGTTTATAGCAGCATTGTTCATTGTAGTTAAAAGGTGGAAATCACCCAAATATCTACAAACTGATGAATGAATTAACACAATATGGCATACTCATACAACAATATTTTTCAGCCAAGAAATGGAATGAAGTGCTGCTATATGGTACAACATGAGGCTGTTTGAAAATATAATGTTAAGTGGAAGAACAAAGACAAAAGACAAAAAGACTACAGGGTGTATAAATTCATTTACCTGAAATGCCCAGAAAAAGAAAATCTGTAAGACATGGAAAGATTGCTAGTTTTTGCCAGAGGCTGTAGTGGAAAAGGGGAGGATGATGAATAATGACTGCTAAGGTATATGTTTTTTTTTAATGGTGTCATGAAAATGTTATAAAATTACACAGTAGTTATATACAACTCTTTGAGTTCAGTAAAAACCACTAAATTATATACTTTAAAAGTATATAATTTATACTATAATTCTATAGTATGTGAACTATGTCTCAATAAAAATGTTATTTAAAAAATAACACAGCTTGAATTTTACATTTATTTGTAGTTATTTAATTAACCTATGACTCCTTCAAAATGTTGAATCTCACAAGGACAGAAACATTTGTCTTTCCCCCTTTATCCCATAACATAATTGTTGAATCCACAGTATCTAGAGTGATTCCTATCACTGGGTAGGCATTGAAAAATGTTAAAAGAGTAATTTTTTTTTTAAATGTAGGGTGAAATTTATGTATGGCAACAAAGTTGCATGCTAGACCAAGCATATCCCGATAACAGAGGAATGTCCTTGGCCAACCTCAGGGGGGACAAAATAATAGCTATTTAAAATTTTTTTAAATTAAATTCATTCTCTTTTCCTGATCTGAAATGAAAAGAATTCCCTTAATTAACAGTCATGAGCCACATGCTATGCATGGTATAAATGAGAACAAATTGCTAAAATAGACTTTTTTCCTAAATAAATTAGTCCTCTGTTTTTGCTTATTCCATTTTGCTTAATAACATAACCACTACAATTATGCAGGTGACAAAAATCAAGTCAAAGTTACAGTCACTCACGAACTATTTACCAAGGGACCTTGGAAAAATTAGTGCTTCTAATTTGCCCTGTCAAGGTTTTACTCTGGAATAGTGGCAAGCATATTTTGTACTATGATAGTTTATATATATCCAACAAGTATAAAACCACTGGTTGGTAATTTATAAATAAAGTTAGCCTGGGAATCAATCTCCAGTAATACCAGTGATGTCTTAAGCTTCATAGCCTTGCAGTTTACCCTGGATTCACTCCGACTGCAACTTCAGATTCTCTGTGTCTTAAAATTCTAGCCTATTTTCAGAACAGTTTTTTGTTTCTTTTTTTGTCAAGGTTGACAATGTGTACATTTCAAAATATCACCCAGTACTCAAAATATCAAGAGTTTTTCCTTAATTATTGACAATTTTAAGCAAAATAATAACATATCTTACACTATTGCATAGCAGGTGCTTTGCATATTTTATAAACCATATTCTCAAATTACAGATGAACAAACTAAGACCTCAGATTGTTTAGATAATTAATCAGTGGAAGAAGGCTTAATCCCATGGTGGAAGGAATTGGATTCAGACACAGCTGAGTTTGTTTACTTATGTTCATTACATCATTGGTTCTCAACTGGAAATTAATGACTTTGCCCCTAGGAGACATTTGACAATGTCTGGAGACATTTTTGGTTGCTCCTATGGGGTGAATAGTACTATTGTCGTTTAGAAGGTAAGGCTAAGAGTGCTGCTAAACATCATCCAAGGCATAGGACAGCCCCCCACAACAAATAGTTATATGACACACATATCAATAATGCTGAGGTTGAGAAATTCTGCATGACACCAATGGCTCCCAACTTTTAATGTACATGAGAATCACCTAGGGAAGTTCTGACATATTTCCTGTATATATTTTGATTTAATTTCTGTAACATGCAAGCAGGATATTGGAATTTTTTAAAGACCCTCATTGAATCAAAGTGAAGCCAAATTAGAGCACCATGAGTGTAAATCTCATGGCCTCTATGCAAATTGAGGCTAAGATACTACTCATCAATTAGGACATTTCTATAAGAACTTCCTTGAATTATGGGGACAAGTTGAGGTATGGTAGTGGTAAATGACCTTCTATTTCACTCCAGCTACTTTGCCAAAAATGAATTCAAAGACCAGTTTGTTCATCAGCAGACTTCAGGTGGTGATGGTCCATTTGGCCTAGGCTAGAGAGCACAATAGTAAGAGTGATGTTCACCAACTGTCTTAAGTCCTTAGCATTAGAATTAGAAATTAACAAGCTTCTAGGAAATCTCTTAAGAGTTTGTATCTACGACATAGTTTCCAAACAATCATAGCTTCTTTTTAATTTTTGAGTCCAAAATCACAGACATATTCTATTTTACTAGTTCTTTGTGGAGTCTCTAAATCTACTGTCATTATTCTACTTCCTGCTCTGTGCCTTGGGAGGATGATGTCTGCAGATGACACACATTGGGTTCTTTTGCCCTCTATCTCCCTTGCTTCTTATCTACATTTTTGCTGGTGGTTGCATCCCACGATGCTTTACTATCACATCTTATAAATTGGCTTTTCATTAAAGTTTCCTGAACACCTCTTTGGAATGTACTAATATGACCTTGATGACAACAAAGCTAACCAAAACAAGGCTTCATAAAATAAAGTGCTTATTATTATTATTATTACTTTACTCTTTCAGTGGCTTTTTAAAGAATTAAATTTAAAAATCAAACTCACATTTTATCATATGCATGCACACCACCACCAACAAGAAGCAGAGGTTCTTAGCCATATCTTTTGCATTTAGAACATATTCAATGAATGTTAACACAGGTTACATAATGGATTTTAGCTTGTCTAAGATTCAGTTTTTCATGACAATTCACAATGAAAAAATTCAGACAAGGTTTTTGACCTCAGAACTTGAATTCTAAACACTAAAATACACCAATCTACACATAGCATTTTTAGTTTATTAGGCTTCTTTTAAGTAATTTTCTGGAGAGTCTATTTTGGGAGCAGGAAGTGGGGTTAGAGGTTTTGAGGGTATAGGCACATTATAAGTCAAGGTCCAAAGGAAAAGATAATCTCAAAATAAAATAGTTTTAAAAAAGTTTATTTTCAGTGCACTGTGTAAAAATAAGAAATATGCATTCTGACCTTAATCAACTCCATATTCTGCTCTTCAGCTGGAGATCCAGGGTCCAGTCACAGCCAGAAGCACAAGAACAGAGAAACCCATTGGTATACTCACAGATGCTACTCCTGGCATTAAGAGAGTAAGAAGGGTAGGAGGAATATCTGGAGGGAAAGGAACTCTGGTTGACACAGCGATCATTTGCTATTGTGGCTACTCATTTATATATATTTCTTAGCTTATACAATATTTTCACCTGAAATACTTCATTAGGTCATTAAACTTTAGATAAGGTATCTTAAATGCCCCATTTAGAAATTCTGTAGAAGATGTATAAACAAATAGTTTATCTTTTGAAAAACAAATTCTAATCCCATGAAGTTACTGACCAATTAAATGTCTCCCAAATGTAAAATTAAGTTTGTATTTTTATTTCTTCCTTTCTTCATTTATTTATTTGTTTTTAACATTTTACATTTAAAATTATTCTGTATATATTTATGGGGGGATGTGTGGTATTTTGATATAAGCATACAATTTGAAATGATCAAATCAAGGTAATTAGGATTTGAGTCATCTCAACCATGTACATTTTTTGGATTAGAAATTCCAATTCCACTCTTTTGGTTATTTTGAAATTAACAATAAATTATTATTAACTATAGTTGCCAAATTGTGCTACAGAACACTAGATCCTATTCCTTCTAGCTAACTTTCTTCTTTTATACATCCAGCATTTATTTACTTCTACATTAATTTAACAAAAATTCACTAGCACATTTATTGAATAGATACTATATATGTTGACCCAGAGGGCTCACTTTTGATGGACATGATCTCTGTTATTTACAATATAATGGAAAACTATTAGATTTGAAAAAATGAAGCATAGATTACTGGGGTACATTTTCAAATATGTTAAATCAATGTCATTAAACTGTAAGTAAACTCACTTTTGTTCAAATTTTTAATTTTTCTGATTATGAAATGATTATAGGATGTATGATTTATGAACCAGAGTCTAGAACTCAAATTTCCTGACATCAAGGCCATTGCTTTTTACACACTGTTACTTTTTCTTATTAAGAATTGATCATCCTTATGTGTAAATGATTATTCATATTTGCTTCTTTTCCTCACTGTTTTATAAGAATATATCAATCTTTACTTTTATCAAGCATATACCATATTTATTTATCTTAAGACTTGGAACTTAATTTTAAGAGAAAAAGAATGACTAGAGGAAATTCTTTACATTCTGACAGCAATTAGCCAAACCATAGAATGCAGGAATTTTAGTATGAGCTTCTTAGATTTTGAGTAATGATATAACTCAAACTTAAAATTGTGAATTTATTCAACCATCCAAGTTAGTTTTCAATGTTCTGAACTTCCTAATTTGTTCTGAACAATCTGATCCAATCTAAATAAATAGGAAGTATCTACAAACTGTAAAGGCAGAGATTTCTTTCTTTCTTTTCCCTTTTTTTTTTTTTGAAGAATAAAACCATGTAATAAAGCTTTAAGAGTGGGGCACTCCATGATACACTTTCTAAATAGGTAATTTTTCCATTATTGATGCTGCCCTCATTTAATTAATCACCTGGAGATAGGAACGGGAACTTCAGAGTATACGGTTTTGCATTGCAAGTTGATCTGGGCATTACTGTTTAGACAGGAAGAGTGTTTTCCCACATAGGAAATCAGAATCTTAATTCAGACAACAGATTAAGCCAGAAAAAAAAAATAACTGCATTAATAAGTACTCCAAAAGTCTTAAAGAGAAGTTCAATTGCTGGAAAGAATCTACTGAAACCAAGAGTGAGGATTCAGAAAAAAGAGGCAGATAATAAATAACATTTCATATGGTGTCTCCCTTACTCTGTTCATGGAAAACATTATTCACCTCCTTAATGTGAACCACTAGATCATGCACAAACTATTCTCAGAACAGCTTTTCCACCATAACTCCTTCTCCTCTTCACTGAGGCTCTCCAGCCACACAGTCCCTCTCTTTGTTCCTGGAAAAGGTAATGCTTGTTCATACCTCAAGGCTTTGTACTGACTGTGTCCTCTCTCTGAAGCTCTCTCCCTCACAAGGATGGCTCCTCATCTCCATTCATATTTCAGTTCATACACCACCTCCTCAAAGGTCTCTTTGTCATTATTCTATTGTATTTCTTCTTTTGATCTGTCTGATATCTTATCTGAAATCCTGTCATGTATCGGCTCATTTATCAATCCCTGTCTTTGCAGCTAGCATTAAGTATCAGGAGAACTGGATCTATGATTGATTTGTCATTGTTATCCTAGTGCCAAAAGTAGAGCGTGGCTCAAGTCATGTGCTCAATAAATATTTCTTGAAAACCTGGTTTATGAGAGGCAGTCTCATAGAGTGATCAGCACTTTAAGGTCTGGAGTCATAGTCTCCAGATTCAAAATCTTGTTCTGCTGCTTCCTAAATATGTAACCTTGGATGGATGCCTCAGTCTCTAAAATGTAAATAATACTACCTACCTTATGAGTTGTTTGGAAAATTAAAAAGGTTTATATTTGCAAAGTGTTTAAGACCATGCCAGACATATATCATGAAGGAAAATACATAAACATACATGCATATAACACAACGTATGTAACATAACATAGCACATACCAGGCAAGTGTTGGAGAGCTAGCTGTTGTAAAACACCTGGATGTGAGTGGATGTGTGTGTGTGTGTGTGTGTGTCCCGCAAAAATCCTGTGAGTAGTTTCAGAGTCTTACGCAAAATAGCTGTTCCCACTACCACTTAACAATTCTGTATCCTATCTGAGATGAAACTTCTTTGCCATTACTCCTCTGAAGATCTATCTGTTCACACATGCGTGCATGTGTGTGTTTTGTTTTAATACCATTTTAAAGATAGTTTATTTGATTTCTTAAATAGCTGCAAATTAAGAAAATCATGAACATTTCAGAGAAAACATGACCCAGAAACTAAAGTCACAGGTAGGAAGAGACTTAATACTTTTAAAGCTTCGGAAAGGGCAGTTCAGTCTCTAACAACTTTCTCAAGCTCCCACCTCTCCCCTCCAGACCTCCCCCACCTCCCCCAACACCCCAGTTGCAAGCACTGCCTCTCTGGACTCAGTTCCAGTGTTCTTAACTTCCTGTGCCTACTGTCATTCCCCATATTGTAGACATTATGTCTGCATGCTTAGCTGCCACAGTTGGTTTCCTGTAATTCCGTTGCTCAAACTCCCATCTGGGGGGATTTCGATAAGTAGAAAATATAAAATAACAATTTGTAAACATGTGTTTCTATAGTTCTCAACACAATGTGGAGGAACAAGGGGGAGGCAGAAGTCCCTGATCTAATCTTTAGAATTGTAAAGAAGTGATGACTATTTTGACGCATTTAATTTTGTGGAAACGGCATTTGTGCTCCACATGAGTGAGGTTTTGGTTTTCCTGTGTTAATTCTTTTAGCATTTTCCTCATTTAATAACACACAAAGTGAGTGATAGAAATAAAATTATTTTGTCTTTGTTTTCAATATTTTCCTTAAACATATAATGTGAAATTTCATTTGACTCATATCGTAGGAAGATATTAAAAAAAAAAAAAGAAAAAAATGGTGAAGAAGTATAGTGAGAAAAGTCTGAGGAATGAATATATGACTTGGAATATATATATATATATTTTTTTTTTCACAGAATGCTATATGTTTGGCACCTTGAACTGGTACTCTGCTTACTGTTGAGAAGATTTTTTAAAAATTTAAAAAACACTGAGATAGAAAAGTTTCATCCAAAAGACAATCTTGGTGGTTAAATAGTAGGGAAGGGAACATTGTTGGTAATATCAGTTTGCAAGCCATGAAGAGAAAGTCTCCAGTGTGGTCTGAAGGTTCTCTCTCTTCTAAGAGGGGGAAGAGAGAGATTGGGTTTTGTGCCTCAGGGGGCTGGCTAGTGTTAGACATATGCAGCAGGTTTGTAGACAAAGCTATGCATATTCATGAGGAGAACCAAGTGCATGTGCATTGGGTAAACATGTATGTAACATATATCCCATGTTCACTTTGTGATGGAGATTTAACGTTAAAATGTAGTGGCATTTAGCTCATTAAGTCAAAAATGAAATATAGGACACAAAGACACTTTAAGTGCAGCTGCTGGCTGCACTTGGCTTAAAATCTAGTCTGTAATAGCTTATCAGAAAAGATTGTAAGGGAACCGGGTAGAGTGGCTCGCAGAAAAAGGATCACTTGAGCTCAGGAGGACAAGGCTGCAGTAAGCTATGATCATGCCACACTGCACTGCAGCCTGGGCAACACAGTGAGACTCTGTCCCTGAAAAGAGAGAGCAGACGAGAGGAGAGGAAGAGAGGGGAGAGATAAGGGAAAGGGAGGAGAGAAGAGAGGAAAAGTTTGCAAGCCTGGGCTTCTGTCCAATTAGGGTTGTTGTGGTCTGGGTTGTAAATCAACCAGCTAACTGCTACTGTTACGGAGTTTAGCAAGGGTGTGGTTTTTCTTACAGTGGGAGGCATGCAAAAATTTGTCATGCCAGCTGGTCCCTGAATCCTCAACCTGTAGGTAACTTTTATTTCCTTGACTTTAGGCTTGCTCTTAATTGATAAAAGAAAATCTATTTTGATCTCTTAGATCACTAAGAAAAAGATGAAATAGCAAAATATGCTTCCAATAACCTGAGACTGGGAGAAACTGGCTTCCAATTTCCACATTGCAGTAAAATAACATGTTGTCAAAGGAAGCCCATGCTTGTACCTTGGCTGGTCTTTGGAGAGTTGGATCTGGAAACAAAGAACCCAGCTAGAAAGGGACAACTTTGAAATCCTGCCAGTGTCACTTGTCAGAGAAAGTGAATTTTCCATATGGGGTTCTGTGTTATTATAGGCAATGTAATTCCCCTTTTTGAGCCTCAGACACTTGACTTAAAAATAGTGGGGTTGGATAAAATATATGTAAGATCTAACAGTTTCTGTCTACTAAAACCTGTCTCCCCAACCCATTCATTTTTTTTCCCACAAATTTTTCGAATTTGTTATCCTTCTACCTAATTTAAGGCATGAAAATGTTTTTGAGGCCTTAATGCTTAGAGACATATGTATGTGAATGGCCAAAGTGCTATTACAAAAGGGAAAAAATAAAATACATTGAGAAAAATAACATAGGAATGGCCAATTCTCAGAGTTTTACATGAGTTGTTTTCTTCAACTGCATGGTGAGAGTATATAATTTACTTTTTCAAGATATTTTGTGGGCATGCTAAAATAAATTAGTATAGGGTTGTAGAAGACAAAAGGGAAAAAATGATGAACAATAAAAGATGTAGTGTTGTCTTGAGAATGAATTAAGTTAACTTTTCTACTGAAGGGCCCATACAGTTGAGGGCCTTAGCAATAATGCTTCCCCCATCAGGGTAGTAGTTCTAATACGACACATGCTGCTGATAATCAAAATCAGTTCTAGCAAATCACTCTTTCAGAGTTTGCAGTAACTAAACAGATGGACAAAATTCAATCTCTTAAACCACTGCCTGTCACTAATTTATACACTGATCTTGCACAAAAGTAAAAATATAGAAAAACTCAATTCAATCTTAAACTTGAGCTTTCATTCCTTCCAAATCTTTCTCAGGTCAACAAACTTTGAGTGATTGTCCACACTATGGAAACTATTCAGTTATTGTTGACTCTAGCTCGTAACAAGCTGGGGATATTCTTCATTTTCCAGAGCTCACTTACCATCTCAAAAACAAGGTACATGTTAAATGAATTGAGTGGAAAACTACTTTCCTATTGCCATAGAGACTGATACTTGTTCATTTGGGTGGTTAGTCTATCACCCACATCCATTTTCATCCTTTTCTGCCTTGCTGAGGACCCTGGAGGGCTGATATCTGTGGGTTGCATTATCCAGACTCCTTTGGACACTCGGCGAGTTTGGATCAATGGGAGGCACCAGCCAGAGCCTGGAGAGCCAGAGGAAAGAGAAGTCAGGGTATTTCTTTTTCATCCCTCTCACCACATGGCTCCAAGTTCTGGCAAGGATTGCATTCCTCTACCTGGTGCTACAGGTCCTATTTTAAGTAACTTCTCTTTACAAGGTTCCAGATCTTGCCTAGCTCTAGTAACTTTATTTTATTTCCTTTTCCCTTTAGATCTAAGGATGAGAAGAGCATCCTGCTGCTGCCACAAGTTAGATGTATCCATCTTTGGTTTCCTTAAATTGGCTCATACCTTTGCAAATAGGCTTTCATTAAATTCTCATTAATGACATAAGTCATCCTTATGTTCTAGTTGTTTCCTGCAGGAACCCCGACGGATATGATTAGCAAAACTAAAAACATGGAAGATTGGGGATCAAAATGAGTATTCAAAAATTAAGGAAAAATTTTAATTTAAATATTTAAATGTTCACTCATCGATCTTTTGATATAAGGAAAATACATTTTCTTGGAATATGTTCCTATTGATTAGAATTCAAACTTACCTTTATTATATGATTCTCACACATAATGCATCACACATAATTCAATTTTTGATTTCAGCTTCATCAAACGGGATGAAAACTTAGACTTGTAAAATAAGTACATCATCCATCTGGAATTTATCTCACTCTTTTATATTGTTTCATGCTCACCCAAAGTAGGAACAATTTTTTGCAATGTTCTTCATTGCTTCTTTATAAAATATTCCATTTTGTTTTAAAAAATGCAAAAACGTTTTCCTTCTGTGCTCTGATCAAATATTACAGAAACACAATGAAATACAATAACTAATTGTAATAAAAACTACAAATGTAGTAAGAAAGTTTAAAAACAAATGCAACTTATTTGAATAAAAAAGCAGTATAAATAGAAGCAGGAAAATGTCAAGATATTATAGTTTAATGGCTGTTCATCTATCCTTTTTTCCCCCCAGAAAAATGTACATTGTTGATTAAACTAATACTTCAGTTAGGTAGAAGAGGATTATTGGAGTTTTATTTTCTAATGTGAAAACAAAATTACTGAAGATATGAAAGCATTAAAAGTGTGTATCGAAAAGCTTCAGAGAGGGGAGGTTAGAAAGTGTCTCCCCAAAGTAATATAGAAGTCAATACCTGAAGTATGATTAGGATTTAGCTAGGAGAAGAAGGAAAAAGATTATTCCCCCAGAGAGAATACTATGAGGAAGACATCGTTATACAAAGAGAACATCAAATGTGAAGCAAGAGAGTAACTTCAATTGAGATGTGAAGCCAGGCTCACTATGTGATATTGTATAATCTGACCAGGTTTTTACCTGTAAAATTAGATATTAAAACTCCCCTCATGGGGATAAGTGAGGATTGAATTAAATGGCTCATGTAAGAAGTTCTCAGTGTGGTTGTTCTTCTTAGGGAGATTAATCTACTCCTGCTAATATCAACAGGAATGGGTTTGTTTCACATTGTTATAAAAGTCCTGAAAAGACACACTGTATATATCACCAGAATACAATCAGTCCCAATTTAGAATGTTGAAAATTCCAACTTTCTGGCAAGGGAGCAGCTATTCACTTTGTCATTATTAAATTTGTCATGAATGATTTATTTTAAAATGTGAAAAAACACTATAATGCATTACAAATACGTGAAGAATTTTAACATTATCCCTATAATAATGATTACAATAATTGCCAATATAATGCCTAATGCTTCTCAGAACTGTTTCAGTTGTTCTTAGACAGATCTATCATAGGTAGATATATAGAAGAATGACATTATTCAGCATAACTTGGGGGTTCCCTCTGCCTAAATCTGTTCCAGAATCTTTGAAACAGGAGCTGAAAACCTGGTATTCAACCATTCTGGATTTCATTTTTTCCCTGCCAGTATTTCCACTGGCCACTCCTCCTCCTCCACTTTAATTCTCTAGGTGTGAGAAAGGCAAGACCCTACTTGTGACATCGGGCAAGGAAAATCTAACAGGCTTGAGAACTGAAAATTTGTTTTTGTTTTGTTTTGAATTTTAAGATAATATGCTGCGGTTAATCTTTCACTTCTGAAGAACATTGCTTTGCAAACGCCTGTCTAAAAAAGATGGTCACAAAAATCCCTGTGTTCCTTTTCTTCGCAACATTGTAATGTGATTGTGAGATTTGGATGCTGATTTCAAATCACCTGAGGTGAAGCTAAGTCACAAGTTCCAGGTGTAATGTGCTGTTGGATGTCCTGTATGGATGTAGGGGAAAGAAGGAAAAGTTATTGCCACATCCCACCCTTGTCCAAAGGGAAGGATCAAACTTATGTTTTTGGATAAGAATTCGAAGAGACTGAAATGTCACTGTGGGTGAGAGGTATTTCTTAGATATGCATACTGAAGAGTTTATAGATACATCGATTTGCTCTCCTGGATATTCAACAAAATAATTGTGTAGGACTTAGCACATGAAATGCTAGTGACTTTATTTGGATAAGGTCACTAGTATTTCATGTACCTTATCCTTAATAAGTATTTGACCTTATTTGACACAGTTATTAAAACCGGGTCATAAGTACCCTAAGACTCACCATACTATTCTTTCTGCTTTTTCTAAGTTCACTATTTTTCTTTTCTTTTCTTTTTCTGCTCGTTTGCTTTGTTTGAAGTTCATCCAGTGTGGCTTTGCCTAGTGCTATCTTTTACCATGGACTGTCTCTCAGATTAGACACAGCCATCAAATATTTAACTTATTTCTTATTTCTTAACTTATTTAACATATAACTCACTTTTCTCTTCCTCTAGCCTGTACACTGGCTATGCAGTGGTCTCAAGTTCTACAGAGACATGATTAGGTTTGACTTTAAATTTAGGGAAATGGTTGTGTGAACTAAATGTCTGTGCTCCCCCCCAAATTCATATATTGAAATTCTTAATCTCCAATGCGATGGTATTTGGAGAAGACTCTTTCAGAGACAATTAGGACATGAAGTGAAGCCCTGATAATGGGATTAGTGGCCTTATAAAAACAGACAGAGAAAGCCTACTACTTTTGATATCTTTGCTATGTGAGAATACAGTGAAAAGACAGCTAGCTATAAACTAGGAAGCGGACCCTCTTCAAGAACCTGACCATGCTAGCATCCTGATCTCAGACTTCCAGCCTCCAGACTATGAGAAAGAATGTTTGTTGTTTAAGCCACTCAGTCTATAGTATTCTGTTATAGTCACCCAAACTAAGGCAGTGGTAATCCACCTTCTATCTCAAGTCCAGAGCACATCCCCCTTCCTCACTTTCCAGAGCTCTGCAATCAGTATTTTCTCATAGAATAAGAAGACAGTGACACATGGTTTTCTACCGAGCATGTCTTTGTGATATCTCTCCCTGGGAGATCAAGAGAGGAAAAAAGTGACTGGATTAAGACAGATTCTATCTACTGAGCCCTTAGTCTGACAGAAACATAATAGCAATAAACTATACTATACACCCTAAAATATCCTAAAAATGTAACTTAATGAGGTCTGCCATGTGCAATTTATCTCGATAAGGAGTCCCACACAGGCATTTCAGTGACTAAATTGAACCTTATTGTGATATTCTTTTTGTTTGTTTGTTGGTTTTTTTCTTGACCGAGTCTCGCTCTGTCACCAGGCTGGAGTGCAATGGTGCGATTTTGGCTCACTGCAACCTCTGACTCCCAGGTTCAAGCAATTCGCCTGCCACAGCCTCCCAAGTAGTAACTGGGATTATAGGCACATGCCACCACGCCCAGCTAATTTTTGTATTTTTAGTGGAGACAAGGTTTCACCATGTTGTCCAGGATAGTCTCAATCTTCTGACTTCGTGATCCACTCAACTTTGCCTCCCAAAGTGCTGGAATTAAAGGTGTGACCCACCATGCCCAACCGTGATTATTCTTTAAATAGCTTTATACTCAATTAATTTCTGAATTTTGCTAATTTTTTCTTTTCTCTTCCCTTCTTCCCTTCCCTTCCTTTCCCTGCCTTCCCCTCCCCTCCCCTCCCCTCCCCCTCCCCTCCCTTCCCTCCCTTCCCCTCCCCTCCCCTCCCTTTTTCTTTTCTTTTCTCTCTGAGCAACAGGGTCTCACTCTGTTGCCCAGGCTTAATGCAGTGTTGTGATCATAGCTCACTGTAGCCTTGAACCTCTTGGCTCAAGCAATCCTCTCACTTCAGCTTCCTGAGTAGCTGGGACTAATTTTTTTTTAATTTTTATTTTCAGTAGAGATGGAGTTTTGCTACCTTGCCCAAGCAAGTAGTTCGAACTCCTGAACTCAAGACATCTTTTCATCTTGGCCTCTCAAAGTAGTGGAATTACAGGTGTGAGACACCATGTTCCGCCTATTTTTTCCTCAACATGTGTGAGAATTGCTGCCTCTTCTGTGACCTCTCTCGTGCTTATTTTAATTCAAAACGATGATCTCTTGTATAGACTGTTTTGAGGACACACTTATTGGACTCCGCCTCCAGTCAATTACCAGGGCACCCATTCTCCAGATTGCTTGAGATAAGTGGTCTATCTATGATGCAAACCTGTGATTTTATTATTCTTCTATTTAAATTTCTAAATATCTTTCCTCTCCTACTTCTTCAAGAAAGTTACAAAATTACTTGTGATGGTAAACATTGTCCCACCTATTGGGCCAGTTTGCCTGTACTGCAGCCACAAACTTTAACTGAACTTCAACCATACCTTCCTTGCATACCTCTCCACTTATGCCCACCCTTCCCTTCTTCATATTACTGTGAATACCCACAACAATTATATTTGCACCTTTGATTTTGCATCATCTCAAGTCTTTTTTTGCATATCCACTCTTTCTTATTTTCTCTTAAAAACTAAGTGAATGTTGAAATTATTTTAGCTTCAATAAGACTAGAAAATCCTTTATGTAGTGGGCAGAGATTATATGTGTGTGTGTATGCATCTGTGTTTGTTGTGTGCTGTGTGTGTGTGTGTAGAGAGAGAGAGAGTGTGTGTGTGTGTGTGTGTGAGAGAGAGAGAGAGAGAGAGAAATTCGGTACATCAGTGTTTTCTAGACCAAAATAACTATATGGATTCTTCACCAAGATTTTGGAAAATCAGGCTATGAAAGACAACTCCACTCCCTGCCACCCAAGATAAAGTTCAATCTCGTTAGTGTGGAATGCAAACTCTGTCAGGCCCAGCACCTAAGTTTCCCTCTAACCTTAACTCTCGTCACAGCTTGTCCTTCTAATTTAAACTTCAGTAATAATAAACTCCATATGGTTCCCTTTCACACCTTTACATCCTTATGCTTTTCTTTTCCTTGTCCCTTTCTTCCTTTAGTTAACAGGCTAATGTCCACTAATCTCTTTTTTTTTTTTTTGACACGGAGTTGTCTAGCTTCACTCTACGCCCAGGATGAAGTACAGTGGTGCCATCTCGGCTCACTGCAACCTCTGCCTCCCAGATTCAAGTAATTCTCCTATCTCAGCTTCTTAGTAGCTGGGACTACAGGAGCACTCCACCACACCTGGCTAAGTTTTGTATTTTATCAGAGATAGGATTTCACCATATTGGTCAGGCTGGTCTTGAACTCCTGACCTCAGGTGATCCACCCACCTCAACCTCCCAAAGTGCTGGGATTATAGGCATGAGCACTGTACCTGGCCAACTCACCTTTTTAGACTCAGCTTACTAATCATCAATTTTTAAAGGCTCCCCAGTATCCTTGTTCATGCAGTTTCCTCTTACAGGGATAGCATCCCATATCTTACTTACTGCTTAATAGTTACTAAATTTTGGAGCTGGAGCTTAGAGTAGAATGGGGTATGAAATCATCTTTGGCTATGCTGACAGTAAACTACTTGCCCATCCTATTAATGTTCATAGTCACAGGATATACCATATAATATCACTTGACAGATTTTCTTAAAATTATTTTTATATATTTTTGTTTATTTTTTGCTAGACTATATTTTCCTCAAGGAGAGAGCTTACGTCTACCTCAGCATGGTGCCATTCTCTCTGCTATATAATAGGTAAACTATTATTACATATGAAATGGATATAAGAAAGGTCCTATTCTGTGCCTCACTGCTAGTTAGTCATTCCTAATATATATAACCCCATCACTGGTTGCTGTTTTACTTTCTAATCCCTGACCCTACCCTCTGTTAACTTGATGGCAAATAAATGAAAGAGAGCTGTATTAAGAAAACTGCTTCGGAGAGTGGTGGGTTAAAAAACAACCTATCAGGGACTGTGCTCACTACCAGGGTGACGGGACTCATAATCCAATCCTTAGCATCACACAATATTTCCATGTAACAAATCCATGTTACTCCCTGTATCTAATATAAAAGTTGAAATGAACAAAGAAAAAAAATACCCTCAAATTGAATCATGAAGAGAGTGGCCAGAACAAGGAATATTAGTCCCTCATGAAACATTGGTAAATGACCTCAGGAAATAACAGTTAGATGGAGGATTCATTACCTGAGGTGGTAAAATATCCGTGGATAAATATGAGATAGAAACTGGAACAGGGTTGAGGCTTGGAAATAAGGGGATGAATGAGAGCTAATGTTTATTGATCTTCTGCTATGGCCTTGATCTACTGCTTCATTCAACAACAATTTCCTAGTGAGCATCTGTCTTGTGCCTGGCATGGAGATAGGAACTAGTGTTTCCAAAGTCAACAAGAGACATCCAGTTGAGATTTTGCCATCACAGAGTTTACTCACCAACAAGAATATGAGCAATCATTCGTCAGTGCACCAAAGCCTGCTAAATATTTTGAAGGAAGAAATGATGGGGACATGGCAGACTGTACAGAAGCTGAACTTAGTTATATCTTATTGGATCCATTTCACCGGTCTATGGGGACTGGCATCACAGCCAAAAACGAAAATGCTATAGGAACTATGAAGTTTTATTTGTGGACACATAATATTCTGAGCTGACATTCATGCTTGCTAACATATGAAAGGAAAGAAAACTAGATTTGAAGACAATATGATAAATAAGAGACTTAATTCTTCAACTTCACTATTTAGTAACCTTAAATAAATCACATCACCTCTCCGAACTTGAGTTTCCCTGACTGCCATATGTAACCACTAATACCTGACCTGGCAGATTCTCAGGACTATGAGAGGATCAGTTAGGATAATAAGGGAAAAAGACTTTGAAAACCACAAAAACCTATGTGAATTTTGTTATGAGTATCATTTCTATGTGAACCAGCCCAGGAAGTCTGGAAGTGAGCAGGTTTGGTTTTAGTATAAACCTGTATGTCTAGACAGATGGATGGTTCTGGTCTGCAAATTTTCAAAAGCTCCATGTATTTCCACACCAAAGTTTTCCCCCTCTTCTTAGGGTTTGATCTTCTTTTCTCTGAAAAGATGAGTTTTAACAGAGGGAAAAAAGAAAATCCCGTTAGTGTTAAACTTTGTCTAGGACTCTCATCATGAAATTTCCATAGATAATCATGAAACAGACACTGGAGCAAGCTGAAGTCTGTTTTGAGGTCAGTAGTAGACATTGTCAGTGCTCCGTTCATGGTGCTTTTGTTACTTCTTATTTGATCTGTGTGCCTGTTGGCAATCTGTGTCTCTTCTATTTTGTATCTACAACCTTCTTATCTGACTGTTATTGGCTACTGGAGCCATTGATGAAGGAATGCACAGAAATGAGAATTGTCTCACTGTTTACAATCCACCTTTCTCGAAACAGAGACAGTTCAAAACCAGTAGGAGGCTGCTTCAAGACTATAAAAACTCGGCTTTCTCTCAGAGAGTTTAGACAAATTTTAATGTGTAATCTACACTTCAGAGCTAATCTACGTAGTAGGCTGAGGCTGAGACTGTGCCTAAAATTGCATCTTTGCTTGGCTTCTTCTTTTTCTCTCTCCTGTCTTCCTTGCTATGTTACCTATTTCTCTTTGGAGCACTGTCTTAAAAAATGATTCTCATCCCAGGGTCTGCTTCTGGAGAATCTGATCCAAGGTAAAGACCCTTAATTTTGAGAAAGTAAGATATATATACTCTAAGTAGTTAGTTAATGACCCCAGAATGGATTTTTCAAAGTCAATGGGGAAAAAAACAGCTAGGACAGAGATAGTTATTTTGTTGGCAGTAGAGGCATTATCCCAAAAGTTTCCCCTCTCAAGACAATAGTGAAGTCCAGTGATATTAAATTTATTTAGTAGTAATTTAATAACCCTTACATGATATTTATTATAGCAGGCACCAGGGACATATAAAACATGATTATTCAAACTACAGCACGAGACATATTATTTGAAAATAGTTGAAACTGGAATTTTATATTGACTTAAAAATTAGTACGAAGGGTTCCTATAATTTATAAACTGTGAAACTTACACGTATTCAGCATGGATTGCTTTTTATTAATCTCATTTCATACTCATTACAACCCTGTAAAACAATTACTGTCATTCTCATATGAAAATAAGGTGAATCATATTAAAGCAAACAATAACATACAAAATATATGTAGTGACTAATTTATTGTAGCCTATATCAAGTATTGTCCAAATCCTGTGCTCGTTGTGCTATGCCATGATTTTTTTTAAGTAGAGCACAAGACAAGAATCACTCAAAAACAAACAAGCAAATGACAACAGCCTTTATTCCAAGTGACTTAACAAGCTATTGGGTAAGGAAATATTTATATTTTAGCTCAATTAAATTGAGTAGTGCAGCCTTCCCACATTTACATGTACTTTACTTAAATACAGATATGTATAAGCCTTCCCATGTTGTTAGTGGCATTTAGTGTATGGAAATCTCATCTTTTTGCACCACTTTTATTTCTTTAGCAAAGCTCCTGGCAGAACTGACATATAGTATCTCTGCATATAAGACGTAGTTGCCATCCTTAGCTTAAAAGAGTGAAATGATTATGTTTGTTACAGATAAAAATAGAACTAGTTCAAGTCCCAACTCTGACACCCACTAGTTATGTGATCTTGTAAGAGTTAAACCTTGTAACCCTGAGATTTCATTATTGGTAAAATGGAGATGCTAAGACTCCCAGGAGTTTTTATCAAAATTGTGAGACTATGTATATTTCATTATATATAAATATCACATTTTACTTATCCATTCATCTCTCCATAGACACTTGGGTTGCTTTCATTTTTTTAGGTATTGTAAATAATAGGCATGGGTGTACAAATATCTATTTAAGACCCTACTTTCAATTATTTTGGGTATACAGTCAGAGTGGAATTGCTGGATCAAATGGTAATTTTATTTTTACTTTTTTAAAGAACAGACATATTGTTTTTAAGCAGCTATAACATTTTACAGTCTTAAAAAGGAAGGAAAATCTGCCACATGCTACAACATGGATGAATCTTGAGGACATGATGCCACGTGAAATAAGCCAGTCACAAAAAGACAGAAACTATGTAATTTCACTTGTCTGAGGTACTTAGAGCAGTAGAAATCACAGAGCTAGAAAGTAGAATGGTGGTTGCCAGGGACTAAAGAAAGAGTGAATGGGGACTTATTGTTTGATGAGTGCAGAGTTTCACTTTTACAAGATGAAAAGAGTTCTGGAGATGGATAGTGGCGATGGCTGCACAACATCATGGATGTATTCAACACTGTGAATGGTACACTTAAACATGGTTACAACGGTAAATTTCATGTTATGTGTATTTAACCACAATAAAAAATTGCGGGGGGATGGGGTGGGGGACTTCAAACTACCACAAAGCAAAACAAAGCAAGTTGCACAGTTAGACTGTCTGAGTTAGAATCCCAGCTTGACCTCCCCACCGATTCCACCGGAAAAAAAAAAAAAGAGCAAGTGAGAGAAGAAAAAAAGACAGAATGGTGGAGAATATGCATATTTGCAGGAAAATACCTGATAATTATATATGGTAATGTAATGCTCATTATTTATTTCCTTTTCCTCAGAAATGGGTGTTAAATCATAGGATCAAATAAAATGTCTTAGGAGGCAAACAAAGCATAGGGAGTTTCAGGACAGGGAAAGGTCACTCCTGCTGGAATTATTACTCCTTTTAAAAGAGCAAGTTTTGTGTAAGAAATGCCTTCAAAGAATAGATAGATAACCCCTCTCTGTATGGTAATTGTGGGCTTCTTCTAATACGTAAAGCAGTTTTCACCCAGAAAATATGCAAAACGTGCTGCCCATTCTGGTTGGAGAAAGTTTGTTCATGTTTTTAAGCAATTATACTAGGAATCTATACAAATACTTAGGATTTATCATTACATTCACAAAAACAAAACTTAAACTTCTTTAGACATGGTTTCAGAGATTTAAATTTTTAGTAGTTATTTTAGAGAAATGAAGATTAATGCTCAGGGAAAAAAAAAATCTCTGCTTTGATTGTCAACTGAACAAAGGCCAAATGCAACAAAGAGGCAAAGGACATTCTTTCAACTTCCTTGAAGTAAAAGCCTTTTGTACATTTTCTGGATTCATATAAAAAAAAAAAACAGAACTGAAAAGGAAATGAAGACAAGGGATGAGCAGTGCTTGTTTACTACAATGTCTGTGATGTCCAGTGCTATTTCTTATTTAATAATCCACATAGAGAAGTGGTTGCTCTTTGTTCTCGTCTCCTTCCCACCAAAGAACCTCAGACCATGTCCTAAGAAGATTACGAGACTTTGTCTTTGATTCATTTGAAAGGCCATAATTGGACAACTTCAAACCCCATTTAAAATCTTTCTGTGGTACTTGAAGGTCCACTTCTGGACAAAGATTTCTGTTAACTCTTTCCTAAGAGTAAATCCAGTCATCGCAACCCAGTGATGGGCTGTATACATTTAGGTGTCTGAAAAAACCCTGCGGAAGGAACCAACTACATATCTGAAACTCACATTCATAATTTAATTTAATTTAATTTGCAAAATTACACCAAGAATTAGTCAGGGCAGACATTTATCTGATCCCCGTGATTATTTTTTTCATTCATATTGTTCTTTATTAGTGCATTCTTTTTTAACTACTAGACTTTATTTTTTAAAGCAGTTTTAGATTTACAGAAGTACAGTTTGTTATACCCCTCACTCCCCTCTGCCTCACCCACAGTTTCCCCTGTTTGCAGCTTACCTTAGTGTGGCAAGTTTGTTGCAATTGATGAGCCAATATTGATACATTATCATTAACTAAAATTTATCCTTTAGAGTAAGGTTAACTTTTCGTGTTGTATATACTGGAGGTTTTGACAAACTTGTAATGACATTTATCCACCATTATAGAATAGTTGCACTGTCCCCAAAAATGCCTGTTCATCTCTCCCTTTCTCTTTGCAGCAGACCTCTGATGACACTGGTCTCTTTTTTTTTTTGAGACGGAGTCTCGCTCTTGTCCCCTAGGCTGGAGTGCAATGGAGCAATCTTGGCTCACTGCAACCTCTGCCTCCCAGCTTCAATCAATTCTCCTGCCTCCGTCTCCCGAATAGCTGGGACTACAGATGCCTCCCACCACACCCGGCAAATTTTTGTATTTTTAATAGAGACAGGGTTTCACCATGTTGGCTAGGCTAGTCTCAAACTCCTGACCTCAGGTGATCTGCATGCCTTGGCCTCCAAAAGTGCTGGGATTACAAGTATGAGCCACCACGCCTGGCCCACATTGGTCTTTTGAATTTTCCCATAATTTTGCCTTTCCCAGAATGACATGTAGTTGAAATCGTATAGTATGTGCAGTCTTTTCACATTGACTTCTTTCTTTACATTTTTAAACATTTTTAAATTTTACTTTAATTTCTGGAATACATGTGCAGAACTTGCAAGTGTGTTACATAGATATACATGTGCCATGGTGGTTTGCTGCACCTATCAACCCATCATCTAGGTTTTAAGCCCTGCATGCATTAGATATTTGTCCTAATTTTCTCCCTCCCCTTGCCCACCACCCATCAACAGGCCCTGGTGTGTGATGTTCCCCTTCCTGTGTCCATGTGTTCTCACTGTTCAACTCCCACTTTGCGTGAGAATATGAGGTGTTTGGTTTTCTGTCCTGTGTTAGTTTGCTGAGAATGATGGCTTCCAGCTTAATCCATATCCCTGAAAAGGACATGAACTAATTTTTTTTATTGCTGCATAGTATTCTATGGTATATATGTGCCACATGCTACCTGACTTCAAACTATACTACAAGGCTACAGTAACCAAAACAGCATGGTATTCGTACCAAAACAGATACATAAACCAATGGAGCAGAACCGAGACATCAGAAATAACACCACACATCTACAGCCATCTGAACTTCAACAAACCTGACAAAAACAAGTAATAGGGGAAGGATTCCTTATGTATTAAATGGTTCTGGGAAAACTGGCTAGCTATATGCAGAAAACAGAAACTGGACCCCTTCCTTATACAAAAATTAACTCAAGATGGATTAAAGACTTAAATGTAAAACTTAAAACCATAAAAACATTAGAAGAAAACCTAGGCAATACCATTAAGGACATAGACATGGGCAAAGATTTCATAGCTGAAACACCAAAAGCAATTACAACAAAAGCCAAAATTGACAAACGGGATCTAATTAAAGTAAAGAGCTTCTGCACAGCAAAAGAAACTATCGTCAGAGTAAACAGGCAACCTACAGAATGGGAGAAAAAGTTTGCAATCCATCTGACAAAGGGCTAATATTCAGAATCTATAAGAAACTTAAACAAACTTACAATAAAAAAACAAAAAACCCATCAAAATTGGACAAAATGTATGAACAGACACTTCTCCAAAGAAGACATTTATGTAGCCAACAAACATGAAAAAAAGCTCATCATCACTCGTCATTAAAGAAATGAAAATCAAAACCAAAATGAGATACCACCTCATGCCAGTTAGAATGGGAATTATTAAAAAGTCAGGAAACAACACATACTAGAGAGGCAGTGGAGAAGTAGAAACACTTTTACACTGTTGGTGGGAGTGTAAATTTGTTCAACCATTGTGGAAGACAGTGTGGCAATTCCTCAAGGATCTAGAACCAGAAATAACATTTGACCTAGCAATCCCATTATTAGGTATATACCCAAAGGATTATAAATCATTCTACTATAAAGACACATGCACATGTATGTTTATTGCAGCACTATTTTTAATAGCAAAGACTTGAAACCAATGCAAATGCCCGTCAATGATAGACTGATCTTTGTGTTTTTAAACATGAGTAAAAGATGAGGAATAGCTAGAGCTCAGGAAGTTTCTTTAAGCCCAGGGTTCGTGCCTCAAGCCTGCTCTTGCTACCTGTGGAACCCCTTTCCCCAAACAAAATAAAAATAATAATAACCTAAATCTCACTTAAGCACAAAATTTGTCAAAGATAAATTAGAAGGATTACTTTTTCTTATAATCCCTCATTTCTTGATCATTAATGGTGGAAGGAATGCCACTGTTAGGTCATTAAGCTCTCTCTGGTGGATTCCTTAGCAGTGTCCAAGCCTTTCTCCTCTCCTCACATTCCTTTCTTGTGCACATTCTTAAATGCTTCCACTTTCGTCTCTCTTCATTCTAGAAGACAGCCAGGGCTATCAATCACCTAATGCTGTTCTCATGCTTTCTTGGCAGTTAAAAATTAGATTTGTTTACTTGTGATTCAACAGAATTTAATAAATATTTTT
Source organism: Ateles fusciceps (assembly GCA_036589455.1). Taxonomy (NCBI): domain Eukaryota; kingdom Metazoa; phylum Chordata; class Mammalia; order Primates; family Atelidae; genus Ateles; species Ateles fusciceps. Next base: position 1,895,668 of record JAZHEH010001685.1, on the reverse strand, counting down.
ACCTTTTTTTCACTGGAATCACTATCCTTTTATTTTTGTTTTATATATTGCATTGTAAGTTTTCTTCACTATAACAACATAGATGAAAATTCTGGCCAGGCATGGTGGCTCAGGCGTGTAATCCCAGCACTTTGAAAGGCTTAGGCAGGCGTATCACCTGAGGTTGGGAATTTGAGACCAGCATAGCTAACATGGAGAAACCCCATCTCTACTAAAAATACAAAATTAGCTGGGCGTGGTGGTGCATGCCTGTAATCCCAGCTACTTGAGAGGATAAGGAAGAGAATTGCTTGAACCTGGGAGGCGGAGGTTGCAGTGAGCTGAGATTGTGCCATTGCACTCCAGCCTGGGCAACAAGAGCAAAACTCTGTCTCAAAAAGAAAAAAAAAATAATTCATATTATTTTTTAAAAGCCAAAGAGAAAAAAAAAAGATTAATCAGTCTTAGCACACTAAAGTTGAGATCAGGGTTTTCTTTTAATATATATAATATTATTCATAGTTCTAAAACAGTTGAATATTAATATATGCATTATATAATGTTTTATTCTGAACTTTTCATGTAATACATAAATAATATTTGGAATGGCTTTATGATATTTTAACATAAACAAACATATATGCTACCATAATATTTTATATGCTAAATTTACTAAAATTTATTTGACTGAAACATCCAATAATAGATACTTGCTCCATAGTCTGTGTTATGAGTATATTATAATAAATTAAACCTTTTTTGTTGTGTGTGTATATATTTTTTTCATAGTTTATATGGTGATTTATTTATATAGATGTCTTAAAAAGAATTTGCTTGGTTAAGACTATGTCATTTTTAGAATCCTTGATACATAGTAACTCCATAGAGCTGAGAAGGTGGTTTTATTAACATTCGTCATGTTTCATAGTGAATCTACCACCTACTTCTGTATCTGTTCTAAGCTCTTCAGTTGAAATTTCTATGGGAAGCATGCTTGAGATAATCCTATCTGCTCTGGAAATTTGCCTTGGTGAATAATTATATCCCAGCTGAACTGGTATTGGTAGTGATTTATCAGGTTCATGTATAATTTTTTCATATATATTTCTACAATATCTATTTTGCTCTTGATAACCCAGGCTTCTACACTCAAATAATTCTTGTACATGTACTTTATCAGAACAACTTCGACCAAATCATACAAAGACACACAGACTGTGCCATGTCTCCGCAACCACCCAGTTCACACACACACAAATCTTCATATCCTTAATTTTATCCAAAGCCTCCTTAGATAAGCACCCCATGGGAAATACATCTGCTTCAGTTTTGATATATCTTTCAGATAACACAAAACATTGCTCAGACCTTGAGGCCTTTACAAAATGCTCATAACAACAGGGTCCAGGTAGCAGTGAGCCATATGCAGCTCTTGCATGGCAGGAGAAATGACTTGATACATGATTTCTTTTAAGTAGTATATGGAGGTGCTTGTTGAGTTCACCATGGTTACTTAGTGTTTATAGGAATGGGGCTACTGGAAAATTAGCAGTATTCAATTTTTGAAGTATTATAATAACATTTATAGCGTATCACAATGAAACTTTATACATATAGTTATGTGCCATATAACAACGTTGTGGTCAATGATAGGCCACATACAGGAAGGTGACCTCATAAGATTATAATGGAGCTGATCATTTATTTCATCTAGTGATGTAGCTATCATGGTTACTCTCCTGGAAATCATTCTTACATTCTGCACCTGTCTTAAATGTTGAAGTGAGAAATTTGTTAAATATCTTTTTTTTTAAAGAAAAGCAAGACATTCTAGACTTTAATGATCTGATAGATAATATATGGTAACTGATATGAGTTTCTTTACAAATATTACAGCACAGAGTGTGATTAAGTACCAAGAGTAAAAGCTATAGTCCTTGGAGAGAAGAAAATAAAGTTTGATTTTTATTTCTACCTCCTGGTATCTCAAGTTGGGTAAGGGACATGAAATCTGTAAACTCATATGTAGTCATCTATAGAATAGGACTAATAATTATACCTACTAACAAGGTTGTTCACTCCACAAAGAAGTCTTGAGCAACTTCTAACCACAAGGCACACTTTTGTCCTAGGATGGATAAAAAGATGAATTGTCACCAGCCTGAGCAGCATAGCAAGAGCTCATATCTAAAAAATAAAAAAACAAACTATCCACAATTGTGTTAGCCAAAGCTTTAAATCATTTTCCCTATATATAACACATTCTTTAGGGCATATTTCCCTGAGGAACTCTGACTAATACAGTTGTTGTACCACTGTGTATTACTACCTACTCATAATGTAGAGAACTCTAGTTGTACCATATCCTTGTCAGTACTTGGTATTATCAGTGCGTTTTGTTTCTAATGTAAGCTATTATAAAATATATGTAATGGAATCTCATTGTGTTTATGGCTAGTCTACAACACTGCATAGTATAGAATTATAATTCATTATAAAGGGATAATACTGAATATAAAGACTTTAAACTTTTATAGCATGGAGTAGTTTACCAAGCATTTTCACTGCCTTATCATATTCATTCTTACAGGTCAACAGCACTAGGTAATTGATATTTTACTTTATTTTATTTTATTTTTTAGCAATAGGATCTTGCTCTGTCTCCCAGGCTAGAGTGTAGTGGCATGATCATGGCTCACTGCAACCTCAAACTACTTGGGCTCAAACATTTACCCACCTCAGTCTCCCAAGTAGCTTGGATTACAGATACTTATATTTCTAACTTCCTCAATTGTGTGCAGAGGTTGAAGCAATCTCCCAGGAAATTTTCTCAAGGTAAGACATAAACATTGCATCCAATTTTAAAATGAAGACAGAGATAGTTAAACACAGGAGGGAGGCCATACACAGCAAAGTATTTCTTCTGAGAGCTTATATTAAAATCGTCAAACACCTTCAACAGAAAATGTTAGAAAAAGTTGCCTGAAAAGATGTTTTGCCAGTCCCATGTCATTACTTAACATTTCTTCCAAAGCCATTTTTACTATTCTAGAATCTAATCAGTTAAATTCATCATCCTCCCGAAATGGAGAATGGGACAGTTAAACTACTTGTTCGTGTAATTATACACAAAGGGCTAAAAGAAGTAACAACACAGCTCGTTGCTTTGGAAACAGGCAAATTCTGTTCATCGTAGCCTTGTTTGGGCACCATTGTGACATGTCTTTTCACAAGCTATACTAGTACTTTGGAACGCAGCTAGAAATTCGGTATGCAAAGTCAGTGCAGTAAATCGTCAACAAAATTGAGTCTCTCAAACAAGAGGGTCTTTGTTTATGACAAATAACAGTGGTCCATTCTCTGAATTAGACATCCAATTCCAATAATGACACTAGGCCAAAAAAACAGAACTGTGCCTCCACTTACAGCAAGGCAGTATGTACTGACCTGGGCTGGTCATGTCACTGGAAGGTTGAGGAGCAAATTGCTGAGAGAGATTGGAAATCACAGTGAATCTACTAGCCTTCCAGTCATGCCAAATATCTCTGTCAAGATATTCTATAGAATGCCATTAGTGGAACAACAGGGAGAGGAAAGTCAACAGTCAGGCAAAAGGGGTCAGTCATGAAGGAAGAGGACAAGTGAAAATTACAGTTCTGACATTAGTAAGTGGGAATAAATGGAGATGCTCTCAGACCAGTGTCTGTAAGCAGGGAACAGGTAATTGCACCTAATAAATTTCCTGGAATTGTCATTTTTCTTGAGCCAGTGTGTCCTTTCTCTTTTCATTGCCTTCTTTGGAGATTTTGTGTGATTTGCTTTGTTTATTGTCTTTTGCTTACACTCTATATTGACGTTGAGGCCTCATAGTTAATGAGGGGGAAACTCCTAGAAATGAGTCCCCCTTTCCCTGGCAGAAAGAAGTAAAGCTCGCTTAGAATATATATTTCATTTCTTATGTCTCTGCAATTCAAATCCCCAGGTCATTTATTCAAATGCACAATTTTGATTACTCTTGTAAGGTCCAGTATTGATATGACCTGGCCTGGAGTAGCCTGGTGTTCAGTGAGGAAAACAGGGGAAGAGAACCAAGACTTCCTAAAAGCTTACTATGTGTCAGACACTCTATCATATGCTTTTCATTACATTATACAATAAAGTATCAACCACAATAACCCAGAAATTCAAAATCTATGAAACATAAAGATCAAAAATATTTATGTTCTCATTCATCCAACTCTAGGGCTCTCTTATGTCTCGTGAATTAAGATACCAAAAGCATCATTGCAGATATAGTGTTCAAATTTTTCTCATCTGTCATTCTGTGTTGACCTTCAGCTGGTTGCCTTCATGATTTCAAGAGGGATGCAGCAATCCTAGTTGTCATATCCAGATCTGAAAATTCAAGTAGGAGAAAAGCAGCTTTTTACTGAGTAAAATCCCTTTTTCAGAGTCTCTGTCATGTTTTCTCACTGGGAAGAATTGTGTCCATGTATGTTACTACACCAGTCACTGTCAGAACATGTAAGAATATCATAATTGACTTCAACTAATAAGGTTGAACCTCTTTAAAGAAAGGCTGAACTGCTTGGGTGAGAAAGCTATCTGGACTAAATTGGAATGTCATGAGAAAGAGGAAGGAAGTAGCCAGCTAATGTTTTCTAGGACCTGTGACCCTTGACACTCATTACACATCTTAACAACTTGTATGTGATATGAAAACTTAACCAGCAGTGTTGGGAGTTGAGCAGTACTGGAAGATTCAATGTAGTTCTTTTTTTCATTACTATATTTCTCTCATTTATTTTTGCCTACTTTACAAAATGGTTACAAGCAAGGGTTGAGGGAGGTGTAATGATGATGAGATTTAAGTCACTATCTTGGCCCATTAAACATTTGAAAAGTCTATACATAAAAATGTCATGCCTCTCAGGCTATGGGAATTAACTTCCATGCTTTGTGGTTTGCTTGAAACAAACATAACAATTTCAAGGTTTGGGCACTAAAAATGAAAACTTTATTGGATTCAACAAAAATGGATACATAACAACAAAAATACAATATGTGGTTAACCACAGACAAAGCAGTCCCTTCGACTTATCTCTGCCTTTTTATATCACTGCTGTCCTGATGGCCTTGCTCCAGTAGGTGATTATTTTAATGCAGAAAATCAATGTGACGATAGCACATTTTGAATAAGTTAAAAAATAAATTAAGCTTCATGATCTCATAACATGTTGACATTTTGGCTTCTCCTTTTGGGAAGGGGTAAGATTCACTTTTTGTTTGAAGTAAGAACTTTAAGATCACAGGAAGTTTCTCTCATTTTGTAGGTGAATGAACTAGGTATCTGAGAATTACAATGACTTATCTAAGTTCAATTATAATTACAGAAAAGCGATATATTTAGTATGGCCTATGAACTTTGATGTCTGGTTATAGTGTGAAGAAACAATTATTCTAATTTCAGAACTTCAATGTAACAAGTGGGAAGTATCAAATAAACTTGTGGTTAAGCTCTGACTGTTTTATTTATTAGTAGTTCTGTGACCTGAGTTCTAACTTGAAAGTCACTAACTTTCAAGGCTGTTGCACTCATGATGAATAATGCAGGTGTGGCTTTAGTGATATGAGTATGGTCTATCTAAAACTTCAATAAATGAAAGAGTATAACTTGGTGTAGTAATCTTATGCCTGTTTATTCTTAGAGATATGTCCCGTCCTCTCCTGCTCTACTCTGCATTATAGGTGAACTTATCCCTACAAACTTCATTTTCCAATTTTCGAACTCTTCCATCAGCTGGTCTCTGCCTGGTTTCAATCATTGGAAAGCTCAATCAGGAGAAGTGAAAACAAAAGTAAATAAAAACTATATGCACTAACATAGCCTCCTCTGGATCCTGAAACAATAAGAGAACATTAGTGGAAAACTGGTGAAATCAAAATAAAGTCTGAAGATGAATTAATACTAATGTACCATATTTGTTAGCATCAGGGGAACTGGGTGAAAATTAGGTGAAATCCATTCATGCTATCTTTAAACTTTTCTGTAAATATAAAATTATTTATAAATAAAATATTTATTTAAAATTTAGAAATTTAGAAAATAAAAAGCTAGGGTCCTTGTCTCTCTTGTCTTCATCAACAAGCTTCTCTAGCAGCAGCACATTTCCTCCATGGCCCTCATGCCCACTGAATGACCCACCTGATCATTTTCCATTGAGTGTGCCTCCTTTTACTGTCTTTTAATCTTGGAATAATAGAAGCTGCCTTCTGTTGCTAGCCTCTGACACACCTATCGTCTCCAATTTGGCTTTGTAAGTTTCATCAACTGTATAATTGTCCAATGAGTTATTCTAGACCACTACCCAGATACAGCCAATTTACTGAGACAGGAGTATTACAACAGAGAAAGAGATTAATAAACATCAAGTCAGCTAAGCAAAATACCGGAGTTTTTTACTCAACTTAGTCTCCCCAAAATTTAGAGACTAGAGATTTTTAAGAATAATTTAGTGAATGAGTGGCCAGGGAACAGGGAATATTAACTTATTGGGCTGGGGATTAGTTGAAGGGAGTTGAGGCTGTCTTCTTGCTATCTTCAGGTTCTGGGTGGGATCACAAAACTAGCTGAGTCAGTTTATTGTCTAGGTGGTATCAGCTGGTCCTTCTGATTGCAGAGTCTGAAAAATGTCTCAAACATCAAACTTAGCTTTTACAATAATGATGTTATCTGTAGGAGCATTTGGGAAGGTTGGAAATCTTGTGATCTCTGGCTACCTGACTCCTGTGTCATAATTTCTAATATAGTGGCTTACCTGTTTTCCAAAGAAAGTTTCAGTTGGTCCTCAAGCAAGGAGGAGGTTTGCTTCAGGAAAAGGCTGTTTTCATTTTTGTTTTCAAGTTAATCTGTAAACTAAGTTCTTTCCAAAGTTAGCTTGACTTATGCCCAGGAATAAGTAAGAACAGTTTGGAGGTTAGAAGCAAGATGGAATCCATTAGGCCACATTTCTATCATGTTCATAATTTTCCTATAGCAAATTGTTCACAGTGTCATAATTTTTGCAAAGGCAGTTTCAATTGAGTAAATAATTTCCTCCATTATTTATTTCTGTTTTAGAATTTCAGAGTAGTACATTTTTTTTTCTTGATTGAACATTGGCTCTTATACCTTGGGAAAGCTTGCATAATTGAGGTTACCTCCTATCTACTTGTAAAGTCCTCTTTGGGTTTTGATAAGTTGATCAAAAGAGACACAGGTTAAAAGACACTAATTAATGAGATGTTTAATAAGTTAATTTTCTCTCTGTTCTCTATCCAAGATAATTCTGAATACTACCCAGATACTAGCAGGGATCCTACTCTAAATGTGGAAATGTGGAATTCCTCAGTGGTCTTAACAATTTGAATGTTTTGTTAGTTTGTTCGTTTGTTTTTTGAGCCAACCTCACTCTGTTTCCCAGGCTGGAGTGTAGTGGCATGATCTCGACTCACTGCAACCTCCACTGCCAGGGTTCAAGCAATTCTCATGCCTCAGCCTCCTGAGTAGCTGTGATTAAAGGTGTATGCTACCATGTCTGGCTAATATTTATATTTTTAGTAGAGGTGGGGTTTCACCATGTTGACCAGCCTGGTCTCGAACTCCTCACCTTAAGTGATCCACCTGCCTTGGCCTCCCAAAGTGCTGGGATTACAGGTGTAAGCCACCATGCTGAGCCAACAGTTTGAATCTTTAGAACTTTCATGGCTGGTTCTTTAGCTTTAGGCTGTCAATCAATTCTGCCTACCACTGGGGTCAAGTCCCTGGGGGGAAAAATTACCCAACTGCTCTGGAAAAGGGGGAAAAATGAAAGAATAGAATAAAAGTTCATCACAAGTTTATTTAGATACATTTATATTCTGGATTTCTAAAAGAGACTTTTAAGATATTGTTATTGATGCTGAACAGTATTATCATTGCAGAGGTGAAGACTAGGTTACATAAAGCATATCAAAACCTTGGGGTTAATCACATTAGACACATTTATCAGTATTACTTGTTTTCATAAGAATTAAAAAAAAAAATCAGCAGCATGGTGGTTCAGGCCCCACTCAGGGGTCTTCTAATAGCTTCCAGGCAAGAGTCCCTTGTGTAATTTTCTAACAGATTCTTTTTGCCCACTGCCTGGAAAAGCCAATACACCAAGAGCAGTAGGAGTTTCAGCAGAAAAAGAGCTTAATAATCACAGGACCAGGCATGTGAAGAGATGGGAGGTATTTCTCAAACCTATCTCCCTGACAATTCAGAGGCTAGAGTTTTTAAGGGTGCTTTAGTAGGAGCCTGGAGGTATTGGGACAATTGATTGGGGATGAAATCACAGGGTTCTTGGAATGGTCTTCCTGCAGCTGAATCACTTCCTGGGTGGGGAGTCATAGGATCAGTTGAGTCAGTAGCCTAGTATGGGTCACATATCCAGATGGCATCCCTTAGTCTGCCAAAATTCTAAATCTTAAAAAATTTCTCCAATACCAGTTCTTCAGGTTTCACAATAGTGATATCTATAGGAGCAGCTGGCACACTTACAAATCTTAGGACCTCTGGTTACATGACTCCAGAGCAGTAAGGATTACGGAAAAACAAGCTAAGCAAACAATGGCAGGTTATTGTTTAACTGTGCCTATTTAGCAAAGTTCAGGCTCCTATCATAATCCTAACCTTGTGGTCTTTTATTAACCTTACAAAAAGTAGTTTTGGTCCCTATCAAAACAAAGATGGAGTTAGTTTCAGGAATTTAAACTATAAATTCCTCCCATAGTTAGCTTGACATACTTGCAAGTATTAACACAGACAGTAAACTTGGGAGTTTAGAAACAAGATGTGCTTAAGTATGTTAGATTTCTCTCACTGTGACAATTTTGCAAAGGTCATTTCATCTGGATAGCATATGTTTATAGTTTACCATCATCATGGTGAAGAACTTCAGAAATGCAATTTCAGTGACTGCATGATTCATGGTAACTGTAAAGCTTGGCGATTACTATATATGAAATACCAAATAGTGACTTTGGCTTTCTGAAAAGTTCATTTAAAATAATCTGTACTTTCTTCATCTTTTACTGTTAGTGTACTAATATGTAGGCCAAAATATAATAAAATGTTTCATTGTAGGCATGGACTAAAAATTAAAGGAGTTAATTATAGAATTTAATTATTCAAAGATATCAGAAAGAAAAAATCAGTTTAGACTTTCTTCTACATTGGTAGTGTACCTGACATGAAAACAATATATTTACAATATGCCCATGTGGAAAGGGCAGAAAGATCCAAACAGGTGGTGCCCACTTCCTTATACATAATTATCACTGTTACTGGAAAGGGGTCCAAGTCCAGAACCCAAGACAAAGTTCTTGGCTCACACACAAGAAAGAATTTGAGGTGAGTCCATAGAATAAAGTGATAGCAAGTTTATTAAGAAAGTAAAGGAATAAAGAATGGCTACTCCATAGGCAGAGCAGCCCCGAGGGCTGCTGGTTGCCTGCTAATATGGTTATTTATTGATTATATGCTAAACAAAAGGTGGATTATTTACGCCTCCCTTTTTTACACTTATATGGGTAACTTCCCATGGGTAACTTCTTGACACTGCCATGGCATTTGTAAACTGTCATGGTGTTGGTGGGAGGGCAGCATCGAGGACGACAAGAGGTCACTCTTGTTACCATCTTGGTTTTGCTGGGTTTTAGCTGGCTTCTTTACTGAAATCTGTTTTACCAGCAAGAACTTTATGACTGGCATCTTGTGCTGTCCTGCTATCTCATCCTGTGACTTAGAATAACTAACTGTCTGAGAAGGCAGTCCAGTTGGTCTCAGCCTTATTTTACCCAGCCCCTATTCAAGATTGTTGCTCTGGTTCAGACAACTCTGATAACACCATCTTTCACATTTTTATAAATCTTAGAATTAGAGTGACTTCCCCATTACTGAAATATTTTAAAATTAATCCACTTATTTTATACTCAAATCTTGCATTTTGTCTCTGTATGTATTTGTGGTGATAATTATGTATAGCTCAATCTATTTCCAACTTCTCATTGGGTATCTTACCCATTTGATGATTCTTTAATGACATTTTATTTTTTTAATTCTATTATTATTGCCATCACCTGTTTATATAGTGCTTTTCAAAACAAAAATGCCATAAATATATTCAAAGAGCCAGGGTAGATGGTTGAAATTGTTAGAGTTCTGGGATCAACATTTATCAGACAGGTTCTAATGATCTTGTCATGGCCTTTTCCCACTCCTCCAAAGCCTACAGACAATTTCCAATGACTGTCACACTAGCAACAGGGGGGGCAGTACAATGATTCGGCCATCAGCACATCTCCCTGTTGTCCTTGTCCTTATCCTAGCTAATGAGCCCCAGTTGTAGAAAGAGCTTAGGCTTAGAAAACAGAATGTCCTAGTTTTTCTTGGAGAAGAAGTGGGACCTTAAAGTGTCTCTGACTCCTCGTTTCCTCATCTATGAAATGGGATAAAAGTTCATAACTCTCAGTGGATTAAGTAGATATAATTACAAAGCAAACACTACAGCACTTGAAATATCATAGGTATTCAGGATTTATCGATTTCCTGCAATCCATATATGAAATAATCCCATGTCTTCCTAATCTCTTTTTCTTGTGTCCAGTGTGTAGATAGAAGATAAATTTTAATAATAATAGCAACAATATCCTCAAACACTATTATAGTTGATTTTTCTAAACATTCCCACATTTTCCATCTTGACAACTTGTACCCATGTCTCCTATGCTGTAAGGACTTGAATTCAACTTATAACTGCCAAATGTTCTGTTATCTTTCTTAGAGATTTGGTAAGAAAGGGAGTGGGCATCAATAGTCAAGGGAAGAGATGCAAAGTTGCAACGATGTGGGTTCGAATCTTGCTCCTGACAATTATTATCTGAATAGCTCTGGGGAAAGTGTGTTCACTTATAAGATGAGGATAATAATTTATACTTCACGGGGTATTTATGAGCATAAAGGAAACATGAAAAGGACTGAATGCAATCACAGACTTAGCAAAATACAGCTGAATTTAGCAATAGTAGACTCATTTAATGGTATTTACATTTGTTATTACTGAAACTATTTTGGTCCTTTATTTTGGGGGGCCTTGAATTTATGTGAGTAAACAGCGAGAGGAGTCCTTGTTCAATCTGGTTCTACATCTGGTACTCTTCTCCTACACTCAAGTCATGGTCTAGTTTCTTTTCCTCCTACAGCTGGAATCTCTCCCCACCATGCCATTACTTCTTAGTCACTCATGTCACTTCTCTGGGTCAGCAGAACATCAGTTCAAAATTTTATGCCTGGATAAGAACTGAATCTACTATCCCTTTATTAATTATTTACTTTTATTTTTTTAATATACTGTGGCCCTACTTTCTGCAATCCTGGTTTACACTAATTTCCTCTAAGTTTAGGCTCCTCCTCTGCATTTAGTGTCAAGGATGTCTTGACATTCCTATCATGCAACTGTAGTAAAAACCATTTACTGGAAGCCAATCTAGACAATTTTAACTTGGTTTAATAATGTATTCTTCTGTTCCTACAGGCAGAAATGAATTTGTGAGTGCAACCTGGTTTTCATATTACCATTACACTTCCTTCAGGGATTATCTTTCTCTCCGCTTTTTCATATTCCTACTTAAGCTACATATTCTATTTTATCTGACATAGATCATTGATAGTTTCTGTTATCAAGAATGTTCGCATCAAATAACTGGTCTGATGAAACTTATAACACAGAAGTTATACGGAATTTCAGGAGGCAGCTTTCATTCTATATTACAATTTATTTATTCATTTATACCTTTAACAATGATTTTTAAATGATTTTCAATATGGAAATTATATGAGCTCAACAGAGGTTCATGACTTGGAATTGAAGAGATCTGAATTCAAAATTTGCTTTGATTTCAAGATATTGATTGAATTTATTGAGCATCAACTATTTTGATTCAACAATGCAAATTAGAAATATTGTATTTTATGTGTATCATAGCATCTGATATACTATATGTGCTTAATAAATGCTGTTTCTCTTTTTTTGTTATTTTTAGCCTAATGTGAAATAAATAAACAATACTTAGAATCACTGAAAAACTCTTCACTTTGCCATTATTAAATCAGATTAAGACATTATTCACTTTATACTCTGTAATTATTATGGTTAATCCCCTCTAAATATTAGCAAAAGGCCATAGCTCCAATGACCCTGACACAGATGTATTAAGAAAGGTCTTAACTCTATCATTTAGCAGATGTATATTTGTATATAATGGGATGATGGTAGGGTTGGTGAGTTATATTTGTAGTGAAACTGTACACATTGAGAAGAATAAAACTAGAATTAAAATCTTTAAAGGAATTACTTTTAAGACATTGGTGCTCATAGAGAAAGATGAGTAATGCAATAATAAGAAGAAACGTAAGTAAATATTCCGTTTATCATCATAAAGAATCAGAATCATGGTAGTAGTATAAAAAGCAATGAAACATCTGTGTTATCCTGTATCACTGACTAAAAATAATAAAGACAAGCAGAACTATTTATAAGGTCTCACCATTCTGCCTAGAGTCTATAATTTTCTAAATGTCCAGATCAATATCAAGATCTGAAAATGTGAGGAAATTTTCGAGGTTTTGATACATTGTACCTACAGTTGAAGACTCTATTGCAGTAGTACATGCTGGCCTTCAAATTGTGGAATAGGAAAATGAGGCTAGGGATGCCTAGCGTTGAGAACAACACCTTTGTGATAGCTCTCCTTTACTTTGGGGAAAAAATGGTTACTGAAATTATTGCTTCCTAAGTATTTATTTTTCAGTACTGAAAATGGAAAAGATAACAGAGGCAATAATATGATCATGCACAGAAATGAAATTTTGCTTTTGTTACAAGCTAAAACTTCTAGAACAATATGAAGGAGTAAGAGCAGAGTAAACTTAAGGTATAGAAAGTATTCTGAGGACTTATATCTTTTTCTTAGAAAGTAGAAAGCGGAAAAAAATATTTCTTCCATTCTAACAACAACAGAAAAAGCTGGATAATATACAAAATCATAACTTTTGTTGAACTAACCAAAGAGCCAAAATAACAGCCTGGAATCTAAGGTAAGAAAACTGCCTCCAAAGAGAGAAAACACATGCATATTGCATTACCTGAAAAATTTTGTGGGAGGACAATTTCTGCCATACAATTAGAAAAGAATTCAGTTAGCATATTTAATAAATTCTTCAATGATTAATATGTTATATCCTCTGAATACAAAAGCCTTGGGAGTCACAGATCTGGGGGAGTTCACATTCACACTCAGATTCTTCAATGAACCTTACTAGATGCCATTGGGAAAGACTGCAAAGCAGAAAGCTAGAGAAAACCTCCTTCATGGTGCATTCCTGGAGAAGTGGAACAGACTTGCACTTCAGTCTCACCTATATCTGATTTAGATAATATCTGTGATATGAAAGTGTCTTATGAAATGAGGAGAAGTCAAAGTCAGAGAAAAGGGGATTCTGGAAAATATACTTACCCTGAATAAGAGAATAGAACAAGAGAAGAAGAGATAATAGATTGGAGAGTAAAGAGTTTACTGACATACTCTTCCATCCACTCTATGGAAAGATGGCATAGTCATTTTTACGACCATTTAATTCCATATGGACATTATCCTGCCAAACTTTCAATGCATCTCCATTTTCAAAATGGTTAAATGTTTTGTATTGCTTAATATTCTGCTTATATTCATTTTGCAAACTATATTCCAGCATTACATGTTTTTAATATTCTGCAACCTTAATAGATGCTATTTACATCCTCAAGTAAACAAGACTCTCAAGACAAAAGACTACTCTAACTTGAAGTCTCATATTAAAGCATTACATAACTTGTCACTTATGTTTAGTCCATAAGTTAACACAAGGGAACTTGCAAAGAAACAAACAATTAAAACAAATCCAAAACAAATTCCATCTTGTATGTTGTAAAATTGTATGGGCAACTTGCCCTACAATGACTGTCCTGATTGGGGCAGTAACTGTATCTTTTATATCTCTCTACCTCCTGTAACTAACACACTAATAGTGTATGTGACATGTGGTGGGAACTCAATTAGGTTAGGTGGAAAGGATAACTAAACAATAAGGTCTTAATAAATAAATATGAATGTCTTTACAATATTCTCTTCAAGTATCATAGATTTTCTTCTTTTTCTCCAAATCCATGCTGTGTTCTAATTATAATACCATATGTGAATGCTTGATGATTGATATTTTGGAAAGAAAAAATGTACAGTGCATTTTCACGATTCCAATGTGATATTGAAATTTCCCTTTAAAGCATGCTAAGTTAAGATATATCCACCTGATAACTGTTGGCTTTTTGGCTACTATAGGTTTTCTGCTAGCAGTTCGACATGCATGCCCATCATGGCAGTCCTTCCATTGTACTCTCGTGAAATTCAATACCACATAAAGAATTTGATTGCATTTATTCATGTCATGTCTTTACCTGGAATTTATGTCAAAATAGCATGTACAATTCCAAAGTAGTCAAAAATCTCTAAAACATCATATATGTAAACAAATATTAGGAAGCAACACAAATTAATTTTCTCATCAAAAATCAGTTTTCATAATAGCATAATATTTGTAACAAAAATACTTAAAAGATGTTAAATTAAACATCCAACTTCATTGCTATGGAGCCTTTGCCATTGGATAAAACTAACACTCTGTTGACAAGTCAAGATATTTCACTGGCAGGTATCAAAGATGGTGATACTCTGTGTGTGGGGAGGGAGGAGGGTGTTTTTCTTTTCTGCTTTTACCAGGCTGTACTTTACAGGAAAAATAATCTGGTAATATTGATAGGACATTTATCTGTGAGAATAGATAACTATTATCTGTGAGAATGGATAAATTTTCAAGATAGAACTTGAAAATTTTGCTATTAAAATTTGCAAGCCTCATTTTAGTGAATGTTTAAATAGGTTACACACAGTTTACTAATTGTTTCTACTTGGTTTTCCAATGTCACTACAAATGGAAATACACAACCAGTATGCATTATGTCTGTTAAATAACACTGTACTCCCTTTACCTAAGTTATTTATAAAGAGACATTTACTGCTCTTCCACACCCATTTTATGTCAGAAGAGGAAATGAAAGTGTTGAACAGCGTAATAGCAATCTGGGTTTCCTATCTTAAGGTTTTCCTTATCTTATCTCATCCTTTCTGTTGCTTTTAGAATCAAAGATACCTTAAAAAATGGTTCTGTGCACAGGCACCAAGGAATAAATTGGCAATAGACTTATAAATATTGGAATTATAGCTAAAAGAAGAATTTGTCTTTTAGATAAAGATATTGATCTGGGAAGAAAAGGGCACTTGCTGGGGAGATGAGGTCATTAGCTTTCCCCCCTTTCCCTCTTTCTTTTCTTTCTCTTGCTTTCTTTTCTTTTCCTTCCTCCCCTCCCTCCCTCCCTCCCTTCCTTCCTTTCCTTCTTTCTTTCTTTCTTTCCTTCCTTTCTTTTTTCCTTTCTTCTTTCTTTCTCTTTCTTTCTTCTCTTTCCTTCCTTTCTTTCTTTCCTTCCTTCTTTCTTTCCTTCCTTCTTTCTTTTTCTTTCCTTCTTTCTTTCTCTTTCTTTCTTTTTTCCTTCCTTCCTTCCTTCCATCCTTCCTTCCATCTCTTTCTCTCTCTTTCTCTTTCTTTCTTTTCTTTCTTTCCTTTCTTTTCTTTCTTTCTTCCTTCTTTCTTTCTTTCTTTCCTTCTTTCTTTCTCTTCCTTTTTATTTTTTATTACTTTCTGCCATTATTATTACTATTTACTTGTATATTTGTGAAGCATATGTTGGTAAGACCAATGACAGCTTTTCATGGAGGTGGAACTGGAAATGTAGAAATTATAATATAGGGCTGTGTGTGTGTGTGTGTGTGTGTGTGTGTGTGCATGGACAGTCTTGACCCAGTTTTGGAGTGCTGGCTAGAGGCCAGCTGGTCAGTTCTCCTACTTGAGACTCTGGGCTGCTCTACACCTTCCCTAATTATCCCAGGGCCAGGACTGGCCAACCAAGGACAAGTCCTATTCCTCAGAAATTACTGAAGTTAGCCAACCCCGAATCTGCTTCTTCTGCCTTACTCTTTTCTTCCCAAAGAAACCACAATGAAGGTGCTTGCCCACAAACCCCCTCCCTCCTCCTGCCAAGTGACAACTTGGTTCTTGTCTTGAGTGACTGTGTTGAATGCTGCGTTCTCTTCAGGGATCTGTGAGTAGAACCAAACTGTAAAACTCTTCCCAGTTTCTCTCACATGGTCTATGTCTGGTCTCACCATACTTCACCCAAGGTAATCAAGTTAAAATAAGAACCCAGACTTTTTGCCCCTGTAAAAGGCACTCTTACTAGATCACATCAATTTAGTTTAACTTGATGATAATAAGTATTTGAAACACCTAATTCCTTTTGTTCTAAATCCATAGTCACCCAGCAATCAGCAGTTCATTTTCTTCCTTTCATCCTATCACTCAGGTAAGTGAATATTTATTCAATTACTTCCAAATGCCAATCGACAGTGCCTAGCACATAAATGAGGAAGCAGTGAGACCCACTAGAAGGTAGGTTCCCTGAGGACAGAAACTCTATGTAACACCTTAACTTGTTAATAAAGAAGGGAATAGATAATTCTTATGCAATTTGTGAGTTTTCTAGTGGATAGGATCGTAAGGATTCTCACTATAAATCAATGGACTAAAATTCTGATACATATGTTCTTATTAGAGTGAATGCTTACCTTGAGAAATAACTCATCTCTATGTTCAGTTACCTAAAATTTATTTCCTAAGTAACATATACTGGTTTAGGAGGAAGGAAGAAAGACAGGGTGAAAAAGAAATAGAGTGAGAAAGAGAGAGAGAGAGAGAGATATAACAAAATAAGACAAATGAAAGGAAACAAAGCAATTTCTACACTTAGGAATCAGAATGTGTTTGCTGTCTCATATTCTGTTATGATGAAGATAAAAAGTGCAATACTCCAAAAGAGCTGAACGAGACATGAACTAGTCTTCCAATGGGAAAGTAGAAGGACAACACTTACTATTCCATAAACCCCACAGTTAAAATGATTCTGACCAAAACGATAGGGTTCTATTCAATGTATTATACCAAAGGAAATGTAATATCTGATATGTGATTTTACCACTTGTGTTTGATCTACAAGAAAGTTCTATATTATCATTCTGCTCAAATTTTTCACAGAGTGGTGGCATATATTCTCAGATTTTTGTTGAAGAAATGATGTGTCCCAGTCACCATCTTTGGATCAATAAAGTCCATCTAGGTCTAAAGGGAAAAATAATGTGATTAAGTCTCTAGTTTCTTTTGTAAGATCCAATTGAAGTAATAATTAAAACATTATAGCTTTAAACAGGATAACAAGCACTGAAAAATATACAGCATCATCTCCTGGGCTAGCAACAAATAATTCACCTAATTTGTTCCCTATTAAGTCTAACTGAATCTATTACTTAACAGCCTTGGGGAAAAGGGGGTGGTGGTGTGAGGGGAACTAGAAAGTATTATTATGGATTCTATTTTTCTTCAAACATTTTGCCAATTAAGGTAGTGTTTCAGGCCATGTACAGCTATATGATACTTCTTAGTTATTTCACTCAGAAAATGAGAATTTTTTTTTTCATGTCCGAAGTTATTGAAGAAATACCAAGTCAGGAAAGGGAGAAATGAAAGGATCAAATTCCGAGTGGGACCGGAAGCCTTGGCTGCTGAGACTGGCATTTTATACCGAATTGTAATTGAGAGACTTGATTTCCAAATACCAGCCAAAAGAGGGAGCTGAGTATGGATTTTAACAGCATATGTGTCTGGAGGAAAGCATAGTTAGGGTCCTCCAAAGAGTGGGGGCCTGATAACACCATCATGATTTGAATTAAAGACCCAAAGAAAAACCCTATCAGCAAAAGACAACAGGGTATAAACCAGCCTTGAAACTGTGTGACATCTAGTTTAAAATCACTTGAAATTTTAACTAGATCAAAATAATATGAACTTACTGGATGAAGCTCAAGGCCCAGATGCCAACCAGAAACAAATACCCTCTAACAAAAGGTCCTGGGATTGTCCCTCCAGAAAAACATGTTATTACCTGCAACTGTCAAACTATTTCTAGAACATTTTCATATACAAGATTCAGCATTTAATTGAAAATGGCCATGCATATGAGAAAACCAAGCAACATGAAATAATAACGACAATCACCAAAACCACAGAGAGAGAAAATCTAAAAGAAAAAAAAAATACTCGGGATGAAAAGAGATAAGACAGGTAAGACAGAGCTGCAGAGAGAGTTAGCAAATTAAAAGAAATGCTTGTAAAAAGTTGCTCATATAAGAAATAGAACACTAAAAAATGTGTAGTTTTCTGTTAACTACTAAAGTTGAACATATATGCATACCCTACAAACAAACTAGGAATTCTACTTTCAGTTATATATCCTAAAATGTATACATAGAGAAATGTATGTATATATGTATACATAAAATCATGCACAAGAACAATTACATTAGCATTGTTGATAAAACCAGAAGGGTGGACACAAGTGGGCGAAAGAGTAGTCTGGTTAAATAATTTGTGACATATTCACACAAAGGAAATAGCAATTAATAATGAACAACTGATATCGGCAAGACATTGGATAAATATTACAAACATATTTGTGAACAATTTAACCAGAAATAAAAGATACCCTACTGTGTGATTATACTTATTTAAATTCAAAATCAGGAAAAGTTAGTCTATATGTTTAGATAGTGGAATAGTGATTACTTTTCGGACTGGTGACAGGAGTGAGTTTCGAAAGGCTCAAAATGAACTCTTTACTGCTAGAGGCATGGGAGTGCATTAAATTTGTGAAAAGGCATTGAACTTACACTCATGATTTATGCACTATGCTACATGTATGTTCTGAATAGATAAAATATTTTACAAAACATAAATGCAAAGGCTTACAGACAGAAAATGCAATTTTGAAAAAGAACAAAGTTAAAAGACTTAGACTATTGGTTATCAAAGCTGCTAAAAGGCAACAGCATTATGACAGGTTTTGTTGGCCCAAGGATAAGGAAAAAAGACTACTGGAATAGAAAAAGAGAAATAAATAAACCAGCATTACTAGGCACTTCTTTCTTGAGACAACCTTGCTCTGTCTCCGAGGCTACAGTGCAGTGGCATGACCATAGCTCACTGCAACCTCCACATCCTGGGTTCAAGTAATCCTTCCATCTCAGCCTCCTGATAACTAGGACTAATTAGCCTGGCTAATTTAAAAAAAAATTGTAGAACATAGTCTCTCTCTGTTGCTCAGGTTGGTCTTGAACTCCTGGTCTTAAGCAATCCTCTCATCTCAGTTATCCGAAGTGCTGAGATTACAGACATAAGCTAGCATGCCCAGTCCCTGGAAACATTTTCATGACAAAAATATCACTGAAAAATGTGAGAAAATAATATTTTTAAATAACTTTTGTTGTATTAATTAGTTATTCAAAATGGAAAAATGAAGAAACTTGATTACTTTCCACTTTGTGCTGATGGTGATGGCGGCCTGTCTAGAGCAGCTGTCGTGGGGGATACCATCTGCAGCCTGGGAGGCGCAGCCAAGGCTGCGTGCTCCACAGGGCCAGTGGGGGCTGGTAACAGGTGGGAGCCCTGCCCCCTATCAAGTTGGTGGAGCAGGAGGCCCGCACCTCCGCGTGCAGCTGCAGCCGTCCAGCCATGGTTCTGGACCCGAGCATCTCTGTACTCTCGGAGGCCCAGGATTCCCCCCTGTCCAGGCAGGCTTGAAAGTGTCTGCTACCACTCCCTGTGCCAGCTAGGGGACAGAGCAAAGTTGTGGCTAGCCCAGGCACTTTCGCCATCCTGACGGATGTGCGCGCACTCAGGGCAGTGCTAACTCGCTGGCCCCCTGCCACCTCAGCCTTCTGTGGACTTTGGGTGCCCATGAGGATAGGAGGGAGGTCGAGGTGGGGCTGAGGGTGGCTCCGGGTGGGCCTGCAGGCACCCCTCAGCATGAACAGCCTGGGCACCGTGAATGGCAGGTTGATGACAGGAGGAAGACAGGTTCCTGCTCTGAAAGGTTTAGGTTCCCATTGAAACCCCACCTTCAAGCCAGGGATGGCCTGAAGGCTGGGGACCAGGCTGCCAGTTCCCGGTGGAGTCCACAGCCCGGAGTGAGAACTGACTGTGGTTTTCCCCAGCTCACCGATGACTGCCCACAGATCAATCATCATGAACTGCCTCCTTTCTGAGCCCATAAAAGCCCTGGACTCTGCCAGACTGGAGCAGACATTGGGATGATCTGCCTGCAGAAAGAAATTACACACTGCCAGTCTCCTCTCCGCTGAAAGCTGGGCACACGTCACTGCGACTTGCCTGAAGAAAGGAGCTACCCACCTCAAGTCTCCTGAGGGCTCTTCTGTCATTCAATAAAGCTATTCTCCGCTTTGCACACCCTCCAGTTGTCTGTGTACCTTATTCTTCCTGAACTCGTGATAAGAATTCCAGAACTGCCAAATGGTTGAAACATGCCCCTCTTTTGGGCTCTGTGGTTCCTGGCATCTCCAAGCTTCTGGGTGCCACTGCATTCCCCTCATTCAGACGCAGGTGCTGCAGCAGAAGCCATGTGCAGTACATCTGGTCCAGCTGCACCCTCACACAGACCCTACACCTGTACTGGCGCCTGGAGCTGCTACCCTGTGTGCCTGGCTCTGTGCAGTGGTCAGACCCTGCGGTTCATCACCCAAACACCGCTCACCACTCTGTACCTGGCTCACCCTGGCTCGCCTTGGCAGGTGTGGTATCTGGGCCAGTAGCTTGAACTGAGCACAGCCTGCCAGGTGAGTTTGAACCCAGCGGGCACAAACACTACTCAGGCAGAAGGTGCCTATGGCCACAGAGGTTTCCAGCTGGTGAGGTGACACCCCGAGGATCCCATGACAGTGCCATACACACATACCCATTTCCCCAATCAATTAGTTGGATTTTACATCTGAAATAATAAAATTTATATTCAACAATAGGGCCACACAATGTCTATGACCTTGAGGTAAATAAAATTTTCTTTCTGACAGGACCCAGAAAGTATCAATTATAATAAAAAAAATCTCTAAAGTGAAATACATTACATTTAACAATGTCTATTCATTCAAACAGCCTATTAAAGGAGTTAACACACAAATTAAAAGGTTAAAAAAAGTGTTTGTAATAAATATAACTAAGAAAAGAGCTCCATTTCAGAATATATAAACAGCTTCTACAAATTAATAAAGACAGACAATCTATTTTAAACAATGGGCTAGAGATTTGAACATCTCTTCATTAGGGGCCCTCAGTAGGTACTTGCGATGATTAATTTTATGTTTCAATTTGACAGGGCTAAGGGATGCTCAGCTAGTAAAACATTATTGCTGGGCGTGTCTGTGGAAATGTTTCTGGATGAGATTAGCATTTGGATCAGTAGACTGAGTAAAGAAGATTGTCCTCACTGATGCAGGTGGGCATCATTTTATCCATGGAGGGCCTGAATAGAATAAAAAGGTAGAGGAAGGATGAGTTTGCTCCCTGTTTGAGCTATGACATCCATCTCCTCCTGTGTTCTGACATCAGTGCACCTGGTTCTCAGGCCTTCAGTCTCAAACTGAATTACACCACCAGCTTTCCTGGTTCTCCAGCTTACAGATGGCAGATCTTCGGATTTCTAGGCCTCCATAAACATGTGAGTCAATTCCTATAATAAATTTCTCTCTGTTTTTCTCTCTCTTCATATATATATCTACATATATTTTTTTACTCATACACACACATACATCATGTCACAAAACACACATTCCCGATTGGCTCTTTTTCTGTAAAATTCTGACTAATACAGCACTGTATAAATATTTGTTGAATTTATACAGAAAAAAATGTAGTTAAAGGATAGGTAAACAAAGACAGGGACTTTCAGGAATTTCAATAATCCAGCTCTTAAGTGGCTATCTCTCTGAGACAAACAGGCACTGTTCCATATTATCCAGGAAATAATTTTGTGCCAGAACAATTTTCTTGCCAATTGCTTCTACATAATATGAACTCTGCCCTAGCACCCTGGTTATACTCTCTGCAAGGCATAGGTGCAGAGAAACTAACATGAAATTTAAGACTAATATCTATTACTTTAATAGATACCATTTTTATTTTGCTTAAACACACCATTTCTCTGATGCATAGAACTTTAAATGATTTCCACTTATAGGATAGATCCCAGTGTCGTCTTCACAGGAAGTGGAATTAGTCTTGTCATGCACCCCAGGTGAACCATATGGGCCCCGACTTCATTGGCTGCCATCAGCTCATTACCCATCCTGCAGCAGATGTGAAGCAGCAAATTACTGGGCTATAGGGTGATGTCTAGAGTCAGTCATATTGTTCTGGTTTTTTTTTTTTTTTTTTTTAAATTTTCACTTTATCAAAGACCTGAGCAAAAAAGAGTCATAAAAATTGTCTCTTTTGAACACAGGTATCTTTATATATACATCAGTAGCTCCTGGGGGTATGATTATTAAGTGTGGTGATTCAACTACAGGAGAAGGATTTGACACGTTGATTTCCAGGTTTCCTTCCCTTGTTACCGGAACATGTTCCTATTAAGAATTTAAGTCTCAAAATTTCAGGTATGTGCTTAGGTGTTGCCCTTCATATGAGAATGCAGATACAATTACAATGACTCTAGAAACATTTACAAACAAAATTATCCTCCTAAATTTGTTCATGGATTCAGCCCTGTTATTTACATAACTCGATTAGAGAAAATATACAAAACTTTCCATCTAACAGCAGAAGAATACACATTTTTCTTTAGCATACATGAAACATTCTCCAGCAGAGATGAAATGTTAGGACCCAAAATGAGCTTTAAAAATTTAAGACGATGGACATCACATCTAGAATTATTTCTCATCACAATGGTATGAAATCAGAAAACAATAACAAATGGAATATTGAAAAGTTTACAAAGATGTAAAAAATACATGCTTCTGAACAACAAATGAATCAAAGGAGAAATCATAGGTAAAATTGCAAATGTCTTGACACAAATGACAAAGAAACACAATATATCAAAATCTATGGGATGCAGTAAAAACAGTTCTAGAAAGAAAGTTTGTAGTAAGAAATGCCTACTTAAAAAAAAAGATTTCACATAAGTAGCCTAACATGAAGCATTAAAGAACTAGAAAAAGAGAAACAAATTAAACCCAAAGTTAGCAGAAGAAATAAAAAAATACAAATGAGAACAGAAATAGAAAACAGAAAAAAAATACAAAAATCAATAAAATGAAGTTGATTAAAAAAATACTTAAAATTTACAAACTTCTAGCTAGACTAAGAAAAAAGGAGTGACTTGAACAAATAAAATCAAAAATTAAAGTGAAGATATTACAACAGATAAATTATAAATAAAAATGACTGTAAGAGACTTATGAAAAATTACTATATGTGCCAGAAACTAAGTAATCTACAGGAAACAGATACATTCTAAATAAAATATAATCTACCATGATTGAATCAGGAATAAATAGAAAGCTTGAATAGATAAGTAATAAATAGAGATTAAAGAAGTAACAAAACATCTTCTGACAAAAAAAGGCAAGAATCAGATTTCCTCATAGATGAATTCTACAAAGAAAAATTAATACCAATACTCCTTAAACTCATTTGAAAATATAGAGCTAGAGAGAATATTTCTAAACACATTTTATGAGGTCAGTATCACCTTGATACCTAAACCGGATAAAGACATCACAAGAACAGAAAACTCTAGGACAATTTATCTGATGTACATTGATGCAAATATCCTCAATAGAATATTAGGAAATAGAATTCAACAGCACATCAAAAAGACTGTACATCATGACCATGTAGGATTTATCCTTGGCATATAAGCCTGATTTAACATATGCAAATCAATTAATTTAATATATCACATTAACATAATGAAAGATAAAAATCATGCGATTATCTCAATTGACACAGAAAAAGATTTGACAAAGTTCAACATTGTATCCTGATTAAAACTCTGAACCATTTAGATATAGAAGGGAAGTTCCTCAACAGGATAAAGGTAATTAAGGAAAACTCATACCTAATATTATAATCAATGAGGAAAAACTGAAAACCTTTCTAATATAATACAGAAGGAGACAAGGATATCGACTCTCACTTCTGGTCACCATAGCACTGAAAACATTAGCAAGAACAGTCAGAAAAAAACAAGTCTTTCCAAGTCTAAATAGAATTGGTAAAATTATCTATATTTGTAGATGATACGATTTAATATTTAGAAAACCTCAAACATTTCACAAAAAAATCTAAGTTAGAATTAATAAATTCAGTAAGTTGTAGAATACAAAGTCATACTAAAATCAGTAGCAGAGATGATGCCAGGAAGAGATTCCTTTATCCACAGACCAGACCACAAAGAAGACCAACACACTCCAAACAGATCTTTAGAAGGAAGACATTGAGAGTCTACGAAGGGAGGCCGCAGATCCTGGGCTGAAGGAATAGCAATCAGCATGGGGTTGCTGAACACCAGGAAGCTCCTAGGCAAGGCATGAGTTAAATAGACATACAGTGGTCCACACTTGCCATGGACTTTCAGAATCCTAGCTGCAGGACGCCTCACAACACCCATGGACTTTTGAGCTGGCAGGGCAAGCTGCTTGAGGGTTGGAAGGGACAGGACTCCAGCCTATGCAGAGTCCAGAAGCTGTGGCATGAAAACAGCCGCATTGGATCATGGCCAGGGACACCCATCCCTCATGGATTGCCATGATCCTCTACCTGGCTTTGGACTTTGTTGACTGTTGGACCTGTAAAAAACAGGTCTGTGAGATGGAACCAGTCTGATCCGAGCTCCCCACTGTCTGCTGGCTGCTCCCAGGATCCCTTCCTAGTCACACCTGCTTGCAGAACAGCCTTAGATGCCCAATTGGGGCACTTTCCTGCTGTCACTGCCATAGCTTCTTCACTAGCATACCCTGCCTAACCTTCAGAGAACTTCTTCAGATGGGTCCCCACTGGCACACACCTGCCTGCAGCAACTCCTCAATGCTTTGCTGATGTGCACCTGCCCACAGACTCCCCACAATATTTTGACAGCATACATGCACATGTGGACTCCACTGCACAACTGACAATGTTGCGCACACACACGCACAAACCCCACTGTCTAACTACTACCGGTACACATGTGTGTGGACCACACCACATGGGCCCCCTGCCACCACCAGCGCACCCATACACATAAACTACCTTGTGCTGCCATTGTCCCAAAAGTACTGTTGCCAGCACCCCACATTGAAATGTTGTTCCACAGAAATCCAAGTCCACCATAGCTTCTCTGGAAGAGCAGGTGTTAAAACTATTGGGACCAGAGAACAAAGGTGTGAGCCTAGTCCTAGTATCCCAGGGTTAGAGTAGGCAACCCAAGAGTGGTGGGCTGAGCCTTGGCTCCTTGAAATCATGCAGAAATGAAGTCAGTTAACTGAACCCAACTCATAACACAATTGCACCCTCAAGAGCATCAAATAATATAAAAGCAAAAAGCCCCATCCAAAGGAGAGCAACTTCAAATATTAAAGTGACATCAGCTCACACAAAGAAAAAAGAGCATACACAAGATCTCTGATAACTCAAAAAGCCAGAGTGCCTTCTTACTTCCAAATAACTTCATTAGCTCCACAACACTGGTTCTTAATCAGACTGGAATGAGTGGCAGGCAGATAAAGAATTCAGAATCTGTTTATCAATGAGGGTCACCAAGATTCAGGAGAAAGTTAAAACACAATAGAAGGATATGAAGAATCCAGTAAAACTATACAAGAGCTGAAAGATGAAATAACCATTTTTCTCTCTCTTTTTTTATTGTAATTTAGGTTCTGGGGTACATATGCATATCATGCAAGATTGTTGCATAGGTACATACATGGCAAGGTGGTTTGCTGCCTTCATCCCCCCCCATCACCTATATCTGGTATTTCTCCCCTCATTATCCCCTCCCCACCCTCCCCACCCCCTGCTGTCCCTCCCTTACACCCTCCCACTGACCACAGTGTGTGATGCTCCCCTCCATGTATACGTGTGTTCTAATTGTTCAACACCTGCCTATGAGTGGTAACATATGGTGTTTGGTTTTCGGTTCTTGTGTCAGTTTGCTGAGAATGATGGTTTCCAGATTCATCCAGGTCCCTGTGAAGGACACAAACTCATCGTTTTTTATGGCTGCATAGTATTGCATGGTGTATATGTGCCACAGTTTCTTTATCCAGTCTATCAATAGTGGACATTTGGGTTGGTTCCAGGTCTTTGCTATTGTAAACAGTGCCGCTATGAACATGTGTGTTCATGTGTCTTTATAATAGAATGATTTATAATCCTTTGGGTATATACACAGTAGTGGGATTGCTGGATCAAATGGTATTTCTATGTCTAGATCCTTGAGGAATCGCCACACTGTCTTCCACAATGGTTGAACTAATTTACACTCCCAGCAACAGTGTAAAAGTGTTCCTATTTCTCTGCATCCTCTCCAGCATCTGTTGTCTCCAGATTTTTTAATGATCGCCGTTCTAACTGCTGTGAGATGGTATCTCAAATGTGGTTTTGATTTGCATTTCTCTAATGACCAGTAATGATGAGCATTTTTTCATACGTTTATGTGCCTCATAAATGTCTTCATTTGAAAAGTGTCTGTTCATCTCCTTCACCCACTTTTGAATGGGTTTGTTTTATTCTTGTAAATTTGTTTCAGTTCTTTGTAGATTCTGGACATTAGCCCTTCGTCAGATGGGTAGATTGCAAAAATTTTTTCTCATTCTGTTGGTTGCCTGTTCACTCTAATGATTGTTTCCTTTGCTGTACAGAAGCTCTGGAGTTTAATTAGATCCATTGTTTTTGGTTTTTTAGCCATGAAGTCCTTGCCTATGCCTATGTCCTGAATGGTTTTGCCTAAGTTTTCTTCTGAGGTTTTTGTGGTGTTAGGTCTTATGTTTAGATCTTCAATCCATCTGGAGTTAATTTTAGTGTAAGGTGTCAGGAAGGGGTCCAGTTTCTGCTTTCTGCATATGGCTAGCCAGTTTTCCCAACACCATTTATTAAACAGGGAATCCTTTCCCCATTGCTTGTTTTTCTCAGGTTTGTCAAAGATCAGATGGTTGTAGATATGTGGTGTTGCTTCTGAGGCCTCTGTTCTGTTCCATTGGTCTATGTCTCTGTTTTGGTACCAGTACCATGCTGTTTTGGTACGAGTACCATGCTGTTTTGATTACTGTGGCCTTGTAGTATAATTTGAAGTCAGGCAGCGTGATGCTTCCAGCTTTGTTCTTTTTGCTTAGGATTGTTTTGGCTATGTGGGCTCTCATTTGGTTCCATATGAAGTTTGAAGTGGTTTTTTCCAGTTCTGTGAAGAAGGTCATTGTTAGCTTGATGGGGATAGCATTGAATCTGTAAATTACTTTGGGCAGTATGGCCATTTTCATGATGTTGATTCTTCCCAACCATGAGCATGGGATGTTTTTCCATCTGTTTGTGTCCTCTGTTATTTCATTGAGCAGTGGTTTGTAGTTCTCCTTGAAGAGGTCCTTTACATCCTTTGTTAGTTGTATTCCTAGGTATTTTATTCTCTTTGTAGCAATTATGAATGGCAGTTCATTCTTGATTTGGCTCTCTTTAAGTCTGTTATTGGTATATAAAAATGCTTGTGATTTCTGCATATCGATTTTGTATCCTGAGACTTTGCTGAAGTTGCTTACCAGTTTACGGAGATTTTGGGCTGAGATGATGGTGTCTTCTAAATACACAATCATGTCATCTGCAAATAGAGGTAATTTGACTTCCTCTCTTCCTATTTGAATACCCTTTATTTATTTCTCTTGCCTGACTGTCCTGGCTAGAACTTCCAATACTATATTGAATAGGAGTGGTGAGAGAGAAAAAAAACTAAACTCCAAGAAACATGGCGTAATGTAAAGAGATCAAAGTTATGACTCCTTGGCATCTCTGAAAGTGAAGATGAGAAAGCAAGCAACTTGAAAAACCTATTTGAGGATATTGTCAATGAAAAATTTCCCAACCTTACTACAGAGGTTGGTGTTCAAATTCAGGGAATTCAGAGAAGCCCTGAAAGACTATGCAAGATGACCTTCCTCAAAACACATAGTCATCGTATTCTCCAAGGACAGTGAAAAAGAAAAAATATATATATATTGAAGTCAGCTAGAGAGAAGGTGCAGATCACCTACAAAGGGAATCCCATTAGGCCAACAGTCAACCTTTAGCAGAAACCCTACAAGCCAGAAGGGGTTGATGGAATATATTCAGCATCCTTAAAGACAAGAAATTCCAATGGATAATTTCATATTCAGGCAAACCAAACTTCATAAGCAAGGAGATAAAATGCTTTTCAGACACGCAAATGCTAAGGGAATTTGTTACCACCAGACCTGCCTTCCAAGAGGCCCTTAAGAGAGTGCATAAACCTTCAGAGGCTGTTATGTACACCCTTACATACAGAAATTAGAAAATCTAGGAGAAATAGATAAATTCCTGGAAACAGAAGCTTCCCAAGACGGAACTAGGAAGAAGTTAAATCCCTGAACAGAACAATAATGAGTTACAAATTGAATCAGTAATAAAAAGCCTACCAACCCAAAAAGCCCAGGACCAGATGTATTCACACTCAAATTCTTACCAGACATATAAAAGAGAGCTGAAAAAACTAAAATGTTTCCCAAAAAAATTTGGAAGGAGGAACTCCTCCCTATTCATTTTATAAGGTCAGCACCATTCTGATTTCAAAATCAGGAAGAGATCAAATGAGAAGAGAAAACTTCAGGCCAATATCCTTGACGAACATATATACAAAAATCTTTGACAAAATTCTAGCATACTAAATCCAGCAGTGTATTAAAAAGATAATCCACCATGATTAAGTAGGCTTCATTCTTGATATGCAAGGTTGTTTCAACATACACAAATCAACCATTGTGATTCATATATAAACAGAACTAAAAGCAAAACCAGATGATCATCTTAACAGATGCAGAAAAGGCTTTCCATCGAATTCAGCATCTCTTTACATTAAAACCTCAAACAAGCTACACATTGAAAGAACATTCTGAAAAATAATAAGAGCTGTCTCTGACAAACTCACAACCAGATCATACTGAATGGGCAAAAGTTGGGAGCATTTCCCTTGAAAACTGAACAAGACAAGGATGTCCACTCTTACCACTCCTATTTAATGTAGTACTGAAAGTCATAGACAGAGGAATCGGGCAAGAGGAATAAATAAAAAGCATATAAATAATAAGAAAATTCCGATTACATACTTGGAAAACCCCATACGCTCTGTCCGAAGGCTCCTAGATCAGATGAACAATTTTAGTGAAGCTTCAGGATTCAAAATCAGTAGCATTTGTACACCAATAATGTTGAAGCAGAGAGACAAATCATGGATGCAACCCCATTCACAATAGTCACCAGATGAATAAAATACCTAGGAATACAGCTAACAAGGGAGGTGAAAGATTTCTACAACAAGAATTACAAAAAAAACTTTTCTCTTGACTGATTGTCCTGGCTAGAACTTCTAATACTATATTGAATAGGAGTGGCGGGAGAGGGCATCCTTGTCTTGTGCCAGATTTCAAAGGGAATGCTTCCAGTTTTTGCCCATTCAGTATGATATTGGCTGTGGGTTTGTTGTAAATTTTTGTATTTTTGGTAGAGACAAGATTTTCCTATGTAGCCAGGCTGGTCTCAAATTCCTGATCTCAGGTGATCTGCCCGCCTCGGCCTCCCAAAGTGCTGGGATTACAGATGTAAGCCACCACACCCAGCCAGGATGTCTTCTTTTTTTCTTCTTTCTTTTTTTTGTTTGGCAGCAATATTATGGCATTAGCTTACTGACACAGGATTGATTTGGCACAATTTTTTTGAGTTTGGATAAGAATATGTTCTTATATGTTTACCATAAAGCATAAAGTTAATAATCTCATTATAATCTACCATTTTTCCCTGTCATAGGTGAATTACTATGACATTAATTGACTTATGGATTAAAAAACAAAACAAAGGCCCAGATATTTTAACTAAGACCACAATTATGATGGGACAGTGGCCAGATTCAAAGCCAATTTGTCTGACTATAGGTTATTCAAATTTCTTATTCCATTATGATGCTTCTTTTTTTTCTCAGAAATAAAGATCAAAGGAACAGAAGAAAATGCAACGATTTTATGTCTATTCATTCCATAAATGCTTGAATATCTGCAATTTTTCAGTAGATTTACTACCAAAGATTTAATGATTAACTTTATTTTTGCTTTTTCACTCCCCCATGCTTCTGTTAGTGGGAAAAAAAAAGCCCAGGAAGAATTGAGTTAGAAAGTAAGAATTGGAGAGGAATGCAGAAAAAAAAAGCAAAAACAAAACACAGTAGCCAGATAATCCATAAACTGAAACAATCAAGCCTTAATTGAATGCACATGTGTGGACAGAGATGTCTCTCTAATAGTGAGGCAGTAGGCAATGATTAATGACTGGAAGAAATCAGGAAAGAATTCTTCCTGAGCTCTGAATTGTGCTCTGAATATAAAAATCTGCTGGAACAGGTGACATGTTGCCAAGGGTTCCAAGAAGCGGACAGAAGAAATTGCAGATCTGCCAACAATTTATTTCCAAAGACAAAGAGAGATGGTGACGTAGCAGTGTCACAAAGTAACGCACAAAACTTTTCATTTTTCCTTCTGTCTGAAGAATGGTAATCCACACTACAGTTTTATTATCTGAGTGACAGGGAAAGACAAAATGCAATAATTAAGAAACCCAGAGACTGTCATGAAAGACAATCTGAAGCTGGAAGTTGAGCAATTATTTAAAGTGCCCAAAAAGCTCAGTTCAAAACTTCATTGTTTTAGGTATTTTGGGGGGGAAATAAAGAGGAAGGGGGAAATATTAAACTTATAGAAAAGTAAACATAAAAATGTAAGAATATTTATTTAGTCACTCACCACATGTATATCAAAAATCTGCAATGTCCCCAGATATATATTCTGTACAAGAAGAACTAGGAAGATACTGTTGATGGCTGCATCCTCACCAGCTAGAACGGAGTCTGTTACACAGAAAATGCTAAAAAAAAAAAAAATAACTAATCAATGAATGAATAAGTGGGTAGCACTTCCCTCATGGAGCTTACAGCGGACTAAGACAGATATTTGTCACTTTTCTGAAGTATTTTGTGATTTACGTAATTATAAATGGGAGATGCATATCCATGGTTATAAGATGATATAAAGCACAATTATCCTCACACTTGTACTCATATCAGAATCACCTGAAAAGCTTTGCAACAACGCTCAGACCTACCTCTCTACCCTATGTGCCTGATTTAAATTGTCTAGGTTGGGGCATGGGCATTGGTATTTGAGGATTTTAATGTTTAACTAGGGTTGAAAAACAATAATATGTAAAGAAAGAATTAACCTGGAGTAGAAGATCTGAAGGAAGAGGAGGCATCAATCAAAACAATTGCAGATATGGATGTAGCATCCCAGGACCAGGAGAAGCATATTCAACCACCTTTGGCTAGAAGAAACATGGCACTAGTCACACACCAACAGGGCAGCATGGCTAGTGCACTGAAAAAGCAGCAGGGTATGAAGCTGGTGAGATAGGCAAGGCCAGAACACACGCATCTTTAAGTCTTTGTCTTTAAAACCTTTAATGGCTGCTTAGTGTTTCCAGAATAATAAAGGTGAGAAAGCTGATGGGAGTGATTTTGTCTTTAGAATCATCACTTTTATAGAAGGTTTCTTAAAAATGAGAGAGACAAAATTTATGGAGAGACCACTGCAATCTACCTCACAAGAGCTAATAGTAGTCGGGATTAGGCAAAATATAGTGAGCAGTAATGCTTGCTCTGAGATCCAGGCAACAGGTATTCTGAGTTCCAGGATTAAGGTTACACTCAGCCCCTCTTGCAACTTTGTTCTTTCCTACAGAGCCTTGAGCCTTCTTAGAGGACCTGCGCAGACCCCTTTTCCCAGATGACCTTCAAAGAGAGGCCTGCACCTTCAGTCTAAAGGCTTGCAACGGGGATAGTTGAGTGGCAAAGGAGTAGATAATGCATTATAAGATGGGATGTTCACATATATGCACACTAGTCCCTTGAGGTGTAGGTTAGATTTTAGTGCAGCAAGAGAAGTAGGTTAGGCTAGGAGTCGGGTTCAGGCTTGTGGCCAGTATACGTTCAATGTGCAATTTGTTAGAGTCCTTTGCATATATTAGGGGTAGGTCTGGCAGTAAGGAGAGGAAAAAATAACAGTCAAGTGCGGACATGTTCTTGAAATGAACAGGTGGAAAGGGTAATAATATATTCTCAGCTTCATCTGAAATAACCATATTTTTAAAGAAAAAATTCAATATATGTAATATTCCAAAGTAATTTCTCATTTATTTATTTTCCAATTATTGTCATAACAATTCATTAAGGTGGTCAAGATAGGTGTAATTTCTCCCATTTGAAAACAGAGAAATTGATGTTTACATAGAGGGGTGGCTGGCAGACTTTTATCTGTAAAGGACATGTGTGATGGTTAATATTAAGTGTCAACTTGATTGGATTGAAGGATGCAAAATATTGTTTCTGGGTGTATGTGGGTGTTTCTGAGTGTTTCCAGAAGAGATTAACATTTGAGTCAGTGGACTGGGAGAGGAAAGCCCATCCTCAAAAAGAGTCATCCACGATGTGGTTGGGCACCATCCAATTAGTTACCAGCATTGCTAGAAAAAGCAGGTGGAAGAAGGTGGAAGAAGCTGACTTGTTAAGCCTTCCAGTCTCCATCTTTCTCCCTTGCTGGATGCTTCCTGCCCTTGAACATCAAAATCCAAGTTCTTTAGCTTTTGGAACTTACACTAGTAGTTTACCAGGGGCTCTAGGGCTTTTGGCCACAGACTGAAGTCTACACCGTTGGCGTCCCTATTTCTGAGTCTTTTGAACTCAGACTAAGCCGCTACTGGCTTTCTTGCTCCTCATCTTGCAGAGAGCCTATTGTGGAACTTCACCTTGTGATTATATGAGTCAATTCTCCTTAATAAACTGCCTTATATATATACATATATATTATATTAGTTCTGTCCCCATAGAGAACCTTAATACAGCATGTTAGTAAATATTTTTCCCTTTGTAGGCTGTATTCTATCATCTTTGCTATTCTAGCTACTCCTTGCTGACATCTTAGTTCAAAAGTAGACAGGCAATGTGTAAAAGAATGGGTGTGGCTATGTTGCAATAAAACTTTATTTATAAAAAAAGGTAGGCAGCTAGATTTGGCTCATGGGTAGTAGTGTGCTAATTCCTGATGGAAGCTGTTATTAGCTGACTGCAAGTAAACAGCATAAGTGGTCCTAGAATTTAAATTCTTCTGTTTTTGGTTCTGTGCTGGCTACTTCAAAGTCCTTAAAGGATAGCCATAGAATGCTAGTTTTCAAGAAACACAGATATCACCTTGTCTGAACTCATTCTACAGATGAGAAAACTGAGGATCAAGGTTAGGTAAATTGTTCAAGACTGCAGGACTCTTTAAAGCCAGAACTGTGACTAGAAATTTAAATTCTAGTCTTGCTCTCTTAACTATCTTGTTCTCTTAAAGGCCCACTTCTGCCAAAGTCGATCACTTTTATGAACTGCACTGGGCCAAGTCTGGACTTCCTATTGTGTTCTCTTTCTGTCTCCTTACAGGAGGGTGAGCCTAAATCAAAAGAAAGAAAATTATAGCAAAATAGCAACAGAATGGCCAAAGTTCAGAAGGGCTTTTCTGGGAGCTTCCAGGTTCCCAGGTTCCCAAACTGAAAAATTATAGTTCTGGAATTCTTAATTTTTCTCTCTCTCTCCTCTCTCTCTTGCAGAGAGCCTATTGTGAGAGTTCTCTCTCTCTCTCTCTCTCTCTCTCTCTCTCACCGAGTCCTTCAGCAACTTAGCTCAGATTTTTTTTTTAAATTTATTATACTTTAAGTTCTGGGGTACATGTGCAGATCATGCAGGCTTGTTACACAGGTATTCATGTGCCATGGTAGTGGTTTGCTGAATCCATCACCTGGTCATCTACATTAAGTATTTCTCCTAATGCTATCCCTCCCCAATCCCCCCCAAACCCTGCTACTCCTCCCCTAGCGCCCCACCCTCTGGGCCCTGGTGTGTGATGTTCCCCTCCCTGTGTCCATGTGTTCTCATTGTTTATCATCCATTTATGAGTGAGAACATGTGCTGTTTGGTTTTCTGTTCTTGTGTCAGTTTGCTGAGAATGATGGTTTCCCGTTTCATCCATGCCCTGCAAAGGACATCAACTCATCCTTTTTTTCATGACTGCATAGTATTCCATGGTGTATATGTGCCACATTTTCTTTATCCAGTCTGTCATGGATGGGCATTTGGGTTGGTTCCAAGTCTTTGCTATTATGAACAGTGCCGCAATAAACATACCTGAGCATGTGTCTTTATAATAGAATGATTTATAATCCTTTGGGTATATACATAGTAATGGGATTGCTAGGTCAAATGATATTTCTATTTCTAGATCCTTGAGGAATCGCCACACTGTCTTCCACAATGGTTGAACTATTTTACACTCCCACCAATAGTGTAAATGTGCTCCTATTTCTCCACAGCCTCTCCAGCGTCTGTTGTCTCCAGATTTTTTACTGACCGCCATTCTAACTGGCGTGAGGTGGTATCTCAATGTGGTTCTGATTTGCATTTCTCTAATGACCTGTGATGATGAGTTGTTTTTTTCCTATGTTTGTTGGCTGCAAAATGTCTTCTTTTGAAAAGTATGTGTTCATATCATTTGCCCACTTTCTGATGGGGTTGTTTGTTTTTTTCCTGTAAATCTGTTTTAGTATTTTGTAAATTCTGGATATTAGCCCTTTGTCAGATGGGAACATTGCAAAATTTTTTCCCAATTCTGTTGGTTGCCAGTTCACTCTAATGATTGTTTCTTTTGCTTTACAGAAGCTCTGGAGTTTAATCAGATCCCATTTGTTTATTTTGGCTTTTGTTATCCATGCTTTTGGTGTTTTAGTCATGAAGTCCTTGATTATGCCTATGTCCTGAATGGTATTGCCTAGGTTTTCTTCTAGGGTTTTTATGGTGTTAGGTCTTATGTTTAAGTCTTTAATCCCTCTGGAGTTAATTTTAGTGTAAAGTGTCAGGAAGGGGTCAAGTTTCTGCTTTCTGCACATGACTAGCCAGTTTTCCCAACACCATTTATTAAACAGGGAATCCTTTTCCCATTGCTTGTTCTTGTCAGGTTTGTCAAAGATCAGAAGGTTGTAGATGTGTAGTGTTGCCTCCGACTATTGTTAACGTTTGTTAGTATGTCCACTAAATGAGCCATAGAGACACACAACCTCCTTGAAGCTGTTAACTACTTGATCCAATCTTAGGGCAATGTCACAATCCAGAAAATCCAATAAAGTAGCCAAAAGTAATTTCAGATTAGTCTGTGTGTTTTATTTCTATTTATTGAGTATGATGTAGCACATCTTCTTTTATAAATCACAATTTTGGCCAGGCACGGTGGCTCATGCTTATAATCCCAGCACTTTGGGAGGCGAAGGTGGGTGGATCATCTGAGATCAGAAGTTCTAGACCAGCCTGACCAATATGGAGAAACACTGTCTCTACTAAAAATTCAAAATTAGCCAGTGTGGTGGCACATGGCTGTAATTCCAGCTTTTTGGGAGGCAGAGGCAGAAGAATTGCATGAACTCAGGAGGCAGAGGTTGCAGTCAGATTAGATTGTACCACTGCACTCTAGCCTGGGCAACAAGAGTGAAACTCCATCTCAAAAAATGAAAATCACATTTTTTTCTGAATCACTTTCCTCCCTCACCATGGCAGCACTTATCCAGCCTTCATACTCCTTCCCTTACTCCATCTTCTCCAGATTTTATATCAAGAATATCAATATGGCACAGCTGCCAAAATACAAAGAGCAGGTTGAAGATAAGCAGTGTAGATAGGTAAAGCCAGAAATTTTTCATGGTAAAGAGAAATAACAGAATCACTTATATCTGAATAATATTTGTTGAGACACACTTAAAAAAATTATCCTCTGACTAAGAATCCATCAACATACATAGTCAAATTAGTGAAGGTACTAAAGGCCTCTTTCAGAGACAAAGTGTCTGCTGGCTGACATACAGTACTTCATAATAAAACACGAGCATGTCAGACGCAGCTGATAGCCTTCCTTCACTCTTGTTATAGCTGGAAAACAATTCAGTAGGCGTAATTTATGTAGAGTTTAGTAAGCCATTCAGAAAAGTTCTGTAAGGAAATTTAACAGAAATTAGAAGCATTCTGTCTGGTTAAAACTACTATCGTCCCTCTACATAAAACTGACTGACAGGCAATAAAAAAGGTAATTACCATCAGTACAACATCAAATAGGGGATAAGATTAAAGGATTAGATTAGAACAGCCACCTGTGAAGGCAGAATTTGGAACTTACAGTGCACTTGTAGCCAAATAAGTAACCATTTAAGATGACAATTTTATAGTACAGCACTTTTATGTCCTTCTCTTGTATTAGGAAGTGAAATAAAATAAAATACCAACCAGATTTATTCAAGTTCAAGGTTTATCTTAAGGATAAAATGAAGAAAAGTGGTAAAACCATGGCTACACAAAAATGTGCAAAAATTTATAGGATTGTTTTTTACAATTGATAAAAACTCGTAATAAAGATATCTTTCATAGGTAAATGAATTAACAAATTATGGCACATCCATACAACAGAATATTATTCAGTGATAACAAGGAATGAACTATGATGCTATGCAAAGACATGGATTGAATATTTAATGCACAATGATAAGTGCAAAAAGCAAGTCTGAAAATTACATACTGTATGGTAGCATTCATATGGTATTCTGAAAGTTACAAAACCATGGAGAAGGTAAACTGATCAGTGGTTGCCAGGAGATTCGGGAGGAGGAATGGTTATAGACTACAAGCACAGAGGACTTTTTTAGGAAGGTGAAACTATTTGGTATAATGCTGTAATGAGATATGGAACACTATATTTGTAAAACTCCATAGAAATGTATGGTAAAAGAGTAAATTCCAATATATGCAAATTAAAACAGATTTTTTTTGGGGGGGTTGGGGATCTCAGGATAAAATCCTGACTATGACGAAGGAATTAAACTGCAATAGAAAGGTAGGGAACAGACACATTGAAAGGGTGAGGGAAAGGACACTGATCAAAATGACTTTGGAGGTAAATGGAATCTGTAGGATTAAAGGCAAAACAGATGTGTACGTAAGCACTTTAACTGATAAAGAGTTATTTTGCTATCTCCTTATGGTGGTATAGGTTCATGCTTCTGAAACTACTATACGTGTATACTGGAATTAAACGATTAAGTAAATGAATGGTGTATGGTAGGAGCCAGATTTGCAATTGTTGGAGTGAGAGATTACAAATAAACAAGGGGAGTAAGCTAGAATGATCCATGTAGGAATAGAAACAACATTATGAACTTATGTTTAGCTTACTATAGAAAGGAAAATATTCTTTAGTTTGTATGTGTGTATGAGTTAGTATACACGTGTCTCTACTTGCTCTGTAAGCTGAGAGATCCCAGAAGCAACAATATCTCAGTAGCAATGAACATACATAGCACATAGATATTGGTATCTAACACCATTTTCCAAAACCAAGACCCAGCACATTTTTAAAAATTGGCTGATTCTAGGACTGATGCAGAAAATAGAGAAAATAAGCCTGGAGGATTTTATAGTGCCCCCCACCAAAAGAAATCATGCAAAACATTCACACACATGCACACATTCACATGCAAGCACACAGAATGATGGAAGCATGTCAAAGAAACAAAACAACCAACTAAAAGAATTTCCCATCTCCAAAGCCAGAATAATATGTACAACAAAATAAACAAAGTATCTATGTAACTCAAAATGCAGCATACATATCCATGAATCCATATTGTTACTTTTTGAAAAAGAAAGAATAAAAAACAGGGAAGGTAAGTCTTCCATGCAGAAGTAGTCAAAATAATGGATGCTGATGCTTTCCCCTTGAGGAAGCTGAGCGTAATTCCCAGTAACCTCAGTGTCGACGATGCGTCGTTTCTTTCTTTCAAAAGTATGCATGATAATGTGAGGGACAACGGTAACTTCACACTGAAGAAATTTCCCAAATACTATATCAGCTATGTGGATCAATGCTGACATCAACAGTGATAAGTATTGTTAGTATGGACACTTTATATGACATAATGAGAATGGTACTTTACCACGTGGTCTTCTTCCCAAAATCCAAACTCCAGTCAAATAATAAGAAATAACAGAAGTCTCAATTGAAGAACCCTGTACAAAATATCTCACCAGTTGTCAAAACTACCAAGGTTATCAAAAACAGGATTAAGTCTGAAAAGCTATCACAGCTAAAGGAAGACAAAGAAGATCTGATGTCTAAATCCAGTGTAGTATTTTGGGTGGGATCCTGAAACAGAAAAATAAAATAAAATAAAATAAAATAATGTAAAAACCTATTGAAATGTGAATAAATTACAGACTTTAATTGATAATAATGTATCAATACAGGTCAATTAATAGTGTCAAATTTATCAGTGATAAAGGAGATTAACAATAAAAGGAACTGGATATGAGGTATAAGCAATTTTTTTTGCAATCATCACAGTTTTTCTGTAAACCTAAAACTATTATAAAATTAAAAGTTTGCTAAGAAACTGTAGAGGATTTTAGCTAATTAACATCTATTTTTATTTAATAAGAGTAATCTGATGCCAAGCACTAAAGGAATAAATCAGTAAGTAACCCATAAACTCTCTTGATAGCACTTGACAATTTGATTTTATTTTTCTCATATCTTTCATGCAAGACATAAATGCTAGACTGTGAAATGTATTTTATTTTTATTATTTATATTCTCAGAGTGTCCAGCATTATTGGCTTTTAAGTATAAAAGCTCACAAGCTTTGATTAAAATTGTAGCAACATACATTAAGAGAATGGTTAAGTCATAGAACTAGGTAATGAATGAATTGGGAATAAAATGAATGTGAGTATTTATAACTAATGCAACATTTCAGATGCATGGAATTCTAGAAGCAATTGTTGAACACACAATTGTGTTCAACCTCAGTGGTCAATAACTGTAGTTACTGTTTCTGTAGACTAAAGAGTAAAAACAAAATTTTAGTAAAGATGACATTTCAATGGATAATTGAAGATTGAGTCATAGTATGAGTAGCATTTGAATAGGCTCTCAAGAAGAGCCTTGCACTTGCACAAAAAATTGCCAAATTATTGATATTAGAAATAAGTATGTACTGTGTGTGCCCAGAGTGTCTCAATAAATGTTTGTTCAAATTACAACATTAACATTGTTACATTTAACAATCACCATGCCTATATTTGGAAGTGACTAGAATGATGTATGATAGCAAGTTAATTTTATTCAAATTAATGCCTCTGTACAGGTACAAGTTGCTATGTGATTGGTGAACAGAATTCACTTTGCTAATCACAGGGCTTAGCTACACACTCAACATCTCCAATGTTAAATTAGCTTTGTTTGTGTTTAAGAGTCCCAGTGCACACTATACAATCTGCTTATGAATTGTTTTCTCATTTATTTCTTCAGAATTTATGAAGAAATAGGAAGAGTAAAATTTACAAAATTAAAACTTAAAACACCAGGTTGACTACAGTAAATAATAATGTAATATATATTTCAAAATAACTAAGAAAGCAAATTCAAATGTTTCACTGTTTAAAAATAAGATAGGCAAGGGAGATGATAGATATGTTAATTATCTTGATTTGATCATAATACATTGGATACATGTCAAAACATCATATATATCCAATAAATGTATATAATTATAATCTACCAATTTTTTAAAAGAGAGAGCAAAAGTGTATTCAATGAAAACTAAGACTATTTCTCAAAATAAAACCCCACTATTTCTTTCTAGGTGTAACCACTATTTTTTAAAATCCCATTTTATGCATAGAAAACTTAATTTATCCCCTTTAAACATATTGCATATACATTATTTTTCATAAATAAAATGGATTCTATAGAATTAACATTTTCTAATTTATTTAATCATTCTCCAAGCAATGGATATGTAGCTTATTTTTGATCTTTTGCTCTTATTAATAATGTAGTGAGAATTTTACTTACAAATATGTAAAAAGTCATATAAATACATTTTTATGCCTCCATAGTATATTATTAAAAAGTGTTTTATAACAAGTTATTTGCATTTTCAAATTTTGAATATGTATTGCCAAAGTGACCTCAAAAGAGATTGTAAAAATTTATTTATCCACAAATAGTGTCTATTCTCTTACATCCTTACTAAGTCAGTCTGTCTAGTCAACTCTGACCAAGGTTTAAATGGAGAACGTGGAGATACGTGCAAGAAACAAGTAATACTTACTTGACATTACATGGTACTTGGGTGTATTGGTCCTAGAAGAAGCAGATGGTTTATTAAAATCCCTTCAATCATCTTTTTGTAAGACATCCTTTTTTCACTGGGGGCCTGTTGAATTTACATATGTATCAACACTTTTGAATAAGGTTGTTTATTGGGCTTATCCACACATTCCACACTTAAACCTTGGTGAGAGTACTGCTTGGCAGGACCCGTGTCTTTAGGTAGAAATGAACATTACCAAAGTGCAGCTCAGCAGAAAAGGAGAGTACATTTCCTCTTCTCCCACTATCCAGTCTCCTGCTGGTGCCTACCATGGACCAAACCCAACTGAAATTAGAGGGCAAGGGAGCCCATCTGACACAGTCCATAGAGATGCTGAGGCTTGAAGCGGGGATTAGTAAATGGCAGAAAGTAGATTTGGTGGAATAAATTTTTTAAATGCAGCATATTCACAAATTAGTATATTCAAATTCTCATTTTGATTCCACCAGGAATGTTAATGACCTACTCTAAGAAAAATCTATACACTAAATGGATAAAAATGGATAAAAAGTTTTATACTGGAATATGGTGGAGGGCAAGATTGTCAAACACAGATGCATAGATTACTTTGAACTTGAAATTCCCTATGAGATACATGTTTTAACCACTTTCCTTTTAAAAGGGGAAATGTAAGCCTAGGGAAGTAACTTGTAAAAATGTAGATCTATCAAGGGAAAGTGCTTGAGCCTACACACAGGGCATTGATCTCCCCCAGGCCTCTGAGCTTTCTCTTCACTTATTCATAAAGAATGATTGAGGAATTTATACTTTATTGAGAAACATTCATTTTGTGATTCATCTTTCAGAATATCTCTTTCAGGGTAATCTATGTCTATTTTGAATAAAAACACTGGTGATTTATAAATGAATAGCTGGAATTATCTTAGACTACTGTCAGGCTGCTTCCAAAATTGCATTTCCTGCACAGAATACTGGGTTTCCAAAAAAACTTTAATGAAGATGTTTTAACTACATAAAAATTTAAAAGGTAGATGGTTATACATGTACATGGGTGTGTACGTGTTTGTGTGTATGTGTATGTACACACACTATTTATGTATATATATGTGTGTTTGTGTATATGTTTCACTATAACAATAATAAATAAGTCACTTAGTAAAACAGAATCAACATATATAAACCCTCTTTAAAAATGGGAATGTGCTAATAGAATTTGACATGGACTTACTTCATTGCACCAGTATTGTCAGATGGATACTAAAAACAAATTAAAGAGGTGTTAGAGCTGGAAGATCACTTTCAATTTACCCCTTCCACCACCATTTGACATACGAAAAAATTCAGGAGGTTGTGTTAAGTAATTCTGATTCTCTGATTTGAGAATTAAAATTAAGCGTTACAAATATTTTCCCAGGATCAAAACCTGGAGGCAAAAAAATGTGTTAAAATAGAACAAAGGATGTATTTTGCACTGGACTATATGATGGAGAATGTGAACACAGAGAAACTAACTCAGCAGTGAGAGATGTATGCCATGTAAGAGCAGAGAGTCACAAATGAGAAAAATGATGCTAGACCATGCCTGAGGTACAGGGAAATGCAGAAAGTGTACTCACCAGCTTTCTGGTTCTGGCTCCCATAAAACCTGGCTGTATTTCTGTTTCTAAAGCTATGCAACATTATTGACACTATATTCTCACATATATAATTAAGCAAGCTTCAGTAGGACTCTAGTTTTGATATTAAAATAGATTGGGCTGAATTAGAACTTTTCTATGCCCCCAACTAACTTTTTTTTCTTGTATCTCAAATTTTGGTAACACTAAATTTAACACCACCTATAAAGATGGCTAGGTTTCAGAAAGCTCTGCAGTATGTTTATAGAAACCTGAGAAAAATTATGTCATAGACACTTTCACAAAAGGCAGATGTAACCTTATTTCATTAATGGAATACTGAATCTAGAAATTGTCTTCTATGAATTTAGGTATATCTAACATAAGTATTTTCTAAAACTCAAACAACTTGTGTTTATTTATCTATCTTATTGTTTTATTGTTGTTCTCATTGTCCCATTATCAAGCCCTAAAGACATTTTCTTCCTGGAGACAAGTTCTTTGTGGGGGGTGAAATTATATAATTCAAAGGTATTAATGTCTTCTAAAGTGATATGGTCATTGTAAATGTTCAAAAGCTTTGAAGAATTCTCAAAAGCAAGAATACAGAACCAATTTGTTAGAAGCTCTCACATCATTTAAGCACAATGTCTTTGTGAATTCAGCCACATTTTCAGGTAGCTATGCTATGATCTAAGAAATAGTACAGTTTTGGAAAATCTTGATCATCTTTCACCTAAAAGTATAGACTGAAAGTTCTAGGCTCTTTCATTCTTCTTCTGGGTATGTACTAACAAATAATATGGGAGTTTGAAGAAATCTGAAGCACTCCTACAATCACATTTTAAATTAAAATAATAGGAAAATGGAGAAATTAAAACAAACAAAAGAACAGAGACAAAGAAAAAAAGTGTTAGACTTGGACCTTAAGAACTTCTCAAGTTACTTTTAAACATTTTCCTCTCCCCCTAAACATTTCTATAACGATCAAACGTTGAGAAAGTGAAAGGAGTATCCTCCAGGGTTACACAACTAAACCCAATGACTATCCAGATTTGAAGTCCCTATTATCTTGCTTTATGGTATTGTTAATAAAGAAACACAGTGAGGTCTAAATTATGCCTGGATGTCTAGCACAGGTGCCATTTGAATCAAAATTGTAGATCAATCAGTCAGCAGCACCATGCCTAGAGGCAAAGCTGCTCAATTAAAAGTCTGTGGCTAAAACTCATCTACCTATGTATTGTTTTTTGTTTTTGGCCCACAGAGTCTGTAAACTATTTTTACTTGGTA
Source organism: Ateles fusciceps (assembly GCA_036589455.1). Classification (NCBI taxonomy): domain Eukaryota; kingdom Metazoa; phylum Chordata; class Mammalia; order Primates; family Atelidae; genus Ateles; species Ateles fusciceps. The sequence goes on along the minus strand of JAZHEH010001685.1, from coordinate 1,852,117 downwards.
CCTGTATTAATCAGTTCTCGCATTGCTAAAAATATGGATTTTGAAGTTATAGGACTTTGATTCAAATTCTAGCTTTACCACTTTCCAGTTGTGTGAATTTGGGCATATCGTTTAACAATTATTAACAAGCTACTTGGGTTATTGTGAGCATTCATTCAGTTAAAACAGAATATATTTGCCTGAAAATATTCTATGTATCTTTGTACGTATATGTGTCAGTTATTATTAGGTTATCTGCTTAGATAGAACTGTTATGTCATAAAATGCAAATGTAAATTCATGAAGTAAACTCCACGTGAGAAACTATGGAGTCATGTTTGTAGAATGCAGGCTTTGCTTACCCAAATAGCATGCGCTTTTTCATCACCAAATGTGCAAGGGCAGTAAGCGCAGTACAGGCGCAGCTGCGGTGTCAGAGGAGCTGTGAGTTGACTCGGATTTACTCTTCACAGAAATGCACAGCTGCTGCTGACTGAAGTGTTAGGGCACGGTGATTGTCCTGGAGGCCCAGGTCGAGAGGCACTGCCCGGTTTAGAGTAGCGGAGGTGAGAACCCACACGGAAAATTTGGTCATTTTTCCTTAAGGCTGCAGCACTGGGCTGCGGCTCCAGGTCAGTTCCTAGCCATGGCGCTCCCCGCTGAGCCTAAGGGCAACAGAAGCAAGTGCTGCAGTGCGGCAAATTGGTGGCCTGCCCGCGTCCTCTTGGAGCTCCGTTCAGGGAAGTGGAGAGATTATACTGGCCCAAGAGCCACCAGGTTGTGTAGCTGGAGTCCCAGGTCGAGAGGCCCTGCTCAGGGAGTAGTCGAAGGACAGGAAGCCGTGTGGAAAACAGTCTGGCAGCCTTTCCGTAAAGCAGCTGTGCTGTGCTGTGGGTCTGCATTTGTCGCTAATCACTGCACACCCTGCCAAGCTTGAAGGCAGCAGAGAGAGGGTCGTGGACCAGCGAAAAGGGACGTTCCGCCTCTCCCTCTGGAAGCTCAATTCCATGGAAGTGCAGAGATGCTCTTAGTCCGGGAACTCAGGCGGGGCTGGAGTGTTCTTCCTAGCATCCCAGGCCAGTAGGGCAACCCACGAGATGCAGTGGAGGTGAGGCCTGCAGTCCCTCGCTGCTCAGCCACATGGATTTGGCCCCTTTCTTGCGGGTGTGCAAGACAGCCTGGCCTCTGCTGTTGCTGGAGCTGCAGCTGCTGATGCTGGGGTGCCCTGTAGGTCAGAGGCTCGCGGGATTCCATGTGTGCCTGAGTGGCAGCTCTGCCCAGACTCCACATAACTCTCCACGTGGGTCTGCAGGCCTGGGTTGGGAGGTTCACAGAGGATCTCCGAGCCGAGGGATTCAAAGGTCTGTGGCAGAAGTGTGGATCCACAGGGAACTCTCACTCACTCACTGCGTCCCCATGGGGTGGGGCCTCCCCTTACTCTGTGCCATTCCTGTGTGGGCAGCTGTCCTTGTTTGTCCTTCTCAGTTCTCCGTGGATTACGCTGTTTCTCTGATGAATCCCAGTGTGCCCACGTGGATGTTGCAGTCGAAGAGCTAGTGTTTGCTCTAGCCATTCTTCCTTCTCTCTTTGAGAGCAGAGTATACTAGCTGTTTCTCATCAGTTATCTTGGTCCTATCTGTCAGTAATTTTTAATTATTCGGGTTCTGACACTACTCAGAGCAAATATGGAATTAAATTTGATCTAACAAATAATAAATTAATTTTATCATAACTACATATGTTTTCCTTTACTACTTAACATTTTTCTTTAATATTGTTTTTAAGTAAAAGTTTACCTCAATATGATGCCAATAACAAGTACCAATTTGAAAGCATTACTGGAATGAGCATTTCTATGATTGGCTCAGGATAGCAAGTGGCCTCTAGTCTTACTTCAGAAGTATGAGGGCAAATGCTTATCACTTTCAATCATATATCACTTTCAGAAGTATGAGGGCAAATGCTTATCGCTTTCAAATACAAAAGGTATTTTGCTTGCTGTTCTTCCAGTTTAATTTAAAGTAGGGCAACTGATAAAATCAAAGATCAAAGGGACATAAAAGAAAGAGAAACATAAATCATTAGCTTGCAAATTCTGGGACTGTCTTTCAATGACACTTTTCTTTGTTTACTGTGAACATGACAACAAATTGTGCAAATGAGTGACTTTCTTCACCTAGAAATTCAGAGATTCTGTTTTCTCAATACTTTGTATTTCTTCCCAGACAGTTTTGGCATGGATAGTCCTTAAGGTGATGTCTCAATAATTAAAAGTAACCTGGTAATAAAATTATGTTTCACTAAATCTAAAAGTGGTACAATCAAATATGAAGTTAGCTGGAACGTGTGTTAGAAGACTAGGTTCTAGTTCAGGAATTCACTAGATGCGGGCCGTAGAAGGATTGGAATTCCAGATAGGTTCTAAAAGCAGAAACCTAGTTACTACAACCAATATAGACCAAAAAAGGGAGGAATCCATGTGCCCAACCTGAACTACATGTTAGTAGGTGACTTGTTTAGCTGTGAAGACAGAAAGGAGATAGATCAGAGAGTCTCAAATGGCACCTCCTATATACTTGATAAATACACATACACATCCATACTTACAGTGATTTTCAGAATACATTCCACACATTTCACGAAGTCAAATTTTTTGCTCTAACAATTTGGTTACATACAAAGCAATAGCCATCACAGCATTTTCCCATATTTGCTTTGCCTCTGTCCTCCTGGGTTCTTTTTACTTTCAAGAAGGAACATATGAGAACGGAAGAGATTAGTTTCAAATCCTTAGTTCAATGGATAGATCAGAAAATGTATAATGAATTATAATTTTTAAAAAAATGAACACAGTACCCATATACATACAGTACCAAAATGTCTAGAAGAAAAAAATTCTGGTTTGTTACCCACAATTTGAAATGTCCAGAGACTGTATGTAAGCAACATAAGAATAATGAATTGAACTTGCTGTATATTTTTGTACATTTTCTTTAGGAGAATGTTGCAATTGTCTTTGGATTTCCAGCTATTGTGCTTAACAGGTAATTCATGCAACAATATACCAGTTGTTAAGTGAACCCAATGTAATGTCCACAAACAGAGTTGGCCACATAAGTTACCCAAAATCAAGACAGTTTCCTGGCTAGATGAGAGATTCACCATTCTAGCGGGTATTATCATATTCTAGTGAATACAGAGAAGCATTAACAAATGCTTTTCTCTGGGAGTTACAACAAATACAATACGTAAGAAGTGAAAAAAACAGCAACATCAAACTTCATTTCAGTGGTGTCCTCAGGCTGACAAAAATTCCTCTTAACTTTCCAACTTTTGTCAGTCTGTTTCCTTCATAAGCTTTATAATCTTCCTGTTCATCATAAGTTTATGACATCCATTAAGCAGTCTTGCTACAAATCAGAGACTATAGATGATATTTGAACATTTCCACTACCTAATACTCAAAGTGTTAATTCATTCTTGCCTAGGAGCAACTGGAACATCTGGTCTTACTTCCAAGTGAAGTCACTGGTGCAGTCCACCTTCTGAATAGGAATGTGATGGGAGAGCTGGAGGGTAAACCAGTGGCATGTGCAATAGAAAGCAGGCACAACAGAAAAAGGAAGCAGAGATCTTCGCAACACGCTTCCTGTCAAAATGACTGGAACACATATTAGATTTTGATTTCATTTGCAAATGATGCTCATTCACGTTAAACACCATTTTGAAAGTCGGCCTATAAATATTAAATATATCGAATTCTTCCTTGATTGGTGATTGGAAATATCCAAAAATATCACAAGGTGGCAATTTGTGTTTTCTCATACCGTATAGCTTGTAACCACATGGAAAGTTGAACACTTTAGTTCACATTCAGTGGAACAGTCTTAGCCACTAATGATTATAACTCTGAAAATGCTTATGTTTGCAGAAAAAAGGAAATGAGGCATTAATTTAAAAAGGCAAGAGGCATTACAGATAGTGTTAAAAATGAGGAGTGTATGTGTGTATACTAACTCACTAACACACAGTTTTATTTAAGGGAGAGTACAGTCAAGAAGAGGCATCGTTGTCCATGCAACATACATCAGAAGTCACAGTACTGAGGCTTTGGAATTTCTGTAAAAACCTATTTGAAAAAAATCATTCCACAGCACAGAGGTGAGGATAATTTTTCTGAAGCAAAAAGTGAACTTTTCAAAGCCTATGGGGTGAATGTGACTTGGAGAGAGAGAACTGTCCTTCTGCAGCTTTTTGTCACATTCAGGACTGAAACTCTGAGCTAAGCTTCTGAAATCCCCAGGAAATGGGCTCTGCCCAGAAAATGGGTATCATAGGTTAGACCAAGTCATCATCAGTTTTTATAATTTTTACCTTTCCTTTTCAAGGTTTTGTTTTTATTTTTTATGAAAATATGGTACAAGTAAGACTATCTCTCTTTGAATGTAATGGCAGAGCCTTCTTTGTGGTTTAGTTTAGTATATTTTAGTGTATCTTGTTTATTTTCTGCCTAAAACACTGTGATGTTAACTCTATGAAATCGGAATCTTTTTCTCATTTTTATTCACTGGTATGCAACTAGTATCTCAAACATTGTGTAAAATATATTAGATGAATGGTTGACTGAACTCATCACTTATGGAGTTGTTATTAAGAAAATTATTTTTTTCACATAAGGAAAAGTACACTTGATTTGAAATGTAAAGAATTGGTTCAAATCCAGACTATGTATGGAAAAAATATGGTAGTGGTTAAGAAAACAGGCTTTGTAATCATCCTGCCTTTAGTACTCATCTAGTCTGTGCTATATCCTCCTTCTACCATGTAATTATTTTAGTTTCCTTATCCTTAAAATGTGGATAATTAAAATACCTAACTCATAGGGTAGCTATGAGATTTAACTTAAGTAATTTGCTCTAACAGAGTGCTGACCATGTAGTAAGTGCTCAATAAATACTGTGGGTTTTTTTGTTGCTGTTTTAGTTTCCTTTTATTTTAAATTGACATACATCTATATAATTAATGCTATGAATATTAATCCAAATAACTAAATGAGATTAAAATCTTTTCTGTTTTTAAATATTGATTGTGAAAATCAAATGTAATTAAATAATAAAATGGTGGAAATTCATTCACTGACAATATTGCTTAAATTTAGTCATCAGATTAAGAACATTTGTTTTGAGTCACCATAATGAATGGTGTTAGGGCTCAATAATAAATAATGTCTAGTGCAAGCGCTCCTATTTATTATAGCATAATTGTAGACAATGGATTCCTAAGAGGAGAAGCAATATTTTAGAGTTGCATATGCTAAGTGTTCACTGAGTAACATAGAGTTAATGTCAGAAGGCAGAGCATCAGGGAAAAAATGTATTGAGGCAGGTGGTGCTTGGCTCAGGTCTTAAGGAAAATAATGAGGGAAGAATGTAATGCAAAAAATATTGAAGACATATTACATATATTAAAAAATGACATAGTTAGTTTCTAGCATTCTATCTTCTTCAAACAAATCCCAAAGTATTTTTTTTTTCTTTTCACACCCAAATGTGCATATTTTGTGCCCTCTTTTTAAAAAACATGATCCTTAAATATGAATGAGTAACTGATCTTGAGCTAAAGAGTCTTAACACTAGAGAAGCTTAAAGTCGAATCAGGATTTGGTCACATTTTGCAGGTCTTATCATGAACAGGTTGCTCAGCTGAAAAACTGATACAGTACATTTATCTCATAGGTTCATTTGAACACAAAATGAGAGAATACACCTAAGTTCCATGGTCTAATGTCATATATATATACATGAGCATTGCATTTTCTGTAATATTGAAAGAGCAAGAACAGTCTTTTTTTTTTACAGTGCTCCTGTGGAGATTAAACATTAAAGATAGATAGTCCTATGCTATTCTCAGATATTTGAATTACTGTCTCCTTGAGAGAATGGACTAGCCAGGTTGGCAAGGACTCTGCTGAAAGTAGAGTCTGCTTCCTATAGCTATAGGTGATGATAAACTCTAGGGAATGTAAGGAATTGAGTTAGATGGAAAATGGGTGAGTTAGAGAAGGGTGCACAGTTAAGAAGCAGGCAAAAAGCTTTTGGGTAAATCCAAAGATGGGAGGATAGATAAATGAGAGTGGGAAACTTCGGACACAGGCATTTTTAAAACGCAGACCTCTAAGCAACAAGTATTCTCTTCATGACTTCTATGATATAAATGAATTGACTGTGCTGAAAATGCTAGAGATGAAAATATTTACTGAAAAGAAGTATAATTAAAGAAAGTAGTGAACAGTTAAATGAAGTTATATAGTAAGTAGTCTTAAAATCATAACTCTTTGGCAATCAAATGCCACATGGAAGCCATAACTCCCCAGACACCCATAGCTCAAAGGCATAGGCATATTTTATGGCTAGACAGTCTCAGCTAAATCATCTTCTCCAGAATTTCTAGAATCTACTGGTAATACATTATATTTTATAGAATCTGTATTATATAGAATCTACTGTAAATATGTTACCTATGTAACAACTTCTACACATTCATCAGAGTCTTCTAGAAAAGAAGGAGGAAAGAAATCATTGTCAAATTCCCAAATAGGGCATTTGGGGATTCTCTGTCTGCTGCCATCTTTTATTTTTTTACCCTTTTAATTGCCCTGAATTGTTCTTTGTAAGTCATATAGTTGTTTGCTTTCTATATGCTTCAATCAGATTTGAAGCACTTCCTTTTCTATACAATATTATTTTATCATAGACATATTATCATAAAAGATGTACACAAAATTGTTACTTCCTGCTTTCCTTTCCATCTCCCCACCTTTTTAATTCTTTTAAAGTATATATGTGATGCACGAATGAAGACAATCTCAGGAAGGCTGTTAAGCAGACAACTTCTTCATGTAGCAGAGAATAATAGTCCATATTAAATTTACCAAACACTATATGCCTAATACAATATCTTATTACTCCTCATTATGTTAAATATTTAGAAAGATTCTAAAACATTATAAGGAAATTATATAATGTATTTACTGGAAAGAATAGAACTATGTAAGCTATTTATAGTTTAGCCAGTGCATTATTAAGCCATATACTACAAGCTCTTTAGTTCAAGTGAAGCCTTAGATTTTGATATCTAGAACATCAAATCCAGTACATTCAGTTGGTCCCAGTTTCCAGTATGAGACAGGCAAAAGCAAATATTTAATCACATGAATTAAATATATAGATTTTGGAATCACAATTATGTTAGAATCCAAGTTCTATCTCTAACAGATTTTGTGACCTTGAACAGATTGATTAACCTCCTTAAAGCCTTAGAGTCTTTATCTGTTTATGTCAAGAAAATAGTTTTGAGATATTATATATAGTAAAAGAAAGAAAATATTCATCATTTCCTCCTTTTTCCCCACCATCTAGGCACAAGAATAGTTCTCTATTTATGGCTTGTAGGAGGAATGGGACAAGAAGGAAAGCAGGAAGCTCTTCAAGTCAGCTGCCTTTGGTTTTCCAAAGCTTAGCCTATTGGGGAGATTATGCTTTTGGCTCTGAGACTAAAAAAGAAGACAGTGATTTTAAGTAGGAAAACATGAATTTGATAAGGAGTTTAATAAGAATTTGGAGAATTTATCAAATGTTTAGACTAAGGACCTAACTCCTACTCTCTTAGGTGACAGATGAGGATGTGAATGGGTAGCTAGGGAGGAAAAACATTATAGAGGGAAAAAAATTAAAATCTCTAGAGAAGTTAAAGGGTATGAATTTATCACATGTGCAGGGACAACTAGGAAAATCTCAGCAATGCTTTATCAGGGATTGGAACTAAATCTATTTCCACAGATGTTCAGCTATTCCCAAACAATCATAGCAAACTATTCTTTAGAACAGTGATGTGGGACCTCAGGAACCAACATCTCTTCTGTGATACCCAATACAGAGAGAGCAGTCTTACTTTGGGAATTTGGAAGAGAGATTTGCCTATGTGAACTGGGTCTTCTATAGACTGAATAAGGTCTTGGTCCACTACTACATCCCAAAATATGTCTTTGGCTATTGGACACAAGTGTAGGAGGAAGAAAAATTTTCATCTGTGGGTGAGTTAGTGCTATAGGAGTAGAGTTGTTTCAGACTAGTTTAAGATCCATACTGAGCTGGTACAGTGGGTAAATATCACTTCTTTATGACCAGCAATCTCAATATGCACATGAAAATGGGAATATCTGCCTAATTAAAATTACTGTTAGGGTTCAATTATATTGAGAGACATAAAAAATAGCTATACAGATGAGCCAACACTTATAAGTCATGGCTAGGTAAGTTCCTGACACAGAGTATCTGTTTAATGCATGGCATTTCCTTTATTTAATAAATGATCACCTTATTCTTCAACATCATCAGTATCATCATCTCCATCATCACAGTCCTCATCATCACGGATAATAACATTGAGGCTTCCAAAGGAGGAAAATCACTTTTCCAATAGCACACAGCCTGTCAGAATGCATTTAATAAAGTCCTAAGTGGTGAGAATAAAAAACCCTGAACTGGTGTATCAGGATACCTAGACTTAGTTGTGCTGCAGTTGATTGCTTGAGAAGTTACAAAGTCTAGCCTAACATTTGTGTATCCTCCCACACTGAAAAATAAGACTCACCTCCCAAATACAATCAGTTGTGCTTTATATTTGTCGTTTATTCTACTGATTATATTCAGCTGTCATGTCTAATGAATACCAACATCTGCTACTCTGCATTTAATTTTGCTAAAAGAAAAAGCTCATCTGTGTGCCATAGTGTCAGAAATGAGAGTAATGAATATGTGCCTCTGGAAGGCAAAGCTGACCTTTGTCTCCTGGCTAGAACCTTTTTGTTTGTATATCCAGCCTATGATGGGCAATGGGTCAGCTTGGGACTCTCATAAATTTAATCAGCTGGATGGTAGCAATTCTTACAAAGAAACTGAGATAAATACCAAAGTACTTCTCAGCTAAATCTAAATTATCTATATTAGGGACTAGATAGCTAGAGTGAGCATTGATTATTCTTGCTCACCCAAATCTTTTTTAACATATTTCACATGTTGTCAAGTCCCAGGTGTGTCCTTCAGGTGAGGAAAAAATACATATTTTAGTATTCCCAGATTCTCTTGCAGCTAAAATGACAATGTATGGTTTAGACTCTACAGACCAGTCATGCTGTCATTGGCCATTAATCTGAAGTCAGTAAACAGACATAATAAGGGTGGTGGCAGAGGCACCTTGATTTTATCTGTGGTATTGGTGGAAGCTTCCAGACTGCTATAGAAACACATGGTTATTTGTGATGACAGCACCTCCACGAAAGTTGAAATCTAAAGTTGTTCCTGTTACCTTGGCTTATAGCAACTGCTTAAAAAGCCTTCCCAAAGAGTCTGTGTGATACTCATAATTGTATTAGATGTTTCCCTGTTTGCATGTTGGATTCTTCTGTCTTTAAAAAAGAGTTCTAAAATATGCAATAGAGCAGTCACAGAAGATCTGTCAACTACGAATTTTAAGTTGACTTTTTTGCATTTGCAAGAAGGGGGAGGTACTGATTATGGACTCCAGATATTAGGGGGAAAAAGAAAAAGGAAAAGATAGATGAAAGAGAGACAGACAGAGAGAGAAAATTGTATCTGTAATAAAAACATGAGCAATAAATGACTTTTTTTTTCTGAATCCATAAGCTGCAACTATGTCACAGGAATTAATACCTCTATCTTTCAGCTATTCTTATACTCTCAGTACTGAAGAGTACTATATGAGGCCCCTAATTGAACAAAGACCAACTGTATTGTCATAGTTTGTCATCTCAGCAAAAGAGAACTTAACGTACCCAGTAGTTCCAACAATGGTCCGAAATTGTGTTTCTTTGGTCTCACTAGTTTCACATGCCCACCTCTCAACCTATTCAATGTGGCCAGGAGGTGGAAGGATCTGATTAGCCTGACATGAAGTACAGTTTCACACAAACCACATAGATTTAAGGTTAGACAAGTAGTTGTTCCCCAAGCAAAATCAGGACTTTATTCCCAGAATAAGAACTAGGACTGAGCAGATACAAACAAATGATTGATTCCAGGTGTATCTGCTTCCATCTTGCAATAGTCATCATGTAACCAGGAAAGGACTTGATATCTTTGATCTTATTCTCCAAAATGCTTCCTTTTCAACAATTGTTGAAACATTATGCCAGCCAGATTCTTTTTAATCTGTGATTTAAAAAAAAAATAAAAAGACACTAGAAAAAAATTGCTTTGAAAGCAAGTCAGTAAAGCACATAGAGAAGTTGATCAAAGGATGACATTTGCTACAGGATGGCTATCCTAACATGCAGCAATAGTAGCTCCTTCCCTCAGCACCACACCATGCTCTTCAGATGTTAGAATGAGAACCAAACCATGACTTTCCTTCACTTCTCTTATCAAAGCATCATAAATCCCTTCGTCTTCACCACGAAAATAAGCACCTGTGGAAACAATGCTGACTAGAAGGAATAGATCTGTTTAAAAATAACTGCAATTAGTGCTAATTACCTTCCCCTTAGGCTCACAATGTTAGAGATTATTATTATTATTATTATTAATTTTTAAATCACAACCAGAATGGGCAGAGAGGTCAAATTTACTCAAGAGGTCTTTGCATCTAGAAATTGAAGCATTAATTTATTAAACATGTATATCTATACAAATACCCTCACATTTGTACAGTTGCATTTAATAACCTACACATATGTTTCAATCAGATATCTTAATTATTCAAGAAGAGAGGAGTTGCTCCAGGTAATACAGCTGACTTATGACACAATAACACTTACTCTAATTTAAACTTTACAAACAAGCCTAAATATATCCTCCCTGAGCTAAAACAGTAATTCAGCATGTGCCACTGTGGAACTTAAGGTAACATTTTATTTCTGAGGTTAGAAATTATGCCTAATATATTCAATGTTTCTCTTTTGTAATGCTAATTAAAACAAAGACTGAAAGAGAGAACCAATTCAGGTTATTTATGCTGAACTATCTGCACTGCCCTTCATTTTCATCAAAACAAAATCCAAAACTGCCTTTTGTTTGCACAGAGGGCTACACATTTTTCTTCCATTTTTATATGTAACATTTTATAAGAAAAATATTTGAATGTGGCATTAATTGAATGTTAATTGTAAAGTTTATTTTCTTGGTATTGTGTTGTTTGAGTTTCTTACATATTTTGGATATTAACCCCTTATTACATACACAGTTTGCAAATATCTTCTCCTATCTCATAGCTTATCTCTTCATTCTGTTAATTGTTTCCTTTGCTGTATAGCTTTTTAGTTTGATGTAATCACATTATGTATTTTACTTTTGTTGCCTGAACTTTGGAGTCATATTCAAAAAAAAAAAAAAAGAACCATTGTTCAGACCTATGTCATGGCATTTTCTCTCTATATTTTTGTCTAGTAGTTTTAGAGTTTTGGGCTGATGTTTAAGTCCTTAATACATTTTGAGTTTATTTTTGGATGTGGTGTGAGATAAAAGTCTAATTTTACCCTTCTGTTTGCGTGTATCCCGTTTTTCCAACACCGTTAATTGAAGAGACAGTCCTTTCTGCACTATGTGTTCGTGGAATCTTTGTAACCTGATTAAAAAATGGGCAAAAGACCTGAAGAGATATTTCTCCAAAGAAGACATACAAATGGCCAACTCTACAGCTTTAGGTATTTAATTAGATAACTGCAAGAAGTTGGTGGTTGTCACTTTCCTTAAACAGTAAAAAGGTAGGCAGTTGAAACAAATAAGCAAGCAAACAAACAAAACCTGAAAATATTGTCGAGTTTAATCTGACACCTTATAGATATTCATACATCATAGTAATTTAGATAGTCACTAACATGTTAAATGACAAGCCTAAATGTCTTCCTACTTTATGCTTATAATGACAGCCTTACCTTCCTTAGTATGTTATAACAGAAACAGCCTTGCCTGGAGAAGACAAAGATGTTGGCCGTGGTACTTTCACTTATTTTGTGACTTCAGGCAAATCAGTGAAACCCACCGAAACAACACTGAGTAGGATTCTGTGTTTGAAATACCTCCTTTATATGCAAACTTAGTCATTATTAACATGTCATTGTTCCTATCTTCTCATAAAGCATGGGATGTGCAAGTGATTTCCTCCTAGGTTGTTCCGGAGATTCTGACTTTAAATGGTGCCGCTAAGGAAGTACTAGGACTTCTGACCACTGACATTAAAGAAGGCACCCATTCTTCTCCTGAGGAAGGGATTAGAATAAAGCTGCTCTTCCTTCTGTCATTGTTACCCAGGAAGAGCCAACAAGGAACAGCTTCCAAAGAGGGATGCCTGACTGCTCAGAAGCATCAGCAAATAATGATTGTGCTCTACCTGCTGCACAGTGAGGGGGAAATTGTTTCATAGCATTTTGATCAAACAGGTATTCTGCTTGAAGGCAACTTACATGTAGACATTTATTTTAGCTTTTGCTTATATTTGTTCAAACTAATCTCCCATGATATCTCAATGATTAGGTTACAAAGTGGGGAAATCTATGGATTTGACTGGTAATATTCTGGTAACCTAAAGTATATCGTGTCCATTAAAACTCTGATAATTAATTTTCAGGAATCAGAGATATCCTAAATGATTACCAGGTCACTAAGATCGATAGTGACAGAAGTATTAGAGGTAGTGGTGATAATGGAAGCCATAAAATTAGGACTAATAACTAGTAGTCATCACACCAGCATAGCAGCAGCAGCTAACATCCATGGTGGAGCAGATACTTAAGTTGTAACAGGCACTAAACTGAGTATTTTACATGGATAATTTCATTTCATTTTTACACTATCTCTATGATATAGATACTGCCATGCACAGTTTACAGATATGGTACATGAGTCTAGCGGTGTTACAAACTTTTCCAAGATTGCACACCTAGTAAGACATGTAATGAATATCTAAACTTTCAAACGGGGTAAAGATTTTCTCATTGCAAAGTGGGAGGGATGGTGGATTAGGAGGAGTACGGGAAAAAGTGTAACCTATTCACAAAGTTCACCAGGTACTAAAAAAATACTGCTTGAGTCAATTCTGAGAGAATAAAAATGAATTGGGTGGCTTTCCGACACCTACGTTTAGGTGTTTACTGTTCATGGTGTGGACAGGATGGAGAAAACTAGAAAGAGTCAACATATAGCAGGTTAAAAGCTAAGCACCCTAGCAGAGACTTGTACAGGAAAAATACCAGTGTATGGGAGAAAGACAGGGGTTGGCACCTGGACAACTAGATGTGAGTACTGATTCATCCAAAACAGATTATTCTCTTAGTAACAAACTATTTAATAGATACTTGTAGGAATCTTCCCAGATTACAGCAATTCTCCATTCTTTCTTAGCAGCACCCTTTATCCTCTTGGGTGAGTCCCTTTAGCCATATTGTGTATTAAATCCCCATACCCAAGCTCCAGACCCAATTTATGGGTTCATCCAAGATGAAAATTAATTCTCTAACTAGAAATTTGGAGCTGGGGCTTTGAGATATTATTTATTACAGTTTGGTTACTTCAAGACAGGAAAAACTCAGATGGTCTATTTTGGACTTTCTTTTGGACTGAATAGCAGAGAATCAGACTGAGAAGTAAATGGGTTCTTGCATGCAGAGAAGCATAGTATGAGTTGGAGAAAACTCCATATAATTTCTGGTTTCTAGTTTCTATCCTGTCTACATTCCTGATCCTAAATTTTATACTTTATTAATAATAAATGGGTTTTTAAAAAATAGTCAATTTTAGTTTCTGTAACTTGAAAATAAAAACTCTATTTAACAGAATTGATTAAACAACAAGGTATCTTTTAATTTATTATTATTATTATGAGGAATAAGCTAAAGCTTTCCAAAAAATACTGTCTTATTCTTCATAAGAGTGTAAGGTAGGGGAACCCTGCCAAGTCTTATAACAGGCAGACATCTGGACTAGGTAAATTTTAAATAACTATGGAATGTTATATTCTGCAGCTTAATCAGATAAGTTTTATTCTGTTCAGTGTGCTACTTTACAAAAATGTAAAGTGTGCTATATTTCACATTATTAAATGTCTTACATCTTCTTACTTTACTGAATATGAATACATTACGGATGTGCAATTTTAAATTTCAACTAAGAAGAAGAAAGAGCAGTTGACACAATCTATCATCTTACCCAAGTATAAAATTTGTTTTTAATTACAATAATTACAAAATAGACTCTAAAAACTGTGCATAATTTTTAACAGGCTAGCAACATAATTTTTTATGTTTCATAATCAGTTACAGAACTGTGAAATTCCCCATTGGTACCATTGCTAATTTATAAGCCTCGTACTTATAAACTTATGTTAGCTATTTAAAAAAAAAGAAAAAGAAAAAGAAAAAAAGAAAGTGCACACACACACACACACACACACACACACACACACGATTGGCTTTCTTTGTATAATACATAGGGATTGGAGGATGAATGTCCAGTACAGACTCTGCCAGGCTGTGTTCACTCTGTAATGTAGTAGAGTGCTGTAAACAGTCACCTGTTATTTGAGAATAATGTCATCTATGCTGTGAGTGTTTTTTTTAAATGTTACATAATATTTCACATATTTATGGGGTACTTGTCAGTGTGACAGGCATAGAATGTACAATAATCAAGTGAAGGTAGTTAGAGTACTATCACTTTGAGTACTTATCATTTCTATATGTTGGTATGATGTTGAGTCCTGTCTTCTAGTTATTTTGATATATACAAAATATTGTTGCTATGTCTTAGTGTCTTATTCTTCTATCAAACATTAGAAGTTATTTCTTCTAACTGTATGCTTGTACCCACTAACCAATTTCTAGTCATCACACCACACACAACCACCCACCCTTACCAGTCTCTCGTAACTACTGTTCTGTTCTCTAAGTCCATAAGATCACATATTTTAGCTCCCAAATACGAGTGAGAACATGTGGTATTTGTCTTTCAGTGTGACTGATATTGACTTAAATCCAGTAGTATTACCAGTTTTGATAATGCCACCATGGTGGGATTTCGATTCTAATCAACCATGCTTATTGTTGAAACCATCGTATTACTATTGATGGAGATATTACTAATAAAAATATCTAAAAAATTTGAATTGAAACAGTAAAAGTTAAACAAATATCTATTTATTTATCCATTATGTCAAAGTGACTGATGATATCCATAGCTATATCTCTGCAGCGTATTTATTTCACCCGATTTTGATGGTATCTTTGAGATGAGATGAAAATTTTGTAGGTTATCAGACACACAGTGGAATTAACTTTGGGGCAGAGGTTCTCAATCCAGTGGGGAGTCAATTTTGTCCTTCAGGGAACATATGGCAATTTTGTTCAAGACACTTTTTGTCTTGTAACCAGGGTGGAGGAATGCAACTGGCCTATAGGGAAGCTGCTGAAAGTCGTACATTCACAGGATAGTCCCAAACAACAAAGACATCTTCTGCCTTAAAATCTCAGCAATTCTGAGGTTGCAGAAATCCCACTACAGGAACACTTTATATGGCCTAAATAGGTAGTTTCTGTTGTTTTGTCTGATGACTGAATAAGATGCATGGCCCTTATCTTGCAGCAACTAACTGGAAAACATGAACAGGGAATTGCATGGTGTTTTTAAATTTCAGCAACTTGGAGACACAGGGCCACTCCAAATTAAATATATTATTTTTTAATCAAGTTGCTTCTCTCATAGTCAGATGTTTGTAATACAATCCAGAAGGAAAAGCAGCAGGATTATTATTTTTTTAATTTAACGATCATTGAAATAAAGTGAGAACAGTATTAATCTATAAATTATGTAATTGTTTTAATAGAATGTCATCGATTTGTCTCAAGGTACTTAACAGATTTTTGTTAATTAAATATTATGAGATCTCTTAGATACAAGAAAAATAGGTAGTTGTATTCCAATTTTGCATATGGAAATTAGGTGTCTCATGTGAGCAAATAGCCAGGACACTGAACTACTTCTGCAAATGGAGTAATTTAATTGTGTAACACTCAAAATGTCATGGCCCCATGCAAGAAAGAGCAATTTTCATTTGAGTCCTCAAGAAAAAACTGACTCTGCCCATTAAAGGGTGAAACTATAAAGCTTCCCAGGAGACGATGTGGCAGAAAGTGCTGATTGCGATGGAGAAGGTGACACAGGGAGACAAATATTTCAGAACACAACATAGATGCAGCATAGTGAAGCTCTTCCTAGCTTTTTAAGTAAAATAGGAAACTAGCATTTGACAAAGAATATTGGAAGGAAGCTCCATGGTCATCAACAGATAATGACTATATTTAAAGGCAAATTTTTGCTGATATTGGTCACTTCCTTGTTTAAGTACACCATTTGGAGATCATTTTCAGCCTCCGCTAAAGCTCAGAAAATGCAAGAAAAGAATACCACAGAATACAGAGGGAAAAAATATAAGCAAGTCTTTAAAAAATTATGAATGGGGCAATAAGAGACACATTTATTCTCCACATCCCCATGAACATCGTTCTGATTCAAATTTTTGTCATCTCTTGCCAAAATTCATGAACAATGTGACCCTAAATTGTTTGTCAGTTTCCAGGATCACCTCCTCCACTTCACCTCTCTCTCTTTCTTACTCTCTCTCACACATGCATAGAACACACACACACACACACACACACACACACAATGAATGCAATTATGAAAAGATGGCAAAAGAACCAAAAATTAATAATAGTTTTCCTAAATTCACCATCCCAATAAAGTATACATGTTTCTCCTCTTTCAATTCCTTTTTAGGTGCTTATTTAACAATGTGGATATAATTTTTATTTCTAATTTATTTAATTCTACCTGTGTTAGAATTGTGTTCTCTTACTATATAATATTTCTATTGGCTTTACGATCTCCACTATTATGGTTTTCACAGCTATATAATTTTCAATACAGTTAAATTTATCACAAATCACTCTAAAGAATGTTCCAAGGAAATCTTGTTAATTGCATTTCCCTTCATTTTTTTAGGTGAAGGTGTTCATTGTTGAGTTACTTATTCTAGACCATTAGGATGTTTCTAAAAGTTATCCAATAGAGCATCAGGATTTCTAGTTGATGTATAAAATTTATTATTTTCCTAGCTTCATAAACATAACCAAATTGCTCTCAAGAAGATACTGTAGCCGTTAACACAGTATACCGTGATATATGAAGAAATGTTTTAGAATATCTTCATTTGGCCTTAGTGTTTCATTTATTGCTAATTTCGTTAATAAAAATGATGCATTTTTGCCTTCTTAAACTGGAGCTTTTTTTTGTTGTTGTTCTTTTTTGTTTAAAATTTCACTAAGTTCCGGGGTACATGCCAGGTTTGTTATATACGTAAACTCTGTAACACAAGGGTTTGGTGTACCGATTATTTTGTTCACCCAGGTATATACACATTGTACCTGACACGTAGTTTTTTGATCCTCTCCCTCTTCTCACCCTTCACCCTCATGTAGGACACTGTGCCTGTTGTTTTCTTGTTTATGTCCATTAGTTTCCAGCTATAAATGAGAACATGTGGTATTTAGTTTTCTGTTTCTGTATTAATTTGCTTAGGATAATGACCTCCAGCTCCATCCATGTTGCTGCAAATGACATGATCTTGTTCTCTTTTATGGCTCCACAGTATTCCACGGTGTATATGTACTACATTTTCTTTATCCATTCTACCATTGATGGGCATGTAGGTTAATTCCCTGTCTTTGCTACTGTGAATAGTGCTGCAATGAACATGCGAGTACATGCATTATTATGGTAGAAAAATTTATATTCCTTTGGATATCTATCCAATGATGAAATTGCTGCATTGAGTGGTAATTCTGCTTTGAGTTCTTTGAGAAATTGCCAGACTGCTTTCCCCAATGGCCAAACTAATTTACATTCCCACCAGCAGTGTATAAATGTTCCCTTTTCTCTTCTAACTCACCGGCATCTGTTATTTTCTGACTGTTTAACAGTAGCCATTCTTACTGGTGTGAGATGATATCTCAATGTGGTTTTGATTTGCATTTCTTTAATGATTAGTGATGTTGAGCATTTTTTGTATATGCTCATTGACCCTGTATATCTCTTCTTTTGAAAAGTACTCTTGTCCTTTATCTACTTTTTAATGGGGTTGTTTGTTTATTTCTGGTAAATTTGTTTAAGTTTCTTATAGATTCTAGATATTAGGCCTCTGTTATATATATAGTTTGGAAATACATTCTTCATTTTTGTAGGTTGTCTGTCTACTCTGTTGATAATTTCTTTTGGTTTGCAGAAGCTTCTTTTTAGTTTAAGACCCATTTGTCAATTTTTTATTTTTGTTGCATTTGATGTTGGCATCTTAATCATGAAATCTTTGCCAGATCCCATGTCCAGAATGTTGTTACCTAGATTATCTTCCTGGGTTTTTATAGTTTTACATTTTACATTTACGTCTTTAATTTATCTTGAGTTGATATTTGCATGTGGTGTAAGGAACAGGTCCAGTTTCAATCATCAGCATATAGCTGGCCAGTTATCCCAGCACCATTTACTGACTAAGGAACCCTTCTCTCTTTGCTTGTATTTGCTGGCTTTGTCAAAGATCAGATGGGTGTGGGTGTGCAGCTTTATTTCTGTACTCTCTATTCTTTTTTCATTGGTGTATGCATCTGTTTTTCTACCAGTTCCTTGCTGTTTTGGTTACTGTAGGCTTGTAGTCCACAGTATAGCTTGAATTCAGGTGTTGTATATCCTCTGGTTTTGTTATTTTTTGCTTAAAAATGTCTTGGCTATCTGGGCTCTTTTTGGTTTCATATAAACTTTTTAAAGTTTTTTTTTTTTGGAATTCTGCAAAGAATGTTATTGGTAGTTTGGTAGAATGGCACTGAATCTGTAAATTGCATTGGGCAGTATGGTCATTTTAACAATATTGATTATTGTTATCCATGAGCATGTAATGTTTTTTCCATTTGTTTGTGTTGTCTCTGATTTCTTTGAGCAGTGTTTTGTAGTTCTCATTGCAGAGACCTTTCCCCACCATGATTAGCTGTATTCCTAGGTATTTCATTCTTCTTTTTATTTTTAATTTTTGTGGGTACATAATAGGTACAGTAGGTATATATGTTTATGAGGTACATGGGATGTTTGGATATAGACTTGCAATGTATAATAATCATGGCATGGATAATGGGTACCCATCTCCTAGCATTTACCCTTTGTTTTAAAAACAATCCAGTTATACTCTTAGTTATTTTAAAATGTCCAATTAAGTTAGTATTGACTATAATTACATTATTGTCTTATCAAATACCAGGTCTTATTCATTCTTTTTATTTATTTTGTGTACCCATTGACCTTTCCCACCTCCACTTCCCCAACCCCCAACACTACCCTTCCCAGCCTCTGGTAACCATCCTTCTACTCTCTTATCTCCATGAGTCCACTTGTTTAGATTTTTAGATCCCACCAATAAGTGAGAACATATGATTTTGTTTTTCTGTGCCTGGATTATTAAACTGGAGTTTTGTATAGTGAGCCTGATCCTTAAATTTATCTCAGAAAGACACATCTTTGAGTATTTCAGTGTGTACTTTGTACATTGTTTTGTGCCTGATTATTCATCAACACACAGCTGAGGATCAGTTTTGTTTAGGACTCAGTACTAACCACAGATAGAGGAAAAATGTGGTCTCTGTCTTTCACCTTATTATAACTGTTAAGGAAAGCAAGGTTTGTGTCCAAATAACTGTGATAAATGTGAACATGATAAATGAAAAAGAGAGAGATCATAGCAATGAAATTTCAATAATGGGGTAAAACAGGGAAGACTCCAGGAAGTTTGGCATTTTAGCTGGGCTTTGAAGAACGATAATATGGGAAAAGAAGGGAGAACACACAAGCAGAAAATTGAAGCAAATCTACAAAGACAGAAAACACAGGAAAGTGGTTTCTCATGGTAGAAGAAGTTGTGGGTATCCTTAAAAATTTGGTTTATTTATGTATTTATTTTTGAGTGATTCAAAAGTTTTCAGGAGATGTTCAGACCCATCACCAAACAACACCACCATACATTCAACATTGGAGCACGTAGGTTTATAAGACAAATACTTCTAGACCTACCAAAAGATTTAGACAGCCACATAATAAGAGTGAGGGACTTCAATACCCCATTGACAGTAGTTGACAATTTATCAAGGCAGAAAATTAACAAAGAAATTCTGGACTTAAACTTGATAACCAATTGGATCTAATAGACATCTACACAATACTCCACCAATCAACCACAGGATATACAGGCTTCTCATCTGCACAGAACATACACCAACATTAATCACATGCATGGCCATTAAGGAAGTCTTAATAAATCCAAAAGAGGCCAGGTGTGGTGGCTCACGCCTGTAATCCAAGCACTTTGGAGGCCAAGGCGGGCGGATAATCTGAGGTTGGGAGTTCAAGACCAGCCTGACCAACATGGTGAAACCCCATCTTTATAAAAAAATAAAAATAAATCCAAAAGAAACACAAAATCATACCAATCATACTCTCAGGTCACAGTGGAATAAAAGTAGAAATCAATACCAAGAAGATCTCTCAAAGTCAAACAGTTACAAAGAAGTTAAACTATATGCCCCTGAATGACTATTGCATAAAGAATAAAATTAAGGTGAAAATTTTAATTTTTTTGAAAGAAATCAAATTAGAGACACAATATACTAAAATCTCTGAGATACAGCTAAAGAAGTGTTAAGAAATTTTATAGCGCTAAATACCTACCTCAAAAAGCTAGAAAGATCTCCAATTAGCAATCTAACATTTCATGTAAGAGGGGGATTAGAAAAACAAGAGCAAACTAACCCCCAAGCTAGCAGAAGAAAAACAAAACAAAACAAAACAAAAAACAAAAACTAAAACTAAAATCAGAGTGAAACTTAATGAAATTGAGGCCAAAACATTCATACAAAATATTAACAAAAATAAAAGTTGGTTCCTTGAAAGTGTAAGCAACATCACTGATTAGCTACCTAGATTAACTAAGAAAAAATAGATGTTTCAAATTAGGACAATCAGAAATAACAAAAGTGACATTACAATCACTCCCATAGAAATATAAAAGACTCTCAGGGACTATCATGAACACCTCTATGCTCACATACTAGAACATATACAGGAAATTAATAAATTACTGGAAACACAGTCTTCTAAGGTTGAGTCAGCAAGAAATTAAAACACTGAACATATCAACATTAAGTTTTGAAATTAAATCAATAATCAAAAACTTACCAATCAAAAAGAGCCCCAGACCAGAGGGATTAACAGTCAAATTTTATCAGTTGTACAAAGAAGAGCTGATACAAATTCTACTGAAGCTTTCCAAAATTTTAAGAGTAGAGACTTCTTTCTAACTCATTCTACAAAACCAGCATCATCCTACTACTAAAATCTGGCAAAAACACAATGAAAAAAGAAAACTGCAGGCCAATATTCCTAATGAATAGAAACACAAAAGTCTTTAATATAATACTAGCAGACCAAATTTAATGCCACATCAAAAAGTTAATTCGTCATGATCAAGTAGGCCTCATTCCTGGAATGCAAGGTTGACTCAACCTATGTAAATCAATAAAGGTGATTTATCACATAATCAGAATTAAAAATGAACAAAAAAACACCATATGATTATACTGCTAGACACAGACAAAGCTTTCAATAAAATCCAACATCACTTCATGATAAAACCATCAAGGAATTAAGCATCAAAGAATATAAGTCAAAGTAAAAAGAACCATCTATGACAAAGTCATAGCCAATGTCACATTGAATGAGCAAAAACTGGAAGCACTCCTCTTGATTACTGTAACAAGACAAGGATGCACACTCTCACCACTCCTATTTAATGTAGCACTGGAAGTCTTAGCCAGAACAATTAACAAGATAAAAAAATAAAAGGAATCCAAATTTGAAGAAAGGAAGTCAAACTATCCTTCTTCGATGATGACATAATTTTATATCTGGAAAACCCCTTGGTCTCTCACCAAAAGCTACTAGATCTTATGAGCAACATCTGCAAAATTTCAGGATATAACTCAATGTACAAAAGTAAGAAGATTTTCTATACTTAAATAGTCCATAATGAGAGCCAACTCAAGAACACAGTATCATTTACAATAGCCACAGAAAGCAAAATACCTAGGAATACATCAAACCATCAAGGTGAAAGACATCCACAAGGAGAACTATAAACTGCTGAAAGAGATCATAGATGACACAAACAAATGGAAAAACATTCTATGTTCATGAACTAGAATAATCAATATCATTAAAATAGTCATACTGCTCAAGGCAATCTACAGATTAAATGTATTCCTTTAAAGCTACCAATGTCATTTTTCATTGAACTAGAAAAAAATATTATAAAGTTCATATGGAATCAAAAAAGAGCCCAAATAGGCAAAATAATACTAACCAAAAAGAACAAAGCTGGTAGCATCACATTACCTTACTTCAAACTATATTGGCCTTCAAACTGTAAGGCTTCAGTAACCAGAACAGCATGCATGGTACTGGTACAAAAACAGATACATAGACCAATGAAACAGAATAGAAAACCCAGAAATAAAGGAGTACTTCTATAGTGATCTGATCTTCAACAAACAAAAGTAAGTAAAGGAGAAAGGACTCTCTGTTTAATAAATGGTGCTAGCCATATGCAGAATAGTGAAACTGGACCCCTACATT
Source organism: Ateles fusciceps (assembly GCA_036589455.1). Lineage (NCBI taxonomy): Eukaryota > Metazoa > Chordata > Mammalia > Primates > Atelidae > Ateles > Ateles fusciceps. Next base: position 1,829,348 of record JAZHEH010001685.1, on the reverse strand, counting down.
TTGCCATATATAAAAATTAACTGTAGATGGATTAAATGTTTAAATATAAGACCCTGAAATTTAAGAATCTTAATAAAACCCAGGAAACACTATTCTGAACATTGGCTTTGGAAAGACTTTATGACTAAGTCCTCAAAAGCAATTGCAACAAAAACAAAAATTGCAAAGTGGGACCTAATTATACTAAGCTTCTGCACAATAGAAGAAACTATCAGTTTGGGAGTGGTGGCTCATGCCTGTAATCTCAGCACTTTTGGAGGCTGAGGCAGGTGGATCACTTGAGGTCAGGAGTTCGCGATCAGCCTGGCCAAAGTGGTAAAACCTCTTCTCTACAAAAAATACAAAAATTAGCCAGTTGTGGCAGTGTACACTTGTAATCCCATCTACTCAAGAGGCTGAGGCATGAGAATCGCTTAAACCAGGAGGCAGAGGTTGCAGTAAGCCTAGATCACATCACTACATGCCAGCTTGGGCAATAGAGCAAAAACTGTCTCAAAATAAATAAATAAATAAATAAATAAAAGAGAAAAGAGAAACTATCAGCAAAGTAAACAGACAACCTGCAGAACGGGAGAAAATAGTCATAAACTGTGCATATGACAAAGGTCTAGTTTCCAGAATCTATAAGAAACTTAGACAATTGAACAAGCAAATACGAACAACTCATTAAAAAAATGGCCAAAAGACATGAACAGACACTTCTCTAAAGAAGATATACAAGTTTCAATAAACATAAAAAAATGTTCCACATCAATAATCAGAGAAATGCAAATCAAAACCACAATGAAATACCGTATCACAACAGTCGTGGCTTATGCCTGTAATCCCACCACTTTGGGAGGCCAAGGCGGGTGGATCACAATGTCAGGAGATTGAGACCATCCAGGCTAACAGGATGAAACCCTGTCTGTGCTTAAAATGCAAAAATGTAGCCAGGCGAGGTGGCACTCACCTGTAATTCCAGCTACTCAGGAGGGTGAGACAGGAGAATTGCGTGAATCTAGGAGGCGGAGGTTGCAGTGAGCCGAGATCTTACCACTGCACTCCAGCCTGGGCGACAGAGCAAGACTCCTTCTCAAAAAAAAAAAAAAAAAAAAAAAAAAAAAAAAAAAAGTGAAAAAACAACAGTTGCTGGCAAGGCTGCAGAGAAAAGGAATACCTACACATTGTTGATAGGAATGTAAATTAGTTCAGCCAATTGATTTGGAGATTTCTCAAATAATTTAAAACAGAACTATTGTCCATCTCAGTAATCCCATTACTGGGTATACGTCCAAATGAAAACACATTTTTCCACCTATAAGGCACATGTACTTGAAAGCTTTTTGTAGCGCTATTCACAATAACAAAGAAATGGAATGAATCTAGGGGCCCATCAATGGTGGACTGGATAGACAATGTGGTACATATACATCACAGAATACTATGCAGTCATAAAAAAAAATCAGATTCTTTGTCCCAAAAGGATGGAGGTGAAGACCCTTATCCTAAGTTAATTAATGCTGGAAGATACTGCATAGTCTCAGTCCAAGTGCAAGCTAAGCATTGGGTACTCACGGACATAAAGATGGCAGTGACAGAGACTGGGGCTACTGGAGGCAGAGGGGGAGAGAGGGGAGGCAAGGATTAAAAACCTATTGAATTCTATGCTCACTTCCTGGGAGATGGGATTGTTTGTACCCCAAACCTCGGCATCACCAAATATACCCAAATAATAAACCTGTGCATGTACCCCCTGAATCTAAAATAAAAGATAGAAGAAAGGAAATATACAATTCATCTTCCATGTCTTACATCTTCAATCCCTTTTCCTTGCCTCTCGTCCTTTTCCTATGTTGTTTGCCACTTATTTTCTTCTCTTTCTTTCTCCTTCCCTTCCCTTCCCCTTTCCTTCCCTTCCCTTTTCCTTCCCTTCCCTTTTCCTTCCCTCCCTTCCCCTCCCCTCCCCCTTCCCCTCCCTTCCTTCCTTCCTTTTCTTCCCTTCTCTTCCCTCCTACCCTCCCTCCCTTCCTTCCTTCCTTTCTCTTTCTTTCTTTCTTCTTTCTTTCTTCCTTTCTTCCTTCTTTCTTTCTTTCTCTTTCTCTCCTTTCTTACTTTCATCCTCTTTTCTTTCAGCAGTGTCAATAAAGTTCCTTTTAAACATTTATTCTTCTTATTGCTGTACACACACTTTACAGAAAATCTACCCTCTTAAATTTTTAAGTGTACAATACAGTATCCTGAACTATAGGCAAAATGTTGTTCAGTAGATCTCTAGAACTTTTTCATTATACTTAGGTGAAACTTTATCCTTATTGATTACTGATTCCACATTTGCTCTAAGACTAAGGGTTTTAGTCTTTTAGATATGCTATATAAGTGAAATCGTGATATTTTCCTTCTGTAACTGGCTTATTTCACTTAGCATAGTATCCTCAAGATCCATCCACATTGTCACATAAGTCAGGATTTCCTACCTTTTAAAGGCTGAAAAATATTCCATTGTATGTATATATCACATTTTCTTTATACACTCATCCATCGATGCACCTGTAGCAAGAAAAAAACAAACAAACAAACAAAAAACCCTAAAGTAATTAAAACAGTATGGTAGTAGCCTGAATATATATATCTGTTTCCTTAAATTGCATTTGACCTTTATTTTTCTTCCCTTTCTAACCATCATGCTGTGTGACAATTGATGATTAAGGATGTTAAGACAAATTTCCTATGTGTAGTATCTGTCCCAAAACATACACTTCTTCTTCGTTTATAATACTCCCTGAAACTGACATCATTTTTTTATAGTTTAGTTGTGGAGTAGATTCTAGGCATTATCTTTTTAACCAAAGAACTGAATAAGGTAAAAGAGAAAAGAGAGCTAATATGTCACTGAAGACTATAATAGATACACAATTACTAATTTTAAAGTGTTTCAAATATAATAAAGAGAAGTTGCTTCTTGACAATGTAATGATGCAGAATAGAATAAGTTTGGAGAATTATCATTTGAAAATGAAAAATTAGTGTTTTATAAAAAATATTGTATAATCCTGATTATTATTCAGCTCTAAGATGAACTCACAAGGTCTTTATCAGTCTGGGATTTCCAAAATCATATGTTTTATTGATCTTCAAAGAATTTTAGGTTTTACACTGATATCTGTCAGTACCTGGAACAGGACATAAAAGCTTCTTTGGTATTTAGCTTACGATTTTACCTCCGATTCCCACTCATTTCTTTTTAAAATTTTATCAAGGGAGAAAACAGCTATTCTAAATCCTTTAAAATTTACATTGTTCTAAGAGTTCTATAATAATTCATTTGAAAATTTTGGTAGAAGAACCATAATCTTTTTGCTTCTTTAAGAATCCTGGTGATAGGAGAATAAGTGAATTGTACGTAGATTCCCCCAAAGCAAAGACCCAGTAAGATGGTTTCATGTCAGACTGTGAGAGGGAAGTAATTGATACTTCTGGACACACTCTGATAAGATAAGCACAGGGTCCTCAGGTGTCACATATGAGCTGAGTATACTAAGATTAAATGTTTAACACTGTAGGAACTGGAGGACCTATATGGCTGTCATGTCATTAAGCTCCAAATAGAGTGACCATCTTGCCCCCACCTTCTTGGGCCTTTTCTAGTTTAGCACTGAATGTTCCGTGTCCTAAGAATACCCTCAGTTCTTGGCAAATTAAGACAATTGGCTGTATTATCTCCACGCTAGATGTAAAGTATCACGTAGACTTGTAAAATGATGTGAAAATCAAAAGATTCCCTTATACATACTCCACTTTACATCTTTAATGAACAGCTTATGTGAACATGCTTTGTAATTCTTATAATAATACAGTGTCATACAGGTTATCATCTCAGTTTTATGAATGAAAGAATATTGATGCTTATGGTGCCACAGTCTGTAATGAGATCCAGGTCTTAAACATAAGAACCTTGGATCCTACAAAAAAAAAACCTGTCTCCTTTGACAAGATACATAGAAGTACAAGGGAGATCAAGTCAACAATATGGTCTCTTTTGTGATAAACAAACACACACACAAACAAACAAAAACTGCGATTTTGGATCTGGAACTTAAATGAAAAATTCTGGGCATCTTGAAGCTTAAGGTTTCATCTCCAGATGATCAGGACAGGGAACAGTGAGAGGTTTTAATTAGTAACATCGCAAGCCCAATTACTCTTATTGTCCAAGCCTCAACATTTGAAGGAGAATAAAGACCCTCTAATATCAAAGATATCTGCCCATCCTGGGAGAGGCTATGAACATGACTGAGGAATAATGCATTGTAGAAAAAGAGAGAGAAATGAAAGTTTAGGAGGAAAAAAAATAGTGCATGATAGTTGAAAGCACAAAATTAACAAACAGAAATAGGTTCAAGATCCTGTTAGGCCATTCAATAAATATGTGATATTGTGCATATTTCTTGAAGCATTTTAGTTTCAGTGTTTTTATTTTTGTATCTATTCAAATTTGAAATTATGCATAATAATAATACCTGAGATGGGTTCTCTGAGGATTTATTAAAATAATTGTAAAATATGTAATTAAATGCCTGGCCTTTGGTAGTGCTGAAGAATATTGAACAGTTGTTCTTCTTGTTGTGATACAATATAGAGCAGTTTTGCTTAAAATTCAATGTAAATATAGATGTGTAAATGTGTGTATACATATACATATAAAAATTTTTAAGACTATAGAAAAGTTATATTTTTTTATAGGTAGGCTATGCATTTTTTTGTCTTTGAGAAAGAGGGAGAATCATAGAAGCAAATGAACAAATTTCTCTTGAACAAACAATTTTTTCAAACAATTGAGCACTCTAAATGGTAGCAGATAGGAGGCATGTGTTTGTGACAAAACTATGTGCACCAGTAGTATTTTTTTGAAGGTAGTTCATAAATATTTAGTGAGAGTTCAATTAATATTTACATATATATTTTAATCGAGAATTTATCTATTTATTTAGCTTTAGGCAAAGTTAAGCAAAAAGATGGTGTGATTTCTGATGGATATCTGTTCATAAGGCCCAGTAGGACTAATTTGCTTCCTCAGCCCTTGGATTTCAATGACTGCTGCTCCTGCTTCCCATTCGGCCATTCCCAACTCAATTTCCATTTGGAATCTCAATTTCCTGTCCTACAAACATGTAAGGATTAGATTAAATGGATTTCACAGACTCAGTTAAGTCATGTGTTTTGTCTTTATATTTTTGTGTGGCAACACATTTTAAATTTTCTCATTTATGCTATCCAATAGAAGAGCAGGGAAGTGACTCTGGGGAGCAATGGAGGCAAAGAGAATAATAAAAGTCCCATAAGTCATTGAAAACAGAATACAGTGCTGAAAAGCATTGCTATGCTCTCTCTGGACAACAGAACTGGTTTTAGTGGAGGCAGGATTTGAACTTCTGCACTTTGCTGAAATATCAACTTCAAATCCCTAGTTCACAGAGATTTTTCCTATTATACTTGAGCATTCTAAAACCATGTTAAGCCCCAAGGAAATGGGATTGCCACTGAGGAGCAGAGGTGGAGAGGTCACATATGTACAGAGAAACAAAGCTCACTTGGCCAAGGTGGATGACAGTAATTTGGGAATGATTTTGTGAAATTCTGGACTTCAGTTATTTTTACAATGCCAGGTCGGCCTTTCATTTCCTCAAGCAAAAGTATAACAGAGGCAGAAAATGGTGATGGAGAAGAAGGGAAAGAGTGAGAAGATTGAAGACTCAGGTTATTGGAGTAATGCCGATAGCACATTATATTGGAGGTTTCTTGCTGTTCTATACATGATACTTTTATTTATTTGTTATTCCATTCATTTGACAAACACTTAATGAGCATGTGAAAGATATTTTGACAATTGGTAGGAAAAGCAAAAAATAAAAATAAACAAAATAAAAGAAAAAAGAAAAGCCAGCAAGCATTATCACAATTACCACATTAAAAGCAAGAGTAATAAAGAATTTGGAATTTTTAAAAGAAAGAGGAGGTGAGCTGAATAAAAGTATTTGCCCAAAAGTTGTTTTGCAGTTTTAAAAGAGAGTAAAGATTTGTGATATAGAGGTGGTGGAACCAGTAGTCAACCCAGGCCGTTTGTTTCAGGAATCGTGTTCTCAGCCATTCTGCTGGGATTCTTCCCTTCATCAGTGCCTGCTGGTTAGACAATGGTGATAATAACAATAGCTAAAACATATTGAACACTAACATATACACTCACTCTGAATTATCAGATTTAGTCCTTATACCATTTATGATGTAGGCATCATTTTAAATTTTACAAAAGAGAAAACAAATTGAGAAAGATTCAGTAACTTGTCCAAGGGTCATGAAGCTGGAATCACAAATCTAGGTTCCCAGAAATGTTCTGATTAGCATTAAGAATTATAAAATTTATTCATTTCTCTTTGAAACAGGGTCTCATTTTGTCACCCAGGCTGAAATGCAGTAGCACAATCTGTCACAGCTCACTGCAGCCTCAACCTCCTGGGCTTAAGTGATCATCCCACCTCTGGCCCTCAAGTGGCTGGGATTACAGGCATGTGTCACCACACACAACTAGGTTTTGTTGTTGTTGTTGTTGTTGTTGTTGTTGTTTTTGTAAAGACAGAGTCTTGTTATGTTGCTCAAGTCTTGAAACTCCTGAGATCAAGTGGTCTGCCCTCTTCAACCTCCCAAAATGCTAGAATTACAGGCATGAGCCCCTGAGCCTGACCAGTTAATTATGATTTTAATCATCAACTTACATTTTGCCACTGTCGTGGCACATAAGCTATTCTTCCCTCATATTCTATGCCTTCTTCCCACATATTAATTTTATATTTGGTGAATATTTCAAATTTGAGCCAATATTTTTAATGTAAATTTTAATACAACTTGATAGTATTTTACCCTATATGTACTCAATTAATCATGCTACTTTTCAATAAAAGTACATTTTGTTCTGACTTTTTTTTTCAGTAAAGCATTCCATGAGTGGGAAATTCACAAACTATTGACATATGTAGTATGATTTCTTTAGCTTTGAATTAGGACCACCAGAAGCCTGATACAGTCCACTGGGAAGGAGTGAGGAATAAGTAGGTTTTACTATGAATCCATAGTTAGAATATATGAGTAAGGCAGTTCCATATACCTTACTCCACCTATCACTATATCCCCATCAACCACCCCAGATTCTTCTGAACATCTCTCAGTGAAGATTTTCCTTGTACTCACGGTGTATTATTCAGTTTCTTTCTTATCCACATACCTAAAAATGCTATAAGGGCAAGGGCTATATCTGGTTTATTTATAGCTGTATATCCAACATTTACACAGAGTATGATACCCCTAAAATATGTTTTAAAACTAATCATATCTCACCTCCTTCCTATCATCATTTCTCATCAGATCTCTTTGCCCTTACCTTCCAATAATCTCTGTTATGTAGACTCCAGAGTGAATTTTTAAAAGCATAAAACAAATTCTGCCACCCTCTTAAAAGCCTCTAGTGACTTCCATTTGTCCTTGGCATAAATCCAAGCTCTATAACTTGGCACAGCATAGCTCATCCCCTTTCTCTTCAACTTTATATCCTACATTGTTGCCTTTGTTTCACAATGTTCCAGCTATGTGGGTTCCTCAAATAGATCAAGCCCATCCTCATCACAGATCATTCAATCCTGATGATGGCTTTGAAATATTTTCTTTTTCCCTAAATAATCCTCCTGACTGGGTTCCACTTACTATACTGAATTGGAAGTAAATTTCACCTCACAAGAGAGGTCTTCTCTGACAACCCTTGATAAAGTTATTCCTCTCTATCCCTTTCCTCATTTGATCTCATTCATTCATAGCTATTATATTACCTAAGCAAATAAGATAATTTTTGATAAGTGAAATTTCATTTCACTAGAATGTATGCTCTGAGAGGAGAAGATTTGACTATCTTCTAAGCACTGGGAATTGAAGAGTTAATAATGACTAGCAAATAGTAAGTGTTTAACTATTAGTGAAATTACTGAAGTGTGAATGTAAGTATATCCTAAAAGATATACCCACGGGTAGATTCATAATTGAAGAGGACCAGATGAATAATTTGTAATGGACATTGGGTAATGTTGGCTTCATTTGCCTAATATACCTTATTGGGTGGATAGATATTACTACCTCTTCACCCACTCAAAGGGCAGGCTCCATGTAGGCCTGTGATACCAATAAGGCTAATCATTTTTTTTTAAACCTGCAGATTTGGAAAGAGACACACAGTTGCAGAAAGTAATTAGAAATAATTCTTTGATGATTTTGAGAGCAACAGGAACTCATAGACTTAGATTCTTTCAGCTAGCCAGTATCTTCTTTGAGATGGCCTACCTGTTCAATGCATGTCTTCTACTTGTAGAAGTTCATCAGAGTTTGTTTCTACGATGAAGAACTAAAGTACTGTATATATGTGGGAGGGATAGCACATAAAGAGCTCAAGGTGAAGAAGAGGCATTGAAGTACCAGGAAAGTTGAGTTGGAGGAGCAGGTGGATTGCTGAAATTTAATCAGTGGTGATCCAATGATTCTAGCAGATGTTTAGACAGTTTCAGTGTGATCTGTGCTTTTGTGGGCAAATCAGCTGTATTTAAGAGTGAGTAAAGTGCTAGACATGTGGGAGACATGGCAGTGGCCTGTAGTCAGTGTGCCAGATATACTATAATTTTTTTAAAAAGCAGTAAGAAAAAAAGATAAGAAAGAAGAAAATGTCTTTATAAAGTTTCTTGTGACCTTATACTGCTTTGTGTCACTCTGACATTTTAAATATTGCTTCTGAGCAAAATTCTCCCAAGGTATTCTATTTATATTTAAAGACCCGAAGTATGCAAATATCTCTATTTTGCATCTCTAATAATGTATGCTACACAATCCAACAAGATTTCCTGGGACCATTCCTACATTTTTTCTATTTATATGTGTATGTTTTCCAAAGTTCTCTCTATAATTTGGGTCAATTGATTATTGACACTGAATATCTCCATTTCTCAGATGGGGATTTGTTATAAACACAGCAGTTAAAACAAATGCAATTTCATTACACTGGGTAATTACACTTTTGGATATAATTGTGCCCATTGGGATCTCATGAAAACCTAAAGTAACAGAAATAGTAAAAGACTATGAATCACCTTTTAGTAATTGAGAATATAATTTTTAATAGAGAAAATGTCTATACTAAAAATAAAATGTTTTCTTTTATTACATATTTAAAAAATAATGGTTTTCTTTCTCCCTTTTTTTACCCCCTTATATTTTTATTCAGTGTTTAATTACTGCCCAATGTTTTAAGCCCATTAAGGCTTTACTATTGGCAGGCAATTATAATTTATATGTATGTATGTATGCACACACACACACACACACGCCTCTCTCTGTAATTGTAACAGGAGAGATTATTGACCTTCAACATCAATCATAACTAACAAGTCTGCAGGATCCCTAAGTCTACATTGCTTTTCCACAGGAAAGCTATGGTCATGTGGCTAAATAGTATTTTGGGAGAAAAAAGAGTAGTCAATAAGCCAATTCTTCAATCTCCACTGAGTTTATCTCCAAATAAACTCAGAGTCTTAAATTTTTATCTTATCTTATTCTTATTACTTTTCTTATTAATATTAGCAATAGTAGGCACAATATATTTTTTAATAATAACTATGTTTATTGGGATCTGTTAAATGTAAGGCATTATCTGAGTGATTTACATGCAATAACTTACTTAATCCTCACAACTATGTGCAACAGACATTACTATTTTCCTAATTTTATAGATACAGAAACTGAAGCAAGAAAAATAAGAGCAATTTGTAAAGGTTATGCAAGTACTGATGTCCCAGATGGTACTTAGAAACAAGGTAGACTAACCTCAAAGCCTGCTTACTAGGTATTACTGCCTTTATTAATTAAAGAACTAATTTATTATTATTTCAATAGTTTTTGGGGAACGGGTGGTGTCTGGTTACATGAATAAGTTCTTTAGTGGTGATTTCTGATAAGTGGCCACAATGATGAGTGTATTAGACTTACATGACTGACAGGCAGATGAAACCTGGGAAGCAAGTTAGTACACCCTATTTAATCATGCTATTTCAAATCTCAAGCTGACTTTCTGCACACAGCAGCTTCCAGCGGTTCTCACGAACAGAACAGTAATCTTGAATGTTACAAATAGGCTGTTTGGTCAAAATATTGACAACCTAATTGAAAAATATATATCCTACTGTTTTGCTGGTTGCTAGCCAGTGAAATGAGACAGAAACCCCAAGGAATCACAGAGGGCTTCATATGACCTGCCACTTTGACTTATGTAACTGCATTACCCCTGTGAATGAAAGACCTCGTTTATTTTTAGTTGCTCATTTTTTCCTTGGTCTATGAGGCAACTGTAAACAACAAATGTTGAGAGGACAAAAAAAGTTGTTAAAAACTTTCTGAGCTTAAGTCTTCATCTGTGTTCTCTTAAAGAGACAGGGAACAGAATCTCTAATGTCTCTTTATACCATACCAGATCCTCCCAATAGAGCAGCGCACATTTCTATAGATGGAAATACAGTATATCAATTGCTGGGGAACAAAATTGAAGTTTCTCAATGACGTCAGGGTTCGGAAAGTGTCCTTTATACTATCCTGATTGAAGATTAAGCATCTATACTTATGTACATTACAAAAATAGAATCTGTTGATTGTTTAGTTTTGTGATCATAAAATGCATATTAAACACTATTTTGAGCCAGGTACTGGGTGAAATTCAAACCTGAAAAAGTGATAGAAATTAATATTCAGTGAATACATATAAAACCTTCGTTCTCAAAGTGGCATTCATGGGTGAGCCATAAACCCATTACTTAATTTCACTAAACTGTAGTTTTCTCTTATAATTGAGGATAAATTATATTGACTTTTTAGTCTTTCTCTGAGACAAATAAAAACACAATATTCCTATTATATCACATAAACACTTAACAATTTTTAACTCATGCCTAAGTAACCCTAAGACTACCCCTTTATTTACTAAGCAATAATACTGTATCTTAAATTAATAATTTTGAAGTCATTTGGGGAATGGCTTTCAATTCTGTATCCAAACTGCTTGCACTTAGTATCTTGTAGTAAAGAATATTAAAATATTTATTCTTCTGCTTTTAAATTAATGATCCCTGAATTTTTAGAGGAAAATAATGTGCTTAATTAAAACAAACAAAATAAAATAAAGACAAATAAATAAAAACACTACATTTTAAGGAGCTTCCTTGTAAGTCCCCTCTGGCAACTCCTGTGTGCATTACACTGTCCAGTATGTAGTCGCATGCTCCTGCCTAATTGAATGGGGGCATAGAGATGCAGAGCCTCAGACAGAATATTTGATGAGTACCTTTGCCACACCAAGACACGAGTTTCCTTTTTTTTTATTTTAGCAAAAAAAAAAAAAAAAATGCTGTGTATATCTTACTACAATAAAAAGAGAGCATAACTAAAGTAAAAAAAAAATGCATGAAGCATTGAAACATGAGATCTTCTCACAGAAATTGTGTTTCCTAAGAGAAATAGGTATGTTTTAAAAAAGAAATATTTCTGAAAAGAGTATCATTCACCCTGTCCCTTCATCCTGTATAAAATGTGGATGTAATACTTGGTAACACATCATCCTTCTCTTTTATCTTGGGCCAACTAGAGTGAGGAAAATTTCAAATATCTTGCAGAAATGCTGATCCTGACATCACTGGGCTGCAGAACTAACAATAGCTGCTAGCCCTGCAGAATGTATGTTGTAAAAGCTATATGTCCCTATTTAAGCTACCAGTTTCTTGAAGTTAAAATAATTTTCAGTGCCTTATGGATACACTTAATCAATAGGGCTGCATTATATCCCAAAGGAATTTATTTCAGAAACAAGTTCCAGTCTCTATGATGTACCTGTTGCTTTATCTTCTCTTTTCTTTGAGGCCTTGCAGTGAAAATGCCCAACACTCCCCTTGCTGATTATTTCAAAAAGCCCAAATAAGTAAAACAACTGATTATTTGTCAATTGCAACCTAATCAGTTAAACAGAGGACATCCTCAAAGTATCAGAGGAGACCATTAAAGGCTGCTGAATCTTAGAGCGAGATATGAGCAAGGCCTCTGTGAGCATCTAAGTTCAGCAGTTTCCAAAGCTAGTTATACACTGAGTCTCCTGAAGAGACAGTGAGAGGAGTGTGTGATGGGGGACTGACTTTCTGGTTTTCCCTAAGCAACAGAATCTGTGATGAAAAGAGATAGTTGGAAAGAAATCTGATAGAGTAAAACACACATTTATTTTTATCTAAATCCTTCCAGCTGAGTCTGTGGTTTCCAAGGTTAGTTCATGACGAAGGGACTAAGGCCCATGTAAGGGAACTGACCATCTTTGAGGTCAACCAGATTGAACCGATTAATGACAGAATCAACATTATAATCCTGTCTCCTGGATACCCACGCGAAATTCATCCCAGGGATCACCTGCCTGGTGAATCTTTTGGGGATTTTCTTTTTTTTCTGGTTCCTTATCTTTGAGACAATTGAAAACTGAATATTTGGAAACCCTTGCATACCTCCTACCTGCATTTTATACCCACCAACTAAGACCCATGCTTCTATTCACCCATAAATAGAAAGAATAGGGAGGACGAAAAATGAAGGCAAATGGTAAGACCCACTATGTGAAGTGCAAGCATCATTAATTCATTTTTAGGTAAAAAAAAAAAAAACAACAACAAAAAAAACTAAGGCTTAGCTAGTTTCAAAAAATTCACAAAGCTTGAAAACAACACAGCTAGGATTAGACTTATTCTAAATGTCTTCAACATCCGTGTGCTTTATCAGTGTCGTGTAATTACTAATGAAGTACAAGTCTTGCTGTACACACTGTAAGGAAATAAAGGATGATTAAAGCTGGGGTATGAAATCCAAAACAGCCCTGATATGCTTCATTGGAGATTTCTCAAAACTGACTCGTAAGTGTCAAAGCTAGATTTGAAATCAGTTTTGTCCAAATATAAATCCTGCACTGTTTTCCTTAAAATAATATTTGCACTGAGCTTGCTAAAAAGTAGAAAAGGCAGGACCCCCATATTGCTGCTGTTTTCAGTGTTTCTAATTTAGTTTCTCTCCCCAGTTCTCCCCCAGCTGTAGCCCACAGGCCTCCCAACTAAAAGGAATTTATGTCAAATACAGGAAGATGAGAAAAGACAACATTCCTTAGAGTACTGATTTTATATTCCTTCCAAATAAAAATGGTCAAATGTAAATTTCTGTACAGAATAAGTGTACAGGGGGCAGAAACAAGACAGGACTATTGATTAAGTGAAATCCTGAGCCTCAGTCTCCCTGTGTTATACAATAGTCAGTACCCTCCACTCCTGTATAGAATCATTAGAATTACTAGATGGATAAATCTTGGTTTCCCAACTCTCAAGGAGAAACACATATTCTAGGTTCTCTTAGAGGGGGATGTGACTTTCCCAAGTAACTCAAGAGCACCTCTTACTCTGGTTTTGAATAATAAAACAGCTCTCTGTGCTTGCTCTCATAAAACTCTTCACATTAGCAAGAGATGAAAGAAGTCTATTAGATTAGATCATTATTCTCAAAACCTTCCTTTTCTTTTTTTTTTTTTAACTTGTTTAAAAAATGAAATTCAGCCTCATTGCATGTCCTACACTATAGGACAACTTTGACCTTGAAGCCTTCGGTGACATCACCTCTACTACCTTCCCTGCTTCCTTAAGCTCCAGCACTGACTTCTGTTACTCAGCACACTCACCTAGTCCTATCCCAGAGTCCTTCACTTTCTCTTTTCGATTCTAGGAAAGTTCTGGATCTCTCCACGGCTTTATCTTCAAACTCAGATCTTTACTCCCAAGTTCCTGCCTCAGAGAGACTGCCCCTTCTCATCTCATATTCCTGTTCTTTTTAGAGTTCTGGTAAATTACATATAACATAGCATTTGCCAACTCACCCATCTTTAAGCACACGGTTTAGTCATGTTAAGTATATTCACATTCTTACGCAACAGATCTCCGGGATTGTTTCATCTTACAAAACTGAAACCCTAGACCCATTAAACAACACTCCCCAATTCTCTCTCTTTCCATCTTCTGGCAACCACCATTTAATCACTTTCTGTTTCTGTGAGTTGACTACTCTGGAAACCTCCAGAAATCTGTAAGTGAAATCATACAGTATTTTTCTCCCAATGACCGGCTTATTTCACTTAGTATAATGTTTTCAAGGTCTACCCTTTTGCAGAAGCGTTAAAACATCCTTCTTTTTTTAAAGGCTGAGTAATATTCAATGGTATGTGTAGACTACATCATTTTACCCATTCATTCTTTTTGACGGACATTGAGTTGCTTTCACCTTTTGGCTACTGTGAATAATGCTGCTGTGAACAAGGTTGTGCAAATATCTATTTGAGAACTTGCCTTCGCTTCTTTTAGATATATGTACCAGGAAGTGGAATTGCTAAGTCATGTGGTAATATTATTTTTAATTTTTTGAGGAACTGTCATCATGTTTTCCATAGAAGCAGTGCCATTTTACATTTCCACCAGCAGTCCATGAGGGTTCCAATTTCTCCACATCTCCATAACACTTGTTATTTGCTGAGTTTTTTTGTTTGTTTGTTACAGTAGTCATTCCAATGATAATGGAATCTATTCAGAGGTTACATATCAAAGCGGTTTAGATCTGCATTTCCCTTATGGTTAGTGATGTTGAACATCTTTTCGTGTTTTTTGACCATTTGCATATCTTCCTTGGAGAAATGCCTATTCAAGTCCTTTGCCCATGTTTAAATTGAGTTATATGTTTTGTTGTTGCTGTTGTTTAGTTGTCTGAGTTATTCATATATTCTGGTTATTAACCTTTTGTCAAGTATTTGATTTGGAAATATTTTCTTTTATTCTGTAGGTTGCCTTTTCACTATATTGACAGTAACTTTTGATGATCAGAAGTTTTTAAGTTAGATGTTCGTTTTTCTGTCTTAACTTTTGTTGCTTATGTTTTTGGTACCATCTTCAAGAAATCACTGCCAATTTAATGCCATAAAATTTTCCCATATGATTTTTTCTAAGACTTTTATAGTTTTAGGTCATGTATTTGAATCTTAGATCCATTTTTTACTTAATTTTTTTTGTGTGCTGCATGGTAAGGGTCCAATTTTACTCTTTGACCTCTGGATATACAGTTTTGTAAGAATATTAGTTTAAAAGACTGTCCTTTCCCAACTTAATTGTCTTGACACCCTTATTAAAAATCATTTGACCACATATGTGAAGATTTACTTCTGGGATCTGTATTCTATTTTGTTGATCTATTTGTCTGTTTCTTCTTTTTTTAAGTACTATTATCTTGAGTAACTTCTTTATACTAATTATGACTGTTATTTTTAATCAGAAAACTATTTTTTTGATTCCTTCAGAATATATACCCGTAGTTAAAAAATAAAAAAGAAATAAAAGTCATCTATAAATTCAACTACAAAGAATATAATTAATATTATTTTCTAGTCATTTCTTTACTTTTGTTTACTTTTTTACATAGTTTTATCCAAATGAAGTTTATTATTAGATTAAATTATTATTATTATCTTAATATATGTGTTTAAATATATAATACATCCTATCTATATATCTATATATAGTATAATCTTTATATATGTGTGTATGTGCATGTGTGTGTACATATATATGTGTATATATTTGTGTGTGTATATATACATAGAGAGAGAGAAAGAGAAAGAGAGAGAGAGAGTATTCCTAATCTGAAAATCCAAAATCAAAATCTGAAATATTTTGAGCTCTGACATAAAACTGAAAGGAAATTATTAAATGATCATTAGAGCATTTCAGATTTTGGATTTTGGGATTAGGGATCCTGAACTGAGAAGTATAATGCAGATATTTTGAAATTCATTAAAATTCAAAATTTGAAACACTTCCTGTCCCAAGTATTTCAGATAAGTGATGCTCAACACACATACACACACACATATACACACACCCACACACACAGACACACACACAACACATACCACACACAGAGCTTATAACTACACCACAACATTTTAGTATATCAAATATATACTCTTTAGCTGTATTTTACATTTTCATTTCTCATGCCATTCACTATTTTCACATAACTGACTTTTTAAATATAGTTTTGTTTTTAAAAAGTCTATGTCTAACTTTGTAAGGGTTCTTTACAGTGTTATAACTATTATAATTATTGATATAAGAAACATCATTGTACATACACGTTGATTAAAATATCTGATGTTCACTTCAGGACTAATTTGCTAGGAACATAAGAATTTCTAGGTCAAGATATATAAACATTTGATAGGCATTTGATTCATGTTTTCCACAGATATGGAGAAGTAATGTACCAATTTACACTCCCACTAACAGGATGTAAAATAAACACTTCCACTTTAAAGACACAGTAGTAAGAGTGTTATGTGCAAAACAGAAAAAATAAAAATAAACAGTAGCTTATTTGAGAGCTGACTAAATGTCCTTCTGTTTTATTCTGACTCACTGGAATATTTGCTTTTTTCTTTCTGTAAATTGGCTCTATTACCTGTGATAATGGGGAAAATGTGGTGTGAAGAGACTTCTCAAAAGCTGGAACATCAGCTCTATTCCGTGCTTTGTTATAATTAATAGACACGGCTTCTAAAGAAAACACTGGGTTTCTGCCACACCATCTCCTGGAGACAGTAATGACCGAAACTCCCTCAGTGGAGGGTGTGATCCATCCTCTTGGAACAGACAAAGCTCTAAAGAGACTAATTCTGAGGCAATTTTGAAAACTTAAAGAATACCAGCAAATGACTGATGATTTTTCTTCAGCAATTTAGCATTTCAGCTTTTGTATTTGTAGCACACTTTCAAATATTGTTCTAAAATTTCCTACAACATTATAAAAGAAATTAAAAACTAACCACAGACAAGTCAGTGATGTAACATACCTCATAATGTCTATAAAAATAATTACTGGCTATTTGTCTACTCTTTTGGTTGTCATAATGCCTTGTGCAGAAGCTGGTTGTCAGCCAAGGCAATAAAACCTCTATTCACTCATCTAGACTCCAAAACTACCAGATGATTTTCCATAGACTTTATTATTAATCAACCTAAGCCTCAGTTTCTTCATCTGTACAATAGGGGAAACAATACATTCTGTACCGGAAAAAGTGTCCGGAGTGTGATGGATACTTTTACCTTTGTTATCTTCCAAGTGTGTCAATTTTGTTTCTTTCATTTTCCAGTCATTGTGTGCTCTACTAAACATAGATTAGATTAAATTCAAATTATAAAGAGTTGTGATTTTATAAACTGTGAGGTTCTCTAATACTTGAAGACTTCAGCATATCCAGTAAAGTTAGTGAAAGAAAACATTAGATTTTCTTTCCCTCAGGCTTGGAGCAAAACTTTCATAAAGAAGCATTAGAAGAGTAGCAGGACCCAGAGGTCACTTATGGTTCTCTTATCACAATCAACTCTTGTTGTCCTTCTTCTCTTTAAGAGCTGATTTTATTCCCTAGTTGCATTGTTTTATTATCGCTATAAGATCTGTCTCCTATAAAACCAGAGACCAGACTGATTGAAGCTATTGTTGGTCTAGAACTTCACTGTGATCAAATCATATGATTCATCAGAAAAAAGATAGATAAGGAAAATACAGGAAAATGACAATGCATCCCCAATACTGGTCATGGTCATAACCTTCACTATTTTTAATTTCCCGATTGAATCAAATGTTTTACTTCCTTTAGTGGCTGTCTTGTTGCCCTATTCGACCTTTGTCCAGGTCTCTTCTTGAAGTTTCTCTCCCCTCCACCTCTTTTCTCTCACCACAATTAATTATTTAAAGCTTGTTATTCTCTGCAATAACTTTCATTCTCCTTCTGAGATTACTGTTTCATTTTTTCATGTAAAACATTCTAGTTCTTATTTTGTGTCATTAGCCACCATTTGCTGCCAGTGAAACAACAGATATGTTTTTTTTGGCAGTAACCTTTCAGGGGAAAAGGAATAGAAATAAAAGATTATTTACAAAATGGAGAGAAGGACAATAGTGGTGGTGGTAGTGCTATTAGTTGTGGTGGTGGCCAGGAAATTGTAGTGATTATATAACTGAAAAGCATGTCTAAAGAATTCAAATATAAAAAATTTTATTTATTTATTTATTTATTATTTAGAGGTAGATGTGGAAGCAGGAGAGAGGTACATTAAAGGAAGGGAATTTAAATGTGCTTTTAGACTCATAGTCTTTGATAAATAAGTTACTACTACTTTTGGATATCATATAAATCAACTCTGAAAATATTTTCTCTTTTTTAATTATACTTTAAGTTCTGGGGTACATGTGCAGACTGTGCATGATTGTTACATAGGTATACACATGCCATGGTGGTTTAATGCATCCATCCCCACGTGATCCACATTAGGTATTTATCCTAATGTTATCCCTCTCCAATCCCCCCAAAGCCCCTGCTATCCCTCCTTTAGCTCCCCACTCCCCCAACAGGCCCCAGTGTGTGATGTTCCCCTCCCTGTGTCCATGTGTTCTCATTGTTCAACAACCACTTATGAGAAAACATGCAGTGTTTGGTTTTCTGTTCTTGTTTCAGTTTGCTGAGAATGATGGTTTCCAGCTTCATCCATGTCCCTGCAAAGAACGTGAACTCATCTCTTTTATGGTTGCATAGTATTCCGTGGTGTATATGTGCCACATTTTCTTTATCCAGACGATCATCGATGGGCATTTGGGTTAGTTCCAAGTCTTTGCTATCATAAACAGTGCCGCAATGAACATACGTGTGCATGTGTCTTTATAACAGAAAAATTTTAATCCATTGGGTATATACATAGTAATGGGATTGCTGGATCAAATGGTATTTCTATTTCTAGATCTTTGAGGAATCGCCACACCGTCTTCCACAATGACTGAACTATTTACAGTCCCACCAACAGCTTAAAAGCATTCCTATTTCTCCACATCCTCTCCAGCATCTGTTGTCTCTAGATTTTTTAATGATTGTCATTTTAACTGACGTGAGATGATATCTCAATGTGGTTTTGATTAGCATTTCTCTAGTTACCAGTGATGATGAACATTTTTTCATATGTTTGTTGGCTGCATAACTGTCCTCTTTGAAAAGTGTCTGTTCGTATCCTTCACCCACTTTTTGATGGAGTTGTTTGTTTTTTTCTTCTAAATTTAAGTTCTTTATAGACTCTGGATATTAGTCCTTTGTCAGATGCATAGATTGCAAAATTTTTAGTAGAGACAAAGTTTCATCATGTTGACCAGGATGGTCTTGAACTCCTGACCTCATGATCTGCCCGCCTTGACCTCCCAAGGTGCTGGGATTACAGGCATGAGCCATGGCGCCTGGCCTTCTTTTGTTTTTAACTACTAATATGTATTTCATGTTACTATTACCTGCATAACTCACATATCAAGTGGAATCTCCTGATCCTTTTCAAAGGGTCATGTCATGAAAACGCCTACTAAATCCACTCTTTTAATCCTTGCATAAAATCAAAGCCCTACAGTAGGTATGTTTTAGTAAACAAAATTTGAGAAGACAATAAGGACAGTTAGCGAGCTCCTTTTCTTGATTATTCTGCTTCTATGCCAGCCTCTGTGCGTGCTGTCTCTATTCTGAAAAGTACCAAATTCCTTTTCTAGATTCCTTAAAATGT
The DNA here is from genome assembly GCA_036589455.1 of Ateles fusciceps. NCBI lineage: Eukaryota > Metazoa > Chordata > Mammalia > Primates > Atelidae > Ateles > Ateles fusciceps. The sequence goes on along the minus strand of JAZHEH010001685.1, from coordinate 1,809,591 downwards.
CCCTTTCACAAAAAGCGTTGTGTAGTGTAATAGATACTATAAAATTATTATGGAATATGGCAGAATGGACTCCTACTATGATTTTGGGAATTAGAAAAATAATAGGAAATTGGATTCTATCACAACAAAAACAACTTCAACACACACAAGTATATAGCCTTCAAAATAAACTTTGATTACCACAACATGAAAACATTTAAACTATTTTCAGTCATAATTGCCCACCTCATATCCCCTCAAGATGTTCACTCTCTTTGCTCATTTCTCTTCTTCTCTTACTCCTGCATGGATTGCCAGGGGAGCTACACAAGTCCTCTTAATAAAAAAACAATAATTCACTGCTGCACACGTTCTGCTATAATTGGCTCGAGGCCCACCTTCATACTTTCCAAATTCAGCGGCATAAAAAGTCTTTTTATTTAACAAGATCCACCTTCTTATAAAAAAAAAAACTGACTGAAAATAATCACATTATCTTATTTTGTGTATTTTTTAATCCTTAAGTTCTTTGTGGAAGGCCCATCTATGATGATATCCATAATCACACAAATCATATCATTATTATTTCATATGAGCATGCTTCCGGTATGTAGAATTTTGTGCTACTCATTATTTAAACGTTTGTTTTAAGTAGTTTTCCAAAAGTGTTTTGCCCTTCAGTGCCCCAATGTTTCTTTTAATAACTCTTTTCCCTGGTCTCAAATGATTCAGTATTTTAAGTGGGCATTCAAACACTGTGTCAAATCCATTTGTAGAGCCTTTATTAAATTTAACAGCAAAATCTCATAAGTTTGCCTTGGTTAATCTATCAATTTAAGGCTCATTAAGATAAGGAATGACAAAGCTGGAAGCAAATGCCTCTCTTCTCTTTGAAAATACTTATAAAACCAAGAACTCAGCTGTTTTCTCATTGTATGCTGCTTTGGAAATGTCAGGCTAGTTTGAACTGTCAAAGCCATCAAAAATACTGCTGAAACTGCAATGGAAACAATGACTATCTACGGAAAATGCAGTAAACTGTAGGACCCAACAGGCTGATTTTCCCAAAGGAAGAGAGGTACATTTTAAAAGAGCAAAGTTAGAGAATCAGCTTCCTCCATGTGAGGTCTACAGAAGGTTTCTCAGTTGGGGAGCTGCATGATGAGGAAAACAGCTGTCTTATAATGACCTCCCCCTCACCACTCCCCCACAAGGGGATCCTATTTCCACTCTATTCTGTCAACTTCTGCCAATTGTTTCTTCCCTGAAAAACCTCAGGAAGTCTCTCTTTGTGTTTCCCCAAAATCTTTAGTTTCCCTTATGTGAAGAGTTGCCGTGGCATAGTGCAAAGAACATGGACACCTTAGTGAAATAGCATGTTCTGAAGTTGGATGCAATTCTATCTAAGGAACCACAGAATAACTACCCAGATGTTTTAGGTGTCTGAGAATCTTTCTGATAGCAAAGCCTGAGTAAAGGACTTAGTTCCCACTGTGGATAGCTGGGGCTCCGTCCTACAGATGGCTTCTGAAGTACCACGTAGTATGCATCACTTTCAAGGAAAAGAGAATAGGAGGCATTTGTTTATCATTTTTATTCTCCATTGGTAGAAACTGGCCACTAGAAATGTCAACTCCCTTATATGTTTGTGCTATTCAGTAAATCAACTGAGCAAGCTCCCGAGCATTTGCAAAAAGTCTGAAGTAGGAAACCTGAGATATGGCAGAGATTTCAGGTGTAACACTGTTGGAATGCATGGGAACTGCCTGCCCTGGCTGTAACTGAAACCAAAGATTAGTCTGGGAGGTTTGGTACCCATTAAGTGTGGGTACTACAGAATATCTTAATATTATACTCCTTGTAAATATGGTGAAAAAACTCATATCACTATAAGAATTATGAATGTTTGTTGCCAAATATTTCAGCCAATGAAATGGAGGTTGCTCAATTAAAAAAAACAAAATGTGTTAATGTGATAAGATTGAAATTTTGAACATGACATTTAAATTCCTCTGCTGGCTAACATCAGTTGCTTTTCCTCCCTCATCTCTTGCTAGTCTCTTTGATATCATCTTCATTCTAGCCAAATTAATCTAATAAAAGTCCAGGGTCTTTCTCCTTGACAATATTCATGGATCAAGTCTCTTTCTAAAATAAAAGCTCTGGAAATCATGGAACCCATGTAAGGGGAAGACAGAGTAGACAGTTATAAATAACTTTATTTCATAAAGTGATGCTCAGAATTTCTGTCTATTCTATAACCTCATTTTTGTTCCAAACACTTAGAAATCTCATTTTGTTAACATCAAACTATTTACATAGTATCCATCAAGGTTACCAATACGCTAATGATTGAGAAGCTGAATGATTATTTTTCAGTCTCTGCTTATAAGAATAGTTGGCAGAATTTGATGCAGTTGGTTACACCTTTTTCTTTGCTTTTAGCTTTTTTTATACCTATCTTTAAATGTTCCAGTCTTCCCTTCATTTTCTATGAGTCTTTTTATTTCTATCTTTCTACTCTATTTGTTTTCTTTTAGATGTTCTCCCTTCCCTTAAATACTAGTGTTGCTTGTGTTTTTACCCTTGCTTTCTGATCTTTGCTGGAAGTCCTTTAGTAGACACAAAGAGAAAGGTAATCTGGCCAGCAGAATATTAGCAGATTTTATTTTACATTGACACGTGCTGACAACAATACATGAGGTGTTCAACTTGTCATCTACAAGCTGAATGAACTGAGAAAAATGTTTTACTTTATTGGTACATGTTTCTAGAGACAATGAAATATATCACTTAATAATTCAGATTTTCTGCTTCTCATGAAACGTTAGACAACTTGGCAAAACTAGGCCACCACCTCTGCTCACAACTGGCTGTGTCTGAGTGACAGCCTTCTGGGTTGGACTAGTGAGCTCCTAAAATACTTACACATACTCACTTTTCCACCCACTATGCTTTCCTCCTGTCCCTTGCCACCCTCTCCAAACTTTAAATGGGATGGTAAAGAGTAGAAAGCAAGACAACCTCCCATTAAATATATCTGCAGTCCATTATCCTATCTATCATTTCCTTTACTGTCGAAGTTGAGTTATTGATTAGTCCTTCTTAAAGTTATGAATATTTTTAGATTCCTTGACTTCATATTTTCTATCTCGTTTCCATTAAACAATGAAAATGCTTCTTCTTAATCTTCTTCCCTTGTTTCTACCCTGATTTAACGTCCTGAAATGTTTACAGTTTCATTTTCTTCTCTTTTGAAAACCTCTTTCTTACTCTGCGTCTCTCTTTCATTTGTAGCTAACATTTGAAGAGAAAGCATGGGTGAATGTAGCTGTGGATTTGGGCTAATAAATTATGTGTCATAATCTTTTTGTGCTAAGAAATAATGGAAATCACTTTACTCTTCTGAGTCTTTGCAAATGGGGAACTTAGGGGTTGAACTAGATTGTCAGGAAGGGCAATTTTGGTTATATAGTACTAATTACTCTGTCTTAATAACCGGGGGAAGCAAGTTCTCAATATAAGAAGGTCTTCCCAGTGTGGTAATTCCTCGAGGACCTAGAAACAGAAATTCCATTTGACCCAGCAATCCCATTACTGGGTATATATCCAAAGGACTATAAATCGTTCTACTATAAGGACACATGCACACGAATGTTCATTGCAGCACAGTTTACAATAGCAAAGACCTGAAACTAACCCAAATGCCCATCGATGATAGACTGGACAGGGAAAATGTGGCACATATACACCATGGAATGTTATGCAGCCATCAAAAATGATGAGTTCGTGTCCTTTGTAGGAACATGGATGAAACTGGAAACCATCATTCTCGGCAAACTGACACAAGAACAGAAAATCAAACACCGCATATTCTCACTCATAGGCGGGTGTTGAACAATGTGAACACATGGACACAGGGAGGGGAGCATCACACACTGGGGTCTGTTGGGGAGAAAGAGGGAGGGACAGCGGGGGGATGGGGAGTTGGGGGAGGGATATCATGGGGAGAAATGCCAGATATAGGTGATGGGGAGGAAGGCAGCAAATCACACTGCCATGTGTGTACCTATGCAACAATCTTGCATGTTCTTCACATGTACCCCAAAACCTAAAATGCAATAAAAAATATATATATAAAAAAAAAGAAGGTCTTCCAAGTAAGGTCTAACCAAGTTTATTGTGCATTTTATTGTGCTTCTGACAACTTTCTGTCACTTTAAAGTTAAGTTCCTAATAACCTTCTTTTAGAGTAAATTGACAGTTCAGTTAATTTTGAAAAATACTTACACTCTAGGAAATCTGACTGGGCTGTTATGCTTTTTCAAAAATTTCTTTTCCCCCATGTATGCCAGAGGGAAATTGTTTTAGAAGTGAAATGGACGTCTCCAAGGAATCAGAGCTAAATCCTAAATGTTGAACTGTAGCAAGCGTTTTTTGACAGAGCTAACAATTGCCTGTTTCTTCTTGGTTGCCCCATGGGGTCAATCCCAGTATCTGTGCCTGGATCCAATAACACTGACCCTCCCTGCCTTTCAACTGACATTTTAGAATATTCTAACACTTCTGAGAGGATGGTGGTAGAATGACCCTCCAGAGGTTACAATAATTCATACAACATACTTGATATAATATTAAACACCAATCAAAAACCAAGTACATGTACATTTACTGTTTATTCATTTGCACTCCCACCAATAACTGAGGTTTATATCTTTAGTCCTGTTTTTAGTCAATGACTGTTTGGGTCTACTGGCAAGTTGTGTAACTTCGGTTCCCAGAGTTTAATGATATTTGTCCCCTGGTGTTTGTGAGGACCCAATGCAGGTATTGTCCAGGGTGAACTGTGGAATCTGGGTGGCTTACCTAAGTTATTTGGGGCTTAGATTCTTCAGGAAACAAAATTAAGCATTTGGAAAAGATAATTTTTCTTTCTACTCTGGTCTTTCTTTTAGCATTCTATGATTTTAGCATATTATTTCAGGAGGCTCTCTACTGGCATGTAAAGGAAGATTTATGCCTGCGTTTCCTATTAATCCTGAAGTTCCGTGATTTATTCCCTCAAGTTTTATGAAGTAATTACTTGCAAGAGCTCTTTCTTGTATGAACTGTAATAAAAATGACTTAAGAAAAACGGTTAGTCTTTGCACAAAATTAAGCAGAAATTAAATTAAAAGGCAGGACATCTGTTCATTTCACATCAAGCCTTTGAGGATGTTCCCAGGGAGCTGCAGATATTGTAATGATGAGAAAAATTGGGAAAAATTGGATTTCTATAATCTACTTTTTCTCTCTTCATGCCACGGATCTCCCTATTCTCTATTTTCTGCATGATCTGAGACAAAACTTTGCCAATTGGGACATAGGAAGTTCCATTGGCTGATGAATCAATTGGTTTCAGAAGAATTTTTTCTCTCTCAAAACAGACTTATCCAAGAAAATAGAGAGACATGTGTGTCTATATAAAGATAATAAAATATAATAAAACCGTTGTTTATTAAAAACTGTAAGGATTGGTATTTTTGTTTATATTCAGTATTTCAGTAAATTCAGAAAAGAAACTCGAACATACTAAAATAAAGTCAGAGGGCTGGCTTGAACTGTGAAGTAGATCTTTACAGAAGTGTACCAAAAGACTGGGTGAGAAATATAAGGCTTATTAATCTCCCATTATACACCAAGTGACATGCTAGGTGTCTTTAACATAAGTTTTCTAAGGCTCTGACATTCTTACATGATGTGTAGTATTATGTATCCCTCTTTATCTATTAGAAATATAAGATTCAGAGAAGTTAGTTAATTAGCTCAAAATTACATACTAATGAAGCTCAAATTGTGTTAGGCTGTGCGGGGTGATTCACACCCGTAATTCCAGCACTTTGGGAGGCTGAGGCAGGAGGACTGATTGAAGCCAGGAGTTCAAGATCAGCCTGAGCAACATAGGAAGACCTCGTTCATACAAAAAAAAAAAAAAAAAAAAAAGGAAAAAAAAAGAAAACTTAGCTAGACATGGTGGCACACTTTTGGTTCCAGCTACTTTAGAGGCTGGGGTGGGAGGCTTGCTTGAGCCCAAGAGTTTGAAGCTGCAGTGAGCTGTGATTGCACCACTGCATTCCAGCCTGGGTGACAGAAGACATCCTGTCTCTAAAATAGAAGAAAAATAAATAAAATGAAATTAAAAAAGAGTTAATAGGTGATCATTAACTATATCTCTTGCATTTTCAGCTTCAGAAACAATAGAAAATACACATAGAAATCAATTGTTTTTCATGGGGTTGGGGAAGTAAATATTTCTTCATTGGGGACATGAGGATATAGGGAGTGTTATCTTTAATAACTGGATACAGAAACACTTGCTCCCCATGACCATATTGTATAATTTCTAAGATAGAAAAAATAGAGATCATGATCAGAGGATATTCTTGAAACTGATGTAATTTGGAAGGAAGTGAAATAAATGAGAAACTGTCAATATATTTTAAATAAGTAATTTGATGTCACATAATTATAAAGAAATTTAGTTTTCTTATAGCTTTCTTTGTCAGACTATTTTCCTCTAGGTCGGGAAACAACTCACTGAGAAGGAGGTGGTGTTTCTGAGGAGAATATAAGCCAATTTTACAGATTAACAAAGATTTGAGAATTTCATTCCCTTCCACTAAGGTACTATGGAAAAGAAAGATGAGTACACCAAGCAAAAGAGAGAGAGAGAGAGAGAGAGAGAGATAGAGGAATGGCTTCAGGAAAGAGAAGTTTTCCTGCTAAGAACTCCGAGAATTCAGGTAATGAGTTGGCAATGGGCACAGTTAAAGGATTAATAAAAAAGCACTGCTGGGGACAGGTAGCAGCACAGCAGAAAGGGAAATAAATGCTTTTGGTGTCAGAAAAATAAAATGTAACTGAAAACACTCTTTATTTCACTCTTCCATTATTAAAAAACTACTTGGTGTATATGAATTATAATATTCCTATTTTCTGCAAGAATTGGGATTATGCAAGACTTGAACCTCCATGAGCTATCCTTGTATAAAATTTTGTTAACAAAAGAGATGTAATCACAAGCATAGATGCATAAGCTGATTCTATATATAGCAGACATTCCTAAAAGTTTTGAAAGAAATGTCACATTAAATAGAAATTTGCAGAAAACATGAGCAGAAGAAATTGAACAAAATATGCTGGGAGAAGTTTTGCCTCAACAGTGAACTATGAGATGAGGTGAACTATGAGAGAGAAATTTCCTTTAAAGAAACACATTGTCCCCTGAGACTCTAATGCCAACAGTATTTCTGCCATTCACCAGCATGGAAGTGAGCTCTTTCTGTTCTCCTCATAGTTCCACTGGCTTCATCATTGCCAAAGGGAGGTGCCCATTAGGATCTTTTCATTCCCTTTTCCTCATAATACCCTCTTCGAGTAAAATGTTTATTAGAAATTTAAATATTCTTTAATTATTTGTTTCATGAAGTGTAAAAGATGACAAAATGGATATAAAAACAAATAAATGGAAATCATTTGAACTGTAAATATAGGGGGTTCTTTGTATAGGGGCATTGATAATATAAATTATAAATTTTTACATTGGCATCTATGCCCTCAAAGATAGGGGATAGTATTGCCACAGGCTACGCTGTTATGAAAAATCCCACAGATGCTATAGTCTTCCAGAGCCCTACTGAGGAGCAGTCTTGGACTCCAGCTCCACTGAAGTTGCAGCAAAGGAAATGATTTCATTCTTATTATTGGCTGCATAGTATTTTACAGCATACATATGCCACATTTTCTCAATGTCCTCATGTTCCCATGAAAGAATATTCATTCCCCTAACCCCATTAAAGACAATGTGATTTCTGTGCCTACTGTGTTGTTTCTGAACTTGCAAAGGCAAATGTAAAACCAAAACCAAATGTAAAACAATGGCAGTCCTGGAATTAAGTGATAGTTACCTTGAGGAAGTTAAGTGATAGCTACCTTGAGGGTCTGGTAGCTGTTGTAAATTTTGGTTTGCTGATGTTTGCCCTGCCTTTTAATGTTGGCCCAAGATAAATGTGTCCAAGCTCCTAAGTAACTCTGGGAAATCCCAGAAGCACTCTCCAATGTACTTTCTATTTACTTTTCTCTTCTATTTTTCACTATCCTCTTGTATCTGACTATAACAGTGGGAAACAAATGATAAGCAAACAGACTTATTAACACTGTCGATTGGGGCATCTACACTTGTGGCATTGTTGCTGTTTCCACCTGAAGTTTTTTCACATGTACTGGGGATCTTGCATGTGGTCAAGACACCCTTAGACTCAAGAATAACTCTTTGGGAGTGGCAGACCTTCACAGATAAAATCGAAATAGCTTTGATTTAATTAAGCTAGTATAGCTAAGGAATTATACTTTTGACAGCCCATTGACAGACTTTAGAAGAAGAGATTCCCCAAGTTTGTCACAGAGTATCTTAAAGCCTTGACATCCGGAGCAACATGATTACCCGTTCTGTTTGAGATCACTGTGGCATCTAAAAACTTATTCTAGGTTAAATTTGACTTCTTTAGTTTCTTTTTATTTTTTAAATATTATTTTAGATTCAGGGGGGTACATGTTTGTGACATGGCTATATTGCATACTGGTGGGGATTGAGCTTCTAGTGTACCCTTTACCCCAACAGTGAACATTGTTCCAGTGGGTAATTTTTGAACCCCTACCATCCCCCTTTGGATGTCCCTAGTGTCTATTGTTTCCATCTTTATTTCCATGTATACTCATTTAATAACTCCCACTTATAAGTGAGAACATGTGGTATTCAGTTTCCTGTTTCTGAGTTAGTTAACTTAGGTTAGTGGACTCCAGCTCCATCAAAGTTGCAGGAGAGAAAATGATTTCATTCTTTTTATGGCTGCATAGTATTTCACAATGTATATACACCACATTTTCTTGTCCACTCAACTGCTGATGGACACTTAAGTTGGGGTCCATGTCTTTGGAATTGTAAATAATGCTGTGATAATCATACAAGCTCAGGTGTCTTTTTTATATAATGCTTTCTTTTCCTTTGGGATGCTGAGTCGAATGCTTGTTTTTTTGGTTATTTGAGAAATCCCTATACTGTTTTCCATCGAGTTTGAACTAATTTGCATTCCCACTAACAATGAATAAGTTTTCCCTTTTTCCACATTCATGCCAACATCTGTTGTTTTTTGACTTTTTAGTAATAGCCATTCTAACTGGTGTGAGATGATATTTCATTACAGTTTTAATTTGTATTTCTGATAATTATTGATGAACATTTTTTTCATGTGTTTGTTTGCTACTTGTATTTCATCTTTTGAGAAATGTGTCTTCATGTTCTTTGCCCAGTTTTTAATGGGTTTGTTTGCTTCTTTGCTTAGATTAATGAGTTCAGTCTCTGGAAGCAACTTGATCCATTATGTAAATTAAAAGGTGGGCAGGTCTATCACACCTCTGTCTCATTCAGGTTTATACAAGGTTCAAAAATATCTAGGCACTGTGACAGTTCAAATGATCACATTTTTCTAGATTATCTCTCAAGAGATACAGTATAAATAAATGGAGGAAGAGATACGCGGTGGTTGGTAATGGAGATTCTATAGTAGAGAGATGTATTAGTGTCTCCAGCATTATGGATGGATTGGACACCCAGCTATGGGCTCAAACATATGTACCTGGTTGACAAACATGAAGATGAAAGTGCAATGCTTACATAGCTATAGCAATCCCAGAGGGTGATATCACTGAGAAAGTGCCCTTTGTTCTGATTCCACTGTTGCCAAGCTATTCTATAGTGATTATTTACAACCCTACTCCATCCCCAAACATACTGATGCACACCAGATAAGATGATTATAATGACCAGGAAAATAGCAATTAGCATTTTAATTAGAAGCATAAATACCAAACAGATTATAAAATATACATTTAGTTTATACACATTTGCATACACATATACTTTATAAAGAAATTTTTAAAAGTGTTATGCCTGTTGTTTATATACATATACACCAAGAAAGAGAGACAGAGTGAGGGCAAGAGAGAGATGAGAGTGAGACAGAAACTTGAAAGTATATAAAGTCACAGAAAAGAAAAAAAAATCATCCCGCTATCCAGAGATAATCAATGTAAATTGTTGGTTAATATTATTTGTGCTCATATAGTCTTATAATTTCTTGCTTTTATTTCCAACTTGTAACATTTTAGAAGCACTGCCAGTCATAAAAGATTCTTCTAAAATATGATATAAAGAAACTATTGAAAATCTTGCTGCAGCATAAGATATTTAACTCATTTCACATTGACAAACTTGTACCAGAAAATAAATTTGTTTCTTTGAGTTTAATAATTGTGAATTTTGAAGATTGGCTGTCAAACTATTTCTAGTCCGAATGTACTGAAGAACAGATTTTTGATGGTGGCACTAGAGTGTACCCCATACAGAAGATCCCAGGAGCAGCCATTCAACCACCCTGTACATTCCTTTTACTTTTGAAACCACTGCATTGATTAACTAATTTACAACACGATTTTGTCAGTCAATTATGTGCTCGGTGGTTTTCTAGGTATAAAGGATGCAACAACAAATAACACAGACTTTGGGGTCTCTACCTCTTGGAACTTGTACATTAGTGGGAGGATTGACTTTTATAAGAAGCAAGATCATTTGAGTTAACTGGAGAGAATATAGATCTATATGGAAGCTTATGCATTGAAATGTATAAACATGATAGTTTCTCCATGTGGAAGTCATTTTTGCATTTTCTTGATAAACTAGGAAGCAAATCATTAACTGATAATAAAGATTAGGGAGGTCAGATTCACTTTGAATCATTTAGCTTCTTCTTCCAATCCTCTTCTTTTGTTCAAGCTCTCTCAAGCCACCCTGAGTGGAACGCACAAAGGCCTTATGTGTCCTATTTCTGTTGGAGCTACGAGAGATACAAGTTCCTCAACAGCTTGCAAGCCGTGCATAAATTTGCTCAGGAAAAGTTGATGGAACTTATACTGCAGTCAACTATAAAACTTTTAACATGAATTCAAATTTTTTTTCCAGTCAGAATTGCCTAATCCTTTTTAAATGTTCTTCAATCAGATCTAGAATTCATATCTTTAGAAAAGCAAGATCCTCTCTTTTCTTTTCTTTTTCTCAAAGATAGCCAGACGTTAAGAAGCATTCTTGCAATAGTCAGCCTGCTAAGCCATATAAAACTGAAACTATTACTCAGATCTTTGTATGTATTTTAATCTTTAAATGGTGATACTATCATTTTAATTAAAGATGACATTTCTTCAGCATTCAATTCAAAAAGAGACTGCGAGGTCCTATTCTACAATAGAAACCAAATCCTCAGTCCAAAAGTAAAACAAAGTGTATGCATGAAGGTAGGCAGGGGTGGGAACGTTTCAAAATTTGATGGTGGGGAGATTGGTGGTATTGGTGGGCCTAAAAAAGAGATATCTCCAGAACAATGAAAGTTATACTAGCAAAACTTCCTTTATAATGAAAAAAATAAGACACAGAAAAAGCTAAAATTTCAAAGTGATGTGAGGGGTAACATGTACCAGGTAGAGAATCTTGGTCCACTTTTTCTTTTTCAAATGTCCATGCAATGTGTGTAACTTAATATGCCCATTTTACAGATACCATGCGTAGATACTGAAATCCTCCATCCACACAATCACAGAGTACTGGAAAATTATCATATCTTATCATATTTTTACATATTATATATGATGGGTTTCACAGTGTTAGCACTATTAACATTTTAAGCTGGATAATTGTTTGTTGTAGGAGGCTATCCTGTGTGTCGCAGTAAGTTTAGCTGCATCCCTGGCCTCTATACACAGGATGTCAGTAGCACCGCCTCCAGATTGTATCTAACAAAAATGTCTTCACACATTGGCAAATCTCCTCCATCCTGGTGCCTGGTGCCTACTTCTTTTCCTACCAGGAGTATTTCATAGAAATAGTAAGGGCCAGAGTTTTCCCCACTTTTCAATAAAATGTATATGTGACTACATAAAAACCATAATAGCAAAATTCTTCCTCTTTTACCCTCAATCACTTTATTTACTGTGGGGTCCATCTTCTACGGACATGTTATTGAGTTCATTTGCTCTATTGAGGAAAGAACTGATGTATCTCAGTCCTCCTTAAAAAAATTCCTAAGATTAAGGTGGACCTATCATATATGAATGTCAGACATTGCTTAATGAACCTAGACTCTAAAACTGGGCAGTACATTTCCTGTGGTGTCTGAGTGCTATTGTATTCGAATAATAGTGTTGTTTCATAGATTGCCTTTAGAGAAAGGGTGGGTTGATGCTGAACATTCCAGTGTGTTTGAGAGTTGTATTGACGTGAAGAAGTTTTGTTTGTTTCCTTGTTTTTGGTTTGTTTCGTGTCTTCCTTTCTTGTGATTTATATAACCCCAGCTGCCTGTAAAACATAGGTCCTAGAAAATGGGCCTCCTAATCTAGGCTGTTTTTACTATTTTTTTCTACCTCCTGGTTAAGTAACACATCCTTTTCATTGAGGCTTCTGAATACTTTGCTTTATTGTTTTCAGACACTTGTTGCAGATGAAAAGCTTTCAATATAATTAAAATTAGGTTGCTTTCAATTATTGCTATAAACTTCCAACTGGATAATAAATGCTATTTTTTCTTTTTTTGATATTTGCATATTCTAGCAAGTAAAATTTGTTGTTGATGTTAGACTAATTATTTGTTACCATTAATATTATTATAGTTGGTTACATGAATATGATTTTAGTATTGGTTTATACGCCAAATTGAGATATAAAGTTATGATACTTCCTTAGGAATAAAATGTTCTAACATATGGGTTTATGTACAAATATAACTCTTTCTGTATTAATACATACAGTAATTTAAATACAATAAACTGTTAGGATAAGAAAACTGCTGTGAGGCTCTATGATACAGCGGTTAAAGTAGGGAAGATCTGAATTTAGTATCTCTGCATGTGGCTACTTACATTTGTGTGACTTAGTATCTCCTCAGCCCAGATTTCGTATGCACAAAATGTGAATAGCAACAGCTGCTCCCAAGTTATTGTTGTAAGCTAATTGAGTTAAGGTACTTAGCTAACATTTATTGAGAAGTTTCCTAGTCATAAACACTGTATCATCATTAGTATTATTGGTATTGTTGTCATTGTTTAAAATTCACAATGTCTAATGCCCTTGGTTAAGTTTTTCCTTTTGTTGACATTTCAAATTTGGAATTTTAATGTATTGTTTTAAATCCATGAAAAAAAGGCTGTACTACTTTTGTTTCATTCACTGAAAGGGATGAGAATACAGTATATTTAACAAAAATGCAGTAAGTTCTTTTTCCTTTTCCTTTTTTTTTTTTTTTTTTGAGACAGTGTGGTGCTCTGTCACCCAGGATGGGATTATAGGTACCCGAAACCACACCCAGATAATTTTTGTACTTTTAGTGGAGATGGGGTTTTACCATGTTGGCCAGACTGGTCTCAAACTCCTGCCCTCAAGTGATCCTCCCACATTGGCCTCCCAAAGTTCTGGGATTACAGGCATGAGCTACTATGAGTGGCAAGCAGAAACTCTTTATTGCCAAAAAAAAGGATATGGTAAGAGCGTTATAGTATCCTCAGCACAGGATATCCAACACAGTGCTTGGAATGTGGAGTATATATAGTGTTTCAAACTATTAGAAATACTGTTTATATATTAATTCATTAATGAAATATCACTGTATAATAATTGTTTGTTGTGTGATATACGTTTTGTAAATTTTGTTTTGAATATTATGAACATAATTGTGCAATTAAGAAATATTTAATTTTAACATTTGAATTATTATATAAGTAGAAAAAATATTCCCTTCATATTATTATCCTATTTTTCATTATTAAATTTTCTAATTTATATAAAACCTACCTACTTTAATTATTCTGAGAATTACACAAACAGAGGAAAAATCCAAGGTTCAAAGGCATTGGATAACTTCTATATGATCATACCTAGTAAATGGAATCAAACATTTGGTCCAAATAATTTAATTTAATAAACTGCTTTTATAGATATCATCCTTTACAAGTTTCTCTTTTTAGGTGTTACACATATGAAGTCATCTTTGTCAGTGCATCTAGATATATATTATTTAATAGGCTATTTAGTACACTATTGTTTAATGTACTTTATTTTGTTTAGATAGTAGAAAACTTAAAAACAATCTATATGTTCAATAGATAAAATTACAAACAATGCCACAATAAATATTTTTATACATTTAGTGTCACAGATGAACAAAGATGTCTACAGAATATATATGTTTCTGCAAAATTGCTGATATAAATGCTGGATTCACTTAATACTTGGCAAATACCCCTCAACGGTTCTCTAAAAAGGTTGAGTAAAGATGTATTATCAGCAATGATATATTAGAATTTATATTTCAGCTTGTCTGCTTTAATAGTAGGTATTAAATGACCATTTGCTAACATATTAGTTGGTGTAATTTGTATTCATAAATTTCTTTAAAAATCCCATTGAAATACTGATCTAGTAATTCCGTCAATGAGGTATGGCTCACAACTGAAAAAAAAAAGTCTTGTTATTTATCAAGACAAATAAAATTTGAGGAGTATTTTTAAATAAAACATTTGAAACTATTTTTAGGAAGAAAATGTTTGAGAGCTTCCACTAACCTGTTTTTCCATGGTCTGTAATTTTTCTCACTAGTAGAACAAGAAGCAAGCAAATATCACTTAAACACCCCTTTTCAAATAAAATGGCATAAAGTGGAAACAAATGAAGTTCCCCTTCAGACAGATGTAAGCTGTCCGCCCAGAATATGACCTTTCCTCTGAACTTTCTTCTCATGCTACCTCAGAGGGTGACATATGAAAGAATAAGGATTCTGAACAAGAGTGGCGGGGAACAGGGGTCAGATTCACATCTCTAAGCGAGAAAGACATCAGACAGCCTCTTTTACAACTAGAAAATGCCAGCTTCCAGCCATACATTTATGAATTGCAATTGTGAAAGAAAAACAATACCTGGAAGCCACGTTGATATCTAACTATGCCACAAAGCTCTCGTATGCTTTATGCCAAAGATGTACCTTATGATGTGTGGGGGACACTTTAGAAGTGAAGAGAGCAGTTGTCACACATTGATTTGCTGAGGAGTTGATTTGACTATATTGATCTTTTGAATTATCTAAGACTGCCTGCTGAATTACATTATCTACCTAGTTTTGAAAAAGAGGAAAAATACATCTAATAAAATGGAATATCACTATCTGCTACAACCAGTTATGTTTCCTTTCTAATTTATTTTAAACTTTTCCAAATTTGGAAAGAAAAAGATACAGATGTGCTTTAGGGTTATTTGGTTTGTTTATTTTTTTTTCCTTTGTGGGGGGGTGTAGAAAAATAAACAATTTCTAGTTGAGTGCAATGCTGCAAGACATTCGTCAAACCAAGTAACATGTAAAAACGAAGACACAAGTTGGACTTTGTGCACTGGCTCTGGAGTAGGCATAGAAAAATCAAAATTGGACACCTGTTGTGGGCTAATACTAGAGGAGCAGAAGCCAAAATGCCCTTTTATGTTGGACTGACTTTGACAGGTCTTGAATCTCACTTTGCCCTTCAACTCTCTTAGTGTCAGATTGAAACAATTTCAAGAACAGAAGTGGGGTAAGTAGCTGTGTCAAAGTCAAGAACAAGGGCCAAAATCAAGCACAGAGGGAAAGCCCTACATGTTTTCACTTTATGAAACCAAACCACCAATGAGGCAAATGATCATAAGCCAGGTTTAGAGCAACAGACCCGCCTCACTGATCTGACGTCCAGCACAGCTTCTTCAGCTTTAACATCTCTGATAAAACTGAAATCAGAGATTAAGCTATTGTCAGATCCCCAACCACTTGGTATAAATACCTTGTCTGCTGGGTTTCTATCTCCTGTGTACTCTTCCTTTACCTTCCTACATGGTCTGACACAATCTTTTAAAAGGCAGGAGTAAAAGAGAGAAAAAGACACACACTGAAGCAATACAGATATTGATGCAATTTTACTCTTTTTGAAATTGCTGTAAGTTTATTTTGTCAGGCACTGTGCTAAGTAGCTAACTATGACAATATGTCAACTCCCAGATAATGACTGTTTTTAAAATCCAACCCCTGAAACCTATTGGTTGTGTATCCATGGGCCAAATTTAGTTCTCCTTTTCTACAAAGTGGAAATGTAAGTTTACTTCGTTGGAGATCATTGTGTGAACTTTACAAGGTAATAATACTACAAATAGTTGATGTAGGAAGAGCTTCTAATGTTCTAGGCAATGAGTTAACTCTAAACTGGCATTTATAATTGTAATAATTACTCAGTGAGACAGATGTTATTATCTGTCTTATTTTATAAGCAATGGAGGTTCAAGAAGTTTCAAGTTACAATGAAAATAAATGATTAAGATGGCAAGGAAAGCCAATCCAAACATTAATATTAAAATTACAACCCTAATTTTGGGCAATATGTTTATTAGCTCAACTTTCAGAATATTTCATTGATTGTGCAAAAAATAATTGCATGCATCTCTTGGATGGTAGTCCCAGGCCAATGTCTTGTTATTGCCATTGGACAAGAAGAGATGGAGAAAATACCACACTCATTCTGAAAAATACCCTTCTTAAATTTCCTTTTTGCAAGTTTCAACATATTGAATGTTTTCCATATTAT
The DNA here is from genome assembly GCA_036589455.1 of Ateles fusciceps. Lineage (NCBI taxonomy): Eukaryota > Metazoa > Chordata > Mammalia > Primates > Atelidae > Ateles > Ateles fusciceps. Next base: position 1,792,878 of record JAZHEH010001685.1, on the reverse strand, counting down.
GGCTAATTATATTAATAATCATGTGGAAACAGAGTATTAATAGATATATGGGAACAATGTAATGGCTTCATGTAGTATTAAGGTACTAATGAATGTGCCAAGCTATTATTGTCATTTAAGTTGATAGGGTATTTTGTCTTTAATGGCTTTGAGTATTCATTTCCTTGAGAAGTTTTAAAATCTATGCTAGTGTTTTAATATAAGCCCTTCCTGTTGACTTGATATTTCACAATTAAAATGAAAATGCTCTGTGACAAATTTGTTTAAGAGGTGCTGATAACTGTCTTTTTGAATATAATGAGTCACAAGTTTGAGGCATCTGTGTTTGCTGACTTGCAGTTGTCAAAGTCAATTAGTGTTTAATTAGAGAGTGTATCTTGTTCTGTGATTTGGAAATGCCTTAACTATGCTGAAGAAATGGAAGAACTATAATTGTTGAAGTTAATAATCTAATTTTACTTTTTAGGTGAGGCAAGTATTGTAGAAGTTTTGAAAGAATAGAAAGAGAAACACAGAAACAGAGACAGAGAGGAATCATTACCAAATTGGTTCAATGTGGTCTCATTTTTCAGTATCTATCAGCTAATCCTACAAGTATAATAATGTTTTCCTAAGGCTATCCTCTATCAAAATATGCCCAAGGATTTACTTTGATGGCATTGACTCTATCAATCATATTGCATATTAATAATTATAAATACAAATTGGTTAAATCTAATGTACTATTAACCATAATAAATTGATGAATGCTATCTCCCTTTCTTTCCACCTCTGTCTCTCTCTGTCTCTTTTTCTCTGTCTCTCTTTCTCTCTCTCAATTGAGTTTTTCCTTCAAGAAGAAATTATCTCTGTTTCAGAAGGAAAAATCTGTACTTGAGCTTGTTTTATAAACCAAAATTTCTTTTAAAAATTTACATAAGTACCATCTATAGAATACTGATATCAAATATTTATACACCCCTTGAAATCATGTTGGATAAACTAGATCCAAGTTTGATACACATAAACTATAGAAAACATCCAAAAAATGAAAGCCTAAACATGTTTGACATAAGTCTCTCTGAACCATCTATAACTTGGTGTAAAACATTTTTCTATTATACTTAACTTTCAATAATTCTCTCATGAAACTAGCAAGATTATAAAACATTATGGGCTGGATATCTAATAGACTCATAACTATTAACATTATCTTTAGTATGTAACATATTTTTTAAGAGTAGTAGATACAAAAGAATTTTTTCCAACTGGTGGCAAATGTTAAAATTAGTGTTACTATGATCACAGATGCTTGAAACACTCTCCATGAACCATAGAAACACTTACCTCTTCTTGCATTCCCAGTTCAGATCTATCTGTACTGTTGATCACTGTGATATTCTTTCCAACAATTTAAACTTAACCACAACATTTTAAGGTATAGCACTGTGTCCAAATTAAATGTTAGAGAATCTTAGTTTGGGGATGCTATAACAAAAATACCATACTTGGGTCACTTATTCAATAGTCATTTATTTATCATAGTTCTGGAGATTAGATTATTCAATAGTAACATACCAGTAGATTCAGTTCTTGGTGAGAGTCTGCTTCTTGGCTTACATACGGCTAAGTTCTAAATGGATCCTCATATGGGATAAAAGTAAACTCTGGAATTTCTCCACCTTCCTTTAAGAGTACTAATCTCATCTTGGGTGCTTCACCTTTATCACCTCATCTGAACCTAATTATCTCCCAAAGGCTCCAACTCCTAATACAATCACACTGGCATTTAGGACTTCAACACATGGATTTGGAAGGGACACATTTAATTCATTTAGAGAAGTATTAATATTTGGTACTTCCTTGTATTCTTGTATTCAATAGCTGTGTGAATTGCAACAACGGGGAATGAAGGAGTTTAATACATTAAATGACACACAAAAATTGAGTCTCTGGACTCAGGACTTTGGTCAAAGTAGCAAGAAGTAATCAGACTTTATGTTGGGGTTGAGGAAGAGAACTTCTTTGTCTTTGTCTAATATAGACAGACACTTGGTAAGGGCTTCATGTTATCAGGAATAGTTTCAAAAGCAGATGGCTGTATCAGACATCTTGTCTAATGATTGGAAATTCTTGGGTGTCACAATAGGACAAGTAGTTCAATTATCAATATCTGATTGTTGAATGGCATGTAATTAGGTTTTAGGGACACAGAGATAGATACCTAAAACTATGCTTCCAGAGACCTAAAATTCTGGTTGAGGAAGTATAGGAGAAAACCAACAATTTGTAAACACTGCTATCACCAAGTTAAAAGCAAACTAAGAGCAAACACTCTAAAAGTATGCTGTAGACTCTAAAGGAAATAAGTTTTGACTATCTTCATGCTTACTTGTCTTAACCATGAACAATGAAACCTTCAGGAAAGAGAATCTAAGTAGATCAACAGACAGTACTTAATATTCAATACTCTCTACAAAGGAATTAGAAAAACCACCTGGTCTAGAGTAGTACCCTATTCACTCTTGGTCACTTCAACATATTTTAATAATATGAATAGCTCTTTTGCCATATGACATCAAACACCAAATTATAAAGTGATATTTTAAAAATGTCAAAACAAGAAAGCCTGTCTGTTCCTAATAAAATATAAATTCCAAGCAACAGGGACCTCACTTTTCTTTGTATGAAAAGAATGTCACTCGCATAGTTGCTCCTCAACATGTATTTTTAAATAACTGAAAGAATCAATGCTGCTATGAGAAATATCAACCTTGCTTAGCAGATGAAGAAATTGATGTTCAGAGAATTTAAATACAATGAAATATGCAGACTTGTATAGTAGGTACTTTTTAAGTGCAGATCCTAAAATAAAAAAAAAAATTATGCAGTCAGAAGACATTTTATTCTCTCTTCATGCCAAGGAAATAGAGAAAAATAGATATGTATGTGTAAATCTGTCTTGCTTTCCAGAGGGATTGTGGAGAAACACATCTTTAAGGGTTTGAAAAATCTCTCAATAAAAATATATTATACAAAAGTACTTCAGAGTGGGATTTCATTATTTAATTATAGATATATTAATCAGAGAATCTTATTTGATTCATTTTATTGTTAAGATTTACTAGAATCATTTGGATGATTATGATTTATTAATGATAGGAATTTATTTATTTATGTTGGGTATTTATATTGTAAGTGGATGGGCAGCATGATGCATGGTTACTTTCGAATATTTACCAACTGTCAGGTTGAAAAAGTTCTTGTAGTTCTTTGGATATGGAATCCCATTATTCTTTTACATTACCACTTTTTATCTTTGGCTTTCCTTCTTTCACTAGTCTCCTCAGTGTTTTACACAGAACAGATCTGCATTTGTTTGATTTTTGTATGAAAGTGAATATTCTTTTCATTTGACAAGAAATATTTATACATTCACATTAGAGATTACAGGTAACCTGATAGAACACTGCTGTTAAAAATTAGGACTCTGCAAGATTGCACCACTGCACTCCATTCTGGGTGACAGAGTGATACCCTGTCTCAAAGAAAAAAAAAAAGAATTTGGGCTGTGGAATCAGATGAACTGAATTAGAAATCTAGCTTTTAGCCTTCTTAGAATTATAGCTTTGGAAATGTACACGGTCATTCTAAAATTAATTTTCTCATCTCTACTTTTGTCTTAGTACTGATGTGAGAATTAATTGAGAAAAGGTATTTAAAACTTTTAGAAGAGAACCTGACCCTTAACAATAGCAAAAACCATAACAGCAACAACAAAAATAACAATAATATCTTGCTTTTTAATTTTGCTAAAAAGCACATATCCACACTCCCAACAAATTTTTAAGTGTACATTAGAGTATACATTACAGTACTGATTTTGTAAATGCAAGGCTATACAGAATGCACCTAGAACATTTTCATCCTTCGTGACTGAATCTTTCTGTATATTAAACAGTAACTCCCCCTTCTTTCCTCCCCTAAGCCTCTGGCAACCAACATTATCCTTTCTGTTTCTATGAATCTGACTACTTTAGATACTTTACATAAGTGAAATTATACAATGTTTGTCCTTCTGTGACTAGCTTTTTTCACTTAGCATAATATCCTCAAGATTCATCCATGCTGTGGCATCTGAAAGGATTTCCTTCATTACACAGGCTGAATAATATCTTATCTTTTCTTAGTTAATCTATCTAAAAGTTTGTCAATTTTGCTGATATTTGAAAACATCTTAGCTTCTTTGACATTTTCTGTTGTTTTTCTGTTCTCTATTTTGTTTATTTCTGCTCCAATTTTATTTCCTTCTTTCTGTTAACTTTGGCCTTAAGTTGTTGTTTGTTTTCTAGTTCCTTGAGATGTAAAGTTTGGTTATTTGTTTTTTAAAAATATAAATAAAAGTTTTCTCACTGTAAACTTCCCCCTTAGTTATGATTTTGCTTCATGCCTGAAATTTCAATATGTTGTGTATTTATTTTCATTGGTCTCAAGATATTTTGTAATTTCTAAACTCTCTTTTCATTTCTTTTACTCATTTGTTGTTCAAGAGTGCATTAATTTCCATGTTTGTTTATTTTTCCATTTTCCTTCTGTCATTAGTTTTTATTTTCATGCCATTACATTTGAAAATTTTGTGGTGTGATTTCAACCTTCTTAAATTTCTTAAGATTTGTGGTGTGACCTGACATGCAAAGATTGTTCAATGTGCACTTGAGAAGAAAGTATATGCTGCCGTTGTTGGGAGGAACGTTCTATATTTCTCTGTCAGGTTGATTTGGTCTTGAGTATTGTCCAAAGATTCTATTTCCTTATTACTGATCTTCTCTTTTGATGCTCTATCTTGCATTTTATTTAGTCTTCATTTAAATTTTTTTAATAAGGAGCCATGAAAATTTTTGTGGAGATAAGCAGTACTGTCCGATGACTAACCCAAGGAGTTTCTACAGATTGGGAATGATGACTCCCTGCTACTAGCAGGAAGGACTACAGTGTCCCATATTTTTCCCCACTTCACCTAAGTGAAAGAGGTCATCCCAGAACTAAACTTTGCATGGAATAGCAAAGGATTTCAAATGTTAGTAGCTGCTCATTTCCTATACTTTCCTACAGGGCTAACATCCATTCTCAGACAGATTGGTGCCCAAGCAAAAAGTATTTCTCACTGAATAATGTTTTTGTCACTGTTGGTTCATAGTAAAAGAGTCCAGCACCAGGGCATAATTCTCTGCTAGATTCCACCCCAACAGTGCTTCCAGCAGCAGCCTGACATAGGTCTGATTCTCTAAGAATGGAGAGAATGTAGGACCACTGTCCCTTCTATTTCATTGCCAATGAGTCCCAGACTAAACCAAGAGTCACAGACACTACTTTTTTATGTAAAGAACTTGGAGTAAAGGTGAAAATAAAAAATAATCAACTTTGCTGAGAAATGTTTCAAATAAATATATTAAAATATGGGTTTAGTATATTTTTATTATTCAAAAGTGCTTCACAATAAGTAGTATTTATTAACAAGGAATATCAATCATGCTTTTGTTTATCATGTCTTCTTAATTTATTTGCATTTTAGCTAATGGCACAATAGAAATCTTTGTACATAACTTTTGTAATCTTTTCATATTGGTTTAGGGATATGAATGTTTTGAAGGTTTTTTTTCTTTATTTTACATAATTTCATTGTAGTTTTTATACTAAGGAAATGTAGAACCTTTCTGCAAAGCAATTTAACTTCATTTCCCCTTATAGACCTAGTACATTACTGTATCTCTGTTCCTGGAATTTCACCAGCATGAAAAGGGAGATATGATATCATTTTAATATGAATTAACATTTTCTTATGTCCTTTAGAAAATGAATCTTTTTATTTATCGCACCTTAAAAATAATGTTTGCTATATGATTAAAAGTAGTAAATAATTTGGAAAATAAATATGTAAGGAGAAAAAGATGAATTATTCATAATATAACTTTTAGAGATTAATTCTATTAACAGCTTAATACATTTTATCTCAGTTTATGTGCATTTTATTATAAAGTACTGCACAATTAAATTTATTTTTACATTTATAAAATGATTTTAATGTATGTGAAAATGTTTTAAATTTTACCTGAAATAATAATCATACCTATTTATGGGGTATAATGTGACATTTTCATACGTGTATTCATTGTGTAATGATCAAATCAGAATAACTGGGATATCCATCACTCAAACATTTACCATTACTTTGTACTGAAATATTCAAAATCTTCTCTTCTAGCTATTTTGACATATTCAATGCATCATTGTTAATTATAGTTAACCTATTGTGCAACAAAACACCTAGAACTTATTCCTCCTATGTAATAGTAAGATGCATTGAGCAATTTATCAATTTATCAGTCTATTCCCCTTTCCCCCTCTCTGTGCTCCTCCCAACTATCTGGTAATTATTGTTCTATTCTCTACTTCTTTGAGATCAACTTTTTAGTTTCCACATATGAATAACACAGACATTTGTCTTTCTGTGTTTGGCTTATTTCACTTAAGTTCTTCCAGGCTCATCCATGTTGTCACAAATGACAAAATTTCATTATTTTTCATGGCTGAATAGTATTTCACTATGAATATATACTACATTTTCTTTATCTTTTCATCCATGAATAGACACTTAGGTTGATTTCATAGCTTGTTATTGTGAATAATGCTGTATTAAACACGAAAGTGCAGATATTTCCTCCGCATACCAATTTCATTTCCTTTGGATGTATACTCGGTAGTGGCACTGATAGAACATATGGTGGATCTATTTTAATTTTTCAAGGAACTTTTATACTATTTTCCATAATGATTGTGCAAATTTACATTTGTAACAACAGTATGTAAGGGTTCTTTTTTCTTCACATCTTCACCAACACTTCTTAACTTTTGTCTTTTTGATTATAGCCATTCTAACTGGAGTAAGGTAATACCTCATAGTGGGTTTGATTTGTATTTCCCTAGTGATTAGTGATGTTGGGCATTTAAAAAAATGTATCTATTTGCCATATGTATGTCTTTTTTTGTGAAACATTTATTAAGATGATTCGCCATTTTTCATTTTTTCACTGGATTTTTAAAAATGTTGCTCTTGTAGCCGGGTGTGGTGGCTCACGCCTGTAATCTCAGCTCTGGGAGGCTGAGGCGGGTGGATCACCTGGGTCAGGAGCTCCAGACCAGCTTGACCAATACGGTGAAATTTGTTCTTTAAAAAAAAAAAAAATTAAAAAAAATGTTGCTCTTAAATTGTTGGTGTTTCTGTCACATGTACAATTTGTAAAGATTTTCTCCTATTCTGTAGATTGTCTCTTCACTCTGTTGATTTTTTCTTTTTCTGAGAAAAAGCTTTTTAATTTGATGTCATTCTGTCTATTTTTATTTTAGTTGCCTATGCTTTTGAAGTCATGTCCAAAAAGTTATTATCCTTTCTAATGTTAGGAAGAATTTTCCTCATGTTTTCTTTTAGTAATTTCATAGCTTTATGTCTTACATTTATCTTTTGATACATTTTGAGTTTGTTTTTTTACTTTGTGAAAGGGATATTTGATTTTTCTGCATGTAGACCTCCAGTTTTCTCAGCACTGTTTATTGAAGAGGCTGCCCTTTCCTTAAATGAGAGACTTTTTGTTATGGCTTTGATCTCATTACTTGTTATTGGTTTGTTCATGTTTTGAAGTTTTTGAACTTATTCCTGGTTCAATCTTTGTAGGTTGTATGAGTCTACAAATTTATCCATTTCTTTCAGATTTTCCAATATATTGATGTATGGTTGTTTACAGTATCCTCTAATGATCCTTAGAATTTCTGGATTACCAGTTTTAATGTCTCCTTTTTCATTTACTATTTTATTTATTTGTATCTTCTCTCTCTTTTTCTTAGTCTGGCTTACATTTTGTCAATTGTGTTTAACTTTTAAGAAAACCAACTGTTTGTTTTATTGATATTTTGTATTGTTTTCTTCATTTCTATTTCATTTATTTCTGCTCTGATCTTTATTATTTCTTTTCTTGTTATTGAAGATGCATCATTAGATCATTTATCTGAAGTTATTTTTCTGTTTTTGATATAGACACTTTAGCTATAAACTTCCTTCTGAGTATTGCTTTTGCTGTATCCCATAGTATACTATATTGTGTTTCCATTATTATTTGTCAATTGTGTTTAACTTTTCAAAAACACAACTGTTAATTTATTTATTGACTCACTGGTCATTGAAGAGCATATTTAAAAATTTCCATGTATTTGTATAATTTCCAAAATTCCTCTTGTTATTAATTGCCAGTTGTAAATCACTGTGGTCAGAGCAGATGCTTAATATTATTTCAATTTTTAAGAATGTTTTAACACATTCTTTTTCTCTAGCACATTGATCATTCTCAAGGATATATTATATCTTAGGTCACAAAGTTATAATATATTCTTGAGAATGATCAATGTGCTGAGTAAAAGAATGTGTTTTCTGTAGCTCTTGGATTAAATGTTGTGTAAATACCTATTAGATCTTAGTGTGCAATGCAGATTAAGTTTGATATTTCTGGGCTGATTTTCTCTCTGGAAGAGCTGTCCAGTGCTGAAAGTGGGGGTAGTGAAATCTTTAGCCCTTATTGTACTGGGGACTATCTCTCTTTTCAGCTCTAATAATATTTGCTTTCTATATCTGAGTGCTCCAGTTTTGGAGCTACATATATTTAAATTTGTTATATATTTTGCTGAATTTTGATTGATTTATTGTTATATAGTGTAAACTTCTTTGTCTCTTTCTTATAGTTTTTGCCTTGAAATTTATTTTGTACCCTGCTTTTTTTCTAACACTTTATTTTAAATATATGTGTGTTTTTGTAGGTGATGTGTGTTCCTCACAGGCAAAAGATAAGTGGTTCTTGTTTTTGTTTTTGAGCCGTATCTTCCTGGTCTCATCTTTGAATATCCCTAATAAGTCATATTACTTTAATCACAAAAAAGTTCTGCCCTAGACTACATGGTATCTTGTCCTTTTGCCAAAAATATTCTATTTAAACTCTACCCTTTGTTAGATTTGAAATTTAGGCAAGGAAAGGAATGGAAGATAGTCTCCAAAGATGGCCAACCACAATCCTCCCATCCATACATGGGCATGCCTCTTCTCCCTTCAAGAGATGAGTTTATGTCTGGCCTTAGAACTTGTTTGGTCAATACGATGTGACCAAAGTGACTTTGTGCTAGTTCTGGGATTAGGCAATACAAATTGAGCTTTTGCTGTCTTGGAACACAGCCACCATGTAAAGAAACAAAGGTTTGCTACTGAATGATGAGAGGCCATGTGGAAACAGAGGTTACATAAACAAAAAATCATGGCTCCTCAGCTGGCTACCAGAAACCCTGTCCCAGACAAGTGAGTAAAGCCATCTTAAATATCACAAATCAGCAGGGGTCACCATTGAGTGAAGCCACATGAGTTATTCCAAGCAGAGTGTCAGTTAGTGAAGGACTGCCCAGCTAAACCCAGCCAACCTATAGAATTGTGAGAAACAATAAGACATCATCATTTAAAATCATTAAAAATGGTTTATTACACAGAAATATTTCACTTAAGATAGTGGGGCTGTTTGCAATCTCGGGGGGCAGCTGGGTCAGATACAGGATGGAGGTGAGATTGAGGGTAGAAGCTTTTCGCATACGGAAACAGATACCCTGACTGACATTTTCTTCATTAGAGATCCTGCTTGTTGGGGGAAATAATCCTCAGATTTTGTATAATGTAGAGAAAATTCACCAAAATGCATTGTAGCAGTTCAACTGATATAATTCATGGTATGATTTCTCTTTTTCAAAATACATATCTTATTAAGTAGGCTTTATTTAACATCTGCATTATGAAAATTAAATGATGAAATCTGAATGACCTTTATTATTTTGCATGGAGCTGCTCTCATCAGCTTATCTCAGGTTTTCAAAAGGTCATCACCAGTTGTACTATGGGTTCGGTTAATAACGTATTAATATTTTCTTTGTAGGCCAAGGAATTATCCACAAATCAAAACACATAAACATCATAAAAACAGAATTTACAACTGTTTGAAGCAACTCCAGTGGGATGAGCATGCTATTTTTATAATAGATTTATTGCTTAGCAGCAACTACATAAGATTAATGTAGTGAGTGTAAAATGGTACCTCTTTTGATGCGCAAGCCATGTTGAATAATGTAGTATAGTGTGTGGTTGTGGTTAGGGTACAAGCACTGGACTAAAGCTTAGGGAGTCTGGATTTGAGTGCAACTTCTAACATTGATCATATGACTTTAAATAAACCCCTGGGCCTTTTTGAGTTGAAGTTTCCTTGTCTACAAATGAAAATAAACTCTTTCCTAACTTGACATTTGTGTTGCTGTGAAAATGAGTTGCAATACTGTTCAAAATGTTTATGAACTGTAAAGTTCTTTATTACAAAACTTTTCCAAACCCAATGAATGTTTTCTATCTAGCTGAAATTTCTCCCTTTTAATCTTTTAAATAGAAACATTGTATGGGGGAGTGGGGATGTATGTGTGGTAATGAGATCGAACAGAGCTGTGACTAAACCCACCATTACCAATTACTAGTTTGATGATCTGGGCTGTCACTCTTCTACTCTGAGTCAATATTTTTTTCAGCTGTAGAACAGGATAATCTTATGAGCATGGTAGGATTTAACTGGGGTGAAACGTCATGCAGGTTATTCTCCATTTCCCCTAAACGCATACAGTTGATTCTCTGCCCTTCTTTTCACTGCTCCATGTCCCAGCAAACTGACCAGTACAATTGCATAGTATGCCCTTTACTTCTTTTTGAGTCCAATAATGGAAAATATCTATAGAGGATGGTAGACTAGGAGGAAAGGGAGGTCAGGTTATTCTTCACTAGTAGTGTTTGAGTTCATCTGAGGCTAAGACTCCTGATGGGCAGCTTCTATTCATCACTCCAGCTCACACTGGCCTCCAATACCTGCACCTTTTGTTCTTCAGTCTCAGGGGTGTTAAAGACTTCTCACTATGTCAGTCCCTTCATGTCTTACTATCCCTTGTTCATTCCTTCAAATGTTAAATACCTTTAGCTTTTGTAAACAGTTCTTCCTTTATTTTTAGATGAACCCTTTTGAGTATTCCATCTGTTTTCTTGACAGGACCTTTAAAGCTTCCAATCTCAGCCTGATGCCTGTCACATATTCGCTAAAAGCAGTTAACACATATAATTACCATTGTAATAAATTTGGTTAAATAATTTTGTGACCCTAAGAACATGTCTTTGTGTTTTTCTTCTTTATAACATTTCTTTTATTTACTTTTTGGGACCCTTGGATATTTTAGATAAATTAGGAAAAGAAAAACAGACCAAATTTGTAAAACACAACTGTGTAAGGAAGAAATCAAAGGGAAGTGTTTGTCTTCAAGGAAAAAGACGGAGATGTTGACCCTATGACATCTGAAATTATTGGTGTGAAAGATTTGTAAATACACACTACTTTTATTTTAAAAAATGCTCTATTGAAATAGTTTGATCAAAACCCAACTTCCCCATGCATCCATATAAATTCTAGATTGGGGATCTGAGCAGACCCATGTCATAAGGTAAACTCTGTCTACTCATACTCAGATCCAATGTGCAAATTTGGTGAGGATTACTACTCATGTTTCTCTTTGGCTCTATAGCTATATTAAAGTGACTTAAAATTCTTTGCACTTTTTAAAAAAATGCTGTAAATTATCCCAATGTTTCTTTAAAATAGTAACTGTCCTCTGAATGCTTCATATTCACTAGACAGAAATAAGATACACAGTATATGGATGATGAAGTGACAGAAATCTGGTTAGCCAGGTAAGGTGGTTTATTTTCTCTCTGAATATTTTAAAATATATTTCAATTCAAATGGCTTTCTATAACTTTATTAAGAAAGAAATAAACCTGCTATCTCTGTTAGGATTTCTTTCCAGGCTACCATGCTGTTGCCATGGGTTATTCAGTAAGTTTTAGTTTCTTCACTCCCCTCCTCATCCTCCAGTCTCACCCCAAATGTCCTTTAAACATTATCCAAAACATTTTTATTTGACCGCCCCTCCCGCCTCCCATCCACATGTTGGCTCTTTTCTTTTGTTTGCATCTAAAATGTAGCAGACATCTTGTTTACCAGAGACTGTAGAAAAGTGAATTCACTTATTGATTGACATTATCAAGCAAGCAGGCAGACACGGTAGCAGGTAAAATTGCTTTTTTTGTGTTGCTGTCTGCCAAACTTTAACAGAGAAGTGATGTGTTTTTGCCAGTCAGGGCTACTATACAATCAGGTAATGGGTCTTAAAAAGGCTGCAAACGTTAATGGTGTAAGATCAATAATATTACTACCACAGGTAAAATGCTATTACATATATTATTAAGACATTTCTCAAAATGGAGCGACTCAGAGGACTTTGAGAATGCATGAGTAATTGCTGTATCATTGGAGCAATAAAATGCTAATGGAAGTTTTGTCATACAACATGCTGTGTGTATTTTTCTGCAAGATTTCAGAGTGGTTTTGCATTAATACATGATACAGACCCCCAATTGCTCATCACAGTCTCATCTTTCTACAAAATATGAGCTAATTCAGAAGGCAGAAAATGCTATTATTTCTCTATTCATGCATTTATATTTTCAAAAATAGCTCTTGAAATGAAAGCCAAACAACATAAGTACTCCTTATCATCCTTTGTTTTTCTAAAAATTTACCATATAAATCAAATAACTCTGATCTTGATACCTTCTTCTTATCAGGCATAATATCAAATATTAGTTCTAGAGAATATTGCTAATTGCCATAAAAATACCTTTATTTACTAATTGATTCCAAAGATACATGAGATAAGTAAAACATGAGCCAGACTACTTCAGTGTATTAAAAGAATGTGAATAATGTAATTTAAAGGCTATTGTTTAGATTCACTTGGTCCCTATATATTTTATTTAGAAAGCATAGATATATTGATTAGTAAAAAAACTAGATAGATGGTTAAAGAGCAGGAGAGATCTGAGGAATTATCCTGAACTCAAGAAATGTAGTTCTCTTCTCTACCTCTTTATGTATCTCCTTGCTCATTTTTCTTGCTTTAAATACTTAAAATTGGATTTTAGAAAAATTTCATCAATTAAAAATTTGTCTTATTTAAGAAAAAGGTAAAAGCAAAGAAGAATAGGAAGAATAAGACAAGAAAGAGAGCAAGAAAGAAGGGAAAGGAGGAGGAAAGAAAGAAAAATAAGGAAGGAAAGAAGAAAGGGTAATGAAGCAATGAAAGAAAGAAAAAAGAAAGACTAGAATAGAATGAAATAAGAAAAGATGGAAAACAAAGTTGGACAAGCCATTTAAAATAAAGGAAAAAAAGTCACTTGGCCATAAATACAGAAACACAGGCCACATATGGGTGAGAGGGTCTTATGGTCATTCAAGAGAATATTTTCAACCTAACTTATATTCAAATCTATTTCTAGCTCAAGCAACTTGAGCACAGTATTCCTGGTATCAATTTTAGCTTATGCAAAATACAGCTGTCTAATTGCTAACTGAGAGAAGAAAATATATTTTTTTCTTCAAATTTCTGATGATTTCTATTGGTTTCTAATCCTGTCACATCTTTATTTAAAAAGTGCATCCCTTTTGTCTTTACTAATAACTGGATGAATTTGTTATTGAAGTAGATTCCTATTATTTGAGTATTCTCAATTATGGAGCTTACAATACAATACAAATAATATACTGCTGGTTGGTAGAAACGGAAAATATTTTTTCATTTTTTGAGGGTCTCATTTTATTAAAGATCAATGTAGATGTGTGTCTGTTCTGACTAAAAGTCAGACAAAAGCACAAAAAGATGTACTATTTGCAGCAGGCATAGCCAGCTTCTTAATTTGATGAGGGGCTCCTTCAGGACTTGGCTTCAGAATTGATGGGTTGCCCCAAGCAATCCAACCTTATGTAAGGTACACTTCACCCTTATGTAATGTAAACTCAAGTAAATTACAGAATGCCCAACTCAATGAAGTGGGAACACATAGTGTCAGGTGCAAACAGGTAAACCAGATTAGAAAGTTACCAGATTTGGGAACAGGACAGTAAGAAAGGATGTGTAAAGCCAGAGAGGGAGAAATGGTCAATTAATCTTTAAGTTAAAGTAGCCAGAGAGACGAGATAACCAGCTGAAGTGACAACCGCTGTCAGGATGTCATATGCCTGTTTATGTGGAATTTGTGGCTGCTGAAGTAGATCATCCTTGGAGGCATTTAGAGATAGAGATGAGGATCAGGCACTCTATTCTCATGTCTGTTTGCATTTATATTTGTTTCTGTATTTATATACATGATCTTAGTCCACATAAAACTATTTCTGGAATTAGATAGGAAAAAAACTCAACCAAAATGAGAATAATCTATGCAACTTAGTCGTTACCAAAGACGGAGAGAGGATTCACATAGTAGAAAAAAGAGTCAAGAATGGTGGGTGGGATTTATGAGCTATTACCTGGAAGCCACTGGCTGGCAAAGCCAAAAGGAACACAAGGTGTTATGCAAGGCTTTTCTCATAAAATAAAGGAAGTAGATCAGGTCACCAAGACAAATTTTTATGATACGAATTATGTTAAAACATGGATTAAAGGGTGAAAAATACTTTTTCAAACTATATGTGATTAACAGTTTTAAAATACCTTACATGAGTATTGGGATGTGCTGAATATGTTAATAATCAAGATTAATAATTTTTATGGTCTAGGTACTTTGTGTAAACTGTTCCATTTAATTTTCAAGTTAAGTCTATGATGCAGTTTTAAATAGATACCAATTTTTAAGCGAGGCAAAGCACTTTTACTTCTGTCATCTTCTTCCTAAGAGTGCAGAGTTGAAATGTGAAACTAGCACAGCTGACACCAACGCAGGGTGACTTAACACAGCACTTCATGTGTTCAATATAAAACATATTTCTCTTTACTGGTGTATAGAAAGCTGATTAAATTGCTGGAGATTAGCCAGTTCAAAGAGTAGATTCAGTTGGGTAAGTTCAAAGACCAAGAAATTGCCAATACTTGTTTTAAAAACACATAGTGCTTCCATGTTTTAAAACATTAATTTTATCTGCATGATTCAACTTTAATATATTGTGTAAATAAATACACATAGCTTACTTCTGGAAAACAGTTCCGACCACTATCTGGAGAATGAATATCCTTTCTCTTCTGTACTCTACTTGGAGCCATTTTGGAACCAGTAGTGCATTTAAGTGTTTGTAATTATTAAGTGTGTCCAGGGACAATTGCTATTTCTCACAATTGCTCTCCTTATACTATCTTCCAAATGTTGCTACTCTCATTCCTTTTATTATTTTTGACATTGATTCCTAAATTTTACTATTAGGTTATTTAATTAACGATTCCACTGATAACTTTATAGTTGTTAATATTTTAAAGCAACCTTTCAGTTTTGGTAGATGGACCTGGATTTGAGAATTTTTGTTAATAATTTTAAAATTTATACCCAGAACAAAAGAACAACGCTTGGGAAATTTCCTGTTATTTTAAAGTAAATAGCATTGAACAAAATCTGAGGATTGATCAAGTGGAACAGTTCTCCAGTGATTAAAGCATCAATGAAGATAATTCTCAATTTCTCCTCTGACAGGTAAAAAGGAGAGCAAAAATAATTACAGTAAAAAGAGTGCTCCTAACCATTAATTAGTTTCCACATCTAAGTAGGTTTGTATCTGGTGGAGAGGAGACTATCTTTTTTTTTTAGCCATATTTATTTATTTATTTACTTGAGACAGAGTCTTGCTCTGCCACCCAGGCTGGAGTACAGTGGTGCAATCTCAGCTCACTGCAACCTGTGCATCCTGGGTTCAAGCAAGCACCTCCAGCTAATTTTGTATTTTTTTTTTTTAAATGCATGATGCAAACTCTTTTTTTTTTTTTTTTTTTTTTGCATTTTTGGTTTTGGGGTACATGTGAAGAAACAGGACGTTGATCATGTAACTCCCTTGCTTAAAATCTTCCACTGACTTGCCATTTCACCAAATATAAAGTTGAAAATAATTACTCACCTTATAAAACGACCTATTCTAACCCCCTGCATACCACTCTACACTGATACTCTCTCTGCTTTCCAGTTGCAGATTCCTTCAGGCCTTATTCACGAGCACACTTCTTCCACAGAAAGCATTTGTATTAATATTGCCTCTGCCTGGAAAGTACTGGCTTTCTGTTCCCAATAAATTAGTTTATTTATCTTCTCTCAGGGAAGCCATTCTTGACCAATCACATAATGCCAGAATTCCTTATTGTAAATCTCAGAGTGCTATGCATACCACTTTTGTAGTAATTAGAGTTATAACTTTACATTTATATGTGTGTCTATTTGATTAAAGTATGCCTCTGCCATTAGATTGTGAGCTTAAGTGGAAACAAAGATCATATCTATTTGTACCCACAAATGAGTGCCAGTAATTATAAAATAGAACATGGCATGTTGTTTTCATTCAAAAGATTAATATGTATGTATGAATCAATGAACACATAGTAAGCTTTGGAACATTCCAAGAATATTGTATAATGAACATAATCTATTTTAATTAAAGGTTGATACAACATGTATGCTTTTGGGACATACTTTAAAGTTAGCCCTCTCCAATTAAACTGGTCTCATTTATATAGTGTGCATAAGAACATACGGGACAATTTTGATGATTAAATGAGTTAATTTTGGCATAGGGCTTCAATCAAATTTAGCTAATTAATGAAGTGCTGTGAACCTAGTAATTTACTGATTCACTAATCTAACAAATATTTATTGAGCACATATTATAGCATAACAGGCTCTCTGCTATGGGTTTGAAGGCTGAACTCTTCAGAAGAACTATTCCTTGCCTTTACAAATGTTTTTGATCATATACAAACTGTAATATCACCACTTGCCATTAAAAGACTTAATAAATCCACAGTGAGCTATATTGATATCATAATGCAAATGGTAACATTTTAGATTAATATGTATAATGGGATGTTGCATGGTATGCTTGTGTTTAATGTTAAAACTATTGTCATATTCTAACTTTTGACATTCTGAGCCTTTTAAATTTAGTTAAAATACACAAATTTGAGTGTGTTACTCTGACTCCAAAATTTCATGTTTGAATGACTCCCATTGGAGTCTACCTGGCTTCCTTGTCTTAGGTGTTTCTTATCACTTCTCTGTTAAATTACAGCATTTTTTCTTAGATGATTGATTTGAACTGTGATTATCTCTTCACTACTTCGGTTTTCTTTTTTGGAGGAGGTACCAGTTGCCTGTAGTCAACTGTGTTGGCTACCTTCTGTTTTACTTTCTATTTTTTTTAAAACTATATCAGTTAAACCAAAAGTTGTTTTTCTGATTTCATAATTTGCAACTGTGTTAGCCTACCTGGAAAAAATTGGTCTTTATACCTCTTCTTTATGTTTTTACTTTCTTCCACCCATAGATCTCATGCCAGAGTCACATTAATTAAAAAATTCAGAAAAAAGACAAATCTCACTGTGCTCCAGTGTTTAAGCAATGTCATGTGATAGTGGTTTCTTCCTACTTTCCAAATAGGTCTTCTGAGCCTCAGAGTTATAATTACCTGTTCTACAATGGGCCCTATTGCTGGTCTTTCGACCTATTATATTCATGTGTAATTTGTTTCTCAAGTCATCAATTTAATAACAGAAAAAAGTTAATCTAGATCAGGAAGGTAGTCTGGAGGAGATATAATCAGAAGCTAATCATGGTAAGGGCCTGTAATAATTAGAGAGCATTTCTAAACAGTAAGAATATGCAATTAATGGTGGAGATCAATATAAACCAACATGGGTACATTAAGTGAAAATCACTTTATACTAATTTTGTTAAATCATTTTTTACAGCATTGCTTTAATTAGCTCCTATAAGGGTATCACTGGATATTATTAGATAAATCAGCCTGTTAAACCCAGGATAAAGATGATTTGAGAGCTTGACATGTGCTGTGGTTGACAAAGTTGGATTATTATGCTTAATATAGAGAGCAGTCATTTAGTGAATATGGTGAAGGATTCTTTGAAAGGCTATAGGAGTATATCACTTATCTTTTTGTGTTAATACTTTTTAAATAACATGTGGTGTGCTCCCTTCAGCAGCACATATACTAAAACTGAATAACGTGTTGAACTTAGATTATCTTATGTGCCAGGCTCTGTACTAGCCATTGGTTGAATGCATGGGCTCAGAATAATGGAAGAAATAGATTCGCTTTATTAGCGGCATGGTTCACATTCTGTTCCCAGATCTTTGTGGTTTTAATAGCAATGCCTTAGCTCTCATGGGAGTCAAGACTGGGACCCAGAGGCAGGAGTCCAATTCCACACTCTTCACCTTTCCAGGGCACTTTTTATCTATTTCATATAAAACTTGAAGTTAAATTAGGTGGCCCTTAAATGTTAGAAAATGCACTAATAATAAAAATAATTTAGATGTGAAATGTTAATAGTATGAAACCCTGGAGGATAAACCGCAATGATGATTTGATACAGCAATTTCCTTCCAAATGTTTGTTAAGGTAAGTATTACCAGTGTTTTAGATGGAGATTTGGAGGCTCAGAGGCAGTTAATGACTTGATCTAGGGCATAAGTTATCATAACTACCTTATAAGGCTGTTGCCAGTGTTAAAACTTAATTAATAAGTAGCAGACTACTCGACTAGATGTCAGTTTTGTGAGATTTACTTCCACTTTTGCTAACAGTTGATAATTCAGAAGCAATGTGGGAGTCCAACAATACAGAAACATTTATGCATGTCGTTATTCATTCGCACATCTTCAATATCTATCATATCGTTGTGATGGATATTTCTATATCGAAAAATAATTCCAAAGACAGTTTTATATGCATAGTATAAAAAATAAGTAAAAATTAATATAAATAATATTTATATGATTTAAGGATTAAGCAAAATAAATGCATCAAATGATGCCAAGGACAGGACATAATTTGGGGCTAACATTTAATAAACCCTTTTACTCAAGCTAATGTTGATAATGAGACACTAAATATGTTTTAAATGAAAACGGAAGACAATAATAGAATTACCTAAATATATTTTAAATAATCAGTCATGCATGTCATAACCTTCCAATTTTTTAGTTTTGGCAGCTGAAAGTATACAAAGTAAAGAAGTTAATTTTAAATCAACCTCACAAGATAAAGCCTATATATATGGAAACGTATGTTCTTGCTTTAATATGAATTATCTTATTCTTAATACGATGGTGAAGGTCTAGGATAGAGACTGAGAATGTACTTAAAATCTCTAGAACTTACTGTCCTGTCATGGATGTAACTTTAATACAAATTAGAAAGTGACTTTCTTTACTGAGGACTACAACAAGGAAACCATATTTATTCAGAAGAAAGAGGAGATAACTTATAAAAGGAGGTATAGTTAAGTTGTACCAGACAAATGTAATCTCCTGTCTATTCCTTCTTGATCTATTTTACTCCTCCTCACCTGAGAAGATATTTAGAAGCAAAGGAATGGATTGAAAGTAGAATAAGGACTAATTCCTTGGTATTACTATCCAAGTGAGTTAGAAAAACAAGAATAATTTCCTATGAAAAATAGGAAAAATAAGATTATTCCATAACAGGTGTCTTTTATCTTAAAATTTGGAGAAAAAACGATAGAAGGGAGGGTTTTGCCATTACTTAACTATACATGAATAAAGCTAATATATTTAAATTTGCTGTCTAGAAACTTGACAGATATGGTCAAATGCCAATACACAGCACTCTTTTCTCACCATGAGGCATCAAATTAAATATAGGTCCCCCAGTTTGTGATGATAAGATATTAACATCCAAATCAAACCTATAAAAACTGGCCCATTGGCATGACCGACCTCACTATGTAATGCAGTTCATATATTACAGATGCATAGATTAAGTTCTGAATTTTTTATTTTGAGAAGCTTATATGATCACTCCAGTAGTCTGCTTCTCATAGCACTTTTACAAACTCACTTCTCCTTAAGTTATATGCACTAACTTGATGTAGTTTTCTTACCTTTTCTAAGGAATTAAATCAATTATCCCTTTTAATGTTAACTGAATGAATTTTCCTTCAACAATGAAATGGGTAATCACACAGAACTCACTTGTAATCTCTCAATAATGAATCTTTTTTTATTATGTCCTAGCTCTGAGATGTGTTTCTTTGATAAAAAGAAACAAAACAGTATATGATTTTTGTACCTTAAAAATTCTATTGGACTTGATAGGAAAGCCCTTGGTGGTGGTAATGAGGGGGATTTGATGCCAGAAACAACTAAAATGATAATGTGGAATTCTTTATTAATTCCTATATGGAAAATAATATTATCTGTATTATTTAGGATTCATAGGTCTTTCTATGCATTAAACAATACCTAAAAAATATTTCTCTATGCAGAGCACCATTAAAATTAATGATGCACAAAAGTAGTCTCATAAAATTATGTGCTCATATTCTCCTAAAAAGCAATGGCAATTGTAGTCATGTTTACCAGGCAGTTTCTAGGATATAACTTAAGATACTATATCTGTGGGGGATTTGTTCAGTGGAGGTCTCTATGTGATACCAGGATGCTACAATTACTTTTGTGTGTATTAATCTTTCTCTTTATATCGACAAGTACCCTCCCTTTAACATGACATAAATATGCCTTACATCAATCTACAAACCTATAAAATAATTTAAAAGATATATTTCAATCTGTTAATGAATGTTTGATTTTTACTCAAAGAATAGCACAGGTCCAAATCAGTGGATAACAACAAAAAAGCTGCCTAACATTCCACCCCAGTATGAGATATTTTATCTCTTTTATGTAGAGAAAAATATGAAACATAATTCGAATGATTGGCTTACGTCAATAATGCCTCAAGAATTCATGCCCCGGCTTCTCACCACTTATTAAATTTATGATTTTGTGAAGGGGTAAGAGGGATTAATTAATTGGTGTCCACAGAAATAGATTTTAGTTTTATGTTTCTAATATGGAATTTAGTGATTCATAAACATTTTATGGAAAAGTGCCTTTGGAAAAATCTATAAGGTCATCCTCCAGGATAAAGTGAAAATATGAAGGAGGAAAGGAATTTAATGAAATCATCTCTTCTGATAACTAAACTTAAAAAAATAAGGACATTATACAATAACAACAAAAATAATGTCTTCCATGCAAACTCTTTAATTTGCTTCAATGTTAAAAGCCAATCCCACCAGGTTCTAACAACCGGCTTTGATCAGAGCAATTCAAATCAGGACAGTATATTTTATTTACAACGTGCTATGTACCAGTCTACATGTTAGTCAATGGGAGTGACGAGAAGATGAAGTATTTCCTCCTTCATTAAGTAGCTCACATTGTCATAGAAGGCATACTTAGAGCAGTGTTCCCAAAGCCTTGTTTCATTGCTATTCCAGGACATGCATGCCCTATATTTAGTATCACATGTAATAATAACTGTAACTCAAGGGGAGTTCTAAATACAGTCAGCATCCATGAATTCAGTCAACCTTAGATCAAAAATAAACAAAATACAAAATAAACAATGACACTACAATGCCGGGAGCGGTGGCTCATGTTTGTAATCCCAGCAGTTTGGGAGGCCGAGTCGGGTGGATTACGAAGTGAGGGGTTCGAGACCAGCATGGCCAAGATGGTGAAACTCTTGTCTCTACTAAAAATATAAAAATTGGCTGGGCACAGTAGTGGGCGCCCATAGTCCCAGCTACTCAGGAGGCTGAGGCAGGAGAATCGCTTGAACCTGGGAGGTGGAGGTTGTAGTGAGCCAAGATTGCGCCACTGCACTGTAGCCTAAGTGACAGAGCAAGAATCAGTCTCAAACAAACAAACAAAAAAAACAGTGAATAACAATACAAAACAAATAGTACTCATAATAATACAGTATAACAAGTATTTACAAAGCATTCACATTATATTTAGGCTTTATAAGTAATCTAGAAATAGTTTAAAGCAGGAGTCTCCAACCCCTGGGCCAAGGACCAGTTCCCACCTGTTAGGAACCGGGCTGCAAAGCAGGAGGTAAGGGGCTGGTGAATGAGTGAAGCTTCATCTGCATTTACAGCCACTCCCCATCACTCACATTACCCCCTGAGCTCCACCTCCTGTCAGATCAGCAGCAGCATTAGATTCTCACAGGAGGACAAACCCTATTATGAACTGCACATGTGAGGGATCTAGGTTTTGTGCTCCTTATGAGAATTTAATGCCAGATTATCTGTCACTGTCTCCCATCCACCCCAGATGGGTCCATCTAGGTGCAGGAAAACAAGCTCAGGGTTCCCACTGGTTCTACATTATGGTGAGTTGTATAATTATTTCATTATATATTATAATGTATTAATAATAATAGAAATAAAGCACACAATAAATGTAATGCTCTTGCCTCATCCAGAAATCATCTTCCACCACCTGGTCCATGGAAAAATTGTCTTTCATGAAACCAGTCCTTGGTGCCAAAAAGGTAGGGGACTGCTGGTTTAAATTATACAGCAGAATGTGCATAGCTTATGTGCCATTTTCTGTAAGGGACTTAAGCACAAATACACATGTTGGTGTCTGCAGGGGAATCCTAGAACCAGTACCCAGTCAACATAAGAAACAACTGTATTCTGATTATTCTTCATGAATTTCAGTTAAGTCTGGATGGTGACTAAGAAAGGCATTCAGGTAAACAAATATTAATCAATTTTCATTGTTTCTCTACCATAAAATGGAGATAATTACTACCTCACAATGTTATCTATTTAAAAGATATTAACACATACTATGGGCCAGGCACTATGCTAGGCTCTAGAATACGCTAGTTATATAAAACTAATATGGTTTCTGCCTTTCAAGATTTTACTTACAGAGTGTCCTATGGTAAGTGGCAAATATTTTATACACAAATAGACTTTACTTCTTTTGTCTGCTTCTTCTTAGAGAGTTGGGGTTTCACCTGAATTTAAAAAATTGTATGTCTCATTCTC
Organism: Ateles fusciceps; assembly: GCA_036589455.1. Classification (NCBI taxonomy): domain Eukaryota; kingdom Metazoa; phylum Chordata; class Mammalia; order Primates; family Atelidae; genus Ateles; species Ateles fusciceps. The sequence continues at coordinate 1,769,817 of JAZHEH010001685.1, read as the reverse complement.
CTTGTAGATACCTACAGAATAATGTATTATATATTATATATGCTAGTCTTTTTTATAAGATGCTTCCCTCCCTTGCCCCATATTCCTTTTGGCTTTTGAAATAGTAAAAATTAATTTATGTCAAGTGGACCAGACCTCTGGTGTGGACCAGTGAATAAATTTGTCATCTGCTCTTTCCATGTAGCACAGGCCAGTTTGAAGTAGGCTGACCCCTGACCTTTCTCTAGCTACTCATGTGAAGATGTGAGGAGACAAGAAAAAGGAACTGGTGAGACAGGGTAGAGTCAGGTCAAATGAAGAGCATGTCATTCTGTTCAAATCTTATCATCTTATTGCGGTATTCTGGCCATTACCATACTGTTTTGACCCAGCAGCAGTAAGCTACTGGCCCTGATCACCAGCTGCCTTGGTCTTTAAAAGCTTGGGCCTGACATCTTGCTCTCTAACAAAAATATTTAGGAAGTAGAGAGTAAGATAAATTACCTTTGGAGAAAACCTCAAGCTTCCCACCTTACCTTAAGAGTCTAGTTTTCCCATACACATGAACATCTTCAGCCAATAGATGCTGAAATTACATTCTTTATCTCCAAAATCCTTGCTGTCTGGACTCAGAAATCTAATTTAAAAGTGACTTAAGGGATTTTGATAATGCGTTGAGATTTGTTACTATATTTTTAATTAAAAAACAATTTCAGAGGATTTATGCTAAGTGAAAGAAGCCAATCTAAAGAGGTTACGTAATGGATAATTCATATATATACATAAATTCATTTCCAAAATTACTTAGGCCAGCATCTTTTTTAACTGCTTCCTTTAGTGAGGTTTCTCATACAGATTTAGTTCAATTAGATATTTTTGTCAAATTTTGCATTTTATTCTGCAGTCCTCTAACCTTGTAAATAGTGTTTTAAAATTTGTATATATCAATGTTCACACTTTGTGACGTTAAGTTCCATAGGTTTTGATGAAAGCATATGTATTTCCATCTTGAAATAACACAATTATAGAGATGGAGAAACAATTAATGACTTCCAGGGTTTGTGAATGTGGGAGAGGAGTGAGTGTGCCTAAAAATGGGTCGCAGAAGGCTGGTCAGTGTGATGGAAGAGTTGCATGTCTGAATTGTGTTGGTATTTACAGGAATCAGCACATGCAATCAAATCATGTATAAATACACACAAAGACACACAAGTTCTTGTAAAACTGTTGAAATCTGAGTAAGTTCTTTGGATTATAAGAATATACAATTCCTGGTTTAGATGTTGTACTATAGCATTGTAAGATGTGTCCACTAGGCAAAGGTTACCTAAGACCTCTCTGTACTTTGTCTCAAATCCTTCTGTCAATCAATAATTATTTCAAAATAAAAAAATGAAAACAACACAAGATAGAAATTGCCCATTTTAAAAAGAGTGAAACAACAAAGAACTAAGCAAAAATAAATTCTACTTTTCATTGTTAATTTCTTTGACTAGGTAAGCAACTTCAATGATGATTACAGATAATGTCCATGTTTGACATCAACTAAATTACCATATGTATCCCTATTCATGCTATAATTTTGAAATTCCACAGTGCTGTTGACATATAGTAGAATTCATTTATTCAAGTCACAGTCTGTTAATAACTATTCAACTCATACTAATGCTACAGAATAAAATCCTATGGAAATAAATGTATGCAATTTATGACCCAGTGTTAGACAGATGGTCTGAATGATTGTTCCCAAAAGGTTTAACTCTTTGACAAGATCAATTGCTTTAGCAAATATAGATGGTGTTTCACACCTAACTCAGCTCTACTGTGCAGAAATGATAATGGAAAAACCATCCAATATTGAATAATACACATGCTTGTCCCCATGATAAATGGATTTCAACATTCAATGATGGGGATCTCTTCTCTGAATTCAGGAGGATAAAGAAAGCTTAATTAACGGCACAAGAGGTGTGAAAATATTTCTGCGTGACAGGAAGCACATGGAGTTTTCAACTGTGCAACCAAAGAATTGGCAGGGTTTTCCCATGTCCATTGCCAGCAGTTCTCTTCCTCTGTTCTTCCAGATTTTGCCAGCTGGAGAGCACAGGCTATGCTGTCTTTCTGCTTTCCCCAAGCGGTGAAACTGGCTGTGCTGTTAGCCACCCATACAAATTCTCACAAATGAACCTCATCTGGGTTCCAAGCAATTAATAATTCAGAGTGCTGAAAATGGTTAAAAGCAACATATAGAACTGAAGTGATAGAGACTTGTTATTAATTTACTCAAACATCTTTCACTTGGTGGTGTGCCCACCTGGAAAGCAGACCTATTTAGCTGCCCTAAAGAAGAGTTTCAAGATAGTAAAAGTTTTACTACTTGGTGTTAAATGTATCAGTCATTTCTTTCATAGCATGTTAATTTTTCTTCAGTATTCCATACAGTGGTTTACTTCTTTCTTCTTGAAATGTTTTCTTATCTATGCTTAGTGGCACGAGACTTCCTGGAATACTTCTACTTTCATGAACTCTCTTAATCTCTCTCTCTCTCTCTCTTTATAAAATTATTTTATTTTATAATAGTTTTAGATTTACAGAAAGATTAAGAAGTTAAGGGTTCCCATATACTTACAGTTCCCAGTTCCAACTGTAAGTAATATTTTGCATTAATATACGATATTTGTCACAACTGAGTCAACATTGATAGATTATTATTCAATAGTTTTTTCAGATCTATACATTTTTACTCAATTTTCTTTTTCTGTTTGAGGATCTTATTCAGAATATGACATTACATTTAGTTATCAAGTCTTCTTAGGCTTCTCTTGGATGTGACAGTTTCTCAGATTTCTCTTGTTTCTGAAAAATTTGACAGTTTTAAGGAGCACTGATCAGGTATTTTTAATCATAAAAAGCCCCTTAATTGAAATTTATCAGACATTTTTCTCATGATTACACACTTGTTATGGGCTTGGGGGAGGAAAACCATAATGGTAATGTACATTCTCTTCACATCATGTCAAGCATACATTCTACCACTTATCATTATTAATATTAACTTTGATCACCTGGTTGAGGTAGTATGTATCACATTTCTCCCCCATAAAGTTAATCTTTTTACCCAGTTTTCTATATTATATTCTTTGAAAAAAATTTACTATGCACAGTCCAAATTGAAGGAGCGAAAATTGTGCTTTACCTCCCCAATGGTGGCACATCTACATACATTGTTTGAAATGATTTTTTATAGGATATTTTTCTCTTGGAGAAAATTTTTATTCAATCTATTTATATTACTATACGCTAAAGAATATTTATTTTTATACATATATCTATATACACTTATGTTTATATATACATTTTATACTTTAATTGTAAATATTTAATATTTTAAATTATTTTGTATATTGTTGGGTTATAATCCAACAGTAATATATATATATTGCTCAAATTGTTCCAGGTTTGGCTGTTGAGAGCTCTTTCAGTTGGCTCCTGTGTTCCTTTCACAAAGCCCCATCATTGTTGGTGTTTTGGAGTATTTCTTTCCTTTTGGCACTACAAGAACTTCCAGTCTCATTTGTATATTTCTGACCCCAAACCTAAAATAAGATATCTTTTCAAAAAGCTTTAGTTCCTTTATGCAATAATGGTATCAGAAAACAAGATCTGTGTGCCAGGTGTACTCATTGTTATTGGGGCGGTATTATTTCTAATCCCTCTCAGCTGATAGAGGAAAGAAATATGTGTGTTAATACCAATCTGATAGGTATACTTATGTATAGTTCTCCATGTAAGCATTTGTATCTATAAGCTAAGTCTGATGTCTCTAACTGTAACTCATTATAACATGGATCATGCTAGCCTCTATTTCTTGCATATTTTCAATGTTCTAGTCCAACAGTAAAAAACTTGTCTCCCTTCATCCTACATCAATTTACTTAGTTGTTCAATTATAGCATATATGTACAGTGATTTCAGAACCTCTACTCCAATGAAAACAGCTATATCAACTCAAGTACAGTGTTTGTACACAGTTCTTCGGTTCCTTTGGCTTCAGTCTTACAGATTCCATTCACTTAAAAATTTCTTAGGCCAGTACCTTTTCCAACCCCTCCCTTTAGTGAAGTTTCACATACATATTTCATTCAATTAGATATTTGTTTCACATTCTGCATTTTACCTTCCAATCCTCTGACCACCTGAATTTTTTTTTTTTTTTTTTTTTTTTTTTGAGACAGGGTCTCACTCTGTCACCAGGCGCATGGCTGGAGTGCAGTGGCGCAATCTCGGCTCACTGCAATCTCTGCTTCCTGGGTTCAAACAATTCTCCTGCCTCAGCCTCCCAAGTAGCTGGGACTACAGGCACGCACCACGATGCCCAGCTAATTTCTGTGTTTCTTAGTAGAGATGGGGTTTCACCATGTTGGTCAGGATGGTCTCGATCTCTTGACCTCGTGATCCACCCGCCTCGGCCTCCCAAAGTGCTGGGATTAAAGACCTGAGCCTCCGCACACGGCCCTTGAATTTTTTTAAATTTGTATACAGTGATGATCACCCTTTGTGATGTAAAGTTCTGTACGTTTTGATAAAAGCATTGTATCATGTTTTATTATTACAATATCATATAGAATAGTTTCACCACACTACTAATCCCTTGTGCCTCATGAATTCAAACCTTTGTCCAACCCCCTGGCAACCAGTATGACATTTACTTTCTCTAAAGTTCTACTTTTTTTTGAATGTCATATAAATTAAATTTTACAGTGGATAGCCTGTCCAAACTGGTTTCTTTCAAAATAGCAATATACAATTAAAATTCATCCACATTTTTGTGAGTTTTGATAACTCATTTCTTTTCATCGAGTGTTATCTTATTATAAGAATGCACCAAAGTTGTTTATTGATTCACTCATTGAAAAATATCTTATTGCTTACAGTTTTGGGTGACTAGAGGAAAAGGTCCTATAAATATTTACAAGAAGGTTTTGTGTGGACATAACATTTTAAATAGCATGGACAAAGATCTATGAGTGTGATTGCTGGACTGTACAGAAAACCATGCTTAATTTTGCAGGAAATTGTCAAACTATGCCCACAGTTGCCATGCCATTTTGCTTTCTTAACATCAGTGAGTGAGTGTTCCTATTGTTCTTATCCTCCAAAGCATTGGTACTGCCATTTGAATAAAGACAGCCTTTCTAGTAGGTGAGCTGTAATATGTCATTTTTAAAAATTTGCATGTCTCTAATGAGCTATGATGCTGAAAGTCTTTTCATATGCTTATTTGCCATCTTTATATTTTCTTTGGTGAGGTGCTTCTTCAGATGTTTCCCAATTTCTAAACTGGGTGTTTGTTTGCTTATTGTTGAGTATTGAAAGTTCATTGTATTCATTAGGGCCCTTAACATTTTAAATAGAGATATTTAAAATTTCTTCTCTGATAGCTACAGCAACGGTATTATATCTGGGCATGGTTCTGCGGATGGCTTTGTCACTTCAGACTGTTGTCTCTTGCCCTTGTCATGTCTTTGAATATTTTTGTTGAAAACTGACATATTATATGCAGCAATAGGAACTGAGGAACACAGGCTTTTAGTATTTTTATCTTCATCTAGTTAAGAGTTGAGACAATTATGACATTTGCTATAACTATAGGCTCCAAAGCCTTCACACTCCTCTAGTGAGGTTTTTCGTGTTTCCTATTCACTCTGCACTTTCCTAAATACTCCTACTCAGAGAAAACTCTATTTCTTGCAGCTCTTTCATCTGCAATCTGCCTTTAATGTAGTGGATCCCCTGTTGTTGTGGTTGTAAGGTGACAAAGATGGGAAACATTACGTAATTGTCAAATTCAATTTCCATCTTATAGTGGAACTGTCTGTCAGCTGTGACCTTAGCAAGTATCTCAACAATGATACAGTTTATTTTCTCCCACTCACTCCCTGGCTGTAGCATTTCCCATTTACTCTGTTGATGTTCTTACCCTGTTGACTATGTTTTTCTTTTCCCTCTTTGGCCAGATAGAAAAGGCAGTGTGCGATGAAATAGAAAAATGGAATTTCCTCTATCTTGGATAAGGTTGTGGCAAAAGTATCCTCCTGACCTCCTGGGCAATAGACCTTTAATATAAAGAAGGATCTGGGCATATTCATTATTTCTCATCCTAGTCCCACCCTCCGCTCCTCTAGCTCTCATCGTTGAAACCATGAGGGGGATCTTTAGGTTTTTCACTGAGAGAAGGTGGTGAGGGTCCTGGAGATAAAATCTATAAAAGGGTGGATGGAACTCAAGACTGGCCTTAGGAAGTTCTCCTCCACAGGTTAATCCACTCTTACCCTACAAAAATTCATCAAAATTACCATTAAACTGTACCTACCAGTTTATGGCTTCAGTGAGCTCAGCCCAAAGTAAGCAGATCTCAACTATGTTTCTCTGGATCCACCTGTATCTCCAGATTTTGGGTTGGCAACTTGCCTTTCAACCTCAGATCTCTGAAGCATGCAAGAAAATTTGTTGATTTTTAGTTTGTTCATGTTTTTCTTATAAAGATAGGAGTAATACATACTGAGTTCTTGGCAGTTCTTTTTGAAGATGAAGCTAGAATCCTAGTTATATACTGGCTTTTTTACTCTACTTGGTAGAGTAGGTTATGATGCATCCTACCTAATCTAATAGCTTTACTTAACTAACCTGCCCAAGTACTCCTCAATCTATATCTTTACTATTTTTCCATCATGTATTCCAGTTTCTGATTATCAGCTTCTTTTTTAAAGGTTACACATAGATCAAATCCTGTAGACATTTTTAAGTCTACTGTCAAAACTAGGCTAATCTCTTCGATTTCTTAAAATTATTGTTCTTTCCAACTTTATAATTTGTATTAAACAGAATGTATTTTGTTGCTGTGACCTATGTTCAGATCTTCAGCATCATCACTGGATATTTGTTACAACGTGGAGAAAAGGCCTGATTTACAAACAAATCCTGTAAACCCATATCATTTTTGCTGCAATAATTCTACATGTTATTATGGGTCCCCTACTTCTATTTAGAACTTTCTATTTTAATCTCCCATTGTCTCTAGTTTTTAACTTAGAATAGCCCCTAGTTAGCCCTCCTATCACTTCGGTTTGTATGGCTTTCATTGTCTTTATTCCAATCTGTTTTCAGACAACTTGTGTGTCTGTGGAGACCACCGATGATTTAAAGTAGAAGAAGGAGTGTTCAGACATAAAGTAGAAGTGTGAGTGGTCAGAGCATTGCAGTCAAAACTCACATTTCATTATTCAGAATTTCAATTTTTAAAGAAAACTCCCTTCCGTTTGCTGCCCTTTAAGCATCTCATAACCCTAGGCACTTGATTCATATAAAACAAATTGTTTGATTATTCCATTCTTTCCATCCTCCATCTCTTTATACATGTTTTTTCCCTTTACTTGATCTACATCAATTTCCCACCCATAGGCACAAACCCTACCTTTCTTTACCAACAAGTTCAAATGGCGTCATACATGAGGACATTTCTGAGCATTCATTGAAGAAAATAATTTCTACATCTTCAGATTTGTATATCTCTTAAACCACATATTACTTTGTAAACACTTCAGGTACTAATCTTCCTTCTCCTTAGGAAAGCTCCTTGAGAGTAGAGATTATATGCTTCACAGATCGGTGTGATACAGAGATCTGTCTCATACACTTGTAGCATCTTGAGTGCTAGCAAAGTTTCTTGCACATTATACATACTCAAAACAATTTGAAGGATATACAAATTGTAGAATAAAATTTCACATTTCCAAATTTAAAACTAAATTTGAAATTATATATGACAATCATTGAATGTTGCATTTGAAATAAAGAAGCAATAATGAGGACAGAAACAAAATAAAACAAAACCCAGAGGATCTCTAACTGCCAAATTGCCTTCTAAATGTGCTAATGGTGAGCACTTGTCTTCAAACAGAATCAAGGGTTTAAGGGCCTAAATTATAAAATTTACATTTTTAACAGTAGTGTTGCAGAAGAGAACAAAAAATATATATATATTCTTTCTGGATATATATATGTATAAATATATACATATATATTCTTTCTGGATATATATATATTTACATACATATATTTATGTATATGGAGATATATTTATATATATATATGCATAAACTGCAAAGATGTCTTTAAAAATCTTCAAAGACTATATCTCATTCTGAAAAATACATGTAATTCTAAGGAATTCTTGGAGGACAGTAGCAATCTTATGAATATCCTACCATGACTAAGACAATGGTCTGCTATTTTTCTCATTAACTTGTCTCAACAACATATACTCTAGGAGGGAATGTCAGTGAGGTGAGGACTCTTCCTTGTCCATTCTTTGAAAAAGAAATCATAAACATTTGTGGCAATATTCTCAAATAAATTTAAGGAGTTACAGAGCTTTAATGTAGAGTCAGTTTTGAGTTCTATTTGTTCAAGTGAGGTTAATAAAACATAAGGTTACTCATGGGTTTATTTAATGTACATTTATAAGTAAGGCATCTGATTATTTTCAGTGAAATCATGCATAGTTTTGAGGTTAGCACATGTCTTAAAACTTTTTATCCTGGTAAAACAAAATGGACTAATGAAATATAGTTATGAAATAGAAATGGCATCATCTATACAAACTACTCTTTTTTAATGGAATTCTTCACATATAATTTAGTCCTAAAATGTTACAAAAGATAATTAACTTGTCAAATGAATAAATGATTTTTTCTAAAAAAATTAATACTAAAAATTGTCCATTTTTTAAAAATGGCATCTGCAAAATATGATCTTAATATTAAAAATGTAGGCAATCTTTCATAGAACAGAAACTTAAAAAGTTATGTATGAAGGCCTCTCAAGGCATTATCAGAAGCAGCTGAAGTGGGAAGTTGTGGGCACTATGATATAAGTGAGTGCAAGAGTAAACAAAGTTGAATATTCCTGTCCCCACGACTTAGGTATAAAAGATGACTTCTAGCTCAATGGAGGGAGTATCAAAGCCTGCCAAGGTGAGTGCAGATATATGAGACATTGTGAAATTGCACTCAGATATTTTTCCCTGCTTGTGATTATTTGCTGATTTACTATAGTCAAACTCCGGTGCTCATTCATGTAATCACAAATCCCTTCGCAACATAATTTAAGGTGATCACTCATGAGAATCTGGGTTGTGGCAGGAGCCTGAGGAACCACAGTGAGTTAGTGCTGTTGTAGATTCCTTGAGGGACAATGAATTTTACTCCTCAAATGGGTCCAAAATAAAAATGAGGCTGGTAGCCATGGGTGCTTGCAGATTTCCAAACACTGAGACATATTTTGGCAGAATAGATAGGATTTCTTCTCAAGATTCTCCTGGAACTAGAATCAGCAGGTTCAATGAAAACCAACACTAGAAAGGTTCTGGGGCCAGGCTATCCCTCTGCTCCTGTCAAGTGGCTTCATGCATCAGATTCATCTGTACACAACCGTGCTTCAAGAAGGTTTTAAAATAGTTTCACATTCCCAAAGAAAATCACCAACTACTTGTGAGTTTAAATGGGACAGTTAGTTGTCATCAAAATATATCATGTAGAAACCAAAATTTCATTTAAGACTTCTTAATCTGATATTTATGGTTAAGGAATAATGGTGCTTCTAAACCTTGGATTGAAGAGTATCTTATCTATTTAAATTTTGTGTAATTCATTCTGCTTATAATACTGTATTATTGCTGATTACAATCACTTTCATTCAAAATCCATCCTTTTAATATTGTCAAAGTCTCTTTGTGAACCGTGGACCAGTGACGTTTTACTTAACATCTTTAGCACATAGTTTTAGTGTTTCTTAAAACTCCCTAACTCATCACTTAAGAAAAAATATTGCAAAGGATTTAAAATTCAGGGAATATTTGCAAGGCATTGGATTTAAAAAGTTAAAGTATTTTCCTATATAATCTTATATAATCTTTAACATAGTAATATGCCTTATAATTACCCAAGAAGAAAGAATGAAATATGATGAGGAACCACTGAATATTATTTGGGACTTCGTAAGAGTATATAGCCCGGTCTTAAACTCCAAGGATACTAAGCCACAACTTATTTTCTATGGCTTAATGGGCCATCAGCTCATTAAATGAGATATGATATGCAAAATTACTTAGTGCTCAATAACTGTTATTATATGATAGGCTCCACATTTTTATCTTTAGCAAACATGTTTAGTCATTCTGATTTCATCGCACAAAGCATAAAACGTATACTCCTCAGCTGTGGTTTAGCCTCACCTCCCTCTTCACCATCATGCACCTCCCTTCTCTTTCTGTCTTCTCTCTTTCATATAGCATTCTTTATATCTCTACAACACATTAACTTCTTCCTGATTTAGCATCCTCACATTTCCTCTTCTTTCAGCCTAGAGCATCCCATCACCCCGGCTGTTTTCCTTGCTTTGTTAATTACTACTTATACCTCTAATCTCAATTCGTAGGCCGCTTTCTTCAGGAAGTTTTCCCTGAACCTCAAAATTTTACCACAGGCTTCCTGCACTTCTTCACATCAACATGCCAGTAATTATGAAATAAGTAATTATTACATTATTATGTATGTTTTTTCCTTGCTAGCTCTGTAAGAAAAGACAAAGTTGTGTTTTGTTTATTAATAAATTTTTAGAGTCATCATAATAACTGACATAGTGTTTGCTTTGTAAACATTGTTGCATTAATGAATGACCAAAAAATAGAGGTAGGTTAACTAGCCAGCAAGATTTCTCTAAAATAATTGTAAGCAGTGACTAGAGAGATTTAACTTCATAAATTCTCAAGGTCACTTGGGGGCTCCACAGGCAATATTCCTCCCCCACTAAAAAAAAAAAAAAACAAAAAAACAAAAAACCTCTGTTTAATGGAACAATTTCCCATTGTGACAATATTTAAGAGACATTTTTGTGTGGTAAGTTCCACTCAGAAACTTTCATTTTAGCTTAATTGAAAATAATCTTGGTTCCCTGATAGGTACTATTTCCAGCATTTTCAATGTTTGGCACCTTAATGGGCATCTGCCTATATTTTGTCAGATCTGCTTGTCAATTTGCAGACCAATTTTTGATATATTCCATACATTTTACCTCCATTTACATTTTTCAAGTGAAATGTTTCCTTCTTATTTGGGATGACTTTGACTTCTCATTTACTCTTTCAATTTGAAAATGCATTTTATCCATTTAGATAAAAATACCTTTCTATAGCTCCCAAAGAAAGCACCATATTTCTTTTTATTCTGATTTTGATTTTTTTCTCTTTTTTCTGAAATCTTTCTGCCAAAAGCACTACAAAGAACAATCTATTTTGCTTAGGGAGTGACAAAGACATTCTTAACTCCCTGTGGTCTGTCTTTGCTGAAATTTAACTGGAGCATTTTTCATCATATGTTAGAAAGGTTGTATTTGCCCTACAATAGTTCCCCTACGTGGGGAAACTGTCCTAAAGCAATGCAATCCAATTTACAAAGTTTTAGATTCATTTTCCCCATAAGAATGACTAGTCAGAGTCTACATGTTAAATGCATATACTTGAAAATGGGAAAGGAGTTGAAAAATTACCTGGAAACCAGATGTGTGGACACAGCCTCAGGCTTCTATAGGCTCTTTGTTGTACTGACTGGATTGTGTGTGTAATTACAAAAAAAATTTCAGTAGTGTTTTACCTTGGCCATGTTCATTGGGAAACTTATTTCCTTGATGACTCCGGGTTTTCTAAATGAATTCATGTCAGGTTATCCTACTGGCTGCTGACTAGTATTAAAAGCTTTGTAGAATATTATTAAGGTACTTTAGGACAAAGTTAATATATTTTCATTATAGATGATATCAAAAATAAATATGCCTTTATTTAAAAATATAAAACGTAAAGGGAAAATGGAAATCACTCATAATCCAAGAATCTACCAACACTAATTACATCAAAATAACTATTTTTCTAAAGAATAAAGTATACTTCTCTTTCTTCTCACAGACCATACCACATGTGGTTTTACAATTTTCTTTTTTAGACAATTTTATCTTATGAGCATTTCCCTATATCAAATGTCTCACAGAATTATGAAATAAAAATATGTTGATGTGCCCCAAAATACCTTCAAGTTTAATGTCCCTATCCCTTACCTACCTCTGCATTATTTTCATTTAACATAATTATTTATTAAATTTAGGAGATTTTTTCCTCGTTATCTTTATATTCACTAGAATTCTATGAAACAAAAAGATGACTCCTTATTATCAGCATTTTCCTCCACAATTATTGAAATAAATGTCATACAAAAGATAATTTGCAGACATTGCAGAATAAGCTTCTGTAAATGCAAAGTAAAAACTAATATTCAACACTTGTCAGGTGTGAAGGGTTTCAGTATATAATAAATACAAGTAGTTACAGCTTTATCATTTTTAGAACACTTCTAAATGTTTAAATCAGCATTGCTTATATAAGTGACATAAATTTCTAAATTTCTCAGTGCCTCTGTATAAAAAAAAAGATTTAATTAATTTAATATTTTAACCCAATGCCCTAAACATTGTTATTTTAGCATGTAGTTAATATAAAAAAATTAATGAAACGTTTTTGTACTAAGCCTTTGGATACTATTGTGTATTTCATCTTTATAACAAATCTCAATTTGAGCTAGCCATAATTCAGGTGCTCAATAGCCACAAGGAGCTAGTGGCTACCAAATTGGACAGTGTACATACACATTTTCTTGCATGGAAAAAATAATTTAATGGAAAAAATATGCTTCTATTTCAAAAGTAAAATTTGAAGTTTAAGAAACCAAACATTTTCTGATGCTTTCAGAGTTTTCTTCTCAGAAGTAATCCTTTCTTAAAATCCAATTTTAATTGTCATCTATACCAAATGAAAGTGATACTCTAAGTTCAGCTTCAAATATTTGATAAAAGTAATTTACCTTTAATGTATACAAATCTGATGTGGTGTTTTGGTTGCTTATAATATCACTATTTAGATATTTATAATATTTCATATTAATAATATAGATCGCTGCCTGATTTAGCAAATATGTTTGTACTAGCAAAACCACACAGCTCTGAGGAAGGCCAAAATAAAATCCTAAAATGTTAAGTTCAAAGACAGTCTAGAATCACCATGGAATTAAGACAGATATGTTTAAATTTTCAGGAAAAACTAGCCTGTCAGAAACAAATATCACTAAATATCAGTGGTTGTCTATGATTATTTTTCTAGAACTTGCAAAATTAAAGATCGAAAATGAAGAAGAAAGAAAGATGAGGCTTCTTTTTTTAAATGGGGAGAAAGAAAAGATTTGAAAACAATTCTAAAAATAGTAAACTATATAATATGTTATTTATTTTGTACTTACTGACTTCAATAGCTTGACACGCACTGTTATCTAATTCTTGTATTTTCTTTATCTTTTTTTATTCAAAAATTATGGTTGCTTCTGTCTAGCTGACAGGAAGGTTTGTGAAACAGTATATATAATGTCATGTTTATGCTTAATTGTTACAAAACTACATTTCTCTGAGCTTATTTCCTTCTCTACAAGGTAAGATGATCATAGTCTTGAATTCATCATTTTTAATGTACGTAACCTGAATGTTTACTTCTTTACCAAATGTCTATTAGCATCTTGATTAAGGATTAAAAACGTCCTACTCGTAGCCCCTTTTTAACTTTTTTTCCCTAAAATTTATGAGACATTTGCCATTATGTCTATCTCCACTTGAATTTAACTAACAGGTAAATAAGGACACTTTCTCCTGAAACAGTGCAAGGTGCTATTTGATATGAGGATTTAATGAGAATGTGCAATAGAAAACTCTTTTAGACATGCACAATGTTGTGCAAAGGTGAGGTTTATCTTTGTAAAAAATATGTTCTGCCATTTGAAGACCAAGAAAAGTATCTACCCTTCTGCCTTTGTCCTCAGTTTGCTTTCCATTGGACATCGTGAACTAGGAAGCAATGGATATATTTCACCCAATGAGAACAGTGAGAAAGTGATTCCATAGTCCCTGGATGAATTTTACACTTTACAGTATCTGACACTAAACAACTTGGCTGTACCAAATGACTTCTCAAGCTGATCAGTACTAAGGTCTGATTATTCAAAAATATTCTTAGGTTGCCAAAATACCATGTCACTTTCTGTCTTTCTGGGAAATAAAAATGTATGCAAGAAATTGTACATTTTTAAAGTAGAAGTGAAATTCCTTTTAGACAGCTAGATTGGTCAATCTCAAGAGAGAGTTTCAGCTTGGAAACGATGGCTCGACCATGTTCTTTATTGAAGTTGTGTCTATTTGCAAAGGCTTTTTTTTTTCGTACTGTCTCAGCATGCAGAAAGAATAGTGGGAACCTGAACACTCATCTTATATGTTTACAGTACCCAATCAATTTGCATTAATAGAGATTTAAAACTAGCAAATTAATTTATGAGGTGACTTGTTTGAGTGAAAGTCTTTAAACATTCTCTGGAGAGCTATTGTGAAATCACTGAATACAAGGCACCATATTTAGAACGTGTTTTGAGTCTCTGAATGCTCAGCAACAGTAATAGGTCTATTTCTGAAGTAAGGACTGCCTCCCTGTGGAATTCCCCTGGAAAGATAAATGAAAAGATCCCTGAGTAATAATGCCGTATCTCAATGGTAGATCAAAGAGTGGTTCTAACATGGTCTTCATGGTTAAAGGTCTCTTTACTTATTCTTTAAATAAATATTTACTGTGCATCTATTATGTGCCTCTCCATCTTCCAGGTTCTGGGAAAACAACAAAATCAAAATATATCACATCCCTGCCCCATGGAGTTTGTGTTCCAAGAAGTATGCAAATGAAGAAAATAATTTTAAGAGTAAGAATTGCAAAGAAAGAAATAAACCAAGTGATCCAATAGAATAGTAAGAAAGACTTCACATTTTTAATCTAGTTGTCAATTAAAGCTGTACTGAGAAGAGCTGAATGTTGTGAAGAAGCCAGGCAACCAGATGACAGGCTCCTGTGATGAGTGTTACCATCAGACCACCCACAAATTACCTGAGGTGAGAAAGCAGTTTGTGTATTTGATGATCAGATAATAGACAGTAATTTTCGTCATGGCTAAGGGTTTAAATTTTAAAAAAAACTTCAAGAGAAGACGATTAAACATTATTATCAGAAAAGTTAATTTTATTAATATTCCTTTATCTGCTACATGTTGAATGGTTTATGGCAAGGCAAGTGTGGGACAGAAAGATCAATATGGTGACTATGATAGGGGTTCAGATTGATGACAGTGGTAGTGTGGACTGGAATAGTAGCAATGAAAGTGGAGAAGAATAGATTATTTCAAAATATGGTTTAGGAATAGGATGTGGGGAGGTAAAGAAAGGAAGGAATAAGAGTAATTATCAGGTATTATGGCTTGAGGAATTAAATAAGTGGTGATAGTATTTATTGGGCAAGGACTGAGGGAAGAAGATAGTTGGAGAACAAAACTCAAATACTTCTTTAGATGTATTGATTTTGAGATAGCCATTTTATGTTCTACTTCCTACTGGATAACTACATTTAGATCTCAGGAAAGGCATCCAGCAGAAATATGAGAGTTGGACATGAGTCTTGGTCTTTAGAGAAAAATTTGGTGTTTTTTTGTTTGTTTGTTTGTTTTTGTCTTTCTTTTTTTTTCTTTCTTTCTTTTTTTTTTTGGCAATCAGTGTCACCTGAATGCTGCTAGCTGTGTGGGTTGTGTGGGTAGAATTCAGTATATGAGTTCTGAGCGAATGATAATAAAGACTGAACTATTTGTGAGAATTAAAAGCTATTAGTCTGATACTTTCCTTGCACTGTGCTTAAAATGAGATAGTATCTCTCTCCTCCCAAACAATGTATCCACTAAAATCTACATGCAGGCAGGGACCAACATGTCTATCATATACTGATGCCATGCCAAGATCTGGCTCAGGACCTGACACATCACAGTTACTCAGCAGGTATTCAGGGAATAAATTACGTGAAAATGAGCGAAGCTCAGACAGTGATGTTTCCATCGTTGTTTTTCCTTTTCCTGGAGAAAAATATTGGCTTGAATTGTGGTAAAATTAACTTAAGCATTTGTCATCCTCCTTTTCCTCTTATGTCAAAGATTATTTGAAGTAACACCAAAGAATCTGTAAAATAAATTAATAAGAACGCTACTGCTGGTTACTAACTAATATTGCCAAAAGCTATTCTCCTGGACTGGTGAGCTACAGGTTTCCTGAACATTGTAAAGATGAGAACAGCTGGTTAGACTTGTGTTTTCTTCAGTGTGTCTCTCTTCAAAAGAACAATTCCCAGATATTGTTGGTTTCTGCCAAGAGACCCCTGGATATTTCAGTTTTATCAATGTGATTGGTCTTTAGAAAACAAAGTTAAAGGTTTTGTTTGTTTGTTGTTGTTTTTGTTTTTTGGCTTTTATAGTGGTTCCCTCAAAACAATGTTTGCTTAGTGCAAAGGCACTGACTAGTTTCAGAGTACATTGGAAAATCTCTTTTCATTCTAGTTTATGGGCTTGTTTTATATGTATATAATCATACTGCACTTTTCAGCAAAAAAAAAAGTATCCCCCAGATGGATCAACAGTCACATTATTCACCCATATGCAGCTGGATGTTTGCTCTTTCCAAAGGTTATAAAGTTAACTACTCATCGTTAGAGAGGGTGTTTATTTTAAAAGGTCATAGACTCAGAAGGCAGTTGCACAGATCCCTAACATGTGCAATTTGTTCACCTATAAAGGGGTGAGGTTTGCACTCATGGATGTTCAATGGTCATTCAGTATTAATGTAAATTTCCAGAGCCCCTAAGAACCCACCTTGGGTGATTAACTGTGTCTGCCCTTAACTATCATCTAGAAGAGTCAAATTTTTCAGAAGCAGTCTCAAACATGTTTTGAGAGAAATATTGAAATAAGTATGTATCAACTAGTGAGATTACTTGAGGTAAATGAGTACACTTTGAATATTTACTCATTCTGGAGTTTTATTTTTTATTTTGTTATTCATTTCTTTTTTCATTTAAAATATATATTGAGCTCTTAGTAAATGGAGGCACTAAGCAAGGATAATCTTGTGAACCCCAATATTTACAGCACCTTCCTTGCTGCAACTCCCACTCTTAATATAATAGAATATGCTCATTATTCCCCCTTCCTTAAAAGAAAAGTTGTGTTTCCATTATTATTATTAGCAGTAGAGGCTTACATAAAGAGTGCATTAAAAATCACACCCAAATACAACTGCTGACAGTTTGTGACAATCTAATTGCATTTCTGACATCCCAGAGAAGCTATTTGTTGTCACTTATAATGAGGCCATGAATTAACAATCAACTGGAAAGAGACAGTTTTAAATACAACCTCTTCACAACTTAAAGTAGGTCTTTGGTACTAAACACATTATCAGGATCGCTAAGTGTTCCTAGAAAGCAAATGCATTTCTCCTTTTCATTTCATACCACATGCTATGAACAAGAGGGGAATTGCAAGGCATCACAGGCTTCGCAGAAGCACCCACAGTGGGAAAGTGGTGGGTGGCATGATTTGCACTCTCTTGGTGTTGCTGATCGCCCCCTCTGAAGTGGAACAAGAAGCCTGGGAAGAGTTATAAAAGAAGCAGCTCAAATTCTTCTTTTGCACCTTTTGAGTAATGCACTACAGGGATGTGGTTAGGAACATGGACTTCTCTGAAAGTGTGTCAAGAAGTGTACAGTCTTAAAGGGATATGACAAATCCATTTGTCCATCTAACTATAACTAGAAAGAGGGTGAAATTGACTATATTTTGGGGAAACTAAAGATGGATTGGTATAACCAGTTGAAAACAGATTTCAGTTCTGATACTTTCTTTCCTTGAAGAGTATTGACTATATGAGATCACCATGATAATGTCTCAAACTCTGTGAAAGATATAGGGCCCAGAGACGGGAGCCATCAAGGATGGTGAGAAACACAACCAGAAAAAGAAATTAAGGGACTGGTGGTTGAGTGTCTTTTTATAGAAATATACAAATGCATCAAATGATCATAGATAAATGGAATATTATATCCAGAGGAGCTTTTGTGTACCAGTAAACCAATTTCTGTTTGAGACTGAGTGTCAGATAACAGAAGTGACTGCCCAAAAAATATTAGATGGTAAATCTTCAATCAGATTCATGTCTCTTGAATACTTGTCCACAGCTTTTTTCTAAGTATTATTCTTATTAAATATAGCCATTGCAAAGTTGAAATGAATCTAAATGAGGCTAAGTGCAATGGCTCATGCCTGTAATCCCAATACTTTGGGAGGCCGAGGTGGGTAGATCACTTGAGGTCGGGAGTTCGAGACCAGCCTGACCAACACGGTGAAACCTGGTCTCTGCTAAAAATACAAAAATTAGCCCTGTGTGGTGGTGCATGCCTGTAATCCTGGCTACTCGGGAGGCTGAGGCAGGAGAATCGCTTGAACCCAGGAGGCAGAGGTTACAGTGAGCCAAGATCGTCTCACTGCACTCCAGCCTGGAGGACAGAGTGAGACTCTATGTTAAAAAAGAACGGAAAAGAGAAAATAAAATAAAATAAATCTACATGAAATAGAATTCAAATGCAGAAAAGAATTCTATTTTTTTCAGTGAGGCATCAGAATTTTAAAGAAAATAACTACCTAATTAGTAAAGCAGGTCACTAAGAGAAGGTGAAAAAATGACCATGATGACATATTTTCTTGAAATGACATATATACTATCCTGAATAGAGTTAAGAAACTGGGCTTTATTTCATTTTTTTAAAAAATGTCTATTGTCTCTTTCTTGGTGCACTCTTGTGATTCTATATTTAGCCTAATAGCCTGATGACTCCCTACACACATACCCTTAATCCCACAATCTGCTCACCATTTTCCAAATGTATCATAGCCTTTTCCACTTCTCTCCTGTGCTCGGGCAAAGCCTCCTGTTTGGATTTTTCATTCTCGTATTTGTGGTTACCATGAGCCTTGAGGTAAGTAAGATTTTAACATTTCGAGAACTGCAAGAGAGGGGGTGTTTTTGTCCCACAACATTAAAATTGGTCACCCTTCCTCTTTTTTCACAACAGTATGATGACAGTTCTGTTGTTGTATTTCATTAACTTACTCAACAGTTATTTACTGTCTACTATGCCGTAGGTTAATACGTTATAAAGCCTTATAGTACCAGTAAATAACCTGTTTTACCCACAGGAGCTTATGAGCTTCTTAAGGTCATGGAGCACATCTTATTTATATATGCATTGCCCACAGCTTCTAATATCATGCAATAAACATATTAGAAACTTAATGTTTATTGAATAGACAAAGCATGATCCATCAGCTTCAAAGTGATTCTTGAGCCTGAAGGAAACCAAGGGTACCTCTTGACAAGAAATGTACAGATTAAATTTACTACAAACTATGACCAAAACCCATGCTTCATTTTCAGAAATATTGAATCTGTGTCACACATTTGGGAAAATCTCAGGCATCAGGAAAGTGACTCACTGCTTGACATCTCCTGTGGAGGTTTAAGCAAAGGCAAATTGATTTGAGTACCTGGCCAAATCTGAGCATTCCTGCAGGGGAGGAGGAGTGGAGGTCTTTGGGAAAATTTTGAGCAGCATGAGAGTCTCCTCAGGAAGGAAGATAGGGAGGGGTAATGTTTGCAAGGTAGTTTATGGATGGATGGGCAGCCAAATGGCTTGATGGCATAAGAGGAAATAGTTCTTAAGGACACCCTCCCTGCAAAATATACTTTCCCATCGATATGACAGGACTGGGCTACTTTCCAGTAGTTTGGTTTACCAGACTGCATGTCTGCTGATGCATGAATGACAAGGATAAAGCTAAGACTAGAATTATATTAATATATACATTTCGTTATACATATAGATGTAGATTGGTATAGCTATATATATAGATACGGATATAGATAATTCCAGTATTGACTAGTTCTCTGTAGACAAGTCATCAGCATATATTGGAGTGTACATGAATCATTTGTGGTTTTTAATATGGTTATCATAAGAAAGACTGACACTTAAAGTTCATAAAATGAACACTGCAAGGAAGTATCTTTTATGATTACCAAGAAATTTCTTGGAACTTATTGAAACAGGAATCCACTAGGTGTTTGTCTTTTTTTATTTGTATCCCCAAATGATGTTTGAAATTAACTAAGTCCTAAAAAAAAATTCTCCTCATCTTAGGGTGTTACAGACTTTTTTAGAGAATGAAAATTTTACATTGATCATTACCGTTTATTATAAAAATGTAGTATATTATATGTAAGAGTTGAATGGCATGTGCCACTCAACTCCTTACTAAATGCAAGTCACACACACCCACACACTTATACACACACACACACATAAATACACATACCATGCACATTGTATTTTTAGGTATTTTGTTAATTTTATTTGAGGTATTCACTATATATATATATGCATATATTTATGTTTCTATATTTATTTTGAATATTTATTATATATAATATACATCATATATTTTAAAATATGTATTATTTCAAAAATATTTTTAAACTTTATTTTATTTGCCAAAATATATCTCTAGGTAACCTATGCTTATTGATCTTAATAATTCACTTTCTGATTTCATTAACATAAGTCAATTTTATCTTCCATAAGATAACACATAAAATGTAACAGACACCTCCTAACTCTTTGTCAAATTATGTTTCCTCTCATCTCTGGATTACACTCCAGTATATTATGAAAGGAAGGTTCATCAAATACTATGTAAAACTATATAAAATTGCAAATATTTGACCATTTTTATTACTTTTAAAGACAAAAATTTCTTATGGTTCAACGTAACACTTATAATATGTGTGGCCATCTATTACATTCGATATTCAAGTCAGGCTAAATACTCTATTGACTCCTAGATGCTCATTTTTTGATATGAAGAGTGGTTTCGAGCTGACATGTTACCATTGAATGGGATTAGAAGAACAGTAGTATAACATTTACAAGGTATAGAGTTAGCAATGAGAAAAGAGTTACTTATTCTTTCAGTCTTGGGAAGGCACTTTTAGAATGCTTAATAGTAATATCAAAATGGGCTTTTGAAACAAGAATACAATTTTACCAAGGAGGAAAAGAAGAGATGACATTCTAGCCAAGGTAAACGATGTATACAAACAAATTAAGGCAGAAGGTAGCAAGGTGAATTTAACAAATTAAAACCAGTTTTCTTTTGCTATTGCACAATTACTCAGGAGTGTGAGGGTGTGTATGTGTGTGTGTGTGTCTGTGTGTGGCGGGGGGGCTTCAATTTGGAATTATAAAACATGAAGCTAGAGCGATAGTCTAGGATGAGACTTAGAATGTTTTTTATATCATACAAAGGATTTTATATAACTGGCGTCTCAGAATGTTCTGATTGGCACCTCTATGGAAGCTAGACTAAAGATGAAGGAGTTAGAGGAAAAGGAATCATTAGAGAATTTTCCATACAGTTTATGCTATTGTGATTTCTTTCCTCCTGAAGTAGCACAGAAGAAGAAAAGAGAAACTGGTGGGTTTAAGTAATATATGAAACATAAAGTCAACAGAATTTGGTAATTGATTGGATGCCAGAAACAAAAATGAAAGAGTAGTCCTAGGTAGTTCCATGTACTGGTTTGAGTGACATGTTAAAATGGTGCTGCCTTGGGTACAAAAAAAAATAGGAAGAATGACTAAGACCTACTGTAGGGTGACTATAGTCAATAGTAACTTAGTTGTATATTTTTGAATAATTTTAAGAATGTAATTGGATTGTAACTCAAAGGATAAACGCTTCAGGGGATAGATACTTCATTCTCTATGATGTGCTTATTTCACAGTGCATGCCTGTATCAAAACATCTCATGTACCCCACAAATATTTGCACCTACTGTATACCCACAAAATTTTTAATAAATAATTTAAAAAACAATTTTTAAAAAATGGTGCTGCCCGGCCAGGCATGGTGGCTCATGCGTGTAATCCAAGCACATTGGGAGACTGAGCCAGGAGGATTGCCTGAGTCCAGGAGTTCAACACCAGGGTGGGCAGTGTGGTGATACCCCGTCTCTATTCAAAAAAGAAAAAAAAATGTAAAAAAAGAAAATAGTGCTGCCATTTCTTGAAATAAAGAACACCATGGTTATAAAGAAGCAAGTATATTAGATTTTATCCAGCTCTTCAGCCTCAGCATCCATACACAAAACTGTTCCACAAAGGAAAACATATTGAAAGATCCATACATGTGGATTTGAATTTTAAAATTGCAGTTTTCAATACATATCACTACTTGCCTGGGTTAAAAAGTTATAATGTGAGGATTTACGTGTAAATAGAAACAAGCATTAAATGTCAAAATCATTATTGTTGTGACAATCCTCATTCTTTTCATCCTCAAACTTGTGCATTAGAATAACACTGATTTTTTTTTTCTTATCATCATGTAAGATAAAAAAAAAGTGTTTATTTTCTCGTTGGTTATAAAGAATGAGTAGGTTCATTAAGATTGTTAGATTACTGAATATTCAAGAAATGCATTATGAAAATATTTCAGGATCAAAAAACATTGAGATTTAAGGGCAAAAAGGTGAACAAAAGTCACATTCAACAATCATCTACTATAAATCTTAAACTTTCCATAAAAAGCTTACATTAACTCAGAAAAGTTAAACTAATTGTAGCTATTTTCTATACAAAAAATGTAAGAAGTCATTTGCAAACTACTTTTAGATTTCAATGGACATTTATTGAAACTATCTTGTGTATTAGGCACCTTGTGTTATAGTTGACAGTCTCTAAAGTAGACCAATAATTTCCATCTCTAGGACAGTCTTGGTCTTATATTTCTCCTCCCCTCAAGTGGCGCCTGGACTTAGTGACACTTGTGATGAATAGAATGTTCTCACTAATAAGTGTGAGCCAAACAGTGAAAACACATGGACACATGGCAGAGAACAACACACACTGGGGCTTGTTGTCAGGAAGAAGGAGAGGGAGGACATCAGAAAGAATAGCTAATGTATTCTGGGCTTAATAGCTTGGTGATGGGTTGATCTGTGAAACAAACCACCATGGAGCACGTTCACCTATGTAACAAACCATATCCTGCACGTGTACCCCAGAACTTAAAATAAAAGTTGAAGAAAAAAATATAGCAGAAGTGATTTTTGAGATGGGGTTATATAAAAACTTTTGCTTCTGTCTCATTTACTTTATGCCTTCACTGTCACTTTCTGAATCTTTCTTTTACTATTTCCTTGTTCACTGTGGGAGAATCTAGCTGCCCTGTTGTCAGTAGCTTTATGAAATACCAAAATGGCAAACTGGGGTCTCCTTCTAAGAGTCAGCAAGGAAATAGTTTCTTGCCAACAGTCCTGTGGCTAGGCTTGGGAGCAGATCATCTAGCCCCAGTTTGTAGCTTCAGATAACTCCAGCCCTTACCACCAGTTTAACTGAAACCTCATGGGAGAGTTTAAGCTAGAAGAAACTAGTTAAGCCACTTCTAGACTTCTGAACCTCAAAAACCATGTAAGATAATAAATGTTTGCAGTTTTAAGCTGCTAATACTGTAACAACTTACATAGCAATAATACACATGCATTAGCTTAATTTATTCTTATAAATGTTTCTTATAGATATTAAGATTTTCATTTTACAGAATAATTTACTGAGACTCATAGAGGCAAAACTGTTACTGAGATTTGAACTCTGTTCAGTCTGGTTCCTTCCTAATTCTTTCCGTTATACCTGAATGTTTTCTGGGAATTTAGGGCTCTCAAGGACTAATTGTGGTAATTCTCATGTTTATGTTACACCTACTTCCTTGGTTTTATTTCTGACACTTTCGGATCACTTTTGCACAGACAATCCAGTTGAGAGTATGGTGCAGCTGTTTCAAGCAACCTGCTGCTTTGACTGCAGCTGGGAACAACTAACTTTCCCAGCAAGCTCTGATTAGCATTTTGATCTTGACAAGTGCTTTCTTCTCTGAATGTTACTGCAGGAGTGATTGTTGTCACCACCACACCGTAGGCTTCCACTGTAGGCAGATTCTGTGGTTTGCCTCTGCTTATTAAAAGCACAATCTGCTGCTGACATACCCTAAATGTGAGCCATTTCTCCTGATGTTTAGATGTATGAACCCTTTGAGGGAGAAGTAATCCCATGCAAATCATGCTAGATATGGATTTAGAAAATATCTGGGATTGAAATGAAGGTATAGGAGTGGAACTGGCATTTCTGAATTCCTTTTATGTATTTGATACTTATTATGCATTAGCTTATTCGATATGCATCTAACAAAGTTTGCGGGTGTGTGACTGCTATTGGTGGAGAAGAGGGTTGAGAAAAATTAGTGGAAGTGCTGTGATTCTACGGCTGCCTTTTAAAGTAAATCCTCTTCTCATTTTGTGTTAAATAATAGCATTTATTGAGTACTCACCATGTCCAGAATAGTTTATCTTCAATTCTCACATCAGCTCTTCAAGATTAACATGTATAGTTTCTCAGTTTGCAAAATATGATGAGGACTTAGATAAATGTCCCATAATAGGTATTCAATAGTAGATTTAGAGCCTGCAAAATGTTTGTCTGTTTTCTGATTCCAAACGTAGAACCCTGTTCACTATGTTCATCGGCTTTTATAATCAGAAGAGATAAAGCCAGAATGGAGAATTTAATTTAAAAAGAATGAAACCAGAAATAAAATATTCTGATTAAGTTAAAGGATGAATAGATGAAAAAGAAAGAAAAGAGAGAGAGAGACAAAGAAGAAGAGAGAGAAAAGAAAGAAGAAAGAGAGAAAGAAAGGAGAGAGAGAAAAGAGAGAAAGAGAAAGAAAGAAAAGAAAGAAAGAGAAAGGGAGGAGAGAGAACAAAGAGAAAAAAGAGAGAAAAAAAAGGGAAAGGGAGAAAGAAAGAGAGAGAAAGAAAAAGAAAGAAAAAGGAAGGAAGGAAAGAAGGAAGGAAGGAGAGAGAGAAAAGGAAGGAAAGAAAAAAGTAAGAAGGAAGGAAGGAATGGAAGACGAAGAAACAATTTAAGTAAATAAATGAAATGTTCACAAAAGAATTTAACAAAGAAGTTCCACAAAGTACAAAAACAAAACATTGCTCTATAAAAGCATGGTAGTAATAATCACAATCATAACTAGCTCACTATGTACCAGATAGTTTGCCTTTAGAGTTGTTGCAAAGACTGTAAGAGACAATCTGTACTGACTGTTGTCTCTATGGCTGTTTCATAGATGAAACATGTAACACCTAGAGAAGCTACTAGCCTGCCAAAGGCACACAAGAAGAAATCAGAGGGACGCAGATGGCAAGTATTCTGACTCCACAGCCATAATTACAATCACTAAACAATACTACTTTCCTTCAAATGCTCATGTGTCTCATCAAGGTATGTTTTAAGGATACAATAGTTTGAATCTTTACATTAGAGCAAATGATATAGGAAAAAATGGGAAACTTATATTAAACGTAAAGTGGAAGCCTTTATTACATAATCAAAGTCACATTCTATGAATAGTCCTTTTGAATGCTTTACTGAAAATGAAACCTTTTTTTTCTTCAAATAAAACATGGTGGTAAAATATGATTAATATGCCATTATAAGAGAATCTTTTGTCATGCAACTCAGGATGTAATATTTTATTTCAGCTGTAAATGGAATATCTTAAATGTCAATAAACTGTATTATAATAAATAAGTAAATAAAATAAAATTAAAAATAATAAATCAATATAAGAAATAAGGATGGGTTCAAGGTAATTGTGGGTTTCCCCCCCTAGATTCCAATTCTTTTACTCACATTCTGTACTAATCCAATCAAATATATTAGTTAACGACAATGTATATACAGCATACACAGGATAAAAATAGAAATGAAAAATGTAATCTGATCATGTCTTGGAGAGACCATTTTGAAAAGATGTCCCTTTAAATGTTTAATTCTGCACTGGATAAAGACAGTATTGGTTGTCTAATACCAGCAGTTTCTGCTTTGCTAATTATCTAAATCACAGACATTGATATAACCTTGAGGCTGGGAGTCGTTAGGACTTAAGATCACAATTTTAAGTCAGGGTGGCATGACAGAAAGTGTGCAGGGATTGAAATAAAAACATATGATTATGAATTTTTTAACTCTAATTTAACTATGTAGAGGGCCACCATGTGAAATACAGGAATCCTTTTTAAATATTGGATATTTTTGTTTGCTTTAGTTACAACAAAATATTGATATGGCCTAGAACACACATATACTAAGTTATTATTAGTTGCTTATCTTAAATTCAAATTTAAATGGACATCCTCTGCTTTTATTTGCTAAATGTGAGTTTGTGAAAGTTTCTGGACCCAAATGTTTTCCACTGAATAATGCAGATAAATATAATTTCTTGCCTACTTCACACACTTGTTGGCAGGATTAAGTTAGAAAACAAATACACAAACCTTATCAATTTCAGTCGTTTGTTTCAGGGGCCATGTCGAAAAATCTTGAACTTATTTAAATAAACTTAATATCACATTATGTTTTTAATAATACATTAAACAATCCTTTCCCTTGACTATGACATTCTTTGTCCAGCTGATATAACTTTCCACTTAATTTAGATAAATATTTCTACATTGTTCACTTACATATTATTATTAGATGCATCTAAAAGGGTAAAAATTGGATTAGAAGGATACTCAAACTTTACGGATGACAAATACTAGTGGGTTTAAGTGGTAGAGGACGGTCTCAAAGTACTTCTACCTCTTAAAATAGTTTCTTGCATGGGTACAGTGGCTCACGCCTGTAATCCCAGCATTTTGGGAGGCCAAGGTGGATGGATCATCTGAGGTCAAGAGTTCAAGACCAGTCTGACCATATGGTGAAGCCTGGTCTGTACTAAAACTACAAAAATTAGCTAGACATGGCGGTGGGTGCCTATAATCCCAGCTACTCAGAAGGCTGAGATAGGAGAATTGCTTGAACCCAAGAGGCAGAGACTGCACCACTGCACTCCAGACTGGGCAACAGAGTGACACTTGGTTCCCCCCACCCCGCCCCCAACCTCAGAAAAAAAAAGGAAAGAAAAGTGTCTTGAACAATGGAGGTACTTTGTAGGGATTTGTCTTGTGATATTCACATGTATCAACTAAGAGATGCATTAACTAAGAGACACAGAGGGAGATATCTGTCCAATGATGTACATACTAGCGGTTAACTAGTAAATTCAAACCCACAGATAAAATAAACATTTGTGGTTCCTAATCCTGATATACAGAATTAGCTCATTGTTTCTATTAAAACCTGGACCACAAAAAAATAATAAATTTTGAAGGAGGGAGTTATTTAATCTGAGATCCTGAGTCATCTACATTTAAAAATGGTAGCACAACCTAGCAAAGTGCTTACACATCAAGATGAGGGGGCACAAATTCAATGCAATTTCGTATGGTGATCCAATTGGTTCGTATTTACATAAATAGAATCAGTGGTGGTGCAGATGTCAGCAAAATACTAAATAGTCTTTGACATGCATTTCTATTTCAGTTCTCATTGGAATCCTGGGTCTCTTTCCAATTCCAATTTCTAATGGTCAGAATGAAATCCTGTAAAATTATATCCATCTGAACCATTTTGCATAAATTTTAGATTTAATTCTACAGATTTCTCATGAAAAAAAATGCTGGTCAATAGAAATTTTGAATATGGAAAAGCTGTAAGAGCTACATTGGTAATAGCTGTTTAAGTTAGTTTTCCAGCGGACCTTGCAAAAATGTAAATAATCAAATTTTATTGTTCTTTGATGAGTGGCTATATGTCTCAAACTTGCTTGTCAGCTGAAATTTATTTTCCAAGTAGGGTAAAAGGACCAAAAAAAGTGTTATTCTTTGCTGTAACCATTTGAACATTTTTAAGCATGTTTATAAAACTAGAGTTAATTCAATAACTTATTGAAATTATCATAAAAGTTCAGCAAATCATGCATTGCTTTCAGATTCTGATATATGCTAGGTTTCCTGTTTTTACGAGTCAGCAGGTTTATAACTATAACCATTTGAATTTCAAATGATAAATTTATATCTAGCATAGCCATAGAATGAATAAAAAATGATAAGAGGGCACCCTTTAGAGAAATTTAAAAAGAATTGTGCATTTCATAATTTGATATATGTAACATAATCCATTATATGCCAGGGCTTATATTGTGCCAGCAAATGTAAAAGGGAATGGAGACTCTTGTCTGTGCCCAGCACAAGGTACAACAACAGAGATGTTTCTTCCAGTTATGAACCACTGGCTCCCTGGTATGCAACGCTGTCTAGCTCTATGTGAAGGGGTGCATATGTAACACACTGAAGGGCTCTGTGGGCCTAATTACTATGCTAGAGTTTGGCAAAATGAGAAGAAGAGATGCCAAGCAAAGTGAGAAAAGAACTCTGTAGCCATCTCCACAGGGCTAGAGAATTCATAGAAATATTTATTCCACAGCCAAGGCATAAAGCTGTATTTTCTTTTCTTTGGAATTCCTTCTTTCCATATGTTTTTTTTCCCCAAATCCATTACCTACTCATAAACATTTTGCCTAACAGTAATTACTATGTACTTTGAATTCAAAGAAATTTCCTTTGAATTTTCCCTGCTGAAGTCCAATAATAAAGGTTTAAACAGATACTGTTAACATGATTGTTTTTTCAGCTCTGCTAGATACTACAAGTCTTGACAACAGGGGCTAATTCTCATTAGCTTCATGTCTCAAGGACTTTCCAATCACTGGGAAAATAGCAAGGGTCAATAAGCCCATGAGAGTTATTATGGGAATTTGAATCCCAGTTACCTATAAACTCTGTGTGTGGTCATTAACCTAAATCCCTTTGTTTCAGTATCCTCGTGTGTAAGAAATATGTTTAAAATTAGATGTTGTGAGGTTTAGGAAAAAAACATGATGGTACAAGCACCTGGTACCTTAAGTGTAAGTGCACATACACGTTGGTGCACCACTTCCATTCTCTGCCTCTGTTTTCACTTCTCAGAAAAGCTATTGTTGTTGTTTTGAGACGGAGTTTCGCTCTTGTTGCCCAGGCTGGAGTGCAATGGCGGTATCTCGGCTCACCGCAACCTCCTCCTCTCGGGTTCAAGTGATTTTCCTGCTTCAGCCTCCAAAGTAGGTGAGCTGGGATTACAGACGTGTGCCACCATGCCTGGCTAATTTTGTATTTTTAGCAGAGAAGGGGTTTCTCCATGTTGGTCAGGTTGGTCTTGAACTCCCAACCTCAGGTGATCCACCCGCTTCATCTTCCCGAAGTGCTTTAACCCGAAGGGATTACAGGCATGAACCACTGAACCCAGCGCTTGTTGTTGTTTTTAAGACTCTAGCTGTACATCTGGATAATCAAAATGTCATGCCTTGAGAGTTTGGGACTTTTAATTTTAGGCCATTAATTCATGAAGGGATCCTGGATTGAGTTACATAATCTCTAATTATTTTACTCATAATGAATATGCAGTCCATAATGAAGAAATCTAAGACTACAGATATGTCCCATATAACTGTGTAAAGTCATGTGTATATGAGAAAGGCATGGATATGTGTGAATGCATTTGTATACATTTCCTGCATTTACAAAACTTTGCTACATTTTTGTTATGTATATATAGATAAAGAGAGGTCCTTTGTCAACTCATAAATGTTCTATTTCATAATTAATCACATGAAGCATTCAACATAACTCATCTGTTTTTTAATACCAAAGACTTCAGTCAAACAAGTTAGATAACACTTACAAAATGCTTAATAATTAATGGCATCTAACAGTGAATTGCTAAACTGAGTCTTTGCTTTTCTTATTTCCTTGTTAAAAAGCAGCAAAATGAACAAAAAATATACATTAAAAGAAAACAAAAATAAATCTTCAGAAACGGCTGCACCTATAACTAAACTGAGTTGGAAAGCAAGGGCAGACCCTGACATTTTGTCTGTGCAGGCACCAGTAATTTAGAATCTGTGTGAGGTTGAAGCACCACACAGTTTGTTTCAGGGTTAAGACAGCCTGTGTGGGGGAGGCATATTCCCCTCTACCTCTGTTTTGTTGTGGTGGTTGCCTTACTCTATTTTTCTTAGGTCAGAAACCACTCACCCCTTTCTAAAATTAAAAAGAAACCCACCAAGCATAAACATTAACATGGAAAGGAATATTTTCCTAAATTCTGGAGCGTTTGAGTGAGAGGGAGAGAATCACAGTGTCTATGGATGCTGGAGAGAAAGAAGTGTTTCCACCTCAGTGCAAGCACAAAGTTGATAAAGATAAATTGTTGAAGAGTAGCCAAATATAGACAGGTTGCTGTGATGGCATTCAAATCTAAGTACTCACCATTTGCCACCCCCAGAATGTGCCAAAAATTCCATCTCCTCCTCCACCAAGTTTTTTTTTGTTGTTGTTCCATATGCAACTTAGATTGTATAAGGTGAGATGATCAGCATTTGAAACTAACTTTTTAAAATTCAACCAAAAGACACTAGGTTTTTCTGGGAGGAGTCTTGTTTCACAATTTGGACATGTAAATAGGTCTAGCTAATTTAGAGCAACTGATAACTCCCCTTAAAAAAAAAACAAAACAAAAGCCAGCGATACCAACATGCTTATGCCTTTAGGCAAACACACTAAGCACATTTGGGAATCCGCTGCCAGGGCCTCCCATCTGCTGTGGCAGTCACTGGCTAGCCTGCAGACCCCACCGCCTCTTGGGCATCTCATGGGGCTGTCTGCTGGAGACCTTTGTTCCAGAACTGTCAGCTGGTGAGGCACTCTGAGGCCACCTTTGACCTCTGTCCCTAATCCCCTCTGACACATTCCAGGCTATCGCACTGGATCATCCTCTCTGGTTCGTTGCACAGCATTCAAGCCAACAATCGGCATGTCCTTTTTCCCATCTGTGTGTTCTAGTATAGGCTGGGTCAGGAGAGATGTCACTGTTTCTCTTCCTCACTCCTGACAGCTTTCTGATTTTCAGCATTTAACTTTATAAAAACTAACTTACAAGGACCTGAAGTTAAATGACAAACATATTGGGAAATTCAGCATTGTGGGAATATTTGTGTGTGTTTATTGGTTTAGAAGGGCACTGTAATGCCCTTTTAAACACATCCTACCTCTGTTTCATCTACCCACCTTTTACACCTTCCTGAGCATTACAAATTGTTGTTGCTATTATCATTATCTATTCTTCAAGGCTCATTTCCAATGCCACCTGCTTTGAAAAGCTTTCCCCAATTGCCCCACAGCAAAAGAAGATCAATCACTCTTATGTCATCGCTAAACATTTTAGCTCTATATATCTCCTTTATGTAAGTCTTGCCAATCAATACAAGGACTTACTACTTACAGTATTCCCTGTTTCAGACATGTCATCTCGTACTGGTTGTGTGTTAGTAAACAAATACTAATTGAATTCTTAGGTGAAGGGTCTCACATGATAATACATAGTGAAGACAGATGAGTGTAAGGGAGTAAAGCAGCAGTAAAAAGAGAATAATTAGTTAAAATAATAGAGAAGAGTTACATGAATGAAGGGCAGTAATTACAAGCACAAACAGGCCCAAGTTTCAATCCACTTTCCAACGGTTACTAAATACTGAATCTTGAGCAAGACTTCAGTATATTTGGCCCCATGTATACCCATCATCAAAATGGTAATAAGGGTAGCTAAGCAGCATGTACATTCTGGGGATTAATTGCCATAATTAAATGAGGTCATGAATGTCAAGCATTTAGCACCACAGCTAAGACTTAAACAGTACATGCTTCATCCATGCTGGGGAAAGAGAATCACACAAGTCAAAATGAAGATATCAATAATTTTGGTGCAAAACAGACAGCCCACAGACATTGACAAAATCAATAGCACTGCCACCAGCAAGCCCAAAATGAATACAATTAAGTGGCCAAAGCAATGAATAGTAATGAAATAACCCTCCCTTTCAAACTTCAATGGCTCTATCTTTTAGGTCATTACTCTGAATGAAAGACCTCACCTCCATACCATAGGAATCTCTCTCTTTCTCTCTTTTTGTGTGTGTGTGTGTGTGTGTGTGTGTGTATGTTCATGCGTGTGTGCAGTGGTAAGGGGGTGGTAGAGATGGTGGAGAGTGGAATGTGCTCTACATGATGCTGTTATACATGTAGCATGAAGAGATTTTCTACTTTTTCTTATAATTTGGAATTATTTACCTCATAAACAGCTACATTTTCTTTCAAATCCATTTTCCAATAAAGAAGAAGCTGGTGAAATCATAACATCTTGTTGGCAGAAAAGAAGGTAGTTCTCAAAGCTACCCAGTTTCCCAGAGCAAATTGGATTCACAATGTTAGGACTGGGAGGGAAGAAAAGAATTCTGACTTTATTATAATCTAGGCTTTTTGTGAGATGTTGTGGCCAAGGAAATATAGGTCAAGTATCTAATCTACTTTTTCTAAGAAATTCTGAAAAATAGGTTTATTTCTCTTTTCAAAATAGTATCAGCAGTGAAGAAAAGTGGAATTTCCTCTTTTATTTCTTTTTTTCTTTTCTTTCCTTTTTTTTTTTAAGACAGAGTCTTGCTCTGTTGCCAGGTGCCAGGCTGGAGTGCAGTGTCGTGATCTCGGCTCACTGCAACCTCTGCCTCCTGGGTTCAAGCAATTCTCCTGCCTCAGCCTCCCGAGTAGCTAGGACTACAGGCGTGTGCCACCACACCCAGCTGATTTTTGTATTTTAGTAGAGATGGGGTTTCATCATGTTGGCCAGGATGGTCTCAATCTCTTGACCTCATGATCCGCCCGCCTTGGCTTCCCAAAGTGCTGGGATTACAGGCTTGAGCCACCGCACCCGGCCCTTTATTTTTTATTCTATTCAATGTGACTCAATGCAGGGATTTAAACCTATTTGTATTCAACCTAATTTTCATAATAAAACCTAACAGTACAAGGGAAAATATGTTTTCAAGAAATATTTTGTGAGTTTAAAGACTGAATAACCCACAACATTTAAAAAGGAGAAAGTGGGGCTTAAGAAGCAAACTCTGGCATCAAACAAATGAGCATCCTTTGTATCTAGCTGTCACTTCTGACCAAGTCATTCAAAGTCTTGGTACCACAGTATTCTTACCTGTAGAAAGGTACTAGTAATATCACATAAGTTTGGTCTGAGGTTTTGGTGATATAATATCATACAATATCTGGTTCTGAGACAGAACTAAACATGTTTTATTATCTTGACTTTTTTTTCTTGATGTTTCCTATCAGAATCAGTGCAAAGCACCCATTTTGTAGGTAAGCTGAGACACAGAAATGCAATAGTAAAAAGAGTGTGGAACAATGAGTCAGAAAAACCAGCATTCCAACAGAGGAAAACAGGTTGGTATCATCTGCTGCATATTACAAAGAAGTGAAATACAACAGTGATTTTAAGGCAGAAAACTACATAACATCTGGAGGCATTTTCTAGGAAGGGTAAACAGTCGGTAAAACAGACTGAAATGAGAGCTTGATATCATGAAGATGAAGACTAGTATGGTTAAAACTTTGAGACATAGAACAACATTGACTCCAGCAAAGAAGCCAGTTTTAAAAGCAGCTGGGGTGAGAATAACCACCTGATAAATTTTAGGGTCATCTATTGTTAGCTTGTAAGATCCATCTGTGGTCTACACAGGCCAAATAGGCATGGTGAATAGACATGGCAGGAGTCTTCAAGTTTGTGTTTGTGGGTTTTTTTGTGGTTCTAATCTCTGCAATCCTTCCAGAAATGTGTTTGCTTTTGCTTTAGTATTAAAATAGAACAAGGTAGTTCTAAAGACTTCAACTTACCCTTTTCTGCTATAGTATCTTGCACTTCAGAGACATCAATGTGGAGAATTATCCAGTGTCATTTCAACTATGCATTTCAGAACTGAGGAAACCCCAAATTTCTTCATAGATGAATAGACAAAATTATGCAATTATTTTGGTAGGTATGCTGCTGTCCTGTGAGTCATACTTTGTGTACAAACCCTTAGGACCTGATGGAAATTGAGCCTATTTATATTTTTGGAAGCAAGGAGAGGTGGTAAGCACTGATTTTAAGGAAGAGCCACAGTCGCCTGCCTGCAGAAAAATTACCTTATTTCTTTAGAAAATGGTGAACTAATTTCTTAGACAGGGGAACACTAACCAAAACATGGGAGGCAAAGTTCTTAGTTTCTTTAAAATTATACATCATGTCCATTCCAGTGTTCAAGGTATCAGACAATCAATGCCATAACTTTAACATGAGACTCCCATAAAGTTGTAATTTTAATTTATGTTGTAAGTTTGGTCCTCAAATGATTAGAATTTGGGTTTAATTTCCTGAAATTCTAAACCGTTTTCTATAGAAGATAAGAGTTACATTTAGGGCAAACACAGAAAATTTCTTGTTCCTTATTTAGATGTTGACCTGGCCATTTAAAATCATCATTTTCTTCTTTCAAGCTTTCTAAGCACATATAGAGGCAATCAACCAATCCTATGATACTATTTATTTCCACTAAAATATTTTATTAGCATTCAAATACAGGTGACTACAGATGACAATTTAAGTACCTGTTTTTCCACCACATTCTATGTACTACTAGTGTCCAATGTTATATTGGCTTCAGGGTAATCAATACCTTTGTATTTAGTCAGATAAGAGAAACAACTTTAGATAAATTTTCACTTCTCTAGTCTGAACTCTTTCTAGGAGCAGGATCACTACGAGTATTATGGAATAGGTTTTATTATCACAAAAATAGAATATTTTCCAATTGGAAAAGGAACTGGAGAGGTGAAAGGTCAAAAAGGGAATTGAATCAGAGAGAGAGTCATTGGCTATATTCAGTCTCTGAGGTGGGACAGCAAAGGGAAATCTTGTCGGAAGATCTATGGAGATTTGTTGGTTCTGCATAACTACTTCTTCTGTGGGTCTACAGACAAGCAGATAGTAGTTGTCCTGAAGCCACTGTTGTGCAACAGGATCATCAGTCAGGAAAAAACAAAAAATTAGGAGAGAGGAAAGCAAGAATAATCTGGAACTTTTTGGCCGCTTCTAGATCCGTGCTTTATTGCATCTGACTACAATGAATTTCAGAAAATAATGGCCTCTGTTTCATTTTAGCATTCAAAATGGTATGTACTTCTCTAAAATAAAATAAAAGGAACCAGAGATTCTTAGAAAAATGGCTGACTCTAGACTGGGAACTGGAAAGATACAAACAAGACAAATCTACAACATCTTGGTCTACTGGAAAGCAAAGAGGTGCCAAAATGACAAAACGACAACAACAAACAGATGGGAGCTTGTCAAAAGGACAGAGAAACCAAAGGAGTCACCAATGGTGAATTCTGGGATATCTGAGAAATAAAATGGTATGAAAATATTGAATTTAAATAAAAAAATAAATATTCATAAGTACATGCTCATAGAAATAAATGACTGAATAAATAAATTAGTGAGAAAGTAAAAGTCTATTTTTTACAGAAAAATTCCAAGTAATATATGTAGTTCTTCCTATTCTATTAAGCAGAGCTTAGTTTACTTCTTCTTGAGTGTGGGTTGGGATCGTTGACTCACATGCAAAGAACAGAGTATGAAAAGAGACAAATAATGACTTTTTACTGTAAAAAGCTTTCCAACACCATTTTAAACAAGTGAAATGTTTCAAAATATCAGTAATAAGCATATACCCCTTGCTATAATATAATAAGAAAGGCACCCTGCCTCTATGTTTCTTGTTCCCAAAAAATTATAACCCAAGTCAAATAATAAGAAAACATCAACTCAGTTTGGGGGGTGTTCTACAAAACACCTGACTACTACTCCACAAAACTATTAAGTCCATAAAAAAACAAGAAAAATTGAGACACTGTTACAGATCAGAGGAGTCTAAGGAGATATGCCAACTAAATGTAATATGGTATCTTGTGTGGGAAATTGGAACAGGGGAAAAAAACAGATCCCCCCATCGGAAAAAAAAAGAAAAATAGCCTATAGGTTAGTGAAGAGTATTGTACCAAACAGTTAATAGTATTGTACCAAATATTCATTCTTAGATTTGACATATGTACCATGGTTTTATAAGATGATAACACTAGGAAAAGCCAGGTGAGAGGTATATGATGACCCGCATAGTATCTTCGCAGCTTTTCTGCAAATCCAAAGTTATTCTAAAATAAAAAGTTTCAAAAAATGACGAAATCATTTTTATAAATTTCTCTTCTTCCCAACCTTAACTTGAAACTACACAGAGAAAATGATTCTGAGATGACAGTTTTAGTCAACCAAGTTGATAAAGAATGAAGACCACAATCATGCAACTGAAGGTAGAGAAATTTAAATATAATCTTCCTATACTATCTTACATAGTTTAGCTACAGAAAGATCTCATTGTGTCACCTTGGGATGATCCTAAGTTCCAACTAACTTTACCCTCAATATGCTGTATGAACATGGTGTTATTTATTCTTTCTTTGTTATATTCTTATTTACAAGAGTGAAGCCCTGAGTCAATCAGTTTTTTTATCCTTTCAACCAAAATTTACATTGTTCACAATTTAAAAATGAACTAAAAAGGAAACAATTGTCTTTAGAATTCTTAATTACAGAGGCTGGAAAAATATGGAAAATGTGCATGTGGAACTAATATAAAAGTCCTATTTTGAGAAAAAATAGAAACTAAACAATTTCTGGGGATCTTTGCAGGAAAGGGACATTAATTATCAATCTAAAGTTTGTTTAAATTTTAATAAAAATACATTGAGAATTAACAGATGCTCAATATCCCCACGTTTTCTTCTCTATTGCTGTTTAGGAAGGCCATCCCTAAACACACTGTTTTAATTTATTATTTATTTTGCAAAAAATATAGGGACATTTTTACTAGAGAAAAGTTGAAAGAATAGTACAGTGACTATCTTTACACCCTTCACCTAGATATGCTAATTAAAATTTTACTATATTGTCATTGTATCCCTAGCTTCTCTTTCTATTCACATTTGTTCATTACTATATCCCCAACAAATAAAGTAACAGTGGCTGGCACATGGCTTATTTAGTGAACAAATAAAATAATGCTCTATCAACAATGGCACCCTATGCCACACTGGAAGGTTCCAATTGATCACAATAACCACAATTTGTACATTTTTCAAAGTTTATGTGGAATAGTATAACATAATACATGGTTAGAAATGGGTCTGGATCTTTGCTTATTTTTTTCTCTTGGATATTAACATAGTTCCTCATACATATTAATGATAATTTATGTATTCCTTGAATGAAGTTTACTGTGCATTCTATCACCCAACCACTTTTGAGATTTTCATTACATACTCTCTCCAATTCAAGAGAATTTAAATTTAATCAAATACTTCAAATATCATCTGAGATTATTAAAAAGAAGTTATATATCTATTTTTATTTATACTCATGTTCATATTTATTTGCTACACTATTTGAGAGTAAATTTTAGGCATTCATTATTTCTCAAGTGAAATCAACTGTAATTGTAATTTCATTGAAAACCAGGGCTAGATGAAACTTTATAGGAAATAAATCGTGTTTTCGGTTCAAATAATCTTTACAGCATCACAAGTAAATATCATTCAAGTTTCATTTAAATACCCTCTAGATATGTGAAATTCACTAAGGCTTGATTCATCTCTCGCTTCATCTGCCTGTAGTTTTACATGTTATAATTATTTAGAAATAACTTCCTATTTATGGTCTACATTTGTTTCTCATTGTTAACTCTGCAATATAATTACAAATTCTTGTTATATTTCCATCCATGTGTTTTTCTACATCATCAGAAAATGGTGAGCCTTTTTGTTCTTGTCTCTATTGTCTAAGTTCTAAGTAGAATTAATTCATTTTTATGTTTAAACTGTTATATACAGACAAACATGTTTATTGCACTTACGCCAACGTAGACTCTCCATACACCATCTGACTTCTCATTGGTACTTCTTCTACTGTCTTGGGATGAAGAAAAAAGAAAAACAAGCAAACACAATTTTCTTAACTAAGACAGTCTTTCAGATGTATGGAAACAACTGTTATCCCCATTTATGTTCTCTTTTAAACTAATTACTACAAAAATTTCTAACATTTGATTTAATTTCTTTAACATCTTGAATTCCTTTTTATTTAAGCCTTCAAGACTATCCTGTTGCTACCAACCCATATCATTCAAAGATGCTGATCAAAACACTGAGATAAGACAAAACAAATAAAACAAAACCTTGCATTTTTATAGACCTTGTCATTTTTTTCTAGAGAATTAATCACCTCTATTTCACAGAATGGGAAACATATTAATAAGATATTAGATGTTTTAAGATATTAGACTTTAGAAACATCCATGAAGTTAAATATTGGTTTGTGAAGTATCTGTCCATTTCCTGAAAGTGATCTTAGTGATTACACATTCCAATTCTCCATCTTAACAAGAAAGATTCTGAGATCTATCCTAAAAAGATGACATAAATTTGCAGAGTTGAAAATGTAGTGGTACATCATAAATAAATCCTTGACTAGTAGAATTCCTTTTTAAGCAATCTCAGATGGTATTTAAAGTAATTGGTTGAAATTGAACCCTCTTGAATTGGAGAGAGAATGTAATGAAAATCTGAAAAAGTAGTTGGTTAATAGAATGCACAATAAACTTGATTCAAGGAATACATAAATTATCATTAATGTGCATGAGGGTCTATGTGAAGATCCAAGAAAAAAATTAAGCAAAGAGCCAGACCCATTTCTAACCACGTATTATGTTATACTGCTCAACATGAACTTTGAAAAATGTAGAAACTGGGATTATTGTGACCAAATTGGAATCTTCTAGTGTGGCATAGAGGCTATTGTTGACGGAGTGTTCTTTCATTTTTCGTTAAATTAAGCCATGTCTGGGCGTCATTACTTTATGTGCTAGGGATATAGAAATGAACAAATGTGAATTTCTCCTCTTGTGGATTTATAGCTCAGTGGGGGGTGGCACACAAGTTACAAATAAATATGCCAAATTTGTAGTAGATGCTATGATCAGAGAAGAATGACGCAAGTTAGAGGGAGAGGAATGGTAAAAACAAGACCCCACTTTTTTGAACTCCCTTTTATTAATAAGGTCATATTTGAGCAGAGATAGGAAGCGACAGAGGGAATAAGAGAAAACAGCATAAATGAATGTCCCGATGCTGGAGCACGCCTACAATTGTTCAGGAACACTGAAAACATGAGCACCAGGAGTAGGTAAAGTAAAGGGGAGAGTTGGTAGGAGACGAAGTCAAGTGTGTGACGGATCTGAAGTTGGAGACAATGTTAGCATTGGGCACCTCATGAAGAGCCTTAAAAATTAAAGCACTTGCTCTTAATGATATGGAAGATCATTGAGGAGTCTTGAATAGAGAAATTATGTTTGATTTACATCAAGATCATTATGACTGCTTTGTAGGGATAGAGGGTATGAGAAATGCTGCAGTAATAAAGCATGCAACATTGCCTTGCTGTGTGACATGGGAACAAATTAACATGTCCACATTTCAGTAGCCATATCTGTAAAATGGAGACATTGACACCCTAAGATAACTGACCAGAGTGTTGTAAAAACTGGCTTGTATAATGCATGTGACCTCATAGTTTAAACTATAACTTAAATTTCGAAAAGGTGAGGACAAAGGCCTAATTGAGCTGAAAAGGAAAACGGTCATGTGGAAAACAGTGTAACCTCCATTGGAAGCGTCTGTGTATTTTTACTGCATAAAATTACATTATTTTGGGCGAGAAAACTCCTAAGTAAATGGATATCTAGTTAGGGCAACACTTTCAAGCTAGTCTCAAGTGTTTATACATTTAATATTTATTTAACAAGCAATCTATAGCTAGTTAATTAGATAGCATGCTTAATATCTCATTTTCTTTAGTTGTATGGGTAAATGCTAATTAAATGCCTGAGCATTTCTCACAAGTGTAATGTAATAATAACACCATCACACACTTACTGGTTCTGCAGATTTGAATTAATTACATTGCAAGTAGATTTATCTTTCATATATTTGTACTTCAATACGTGCTCTCCCTGACAATCATAGGGGATTTAGTTTCCATACTATCACCTTATTAATTCTAAATTAAATATATTTAGTAGGAGTTTAATACTTGTTGAAGCTCTAGTTAGTGATATTTCTTCTACACACCTGGATTTTGAATTTTAGTGTCTGAAATTCATGTTGCCTTATGCTGCTAAGAAAAGAACAGGGGCAATTAATAAGGCAATAAGAAAGACTACAAAATGTAATTTGGAGACAAGCCAAGTAGTGTGCTACTAAGCAGTGATTCTTCAGCATTTTGAGGGACATAGCTGGCTGTTTGGTAAACCAATTTTCTTCTTCCTACCTCTGACCATAAGTCTTTCTTTAAAAAAAAATAATATATATATTTTTATTCATTTTCACACCTTTTCTCCCTTCCCACTGAGGTCGCTGCCTTCTTTCTAAGCCCATCCACTCTCCCCTGAACCGATTTAATAGCCTTTTTCTTGTATTTCACATAGCAAGTCTAGCCTTCTTCCATCCATTTCCCATACAGACACTAGAATGATCTTCCACTTGTGGACTCATGAACTTGTCACTCTTCTTCTGGAATGCCTTATCCCCAGAATATTTTCCAAATGTTTTACCAATGACATGTTACATCTTGCTTAAAGCTGCAATCTCATTCTTCACTTTTGTTCCCATTACTTTCAAAACTTAACTGTTACAGGAAACTCCAACCTATGCACCAGTGCTTCTGTCTGCTTAGACTTCCCCTCCCTATCCTGGCTAATTCTAACTCATGTCTCAAAACTCAAATGTATGTTAATTGAATGAAGAAAAGACATTTGTGTTGACCTTGAATTACCGAATGCCAAGTGTATGTGTACTGCCAAGTCTATGTGGTTTTTGTTTGTTTGTTTGTTTGTTTTAATGGGTGTTGTTGCCCTGTTACCTAATTGGTCACTCCCCTTAAACTCAGAAACTGCCATATAAAAGTTTAATAAATTTATGTAATAATCATTTACTAAGTACCCGTGGATTACTACAAAATATGTGTGCCAGATGCTGGAGAACACATGCATCATGTTTTAGAAAGGAAACAACGCCCAACTCCCCATGCAAGAATCATGATAAGGTTAATTCCATACAGACCACAGGGTAGTGGCCAAGAGCAAAGACTCTGGAATCATACTTCTGCAAAAGAAGCTAAAATTCTTCATCAAAAGTGAAAGCAGAGGAGCACTTAGGGGCACTGTGAGGAACAAATAAAACAATTCAGGTAAACCACCTGGATGACCTATTTACACAAGCTATTTGGAAAGTGCCGGACTCAACTATCTGATGAGTTTAGAAAGTATTATATTTTTATTTATTTAAATAAGTACACATGTCAATGCTCATATATGTTAGTTTTTATTATGATGAACACTTTGCTAATAATTTAGATGCAGAAACAAAGGCTCAATGACTTCTTCCAAAGCAAATAGTGTATAACAAAGATAAAGTGCCTGTCCTTTTATTTATCAATAAATAATAAATGCATAAGATAAGCAAAGAAAGAAAAACTATGAATAATTGAGAGCCTGCAGTTTCATTAATAAATCATATATTTTTCCCAGGTTGACAAAAATTTATTTTTTATTTGATGATATTGATGATTCTCATATTCTGAAAATTTGGGAGAAAATTAAAGTTAGATATTTCAAAGGGAATAACTGTAAAACAAATGATAATTTATAAGCGTGTATATACATATGGCTAATTCATGAATTTTTGCAAGAATTTAGAGAATCAGAGGCCTGAAGGACCAGGAGAGAGAGAAAAGAGGCAAGATTTATTATTGGTAAGTTTTTTCAATACTGTACATAGCCCTTTGCAATCTTAAAATGATTTTCTCAAGGATCATTACATTTAACACTAAGATTTGGTAGGAAAGGTAAGGACTTGCTCTGCAATGAATAAGGAAACAGAAACAGACAGTGGGAAAGCAACTCACCAAAAGTCACAGACATAGTGGCAGCACTGGAGCTACAACTCTGTATTTCTTTTATTTAAAATGGGGCTCTTTTCCCTTCACCACTGCTGGGTCTTTCCTCCCCTCTTCCCTCCCAAGCTCTTTGGAAAGTGTCAATTTTGGCCATCTGCTGAGTTTGAGAAATATTTTGTTTACACAAATTTGAATAGTTTAAGTAGTAAGACTCTGTTGTCTTGGCTTTTATTAAAGAAATTATTCAGAATTCAACAAAAACAACAAGAAAACCCCATTTATACTTTAAAAAGTAGTTAACGGGTGCTTTATCGTCTATTACAAAAGGACTCTTTGTATGCTCAGTTGACAAATTTGTCATTGGGAGAGGCAATTCTGGCATTGGTGTGCAGAATTACAATGTTCAACTTGTGCCTCCATAACTTAAAGTCTCTTTAAGATCAGGAAGAGTCCTCTTCTCATGGCAACTCTGTCCCTTTCAATTATTGCAGAGCTTCAGTCTCTTTTCATTTCAGCCCTTCTCTGATGTTTTATTAAGTTTCCTTGATTTGGGCTAATATTTGCATTCCCTCTCTCCAACACGAATTTTTTTGGTTCATTCGACCATCCCCCACCTCTAAATCATAGCTGGCTCACAGTATTTCCTCTAAGCCTATTCTTGCCTCCTCTCTTCTGCAGCTTCTGCTGTTTCTAAATTCCCTTTCCCCTCCTAGTCATCCTTACTCCTGTACTTCTTTGATGAGGCAAGATGTATTCATATGTTAATTGCTTTGGGTATTGAGAATGGGGTGAGTGGGAGGAATGGTTTTTGGCCCTGTCAATCCTATGATTATAATCAATGAAATGCTAGAGATACCAAT
The DNA here is from genome assembly GCA_036589455.1 of Ateles fusciceps. Lineage (NCBI taxonomy): Eukaryota > Metazoa > Chordata > Mammalia > Primates > Atelidae > Ateles > Ateles fusciceps. Next base: position 1,726,878 of record JAZHEH010001685.1, on the reverse strand, counting down.
CACATACTTGATGTTGTAATCCATTTAGACCTTCTTTCATTCTTCTTCATATATCCTACACTCCAAGTAACCTGAATATGCATCTGCATTTTCAGTCAGTGGTTCTCAGATGTGCATCAGAATCACCAGGTGGGTTTGCTGAAATACAGATTGCTGGGCCCTTCCCCCAGATGTTCTTCTTCAGTACACATGGATGGGATCTCAGATTTTGTATTTCTAACAAAATTCCAGAAGATGCGAATGCTGCTGGTCCAGGGGACCACATTTTGAGAACCACTGTTTTGACCTCTATTGCCTCTGCAACTTATGCTTCCCGTCTGAAAAACCTTTGAACTCCATTTAAACACTTTCAAACAAACATATCTACTGACACACATTAAAATGCTGCCTTCACGCATCTATCTAGTATTTACTGAGATCTTACTCTGTGCTAGACACTGAGTTTGGTCTATAGCCTCAGGGAAAATAGATTACCAAGCAAGTCATTCTTAAATCTCTTCAGCTAGAAAGGATTGACATCTTTCTCATAACGTGACAACCATCCCTCCTCTGTTACCTCACAACTCAAAGAGTTGTCCTTGTATCAGAATGATTGGCATCACTTTGAAACTGACGGAAATTCAGAGTCTCAGACCCCAACTTAGATCTACAAAATCAGAATCTGCATTTTATCGGTGTCTTAGTTGATTCATATGCAGATTAGAGTTTGAGAAGTATTACTTTTCTATACTATCAACTCTTTTAGGTAAAAATCTAACTATGAATCTCCAAAAATGCTTATCAAGTGTCTGACCTGTGATGGAAGGGGAAAGCATGAAGGAGCAGGCAAATAATTATTGCTATTTTGTCCAGATTTACTTAGTGTATGCAAAGCTTTATGTAGCACAGAGTTTGATGCAAGTTCATTTCATCTTTACAACAGAAAATAACTAATGACTACTTGTTGTTTCAAATTAAATTGATTTCTCTTGAGTTTGTCATGGGATAAAAGCAAACTGCAAGCAACCCATCAAAATGGTAGAGAAGGCAGAAAATATCGAAAATTCTTCTGCAAAAGACATCGTTTTGAAACTCATACTTGATTCTCTTAAGAAGCATAGTGATTATGAGTATTAATAGCCATTATTTGCTGAGCAGTATGTTAAACACAGTTAGGTGTTTTTATATGATAGGGTTTTATTGTTAGTTTATTGAGAGAAATGTTACTATTTTTGCTACTTGTTAAAAATCAAAGTGAAATGATAAACTCAAGATCTTGCTTAATTTGGAAAGTTAAATAATAAAATGGTCAAAATCTGAATGCATCAAAGGAAGTTTCACTAGCTTGACAGATCAATAGTTGGTATTAAGAAACTTCTTGAAAGTGTATGGCCAAAAGTAATGTATTTTCCTCACTCACATTTAGGTCCCATCTGACATCCCTGCAACAAAAGACAGATTAACAAAGGAAAAGCACAGAACATAATTTAACAATGTTTTACATGATGCAGGAGCTTTCAGAGACGAAGACCTTAAGACCCAGAGAAAACTGTGTTTTTATGCTAATTATGAAGAAAGCAGTGAATAATTGTGGAGAAATATGATTGAACAAAAAAGTTATGATCCATGGTAATAAACTGGGGAGAACTTAGCAAGGATGGTTTTTATTTTCAGATTCTTCTTGGCCTCTTTGTGCATTTCTTTCCTCCAGGTATAGGTAAAAACACCCGAAGTTCTTCAAAGGTGAAGGGAAAAGATCAGACAGTGACCTTTCTGTGTTTTATGGCTTGCGCTGGGAGAGGAATTCTAGTTTTTATGACCCACCTTGGTAGAGAGGAATTCTGGTTTCTATGGCTAGATTTGGGGGAGAAAGAGCAGCAGGAGACAGAAAGGCAAGAGGAAGTCAGAGAAACCTTCTTGCTTCTGAGGCCCTCCTGTCTCCTTCAGCTCAAAATATGGTAACAGTTTCTGAGATCCAAAAAGAGCCATCTGATTTTTAATATTTTATGAGATAAAGTTTTATACAAAACTTTGATTGTAGACTATATTCCAAAAATTTTACTAATCTTCTTGGGAATAAGATTCATGAAACATATGTAAATCATAACTGTGTCTCCAGTATCACTGTGGGAAGTAGAAAACTTCCTTTCTAAAGTTTTCTTTCTTGTTAAAGAGTAAGTGTGCTAATAACTTCGTTAAGCCCTGTCCTATGTAGCTGTTAGACATGCCATGCTTACAGGCACGTAGTACATTCTATGTCCTTGTACTTTAACCAAAATATCTGTGCTGGACGTGCTCACAGGCATGTCCCAGCTCTCCATTGCTTTTACCTGCCTAGAAAAGTTTTAAGTTCTTAGCCAGTCGAGTTTTATTAGATTGTGAGGTCTGACTCCAACCAACAGAGATCAGACACAGAAGTAAGGGTGAACCCAAACACGTAAGGGATAAATTTCTGTGTTTGCCTTTATTCATTGTACTCTTGTGGCAAAATGGCTAGTGAGAGTACCCTTCCTGCAGTCCAGTAAGTAAAAATTGCATTACTGAAACAGCCTTTGTCTCAGTGCTAAATTTTCTTTGCGGCACCAAGCATCAATTTACAACAATCACCCAGCTCAATGGTTAGCAGTTCTTAATGGGGGATAGGAGGGTGGTATTTGCACCCCTACCCCCCCGAAGAGACATATGATGATGTCTGGAAACATTTTTGGTAGTAACAACTGAGGGTGAAGTTGTACTGGCATTTAGCAGAAAGAAACCAAGAATATTGCTAAAGTATTCTACAATGCACGGGACAGCTTTCCCCAGTTCTGAGTCTGAGGTACTGTGATCTAATTTAAAACATTGTACAGGCGCAAGCCTGTAATCCTAGCACTTTAGGAGACTGAGGTGGACAGATCATTTGAGCTCAGGAGTTCAAGACCAGCCTGACCAACACGGTGAAACCCCGTCTCTATGAAAAATATAAAAATTAGCTAGGTGTGGTGGCGCACACCTATAATCCTAGCTGCTCAGGAGGCTGAGGCAGCAGAATCATCTGAACCTGGGAGGTGGAGGTTGCAGTGAGCAAAGATCATGTCACTGCATGCCAGCCTGGGCAACAGAGCAAGACTCCATTTCAAAAAAGAAATTATACAGAATATAATATAAATTAAATAATTGGAGTACAGAAATATACTTCAGAAAAATGTATGACATACAAATATATAGTTAGTTTGATTTGACCAAAGACAAACAGAAAAATTCTAGAGTCATCACTTGAGCCCATTTTCTGGCTTAACAACTTATATTTTATCCGTCATACAGCACATGTGCGTGCACACACACACTACTTCTGACTGATAGTAATATTTTTTCATTGTGATATACCACTTCTCTTAAACAACAAACCAGGTGATTTCTGGAATCAGATGATTTGAGTATTAATCCTCACTCAACTACTTTGTAGTTTTGTGACTTCCAACGTCACAAAAAAAGTTCATATTCACAGAAAAAAGTTCTTGTTCACAGAAAAAGTTAGAACAAGTTATCTAACTTTTTCTCCCTCTCCTTGCCCTTCTCCTCTTTCTTCTTCTTTTCATGAAAACATTATCTATTAAACGAAAATAATAATATTCAGTCCTGAAATCATCACTACAAATCATACCATAGTTTCTGGCACACAAAATAATGAACATTTATTGAGCGCTTACCTTATGCCATTTAATGTGGCCTGTGTATTGAACACGACTTATTCCTGGCTCACATCCTCTCAGTGAGCCTTTTAATTCCAGTCTTGGCTACAGCCAGCTGCATGTAGCAGCCTGAAAGTGCAAAAGATTTAAACAACCGTTGAACAGCCTTTGAATTATAAGGAGTAGCAGTTAGTGGGTAAAATTATTAGTCAGTCTCTTGGACAGACAATTGGAAGCATATTCTGCTCAGATGCAAAGAATTTCAACCTCAAAATTGAGCACTATTTGCCCATAGTGTGGGCCAACTTAATAAAACATCTTTGGATTAGATTTTCCTCATTTGTTAGATCATTCTTTTCCTCTCCCGTTGTTCTTTGGAACCACTTCTCAAATAAAATCTACCTGTACAAAGACCATTACCTCAAGAATCTTTGTGGAAAATTAAACAAACAAAATGAACACTAAAACAAACTAAGAAAACAAAGCTTTACCATTGTCTTTTCACCATATTAGAATTCAGATCACTGAAGTGTCTTGAACAACCAACTACCAGAAAAATGCTGTGAGACTGCTGATGGCAATGGGACAATGTCTCATGCTTATATTATGAAGTCTTTTATGCTTTCCTAATGAAAGAAAATTGAGAAACTCAAGGTATGGGTACTCGTCAAAGCCCCTATATTAAGTGTCATACAAAACTGAAAACACGTGTGCATGCACACACACATGTGCACACACACACACACACAACTAGTAAGCCAGTGGTTTTTTAAAAAAGCATGTTTTCCATTTTTCACTGTGATTCGTGTAATTATTTGTGTATTTTCTATCTTACATTGTGATTGGAATGAGTTATTTTTCCATATGCTGAAAGACTGGCATTAAAAATACAAGTTTCTTCTTGAGTATGTTAAAATGTACTATCATTTTCTTGTTTCTGTCTTTTTTTTTTTTTTTAAATTGAGATGGGGTCTTGCTCTGTCACCGAGACTGGAGTGCAGTGGCATGGTCTTGGCTCATTGCAACCTTTGCCTCCCGAGTTCAAGCGGTTCTCCTGCCTCAGCCTATTGAGTAACTGGGTCACCATACCCACATACTTTTTGTATTTTTAGTAGAGATGGGTTTCACCATGTTGGCCAGGCTGATCTTGAACTCCTAACCTCAGGTGATCAACCCACCTTGGCATCCCAAAGCGCTAGGATTACAGGTGTGAGCCAATATGACCAGCCTAAACGTAGTATCATTAAGTCATGAAGGAACCATTAAGTTTTGAGGGAATCATTAAGTCATGAAGGAATCATTAAGCTATTGGGCTAAAAAAAGATGAGACTATAGCATCATTAAGTCATGAAGGAATCATTAAAACATGAAGGAACCCAGATTTAGTTTATGTTTACTAACTTTTGGGAAGTTCAGAGGTCACTGGAAATAATCTTCTGTTCAAATCCAGGCATACATTCTGAAATCAGCATGGCCAGACCATCTATCCTACAGCTGGAAAGAAGGTAGTCATTAAATATCAAATAAGATAGATTGTATTATGTATTATACTTAGGTTATTGGGCTGAAAAAAGACAAGAATGGGTTTCTCCCTAGATACAGAATATTGTAGAGAGAATAAAAATACTAAATGACAACAAAATTCATACCTACCTAGAAGCCAAAGTTTAGTTTTGAAAGTGTGATTTAAAATATTTTGGGAAATGATATATTATAACACATTTTGGAAATTATAATAAAAATAAAAAAGCTCAGTTTAATTAGGAAACATTTTGAATTATGAACACAAAAGAGACAGGTACCTAAAACAAAACACACCTGGTTCTTCACTGATCGTTAGTAAGTATTTGGAAATTAAAATTTAGCAGTGTTCAAGCTTAATTGTTTTTGGAAGATATCTGACTTTTGCAAAATCAAAGAAAAAAACCTATAAGATAAAGTTTAAAAGTTAATGAATGCCTATATTGAAAGAAATCTTAGCATTTATCTTGCCTATTTGATTTCACTTTACAGGTAAGAAAATTAGTCTAACAAACAACAGAATGATTTTCTTGAGGACATTAACAGATTGGATCTAGAACCCAGGTCTTCAGAGTCCTAATTCAGTGCCCTTTCTGCTACAAATGCAGATAGACTCTAAGTTGGTATTTTTTCATCACCCTGCTCTCCTTCACCTCCACTCCATTATCACCTCTTCAGCTTCTCATCCCACCATTTCTGGTTACTCATGCTGCCTTCTACTGCTGTGTGAAAGTCTTGCTTAAAGCCCAAGTACAAGTTCACTTACGGGAAATTGCAGGACTGAATGTTTCAGATGCCTCAAGGATATATTTGGTTATTGATGCTCTGAGAAGCATGAGCTGTATTCTTTTGAAATGGACAGATGATGACAACAGCTTTTAGTGAAGTGGCATTTTCTTCCCTGAGGGCTTAACTGCAGGAGATATGTGAAATATAAAAGGATTACTTCATTTTGTTTATTTATTTATTTAGTCTTTTTACAATCTGTGGTCATCACCTCCTCTCATCAAACTCTGACCCACAAATTCAATTAGAGAGCTTTCCTGGAAATTTGCTCTTCATGAGGTTCACCTGCAGGGTAAGAAAGAATATCTGTTGGCCAGAAATCAAAGACACTGCAAACATCCTCTGCTCAAATTACTTTGAGTCCATATTTCTATTAAATTTCCAGTAAAGTATGCTCAATAAATCATAGCATTTGAAATTAATTGTTTCAATGAGGCATTTAATTTTGTGCAATCCATTGCTCTGGGTGTATATTAGCTAAATATTTATGAATTGATTATTTCCAAAGCAGTCAAATTTGTTAAGGACGGAAGATAACTATCTTCCCGTATGATTTGCCCAAGATTTTTTTTCTAAGTGATTACTAAAATGTCAAATTATAAAGAACATTGGTATATTTTCAAATAAATAAAGTGAAATGAGTTAGATTTTCAATTAATGGCCCACACCATTTCATGAAGTGTAGCATAAATATGTTTCAAGCTATCTTGCACATCTCTATCCATCAAGTTCCATATAACTTGACAACAAAGAGTGTCTTCTGGCAAGCAAATTGTTCATTATAGAGACACAAGCCAACCAACCTAAACCCGAGGCAATAATCTCACTAAAAACTCCGATCAAGCAACCAGGTGTGCCTATCACCAAGAATTCAAAAAAGAAGTAAAGGATATAATTGTGTCCAAATATATCATTTCCCAGTCAACGCTTATTAATTGATATATAATTAAAAAAATGAGGTCACATAACAATAGTTATTAATAAAGCTCATGGTATAAATTTTTGGTAACTGCTCCATGAGATTATAGAAACCATACCTCTTTCTCATTTCTTCTTTTTCTCATTGAAAATTCTTCAAACATAATCAAAGTGTTGTCTGTTCAACACTCAAATTTAACTTGCAAAATACTTATTTTGTGTCTAGACTTGAATGCACTATCGAGTTGATAGAAGGAGGAGGATGTTTTAAAAGATAGGATGGATTAAATTAGAGAAAATAAGTAGTAGCCAGTGAGTTATAAATTAACGGAACAATCATGAGAACAATACTGGAAGATCGAAATCATCTCTCATGTGCACAATTCAGACTATCAATTCATATGAGTGAAACACAAAAATTTATGTTTGAAAACAAAATTCAAAGAAATATAGCATTTAAGTTTCAGAATAAAAGACAAGAACTAGAAAGAGTTTCAATTTATCCTCCCTCTTCTGTAGAGATGCCGAAGCACACTGACAAAATTGCTTGGACTATCTTACACGTTTTAAAAGTAAAAAGTAAAATGAATGTGCACTTAGAAACTTTGTCTGAATGCAGAGATATTTTAACTTTTGACTTAGGTACTTTTTATACTGATTCATGCACTGATAATAAGGGTTCACTATTCTCATGTGAAAACTCAGAGAACATCCTAAATTTCTCTTTCTGTTACCTAACCACATAAAAGAGATTATTATTTCATGTTTTATTTCCTGCCTAAAGATATTTTTCATTTGTCCTCCTTTATCCCACAGGCACTTTCCTAGTCCAGATCTCCATTATCTTCTCCTTTCAATGTTTTCACCTGGTCTTCTAAAATATCCTCCTAACTGATCTGGTCATAGCTGAATTCACAACCACTCCTCCATCTAGGCCAATCAGAGTAGGCTTTCTTATATGCCAATAAAATTAGCTCAAAACATTTCACTGACTCTTCTTTGATAACAGAGTAAAACGTGAGAAGATTAACATGGCATCAAAGGCTTTCTTGGAGCCTAAACTCTAGGCTACCTCTCCAGCCCCTCATTCCACATCATTTATTAGCCCCATCTAGGGACACGGTGACAGAACTGCAGAAGTTTCTCAGCTGTCCTTGTTCTCAAGCTTTCATGACTTTTCACAGAATAATTTTTCCGCCTTGAATTCTCTTGTTTGCCTTTTGAATTCCTTCTCATCCTTTAGAATTCACCCCATGCAAAATGTTTGCCCACTGTGAAGTATTTTGCGATGTTGAACACAGACATAAATCTCTCATTTTCTTTCTCTCTTATTTGCCTCTTTATGTATCTATCTTTCTTGTCTTTATTGTTATAGCTACACAGACTTCTATCTTTTATTAGCTGTGTAGATATGAGCAAGTCACTTAATTTAATTTGGCTTAATTTATTTAAGGATCATAGATTGTGCATTAAATCATCAAGCAAGGCATCCATGATACAGAGAGATCATTTATTAGTGTGGAATTCTGGTGAATAAAAGATTAGCCATTATTATTGAATTCCTCTAGGTCTCCCTTGAAACTCATTTTACCTCCAAAATGATACAAGCATTTATTCATATCTCCTGAAAGAATTTAAAATTTAGGAAGGTTTTAGTTTTAATATTTCACGTATTGTAAAAGAAACATGGCCTTCCTCCTGGTTATAGTTAAGCATATATTAAGCAGTAGTATTTAATCAAGTCATAGTACTTGACTCTTGTATATTATTCACTTTTTCTCAAAGAAAAGAGTGATATACTTTATGTAAGTCTAATATCTGTGGTCACTAGAACTGAGCTATTTATTTTGCCATATTTGTGAAATTCATTCATTCATTTTTTATTTATTCATCTATCCAACCATCATTCACTCAAATATTTATCAAAATGAATTCCTGTATTTTGGCAGAGTAAAATACTGTAATTAATATTTTGACTTACAGACATATTTTAAAAGTACTAAAATATCCACGTCCTTTGGCTATAAAATGAGCTAAGTCAACATACTAATGACAGCACTATGATGAAAGACATATTGCATATTAACTTCATATTATGTACATTAATTATTTGAAAATTGACATTTTCTCTTTGATTATGATTGAATTGTCTTTTTTTTCCCAACTAGGGATCTAGATATATAAATATATTTATGTGAGGTTTATGATAAACACTATAATATTTTACTTTTAGTATGTGCTTGTTTATTAATTAAGAAAATGTTAATTTAATGAAAACTATGGGCCAGGCACCTTAACTGAAACTGAAGATTCAAAGTTGAGTAATACATGGGTATTTCTGTGAAATGTCTCCTAGGATGTCTGGGGATAAAAACAGGTTGCCATACAATTAGTTAGTTGAATGCAGTGTGTTAAGTGCCTGCGGTGGGTGTGTGGGTGGAACAGTAATAATCTCTTCTTGTCATGATCAGGGAAGTCTTCTGCAAAGGGAACATGTTTGGCCTAGATCACAAGAACTGAGTCTCAAATGCGTGAGTTTTCTAGACAGGCAACATATTTTTAAAAAGGAGATTACACTTAAAAATGTCATAGAGTTTAGGAATGTTGTGGCTTGGTGTGGTACTTGAAGAAAACATTGTTTTTAAAACTTCAAATCAGTTTAAGACACCATTTAAAATAATTTGAAATCATCCTTCATATCTAGCTTTATATAAAAGAGAAAGCATAAGCCTGGAGTCAGACATAGCTACCTTTCATGATGGCAGCATTTATAAAAACTTGAGAAATTTTTTTGACCTACATGAGTCACATTTTCCCTTTCTGAGCCTCATTTGTAAAAATCTGGCAATAGGCTTTGTAGTGACACCTTACTTGCTTGGATTTCACCAGAATTAAATGAGGCAATCTACGGAAACCATTCATAAAACGCAATGTCAGAATCAGTATTAAATAAATGTCATTCCCTTGTCTTCATTGCCTGCACCACTGTCAAGTAAAATTCTTGGCTGTACACCCCTGAAAATGTATCCTTAGGAACTTTGCTTGAAAATAAGTGCTATTGTTTGTTACTTTTCTTTTTGCAATTTTTCTTATTCGATTGTGTTTCGTACAATTTACATCCTAGATTAGACTCACATTCAAGATCTCACATTCAGTTATGGTCTTAATCATTTCTGAGCAGGAAATCACTAGGTTATCTTATATTTCCGTGGACCAATAAGTCACTAACAATTTTAGAGAGGAGAGTGGCTGTGAATGCAATTTCAGATGCTAATTTCTTCAGTGTTTATGAATTTATAAACACTTTATAAAGTTAGACTTCTGGATAGAAATTATAGCTTAGATATCCTCAGTGAAATCTTCTGATTCATCAGTTAGAGAAAAATTAGTTTTATTGTCAATATTATGTAAAGAGGCAACTTTGGCCTTGCATGATCACAGCGCTCTTAGAAGACTATGACAGTTGTTTATCTCACAAACACACAGATCTCACCCGGCCTTTCACCTTTCCACACTTTTTCTGTCAACAGCAGACATTTATTATCTGCAAGAGGAAAGGGATTACCTTAAGCATTGCTTTTACTATGATTAATGTGAAGAATAATCATTGAAGGGTACAGTTTCACAAAGGAAACAAATGTCTGTCTTTATGGATTACCGAAAATCATAATGTTTCATCTCCTGCAGGAAAATGAAATGATCAAATACCAGTTTACAGTATTCAAAGGAAATATAGATACCATTTAGATATAGTCAGCGTTCATCCATAAAACGGGCAAAGCGTTATATGGTATTCATGTGTGCATGAAGACTATTGAACAAGATGCATTGTGCTGTAGAGGACGGAGTTGGAAGCAAGTCAAGCAAACCTGCTTAGAGTTCTTGATATACTGATAGACATAAAATGTAATGAAAAAATTTTAAAAGCTTTATATTTATAAAACACTTACAGACTCATTTCATGTGACGTTCTTAAGAACCCCCAAATAAAGTGGAAACTTATTTCTGCTACACATTTATTTCATTTTATCATCAAGTTCTGGCTCTTGTTCTTTATCTGCAGACAACATCCTGAGCCTATCCACTTTCTGTCTCCATGAATACCATCTTAACTCCAGGCTCCATCACTGCACAACTGGACTACCACAAGTAGTATGTCTGCTGTTGACAGAAAAAGTGTGGAAAGGTGAAGTCCCCTAACTGGTCCATTTCAATTTGAATCACTGAAACCTATTCTCTATATGAAGCTAGAGTCATCTTATCTAGCATACAAATCACATCATGTCACTTGATTGTTTGAACTAGTTCATGATTACATGCTGAACTTAGAATAAAATCTGTGTTCTTAATTAAGCCCTATTAATTTTATCTGGTCAAGAGTCAATGGACACATGCCTTGGCACTTACTATCAAGTTTTTGATTAAGTAATGGCTCCTTGCCCCACTCCTAGGCCTTCTAGGGGGACCTCCAGGCTTTCGTTAATAGTCTTTTTCAAGACTTTTACACTTGCATTAACTGTCTTTAAGATTCCTCTAGCTTCTGTTTACTACTCAGTGCTTAAACAACATATTTTAGATTTTATTATGGCACCATCTTAGTTCCAGGTACAAAAAACTTTCTAATATTTAATATTGTGTAACAAATCACCACAAGATGTGGTGTCTCAAAACAACATGTATTTTGTCCAGGAATCTATAATTTGGACAGGAATTAGCAGAGATTAGTTCATCTCTGCTGCATTAGATATTGTCTGAGGTAGCTTGAAGACTGGAGATAGAATTATCAGAAGACTTGCTCACTCATATTTGTGCTGCTAGTGCAAAAAGACTCAGTTGACTGAAACTGGAACAGCTGCAGCCCCTTGGCACTTCCCACTGTCTCTAAGAAACATCTCCATGTGAACTCTCCAACTTTATAGCTTCAGTATAGTCGTACTTCTTGCATGATGCTTCATGACTTCTGTGTTGCAGAATTCCAGCCTCAGTCTTTGAGCAGAGATAATTAATGTTGTTATTTTCAGCACCTAAATTTTAGGAAATCTTCTAGGCAATAATAGATAATCAATACATATTACAATAAAATGTAGATCATGCCATACATGAAATATTTATTAAGACATTAATATTTTGTATATGGCATGATATATATATCGTGTGTGTGTGTGTATATATATATATATATATATACCAAAATAAGTTTCTATCTGTTCCATTTACAGTGCTTTTAAAACATTTTGGGGCATATATATTGGGGCATATGTATATATATATATATATACATATGCCCCAAAATGTTTTAAAAGCACTGTAAATGGAACAAGTAGAAACTTATTTTGGTGAGTCTTTTACCTACTTTTCTATTCCAGCCCTCCCCTCCATAGGCATGTTTTTTTGTGCTTTTTAAAATAGAGGTTTATTAAACCATAATAGACATACCGTAATTTCCACATATTTACAGTATACAATTTGATCAGGTTGACATACGAATACATCTGTGAGACCATTACCATAATTGATAATGAAGATATTTGTTATCCCACCGGATTTCCTTATGCATCACTGAAATTTCATTCCCCCTCTTCCTTAAATTTTCCTGTACACAGAAAACCATTAACATGCTGTCTCTTTTTTATTAATTTGAATTTTATGTGATCTTATATAAGTGGAATTACATAGTAGACACTACTTTCTTCCTTCTTCCACTCAACCTTATTATTCTGAGATTCATTCATTTTTGTGTTAATAGTTTATTTATTTTTATAGATGAGTAGTGTTTTATTGTAGGGATATACCACAATTTGTTTAACATGCACCTGCTAATGGAAATGTGCATTGCTTCAAGTATTTGTTCATTACAAATAAATCTCTTTGAACTTCTGTATACAAAGTCTCTTTGTGGACCCATGCTTTGTTTATTTGGGGTAAAAACCTAGAATTGAAATGTTTGGATTGCATAGTAGAAAAATGTTTAACTGTATGGGAAGTTGCAAAAAAGCTCTCCAAAGTAGTTGTACCATTTCATATTCTAACCAGCACTTTATAAACACTTCAGTTGTTCCATTTTGTCATCAACAGTTGGTATGGTCAGTCTTTTTCAACTTTAGCCACTTTGAGTATTGCATAGGAGTTTTAATTTATATTTCTCTAATGATTATTTTGTACATCACTTCATGTGCTTATTTTCCACCCATATATTCTCTATCTCATATAGTTGTTTTACCCATATTTAGTTGTTTACGCTATTTTTAATTGGGTTTTCTTATTGAGTTGTGAGGGATGTTTATGTTATGTTACAGTTGTATATGTTACAGATACAACTCCTTTACAGATAAATACCTTGCAAATGTCTTCTTTTTTCCCCAGTCGCAGTATCAAAATGGGAAAAAAAGCAAGTGAGAAGCACCAGTTAGCATTTACTAAGATCTTGAGCTCAAGCACTGCACTTGCCACTTTATATATTTTATCTCAATGGTTCCTATCTCTGGAAGCAAGTTACAACTGTCTGAAGAAAATGTGAAAAAACAAAAAAAGTACCCCCTCAGTTCAATTAAGTCACAATCTCTGGAGACGTGGCATAGAATTAAGTCTTATGAAAAAAATTTCAAAATAAATCTAAGCTTGAACCGCCTCCAAAAATGTTATTAGGCGGTTTTAATGCACACTGATGGCTGAGAACCATGACTTACTTATAAAGGTTGCTGGTAGAATGGATGAGATTAGTTTTCTTATTTCTATTTTATAGATGAGGAAACTAAAATTCACAGAGGTGAAAAGAAATTGACAGAGGATAGATAATCAGAAAAGAGGCTGCAATTCATGTCCAGATCTCTTTATAGACTTTGCTTTATTCATTCTCATTGGGCTATACACAGGGTAAAACCTGTACTGTAAAATTAATCAAAGGAAACTTGTTCAAGACCAGCATTAAGAATAGCAGGGGATATTCAGAAGCAGCTAAAGAATAAAACTCATACCTGGTGTAGTGGCTCATGCCTGTAATCTCAATACTCTGGGAGGCTGAGGCAGGAGAATCATTTGAAGGCAGGAGTTCAAGAGTAGCCTGGGCAACAAAACAAGCCACCATCTATACCATAAATTTAAAAATTAGTCAAACATTGTGGCACATTTCTGTAGTCCCAACTACTTGTGAAGCTAAGGCAGGAGGGTTCCTTGAGCACAGGGTCCTAGTGATTTATGATCCTGCCCCACTGCACTCCAGCCTAGGTGACAGAGAGAAACACTGTCTAAAAAAAAAAAAAATCAATGCATAATGCTCATGCTTGGCATACAGTAGTCACTCAATAGTATTTTCTGAATACCAAAAGAATGTGAGAAGTGAAAAGAGCATGTCAAGAAGCCTGGTATACAGCTCACCCCCACATTAATAACCTCTTTCCTTTGAATCTTTCCAGTGTAGTGTCTTTCTTGAGTTCAGCAAGAAAACAAGGTTTTCATGGTTTTCATTGCTGTCTCTTCTAATCTTTTCATCATTTGCTCAGTCTATGGAACCCCCTTGACAGCTAGGGAAGTCTTGTTTATAGGGCTGGCTGTATAATTTGTCTGAGAGAGACAATTTATCATCTGCTTAAGAAGGTAATGGCAGCACACAGACTCATGTACCAAGAATTCCACCCCCTCTCTGTCCATTCAAATCTTGCATATATTTTCAGAACAAGCTTCAATTTCATCTGCTTTTAAAAGCCTTCTCTGACCCTTCTTCAAATCCTACTTTAATTATTGTCACTACCACTCACATAGCAATCTCTCAGTAGCTGCATGGTGGCTTCTAGTTCTATTATTTTCTTTAATAGTTAATTTATATTCCACATTTTTAAAAATTTTAAGAATATTTATTCTCATCTCTCCCCCAATTATTGGATGGAATCTATCCCTATTGGATGCCAAAGTGTGGGTCACATATTTTTATTTGGAAAGATTATGTATGCAAAAGGGACTTGCTTCCACATAGTATCACATCACATATATTTAGGGACATTTTTAGGAAAAAGAAACTATGGAAAATTATTTCATGAAATGAAGAATTTTAAAGATTTTTCAAGGAAACTTTAGTTGAATTGTCTTGACAAATGCTGCTACTGAATATATCACTACATCTAAGGAAAGAGTGGGTCAATAGATGAACTTTAGAGTTTCAGTGAGGTAAATTGTATAGCTAAGCTTGCATATCTGTTTCTACTATACAGATTTAGGGTGCAGTTATGAGAGCCTGATGCAACTGTCACCCCTTGCTCTGATACCAGACACACCAAGCAAGTTTCTGGTAATGAGATGACTTATCTTAGAGTTGGTGCATAGACACGGATTGCTTATTCATGTAAATCATTTCAGTGATCACATCACCATTACACCAGTCCCTGATATTGCTTTTAAAACCAACCATCTTCCCCTTATTTATGTTTCTGGCTTTACTCCTCATTGCTTCTATCATTATTCTATAGCACCAAAAAGTCTATTCTTCTTGCCTAAAGATCTGCTGCTTAGGAATCCAAGTTCCCCTCCAGTCCTGAAAAATACCTTCGTAATTTAGCATTCTTTCTAAATGATTAGATTACACAACATATTCTCCTTGATTTTGTCTTGCAGATAGGGCAATATATACACAGACTTGTTAATAAAAGGAGGCTTATCCTGTGTTAGAATTTATGAGTGATGGTGTCATGTTCAACAGTGAATGCAAGGCAGGCAGGGACAGGATGAAAAAGGAATAAAAGTCACAGCAACTCCCAGAGACCACTGTGCACCATAGGCCAGACTCAGATTTATCCCATGAGTGAAAGAATGCCATTCAAAGACTCTAGACAAGAGAAGAATGCATGTTAGAAATACTTTGATATTAGGTACAGAATGCTTAGGATTGGTCAAGACTAAAAAGTTAAATTAAAGTTTTTGCCACCATAATTCCATGTTGAATAAAGTCAGTGACACAAGAGATGGAAAGGCAGTCTGGATCCAAGATATTTTCAATATGCAAAAACAAAGGGACTCAGTGATTGAGTACATTCAGAGCAGCTGAGTTGGAGCTGATGATGCACAGGACAAAATCAGACATAATTTCTGACCCTTACTTTTAAAGAAAAACTACTTTCTGAGTTTTTGAGGCTATTTACCCAATACAAACTCTGCTAGAGTTTCCTGAATTGGATTCTCTAAGTGTAGTAATAACAACTATGACACATCTCTCTCCTTAAACTGTTAAATGAAAAGCTTGCCTTACACCAGGCATTGTGTAATCATTCTCATAGAGCCTAATGTTAACATCCTTGAGATATTCAAAGTATTGGTTAAATACTTTAACTGTCTAAAGTAATTGGCTTCAAGAACTTGAACACATCAATATTAATAGAGAAATTAGGCTTTGACGTTTCTTTACAAAAAGAATAATGATAAAAATAAATCCAGCGGGTATAGTGTAATGTGTGCTAACGAGAGAGAGAGAGTGATGATCTGAGCTCAGGGCTCACTCTCCTGTGATGGCTGATTAATGGGTGTGTGTGTGTTTCTGATTGAAATGCAGATCCAGGCATGTCCCAGAAAATGAGATCTATGGTAAAGAAAGATGAGGTCCACATGCTTTAACAGCTTTGGTTTTTCTGAATCTAAGGACTCTCAGGATCTCTCTCCAGTATTCAGTGATTGGGGAGATCAGAGCCTATCAATCAGAGACACTACAAAATGCACGAGAGATCGTTGTAAGCACATAGTTAATTGCTTTCATATGTGATTATGCTAGGTCAACACTCAGAGGCTAACCGCAGGATTTTGAAGAAAAACTAGCAAATGCTTAAGAATAGAACTTTAGAAATAGGAAAGCTTATAATATTAATTTGTTTAACTCATTCCCAATAAAAAAAACTGGGTTTCAAAGAAAAAAAGACACATATAAGATCAGTCAAATAAATAAATTCTGGTGTCTAACAATGGTTGTGACAAATGTCAAAGTATTTTCCTCTGAAAAGAGCCTCCTTTTTCTCATTTGTTGTATGTATACACAAGATTATCTACTTAAGGAGACTAAAATAAAAGACATATTTAAAGTACATATCAAAGGGCTAGAGGCTTAATAAATGATGATTTCTTTGTTAATCAATTTAATTTGAGCAAGTATTAAGCTTGCAACATTGTCTGCTTCATAGTGTCTTCTAAAAATTCTAGGAAATTTAAATAGCAGATCATCCGATACCCTACATTCCTTCTTCCTTTCATGATTTTACCTGGTGTATTTATCTCCACTCCGTACAGTTTTCTCTATATCTATTTCACTCTCCTTCTCAGACTATCTTTACCTCTTGTAAGGGTGGCCATAATAAGCTCCTGACTGGCCTCTTAGCACCCCTCTTGCCCTATTCTAATATGTTCTCCAAACAATAACTCCAGAGATTTGCATAAAATGCAAATATGATCATGACATCGCCATCAGGTTTGAAATCTGTCAATGCCTTCGCAATGCTTTACCAGATACATTGTAAGATCTTGCTTATGGGGTGGGCACAGTGGCTCACACCTCTAATCCTCAGCACTTTTAGAGTCCGAGGCAGGTAGATCACTAGTTCAGGAGTTCGAGACCAGCTTAACCAACATGGTGAAACCTTATCTCTACTAAAAATGCAAAAATAGCAGGGCATGGTGGTGCACGACTGTAATCCCAGCTACTCAGGAGGCTGAGATAGGAGAATCGCTTGAACCTAGAAGGTGGAGGTTGGAAGGAGACTCTGTCTAAAAAAAAAAAACATTGCTTATGTCCCCTGCCACTATTGTCTTAGATTTATGCACTTAGGTTTTTCTTCATGATTCATCCACTGTGGTCTTCTTTCCAGTGCTCAACCATCCTGTTCTCCTTCTGGCCACTAAGCCTTTTGTACATGCTCTCCCTCTGCCTGCAATGCACTGCTGCTGCTACTTGGTCCAGGTGCCTCCTGAGTGTCTTCTCAATTGATTTCATGTACCACTTCCTTAGTGTCCTGTAGCCTAGGCCAGGTTGTGTTTTTATATACTCCTGTAGAACCAGCTCCTTTCCTTCTCAGTAGTTTGTCCCATTTATGATTATATTGCTGGTTTCTCACAGAGACCTTAAATTTCATGAGAGCATAGGTGCCTTTGATTGGGCTCACCATAATGCCTGACACATATTAAATACTCAACATTCATTCATTTAGCAACTTTTTGAATTATGCAATCATGTATGTGCAAGAGTCTTAGTCTCCTGAACTGCTATAACAGAATATTATATAGGAGATTGCTTACAAAAAATCAAAATTTATGTCTCACAGTTCTGGAGGCTGGGAGGTCTAGGATCAAGGCTCTAACAGATTTCCTGTTTGGCAAAGCCCTGCATCTTGGTCCTCACATGGCAGAAATCAAGGCAGTTATGTAAAATCTCTCTTTGTTTTTGTTTGTTTTGTTTATTTTTTGAGATGGAGTCTTGCTCTGTCACCCAGGATGGAGTACAGTGGCGCAACCTTAGCTCGCTGAAATTTCCACCTCCTGGGTTCAAGCAATTCTCCTGCCTCAGCCTCTGGAGTAGCTGGGACTAAGGCGAGTGCCACCACACCAGGCTATTTTTTTTTTTTTTTTTGTATCTCTTTTACAAGGACTCTATTATCATTCATGACTGCAGAGCCCTCATGACCTCATCACCTCTTTAAGGCTCCATCTTCAAACACTATCACATTAGGGATTAGATTTCAACATAAGAATTTGGGGGAAACATGAACATTGTCTATTGTAATAAAATACCTAAGAAACTTTTAGTTCCCACCTTCATTATTAGGATAAAAGAATCAAATCAGAGACAAAACAAATTTCTTAGAATCTGGAGAGATTTCTCAAATCTGGGGACTATATCTATTCTCCCACATCCAATGATGCTATCCTAATTCCTTGGCTTACTTCAAATCTTTACACATGCTGTAAATTTTAGAGGAGTTGTTTATTCCTAATACATTATTAGTCCTTTTTCGTCTTTTGTGAAGGTTTAGGTAAAGATGATAGAAATAAAAACTGTGAGTACCCAGTTGTTTTAACTTTAAAGAGAGGTGTTTTTAATTGTATTTTCCAGGCCTCTAATAAATCTCCCCAAGTAGAAGACTGCCTGGACATATTTCAAATAAAATAATACAGGAATGATTTTCGTTTTCAACTTTTTCTGACTCAGCGTTCATTTTAGACATCACTATCCCTTACTGATTGCTTTGCACAGGATTTTAAATAAGAAAACTGGAAATTTTTAAATAAGAAAAATTTTAAATACGAAAACTGGAAATCAGCTCCAGAGACAGCTGATTGCATTGGAAAGCAGTTAGACAACTTCTATCCTTCAGTTCTTCTTGGCCAGATTCTAATTTCCTTAGTGTCTCCATTTATATGTACACCAAGGATTGAAAAGGTTCACATCTTTCCAATCAGAAGTGCTGCACGGATCACTGACTTTGAAAGGGAAGTCAGATACTCAACCTCTCTTTCTGCTCTGTCAGGGGAAAGCAAGCCTTTCAATTCAATCTCCAGTTATCTGGATGCTTTTCTCTGTAGCATGTTAATTGGCTGTTTCAAGGGACACTGGTTTAGAAAAAAATAAAAAGAATAAATGTTCTAGATGCTGACAATCCACACATTATCACCTTAAGCTTAACCTAATTAGACTGAGTCACTAGTCAGAAGTTTTGACCTTCAGAGAGAACATTGTTACTGTCTTCAGTCAACCATATATATTTCCTACTGAATTTTAGATCTAAGAAAGAAAGGTAAATTGTTTCATGTAAAGCAGGTTACTTGTGAATACTCTTGACTCAGCTGTTGCCTATTTGTACAACGAGAGGATGGAGGAAATAATAGTAATGTTCATAATAGCATATTAATATGAAGGAACATTTTTCTTGCTCTTTAAAATTTGCATAATCTTTTCACAAACATTTCAATGTCAAATTAATCTATTAGTGAGGCCCTGAAGCTCAGATTGAGCTATAGAAAAAAAGAAGAAAGACTGTCTCAAATGCTGTAATGATACAGAAAGGTGAAGGAAAATCAGAGATACGTATAAGACACAACCCCAAACAGGCAAAGTCATGTGACTCTCTTTTGTGTCATTCTCAAATAAATGGGCTCTAACTGGTATGGAGAAAATGGTGCCTTTTTCCAGAACAGTGGGTACCTTGTGGTTGAAGCTGCTACACCAGATGTTGAGCAAACCCATGACAGGCTTGTGGGGGAAGGGGTGACTCAACAGTTCGAGTGGACAGAGTAACTTCTATTTTGTGTTTTGTTTTATTTTGTTTTGTTTAGATGGAGTTTCTCTCTTCTTGTCCAGGCTGGAGTGCAATGGCACGATATCGGCTCACTGCAACCTCTGCCTCCCAGATTTAGGTGATTCTCCTGCCTCAGCATCCTGACTAGCTGGATTACAGGCATGCACCAACACACCCAGCTAATTTTTGTAGTTTTAGTAGAGATGGGGTTTCTCCATGTTGGTCAGGCTGGTCTCGAACTCCCGACCTCAGGTGATCCACCCGCCTCTGCCTCCCAATGTTCTGGGATTACAGGCATAAGCCACCACACCCAGCTGGACAGAGTTACTTCTAAAGACCAGGTACAGCTTGGGAAGAAAACTCCTACTGGACGTCCCTTGCTCAGGAAAAAGGATCCATCTCCAATGTGAAGTTGGCTTCAGACCCCTCAGCTCTGCTTCCTATAGAGTCACTTTCACATCTACTCTTTCTCTTAGGGCTACACCCAGTTAGCAGACAATCAGCAGAGAAAAGAAAGTTTAGGGAACATAAAACACTAGCCTCTCTTGGGTACAATGTCATGTTTTATGCCAAGTGCAAAATAGAGTAGGCACAGAGCCCTGCGCATAGCACACAATGAATGGTAATTATGTTGTTATTATATTCTTCAGTACCACGTTTCTCAAAGCATGGTTCTGCTTGGTATGTGTTAGAAAGAAGTAGGTAATGTTCTTGCTGGAAATGCAGATTTCTGGACTCCAATGCAGATTGATTTAACCAGAATCTCACTGGAAAATGGCCAGGGATCTGTATTTTTAGCAACTATGACCCGATTTAAACCAACAATTGACAAGCACTCTTATGTGCTAAATATTTTTAAAATTTTGTTTAATTTGGTCCTTCCAAAAAATAAATCTTGTTTTACAGGAGAGAAAACAGGGGCTCAAGTCCTTCTTAAAAATCCACATAGAGCTAACACCAATACAGTTGTGCTTGACTTCAATCTCTGTGTCCTTTCATCTATTTGAAGCAGTGAGTTGTAAAAAAATAAAAATAAAAATAAATCTATGCTCCTGGGAATTACTGCTCTGGGAGGGTCTTGGGTATTGCTTAGGCCAGCTACAGGAGAGGAGGAAAGAAATTAGCAATATGGAGACTGCCCACTAGTTTGGAGCTGAGAAATGCAATAATTTAGTGCTCATCAAGGAAGAAAATAATAGCTGGCTCTCTCAATCCTCCACATTTATATGGTAAGCCTTACTTCAAAGTCACCCTGGAAAATTACATGACATTTTTATCACAGTCATTTTCAGACTGGGTCATTATCTTTAACCAAACATTTGTGCCACATTTTGAACAGACACATATATCAGGCAGGCAGTAGATTGTGCTAGCAAATTCAAGGGGAGACGTTTCCACAATCTTTTCAGGGTTGTCAATCAAGAGATGATGGTGATAAGAGAATGAAGGGAAGAAATGTCAAAGAGAAAAGTGTAACCAACTGACAAGTCTGGTTATCAACCTAAAGACTGAGGCTGGGGACTGGGATTTCAGCTAAATGGGTTATTCTTGTTGGTATAGATGGCTAGTACTTAAGAGATATTTTTACAATGTGTACCCCAGGCTGGAGTTCCAGGCTCTCCATGGCAATTCATTCAACCACTTAGAATCCTGGTTGCTTCATGGAAACAAGATATGACTTGGCTTATCTCTGTGATGTGTATGAATTTTGCTCTCTCTTTTTTTAATCAAACAGTTTGTTGATCCACTGTCTAGCAGATGTCAAATGTTTGGCCTAGACCTTTGGCCTGCCTTGACTGACCTCCACCTAGCTATGTAAATATGGAACAGTTCTTTCTAGGCTGTGATCTGCTTGCAAATTCAATCTATATCGTCCTATTCATCAGAAGAGTTTAAAGCAAAGGGTGTTTTATTTAGAACTAGAAGGCTTAAGTTCAAAACTTGAATGAATACATTACTTTCTGTGTGACTTTAAGCAGGTTGTAGCCTCTCAGTGAATCTTAGTTTTCTCCTTGTGAAATGGAGCTAACTATATTTAATTTCTAGGGTTATAATAAGGTAAGTAATGGAATACTGTAAAATTTTTGCCAAACATAGTGCTTGAGATATATATTCAGTTTATCACCTGAGTATAGATCTGGCAGTCCTGTTCTTTTGAAATAACAATTCATAGTGACTCCCTAGAAGCCAAGACATTTTAGTTTTATTAACTCGGGTGAGAAGAAACCTCCTCTTCTTGCCTGCCTGGTGTATCCTGGAAGAGATTTGCAGATATAGTGGCTTCAGCCCTTTTCAACTTGTTTTTTCCTCTCTAGTGGATATTGCCGCAACCTATTGCAGAGTGTTGACATTGTACAAATGACTCCGAGGCAGTAATTTATGGTATGCTGTGTGCAATTTATTTTTAGATGTCCAATGAAGCAAGGTGTCAACAGTTTATCAATATCAGACAAAAGGGTATAGATCAAGCTTTTAGGAAATATAGCTGTGTATTCTTAAGGCGGATTCAGGTACAGATGAAGAGTTTCAAGGGTGTAGAGGGACCTCCCTCCTGGTTGAATGACAGAAGCCTAAGAAAGCTTTGTGACTACAGACTTGACTCCAATATTTCATATAAGACATGTTATTTCATTCAACAAACATTTGTTGATGTTTATTTGGACTTGAGGAGAAGGCCTAGTGTTGGAGTCTGGAACTAGGGCAGAATATGAGATGCTTCCAAATGTGTCAGGTAACTCATATTTTAGTACAGCAGATAGACCTGTAGCTGATAATGACTTAATGATTGAGTGCTAAATAGGGAAATACATGAAGTAAAACAGAGGAAGACAGAGAGGGGCAGATCCACAAGAGGCACTTTTCTTTGCTCTAGAAATACAAAGATGGACACATCAGTTATGCTTGCTGTTGTTAGCAAATTTACAACAGGAAGCAAAGTCTGGTAGCCAACAAGTAAGTGCATAATTAAATGATATGATTTAAAATTGCTTAAAGTATGTAAAGAAAACACACATGGTTTGGAAAGATGAAATATTTTATAAAGGGTGGTCACGGAAGGCTTCTTTGAGAAGATGCAGGTTTTAAGAAGCTAAAGTCATAAGAGGCTTCTATTCAGTTTCCATGCAGTTTCAGAAACGACACTGTCTTTATTCACCCATTCTGGTAAAACAAATGAAAAGATATACTTTTTTATTTTCCCAAATAAAAAAAGGCTGGGATAAGCAATTCTGGGTCAAGGCATTTAAGGGGAAGAGTAGGGAAGCCCAGCTTAATTAAAATGTCTATCTATACTCAATAGCTTATTTCATTGAGATTTATTGAAACAGATATTTGTTGTTAATCAAAAGTCAATTGATTTCTCAAAAATATTTATTGAGACTTAACAAACCAGTTGTTATGTGTGTTGTGTGGTTGTTAGAGTCTCAATAAATCTGTTTTTCCAAATCAATGTGAATTTAATTAAAATGAAAAAAAAAAAACTCTATCTGGTTTGCTTCAAATTCTTATTTTATACAATTAATAGGATGCTATTAAGAGCTTCATTTAGTGACTGTAGGGTAGGGAGGACTTAGTGTCCATTAAAGCCTCCTGTGAGTACCAGAGCAGCAGGGGGAAAAAGTGAGAAAAAGAACCAGAAAGATGTCTGCTGAGGTGACTACCAACAGCAGTGGGGGTTTGACAGACCTTAAACTCCACTTAGTCGAGATACAAGCATCCCAATACATACAGGTCACGTGAAAGATATGTGCACTGACTTCATTCAATCCTTGCTTTATTACATTTTCAGTGACCCTAGTGTTTGTACTGGGTTGGATATTCTCCCTATCCACTCTGACCAATTCCTGTTCACCCGGAACTTGTGAGTGTGACCTTACCTGGTAGGGTCTTTGTAGATGTAATCAAGTTAAGATGAGGTCACACTGGATTAGGTTGAGTCTTAATCCGATGACTTATAAGAAGATGGAAATCCTTATAAATCCTTATATATCTCCTAATACATCCTTATAAGAAGATGGAAATTTGGACACAGCCACAGAGGGAAAAAGCCATATGAAGTGGAGGCAGAGATTATAGTGAGACATCTACAATCCAAGGAATGTCAAGGATTTCTGGAAGCCAACGAGGCTGAGAGGAAACAGGCAATGATTTTTTCCAGATCCTTCAGAAAGAGCATGGCCTTACCAACATCTTCATTTTGACTTCTACCATCCAGAACTATGAGAGAACGTATTTCCACTGTTTTAAGCCACGTAGCTTATGGTTGACTGAAGACAGTAACAATGTTCTCTCTGAAGGTCAAAACTTCTGACTAGTGAAGTTTAATGAATCCAAGTGTCTTGGAAAGGCGTTAACCTTTAATACACATCTCTGCCACTCCGGTCATACAAGAAGTACTCAAGAAATATGAGCCCATGGGTTCCTCTCTGCCAAAAGCCTAGAAAGTCTTTTTCATGTAATCTTTTATGTCTACATATAGCATGTTTGTTTTTCAAAGCCAGTTCATTTTTTACCTCTTCTATGAAGCATTTACTATAGATTCATTCAGGAGGGGCCACTGCCTATGAATTCCTGTTTCACACTGATTTCTTCTTTCAAAAGTCAAATCCTTATTAACATTGACATTTAGTCATGCCATCACTGTCTGTTTGGAAAATAGGTACTAAGATTGGTTTGGGGCCTTCGGAATTCATTTAACAAAATTGTATGAAATGTCTGTTCTGTGTCAGGTACTCTGCTAGAAATAGGTCAGATGATAAATAAAATAGACATTCAAAGCTCTAATGGATTGCATGCTTATATTCTTAGACTACCTACTATCAGAGTCCTCTTCACATAAGACGTATTAAATAGTCATTTCAGTTTTAGCACACGAGGCTTCCAATGACCCATGGGCAAGGAGATATAGCACAAAGAGTCCAAAGACTTGGATAAATAGTAGGTTCTGCCACATCACATTTTGTGGCAGAGAACGTGTTTCTTAACATTTTTGAGTCTCATTTTCCTGGTTTCTAAAGGAAAGATCTTTGTGGAGTTGATATGAGTATTTATTGAGGTAACAACTATAATTTCATTTTACAAATATCAATTGCCCTTCTGGACTCCCAGGGTCATCCCAGTCTCCCTTCCCTCATTGAATGGTTTTGTCCTGCTTCTTGAACAGACAAAAAAGAAGGACCCTAGGACAACAGTGATTACACTTGATCCATTTCAGCAACAGAACTCTCTCATACCAACATCCTAGAAAGCTGATATCAGATACTGGCACACATACAAAACTAAGTAGATAAAACAGGGGAAAGGGAAGAATGATTTTTTGATCAGAGTCAGCTGGAGTCATTAGACTAGGTAACAGAAAAGCATTTAACTGCCAGTTGTTTTTAAGCGTATTGATTTTCCCCACCCTGGCAACCCTATGCCAGACCCAACAGGCAGCTGACCTTTAGTACCCTCCTAGGGCAGCCTCTTCTGCAGCTTAATAACTGTCGATTTCTCAAAATTTTCTCAACATACGAGCTTGAGGATGAAGAATGAACAGTAAAAAACTCTCTTACTTTTCTGTTTTAATAACCTTGTGATGCCTCTTCAGATTGAGCTCATCTACACAGGAACGAAGAAAGGAGAGCAAGCGACATCATAAATACTTCAGTGGGTCAGATGCGAGTGGGAACAAATGACATGGTGTCTAATTAAGCTTTACAATGGAAGGAAACTGCTTCCATTAGACCAGTGCCCTCCTCTACAAATATGCATGCAATTTATGAGTTTCCCCAAGGCCCTGCTTTGCCTCTTTGTAGTTCATATACTACTTTTTTCTTTGATTTTCTTTAATTTTTATTTTTTTTAAATTTAATTAGGGAATGTATCCACATCTCCTAATAAGTCATTTCCCTTCTTTTTGTAAATGTCTTTACATTCTGTCCATTTTGAGGACAGACATAACAGAAAAAACAAGCATGTTGGAATCTCCCTAACTGTAGTTCTAATTCTGTTCCTCATCACCTAGAAATTCTGGGGACAGTTTGCTGTATTGTTTATTTTTTTAGTTATTTGATTTGTACTGACTTAGTCCTGGCTACATTTCATGCACTGATTTGTATGTAGAAGACAGATAAAAATGTTCCTACCCTGAGGGAGTCACCAATCCAGTGGGAAAAGATTGAAGAAGCCACTTTTGGAAAATAGCATATGAATTTTAAAGTAAAAATTAAAATTACTTACTTTTTATAAACATATTTTATATATTTATTTTTAATGATCTTTTAAAGAAGGAGATAATTATTTCATTTTATGGAAAAGGCACTCAAGCCTCGGTTATTAAATAACATAGGAAGAGTCTTGCAATCAAGGATGCAAACTTTGAGCTATATACATTTTGAAGTCATGTAACTTTAAGTTAAATCCTTTTCTACTTTTGTAAGCTGTAAGACATTAAATTAAATCTCACTTATTTTTGGAGAGGAGTTAAGTCTGTTTTCCTCAGTACAATAACAGACACAGAATTTGAAGTCAACCCCTAATCTCTCAATTTTCTTTGGGATATATCATCTTTCTCAGTTCTTTCTTCACCCCCATACCTCCCTCACCTATGAGTTTCTCTGCATATGGCGCAAGTGCCAAGACTTGCCACATTGTCATGTGTGAATTAGATGATTTGCAATGACAAGCAGCAATTGTCCATAACTTTTCATTCTCAGTTCCTACCTTTCCCTCTGGAACTGAGAAAATGGGGCATCTATAACTCACTAAAAATACATGCATATTGTCAAGGGGAGGTGTTATGAATTGAACTTTGTTCCTAAAAAAGATATGTTGAAATCCTAACCAATGGTGTTGTGAATGTGATTTTTTAGAAATAGGATCATTAGAGATGCAATCAAGTTAAGATATGGTCATTAGAGTGAGCCCAAATCCAATATGACTGGCATTCTTTTTATTTATTTATTTGTTTATTTATTTAGTTTTCTGGCAAGGTCTCACTCTGTTGCCCAGGCTGTAGTGCAGTGGAGTGATCTCAGCACACTGCAACTTCTACCTCCTGGGTTCAAGTGATTCTCCTGCTTGAGCCTCCCAAATAGCTGGGATTACATGTATGTGCCATGATACTAGGCTAATTTTTTTATTTTTGATAAAGACAGTGTTTCACCACGTTGGCAGGGGTGGTCTTGAACTCCTGACCTCAAAAGATCCAACCACTTTGGCGTCCCAAAGTGTTGGCATTACAGGTGTGGGCCATAACACCCAGCCTGTCATTATTAGTAAAAGATGAGAAAGTCATGTGAAAAGAAGACACAAGGAGAATACCATGTGACAACAGAGGCTGAGATTGAAATGATGCAGCTGCAAGTCAAAGAGTGCTAAAGATCAATGGCTACCACCAGAAGATAGAAAGAGACAAGAAAGAATTTGACTCAGAGTCTCAGAGGGAGCATGATCCTGCTGATACCTTGACTTTGGACTTGTCACCTCTGGAACTGTGAGAGACTGAATTTATGTTTTTATAAGCCATGGCATTTGTGGTATTTTATTACTGCAGACCTAGGAAATGAATAAAAGTGATGCCAAAAATTTCTTAAGAAAACAAGCACTTGGATGTTGATTGCAAGATGGTGACCATTTCAGGTGATTGGCATACTTGTCCCATGTCTCCTTATGCCTTTACTGTTACAGGCAATTTGCTGAGCAATGTTGTCACCATAGAACCATGTAATGTTTGAGCTGGAAGTATCATGGTGGTAATCATCATGGCTTATTTGTTTTAGCTGTGAAGGAATTTTGACCCTGAGCAAAACAGTGACTACTCAAGGATGGAGCAAGGAAAAATATTCCAGTTCCTCATTCTTCCAGGCCTGTGATTTCGTTAGCCCTTATAATCTCTCCAGAGAAATCTGTAGACAAAATCCAAATTCAAACATCGCATTAGACTGTCTCAGCCTCCAAAAATATAAAATAATTCCTTGGTGTATTAGTCTGTTTTCATGCTGCTGATAAAGATATACCAGGGACTGGGCAATTTACAAAAGAAAGAGGTTTAATGCACTTACAGTTTCACGTGGCTTTGGAAGTCTCACAATCATGGTGGAAGGCAAAGAGGAGCAAGTCACATCTTACATGGATGGTGGCAGGCAAAGAAAGCTTGTGCAGAGAAACTTCCCTTTGAAAACCATCAGATCTCATGAGTCTTATTCACCATCAGGAGAACAGCATGGGAAAGACCTGTCCCCCATGATTCAATTACCTCTTACTATTTCCCTCCCTCCACATGTGGCAATTCAAGATGAGATTTGGGTGGTGACACAACCAAACCATATCAATTGGTATAGTAGTTATGATTCCAGAAAAAAATATATTTTGCAATTTTGCCTTTAAATTAAAATATTTGTATACAAAAAACACCTTTCAACTTTTGGAGGTAGTGAAATATTTATACAACAACAACAAAAGTATAACTAGATGACCACTAAAGGTAAAAATAAATCATAAAGCTATAATTATGGATGTAATTAATATTCTTAATATTTGTATAAATGATTTGTACAGCAATCCACTGAAATCCCTTTTAAAATGCTAATTGACATGCGACATTTTGTAGATAAGAAAAGAATGTTTCACATATGTCCAGAGAACTATGTAACCTTATGAACAAAATAAATAAATTTAAATAACAAGATGATAAATGTTCTATTATCAGATCATTACTTAAAACAATAATACAGAATTCTAGTATATCTATGACAAAACAAACACTTTTATATTTTATGCTAGATTGTACATTAGAAAATAATTTGTCAACATAAGTTGTCTTAAAATACACACATACCTTAATCCTGTAATTCTAGATATAAAAATTTATGTTCAGAGAAGAAGCTCACAACTCCTCACCAGCAAGGGAACAAACAGAATGAGTTTGATGAATTGACAGAAGTAGGCTTCAGGTAGGTAATAACAAACTTCTCTGAGCTAAAAGAACATGTTCTAACCCAATGCAAAGAAATTAAGAACCTTGAAAAAAGGTTAGATGAAATGCTAACTAGAATAACCAGTTTTGAGAAGAATGACTTGATGGAGCTGGACAACACAGCACGAGAACTTTGAGAAGCATACACAAGTTTCAATAGCTGAATTGTTCAAGCAGAAGAAAGGATATCAGAGATTGAAGATCAACTAAATGTTGTAATTGCTTGAGGTAAAAATGTTTGTCCAGTATTCTTTTTTTTCTTTTTTTTTTTAATTGCATTTTAGGTTTTGGGGTACATGTGAAGAACATGCAAGATTGTTGCATAGGTACACACATGGCAGTGTGATGTGCTGCCTTCCTCCCCATCACCTGTTTCTGGCATTTCTCCCCGTAATATCTCTCCTCAACTCCCCACCCCCCGCTGTCCCTCCCCTATTTCCCTCCAACAGACCCCAGTGTGTGATGCTCCCCCTCCCTGTGTCCATGTGTTCTCATTGTTCAACACCTACCTATGAATGAGAACATACGGTGTTTGATTTTCTGTTCTTGTGTCAGTTTGCTGCAAATGATGGTTTCCAGGTTCATCCATGTTCCTACAAAGGACGCGAACTCATCGTTTTTTACGGCTGCATAGTATTCCATGGTGTATATGTGTCACGTTTTCCCTGTTCAGTCTATCATCAATGGGCATTTGAGTTGGTTCCAGATCTTTGCTATTGTAAACAGTGCTGCAATGAACATTCGTGTGCATGTGTCCTTGTAGTAGCCCGTATTCTTAAAAATATAATTAACTGTAAATAAATTTCAGCAACAAGGGACTTTTTAAGTATACTAGATAGTGGGGCACTATGTGGCCATTATAAATATTCACAAAATATTTTTAATAACATAGAATGTTTAAATTATGGCACTAAGCAGAAAAAGGTAGAGTAAAAACAAAAATGTAGTAAACTGTTATACTTAAACCCATTATAAAAAGAAACAAAAACTAAACTTCCACAGCATCAGTGCTATACATTTGATGTCATCCTCCTCCTAGACCTGCCCCTGTACATGCTCATAGATATATACACATATAGATAGACATATAGGTATACATTTAAGAATAATTTTAAAAAGAAATCTTGTAACTCAGTTTCTTATCCTCTCTTTATTTCAAAAATTCATTATTTTGTTAGAAAACAGAAGTTACCAAGCAGTATCAAAATAGAGAATTATCCAGGTATGGAAGAGGAGATATCTAAGCTCTCTTGAAAGGCTGGCATATAAACAAGTCTTGCTAAGGGATGACTCCTCAAGAGGGTTCTGACAGATAAACAGAAGTTACGTATTTTAAGTGTAAACTGTTCTTTCTCTTCCCCACTCCTTACCCTCTCTTATTTTTGAATAAACTGTCTCTCATTTTAACCAAACGTTTCAACTGTTACTCACAAATTTTTATAAGACCTTGCTCTGTCCACTCTACAGTTAATTAATACAGGATTTAATAGACAAATGATCCAGGTGAATCAACTAGAGTACTCTCTTGTTTTTTGTTTTTGATTTATTGTTGTTGTTGTTTTTCTTCAATAAAACTATAAAAAACAGTGGCTATTTCTAGTGACAGAAGCTAAAGACCATGAGGTTCTGCACGTATTGGCAGAACTGCTTCTCAACACACCACATGAAAGAAGCCAGTGTTCAGTGAGGGAGGAAGATGGCAACAGACAGTGGGAGGCAGAGATCAATGCCAGGGAAAGACCTGGCAGGATTTTCATATCTGAACCCACCAGTACTCCTGTCTTTTGTAGGATTTGGTTATTGAAACTTCAAGTCAGTAACAAACTCTGTATATTTCTCATTAGAATTTCTGTTTTCTTAAAATGGCTTGATTTAGGATTCATCATAATGTAACTAAAGAGGTAGGTATCATGAGAAATAATAAAATTTGCAAAAGAAAACATTGCATTCTGGCTGTAGAGCAGGAGATGATGCATGATACAAAATTAGAAGGATGACCCAGGACCAGATAATAAAGGACATGGATTGCCATTCTTAAGAATGCAAAATGTAGCATGTAACTGACATAGAAATTCTAATAGAATTTCAGCAGATGACTAACATGTTGAATTTGTGTTTTTAGAAGAGCCATTCCAGTGGACATGTGCAGAATTATTGGTATATGGCAAAACCAAGAGTCCAGTTTGGAAGCTATTTTCATAGTCATTGTGAGAGAGAATGAAAGCCAGAAGTAATGAGTACCATAAGGAATGCAAAAGAGGCATCTGAAAATAGTAACTTTGGCAGGCCATGTAGATACGGCTATATAGCTTTTTTTCTGATTCTGATCCATATATTCCTCATGTCACATCTTAGTTGAACAATCAAAGGAAAACCCACTGTCCTTAAGTTGAATTTTTTTTGCCAGGCTTTGTACAGTCTGCATTTTTAGGTCAGTAGGCACAAAACAGATTTCTCTCCCCTTGCAGACGCACAGTAAGTCCTGAGAGTCTTCACAAAGCATGCTGAGATTGATACATGGGAAATAAATAGTCATTTTTATTATTGCATTGATGAGGAGGAATGCTTCCTCTTACACAAAGGAAAATTGTAAAAACTACAAAGAAATCCTAAAGATGACTTTAAAGCAAATTAAAAATTAATGACAAGAAAAAATCAAATTCGTTTTGTGATCTATTTCCTCCATTTGCAGATAACTCTAAATACCATTACTGAAAGAATCACATTAGTTTCTGATTTAAAGGAATTTCTTCTAGCAAAGTCATCACTAAACATTTAATGACACCTGTTTCCAACAACGTCTTAATTTTTCCAAGTGAGTAGGAGATGCACCATCACCTAAGGTACCCTGCTTCTTGCCTGGCTCAGAGAATTGCATGACCTTTGCTCTTAGAGAGGAAATTGCAGTTTTTAAAAGCACAATTACAGAAAGATCTTGCCACTCACAACACAATCATACCTGCCAGGTCACCGCTGTCATCCATCTTCAGTAGCATAGATTTCTTTAAAGAAATGACAATAGCCAAGCAAAATGGGGAGGAAATATTTTGGTGTATCATAATGTACCCAGCTGCAAATACAACCCATATTACTTATTATTAGTAACTTTCTTCCTGTCACTTCCTTTGAGTGTACTCAAGACCATGAATGCCTCAGTGTGAAAATATGTATTTGAGTTTCATATTTATTCAGATCATTTTCAAATAAACAGGCAAACAATAACTTTGAATCCCAAATGTTTTTTAAAAAAGAAAAAAGACTGCTGCCTTCTTCCTAATCAGGAATTTCTCTGTACTAAGCATGGATGTTTCAAGCAAATGGCAACCAGATTTAAA
The DNA here is from genome assembly GCA_036589455.1 of Ateles fusciceps. Lineage (NCBI taxonomy): Eukaryota > Metazoa > Chordata > Mammalia > Primates > Atelidae > Ateles > Ateles fusciceps. The sequence goes on along the minus strand of JAZHEH010001685.1, from coordinate 1,694,453 downwards.
AATACTGCAGCATGCATTGAATAGCAACTATGCTTGTTTATGAGAGTGTGATTTAGAATAACTTTTTTTTTGTGCTCAGTTTTCTCATCTGTAACCATAGCATAATAATTGTACCTGGGTCATAACATTGTTGTGGGATGAAATTTGAAATAATAAGTGTAAATCTGTAATTGCTTTTCCTACAAGTTGGTATTAAAAATGGATACCTTATTTGACAGTCATAATTCCTATTATAAACCACAGAACTGACAAACAGAGGATTCTCGTTACATATTAGATAGAGGTCAGAGTAAGGAGTTTGGATTTCAGGTAATTAGTAGGCAATAAAAAGCCACCTTACCTTCTATACATGCATATCTTTGTCAAAATGCCCGTGATTGGATCTACTATAATAGTAAAACATTTCAGTTGGAGTCATAAAGGCTAATCAAAGGGTTGTTGCAATAATCCTGGTGAACAATGTTAAAAAGCAGCTAGAGCAATACAGTTAGATATAAAACAAGTGATAAAGAGATTATTTTATAGAAAAATCATTCTATTATAAAGACACATGCACACATATGTTTATTGCAGCACTGTTTACAATAGCTAAGACCTGGAACCAACCCAATGCCCATCAATGATAGACTGGACAAGGAAAATGTGGCACAGATACACCATGGAATACTATGCAGGAATAAAAAACGATGAGTTAGTGTCCTTTGTAGGGACATGGATGAATCTGGAAACCATCATTCTCAGTAAACTGACACAAGAACAGAAAATCAAACACCTCATGTTCTCACTCATAGGTGGGTGTTGAACAATGAGAACACATGGACACAGGGGAGGGGGAGCATCACACACTGGGGTCTGTTGGGGGAGACTAAGGGAGGGACAGTGGGGGGGGTAGGGAAATTGGGGAGGAATAACATGGGGAGAAATGCAAGATACAGGTGATGGGGAGGATGGAGGCAGCAAACCACATTGCCATGTATGTACTTATGCAACAATCCTGCATATTCTGTACATGTATCCCAGAACCTAAAGTGCAATAAAAACACACACACACACACACATATATATATATACACATATATATATATATATATATATATATATATATATGAGAGAGAGAGAGAGAGAGAAATTGATAGATTATTTAACAGAACTGACAAAACTTGAAAATTAATTTGAATGTGATTATGACCTCAGTAACTACCCTGATGCGGAGAAGCCTTTAAGAACCAGGAAGAACTGCCTTCAGCTCAAGTGATAAATTATTATTCAAGTTTTTAATCAAATTAGCTTTTTTTTTAAGACTAGAAATTTGATATCAATTGCAATTGATCTCAGCAGAGGAAAGGAGGGGAGGAGAAGTCATATCCTACGAGAAGTGATTCAGGAAAGATTTCTTGGAGATAAATATTTGTAATGTAATTATAGATCTGTCATCAACACCACTATAATTTACTGTCAGTCACCACACTGATGATAGGATCTTATCTTCCAAGGTATAACTCCCCGTTCACTGCAATTATCTCCAAGATGAATCTTCATGCTCAAAGCCCCCAGTGTAGAATTATTTTGAGATAAGATTTAGGAATTGATGTTTCCATGCCAATGCCCCATGATATGGTTCATCCAGAGGTCTCAAAACCTCTTCCTTGTGTGGCTGAGGGTTAGTTACAAGTTGTCAGAAACAGCGTTGGTGTTTCCAACACATTGTGTCATTTCCTGACATAAACAACTTGCCTGCATAATCGATTTGGAACAGAGGTAGGGAATTGCAGTTAAAAGATCTCACACAAGCCAAATTTTTAAAAGTTGATTTAAATGAATTTCAATATAAACATTCTGAATGCTGAATGTAAACCCCTGTTCTCTCAGTTTTCTCAATCTAATCTCTCTTTTTTTTTCTTTTTTCATCTCCATTGCTGCTACAAATAATCTATTATCTAAACTACTTTCTAAGTTATTCTTCTACCTTTAATATTTCCCTATGTATGTACTTATTTTTCGGTTAGAATTTAGAAGGTTTTCATCACTCATTTGTGTAGCAATCTCCTACAACACTTTAATACCTTCATTATCTTGCCTGCCCCAACTTCCATCTTCTTAATGGAAGTAAAAAAAATGATGGTTTTTAATTTACTAAAATTCTGGGAAGACTCAATATGGCTTTTTTTCCCTGTTTACTTGTCTAAGGGTTATTACAGCTACCTGTTTGTAATTTTTTTTTTTTTTTGAGAATCCTGAGGAGGAAATGCCAATTTCTATCTTTATGTAAGTCAAGTATTGTACTGATATAAGAAGAGATCTCTGAATGGGTCTTAAATAAGCAGTAGTTTTAAATTTAATTAATCAGAGAAACAGCAACCTGAGCAGAGCACATAGATTGTGAAAGGAACAATGTGTTTGAGGAAGAGTGAACATTTTAATTAAACCTTGAAGGATGTTCTTTAGAGTCTGGCATTGGGAGAAGATTAGGTAGGAGGCCAGGTGCAGTGGCTTGTGCCTGTATTCCTAGCACTTTGGTTGGCCCAGTCAGGAAGATCCCTTGAGCCCAGGAGTTTGAGACCAGCCTGGGCAACATGGCAAAACCCTATCTCTTCAAAAAATATCAAAAACTTAGCCATACATGGTGGTGCATGCCTATAGTCGCAGCTACTCCAGAGGCTGCGGTGGAAGGATCACTTTAGCCCACCAAGTCCAGGGAGTAGTGAGCCACGATCATGCCACTGCACTCCAGCCAGGACAACTGGAGTGAAATGTTGTCTCAAAAAATAAAAAATAAAAATAAAAAATTAGGTAGGAATCATTTTCAGGGTCATATGAAAAAAAGCTTTGCAAACCATCCTAAGGAGTTTGTACCCCTGTAAAGTACAATTCAAAGAGAATGAAAAGAGCTTTCAGTCTTTATATTCATTTTATAAAGTTTACTCTGAATATAGCATGCAGAATTCCTTGGGGGAGAAAGAGGAAAAATAATGACAAAACAGTCAGTGGGAGTAGAATTTTTTTTACTTTTTAAAACTGTCCAGTATGTAATTCATATTCCTCTCTTAATTTGGAGGGATTCCATTCTGTGCATATTCCAGAGATGTAGTGCCATGCTTCCTGATCTGGAGTCTGAACAAGGAATAGAATCTTTCTCTTTTTTGTCCTATCACAATAAGAGCCCAACTTTTAAACTAAGTTTAACCTTAGTATGCTCCACTAGGACTTTGAGTCTCAAAGGACTGACACACATAAATTCAAAGGAGTGTTAAGATGCTCTCTCACCTAATGCAGAACCACTCAGGCAGTGGTGGTACCTGCAGCTCTGAAACAGTGCTCTTGGAAGACTTCTTGCCCTTGAAAGGCCATTGTTCTGCCTTATAATTTTTCCAGTATAGTCTTTCAGATTCTCATTGACTTTGGAGCAAAAGACATCATTTGTCTAACTTTTCTATTTCTTAATGAGGCTAGTATTGTTTTCTGTTGCTTGCATTCATGGGACAAGAATGAGGGAGAGTCCACTGTAAAGCAGTGGAAATATAGAACAATGGACAGATTTGAAGCATAGGTTTTAGGCAAAATAGATCAGGTGACATGTAGTGACATCAGTAAATGATATGCACACATGTAATGTTTATATTCATCTGCAGACTACATATGGCTTCTTCATCTTGTTTCTCATTTCCCTACATTTAGCAAGGGTATATGTAAAGAACACCGTTATCTGCAACTGTTGGTTCCATATTCACCGTGCATTACCTCAACACAGGTTGTACCCACATCTGTTCCCCTGATGGCAAGAGCAGTGCTTGGCTCTCCACAGAACGCTAAAAATGTTGGGTGTGAATGTAAACAGATCCACAATCAACAATGCAGGAGGCTTCACTGGAAAACAGAGGGCCACCATGTGGGAAAGGAATCTTGGAGGCCAGTTAACTGTACATAGCAACACTTATGCTACAGAGTAGTAAATGGAGAATAAACAAGTGAATAGGTACATAGAATACCAATCAACTACATCATATGGTGACTGCTAAGGGCTTTAAATGTCATTGGAGAGCAATGCTAGAACTTTCTCTGGCTCATGAAACTAAATATTTTGCTTTCCCCCCCCATATTCAGCCACTGCAAATGAATCCAGTTTTCTCTTATGGATTTGATAGACAGATTTTCAACCACTTCATCTATTCTGCAAGCAATGGAATTTCAGGACAGAGACAAAGGAGGCTTTTGGAATAAGAGATAAGCAGGTGTTTTTATTCACAGCATTGTGCAGAAGCCTAGAAAAGATTTTCTTAGGCATTTTCAACTGTACACAAAAAAAGTCAGACCATTTAGAGAGGACTAGCCTATCTTGTTCTTGGTCCTAGTACGTGGTGTTGTAGGACAAGACAAGAAGTAGAGGGAGCATATTATAAAACTGTGCTGACCTCCTCTCTCATGTTCAACATCATCACTTTAGTTCCCTGGACACTTGCTAAGTTCTGGAAATTACACTAAACTGTTTATGTACATTATTGCATGGACTCCTCACACTGTTCCTAGGAGCTGATAATAACATTCTCTCCATTATATGCATGAGTAAACGGAAGCCAATTTTGATACCATAGCCCACCTTCCCCACTCCGTCCCTCTTTGTCTTACATTTGCTTCTAAGGCAGCAATTTGTTCAATTGCTGCGGGAAGAATCAGTTCACTAATCCTAAGAGTTCCTCTTATACAAAACTGAAAACAAAGTTTTTCTGCAACACACTCAACCAAATATATTCTTGCAGAGAAGGGGGAGCATGGAAAACTATTATTGTCTGAAGAAGAGTCTTATAATTTAAACTCTATAACACTTACTCCAGAAAGTATTCACAACGAAAATCACTAGCAAGTAACCATTTATTTGAGTAATCTGTAATGTCTGGAACAAAGATAAATAGAATGAACACAACCTTTCTTAAAAATAAGCACTTAATAATTTGAAATTTACCTCAAAATTACATTTAGTTTTGCAGAGATAGTGAATTTGATTTGATTTGACAGATACTATGATTTTATTTTCATAAAACGTTTCCTGCTTTCCACACTCCACCTGTGAGAACAAGAAGATAAAAGAACAAGAAGATAAGGATACCAGAAGAGATAGGGAAGGAGGCCAAATTGCAAGAGAACTGTAGATGGGAGTTCCAAATCCTGTTATTCTAACATTATTTAATATCACTATTCTTCTTAAACATAATACATATACTAGACTACATACTTCTGAAAATATAACAGATAGCTGTGGAATGCTTTATAAGGCACATCTACAAAAGTAAGATACTCTGTAATGACAGAACTCATAGCCATCAGTCATGTGGCCTGTTCAGGAAGGACTGCCAAGTTTTAATTAGCTTATGCTGAATGGCTTTAGTATCAATTTAGGCAAAATGTGACACTTGGTGGAATTGTTTGGATAGCCACTAGGAATAATAATTCACAGAGCAGAATCACCAAGAGAAAAGTGTTTCATCAACGAACACTAATTCTGATAGGAATCAGGAAACCATCTGGAAGCAGAAAAGAGAAAAATAAGAAATACTTTGAAAGTACAGAGATCAACATTTGCTATTTCTTCAATGTGAGCAAATTAAAGACATCCAACCTCCCTTATGAAGGAAAATTATTATCACTGTAATCATGCATGCAAAAAGATTCATCATATTTACAAGAAATGTGATTGTTTACAGATATACCAGACTGAGTGCTGTAAGAATTAGTGTTGTATTGTATTTGCATTTCCATTTATCATGATTCGTTGGATAATAATATGCTTCCCACTGAAGATAAGGTATATGTAAAAGCCCAGAATTTGCACTCAGAGTGCCTGAAATTCGGATTGTTCTTCCAACACTTGTTACTAGGATCATGACCTTTAATAAGTTACTTTACTTCTCTGTTTTTTTTAACAGTCTTGATTAGCCACCCAGGCTGGACTGAAGTGGCTCAATCTCGGCTCATTGCAACATCCACCTCCCAGGCTCAAGTGACTTTCGCACCTCAGCCTCCCGAGTAGCTGGGATTACAGGCATGCACCATTAGGCCTGACTAATTTTTGTATTTTTTAGTAGAGACAAGGTTTCACCCTGTTAGCCAGGCTGATCTTGAACTCCTGAGCTCAAGTGATCTGCCCGCCTCAGCCTCCCAAATGCTGGGATTACGGGCATGAACCACTGCACCTGACCTAATTCTCTGGTTTTAAAGTGTCATATCATTGAGAATAACAAAGCAGAATACAGTGGCTGGTGCAATTCTGCTTTAAAAAGTGGTACTGAAACTAAATCAGTGCATGGAAGATCATTGTGTTTATCGATTAAAAAGTACATATGTGTGAATACGCGCAGCACCCTGAATCAGTCGGCCTAGGCTTCATTTTTTTGCTAAGCATTAGCTGTATGATAGAGTAACTTGGATTATTTTCTGAAGGTGATTCCCCTGTCAGAAAAATGGGCATATTAGTTGTTACATAAGCATATTAAGAATTACCCAATTGTGTGTGTTTGTGTGAGTGTGAAGCAATTGATTTATATGCTATTTTCATTATAAATATCTCAACATTTTGGAAATTCTATAGTATCCCTGAGTTCAAGAAGCATTTTAAACTTTCCTGTGGAGGAATTCCTGGGTGGGGCTCTACCTCTTGAATTCAGCCGATGCTTACTAAATAGATTAGATGTTGGGGGAGAAAAAAATGATTTAAATATTTTGCAGTTCTCTTGTAAGACCTGAGTTTACTAGAAAATCCAACATATCACAGTACGACAATTACAAGGGTTAATAATAACCAAAGTCCTGTGGGGTTACTCAGCACAAGCCTTTGTAGGTATGTGTAATTGAAGATAAGGTATTTTCAAGGCAAAGGGTGGAATTCAGAAATATGCAAAATTCAATGTTATGTACCAGAATATAGTGTCACAATGCAACCAGTGTGGGAAATCTGAGAGCTTGGAAAGTGGGGTGTTACCAAGTAGGTGTATAGGGGTGGTACTGAGGCTGAGAATTAGATTGGAGCAGGTTTTAAAGGGCTTTGTTAAAGAGCTCCCTATGTTCTTATAGTCTCTGTAGCTTTCTCTTTATCTGTTGCATGAGAGAAGAAAAGAGAGAGAGAGAGAGAGAGAGAGACAGAGAATATCAAAGACAGAGACAAAGAGAAAGAGATGGAACAAATTAGTGATACCTAATTCATATTTGAATCATCACTGTACTAAGTACATCAGTTTTCTGAATTCAATTTGCAGCTGAACTCATTAGCTATGGGAATGCCAACATGCCTCATATACTGTGTGCTCTACTTTACCCACCCCAATGTGGGTTTAAGAATGCAATTTTATTTTTATATATTCTTTGGATGGTCAAATTAGATAAACCAAGTACATTACTTTGGCAATATAATGTATTGTTTACATGGCCTTTTCTCTTATGCTATCATTATTCTACACCTGCTTGGGTATATTTTGTAATGGCAGACATCAGCTAAAATATCTATCAAATGTTTCCTTTTGTTTGCATGAGGAGTTAAAACATGACCACAGAGAATGCCTGCTGAGACAATCAAAATGAATATTTACTTAGGCTAGTAATGATCAATGTCTTCTGAGTAATATGGAAATTGAGTTCAACACGCAGAATAAAGCCGAGGCTCCAAAACTAAGCAAAACAGTGTTTCCTAATGTACTCCCCCACATAATTGCTTGTCTTCTGCTGCGATTTTCACAATAGAGGGATCATTTATGTGCACTTATACATTTTACTGTTGACTGCATGACCGTACAACACATTGGAGAAAAAGGAAACTATAGTAATAAGAATTCATCAAATGTCCACAATTGCTCCTTTTCAAAAAAAAAAAAAAAGCCTCTAAGGAAAGTTTCAGCATCAAGACCATTTATGAGCTGTTAGAAACTGTCAAAGACACAGCCTGGAAACTGGGATGCGGGCTGAGTTCAGCTCCTGCCTCAATTGCCAGCCCTTCTGGGACCGCAAGCAAGTTATTTTATAAAAAAGCCCAAGGGGTGAAGAAAAGCACAAGGAGAGAAGTGTTATCACCAGTCTATCTCACAAAGGCATTCCAGAACTCCTTTTGCAAAAGGTTACTGTCCTTCTCACTGTAGATAGAAGATAGGCTTGGTAGACCCTCTTCAAACTTCCCTTTGGAGAATCTGATACTCAATGGAGCTTCCAAACCAAAGTCTTATGAAGATTTTGAGGATGGAATAAAATCATGTCAATATTAAGTCTGCAGCACAGTTGTTTCCTGGTTTTGCAAATACTTTTTCAGGTGAGGCCAGCTATATCTTGTTAAATATTACTACTAAATGTCATTTGGTAAAGATATCAGTGTTGTCCTGCTCCTGAACTATTAAATTGTATGTGCTTATAAAGGATGCCTGAAATTTAGTCCTGAGCCATTTCAGGACAGAAAGTTTCAGAACACAGGGCAATACAAATTTTATTAATTCTTTCATGTGACAGGATTCTGTCATAGTTTGGACCCCAGTGAAGGAGTTACTCACCCTGCCAAATGTATTGTATTCCAGACTGTTGCTAACAGCACTGGGTAGGTGAAGTATATCAAAGGATAAACAACTGTAAGAAGGGATCCTTTTCTTTTCACACTAAGTCTTTGCTCTATTCTCTATCCTATACCTAGTGTCTTATGAACAAATTAACTCACTAATATAAGGCATTATGCTTATTTAGGGAAAATAAACTGCATGAATTAAAATCATTTTGAAGATCAGGTGATTCTTAGTAATAAAACTAAATTTAAAAAATTGTGCTTTTTTTCCCTTAAAGATTACATTTGATAACAACAAAGTTAACAAAGTGCATGAAACAGTGGCTTTCAAGACCCTGGGATGAAAGCACTAAAGAATAGTGATCTTTAAGAGGCATAAAACAAGTAAGTCAGGTCTTAAGGTTGTCCTAGCTTAATGCTACAGGGTGTCTAGGCTGCAAAGAAGTAAGAAGAAAGCCAGGCAAAGACCAACAGATTTCCTGAAGTCAGGAGTTGGAGCTGGGAGTCTGAGGAGACCAAGATAACTAGAGTATTGGAGGGGGAGAGATCTGAAAAGACAGAGAACCCTAGAGAGCAGCAGAGAGTCCCACTCAAGAGTTCATCAGGACACTCATCAGAATATGTGTGTGAGGATCTTACTCAAGTCTAAGAAATGTATTCCAAAGTACTGGAAGAAACAGGATGTGGTACATACACAGAGTCAGGAAGAGTGCCTGTTTGCACTGGAAATGTGGAAAACCTTATATTTCACTGGTATTGGCAAAGAAGCCATGCTTTAGGACTGGGGATTCCCTCTAGTCCTCCCTCAGTAGACAGAGCAAGACAATGTATGTGTGTATGCTAACTTAGGGACACACACATGTTTATAAATATTTCTATATATTACCCTCATTATCTATGTTAGGATAACCATGAGTCCACAGGATCTCACACTCCACTCCTTTACCCCATTGGTCACTCTAGCCTTCTCCCTTGCTTTCCTGTGACCTTCCACTCCAAAAGTGAGAAAGCTGGCTGACACCATACAGCATCTATTTATCTCATTGTTTAATTCCACTATACACACTGAGTTTTAGAATTATTAACTTTACCTACATGGGAAAAACCTTTATCAACTAGAGTAGAATGCTGATGTACTGTTTCTTTTGCCATGAGTCTTATAATTTCACCAACTTTCAAACTTATTTAGGTCAACACCTTTACTCACCGTAACTTGAGTGAGATTGCTTCATACATTGTAATATACTTAGACAGTTATAACCACCTGCATTTCATCCTGGGATTGCCTGTGTCTTAAATGGCTTCTTAAAATTTGCATTATTTAAGGTTTTCCTCTTTATTCTGTAAAGTTCTATGAGTTTTGACAAAGGCATAGTGAATGTTCACCATTTCAGTATCATACAGAATAGTTTCACTGTATTTTAAAAATCCCATGTGCTTCACCTATTAAACCACTACTCTCCCTCAGTTTGAACCCCTGGGAACCACTAACCTGCCTTCTGTTCTTATACTATTGTCATTTGTGGAGGGTCTTATAAATCAGTGGTCCCCAATGTTTTTGGCACTAGGAACCAGTTTCGTGGAAGACAATTTTCATCATTCAGTTTATATCATCCATCTATTCTTACATGTCATCTGCTTTTGCAATTAAACGCATAACATATTGTTTATAGTTTATTTTAAATTATCTAGCTGATAATTCTAATATTATGTTACATCAGAGTCTGGTTCTGAGATGTGTATTCTAGCTATAAGTGGTAGAGACTTGTAAGACCTTTTTATTTTTTTGCGTTTTGCCCTGTCTTGCAATTTCTATTGTTTTTGAAAACCCAACATCTTGTATCAAGAAATGAAAACTAAAGTAAATAGTCATTAAATGCAAGAATTTGTTAATCTGGTCATAAGTAGTGCTTTCTTCTGTAACTATAGGTGGCAGATGCTTCACATGTGATTCATTTGCACATATTTTTTCTGAAGAGTATAAGATCTAGGTGTAGTTCTATTTTTTTGCATGTGTCCAGTTGTTACAGGATCAATTGTTAAAAATACTACATTATCTCCATTGTATTTCCTTTGCTCTTTTGTCACACATCAGTTGAATATATTTATGTTGCTCTATTTATGGAATTTCTATTTTATTTTATTAATCCACTTGTCTATTATTTTTGTCAAGATCATGCTGTCTTGATTAACGTAGCTTTAAAATAAGTCTCAAATTTGGGGTAGTGCCAGTCATTGTTCTCTAATATTCTGTTTGCTACTCTAAACATTTTGCCTCTCCCTATAACATTTACAATCAGCTAGTGAATACGCATAAAGTAACTTCCTTAGTATTGCATTGAACCCATAAATTGGGGGAAAATTGACATCTTGACAATATTGAGTCTTCCTATCCATGAACATGTACCATTTTTCCGTATATTTAGTTCTTCCATTTCTTTCAAAATAATTTTGTAGTGTTCTTTCTAAAGACAGATCACATTATATATTTTGATAGATTTATACCTAAGTATATCATTGTATTGGGTGATAATGTAAATGGTATTGTGCATTTAATTTCAAATTCCACTTATTTACTGTTGTTATAAAGGAAAGCCAATTATTTTTAATATGAACCTTGCATTCTACATCCTTAAATACTCAGTTTTTAGTTTCAGAATTTGACAATTCTTTTAGATTTTCTGCATAGACAATCACGTCACCTGTGAACAAAAACAACAATGACAACAGCTTATTACTTTATTCCAGATCTGTATTCAATTTTTGTTCCTTTTTCTCTCTTAGTGCATTACTTAAGATTTCCAGCATAATGTTGAAAAACAATGGTAAAAGAAAATATATTTGCTTGTTCCTGTTCTTAGTGAGAAAGCTTCCAATTTTTCACCATTAAATTTGATGTTATCTGTAGGTGTTTTGTAGAAATTCTTTATAAAATTGAGGAAGTTATCCTCTATTCCTAATCTTCATTAGAAACTTTAGCATATTAATTATAGTTGTTTTAAATTCCTAGTCTGATAATTCCAACACTTTTGTTAGATATAAATCTGATATTTGTTTCTTGCTTTATCTCCTCAAATCGTCTTTGATCTTTTAGTAATCCTTGTAATATTTTTTTAATAGCTGGATATGATACGCTGAGTAGAAGAAACTGCCATATACAAGTCTTAAGTAAAATGATGATAAGTTGTCAGGGGAAAGAAGCTTCTATAGTTCTATGATTAGGTCTCATTTTCTTAGTAATCCTGTACCCCTAGACTGTGAACTTCACAAGTGCTTCTCAGACCCTATTCTACCTGCTTAGGTAAGACAGGCTGGCTTGAAGGGGCTGGAATTGGGTACTCCCCTTTCTCCAGGTCAGATAGGCTCTGATAAAACTGCAGCAGGTTGGGCTCAGGTTAAAGAGTTTCTACTGAGGGTAGACCTTGTTAAGAAGAATGGAATACAGGCTGGGCATGGTGGCTCAGGCCTTTAATCCCAGCACTTTGGGAGGCCGAGGCGGGTGGATCATGAGGTCAAGAGATCGAGACCATCCTGGCCAACATGGTGAAACCCAGTCTCTACTAAAAATACAAAAATTAGCTGGGTGTGGTGGTGCACGCCTGTAGTCCCAGCTACTTGGGAGGCTGAGGCAGGAGAATTTCTTGAATCTGGGAGGCAGAGGTTGCAGTGAGCCGAGATCGTGCCACTGCACTACAGCCTGGTGCCTGGCAACAGAGCAAGACTCTGCCTCAAAAAAAAAAAAAAAAAAAAAGAATGGAATACTGGTATTTTTCAAAGTGTTTTTTTTTTCTTTTCCTATCACCTGCCAGAATCACAGGGTGTTTTTTTGTCTAATATCCTTTGTGAGAACCTGGTAGAGCTCCAGTAGGTAAACTTCATAAAAGTGTGGGGGGCCCCCTCATACCTGAGTCTCCCCCGGAGTTCTTCATCTCTCAGAATTCACACTGAGCCCCCAGCAGTTTGTCAGTTATAATTCAGGTTTCCCTATCCTGACGCAGGTTCCTGTGGAAGATTCTGTTCATGGATTCTGTCTTTGGTTGAGTTGTAATTCTATATATTTGCTTCTTTTTCTCTCCGATTTTGAAGGCGGCATCATGCTCCTATGATCTCTTTATTTTTGTGATTCTAAGAATAATTATCAATTGCTTTAGTTTTTTTCAGATTTGTATGTCAATAGGACAGAATGGCAACTTCTAAGTTTCTTAAGTGCCAGAATGGAAACAAGAAGTACAGCTTTTTTGTCTGTTTACCTTTTCCCTACTCACTTTTCTGGCTGCAATGTTTGCAACATAATTTCTTAAAGTCCTGATACCAGCCCTAATTATTTTCCGATGTTAAGTGAGGCAGGAAGGCCAGAGGCATCAGGACATCAGGCTGAAATCCCTTTCCCACCTGAGACATAGTTCTGGCAAAGTCTTTCACCTGAAGTGTAAGCCTCTTTTATGAAGAAGTCTGAGTATATTTTACAGAGATTACTTTTCCCATCATTTGCAGCCAGAGCCCCAAATGAATCTATCCTGATTCTTAACTGTGAGAACCTAGAGTTATTTCTGGAGATAAACTCAGCAAAATTATAAGGATTCTTCTAAAACTACGACCCCTAAGGGATTCTCACTATTGCCCTAGTCCACATTCTCCAGCAATGTGTTAAAATTACCGTTTAGCTATTGCTAACATGCTGTGGCTCCTGTAACTTCTGCTCCAGCTAAGCAGATCCCACTGGCTGAATCTCTCTGCATACTCTATCCCCTCCATATTTCAGGATGGCAGTTTGCCCTGTGACTTGTTATCTCATGGGCCCAATAAAAGTCATCAGATTTCAGTTTGTTCAGATTTTTTCGTTATGAGAATGGGAGTGAAGACATCAAAGTTCTTTTTTTTTATCTTTTGAGACAGGGTTTCACTCTGTCGCCCAGGCTGGAGTGCAGTGGCGTGATCTCAGCTCACTGCAAACTCTGCCTCTTGGGTTCAAGTGATTCTCCTTCCTCAGCCTCCAAGAGAGATAGGATGACAGGCGCACACAACCACACCTGACAAATGTTTGTATTTTTAGTGGATACGGCGTTTCGCCATGTTGGATTGCCTTATGTATTATTCCTTGGACTTTAGGAAGATGCTTGAGGCACTGAAGGTATTTGCTTGTGTGTTTTTTTTTATTTGTTTATTTTTTTGTTTTTGTTTTAGTTTTTTTTTTTTTTTGCTATTACTATGTCACTTTATTTTTTCCCATAAGTTATTGGGATACAGGCGGTATTTAGTTACATGTATTAAGTTATTTTGTGGTTATTTGTGAGATTTTGGTGCACCCATCACCCGAGCAGTATACTCTGCACCATATTTGGAGTCTTTTTCCCTTGTCCCCTCCCACTTTCCCCCCAAGTCTCCAAATCCATTGTATCATTCTTATACTTGTGTGTCCTCATAGCTTAGCTCCCACATATCAATGAGAACATATGATGTTTGTTTTTTTCATTCCTGAGTTACTTCACTTAGAATAATAGTCTCCAATTTCTTCCAGGTCACTGCAATTGCTGTTAATTCATTCCTTGTTATGGATGTATAGTATTTCATTATGTATAAGTTCTTAATATATATATATTATATATATATCGTGTGTGTGTGTATATATGTGTGTGTGTGTATATATATATATACATATATATATTCTTAAATGCCAGAATATATCACAGTTTCTTTGTCCACTCATTGATTGATTGGCATTTGAGTTGGTTCCATGATTTTGCAATTGTGAATTGTCCTGCTATAAACAAGCATGCAAGTATCTTTCTTCAAATAATGACTTCCTTTCCTCTGGGTAGATATCCAGTGGTGGAATTGCTGGATTAAATGGTAGTTCTGCTTTTAATTCTGTAAGAAATCTCCACACTGTTTTCCATAGGGGATGTACTGGCTTACATTTCCCCAGCATTGTGAGAAGTGTTCCCTGTTCACGGCATCCACACCAACATCTACTGTTTTTTTATTTTTTGATTATGGCCTTGCTTGCAAGAGTAAGGTGGTATAGCGTTGTGGTTTTGATTAGCATTTCCCTGATCATTAGTGATGTTGAGCATGTTTTCATATGTTTTTTGGCCATTTGTATATCTTCTTTTAGAATTGTCTTTTCATGTCCTTAGCCCGCTTTTGAAGGGTTCTTTTTTTTTTACTGATTTATTTGAGTTCATTGTAGATTCTGGATATTAGTCCTCTGTCAGATGTATAGATTGTGAAGATTTTCTTCCACTCTGTGGATTGTCTGTTTGCTTTGCTGACTATTCCTTTTACCGTGCAAAAGCTCTTTAGTTTAATTAGGTCCCAGCTATTTTTGTTTATATTACATTTGCTTTTGGGTTCCTGGTCATGAAATCCTTGCCTAAGCCAATGTCTGGAAAGGTTTTTCCAATGTTGTTTTCTAGAATGTTTATGGTTTCAGGTCTTAGGTTTAAGTCCTTAATCCATCTTGAGTAAATTTTTGTATAAGGTGAGAGATGAGGTCCCAGTTTCGTTCTCCATGTGACTAGCCAATTATCCCAGCACCATTTGTTGAAAAGAGTGTCCTTTCCCCACTTTGTGTTTTTGTTTGCTTTCTAAAAGATCGGTTGGCTGCAAGTATTTGGGTTAATTTCTAGGTTCCTTATTTTGTTCCATTAGTCTATGTGCCTATCTTTACACTAGTACAATATTGTTTTGGTGATTATGGCCTTATACTATGGTTGCATTCAGGTAGTGTGATGCCTTCATATTTGTTCTTTCTGCTTTGTTTTGCTTTGGCTATGCAGGCTCTTTTTGGTTCCATATGGATTTTAGAATTGTTTTTTCTGATTCTGCGAAGAATGATGGTGGTATTTTGATGGGGATTGCATTGAATTTGTAGCTTGCTTTTGGCAGTATGGTCATTTTCACAAAATTCTACCCATCCGTGAGCATCGGATGTGTTTCCGTTTGTTCGTGCCATCTATGATTTCTTTCAGCTGTGTTTTGTGATTTTCCTTGTAGAGGTCCTTCGACTTTTTGGTTAGGTGTATTCCTATTTCTTTATGTATGTATTTATTTTTGCTGCTATTGTAAAAGAGGTTGAGTTCTTGATTTGATTCTTCATTTGGTCGCTGTTGATATATAGAAGAGCTACTGGTTGTATACATTAAACTTGTATCTAGAAAGTTTGCTGAATTATTTTATCAGTTCTAGGAGCTTTCTGGAGGAGTCCTTAGGGTTCTCAAGGTAAATGATCATAACATCAGCAAACGATGGTTTGACTACCTCTTTACCAATTCGGATGCCCTTTAATTCTTTCTCTTGTCTGTTTGCTCTGGCTAGGACTTCCAGTACCATGTTGAAGAGGAGTGGTAAGAGGGCATCCTTGATTTGTTCCAGTTTTCAGAGGGTATGCTTTCAACTTTTCCCCATTCAGTATTACGTTGGCTGTGGGTTTGTCTTAGATGGCTTTTACTTGTATTGAGGTATGTCCCTTGTATGCCAATTTTGATGAGAGCTTTAATCATAAAGGGATGCTGGATTTTGTCAAATGCTTTTTCTGCAACTATTAAAATGATCGTGTGATTTTTGTTTTAATTCTGTTTCTGTGGTGTATCACATTTATTGACTTGCATATGTTAAAACATCCCTGCATCCCTGGTATGAAATCCACTTGATCACAGTGGATTATCTTTTTGGTATGTCATTGGATTCAGTTAACTAATATTTTGTTAAGGATTTTAGCATCTGTGTTCATCAAGGATATCAGTCTGTACGTTTCTTTTTTAGTTATGTCCTTTCTGGTTTTGGTAATATATTAATGTTGGTTCCATAAAATGAATTAGGGAGGGTTCCTTCTTTCTCTATCTTGTGGCATAGTGTCAAAAGGATTGGTACCAATTCTTTGAATATTGTCTGGTAGAATTCTGCTGTGAATCTGTCTGGTCATGGACTTTTTTTTGTGGTTGTTGGTAATTTTTAAATTACCATTTTCAATTTTGCTGCTTGTTATTGATCTGTTAAGGGTGACTAATTCTTTCTGATTTAAGCTAGGAGAGCTTTATTTTTTCCAGGAATTTATCCATGTCTTCTAGGTTTTCTAGTTTATGTGTGCAAAGTTATTCATAGTAGCCTTGAAGATCTTTTGTATTTCAGTGGTGTCGATCATAATATCTGCTATTTCCTTTCTTAGTGAGGTTATCTGAATTTTCTTTTTTCTTTTCTTGGTTTATCTTGCCAATGGTCTATCAATTTTATTTATCTTTTCAAAGAATTAGCTTTTTGTTTCATTTATCTTTTTTGTATTAATTTTATTTCGTTCTGCTCTGATCTTGGTTATTTACTTTCTTCTGCTGGGTTTGAGTTTGGTTTGTTCTTGTTTCTGTAGTTCCTTGATGTGTGACCTTAGAATGGCAGTTTGTGCTCTTTTAGTCTTTTTGATGTAGGTGTTTAGGATTATGAACTTTCCTCTTAGCACCACCTTTGCTGTATCCCAGAGGTTTGGTTGTATTGTTACTGTCATTCAGTTTGAAGAAGTTTTTAACTTCCATCTTGATTTTGTTTTTGACCCAGTGCTCATTCAGCATCAGGTTATTTAATTTCCATGTATTTTCATCGTTTTGAAGGTTCCTTTGAAGTTCATTTCCAGTTTCATTCCACTGTGGTCTGCGAGAGTGCTTGATATGAATTCATTTTTTAAAAATTTATTGAGGCTCTCGGATCGCTGGTCTGGTTTTATTTTTAATTGTCCCTATCACCAATTTCTTGTCTTATTAATCAAATGTTACACGGGTTTCTGTAATGGAGAGGATGTTCTCTGGACCATATGGAGGATGCTTATTATTGCGAAAATTTCTTTTGGTAAATAGTAGGAATGCTGAGATGGTGGTGGTTTGCTTTGTGTTAATTCAGAAGTGACAGGACAGTAGCACATTCTTCTTATGTGCAATAAGGTGATAAAAATCCATGCCTTATTTCACATTCTGATAACCATATTTTTGGTAAATGGTGCATCAAATAAATATAAACCAAACACAGTTATATATTTCCACTCCCAATTTCATCTCAAGAGAAAAAAAAATTTGTATAAGTGTATGTAGATGTATTGATTACTTTTGATAACACATGGTAAGCCAGCACTGAAAGTTTCCAAACATGCTGCATAGTTGTGAGGATACTTATAGCTATACATTTTTTTAAATGGCACAAAAATCAATAAAGTTTGTGATGTTTAAGAAATTAGGAGACTATTTAATCCCTCTCTCTCTCCCCACTTTCTTTCAATCTCTCTCTCTCTTTTCCTGATTTCACTCATGTAATAATACTGCACTACATTTTTTGTTTGTTTGCTTGTCTTTCGTTTTGTTTTTTTCTTTTTAAAAAAAATTCTGAGTCTGCTTGCTAAGGAAGCACTAAGACTTTAAAGCTTTGGCCTACTCTGCCCCATATAGACACCAATACGTAGGAAAAATAGTGGATAAGAATACAGTTAGGGAACTTCAGCCCTAATCACACATGCAATTTTGAAGCCTCTCACTTGATTTTGGCAATTTGGCTGGCATTCCTTTTTCTGCCATTGTAGGGAATTTATATAACATGTAACTCCCTGCTTCACTTCTGGTATTCTGGTCCAGATCTGTTAGAAATGATGACTTAGAGTTGATGATCTGTTAGAAATAATGACTTAAAGTTTCTCTAAAGAAGAAATGAAGGACTGTGTCCAAGGCCACAATGCCAAGAAAATGATAAAATTCTTAAACTTGCAAGTTAATGTACATGAATAATAGACACCCTAGTTGGTATAGACAATAATTCAGGTAAATAATAGAATCCTTACTAGGCATAGAGAACTCCATAGCTTTTCCTCTTCCCAACTCAAAAAATTATCTCTAGCTTTGGAATATATTTTTAATTGATTTAAATGAATAATTTAATTTTAATGAATTATTCATATTCATTGTTTGCCGCTACTGATATTTCATAATATTTTAAGATATGACTCTACCTTAAGAGGCTTCAAAATTTGGAATTTGGGGCTCTAAGATAAAAAAAAATTTATTTAGAAATCTACATAAGAAAGAAGGGATTTTTAAATAGTTTGCCTATTAAATTGTAAATCAAATAGCAATTTCATTTAGATATACAAATCCTATTGATATTACTTCTGGATACTAGTAAATGTGTGAAATTAGTTCAAAATATATTCTAAAGATGTGTTAAGTTGTAATATTTTAAAAATTTTTTTGATTAGGTTGTGAAATTCTTAATTAGTAGGAATAAATATACAGAGGGAATTATTAGACATCATCATCAGATGATGGTCTCAAAATATCAAAAAGTATTTAAGAAAATACCCTGAACTTCTTTATTATCAACCTCAAAAAAAAGACTTAATTATTTCAAGTCAGTTATACATATTTTGAAATGCATAATTTTGATGTTAAATTGTAAAACAAAATATGGAATCTGGTATGAAACATAATGTGTTTTAAGTCTAAGCTTTATCATTACAATTTGAAGGGAATTTTAAAAAACTATACTCTCTGAAACTCAGGATTCTAAGTTTAGAAATGAGCATTTGATAGTTGCTATTTCAAAAGGCAGTTGCAAGAATGAAATTTGATAATATATGTTAAATACTTTATTTAGTGCCTTGCACAGAGCAAAAGCACTCTGTCATGTTAATTTAATCATTTGAACATTCATTCATTCATTCTATAAATTCTTGTCAAGTCTACCATGAACAGGCACTGCTAGAGACACTGAGGATACTGTTAGACAGCAGTTAAAATTCTGTTATCAAAGAAATTCCATTTTAGACAGAAGACAAATCATAAATAATATGTAAAAATATATAGTGTGTTAGTGATAAGGAATAAGAGGAAAACATACAAAAAAGGGAAAGGCAATACTAAATTTGAGGGTAGAAACTAAATAAAATACACAACAACAAATTTAAATTTTAGATAAGCAATCTTTTAAAAGTGTATATCTAATGCAATATTTCCCATGCAATGTCAAGACATACTAAAACATTATTCATTATTTGTCTGAGATTAAAATTTAATTTGGCATTCTTTTTTTATTTGCTAAATCTAGCAACCCTACCAAGAATTAAAATTTTTTTAAAAATTGCAAGTACTCTTTTTTTGTTGTTTTTTGTTCTGAAAGTAACTATGATGGTTAGTATTGAGTACCAACACGAGTGGATTGAAGGATGTGAAGTACTGTTCCTGGGTGTAACTGTGAGGATGCTGCCAAAGGAGATGAACGTTTGAGTCCGCGGACTGGGAGATGCAGACCCACCCTCAAACCGTGTGGACACCAACTAATCAGCTGCTAGTGTGGCTAGAATAAAACAGGTTGGAGAAGATGGAAGAACAGACTTGCTGAGTCTTGGGCCTTCATCTTTCTCCCATGCTGCCTGCTCTAGAACATCAGACTCCAAGTTTTCAACTTTTGGACTCTTGACTTACACCAGTGGTTTGCCAGGGGCTTCTGGGCCTTTGACCACAGACTGAAGACTGTACTATCGGTTTCCCTACTTTTGAGGTTTTGGGACTTGGACTGGCTTCCTTGCTTCTCAGCTTGCAGTCTATTGTGGGACTTCACCTTGTGATCGTGAGTCAATTTTCCTATAAAGTTTATATATACATATATCGAATTATTCTGTTCCTTTGAAGAACACTGACTAATATAGTAACTTTTGAGTAAGACACTGAAAGAAATGAGTGAGCCAGGCAAGCATATCACTGGAGAAGAGGACTTTGGAGAAGAGGAGTAAGCAAGCACCAGGGCTCTGAGTTGGGAGTGTGCTGCGCTGGAGCAAAGTGACCAGCAGAGCTGAAACTAAGTGAGCAGCTTCCATAGCAGGAAAGGTCATAGATAACAGAGTAGCTGAAGCCATAACACTTCTTGTCAGAGAAAAGATTTTGTCTTTTCTTTTAGGTGAGATGAAAAGCCATTAAAGAGTTTTGAGCAGATAAGTGGCACAATATTTTTTTATGGTTTATTGGCATTATTCTGGCTGCTGTGTTCAGCATGTGCAGAGAAAGACAGAAATAGAGAAGCCAGATAGGGGGCTCATAGAATAATTCAGGCAGGCGATGGCGAGTTTGGACCAGATTGATGACAGATGGAGTAATGACAAGTGGTCAAAATCTGGATATACTTTGAAGGAAAATGTGACAAGACTTGTAATAGACTGGATGGGCAAAGTGAGAAGAAAACATCAGTATAGAATGACTCCAAGATTTTTGGTAAGAGCAGCTAATATATATTTCACCTACCTTTTGTTATGTTTAATAAAAACACAATGCTATATATTATTAGAGAAAGAAAAAAGTGGATATGGTTTTGTGCTTTTGTCTGATTTTGTTAGAAAGCAGGTATTTTTCTTCATAAAAAAATGCAAGGAAAGAGAATTGGCTTGGAAATAGTGGAATAATGAGAAACACATTTTCAAGTATTTGCCACAGAACTCCTTGCAAAGCAAGATAGACTACTTCTCATTTCATGTAAATATATAAATACATATCAGAGGCTGGGGGAGGGTATCGTGGTGGGGGGGATGAAAGAGGTTGGTTACTGGGCACAAACATACAGTTAGATAAAAGGAATAGTTCTAGTGATCAAAAGCACAGTAAGGTGACTACAGTTAACAACAATATATTGTACATTTCAAAAGAACTAAAAAGGAACATTTGAAATATCCCAATAAATATAAATGATAAATTCTTGAGGTGATGGATATCCTAAATACTCTGATTTGATTATTACACATTGTATGCATGTATCATATATCACATGTGCCCCTAAGTATGTAAAAGTATTATATATTAATTTAAAATAATTTTAAAAACACAAACTCAGTATTATAGTTTATAGTATAATTGAGACATAAATAAAGTTCTAGTGTTACTACTAAATTTCTTTCTCTTTTCACTTCAACAAGAGCTTACTTATACCTTCTTTGAGAAAATTATTTTGTGGATAATGTTACCTTCAAAACACAGGTGACAGCACACATCATCAAAATGACATTATTCCCCCTCACCCCCCACATTTAAAAAATTTTTTTAACTAGTCTTTTGCCTTTTAAATCATGAAATAAGTAATGAAGAGACCGGGTCTTTCTGAGAAATCTACTGTTTAAGGGGACAAGTAATATAGTGGACCAAACACTAGTTCTGGTGAAATAAATACCACACTCAATCCCTTATGAGTACTGTGATTGTGGACAGATTTAATGTATTTGAGTCTCAGAATCTTCATCTGTAAAATGGTTATAATGAATATAATACTGCCTACATTGTAGTCTTCTTTGGGAATAATGTGGTAAAGTGCCTAAATTATATATCATGGGGACTGGTATATAAATACATTTTAGTGAACTGACATTTAGTGATTGACTAATTCATTCGTTTTGTTCCTTCACTACATAGAAAAAGTACGTAGTAGATATTTTATATTTTTAGACCACGCAACAACTCAAATTTTACTTTACGTTTGCAAAATTTTGAATATGAATCTCAGTGGAGGCAGAGTTCACCTGCCAAAATTAAAGCTGAAAACTCTAGATCCTCATTTTTCCAGTTTCATTGCCGTTAGAACAGAAGCCTGAATTCTAGGCTCAACTGTTCAGTGTCATTTGGCCAGAGCTTGAGACAGGATCTAGGAAAGCTAGGTGACAGAAAACAGTTTATGGTGGCACCCAATCTTCAGCAGTGTTGACAAGGTACATTGCCATATCAAACGCCACCACATACCAGGAAGGTATATAATGTGGGCTGTGCTACTAACTATATAATTTTAAGTCTGGGGCACATGAGGAAAGTAAGGGCTCAATTATGACTCAAGTGATACTTTTAAAATATATTCAGACATGAATTTGGATCAGGTTTTGGCTTAGGAAAATCAGGTTCTGAAGTAAAAGGGAAATTTTAGGAGACAGACTTTCCTACAATTTTGAGAACTAAGAGCAACTTTTTAGAGAATTTGTTTAGTGCTTGAACAAATCATGTCTGAATTTTGCTACTTAGAACTAGCAAAACGAAATTAAATTCTTATTCTTTTCAGAAGACATCTGTCTAGAAAATTTTAGGCTTTATATTATACTGAGGGATGTGTTAATATGACCATATAAGTCCCTTACCAAGCTAAATCAACTTTTTTGGACATAACTAAATAAAATGCTCCCCATTAAAGCTGATAAAGATGGTGACTACTTCTCTTAATTACTATAATATAAAAACTGTCCTGTCATTTAACTGCATTCTGTTTCATTAGGTCAGGGAAGCAGTGCTCTGCTAAGAGGGAAAAATGATCCAATGATCATTGTTGCAGCCACTATAAGTTATATTATGTGCCTATTTAATGAAATTAACCTCTTTGAAGGTACCCTACAATAGAAAAAAATCATTCATTTGGACTTGAAATCCTGATTGAAGAATTAGGAATTGGAAATCCTGATTCTACTGCTATCTCAGGTTGAGAGTTATAAATTAATTCCTCAACAAGCAAAGTCAAATTTTATACTGTGCAATAAATCCTATGATAAATATTATCATAGACTTTGATTAGGAAGAGAAGATGGAAAGTTTACTTAACCCATACTGGTGTGGAGTGAGGATAGAGAGTTGTTCAAAGAAGGTTCTTTTGAGAAGTAGCATGAATAGAATCTTAAAGCATTGCGGGGGAAAAAACAACAGTTCAGGAATAAAAATGTCCTGTTCAAAGACACTAGAAGCTTGAGTGAAAGTGTTCGCCATAGGGAATTCATATTTTAGTAATACAAAGTTCAGGCAAGAGAGTGGTAAGACATGAATATGACAAGCTGGGAAGAATCTAGCTTGTAATAGTAAGTACATAGCTTGCTATGGAGTGAGTTTCCATCTTGAAATTAAAAAGGAATTAGAGAAGACTTTTTAATTGAACATAGGTTCTTATTTGCACCAATTAAGGTCATTAATTGGTATAGTTAGAAGTATACTGCCATTTTCCATGCAGGATATGATGAGATCCTCAACGACTGAAGTTGGAATTATTATGATGAGTAAACCAGATGCCTATATATTTAAGATAATGATACTTAAGGGCTAAAAGGGGTCATGCTTTGTCAGTGGTTGAATATGGGTTATGGGAAAAATGCAGACTCAATAGTGACTCAAGTGGTAGCTTGAAATTCATTTAGACATGAATTTGGATCTGGTTTTGGTTTAGGAAGATCAGGTTCTGAAGTTGAAGGGAGATTTTTTTTTCAATTCCCTTTCTCTATAATAACAATGGGTTCATTTTATTAGCAAATGACAAATAAATGTAGTTAAAAAGAATCAGTAAAATCTTGTACAGCTGTTGTGAGAATTAAATGAGATTACACGTAAAATGTTTGACATAATATTTACAACATAGCTGAGCTTTCTTAAGTACTTTGTATTGACTTCACCCTAGATATTAAAAGGACATATGTTACATTATAGTTCCTTGAAAGTTAATAGCTTACATTTCTTTTTGTAATTTAATAAAAAGATTGACCAATGAGGTTAAACATAGTAATCAGAATGAAAAATTCTAAGGCAAGTGGTTATATCTATCTTTTTCACAGTTGAGCACAGTCTTTGGTAGACAGTGAAAAAAAGCCACATACGTAATTGACAGAGAGTTGAGTTACTGAAGGAATGAATAAATGGATGAATAAAGCCATGGTTAATATGCAATACAAGAAGTTGAGAACTTAATTTATTCTTATTTCATGTCCAAGCTTTGTTCTAAACATATTTTTATCTAACAAACATGTATATAAGGCCATGTGTGTGTGTGCATACATATATATATATATACATATATATATATATATAACACATACATATATTTATGTTGGTATATTTATAATGGGCACTCCACTTATTTCTGATGTTTTTGAGAATTCAATAAAAATTATTATGATACACAGATAACCATTTACAAAGCTGCGCCTTTGCCCTACTAAAAGCATGCTTTACAAATATTACTACGAGCCTAACTACATAACTGAGAGGAAAAGCTATTCTATTAGTTGGCCCCACGAGGAAAAAGATAAAGACAGGAAGGTTGTGCCAGATTGCAGACATGTTTTAACTTTATACTCAAAGCCATTTATTGCAATCAGTTATTTTGTGAATCGATGTAGAACAAGATAATGTGAGGCCATTTATCTGTCTGTTTATTTTATTCTGCATCCATTAAAATCAGAGTAGCATCAATACTTAAGGTCCAAGATATAAAATCATTTCCATATTGAATTCTTAATTTCCTTGTAAACATCATCAGTGTACTTCAGCAAGTCTTGAATCACAGCAGTGGAAATAAACATCTTTGTTTTACTCCTAATCTTTGGGAGAAAGCTTTTAATCTTTCACCATTGAATATATTAGCTGTGGGTTTTCTGTAAAAGCTCTCTCTCATATTGAGGAACTTTTTTATATTCCTAGACACATATGTCTTTCTATCACGAAAAGGGTATTGGATTTCGTCAAATGCCTTTTCTGCATCAATTAAGATAATTATATAGTTTTTATTTCTTCATGTATTAATGCAGTGTATTACATCTAATTAGTTTCTTATGCTGACCTACCCTTGCATTCCTAGGATTAGTCCCAGCTGGCCATGGTGTATAAATCTTTTAATATAAAATTAAATTTGGTTTGTAAATATTTTATTGAAGGTTTTATTAGATATATCCATAGAGGCTAATAAACTGTAATTTTCATTTTATAATGTCTTTATCTGATTTTGGTGTCAGGGTATGCTGGCCTCATAGTATATTACAAGATCTTCCATCCTCTTCAATATTATGGAAGACTTTGGGAAGAATGGTGTTGAATTTTCTTTAAGCATTTGGTAGAATACACCAGTGTAACCATTTAGATACAAATATTTCCTTTTTGAGATATTTCAATGACTGATTTATTTCTTTGGTTGTTATAGGTATTCTGAGATTTTCTATTTCATCTTGAGTCAGTTTAGACAAATTATATGTTTCTAGGAATTTCTTTCATTTCATCTAGTTTATCTAACTTGTTGATTTGTAGTTCGTAATATTCTCTTACAATTCTTTTTATTGCTTTAAGGGCATTGGTATTATCCCCATTTTAATTTCTGATTTTAGTTATTTGAATCGTCTCCCTTTATTTTTTTTTTTTAGCCTAACTAAATGTTTGTCAAAGTAACTGACTTTTTCAAAGAACATTTGGTTCATTGATTTTTTTCTGTTGTTTTTGTGTCTTCTATTTCGTTACTATCTGCTTTTATCTTCATTATTTCTTTCCTTCTACTAGTTTTCATTTCACATCTCTCTTGTTTTTATATCTCTTTAAGATGTAAAATCAGGTTAATAATTTGATATCTTTTATCTTTTTAAAATTTAGGCATTTACAGCTATGCATTACCCTCTGAGCACTGCCTTTGACATGTTTTGATATGTCATGGTTTTATATTCATATGTCTTAAGGTATTTTATAATTTCCCTTTTGATTTCTTCATTTTACTTTTTTGGTTATTGATGCATGATATTTGCACATATTTATGGGGTACACATGGTATTTTGTTACCGGCATAGAAAGTGTAATGATCATGTCAGAGTATTTACTGTATCTGTCACATTGAGTATATATTATTTTTGTGTGTTGAAAACATTTTGTTTTCCTTCCAGCTATTTTGAAATATACAATACATTGCTGTTGACCATAGTCACTTTACTATGCTTTTGAACATTAGAATTTACTCCTTCTATCTAACTGTACATTTGTACTCATTAACCAATCTCTCTTCATCCCCTCCACACACATGCCCTGTCCAGACTCTGGTATTTATCCCTCTACTTGTTACCTCCAATAGATAAACTTTTTTAAGCTATGATATATGAGTGAGTACATGTGACATTTGTCTTTCTGTGCTTTCCTTATTTCTCTTGACGTAATTACCTCCAGTTCCATTCATATTGCTATAAATGACATTATTATATATTTATGGTCAAATGTATGGCAAGTTCTTTATCCACTCATCCATTTATGGACACGTAGATTGATTTGATATATTTGCTATTTCAAATAGTACTGTAGTAAACATAGGGATACAGATATTTTTGGGGTTCAGATATCTTTTGTTTCTTAGTTAAAATACCCAGAGGTAGGATTTCTAAATGATATGGTAGTTCTATGTTTACTTCCTGGATAAATCTTGATACTGTTTTCAATAATTGCTCTACTACTTTACATTCCCACCAACAGTATATAAGTGTTCCCTTTTCTCTGCATCTTTGTCAATGCCCATCATTTTTTCTCTTTAATAATGGTCATTTTAACTGGGATAAGATGATATCTCATTGTGGTTTTGATTTGCATTTCCCTGATTAGTGATGTTGAAAATTTTTCATATACTCCTTGAACATTTATAAGTCTCCTTTTGAAAAGTTTTTATTAATGTACTTTGTCCATTTTTTTTGAATAACTATTGTTTTAATGAGTTGAGGGGCATAGAAAATCAAATTTTCATGATCACATTTCCTAAAGTAGAAGTGTATTCACTTATATTTGAAAGGAATTGTTTTTAGAATTAGAGGAGAAATGATTTTCCAGGGTTGTGTCTTTGGATGCTTTTCTTTTTCTTTCTTTTTTTAAATATATTTTTTATTGTACTTTAGGTTCTGGGGTATATGTGCAGATCATGCAGGATTATTGCATAGGTACATACATGGTAATGTGGTTTGCTGCCTCCATCCCCCCCGTCACATATATCTGGCATTTCTCCCCATACTATCTCCCTCCCCCAAACTCCCTATCCCACACTGTCCTTCCATTAGTCCCCACCAACAGACTGCAGTGTATGAGGCTCCCCTCCCTGTGTCCATGTGCTCTCACTGTTCAATACCTGCCTATGAGTGAGAACATGTGGTGTTTGATTTTCTGTTCTTGTGTCAGTTTGCTGAGAATGATAGTTTCCAGACTCATCCATGTCCCTACAAAGGACACAAACTCATTATTTTTTATGGCTGCATAGTATTCCATGGTGTATATTTGCCACATTTTCCTTGTCCAGTCTATCATCAATGGGCATTTAGGTTGGCTCCAGGTCTTTGCTATTGTAAACAGTGCCACATGAACATACCTGTACATGTGTCTTTATAATAGAACAATTTATAATCCTTTGGATATATACCCAGTAATGGGATTTCTGGGGTCAAATGGAATTTCTATTTCTAGGTCCTTGAGGAATCGCCACACTGTCTTTCACAATGGTTGAACTAATTTACACCCACACAACAGTGTAAAAGTGTTCCTATTTCTCCACATCCTCTCTAGCATCTGTTGTCTCCAGATTTTTTAATGATTGCCATTCTAACTGGCTGAGGTGGTATCTCAATGTCATTTTAATTTGCATTTTTCTAATGACCAGTGACGATGAGCATTTTCTCATATGTTTGTTGGCCTCATAGGTCTTCTTTTGAAAAGTGTCTGTTCATATGCTTTGCTCACTTTTGAATGGATTTGTTTGTTTTTTCTTGTAAATCTGTTATAGTTCTTTGTAGATTCTGGACATTAGCCCTTTGTCAGCTGGGTAGATTGCAAAAATCTTTTCCCATTCTGTTGCTTGCCAGTTCACTCTAATGATTGTTTCTTTTGCTGTACAGAAGCTCTGGAGTTTAATTAGATCCCATTTGTCTATTTTGGCTTTTGTTGCCAATGCTTTTGGTGTTTTAGTCATGAGTCTTTGCCCATGCCTATGTCCTGAATGGTTTCGCCTAGATTTTCTTCTAGATTTTTTATGGTGTTAGGTCTTATGTTTAAGTCGTTAATCTATCTGGAGTTAATTTTAGTGTAAGGTGTCAGGAAGGGGTCCAGTTTCTCTTTTCTGCACATGGCTAGACAGTTATCCCAACACCATTTATTAAACAGGGGAATCCTTCCCCCATTGCTTGTTTTTGTCAGGTTTGTCAAATATCAGATGGTTGTAGATGTGTGGTGTTGCCTCTGAGGCCTCTGTTCTGTTCCATTAGTCTATATTTCTGTTTTGGTACCAGTACTATGCTGTTTTGATTACAGTAGCTTTGTAGTATAGTTTGAAGTCAGGTAGCATGATGCCTCCAGCTTTGTTCTTTTTGCTTAGGATTGTCTTGGCAATGCAGGCTCTCTTTTGGTTCCATATGAAGTTTAAGGTGTTTTTTTCCAGTTCTGTGAAGGGGGTCATAGGTAGCTTGGTGGGGATAGTGTTGAATCTATAAATTACTTTGGGCGGTATGGCCATTTCACAATATTGATTATTCCTAATCATGAACATGTAATGTTTTTCCATCTGTTTTTGTTCTCTCTTATTTCCTTGAGCAGTGGTTTGTAGTTCTCCTTGAAATGATCCTTTATATCCTATGTTAATTGTATTCCTAGGTATTATATTCTATTTGCAGCAATTGTGAATGGGAGTTCACTCTTGATTTGGTTCTCTTTTAGTCTGTTATTGGTTTATAGGAATGCTTGTTATTTCTGAACATAGATTTTGTATTCTGAGACTTTGCTGAAGTTGCTTATCAGTTTCAGGAGATTTTGGGCTGAGACAATGGGGTCTTCTAAATATACAATTATGTTGTCTGCAAATTCCTTTCCTAAATGAATATCATTTAATTACCATTTATTTCTTTTTCTTGCCTGATTGATCTGGCTAGAACTTCCAATACTATATTGAATAGGAGTGGTGAGAGAGGGTATCCTTATCTAGTGTCAGATATCAAAGGGAATGCATCCAGTTTTTGCCCATTCAATATTATATTGACTGTGGGTTTGTCATATATAGTTTTTATTATTTTGAAATACGTTCCATCAATACCTAGTTTATTGAGAGTTTTTAGCATAAAGGGCTGTTGAATTTTGTCAAAGGCCTTCTCTGCTTCTATTGAAAGGATAATGTGTTTTTTGTTTTTGGTTCTGTTTATGTGATGGATTACATTTATAGACTTGTGTATGTTGAACCAGCCTTGCATCCCCAGGATGAAGCCTACTTCATCGTGATGGATAAGCTTTTTGATGTGCTGTTGCAATCAGTTTGCCAGTATTTTATTGAA
Organism: Ateles fusciceps; assembly: GCA_036589455.1. NCBI lineage: Eukaryota > Metazoa > Chordata > Mammalia > Primates > Atelidae > Ateles > Ateles fusciceps. The sequence goes on along the minus strand of JAZHEH010001685.1, from coordinate 1,664,868 downwards.
GATTTTTGCATCGATATTCATCATGGATATTGGCCTGAAGTTTTCTTTTTTTGTTGAGTTTCTGCTGGGTTTTGGTAACAGGATGATGTTGGTTGCATAAAATGGTTTGGGAAGGATTTCCTATTTTTGTATTGTTTGGAATAGTTTCAGAAAGAGTGGTACCAGCTCCTCTTTGTACGTCTGGTAGAATTTGACTGTGAACCCATCTGGACCTGGGCTTTATTTTGGTTGGTAGGCTATTAATTGCTGCCTCAACTTCAGCCCTTTTTATTGATCTATTCAAGGTTTCAGCTTCTTCCTGGTTTAGGCTTGGGAGGGTGCAAGTGTCCAGGAATTTATCTATTTCTTCCAGATTTACTTGTTTATGTGCGTAGAGTTGTTTGTAGTAATCTCTGATGGTAGTCTGTATTTCTGTGGAATCTGTGATGATATCCCCTTTATCATTTTTTATTGCATTTATTTAATTATTCTCTCCTCTCTTTTTATTATTCTGGCTAGTAGTCTGTCTGTTTTGTTGATCTTTTCAAAAAAAAAAACAGCTCCTGGATTTATTGATTTTTCTGAAGAGTTTTTTGTGTCTCTATCTTCTTCAGTTTGGCTCTGATCATAGTTATTTCTCGTCTTCTGCTAGCTTTTGAGTTTTTTTGATCTTGCTCCTCTAGCTCTTTCAATTTCGATGATAGGGTATTGATTTAGATCTTTCCTTGCTTCTCATGTGGGCATTTATTGCTGTAAATTTCCCTCTAGACATTGCTTTAAATGTGTTCCAGAGATTCTGGTACATTGTGTATTCATTCTCGTTGGTTTTGAAGAACATCTTTATTTCTGCCTTCATTTCATTGTTTTTCCAGTCAACATTCAAGATCCAGTTGTTCAGCTTTCATGAAGTTGTGTGGTTCTGAGGTAGTTTCTTCATCCTGAGTTTAATTTGATTGCACTGTGGGCTGAGAGATTGTCTGTTACGATTTCCATTCTTTTGCATTTGCTGAGGAGTGATTTACTTCCAGTTATGTGGTCAGTTTTAAAGTAGGTGCCATGTGGTGCTGAGAAGATGTACATTCTGTGGGGATTTGGGGTGGAGAGTTCTGTAGATGTCTATTAGGTTTGTTTGGTCCAGATCCGAGTTCAAGTACTGGATATCCTTGTTAATTTTCTGTCTTGTTGATCTGTCTAATATTGACAATGAAGTGTTAAAGTCTCCCACTATTATTGTGTGGGAGTCTAAGTCTCTTTGTAGGTTGTTAAGATCCTGCTTTATGTATCTGGGTGCTCCTCCATGCTAATCTTCTCTGTATTGTTCCAATTTTACTAAATGTGTTGCTGAAGTGAACACCTTTGTCCACTTTTTAATGGGATTATTATATTTTTACTAACACATTATTTGGGTTCCTCATATATTTTAGATATTAATTACTTGTCAGATGAATAGTTTGAGAATATTTTCTCCCATTCAAGAGGTTGTTTCTTCACTCTTTGCTATACAGAAGCACTTCAGTTTAAAATAATCCCGCGTGTCTATTCTTTGTTTAGTTACCTTTCCTTTTGTGGTCTCAGCCATAAGTTCTTTGCTTAGACCAATGTCTTGATATGTTTTCTTTTAGTATTTTTATAGTTTGGGTTTTACATTTAAGTCTTTAATCTATCTTGAGTGGATTATTTTTATGGGGGAGAAATATGGATATCTTCATTCTTCTGCATATAGTATCTAATTTTTCCAGCACAATTTATTGGAAAGGTTGTCCTTTCCTCAATGTATGTTCTTAGTTACTTTGTCAAAAATCAGCTGATGGTAAATACATGGGTTTATTTCTGTGTTCTCTGTTTTGTTCCACTGGCCTGTGTGTCTCTTTATATGCAAACATCATGCTGTTTTGGCTACTATAGTCTTTTTATATGTCTTAAAGTCAGTTAGTGTGATATCACCAGACTTGTTCTGTTTGATTAATATTTCTTTGACTGTTTGGACTTTTTGGTAGTTGCTGTTGCACACAAATTGTAGGATTATTCTTTCAGTGCCTTTGAAAAATTATATTGGCATTTTGGTAGGCATTGAATTGAAACTACAGATTGCTTTTGGTTGTATGGTCATATTAATGATATTAATTCTACCAATCCATGAGCATAAGATGTCTTATCACTTCTTTGTGTTCTCTTCAATTTCTTTCATCAGAGTTTTGTAGTTTTCTTTGTAGAGGCCTTTTAACACCTTGGTTAAATGCATTCCTAGGTGGTTTTATGTTTGTGTGTGGCTGCTTTGTTTGTTTGTTTGGTAGCTACTGCAAATGAAATTGTCTTGATTTTTTTCCTCAGCATATTCATTATTGGCACTTAGACATGCTACTTATTTTCATGTGTTGTGTGATTTTCGATTGTGTATTCTGCAACTTCACTGACTTTATTTATCATATCTAAGATTTCTTGATAAAGAATTTAGAGATTTCTCCATCATTCTCAGCAAACTAACACAAGAACAAAAAACCAAACACCACATGTTCTCACTCATAAGTGGGAGTTGAACACATGGACACAAGAAGGGACACACCAGGACTTGTTTGGGGGTGGGGGCTAAGGGAGGAATAGCATTAGGAGAAATACCTAATGTAGATGATGGGTTGATGGGTGCAGCAAACCACGATGGCACATGTATACCTATGTAACAAATCTACACGTTCTGCAGGTGTATCTCAGAATTTAAAGTATAATAATAATAAAATAAAATAAATTTTAAAAAAGCACTGAACTCTGTTCTTTTTTTCTTGAGATGGAGTCTCAAAAAACCCCAGAATTTAGAGGTTTCTATATATAAGTTCATGTCATCTGCAAAGAGGGACAATTTGAGTTTCATTTTTTCAATTTTGATTCCTTTTTTTTCTCTCTCTCTTTCTGATTGCTTTGGCTAGGACTTCCAGCATTATGTTGAACAGAAGTCAAAGTGAGCACTGTTGTCTTTTTCCAGTTCTTAGAGGAAAGATTTCGAGCTTTTCTTAATTTAGTATGATGTCAACTGTGGGTTTGTTTTATATAGCCTTTATTATGCTGAGGTATATTCCATATATGCCTAAGTTTGTTGGCAGTTTTATCATAAGGGGATGTTGAATTTTGTCAAATGCCTTTACTGTGCCTGTTCAGATAATCACAAAGTTTTTCTTATTCATTCTGTTAATGTGACATATTACATTTATTGCTTTACACATGTTGATCCATCTTTGCATCCTTGGACTACATCCCAATTGATCATGGTGTATTACCTTTTCATGTGCTGTTGGATTTGATTTGCTAGTATTTTGTTGAAGATTTTGCATCTATCTTCATCGAGGATATTGGCTGCAGTTTTCTTTTTGGTTGTATCCTTGTCTGGTTTTGGTATAAGAATAACACTGGTCTTGTAAAATAAGCTATGGAGAATTTCCTTCTATTCAATTGTTTGGAATATTTTGAGGAAAATTAGTATTAGTTTCCCTTTGTAAGTTTGCTACGATTAGCAGTAAGCCATTTAATCCTGAACTTTCTTGGATGGGAGACTTTTTATTGCTGATACAATAACATTATTCATTATTAGTCTGTTCAGGTTTTATATTTCTTTTTGATTCAATTTTGGTAGGTTGCATGTGTTCAGTTATTTATTCATTTTTCTCTAAGTGTTCCAATTTGTTATTGTATGGTTGTTTATAATAGTCTGTAATGATCTTTTGTATTTCTGTGGTATCAGTTGTGATGTCTCCTTTTTTATTTGTCATTTTATTTTTGTGGTATTCTTCCTTTTATTCTTGATTAGTCTGTCTAGTAATAAATTGATTTTGTTTCTCTTTTCAAAAAACCAACAGGAGACAAGGTGGCTGACTACAGGCAGCCAGGAACATCAGACAGACTGGAGTATTGAATATACCAGCATACTCTGAATAGTGTTATTTGAGAGAACACATTGAGAGAGAGTAGAAAGACAACCCAGATGCCAGGACTGAAGAGACACAAAGCTGAGTTTGCTGAGTGTTGGGGCACATTCATGGGCCTGAATGGCTCCTAAGGAATGAGTAGCTTTGACCTACATTGTCTTCCAGACCCAGAGAGATCAGGGCTGTCTTTCCTGTGGTACCGCAGTCTGATCTACACACCCTGATGTCCACCAGCACCTCCCAGAGTCCCTACCTGCTCATGCCTGCACACAGTGAAGCCTCAGCTATGCTGCCAGATAACTTTGCAAGCAGCCACTGCCACAGTGCTTTCACCTGAGGTCTCCATTGCCCCACTGGAACACTTTTACTGACAGCTTCCCTCTGAAGCATGTTTGCCCATTATGCTCCTGCCACTCCCACCAGAGCACTTACGCCCATGGCTCCCACTCATTCTCATCATCCACTATAGAATGCTATTGCCAGTGGTCTTGGAGCACCTCAGCCCCTACAGCCAGAGTTCAACCTTAAGGGACCAGAGGAAAATCTTGAGGACCTGGTCCCAGACACCCATGATTAGAGGACACAGCCAAGAAGTACAAAGTTGAAACATGGCCCTCTGAAAACACCCAGAAATGAAATCATTCAACTGTCCTCCACTTGTGCCACACTCAAACCATTAGGAGCAATAAAGATTATAAATTTTAAAAATGTATATATTAAAATATAAAACAATTAAAAAACTCTATTATGTAATGATAAAGGGATAAATTCATCAAGAGGATATAACAATTCTAAACATATATGCACCCAACACCAGAATAATCAGATAAATAAAGCAAATAGAATTAGACGTAAAGGGAGAGATAGTTTCCAATACAATATTATTGGAGCCTTCGACATCCCACTCTTAGCATTAGATTTATCATCAAGGTACAAAATGTTTAAACTGTACTTTAAAACAAATGAACCTAAAATATTTACAGAACATTTAATTCAATAGTTACAGAATATATATTCTTCTGATCAATACATGGAGCATTTTCCAGCAATTATTTTAATTAAAATAATATCAAGTATCTCTCAGACCATAATGGAATAGAACTAGAAATCACTAACAAGAGGAACACTGAAAACAATACAAATGCATGAAAATTAAACAACATCCTTCTCAATTGCCATTGAATCAAGAAAGTATTTAATATTAAAATGTTTTAAAATTGAAAAAAATTAAACTGGGGATAAGAGAAACTGAAACCTAGGGAATACAGCAAAAATAGTGCTAAAAGGAAAATTCGTAGCAATAAGTGCATACATAAAAAAAGTAAAAATATTAAAAAAGAATATAATGTCGTACCTCAATGAACTTAAAAAGCAAGAATTAACAAAGCCCAAAATTAAGAAAGAAATAATAAAGATCATAGCAAAACTAAACAAAAATACAAAGGATCCACAAAATAAAAAGTTGCTTTTTCTCCCATTGAGCGTTTTTTTTTTCTTTCTACTTTTCTTTTAGATTTGGGGAGCACAAACAGACATTTGCTATATGGGTAAATTGTGTGTCACTCATGCTTGGCATATGAATGAGCATTACAAAGCTAGTGAGCATAGTACCTGATAGGTAGTCTCCCAACTCACACTCTGCTTCCTTATTTTCTCCTCAAGAAGTCCCTAGTGTTTATTGTTCCCATATTTGGGTTCATGTGTATTCATTGTTTAGCTCCAGCTTAGAAATGAGAACGAGAGATATTTGCTTTTCTGTTCCTGCATTACTTTTCTTAGGATAATGGCTTCCAGCGGCATCCATGCTGCTGCAAAGGACATGATTCCATTATTTTTTATGACTGTGTCGTATTCCATGCTGTATATGTACCATAGTTTCTTTATCCAGTCCCTTTTGATGGTCATCTTGATTGATCCCATGTATTTTCTTTTGTGAGCAGTTCCGTAATAAATATGTGAGTACATGTGTCATTTTGGTAGAATGATCTATTTTCTTTGGAGTGTATGCCCAATAGTGGGACTGCTGAGTCAAACGGTAGTTGTGTTTTAAGGTCTTTGAGAAATCTCCACGTGACTTTCCACAGTGGTTATGTAGCTCCATGAAAGAGCTAATTTATATTCCCACCAACAGGTTATAACTGTTCACTTTCCTCCACAACCTCACTAGCATCTGTTGTTTTTTGAGGTTTTTAATAACGGCCATTCTGCCTGTTGTGAGGTGATATCTCACTGTGGTTTCTATTTGAACTTCTCTTATGATTAGTGATGATGAGCATTTATATATATATATATATATATATATATATATATATGTTTGTTGGCTGTACACATGTTTTCTTTTGAGAAGTATCTGTTCATGCTTTCTCCCTTTTTAAAAATGGGGTTACTTGTTTTTTGCTTGCTAATTTAAGTTCCTTATAGGTTCTGGATATTAGACCTTTGTTGGAGGCATAGTTTGCAAATACTTCCTTCCATTCTGTATATTGTCTGTGTGCTGTGTTGGTAGATTCACTTGCTGTGCAGAAGATCCTTAGTTTTCTTAGGTCCCACTTGTTAATTTTTTTATTTTTTGCAATTGCTTCTGAGGACTTAGTCAAAACGTATTTGCCAAAGTCAGTGTCCAGAATGTCATTTCCTAGGTTTTCTTCTAGAATTTTTATAATTTGAGGTTTTATAATTCATATTTAATTCATTTTAGGTTAACTTTTGTATATGGTAAAAGGTTAGTATCCAGTTTCATTCTTCTGCATATGGCTAGCCATTTATATCAGCACCGTTTATTGAACAGAGAGTCTTTTTCCGTTGCTTTTGTCAGCCTTGTTGAAGACAGATGGTTTTAACTGTGCAGCTTTATTTCTGTTTCTCATTCTGTTCCACAGGTATATGATCTGGTTTTCTACCAATACTATGCTGTTTTGGTTGCGTAAGCCTGAGAGTAAAGTTTGAGTTTGAGTAGTGTGATATATTCAGCTTTGTTCTTTCTGTTCAGGATTACTCTGGCTATTTGGGCTCTTTTTTGATTCCATATGAATTTTAGAATCTTTTTTTTTTTTTTTTTTTTGCTTTCTAATTCTGTGAATAATAGTGTTGGTAGTTTGATAGAAATAGTGTTGAATCTGTAAATTGCTTTGGGCAATGTGGACATTTTAATAATATTGATTCTTCCAATGCATGAGCATAGAATGTTTTTCCACTTATTTGTGTTATCTCTGATTTCTTTCAGTAGTGCTTTGTAATTCTCCTTGTAGAGCTATTTCACCTCTTTGGTGAAATGTATTCCTAATTATTTTATTTTATTTATGTTTATTGTAAATGGCATCATGATCTTGATTAGACTCTTAGTCTGGACATTATTGATGTATAGAAATCCAATTGATTTTTGTACATTAGTTTTCATATACTGAAACCTTACTAAAATCATTTATCAGTTCTAGTAGTTTTTGGGAAGAATCTGTAGGGATTTCTAGGTACAAAGTCACATCATCAGTGAAGATAAGATAGTTTTACTTCTTCTTTTCTTATTTGGGTGCTTTTATTTATTTCTCCTGCCTGATCATTTTGGCTAGGCTTCTATATTACTTATTTATAACACAAGTAATTCCATAATTTTTAGACTTTACTGTTTCAAAGCATGCATTTTAAAGATATGTGAAATTAGAAACAAAATGATTTTGATGAAATCTAACTGTACCAGATATAAATCATGTAAAGAAAAATATTCTCACTTCATTACAGAAATTTAAACATTAAAAATGTAATGTGTGTGTGTGTGTAATGTTTGTGTGTGTTTGTGTGTAGATAAGGAAAGATCTATTTCCTAAATAATATCAATGGTCATAAATTATGTAATCATAAGCCTTTGCAAATTTATTTCCCTATTAACAAGTTGCCAAAAATACAGAAATCATTTGAATTTATTAGTAATGTCTACTTTTCTATAATTAAAATGCTTTCAGATTATGTAATTTCATTTCTGTCCTAGATTCAATGAAGAAATACAAAGAAATATGGTATATGACAGTGATGTTTAAATATTAAATCCTTGCACTAATACACTTGCATCATATAATATTTAGAACATGATGAAATATTGTGGCATATTTTGATTTTATTTACTAGTCTCTTTTTCATCCTTGTCATGCTAATTTAACTAGATTGCATGTTTTATGACAATCCATATAGTATGGTAATTTAATCATGTTTATTACTGAATTAAAAAGAAATAAATGTTGAAGTTAAATTGGCTAACGGAAATATGCATACTCAAATTGGGACATATATTAAAGGGTTGTTTAATAAAAACCAGTGTTAGTGTTAATTTTCTTCTAAGTTTGAAGTTTCAAAGAAATTTAATAAATATCTTTTCAGATTTATTATTTTCTATTTATTGTTAGTACAGAAGTTTAGAGTCCAATAGACCTACCTTCAAATTATACAACACATTTACCTTTCTGAGACTAAGTTTTTCTCACTTATAAATTTAAGACAATACTTTCATCATCAAGGAATTTAAGAGTAGTACATATTAATGTTTAATTTTATAGTGGTCTTGATCAACATGCTAAAATAGTATTATTTGGCATTAAATTGAAAGACAATTATTTATTTTCAGTCAGAGTGGAAGATGGGGAACTTTTAGTCACAGTGAAAGATGCTAACTCACCTTTCTCATAAAAAAAAAGTATATATATGTGTATATATGTATATATCAACCAAAACAATCATCAAGCTTGATCCTCAAAGACTTCAATGGAACTCTTTGCCAACAATTCAAAATTGCACATTTATTTTAAGCACTTATAATTATTATATGATCTGACCATGTACAAGGACATAAAACTATCTCAACAAATCTAGAAGTCTGATATCATGCATCATACTTTTCTGTGTCTATGTAATATAATTGGAATTTCATTAAAATGTAACAAAACACAACATAAAATAGCTACCTGGGACTGACGTTAGAAATTATATACCATAAGGCACATAAAATGTTTAGCATGATTGGAACAGTAGGCAACGTTATAAGTGGAGGCAATATGTGTTGTTTCTGAGCCTCCCTCGCATTTAAGAGCTGATGTTCTTTCCTCCCTGCTGTTCTACCCTTTCTGTAATAATTAGCAAAGTTCATGATGGTGGTGCCTCTTTAGTACAAGTAAAAACCCAAGCACTTTGGAAGGCCGAGGCGGGTGGATCATGAGGGTAGGAGATGAGACCATCCTGGATAACATGGTGAAACCCGGTCTTTACTAAAAATATAAAAAATTAGCCCGGCGTGGTGGTACGGGCCTGTAGTCCCAACTACTTGGGAAGCTGAGGCAGGAGAATCGTTTGAACCTAGGAGGCAGAGGTTGCAGTGAGCCGAGATCATGCCACTTTACTGCAGCTTGGGAGACAGGGCAACTCCATAAAAACAAAAACAAAAACAAAACCCAAGGACTGAGGAAAGACTCAGACAAACTTGCATCAGCCATGTAAAAAAAAACAAGGAAAGCAAATCAAAATATCACACGCACACACACACACACACACACACACACACACACAAAACTATTCAGTTAACCTACTGAGACTTCATAGTGAACATATTCGAGAGTAGCCTACTCTGTTCTCTAACACAAATTCTCATGGTGTGAGGTGAAGAATTGCAAGAGGGAAGAAAGAAGAAATAGAAAATATTAGAAAGGTGGGGAAGAAAGGGGAGAGGAAGAGGAGAGTTGCTGTGATACTTTTGGAAATAATGTTCTTCAGTCAGAGGTAAGACACATTGTCAGGGCTTTGTCCATTCCAGATAAAATATACAATCAAGGCTTGTTAATGTCCACTTGTTTCATTTACAACCACCAAATTTCCAGATGGAATGAATGCATGCAAATTGTCTGTAAATGCTTCTTTGTCTCTAATCTTTGGCAGAGACTAATCTTTGGCTCACATTTTATTCAACAGAGGTAAATATTTGCTTACAATCTCTTGGGTTTCTTGACTTGCACCAAAGCACAAAATTTCACTAATCTGCATGAATTTGCACCAGCTTTTATTTTTATCTTTGTTTTTTTTTTTTTCTTTTTTCCAAGCCATAATTTGGGAAGAGGAATTTAATGGCTAAAGATTCAGTAATATTAAATCTTTTCAGAATCTTCTACCAAAGAACATTATAAAAATATGATGCTGATTATTTTAGTGGCAGTTTGATAATATGTACCGCCACTTTGAAATGAAACTAAAATGCCATGTACATTACAGTAATTGAATCGCACCTAACCACATTCTGAGACCTTGAATTAGACAGGAAATGCTTTTGAATTGTTCTCACATTACAAGAGGTACCTCTGAGTCAATCAATGTAAATTTACTTCTTTATATGTTTGTTTTCCCCCAGCGCATGCTAGTGAAGCATATTTATGCTAATCACTGCATTTAGATAAGTTCGTATTTACGTTTTCTGTAACATAGTCACTGAACAGTGAATACTTATATTCTTCGCAGATATATTGCTGTGGTGTCAAAATGGGGTCAGTACTTGAAGAAACAAAATACAATGCAAAATTTAAATATATTTTCTCAAAAGGGCCATGAAATAAAAATTCTTCAGATATTTTCATTGACTATTAAGCATATTAAAACAAGCTTATATTGGAGGAGCATTCATTTATAAGAGAAGTGATATTTATATCACCTCAGCAACCCTGCTAATAATCAAGTAGAGAGTAATTTGGATAGAACAAGCCCCTTGGTCAGGCGCGGTGGCTCACGCCTGTAATCCCAGCACTTTGGGAGGCTGAGGCGGGCGGATCGCGAGGTGAAGAGATCTAGACCATCCTGGTCAACATGGTGAAACCCCGTCTCTAGTAAAAATACAAAAAAATTAGCGGGCCGTAGTGGCAAGCGCCTGTGGTCCCAGCTACTCGGGAGACTGAGGCGGAGAATCGCTTGAACCTGGGAGGCGGAGGTTGCAGCGAGCTGAGATTGCGCCACTGCACTCCAGCCTGGTGACAGAGCAAGACTCCGTCTCAAAAAACAAAACAAAACAAAACAAAAAACCCTTAAAGAACGTAAGGGGTATACAATGTGTACTATCATGCTGCTGTCATATTTCCAGGTACAAAATGCTGTACATTCCCTGAAAATTAAAAGCAAAACAAAACAGCATATTGGAAAAGGAGGAAGTGCTGAGATCGCATTATATTTTCATGTAACCAGGACTCAACTCACTTAGTGAGCTTGATACGGAAAATAATGTAGTTGTGCATACTGCTTCCAGATTAAATTCATTTATGTAAGATATTCTTATATCCTAATTATAAGCTTTCATCTAGTGATTATTTCATGTTATTTTGTTCACATTAGGTCCATGCATACAGAAATTTATTACTGGTTATTGTACCAGAAACTCTCTTCCCCTTGGACGTGACGCAGAGTAGTTTGAGTTTTCATAATCAAGTTTGTTCGCAGTAACAGTCTTTCCTAGGACAGTATGCTGACTGAGAAGATAAAGCTCATTGTTTATTCATCGTTATTGGCTGTATGTTTTTGTTTTCCTCAAATTCATCTGTTGAAACTCAAACTCCCAATGGGATGTTAGTAGGCAATATTAGGAGAGAGAACTTTTGGATAATTAGATTTAGCTGAGTTCAAGAGAATGGAGACACAATGATGAGATTCATCTCCTTACTTTAAAAAAAAAAAAAAGACAAGTTTTTTTTTCTCTCTCTCTTTCTAAAGGTCCTCATCAGGAACCAAATTGATATGCACCTTGACTGTAAACTTCTCAGACTTCAGAGTTTTTAGAAATGTATTTCTTCCTTTAAGCCACATAGCTATGGTGTTTTTGTTATAGCAGTTCTCACTAAGACATTCATTCATTCATTCATTCATTCATTTGTTCATTAGTTCATCCAGAAAATTTTTAGTGAGTATATCCTATTTTCAGGCACTGGGCTAGTTGATGTGTATAATAACCACAGTCTTTAATTTATAAGCAATAGAAATCAATGCTGCAACATTTATTTTAAAAAGGAAAAATGATCTGAAGCATTACAAACATTTTACAGATTAAAATAACTGAATACCAGAAAGGATAGGAGCTAGAAACTTAAGTAGGAGAGACCTTTGGGAGATGCAATATCCTAAAACGAGTGTCAGTGGTCTGATTCCCCACGAATGAGACTCTAGCCAACTTGACTTGGTGCCTGTGTGCACTCCCCCAGATGCTGAGGCTGTGGGAACAGGGTGAACAGGACACCTGACCAAATTTGTTTAGAATATGGGGAGGAGTAGATCACTAGAGAAGTTTGTATGTTGAATACATACAGACAAGCAATAGAACATTCACTGAAGATTATATGGGAAGAAAGACAGGCACAATCCCTTTTCTCATGAATCATACAGCTCACTAAAAGATGTCAAACAGTGTAAAAGCTGCTTGTATTCCTACAGTTCCTCATCAGATTTTCCTTGCACTCTTACATCTTCACACATGCACTCTTTGCAGTACCCTTTTTCTGAGTAACTGTTCTTGTTCCTCTTTACTTGACCCAAATGTAATTGAGTTCTTTTTGGTCTTTCCTTCGTGCAGATAAGACCAATGGAATCCTTTCACTTTGTCCATGGCTGAAAATATTGTCAGTTATTTTTAGATAACTATGATTTTTCCCAAGATGACATAAAAATATGCAATCAATGTGCAAAGGGGCATGCAAACCGGGACCAGAGTAGAAACAAGAACTGATATTGTGCAATGATATTATAGAGTCCAGGATCATACAAGGATCAGGAGACTTGGTAGTACTGCTTTGTGGATTCTGCCTGCACATGTGAGTGTATGAAAAGCTATGCATTGCTTTAAAATGTAGTGGGACTCAGAATATTTCACACCTGGAGGAAATCCCTTTTAATCACTCCTTTTATATGAAAAAATTATTTGCACAAATATTTATGAAATAAATAACAATTGCCAGATAGAACACATAAATAAGACATATATAACATAAATAAAATGTAGAAATGAGTATTACACCACAAGAGATTCATGCATTAAAACTCTTTAATAACCTTAACATTTTTTTGAATAAGGTATACAAATATGCATGTATGTTTATTGCAGAAATAATATTACTTTTCTTGTTTTCTAGTGTTAATTGTTGCGAATTTATCTTTTTGAAATTTATTTTTATTTTTTTGAGGCAGCCTAGGCTGGAGTGCAGTGGAATGATCATGGCTCACTGCAACTTCAATCTCTAAGGCTCAAACAATCGTCCCCACCTCAATTTCCCCCAGTAGCTAGGACTCCAGGCATGTGCCACCATGCCTGGCTTTTTTTTTTTTTTTTCAAGAAAGGTGGGGTTTTACCATATTGCCCAGGCTGGTCTCAAACTCGTTAGCTCAAGCAATCCACCTGCTTCAGCCACCCAAACTACTGGGATTACAGGTATGAGCCACCACACCTGGCATTCCAAAACTATCCTTTTAAAATTTCTGTTTAATAGATGAGTTAAATATGTTAAGCTGTGTTCATTCATCATTTATCAAGAACACTTTCCACTTCATAATAAATCACAAAAATTGCAATACTATCCTTGACTTTTTCTTACAGAATTGATTCTTGTGGCTTTCAAATATCTCTCTAGTTGAACATTTCTACTAAAATATCTTCATAAAATTCATCATAGATTTCACTTTATTTGGTAAGAATTTTCAAATCTTTTTCTTCCTTTCAAGAAATCATAGAAAATGGTAAATCATAGCAAATGGTTACATGATAGTGAACAAAGACATTATTTGATCAGTTGCTTCTGAAAATCTCCTGTTCTTAGGGAAAATAATCAAGGCCTTCAAACACTGCCCCTTCAATTTTTTTTCTAGCAATTTAAAGCCACTGTTTTTTTATTATTTCTCCCAGCTTCTTTTAAAATTTTTTTGATTATTTTTCTCTTTATAGATATTTATTGTCTTACATTTTATTTTGGCAGATAATGGCCTTCTAAATAATATTCAGCTAAATTAAAAAAAAATAAATGTAAAGCTCCTGGTTATCACTGTGTGTATATATACATATGTGTGTGTGTGAGATAGGGAGATGTGTGTGTGTATCTGTATGTGAATATATATATATATATATATATATGCATGCATGTGTGTGTATGCATATATATAAAATTTAAGACTGGTACCAGCTCTTTGAACATAATTTTATGTTGAGTTATTCTCATTTAATTCTCTATACCAGAAATAAGACAGCTCAGAAAAGATCAGAGTTTAAGTTGACTTTACTTCTTAAAAGCTGGAATATATAAAGGTTGAAAGCAGGAACTGCACATAAAAGAAACTCTAAGAATTCTAAACCATAAAAACTTACCCTGAAATAAATATATGCAGTGAAATCCAGTGTGTATAGTGTCAACTAAGTAATCCACAATTTCCCAAAGTAATTTATTTGTAGCATACAGTATTTATTTTGAAAGATAAAAGCTGTTCTAATTGTGTACCTGTCTGTGTAGGTAGACAGACATCTGCCTCTGTATCTATATATAAATTTAAACTCAAAGAAATTACAGCACTTATTCAGTATTAAACCCACAATATATTACTTTTTGGAAGAACTTTTATCAAATAGTCCATAAACATAAGCTTTTATGGGAGAAATTTAGTCAAGAAAAAAAAAATTCTCACTGATAACAAGATCTCTTTAAATGCGTTTCTCTTTTCTCTTTTGCTACTAGGAATCTCCAGGTACATTATGAGATCATAATGGGTTACATATCTTTGCTATATTCCCAAAATATGATTTCTTATTTTAAATGGCGTATTTCCTAATTCTTGAACATCTAGTGTTTTGAGTTTCATAAGAAAAAAAAATTACTGTTCATTTAATAAACAAACTCCATTATTTATGTGATGAATTTTAGTTAAAACTTCTTAACCATACATCAAAGGAAAATTGCATGTTATATCAACCTACAAGTTATTTTAAATAATTTTCTCTTCACTTTTAAAAATATTGGGTTGTATAAAAATAATACAGAAGATAACTTATAATAATTCTTACCAGGTAAAAAATCAAAACACCCTCACTTTAAGAAATATATATTCAAACAAACCCTGTATTATGTCTCAAAGAAAAACAAAACATGAAACTACTCTATGTTACAAGTGTTCTTCCTTCCCCCTTTCACCTTATCAGCATCTGAATTAGACATTCAAAAATCCATCCACACTAATAAGTTTTTAGCCTGACATGCTGTGAAAAGTAATTGTATAAAGGATACCTTTTGGTTTCACATAAGGGATGGCAGGTGGTTGAAGTAGTACAATGTGGTTTATGTAGTGGGATATATTAAAATGCCTGCCATTTGTTATAGGTTAAAAAATAATGAAATGTAGGTATTTAAAATCAGCAGATTGTATCTATGAACATTTACAGAAAAGTAATAAACATACTGAGCCATGATTATATTAGTCATTAACAGTAAATCTCAGAATTTATGTGGAAAAAAGAAACTTTAAAAATGAATCATAAAATTAAAAATATTCTCATGACTAGCTGAGATTTAAGCTTAAAATGTGATGCTCTGTACAAACAAATTCATCTTTAATAAAAATTTTGTTTCTTCTAATAAAGAACACTAATTAACCTTATTACACCACAAGTAACCAGAACAATATAACAATCCAACTAAGTAATCTTAATTATTTAAAAATAAGAATCATTCTACTAACCAGTTGACACACTTATAAAGCAAAAATTATAATTAAAACATGACATTAGTGTGGGAGATATGAGAAAAATGAAAAATTATCAGCTAGCTTTGCTAATAAATTGTGTGGCCTTTAGAACTTTATAATACTTTTCTGGGCCTCAGATTCTTAAACTGTAAAATAAAATTGAGTTATCCCTATAGTTTACACTAAAAGTAACTCATAAAATTTAGAGATACGGAGTGAGAATGAAGCAATTGTTTAAATTTGAATTTTACAACACAGTGAAGGGCAAAGCCAAAATATATATTAATAGCTACGATGTGGTTTACATTTAGAAACATTCAAACAATAGAAATATATTAAGCACTATCTAAACAGAATAATTCCAAATGTTTCTAATTTAATTTAGTCAGCACTGAAAAAAAACATACACATGAAATATGTTTATGTGCTAGAACAATAAGGAATTAAAAAGTTATTTTCTCTCAAACACTCCAGTATTAGCCGTGGAGAAACTACTTATATTAATTATTGTTTACATTTATATGTGTTTGTTTTTAATTTGCATTAAATGAAATTAAATTTAACAAAAAGAAACAGTACTTATAACTAGAGTTGTCTTAATCCATTTTCTGTTGCCATAACAAAATTTAAATTTAAATTTATTATCTCAAATTTCTGGAGGCTAGCAGCAGGTTTGGTTGTCTGGTGAGGGCTTCTCTCTGCTATCAAGATGGTGCCTTCTTACTGCATTTTCTGGAGGGAAGGAACACTGTGTCTTCACATGGAGGAAGATGAAAGGGCAAAGGAGCTGAATGCTGCATGAAGCCTTTTTTATAAGGGCATTAATCCCATTCATGAGGGAGAAACCTCTTAAAGGTCACATGTCTTAATAGTATCACATTGACATCAGCTGAATTTTGAAGGGCACACATTAAAACCATAGCAGGAGTGGAGAACATGAGAAGAATAAAAGGAGAACAGAGGAATGACATGGAAAAAAAAATCTTTGTTAGTGTTTATGTTTTTAATTGTTTGTGTTTTTATTAATATATAGTTTACATATTTATAAGGTACATGTGCTATTTTGTTACTTGCATAGAATTTATAATGATCAAGTCAGAGTACCTGAAGTCTGTATTACGTCGAGTATTTATCATTTCTATGTGTTGGGGACAGTTCAAGTTCTCTCTTCTAGCTACTTTGAAATATATAATACATTGAAATATATAATACATAATTCATATGAGTGAGAACATATGATATTTGTTTTTCTCTGCTTGGCTTATTTCACTTAACATAATGACCTCCAGTGTTGTCTAGGTTGCTTGTACCTTGCAATTAAAATGTGGTATTCCTTTCCATTATATATATAATGGCAACCTATTTTTAAAAAATGAAATAAATTGGTACTTTTATGTTGTTATCATTTCCTTTTGATTTTTCATGGCAATATATTCTGATAAAATGACCTTATATAAATTTCCTGAAGAAATACAGATAGCACAGGTCACGATTGCACCTAACTGGAACGACCAAGTATACAAAAGATAAGATTTGGCAAAACTTTAAAGCATACACTACAACTAAAAGAGAAAAAATAAAATCATGACATTAAAAAACAAATTCTGTGTTTTAAAATTGCTTAAGTTCTGCTGTTTTCTTAAAATTGTACAACTAACTTCCCTTCTGAGATTTAGCCTTTCATTTTTACTATACATGAAGTAATCCTACTTTTGATATGGTCCATCTGAAAATTTGTTTTGTTTTTTGAGACGTAGTCTAGCTCTATAACCTGGGCTGGAGAGCAGTGGTGCAATCTCATCTGACTGCAACCTCTGCCTCCTGGGTTCAAGAGATTCTCCTGCCTCAGCCTCCGAGTAGCTGAGATTGCAGGTGCACACTACCATGCCCGGCTAATTTTTGTCTTTTTTTGGAGACAGGGTTTTGCTATGTTGGCCAGGCTGGTCTCGAACTCCTGACCCCAAGTGATCCACCCACCTAGGCCTACCAAAATGCTGGGATTATAGGTGTGAGTCACCACACCCAGCCACATCTGAAAATTTTGCTACTCATTTTCTCTTGAAAGTTACAGAGCCAGAAGAAATCAACCTCAGTTGCAAAGCACAATATTACATAAAGATTTTCTTCTTTAAATATATTTGTGTTTATTATAAGAAGGTGAGGGTCAATCAGCAAAATCAAATATCAAATGTTCACATAAATATTTTACATGTGATAAAACTCTGGCTTTTGAATGCTGGGATTAATTTGGTAGTTAATTCAATGTTTATTTAGATCTTAAATCTCATTTGATATGATATATCTTGTCATTTGAATTGTATGAACTGAGGGACACCTTGAGTGATAACAGCCTTCTTTATGCTTATAATTATTGACTTACTTTGATTACTTTTCCATAAGGCATTAAACAATATGTTAAAGAGGCAAAGTATGAGGCTTTTCCTGTTTTTTGCACTTGGAGGTTTTGGTATGGATGTGTAATTAAAGGGGAGAGATATAAATATATACTTGTAGAGTCAGATGGGGACATGACACAGTTTTTTCTTTGAGAAGGGAGAATGAAAGAACAATACTCTCATTTCCTTTCTGTGTCTTTAATGTACTTGAGGGGAGTATTTAAGAAATTATATGACATCCTAATTATACTGAATTTTGCAGTAATAAATCCAAATCCAGCATAGGGTAGGTTAATAGTTTATATGTGTTCTTTTAATTTCAACTTTATTTTAGATTCAGGGGATGCATGTGCAGGTTTGTTACATGTGTATACAGCATAATGCTGAGGAGTAGGGTATAACTGATCCTGTCACTCAGGTAGCAAGCATAGTACCCAACAGGTAATACTTAATATCTCTAATTAAAAATCATTTTAAAATACAATGTTCGCTTTAACTCTTAACTAATATGGTGTGTAAATGAAGGTTCTTTGTAAAAGTAAGGAGCGCCTTAATTACTGGGCATCATACATTTGTACAAAGAAGATGAAGATAATAGGGAAAGGTAGATGGTAACTTCATTTATGTGATACAGTATATTTAAAAATAGTGACAATTTGTAAAGAAGATTATAGTTCTATTTAAGACCTGTGTAGGAGGTATTTTGAGAACATCCAAACATTTCTGGCCATTGGGTATGCTGCCTTAGGGATCATTTTTGTCTCATCTTATGAGAACTGATGGAGGCAGCTAAGGTTAAATACTTGGAGAAGTTAAAAGTCATATAAAGGGGCAGGCAGCTTGCTGCAGCAAAGAAGGCTCCATAATATTATTGGAAGAAAACACATAGCTTGGGGCATCTCCTAAGGGAAGGAGGGGAAAGGAGTGGGCAGTGCCTCTACCATTCTGGCATGCAGTACAACAGTCAGACAACAGACAAAGCAGGAGATTAAGAGCTACTGAAAATAAATAATGGAAGAAACAAGTAAAACTGTAATAGAAATCTACAGGCAGAAATCCAAAGAAGCCATATCCATTAAAGTAAAAAATGTCCTGAGAGGCTCTCAGATTGTCTAGCCAGGCTGATTGAAACAAGACTTTCTCTGTTGAAGCCAGTTAACTTCTTCAAATGGACTGGTGGCTATTTCTTCAAATGTGCAGATACCAAAGTAAAGCTATAAGAAAACAGAAAGAATCAGGGCATTATGAGCCAATCAAAGAAATAAAGTAAATCTCCAGTAAATGACCACAAAAGAATGGATATCTATGTCTTACCTGATAAAGAATTAAAATAAATCATCTAAAGAAGCTCAATGAATCACAAAAGAAACAGACAAGTAACATTAGGAAAATGACACACGAATAAAGTGAAATGATCAACACGAGACAGAAATTATACAAAAAGGAACCAAACAGAAATTGAAATTTTATTAAAAAATACAATAACTAAACTAAAAAAATTGATAGAGAGGTTCAATAGCGGAATTGATAAATTATAAGAAAAGATCAGCCAAGTCATTTGAAATTCTCTTGTTAAAAGGGAAAAAGAGAAAAAATAAGACAATGAAGAAAGTCTCAGGGACTTACAAGGCACTATCAAACAAATCAATGTAGGTAGTATTGATATCAGAAAGAGAACAGAGAGAAAAAAGAAAATAACTTTTAATTAAAGAAATTGTGAACAAAATAACCCCAAATCTAAGGAGAGAAATGGGCATTCAGATTTATGGAAGCCCAATAAACCCAAAGATGATGAACCTAAAGAAGTTTACACTAAAAGATATTATAGTTAAATTGTTAAGTCAAAGACCAAGAGACTTTTGTAAGTTCCAAGAGAAAGGCAATTCGCTATATACAAGGGAGTCACCACAAGATAACTGGTGGATTTCTCACTAGTGATTCTGCAGGCTAGAAGAAAAACTAAATTAAATATTCAAAGTGCACAGAGAAAAATGAAACAAAACAAAGCAAATAAATAAAAACTGCTACTCAAGAATATAATACCTGTTAAAATTATCCTTCAGGAATGAAGAAGAGATAAAGACATAGCCAGAAAAAATAAAAGCTGAGAGACTTCATCACTACTAGATATACATGACAAAAAGTGCTAAATATAATTTTTCAAGTTGAAAGACTGATAAACAACAATAAAATAATAAGTAAAAGTATAAAACTCACTGGTAAAAGTAAAAATACAGAATACTGTAATACTGTAGTGGTAGGTAGAGATCATTTATAAGTCAAGTATAAATGTAAAATAAACTAGTATTACAATCATATATCCCAAATATGTAAATTGATACACAATATAAAAGGATGTAAATTTTGACACCAATAACATTAATCGTGTGTATGAGGGAAAGTAAAAGTGTAGAAATTTTGTATTTGAATGAAGTCAAATTGTTGTCAGCTTAAACTCTCATACCTCAGTTTACTCTTGTAAACTGAGGTTCTACATAATGTTTTATGTAAACCTTATAGTAATCACAAAGAAAATACCATAGGAGACACACAAAACAAAAAGTGAAAGGCACACTACTACAAAGAAACAAACAAAAACCAACCCAATGAATCACAGAGGAAGGCAGTAAGAGAGAAAAAGAGGCACAAAAGAACTATAAGACAGGTAGCAAACAAGTAACAAATGTTAAGCCTTTCTGATCATAGTTTTAAATGTAAATAGATTCAACTCCCCAGTCAAAAGAACAGAGTGGCTGAATGCTGAATGGATTAAAAAAGAAAGAAAGAAAAAGAAAGATACAATTTTGAACTTTGTAAAGGAAACTCATTTTAGATTTAAGAGCTCTTATAGACTGAAAGTGAATGGACAGCAAAAATATTCTGTGCAAATTGTAACCAAAAGAGAGCAGAGGTGACTATACTTAATACGAGACAAAATAGAATTTGAAAAACACTGTCAAAAGAGACAAAGTGGGTCATTATATAATGATAAAAGAGTCAATTGCTCAGGAAGATATATCAATTACACACATACACACACAGGCATGCATCCAACATCAGAACATCTAATAAAGCAAACATTTATAGAACTAAAGGAAGAAATAGCAATACAATAATAATAGGAGTCTTTAATTTCCACTCTCAATAATGGATAGAATATCCAGACATAACATCAATAAGGAAACAGTGAACCTGAACAAAAGTATAGACCAAATGGACACAACAGACACACATGCAAAATATACCACCAAACAGCAGAATATCCATTTTTCCAATTTCTCAAACCCATGTAAAAAATTATGCACAATAGATCACATGTTTGGTCACAGAACACATCTTAACAAATTTAGGAACTTTGATACCAAATATTTCTTCTCAACACAATGAACTATAACTAGAAATAAAAGAAAAAAGAACCTCACAAGTCTTGTAGAAATTAAACAACTGTACCCCAGAACTTAAGTACAATTAAAAAAAATATTCCAGGATAGACTTCTTAACATAAAAAAAAAGAAAGAAAAGAAAGAAAATGCCAAAGCAATTGCAACCAAAGCCAAAATTGACAAATGGGATCTAATTAAACTAAAGAGCTTCTGCACAGCAAAAGAAACTATCATCAGAATGAGCAGGCTACCTACAGAATAGGATAAAAGTTTTGTAATCTGACAAAGGTCTAATATCCAAAATCATTTGTCAAAGGTCTAATCTGACAAAGTCTAATATCCAGAATCTACAAGGAACTTAAACTTTTTAATACACTTTCACTCCTGCTTAAAACTTGTCTCAGTCTGTCACTCTGCCCTATGCCCCTCAGTTGAATTCTTTCTTCTGAGGAGGCAAGCAAGAATTTAGGCTGAGGGAGACCTTTATAAATTCACCACCAATAACAAAGGGACATCAGATTCACCACACTAACTCAGCCTCTTCTCTTGAATGTATGTCTTGAGTTAAAAATGACTGAGGGAGGAACTCATGAGACTGCTCCTCTGTCTGTATGCATGCTGTTTATTTCCTGTCCTGCATCTTTTCTTAAAGCTTAGTAAGTTTTTTGCTGGCGGTACTGAGTTCTGTGAATCTAGATGTCAGTCCACACCAAGACTAGTATTGCTGCTAGTAACACAAAGTTGCTATCAGAGCATACCTGTTCCCTTTTGTTTTTGTGGCTAAGTTTCTCCTCATTTTGCATTTATTAGTTTTTATTTTCATGGAGTTACTTAGGGCAAGCAGTTGAGGCACTTATTCTTTAGGTCCTGATTTACCTTGCAGTTATTTAATTTTGAGAAAAATCTACAGAGTAACACACACTGTATATTTCTCAACACTTCTTTATCTTTTCAAATTGGAAACATCAAGTAAATTGTTATGACCAAAAAAGAAATCAGTATACTCTTGAACAACAAATGGATCAAAGAAGAAATCAAAAGAGTCATTTAAAATATCTCAGGGAAAATAAAATAAAAACAATATGACAAAACTTAAAATGCAGTAAAAGCTATATTATTTAAAAGTTTATAGCAATAGATACTGATTTTAAAAAGGAAAATCTCAAATGAGCTAACTTTACATCTCAAGAATCTAAAAAAAAAGGGAAGAATAAATTAAGACCAAATTTAGCAGAAAGAGGGAAGTAATAAAGATTATGTTAAAAATCAACAAAATAAAAAATAGAACAGCAATAAAGAAAATAAAGCTAGAGTTAATTGTTGAAAAGACAAAATTAATAAATTTTACCACACCAATTAAGAAAAAGAGAGGAAAAAATAGATATGAAAAGGAATATATTACAAGTAATGCAGCAAAGGTGAAAAGGATTTTCAGATACAGTAGATAAATTCCTGAAAACATGTGACCAACTGAGACTGAATTACAAAGAAATAGAAAATCTGAACAGAACAGTTAAAGAGATTGAATCTGTAATCCAATGTCCACAAAAATAAAAACCCAGGACCAGAGGGCTTCACTGGTGAATTCTGCCAACGATTTATATGAATTCTTCTCAAACTTTTCAAAAAATTTATAGTGGAGTGAACACTACCAACCTAATTTTGTGAGGCCACATTTTTCTAATACCAAAGCAAGGCAAAGACACAACAAGAAAATAAAACTGCAGACCAACGGCTTGATTAACATAAATTCAATAGTCCTCAAGAAAATACCAGCAAACCAAATTCAACAGCATAATAAAAGGATCGTGCAATATGATCAAATGGAATATATGTCTGAGATGCAAGTATGTTTCAGCATATCTAATTCAATTAATATGATATACCACATTAATGGAATAAAATATAAAAACCACGTGATCATCTCAATAGATGCATAAAAATATTAACAAAATTTAACACCCTTCATGATAAAAATTCTCAAAAAGTAACTATAGGGTGCCAAGAATACACAATGAAGAAAAGATGGTGTCTTCAATAAGTGGTGTTGGAAAAACTTGGTATTGACATATAAAAGAGTGAAATTGGATCTTTATCATATACCATACACAAAAAGATACTGAAAGTAGATTAAAGACTTTAAAATAATACTTAAAACTATAGAACTCCTAGAATAAAAAAATAGCGAAAAGCTTTATGACATTTGTCATGGCAATGAATTTTTGTAATGCTAGAAAGCAACAAAAACCAAAATAGGCAAGTGGAACTATACGAAACTAAAAAGCTTCAGCAGAGCAAAGGAAAAATCAACAGAATGAAAAGACAAAATAGAGAATGGGAGAAAATACTTTGAAATCATACATGTGATAAGGGGTTAATATCCAAATATATAAGAAACATTTAAAATTCAATAGCATAGAAACAACCCAATTTAAACTGAGCAAATAACTTGAGTGGACATTTCTTCACTGAAGACACACAAATAGCCAAATGGGTATATGAAATCATGCTCAATAATAATAATGGAAATGCAAGCTGAAACCACAATGAGTTACCACCTCATACCTGTTAGGATAGTGATTAACAAAAAGAAAAAGAATAAGTGTTGTTGAGGATGTGGACAAATTGGAACACCTATAAACTGTTGGTGGAAATGTAAAATGGTGCAGCTGCTATGGAGAAGAGTAACGGTATGGAAGTTCCTCATGAAATTAAAAATAGCATTGCCTTTTGAACCAGCAGTTTCACTTGTTGGTATGTATCAAAAAAAAAAAAATGAAATTCAGGATCTCAAAGAGTATCTATACTCTATGTTTATTGCAGCAGTATTCACAACAGCCAGGATATATAGGTAATCTATGTCCATTGCTGGATGAATGAATGAAGAAAATGTAGTATATAAATACAATGAAATACTCTTCAGGCTTGTAAAGAAAATCCTGTCATATGTGGCAACATGGGTGAACCTGGAGGACATCGTGCTAAGTGAAACAAGCAAGCCACAGAAAGACAAACACTTCAAGATTCCCCTTATATGAGGTATCTGTAATAATCAAATTCAGAGAAACAGAGAATAGAATAAAAGTTGCCCAGGGCTGGGGTAGAAGAAGTTACTGTTCAATAGGAATAAAATTTTAGTTCTGCAAAGATGTTATCAAGATTTACTCGTGCACAGCAAATAACATTGTGCCTTTAGTTGATAATACTGTGTTATACACTCAAAAATTTATTAACAGGGTAGATTCCAAGTTAATTTTTCTTAAATAATAATAATAATGATAATAATAGTAAGTAAGCCAGAAAGAGATCTGTACTTGAAGGTATGTATATAGACCTGGTGCCCAGAGGTGATAAAAAACCAGGTAGTAGATATCTCAAAAATTGCCAAAGAACAGAAAGCTGTGATCTGCTCACTCCACTCACTCTAAAAGCACTGAATCTGACTATGTCTTGGTTTATTCAAACAGCTGTGCAAAACTGGGAAAAATCTTGTGTTTAGAAGAGTCTGAGAAATAATATATTTCTAAAAGTACTTTGATCCAAGATTCAGAAATCAGATTAAGGAATATTGTCGTCTTTTCAAATGTGCAAAGGGAAACATAATAGGTATGAAAAGGAGTGGAAAAGAATAACTCTATTCTTTATGACAGGACAGGCTGAAATGAAAAGACAACACATTAAGCTAAAAATTGAAAAGGAACAATAAAACGGTGTGGAAAAGGAGACAGGAAATATAAAAAGTCCTTCAAAGAAACAAAAATTAAATAGATAATGATAGAGACTATCACATACTCAATACACTAATCAGGATTCATAAAGGATAAAATATATAATGGAGAGAAACTTTTCCAAAATAAATATAAGAAAAGCATCAGGTGAGAGACTAAATTACATGTTAGGTTAAAGAATGGAAAACCAATACAAAGGTAGTTGTTTTTTCAGAAGCAAAACGTAGGGGGTGGTGGGTGTTGGGGTCAGAAACAATAAAAAGGAAACTTTCCAAAGCTTTTATGATCTTAAAGCAGATATCTCTAAAGGTTTTACAACACTTCCATTGAAATTAATGAATAAAGATCCTGGGATTTATTCTGACCGTGTAACCGAAAATATGAAAATAATACATTACATGAGAGATCAAATTGGAAAAACGAGCACCATTGCACTCTCTGTCTTCACAAAATTCTGAAAGGTAATGAGGAAATGTCTTAGGAGTAACTTTTCTCCTAAAATATCATTTTTTCAATATAAAAAAGTAAAAAGTAAAACTCATGCTAACATAAACACACACTCTGCTACATACTACAGAATTTAAAGAAAAAAAATAATTAGCCAAGAATTGTATTCAGAGACAAGTTATATTTCAAAAGCAAGAAAATTATGCTGTAATATGTAAGACTTTATATTTAAAAGGTGTGTTCTTTAAAAAAAAAACCTTGAAGATATTATTTAATTCACCAAAAAATTAAAAGCTTTTAGGTATTAAAAATGAGGAATTGTGATATGTTAAGTTTAACTGATTTATGTTGACGTATTTCTTTTAGAAAATGACAGTTTATTTGTCTTAAAGAGAGAATGTAATACAAAAACAATCCAATATAATCTTGGATTTTACATTTTAGATTACCAGTAAGGAAGCCTAAGAAATGATTAAGAAAAGGGGAAATAAATTTTTCTGTTGGAAAGAGGAGACTTAGCTGGGTTCCTGTATTCCCAGCTATTCGAGAGGTTGAAGCGGAAGGATTGCTGGAGCCCAGGAGTTTAGAGCAACATAATCTGTCCAAAAAATAAAAAGAAAAAGGAAAAATTTAGAGAGAAGCTCCAAATCTCTGTTGTTCAGTTGATACATAAATTCCCCTTAACCACTGGCTCCCTAGCTCTCACTAGTAAAATTCCTACCAATTTTACATTACCCCCATTAAATTCTACATTCCATAAGGACAAAGACCAAAGGGTTTGTTGGTCACCTTTGTACCTTAAGCATCTACCACAATTCTTTTTTTTTTTAAGACGAAGTCTTGCTCACTGCAACCTCTGTGTCCCGGATTCAAGTGATTCTCCTGCCTCAGCCTCCTGAGTAGCTGGGACTACCGGCATGCACCACCATACCCAGATAATTTTTATAGTTTTATTAGAGACAGGGTTTCACCATGCTGGCCAGGATGGTCTCAATCTCCTGACCTCATGATCCTCCCGCCTGGGCCTGCCAAGTGCGGGGATTACAGGCATGAGCCACTGTGCCTGGCCCACAACTCTTCACACTTAATCCTGAGGGAGAGGGGGAAAAAAATACATAAAAGCATGCACACACACATATGCCTCAGAAAATCCCATTTCACTGAAGACCCAGTGAATAGCTGACTTTACTAATTCCTCATTGCTTTCTAAATTTGGAATCTTTTTTAAATATTAAATGTGGGGATTGGCAAGTGGAATATTTACCAGTGGCCAATTGTTTTGTTTTGTTTTTTTGAGACAGGATCTTACTCTGTCACACAGGCTAGAGTACAGTGATACAATCATGAGTCTTTCTACAGCTTCTACCTCCTGGGCTCAAGAGATCCTCCCACCTGAGTGTCTGGAGTAGCTGGGATTAGAGGGGGTGCACCACGACACCTGGTTAATTTTTGGATTTTTAGTAGAGACTTGGTTATACAGGCTGGTCTTCAACTCCTGGATTGATGTTTTCCTCCCACTTCAGCCTCCAAAAAGGCTGAGATTATAGGCCTGAGCCACTGTGCTCGGCTGATGGTGGATCTTTTAAGTGATATTTCTGCAGTAACTAAAAAGGTGAGTCGAGGATTGGAAGATTATCCTTGGGCTTAGGTTCTTAGGTTCAATGTCATCTCATCAGGACAGCACTAGCCCTCACCACCTCTATCATGGTAGGATAAAAGGCCACCAAGTAACAAGTGGAAACAAAAATTAAAGCACTTTGGGAAAACCACAACAGTCTATGGAGCCTGTAATATTGGCTGTAGGAAACTTCCTTTTGTTTGCTTTACTGAGACAAATAGAAAACATTATGGCCTGAATATTATATTGTAAAAATATATGGTTTGTGTAAATTGTTTACGCAACTGATCTTCTTTAACATGAAAAATTGACCCTGAATTAAAATGCTTCTAGTCCTGTTCTCTTGAAAACCTAATGAAGATAGAATATTAGCTGTGTTTCCAGGCCAGTTTTCTAAAAATGACCCATGATGGAGAGCTCTTATCTTGACTGGGAGGGCTGTGAATGAACTATAAACACTAAGAGGTTTTATTCTTCCTAGAGTGAAGTTACTCTTGTGACTGTGTGTGCTCTTTTTCAGGACCCATTCGAGTTGTGCACATACAACTCATCCTCTATGTGAAACAAGGAATTTCTAAGCCAGTAACTCTTGCTTCTATTAATATGACTGATTCCCTTTCATCCGTGCTGCTACTTGGCAGGGGGCAAAGTGAATAGTCCCTGGAAAATGGCTTGAACTCCAGAGGACAATCATTGAAGAAACTCTAGTCATACACCCTGCTGAGAGGGCTCTCTCATTGCTGTCATGCTGTGTTTCTGTCCTCATGGCCTAATGAATGAAGCTGTTGCCAAAAGTGGCTTATTTGGATCTTGTGAATTTGTTTGTCTAGTTGAGCCTACAGCCACCTGGAGTGAATCTCGCAGAGAATAATCAGCAGTCGGCTGGAGTTCTATACAAAATAGATTGGGAACTTTACGATGTTAAGAAGGGAACTAGTCTATCTCAGTTTGATGGTAAAATTCTGCAGCATGTGACAAGGGATATATCTTTTCATTTTGAATATTGAATAAAGACCTAAATGAGACAAATTTGTACTGAGAAGAAATACTTCCCCACTGTACTCACCAATCCTGAGACTGGCCTGACCCATAGTTCAGCAAGAAGATGTGACACTGCCATTGGGTTGATGAAAATAAGCCAAATACCATTTGTAGAGATTACAGTAGATAGGTCGAACCATGCACTGATGCCTCAACAAGAAGCCAATGCAGATACTCAAATTCGCAGACCCCTTGTGAAAGGAGTTATAGCCAGCTTGCTTTAGGCAGACAGTAAGGAAAGGGTCCCTGGAGAACCTCTGACTCATGTTTTGTGCAGATAAGGGGACTTGGATGGAGGGCTTACCTAACTAAATAAACTTTCCCTCAGCAGACTAAGGGGCCCATGTACACTGGGGGAATGGGGTCAAGCCACCAGAAATTTGTGTTTTATACAATTAGGGGACTTAACAACATCAGTTTATATGTAAAAACCCTTGTGTTCAACTGTTAAGGGGACAACCAGCAACCTGCTTTTTAGAATCTCTCTCTTTGCTGAAAGTATTTTTTTTTTTCCTAATAAATTATATTCCAGTCACTCTATGGTGTTCACGTGTCTAATTTTTCCTGGTCATGAGACAAGAACCCAAACTTTAGCTGAGCTAAAGGATCAAAATCCTGCATCACTTGTTTGTAACTAAAACTGCAGTCAGTTAACTGGCCTGGAGTTTTAGTCCATGTGAGCTGGAGCTGTCATGTTGGCATTGGCTGTTGTCTCACTTAGACTTCATTCTGTACTGAGATGTACCTTTGGGCCCTACAACACTCAAAAAGCAGGAGATGAGTGAGAAGAAGCAAGAAAAATATTATGTGCTGAGGCATTATTCTAGGTAGGCTGTCAGCAGACTAATGTCCAAAGGGCATTTGGTGACATTGGCAGGAACTTGCCAAAACTCTGATATTTTAAAGATACACCTTTGTGGAATATCTCAATCTCCATGTGTGTGGTGGTCTGACTATGTCCTGAAGAGTGACTGAAGGACGGCAGTAGTAGTAATGTGAAAGTATTTCTGCAGCTACAAGATGGCACCTGCAGAAAAATCTCAAGCCATAGTTTTGCACACTGATTGAACTACACACCCACTGCCAATGTTGAGACTGCAATTTGAGTTCAACATGCCAAATCAGAAGAATAACACTGTTCTTTGTTGTCATAGGTGTATAACTGTACCTTAAGATTTGATGAAACCTTAGATTTACCTATGCTACACTTGAAAGAAACACTTATGCTAAAAGAAAATATTTACTGATTTCTGCTTGTTGTCATTTACTGCTATTTGATGTAAACTTGCCTTATGATCATCAGAATGCTCAAACATTGTGAGCCCTATAAAACTATTTTTTCTCTCCCAAAATAGTTCTACTAATTAGGGAATGAAGGGGTTTATAATATCCTTTAGACGCTTGTGGTTCAAATCCTCATGGCCAAATGTATATTGACTTGCTTTTTCTATGGCAAAACTATTAGCTCCTAGAAGTGGACTTTGAGTAAGCGGCCCAAGTTTCTCCCTTTTGAATTGCACAGTTTATCTTGGGTCAAGACTCTGGCTTTATTCTTCTGGAAGCCCTGTAATACTAAAATGTGAGCTGCCTTCCTGTGTGCCTATTCCTTAATTTTACAGCCATACTGAGACTGGTAGAATGCATCTCATCCAAGAGAACTGTGAGTGAACTGTAAATACTTTCTGGGAAAGCAGAGCTTTGTCAGAATCTTTCCAAACTTGGGATTCTTTGGATATGAAGTTTCTAAGCCAAGATAGCTCCAAAAATGTGACCTCATGCCCTCAGACCTGAGATGAAACTTGGATGCAGACACAAAGACTAGCTTTTGGGCCATTGTCTGAATTTCTTTGAGGACTTTTGTTGAATAAACATATTTAATGCTGTCCTACTGGCATGCTCTTTTGTTTTCTCTTCTTTTATCTGTCAATACCAAATAGGGCTACTTAGTTCTTATCAATTTAAGAATCTAGTCGAGCCAAAATCTCAAGAGTAGACTTTATAATATTTAGATATGTTAGGTATGATACTGATATTGTTGTTCTATAAAAATAGTATTTTTACATTTTTATTGTAGACATATGTTTATATATTTTTATGTCATATAATGACATATATAGAGATAGAGAGGTAGAGAGATACACTGATGTTAAGTAGAAGTCTAACGCCATGATGCTCAAGCTACATTTTCAAATATTTAAAGGAACTTACAAAAAATTTAAAAAAAGAATAGTTTAAGAAAACAGATTAATACCTGTATAATTATCAAAACTGAGTAGTGAGCATATAGATTTCTTTGTACAGTTACCTACTTTAATATAAATTTATTTTTTTCAAAAATAAATAAAATTTAATTTTTTTTAAGTAATTTGATCATGGTTATTTTAAGTGACAGTAAACAGATAAGCATCCATGCACACAAACACACACATACACACACATGCAAACACACACAAAGCATACATAATAAAATGTATTTTAGCTATTATTATTTCAAAAAGACAGTTATCCATCAGATCAATAAAGGATAAAAACAAAAATTTGTTATTTTACCAGCATTTATTCTCTGGGACTCTTCTTTTCCTTATTATATATGTATTTCTAAACTACATTATTTTCCTTCTAAGGATCTCCTTTTGACATTTTTTGCTAGACAACATATTCCCTTAGGTTTTATTTGTTAAGAAAAGCTTATATTTCTGCATTACTTCTGAAAGGTAATTTTATAGGGTACGATATTCTAGGTTGGTAGTTTTATTCTCTGACACTAAATATTTCACTATATTTTCTTTGTGCCTGAAAAATTTTCCAAGAAGTTGGAGGCAATTGTTGCATTTCCTCCACCTCTGGCTTCTTTTAGGATTTTTTTCCGTTTCTTTGATTTCTGTAGTTTAAAAATAATATGCCTAGGTGTAGTTTGACTAGCCTTTATCTTGCTTTGTGTCCTTTTAGTTTTTTGGAGTTTTGTTTTTTTCTTTTCTTTTCTTTTTCTTCTTTTCTTTTCTTTTATTTTCTTTCTTTTTACCTTACCTTACCTTACCTTTCTTTCCTGTGAACAAGACAGAATCTCAATCTGTTGCTCAGACTGAAGTGCAAGTGGCATGAATATGGCTCACTGCAGCCTGGAACTCACAGGCTCAAGCAATCCTCCCACCACAGCCTCCCAAGTAGCTGGGAATATAGACTCATGCCCCTATATCTGGCTAATTTTGTAAATATTTTTTTGTAGAGACAGGATCTCATCATGTTGCCCAGGCTGTTCTCAAACTTCTGGGCTCAGGCAACCCTCCTGTGCTGGCCTCCCAAAGTTCTGGGATTATAGGCAAGTGTCAATGTGCCTAGCTACCTTCTTGAATCTGTGGTTATTGTTTTACATATTTCTTCTCTTCCTTTTAATATTTCTGCTCTTTCTGGTATTCCCATTATACCTGTTAAACTTTTTGTAGTTGTTAAAATGTCTTGGATATTCCTTTTTTTCAGTCTTTTTTTTTTTTTTAATGTGAGAATCTTTATTTTGACAAATAAGTGCAGTATAAAAACTTGACCTGAAAAAAAAGCAGATAAAAATAAATATGTTTACAAATTACTACAAAAACAATACAAAAGAGAATTAGAATTCTCAAT
This sequence comes from Ateles fusciceps, assembly GCA_036589455.1. Lineage (NCBI taxonomy): Eukaryota > Metazoa > Chordata > Mammalia > Primates > Atelidae > Ateles > Ateles fusciceps. Next base: position 1,633,020 of record JAZHEH010001685.1, on the reverse strand, counting down.
GAGGAAAAATCAAAATGCCTCCAGTTGTATAAAGGCTCTTCCCTTGCAAGAAATGGGGGATAAAGCTGAAGACCCAGTTTGGTTTTGCTGCTGAAAAAATGTACAAAATAACTTATGAAAACCAGTTGAGGTCAAATGTTGTGAGCACACTACCTGTACCTGCCTATTTTTGATTTGAAGAAAGTTGATGGCCACAGTGCAAGGCAGAGCTGATGGTAGGACAGCCAGGAGAGCCTGTCATCCTACATTAATCTTCACGTAAATGCTGAAGAAAAGCAATCCTTCAGTGAAGTCTGAGATTCAGCTCTGGAGATTTGTACTGAGATATCCTCAAACTCAGAAATTTTTTTTTCCCCTTGTATCCAGACTACTACTAATCCCATCAGAGGCATTCTTCATTTCTGTTACTATATTTTTGATCTCTAGTATTTCTTTTTTATCCTTTTTTAGAATTTCTGTCTCTCTGCTTAGATGGGCCATCTGTTCTTGCATGCTGTCTACTCTATCCACTGGAGTCCTTACCATATTGAACATAGTTGCTTTAAATTTCGAATTCCAGCTTCCTTGCTATGCCTGGTCCTGATTGTTCTATGTCTCCAAATTGTGGTTTGTTTTGTTGTTGTTGTTGATTTGCCTTTAGTATATCTTGTATTTTTTTTTCTTTCTATCCAGACATGATGTAAAATGTGAAAGGATGTATCATGTGATGTGATGGTAAGGTGTGGGGGATGGGGGAAGAGTTCTATAGTCCCATGGCTTGGTATCAGTGAGCTTTTGTCTCTGGACTGTGGAGAACACATGTTTTTCTTATTTTTTTTTACCCCATGTGCATGGCTATGGCTGATGGGAGTTGTATAATACCCTTCCCTAAGGTCAGCTGGGCTCTGATAGTATCCCAGCAGGTTAGAATGTGATTAACTCATTTCTCCCGAGGGCAGACTTTACTAAGAATAGAGTGTGTGGTCTTATTTCAAAATGATTTTTTCTTCCTTTCCCCTGCAGGAAACATGAGGGGAATTTCCTTTAACTCACTGAGTTGATTAATGAGAAGCTACTGGTAAATCTCACAAGATTGTGGCGGCTCCATATGACTGGAATCTCCAGTAGTTTGTAACTCTCAGACTTGTCCACACTGAACCCAGTAATTTGTTAATTACAATTTAGGTTTCCCTACTCCTGTAGTTGTTCTCACAGTGCTTTCTTTTTCTGACTCCTTGTATTTCCCTATTTCTCTCTTGAGTTTTGAGGGCAGCAGTTTGTCCTATGTCCTTAATAGTCTTAGGGATCTATTAGGTTAGTTCAAAAGTAATAAATGGCAATGACTTTTAAATGAACCTAATAAGAAGAGTTATTGTTTCTTCAATTTTTTTCAGCTTTTTTACTTCTTGTTACAATAGATTAGCAACTTTCAAGCTTCTTACATGTGGAACCAGAAACTTCAAGTAGTTTTAATGTGCAAAGATGTTTATTTTCAAAAGATATTATGTAGGTCCTGAAACAACAGTAACTTTTATGCATTCATTTCAGCTTCTTTATGGCAAAGTAAATTAGACTGGCATTGATGTAAGTATGAAACTTGATTATAATTAAATTCATTTCACACATCTTTATATTTTTCTTTATCCTATCTAGTTTTCAGGACGGTCTAAATTTGGGGGGGGGGGGAACTAAAGACAGATGGCAGAAGGATTAAGATAGATTAATATGCAACAGCTGGTGAACAATACATAATGCTCTTGGAAACATAATAAACATTTTTTACCTCTGTCCCAATATGCTCATCATGTCTCTGAAACTTACCCTTTAAACAACACACACTTTAAAAGTAAAAGAAAGATGACGAAGAATCGTGACATTAAATGAATAAAACCACAGAAACAAAAGTGTGAATAAGACAGTCATAGGAAGAAAAAATGAGGATCTTCTTAGTTATTCTCTCAACCAGCCTCTTTGAATTTACTTGGGAGTACATTTTATCTGGCTTCTGCTTGGATCCTCCTACTGGACTATAATTTTAGTAACTGTTAGGAAAGTCTATTCTACTGTTTGTTATCTTAGACTTTGCATAAATATTTTTAAATGGATTCAGAAATGTACTTTCCAGTCACTTCAACTTACTGATCTGGTCCTCTCCCACAATGTTCAAGCCTAATTCTTTAGGCTTACGTTACTTATGTCAGTCCTTCCTGTCACTGAAGACCGTCATCATGATGCCCTCCACAAAGTCATAGAAAATTAATGTCCTTGCAAATGGAGATCCAAAGAAAATTTTTATTCACTGCTTCCTTTCTAGAACTTCTAGTATTTTCTATGCAGTCGAGAGAGAAAGAATATTTATATTATATATACATTATATAATGGTTTAATGTAATATCAATATAAAGTAGGATTCCTTCTTTATTCCTGAGGGACTCTGTGTATAGTATCTTCCATGAAGTTTCTTTTCTGGATTTAGTAACTGAGAGAAATAGAGTTCTGACTCAGATGCAGGGTAATTAAACTTGATTATCTTTGACATAAAGCCTCCCTAGTTCCCTTACACTTTCGTGGAACAATTTAGATCTTTGCTAGTGCCTAGGAGATCTTCAAGTTTGTGTTTTGCTCTATCAGCCCATATCTAGGAATGCCAATACTTCTGTGTTTTTTTTCTTCCTGTTCCAGTGCTAAGAAACTGAGAAAAAGGAATCATGTCCTCAAAGCCTTAAAACTATTTTACAGTATAAAGGCAATGTTTCTAAGTAAGAAAAAGAATCACAGTTCATTGGCATAACTATTTGGAGACACAAAATTATGATTAGAAGCTGCAGTGAAATAGAGAAGTTCTTGATTACACTAGAAAGACAATTTTATTGATTTTGTTTTCAAAGCATGACTGAACAAAATAAAACCACCTGGGTTTCTTATTAAAGATGAAAATTCCTGGGACCCTTTATCAGATATTATGATATAGCACCTCTTTGTTGCAATCCAAGAATATTTATTTACAATGTGATTTCCCAATCTTAAAGTTATTCTTTAAAAAAATATATAGATATAGATATATTTGTTTTAAAAGTTTTGGTAGTACAGGTGGTATTTTGCTACATGTATAAGTTCTTTAGTGGTGATTTCTGAGATTTTGGTGACCCATCCCTCGATAAGCAACCTACTGACTTAGTTTTGGTAAATGCTGTTGTAACACACACATATCTTTTAGAATGTCTGAAAATGCTTGATTTTCTTTGAAGTGGTACATAAAGGAGATGAAGGTCTTGACAAATTACAGATGTTGCTAATCTTAAAGAGAGCTTTCCTTCCAAAAGTGCAAACATATTATCATTTATATTTCTAGATCAATTATGAAATTGCCTCAGATAAAAATTAATGAGAACAATTACTTCTTATGTCAACATTTTCTGGCATGCCACTGGAAGATAATTTTTGACTCATGCTAAACTGTTTCATTCCCTTTCCCTTTCTACCCTGGCAGGTAGTTAAAACCTATAATTATAGCTCCAGCAGTAAAGAACATTCAAATTCATTTCACTTCTTACCAAATGCTAAATGTGATCTTGTTAGTTTACTGTTGTTGCTTAGTTACATTTCCTATTTGTCCAAATAAGTCTGATCAAAGTAATATAGTATGAACACACCCAGTGACCTGCAAAGTTAGTCCCTTGACCAACTGCACACTTTCACCGCCACTTGTTTTTGCTTTCCAAACATGAAGTTGAAATAAACTTCTGTGTCTTTTTCAGTCTCATCTCTCTTATTCTCTGAGTCTGGAAATACCATTGATAATGGACGTGTTTCACCCCATCTCCCTCTAATTCTTTCAGGTCTCTTTTGTTTCTTCTCTTTTCCCCTCTTCTCTCTTCCCTGCCTATTCTCTTTTTCTTGTACCATACAAAGCGCCGGCCCCCCTCCCCCCCCCCCGCCAAGCCCCCCCGCCCCCGCCGCCCCCCCCCCCCCCCCCCCCCCCCCTCCCCGTGCGCTCAACGCGCCCCCCGCGCAAGCCCCCGTCCCCCCGGGGGCTTTTTTTTTCTTTCTTTTTTTTTTTTTTTTTTATTCTTCCCTCCCCTACCCCCCTCCCGCCCCAAATCCATATCTATCCCCCTCCTTTCCTATCCCTTTCGTTTCTTTACTCTCTTCTTTTAAACCCACCTCAACTTATATTCACCATTGAGGGATATATACCCTACCTCTCCCCCCCCCCAGCGCCGCCCCACTTCCACAACCCACAACCCCAAATCCCAAACCCAATTTTTCAACCGCACTCCCTTTTTTTTCTTAACCCTCCCCCCTTTCCTTTTTTTTTTCTTATTTTTTTACTTTCCTCGAAAATTAATTCCACCACTCCATTTTTTTTTTTTTTTTTTTTTTAGTTCCTCCCACAACCCCTCCCCCCCCTATCTTCCATTTTTTTGTTTTTTTTTTTTTTTTTCCTTACTTGTTATAGTAGGGGCCGGGAAAGCAAAAAAAAGGCATCCCCATAAAAAGGCGGACACCCCCCCCCCCCACTACCCCCCCAAGACCCCTTGGTACCCAGAGTTCTTTTTTGGCACGGCCAGCTTTACTTCTCCTTTTTTTTGCTGGTTTTTTATAATTTCCGTCTTTTACCCGCGGACCCCCCCCCCCCGCTTTTTTCCCCTCCTTTCTCCCTTTTTCTTACTCTGTTGTAACTGCCATCATCAGCAGCAGCAGTAGCTGTGCTGAACTTGGATATGACACTGAACTCATATATGTACCAGTCTTCTCATCTTAAAATGATTATGTAAGACTAGCATCACAGCATTACTGTGAGATCTAAATGAGTCAATATAAGCCCACTGCTTAGAACAGTACCCAGCACTTAGCAAATCATTTCAGTGATGTCATTACGACTAGCTTCATTATCACAACACTCACTCTGATGTATCCATACTTCTATTTACTGAGGATGTGCAATGTGTGTGCCCAACATTGCAGTGACTACTTTCCATATTAGTTTATTTAATACTGACAAAAATTGTATGAGGTAGAGGCAATTTTTAAGTGAATAAAAGGAAACTAAATCTGAAGAAGTTAAACATTTTTTTATTCATACATAGTAAACCAACTAAACTAATGCAGCCCACGTGCCTTTCAAGACCAGTGAGATATGAGGGCAGCCCCCTGGATAGGTGAAGCTGCATAAGAAGCCACAGGTCAGAGGTGGATACACTCTAACTCAGAGCAAAAACTCCACAGTGAGTGTGCTTGCCCCCATGTTTCCATGAAGTGAGAGGTTGCTAGGAAAGAGGGGTAGGAAAAAGAAAGTCTGGAGGATGTGAACTTTTTAGCCTCTAGTAACTTGCTAACAAAATGAGCATGCTCACCAGCAATAGGCTTGTGGGTAAGTTTGCAGCTGAAATGGGAGTTGGAGGGTTGGATGCCCTTGTATAGATTCTCAGGGCTAAGGGATTCCCATTACATTTCCCGTCAACACAGGTATCTTCTAATATTTTTAAAATAGTTTCCAGACACAAATCAATTTAAAAATTTGGCTAAAAAAAGTATATATATATATATATATATATATGATTTTAAGTACAAAATTGTGTGTATGTGCGTTTGTGTGTGTGTGTGTGTGTGTGTGTGTGTGTGTGTGTGTGTTATGCCCTTTGACTATCCAACAAAGAGCAGGGTGGCAGATATAAGTTAACTGCAAGATGGCAGTAGACACTTCTGTTCCCAAAAAATGAGGTGGGAGGAACATAGAAGTCCTCACAAAACAATTTCCTCATTTTCCTAGCCCTCACTGGTAGTCTCTCTGTGACCCTTTATCTTCTACTCACTGCTTAAAGTCTGGAAGTGATTAACACATGTCTTTAGATTTCAGAGTAGCAGCTGAGTTCTCGTTCATCCCAGATTCAAGGAGGAGAATGGAACTCTGCCTCTCAATAGACAGGGTAAAGAATTTTCAGCCTCCACTAATCCACCACAGCATCACATTTAGTGACTATAAAAATTTAAAGTAGAGAGACATTAGTCTTTATCTGATAATCTCCTCTTCTTCCTCTTACGGTCTTTTTCATAGCTTTTTTACGATTGTTTCTTTTTTGTTGGCATTATTCTTATTTTACATCAGAATGCTTCCATAAGGATTCTTTGGATAACAGGTTTTAGAACCTTTATTTATAATTATTTTTTCTCAATTCATAGGTGAGAGTCTCATTCCTATTCTGGATTCATTCACTTGCCCCCAGCCCAAATTTTATTGGCTTTCCAAACATATATTCAGTTCCATTAAACAACAATATATATGTGGTAAGATGTGTGTGTGTGTGTGTGTGTGTGTATGCTTCATTGCCTTATAATGTGTTAGGTTTCGAAGTGAGAATTGTCCCTAACTGAAACATAAAATTTTAGAAGATTGCATTAACATGCTCCACATTGTCTTTGCTTCTTCCGTTTAATGGAGGTATTCATGATTATTGGAGCTCTATATTCCTCTTTCAAATCTGGTTTTGATATCGCAATGCTAGAATGAAATACACTTTGATTGGAGTGAGGTTATGTGCAGCCCACAAACTGTAATATTAATGTAAAAAAAAGAAGAAAATCAAGCTGATTACAAATAATTCAGTTGCAAATTTTACTGTTTGGAGTTCAAATTACAAAAAATCAACTCTGAGTTGAACCCTGCTGGTGTAAATATACTGCTCATCTATCAAATATTAGGCACACAGCTTCTATGTAGCACATCTTAATATAAACATATTTCATCCCCATCTAAAGGGTTCTAAAATTTTAAAGGAACTATAAATCATAAACTGATTAGAATATAGAAAACCTATCATGTTTACTTAACTTCTAGGATACCTGTTGAAAATATATAATGTATGGAAATTACTTATCTTACTAATATAGTATAACAGTAAAAACACTAGCAATGACTTTAGCAAAAATAAGCAAACATTCACTGAGGACTCACTCACTCCGGACACTGTTCTATGTTCTTTCTCTGTAGAGTGACGATTTAAATGATAATCCTAACTGGAACTCTCTTAAAAGTGAAAGACAGTAAGATATATAATTACTCCATGATGGTCCAATGCAAAGTTGAATGCATGATTGCCCAGCTGCATGCTTTACCTGATAGAATCTTCACACAACCCTTCTATAGAAACAAACCTCAGTCCTTTTTCAATGAATGCAGAAACTGAGGCTCAACAGGGCTCCACAACTTACATATGGTCCCCATAGAGTCAAGGATGCTACAAGGCCAGTCTGTTTGACTTCGGACTTGTAGGCCTTACAATTCTGGTACCCCAATGCTCTGATCATCAACAAGCCATCCACCCTCTCAGATTCTGTGGAAGAAGGTCATCATATCTCTTTCTCTTGTAGTTTTTTTTTTAAATTTAACAGATTCTGTCAAATCTATATACATACTGTACCTCTCTATCCATCTTCCAAATTGAATGAACAGAGCTGAGAAGCACACTGTGGCTATGCCTCACTTCCACCACTATATTTTCTTAAACATCATAGGCTCTAACACTAAGATGCTTAATGTTGTGAATCTAATTGGTTGGGGTTTTGTTTGTTTGATTTGGTTTGGTTTTAACAAGCAAATAAAGCTGATAGTGAACCTTGATATTCACTGTATTGAAGTGAGACCACACATTCAAAGATCATGGCCCCACCTATTAATCACCATTGGTTCTTATTAGCCAATCGCACACAGATTCCCCCTCCAGTCATATGAAAATGTGATTTTGCATTTAAATGCTACTAAATTAACCTCTTTTAATTGCCATAAGCACATAAAATTATGTTCTTGCATTCAAGGAATTTCAGTTAGTAGAATCTACTCTTTTCTTTTTTTTTTTGTTTTTCCCTTCTAAAAGCTTCATGAAAATTTGCTTTAAAAAGTGTACCTTTTATTTTTTTAAATATATATTTATTGAGGCAGATTTTCACATCTAAAAAATGTATGAGAAAATATCTTTAAAAGCAATATATTCAATTGTATTTATTTAAGTTACTTTTGGAGAGATGTTAAAAAATAGCTCTGAAATAGACACCTTTTTAGGTTCTACTCCATTTTGTGAATATAGATATGGATTCAAATTTCAATTCTGCCACTTCTTAGATGCAGGACCTTGAAAAAAGTAACTTAGAGGTAATCTTTGGGCTACCATTCTGTTGACTGTAGGTATAAAGTGGATAATATTATAAATCCATTTCATAGGTTTGCTGTAAAAACTAAATGGCATTTTTCTTTAAAGGGTATTTTGTGCCAGCCTCAGCATGTCAGCATCATGCTCAGTCCGTATTTCCTTGCATGTGTTTCCTAGTGCTTCCCAAGGTATCCTGCAATTGGCTTTTAAGGGAACCTGAACAAGATGGAAGTGACAAGAAATTACACCTCTAGGATCAGCCCTCAGCCACTTAGGGAAGGGGACCTATGGGTAAATACCTGAACATCCTCATTCTTTGTAGGAATATCACTGAGAAGCATCCCATGAAATCTATTAGAAGTCAGCAATGGGAATGAGCCTCAAATGCCCATAAGAGTAACTTGTTCATTAACATGCTCCACATTGCCTTTGCTTCTTCCCTGTCTAATTTTCCTACTATCGACCAAGCATGGTGGTTCATACCTGTAATCCCAGCACTTTGGGAGGCTGAAGTAGGCATAACACTTGAGCCCAGGAGTTCGAGACCAGGCTGGGCAACGTGGCAACACCCCAACTCAGGGAAAAAAAATAAAAAATAAAAATAAAAAACTATAAAAATTTTCAAGGGGTGGTGGCACAAACCTGTATTCCCAGCTGCTTGAGAGGCTGAGCAGGGAGGATTGCTTGAGTCAGAGAAGTTGAGGCTACAGTGAGCCATGATATACCACTGCACTCTAGTCTGCATGAGAGAGGAAGATGCTGTCTCAAAACAAAATAAAAATCAGAAAATATTCATCCTACTCTCCTGCTGGTGCTTCCGGACATCATTTACCAAATCAATAACATGCACAATCTGTATCTCAGGCTCTACTTTGGTGGAAACCCATCCCATCCTAAGACAATGCAATAGGTACTTAACAAAACAATACGTCACTCTTAGAATAGGTACTTAACAAAACAATACGTTACTCTTAGAAAATATCTCATACAGAGTCAATAAAGGAATCTTTCAGCAATTGAATGTATGGTGAACGCCACAAAGCTAATATTTAGGTAGCACTATGTTAAGCACTTTTTATGCATTATCTTGTTTAATATCCACAAAAAACTTTATAAGGTTGGGATATAATTTATTTCCTATTCCAAAGGAGAAGGCAAAGTACAAAGATATGTTAGTTAAATTGCCAGTATCACACAGCAACTATGTGACAGAATCAGGATTTAAACTCAGTTTTTTACAAAGTTTGTGCCCTTACACTTAAGCTACACTCTCCCATGACAGCTCATATTGATGTTCTATATAATTAGCTCCTGTATAGACTAACCACCCTATCAGTCAGATACCTAATCTCAGAAGACACAGAATTAAGTTTATCCTCTCCTGTGCCCGTTCTCTATTGATAATACTCGTCCACTCCATATACAATTCAACATGATGAGAGAAGAAGAACTTTTAATAGGAACTTCATTTTCATTCCTCACAATTCTTGGAAAGTCATGGTCATGTTTCACAAGCTCTGGCCTCCCTTTAAATCTCACAACATGGCTAACTCAGTGACAAGAGGGCTGACATTACATGTAAGAAAATGTAAACTGAATGGCCCGAGAAGTCAGGGTATTTTCTCAGTCAATGTTTTGATACAATACCCAAAAATAACAAGTTGAGAGGCCAGGCTATAGTATTTACTTTCATTTTATTGTCATAAACAAAATTAAGAAATGATAAATAGCTAGCAAAAAGTCTATGATTAAAATAATAAAATATAATATATTTTTATTTTATCTATATATTTATATTTTAGAGTCCCAAAGAACCCAGCATTTAATATTATCTTAACATCACAGAGAGTTTGTTCTTTTAAAAAAAAAAAAAAAATATTGTGAATAGATATCACATTGATAAAGTCAGTTTTAACATAATTATCAACCTAGGTATTTCAATATATTTCTTATGATGATTTATGAAGCTTATCAGATCCCCCAAGATTTTCTGGAAGAGTTTACATATCAAAAATTCAAATAGATGCAGAAAAGAAATCCTGCTGGGAAGTACGGAAGAGCAAGAAAAACTGGTGGTTTTTGGAAAGAGAAAAGCAAAGGCACAGAGAAGTTATCTGACCTCCTCAAGGTCACAAAGGGAATCAGTAATGGATCCAGGAACAGTGGCCAAATCTTTTGGACACATTGTCCAATGCTCAATCCACCATAGTTGACTCTCTCCATGGTGTAAAATTTGCTTCTAAGGTCAAGTTATTCAGATGTGCTTGTTGGCAAAGTGGGCTGTTCAAGGAAGCAGGAGACCCCTTTCTTCTCAAAGTCTCCCCTGCATCGGGCTCAAAGGGGATGCGCCCTTCCTTGTCACTCTGTCACTGCCTACCTACAGAGATACTCTGGCGGGTGGGGCTCTGAGTGCCCACCGAGCATGTTAAGCCTTAACTTACACAGTTTTTTGATATGGAACATCTGTGGATTCCAAGAGTGAGCAGATGGCACTGAGTCGTGCCAGACTCAGCACCTCACTCCTCCAAACTGCATTTCTCCCTTAGTATCCACAAACTGTGGCAGGATGGATCCCATACTTCTGCAAAGCAAGTGGGCAGAACTGTGGGAAATTCTATCCTTGGAAAGGAAAATTTCTAACCTAGCTCCCCCTCATCTCTGGTATTAACTTACACTAAACTTGTGCCATCTTCAATAGAAGTCTTCTAGCTGTGGGAACATATGGCCAATGGAAGAAAGACTCATTTTATTGGAGAAGTAATTTTTCTCCATAGATATTATTTTAACTATATTCTCAATTCATGTCTTTTGGAGACTTGCAGGTCTCTGCACTAAGAATGATTGCTAGGAGAATACATTTAAAGTGTGTTTATAATTATTTCATAGTTCTGAATCTTAGGTTGAATAAGATTAAAATGTCATTTCAATATTTGTTAATTGGGTAGAAATCTCTGTCTTACTTTAGACAACATGAAAGCCAATGCTTTAAGAAATGGTATAAGCAATGTCTATCATATGCATGTTTGGGAATATGGGTTTAAAAGGGCCATTCTATCCTCCACGTTTTTTTAAAAAAACTGTTCTTTCTGATTGAAGTAAAATTAAAACCTAAATTAATGCATGTGTCACTGCCCTGTTAGCAAAGAAAAATCACAGAGAGTTTTAGGAATTTCATTTAGAGAGCTAAAATTCACATGTGGGAGCTAGTGAATGATGGCTCTTTATTACTGTGTTCAAGTTGACCATCAAGAGCCTCTCATTGCATCCCCTCAATGTTTATCGGGAGCTTAATCCAAACCAGGCACTGTTTTAAGTAATGACAATAGAGTTGAGAAGAAAAACAACTGAGAATCTTGCCCCCATGAAAACGTTTTCAAAGATTAGCAAGTTCAGTGTGGCTGGTGTGAATGAGCAGGGAGGATAACTAAGGTGTTAGGAATACAGAGATATCAAAATATGGAAGGGCCTTATCATGTTTAATTTTATGGCCTAGAGTTAAGAGTTTGTATTTTATTCTGAATGTGATAATATCTATTGAGATATTTGAAACTCAATGTCATTTTACCTGATACAAATGCACACCCACACACATTCACATAACCTTAATCTACAACATGTATACATATGTATCTTGTGGACATATAATATAGACACGGATATATACACATATCAAAAATGCTAAGCTTGAAAAATGTTTATAAATGGAACATACTCATGTAACCAACACAGAGAAACCAGATCAAGATGCAGGGGGTTCCTGGTGCTCCTTTGTGCCAAATGTTCATTACTTGGGTACCCTGACTTCTATCACCACAGATAAATGGTGTCTGTGTTAGTCTTCTCAGGCTGCCATAACAAATTCCACTAACTCTATGGTTTAAACAGCATTCATTTATTTTCTCACAGTTCTGGATCCTAGAAGTCCTTGATCAAGGTGTCAGAATAGTCATTTTCTAATAAAAGCTCTCCTCCTGGCTGGTAGAGGGCCTCCTTCTTGCTATGTTCTCACAAACTGTTCTCTGTGTGTACGTGGAGAGAGAGCGCTCTAGTGTCTCTCTTCTGATAAGGACATCAGTTTCACTGGATTATAAAATGATTTAACCTTTATTATCTCCTTTTAGGTGGTAGCTCCAAATTCAGTCAGACTGGGGGTTAAGACTTTAAGATATATGGTGACCCTTGTCCCTGAGCTCTGGGTAGCAACCTGTCCCCATGGCCTTTTATGACATCCCCCAGTGCTGAGCCACAAGGCAGAGATGGTCTGGTCAGCTGAGACTAAGGCAATGGCTCCACTCTTTGAAACCAAGAAGAAACCAGCATTGTCCCAACTTAGGCTTCTGTGGGAGTGCCAACCCTAATAATTTCTGAATCACCTTGGGTCTGTGCTTTCCTTTTCTTGAAAGACTATGCATATACACAACTGGATAGATCTAGGGCCCCATTCTTTAGAACCTCATAAGTACAACAAACAGTTTTCTTCCACTCCATCACATTTTCATTGCCCCTTTAGTCCCACCTGGTAGAGATTTTGCTGGTAAAATCCCATGTCTATTTCCAGCTTCTGTTGAGGTGGCTGAATAAATCCATGGTTTACAACCATATACTCTCCTTATGAAATAGTTGTTCAGCCCCATCTTTAGCGTTCTCTTCGGAACATGCTTCCACTTTTTTTGCAACATAAATAAGCTGAGAATTTTACAAATCTTTAAGTTCTTGGTCCTTTTTGCTTAACATGTTCTTCAATTTATTTCTCTCTTCTTGCATTTTACTATATGTCATAAGAAGAAGCCAAGCCAATCCTATAAAAATTTACTTAGAAATGTCCTCAGTTAAATATCCAGTTTCATTTCTCACAATTACTACATTCCACAAAATGCTAGGACACAATTGAGGCAAGTTCTTTGCCAGTTTATGACAAGGATCAACTTTCCTCCAGGTTCTAACATGTTCCTTATTTCTGTCTGAGCCCTCACTAGAATGGCTTTTAATGCCTATATTTCTGCCAACATTCTGTTCATGAGGATATCTATATATTCTCTGTGTAGCTCATTCGTATTTCTACCAACACTCCTTTAAGACAGTCGAGACTGTTCTAGGAGGCAATTCAAAACTCTTGCCTCTTCATCACCCCATTGCAAAATCTCTTCCACATTTTCAAGTATTTATTCAGTACTATCCACTACTTCATGTTACCAAAATCTGTATTAGTCATCTCAGACTCCCGTATTAAAACCCCTTTAACTGGATGGCTTAAATAATGGACACTAATTTAATTAATGTTCTCACATTTCCAGAGGCTTGAAGTCCATGATCAAAGTGCTGGTAGATTTGGCTTCTGGTGAGGGCTCTATTCCTTGCTGGGGAGGTGGCCACTTTCTTGCTGTTTTCTCCCATGGCCTTACCTCTGAATTTTGCAAGACAGAAAGCTGTAGAATTTCTTATTTTTCTTATGAGCATATCTGTTCTACTATATTGGGCACCACCCTTTAAAACTTATTTAACATTTATTATTTCCTTTATAACCTCTATCTCCAAATGTAGTCACATTGGGGTTTAGTTCCTCAACATATAAATGTTGAGGGCACACAGTTTAGGCTACAATAATATCTTAGATTATATATTCTTTTATATGTGGTTTCTTTCAGTTAACATAGCCACAAGATTTTGTTTTTGTTTTTTTTTCAAGTCATTTTGTTTAACAGTAGAACTGCTTTCATCAGACTACAGTGTTACATTATAGAACTATACTGATGAAAATTTCTTCATTCTTTAAAAACCATTTGGATAGCTTCACATTTTTTTGTCCTTTGCAGACAGTGCTACTAAGAAAGTCCTTTCTTTGGGGTAGAAGTTTGCATTTCTTTTAGGCAGCATTGGAATTGTTGAGTCTTGAGGATGCATATGTTCTGCTTTAGTAGATCCTACCAAACAATACTATTTATTTATTTATTTATTTATTTTTTGAGACAAAGTCTCGCTCTGTCGCTAGACTGGAATGCAGTGGCACAATCTCGGCTCACTGCAACCTCTCACTCCCCTGGTTCATGTTGTTCTCCTGCCTCAGTCTCTCGAGTAGCTGGGATTACAGCCATGTGCCACCATGCCTAGCTAATTTTTGTATTTTTAGTAGAGACGGGGTCTCACCATGTTGGCCAGGATAATCCTATCTCCTGATCTTGTGATCCGTCTGCCTCTGCCTCCCAAAGTGCTGGGATTACAGGCTTGAACCAACGTACCCGGTCACAATTTTCTAAAATAGTTATACCAATTTTTACTCATACCAGTAGTTTATAAGGGTCTTTTGTCCCATGTCCTAATTAACATAATATTTTACAACTTTTTTAATTTTAACTACTTTGAAGAGCATTTTGAGGTTTAATTTTATTTTCCTGACGACAGATGTACACACGTATTTTAAAAAATGATTCTGTCTGCTGAATAATTGATAAATTAACTGGTAGCCATTAATGTAACATGCATGCTCCCCAAGAATGCCAGTGACAGAAGGTAAAACAAAGTGGTGAAAAAGAATCGATATTAGGACTTCCATTTAGAATGCTGTTTAAATTTAAGAAAGTAATTAAGCCTTACTATTGTTTACAATCTTTTTTTTTATTGCATTTTAGGTTTGGGGGTACATGTGAAGAACATGGAAGATTGTTGCATAGGTACACAATCTTGATTGGCACTAGTGCCCTCAGTTAATCTAAAGCTCAGATGCACAAGTATTATACACATTTCTGCTGCCATCCAATTTCTCTCAACAGTGTAACACTCCCAAGGGATCCCAATTGTTCCCTCATTCATCAATTTGCTTCAGTTTTTTGCTATATAGAACAATTTACATGCTAAGAAAAACATCTTTATGTTTAATGTAAGGTTTTCATTTAGTTTTGAACTTTTCACATCAGCTTCTAATGAGATGGATGGGACAATGAACATTTTTAGATGCACAGCGGTTTGCTTGTTTCATGTCCAAATACATGAAAAGTTATGAAATGCAAAGATAAAGAAATTGTTTTTTTTTTTTACAAAAGGACAAGTGTTTCAGATTTCATCACTTTCATGTAATAAATGATTATTAGTATTAAATCATTTAAAATATGTTTTTGAGGAAAACAAATCTTAATTTGATCTTTCAAATTATGTTTTTAAGTAAGAAAGAAAGTAACATGTTAAAAAATTGTGCACTTCAGAGAGCATTTTGGAAATCGATTTCTGAAATGTTTCTATTTGGTGGCCTTTTGTTACTAAAATTATCTTAAATATGTGATTAAATCTCTTTTAACTGTACCATTTAAAACCCTGGGCACAGAATTTTCCAACCAACTTACAAATCTTCTAAGAGCTTGTCATTTTAAATATGTGTGTTAAAACCATGAAGATACAATATCTTCTAATTAGTTTGGACAGATAATTGATTTAGTAAGGAAATTCAGCAAAAAGCCCACAATTGGCAGATAAATCGATAAATCTAATAATAAAGGAAACTAGTCAAAAATGCATTTTCATAATTTGAATCTTTAAAAAAACTATTTTTTGAAGTTATGGGAGCCACTAAAAATAAAATAAAAATAAACTACGCATATCATAGCACACCAGGCCACGTGTAGTGGTACATGCCTATAATCCCAACACTTTGGGAGGCCGAGAGGTAGGAGGATGGCTTGAGGCTAGGAGTTTGAGATCAGCCTGGACGACTTAGAGAGATCCTATATCTTCAAAACAAAAAAATAGCTGGATGTGGTGGCACATACTTATAGTCCTGGCTGCTCATGAGGCTGAGACAGAAAGATCTCTTGAGCCCAGGAGCTTGAGGTTGCACTGCCCTTCAGTTTGTGAGACAGAGTGAGACCCTATGTCATGAAAAAAAAAAAAAAAGTCTGATTCTAATCTAAATTACTAAACTAAGATTTTCAAAAATAATGAAGTCTTTTTCATGAAATGATGGTAACTAAAATAGTAACAGTAATTTTACTGTAGTAAGAATGTTTTCAATATGACTTTAATAAACAAACTAGAATATTTTAAAATTTGTTCACCTCATTACTAATATGATAATATATTAATTACATATAGTTAAAATTTAATAAATATATATGTGGAGAATATAATGCTTTGTTTTTACTGGGAAGTACATATGGTACAAATTTGATAATTGATTATGAGGTTTCTAACAATGGAGATGATGAGAAATTATTGATTCAGGATAATTTTAATGAATAACAACTGGAATGTGAAAAAAAAAATGAGTCAATATTGACTCCCACAGACCAGAGCTAATCAAGTTCATTTATTAAAAGTGCTAAAATTGGTATAGGAACACGGTTTTGTCTGTGTGTATCTGTGTATGTATGTGTGTGTGTGTGTGTGTGTGTGTGTGTGTGTATGCATGCACATGTGTGCACATACTAGTATGGGAAATATCAACAGTTCTCTTTCTTTGTATTATTATTATTTTTTTGAAGAAATGAGATTTTGCCATGTTGCCTAGGCTGGTCTCAAACTCTTGGGCTCAAGCTATCCACCCACTTCAGCCTTCCTAATTGCTGGGATAACAGGCATAAACCATCACACCTCGCCCAATAGTTCCCTTTTTGACTTGATAAGCTTTTCACTGTTAGTTAGACATTGATATCCAATGTGTAGTACGGCAGTTAGGCATACAAGTTTAGGGCTGGGTGTAGGGTTAAGAATAGATCTGTAATTGTGGGATTTCCTCGTATCTAAATCAAAAGCCGTAAAACAGAATGAGACCTCCTAGGCAATGTGTGATGGTAGAGTGGAGAGCAGAGTCAGGGACTAGCTCAGGGAATCCTGTTGTCTGTAAGTCAGGAAGAGATGAGGAACCAGCAAGGAAATGAAAACGGAGAGAATAACATGCAGTCATCCATGAGGAAAACTGGAGTGTGTGTCTCCTAAAGGCCAAGTGAAAAATTTGCTTTAAAGACAAAAGTTTGGTCAAATGCTCATAAGAGGCTGGATGAGTAAAACTGACAACAAGATTTCAACCTAGAGATGACTGGTAATTTTTTTAAATAATTATTTTTTTTAAACTGACAAAAATTATATACATTAGTGGTATACACTATGATGTTTTGAAATACGCATATATTGAGGAATAGATAAATCAAGCTAATTGGCATATGCATTATCTCACATATTTATAATTTATGTGTGATGAGAACACTTAAAATCTATTCCCTCGGCACTTTTCAAGTATGTAATATGTTGTTATTAATTATAGTCCTCATGTCAGAAAATAGATCTCCTAATTTATTTCTCTTTTCTAACTAAAATTTTGTAATCTTTGATCAGTATCACTTTAACCCTCCCTTCTCCACCCCAGCCTCTGGTAACCATCATTTTATTCTTTGTTTTTAAGAGTTCTACATTTTTCAGTTCCATATATGCGATCATGCAATATTTGTCTTAATATACCTAACTTGTTTCAATTAAAGTAATGCTTTCAAGGTTTATCCATGAAAATGACAGAATTTCCTTTCTGTAAGACTGAATAGTATTCCACTGTGTATATACATCACATGTTCTTTATCCATTCATCTATGATGGACATATAGGTTGATTCATTATCTTGGCTATAATGAATAATACTGCAGGGCACATGGAAGTGTAGATATCTCTGTGAGATACCGATTTCATTTCCCTTTGGATAGATGATCAGAAGAGGGAATTCTGGATTACATGGTATTGCTATTTTAACAGTATGAGGAACCTCCATACTGTTTTCCATAAGAAATCCACCATTTTATACTCCAGCCACAAGTATACAAGGGTTTCTTCTTCTACATTTTCTCGCTATCATTTGGGTATCTTTCATCCTTTTGATAATCTTGACAAGTGATGTTGTGGGGTGGTTTGAACGAAAAAGCCTAACTGAAGTGGTATGAGATGAAAAGGCTGATTAGGAAGGTGAGTGGTCAAGATGTTACCAGTGGTGAATGCATACAAGTGCAACAACCTCAATTCTTGCCTCCTCAGAAGAAAGAATTCCACAGAGGGGTGTAAAGCAGGAGAGACTAAGCAAGTCTTAGAGCAGAAGTGAAAGTTTATTAAAAAGCTTTGGAGCAGGAATAAAAAGTACACTTGGAAAATGACCAAGTGGCTGACTCAAGAGATTGAATGCACTGTTTGACCTTTTACTTAAGGTTCTATATGTTGGCTTACTTGTACTTCTGGGGTCTTGTGTCCCTTCTCCACTGATTCTGCCCTTAGGCTGGGCTATCCACGTGAGCAATGGCCTGCTAGCACTTGGAAGGGGCCACATACGCAGTATCACTTTAACCCTCCCTAACCTGTAAAGTATACTTTACAGGTTAAAGTATCACTTTAACCCTGTAAGCACACATGCTCACTTGAGGCATTCTTCTGTTTCCAATCAAATGTCACTAGATGGGGTCATATGCCAATTAAACTCTGCCATTTTGCTTCTTAGTGTGCATGCTTGAACCCACTCACCCAGCTCCTAAGATCTTATTGGGAAGTTGCTATCTCCAGTTTCAGGATTTTCTATCTATTGAGAGACTGCTTCTCTCTGGCACCAGCTGCAACCACTTATAATTTTGGAGAGACAGTTAATAACCACCTACTATCACCTGATTGTCACCTGACATTCCTGGTGGGACAGCGGGGGGCTCTCCTGCCCTGCTCATGTCTACAAGCTACCTACTATAACAAAGGTAGACAGTTTCTCACAACATTTTGAATAAAATGTGCAGTAGAAATGTCTTTCCACCATTCTCTATCCACTGTCTGTTGTGAACTTCTCATAGCCCACCAAATACATTGTCACTTGGGTTCCATGGCTTTGCATATACTTTGCATATTCTTTATGAAGAGCCCTTAGTTTACTTACTCTGCACCCCTCACTGCTCAAGAGAGATTTCCTAGCAAATCCCCATTCCATTCACCCTCTCAGATTCAGAAGAGATTGGAGGTATTAGATTCACTTTCACTCTAGGCCTAATCATAGTAACTTTCTTCACAAGCTCCCACAGCTAACTATATGGAGATATTTATTATAACAAATCAAATGCCATTGCTTCATTTAGATTTATTATTCCAGTCTCCCCCATTTAACTTCTTGTTTTAACACATACACAAAATATTTCCTTTATCTCTTCAGTGTTGTTGGGACTCAGAATTCAATACCCCAAAATATGACATTGTGCCATGCTGAACTTAAGAAACATCAAGTTATCTCTGACCTTTCCCCTACACCATCTCTCCCAAAAAAGATGAAGTTCCTTTATCTACCTAAAATCCAGATCCACCAAGAAGAGCAATTTTTTTTTCCTCTCTTTGTTATCTCATTATCTATTGCAGAAAATAAGGCCACTATGCAACCACACCTGAGCAGATCCTTTTTATGAGGAAAATGACTGTCTTCATGGATCATTTGAATTCCAAAGAAATCCATTTACATGTTAACCTCTATTTTTAAATTCGACCACACTCCCTAGCAATCATTTATTGCCCCTCAGTAGAATTCCTCTTCTCTCCCCCTCCCATAATCTGTTTACCAAGATCAAGTCCCCATTCCTTCTGTAACCTCAAGATAATTTTCTGTAACTCATTGGGAAGTTGGGGTCTTGATTCTGAAGATTCTCATATATGCACATGAAATAAATTTGTATGTCTTTTCTCCTATTAATCAATCTGCTTCCCATCAGTGATTTTTTTAAGCCAATCTTTAGAGGACCAAAGGCCTACAGTCCCTACAGTATTAATACAGAAGGGCCAAGCTTCTGACTAAACCCTACCCTTAAGCCTGGAACTGCAGTGCTAAGAGAAAACAATGGATCTTGTTTTTCCATCCAAATGTTGCTTTTTTGGCCTACCCCATCCCTATCCTGTGCCCATAAAAGACATTACCTGGCAAAACAACACAAGCAGGTGAGTGTCAAGGATACAAGCAGCTGGGTGTTGAGGACACAAGCAAGTGGCTGAGCAGTGAGCAGAGAAACAACTGAGCATCAGAGACTATGGACTGAAGCGGCTAACTTGAGACGGTGTGGCTTTGGAGAGGGGATGGAAAGATCACCTTCCCATCTCCTTTCCAGCCTCCCTTTCCACTGAGAGCCATCCACCACTCAATGAAATCTGCATTCATCACCTTTCAAACAGTTGATGTGACCTGATTCTTCCTGGATGCTGAACAACGACCCTTCCTAGAGGACAGGTGCTGCCACCTTGACCTTCCACTGAGCTGGCGGGCACTTGGCTGATCCCAGACGGCAGAGCTGAAAAAGCATTGGTTGTAACACACTTGGATGCTGCTGCGGGGCCGCACAGAGCCTGCTTCTGCCAGAGAAGAGTGACAAGCCAGTTCCAGCATTCATTCGCTTGGGTTCCCCACACTCGCTCACTCTCATACTCCTGCCCACAGGAGTGACCAGTGACGGGCTGAGTGAAATGAGCCACTCCAGTTCCTACCCGGGAAGGGGGTCAATGGAACAATCCCATCTCAGTATCTTAGTCCTCAGTTAGATGATTATTCCCCAATGACATCTCCCTGCAATTCAAATCAACTGTCATTTAAAGATAAATAAGTGAATGAAAAACAAATAAAAAAATAAAAATACCTGATGATGTAGAACTACAACAAATAAGAGAACGAAATGTATTATAATTTAACCTCACCAGAGTCACTGGTATTTCTGTCCTTGGAATCTATCAGAAAAGTGGAAGGAGGGGGGAAAAGAGAGATCAAGAGAAAAAACGATTTGGAAAGAAAGCAAAGCAAAATATACTTTATGATTATGATTGCAGTTTCCTGGTGAACTTCAAAGCAATTACAGACTTGAATGAGCTATGGCCTAGTTTTCTTGTTTTGTTCAATCTGTACTAGATTATTCCAGTACATGAGCTGCTTTAAAGAAATTTCTTAGGTACTTTTGAAACCTAAATTAGTATCATGGAGCAGTTTGCCTCACTTGAGGAGTTTTGTTATGGAGACCTTAATGGAATATCAGTAGCCAAAGAAGTCAACATAACTACCTGAACAGTTGATATAGCTGCACCCACGCAAAGGATTCATCTTGCTCACTGCCCAGGTAGAGCTGATTTATCAACACAGGGGAATTGTAAGAGTGAAAGAATTTAATATGCATAGAGCTAGTTAAACAGGAGAGTGGAGTTTTATCACTCACATCAGTCTCCCCAAAAATTCAGAGCTAAGGTTTTTTTAAAGGCAGTTTGGTAGGCAGGGGCTAGGGAGTGGGGGAGTACTGATTCTTTGGTGTGTCATAGGTATACGGAAACTAGTTCTTCTTTGCTCAATCTGCTTCTGAGTTGGGACCACAGGATCACTGAGTCATGAGTCATGGATCTAGAATCATCCAGTCATCATAAATGCAAAAGTATGAAAAGACATCTCAAAAGGCCAATCTTAGGTTCTACAACAGTCATGTTATTTACTGGAACAACTGGAAAAGTTACAAACTTTGTGATCTCCAGAACAATGGCTGGTAATTGTTTTACTACATCTAAGCTTTGGCAGAATTCACACCTCTCTCATAACTCTATTCTTCTGGCCTTTTATTAGTTTTGGGAAGGGTCATTATCATTTAAACTATAAACTAAATTTCTCTCAACGTGGTCTTGCACCCAGGAATGACTAAGTGCAGTTTGGAGGTTAAAGGCAAGACAGAGTTGGTTAGGTCAGATCTCTTTCACTGCCATAATTTTCTCACTGCTATAATTTTTGCGAAGGCGGTTTCACAGCCTCTGAGGAATAAGGATTGGGGCTGAGTATTAAGAATTTTATTCTATTCTTTTGCTTCATAGATTTGACCTTGTCCTTTGCCCTTTAGCATTTTGATTTCTTTATCTCAGTTTGAATTTAAAACTGTCAGAGACTAGGGATAATAGGAAAATATTTTATTTACACAAAATGTTAGATGACTATTTTCAAAACGACATCTTGTTTACAGAAACATACTAGATAGAGAGACAGAAATAAACCTGTTTTAAGTGCTTTGCACATGATAAGGGCTTTAAATACATTTATCTCATTTAAAAATCACAACAGAACTTTGAGGTAGATATCGTGATTTTTCAAAAATACTCTGAAACTTAGAGAGATTGAACTACTATAAAAATATCACAGAGCTAAGGAACAGAAACAATAGATTCAAATTTACGGCAGCCTAGATTGAAATCCATGCTATTTGAATTAAAATCATATTGTCACAAAACTTATGGTTTAGCCAAATGAGCTCTTTAAAAAATGTTCATTTCCAGGGGTTAGAAGTGGAGCAGGGGAAGAGATGATGCCATTCCTTTAATTTGAGATTTTTCCCAATGACATATAAAGTCTTGAAAGCAATGGATTTTCTGAATTCTAACCTCTATAGGAAGTTGCAAAAATCATTCATTTTGCAGGCCTATTTTGAAAGTCACATTAGAGAAAGATCAAAATCAATAACTCTGATACAAGCATCCATACAAACTATTGTGTGTTTATAAGTATAGAGGTGTGTGTGTATGTGTATCTTTATATTTATACCTGATTACTAGTGAACAGAAAAGTAAGCTAAATTTGTTAACAAAAATTGAATATCTTTACTCAATTTAATTCATAAATTAAAGTTTATAATTAAGTTTATTATTTATACTATAATATTAGTTATAAATATAAACTTATTAGTTATAAGATAATAAATACCAGTATATTAGTTAATATAACAGAAAATTCAACATAGACTATCTCAAACTAAATGAAAAGCCAGAGAAGGGACAGTATCACCTCCTCATTTGCAAAATGTGTATACATATATCTATAAAATAGGCTAAATATAAATTTGTAATAAACAATGGCATCTAAAATACCTGTGGTCCTCAAAAGGAAGCATCAATGGAATATGCTGTTGTTTGGAGAATAACCATGATACAGTAATTTGTCAGTAACATAATTAAATCATGTGCAAAGCCAGAGACAACACAGAGAAGTAATTACAATTCTAACATAATGGTGTTATTACTCTCCTCTCTAAACACACTTTAAAGAAATTAGGCAGTTTTTGATGGACTCATAACAGAAAACTCAAAGAAGAAATATCACAGAATGAATTAGACCAGAATAACTTTTTTCTACATCCCTATGATATTTAGCTTTTTATAGCTTGTATTTTCTATGAAAATGTTTTATTCAAATGTATAAGTTGCTAATTTGCAAGCTATAGAAAGATAATTTTCTTTTTTTTCTATTTTTGTATCTCTAATTTCTAGCATAGAGTAGATGCCTAATAAATATCTGTACAGTAAATTTATTATGGGAATATATTTTTATTGAAATAAAACAATACAAGTTGTTGTAAATAGTCATTGAGGACAAGCATGAATTATATGCTAACGCATTTTAAAACTTTCAGCAATTCCCTATTACCTACTAACTGAAGTCTGTGAAAGGATGTCTCATGACTAGAGATGTACATTAAGGAGAGAACACTAGTTCCAATGTGCAAAATGAATAACAAGAATGACAGTCTGAGCTCCAGTGACCACTTAGGAGTTTATTAGAATACTCTAGCTGAAATGTATTACAGACTTGAATTACAGCAGTGATGGTGGAATAAAAATGATATCATTGACGTGGAATAGGTAGGATGTGGCCGTTGATTAAACATAGTAATGTTATAGAGGGTGACTCTGTTTCTAACCGACAATGATCCTGAGGCTTCTGGGCCATTAAAGAAAGATGGAAGCAGAAGGAAAGCAAGAATAGTTCTGGAGAGAGAAAATTCTTTCTATTCTGGACACATATTCTTAATGACTTCTAGGCACTGCATGTATGCCTTGTTAATGCATGGTGCAATCTTCTTTAAATAAAAATGGTGTAATTTTGACTCATTTTCCTTTATTTTATCTGCAGTGAGGGCTGAGAATAATTATTCAGCTTCCATCTTATCCTCTCAAAAGTGTTGGCCCTTAATATCCTCTTTAGGTATTGTGTTCCAAGATTTTGGAGCATAGAAGTGGTCACCTACATCTTGTTCACAGAATGCCATTACCACAGTTAATTCATAAACCTGGACTCTCCTTTGGTTAGACACTCATGCAACTCTTCTTGAAAAACTTCATTTTATTCATTTGGCATGGAGATGTGGGGCAGTGCAATACTCTCTATTGGATCCTTTCAGACTCAAATAATCCCTTCCTCAGATAAGCTATTATTGGTTTTCCTAATTAAGGCAATGCCACCTATCATATTCCCCTCCTTCATAGCACTTGCCACAGTAGAGAACTAAATTATATATATATTTCTATATATATAATTATTCAAGTAAAGTATTTCTTCACCAGACTATATCTTCATGAAATTATATCTGTTTTCACTCAATATTGTATTTA
Source organism: Ateles fusciceps (assembly GCA_036589455.1). NCBI lineage: Eukaryota > Metazoa > Chordata > Mammalia > Primates > Atelidae > Ateles > Ateles fusciceps. The sequence goes on along the minus strand of JAZHEH010001685.1, from coordinate 1,608,520 downwards.
TGTTGCTCAGTGTAAGCACTGGCAAATAAAAAATGCCCAATAAATATGCAATGAATGAGTGAGAGAGGCTGGAAAATTAATCTCACTGTGGAAGAAAATTCTGAATCTAAAATACATGATTCTACTGTTCCATTTAACTCTAGGAAACTGATTTGTTTCTCTATCAGAATGTTTTGGGAAACAGTTTTCAGAATCAGGTTTTTTGAATGAGAAAAATGTATACTACAGAAATCTCATACACACACACACACACACACACACACACACCACTATTTCAATAATAATGACCTTAGAGGAAACAATATAAAACAGATAAATAAAGTCTTTAAACATCTTAACTTCTTAACTGTGTCTTAGATCTGTTGGCAAGCTTCACAGGACTATGGAATAAATTGTTGATCTACTTATATGCATGAGATACTATGTTACAAACATTTATTTTTAGAGATTGTTATTTTCTTACTGCACAATAAATTACTGCTATTTGCATAATATAATTGTTTGCTTCTTTGATTTTCTATTCATATTGGGATTTATTAATATTTAGTCATATTTGACATGAATGCTTTGTCATTCAATATATTAAGTGTAAAATACATATTCCTATTACACATTTCATTTTTCAATATTCCCAGGCAATAGATAACACATTATACCTGTGTCCTTCAGAAAATTTTGAGGCTGGAACTTAAGTGCAAAAGTCAAAAAGACACTTTGGAAACTAGCTTGAAAATATACATGTTCTTCATTGTTTCAATATGGCCTTATGTAACATCTGACATAGCTAATAAATGTTTAATGGATAGATCTTCAATGAGAGATCAAGAAATAAAAGTTACTTTTAATTTCAAGCATCTTTATAAGATTGGTAGAATAAGTACCTTATTCAACATTTTTACCAGTACATTTATATGACTATTTTATGCTCGGTAAAGGTATATTATTTAATGCATTTATTTAATTGAAATTAGGAAACTATTAGGTCTTAAATTTTCTAGGCACTGTGTTGAGCACAAAAGTTTTTTTGCAATTGAGAATTATAGTGATTTATAGTCCCAAATTTAAGTGGTTGGACATGTAAATGTCTTACTTTGAGTTCTGTGGCTTTCACATCATTTTTTTTCTCCTGTTTTCTGCAAACCAAAATAAACTAACAAAAAAATGAAAAAGAAATTTGAGCACCTAATACAATGATATACCCTTAAACATTCTTTTCAAGAAAACATGTAGACTGAAAAAGGTATATCTTCATGTGTATTCTTGCTTATGTTAAATGGTGACATGTAGTATTGGATGCTAAACTGCAGAAAGTCTATAGAATTTTTTAGAATGCTAGAGTAAAAATCAACTGTAAGACTTCAGGAAGAAAACAATATTTGTCAGGCTCCTCTGAAGGCTGGCAGCTCCTCCACCAAAAGGTTTCTCTAGACGTTGGACAGGGTCAACACTATTAAGTAGGCCACCGTATGTCTCAGCAGAGAACAGGAAGAACAAACATTAAATCTCTGTTTCCCTTATATTGATATTTCCCCCTCTTGATTCTAGAAACTGTCCTCAACTTCCTTTTCCAGGGTCCTCCACTATAACATTTGGCTGTTATGGTTCCAGGTGTAATCCAAACACATCACTTTGACAACATATATAAGTGATATACATAAAGAATATATCCTGTCTTCACTGCATTTTAATTTTCTTGAGGGTTTGTGTATTACTTATCTTTATATTCTTAATATCCAAGGTGCTTAGTAATGATAGTTAAATGACTAAAACTGTATTATTAGTAGTATCCTTTGACTGAGCATGTAAAGTATAGGAAGTGTTAGCACATTATCTAGGATATAGTACTACGTTTGTATTTTCTAAACCTGATTTAACATGTTATTTTTCTCTTTTCATGTAGTTAAAAAGTAATTCTCAGAAAAATTACATTATATAACAAGACATTGGAAGCAGAAATGAAGTCGTGGTAGGTTTAGGCATTGCAGTATTTTGGGTTGGGTTGCAAAATAGCTTTACCTACCCCATTATCATATAAACAAATCATCTAAGTATAATGTAGTAATATGTAAAGAGGCATCCTGGGGTGAATTGGGGTTAGCAGTTAGCTACCATTGTTTAAATTAGTTTTGTCACTTGATATTTTGATATCCTGGAAAACATCATTTAACTTCTTTGAATATCAGCTTTTTCATCCAAAAAATGGAAATCAGTTCTACCTTGTAGCCTTTTTGAAGATTAAGTTAATGTGCACAAAATGCCAGGCACGACAGTTAATACAGAGGACAGTCCAGTAAATGGCATTGTGCGTATTTATTACTTATTCCACTGATGTTATTAAATGTTTAAACTAGTAGTAGAAAACAAATCAAAAATTTAAAAAATAACAGTAAACTTCTTTACCATATTTTAAAATGTGTCTAAGCGATGAGGAAGCTACAATTCTGGAAAAAAAAAAAAAAAAACTTGGCATTACTTTGGAGGTTCGAAGAATTGTAAATTATATCTAATTTATATCTATTTATTATATCTAACAATTTTAAAGCAGGCAGTTCAGTTTATGCACAGTTTGATCTTTTTTTATTTAATTGGATATGTGTATGATATGCCTACCAAGCTTTCTTAAGAAAAGCTAAGAAAAGGACAGTTCACATAGTGCCAGGTATAAAATGATTAAATGAAATTTTTATGAGCTGTCACAGTCCAGTGGGTAAGAAATATTTAATGATATTACCACAAGAATGGTATGGTTATACAGGAAATAACATGGCGTTACACAGGAAATGACAGCATTGCCATATTTTTGCCCAAAATTTTAAGCTTTAAAGTCAGCAAGGAAACTACTGTCAATGCCCAAAAGAGCAGAGTTAAAATGTCTCTTCTGTTAGAGTGAAAAGAGGAAGCTAAAAGAGCATTTGGAATATAGTAGGGTAAAAAGTAAAGAATGCTGCAAACTAAAAACAAAGATTTTTCTCTGCAAAAATGGAATGATAAGCAGCCATTTTAAAACCATGTAATCAAGTAAGGCAAAACCTCTACAGGGATAAATGGTTAAATGCCTAAAAATAACATGAATTTTGAGCAAAACTGGTAAGGCTGACCTTTCCTTCTTATGAGTCTTGACAAGAATACCAAATCCCAATGTAAACAAGCAAGGGATACCAGCAGCTCAGGACAGCAGAAGGAAATGAGGAAAACCTGGAAGCTGCAAGAAGATGAAAAAGGCAAGGCGATTCAGTCATTCAACCAAAATTAGTTCAAGTTTTTCACTGATTTTTCTATTAATGACAAGGGAATTAGAAAGCCTTACCAGCCTCAACTTATATAATTTTATTTTTTATATGCAATTATGAGTCAGGTAACTGCAAGGTATAAAGCAGTTTATGTGCATTTTTTAGTTGTTGTTAAATAAATTATTTTAATATTAATATTCTGAGATGAAGAACTCTGTGAAGTCACACAGATAAGTAGTCTATCTAATAGATTAAATCTGAAAAGTTACATAAAATATACTATCATTCACACAGAAAAATGCTGTACTGGCTTATTTAATATAATATGTCTATGTCTCAAAAGTTATTTGTCTAAAGAAGACATTTTCTTTAGAAATAAGGTTTAAGCATAATTAAAATATCCTGGAAAATCTCCAAAACCTTACCTTTCAAAATTACTTGTCAAAATCTTGTAGTATTTCCCATTGAACCAAAGTAACAGGATTTTCTTTAAAAAAAAAAAAAAATCCCAACTGGAGTTATTCCTTTATATGATAGTCCTCTTTTACACTAAATTTAGAAATTAAGCTTCTACTAAAAAATGTTGCCATGGGTCTTTGGCATTATTAGCTAAATATTCTGAAGGCTCCTTTAACAAAAAATAATGTGGAGATATACAGAACCAATAAACACAGAAGATTCCAGAAATAATTCTGATGGTGTAACAATGTGTTAGCTTATTATCCTTAGTTCATTTTCAGCTACTCATTTGTGTTGCATGAAAGTGTAGCTCTCTCCTGAGCTCCTTGGCACAAATCCACAGAGAAAATCAAAATTCAACTGCATACTCCGTTAGCTAGAAACTCACGCCATTTCTTGTTCAACAGGCATCAGAGCAAAAAGAGTTAATAAAGTCAAATGGCTGGCCAATTCAGTGAACTAACTGAAATTTTATGCTACTATTAACAACTTCCATTGTTTTAATAAAATTTATAGAGTGATGCATATACTAGGACTTGCCCTCGCCTCTGAACATCATAAGGTCCCTGTGCACAATGAGCTTCTAGTCTAGTGGGAAAGAAAACAAAGCAATTATAATGAACTATGAGAGAGGACATTAGAAGACAGGCATGAAACTTAGTTATGGGGAAGGCAGTTCGAGAAGCTCTTCTAGGGAGTCTGAAGGAGGATTGGTATATTTCAAGGAATCTTTAAGAACGTAAGAGTGCATATGTTGATCTTTGAAGAAGAGCCAGGAGGGGAGAAAGAACTGAAAGGATTCAGTGCAAGGAGTGTGTGTGTTAAAGGTGATGGATGTGGACAGAATAGAAGTGGGGAAAGGGATATTCATATCAAAGTCCTCCTACAACTAGGTCCTTGGTTTCTGTTATTCTCTCCTTTCCTTTTTTCCTTCCTTCCTTCCTCCCTCTCTCCCTCTGTCCTCTCCTTCCTTCCTTCCTTCCTTCCTTCCTTCCTTCCTCCCTCCCTCCCTTCCCTCCTTCCTTCCCTCCTTCCCTTCTTTCTTTCTTTCCCTTCCTTTCTTCCTCTTTCTTCCTTTCTTTCCCTTTCTTTTTCTTTCCTTCTTTCTTTCTCTTTCCTTCCTTCTTTCTTTCTTTCTCTCTTTCCTTCCTTCCTCTTTCTTTCTTTCTTTCTTTCATTCTTGCTTCTTTCCTTCCTTCCTTCTTTCTTTCTTTCAGGCATGGGCATCTCACTTTGTAACCCAGGCTGGAGTACAGTGGCAAGATCTTGGCTCACTGCAGACTCAACCTTCTGCCTCAGCCCCCCCCAAATACCTGGGACTACAGGCACACGCCCCTACTTCCCACCATTTTTTTCTGTAGAGATGGGGTGTCACCATGTAGCCCAGGCTGGTTTTGAACTCCTGAGTGCAATTAATCTGCCCACATCAGCCTCCCAAAGTGCTGTGATTACAGGTGTGAGGCACTGTGCCCAGCCAGTCCTTGGTTTTTATGTTCGTAGAGTTTTTGAGAATTCACTTGGGTGATTTCTCAAAACTTTTAAGTAATCTCCAGTTTAATGTGATAAAACTTTCTTTCTCACTCAGGTTCCATTTCATTGATCAGAGTAAGTCACATGATCATGTTTAACATCAAAAAGATGAGTAAATACATTCCACCACACACCTTAAAAAGGAAAAGAACTATAATATTTGTAAATAGCAGCAAAGACAACCACATATATTTTATGGCATGTAATTTTCTGTTAAATAAGTCATAAACTGTGATGGAAATAAAATATTTTAAATTAATATAAGAGAAAGAAGAGTTGCTAGTGAAAAAGAGCATTTTTGAAAGCCATACCTCTTCACTGAATCTGTGAATCTCTCCAGGACAGGTACAATCAATAAATATTATTTTCTCAGGAAATAATTATCAAAACCAAACATTTGTTAAGCGCAGTAAACACATTTACAAATAAGTATTTTAAAAGTAAATAGTAGGATGGCAACACTCATTAGAAACAATTATTATATTTTTCCATTATCTCAGCAAACACATCAAACACCCTTTTTAAAAAGCATCATCAAACTTAGATCTTTCTTTCTTAACCACATATTACAAGATATCATACAACAAATGCTTTCAGCAAATGAAAGAAAATACCTCTTTTGTAAAATAAATCAATTTTTGGTTCCCTAGATACCAGTCAATTTGATCTTCTAATTCAGTACTATTTTTTTAACCTGACTTTCAGAAAACAGTTTGAACCTGACAAGTGCATTGACCTGATGTTAAGTCTCTATCCAACTAAACCCATATAGATATTCTGACCTGATCTTGGTTCTCCATTCTGACTCAAGAAAGCTAGAATAACATAGTATCTAGCCTCTCAATAAAAAAGGGTCACTTATCTCACACTTACCTGAACTCAAGAATACATTTGAAATATAGTTAGTTAAGGTTTAGGGCAAGAAAATTTTTTTCATTGCCAAGATCAACGTGGTAGAATTGGGATAAACACATCCTTTATGAAAGAACTCAAATGTATTTATAGGAAGGTATGTAGGAAGAGAACAGCTTGATGCCTGCTTTCACCCCTTTTAGTATAGAATCTGCTTAATTGAAAAAAAGAAAATCACCATCTTATGTAGGTATTTGTACTGATGGTTCAAGGATGACTTTTATATAAGCTGTCCTCGTGTGAAGTTCACAGCCCACAGGAGGATGCTTTTCATGTAATATTATAAATTTAAAAAATTTTCATGTGTAAGTATGGGGATAGAGGCAATATGTAATAAAGAAGCAATACTTCTGGGACTTAGGGTGAAAGGCCAGTCACAGAATAATTTCTGAAACATGATAAAATAATAAATACAATTATAATATTCTTTTAAAACTAGTATTTTTGAGCAGTCAGTATTTTCATAAACTTTATCAAAAAAATAATGAATTTAGAGTTATTATTATAACAATCCTATGTACGTAAATTTACCAACACATATAAAGAAACTGAGGCTTAGATAAATCAAGTAAGTCAAGATAATAGTTAATAATAAGCTAGCTAATAAACATTATTATTAACTAATAACCTAATATTAACTGCTAATAAGTGGTCGGGCCAGATTTTCAGAAGATGAGATTTTTATTACATCAATGTCCTGACTCAAAAAGCGTGAATGTGAATCTGCAAGAGAAAATGCAGAACATTCCAACATAAAGGTGAGCAGAGGTAGTATATACTTTCGTATGAGACTTTTAAAATGGTTGGAGGTAAGAATAAAATTAAGAAAATCGAATTATGGTTATAGGCAAAGCTGAGTTCACTGATGGTCTTATAATGCCATGGTTATATAATTCAGCTTTGATCAGGAAATTGTGAATAAATAGTGCTGAATTATAAAGCTGGAATAAGGGAAACATCTGTTACAGCAAAGACTTAAAATTTAAGGAAGGTAACATATATAAAGATAAAGAATTTAGTCTCAATTGCTAATTAAAAAACTTCTAGGAATAGTAATTTAAGATTAGGTGGGGAAAAAAGTAGCAGAGACTACAGTTGAGAAAATACAGAAGGAGGAGAAAGAGAGCAATTCTTTGGAATTAGTTGCATGTTTTCAGTAAGAGAATATGCCTCCACGATGAAACCGCAGATACTCTTCTTTGAGCTTTGCATAAGGAAAACTTAACTCCTAGGTAATCATTTATTACCATTGGGACTTTGGTGACTGTATCCACAATAAATTACATTTTCCTGTTATTAAATTCTAAAGAAAATTATACCTAAAACAGAGTCCCAAAATACATGTAGCAAAACTGACATAACTGAAAAGAATTTAATTATTATTTTAATTTATAATTAAATTCTTTTCAGTTATGTCAGTTTTGCTACATGTATTTTAAAATAATTTAATTTGCTACATGTATTGAAAAATAATTTAATACTTATAGTAGAGATTTCAGTTTCCTACTTTCAGTGATAAATAGAACAAAGAAATAGAACATTTGATTAACACTAGAAACCAACTAGATCAAAAGGCCTCTGTAAAACACTCCAGTCAACAATGATAGAATATACATTATTCTGAGTTCACATGGAGCACCCTCCATACACAGCATCAGCTAGGCCATAAAACAAGTCTCAATAAATTTAAAATGATTGAAATTATATAAAATATTGTTTCTTACCACAAATATACACATGAACTAGAAATTAATAACAGAAGACAATGTAGGAAATTCACAAACGTGGAAATTAAACATACACTCCTAAATAATAAATGGATTGAAGAAGAAATCACAAAGGAAATTAGAAAACACTGTGAAAATGAAAACAAAAATGAAATATACCAAAATGTATGGGATGCAGCCAAAGAACTGCTTAGAGGGAAGTGTATAGTTCTAAGCACTTACATTACAAATGAATAAAGGTGAAAGACCTGTAATCAATAATCTAACATTTCAGGTAAAGATGGAAAAAGAAAAGTAAACAAAATCCAAAGCCACAACAGAATAAAGAAAACCATAAATATGACAGTGGATATAAATAAAATAAAAAATAGGAAAACAATAGAAATAATTTTAAAAGCTTAAAAGTTTGTATTTTGAAGAAAATTTTAAAATGGATAAATCTCTAGCTAGATTGCTCAAAAGAAAAAGAAAAAAAGGAGGAGGGCCAGTGGAAAGACAAAGAGAGATCTCAGATTACTAAAGGCAGGAATGACAGAGAAGGACTATAAAAGGAATTATAGGAGAATACTGTGAATAATTATAAGCCAACAAATTTTATAACCTAGGTGAAATGGAAAATTTCTAGAGACACAGCTGCTGAGTCAGATTTTTTTTAAAATTTGAATAAACCTATAATATGTAAGAATATTGAAACTTTTCACAAAGGAAAATAGACTCAGATGGTTTCTCTTGTGAATTCCATCAGACATGTATAAAAAAACTAACACCATTTCTTACAAACTTTTCTATAAAGTGGAAGAAAATGAAACATATCTCAAATATTTCTATAAGGTTAGTATTAAGCTAATACCAAAACCAGACAGAGATATCTCAAGAAAACTCCAGAGCAATATCCTTTACAAGTACTGATGCAAAAGTCATCAGCAAAATACTCACACACCAAATTCAGCAACATAACACCATTATACATATGGCTAAATGGGAATTATTCTTGGAATGCATAAGAAAATATATTCAATATATAAATATAAATCAATGTAATTCACAGTATTAATAAAGGACCAAAAGAAAAACACATGGTTACCTCAATAACTGCAAAAAATGTACTTAAAGATCCAATACCTTTTCATGATTTAAAAAAAGTCAATAAACTACAAATAGAAGTTCATTTCCTCATCCTGATAAAACACATATTTCAAACACCAATAGCTAATTACATCATAACTAATGGTGAAAGATGTAAAGCTTTCCCCTGAGTCAGAGCAAGGCAAAGGTATTTGCTTCCCCATCTCCATTTAACATGGTACTGAGAATTTAGCAGGGGCAAAAAGGCAGAAAAATAAATAAATATCCAACTTCCATACTGGAAAGAAAAGAAAGAAGTAAAACTACCCTCATTTACAGATGGTATGATCTTGTATGTCTAAAACTCTAAGGAATATACACATGCACTCACACAAATTATTGGAATTAATAAACAAGTTTAGCTAGGTGAAAAATACAAGATCAACATAAAAATTAAATAGATTTCATATATCAGCAATTAACACATTTGAAAATAAAATTGAGAAATAATTTCATTTACACTAACATAAAAAGTAACATATATAGGATATTAATTTTACAAAATAAGTGCAAGAACTGAAACTATAAAATGTTATTGAAAAAAATTAGAGACATAAATAAATGGAAGACATCTATGTTCATGAATTGGAAGATAACATAGTTGGGATAACAATACTATCCAGATTGATCTACAAATTAAACATAATCTTTATCAAAATTCTAGCTGTCATTTTACAGAAATTAATAAGCTGATCCTCAATTTCATCTGGAAATGCAAGGGACAGAGAATAGACAAAACCTAAAAATTAATAAAGTTGGCGAACTTGTACTTTCCAATACTGAAATTTACTGCAAAGCTACAGTAATCAAGATGGTATAGTACTGACCATACAGATCTAATCATAGATGAATGGAATAGAATTGGGAGTCCTGAAACAAACCAACACCTCTGTGGCCAGTTGATTTTAGACAATGGTGCCAAGACTATTCAATGGGAAAAGAAAGGTTTTTACAACAAGTGGTGCTGGTACAGTTGAATATTCACATGCCAAAAAAATGAAATTGGACCTCTTACACTATTTGCCATAATGAATTCAAAGAGAAAGATAGGACTAACTGCAAGAGCTAAGACTGTAATATCCTTAGAAGAAAACCTAGGAGTGAACCTTCAAGGCCTTGGCTTGACAAAGCCCTCTTAGATATAACAACATTTGATTTCTCCATAATTAAAAACCTTTGTGATTCAAAATACACTATAAAGAAAGTAAAAGTAAAACCCAACTCACAAGATGGGAAAAACATTTATAAACAATAGTCTCATAAAGGTGTAGTATAAAAAATATATAAAGAACTGTGACAACTTAACAGCAAAAAGTAAAACTAATTACAAATGAGAAAGGGATCTGAGAAGACAATTTTACAAAGAAGACATAAAATGGCTAATAGACCTGGTGCAGTGACCCACACTTGTAATCCCAGCACTTTGGGAGGCCGAGGTGGGCAGATCACGAGGTCAAGAAATCGAGACCATCCTGGCCAACATGGTGAAACCACGTCTCTACTAAAAATACAAAAAAATTAGCCGGGTGTGGTGGCATGTGCCTGTGGTCCCAGCTACTTGGGAGACTGAGGTGGAAGAATCTCTTGAACTCAGGAGGCGGAGGTTGCAGTGAGCCGAGATTGTGCCACTGCACTCCAGCCTGGCAACAGAGCAAGACTCCGTCTCAAAAAAAAAAAAAAAAAAAAAATGTCTAGTAAACACATGGTACTCAACACATGATGCTCATCGTTAGTGATTTTGGAAATGCTAATCAAAATAATCCATCACTTCACATTCATAAGTATGACTAAATGAAAAAAAGATCAATAAATCTTGACTAAGATGTGGAATCCTCATCCATTGCTGGTAGGAATATAAACTAACCCAGCCACTTTGAAAAACAGTTTGCTAGTTGCCCAAAATGTTAAACAGAGATGTGTCATATGACCCAGATATACCACTCCTAGATATACACATAAAGGAACTGAAAACATTATCTTTCTAGGATGATGAAACTGTTATGGAAATAGGTAATAGTGATGACTAGACAATATTGTGAGTATAGAATGTAAACATTGAATAGCTGCTTTAAATGTGTGAATTTTATGGTATGAATATTATGTCATCATATGTGATTTATATCTAAATTTAAAAGTTTTAAAGAGAAAAAATAATCACCCTGCTGACAGAAAATTATGTGCATGAAGATTTAGTGCAAGCCTCATTTTAATGCTGAAAACTGTACACACCAAAATGTTTAAAAGTTAATTGGTAAAACAAATTACACAGAAACATAATAGAATATTACTTGAAAATTGAATTATTAATTGAAAAGCTCACTTATAAAGATCGTAGCAAATACTTGACACATATTTAAGTGTGACCTCAAGTGGAAAAGACTAAATACAAAACTATACCCACTTTAAAATAATTTCATTAAACATGCATGCAAAAAAAGGAACAGTATCTGAGTTTTCTCTGACTTTTCTTACATTTTTGCAGTGGAAGTTTAAATCTCAAGTTTACAAATAAGAGAGATAATGACCTTAAGTACATCCATGGGCTCAAAAGAAAAAAGGTAGAGATGAATCTAGAATGCAGACATTTCTGACTCTGTCTCTGTAAATACTTATGATAGTAGGTATATTATGCCAACGTTTCTTCAGTTATCTGTGAAAAAAACAAGTTTTTCCCTTTTCCAAACTTCCACAGATCACACATGATCCAAGTGTCGTGACTAATATTCAGCATGCAACATGTGTTCCAAAAAACAAAACTGCTGTAGACTCTGCTGAATACAACCCTATTGATCACTTACCTAGATGTAACAGCAATGTCATATTGCTGTAAAAGATTCCAAACGCTTACTCACAAATTTTATATTTACTTCATTGCATTCTGGTAACCAAATATTTATGGAGAAGCAACTGGTCTCTGAGTCATATTTTAAGTTGCACTGGTTGAATTAATCAAAAAGAAGAGAGAGAAAAAAACAGATTAAAAATGGTCTAGAATATGGAGTTTAGAAACTATTCATGTTGAATAGAAACTAAAATAATCAAAGTTGACAACAGTTTTGTTAAAAAACTATCAATTCAATTGTTTGTTAAACACATTATGAGCTCAAGATTGCTGTTTCAACAGAGTTTCAGAGCCACCAATCGAATTATTCTGAAAAGCCAAAATATGTAAATTATTATAGCATTTATACTTTTTGATATCACTTGTAATTGAAATTGAAAGTTCTCTGCCCATAGACTTAACATACACTTTCATCAGATTTTTGTGTTTTTGCTAGGGCAAATAACTATAAAATACAATTTGAAGAATGATTACCAATGATTATTATTTACTCAGAAAAAGAGAAATGAGTAAGTTGATTTATGTCCTAATATTATTCAATGATATCATTATGGATAGAGAGATTGTGATGCTTCATAAAAAGAAATACAAATATGAGTACCTTCAATGTGGTGTATGTTTGTATAATATATAAAACGTTCTCTTTTATAATATATAAAACATATTCCTTCTCATAAGTCTTTACTGAGCTTTTAGTAAATAACCTGTATACTGACAAAAGGCTTATTTTTGTCTGTGTTGCCGTAATGGGACACTGTTATTTGAAGGTGAAGTATTTAAGTTTAAGGTCAATTATTTGCACTTCTACTTCAATTAAGAGGACATGGCCTCATAGTTTAGTTTACAAAGGGTAGTTAAGCTCCCTAGAAAATACTTCAGAGTGCCTAAATAGCAATTAGTCATTGGAAAAAAAAAAGAAAGAAAGAAAAAGGGGGTGTGCAACAAAGTTCAAATAACTATCAGATTAGCACACGCATCGCACATATTATTCTATTAACTCATTTACAAAGTACTCAGAAAAAAGAAATGATTGTGTTTTCTAAACTGTTAAAACATTCTAGGAAAAATGTGTTCTAATTATGTTAAATGCACATCATATTAATAAGGAAAATGATGCTCTAGACAGCTTCATGTAGGATTTGGGAAAAGGGATGCGATGCTTTTCATCTTTTTTGTTTAACTTTGATGCTTTTGGGTCTCCCATCTCAATGTTTTGATAGGTTACGTGGCTTGTGATTCAAAGAAGAAAAAGCAATATATTAAAAATAATTATAACTACCATTTGCATAGCAACTCTCAGGAACTAGACACCAAGATAAATAATCTGCACCAAATTTAAATAGAAATGCCTTAAAAATTATATAAACTATGGTTTATAGGATAAAAAGTCTATATAAAATCTCAGCTGGGCGCTGTGGCTCACGCCTGTAATCCCAGCACTTTGGGAGGCCGAGGCGGGCGGTTCAAGAGGTTAGGAGTTTGAGACCAGCCTGACCAACATGGTGAAATCCCACCTCTACTAAAAATACAAAGTTGGTCAGGACTTTGAGACCAGCCTGACCAACATGGTGAAATCCCACCTCTACTAAAAATACAAAGTTAGTCAGGCTTGGTGTTGCGTGTGCCTGTAATCCCAGCTACTCGGGAGGCTGAGACAGGAGAATCACTTGAACCCGGGAGGCAAGGTTGCAGTCAGCCGAGATCACACCACTGTACTCCAGCCTGGGCAACAGAGGAAGACTCTGTCTTATCAAAAAAAAAAAAAAAAAAGAAGAAAAGAAAGAAAAAAAAAAAGAAAAAAATCTCAAGGTGAGAATAGAACAACTATGAGAAACAGTAGTCTAAATGATGCCTGAGATCCCTTTGAGACCTCAACAGTACCTTGAATCCTAAGGCTTTCTTTGGTTTTACATGAATGACATCCTCTAAGACCCATTTCATAGTGCAGTTATAAGGGCACTTCTGTAGCACCAGGCAAAATATCCATATAACGATTCCTGAAAGTATCTAAGAAGGAATGAATGAATAAGTGTGACCTTTTTGGCCTTAACTATTGCAAGCTTCTCTTCAGAATTTAGGCAGTGGAGGCATAACTGACCGCAGAAATCTCTTCTTTGGAAGTATTCAAGTGCTTTGGTGAGGATTTTACCTCAAACTGCATAAATCATGAAGCTCCCTTCCTTAGTACTGAAACCTTTTATTGATTTAAGGGCTTGCTTTAGGGGGAAATGTCACAATGTCAAGATAATTGTGGGTTTCATGTGAAAAGTGCTTATTTACTTTTTTCCTTGGGAAACAATGTCATGTTGCTATGACAACTGCCATAACACTGTTTCTCACTTTAGATATGTACACACACACACACACGCTGTTGCATGCATTTTCATATCCATGCAGCCAACTTGAAGAGCATTTGTATTCTTAGGCAGAGATTACTCACACACACACACACACACACACACACACACACACACACACACACAAAACTAGACGACAGGAAAATCATGGAACTGTGTTTGTTTGTTCTTCTAAATATAAATTGATTCTGCAAGGCTGCAAGATAAATTTCCTTAATGTGGGTATTAGCCATTCAAACATAAGAGTTTAGAAAATAAGTGTTGAACTAGGTGACCTAATAGGCTTAATATTCACATTGGCTTTGGAATCCTACTTGAAAAATGACTAGGGTGCTGAACCTTGAATGAAAAAAAAAGATTAATTTTAAAGTCACTGCAAGATTTAAGGTTCTTCAAAAGTCATCTTTTGGTATTTTTAATTTGAATTGTAACACACTGCAATCCAAATGTGTACATCTTACATAACATTTATAATTTTTTTGTAGCCTCAAATTTCCTGTATGTAGGCTAACCAATTAATAATTAATTAATTTGCCTTTATACTAGGGTAGACTGTTATGAAAAGAAAATTTAAAAGTATTACTTATCAGAAAGATAAAGTAAGTGCTAAAGAAAAACACATAACTTGCTGCATGTATTTACCTCAAACATCATATTTTATGGAATTACTAGTAAATTTTTAACACATTGAGAAACACCACAATCCATTCTATAGTATCATCAAGTGCTAACTTGATTATTTTGTTCACAGATATGGGACTCATCACTTCCAAGGAATATTGTTCTTTAAATAAAATGTCTACTCAAATAAAGTATAGTACGCTTTACATCTCAAATTAGAAATCATAATATTTCTCTTTAAGGTCTTCTTCAATGTAAGTATCTCTCTCAATGACAGTTTTTCTGTCGTGTGTTTATGTGTGTGTGTGTGTGTGTGTGTGTGTTCAAAAAGTTTTGCTATGGCCATGCTAAAGTTTAAGAATAAAAAAACTATGTAAAAACAGTCTATGCTGTTGACACATTTATGTCCTGGTGAGAATAAGAAAAACTTTTTCATGAATACAGGTAGAATACACAGTAGGACCAAAATAAAGTAGTCCTAAACTTGGCTTGTGATTCTTTTTGTTAATCATTGAGTGGAGACAGAATTTGTGTTGATATGAGGAATGACCGGTTTGTCGTGGCCGGGTGTAGGGGCTCACACCTGTAATCCCAAGACTTTAGGAGTCTGTGGCTGAGGATCACTTGAGTTCAGGAGTTCGACACCAGTGTGGGCAACAGAACAAGACTGCATCTCTAACAAAAGCAAAAAACAACTAGCCAGGCATGATGGTGCACACCTATAGTTCCAGCTACTCAGGAGGCTAAAATAGGAGAATTGCTTGAGTCCTCAGGAGGTTGAGACTACAGTGCTATTGTGCCCCTGCACTCCAGGCTGGGTGACAGAATGAGACCCTGTCTTGAAAAAAAAAGAAAAAAGCCATATAAACAAGTGGTAGAAAACTTTTCCAATCAGAGAAGTGCATAAATAAAGGTACAGAGGTGAGAGAGAGCTCAGTCTATGTGGAACAGCTGGAGCACCAGGTGTGAGTAAGACAGTGGGGAGGCTCATTAGGGAAAGAGGAAGAAAGACAGCAAATCCACAGTTTCTTAGGCGATATATCTCAGTGTTGTCTTGTAGACAGAGGAGTCCTTGACTGATATAAAGAAGGAGAAGGACATGATTCAATGTGTGTTTAGACAGAGAAATTTGACAAAAATATTTGCAATGAAATAGAGAATTTTATAACTGATGAAAGGCGAATAAAGGAAATAGTTCAGGATAGAATTGAATAATGTGCCCACCCGGCATAGCAGGAAGAAGAGATTGGAAGAGAGTAGGAAGATAGAAATGACAATATTTTGTCACCCTTCATGTGTACGTGTAAGAAAAGATGAGTATCCAGGTTTACTGGAATATTTTTTACTGGAAAACCTGGAACAGGAAGGGAAAAGGTGAAGATGAGTCTGTATGGGGTCATGTTAAGTTTAAATTTGGGGAACAGATGTGCGGTAGATACAGAGTTTAACTTTCATGGGAAATGTGGGACATAGAAATGTGATTTAGAATAAAACACTACTTGTAAATTAGTTCAACCATTGTGGAAGACAATGTGGTGATTCTTCAAGATCTAGAACCAGAAATACCATTTGACCCAGCAATCCCATTACTGAGTATGTACCCAAAGGATTATGAATCATTCTACTATAAAGACACATGCACAAATATGTTTATTGCAGTATTATTTACTATACGATGAGAACATATGGACACAGAGAGGGGGAACACCACATACCAGGGCCTGTTGGGGTATGGGGGGCAAGAGGAGGGAGAGCGTTAGGACACATACCTAATGCATGTGGGACTTAAAACCTAGATGAGAGGTTGATGGGTGCAGCAAACCACCATGGCACATGTATTCCTATGTGACAAACCTGCAAGTTCTGTATATGTACCCCAGAACTTAAAGTGTAATAATAAAAATAAAATAAAATAAAATAAAATAAAACTTTTCTCCTCCTTGAGAACTAGCACATTGTTTTGAAGCTTCCATAGGCAGCAGCTTGCACCCAGATCTTCCCTGGGTCCCAGGTTGCCATTAACTCATTTCTCAAAGAGTTGATTTTCACAGCCCCTACAGAGCAGAGCAGGTGCTGAGATAACATCTCTTGGCCTGCTACTAATGGAACTGAGGTGAACCTTTTCCCTCACTGAATTCACAGAATCCCTGTCTTAATGATTTATGCTAAGAGATCAAGAAAGCTGGAAGCTGAACCACGTTAACAGGAGTCCCCTAAGTGAGGGTCCATGAATTTGGCCTGCTGAGGTCCTTGAAACTGCCCTGGCTTCTGCCATTCCTGTGTCTACCACTGCAGCTTTTTTTGTGGATGATGAGCCCTGTACCCAAAACCAACGTGAGACGATTCGGCTCCTTAGTATCAAAATTGCTATCTAAGAAACTCTAAATCTTAGTGAGAACACACATCAGACTCACGTGGGGATTTCTGCTCCCTACTCCACAAGATGTGGATGAGTCTCACAACCTGCCCTTAGCCCACCAACGTTCCTGCCCTCCAGCCGAAGGCAGGAAATGGCTATCCCCATGGGCCAGGGGGTGCAGACGTGGGAAAACAGTGGGGATCAGTCCACAAACTGCTACCTACCCGCAATCCATCACTGCTCAGGAACAAGAAAAGCACAGAAAAAGTGCTGGGAACTACTATGACAATTTTTCAGAGCAATTTAATATCTATAAAATCTAACAATAAAAATTTAGAGTTTGTGTTTTGAAAAAAAAACACGACTTAGATATTAAAGATTTGATGTATCAATTTGAGAAGAGACTAGCGCTTCAAGAATATTGAGGCAACAACTATTTAAAGGAAGTTAATACAAAGATAAAGCAAAAGAGCGAATTCTAGCAACATGGTTTACTATTAAAATTTCTGTTTACTCCTTTTAAAATAGAAATGAGGCTTTGACGGAGAATTCAAATGAAATTAAAGCATTTGTAAAAACAAACAAACAAATATCTTGATGTTAGATAGTTGTCTGGGGGACTCTTAGGGCAATTTAAGAGGAGTGCGGGTGTAGAATGGGCAAAAACAGATGGAGCAAATGAAAGTAGAGGTTCTTTGTAAATGCTCGCCTAAAGTTTGAAGATGGTTGATGTGGAAAAGAGCCTCCACTGACAACAGATTGTGTTTCTGCATCGAACAAGAGCATTGTCCAGAAAAACAATGCAATATTCCACAGTTATGTCACCACCCAAAGCAGACTATGTGGAAAAAGTATCTCCAATAAAAGCAGCATTTTTCTGTTTTTATCCCAAACTCATTATTCTCTTGTCTCTCAACCTGATGTGGTTTGAATGCTGTCTCATGTTGAATTGTGATTACCAGTGTTGGAGGTAGGGCCTGGTTGGAGGTAACTGAATCATGGGGGTAGATAGTTCATGAATGGCTTAGCACCATCCCCTTGATACGTGAGTTCTTGCTTTGAGTTCACGTGACATCTGGTTGTTTGAAAGATTCTGGCACCTCTCCCCTCTCTCTTTCTTGCTCCTGCTCTTGCCATGTGATACCACTTGCTCTCCATTTGCTTTGCTTCTGACTGGAAGCTTGCTGAGGTCACCAAAAGCTAAGCAGATGCTGCTGTGCTTCCTATGTAGCCTACAGAATCATGAGCCAATTAAACTTCTTTCTTTATGTTACCCTGCCTCAGATATTTCTTTATAAAACACCAAGAATGGGTTTACACACAATCCCAGATACTATGGTTTAAGGATCACCGTCCAGTAAGTCACAAATCTATTGGGAAATAAGTAAGGAGACCTGGCATGAAACTGATAACTTTAATTGAACTGAGCTATTTACTAAAATTGTTTGAACATGCGGTTCTTTCCTCATGACAACCTTGCCAACTAATGATCTGGGAAACATTCTTTAAAAAAATTTGTCTACATACAACAATAGATGATACCTATGTAAACAGCAATTTGGTGCATGAAGGATAACAAACTACTACTTAATTTTTTGTCTTTTTTCCATAAGTTTATTTTAATACACTTTAGTTTCAAAAGAGTGAAAATTCCCATTATAGCAGTACTTATCAGAGCCTTTACCATCTGACTGTCAGAGTATATGCTTCATATATTACTTTCCATTTGAAATTCACAACCAACGTGACCATCATATCTTGTTTATTTACTTACTTGTGTTTGTTGTTGCAGTTCAGTGTATTGTGTCACTGGTATTTTGTGGTGTACATTTGGGGAATTATGAGAGGGACTGTACAGAACCTACTGTATACCAGACATTATGGTAATCATTTTTCATATCACAGTTTATTTTTTCTTCTAATAACTCTATTAATTATATGCTATTATTATCAACATTTCACGATTAAGGAACTTGAGTTTTAGAGAGATTAATTCATGTGTACCAGGCCAATCAGGTAGCTTGGGGCAAGAGAAACCTGACTCAGAAGGACATATTCTTAAATATGATTCTTTACCACCTCTCATTTGTTCATCCTGAGAGATGTTGAAAAGTTGCTCAATAATTGTTAATTCCCAGAATAACTAATTTGCTCTATTGTGGTCATTTTTTGTTCATTTTTAGCCTCATGAGAAAGTCAATCGGCTTATACTGCTGATGTTTTATCGAGTTCTGAGCATTATTACAAAATCATTTTGAAACTGTAGTTACAAAGAAATCTTTGTTAAATGAGTTTCCCACTTGTCAGAAATGACTTTGGTTACAGTACACAGTTTTTATAGTTTTCTTAACTCTTTTGCATTATATAAATTCAATTTCACATTTACAAAGTATTCCAGATAGTACTTTCTACAATGAATATTACATATATGGGCTTGTTAAAACCACTTTTCCTTCAATTTTTTTTACCTCCCCCTAAAGAAAACTATAAACCTGTAGTTATGACTGCCTGTTGAGTTATATGCTGTGGAATTCCACAATAGCCAAGTTATTCTTACCCCACAGGTATTTCTATGCAATAGAGTGTACCTGTATATTATTCTTACAATGTAAAATCCTATTAAAGTCAATGGTGCATGTATCCATTTCATTTCAATGTGACTTTGCATAATAAAAATAAAATATAGTGAGGAGAATACATAATGAGTTGCCTGCCAAAACTGTTGAAAGTACAATTAAATAACTGAGGAAATGAGAAATTACCTCAGTATAAAAGATGTATCCACAAATAGATTACTGCTAATTTAGGGTATGCCCCAAGTTATACACAATTGCTGAAGACTTCCTTAATTTGGAAGGTATCAAAATACCCACAGGGATGATTAATAATATTCCCCTTCCTGGAAGAAAAATGTCAAAATACACTACTCATTTTTCTCTTAGTTTCTCAACAATTACTGTGCACCCCTCTAAGACAAGAATTATGGAATATGTGTCATGAGCTGTATGTTATTTTTTAAATGAAATAGATTCTCCTTTACACTTCAATAAAAATTCAGTAATCAGCTGAGTGTATTTGTTAGTGGTTTCAGAATATTTTTCCATTATTTCCAACTACATTTTGCCTATGATCACATAGAATTGAAAATATCTTAATATTGAAGTTTGGGTTTTGCTAGACTCTCAGTTATTTACAGGGAATGAATTCTGTTGAAAAGAGATGTGCTATAGAAGAGGAAGGGATATGACTTCACATGTGAAACAAAACAAATATAGACAGTGTACAATGAAGTACTGAAATCTGTTTTGGGTTGAATTACGTAATTTTTAAATGTAATTTTATTCATTTATTTATTTTAAAAAAAATTCTAGCAAGTATCAGTTACATGTCCTACCACGTGATGTTCCATTAAGAAAATCTGCTTTCTAGGTCAATCTATTCCTAGCCCATGCCCCTTTCATTAAATTATCCTCAACAAATCTATAGCATTTTTTGATGCAATGATTACTTTCCGAAGCATCACAGTTCAGTCAAAGAACTTGGGATTTGAAATCAGAGAGACTTGGATAGCAACCCCGTGTGAAACATTTTTATGCTGCTTGACCTTGTGTAATTCAGCCCCTCTGAACTTTATCACCTTTATGTTTAAAAGTTGTTAATGTTTATCCTGCAAGCTATTTCTTAAGATAACAGCTAAAGGGGGATAAATATAAAGCATTAGCTGATAGTAGAAACTCCATAAATATTAGTTACTTTTCCTGTCTTCAACTGGCAAGTATGAATTGGATCTGTTGTTATACAGTACTTCCTCAATGAAATAGTAATGATGTTGAAAATCAGAATTATTCATATTCCCTTTTTCTGTTATCATCTGTTAGGTTGAACACCTTAGCTTCAGCTGCTTCAGCATTTCTGGATAGTCTTGGTATGCGTTTTGTTTGTTTGTTTAATTCTATATTCCAGCCCAAGCCGTCTCTTCATCCCAACAAAATCTTAGCACTATTTCAAAATGTGGATGGCATAGCACCACTTACGTGAAATCTTCAGTAACTTCCCACTAGGTTGTGATATTTCCTCTTTGAACTCAGATAAACAAGTTATTGTAATGAAAAAAATAGGCAAAATCCGTAGTTCTGAAAATAAATTAGATCTATCCATCCCTGACTTCTTGAACTTACAATCGAGCTGGAACCGCATATATGTGGGGACTGAGTGAGGTAGATATGCACATATTCGTTATATCAAAATGTCTTATGCATCTATCTCTCACCCATCTGTTCACAGAAAAGTATATAAAGTAAATAATCAATAGCTGCTAAGACTAGAATATTTTACCCAGAAGGGCTAAACACTCTTGAAAAATAGAACAAAGTTGTACTCACATTTTCCTGTTTCAAAACTTGCTACAAAGTTAGAATAATCAAGGCAGTATGGTACTGGGATAAAAATAGACATACAGATCAATGGAATCAAATTTATAATTTAGAAATGAATATTCTTATTCATGGTCAAGTAGTTTTCAGCAATGGTGCTAGACAATGCAATGAGGAAAAAATCACCTTTTCAACAATTTCTATGGAGAAAATTAGGTATCCACATGTAAGGAATGAAGTTCTCCCACCATATGCAAAAATGAATCTGAAACAGATCATAGGCACAAACATAAATACTAAAACTATAATATTATTAGAATAAAACATAGGCATGAATTTTTGTGACATTGATTTGGCAAAGGTCTCTTAGATATGACAACAAAACTACAAGTGACAAAAGTAAAAGCAATTTGCTAATTGGGCTTCATCATAATTAAACACTTTTGTGCTTCAGAAGACACCATGAAGAAAGTGAAAAGGCCCCTAACATGGGTGGGAACATTTGAAAATCATATATCTGATAAGTGCAGATACATTTTGTAACTCACTGAAAAAACAAACAACTCAACTAAAAAATGGACAAAAAAATAGACATTTCTCCAGAGATATACAAATGCTATCAAATATATGAAAAGTTCCTCATCATTATTAACCACTAAGAAAATGCAAATCAACACTACATGATATCTCTTCCTAATCAGTAGGATTGCTGTAACCAAAATGATGAAAATTAATGTGTTGTTAAGGATGTGGAGAATCAGAACCCTTATATATGGCTGGTGAGAATGCAATATGATGCAGGCATTGTAGTAAAATATTAAACAGTTCCTCAGTAAGTTAAACATAGAATTCTTCTATGACCCAGCAATTTCATTTCTAGGCATAGACCCTAAAGACTTGAAAACATATTTTTGTTTTGTTCAAATGAAAAATATATACAAATGTTCGTAGCAGCACTACTTATAATAGCTAAAAGGTATACTTATAATAGCCAAAAGGTAAGCTGATGAATGAATAAACAAAAATGATATAATTATATTGTGGAATGTCATTCAAACATAGAAAGGAATGAAGTATGTATACAATATAAACATTGAAAATACTATGCTAATTAAGAGAAATCATTCACAAAAGACCACCTACTATATGGTTTCATTTACATGAAATATCAAAAGTAGGTATATCTATAGACACAAGAAGTAGATTTGTGATTTCCAGGGCCTGGGGGGGGTGAAGAGGGCTTGAAGAGAAGTGAAAAACATGAGTCAGACAATTTTTACAGTCTGAGAGAACAGTCCCAACAAGAGTCCCCTAACTTCAGACACCATCTGCAAATTTGGGTTGTCTCAGAACCACCCTCACTTCAGATCAGGCAAGTACAAATTGTGGGGATCCCCACCATAACCTTCAGTTTCAATACTTTGCTAGAACAACTCATGGAACTCTGGAAAATACCATACCTATGATTATGGTTTTATTAAAGTAAAAGAATATAAATTAGCATCAACCAAAGAAAGAGACATATATGGTAGAGTCTGAAAGAGATCTAAATGTAAAGCTTTTTGCTGTCCCTCCTGTGGATTTTTGGACAGTGCTACCTTCCCCTGGCTATGATGTGTGATAATACAGAGTTCTGCCAAGCAGGGAAACTCATCTAAGACTTCGGTGTCCAAAGCATTTATTGGGGCTTCATCATGTGCTATCTCCATGACTGATCTTGAGTTTCTAGACCCTTTTGGAGGTTAGGGCTGATACCTTTAGTTTCTAACTTCTCGGGAGGTTGAAGCTGATGTGACATGTCCTAAAGACTTCACCATACATCACATTGATTGACTATCCTGTGGCAAACGAAGACATTCCTATCAGGCAGGACATTACAGGAGCCTAGACATCACCTCCCAGTAGCTGGAGGTAAAAGCTAGACCTCACTTGGGGTAGTTCTTCATTATATAGGAAATGACTGCTTATAGCTATGGGAGTTTCTCCTTAGGATGATAAAAATATCCTAAAGTTGATTTTAGTGATGGTTCTACAACTTTGTGGACATACTAAAAACCATGGGATTATACTCACAATCGATGAATTGTATGCTATATAAGCTACATCTCAATGAAGCTGTTAAAAAATAGAGAGATTTTGGTTGGAGTGGTCTTAGCTAATTTGCTGAAAATGCTATGTTTTTCTAAGGTTTTATTACTTTATTTTTAATTTTAAATATTTAAGCTTTTGTGGTCATTGACAACAATCTGTAATATTTTTTCATCTTCCAAGTTCAAAATATAGTTCCATTTTTACACACAGAAAAAAGGATTGCCAACACATTTTCCTAATATCCTCCATTTTCTAAGGACTGACCAAGAGTTTCTCATGAGGGCTTATAAAAGAAACAAACAAACAAAAATGCTTATTCTCTACATTACGAAACCCATCCAAACTCATCCAAAGGTAATCTTCAAAGGATACACAGAACAGGCCTTTGAGAGATGGGAAACTTTGAGTGCTTAGCAAAGGAGTTTGTCAGTAAGTTTCAAATTTAAGATGAGAAGCCCCAGATTGAAAACAAGAAACTGAACTTCAAGTTCAATCATGCAGCAGTGACTACTATAGCTGAAAGAATAAAACTGCTTATTAAGAAGAAATGAGAGAAAAGAAGGGAGAAAAAGGAGCTTCATGCAGTGTAAAATAACTTTAACCATGCAGGCTGAAGTTGTAGAGAACTAGAAGGAAATACAAAACCTTAGAAACAGTCTATTGACAGCTGGTACAAATCTGACAACAAACTAGAAATAAATGATTGATAAGATTGCCAAGGATGAGAAAGACAAGAATAGTGTTTAAATGGTACCCAGCCTATGCTCTGTACCCAGGAGAGTAGAGAGACTAGTGAACTAGGCTTTCCATTTAGGGATGAATTTTGGTATCATACTGGCTACAGTTTTAATCCTTGCAAAGTCGCATTCAGTGTAACTTAGGGAAATTCATGGGATAGTTTTCAAGCCTTAGTTTTAATATCTGTAAATTTGAAATAATAAAAGCACAGATCTCAGATGTTTTATTAGGATAAAATAAAGTAAGCTAATATATGAAATACATGTATCATCTTATGGATGCAATATCTGGACATAGTTGATGCCCATGTTCACCATCATCAGTAGCAAAACCAGTTCATGTAACAAGTTCATCATTTTAGATTTATTTCACCAAAGGGCATGTATGATAGACATGACAATTTGGAAAAATGATTATACCACAATATAAAAACAAACAAAATAATTCCATTTATAAAAGTTTTTAAAGATTAATAAATTGTTTTGCATATAGACCTTCAAAGTTAAAACAAAATCAGATGTGGGTAATTAATATTGTGTTTCCATTTCAAATGACATTTATAAGTTGCTAATAAAAAATAGGAAAAATAGAAGGATTCTTTTCACAGTTCTCTGTCTGGTCTATTCTGTAAATTTTTTTTAGTAACAAAAATCACAAAATTTGGATTCAGCACACACTAGACTTAAGTCACTGTGTCATTTAGTGAATAAAGAAAGCCAATCAGATCAGACATGTTTGGAGATATTTTTATAAGTTTGACTGCTGGATAATTCATTACAACAAAGACTAGTAGTTATATTTTAATTATTTTCTGAAAAATAATCAAGATAAAAGCTTCACAAAATGTACTAATTTGACAGCTGATGACATAGCCAATTAATTATTCAGAACAACAGCTAGTGTTTTAGGTGAAATAATTTTATTATCAAGCAAAAGATGATGTTGAAGTCTATTATTTGTATTAATCACACTGTGTATTTCAACAGTACACTAGAAAAAGTATGTAAGCTAAAAATGAGTCAATGTTGTTTCTGATTTCGTGACCACAAATTTTAAAATGTCTTAGAATTGTTAAAAGGAGAAGTTGAAAAAGTTGATAAATTATTTAAATATGACAAATATATCAATTAAATTTAATAGCTAATGAAGCAAAATAATTTCATCTTAGATTATGTAAAAATACCAATAATATTGTTATAGAATTATTTTGTAATCAAGGTAGAATGACTGAATGTCTCCATGTTAGAGTTCAAGAATAGCTCATTGTGAAATATTTAGACTCACGCTGCTGCTAAATTTCATTGCATATTTCTGATTTATTCCTAAAACAACTAAGACTGACTACTATCTATAAATCAGAGTTGGACAGACATTATAGTATAATTTTTATTTTTTACAAAATTGATATAGTTTCTGTTAAAAATGATTTCTGGATAATTACCACTAGAAAAAGGAATGAAGAAAGGAAGAAAAGAAGAAGGGAAGGAAGGAGAGAAGAAAGAAGGAAAGGAGGGTGGGAGAGAATAAGAGAGGGAGGGAAATCAGGAAGGAAAAAGGAAGGAGGGAAGAAGGGAAGCTAGTTTGTAACTAAGTAACTAAGTAATTAACTAATTAGTTAATTCATTTTTATCAATTATCTTGGCAAACTCTTACAGCTAAGTAAATTAAAGTGACATAAATAAAATAGTAGAAGTTAGGTTTTGTTCATTTTATCAGTTGGTTTGTTTTGCTTCTTAAGATTCCTTTCGAAGCAAACATAGCTAAAAACAAATATGGAATGTTCTTTACCTATTCTTTGCATTTTTAGTAAGGCATTTTAGTAAGGTATTTTATAGTAAGGCAGGGTCAGCAAGTTTTAATGATTATATCAACAAAAAGTTAGCTGTCATAGTCACAGTCGACATCCACATTCAATCCACTCCTTGCTGAACAAAAATTAAGAGAATGGCAGATGGTGCCAAGTTGTGTAAAATATTTTCCCCGACTGCAGTCTCAACCTCTTTCATTTTCTTCCTCTTTGGCAGCCTTCTTTAGCAGCTGTGTTGGCAATGGTGACAGAACCTATCAAACACAAGGAGCTGATGAGCCTTCAGAACTACCTTATTAGGGTACTTAACTTTTACTTTATACTCTCCTACCTGTCTCTGAAGTTTGTGAATGAACCTCACTCATCTTCCAATCAAAACCCCTGGGAGAGAGTTCCAGGCTGGAAGATAATGTTTTTGTCATGTAAATTGTTCACAGACCGTGGAGCTGTTTTCTTACTTATTTGGGACAGAAAATAAGAATTCAAGCAAATGCTTGAGGACATAAGACAAAACGTCATTTCAAATGCAGGTTTTATTTATGGGAAACAAAAACAGTCAAATAAAATATTTATGGGTTTTGTATTACAAGTGGGAAGCAAGAACATAGCACCAATCTGTGCTTTTTCCTTGCTTCTGCGTTTTTTCTGTCTACCCTACCTTGTAGCAGAGTGTCTAGGCATTCCTCCAACTCAATTCTTTGAAAAAGGTCACTTTTACAATACTGTACACTGTGTGTATGTCACGTGTGCACATACATGTGTAATTTTCCCCAAACAGTGAATACAATTTTTGAGAAATGTCTAAAATTTTCAAATCAATTAGGGGTCTGACAGCAAGGCATAGACTATTCTCCAGCCCTTTTCTTCTTCTCAGCCTAGCTCCCCATTCTTCATGGTGGCTTTTGATAGGATAAATAGACTGAGAAGTTCTTCTCTTAACACACTGAAGTTATTATCTGAGAAGTGTAAAGTATTAGTTAGGAAAAGGTTTCCTCATCCTGTGTGTAAGTTACACTGAAATGCAGAAAAACCTGTGAATTCTCTTGGGATAAAAGATAAGAACATTTTACTGATTCCTGGGATTGAACCAGGATCAGACTGCAGGAAGATCAAGATTTATCATCAGAATGGAGGTAGGACCCTGGAGGGAGAGTAGCAGAAATGTGTTAGGTGCTGTAAGACAAAGAGAGAAAAAGGTCAATGAATTTAAGTTGGAACTCCCAGACACCCAGAAGAAGTGGACAGCTTAGACATGGAGCTGACTCAGTGGGGAAATTGGGCTCTGGACTTCCTATGTGTTTATGATTTTTAATAGAAAAAAAATTTCCCTCTTTTTTGAGAATGAATTCTTCTTTTATGTGTGTCTAAGGCAACTAAGGGAGCACACAGAGAGAAAAAAAGCAATTCAGTCCACAGTCATGTGCTAAAGAGAATGACACACAGAGGCTAAGTGCAAGAATCACTTCATTAGTTGTTCAAAAACAGCAAACTCTCTTAACTTCATTATCATTTGCAAGAAAGCAAAATTAACTTAGAATGTCTCCAACCAGTATATCAATGTTATAACTCTGGAAACTTTCTAGTAAGCAGAAGATAATAGATGAGAGTTAATTGCACCTTATTCTGTGTTCTATATTTGAAAGGTGTCAAAAACAATGAATACACTATTTGGTGCCCTAATAATCTTATTTATTTTGCAGAAGGGCAGGGAAGAGACTAATCTAAGCCACTATTTTGTTTTGTTTTGTTTCTATAATGCCTAGTATGAAATGGAACTCTTTTGCTGAGAATTTATGGCACTTAACCTTTGGTAGATTTATGAAGCTGAGATTACAGAACTCTCATAAATGGTTAATTTAAATTATACTTGAATGATAGGTATTTATAAAATATGGGCATTATTACTTTTTACTTGTCTTATTTAGGAAACTGGGAATAGGATTTTCAATATCTCAGAACATTCAACAAATTCATTAGTGAAGTATAGAAATGCAGGAAGTTCTCACCTTAACACTGGATATTTAATATACTGTAATTTTAATCTTCTTAAAGAAATTTTTAATAAAATCGGTATTATAGTAGCTGACCCTTTTATTAAATTTCCTGAAACAAGTGATTGACTTGTTGAAAAACTCTAGCTGCCAATAGACAAACAAGAATATTATTTAACAAAACGTTTACAGCAGGATAAATACCAAGTTATACATTTCCATTTAATCCTCAATATACCCCTTGTGAGAGAATTGCTTTTTCCCTGTATTATAGCTGAGAACGATAAGGGTAAAAATAAGTGAGAGACTCTTCTGGGTTTGGATTCTAATCTGCCTCCAAAGACCACAGTCTTTCTTCTTTTTGTTGTAAATTGAAGAGTAGAACACAATGCAAAGGATTAGTATTAAACAGTTTGGAGTGGAAATTTGAGGAGATCAACTTTAATAAATAAATAATGAGTACTAATTTACGATTCCTCTGGATTGAAATCACAGAGAGGGGGAGTGCTCATATGAAAGTTACCCATAGAGTAGAAACAATGCTCTTACAGGTGCCCAGTAAGTGCTTGATAAGCAGTTGCCATATCACTTGCAGACTTATTTTGAAATTGACATTCTGATTCAGCAGAAAAAGTGAATAACTCAGAAATTCCAGAGAATGGAAACCAATAATCTTTCTTTTTTATTTGTTTCTGAGGTCTTCTCCTTCCCAGTTTAAATGATTTTTATCATCACTAAGATCCAAGAAACACTAAGATCCTTAGAACAGTATGCATTCCCCAACTTTAAAAGTGGTATACACACACACACACACAAACACAAACACATACACACACACACACACACACACACACACAGAGAGAGAGAGAGAGAGAGAAAGAGAGAGAGAGAATACGCATATTACTTCAACATTATTCTTTATTTTTTATTGATTTTTAGTTACTTGCATTTATGGTATGAGGCAGTGGTCCAAAGTTATGTTCTTCTATGTGTATTATCTAACTATAACAACCCCTATAAACAAATATAAATACAAGTTTCAATACAACAGAATGTAAATGCCATTCTTGTCAAACACCCTATCTGAAAGTAAAATTGTATTTGTTTCTAGAAAAAAACAAGTGGTCCAATGTAGGAAGAATTTGATTACAGGCCAAATGCAGAATACCAGGTGGGGATTCAGCTGCTTGGGCAGTTATCCAGGGATGCTTACATGTGGAATACCATATGTTTCCAGTTAGCCAATAAGTTATTGTGCTGAAAAAATAATTGCACCTGTAAAACTAGAGAGTTGCTCTCAAAAACTGGAGTTTCCAAGTTACAAAGGTACTGTGATAACAATTACTCTATGGCTAATAGAATCAGAGCCTACACTTTGTAAATGTTTCAAGTATTATTACACAAACATTAACACTGAAATTATTTAAAAGTAGTGTTTTAAAGAGTACTCTAAAATGATGCATAAAGGCCAGGTGTGGTGGCTCATGTCTGTATTCCCAGCACTTTGGGAGGCAAGGCCAGTGGATCACGAGGTCAGGAGATCAAGACCATCCTGGCTACATGGTGAAACCCTATCTCTACTAAAAATACAAAAATCAGCTGGGTGTGGAGACATGCTCCCGTAATCCCAACTACTTGGGAGGGTGAGGCAGGAGAATCACTTGAACCTAGGAGGCAGAGGTTTCAGTGAGCCGAGATCACCTCACTGCACTCCAGCCTGGGTGACAGAGGGAGACTCCATCTCAAAAAAAAAAAAAAAAAAAAAAAAAAAAAATGTTAAATTAGCTTGCTCATGGGCAGCCAGGATTAATTTAGGAACCATGGACAGGGAGTCTGGAGACCCAGATTACCACTATTTTTGTATCTTTTTATAGTCACACACACACATATTTGTGTGTGTGTGTGTGTGTATGTGTGTGTGTGTGACATTCTTCAAATAACAACTGCTTCAAATAATAAGTTATTATTCTTCAAGTAATAACTGCTGCTTGTTCCCTAAAGAAGTGATATAACTTCTCTGGGAAGCAAATGACACTCTATTTAGAGAACCTCTCTAACACAATACATTCCTTGCTAGCAATATTCCTCCACATTCCATTTCATGTCTAGTGTGAACAAGAACACACATTGTCCAATAATGTAACAAGAATCAGAGGAACACAACTAGATTGAGAAGCAAGTGAGCAAAAGAGAAGAGCCTGGTAATGTGGTTGGGGGATAGTTTTTGAGGATAGGGTATCCATAAAAGCAAAAAGATTGAAATTTTAGAGTAGCCTATTGCTTAACATTCTTTGCAATACAAAACTGTAACCTTCATTCACTTCTACTCCAACCTTACATGTGTTCATGTACACACAGACACACATGCACACACACAGCACATACATACCACTGTAAGTGATATTTTTAAAATGTTAGTACACATTGAATTGTACACCAAACTTTTATCAATAAGGTCTATCGAAAGTTTTATAAAAAGATGAAAAATTTTGACTTATGCATTTGAGTGGCCACCAGAAGGATAGAAAAGGGCAGTAATCGAGGTATGACTGGATTTAAGAATTTAGCAAAAACCAGAAATTGAAGCAGGTAATATACCAGCTCTCTAAAAATCTCTGAAGATGTTACAGCTATAGTAAAGGGGAGTATTTAAGCTAGTTTTCCTTAAATCTTATAAAATAAAATGAGTCAAGCAAGATGGATCACTTTAAGCATTCCAGACAATTAGAGCACACTTTTAATGTTCATTAATGCCTAGAGGTAAAAATGATCAAATTTTCTCATAAATAAACAAATAAACAAACGCACATAAAACCACTTAGCCTTTATTTTTAATCTGACAAAACATGTACTGTTCTGTAAAGGGGTCATGGCATGTTGGTAAATGCAATTTATTTAGAGTTCAGGTTTGATGTTAGATCTTTTGAGTCCTGTATCCACTTTGGACAAATTAGTAAAATTATCTGAATTTCGATGCCTTCACTTATAAAATGTAAAAATACAAGAACCATGTTATAGTAATGTTGTAAATGTCAAGTTAAAGGAAGTAAATTTATATAAAAATTAGCACATTGCAGAGCACAGTTATTCATATTTGTTAATTGACTTAGGCCAATTAAGTGTCTATTCAGTAAGAATCATAAGATGAAAAGGAGAGAAATGTGTGTGTGTGTGTGTGTGTGTGTGTGTGGATACTTCTTCTGCCTGCTGCAGAGGAAACAATAAGGTGCTCAGTAGTCAAGATAAAAGGCAATCTCTCTGCATCCAATCAGAAAATATGCTGGGAAACATGTTTCATCCTAGCACTTTTCTGTCATTAATAAGTAATGATATTACTTGTATCTATTTACCATACTAAAGGGCATTGACTACTGAAGTGCTCACGTAACCAGAAAAATTGTATATGCATTAAAAAGACCTGGCAGGGGCGTGTGGAGAGGAGAAGAGTCAAGGGTGATGGTTCTTTGTTACCATCACAGAATTCAGATTGTAGGCTTCCTTAGAATAGAGCCTTTGGTTTTAATACAGCCTCACTCAAGTTTGTTTTTCAATCTACCTGCCTTAGACTAGAGCTAAATCTCTTTATTTTAATCAGGTTCAGGGGTGGGGTGGGGGCGTGGTAAGATAACACACTGGTCAAGAGTCTGATTCCTGACATTTATCATGAAGCTAAGGAAATTAAAACCTCACTTTCTTGGGCGTCTTCCAAATCCTGAAAGTAGCTTGGGCACCTGTTCACGTAACCACATGTTTTTGTAATTTTTTCTAAAATAAATTATTTAAATCACAGTGAATAAAAGTATTATCTCTTCAGTTTGCCTTTGGTCCTGAAAGTGTTTTTGGAGAGGCCATGGATTAATATTTGGGGCAAGTACCCAAATCACTGACACATGTACAGCTTACTAGGTATATGACGATGACTTTCTATGTGGACATCTTTAATAACATGACTTTACTCTTCAGTAACACAACTTTTCCATTCCAACAAACTCCTTGTCTGGGAAGATAAAAGTCATAAACAACATTGCTAGTTTTAGGAACATTCTGAAAAAAATGAGTGAACAACAAACTGTTCAATTTAGGAAGTTTGATTTACTTCTAAAAACTCTTCACATTTGGATTCAAATTTCTCACTTCGCTCTGCCCTTCAATCCTAAACTATTATCTAATGATCCTTATTCAACCTTAATCCAGCTATGCATTGAAAGATCTGTCTTAAACAAGACTCCAAAACTTTACTGTATACAGATGTTATCCTCAGTCTTATTAACAATGTTTTTCGGGGCCAGGTGCGGTGGCTCATGTCTGTAATTCCAGCACTTTGGGAGGTCGAGGCGGGTGGATCACCTGAAGTCAGGAGTTCAAGACCAGCCAGGACAACATGGCAAAACCCATCTCTACTAAAAATACAAAAAATTAGCCAGCCATGGTGGCAGGCACCTGTTATCCCAGCTACTTGGGAAGCTGAGGCAGGAGAATCCCTTGAACCTGGAAGGCAGAGGTTACAGTGAGCTGAGATTGTGCCATTGCACTCCAGCCAGGGCAACAGAGCTAGACTCTGTCTCAAAAAAAAAAAAAGTTTTTTTTGGTGATGTTTATAGGGAGCTGGCATTTGACATAAGAATCTGGTTAAGAGGAAGTTGAATTGGGAATACTTTGATTTTGTTTTAATAGTTCATATTTAAGTGGTTTTCATTTACTTCTGTATCAGCTTTAATTATTGCTAGCTGCCCTGGTGTGGGAGTGGTTTCTGGGAATTATGTTTCTGTCTGCTGTGTTAAGTTAGCAAGGGTTGTGGTAGGAAAGTGCAAGTCTAGAGGTCCTCTTACTATGTGACTATGCCCTACTGAATAGTGCCAGGTGACAGTTACATAGTGGAGGTGAAGCAATGCTGAATGATTCTGATGCAGAATCCAGCCTGTGAAACATTTCTCAGTCATCAGCAATGCCCAGTGAAAATCAAAGTATTCAGTTCTTAATCAATATCTAGTCAAAAGGAAGTTCACTGGTATCAGAAGTAGACTAATCGCATAGCCTATAGATTTTCATATTACCACGCATTTTCAATTCAGATTATTTAAAACTAGTTATTTTATAGGAGAATTTCAAAATGCCCTGGGTGTTTTAATTTATATAAAAGGAACTTGATAGAGTTTCTCCCAAATTTGACAATATTAAATATCTGCATGATACTACCAACAATGGCTATTCTAAGTTAGTGGTAATCTTTTAATAACTTTAATTTTTAAGTTAATTTAGAGGGGGAGATTGATTTAGTTATTTACGCTCTCTAATAAAAAATATCCCACAAAAATAATTGTCATGAAAAGTGGCTGTAATCCCAGCACTTTGGGAGGCTGAGGCGGGTGGACCACAAGGTCAAGAGATCGAGACCATCCTGGCCAACATGGTGAAACGCCGTCTCTACTAAAAACACAAAAATTATCTGGGCGTGGTGGCGTGTGCCTGTAGTCCCAGCTACTTGGGAGGCTGAGGCAGGAGAATTGCTTGAACCGGGGAGGCGGAGGTTGCAGTGAGCCGAGATCGGGCCACTGTACTCCAGCCTGGTGCCTGGCAACAGATCAAGACTCCGTCTCAAAAAGAAAGAGTGGCAATCAGAGAGTAAAATTTTTATGAAAAAAAAGTTGTATCTATAGGTATACCAGTCATTTAATACAAAGATTATGCATTTTTTTCTTATTGGATTTTGTGATGTTTGTATGATTTGTCATTTTTTTTTTAAATTATAATTTGTTGTGACAAGCTTTCTGATTCTAAATCACTTCTGTACTCAATTCTGTATGTGTGAGTCCTTGTGTCTTGTAGCCCTCTTTAAGGTTAAGATTGTTGCGTTTGGTGATTTTGTTCAGGGAGGAAGGGTGGAACACAGTGAGAGAAAGAGGGCTTTGCATTTTAGTTTTCCTACTAGTTTACTGTGTAATATTAGGCAAGTTACTTAATCTCTCTGAGCTTTAATGTTTTTTTCACTTAAAACCAGGAATTATTTTACTTCATTCTTTATTCATTTCTCAAGAATAAAGAGTATTAAATAAAAGGGAAAAATATTTTTTAAAAAAACTGTTACATGTTGGGAGGCCGAGGCGGGCAGATCACCTGAGGTCAGAAGTTTAGGACCAGCCTGGCCAACATGGTAAAACCCCATCTCTACTGAAAATACAAAAATTAGCCAGGTGTGGTGGTAGTCGACCGTTGTCCCTGCTACTTGGGAGGCTGAGGCAGGAGACTCACTTGAACCTGGGAGGCAGAGGTTTCAGTGAGCCAAGATCATGCCATTGCACTCCAGCTTGGGCAACAGCGCGATACGCTGTCTCAAAACAAAACAAAACAAAATTGTTACATGACTTTTTTGTCGTGTAACTTTTTCTTCTTCCCCTAAAAAACAGTTGATATTTATCCTCCAGGTAAAGTACATTAGATTGGTGATAGTCCATGATAGACATAAATATGCTAATGCCTAAGTCTCAGTTGTGAGCACAGACAGGCCTTCCAAAGGGATCACAGAAAGGCTGTACTTTTGCATCTATAAAGAAAAGAGAAAAATCAAACAATATAATTTTAAGTAGAAATTTCCTCATATTTTTAGAAAGTAGTTCCACAGAATACTTGATATTCATAATAAATAGATTCTTTTGAATGACCTCATTACTTAATTAAGTCCTTACTAACTTCGCACTAAAAGAACATCGGCCAAGAGTCTATTCAACTTAGCCTGGTTGATTTTGATTAAACAAAAATAATTTTAAATGA
Source organism: Ateles fusciceps (assembly GCA_036589455.1). Classification (NCBI taxonomy): domain Eukaryota; kingdom Metazoa; phylum Chordata; class Mammalia; order Primates; family Atelidae; genus Ateles; species Ateles fusciceps. The sequence continues at coordinate 1,573,590 of JAZHEH010001685.1, read as the reverse complement.
AAGTTCCACTATCAGCTATATTGGGGAATGGAGATAAATGTGACACTGCAGTCTGATTAGCTCTTCTACTCTCAGGCTGAAATGGGGCCCTGTATTAGCCACATCCTGAGGAAGCATCTCTAGAAGAGGTATAGAGTCATTCCAGAATTTCTATGCAGGTTGAGAAAAAAGCAAACCAGGTCTGCTTAGTACAACAGAGTGTTGAGGTCTCCTACTGTCTTTCTTGGACTAAAGCCAACTCATGCTTGATCTGAGTTGCGTGTTATACTTTGTTGGCCTCATGCTATTAAAATCAAACCAAACCAAAAACAGGAATCAGCTGCCTTCTTGTCAAGTTTCGGTAAGAAATTTTACGTATTAATCTGAATTTCTTTAATCCCTTGAAACATCAATTTCTGTCACCATTTGGCTCTCACTCATACATGGCTATAATTTCCTGGAGAAGAGTAGACGCTGCCCTTTTCAGATGAGGAAGGGGTTACCACTGTTCCGTAACTCCTACTGATCTCTGTTTCTCCCTACATTTGGATAGAGTGTTGATTGCCATTTATCACTCTTCCTGGATTGTTTTTATTTCTCAGGTAGCATTGAGAGAAATGTGAAGGGTATTTTGCCCATGTTGCAATCAAAGGTTAACATTAAATAAAGTTTTATGGGATAGCATATTAGTCCATTTTCATGCTGCTGACAAACACATACTACCCGAGACTGGGAAGCAAAAGAGATTTAATAGGATGTACAGTTCCACATGGCTGGGGAGGCCTCAGAATCATGGCGGGAGGCAAAAGGCACTTCTTACATGACAGCAGCAAGAGAAAATGAGGAAGAAACAAAAGTGGAAAGCCCTGATAATTTACTATCTGATCCCATCAGATCTCATGAGACTCATTCACTATCACGAGAATAGCATGGGAAAGACCAGTCCTCATGATTCAATTACCTCCCCTTGGGTCCCTCCCACAACACGTGGTAGTTATGGGAGATACAATTCAAGTTGAGATTTGGATGGGGATACAGACAAACTATATCAGCTAGCATAACTCAAAAAAAAAAAATAAAATAAAATGATAGTTTATTCCTCAGAAGCTGTGGTGCCAGTACCTCGTTTCAATACTGACTCAGTCATTTACTGGCCAGGGAATCTTGGTAAATTATTTAACCTATTTAAATCTCAGTTTACTGATGAGTAAAATGGAGAAAGTAATAATACCTTCTGCAAAAGGATTGCCATGAAAATAGAACTTAAGCTCTGGAAACAGTTTGGGCACAGGGTAAACATCAAAATGTTCACTATATATATTATATTAAATTTACAAGCAGCATGTGTCTTAGCCAAAGTTCCTGGCCCAGATTGCTCATTTATGTTTTCTACTATGTGTATCAATCTTTCCATTTGTTCCCTATGATTAATTCTAAAGTCTGAGTTGAATTCTCCACAGCAAGAAATATAATCTTGTTATTTTTTACAATAATTAACCTAAGCTCAGGTCAAGGCCCAATAAGAGATCTATCTATCTCTATCTATCTATCTATCTATAATCTATTTGGCTTTGTTAAATTCAAGCTGTTTTCTAAACACCTCTCTACTCCTCAACTGGCCAGCTGCTTCACCCTAGGATCATATTAACTCAGTGAAACTCATCTCAACTCATCCCCACAAACCCCAGGTGCAAGTGGCCTAGTGTCTAGACAAACTACAAGGCAACTGAAACACTGAATGTCCCTTACTTCCCCTCAGCTGTCTTGTAAACGTTTACTAGAGACTTCTATGGAAGCTACTCCTGCCAGTGTTTGTAACTCAGCTAGAACCTTCACCAATAGGATAAACAAATTACTAAAATATCTTCTTAATTACCCTCTCCACTTTTTTTTTTTTTTTTTTTTTTGTCACTGAATCGCACTCAGTCACCAGGCTGGAATGTGGTGGCACGATCTCGGCTCACTGCAAACTCTGACTCCCTGGTTCAAGTGATTCTCCTGCCTCAGTCTCCTGAATAGCTGGAATTACAGGCACATGGCACTACGCCCAGGTAATTTTTGTATTTTTAATAGAGGCAGGGTTTCACTATGTTGGCCAGGATGGTCTCGATCTCCTGATGTCGTGATCTGCCTGCCTCGGGCTCCTAAAATGCTGGGATTACAGACTTGAGTTCTGTGCGCGACCAGCCTCTCCATTTTAAGAATCTTCTTTCAACCTCTCTTCTCCTCCTTCCCAGTTTCTAGTAAGTCTCCAGCATATAGGATTCCTGCCTCTAACTGGCCGAAACTTCCTGAGTGAAAACATGTTCTAGACAGTGTCTTTCTGTTATTGTTGTGTTATTGTTACCCTATGGTATAGGTGTACCAGAAGAAAAGTAAGATGCCCAGTGTTAAAATAATTAATTGGGGAGGCCATTAAGCTGAGAGGGCTCCAGCAACTTGAGTTTCTAACCAAGCAAACTGAAACTCAGCTGATTGCGAATGGTCATACCCTAGGGAAAAACAAAACAAAACAAAGTGGAACCTATCCGAAACCATGAACTAACCCCTAAATAGAGACTTCACCAATTGAAAACTACCCACTAAACTCTAACTAAGAACTTTCCACTTTAACCAATCAAATATTTTTTGCCTTGTTTCTATGAACACCTTATAAAAGTTACTCCCTTGTATTCCTCAGTGGATCTGAACCACCCAACTACCTGCAGTCTGGTGCTGCTGGATTCATGGATTGCTGAGTGCTCAACTATACCTCTTAAGACATGCCTAAGTTTCATTTTTAATACTGGTTAAGTGTAAATTTTAGGTATACAATAAATAGTTTTTAAAAATATGGGACATACATATATTATAGTCATTCCTCAACATCATGAGAACTGGTTCCAGAACACATCCCCTTTTCATGAATCCTAAAATGTCCAGATATTCAAGCTCCTTACATAAAATAGTATAGTATTTGTGTACAACCTATGTACATCCTCCTATATTCTTTAAATTGCCTTTAGATTACTTATAATATCTAATACAATGTAAATGCTATGTAAATAGCTGTTCTACTATATTATTTGGGAAATAATGGTAAGAAAAAAAAAGTCTGTATATGTTAGTATACAGACACCATCATCCATTTTTGTCCCCAAATATTTTCAATCCACAATTGGTTGAATCCATGGATGCTGACCTCACAGATATGGAGGGCCAACTGTACAGGAATATGTTTGTGTGTGTTTGTGTTTGTGTGTGTGTGTGTGTGTGTGTAATTTATCTGAAATTCAAATTCAGCTAGTTGCCTTGAATTTTCATCTGCTAAATCTAGCAACCATTCCATCATAAAAAACTATACTGTCTCTTTTTCTACTCTGTCAGGCACTAACATACTGCAGTTTCTGGATTAGTTCAAAATTTTAGATAATAACCTATATTCTATGCTAGATTCTTGGTCCTTAACTATCTAGTCCATTTTCTATACTGTTCAGAAGTAGTGCTTTAAATCTTGCAGTGCAGGAAACTCAAGAGTCAGGTAATTTGCATCCCTGAGTAAATCAGTGAGAAGAAAGTGATATTGGCAATGATGTTAAAGCTTCACCTCTCCCTTACCTTTTTCTAACATTCTGGACAGTCCAAAGCACTTTCTAATATAATATTGTGTGTTTATGGTCATGGTTTCTGTAGAATTAGAAAGGCTTTTGCAGACTTATTAAGACACATATTGCAGGGGTCCCCCATACTCCAGGCGGCAGACCAGTAGTGGTTCGTGGACTGTGAACAACCAGGCTGGCACAGCAAGAGGTGAGTGGCATTGCAGCCTGAGCTCCACCTCTTGTCAGATCAAAGGTGGCATTAGATTCTCCTAGGAGCGCAAACCCTAATGTGAACTACACAGGCAAGGGATCTAGGTTGTGTGCTCCTTACAAGAATTTAATAACTGCCTGATTATCTAACGATTAACAGTTTTATCCTGAAACCATCCCCCCCTCTCACAACATCCATCAAAAAATTTTCTTCCACAGAATCAATCCTTGGTTCCAGAAATGTTGGGGACCACTGACATATTATATATCTGCCATGAACCACACCCAATTCTAGGAAAGCAATGGGTTAAAGGGATACTTGAGACAGACATGGTCTCATGCTCAAGGAACTTAAATGAAAAGAGTAATCGTGAATACTTTAATAGGTTCCCAGCATGTGCCACTTTGTGATTTTTTGTGATTTTTGTCAATCCTATGAAAGTAAAGAAGTCAGGATGCTCTAGAGATACGACATAGTGGCATCAGGAAGGCTCTGTGTGGGTGATAATTTATTTTTTATAGATGAAGAAGTTTGAACTAGATCAGTTGCTCCACCTGCCTGATGATCAAAATTACCTAGGAGCTTTTCAGAATGCAAGTTAGGAAAAAGGAGACAGGAAGAAGAGAAAGATTTCTGTTCAGAGAGAGTGGTAGGTAAAAAAACCCTGAAGAGTGAAAGGACATGCACGTCTTGACTACTTCTGTGCACATCCTGAGTGTTTGAACACTTATTGGTGTTCATTCCTTTGAGCTGTAAGAGTGATCATGCCGGCCATCACATCACAGATTGAAATAAAGCACTTCTAAGGTGATTGATACCATGTTTTATGGAATGTCTATCTTCTGCAACAAAAACAACTAATTTACATTTCATTCAGCTGTTAGGAATCTAATTTAGACATAAGTCAAAATAAACACACTTTTCTGAAACTTTCATAAAAACATATGCCTGCTTTGATATTTTCATCTCTCTACCAAGTTTTCCAAAATAGTAACATATGGTGGGATTATCACAAAAATTCCTGGAATAGAAGATTCCCTTTAAGAATATTTGACATGATCCTTGATGTAACAGACAAGACAGTTCTTGAATGAAATCTCAAAGGCTTTGATTGCATGGACAAGTATGTTCGGTAACAGTCATTATTATTCCTGCAATGATTTCTTGAATGCTGATAAGGCACTACTTTAAAAAATTAATATTTAATATGAATGGCATTAAAATACATTTCTCAAAGTAGACTGCTGATAACTAATTTTAAAAGAAAATTTTACATTTTTATCATGTTACTTTCTTTAAGTAAAGGTAACTATGAAAATAAATACAATGCATGACACACAAACTCACACACACTTGCCTCTCTGCCAATGCCTCCTCATTCTCTTTCATACAAAAAGACACTGGTAAATAAGATAATACCACAGTAACTTCAGTTGGACTTTATCTGACTTTATCTTTGACACTGTCAGAAAAAAAATAAAAAATTAAAAAGGAAAGTGACTTTCTTGCTGTTTCTATCAATGTTACTTGATTTTCAATTTCTGTCTTATCAACATCATCTCATAAACTACCATGGGGGGGAATCCTCGTCTTCTGGATGTGTTAAACATATAGATGTTATCTATTTTTTTATCTGTAGAGTTTGGTAACCAAAAATTCCAAAAACAAGGAGCTGAAGATAAAAGAGATATATTATTGTGCAGAGAGCACTAGAATGGGAATTAGATTTAGGTCTCATTCATTGGATCTCAATCCTGACTGATAATTGGAATCACCTTGGCGTTGGACTGTTTTTTGTTTTGTTTTGTTTTCTTTTTGTTTTCCGTGTGGTTCAGGATCAAGAATCACTGATCTATATTCAGCTCTGACTCTCAGAGTAAGTCCCTGAATGATCCACCCTGGCCCTTTTAATCCCAAGACTCTCATTTACGGTTGAAGGACATTGGTGTTGATTAGGCATGTCTCAGATATGCTGACTATTAAAACCATTTCAAAAGTATTTTAAAATGCAAAATCTCAAGGATTGTGGATTAGAGAATACATATTATGATCTCTGCCCAGGTATACTGTCATCTAACTTTGAGTTTAATGTGTAATAATCATGGATTCCTTAGCATGAAGGTCTAATCAACTGAGCTAACCTATAAAGAAAACTATTGAAATTCAGACAGCTAATAACTAGGGGGAAGAAATGTCCTGTGTTGACTAATATAATCACTCCATAATAGAATATACCTGTGGCAGATAAAAATTATCTCTACTTGATGTGTCATGAAATCCTAAATCATTTTGTGAAACTATCCTCTGTTCTAATATGTCACATAATATCATTTGTATGTGACATATGTCACATGATATTGTGTATTGTCAATAATTAAAAAAAAATTTGGAAAGTCTATTTTTAGCTCTATTTTCTTTTTCAAATTGTGACCTAGGGACAGACTACAAGACAGAGGAACACTGAATATTTCTAGGAAGCACTGGGTATTTCTAGGACAAAACCCAAGACATGAATTTAATAAACATGAATGTTCTCACCACAAAAGTTTCTTTAATCGAGTAGCATGAAAGCATCAGAAATACACAGTGCTTAGCAAACATGTACTAATTAATCTCAGAATAAATTTATAATATAGTTTACAATAAGCATGCTTCAAGATTTAATTTATAACTACATAATGATGAAATAGAAATGGATCCAAGAAACATGAAAGAACATAACTAAACATGGGCTGTAGTCTAATAAAATGGAAATAAGATGACAGTTGTGATGTGGTGGAGAGAGCCTTGAACAGAGAGACTGAAGTTTGGCTCTAATCCTAGAGACAAACAACTTAATTGATTTATTTGGTGGATAACCCAATTCAAGATGGTGTGTCAGGCATGGAGGGAAATTATACCAAGAAATAACAGGCTGATTCTGTGCTCACATTCACAAGCTGGCTGAAGAAACATTACACCCTACTTCATGTGTGTATGTGTGTGCATTTTCTATGTGTGAAAGTAGAAAAATACAAAAGATATTATGATGATGGACCAAAAAACTGTCAAAGCTATTAGAGAAGAGTGAGTTCAGGAAGGCTTTATGGAAGAGGTGACTTTTCAGCTCCTTCAAAGATAGCCCTGTGTTTAAATAGGCACTTTTAAACACAGAAACAAGCAACTTTTAACCATTCTACAGCTGGGAAAACTAAGAAATGCTTTAACTTCTAACGATTATAAAATTAACTGCTTATTAAGCAAATATTTGTTGTCATAAAATATTTACCTTACAAAGGTCAATTTTACCACTAGAGTTTTAGCCATTAAAAGGCATGGACCTTTTTGGTAGCATGAATTGATGAGGTTGGTGCAAAGGCAATCATGGCAAAGATTACAATTACTTTTGCACCAACCTAAAGAATACTAGATGTTAAATAAATCTATGTTTCAGGCCCGAGACTGGTCACTGGAAATTCACTCAGCTTCACAAATATCCACAGTTTCTAGCCTCAGAAACCTTACAGTTTGGTGACTATTGTAGGTTCTGGAATATTTAGAACTCACATGTGAGGTAAAATGACAGTTGAATTTCAATACCATAAAACTCTGAGGGATTGTTATTGCTGGATTAACTGATGTGTCCAATATGGCTCTTCCTATGACCTTATGTAAGACAAATAGAGGAACACTTGGATGTCAGCCCTGTCCACATGGCAAGGTTGGCTCCTGGGACATAAACATGAGCTGGTGATAAACGACTGTGTCTGAGCCTGAAGGGAACTGGCTGGGAGTTGGGGGTGTGGGAGGCAGGACCCGCATAGACCTGATAGTTTTCTTTTCTTCTTTTATTAATGAACTGATAGATCTGAAAAAACTGTGTAGTACTCAGACTTGCAGATGGTACAACATAGGGATCAATCTGAAAGCATCTGAACCAATACAGTTGGAAGCTGGAAACTCAGTGAACATGAGATAATTAAAAAGCGATGCTGTTAAGACAGACCTGAGGGTGTTAAAATGGTGTTAAGACAGACCTGAGGGTGACAGTCAATTAAGTTGGAGAGAGAAATGCCAAAGGGTAAAAAAATGCCCAGAAGCAACTTGAGTTGAAAGGGAAAGGACTGGACCGTTTAGTTTGTGTGAGCTTGGGATTCTGAGCTAAATTCTGCTTAGAAAAGACAGCTTCGTGTGTTATTCTTACATACTGAATTATCTGCATTAACTGGACGAGGAAAGTAACTTGAGTTCTTTGGAAGAAAAAATACACCACAAATACAGTGATTAGGCTTAAGAGTCCTTGATGATACAAAGCTGGGGATCACTGATTTCGTCTTTTAATGGAAGTGCTCTATAGTTTTATTAACAAAAGAAAGGTATACTTGGCAGTGAGCTGCGATTAGCATAATTTATCACTGTTTTGCACAGAGATGATATTACTCTAGCCTAGAGTAAACATGTTTAATGTGCTTGTTAATTTGTGTGACCAAATTGAAGTGAATATTTAGTTTCTGATGGAATGGTGAAATATTTTAATTACCAGAATCCCCTCAAAGCAGCTGCAAACACCCCATAGTCATTTACAAAAGTGGTTAAGAGTTGTCTAGATTCAGATAGCCCAAGTTTTAAATCCAGTCAGTGCCACTAACCAGTTTATTTACCTTGGGTAGATAATTTTGAGATTAATATCTCATCTATAAAATGATAATTATTTCAATTATCTCCTAAGTTTTTTGCAACTATTCTGAGGACGTTCAGAGTATGTGACCTCAAAATGCATCACTGTGGCATAAGGAATTTTGTTTTGTTTTGGTTTGACAGTCTCGCTGTCTAAAAAACTCCAGGTGCCAGGCTGGAGTGCAGTGGCGCGATCTTGACTCACTGCAACCTCCGCTTCCCGGGTTCAAGCAATTCTCCTGCCTCAGCCTCCCAAGTAGCTGGAACCACAGGCACGCACCACCACGTCCAGATAATTTTTGTATGGAGTCAATTAAGACAAAGCAGACATGGATTGGGCTCTCTGCTCTCCACTTATCTGCCTGAAAGCAGAACATTTCTTCCCTTTGTGAAGGTGTCCCCCTATTTCCTATACCAGGAAGGGAATAATGACCTTGTCACAAGTGACGGGATGGCGCCAAAAGAGTCTCCAAAAGCAAATGTAACTAATTAGTTTTTGTCTACCGTTAGTTCGCTCAAACATTTGCCATCCCACAATTTCCTGCTCCTAGAAGCTCAGCCTTGTTTTCTTTTGATAGTGGCAGGAGACAGACAAATTCCTAGGTAGACAGAAACGGGTCCTTGGTGAAACTCAACCTTCAAACCAAAGACAGCCTGACACCCGAAAACCAGCTGCCAGTTCTGGGTAGAGTTCACTACCGGAGTGCAAACTTTCTCCATGCCTTTTAGCCAGTTGAATGGTGCTTTTCAAGGCCCACTCGTGGACCAATCAGCATGCACTCTCCCATTCTGAGCCCATAAACACCCCACCTCCTCTCCCTCGCCACCCACGACTCAGCCTCACAGATGACCACCTGCTTTCCGACCCCCTCTCAGACTCTCAGAGGGCTACCCACCCACTTTGGGTACCCTCTCTTTGTTGAGAGCTTTTCTGTCACTCAATAAAATTCTTCTCTGCTTTGCTCACTCTCCTGATTTCTCTTGGTCATGGGACAAGAACCCAGAACCTACCAAACAGCTGCTGTGAGAAGAAGAGCTGTAACGTGCTCCTGCTCGCTGAGCTACAGGAGTGAAGAAACCGCTGGGCGCCACACACCCCCATTTGCTGAGCTGCCAGCGCAGGACCAAAGGAGCTGTGCCACACTCCCATTCGCCGAAGCTGCAGGTGGCAGGAACAAACGACAGCCGTAACACTTCCTGGGGCCTCAGACCCTGGGACTCCGCAAGCAAAAGCTATAACACCCCTTGGGGCTCCACGGTTGCTGGCATCTCCAAGTTTTCAGGTACCACCACATCCCCCTTGTCCAGATGCTGACACCCAAGGCAGAAGCCGGTCATGGCAGGCGGCAGGACTAGCTGTAGGCTGAGCACAGAGCCACAGCGGGTATGGAATCCAGGCCGTGGCAATAGCAGAGCACAGCCTGTCACGCCCAGTGGGCGGAGCAAGCCCCATGGGCGGGAGGGAAGCCCACACAGAGGCTCTGCCAGCTGTGGAGATTTCCAGCTGGCAAAGTGGAAAGAGAATCTTGTGTCAGTTTTTCTTGTGAATTCTCTACAAAATTATCGCTCTTTGGTTAAGATCATCTATGGGTCCAAATCTGAGCCACCCCCTGTGAGTTGTACTCATCACTGAGTGCTTCCATGTGTGTACCATGCCTGCATGCATGAACTTCTGCTTGTTTTTCTCTTGTTAATCTGTCTTTTGTCAGTCTCATTTACAGTACTTCAGCCAATAAACTTAAGATGAGTAAGGGAAAAAGTTTTTTCCTTCTCTACAGAGTATAGACATTTGCTTTAGTCTTAGAAAGCATGGAGAATGCTTCAACTTGCACTGGAAATTTTTATGACAGTATACACATTATTAAAACAAAGACAAACAAAAGAAATAGGAGGCATGGTTTTTTTATTAGAAAAAATAGGAGTGTAAAATTAGCAGAATGTATGTCAAATCATTTTAAGTTTGAAGTGTAAAAGAATGAAGACCTTGTCTTCTAATGCACTTTTAAGGCCTGGGTGTGACTGAAGTAATATGAGGCTAATCAGTTAACAGCAGTTGAGGCTGTTTTCCTTCACTAATACTTTCCAAACATTTATGATTATACCATATCAAACTAGCTAGGAGAAACCCAGATCTGGGAAAGAGGATAGCATTCAAGGAATTGAGACCATCACAAGGCCATGTTTTATATGTATGTATTTCTCAACTCATGGACCTTATGAAATATTTAACCCCTAAAAAAAAAAGTAGAATAAAGTAGACCTCTTCAGAAAAAAAAAAATCAGTTGTTAAAGATTTGAGTTTTCTTTGGAAAAATTAACAGGAGTCTAGGATAATTCACTGTTTTCAAGGACCTCTATGCTGAAATAGGAGTCTCCCTCTTTTCAAAGACCAAAGTGGGCAGGATTAATGAGGAATCTTATTTAGAGGATGTGGAATAAGCTTGTGTCAATTTGATGTCATTGGGACTGAAGAGGCATTGTTGTCTGGTGTAAATACCTAAGGTCCGTAATCTGACACAGAGAAAATCAAGGATGCAGACATAAGAAGTGGGTTTAGGAGTGGAGGCTTAATAGGCAAAAGAAAAAGGGAGAACAGCTCTCTCTCCTGTGAGAGAGAGGGGCTCCCTAGTGGGACTTCTGGTCCATAACAGAACACACAGGGTTTTATAGACAGGCTTTAGGAGGCAGCGTCTAATTTACATAGGGCCCAAAGATTGATTGGACCAGGTGTGATGTTTACACAGCACTCCAGAAAGTTGGCCGCCTCACCATAATCTTTAATATGCAAATGGGGTCTCTACTTGGCCTGTACCATGTTGCTGGCTCCTTACTGTGTACACAGTTGACAAGGAAAGGGGAAGATGGAGTCCCCATGTTGGACAAGTCTAGCCCCCAGGTAGCCTTTTCCTACCACCACAGCTGCTGGCATTTACCTGTGCAAATTTCCAGCTTGGTATCTATGTCTGCAGCTTGATTTTACAGGATGCTTTTTGTTAGAAAAGAAAGTGATTTTGGGGCTGCTTTTCATTAAAAGGAAAACCTCCCTAGCTGCCTAAATAATTTCTTCTTCATATCAGCACCATGAAATGTGCTTCTACTGGCAGGAATTTATGTTGAGATCCAGAGATCCTCAGTACAGAGATGTCCCATAAATCAACCCCAAACTTAATTTCAGACTTTTAATGAAACTCCAAATGTACTGGATCTGTATCTGGATCTTTTTTTTTTTTCTCACAACTATTGTGCCAAAATCCCGATATTCTGATAAGCTAGCTTACAGAAATTGTTGATACCTGTTAAGGTAATCTTTCCTTTTATTCTTTTAGTGTCTTGGCTATTGTCAATGAAAAAGGTCATACGGTAAAATGTATAAATAGATTTATTCTTAGCCAAATATGAGTCACCATCATCTGCGACATAGCTCCAGGAAATCTTGAGAACATGTGCCCAAGGTGGTCAGGCTGCAGATTGGTTTTATATATTTTAGAGAGACATAAGATATCAATCAATATCTGTAAGATGTACATTGGTTTCAGTCCAGAAAGGTGGGACAATTCAGAGTGGGGGGTTGTCAGGGGTTTCCATATTATGTGTGAATTCAAAGCATTTCTGGTAATTGGTTAAAAGAGTTTATCTAATGACTTGGAATCAGTAGAAGGGAGTGTCTGGGTTAAGATAAGGGGTTGTGAAGCCAAGGTTCTCATTATGCAGGTAAAGACTCCAGGTAGCAGGCTTCAGAGAGACTAGATTGTAAATGTTTCTTATCAGATTTAAAGAGTGTGTTCTATCAGTCTTAAGGTCTATTTTTCAAAATAAATGTTGGTCAGCTGTGCCTGAATTCCAAAAGGAGTAGGGTTTAATGAGGCATGTCTGAGCATCCATTCCTATAATGTCCTGAACTGGTTTATTCAGGTATATTTTAGAATGCCTTTGGCCAAAGAAGAGGGGTCCATTCAGTTGATTGGGAGGGCTTAGAATTGTATTTTTAGTTTATGTTGTTGCTTGTCATCTGAAACCATCTGTGAATTTCTACATAAAGATCTGTTTTAAAGTACTGATTGGCATTACAATCAAATATCTAGAATAGTTTGGGCGTATCACTGCATTTATGACACAAAGTCTTCCCATCCATAAACATAGTATATTTTTTCATTTATTTTTCTGTCCTTTATGACTTTTCTTAAAAGGGTTATAATACTGTCCTAAATATCTATCTCTTGTAGGTTGATTCCTTACATTGATATCTTCTTTTGTTGACACTTTAAATAATATCTTTTAAAATTATATTTTTGCTACTAAATAAGGGATTCGAGTGATTGTTTTATGCTGATATATTCAGCAATCTTTCTGAACTAGCTCAACAATACAGCAATGTTTCTGAGCTAGGTCAGTAATTTAGGATCAGATTGTTAAAACTATCTCTTTATAGTAGTAAAAGCATAGTAAATGATTTCTTTTTAAAAGTCTCATCAAATGATAAATAATTTTTAGGATAGAGAGAACCAAATGGGCTATAAAAAGCTGTGTGTGTGTGTGTGTGTGTGTGTGTGTGTGTGTTAATGTGTACTTAAGTTTTATTTCTTCTTTCCAGATCTGAAATTATGTTCCTTTGTTTTATTTTAAATTGATGCCTATGACTTCCAGTACAGCATTGTATAGAAGCAGTGAAGTGGCATCGTTTATTTGTTACAAATATTAAAGAAAATATTTCTAATCATTTGACAAGAATTTATTCTATAGATTTATCAGGTTAAAGATATGCTTTTCTATTCCTAAAATCATAACTTCATATTGAAGTTAATCATATATTCTTTTTAAAGCTATTGATAACATTTTCCCATTAATAGATCAGTATGGTGAATCATACTAGTCTTCTAACTGAATTAAATAATGTCTATTTTTTGGAAAGAACACTACTTAATTGTAATATATTGGAATTTTTAAATCAATAATCTATAGATTTGGTTTGATCCTTCAAAAGAAATTTTGTGTCTGTATTTCTAAGTGAAGTAATTACATAATTTTTCTTGCTTTATCTTTCACTAAGTTTGGGTATTAAGATGACATTGATTTATATTACCTTGTCATTATAAATGTTAAATATTGTTATAAAATTGATACATATTAGGCACTCAATCAGTTGCCCTTATGATTTTCTTTTGCCTAGATTTTCTTTAAAAAAATGAGGCTAGCAAAACCTACTGCTCAGGCCGTTTGTTAGGATTAAATAAAATAGCATCTGTAAAGTGCCTAAGGCAGTGTTTGGCACATTAGAGGACTCATTAAATGCTAGCTCACTTGCCCTTTCCCCTGGCTGTGTGTTTTTGAAACAGGGCTGAAAAGCCATGGAACGCTTTTTCTGCAAAGCCCGCTTTAAATAGTCATCAACACTGAAGTCAGTGAATGTGTTTGGTTTCCATTCAAAATGTTACTTTCAGAAATACACACAGGGTTCATTTGCATAATCACTCTCCAGGCTAGAACCCGTCCCTGAGGGGTTATCATTATTTAAATCTAAGTCAGGTTATTATCATCCCTCAAGCTGAGTTGCTTGGCTTTTCTTTCTTCCCTTTGCCTTCACTGCTGCAGCTGCATCGCTCTGAATGGGAGCTTGACCGGTGGCTCCACTACAGAGAGATTTAGGGCAAAAGGCAGCGTGTCTAAGTGGAAAAAGCCATGGGCTCTGGAGTAACAGATGTGGTTCAAATCCCAGCTCTACTTCTCACTGACTGCGGTACCTTGGCAGCATGACTTCACTACTTCTCTAAGCCAGAGCTCCCTGTGCTCTGAATGGGAGTTCAGTCGTTGAGAAGTGTAATTAGTGTTTTACAGATTACATACAGCATTTTAACTAAAGTATACCGTTTAATGATATTAGTCCTCTTACTTCTCTGCCTCCCTCTGTACATATGGAGGAGTTAACACATCTCAGAAAAGAAAGACATATCAAAGGAAAGAGAATTGGCAGTGGGGAAAAGATAATCAGAGAGGTTCACTTAAAGAGCAAAATCTTCTTACCTGTGAGAATCATTTTGCAGCAAAAAGAATAAACATGACAGTCCAAAGTCAAGGGACACAGCAGAGGAGAAGATGAAATTTCTTCTTAGGTATTGCATCGAGGAAGGCATAATAAATGTCTATTGAGATAGAGAGAAAATGACTTGGTTATGGGGAGAATTGGAATGGTGATGCCAGTTAGAGGAAAGAATGACACAACATAAAATATTTTGTGCATCTATTAAGTGAGGGCTGTGTGATGGAAATAATGAAACTCAGAGGAAAGACATCACCTATGAGTTGTGTTCTGTGCCGTGTTCTTCCAACCAGAGAGGTAGATGATTTAATGCTCACTACCACACCTTAGAGTAGGTAAGTTATCGGTGTTTATGTTATGGGTTAGCAAACTGAGTTTCAGACACCTCAGGAATGTGTCTAAGACCACTCAGCTTAATGGTGCCTGAGTTGAATTCTAATTCAAGCCTAGCTAAATTGCAGGCATTCCACACCCTTTCCTCTTGGGAGTCTAACCACACTGAGTCTTCTACTTTCTAAGATTAAAATGATATGCCAGCACAGTTTATAAAATGTGCTTGTGCACCAGCAAAGGTTTTCTAAAGGATGTTTACAGCACACAGGCAGTCAGGAAAGGTGCTAATTTGATTGCAGTTTAAACTCAGTGGAGATTATGGCCACTAAGGAGACTTCTTACAAAAATAATGGAAATCTGGTTTGTTGTAAACAATGACATGTTTTCATCATCACACATATTGTTTCTCTCCACAGTCCACAGGAGATTCTAGAGGACCATTTTACTACCAATTAATATGATACTGGGCACCAGGAATAAAATGTATTTTACATACATTGTGTGAAGAGCACACCTTTATAGAAAAAAAATATATATATATTTAATATCTATTATATACAAATTAAATATATATTTATTATATGACATATACTAAATATATATTAAATTATTAAATTTAATATTAATCTTATTAGATTATAAAGTAAATATATATAAATTTATATATTATATTTATATTTCCTGTACTCTAAAGATGTGCTATCTAGCAAAGCCAGTAGCCATGTGAGCTATTTAAAGATACATTAATTAAGTAAAATTAAACATTCACTTTCTCAGTCTCCTTAGTCACATTTAAAAGTGTACATTGGCCACAAATAGCTAGTGTTTACTGAACCGAGCAAGGCGGCTATAGAACGTGTCTCTCTTCATAGAATAGTCTGCTGGACAGCCTGTATTATAGCTTCCTAGTTCAGATTTGGCTTCAGGTTAAGATACTAAACTGACTGCCACCAATGTCCCTAATACTTCCAGCTGCTTCTCAGCAGATTCTAGGTTGTTTAATCCTAGTAATCATATAAGGTAATGATGATGGACGAGGAGACCAAGGCTCAAAGTAGTAAAACAATTTACGCCAAGTCACTGTGCTAAGAAATAATGGCCTGGATCCAAATGCAAGCATGCCTGACTTCAGAGTCCAGGCTCTCAACATCAGGGTATCCTCTTCACATCTAAAATACAGTGTGGCACATGGGATCATTGTACTGCGTGCAAGTTATGTAGAAGTAGTACAGAAAGCTAGGATTCCTCAGAGAATTCTTCACCAAATAAGGGACAACTAAAAGAAGTTCTGAACTGTAAATGGGAATAGTTTGGGTGAACAAAATGAGGAAGAGAAGTGTAAACAGAGAAAGAAAACAGCAAGATGTTCTGAGTTGCCTTTCAAGCCAGTGCTATTTTACACATTTCTTTTTTTTTTTAAATTGAGACTCTCTAAGATATATGTCTTGGCCATCTACTGTGTGCTTGGTATTGTATTAGATCTTGTGAATATAAATCTAAGTAAGAGGTTGACCAGCTCTCTGAAAGTTCAGAGTTTCTGGAGAACACAACTTGGAAAGGAAACAATTTGAAATAGCACTAAAGTAGGTTCTATTTTATATTAAAATCCATTCATTCAATGCTATGACCATAGAATCTAATAGAATCAATATTAAGGGAACTTGGAATGTCAACAAATCTTACTTTCTGTCCAGAGGAAGGATAGTTTTTTCTTAGTTCCTAATTGTACATTGCCTTGATTGACCTAGTAAAGTCAAATACACCTGTTCAAAGACCTGCCTTGAAAAAAATAAATTTTACTTTAAATGCTATCTCTTCCATTTACTTTGTGTGCAACTTTTGGGAAACTGAAAGAACCTTTTCAAATGCTTTTCTAACATTAGAAATGTGAATATTAATATTTTTATGTAAGTGCTCTTGTGAATTTTTTATAAACTCATGTGTATTATATGTTTAGCATATTGTCATGCCCATAGTATAAACTGAATAAGTTAGATCTCTTTCACTTTCACAGGAAAGGAATGTATTTAAACAGTTCTAAATATCAAAATTGTCTTTGCAAGTGACAAAGAGGCATATTTTGTCTTTGTGGGATATTTCTTTCTTTTTTCTTTCCTTAGCATAATATCTTGTTCTTCAAAATCTCATAGTATTTGTAAATTATTATTGTCATTTTATCATTTACCTGCCAATTTTAACATTTTAAACCAATACACAATAGAATGGAACTTCCATATAATAATGCGTAATAATTACCTAAATAATTTTTTGCACAATTCCTCTGTGCCCTCTTGGTTGTAGAGTTACCAAGTTATCCATTCATATTTTACTAGAAAAATAGTAAGCATAGCAAAATTTTATTTCTCATGCATTTTGCATTTTATGTGAAAAAAATAAAAGCACTTTTAAAAAAGTAAACTGTCCAGGCTGGCTTCATCACAGAAGATTCTATTCCCCAAACCCTGTCAGTTTTCTATAGGTTCTGCATTACTCTACATTGAACATTCAAATGAGGTTACACAATGGCACTGCCCTGGAGGAAACTGCTTAGTTATCTCAATCCTCTCAAGATCTTTCACCTCATCCTTCTTGGTGACCTTAAGGCTGTCCTGATATTTCAAAAACAGAATTATTTCACTGAATCTCTGAGAGCAGAAAAGCTACACGTTTGCTCAAAGGAAACTGTTCATATTCAAAAATTAGTGGGTAAAATCAATTGTAATTTCTTTCTCAAGCCTTAATGTGGTTTCTCTGAAAGGCTACACTCTAACTATATTCCACACTTGGGTTTCTCAGCATTAAATTTTTATGAGCTTAATTTTCATCAGTTTCTTAAACTCAAGCAGCAATTTCAGTAATAGTATATGTGCTTCATAAACAAGAAATGCATATGCATAATATTGTTTAATCAGAAAAGCTAAAAAGTTAAATTTCTGTGATCCTTTTTAAAAGGAATTTTCCTTAGGACGGTAAAATTTTAAGAATTTTATTGCGCCTGATGATTGCTTTTTTTTCTTGTACTATTCAATTATATTACATTTAACTTTAAAAGACTTAACCAATTCCAAAACTAATTATGTAACTAGAATATATTCCCTGAAATTTACTAACATTATAATACATTTACAAATGTAGCTTATATTAGAAAATAATGCTAAGTTACAGTTGACTTTATTAATTCTCATCAATGAAAACAATCTGCAAAAGTAACTTCCATTTTATTCATAAATAGTGTGTATTTTAATATTGCCAGCTTATTTATTCAGTTACTGATGACTGGGGTAACAAAAAGAGCACGGCCCATTTGTGTTGCATCTATTGTTTTCCTAGAAAGTTTCAAATCCTTCTTTACAACAGACGTTCCCAATAGCATTGTGAAATAACCCACATGGATTCTGGCTGCAGTTTTCTGCCAGGAAACGTGAGACTGCATAACATAGAATTCTTAGCAACTGAGCAGCTAAACTTTGCTTTCCTTTCCTTGGTTCCATTCTTTCTTCCATTTGGGCTACTAAAGCCATTTCCCACGCAGTAGTTATACCTTGCACTAGCGTGAACAACTGTTCACAGATAATTTATGTGCACAGATAATTTCTATGATGGATTCCTTTGAAGAAGAAGCACATTTTAAACAGAAGAGAGTAGCAGAGAGAGAAAATGCTCATGGGGAATCAAAGATCACTTTTATAAGAGCCTTAAATGCCTCTGCAAGGTCTTTTTCCCATCAAGTCCTCACAGAGAAATGGCACTACCATCTGCCCAAGTGGCTCAACTGAGCCTATGTCTACTTTGAATAAACTCTAGTACGTCTTCCCCAGAAAAGACAAAGTACAGTGTGATTACAGATTAAATAATTATAACTACTGTCTTCAGATGTCCCTTGACAAATCTGAGGTATTTAATTGATATGAATTCTCATTTAGTCCTTTGCCTCTATGTGCAGAATTACTTTATCTTACATCTTATTAAAAGAACTAGTATTTGAAGTTCATTTAAAAGTAAATAATTCATTCTCATTGAAAAAATACAAAAATCAACTTTATTAGAGAGAAATATATGAGACTAAAGAAATCAACTAACCTGGCCTGGATTATCTAGTTTTTTGTCTATATCTAGCTTTATCTAGCCATATTAAATGGCATTCCTAACAACAATGGATAGAATTTTTCACATCAACTAAAGCAAGTTTTTTTTCAAGTGAAAAATAGATATTATGTGATTTCTCCAATGTCAAACTCTAACTGGCCACAGACTGTTCTGGAAATGTGAATTCTAGTCCCAAATGAAGGAGGAAAGGAGGACAGGAGTGAAGAAGTAGTGAAGAAATTAAGGTACTTAATTTGAGGACACTATTTGAGGCTTATAAGAATTAAACAGATAATATGTGAACATGTCTGCAAATGTAGGATTATTAGAATATTCTGGAAATAAATTTTTAAATTTTAAGTCAGTTTGGATTTATGGTGACATTGTGAATACAGTGGGGAGAGTTCAATATACTCCACAGCCAGTTTACCCTATGAATAACACCTTAAAATAGTATGGTACATTTAGTTGCCATATCATCGTAGGCTTGTTTAAGTGCTGTGGTTTTTCAAACTTTCCTTGTTTTTCATGACCTTGGCAGTTTTGAGTAATACTGCTTAGGTATTTTCTACAAAATACCTCAGCGCAGAATCCTTCTGCGCTGAGAATTTCCTGATGCTTTTCTCATGATTAGACTGGAGTAATAGATTTGGGGAGGAAGACCACAGAAATTATATTTTCACCACATCTTATCGAAGGTACATACAGTCAATATGACTAATCACTGTTGATGTTGACCTTGATCGTCCAATTGAGATAACATTTGTCAGGTTTTCTGAATGTAATGATAACTCTATTCCCAACCTTTGATGTTGTATTCTTTGAAAGAAAGTAACGATGAGTAGTGCGCACTGAAAGATCAGAGTCATGCTTCACCTTCTTGTTGGAGGTACTGACATGAATTACTTGGAATTCTTTTGCAGAGAAGATTATCTATTTCTTCTTGAGTCAGTTTCGGTAGTTTCTGTCTTCATAGAGATTTGTCAAATTTATGTTAGTTGTCTCATTTAGTAGCATATTCCTTTATAATCCTTTTCGTTTGTGTAAGAACAACAGTAACATCACCTAATTTCTCATCCTAGCAATTTGAGTTTTGTTTCTCATTTTTTTCTGTCAGTTTAGCTAAAGGCTTGTCAATGTTGTTAATCTTTACAAAGAATAACCTTTTGAATTCACTCTTTTTCCCTAATGTTTTTCTATTCTCTATTACATTAATTTCTGATTTAATTTTTAAGAAATTTCCTTTCTTATGCTTGCTTAAGGCTTAAACTTCTCTTATTTTTCTAGTTTCCTGAAGTTGAAGCTTAGATTATTGGTTTTGGTTCTTTCTCTCTTTTTCTACTACTGAATATGCATTTATGCTATACACTTTCCTCTAAACACTTTTCATTGCCTTGCACAAATTTTGTTAAGTTGTATTTTAATTTTCACTAAATTCAAAATATGTTTTAAAGTCACTTGACACACCTTCTTCACCCATGTGTTACATAGAAGTATGTTGTTTAATCTTCGAATACTCGTAGATTGTCTAGCTATCTTTCTATGATTTTTTACTTTGCATTGTTAGGTGCATACACATTTAGGATTATTTCATCCTCTCTGAGAACTGATCCCTTTATCATTATGTATGCCTTTATTTATTCCTTATAGTCTTCTTTGCTCCAAAGCCTGCTTTGTCTGAAATTAAAGAAGTCATTTGAGCTTTCTTTTGATTCATGTTAGCATAGTATTTTTTCTTCATTATTTTGCTTCTAACCTATCTAGGTCTTTATATAAAGTTGGATTTCACTTTTTCTCTTGTACAGTTGGATCTTATTTATTTATTTATAAATTTTTATCCAGTCTGATTATCTCTGTATTGTAAAAACATCCATTTAGGCCATTTACATTTAAAGTGATGATTGATATTGCTTTAACTGTATGTGCCAGAATCCTAAATTTCTTTTGATAGCTTTGTTTTTGTCTCTATTCTTAAATTTTGGCTTTCCACATTGTTCATCTTCAGGGAAAATCTGTGTCTTATAACTCCTTCAGCTGTAATGCACTGGAACCTCATTGGTGCAGCGGTAAGGCACGGAGGTGGTGAAACATTCTATGTGTCTTTTTAGTGAGCTTGTATACCTGGGCTGTCACTTTCACAAGTGTTTTGTAGCTTCTGCCCTTGGGGTAGACAGGAAGTCTAGAGTTAACTGGAGTTGGATAAATGGCTTTCTCCTAGATGGGATAAGATTGTGGCGAACTCTTTCCCATGGAGTTTCCGTAGAGTGTAGGCTTGGGTCATGAAGAACAATTGGCCATATTTTATTTAGATTTCTCTTCTCCATCCTTCCATGATGGGCTCTTTCTCGGTTCTTCAATGTCACAGCCTATTGAGGTCCCTGGTGGTAAGACTCACGAATATGTTCGGGCCTTCCTAAGACCTCAGTTGCTAGGAGCTTCTCACTTTCCTGATAGTCCTTATTCAGTTTCCAGCCATTTCTCAAAACTGACAGTTTAATGTTCTTACCAGTTATGGCTCCAGAATCTTCTGCTCCAGTTAACCATATCTAATGACTGTCCCTGTGCTCTCCAGGTGTTAGGGTAACAGTTTGCCATGTGATTTTTAATATCCAACACACCTAAGAAAAGTAGTTAAAAAACAGTTAGTTCCGTTTTTCTCTTAGTATAAATTTGGGAGTAAAAAATTTCAAACCTCTTACATGTTGGAGTTAAAACTAGGAGCTGTCTCATGAGGAAAAGTTTTAGAAATGAAATAACTAAGTGTCTTAGGTTGTTTTTGACCTGAAACAAAGCCTGAGAAAAGGATTTCTGTTTATTTAGGGTATGCTGATGTTAATTCCAGAAATCATGACAAGGGGTCAGGAACACGAGACAGAGAAAGAAATCACAAATAAGGTGTGTTAATAAACAGATTTTTGTTATAGGCAAGTGGTTCTTATCCTATGAGACCCACAAACTCTTGCTGAGAACCTTGGAATCTTACCTAAAACCTAGAAGCCAGAAGCTTGGTGGTTATGAACCAACCCTCATTTGTTATTAGTTGGAAAGAGCTCCCAGGCCATTAAATCCTTAGCACTTTAGGATGCTTCCAAAGAAGGTCTTCAGGCAGAAAACAGCAGGTGATCACAGTAAGATGCTGTTTGCCAAGGAAATAAGTGAAGTACCGACAGCATTTGTTATACCACATTTCTCCCTGAAATGCATGTCAATGCCTATGCTGTACAGTCAGTGCCTGGTAGAGGCAAAAATCAATGGATTGTTTAACTCCAATATTCTTTCTACTCTCTCTCTACCAAATAATTTTATTCATAAGAAATTATGGTATTTCTGCATTTCCACAGAATTTCTTTTTCTTGATATCTTTCTGAATTTACCAAGTGTTGCAAAAGATACGAGAGTCTTGCTGGTCATATGACCTGACTTTGCAACAAGAAGCTAGAGGGCAGCTACAGAAATCTCTAGCTTGCTAGCCATTGATGTTGAGCTCATCATTCAGAAACACACCCCAGCTTTAAGGATGAAGCTCCCAGGGAAAAGGTATGTTCATTTCTATTGGCTACCTTGCTTTCTCTCCTGAAACTGCCTTTCAACCAAATGTACAGTTTAGAAATCACTTACATTTGTAAGCTTCGCTGCCTTTCCATCTAAAGTTACAAAAAAGATTGAACTCATAGTTTCTCTAAGAACTTCCATTGAAAAATAACTTTCTATTTAAATTATCTCAATATGTGTTCTTTTAAATTTCAGATAGTACTCTACATGTGGAGGAAATGAGTGGAAAGATTTAATATTGAAAATGCCCAGGAAGTCACTGAAGTCCAAAAATTCATAGTCTTTCTTTTATTTTCATCAATTATACTTCCTTACATACATGCAAAATCTTTGATGATGTCCATTTTATTCATTCTATATCTCTTTTAATTCCAAAGCAAGACATTTTTTTTCTCTTAAAAGCTATGCACTGAAAGATTCTTATAGAGGTAGTACAGAATACCCCTATTTTACACTGAAGCAAATGTATGCATGGATTCTAAATCAAATTCTGTTCTGATTATGTCTTCATTACTTGCTGTGTGGCTTTGGACAGGTTTCTTAACCCCTCCAGGACATCAGTTTGTTTATTTTAATAATAGAGAAAATAATATACCTTCGGTTAATGGCTATACTAGATAACAATGAAGTTTGTTGTTAGTAGAAAATTCCATAGGCCTGAATGTGGTTGCCATTACCACTTAATTTTATAATGTCACTCCTTCCAATCTTAAAAATAATCACTAATATCGTCAACAACTGTCTCATGAAACCTACAAAGACAATCTTTTTTGGTTTTTGTTGTTTCAAAAGTATTTGTTTCACTAATTTTATTATTAAAATTAAAGTATATTAAATATTTGTATATTATCCCCAAATGCCCCCAAACCCTGCTATATATGGTCCCAGACTCCCAAATATAGTTAAATTATTTGTGGCTGGAAACATTGATAACATTTTTGGAAAAGACCTAAAGTAATATTTTCCCATCTTTTGTCAGTAGCAGCTGAAAATAGATTTCAATGAAACAAGTTAAACCATATAATGCTCCAAAATATCCCCAGAATAAACCAGTCAAGAAATATACCCATTTATGCTGACTTCTTCAGTTTGAATTTCTGTTGAATTATTTCCAAGTTGTGCTCATTGTTAATTTTGAATTTTGCAGAATGTTCATTAACTTTATAGCTGGCTGTAATTATGAGTTTGCTCTGCATAAATTTGGGCAAGAAAAGAAATCTAACTAATATTTGCCAAATTCATAAAATTTTCATAGAAGTAAATAAAAAACCATATTTTTCGCTTGCTGAGTATTTTACTTCTTGGCCCTGTGGTTCCTTCAGATGAAAATCATTGATCCAATCATTAGCAGAACTTTCCCTTAGGTTAGGATAAATTATTGGCTGATTCAGATAACCATAAAATTGAAATAATAATTTCTCACTGAAATTGTCTATTTTTCTTAAAGAGATGTGTATGCATACTTTACTTTGAGAATCCAAAATCAATGTCATTCATAATTAAATTCATGGCATATCACACCTTGGAAATTATCTCTTTTCCTCTTCAGCAACCAACATTTCCTTATCATCATAGGTCAGTGGTTTTACACATAAATTATTTATTTAGCCCAAGAAATCAGATGAGACCACTTACCCACCCCATTTATTTTTTTCCTACCTAAACTCTGCAGATAACTCAAAACCAAATAGTTAGCTCTTAGTTCCTCAGTAACAGTATCCACCAAGAACTCAACTCCAAATCAGGAAGAAAATTAGAAAAAAAAACAAACAAGATGTCAAAGCCTGTGTTACAGAGACCTTGTCATAAAATAGGACCTGCAGTCAGGACCTATTGATGGGGACTTATTTTATCTGTTGATTTATTTTAATTTTGCAATGCTATTACCTAGCATAAATTCATTTTTAAGTATATCAATGAGACCTACAATAAGAAGAACAAAAGAATATCTAGTAAAGCTGAAGACATATTTAGTTAGTTATAACTCAAGAATTTTACTTCTAAAGGCACTCTCTGAATTGTGTCCAGGAAGATATGCACAAAGTATTCACCCCCACATTATGAGTAATAATAAGAAAAAATTAAATATTTATAAAGAGGCAAACAGTAGATACATACACAGGCATTAATATGAATGAGACACGTATTGAAATGGTTAACTCTCAAAGCATAATGCTAGCAGACCTAGAAATGTAGCATTTATATAACTTTTTAAAAAATAAATTTTACTTCCTAGAGAAATTTTAGGTTCACAGCATGAGAGAAAGGCACAGAGATGCCCCATGTGCCACTTCTCCCCCGCCATGTACAGCCTCCCTCATCATCAACACCCCCCCACAAGAGTAGTACATTTGTTACAATTGATGAGGCTACATGGGCACGTATTATCACCCAAAGCCCCCCAGTTTACAGTGAGATTCACTCCTGAAGTACATTCTATGGGTTTGGACAAATTTATAAGACATGTAACCATTATTACCGTATCACACAGAGTGGTTTTACTTCCCTAAATGTGAGATTTTATAAAAGATTTCATATATGATTTGAAATCTGACAAAAGAATGAAATATGTACTATTGTGCATAGGTAAATGTATCATGTAGGTTCAAATGCACAGGCTGGCTATGGTGTATTCTGATTCAGTGTACTCCACACACACAAGTCAGAAGGTATTTTTCATCTTTGTATTCCCAGTGACAAGCAGAGGGCCTGGCAAAACTTAGGAACCTCATGATATATGTTTTAAATTAAAACCAACAATAGCCTATTTAATAACACAAGCAAATATTTATTTCCTTGCATTCTATTTTGTTGCCATTGCTAATAAATGAGCCCTGTAACTGATAAAATTTAAGAGAATCTCACTGGGGAGATAGACTGTGCTGAAATTAGGTTTTTAAATAGCACAGCAGTTACAAAGGAGAAAAACCCGACAGGCCATTTCTATCCTCATTTGCTGGGACTCTCAAGTCTGCGGGACCTTTCCCAGTTTCTCAGTCAACACAAATCAAACATAATCACACTAGTTTGTCCTTTATGTTTCACTGCCCAAGTATCACACTATTACCCAATGTCCTTTGGGCTAGAGCTAGAAGCTTTTTATCTTGGCATCTAAGGCAGCTTGGTGATATACCTGATATTAGAGTCCACACTAATCACAATGATGCACAGAGCTAAGGTCATTCTAGCTTTAAATGCTAATTGTTCTGCTAACAGTCTTCAATTACAAAAATGTTAAAGGCCATGCTTATGTAGTATTTAGTGCAAGAGGCAGACATCTATTGGTTAATTGAAATCCCAAATAAGATATTATTACAAAAAGAAAAAATAAACTAAAGAAAGTTAAATACAGAAATTTCCTTCTGGGAAGAGGAGCAGTTTCTTAGATTACAACAAAGTATGTAAAAGCAAACTGAAGAAGAGTACAAACCTATGGCCTATTTCTGCTTCTCTCCTCCAGCCCTTTCCGTTGCATTAATGAAACATTTATTCTGCTCCACAGATTTATGTATAGGTTAATGTTGTAAGGGTCATTATTTCCCAGTTAAAATGACTATGTGCTTTCTATAAGCTTATTGGGGGAAAAGAAATGACTGTTTTCACATTAGTTTCCAGTTATTATAATTTCAGGCACAATATTTATGTGTTTTATTTTTCTTAAGTTGCCTAGTCTTCATATATATGTATCTATATGTGCGTATATATATATATATATATATATATATTTTTTTTTTTCAGACACAGAATATACACACACATGAAAGCCACTCTAGGCTGTCCAAATTTTCCCTCCGAAAAATGTTTTCCCATTGCAGAAGTTTTGATAGCAGGAGCTTATTATAACATAACCTGATGTAGTGTTGCAGAGTCGACTTTGGAAATACATTTTCTTGTGTTTATCCTGCTTATTAGTGGGTCTCCAGGTGTGAATGTAATTCCTCAAGTGTTGAAATTATGTGAAGGGCCTTTGACTTAGCAACACAGGCAGAAGCTGGAGAGAGGGCACACAGATATTTTGCGCTGGGCGTAATGTTGTGCCCCCTGCCGGGAGAGTGCATTTGCCATTCTCAATCCTTTGTGCTCTCCTCTGGAACCATTTTCCAAAAATACACATTGTGGTGTATATTTAAAGGATACTTGGGGATCCAAATATCACTATATGCCTTTGAAATACAAAATAACATAAATATAATACCACCATGAGTCTTTCTTTGGGTTGCTCAGGTTCCTAAGGATAATTTTTATTTGAAATTTTTGTGAAAAATTAGCAGTGTGCAATACATTCGAACACACTTGAGGCTTTTTAACTGTGCTCACAGCTGAAGGACAAATTACTCTTGTCAACAATGTGAAGCAGGAGCCTGTTGTTTGCAGATGCCATCATGGTTAAGGAAGGAAACAGACGATGACTAACATTTATCCTATGCCTATAACTTGTTGGGCACTGTACTAATTACTCTGCCTTCCCTTTCTATTTATATCCTCACTTCAGTTTTGTGCTGTAGGAATCTCATTTTGAAGGTGAGAAAAACGAACCATATAGAAATTAAGACATGTGATCCAGGGTTACATACCAAATATATGTTAGCATTGGGGTTAAAGAACAATAAACACAGCAAAAGCTTCATCCTGTAGGTATTGACAATTGTGTCGCCAACTATTGGCATGTGATACTTTCAAGGTTTTTTTTGTCTGAAAAACTATTATGGAAAGTGAACAGACTTCAAAATAATAAAGAAATGCCCAAAATCGATGTTCCTTTTTTCCTATGGGGAGGCTGTCCCTGATATAAATTATACACACATATATACATATACATATAGATATGACATGTACATGAGCATATACATATACATAATTATATATGTGAAAAGAATAATAGTAAGACCGGCCTATAGGAGTAATGATAAATAGTATGTCAAGACAGTTCAATATTTCAAGTCATATGAATAATTGTTCTTTTAACATTCTGGTGGCCACCTAGATAAGTATGGTAATAGATGAAATTAAGAATGCTAAGATATTTTGATGATGCTTGATAGAAATGTAAATATATTCATGTGTTGCAATATGTACTGAAATTTATATTACATTTAATATAAATTAAATGGTATATTCTTACATTCAGATTAGATATTTTAATTTGGCTTTACCAGGATAAAGAAGGCTGTGCTCATTTTCCTTGAACTTCATTACTGAAAGCTAATGATCTTTTATTCTATTTTATTAC
Organism: Ateles fusciceps; assembly: GCA_036589455.1. Classification (NCBI taxonomy): domain Eukaryota; kingdom Metazoa; phylum Chordata; class Mammalia; order Primates; family Atelidae; genus Ateles; species Ateles fusciceps. The sequence goes on along the minus strand of JAZHEH010001685.1, from coordinate 1,545,928 downwards.
ACCCTGCAGTTTTTAGAGAAACCCATAATTTCTAAGTAGCATCACTAATTAACTAGATGCTGTTGTTTGCATACAAATATTAGTTACTGTAATTCTGTTCATCTTTACATAAGAAATAGCACATTGTAATGATCAATTCCCCTTCAACTGATAAACTGGTTTTCTGTAGTTCCCAGGTGTAACATATTAAATAAGGCATATAAGAACTTATTTTTAAACATGTGTAAATGAGTACTAGTCAGGAAATAGGCTTGGAGTATTATGGGGTGTTGAGATTTTATGTCATTAAAGTTCAAGCTTTGCATTTTTAGGGGCAAGGGTGTGTGTAAAGATGAAGGGGAGACAGGATAAAAAGACAGCATTTTTAAGGAGCTCTTTTAGACTTCATCAACAGAGTCAGCACTAATTGGCACTACTTTCTGCCTTTATAAAGGCTGTGGGTCTTGTGTAAATAAGAAAAAGAAGCTTTTAAAGTTCCGATTTCAACTCATGACTTAGAATGTAATGAAACTGTTCAAGTTCAGCACTTTAATCTCACAAATTGGTTTATCACAGCCTAGTGGCCACTTCTTGTTTTATAATAAGCACAACAACAAATATCTATGAACACATAGAAAATTAAACCGAGGGAAGTATATGCAATTCTGAGCTCATTAGAAGCAATTCATATTTTCATCTGTCTCATTAGAGAGGTTTTTATGAACTGAGTAATATACTTTTGTATCTGTGTTTTTAAAATTTTCAGTTCAGCTGGTAGGAGCAAAGTTTTCTCATTATTCCCAAGCAATATACATATACATTTTTAAAGCACAACATGTGATTGAATGAGCAGGAAATCACTGCAATGAAGAAATTCAGAATAGTGAGGTTATAATATCAATTATTCAGGAAAGTTTCAGTGAATTCTTCTGCATTACACCTCAGGGATTTTACTCCACATTTCAGGAACCTTTTATATGAAAGAACAATTGACATTACAGACAAAAATCATAAGGTCAAAAATCGAAAAAAAAAGACATATTTGTTAATGACAATTGCTTCAGCCTATTTTTTTTCTTGTATTAAATACAGTATCTGGCCTTTGTAGTGTGTATAGAAAACTTTCTTTGCTATTTTTGTCAGATAAAATCAAAAGTGAAGATTTTTTTTGTGTGTGTTTGTATCAAACCAGTTGAATGCAAGGCAAAAATTATTAAACTTGAATTGACTTTGGAAAACATTTCTAAATGATGCCTGTTTCTTATTCATCTTTAAAATAAACAATATCATCTCTATTTGGGTTATATTTAGGTATTTGATTCTAATAAAAACAAGCAATATAACTTAGCCCTGAGCACAGCTAAGGGTGCCCTTTCATATGCTTCATCATGAGCTGCTACAAGTTAGAATATTGTTGGAAAACCTTAGCACCTGATAAGAGTATCTAATGCATATTGATTTCAAACTGTACCTTGAAAATGCTTGAATTCAGTATATTGAATCAGACTGCCCTATTACCTAAGTTACTCCTGGGCTGCAATAGTTCTCTTGGAATATTGCTGTATTTTTGGAGAGGAATTATAATTCACATTTGTGTGACCTTAACCGAAGCGTGAACCAACTTTAAGTTTCTTTCTACTAATTACAACTCACTTCCTCTTTACGAGAATATATTTATGTTCATGCATACACACAGGCCTATGCATATGTATTGTGTACATACAAACACATAAAGTATGTAGCTTTATTAAAGTATCTTGAAGAAGAACTTTTATACACAATTGTTGATATGTGCATATGTGAGATATGTGAACTTCACTTACTTCTTTCTTTCTAAACCACTTCATCAAGATCCATTTTTCTTTCCCAGGTATAGATTATCTTAAATGCAAGATAGTGACTACCAATTTTAATAACTCTCTATATATTACAATAATTTTTAAGTTAGATTACTTACTTTGTTATATATTTATGTTTCTGAAAATAATTCAGCACAACATAAAGAACACAAAGCTTTTTATTTCCCCATCCTTACCGGGTATCTTTTGACAATGACCTTTGTACTGCATTGAGTAACATATCCCTAACTCCCTGTCTTCCTTGGAACTTCAGAGTATGACCTTATTTGGAAATAACTTTATTACAGATATGATTAGTTAAGATGAGGCCACACTGGAGTGTGATGGGCCCTTATGCCATTATGGTTGGTTTCCCTAGAAAAAGAAGAGAACCAGAGACAGACACACAGGAGGAAATGCCACGTAAATGTTGGAGGTAACTACAAGTCAAGGACTGTAAAGGGTTGTCGGCAAACACTAGAAATTAAGAGAAAGACATAGAAGATATTTTTTTCCTAAAGCATTCACAGACAGCAAGACCTTCTTAATCCCTTAATTTTGGATTTAAACCTTCCAAAACTATGAGACATGATATTTCTCTTTCAACCAGAAAGGTTTTAAGCCACCCAGTTTGAGGGTCTTTTATATGACAGCCCTGAGAAGCTAATACAGCCTGTTTTTATTTATCAATTCACACACGATTCCCTTAACACACTGTTATGGATTCCACCTCTATAAATCCGGCATACAGCTTTGTGTGTACCAAAATGAACAGTATAGGGCCCCTGTCCTCTAGGATTCTTCACTAATAGGTTTTTCCCCCCAGTGCCAGCAGCCAATTAAGATGCTAATTGATAAGTGTGATAGGGAGTAAATCAGAAAATACCAGACTGCAAGACAATATGTGACTTAGTAAACACTTTCTTACCTGGATATAGGACCATGACTGGCAATTACTTGTTGACCAATGGACCAGGGAATTAGTAAATCAGTCTATCAGTGAGTAAAAGAAAACAAAAAATAAATATCTCAGCAAACTTTTCCAAAGAGGAAAAATTTTCAAAGCTGATGTGAGAAAGAATTCTGAGAGATCTAGACAAAGAATAGGCAGGTGTGGAAGAGAAACGATATTCCAGGTGCAGTAGCGTGTTCAAGGTTAGGGAAGCATAAAACCACACGATTCTTCTGAGAACTGTAAATACTTCAGCATGACTGGAGTAGAGGACACAGTGTGCGTGTGCGCTGAGGAGTGAGGAGAGTGCTCCTAAGAAAACAGATGAGAAGAACACGTTGAAAAGATTTATATGTCTTGCTAAAGAATATAGATTTTCATCCTGAAGGCCATTGCAGTCACTAGTAATTTAAACAGGGAATGACATTGGCACATTTGTATTTTGAAAAATTATATTCTTCCAATAAATCTTTAACTATTTTGAGTGGGCTTCTGTTTTCCTGGAATATGAATGGGGTGGGATGGGCAATCTCCCATTTCAGCCAAGGCCTCTTCTGTTTGCTACTGGCAACCTTTTGGTGATCGTGATAGTTGCATTTTGAAATTTCACAGCGCAACGTCAGCTTTGTTGTTAATGCTTCATATAGATATCTGGATGTTGTCCATCTTTACCATTACTCAAATTCCATCTCACTTCCTTGGCCCTAAGATTTTTGTTCTTTTAGATGAAATTTCCTACATCTTTGTCTATTCTATTACTCCTGAGATAAGTGGAAATGAAAGGGTAGATTGGAAGCCAGGTAATCTGGAGCCAGCTTATAAATTTGCCTAGGAAATATTTCACTACATTAAACACATAATATTCCAGTCCTCAAATCCCAACATAAATTAGCAACAAATCTTTTGTTATGGTTACAAAATAAGTTAGTAAACAAGTAGGATCGAGGGCCTACTGTGTACCTACCTCTTGTCACTATATGTATTGGCAGGAACCTAAGGAATTTTGTAGTATCTCAAGATAATTTGGGTGTCAGTTGGAAGTGTGCCCAGGATTGAAAGCCTGCTGTTGCTCTAAGATGTCACCTGGGACCATGTAATCAATCTACACACCTCTCCCGAATGGCTTTGATGTCGATCAGTCTGGTTTCCCTGAGTATTAAAGTAATGGGCTGCTGGCTCCACTTCAGCTCTGTCAAAGTAGCTGCTGAGCCTCTCTATTGCCTTCCTACAAGGATTTAATCTACTCCAAGTTCCCTGACACATTATAAGGAGGAAATCTGTTTTCTCTGTCACTTTTTCTTTCTAAGCTGGGTCTGCACCAGAACATCTTTGCTTTGGATAAGATGGTGCAGACTTGCTATGAAAACCGGTGTTCTCATCCATAGTATGAGTTGTCTAACTTAGGCGTATTGTTTTCCACACCCCCCAGGACTTTCTGTATGTTTCTGCATGTAAGAAAGACCTTGCATAAATCCTCTCTCAACTTATTTTCACCTATTCTGTGAAGTGTTTGACCCCCGAAGGAGACAATGTTTACTTCTGTGGACTTGCAAAATTATACCATTTCATGCCTATAAAATCCTTGTAATATATTATATTTGTTACTCTTCTATCTCTTTTCCTACTGGACAGTAAACTCCTTGATGAAAGAAATTGTACTTCTGTATTAATATTAATAACAAAAATATCCACAGACTGCTTACTCTGAGAAAGATGATAGACTACATACTTCTTGTGTATTATCTATCTTATTGTATCTTCACAACAAATGTGATGCTGCTTTTGTTTGTGTATTTTTTATTTATATTTTTTGTTGTTGTTTTTATACTTCACAGAAACTTAGGAATGTGTGCAAGCCTAGGTGTGATCCCAGTCCAACAGGTTCCACAGCCTTCTCTCTACCTGCGTTTTACTTCTTCACCGTGACAACCATGCGAATTTGTCAAGCAGATTGATTGTCTGAATCAATCCTCACAGAAACTTACTTTATGGATGAAGCAACAGAGGCTCAAAGATGTTAAGCCATTTCACTAAAGTCATGTAATAGGTAGGCTATAGGGACAAACTCCAGCTAGCTAAAAAAATTGTGTTCACTCTGTGAATGACCTGTCTCCCTGTTTTATAATGCAAGAGTCTGGCCCAAGGACTCACAGGATAAGAGGATAAGCATTGAATAAGCTAGTTTGGTTGCTTACTGTTTAAAACCCATTTTAGAAGGAAATAAAATATATTTTCTCAGAAAATTAACATTTTAATATCTTATTATTTTCATCTACTTGTTTCAGTGTGTGTGTGGATATGTACATTATTAAGTCCTAAACCAATAGCAAATTCCATTTTCTTGGATAAAATCATTGTACAGGGACTGACAAGTGATCCATAAATTGAATTTTGGTGAACTATTGCTTGAAAGGCTGGGAGAAGCATGTTTTCTCCCTTTGCATAGTGTCACATCCAGATGAAACCTTGAACTTCTGGAGTCACACAACTTTCTGATGGAACACGATACTGATACCAAAAAGACAGGCAAGATGAGAAATGTGTAGATAAATGAATAAATGGAGTCAGTATATACGTTGGCAGTAACCTAAGGAATTTGTAGTATCTGATGACAATTTGGGTGTCAGATGGAAGTATGCCCAGGATTGAAAGCCTGAGCACCTAGATTTGGGGGAGAAGTGGAAACTGGCCTACCTCCAGAATTCTGGTGATGTGTACTGATACATTTCCTGATGGTTTAAGCCCATTGATGTGGATGTTCTATTATCTGACACAAAATGTATACTAATTGACATGTTTGCAGAACTGAAATTCATACACTAGCTCTGGCGGACACTAGTCACGGGATTTGTGCTTAACCTAAATGAATCCTCAACTTCTTATCAAATGGGACTACATTTCTACCCACTTTGGTTGCTGTGAGTATGAGATGGGATAACTTGCAGTAAAGACTCATTAAATAATATGTGCCCATATAGCCAATTAATTGGTTGATATTAATTAGGTTACTTATCTACTCCTTTTATCTCTTGTTGCATGAAAAAATAACAAACCCAACATTTTGGGCATATATTATGTCCCTGGTAGTGTTCTAATAGTGACATTTGTCAGTTCACTTAATCCCAGGTACAGCCATAAGAAATGGACCCTAGTCTTACCTCCTTTTTATAGATGAGATAATAATGGTTCAGGAATGTTGTTTCCTGAACATGGGACACTTACTTATTCTTTGTAAACCACAGACTCTGAAAATCATATTTGGCATAACAAAATGGAAATATTTGAAAGATATTTCTATGAAAAAGGCATTCCAGTCAATACTAACTTTTCAAAATAGCCAAAGAAAGATGAATACCATCAAGAAAAATTATCTGATAAAAATTATAAAATTAACTAAGTCAGTTTATTTCTAAGTCGTTTTTTCTAAGTGGGATTTGCTAGAGTATAATGAAAAAGAGATTTGACACTAAAGAAAGTCCAAGACTTCTCATTTGCCAGGTTAAGGTTTATAGGAAAGTCATCTATTCATTCTTAGTCTTTACCTTCTCTGGAAAATGGAGATAGTAATTAAATTTCAGTCCAACCCTAAAACAACCAACCAAGGACACTCTGCACAAACAACGCAGAATAAAGGTCCAGGGCTATCTGAGTGCTCAGTAAGGGCTATTATTATAATCATTATATTAATTAGCAGATGTGTTTGTGCTCCTAATTACTGCTTTTTCAGTAAAATATGCATTTCTGATTACAATGAAATTAAAAGAAATGTGCGGGTCATCAACTGAACAATCATTGTGCTTGTAGATGCAAAGGATTTGGCAGAATTCTTGAAAAAATTTTACCTGAGAGAAAAGAAAAATAAAGTATCATTTTATCTATGAAAGAGATGGCAAACTACTTAGAAAAAAAAGCAAGCATGTAAACTATTTCTCTGAAGGGTACTTTTGAGATGTCAATGGGATTTTTTTTTTCAGCGAACATCTTTATGGCAAAATGTCTTTTGCCTTTCAATTTTGTTGGCAGTAGTGTTACTGCCAGGGTATGCGTTGATCTTTGTTTAGTTTTATTGAAAGTATACATTGTACACACCATTTGCTAAATGAGGGGGCATCAGAGAATAATAGAAATCTCATAGGTCTTAGAGAGCTGACTGTTGCTCAGATACATTCGGAGAGACTGTGTAACAGTCTTTAAAAAGATAAAAATGGCTGTGTTTGTAGAAATCCCCTGAGATTCTCTTACATACTCTTTAAGGATTTTGCTGTTGTTTCATATTCCTTTCTCTTTCAAAAAAAATCTTATCAGACTCTGTGTTTTCAGAGCCAGCAGAGTTCTTACCACATTTTACATGCTTAGTAAATGTCTTCCATTAAATAGAATGAATGACTAGGACTAAAATAGTTTCTTCCACCTCCATGTCATAACTCATGTGGTCCAAACTGGCCTGAAGGTCCAAAAATTTTCAACATTGAGCTCCAACCTGGTCTCCACTTTTCCTCTCTGAATTGGTGTGATCAGTTCTTTCCAGTTACACAGTCTACTGTGGTGAGAACTTCTAGAAGGTGAGCTTGTTGAGAATGTAAAACTCACAATCCAATGTCCAAGTGAATACTCAAAAAATAAAATTCTCAGTGCATTTCTGGAATAGCTGATTTTTAGGCACAAATTGCATCTGGTCAAGATGGAGATATTTTCTAATAATCTGTTCCATTGTGGGTGCCTTACTCATTCCCTACCAGTGGTTTGCTTTGCCTGTGAGTATGAATGGATACCCTGATGCCTCTCACCTTGTCTTCCCTGGCTATCCAGGTGATAATATCCACATGTCTGTCAGTGGCTTCTTCCTAAAAAGGAACAGCCAAAGGGCTGCTGAGCACAGTGAGAACCTGGCATCTTCATGTACAAAATCATCTGCTTTCAGGCATAGTTCATTCCCTTTAATGACCTCTGACTCAGCTTACCTCTGATAGCATCTCTTCTCTCACTCCGAATGATCTTAAGGATGCCTATGGTTTCCATTCCCATCTGGAAGCCGATGACTCACATCTTTTTCTTCCTACCTTACTTTCTTCTCCTAAAAAATAGTCATATATATGCATTAAATACATCTCCAAATCCCGCATTTACCAAAGAAGAGTCTTCATCCAAAATGGTCAAAGGAGTTAAAAATACTCCCTTTATTTTATGTAAAAAAATTTTAAGGGTACCAACAAATAACAGTGTCAAGTATCTTTTAATGGTTCAAAATGGCTCTTTCCCATGAGGTTTCTACACTTTTTTGGTCCAGATTCTGTGATTCTACCTCCTGAGTACATGTCAGTGCTGAGATAAATTATCTTATCTCATATGTGGGAGTGTATGTGAACCTGGTCCTACATACACATTATTATATCCAATCCTTGCAATAAATCTTTGAAAGATGCCTTTTATTCCCTTATCAATGAGAAAACTGAAGTATGCCTAAACTCCTTCAGCTAGCAAGTGGTAAACCCATCTTTGTTCTCAAGTCTGGCTGAGACCATAGCTGATATAATCTATTATGCCTCAGTACCACTGTTTTTTATTAGGAAGATGACGTTTCAATACTTTTACTTCTATTTCTGTGTCTTTCTGATCAATTTCCTAGGGTGATCTGGGCTATATCTAACCATTGCTGATGAAAGAATGTTTTAAAAGGTACCCTAAAGAATTGCCTTGAAATCACCCACTCTCTTACTTGCCTAGAGGTGATTATAGTGTTTCTAAAGGGAATTAAAGACATACATTTCCCCTACTTAAGTGATCCAGGCACCCCTAAGAGAAGCTAGTCTGCTTAGCATACTTCAAGGGCTGCTGAATTATTTGTGCTGCACTACAAGGTCACTATAATTCCTCACTAGCTATCAATTGTTTGACAATGGGGTGTCATCCATCAGCCTGTAACTTTCATTGCCAAGTGCATTCTATTTTTATATACCCATGAACTCACACATTTAGCAGAGACAGGAAGATGTCTTTCTCTATAGGATAAGCAATGAATTGTGTGTTTTATCTGTAATATGTTATTTTACAACATATTATTCAGAAATATCCTTTGCTACAGACAAAAAAGACTTTGAAAAAATTGTAATCTCTTCCTTCTTAAAAACTGCTTGTTTTCTGTGAAGGTTTGCTACAAAGAGCAGATTGAAAAAAATGCCTTCTATTCTGCCATTTTATAAAATATGTCTCAGCAAATAGTCATAAATCTGTCAGATACTGCAACCCAGTTTGATATTATATACTAGGAAAATGAGCTCAATAGCAATATAATCTTACTTTCCAATACAACTGAACTCAGGGAAAATATCTTAGGAAGAATGCAGGCATAGAGAGCAAATAAAATCTAAGTACTACAGATATAAAGAAGTTTGTGATGGCATATACAACTTTGGATATTGGTGTTTTCCTTTTATTAATTCTACCACAAACCTTCAATCATATCCTTTTTTAATTTGGTTTATTATTTTCCATTTTTTTTCTGAGAAGAGTAAAATTACATTTTGTCTCTTATCTATGTTTTTGTTTGTTTAGGTTCATCTTTCCATTGAAAATATTATTGGAGACTTATTTAGATATTAGCCAATATACACATTGTAGATATTAGCCATTTTCTCACAGTTGACTCACTGGTAATCCGTATCATAGAGATTTATGGATTTCTTTTACTTGAAAATCAGATGATGTGTTTCCATTTATTAAATTGAAATTTTAATTGAAAAGTCAACAGAGAGAATTCAAATTATTGCTTGGCAGTGTCTGATGGTTCCAACTTTTTAACTGCCTTGCCTTAGGGAGGAGACTGACATATTTAGCGAATTCAAAAAGCACTATTCAAATTTTTAAAAGATCATTTTTGCTTGTGGTAGAGAAGATGTGCTGACTTTGAGTTTTTTTCTCACTTAAGCCTTTGGAGAATGATAATCAAGTGAATGACTAAAAGGAGATGGAGTTGATTGTTTCCTTTTGATTGTGAATAAGTCTGCCCTTCATTCACACTATACCACCACTCAGCAAGTATTAATTCAGTAATGTATAAATCAGACAGGGCAGAAGTTCGGCGAAAGAGTGTGAATTAATGACAGTCTCAATAAGAAGGACCCTGGCTTTGCTGTATAATAAAGAAAAAAAATAGCTCCTCATTGCACAGATTATTGTCATGCTCCTCTCTATCCCCCACTACTGAGATTAGAGATCAAATACAGTTTCCATGAAGCCTTCATTAGACGCTCCATTCTGAGTCCCAGGGACTTCACTTCTCCTATCTCGGTTTTATGACATTATACTGAAGTTTCTTATTTAATTATTTGAGTTTCCCAGTAAACTCAGAAAGGAATAGAGATTGCCTTGCTCAGTCCTGAATCCTAAATTCCAGATTAAAAATGTCACCAGTGGGAAGCATTTCAATTGAAGGGAAGGGCATAGAAGATGACATAGATTTAGGAGAGTTACAGAATGTCCTGAAAGCATAATAGGAATTCCAGGTATTCTGAAGACAAAAATTTTTATAAACGAGTTGTAAAATTTACTTTGGGGTTATAGTATATCTTAAATGCCAGAATAAATAGTTTGAACTTGAACCTTTAGGCAATGGGATGATATTTAATATCATCAGACTGGACATTGTTTTTTGAAACTCAAGAACTAAGACCATAAACATGTTACATGTTAGTGTATACATGGAATGTAGACTAATAAACACAAATTACATATGAAGCAAAAATATTACATTAATATTTAATTAATATTATTAATAGATTATTTTATTTTATTTTTTATTGCATTTTAAGTTTTGGGGTACATGTGAAGAACATGCAAGATTGTTGCATAGGTACACACAGGGCAGTGTGAGTTGCTGCCTTCCTCCCCATCACCTATATCTGGCATTTCTTTTACTTGAAAATCAGGTAGTGTATTTCCATTTATTAAATTGACATTTTAGTTGAAACGTTAACAGAGGAGAGGGGAGAGGAGACTAGCATCAATGAAGCACTTGCTATGTGATAGGTAGCCTGTAATGTACCACCTCTTTAATGCTCGCTAGTCCTCTTTGGGACAATTCACAGTGTCATTTTTTAATATGAGAAAAACTGAAGGTTACAGAAGTAATGCACATTAAACTTCAAAAACTTCAAATGCAGGAATCATTTTTTCATTACTTTTAGATGCTTAGAACACACCTTAGAGCTAGTTACATAATAATCCCTCAATATTTTTGCAGATTCAGTTTAATAAACATGTGTTTATTTCTTACGATCTCAAACAACCCTTCAGGTAAGTAAGATTACTTCCTCATATACAAAACCTAAATAAGATATGTCTTCATCAGATTGGGCTGTCATAACAAAATACCATAGATTCAGTGTCTTAAATAATATAGATTTATTTTCTCAGAGTTCTGAAGACCGGAAGTCCGAAATCAGGGTACCAGCTTGGTAGGGTTCTGGGGGAGGCCTCCTTCTGACTTGCAGATGAATGTCTTATTGCTGTGTCTACATGACTTTTCCTCAGTGTGTGTGTGTGTGTGTGTGTGTGTGAGAGAGAGAGAGAGAGAGAGAGAGAGAGAGAAAGAGAGAGAGAAGGGAGATAAATCTTTCTTTTTCTCTTCTTATAAAAGTACTAATCTCACTGGCATGACTCATCTAGATCTACTTACCTCCCAAAGGCCTCATCCCCAAATGCCATAACATTGGGGGGATAGGGCTTTAACATGTGCAATTTTGGGACACAAACATTCAGTCCATAGCTTTACGCCTGACCCCTCAACACTCATATCCTAGGGCATGCAAAATATAGTCATTCCATCCCAACAGCCCCAAAATACTCAACTCATTCGTGCATCAACTCTCAATTTCAAAATTCAAAATATCATCAGAGTCATAATTCATGAAACCTAAGGTATGATGCTTCCTGAGGCAAAATTCCTCTCCATCTGTGAACTTGTGAAACCAGGCAAGTTATGTACTTCCAAAATATAATGCAGAGGCAAGCATAGAATGGGCATTCTCATTCCAAAAGAAAGAAATTGGAAAAAAGGAAAGACTAACTAGTCCCATGCCATTGCAAAACCGAGCAAGTGGAATTCTATAGATTGTAATGTTTGAGATTAATCTTCTTGGTTGATTCTCTGTCCTCCAGGCTCAGTGGGGCAATAGCATCACCCACATGGCTCTAGGCCATGTCTTGCCCCTGTGGCTCTGTCTGATGAAAGTCACACTTTCAAGGCTCTAGGTAGCTCTGCCTCACTGACCCTCTGTGATAGTTCCCCACCCATGGATCCATAGTGAAGTCGTCTCCATCTTCTTTACTTCAATCTTGCAGTATCTGGCTTATATAATTCCATAAACTTTCTTTCAAGTCATAATTTACTACACCCTTGGTTTTATCTTCTAAATATTCTTTCTGGTGTTTTCCAGTATAAAAAGACTGAGAACCTTTCAAATTTTTTTTTTTTTAATTTTACTTTAAGTTCTGGGGTACATGTGTGTTGGGAAGAACAACAGAGGAGAAAGGACTTACAGAGTGCCTACATAAATTGGTTATGAGTAACATACAAACAAGGAACAACAAACTGTGGAAGGCCGCAGGAGGCCTCTGAGGAGGAAGGCCTCTCCATGCCTCATGTTCTGGTGCAGGGTGACCTTGGCTCTGTTACCATAAACATTGTGCTCAAGGACGTAAAACCCCTTTGTGGCACTATGACGCAGCCAGACTTGTACGCTCCTTGTAAGGTCCACGTTCCGTCAGCTGTGCATAGATAATAAGCTAAAGATAACCACATGTTCTTGTTTTGTGAAAATCCCAAACTGCCACTGTTATCAGTCCTTAGGATGACACACCAGTCCTGGCTCACTGATTCACTTCCAGCTCACTGATTCACTCTGCCATCACTCCACCCCTACCCTGTAGATCAAAGTGACTGTAATCAATAAATATTGTGATGATCAGAGCTCAGGTCCTTTACTGCCTCCTCCAGAGTAATAAAGTAATGGCCCCCTGGTCCCAATGTTTCCCTTAATCTGTCTTTTTCTCATTCTCTTGTCGCCACTGAACTTGGGGGTATCCATGGGTGATGTGGGTTGGCTCCCTATATTCTGGTGCCCAACATAGGGCTTGCGGATCCCTACATTCTGGCACCCAATGTATGGGGCTCATGGTTTCCCTACACATGTGCAGATCTTGCAGGATTGTTACATAGGTATACACATGCCATGGTGGTTTACTGCCTCCATCCCCCCATATATACCCAAAGGATTATAAATTGTTCTATTATAAAGTCACATGCACAAGTATGTTCATTGTGGCATTGTTTACAATAGCAAAGACTTGGAACCAACCCAAGGGCTCATCAATGATAGACTGGATAAAGAAAATGTGGCACATATACACCATGGAATACTATGCATCCATTAAAAAGAATGAGTTCATGTCCTTTGCAGACACATGGATGAATCTGGAAACCATCATTCTCAGCAAACTGACACAAGAATCTTTCAAATTTTTAAGACTTGGATCCATTTTCTGTAACAATTTCTCTCTTCTTCATATTTTTGCTGTAAGCAATCAGGAGGAACTAAGGCACACTTGCAACCCTTTGCTTAGGCATCTCCTCAGCTAACAATCCAATTTCATTGCACACTAGTTGTAAATTCCCCAAAACATTAGAACACAGTTCTTTTCCACTTTATCACAAGAACAAACTTTTCTCCAGTTTCCAGTAGCATGCTTCTCATTTTCTGTCTGATACCTCATGAGGAATGCCAATAACATTCATATTTTCAGCATGCACCTTAAAATTCTCCCAGCCTGTACTCATTATCCAGTTCTAAAGCTGCTTTTACATGTTCAGGTATTTGTTATAGTAGCACTCCACTTCTCAGTAACAAAATCTGTCTTGGATAACACAGGCTTTCATAACAAATATCATAGATCATGTGGCTCAAAAACAGAAATTAATTTTCTCAGATTTTGGGATAATTGAAGTCTGGGACAGGTTCTGTTGAGTGCACTCTTCCTGGTTTGCAGACAGGTGCCTTTTCACTATGTGTTCACGTATTCTTTCCTCAGTATGTGTGTGTTGAGAGATTATCTTCCTCTTCTTATAAAGACACTAATTCCATCATGAGGAGCCTACCCTCATGAATTCATCTAACCCCAATTACCTCCTGATGGCTCCAGTTTCAAATATGCATTGGTGGTTAGGGTTTCAACATATAAATTTTTGGGGGACACAAATATTCAGTCCATAACAATGCATGAAATTGTAAGAGTTTCGCCTCAAATCACTCTACTGGGTTCAATAGTGTCCTCTGAACCTGGGAGGAGGAGGGCTGCAGTGAGCCGATATCCTGCCACTGCACTTCAGCCTTGATGACAGAGCAAGACTCCATAATAATAACAACAACAATGTCCCTCCAAAATTTGTGTCCTTCCTGGAACCTCAGACTATGACCTTATTTTGAAATAATAGGGTTGTGCAGGTGTGATTAGTTAAAATGAGGTTATACTGGATGATGAGTCCCTAATCCAATATGGCTTGTGGCCTTACTAGAAGAGGGGAGGAGATACAGAGACAGATATAAACAGAGAGCAACACATGACAATGAAGGAAGAGGTTAAAGTGATGCATCTACAAGCAAAGGGTTGCCAGCAAACACCAGAAACTAAAAGAAAGACACAAAACAGACTGTCCCCTAGGGTCTTCAGAGGTATCATGGTCCTACTAAAACCTTGATTTCAGACTTCTAGCCTCCTCGTCTGTGAGGTAACACATTATTTTTGCTTCAAGCCCCCTACGTTGTGGTTTGTTATAGCAACCCTAGGAAATGAATATAGACACAATTGTAGAATGCGAGTGGAGTTCTTACTTCTGACCTTAAATTTAATAATCTGTCAATATATTGTCATGGCATAATGTAAAAATATAAGGATTATTTGCCCATAAAATTAACAGGGATGATTTCAAATCTTTTTATTTTCTACCTCTTTTCTTGATTTTCTTTATCCTTAAATAGGTCATAAAATGTATATATACAATAGTTACCACTTGCACTGTCTTCCTACAATGGTTATTGGATTAAAAAAATATTAAATAAATGAAAAATCTGGTTAAATAGCACAAAATAGCAAATTAAACAATCTTTCTTTCATGCTAAACTATATCTATTGGCTATTTTAACATTAAGTGCCTTTCTTTAACAAGTGCCAAGTGCCATACGTATTTTCAACAGCATAAGGATTCTTAAAATTAGAAAAGTGAAGAGCAACAAAACTAGCAACCTGATTTTTATGCTCTAGATTTTCAGTGCTTGCTAGTCTCTTGACATGTTTTCTCCCTGGTATGCTGTGGAAAGAGGAAATAAAATTATTCTAGAGACTCATTAACTCCTCCTTTAGTTTTCTAAGATGTTTCATGTGTAATGACATGATAATGGTATTCAATAACTGTGCCCTTTTTTCTAGAGGTTTACATTTCATATGGAAAGAACTTGCTGGGATATTCAGTTTTAAGTGAAAAAGCTCAAATTTAATCATAACTACAATCCCATAACAATATAATTAATCGGATGTGGTGGGTGGTGGTGATTGTGAGGGGTGTGGGAACTCTCTGTACTTTCCACTCTATTTTTCTGTGAGCCCAATATGGTTCAAAACACAAAGTCTATTAATTAACATTTTTAAAAGGTAATGAATCTCAGGATATCCCAACCATAAGTCAGAGAATTTAAAACATACTTTTTTGGGGTGGAGTCCAAGTATCAGTAGGTATTATTTTAAAGATATTTGGATGATTCTTCTGTGCAGGTATGTTGAGAAACCCTGTTATAGATCACTGTTCCAAGACACTATTCAACATGTGTGAACAACTTGAAGATACGTCAGATATTTTTTTTGTCTTTGTCTGATATATAGCTGCTAGTCTGTTGGCACAGTATCTACCTCACATAGTGTAGCAAATGAATGGATAAATTTGCATGTGTTCTTGATTCAATGGCAATTACTTTGGACACTCAACTATTTTCCTTGGAAGCTATCACTATTTACCTTCTGCTTTAGCAGTGGAAGAAGTTTTATACTAGGGTGAAGTGCTCAGTAGATGGATGAGCTTGTAGGTAATATAGTAAAACCCTATTAATATTCACTTGACTGAGAAGGCTTTGGATATGAAAAACAAAAATATCTTCTTTTTCAGTATTGTAGTTTCAGAAATATTAAAAAATTATGACTTCCTTGGAGGAGTAAAGCTCACTAACTCTGTGCTGTATGAGAAACTAGATAAGAATTAAGGTAGATATTGGAAAGGTAGAAACAATAATTACATGGCTTGCTAATGATATGATTATTTACCAAATAAACACAGCTATTTCCTGGCAAAAGTCTTTTAAAACTAATAAGAAAGTTTGTTTAAAAATATAACATTTTAATATGAAAAATAAATATTTAGATTATATAATAAGATTTCACTTTAATGTATGAATTACAAAAAGCTTAAAATGTATAAACCTTAGTAATATGTACAGTTAAAATTAATGATCTGGTTCTGTAAAATAAAGCAATACTCTATGGAACAATATTAAAAGTCATTTTAGTAACTGGAGAGACAGTGTGCGACGTGAGACATGCCAATTCTTTCCAGATTAATCTAAAAAAACAAATACAATCCTTCAAAAAAAGGACACTGTGAATTAACTTCTGAATTTTTTCAAAACAATTCTATCATTCATCTAAAAGACAAAATGGCCATGGGTCAACAAATTTTTTTAAAAAATATGACTACTAAAATTTACTAAACTTAATACTTTTTTTCTGTTTTATATATACCTGGGATTAAGGAGTTAGAAACTTTTAAATTAAATTCTTATATCTGTAGGCCAAATGACTGATTTTTAAAGTAAAATCTCATTTAGTCTTTTATTTTTACTGTTCTCATTTATGTATATATTCCACAAATTTTGTTGAATACCTTAAAAAGCACTTTTACAGAAAAGCTAATAAGGAGACTATGATGGTCAGAGAGAAATGAGCCTGTAAACTATGTCAAGTTAACCAATGAAAATATAGCCTATGGGCCTGAAGTTGACTGCCTCCTCCGATGTGCTTTTTTCTCCTATTTCTTTAGCAAATGTGTGGGGGGGAACACAAGAACATTTGAGGAACTGTGCTGTACAAAACACTGGACTGGAAACAAGTGCCTCCGGAATCTCTCCTAAATATTGCCACTCAGTTTGCTTTTCTGGTCTCACTCATTCTATTCATAAAGGGAGCAGTAGCAATCTGTAAGTTCACAAATGTTTTCAATCCTCTTGAATACATTCACCTATTTTAATCAGGATTTCATTATAAGTCAGAGAGAATAACTTTAATAGTTTGATTGATTTAGATGCAACATAAATACCTGCTTGAACTGTATTTCAAAATTTCTACAAAATCAAAGCATGAAATGAATATTGTAGTTTGCATGTATGTTACGTGTTATCTTTTTTTTCTTCTAAAAAGGGAGGAAAAAAAAACCCCTAAGAACTGGTTAAGTGTCATTGGAAAGAAAGTACCAGTGTAATTCATACTGAAAAAAAAAATCTAAATGACCGAAATGTTAATGGATTATTGATCTCTCTGGGCATTTTACAATTGGCTATAGAAGAAAAGTTGTCAATGATAGTAGCAAGATATTCACAATATGTACTGCCGAATATAGGAACCCAGTGTTCTTCAAGTCAAGAATAATTTAAATGCAATTGATTTCTTTTTCAGTTTGGAATTTGAAGACGTAAGTCACGCACTTGAATTTTTTGATACAAAAGTAAAGAAAATTGATGTGAAATATCCAGTCACATATAACATATAAAGCAACAACAACATAATTTTTTTGTAGTTTTCCTTCTTTTTTTGTATATATATGTAATATTTTCTAAAATATTACTTGTAATGCCACCATATAATTTTATCATGTGCTTCTATAAATTGTATGTCTTATATCTCATTATGGTTTTCTAGGATACAATTTCATGCTATTTCAGAAAACATTTGGAGATTCTTATAGAGAAATACTCACCTACATCCAGGGTTTTCTTCTTAAAATAAATTTGAAAGTAATAAAATAAGTTCACAAATTAGAAAATTAGAAAACATTATGTCCTTTAGGAGTAGAATTTCTCCACATTCTATCAATGAAAAGACTTGCGTTTTTAAATGGAGCATTTGGTAAGTCATTAAGGTTAAAACTTTAGGAAGACATGATTTTCTAAGGAGGTTCAAGCTTCAATTTGTGTATAGATATTGAATCACTGCTACACTGCCATAGGTAATATTGGGATTGACAAAGGACTTAAGAGAAAGTAAAATGAAATTTTTGATACTGGAAAATTTTTTGAAACTTTAGGAATGGGAGTAGAAGGGAAAGGGGACGATTCAATTGGATGACTTCTTAAGTAATTGCTTTGTAAAGCCCTCTTTCTTTCTTGTCTTTTTTTTTTTTTTTAATGAAATGTGTAGTAAACTTGAGATTCCTCATGAGTCTGATAAAGTTAGATTTGCTTTTGGTGGTTGGGAAGTTGAAAATCTTTCTTCCAGGTAGGTGCAGATTTAAACAATGGCTCCTGTGAACATCCAACAATGTCCTTTTATACCTGTTATTAAAATTAGGTCTCACATCTGTCTCCTCTGCTAAATTTCATAGTTCATTATTTCAGTTCAACCACTTTTCATTACTTGCCTGGATTATTTTCTCTCTCTCTCTCTTTTTTTTCTCTGTCTCTCCTGCTCTCCCAATTTAGAAGTTAATACATATTTCTAAATATATCTTAAAGGTAACACCAAAGTGCCTTTGGAGAAGAAATTCCATTTATGTCCCTAACAAAATTTTATAAAATTTTGTTCCTGCATCTATTCTTACAATGAAAAATTTCATTTTACGTTTTTTAAAGGGAAATGTAATAATCCCCATTCTTACCCCCAAATCTCTGGATATACTAAAAAAAAAATTAGTTTGCTTTATATGTTTATTAACTATTTGCTTTTGTTAATTTGTGAATTATTTGTTTTATGTCTATTTGGCTATTGGGATGTATATCTGGTTTTCATTGATTCAAAAGGGATTTATACACATGAAATGTTTTAATATGTTTGATTTTTATATGTTATATACAGTTATACACAAATATAACTATACAAGTATTTTTAAACTTTAACTTTTCCCAGTTACTTTCTGATTCTGATATTGTATTAGTTCATTTTCACACTGCTAATAAAGACATACCTGACACTAGGTAATTTATAAAGAAAAATATTTAAAGGACTCATAGTTCCACATGGCTGGGGAGGATTCACGATCATGGGAGAAGATGAAGGAAGAGCAAAGGGACGTCTTACACTGTGGCAGGCAAAAGAGAGAGGACTTGTGCAGAAGAACTCTTTATAAACCCATCAGATCTCATGAAACTTATTAGTTATCATGAGAATAACACGAGAAAGACCCACTCCCATGATCCAGTTATGGGAGGTAATGGGACCCTCTATGACATGCGGGAATTGTGGGAGCTAAAATTCAAGATCAGATTTGGGTGGGGACTGAGCCAAACTATATCAGCTATTCTGTTTTTTGTACAAAGATCACATACATATTTATGCATCATTTCAAATAATGTTAGGCCTCACTTCAGTTTTAAAATATTTACCTCATATTGATACTCTTACATATATTGTATGAAATAATAATCTACTATTATACTTCTTTAAAATAGCTGGCCAATTTCACAAAGCAGTTTATTAAAGTGATCCCTCTTTAATGGTTTAAAATACTAAAATAGCTCTGTCTGTGTTGCACACTTTATTTAATCTGCGATCATGAGTCTGTTTCTCTCTGCCTCCACCAATGCTACACTACTTTACATATAATGGCCATATTTTAAGATTCAAATTCTGGATGGCAAACACCTACAGAATTGTATATTTCATTGATTGTACTTATAGAGTGATTTTAGAATATTTCAAATGGTTTGATTATAATATTTTAATGTCAGAGATTATATTAGTTCATTTTTATACTGCTGATAAAGACATACCTGAGACTGGGCAATTTACAAAAGAGAGAGTTTTTTTTTTTTTTTTTTCCAGACAGAGTCTTGCCCTATTGTCTGGGCTGGAGTGCAGTAGTGTGATCTTGGCTCACTGCAACCTCCACCTCCTGGGTTCAAGTGATTCTCCTGCCTCATCCTCCCAAGTAGCTGGGACTACAGGCATCTGCCACCACCCCCAGCTAAATTTTTGTATTTTTAGTAGAGACGAGGTTTCACTGTGTTAGCCAGGATGGTCTTGATCTCCTGACCTTGTGAGCCACTCACCTTGGCCTCCCAAAGTGCTGGGATTATAGGCATGAGCCACTGCACACGGCCAAGAAAGATATTTAATGTACTTACAGTTCCATGTGTCTGGGGGAGCTTCCCCAGAAGTAAGGCAAAAGGTAAAAGGTACATCTCCCATGGCAGCAGACAAGAGAATAACTTGTGCAGGGAAATGTCCGTTTTTAAAACCATCACGTCTCGAGAGACTTATTCGTTATCACATAAAGAGCATGGGAAAGGGCTGCCCCATGATTCAATTACCAACTACTGGCTTCCTCACATGACACATGGGAATTGTGGGAGTTACAGTTCAAGATGAGATTTGGGTGGCGACATAGCCAAACCATATCATTCTGCCCCGGCCCCTCCCAAATCTCATGTCCTCACATTTCAAAACCAATCATGCATGCCTTCCCAACAATCCCCCGAAGTCTTAACTCATTTCAGCATTAACTCAAAAGTCCACAGTCCAAGTCCCATCTGAGACTTTTACAGAAGTCTCTTCCACCTATGAGTCTGTAAAATCAAAAGCAAGTTAGTTACTTCCTAGATATATTGGGGGTACAGGTATTGGGAAAATACAGCCATTCCAAATGGAAGAAATTGGTCAAAACAAAGGGCTACAGGGCCTATGCAAGTCCAAAATCCAGCAGGGCAGTCAAATCTTAAAGCTTCAAAATGATCTCTTTTGACTCCATGTCTAACATCCACGTCATGCCGATGCAAGAGGTGGATTCCCATGGTCTTGGGCAGCTACCCCAGTGGCTTTGCAGGGTATACACCCCTCTTGGCTGCTTTCACAGTTGGCATTGAGTGTCTATGGCTTTTCCAGGGACATGGTGCAAGCTGTTGGTGGATCTAGCATTCTGAGGTCTGGAGGACTGTGGCCCTGTTCTCACAGCTCCACTAGGTGATGCTCCAGTAGGGACTTTGAGTGGGGGGCTCTGACCCTACATTTTCCTTCTGCACTGCTCTAGCAGAGGTTCTTTATGAGGGTCCCCCTGGCGTCCCCACAGCAAACTTTTGCCTGGGCATTGAGGCGTTTCCATGCAACCTCTGAAATCTAGAAGGAGGTCCCCAAACCTCAATTCTTGACTCCTGCGCACGGGCAGGCTCAACACCATGTGGAATCTGCTAAGGCTTGGGGCTTCCACCCTCTGAAGAACAGCCCAAGCTCTATCTTGGCTGCTTTTAGTCATGGCTAGAGTGGCGAGGACACAGAGCACCAGGTCCCTAGACTCCACACAGCAGAGGGACCTTGAGCCTGGGCCACAAACGATTTATCCATTTATTTCTCCTAAACTTCTGGACCTGCCATAGGAGGGTCTGCCACAAAGTTCTCTGACATGCCCTGGAGACATTTTCCCCATTGTCTTGGTAATTAACATTTGGCTCCTTGTTACTTATGCAAATTTCTGCAGCCAGCTTGCTTGAATTTCTCCTCAGAAAATGAGATTTTTCTTTTCTATAAAATTGTCAGGTTGCACATTTTCCAATTTTCCACTGTTTCCCTTTTAAAACTGAATGCTTTTAACAGCACCCAAATCACATCTTGAATGCTTTGCTGCTTATGAACTTTTTTCCACCAGGTACACTCCCTTTGCCTGCTGCCATCCACGTAAGATGGGACTTGTTCCTCCTTGCCTTCTGCAGATACCTTAAATCATCTCTCTCAAGTTCAAAGTTCCACAAATCTCTAGGGCAGGGGCAAAATTCTGCCAGCCTCTTTACTAAAACATAACAATAGTCACCTTTGCTCCAGTTCCCAAGTTCCTCATTTCCATCAGAGACCACCTCAGCTTGGACTTTATTGTCCATATCATTATCAGCTTTTTGGGCAAAGCCATTCAACAAATCTCTAGGAAGCTCCAAATTTTCCCATATTTACCTGCCTTCTTCTGAGCTTTCAAACTGTTCCAATATCTGCCTGTTACCCAGTTCCGAAGTTGCTTCCACATTTTCGGGTATCTTCAACATCGCCTCACTCTACTGGTATCAATTTACTGTATTAGTCTGTTTTCATGCTGCCAATAAAGACATACCTAAGACTGGGCAATTTACAAAAGAAAGAGGTTTAATGGACTTACAGTTTCATATGGCTGGGGGAGGCCTCGCAATCATGGCAGAAGGTGAAAGACACATCTTGCATGGCAACAGACAAGAGAAGAAGAGCTTGTGCAGGGAATCTCCTGTTCTTAAAACCATCACATCTCCTGAGACTTATTCACTATCATGAGAACCCATGGGAAAGACCCGCTTCCATGATTCAATTTCCTCCCACCAGGTTCCTCTCATGACATGTGAGAATTGTGGAAGTTACAATTCAAGACGAGATTTGGGTGGAGACATAGACAAATCATATCAGAGATAGTCCACATTTTCTCCAAATTATTTTCAATTTCTCTATTTTCTGTATGGAATTATAAATCTTTATATTAAATGCTTTTCTGGCTTCTGATCTGAAAAGAGCCTTTAAGCAGAACTACTGTTCTTTATTCAACTTCCAGAATGAGCTTTCTAAAGCACAGATACTATCATGGACTTTCCCAGTTTAAAACATCTTCCTTGAGTTTTCACTGGTCAGATGATATTCAGTCCTTTGCTTCTTCTCCATCTTGATCATCCAGTAATTTATTAGAATAGGTTCAAACACAAGAGTGCCTATAAAGCACATACTCTTAACTTCTGCGCACCACTACTTTCAAAAAATGAGGGATGCATGCTTCTCTTGTGCTTTACTCTGAGAGGTGGTGGAAGACCCCAGTTTTAATTTGACTTGTACCTCCTTGAAGTTCCTTCCCATTGCATAGAGTGTCTGTCAAAGTAAAGCTTAAGCTTGGTGCACTTTGGTGGGCTGCTTAAAATGATGCTTAATATTTATATAACAATAGAGAGAATATGTCACTGTATCACCTAGAATAGTTATTCCTTCTTTTTCCTGTTTCTTTTCTTTCTTCCATTTTTATATTTAGGTAAAGCTAAAGAAAGTAGGCTATCATTGCTTAAGAGAAGAGTACAGTAATTTCTGTTGTATTTTGAGGGACCCTATTATTCCTTGGAAGGAGAAAGTCACTGTAAAGATGAAGATACAATAGTAGCTCTTAGTTTGACCTCATGGTTCTTAGAGGTTGCTATTTATATGAAAAAAAGGGGGAAGAGGGGAGTTGCAAAGAGCTATAACCTTGGCATGCCATGTTACTTGGGACACATTTGGGCCATCTTAGTGCTGAGGGCATGCTATCATTGTCTCCTGAGAATTCATGATAGTCTGCACAGGGATCTGGGCCAGTAAATAGACAAGGATCATCCATCAGAGTGTGCAGGACCATCATTCAATTGTGACCCTGTGTAATAGCAAACAATGTTGACAGTAATTAACTGAACAGAATTGGGTTTTCTCTATAACCTGCTATTAAAAGAGAACAGATTCCAATTTTGGACAGAGTGACTTTTAGGGGTTTGGGTCAGCTTGAAGGAGATGAGTCTCAAAAGAAGGAAGCTAGATTTCTTGGTAATAAATTAGGGGTTCATCTTATTAGATAAATTAAGAGTTGTGACTTTATCACATGAATATATAATACAATACATATTATTAGCAATAATTATATTAAAATGTATTTAATAATCATTTTCACAGAATTCTATTCAATATATATGTCTAGCAACTTGTATGCTTTTATTTTCCTCTTTGATACGTGAGGACATGGGAACTCAGAAAAGTCATTGATCTTAAGAAAAATGTAAATAGAATATAGCTACTACTCAGTCACAATAAAGCCAAGCTTCAGCATTTTTTGTACTGTACCTCTCTACCTCAATTGTGTTCTTACTTTACTTTAAACTTATTGTCAATTACCAAAATTATTAGCCATTTATAATGCTCACAACTTGTAGCACATTACCTAGAATTTAATAAATGGAAATTATTATTTTGTTTGTACTGTACTTCAGCCACCTTGCTTTTATTATATTATTTATTCCTTATAAAAGTACTATTAGATATATTTATCTTAGTATTACAAATTAAGAAACCATGAGTTCAAAATAATTCATGCTTACACAGCTAAATACAAACACAAATCTCATATTCATTCACCTATGCTATGTTCCTTCCCAAATATTAGATTAGTAAATAATTCTTGAACTTTTTAAGATGAAAGGGATTGTGAGAATGAGAAACTCAACAGACAGCAAAAAGAAACCACATCTTTCAAAGAGTATTTTTAAATTGAAGTTGATTTCCTTTTTAAAAAACCTTTGAATCTGATGTCTCTGTTTGTTATAAT
Source organism: Ateles fusciceps (assembly GCA_036589455.1). Classification (NCBI taxonomy): domain Eukaryota; kingdom Metazoa; phylum Chordata; class Mammalia; order Primates; family Atelidae; genus Ateles; species Ateles fusciceps. The sequence continues at coordinate 1,521,516 of JAZHEH010001685.1, read as the reverse complement.
GAAGGTTAAATATAAATGAAGAGAAACCCACAAATTGGTTATAAGCATAACTTTTGCTAGTGACTAAAACTTGGAACACTGGGTTTTTTTTTTTTTTTTTTTTTTTTTGTGTGTGTGTGTGTGTGTGTGTGTGTGTGTGTGTGTGTGATTATCCAGTGGACAGCCTCAAACTCAGAGAAGGTAAGTTGCTTGTCAGTAGTCACACAGCTTTTCAATGCTAAATGTATTCAAACTCAAAAGTGACTGATGTCTAAACTTGTGTTCTTTTAGTTTCTTTCTGTTTGTGCTGTAGTAACTTCAGAAAAAGTTTATGACTGTTGCAAATGTTCTTACTTGTCTCTCTCCCTTGGAAAGTAAAATTTCCTTGGTTTCAAAGTAGTCCAAAGAGAGAAAAGTAAAAATATTGCTATCGTTGGGCATGTGACTTCCCCACTACAGGGAGGTTTGTTGACAATGGATGTTTGTTACTTGACATTTATCTGCCATAGAAAAGTCTCACATTATTTATAAAGAATGAAGATGTGTTACTTGCCTGGAGGCTTAAGTTGTTAATATAGAAGTCATTATTTTATGGAAAAAGAAATGTTCTATTCAACCAGTTCATCAAATTTATATATCTAGAGGACACATTGTGTTGGCACCCAAGGGCAAAGTAAAATGATTCTGTAAAAGAGTAAAAATGCCACTGCAATTTTTAAAACATAAATCAAGCAAATAGTTCTACTACCTATTAAGTTTTAAAATTGGTTTTCAAATTGGAGGATAATTCAGAATATCTGAGAGAATATAGTAGTCAAGGGAACATAACCCCTGTGCCCTTATCAATTTATCGGTATCAGAGTCTCTCACAATCAGAAAGTCACTGGTTCAACAAAGAATTTGCAAGGAAATACCTGTCTACCTTAGCACTGAAAGTCAACACAAAACCTGAAATATTAATTCAGAAGTTGCAACCTCACAGGCGAAGGCCCCTCAGATGTGTTTTGTTAACCTACTTTGTGGATCTACTCCATGTTGTGATGTTTAATATTTTGTAATTGTTTTGCTAATTGTTTTAAATCCAAATTTTATTATTTAAACTCATATTGCCAATTTATTTTTTCTACTTTTGCAAATTCTGCCCCAAAGGCAGAGTCTGCCACTATGGAGGAGGCCAAGAAAGCACAGCTTTTGGGCTATTTTTTATTTCCTTTTTTCTTTCTTTCTTTAAAACCTGTTACTTTATCTTGTTTTGCTTTTTCATCCCTTCTCCCACCCTCAGTTTTAGGCAGCTGATTGTTTCTATGCTAGAATTGAGAGATGGGGAAGGGGCCAGTCCATTCTTATGTGAGCATTTACAATTTACATTAACAACTTTTAAATTTGGCAAACATTCAAACCCTGATTCTTTCTAAGGTGAATTATTATTTTTTGGTTCCTTAGCATTTCCCTAGACCATATGCTGGATCCCAGCTGCAGTTCCCCAGATGGCTGCTTATTAATCCCACTTATATACTCCCAGGCTCAGTCACCTTGGTTATTGTGCTGGATTCATTTTAAGGTGAGATGGATCTAGCTCACACAAAACCCAACTATAGTGAAGCAAGGTCTGCAGTGGAGTTTACTCTCAATCTCCCCTTCTTATTCTACTACTACTTCTTCTGTTAGGTTCTCATTTCTATGTTTTTGTTGTTGTTTGTTTGTTTACATGTGTGAGATACCATAACTTTGCCTCCCAAATTCCAGTTCTGTGAGTTGTTCTTAGCAGACTGTCACTTGGCCTAGAAGAAAGCTTTCTTTACTTTCTCTAATAAAATGTTCTTTATAACTTCTATTTTTCATTAAGGTAAATAATAGCAGCAAATACCTATTGAGTGCTTTTTCTACATTAGGCATGGTTTTAATTAAGTAAACATCGTTTTAATTAAGCATAAAATCACTGATTTAATCCTTACAAAAATCTTATGAACTAGGTATGATCATTTTGCCCATCCCACACATTTGAAAACTGAGTCTTAGAAAATCTGAGTAAATTAATAAAGCCTACTGAATTAACAGTAGCAGAGAGGGTGATGGAATTTATAGCTACTAAAACTCAAGATTTTAACTCATAATCACTCTATTGTACTGTCTCCTGTCTCTCAGTATCAATTGACAGTCATCTTGTAATTGAAAGTATTTTATATTTTAGAAAATGCAACTTGTATGTGGTGAGATCCTACTTTCCTTGAAGACATTCTGCTAAAAGCATTATAGGTATATCTCATTTAATCACCATAAAATGAGACTAAGAATCATTACTATTATTTTCAATTCATAGCTAAAAACTAAGGCTCAGAGAGGTGCAAAATATCGACCATGTGAACAATCATTAGGTTGTGTATTCAAGGATTGAAGCCTGGCATTCTGACTGTACAGAGCTCCCCATAACTACTCTACACTGCCTTCTTGTAGAATACTGAAAATTCATTAATTTAGGAGAGCAGATACAACTAACTCTTCTATCTTACCTAAGAAAATTTAAGAGTCTATTAAGATGCAGTGAATATATCAGTTTTATTTCAAGCTTTAGTTCAATTATATGAGAGCTGGTTATATAAGAAATGGAGATCTTTATTGGACTACTGAGGGCAAGGTGAAAAGTATATATCAGTGCATCATCTCCCTCTATATATATGTCTATATGATTAAATGGTTTAATAAGTTTTATAATAATCATTATTGTAACACATGGCATTATCCTACATCATATGATAGAACGTTATGTTGGAATGTTTTATGTTATTGCAGCTAACTCTTCCCAGAACAACAGGACACCTTATTAGAGTGCAGATTAGAATTGCATTAATTTTTTTGTGAATGCCTGCATCTTGCACAGTTACTGATATTAGGTAACTTAGACATACTCACTTTGCTTCCACAGTAACCTTGAAAAATACAGGTCTAATACAGAATATGTCCTTGTGGCAGATGCCATTGACTGCCTGCTCAACAACCATTTTCCTCCTTATTTCTTGCCAACATAATCTGGTATGAATCAGGCACTAGTTTGAAAAATATTCCATGAAAGTAAGAATAAAATATAATGGGTATAAGTATGACATAGCAATCCTAGTCTCCTTTACTATTCTTTCTTACAGATAGGGGTGGCCTAATACACAGTTTGGGTCCATATAATGAAGGTAATATATTCTATGAGGATTTCTGAAAGAAAGTTTTCATGTTGGCAAGAAAAACACAAATGTGGAAAATCACCACTTATAACACCTCTTCTCCTTTTTCCTGTTTTGAACATGTTTGCTTGAGGAAGTGGTTTGTAGGTGATGCAGCATTCTTGGTATTTCTAGGCAATGGCCTAAGCATGAGTCATGCCAAGCTTGAACTATTACTGTCAAAAAAAGACCTGATTCTTTGATAGCATGGAGCCACTCCATGAAATTTGAATCCACTTGACTCCTTCCTCCTTGTTTTCTCTTAATTAAACATACATGCAGGCATTTGTAAACTTAATCTTTAAGAATGCTTTGGGACTCAAAAGTACATAAATCATGAATCCTCTATTGTGGCTTCACTTGATAGAGTAGACTAACATTCAACAAGACATTTAATCTCTCGGCCTCAGTTTCTTCATCTGTAAAATAGGTTGCCATTCCTGGCAAGGGTTGTAGTAATTGTTACCCAAGATAATGGATATAAAGCAGCTGACACATAGCATGTTTAAAAATCTATGACAGATTTTATTTCTCTTAAACAATGGCTCAAATACTTTTCAAAACAATTACCTGAACTCTTTTTCTCAATTAGATATTACATAGAGGGTCATTACATAAACAGATATGGTCAGAACTGTTTTGGTTCACAAGTAAATGAGGAATTTATTTCCTCTCCAAAATTCCTTAATGGGCCCTCAAGTTACTTCTACAGGGCTCTGTTCAATGTTTAAAAAATAAGCAAACTCTTTCTAAGTAGCATAAACATTCACTGAACTGTAACATTATAATTTCTTAAATTTGTAAAGTATATCTTTTGGATAATTAAAGATGCCCTAGACAGTATAAAGCAACTTATGCCTCCGAAAATTTACTTATGAGAAGAAAGGGGGTGCTTGGGAATTGACAAATTTTGATATATAGGAGAACATGCAATGATATGTCACATTGCAAACACATGGAACACACAAGCAAAAATGCATAGTCTTTTGTTGTGCTAAACTTTCAAAGATTAAAAAGATCGTCAAGAGGCTGGGATTAGTGGCTCATGCCTGTAATTCCAGCACTTCAGGAGGCCAAGGTGGGCAGACCATTTGAGGTCAGGAGTTTAAGACCACCCTGGCCAACATGGTGAAACTCCATCTCTACTAAAAATACAAAATATTAGCTGGGTGTGAGGGCTCACACCTGTAATCGCAGGGTGACTAAGGCAGGAGAATCTCTTGAACCTGGGAGCCAGAGGTTGCACTAAACCAAGATTGTGCAACTGCCCTCCAGCGTGGGTGACAGCAAGACTCTATCTCAATTAAAAGGAAAAAAAGGGGGGGGAGATGGAGGAGGAGGAGGAAGAGGAAGAAGGAGGAGAAGGAGGAGGAAGAGGAGGAGAAGAAGGAGAAGAGGAGGAAGAAAGCTGAGTAGGTATAATCAAGTAGAGGAAAATAAATGTAATGATAATCGTGAATCATCTTGAAAAGATAAAGTTAGGCATAGATTATTAGTATAAATTATGTGCCAAAAGGTATATGCATAACTACTGCTTGCCTTATTGGCATAAAATAAGTTTTCATTGTACTTTAATTTTTACTTTTCTGTTTTTAATTTTCAATTTTAGTTTCTATTTTTATTTTTGTGAGTTTATTCTTAATTATTTTTGTCTATCACTCTCACTTCTCCCTACTGTCAGAGTATCTGATAGTAGTCATTTGTCTCCCTTGCTAATCTGGTGTCACTTTTATGTTGCTACTCAATCACAACAGTTTCGATTGTCTAGAAAATGAGCATAGTCTGTGAGAGAGGCTGAGAAGTGGAGTAAAGTGCATCAGCAATTTTGGATCCTCAAGAGCCTATTTTTCTTACTTTCCTGGGTCTTGTGAATCTGTTTAGCCAGAGTTGACAGAGGAGTTCATTCATATTCTTATGCCTTTTTATATCAAGTACTGTGACAGATTTTAAGACATCAGATGCTCTCCTTATCAAATGTTGTATTGCAGCTCTAGACATTGAAGAAGCAAGTGTGCCTCCAAGTCCATCGCTACCCTGTAGGAAAGAGAGAAGTAGTGAGCACTAAAGTCAGTTGCAAGAGAGCCACGAATTGGGAAATTGGAGACTTTGTCTCCTCAGTCCTTCCAGCCTCTCACTAATTAACCTCTTCCTAATTAGAAATGCCATTTTTAATTACCATCATTTCCCTCCTTAAATGTGGTGAAAGCTAACTCTGTAAGGCTCTGGGGTTTCATTATGTTACAACAGCTGTAAATTACCTAAGTGATTAATACGGCCTCTTCTGATGCCCCTGGAGGCCCACTCTCCCTGGAGAGCAACCACGTCAAACACAGAGCTCAGCATCATGGGATAGAGCACATGTTTATCAGGTTTCACTTAATAGAATGATCTAAAATGATAAGAGCCTTGCTCTGAATCTGGTATAACAGATGGTTACCAATGAAAGTCTGGGTCTCACCTAGCACAGAGAGCAGCATAGATTTTCCTCAAACACTCTGTCTTGGAATTAAAATCACCTTGCAGTGAAATGCTCATGACCCTCCTCCTACCCTTAAACACCTTTGTGCCAAGTGCAAACCTGCCTACCTGGTACTAAATTGTGTTTTCTAAGGAGGGAACAGTGGTATAGCCTGCATGACATACCTCATGTTTACCTTTCCCAGATGATCTCACAAAGTGTTTGTTCCCCTGTTCTCTGCCACTTTTTTATGTCCTCCATCCACACTGGTTTCCTAAATTGATAATATCAAATTCCTTTCACAATCAGGACATTTTGTCTGCTTTGTTCTCTCATGTGTAAAGCTCTACCTTCCTGTCTAGCCCGATTACCTCCTGCCTAGCCTTACACTTCATATTATGGACATCCCCCCACACAATTTGATCAATCCCTATTTATTGTGCTTTAACATCTAGCCCTTTTATGTCATTTATCAGGGTTGCAACGTAATGTCTACGTATGAAGCTATCTAAATAATTTTTGTTTTCCCAGTTCAATCATTGGCTCCACAAAGACAGAGACCAGAAAAGTTCTGACCCACCATTTTGTTCCTACACACTGGTGCTGTGTTTGATGCGTACTTAAGCTTCTTAAATACTATTGAATAAATTAATAATTGGGATTCTAGTTCAATAGCTGAAATTTCCTGACAGCAGCGTTAGAGGAGACAAAAGGCATTTTCAACTTGGCTGTCTAACCAGAGGCTATCTTTTTCATATAAATATCTTCCAGAGATTTTATTTTCTCTATGATTGCTGAAGATGTCCATGAGTGTTTGCATTGTTTTTCTTATTCTTTTCAAATCTCAGAGTTCAAATGATTTGAGAAATCATTTTTTTTTCTCTAGCCTAGTAGGGGCAGGATGTAATGATTCCAGCTTATGGGATGGTTTTATAGTTAAAGAGATTTAAATAAAAATCATCATTCTGTGATTGGAAATACTCTAGCCTTCAGGATCTCAGTTTCTTACTTGTTGAAGGGATAAATTATATTTTTAAATTATTTATCTCATGAAAAAAATATGGTAAAGAAGTAACTATAGGTCCAGCATTCAGTAAATTACCTGACACACAGTCACATGGTTAATAATTAGCAAATCACATTCCCTGGAGAGAAGGAAAGAAGAATAAGATACAGACAAATAATTTATGTCAATCATTGGAGTAGGGAGAATAATAGCCTCATTTTCCCTCATGTCCACATCTTAACCTCTGGAACCTGTGAATATGTCCTGTTACATAGAAAAGGGAAATTGAATTTCCTAATTGATACATGTTAGATGTTTGTCATCTGCAAATCTCATGATGAAATGTGGTCCACAATGTTGGAGGTGGGGCCTTGGGGTAGTGTTTGGCTCATAGAGGCAGATCAGTTCCCTCATCAATGGCTTGGTGACCTCCACATGGTAATGAGTGAGTTCTCATTCTATTAGTTCATGAAGGAGCTGGTTGCTTAAAGGAACCTGGCACATTGTCCTCACTTTTCTTTGTTCCCTCTTTCGCCATATGACATGCCCACTCCCCCTTTACCTTCCACCATGATTTTAAGCTTCTTGAGGCCCTCACTAGAAGCAGATGCTAGCTAGCATTATGCTTCTTGTGTAGCCTGCAGAACTGGGAGCCAAAAGAAAACCTGTTTTCTTTATAAATTACCTACTCTCAATATTCCTTTGTAGCAATGCAAAACAGACTAATACACTAAACATCTGACCTTAAATTAGAAAGCCTATCGTGGATCATCTGGGTTAGACCCAATGTAATCATAATTGGATCTTTAAATGTTTTTTAAAATGTGGAATTCGGAGGTAGAAAAGTAAGTGTCTGAGTGATACGATGTTGACAAACTCTCTGCATCACTGTTGACTTTGAAGATAGAAGGATGCTATGAGCCAAGGGTTGAGGGAAGCCTCTGAAAAATGAGAAAGACAAGTAAAAGGATTTTTTTTCCAGAGCCTCCAGAAGGGACACTGCCCTGCTAACATTAAGGACAGCCTTGATTTTAGCCTAAGGCCCATTTCATACTTCTGAATTCCAGAACTGTAAAATACTACGTGTGCATTGTTTTAGAACACAAAATTTGTGGTAATTTTCACATCAGCAACAGGAAAATAATGTAATCATCCTCATTATTAACAGCAGTAAGAACTTCTTTCTTTCTCACTCTCCCCCTCATAGAAACATGTATGTGTGTGTTGTTATAAGTGTATATTTATGATTACAAGCACACTAACGGAAAGACATACATATCCAAATAAATGAGAGGCAGTTAAGTTATAAAGCAAAATGAAAAGTGTTTTCTCTGGTATCAGGGACAATCTTGATTCAGAGTGAATTTAGTCTTGTACTGAGTTTTCTCAGTAAGCCAAATCCTACAACATTGTCATTAATCTGTTAATTGGGGCACTAATTTTATGGTGGGATCACTTTCTCATTATTAATCTTATTTCCTTCACAGAAGGGGCTTCTTTTCACCTTTGAGGTGAGTCTCAGCTGCAGAAATGTGTCCTTCATAAGGGAGAGGTCACGGTCAGCAGAAGGGAGACTCCATTAGCTGGACACATCTGCTTTCCAGATGTCAGTAAATTCTATACTTGGCTCTAAGGTGCAAAGTTGTACGTGCCATCAGTGAATAAATAGACCGGAGAGAATTAAATAGAGTTGATACTGGCTGGATGTCAGTCTCATATTAGAAAAGATAAAAATAATAATAATAGACAGAGGAGACTTTACACTGCTCAGCCTTATTGAATAATTTCATTCTTTCCTTGGTTACCAGCAGATGGAGAATTTTAGATACAATTCAGAGTTTGACGGCATAGTGACTGGAATATACTACATGATAGTTATGAAATAAATATATTTTGAATGTTTTATATAATAAAACCTGAATTAGGAGTAAAAAATACATGGGAAATGATGAGCATTTTCCACACCCATTTTGCTCCTATATTTTCTCATACTTGTGAGTTTTTATTTTATTATAAAATGATTACACTCAGATGTTATGTCTTGGTTTATAAATGCAATTTGATGTTTCTCTATATGATTAATGTATTACATCACTATGTGTTGCCAAATATACATTCTAAAATGGAGACTTTTATGTAGATACTAGTTTTAACCTGTATACACACACACACACACACACACACACACACACACACACACACACATATATATACACATATTGGTTTTATGTAGATACTAGTTTTAACCTATATATATATGTAGATACTAGTTTTAACCTATATTTATATAGGTTAGGTAGTTAAAACTATCATGTAGTTTTAAGCTATACATATATAGGTTAAAACTAGTATCTACATAAAAGTAGATATTAGTTTTATATGTATATATATACACACATATATACACATTATTTCCAGATTCTATTACAATACCACTTTAATGTGGCCTCTATTTTTGCAATATAAAATTGTCTTGTCCAAAGCACATTGTAACAATCATCGAAAGGAAAAGAAAGAATAAAATCCTATTATTTCCTCATGCTGACTTCATTTATTTTTTTATATTGTTTTATTTTTACATTTTCCAGAAATAGATAACTATAACCAATAAATAGTTTCAGTAATTTTATTTTCTAAGATTTTATTATGAAAAAATGTCAAACAAAGAAAAGTTAAAGTGAACACACTTGAACCTACCACCTGAATTCTATTAATGTTTTATTATACTTGTATTAGCATATCTATGCATATATCTACTCTAGGTTCTGATTTATAATTATTTTTCTCTTTTCACTTTGTAGTTTATCCATGTGGCTGCAATTTCTTAACTATCATTTATGTTTGCTAAGCACTGACTCTTTCTTGTAAGCAAAGTAAAATATTCTTTTTAAACATTATCATAAATGATGAATTGGGAAATGATTACATTTATGAATATAATTTACTTTCCAATTATTCTTAATAAACACTCATTGAGAACCAATTATGAGCCAATCATTGTTAGATGCTATGGCTATGAAAATAAATAAAACACTTCTCTTTTGCATAGGGAGTTTGATAGTGCTAGGGAAGACTCCCACTTAATTTTATTTGGTACAATGTAATAGGATAATTAAAATAGTAAAGTATGTACAAGATTCCAATATAGTGCAGAAAGGGAAATTATCAAACTTCTCTGGCCTGACCAGAGAAGACTTCACAGAAAATTTAACATCTTCATTTAAATTTGGAGAATTCAGTGGCAAAGAAGTTTGGTTACCTATCCAAATAACTGTCCACAATCCCCATTCTACCTCACCTTCTTTCTTGTTTGAATCCCGATTGGTTCAAGGTCTAGCTGCAGCCTCAGATCCAGTTGGTGAATTAGATTTTGTCTAAGCCAGTCAGGGTCCTGTCATTTCATTTATCAATGATAGATTTAGGTCTGGATATGTAACATTATTCTGGATAATAAGACATAATTGAGAAGTTATTGAGGGACTTTTGTAAAAGGTTTTTTTTTTTACTCCTTTAGTGTCACAACCACAAAGTAATAATTCCTTCTTTGTGGCACATGGCACTTGCAACTAGGATCCCATTTTGGGACCCTGAAAATATTTTTCTATCTTTAGTATATTATCTGTAGGAATAATGGAAAGGGATACAAATCTGAGTCCTTGAGAATATACATTGGATCAACCTATTCTCATCAACTCTGGATCTTGATTACCTCCAGACTTATTATTTATTTTAAAAATCCCATTGTTGTTAAATACTTTTAGAGTTGAGCTACAGTTGCATTGCATCTAAAAAATAAATAAATAAACCAGTTAAAACAAAGACATCTGCTTAATGAATGAAGGAGGAGTTAAGTGGTAGCATCCTAGGCAGAAGGGCACATGAAGCAAAGACACAGAGCCCTGTTTATGGAAACGTTAAATATCACCTAAAACTCAGTTTCTAAAATAAAAAGAGGGGCAGAGATAAGACTTGAGAGAGAACAGTTGTGCTGGTGCATAACAGGGTAAAACTTTTCAACATTTGTGTGATCAAAGTAAAGTACATGTGGCTTGAGGCTTTTGAAATATCCTACTATCTTGAAAATGACACAATTATTTCCCTCATGATTTTTCTTTAGCCTGAAAATTTCAGTGTTATTATAGCTCTGGCACCAGATCATAAAATTTTAAATTAGTAACTCAATAATTTCTTTTTCAAAGGAGAGTACTTTCTTGCCATATTAGGCTTACAAAGTGTGCATAAACTCTACCTATATAATCCATCAGGGTGACATGATCACTGAGTACTACATTTCCCCAAAAAATACTGCGGAATAATTGAGAGCAACATTCAATAATGCAAATATCCTCAGAAAGAGTTAGGAGGAGGTCATGAATCAAGCCTCTGGCCTTCTACTTATTTGTATTATTCAAGTTACTTAAACATTTCATATTTTAAAATAAGAAGTGAGTGCTAAAACACCTTCTAAGAAATAAGTTGGGAAAGAAAAAGCATACACAGGTTAAGTGACATAATTGATTTGGCTACCTTTCCATTACTTTCCATTCTTTTCTCTACGAAAGTTATAAATTGACAAGATGACAACCAAAACAAGCACATTGCTTTTGGAAGAAAACAAACAAAAAGCCCCTGAAGTCCATTGGCTGACTATAATAAACAATGGATCTCACCTGGTTGAAGTAAGTGCTGATGTCCTTCAATAACAGTAAACATCTTTATGTGAATTCACTTCTAATGATAGTTTTGGAGACTCACTAGGTAGTTGGCAATCATGGGTTTGAGAAAAAATAATGCATATCTGGCATTCACACGGAAAGACAGATCCTGAGCTGGAACTCAAGATTTAATTTTTAGAAGCAAAATGACATAGTTTACTTAAATCCCTGCCTCAGTTTTGACATGTCTAAGACATGACATACCCTACTGATGCTTAAATATGAATACATATGGCAAGCTCTTTGACTATGTAAGTGTTCAAATAGTGAGCCTGATCAGGCTTAATCTCCAAGTAGACAGTCCAGATACAGGGATTCAATCCTCACCTCATTCTCCACCCAAACTGTGTGCCTCATTGATGTCTGGGACTTAGTGGAAGGAGCAGGTTGAAGAAAACCAAAAATGCCAACTATTAATGGATATATATTTTTCACATTCCTGTAATGGCATTTTCGTTTTCAAAGAAGATTGCTTTATTTATCCTATTTCTGATTAAATAAGACATAGAAAATTTGGGTCTTACTTGATTTGACTATTGTTGGGGGATCAGAAAATGATATCCCAAAATAAAGGCCTCAGAAGCAAAAGTTTCTCTCTGAGCTTCTTCTGCCCGCCTGTCTCTGGCCCCTTGTTCTCTCAAGAAGCCAGCCATATAAACTAGAATGCCTCTTCCTCACAGCGGGTCATAAAAACTACAACCACTTTTACCCAAAGCAAGTAATAAAACCTAAAAGTATTACTCTAATCACCCCCACACTTTTCTTTATAAAAACTGGCCATAAAGAAATTTTCTGACTTACTTTATTTGAGTGTAAGTCATAAGACCTCCCCATCCAGAGAGGGCCTTGCCCCATACCCGGAAGGAAGGAAGGAAGGCTTCACAGAGATGCCAAGATGAATCAGAACAGACAGGCTTTTCTGGGTTTTCCCACTCAGTCTATTAGCATTAGATCATACCCTTTTTGTCCAATCATATTTCTACATGGTTGTCCATACTATGTTGAACCAAGCATAAAAAACAATCCTTGTATCCTTGGATCTTCATTCCGAAGACTCCCAAGTCATGTCAAACTACGACCAATTAAATTTGTCTGGTTTTTTCTCCCCATTCATTTGCCTTTTGTCAGTGATTTTCAGCAAACCTTCAGAGGCCAAAGGGAAAACTACCTATGCTATGGTAATGCAATTAAGTAGTTACTGCAGAAAGAATCTTTGTTAAAAGGGAGAAATGAGAGAGAGAGAAAAGAGGCAATCCAAATAACTGACTGATGTGGAACAAGTCCCTTCATGAAACTGCAATGAAGACTCAGGAAATCTTCACCTAGCACATTCTCAGTGGGCTGGCTAGATTTTGAATGCATTGCTTATGCAAAGGAGAAAAATATATGCATAACTCAAGGCATCTTCTAAGTCCAGCTGCAAGAGGAAGCTAGAGATGACAGTGTCTTCTCTCACTACAGGATAAAAGCCCTGTAGCCATGACTACACAGCCACTAGCTTGGATCTGCAGAGCACAGATATACAGAGTAAAGTGGGTGGTTACATTTACAGAGAGTTCCTTGGAACAGGAGACAGCTAAAGACAGTGGAGCATTTTTGTTCCAAGAATGGGAGGAATGTTGGAGTAGTGGGAGACAGGAGGGAGGTCTGGTTTCCTTTTAGTGGGGTTCAATTAGTAGTCATATACAAACCAGCCACCAGGAATCAAGACTGTGGCGCTTTTCATTGGCAATAAACTTGAAACTTGAAAGCATTGAGCAGGGTAATATTCCCTGCCCCCCCCCCCCCCCTCTCTCTCTCTGTCTCCATCTCACTCATCAATTACCTGTAAAAACTCTGTTTAAATGCAACAGAAAGCAGCTTCTGCCTCCTTTTCAAGTAGCTTTGCTAAATACCTCTCAGGATGAGATTGTCTTATCCGACAGGTAAATTGCTGTTCCTCTCAATCTTAAAAATACACTCTCTCTACCGACTTAACAGATCAACCTGCTTTCAAGTATTTCACACTGTCTATGAACATAAGAAAGGTATGTTTGTGTGTGTGTGTGTGTGTGTGTGTGTGTGTGTGTGTGTGTGTTTTCAATTTCTTACTGCCCACATAACATTTCCCCCACGTATATCTTGGCATAAACCAAAAATGCAAAAGTTGCTGTATTTCCTTTTAGATATAAGTAAACACTGGAAGAACATCATCGTTTTTTCCTTATACTTTCTCACGGAAATGACAACATTGTCTTTTGGTACTGGTTTCTGTGTTTGGATTTTCTCGTATCCTTTTCTACTATGTCTTGGACCATCTAAATCACCAAAAGTATTAATTACCTGTGGATGTCAGTTTACTGTTATTAAGTGTTTTGCATTTTTTCACAGATGATTTGAGGTAGCTTTCAGATTATTTAGAAGAGGGAAATAATTTAGCTCCAGGTAAATTATTCTCTCTCTAAAACATATAGAAATTATTTTATTATTTAATTATTTAAGAATATTCATAGTAAAGAAACATTATTGAGTGTCTATAACATGCCACACACATTGTAATAGTAGATAGTAATGCCTTGTAAATATTAGGGAAACTGGCAGCAGTCATCAAGCTAAATACGATTTATCACACTGAGGACTCATAACAAATATTTGAGCTGAAAATATTCACTCCAGTTTGAAAAGAAAAATAATCCTGAAAACAGACATTTGATATAAGCATGTTATATCTATTTTGCAAATAGGCAAACTTATTTGCTCTGGGTCAATTAAATGATAAAACAAAATCAGAACCCAGGTTTTATGAACGAGAGCCTGTGCTCTGTAACAATGCACTATACTGCCTAATAGTGTGCTCATGCCAGACATTGGCAAAACAGTTTGAGAAAACATTTTAGGCATTCACAATGCTCATGAGGACCTTGAATTATATAAGAAAGAGTGAATGAGGCTAAGTTTCTAAACTGAAGATATCCACAGGTAAATGAGACACATATGCTACTCAACTCTTACTCAGATCAGCAAAGGTGCAATTGAAATAATTAATATTCATGGAGGATTGGGTGTCGTAGATATAGAAATTCAATTCTTCTGTCTTAGGTTTCCTTAAAGTGTGCTTTGTGGAGTACTGAGTCCAATAGGAGATTGTGTCTTGTAAGGCTCCCTACAAGAAGATTCTGAGTTTGGGATTTTCAAGCAAGTGATTTCCTGGGGTAATGATCTCAGAACAACTCAGGGAAACAGTAGAGGTCAGGGGGCAAGGCAAAGGAAAGACATGGTTTTTACTGACATCTAGGCTCTCACACTGATCTCAAAGGAAGCTCTGGAGTGTGAAGGGTACCACAAAGTGTGCACAACTTTACACTGGAAAGTTGGACTTTTACACCCCCTGTACCAGTCAATCATTGGCAAATAATTAACAATCAGCTAACAACAACAACAAAAAATCTTGACTTGCAGAGTTTGCCAATTTCCATGGTACAAATACTCCCATGTGATCAATTTCAAGTCACCAGAATTGGGTATCAGTGGATGCTAAGTTGGGAAGAGCTCTTTTGGCTGTCCTGAGCTGGTGTGAGCTGAATCCAGCTCACTACTGTCTGTGATCTCCTAGACATTTCTGAGAGGAGCCCTCTACAAGTGTGAATCTTTGTAGTTAATACTCTGAGAAGCTAGGAGTTGGAGACACCTGCCCACACACAGTCGGGGAGGGCACCATCAGTGTCTGCAAGAGGCATTCATAGTTGTTTGCTAACTGGCTTTGTAGGCAAATATGTCTATGTAACATTAAGTTGAATAGAGATAAATTAATTCTTTAGTGAAGAACACGTTAGGTCCTTTAATATATTGCAGTTTAATGTGTCATTTCAGGATAATGAACTGTTTTATAGAGTTTTCAAATTGAAGATTATTTGATATTTTTTGGTCCAGATTATCTGATATGTCTAGTATTTTACATAGAAAACACACACACACACACACACACACACACACACACACACACACACACTCTTAAAATAATGATTATTACTTGGACCACCTGCATCAGAATCACTTAGGTTGTTATTCAACCTGCAGATTTCTAGGAGGTCATACCCCTAAAATATTGAATCAAATCACTATGACTTTGGCCTGGGGATCAGTCAGTGTAAGAAGCACTTTGGGTAACTCTGGTATGCCCTGAAGTTTGAGAATATGGGTGCTGGCTGATATGTCTTTAATCTTACATACACTAGTTCATCAGAAACTATATACCCTCTGCTGAATGCCTTTCACTGAATTGAGATTTGGTGATATGCAATCCACTTGCAGCAGTGACATGAATCCACTCTAGAAAATCTCCTTTGGAATTTACTAGAGAGTTGTTGCCAAACACATCAACTTCACATCCCTCTGCGTGTGCCCTCAAGAAGTATTGTTTGAGAAAAAATTCTGAGAGCTGAGTGGCAGGAAGAAGTTTGCTTTATAGAGATTTTGTTACTTTACCAAGATCCTGAAAGTACCAAAGGCAGACTTGGGAATTAAAGTAAGTCTTTTTACAGTACAAAATCCATAATTTTGACACCTTACCATGTCTTTGAAATATCTTTAACTTTTTAAAATACATTGAGGACCCATGATTTTCACATTCAAAATCTCCTAGTAATCCAGAACTTCAGTTTGAAAAAGTAAAAGAAAGAAAAACTACAGTAGACAGAGATAATAATAGACTTCTATGAAGATTTTAATAAGAACATTTAAGGGAAGCTTTAAGAAACTACAATTATCTAGGGAGTACAATCAACACAGCCCACAAAATAGGACAAGACTTTCCTCTTTTGCCTCATTAGTAGTTTTCATTTGTTTGACCCATACCCTTAATTGCAATGAGTTAGTGCAAATGTAGAATGAAAAGTGGGGAATATGTCAAGTTCTCTAAATTGTAATCCTTTGGGACGTAACAATTACCACAAATTTCATTTGGTTGTTTGAGATAGTGATTACTATAATTTATAATAAAATATTCAGCAAATCACCTGCTGATTGAGATAACTTGAGCAAAATATATGCATTTTTTACCAAACAATTTTTATTCAATCAGAAGAAATATCATTTTGAAAAAACAAAACAAAATTATTTAAAATGGGATGATTTGAGTGAGGTCAGAGAATATGGCAATAATTTTCTGAAAAGGAGTATCTATTTTCAGTTGGGGACCTAGTTTTAAATGACTCTTTTAGCTCACTTTCAGGTGGAATGAGATTACATAATATATATCTATTTTGGCAGGTTTTGAAATTAATGAGACTGTCTCGGAAGGGAGATGACGGCTAAAAGAGTATTAATGTTCACAAAAACCTGCTATTTTTCTTTTTTTTTAAAGGAAAAGAAATAATAGGAAGTGTCAATCAATGGATTACTGGTTGGAAAGCATCACATTTGCACTGTCATATTGCACTGTGTAGTGGACTCTAGAATTGGGATGACCTCTAGTGATTCATACACTTGTGTTATCTTCTCCCCTTGAGTGTGGCTGGAACAGAGTTGCTTTAAACCAACAGAATATAGCAAAGGTGGAGGGATTTTGCAAGTGTAATTAAGGCTGAAAATCAGTTTATTTTGAGTTAATCAAATACTAGGTAATTCTAGGTGGGTCTGACTTAAGTGAAAGCCTTAGAGAGATTTTCCTACATCAGTAAATATGTTATAAGAGTTATGTGGCAAGGCCAGGTGGCAGGGAACTGCAAAAGTTTCTAGGAAATGAGAGTAAACCAACGGACAGGAAGAGCATGGTAACTTCAGTTCTACAAATGTGATGAAAGAAACAGAACACTACCAACAACCAATTGAGCTTCAAAGAGGACTTTGAATTCAAAAAAATGAAGCTTGGTTGACATTTCGATTACAGCCTTGGGAGAGCTTTTATAGAGAACTCCTGTAACAGCTGGGCAATGTTCAGACACATAAACCACGAACATTCTAATACATTTTCGCTATTTTAAGCCACTGAGTTTCAAGTAACTTGCTATGAATCAATAGGTAACTAGTGCATAGTACTTGAAACCATTAATGCATACTCTTCAAGAGAAAAAGTCACAAAAGAAGGTCTTTCTATGGGACATGAGACCTGTTAGTCCTCCCTAACCTTCTTCTCTGATGTTCCCAAAGATGTGCTTTTTGCTCTTACCAACTGAGCTATTTGTAGTTTGTATTTATTGCTCTTTTACAACTCAGAATTTGTACATGTGCCACTCTTTTTCAGGAATATCCTTTTACTTTGTGTTAAACCTTCATAACTCAGCTTTAGCAAACATCTATTCTTTTGGCCTAAACAGTATTTATTTTTTCTGATTGTTTTTCATGTAACTCCCTCCCCAGTTCTGAGTTCTTATGATTGGCAAAAAACAAAGTCCACTTTGGGTTCAAAGGCAAATAAAGTAATTCAGTTTCATCCAATATTGTTGGACATGTTAAATAAACATGAGGGCTATGAGATAGTGGGGCGATGGAAATTATCGTGATGTTCATGAGCATATATCCATCAGGAAAGTGGTTACAGAATGAATCATCACATCTCCTTGGCTGCAAGGATTGGGTTAGAATACTTCTCGAATCAAGCACTATGGAAAACTATTCAGAAGAAAGGGTACCTGATTTTGTCATAACTGTGGGAAGTTCAGATACAAACACAGGGCTCTTTGGTATCACCTATTGGAATGTGACCAAAAAAAAAAAGCATAACAGGAGAAGACGGAAATAATGACTGTGTGGAAGAGTGGACTCCTCAGAAATATCATATGGGCATATCCATAAGCCATGCCTGAATCTGCTTTTAGATAATTAGTCATCTTTAATTTTAACTGCGCAATGTAAACCCAAGTTGATAACCCCATACCACTAAAGTTAATTACATAAATATTTACTTAGCAAATGTTATGAACAAGGCTGTATTAGGTGTATTGTGAGGGCAATTCAGTTAAGTAAGAAGTAGTTACTGCTTTTGAGAGATCACGAAGTCATAAAGGGAGCATAATTTTGAAAAAATAACAGTGATTAATGCAAAATATCATGAAGGAAAAGTAAAAAAGAGCTGAAATCTGACTGGAAGTTAAAATATTTGAGAAGAAGGTAACATTTGATCTAGGGTTTTAAAAGATGGGTAGGATTTTACATATGAAAATGCGTGAGGAAATTGACTCCCTGTTTGTGCAATGTTGTTAAACAAGCATGAAGGCTATGAGATAGTGGGACAAAGGAAATTATTGTGATGTTCATGAGCATATATCCATCAGGAAAGTGGTTACAAAATGAAAACAGAAAGGCAGTTTGGAACTGCACAGACGCTTACTGTCATATACAAGTATATATAGTTGTATATGAGATTGTCTTTGTCTTAGGAGATGCATGCTAAAGTACGCATGTATCATACCTAAAAAATCAATAATAATTTCAGAGTATACCCTATTGTTTTCCCTAATTAATAGCCTACATTTCATTTTCCACAACTGCCTCTAAAATAGCTTTTTTACATTTTAAAAATCCAGGATCCTACCAAGGATCACAAATTGCATTTTTACTTTTTTAACTGATACGTAATTGTATATATTTATGAGGTACATGTGATATTCTCATACATGCAAACAATGTGGGATGACAAAATCAGGGAAATTAGGATATTTATTACCTCAAACATTTATGATTTCTGGGAACATTCCAAATATTCCAAATATTTTTTAGCTGTTTGAAATAAAAAAGTAAAATAGAATTATATTCATGCTACTTTGCTTTTCAAACACTAGAATGTACTCCTTCAATGTAACTATGTCTTTGCACCTATAAACAACCTTTCTTCATCACCCCTACTCTTCTGCTCTTCCCAAACTCTGATAATCACCATTGGACTCTCCATGAGATAAATCATTTTTTTTTTTTTTTTTTTTTTTTTTTTTGAGACAGAGTGTGTTGCCCAGGCTGGAGTGCAGTGGCATGATCTCGGCTCACTGCAACCTCTGCCTCCCATGTTCAAAGATTCTCCTGCCTCAGCCTCCTGAGTAGCTGGAATTACAGGCATGTGCCACCACAACCAGCTAATTTTTGTATTTTTAGTAGAGACAGGGTTTCACCATATTGGTCAGGTTGGTGTCAAACTCCTGACCTCGTGATCCACCCACCTTGGCCTCCCAAAGTGCTGGGATTACAGGCATGAGCCACCATGCCTGGCGGAGATAAACATCTGATTTTGTAAGGGGCTATTCCCCTTTTACTTGGCTGTCATTCTCTCTCCTGCAGCACTGTGAAGAGGTTCCTTCTGCCATGATTGAAAATTTCCTGAGGCCTCCCAGTCATGCAGAACTGTGATTCAATCAAACCCGTTTTCTTTATGAATTATGCAGTCTCGCTTATTTCTTCCTTTCAGCAGGAGAATGAACTGACACAGTCATGATGAATTACATTTTAAATTTGTTGTTGAATTTAATTTGTTAGTATTTTGTTGAGCATTTTTTCATTTATGCTGATCAGATATGTTGGCCTATAGTTTTGTTTTGTGGTTGTATCCTTGTCTAGTTTTGGTTTAAGGGTAATGCTTACCTTACAAAACAAATTTTGAAATATTCCCTCCTTTTCAAGTCTTTGGAATAGTTTAATTAGAATATGTATTACTGCTACTTTAAATATTTGGTAGATTTCAGCAGTGAACCCATCATGTCCTGGGCCTTTCTTTGATGGGAGACTTTTTATTACTGCTTCAGTCTCAATAATTATAGTTATTGGTCTGTTTAGATTTTCTAATTCTTCATGGTTCAATCTTGGTAGGTTGTATGTATCCGGGAATTTTCCCATTTCTCTTAGGTTTTCCAAATTGTTGGGATATAGTTGTTCAGAACATACTCTAATGATCCTTTGTATTTATGTGGTACCAGTTTTAATGCCTCCTTCTTCATCTCCGATTTTATTTATTTGGGTCTTATCTGTCTTTTTCTTAGTCTAACTAAAGGTTTATTGATCTGTTTATCTTTTTAGAAAACCAACCTTTGGTTTTATTAACACTTTGTCATTTTTGTTTCGATTTTTCTTATTGCTAATCTGAACTTTCTTAGTTATTTTTTTCTATTAATTCTGAGTTTTGTTTGTTCTTGCTTTTCTAGTCCCTTTAGGGACACAATTAGATTGTTTATTTGAAGTATTTCCACCATTTTGATGCAGGCATTTATTGCTACAAGCCTTCTTCTTAGAACTGCTTTTGCTGTATTCCTTAGATTTTGGTATGTTGTATTCATTTTTGTCCAGACATTTTTAATTTTCTTTTTGATTTATTTATTGCTCTGTTTGTTGTTCAGGAGCATACTGTTTAATTTTTATGAATTTGGACAATTTCCAAAGATCTTTCTGTTATTGATTTCTAGTTTTATTTCACTGTCAGCAGAAAGATATTTGATACGATTTTGATTTTTTAAAAATGTGTTAAGACCTGTTTTGTAACATAACATGTGGTCTATTCTGGAGACTGCTCCATATGCTGTTGAGAAAAATTTGTATTCTTTAACTGTTGAATAGAATGTTCTGTAAATGTTCATTAGTTTCATCTGTTTAGAGTGAAGTTTAACTGTGATTTTTTTGTCGTTTTGATTTTCTCATTGGATGATCTGTCCATTGCTGAAAGTAGGATATTGAAATTCACTATCATTATTGTATTACAGTCAATATCTCCCTTAGGTCTTTTAAGATTCGATTTATGTGTTTGGGTATTCCAGCCTTCAAAATATAAATATAAATATATTAAATATATAAATACAAATATAAATAAATATAAATATAAATATATAAATATAAATATATATATATTTACAGTTGATAAAACTTCTTGCTGTAATGACTCCTTTATCATTATATAACAGCTTTCTCTTTCTTTACTATTTTTAAAGTCTGCTTTTCTTAAATAAAAGTATAGCTACTTCTGTTATTTTGGTTTTCATTTGAAGAGAGTATCTTTTTCTATTCCTCACTTTCAATAGGTGTGTGTATTTATGAGTGAAGTGAATTTCTTGTACAAGGTATATAGCTGAGTCTTTAAAAGAAATCCATTTAGCCACTGTATGTTTTGTAATTGGAAAAATTAATTCATTTACATTCAAGTTTATTGTTGACAGATAAGGTTTATTACTGCCATTGTGTTACTTGGTTTTTGGTTGTTTGGAGACCTTTATTTCCTTTTTTTTCTGTTTTCCTTTGTGGGTCAGTGATTTTTCTTTAGTAGTATATTTGATTTTGTGCTAGTTTTTTTTTCCAGTGTATCTATTGTAGCTTTTTGATTCTTGATTATCATGAGGAATGCATACAACCATCTTATAGTTACAACATTTTATTTTAAACTGATAATGACATAACTTTTACCACAAAGTGAAACAAAATATACTTTAACACCAGCCCCCACATTTTTACTTTTCATATTTCAATTGACATCTTTTTATATTCCCCATCTCTTAACTAATTGTTGTTGTTATTTTTAACATTTTTGTATTTTAGTCTTCATACATAAGATATAATTGATTTACTTATGCCAATTACAGTATTAGAGTATTTTAAATTTCTCTGTTTTCTCTCTTTTACCTGGGAGTTCAATACCTTCAGACTGTTTCTTGTTACGTCCCAGTGTCCATTTCTTTTAGACGAAATAATTCCCTTTACCGTTTCTTGTAAAACATGTCTGGTGTTGATGAATTTCCTCTGCCTTTGTTAGTATCAGAAAGTCTTTATTTTTCTTTAATGTTTGGAGGTTAGCTTTGCTGGGTATTCTTGATTGAAAATATTTTTTCTTTCAGCACTTCAATTATAATATCTCTCACTCCCTTGATCATCCAGGTTTCTGCTGAGAAATCTGGTAAAAGCCATATTGTGTTTGAGTAGACTGTGATTAATTTTTTCTTACTGCTTTGAATATTTGTGTGTTTGATCTTTGCTAATTTGATTATGATGTGCCTTGGGGAATTCCTGTTTGAGTTAAATCTGATTGGTGATTTCTGAGCTTCACGTACATGGATGCAGTCATTCATCTCAAGATTTGAAAAATTTTCGACCACTATTCCTTTAAATCTGCTTTTTAGGACTTTTTCTTCTCCACCTCCTTTGGGAGTTCCTAAAAGGTGAAGTTTACTTTGTTGATGGTGTTTCATAGTTCTCATATGTCTTCTTTGCTTTGTGTATACTATTTCCTTTTTGCTTCTCTGATTGTATAATTTTAGATGTTCTGTCTTCAAACTTGCTAAATGCTTTTCTTTCTTTGATCAACAAAGCTTTTAACAACATTTTTATTTTAGTCATTGCATTTCTTATTTGCAGGTTTTCTTTTTTTAATGTTTCTATTTATTGGCTAAATTTTTTATTTTATTCCTGGAATTTAAAAAAATTATTTCATTTTCTATTCATATATTCTTATGATACCCTGAACTTATTTAAGAAGGTTATTCTTAATTCTTTATCAGACATTTTCTAGACCTTCAGTTTTACTGGATCTATTGCTGGAGTTTTGTCAGTTTCTTTTGGTGTTGTCAAATTTAATCAAGTTTACACTATTTGTGTGTCTTTACGTTGATGCCTGTACATTTGAGAAGACAGTCACCTCTTCCAGTTTTTGCAAGGTTTTCTTGGTGTTGTTAGACCTTTACCAAATTCAGAACTTAAATGCTGGTCCATTGTTGCTCACAATTCTGGGAAAGAATTAAAGAGAACACAAGAGCTGAAAACATTGTGCTGGAATGAACTTATTGTCTTCCCATTGTTTCCCAATCTGGGTAAGATTATAGTGAATACTGGAATTTACACACTGTTCTGAATCTAAATTGTCACTCTTCCTTGTTTCCCATTTTGAGGAAGACCTATAACGAACGTGTCACCCTCAAACTATATTTCTACCTTGTCATTGTTTCTCAGTCTGGAAAAAAAGTTAAAGGCATCTGAACTTAATCTTGAACTTTTAGTTGTTTCTGGGTCAGGGGAAAACTCCAGGTAACACCCAGGGTTCGTGAAAAATCTGGCCAGGGATTTGGATCTCCCTGTGGATCATGTTCCTTGCAGCACTATGGTGCAGGCTAGTCTCTTCAATGTGGCGTGCTGCTGATCACAGTGCAGAGTAGTCACTGCTATCTACATGCTAGTCACTGCAGTCAGCATCCCAATCTTTATTCCCAATTCATTCTAGGTAGTTCAGTCCTCCTGGACTCCTAATGGTTACTTTGGAACGAGACCATAGTCAGCTTTCTGTGAAGATTTCCAAACCAGTGCACATATTGAATGACCACTTCCAATTCTCTCCTCTCACCTTGCAAAACGTGTCTAGGGAAATTCCTTGTGAGTAGCATTATGCTGGTTTATGAAAGGGAGTGACACACTTTGAAATGACTATTTTTCTTATTTGTGACTTGACTTGTTTTGTAAGCCTAGAATTTCTCCACTTTTGCCCCAAGTTCTGCTGAATTCAGAGTGGTATTATTGTCTTTTTTGTTCATTTGTTTTGTTTTGAGACAGAGTCTCACTCTGTCACCCAGGCTGGAGTGCAGTGGCAGGATCTCGGCTTACTGCAACCTTCCTCTCCTGAGTTCAAGCGATTCTCCCACCTCAGCCTCTTGAGTAGTTGGAACTACAGGCACACACCACCACACCAGGCTAATATTTGTATCTTTTTCATAGAGAAGGGGTTTCACCATGTTGGCCAGACTGGTCTCAAACTCCTGACCTCAAGTGAGCCATCTGCCTTGGCCTCCCAGAGTGCTGGGATTACAGGCATGAATCACTGTGTCTGGCCAAGAGTGGTATTATTATCTTTGAAAAGCTTCTCATTGTATGTTTGTGGGGTAAGTGATGGCAAAAGATGTTTTATTTCACCATCTTGCTTATGCCGGTATCACATACTGAATTTGTGTGTGTGTGTGTGTGTATGTGTGTGTGTGTGTGTGTGTGTGTGTATCTGCCTCTTTAGTTTATTTTAATAGAATAAAAGCCCTGTCTTTTTTTTTTCATGGTTGCCTATTTCTTATGACATTGATTTTTTTAAAAAAATACAGGATAGATGTCTTTTAGAAAGTCCTAAATAGCAAATTCGTAAATCTAGAACTGATTTCTAAAATTTCAAAATGCTTAATATTTTAATTCTTATATTGCAGATTGAATGACAATTTATATGCCTCAAACCACATTATACAAAAAAGAAAGGGAATAGGAGGAGGATGAGAAAAGAAAAAGAAACAGCTTTATAGTCTAAACATCAACAATCAAAAACCCACTAGTCAGATGGGCATGGTGGCTCACAACTGTAATCCCAGCACTTTGGGAGGCTGAGGCAAGTGGATCACTTGAGGCCAGGAGTTTGAGACCAGCCTGGGCAACAAGGTAAAACCCCATCTCTACTAAAAATACAAAAATTAGCTGGACATGGTGACTCATGCCTGTAATCCCAGCTACTTGGGAGGCTGAGGCAAGGGAATCACTTGAACTTGGGAGGTGGAGGCTGCAACGAGCCGAGATCTGGCCACGGTCCTCCAGCATGGACAACAGAGGGTGACTCTGTATCTAAATAAATAAATCCACTAGTCAAGAAGTTATTTTACTCAGATGTTTCTAGCATCCAGCTTAATGTTATGATATGATTAGAATAAGCTGAGTTACATGGAAACAACAATGACCACAAATCAGTGATTCTAAATATAAAACAATGAACTTTTATAATTTTTCCAGTGAAAATCCTCTGACATTTTCTTTTCCAATATTATTGTTAGAATTGTAGATTTTTGAAGGGGTAACAAGATGGCATGGTGTTTAGTTAGGTGTCTGTAATGGCATTAATAATGTATTTGGAATTCTTACCAGTTCTTAATAAATTAAATAACTTTTCTCTTTCTCACCATTTTATATAATATGTATTTGTCAGCTTATTTAGAAAAATTTCATATGTTAAAACAATCATAAAGCAACCTCATGAATTTGTATTATTATTATCTTCATTTTAAATATATGGAAAGAAAAGTTTAGAAAGAGTAAACAACTGTCCCCAAATCAGCCAGCTAGATCTTGAACAGGAAGGACTAGATTCCAGATTTTGAGGTATCTGCCCTATTACTCTTATAATTCTAGGAAAGAAATCCTAGTTTGCTTATGCTAACCTGATATATGGTTTATAATATAACACTAAGGGAATTTGGAAAGAAGTATATTTGGTAGAATTCTAAGTCCCTCATCAAGCAAATTAGAGGCATTTGAAAAACATTTGTTGAATAAATAAATAATAAAAGCATTTTTCTTTATTATTCATACTATAATGGTATAGCTGTGAATATCACATTCATTGAGTGCTAATTACATCAGAAGTTTGTCTTCTAATTTGGCAGAATTTGGTGTTTTTGATCATGTTCTTTGTGTTCCAGTCCCAAGTGTGGCTAGGGAAACAGAATTGCAATTAAGTATAATTTGTCCTTGTTTCCTCTCTGTTGTAATTCTTTCTGAACACCTTATATTTGATGACAGAATGGAAATTTTGAAACGTGATTCTATTCTACATAATGACATATGATTAATTATTACCTTAGTCTTTCTCCTGGACTTGAGAGTTTTGGGGTTTGTAAAATGTTTGCAATATATTCAAAATCTAGAATCAAATGTATAACTTTTTGTATTTCCAAAGCTTTTTAGATATTGTACTCTTCTATTTCTTCATTAAATACATCAATCAACTACCCATGTAGTCATAATTTTAAAAACTGGTTCTGCAAGGCACAAAAGTAAACAATTTTCATTGGCTTACTGAAGTAGAAATTTGTGTTTTTCTCAAGTAATAATTCTGGAGTTAAGCAGTGGTTGCTTTGATTCAATAGCTCAAGAATATTAAGACTAGATACTGAGGGCAAAATATTGTGACCACTTGGGGAGCATCATTATATAGACCAATGTAAGGACAGATGTGTATGGCAAAAAGCCTCATGTGAACTGAATATGTTCTTTTGAAGAGTTTTACTTAACCCCTACCTCATGACTTCTTTATACATTTTTCTGGCTAGGCTGCATGATCAACCCCATCTGCAAGGGAAGTTGGAGATCTTTTTAGTAAGGGATTCTGCTCACCTAGGTAAAATATAGGTAAAGTTCATATAGATGAAAGGAAGAGTGGATACTGGGTAAAAAGTTCAAAGTTTCTGACTCACCATTTATGAAGAATATATGTACTGAGCACTAATATTTAATATTGTGCATAACCAAAGTGCTGAGTGGGAAGGAAATATTTCAGGGTCACAAAACTACCTCAGTTTAAGCTCACCAATGCTCTAATCCTGGATTTGTATTTGAATTCAGAAACTAAAGTGGAATAACAAGATGCTTCCAATTTTTCTATTTCCTTGATGTTCTGTATATGTGTATGAAATGGGAACTACCAAAGTTGAGATGGTTGTTAATGATGAGTACTGCTTACTTCATCACATCTCCTGATATTAATAGAATATTATTAATCATAATATTAAAAAATTGTTGCATCAGCAAAATAGCTAATGGGCTATATGGTAGATTCATTAGCAATTTTCACATATTATTGATTATCCTTCAGAATTCAGTGATGCCAATGCAACTGACTCACAGGTAATAAGTGGTTGGTGACAAACAATGAACCCATGTGCCTATGAACTATAATTACTGACCAAACATAAATCATTGACTTATAAAATTTTAAAGATCTATAGAGGTATATTTTAATACTCTCACATACATATTTTAAAAAACCGAGACAGAACAGAGAAGTGACATTGCCAAGGTCAAAAACTAGTCAACAGCACGAACAGGAACAAAATAAAAATTTTCAGCATCCTAAAGCAGGGCTATTTTCACTATACCACATCTAAAACCAGTTACCTTATCTCCAAATCCTTTCTTTATTTTCTATATTTATTTCTACTACTGATACCATTATCACATCACCAGGCTGAGAACTATTGATCAAGATCCTCAAAGACTGCATTTCCAAAATTATTTTAAAGTTAAATACATATAAAGGTATAGACTTGGGAGACAAAATAGATACTGTTATACAATGTCAATATTTTTACCTCTGCAGATACCAGTTACATCAGTTACATTTACTCATGTATGTTTATGTGTATATTGTATGAGTGTTCATATAGTTTTATGAAAAAGAGAAGTTTTTAAGGTAGAAATTAGGATTATTGCTCTAACTAGACCTCTAACCCTATCCACAGTGCACACAATACACTTATTTTCTCTCACACACACACACACACACACACACACACACACACCCCACACACACATTCCTACATATGGAAGTCTTAATAAGGAAGAGTTCTCATAGGAATGGAAATGGCATCATTTAGGGAAAATTGTAAGGTATCTACATTTCGATTTCTGATATGATAAGAGAGTATACTATTCAGTTTAATCATAAGAAAATTAGGAAAATACCAAAACTAAACAAACAAAATTTTCAGAAAAATACTTAACATAGTATAAAACATGCTTAAAAATTAACCAAATTGTATAATAATAAACAATATTTCACTCTAATTGATTTGTAGAATGCATTCTAGGTTATGACAGATAATTATTTATTTATTATTTATCAAATAAGGTAAGAACTATTGGAAACACCAAACAGGGCTCATAAAATGAAAACCTGTTTTTCAGTTTTAAGTTTTTTTCACTGCAAACTTATTTTACAACAGAATTATCAAAAGCAAGTCCCTTGATTTCAGGCTTGGCTAAGATAAAATAGATTTTTAAGTCTGTCACTATAGTTTTTTATCAAATTGACAGAAATGGTCCAGTTAATTTTGTATCTGGAGTTATTTTTTAGAAGAAACCCCACTCATATCTAAATAACTCCAAGTCAATACTATACATCTTGAAACTATTTAATCTATTTTATATTACACATATCAACATCATATTTTATATCTTCCACATGCAAGTTATATTTTGTAAATGCATGGAAAATTTTGAGGAATAAATTTAAGTTTTAATAAAATGTTAGAACAAATCTATTTTAAATTTATATGTTTAAAAAAAGAGGCAAATACACTTTAACCATTTGTCATTCTCAGTGAAGCTCTCAATACAGAGTAGCATGGTTTTGGAATCAGAGCTATAGATCACTATCACAGGTATATATTTTCTTTTATCAACTAATGCTAATTAATTTAAATATGATGTACCTAAAGCAGTCGCTCAAATTTCTGTAAAAAACTTTAGAGAAGAATTTCTTTCAAAATTTCGGGAATGTACACTCAAAGATGCATTTTCAGAAACAGTATCATATGGAACATTTTTTGCAATTGAAGAACTGTCTACTTAGGTTGTCTGCATAAACTTATCAATAAAATTTAAATGAATTAACTTTAAAAAGTAGTTTCTATGTAATATAAATTGGTGGATTTATATCATTGCAGGGATATTATAATATGTTAATAAAGTAATTGTATGTCATTCACGATGAGAGTTCACACTATTTACAGCTCTTAAAAGGATACAAAACTTGAAATTTTGACAAGTCTAAAAATGGTGCTAAAGAAAATCTTATTACATTGCAATGTTGAACGCTGGCAGGCATTCATAGGAATAAAAACAAAAGTGTTAAGAATATTGACACAAGATGAATGTGTCCATTGGAAGGAGGCACCAATATTTAATGATTATCTACTATATAACAGACATTGAAACAGGCATCTGCATCTTTTCATTCAGAGAGATAAATTAAATACCATGTAAAGAGATATTAGTTTTGAAAATATTATTTAATCTTTCCCAATGTCACATAGTAAGGAAACAATGGACCTGAAATTTGAACTCAACACTTCTATGGTAACATCAACTGATTCTTAAAGTTTTTTTCAAATATGTCATGCAGATTTTTTCACTATAGTGAAAAGGCAGTCTTGTAAACATAACGTGAACAGAATATTAACTTGGATTAAGTCAGGAGATTATATTAATGCACATTTCATCAGAGCTTCGTTACTTTTATGGCCATATTTTAGAACTATGAAGAAAGAATTAAATTCAAATAATTTTGCTCAGCATCATATAGTGCCCAGCCCCTATTACACAATTAATTAATTAATGAACATAATGCAAAGTCTTACGTACTCTTTTGGTATTTTCTGTATAATGGAATCCACAGATTTGAAAGATTTGAGAAAAGACAGAATTTAGCAGACTTTTTTTTAATTACATTGCAAATATCTCAGCTCTTAAAAAATGCATTAGGATATTTAAAGATGTGTCCATATTTAGATATAAGCCATGACTTAAAATAACTACCTTAAATTTATATTTCTTTCCTATTTTTAAATTGTTTTCAATTTTTAATAGGTACATATTTGTTGTGTATTTATTTCCTTTTAAAATATCCATTACAGATAAAGTCTAGTAAGATAAGGAGCTACTCACCAAATGTAACATTTCTTTGGCAGCCACAGTAATGTAACTTGGGAGTAAATACCATAAAAAAGCAAATTACCACTGATCACAATAATTTCTATAACAATATGGATTTTGTGATAAAATATAATTACAGAGATATTTATTTTTCCAGGATCAATTGTATTATTTAATGTAATAGAGGTTCCTTGAGAAACCCTTACTTTTCCACATCCAGCCTTAAACATGTATGAATTACTTTCAAATTTTTGTTTTGCAAGGTAATGGTTCCCCTTATTTCTATTTGATAAAGTAAATGTGATAAATGCAAAGAGGCTTAATTATTATGGAATTCATTTCACTGTGATGGTCTGTGGTTGTTAAGATTCAATCTAGTCTTAAATTTAAATAAGGACCCCACCTACAGAAAATTCTAAGTGAAGGATGTTAGAGCTAGGATGAGAAAAGTTTATGGTGGTTAATAGAAATTAACTAGAATTCAAATAATTTATTTTTATGTGTGTCCATTTATACAATTTTTTCAAAATTTATTATTTTTAGTACTAAGAATAAAAACTTACGATATTGGAAAGGAGAGGAGCCTGAACCTCCTAGATTCAACCCCCATGCTAATACCAACAATGAATGACAAGTGTGTTGGCCTCAGTAAGGAATGTACACTCACCTTCTCCATCTCTCCTCTTTGTTCTTCTCTTAAGAAGGATGCTAATTGTGGGGCATGTATACAAATGAAGTACAAAAAGAGAAGATGGAGTTTTAGGTGTGAGTGGGGAGAACTAACTCAGTCTCTCTCTCTCCCCCATCTCTCTCTCTTTACTTTCTCTCTTCCTGTCTCTCATGAATTGACAGTGTAATGTATGGATTTTGGGAGTTGCTTCTCTCTATGTATTGCTTTAAGATGTGTCTGGATCTGCCTCTTGCTCAGCAGAGATCTTGCTCTGGAAATATCTAAGAATATGAACATTACTAGGACTTTGCTCAAGATGTCATGGAGAAACTTACTTCATTTTATACATTGACTCTCGGATTTATTTTATACATTTACTCTTGGATTTATTTTATACATGTTTATTACGGAAGTAAGAGGATCATAGCATTTGCTAAGATTGAGATAAACAAAATAACACAAAAGAAAACTTTCATTAAAGAGTCTCCAATCTCATGTACATTTATGTTGCCTCAGACAGTTCCCCCCCAAAAATTCAGAAATATATTTATAAATATATCCTTATGTGCTAATGTGCTATAGCAACTATTTCTGTAGTAGTGTGATTCATAGAATTGGAATTTACTAATAAATAGGTAAGTATGTTTAAAATTTTGAATATCTCTAACTTGACTTCAATTTATTTAATTATTATTATAATTATTTGTTTACCAATTGCACTGTTGCTACAATGTTTGAGCAACTTTCAAAATTTCCTTGACAAAATGTGGACATAGTTTAGAGAAGAAAAACAGCACAGACCACGAATCTTGTATTTCAATTTAAACTGCATTCTCCATCATTTTTCACTGATTATTCTCCAGACACTAATTGCTTCTTAAGGGTTAATATAAGTGCTAAGAGAGATACCATAATTAATATTTAAGACTCAAACTTACATTTGGTTTTAGATAATAGCATATGTTTAATCCAACTGAGATTCCTATATAACTATAAAGTCAGTCAATTTTACAGAGATTTTTGTCTGTTCTAGTCAAAATTATTTTGTTATGGGTATTTTGACACTATTCAACACACTTCTAGGTGACAATCTGAAGATTTGCTAATCAAGATAAAATTACTAATCTTTCATTTTGTTCCCCATAGAGTCTTTATTTTACATTAGTAAAAGCCTTGTTAAGAATTCAGGTTCCAATTTAGAACCAAGTAGAGTCGTACACTTTTGTCTCTAAATGACTTTAAACCTGACATTCTCTAGCTATCTTTATGTTAAAGCTTGTGAGACCTGTTTCAATCAGTTTTCTTCCAATCATAGTTATAAAAAATTGTATCTTTTGTGTCTACAAATAAGTGGCTTAAATTCATATGGAAACAAGTCTTAATTCTTAGTTCGATATTGCATTGATTTTCCTATAATGTTCTGTTGATGTTTAAAATACATATTAAAACCGTTGCATTAATATTATTTTTCATCAATCTCCACAGATATTTCATAGCCAAATACATTAATAAAATTAAACAATTGAGCAATAAAATACTGAATGCCTGGATATTTAAATCTGAGAAGTTATTATTATTAGTTTTTGAGTTTGGAAAAAAGTTTGCATTCTTTATTTTTTAAAGAAACTTCATTTGTATAAAAATTTTCATTTAGCATGACATATGTATATATACATATATATAGCAGTATATCTATTAACATTTAAACATTGTTGAAAGGTGAGGCAATTGTGGGAATTAAATGAGAATCAATTTTCTAATTTTCCTCTTCATAAATACTAAGACAAATACACACAGTCTCAAAAATTGTGTATAATAAGAAATACAATTTTAGAACAATTGATGGAATGTTTAAAAATCAGATAATCTTTATTTTAAGCAAATCAGATGTTTCAGGAACACTCTCCAGGAGACCTTGAACAGACTCTTTCTCTCCTCTTTCTCACTTGTAATTCTCAAGTATAACTGTAGAATGTGCTGAGAATGTAATGTCTTGAGATAGGTGGGTAACTGCCTGGAACAGCCCTAGCTCTGCCTCAGGGCCCTCCAGAAACAGAATGTCTTTCAATGCTTTGGTCCAGCGTTTCATGTTTTGCCTGAGGAATGTAACCCAGGGTAGGCTGCACTTTCAGGGTCCCTCATCTGTGATTATAAGGCACATTCAGTCAGGTCTCCAAGTGCCTCAAGCAGCTTCCCTAGCCTTGGAGGACCAGCTCGGCTTGAATCCTCTGCTTCTGTTGTCTCTTGCTGTCTACCTGGAAGAAACAAATTCACTTCATGTAACTTGCTGCCTATGTGTTCTCTATCACTAGACTCAGACAAGTTGGTAACCGGTGCTCAGTGAACCTGCTTCATGATGGAGTTACCCCCTATGTCACTTTGAATTATGGAACTATGAATTAAATACATATGTCTATAATTAGATATAGATATTAAATACATATATATTTAATTGTAATAGATGGTTATATATAGTTATACATGTTTTATGTGCATACATGCATATAATTCACATTTTATATAAAAATATTTATTATAAATTTATATATTTAATATATTATATATTTATCTTAAATGAATATTATTAAACCATAACAGTGATCACAATGCATTATTATCAATGATTTACTCATCTGTTTCTCCCCCCAGAATGTAATAACATTATTAGCATTAAGGACTAGAATTTGTTCTCTTAGGCTTTGAATCATCAGTGACGAGCAAAGGTATTGACAGACAACAATCACTAAAATTATGTTCCATTGAGCACTCAAATGTGCAGGATTGAAAGCATAACACTCAAAGTAAAACACCTGGTGAAGTTCATTTTTACTATTATAGTCCATGTAGAGGAAAAAAAAATGGATGACTGATGGTTCAAAGTCTTAATTAGTTCACTAAAAAAAAATTATAACTGATAACAGCATATTATATCTTATCAGATAGTAAATAATAAATATGTAAATATTTACATGTATTGTTTTCTCATCCTATCTGTTTCTAAAGAAGAGAGCCTGAATTTCATTCAAAATATTTGTTGGTCTTGGCACCAAGATGGTTGACTAAAGTAGCTAGCGTGTGCTGCTATCATGGAGTGGAGATACAGTGGTGAATAAAAACAGGTCTTCAAGTGGATTGTCCAGGAGGACATGCTGGGATCATCAAGGAAGCAATGATGACACAAAGAGAGCAGTGAGGAGCAGGGCAAAACAGCTGACCACCTGGGATTGGTTCAAAACCAAGGGAGACTCCCCCACTGCAGGGAAATAGTGAGTGATCCTCATACTTCTGCCATTGATCTTTGAAATCCTGGGCATTGGGAGATCCTCTCTCAGTCCCTGACTCCCATAGCCTCCATCCAGACTGAGCTTCCAGAGCTGCTACTCAGGCCTTCATGGAGTCCTAAGATCCTTGAATCCCTGAGAACCCTGGTGCCAGGGCCATAGCCATACTGACTAGGGAGGCAGGACTCTCTTACATGCCCCCAGGATAGGGGCCACATCCACAGTGCTGAGGAGAAGATGAACTGCAGGCCTTACCTCTGCTGTACATCATTAGGCAAAGTCCACTGGCCTGGGACCCCAGTGGAGCCAGCATGAACCACCTGAAAACTTGCTGGTCATGGCTGTTTATTTCTCTGGGGAAGAGCTCCAAGAGGTAACTGATAGGCCAGCCATGATTGCTGCTGCAGTGACACCTCCCGGTATCCCCCTCCCTTACCCCTGGTTCCTACTGCTCTCTGGCTGCAGAGGGAGCAAAGAGCCCAAAACTGTCTCAGGCTTACGGCACACTGCAGCTACCAGAAGGAAAAGTAGCCAGACTGTTTTTCACACTGGTCCCTGTCCCTGCTAGTCATCCTCAGAGGGAAGAGCCTCCCATCCTGGGCCCCAAGTGCTGCCCACCCTACCTCTCTGTCTGTTCACTTCAGGGGATGGCAGCTCTGCATTTCTCTAGGGTGGGGTTCCTGGAGGTAACTGACAGGCTCTCTGCTATTGCTGCTACAGTGATACCTGCCCTTGCTATCCCCTGGGCTAGGGAGAAAACAAAGATGCTAACTGCTCTCCTCACACCTCCAGCATGCCACAACAACCCTACAGAGAGAAGACAAAACTGTCTTTTCCCTGAGCCCCACTACTTGTTGCTCTTCGTCAGGTAGGATCCTGGCTTGAGTCTGCAGCACAGCCACTCCACTCCTGGATGAACATTCCATTGGTAGTGGTGCTGCATTTCTCTGGGATAGAGCTCCCAGTGACAAATTACAGTCCCTGTACTGCTACCATGGCCATGGTACATGATCTTGCTGCCTCTAGGCTGGGGAAATAAAAAGAACTGGGGTGCTTTATACTTCCATCATGCCACAGCTGCCCTACAGTGAGGAAGCCAGACTGTCTTCCTCATGAGCCTCCTGCTTTTCACCAGACAGGGACCCCACTTTGAGCCTACAACACAGCTACTCCTCATCCAGCTGATCATTCCAGTTAGTGGCTCTCTGTTTCTCTGGGGTAGAGCTCCCAGAGGCAAGTGCCAGGTCCTGTGTCATTGCCACTGCCAAGGTCCCTGCCCATGCTGTTCTCAAGCTAGGGAGTTTCCCCTAGAGATGCAGTGTGCAGCCTGACAGTGCCAAGCCATGATCTTTGACCAGATCTTGAGTTGGAGAAGAAGCCATACTCTCAGAGCACTGAGGGAGCATAGTCTGCAAAGGTGAAGAAATACAGGGGAGTCACATGGCTGATTAAGAGCCTATCTACCAGTCATTACTCTTAACCACCATCTACCAGATCTCAGTCCAAACTACAATACCAAAAATACTTTTCTACTATATTCGTCTGTGAAATCAAGGATAAGAATTCAGCCACAGATACAGACACTGCCCAAAACCTTGGTCCTCTGAAAATATCCAGAAATAAAGTCAACTGACCAGACTCAGATTAGGCCACAGTAACAGGAACATCAGCCCACAAAGATAAGAAAGAATCAGTGCAAGAACTCTAGCAACTCTAAAAGCCAGAGTGTCTTCTTACTTCTCAATAACCACACTAGCTCCCCCAGCAGTGGTTCTTCACCAGACTGAAATGACTGAAACTGACCAATAGAAATTCAGAATCTGGATGACAATTAAGATAATTGAGATTCAGGAGAAAGATGAAACTAAATCCAAGGAATATAAGGAAATTGATAAAATGATACAAGAGCTGAATGACTAAATACCCATTTTAAGAACAAAGATAAAGTGATCTGATAGAGCTAACAAACTCACTGCAATAATTTCATAATATAATTGGAAGTACTAACAGTAGAATAAACTAAGCTGAGGACTGAATCTCAGAGTTGAAAGACCAGTTCTTTGAATCAACTCAGACAAAAATAAAGAAAAAAAGAATTTTAAACAATCAACAAAACCACCAAGAAATATGGGATTACATAAAGACCAAATCTGTTACTCACTACATCTCTGAAAGGAAGGGA
Organism: Ateles fusciceps; assembly: GCA_036589455.1. Taxonomy (NCBI): domain Eukaryota; kingdom Metazoa; phylum Chordata; class Mammalia; order Primates; family Atelidae; genus Ateles; species Ateles fusciceps. The sequence continues at coordinate 1,485,629 of JAZHEH010001685.1, read as the reverse complement.
GAGCAAGAAACTTGGAAAGCATATTTGAGGATATTGTCAACAAAACTTCCTCAACCTCACTAAACAGTAAACATTCAAATTCAGGAAATTAAGAGAACGCCTGTGAGATACTATGGAAGATGACCATTCTCAAGACACATAGTAATCAGATTCTCCAAAGGCAATAAGAAAGAAAAATATTGAAGGCAGCAAGAGAGAAGGGGCAGGTCACTTACAAAGGGAAATCCATCAGGTTGACACTGGACATTTCAGCAGAAACCCTACAAGCCAGAACAGATTGGTGCCTATATTCAGCATCCTTACAGAAAATGAATTCCAACCTAGAATTTTCATATCCAACCAAACTAAGCTTCATTAGTGAAGGAGAAATAAAATCATTTTCAGACAAGCAAATGCTAAGGGAATTAATTACCACCACATCTGCCTTTCAAGAAATGATTATGGAAATGCTAAACATGGAAAATAAAGACAATTACTGACCACTACAAAAACACACTAAAGTACATAGACCATTGAGACTAGAAAGCAATTACATTATAAAGTATAAAAACCAACCATATTAATATTAACCTTGAAAATAAATGGGTTAAACGGTATACTTAAAAGGTGTAGAGTAGCAAGTCAGATAAAGAAGCAAGACCAAACTGTATGCTGTCTTCCAGAAATTCATCTCACATGCAATGACACCCATAGGCTCAAAGTAAAGGATAGAGAAAGAACTATCAAGCAAATGGAATACAGAAGAGAGCATGGGCTATTATTCTTATTTCAGACAAAATAGATTTTAAAACAGCATGATAAAAAAGGACAAAGAAGGCATTATAATGATAAAGGGATCAATTCAACAAGAAGACTTAACTATCCTAAAAATATACTCACTCAACACTGGAACACCCAGATTCATAAAAGAAGTTCTTAGAGACCTACAAAGAGACTTCAATAAACACACATTATAGTGGGAGGCTTCAATGCACCATTGGTAGTATTAGACAGGTTTCTTAAATAATAATATTGGAAACCTGGAACACAGAGAACTAGAGTAGCAACATGTGACTGGGTAAATTGGTGGGCACAAATTGGGAAGAACTTCACATCACATGTTAATCACCTTTAGAGAGCACATACCATGGGGGAAAAAAAAAAGCGTTAAATAAACAAAACCAAATATGAATGACTCAGCATATTGAAATTAGCCAGGGTTTTGTGTAATCCAACCCCACAGCACTAGCACGATTAATTCATAAACATCACAGCCAAAGTGGAAGTAATGGAGGATATGATGCCAGGAATAATCTACCTACTGCTGCCACCCAATACCCAAACTGTGAACCCAAAGGACAGCATGGAGTCTTTAATATTGCACCACCCCTCACTCATCCACTGTTAACTAGTTTAGTACATTGAATTTATTCTACTTAGGAGAGTCAGTTTTGTTGCTGTTTTCTATTTTTGTGGTTGATGATGTTTTGTTATGTTTTTACCTTTTATTTACAGAGGTTGCAGTGAGCCAAGATCATGCCACTGTGCACCAGCCTGGACAACAGAGCAAGACTCTGTCTCCAAAAAAAAACACTTAAATAATATAATTGAACTGTTTGTAACTCAAAGGATAAATGCCTGGGGCGATAGATCCCTCATTTGCCCTGGTGTGATTATTGCACATTATATGACTGTGTCAAAATATTTCATGTACCCACAAATATATGCACTTAATATGTACCCACAAAAATTAAAAATCATAAAAAACATTGTTTTATGTTTATCAATAAATGAACATCATTTCGTCCTATATCCAGTGTTGTTATCATTTGGGAAGTGTGTGCGTGTGCGTGCATGTGTGTGTGCACATGTGTTTGTTTCTCACAGCCTTTGATGCAAGATTTTCATATTAGATTTTAAAAATTATGTTGTATTATTCAGGGAAATCACCTTGTAAAACACAGTGGAAAAAATCATACTATTCCATAAGATTGCAAAGTATAAACGTTGTGTGAGATACAGATACTAATCAAAACCTTTTTTTCTGGTTCCAAAATGTGACTGACAGAGATGGGAGTTTAAATAGGTTTGTGATACTTGATTTTATTTTTTCCAATCCTACTAGTGTCATTGTAGTAAATTTACAGGCCTAGACACTAGGAACATTATGCAGATTTATGTTTTTGATTTTGTTGTAATTTCAGGATAGCCTTGATGCTTATGTTAGAACTAAAATAGCACATTCATTTTATTACACTGCAATTGAGTAATTGTAACATTTCTTAAAAGTTAAGCTATTTATTCTCTAATATTGTTTCTGCTGGCTGAGTGGAAAATTGTTCATATTCTTGTACACAGAGTGTATGCAATAACTTATTTGATGATGGTCTTGCAAAGTTATTTACGCTAATAACATAGATTATTACTTGTCTATTTCTTTCTAAATAAGGTATTCTAGATTCCTTGAAGCCAGAACTCAGCTCATGCTTCAGTTTTTGTTCCTTTCTTCTACTTGTCATTGTACCTTCCTTGCTTCTTATATCATTTTTAAATGAACATCTTTTATGAGAAACTTCACTTAATTATTAGATTACAAATGTTTTCAAATATATGAGACAGGGGCACAGTATATCAGGATATTTGACTTTTGCGGGGGTACAGAAATGAGTCACAAAATAGATTCTCTAGTACTGCTTGATTCCTGTCCGATTGCACATCTTGGAAGGACAGTGGAATACAGCAAAGAAAGAAGAAAGAGGACCTGTAGAAATCTAGGGTCTGAACAAGTAGAAGTAGGCAAAGGGACACAGGACGCCAGTTATCACAGGAAGGCTCCACAGAAGCCAGAAATAAGACATCAGTTTTAAGCACCTGCTAAGCTCAATGGGAGTCAAGTCCCTTTATAATGGTGCGATGGTTAATTTTATGTGTCAACTTTGACGGTGTTTTTGAATGAGATTAACATTTAAATTAATGCACATTGAAGCAGATTGCCCTTCATAAAGTGCGTGGACATTACTGAGTGAGTTAAATACTTAAATAGAATGAAAAGACTGGCCTTTCTGAACAAAAGGAAATTTTCCAGAAACTACCTTCGAAACAAATCTGCTACATCACCTCTTCTGGATCTACAGCCTGATAAACCACACTGCAGATTTTGGACTTCCTCTCCTCCATAATCATGTAATCAATTCCTTATATGTATATACAGTTGACCCTTGAACAATGCAGGCATTGGAGGTGCTGATGCTCATGCAGTCAAAAATCTGTGTATAACTTTTAACTGCCCCTAAATGAACTACTGATAGCCTACTGATGACCCAAACCCTTATGGATAACACAAATAGTATATTAACACATATTTTATATGTTATATGTATTGTATACTGCACTCCAACAATAAAGTAAGCTGGAATAAAGAAAGTTATAAGAAAGAGAAAATATATTTACTATTCATTAAGTGAAAGTGAATCATCATAAATGTTTATATCCTCATTGTCATATTTGAGGAGGTTGAGGAGTAGGAAAAGAAGAGGTCTTGTTAACTCAAGGTTGTCAGAGGCAGAGGAAAATTCATGTATGAGTAGACTCACACAGTTAAACCCATGTTGTCAAGTGTATATGTGCATGTGTGCATGTGTATATACACACACATATATATTTATAGACATACACGCATATATCTACATACACACATTAATACACTCATGTATACATGTGTGTGTATATATTTGTGTGTGTGTATATATATATTATAGGTCATCTTTCTCTGGAGAACACTGAATAATATAAACAACATCATGTTAGTAAAGCTATGTTTTTTCTTCTTTTTTTAATATGTGTCAGTACTGAAGAAGTCACTGAATAGCCATGAGCTACTAAGAGAAGAAGTGAATGAAAGAAACCTAGTTGGCTACAGTCTCTTGTCTTGAAGAAGGTGCCAAATTCAAAGCCAGTTGTAGTCGTAGAGGTTGGAGAAGTTTTGATCTTAATAGAATATTAAAATGTTAACCAATGTAGGATTCGATGACTTCTCAATGAAGGTGTTTGTAGGAAAATTTGAACATAAAAGATTTTATTATCTAAAGCAAACAGAGAGATTATGGAATCTGCCATAGAGTCTATATGCAATAATAGAGGGAAATTTTTTCTGTAATGAATACATTTCCAAGAGTAGTACAATACAAAATTAAAGTTATAGTTTGATCACTTTCCACAACTTTACCTCTTCAACACATTTATTAGAAGTACTCAGAAGACAGGATCAAATTATTTCTAGGTCAGTAAGTAGGGAGAGAAATGATGATCTAAATATTATGTCATTGGTTCTTTAAGTGTATAGGGTATTATTAATAGAGAAGGTTTGGGAAAAACTTGAGTTCAAGTTTCTAGATGCTTATGTTTGAAATATATGTGGGATATCAAAACAGAGATGTCAATTAGCATAAGAGAAACACAAATCTAGTTTTTCTAACTTACACTTTTCAAACTGAATTTTAAATACATGTTTCCTTTCATCTTCTCATCATTGATTCAGAAAAATTTTTCCTATTATTCTCTTTTCTGCCTTAGCAAAGTGCTTCCATTTGTTGATGAACCAAAGCTGAAAGACTCCAATTAAACATCTCAGTAAAGGGTTGTTGTTTTTACTGTTATTGTTGTTGTTTTTTTTTTCTCCTGGTGTTATGTTCTTAAGAAAAGTTTTGGTAAAAGATATACAAAATAATCTGAAAAAGAATAAAGGAATAGAAGAAACCTATTATAAAGCGCTGAAATTAATAATGAATCAAGAGAGGAAGACCAATGCATTCTCCATGGGACTATGATCAAGATGGAAAAATCACACACAAAAAAGCTATTTATGTATTTATTCGTTATTTTTTATTTCTATATTTGCATCACCATGTTATTTCTTCTGCCCTGTTTCCCTTGATATATAAAATCAGAAAATAGCAATTAAATAGGGTTTGCCTTTCCTATTATAAATTTGCACAAAAGTTTGTGTGTGTGTGTTAGTAACTGACAATTCAATTATTTTCACTGTAACGAAAATTATCTTTTTTCTAGAAAATTCTTAATTCATATTTTCAAATTTATTGTTATAAAGGGTTTACATGCCCATCTCTTTTAAAATATTTTAACATTGTTATTATGATATAACTGATACGTAAAAATAAATCTGCAACATTAATCTTTCTGAATTTCCAGCCTGCTGGATTTCAGCCTGCACACATTTAAGGCATTTAATATGTTTACCTTATGTATATTCCCATTAAATCCTCACCAAATTCAGTTAATGAACATTTTGATTACTCCAAAAGTTTGATGATGTCTCTTTGTAATCCCCTCCTCTCAATCTCAGCTCACTCATTCCTCCTCTTCAACCTTCCCACTTCTTTGTTTTTTATCATAATGGATTAATTTTCACTTTCTAAAATTTAATATAAATAGAATAATCATGTATGTACCCTTACTGGTCTGGCTTCTTTCACTTGGTATAATTATTCTGGATGCATTAGTCTTGTAGTAAGTATCAATAGTCAGTCCCTTTGTATTGCTGAATAGTGTCCCTGTCCCATTGCATAGATGTACCAGAGGTTGTCTGTCCCTTCATGTGTGGATATTGCTTCCACTTTGGTGCTATTACAAATAAAGCTGCCACAATCATTCTTATGCAACTCTTTGCAGAAATGTGTGCCTTACTTTCTCTTAGATAAGTACAATTAACCCTTGAACAACACAAGTTTGAGAGACACAGGTCTACTTATACATAGATTCCTTCTGCCTCTGCTACCTCTGAGACAGCAAAAACAGTCCCTTGTCTCCCTCCCTTCCCTCTCTCTTCTTTTTCAGCCTACTCAGCCTACTCTGCCTACTCAAAGTGAGGAGACAAAGACGAAGACCTTTATGATGATCTACTTTTACCTGATAAATAGAAAATAGATTTTCTCTTCTTTATTATTTCTTAATAACATGTTATTTTTCTCTAGCTCAGTTTATTGTAAGAGTACAGTATGCTATATATATAAAACGCTGTATGTGTGTATGTGTGTATATATATAACTTACAAAATATGTGTTAATTTACCTCTTATCTTATTTGCAAGGCTTTCAGTTAACGGTAGGCTTTCAGTAGTTAAATTTCTGGGGGAGTCAAAGATTATATATGAACTTTCGATTGCTAGGGTGTTGGCACCCTTAAGCCCAGCATTGTTCAAGGGTAAACTGTACCTAGGGGTAAAATAGATGGATTATCTGGTACGTGTATGGAAAACTTTTTAAAAACTGCTGAAATATTTTATAAAGTGATTCTACCACCCTACATTCCTTCCAGTAGTGTATCAGAGTTACAGTTTTACATCCTTACCAACATTTGGTATGGTCGGTTTTTATTTTCTTGATATTCTGATAGGTGTGCAGTGGTATGTCATTATGATTTCAAATTGTATTTCCCTAATGATGACTAAGTGTCTTTTTATGTGCTTATGAGCTATCCATGTATTTTATTTGGTAAAGCGTTTGTCCCTATACTTTGTCCATTTTTTATTGGGTTGTTTATCTTATGGAGTTTTTAAATGTACTTTATATATCCTGGAAATAAGTCCTTTATCACATAATTATTTTTGGAAAATTTTCATTCAGTCTATGACTTGCCTTTTCTTCTCTTAACTCTTCAATTATGATAAGCTGTTAATATTAATGGAGTCCATTTTATCAATTTGTTCTTTAATGGACTATTTTTCTTTTTAAATTTAATTTCTGGAATACATGCGCAGAACATGCAGGTTTGTTACATAGGTATACATGCGCATGGACTATTTTTGTAGTGTTATGTCTAAGAAATTATTGTCTAGTTCAAGGTCATTATTTTTCATCTGCACTTTCTAATAGAAATTTTATAGTTATTTTAGGTTTTACATTTATGCCTACAATCCATTTTGAGTTAATTGTACATAATCCAAAGAATTGAATAAAGTTACACCTATATATCTTACTCCTTTTGAATATTTTGATTATGACAATCCTATATTATTTTTTCATGTTTATTGTGCATGTTCTTTAAGCCTCAATAATCTACAGCTTTATACTTTGCTTCAAATTAAAAAAATAATTACCATTATTTCTTCAAATATATTTCTGTCACTTCTACTTTTTAAGTTTTCTTTTTACTTTGTGTTTTAATTTCATATTATTTTCATTAATATGTCTTCAAGTGCACTAATCTTTTCTTTTGGAATGTCTATGTATATAATTCCCCATTTTCCAGGACAAATTGTTACAAAGTAATCCTTTCTCTACCGAATTGCATTTACACCTATATAAAAAGAAGTTAGTTCTTCATATGTATACATGAGATTATTTTGAGGTTCTCCATTGTGTTGCATTGATCTTTTATCGATATTTGTTATAATACCACACTTTCTTAGTATTATTGCCTTATAATGACATTTGAAATAAGGTAGTACTAACTCTACAACTTTGATTTTTTTTTTTCAAAAATGTCTTGGCTATTATAGATCCATCAAATTTCCATGTTAATTTTATAATCAGTTTATTGATTTCTACAAAAAAGTGCATGTTTAGATTTTGATTACAATTTTATTTAATTTGTAGATTAATTTTGGAAATATATCTTAACACTATTAAGTCTTCCAACTTAAGAATACTATATAAATGTATACTGAGCATGTACATGTGTGTTTATATGCATATTATATATATAATTTTAGGTCTTTCATTTTTATCAATAATATTGCATAGATTTTTGGTGTATATATATACAGAACTTTCAAATCTTTTGTCAAAATTAACCTTATTTGATATATTTGTATGCTTTTTTGAATGGTATTTATACATTTAATTTGCAATATCCATTATTAACAGGTAGAAATGCAATTGATTTCGTTTATGCATCATGTATCTTGAAACTTTCCTGTACTCATTCATTAGGTATAGTAGCTTTTCTGAAGATCTAATTGGGTTTTCTGCATATATAATCATGAGGTCTGAAAATTGAGACAGTTTATTCACTCTTTTCCATTTAGATATCTTTTTACTTCTTTTTTATACCTTATTGTTCAAGTTAGAACATCTAGTACAAATTGAATAGAAGTGAAGAGAGCAAACATCCTTGTCTTGTTTCTGATATTAAAAGCAAAGACTTCAGTACTTCAAAGATGTTACACTATCTTTTCCCTTGTCTTTGTTTCTAAAAAGAAATCTGTTTCCTTATCTTTGCTCTTTTGTATATAATGTCTTTTTTCTCTGGCTCACATTAAGCTTTTCTCTTCCTTCCTGCTTTTGAACATTTTGATTATGAGAGTCCTATATAATTTTTTCATGTTTATTGTGCTTCATGTTCTTTAAACTTCTATTATGTATAACTTTAGAGTTTCAAATTTTAAAAATTACCATTATTTCTTCAAACATTTTTCTGTCTTCCACTTATAAAATTTTACTTTGTGTTTTAATTTCATATTGTTTTTATTAATACATTTTCAAGTTCATTAAGCTTATCTTTTGCAATGTCTAATCATCGTTTCTTCCCACCCAGTATTTCCTCACATACATTGTGGGTTTCTTATCTAGAACTTTAAGTTGGCATATCTATATCTGTAAAGCTTGCTATGTAGCTATGTATTTAGCTAGGTGGCTACTATCTATCTATATATACCATATCTCTACTTAACTTTTTGAGCATATGGGATGCAGTTGGAATAACTATTTTAACATTTTTGTCTGTTAATTCAAACATTTTAAAAGCTCTGGTTGATTTTGATTAACTGATTTTCCCCTTATAATTAGTCATATTTTACTACTTCTTTTCAAGCCTGATAATTTTTGAAAACATGCCAGACACTATACATTTTGCCTTGTTGGGTGCTGAATATTTTTTATTACAATAAATTTTCTAAGCTTTATTTGGGGGATTCTGTTAAAGTCACTTGGAAATAGCTTGATACCTTTGTCTGCTTTTAAGATATGTTAGCCAGAACCCCAGCAGCATTCAGTCTAGGATGAATTATTTCACACTAATTAGGCGAGATCCTTTTCATAGTCTATCTAGTCACATATGAATCATGAGTTTATCCAATTTAGCTGGTGGAAACAAGAACTAATCTTGGTCCTATTGGAGTACCTGGCATTTTTGCCTCTTATCCTTTCAGGTGATGATTCTTTCTCAGCCTTATGTAGTTGCTTTATATGCATTTCGTTGAACTAAGCTGAATACTTCCTAACACTCCTCTGCAGTTCTTAAGAGTTATCTCTCTGTATATGTTGCACAGCTCTCTCCTATCTGATAGTTCTGGAAACTCTAGCTACACTGATCACTCTGAACTCTCAGCTGTGTCCCCTGACCTCAGGGAGTCCATTGAGATGTGCATGGGTTTCCCTTCTTTGCTAGTGCCTGTAAACTCTCTTAGAAAGCTGGGGCAATCATAGAGCACAATTTGATTGTTTCTTTTCTCTTAGGGATCACAGTCCTTTATTGCCTGGCATCCAGTTTATTGAAATATTTGTTCAAATAATTGGGCTTTCAGTTTCTGGTCTGGAAAGGCACTTAGAAGTCACCACTCTAACATATCAACAAGGAAAATGCTGAACAAATTTTTAAAAGTAGCAACTTTCCTTAGACCCATTAGAGAAGTAAGGTCATAGGACAAACCACTGTTAGATAGAGGTATGTGCCAATAAAGACAGTCATAACTTATTGAAGCAGAAATCCTTGGCAGAAATTTCCATGGGAAACAGGTGGGAATGTCTAACTGTAATGAACAGATTTCTAGAGGATCACTGTTGACAAATATGAGAGTTAAAACCTCCAAGGAATCCTAGTCACAGAAAGGTTCCACGTGTTCTTAAGTTTTTACCTCTGGGAACTCTACTAGGTCCTCACATGGAATATGAAAAAGAAAAATAATCATGTTTCCAACAGGAGAAAAAGAAGGTAATCATTTTGAAATATTTCTGAGCATTTTGTTCTTCTTAACAAGCTCTGGCCTCAGGAGAAATTATTTTCCCGAGCCTAACCTATTAGGGTTTTATCAGAGCCTAACCTACCTGAGTGAAGGAAAATAGCCAACCACAGCAGGCTCTAGCCTTCTATGTGTGGCGAGCATAATAACCAACTCCAGCCACTTCTAGCCTTTCTGTCCCATCTAAGGGGAGGAAGAAAACTATTAACATTCACACTCCAGGACATCGGCTCACTGAAAAATTCAGAACTTAATTATAGGGATATAGAACACTTTCCCTCTTTCCATAACTTATACCACATTATTAAAGGCTTATTTACAAATTTCTTTCATGTAGTATATTATGTTCAGATTCTAAGACAAAATTACAAGACATAATAAAAGACAAAAAACACAGTTTGAAGAAACTCAACAAGTGTCAGAGTCAGAATAAGAAATAGTAACGATGTTGGAATTATTAGGCCAGAAATGTAAAGCAACTGTAATTAAAATGCTAAATGCTCAAATGGAAAAAGTAGACAACTTGCAAGAACAGGTGGAAAATGTATGCAGAGAAATGAAATTAAAAAGGTGCCAAGACAAAAAATATCATAATAGAAATGAAGAATGCCTTTGATAAGCTAATTAGAAGGCAGGGTATGACTGATGAAAAAATCTCTGTGCTTGAGAATATGACAGTAGAAATTTCCAAAATTGAAAGGCAAAGAGAAAAAAAGAACTGAAAAATGCAGAACAGTGTATCCAAGAATAGTGGGCCAACTACAAAAAGTGTCCTTGGGAAACCTTAACACGTAATACCAGAAGAGAAAGACAGGAAGAGATAAATGGAAGCAGTATTTGAAGTAAATATGAATTTCCCAAAATTAATGCCAACTGTCACACATTCAGAAATCTCAGAGAACACCAAGTGAAATAAATGCAAAACAAACAACCTACAACTAGGCATATCATATTCATTTTTTTTTTTAAAAAATGAAGCCAGAGGAGGGGAAAAAAACACCTTATCTGAAGAGGGACAAAGATAAAAAATTAAATGTTACTTATCCTCCTAAACCATGTAAACAAAATGAGAGTGGAGATAATTAATTAAAGCATTGAGAAGAAGAACAATAACAATAAAAATAAAACCAACAAGACTAAAATTTTGTCTGCAAAACTATCCATCAAGAGTAAAGAAGAAATGAAGATGTTCTAATAAAAACAACAAAAACAAAAAAATGAGGGAATTTATTGCTGGTAAACATGACTTGCTAGCAATCTTAAAAGGAATTTTTCAGAAAAAATAAAAATGGCACAGGTCAGAAAAAGGTCTATATAAAAAAGGAAGGGGCTTAGAGATTGAACAACTGAAGATAAAATAGAATATTTTTTTTTCTATTCATAGTTTATCTAACAGATCACAGTTTAGTCAAATTATAGTAGAAACAATGCGTTCAATCATATATGTGCATATATATTTATGCACATATATATTTTCTTATGTATAAATGAAATTAATGATACCAATGAATAAATTATGTAAAGGGTTAGAGAAAGGAAATGAGGATATTTTGTTATGATAATGTAATTACACTGACCTTGAAATGACATACAGTAGTCTCCCTTTATCTCTGTTTTCAATTTCTGTGGTATTAGTTACCTGCTGTCAGCTACTGCCTAGAAATATTAAAAGGAGTATTCCACGGGGATGGAGGCAGCAAACCACATTGCCATGTATGTACCTATGCAACAATTCTGCATGTTCTGCACATGCACCCCAGAACCAAAAGTACAATAATATATACATATATAATTTATATATATAAGTTACATATATATAATTTCTGCTACAAACAAAAAATAAAAATAAAAAAATGAAAGGAGAATTCCAAACATAAACAATTCTTTAGTTTTTAACTCCATTCTGTTCTGAGTAGTATGATCAAATCTTGCACAATTCTACTCTTTGCTGCTCTGGATGTGAATTATCCCTCCACCAAGCACATCCATGGTGTACAGCTAGCCACTTATTTTCCCTTAGACTCTGTCTTGGTTATTAACTTGACTGCTGCACGTAGTTCATATCGAGTTTGGTACTATCTGTGATTTCAGGCAATACCTATGGGTCTTTTCAAGATGTTTCACATATGCTCTGCAAATAGGGAGGACTATTGTATTACTTGAAAGTGAATTTGGATTAGTTGAAAATAGGCAAGTTCTGGTGCAAAAACTAAAAAAAAAAAAAAAAATTAAAAATAAGTATAGTTTATATGTCAAGAAAGGAGGAAAAATAAAAGGATATAAAGTACCCAATTAAAACCACAAAAGCCAAAAAAAATGGAAGACAAAAATAGAAATAAAAACAAGATCAACAAATAGAAAACAGTAACAAATATGTTAGTTCAACTATATAAATAATCACTTTAAATATCAATGGTTTAGATATTCCAGTTAAAACAGAGATTGTCAGAATAAGGCAAAACATAAAACTCAAATCTATATTGTCTATAAAATAGTCACTTTAAATGTAAAGACATGTAGATTAAAAGTAAATAAAGGGAGACAGAAACACTATGCTAACACTGATCAAAAGAAACTGGAAGTAGCTATGTTAATGTCATACACAGCAAACTTCAGAACAAGAAAAGTTATCAGGGATAAAGATGACCATCATATAAATAATAAGGGGGTTAATATTTCAAGAAGACATAAAAAGTCTAAATGTGTGTGCCTAGTAATAAAAGGTCAAATCTGTGAGGCAAACATGTATAAAACTTCAAGGAGAAATAGATAATTCCCCTATTATGGTTGAGGACTTTAGTACCTCTCTATCAGAAGTGGACAGATCCACTAGGCAGTAAATCAGTAAAGACACAGTTGAATTCAACGGTGCTATTAATCAATGGGATATTATTGACATCTATAGACTACTTATCCAACAACAGGAGAATACACATTCTTCTTAACCTTACATGAACCATTCACTAAAATACACCACTTTCTGGGCAATAAAACACATCTTATTAAATGTCTAAAATAATAGAAATCTCATGGTGTTTGCTGTCAGACCACAGTGAAGATAAACTAGAAATCAGTACTAGAAACGCAGGTGGAAAACCCCAAATTGTGTTCCTTGGGGTGCTTACAAATGAATTAAAAGTTTATGTTCACACAAAACTTATACATGGATGTTTATAATGGCTTTATTTGTGATTGCCCAAACTTGAAAGCAACCAATATAACCTTCAGTTGTTAAGTGAATAAATGAACTTTGCAACATACTGACTATAGAATATTATTCAATCCTCAATAAAGGGGGAAAAATAAAAATAGGGCTAGCAAACCATGAAAAGACATGGAGGAAACTTAAATGCCTGCTACTACTTGAAAGAAGCAATATGAAAAGGCTATATACTGTATGATTCCAATATATAACATTCTGGAAAAGGCAAAACTATGAGGCAGTAGAAATATCCATAGTTGGCAAGGGATTAGGAGAAAGGGAGAGATTAATAAGCAGAAAACAGAGGATTCTTAGGTCAGGGAAAATATTGTTTAGGATACTATAATGGTATTTGTATGAAATTATATAGTTGTCCATACCCATAGAATATACAATACCAAGGATGAACCTTAAATGTAAACTATGGACTTTGCGTGTTAAAATGCAATGTAGGTTCATCTGTTGTAATAAATGTACCATGGTGGTATAGGATGTGGATAGTAGAGGAGATAATGTGTGGGGAGAGTAGAGGTATATGGGAACTCTTTGTATTTTCTGTTCAGTTTTGCTGTAAAACATATACTGTTCTGACACTAAAGTTTATTCATTAAACATACAAAAAATAATATTATTTTGTTGGTCTGTTTTGTATTTTTTCAGGCCAAATGGTAAATACAGTTTGCTCTATTTGATGGAATTTTTTCCAACTACATTTGAAATTATGTAAACTCTAACCTGGTACCAGCATCAAGGAAATCAGATACATCAAAACACTCCTACAACCATGAAGGAAGATGTGGTTACATCCATTGAAGAGCTAAGAGCTATAACTATCGCTAAGTTTTCTGTGTGCAAAAGCAAAAAGGGACACAGGATACTTTATTTACATCAATTTTATTTTTAACTTTCATTTATGTGGATGTTTATTTTTAACTAGTGAAGTATGACTTGGTATTCTCAAATAATTAAATATATTTTTGTAGTCCTATAAATAAAACAGGTTTCTTTCTGCACGTTTTACTATATTGTGGAAAACAATTCTTGGATCAGAAACATTATTGACATAGACCAATGTTTCTCATGGCCTACTCTCTCTGACCCCAGTAAATTTGTAAATATTTGTTACATTTGAGCTTTTAAGGTAAACTCATTACGTGTGAATTTGCATTCATGAGCATGGGCATACATTTGTTTATATTTTCACACACATTTACTTTCTATTTCCTTCTACTTGGTGACAAATATAGTCAATACTACCTGTGTAGAAAAAAAAAAAATGTACCTTATTTGGATTGACAAGGAAACTCACCAGAAATTCTGTTCTTAAAATGATGAAGTTTATTCTAGTTTACAGAGTATTTAAAAGTGGGCTATGTTGAGAGGAACAATACTTGGAAAGGAATACTGAATGTATACACAGTGTGAGGTACTCAAAATTTGTCAATAGCTAAAACCAGGTCATTAGAGTCATGCTTTCATTATACCTCATACTCATAAATGACTTTGAATGGAATTGACACTGAGTTGAGATACTGATTCTTATTGTGAGATATTATAGATATGCTTACATGAAATTCCATATTGCTTATTATAAAGATGCTATTTAAAATCTTGTACATTAATTGCATAGTATCCTGCTTATGAGAGCTCAGAAAAAATCTTCTTGGTCCTAATGTCCACGAGAGCTGGTCGCTGGTTTGTTTTTATTTTTATGGATAATATTAACCTTTTTATTGATCACCAACACCACTCTGCTCAGGCTGGTAAAGTTCTTAGAGAAGAAATTGCAGCTCAACAGCAACAAAAAACAAAAGCAGATATATTTTATGATATTGGCTTTACCTTAAAAATTTATTTTGATGAATTTGTCTTATTTCTTAAACTTATTAAGGGGGTATTTCCCAGAACCACTAGCTCAGGACAAAATAACTCAGTCTCCCAAACTTCTGGGTTATTGCTATTTATTTATTTATTTATTTATTGAGAGACAGAGTCTCACTCTGTCACCAGGCTGGAGGGCAGTGGTGCAATCTCGGCTCACCACAACATCCACCTCCTGAGTTCAAGCTATTCTCCTGCCTCAGTTCCCCAAGTAGCTTGGACTACAGGTGTGCACCACCATGCCACACTAGGTTTTTGTATTTTAGTAGAGACTGGGTTTCACCATGTTGGCCAGGGTGGTATAGATCTTCTGACCTCATGATCCACCCACCTCAGTCTCCCACAGTGCTGGGATTATAGGCGTGAGCCATGGCACCTGGCTTATTTTTACTTTTTTTTTTTGAGACGGAGTCTTGCTCTGTCGCCCAGGCTGTAGTGCAATGGCAATATCTCGGCTTGCTGCAACCTCCTCCCGGGTTGAAGAGATACTCCTGTCCCAGCCTCCTGAGTAGCTGAGATTACAGGAGCGCGCCACCATGCCTGGCTCATTTTTGTGTATTTGATATAGATGGGGTTTCACCATGTTGATCAGGCTGGTCTTGAACTCTTGACCTTGTGATCTGCCCGCCTCGGCCTCCTGAAGTGCTGGGATTACCAGTGTGAGCCACCGCGCCCGACCTGATGACTGAAATATGTAGAACTTTCCACTGGTCAAGGAGAGCCACTTTACCCCAAGTCTATACCTCCTTCAAAGACAACGCATATGAAATGATTACTCAGTGCAAGAATATAAAGGCTTGGAAAGTGTGTCTCCATTTTGGATAGTTCTGAAAAGTTTCCCCAACTTTTGAGCTCCTTATGGTTTAGATGAGGTGTTTCTTTTAACATTTCAACAAGAGTACAACTTTTTCCTCTGCAGTCCTCTTTCCTTCACCTCACCACAGATACTGATGCTAAAGTCATTCATCAATAAAATTTCTCCATACAAATATTTGTCTTAGAACCTGTTTTCTCATACTTGACATTTGCATAGGGTTTCAGAAGCAGTGTCTAAAATGAAATGTTGAAGACGGCTCCGTGGCTGGCAGGCTGTCACTGCAAACCCCAATCCTTGCTAAAAGATGGAAGGAGTACTGTCAGTCTCCGTCAGGTGGGAGCAGCAAACCTATCAAAACATTTACCAGGACACATTGAGATAGGTTGCCAGTAGAAGGAAATGTAGTGGCAAGTGCAATGATCCAGGTGTTTTAGAAGTAAAAGAAAAACAGTAATTTAAGAATGAATAAATTTGGTAAAAATTTCTGGAAGTAGTCAGTTAATTAGAGAGAACAATGAAAGACTGTTGGTGAAAATTCAACAAATAAAGGTTAAGTGTAAAATCCAGAGGACTCCTTCAGTTTCATACAAGACACTCTTCTGCAGCTAGAGTCTCATGAAAGTTGAGAGTCAGGTATAAGACTTAATTATAGGATTAGTAGAGCTCCAGAGAAGGCTGAATTCTCAATCCCAGCAGGTTTGCTATGCCAAAGTCAGAGCCCTGATAAGGAAGAACTGAGATCCTGAGGCACAGAAGGGGATACACAAATCCATGCAATCAATGCACCCAAGGGTCTTAAAATCCCTAGATTTCACAGAACTCTCTGGATCTATAGACATCATCCAGCTGTAATTCTTGAAGCCCCTTCTTCCTGGCTTTGCTTTTTTATTATAAAGCACCTTGTGCCACACACAATGACATGTATTCCCTTAGGATCTACCACTATTACCTGTCCAGGCCACCAGACAAATTACTAAGCTTAAGTCTCAATGTAACTGAGGCAGAAATGCACCATTTCTTCAGGATCCCCACAATCCCCAACTCATGTACTGTCTGAGATTGGAAACAAAAATAGATTGGGTACCAGATCCTGAGGGTTCCAGTTAAAACAAAATATCAAGGTGGGAAGTCTTTTCCATGATACAGGGTTTAACCTGCTGGCAAGGGCACTGGAAGTTGGTACTAACATGCTCCCAGTCTTGTTAGCTTACAGAAAAGGACTGCCCAGAACTGCTGTGACAGAAAATAAAAGAAAAAAAAAGACTCAGAGAAGTACATATGCTAGAGAGTACATACTACATGAAGGAAAGAATCCCATCAGATTCCTGAATAAAGGCACTAGAAGATACTTTATCAATGTGATCAGCAGAAGACTGAAGAGTCAGCATCATTGAAAAACTTAGAGGTAGACTCTTTAGAGGCCAAGAATGAAAATAGAAGTTGCTGTTAGAAAATTGCCATGACCTATTCCAAGTAGATCATGCTAAAACAAATACAGAGGCTAGATGTCTTTACTTGATGAATTGTCAGAAGCCAGATTTCAAAACTATCATAATGTGTAGCATGGCCCTGGAGGCAGCCAGAAGTACAAATCCACAGAGTGTTATTCGTGTTTAATATAGCATGGCTTTTCTAGGGGCAAGATAGATGGACATACAAAAAGAGTACAGCCTAATCTATACAATAGAAAGAAATTAAGTTTGGAAGACAACAGGCTGAGGACCATCGTTCCAATGGAAAGTCATAAACCCTTTTCCAGTTTTCAAAGGGGAGGTCAGACTTCCAGAAAGAAAAATAAAAGGCAATGTTTCCTTCTCTTTCTCCTCATCTGCTTTCTCTTCCTTCTTCTCATCTTCCCTTCCCTCTTCTTTTCCTCCTCTTTTCCTTGCTGTCATTATTATTACTCATATAACTCTGTTCACTTGACATGTCTTAGGTATGACACAGTGCCCATCCTTGCTTCTATATAGCTTCATCTCAGCAACTCTCTCCTGAAGTTTCTATACCTTATCCTCAAACATTTATATTGTTTTCCCATCTGACAGCTCTGCTTTCTCTGTCCTCAGTAGTTTATCCCCTACTCCCACCTGCTGATCATAACATACTTAGCCTCAGTCTGCTTTCCATCAACTTTTCTTTCCAAACCTCACAATCCAAATGATATGATTAAAGTCTTTTCCATTTTCTCTCAAAGTCTCAGACTCCAGGCTCTTCTCTATTCCTCAGTTTCCTCCTGCCTATTCCCTATGACCCTTCCTTTGATCCGAGTATCTTGTTTATTACATCTGGCCTTTGCATCCTAGTCATTTAGGCTTTATGAATTCTTGCCCCACCGCGTAATTACCACACCATTACACTTTTTCCTGAAAATCTGTTTGTTGTGTTCTGTCTATTTCTCATTCATTCATCAGACTCAGCTTTCAAGAATAGGACTTTGACAAATATTAAGATGCTATCCTTGTATTTCAGTGATGAAATTCCAGGGCAGTAAACATGAATTTGAAAAGGAAAGCAAGGCAAAGGCAAGTTGCAATGTAATGGTATAGGATGCCTCATCACACTGACCAGCTCTGAGAACAGACACGTAGCAGGCATTTTTGCTCGGCACCTGGGGCACAACCTGAAAGAGTTACATGAAACAATATCATCTTAGAGTATTCCAAGTATGATAGAAAAAATGTGATTCAACCTGGTAAGCTTTGTTTTATTTCCTGTTTTCTATTGCTCAACATCTCATGCCACCAGATGCTAAAGATTTGTACTCCTCTAGGTTATAGCCTCTAACCACTCAGCAGCCCAAATTTCATGTCCTGATGCCTTTCCAATGAGAGTAGGTGCTGTGTGTGTGTAGAGTGCTGAGAGAAAGAGGAAAGAGGGAGAGAAGGATAGGGAAAGGAAAAAAAGACATGAGGTGGATGAGAAAATCTGAAATGATGCTCGAGACATAGGTCCAATACATGTCAAAATTTTCCATGCTTCTCTCTAGATTCTTCTTTACCTATGACTCATTCGTGCAACAACAGAAGAAATGCATAATGGATAAAATTGTGAAAATAAAGCCCTGGAATTCTCTATAATTTAGAAGTGTCATTGAATCTGCTTTTATAAGCATAGCTGAACAAAATTAGTCTTAGCACGCATGCACACACACAGACTCATACACTTGTACATAAACAAAATTAAAAGTACAAACAAGAAAAAATAAAGTGGTTATTTTAATACATGCTTGTGTCCATAAACTCTCACAGAAAGTAAACATATGACTCTTGGCAAAATGTTCACATAAGCATAATATGGCTTGATCACATGTAAATGATAACAAACTGGCATTAACATTACCACCAAAGATATTTTTCTCTGACACCTAACCACTTAGGACAACAAAATACTCTGTGTATGATAATGAGATAATTTTACAACATTATGGACATACAAACTTAAATTTTGACATGGATATAGGCCGTATTGTGGGATTATCTAGGAGGGTACTACAGTCTGCTAGAAAAATGACTGGTCGGAAACCTTAAGTTAGAAAAGTGAGTAAAAATAAGAATAGTTTGCAGTAGAAATACATATTTAAGTCCAAGGATAGGTTCTTGAGAACTTCTGGGAGTCTGCAGAAGCTGTTTTGTATTATTTTTCTTTTCCCACTGACCTGCAGAAATAAACCAATGGTATCAGAGTTTGAAGTCTGGCATTAAATTGGGATTCTAGTAAATATGGCCAGTTACTAATATAAGAAAATATTTCTTTCTATTCTTTAATCCTACCAGTAAGGTGAGGCCATCAGTTTAGGAGACAGAAATAGGAGTAGCCCACACATATTTAGCATTTTCTCTTCAGAATCATTCAAAGATGGACATAGCATGTCAATGTATCTTCTGAATGTGTCATAAGTGATTCGTATTTAGTCAATATTTTTATTCATATACATGTATTTTTCTATGAAATAATACAATGTAAACCAATGCAAGTCATCTAGAAATATAAAGAAACTAAAAATATTCTGAAACATATGCTCCTCCTCCTGTCTTCCCTATCTGATATTAATAGTGCCAACTTGAATGTAGTTTTAAGCTAAGATACTTGGTTGCCAACCAACATTTTAAAGAAAGAGCAACATCTTCTCTTGTTCATCACATTGTTCCCAAGCCCACATTGACTAAATCAATGTGTTTGAATAAATAAAGAAAGAATATCACAGCTGGTAGATAAATGTTATATTATGGACCTGATTATATGACTGTAATAGACAACAGTATTCAAAACCCGAGTTTAATCAACCTAGTAAAAGAAGCAAGCTGGAATTACGTATGTAATTCATGTATGTGAAACTGTGAAAAATCCTTGTGTTGATAAAATAATGCAGGTACATGTGCGTGGGTGATTTAATATACATTTCCACTTAAGACTTTGTTGTTACAAGTGAATGCATTAGATTAGTAATGCATTATATGATAGCTGTGCTTACATAAAAAACATTAAAAAATCTATCTTATTGATATTGCTCTATTGCACAAGTCAGCTAGAGGAGACTGCTATCATTTTAAATAAAAAATACTAGCATTACTAGTGTGACGAGATTCGGCACTAGTTATGACTCTTCAGATTTAGACACAAGATTACTGCTTACTTTTAGTTTCTATGACTTCTACAAGCATTAAGCTTGATTGAACCTCATATTAGAGAACTGACAAGTGAATCAACAGGTAAAAATATGTTGAATCAAGATTACAGTATATAAGACAACATTTTGCCTTCACATTTAGTCTAGTATTCAGAAATAACACTTGCTTTAATTTGGTTTACATTACCAAAACATACAAGACAACCTTGGAAACAACTGTGGAATACATTAAGTCACACACCAAACATTTATTACTTATGGACTATAATAATATTCTATACTTACAATGGATGCCTGACAGATATCACAGGTCAGGGTATTCTGGTTCTATTGCTACCAAAAGTACAATTTTCAAAACATTTAATTGCTTGTGACTAGGCAAAGCATACGAACATATTTGCATAAAGATTTGAAATAATGGCCAAAACCCATGATGCCCAACAGAAACTTTTAGAAGCAATAAGAGTTCAACTCAGGAATTGTTGACAAGTCAGTACAGAGTATCATTACACTGTCTATGTTCTGTAATAATAACAGGAAGGATAAGTTATCATACATAATAGATCTAAAAAAAATATATATCCTGGGATAAATTCAATAAGGAATGTGCAATTTTTTTCTGAAAAAAGTATGAAGCATTATTGAAGGATATAAAAGACAAATAAATAGAGAAATATTCCTAGTTCATGAATAGGAAAATGCCATGTTATTAAAATGGCAATTCTCTAAATCACTTTTTATTTCTAAAATAATACATTGAAATCTTTATTGCTGTTGCATAATGTATTTGTGTATATATAAATTCATAAAGATGTGAAAACAGCAAAAATCTGAACAAAAAAGAACAATGAAAGCTAAATGTTGCATGGCCAAATGTAAAAAGACATAGTAAAGATAAGTACTTATAAACAATATAACACTGTCCAAAATATTAAAAAAAATATTAATAGAGCAGAATAAAAATTCTTTTTAAAAATAGCCAGGTATACCTGTTTAATAAATTATAAAAGTGGCACTGTTAATTAATAAAGACAGGAAAAATTACTCAACAAGAAATTATTTTTGAAAATTTGGAAAAACAAATATCTTGTCTCTTTTTATGGACCATAATATATTTCGGATGGTTTAAAAGATTAACTAAACAAAGGATAAAACACAAATAAACATTTCTTCTCACTGTAAGCAAATATTTACTTGATATTTAGGTTTGGTTATAAACTTTCTGGAAAAATGAAATTATTTTAATATATTGTTTGTTAGCATAAATAACTAAAATATGTGTAGTTATATAATAAAATTCAGATTAAATGAATAATTACAAAAATAATAGTTACATAAATGACTTACATAAATAATTCTTATAAAAGTATAACTAACAAATATTTCTTTTCGAAATGTCTTTTAATTTTAAAAGAATAGAGAGCTATACACCAAGAAATTAAACAGCAGGTTTTTTTGTCTTTCTTACAACATCTCTCTGATTCTCTGCAGCCAGGAAAGTTTCTCCACTTTTAAATATTTGTATGATGTGATTACACTGTTGATAACTGTATATATATTTTTTGTTGATCCCGTAAGAAATGACTACAGATTTCATGGGATGAAACAGCACAGATGAGTTATCTGACCATTCTGGAGGTGCGGAGTCTGAAATCAAGGTGTCAGCAGGGTTACTTTGCTGTTCAGGGCTCTATGGGAAAATCTGTTTCTTCACCTTTTTCAGCTTCGAAAGGCCATCTGCCTTCCTGGGTCATGGGAACATGAAGGAAATCTTCAAAGCTATCATCTTATGATCGTCAAATCTCTCTCTGACCTTGACTTCTCTTCCGCATGTTTCTTCCAGTTTAAATGACGCTTGTTATTCTATTGAGCCCATCCTGATAATTCAGCACAATCGATCTCAAGGTCCTTAATTTTAATCATATCTTTAAAGTCCTTTTTGCCATCTAAGATGATATATGCAGAGGGCCCTAGGATTAGGTCACGAACATCTTTTGCTGAGAGGCATATGTTGCCTTTCACAATTTATTGAATTTGTTAGTGTGTTTTAGGGTGATTTTAAATTTATTTTTGTAGTTTTCTATCTTTCCATTTTATCAAAAGAAAACACCATAATATAAAATAACTAAAAAGAAAAAAAAGAGGAATAAATTTAAATGAAAACAAGTGCCTAGACTGAATGTTCAGAGCTTTACATTCTTAATGTTACCTGTTCTGGTAACTCATTGTATTTCTGTGGACAAGTCATTTCATGACTCTGCTATTTAATTTCTTAATGTGAAATTAGGAAATTTGAACTTTAAAGATTTACAACTTTCAGCTGAGGACTAAAAACTTGGACTAGGATTAAATGCCTTTATGCAATTGTTTTGAATGGAATGGCAGTGTAGGCAAAAAAAAAATAAGCTAATGTTCTCCAACAGAACACTAAAGGCACATTTAAAATGTTTGCTAAGTCTGTTGGGTCTTATTTGGAATGCTTTCTCCGTGTTTTTCATGTTCTCTTGTATTGTGGATAATTAAAATCCACACATAATACAAAAGTCATTTACTCAGATGACGCTTATACAGCAACTACTTTATGTTAGACATGGTGTTAGGGGATTGCTTCTATGTTATAAGTAGCATGAATACAGCAAATGTACACAACTGAAAGATGAGCATTAGGAAAAAATAGACACATTTCTCTCCCCACAGAAAGCTTAAACTTTAGTTGAGCAGAAGGAATAATCACCTCCTTGAAGACAAAGATTGTCTTATTGGATTCTTTAAGCCAGTTTCCTACTAGCACCCTGCCTCCATTTTCTTTCTAGACCTCTTTTGGCATGATTGATAGTTAACAGGAAGTTCTATGCTGCTTTGTTGACTAGCTTTGGTCTTATATGACCAATGGTTTACTTAGCATATCCACTTGGATGTGTAAAAGGAAGTCATAACTCAACATTTCCAGAATTCATTCATTCAGTCATGATGTTTCTCTTCAGTATTAATCTTTCTGTATTTATAATTTCAGTGAATTACAGCATTACCAATCCTCATATAGCTAGGACCTTATGAGTCATTCTTGACATTTAATCTCTCTTACTCATTCTACTAGTCAGGGTACCAGTTGGAAACAGATGGCACTTATATTTAAAATAATTCTAAAACATATTAATTATGGGAGTCTTTATGATGGGTGGACAGGGTATAGCACTACCATGAGCAACAAGACAGTATTCTGAGCTCTTTATGACCGCTACCACAGAAACGTCTCTGGAATCCATATGGACAGTCTTGCAGACCTGCTGCCTTAAGAAAAGCAGTAATTTTGGTTGAGAATGCAGCCTTCCAAGGTGACCCTGCAGGGCAGTAACCAGAGGAATACATAGCCATATGTGATTATCTTGCATCCTCTGTTTTCCTATTGATGCTTTCTGTTAACAGGACCCAGTCAGAAACAAAAGACAAGACAGTTATTGATGTGATCCGCCCAGGTCAACCTCTCATAGATGAGGGGAAGGTAGAGAAGACAGGAGAGTGAATCCCCGGGAGCAAATAGAACAAGCGTAGTGCTGGGTATCTTCTCTCTACCATCAAAGCTTGCAAATATCTGTATTCAATCTGCCAACCTCCTCCTAACTTCCTGAATACTACCACCATCCTAGTACAACTATTATAATGCAATTTTTGATTTTTAAGGTTGTTTCCTAATTAGTCTCTTATTATTCTAATCCCTCCAGTTAGACTAGAATGAACGTTTCACAATGCATGTATAATCATGCCCCTCCCTATTTTAAAGACATCAATATTTTCTTATTAGCATTAGAATAAAGATCAAAGTCTTTAACATGCCTCTTCCTTGGAACACTCTTACTACTTCATTATCTACCTAACTCCTCAATTTCCAGCAGACCTTTGTTTAATCCTCACTTCCTCTTTTAAGCTGTCCTGCTTTTTGTGACAGATTCCCTGGTTATTGATATTCATAGCATGATCTACTTCTATATATAACATTTGTTATTCTTGTACTATAACAGGCATTTAGAAGATTGTTGGTTTCTCCAATAAACACTAAAGCTGTAAGTACGTTTCTATTTGGCTTAATTTGTATCTTCCGTGTCTAGTATAGATCCTGGCATATAGTATAGATATAACAAATTCCTCTTGAATGGCTGAATGTATTAACTAATACCTTGATTGCCCCCCACACACAATATATATAATGGATGTAGTTCACATGTGTGAGATACCTGCATAAAAGTTGTGAGATTTTGACAAAATCTCCAAATATCTTATCCTCCCCTCACCTATTTTTCAAAGGTCCAAGGATAAAGCTGGATTTTTTGCTAACATGAGTAAACAGGATTGATTTACGTATGTATGTACACACAAACATTATGCATAAGGAGAGAAAAGGGAGAGAGAGAAAAAAATGTTGAGTCACATCTATAGCCAAAAAGTATTTGTGTCTGTGGTGGGAAGTTTGGAAAATAAGAATGTGAGGGGGAGAAATCACTTTTAAAAAAAGAGAGAAAAACTGTTAGTCATAATAGGCTGTTGTTTACTATTCTAGTGGCTTCTTATTGCCATTAGAGTTAAAACATAATTATTGTTCCTTATGGCTATGAATACTCGAGAAGATGCAGTCTCAGCCTACTTTTCACCTGATGTTTTGTAAAGTTCCAGCACATGCTCATGAATGTCCATGCCCTCCTTCTGTACCTTCAAACACACCAAGCATGTTTTCACCCCAAGGCCTTTGCACACGCACTTTTCTGGGAACACTGTCCTCTCTCCTCCCCCAATTACACTCTTGGTTTTGGCTATCCTCTGTTTTTTATGAGGGTCTTAACTGTCACCTTCTCAGTGAAATCTTCCCTGACTATGTAATCTCAGACATGAACATATCACACAGTTTTATTTTCTATGCATCATTCACCATTGTCTAAAATTGTCCTACTACTTTCTTAGTTGCCTCCTCCAAATACATTTAAGATATTTTGCTCGCCATCAAGAAACTAGAGCCTAACAACCTGTTAGGTACATAGTGGATGCTTAACTGATGCTTGTTGAATTAAAGAAGACAAAACTATGTCTTTTTTTCAACTTTACTTCTGCATTCAGAAATGTGTAAACATGCTTCACAATCGATAAAGTTTCCAGAGCTAGCTCCCATACAGATATCTCACCACCTTGTTCCTGAGAGGTTTTCCTTCTTCTCCACTTCTGGTACAATGGTGATGTTGAAGAGTCTTCAGTCATGATTTCATCCATGAGACCCATTTTTGGTAACTTGCTAGATAGGACCCAAGTGCTCCTAGAGCTGGTAATTCTCCAAACATTTTATCATGCATTTCTTGTATTATAAATTGAGATGAACACATCTGAAGTGATAATAAATCATGGGGATAGGGAAGACTGCATTTATAAAGGCAAATGGATCAGGAAGACAACAATATGACACCTTCAAAGCCAGGTGTGATTTTGACATGAATGTGGAAGGAAAGCACATAAAAATATGCTGGCAAAGTGAAGAGTATGACCACCAAAAGACATGAGCCTAACTTGCATGGTATTCATTTAGTAGAGAAAATAGAAATAAAAATAAAAATCCATGTGAGTACCAGTCAGATGATTGTGGGCCTGGGTACAACTAGATAGGACCCTCATTTACTTAAATAATAGCTTTAATCATCTTTGTAACTTGTATGTGTTCAATGGCTCATAAATGCCTATTAAATAGACGGGTAATGGTGCTGAGTAAGGTAGAAGATGGAGATGTGATAGAGAGATTGGAATTAGAGACTTCAATAATCTGTTACCTGGAAAGAAGGTGATATCATCTCTTTTCTACTCTTTTCCTAATCTCTGACTTTTAATTGTTCCAATTAGTTGTTTCAATAATATGCTTCTATTTTTACATTATATATTTATAGATATAATGAACAATTTGTTTAACTTTCTACTTAGCTATAAGTCAATAGTAAGTGGGAAAAGGAGACGTGATTGTCTTAAATATCCAAATATGATATGATTAATTCTTTATTAATTTGGAAATCAGATTTTTCTTATGGTGTAGATGTTTTTAGCAGTCTAATAAGTATGGCTTAGAGTTCAAGATCAGTGTAAATATTAAAATGTCAATAAAGATAAATAGTCTACACATAAGACTGAACCTTAAACTGTATTCATTAATAATAAAAGTCTTCATTTCCTTTGCAGTAGATTGGCCAAAGGAGAAGAGAAAGGCAAATGATTGAGAGGACTAAAAAACTTATGAAGAAGGTGCTAAATGACGTTAAAGATGGCATTTTTATTCTATCTGTTTAAACAACAACAATAATAAAACAAACACATATGAAACACCAATACTGACAAGGGTGTAGTGAAAATATGTTCTTATTTATCACTTTTGGTAGTAAAAAACATTGACTAAAAAATTGCAGTACTAATGAAGAATACTACATATGATTTGTTTCTGCCATTCTTCTGAGAAACACCTTGAATTTATTATGGTAATTACGAAAAATGTAGAAAATTGTGCTAACTGTAATAGTCAAAATAGAAAATATGCGAAATATTTGATAATCATTGAATGATAAGTTGAATTATGGCCTTGTCATCTTATAGAGTATAAATTATCAATAAAAGTATTTACAAATAATTTAAATACTATGAAGATTTCTTATAATATTGAGAGACAAACTCACAATAGCTCTTTATCAGTAAATTAGCACTGTTTCACATGTGTCAAAGTTAGAACCATGTACAATGTGCCAAATAAAAATTACAAACTTAGTTTTATCAAATTTATGTTTGGATATGAAGATTATAAAATGATATTTCTTTTTGTTTGCTTTCTTGCACTTTATTAGTAACTTCGTGAAGATTATATGAATATATGTAACCCTGAGAAAATTAAATAATGTAATCAAAGACTTGCAAGCATTTTAGAATGGCAATTGGGTATACAAACATAATTAACATGTATGCTAACTTTTATATATTTGCATTTAATCAGAAAAAAATAACTAGTTTATGATTTATAAATATTTTTAAATCTCTACCTTAGCACATCAATTGAAAAAATCATTACATTCCACTCATTTACAGTCATATGTGATACTTAGTACATTTTTATTTTGTCTTTTATAATATTTTTAAATAATTTCATTGGAGTGTTTATAGAATAATTATAATTAATATATTAGTGGTTATAAGGTGAAAAATGTGAAAAGTTCTTAGATGAAATTATTTTAAATAACATTATCTTAAATTTTTCTTTTAAAAATTAATTATGTAAATAATATTTTCAATTCTTCTTTCAGTGTGTCTATCTATAATACTTTTCTCTTTATCCCTGTTTAGATAAAAATATTTTCCATGATGCAAAAACTTTAAAAATAACTTGAACTTACATGAAACATTTTTAAATGAATAAAGGTGTTTTTATTGCATTTGAGAATTCTTGAAGATAAAAGACACCATGTTGCCATCAGAACTGTATTAGCCACAAAGACTGTATTGTGGAAATGGATTAAAAAGAATTCTTTGGGATCTCTTTTTAAATATATACTTAGGAGAAAAATGCTACATGTATTGGAACTGTCTATTGTAGTTTAAAGAATGTTGACATCCTCTAAAGAAGAACCAAAAAGATCTGAGTCAGAATATTCAACTTGGTATTCAAGATTAGCACAGAGAACAGATACCTTTTTCCACTTTTTTAAAGTCTTTAAGATGTATCTTTTCTTTTAAAAAAATTATCTCTGGCAAAGGGCTGTATTTCATTGCAGGGGGAACAGTAGTCCCCCCTTATCCATGGAAGATAAGTTCCAAGCCCCCCGCCCCCCGGTGGATGAATGAAACTGAGGTTTATACTGAGCCGTATAAGTACACTTTCTTTGTTATTAAAACACCAGGGTTTTGGTTGAGGTTCTGGTGCTTGCAACACAAAAAGCCAATCAGTGAGACAATGCATATTGCCAGGAAGAAGGCTTTACTCCGGTGCTGCAGCCAAGGAGATGGGAAATCAGTCTCAGATTCATTTTCTCAACTAGCTAAACTTAGGGGGTTATATAGAAGGAAAGAAATGTAACCACATATGGGAAAATAGAAATTAGGGAGAGATAAGGAATCGGAAGTGGTCAACAGACAGCAGCTGGTCAGTTAAGTAATCATGATGGGTGAGAGGTCTGGTGTCCCACTGTCCAGATGTGGTGACCTGGTAAGTTTCAGTTGCTTTATACTTTCTGGAAGGACTGACGGTCAGTTTCTTGAGAAAGGAACTCGGGAAGACAAACACAAGTTTCTCAAGTTTTAAGACTAGGAAGGTCAATTTCTAGTTTTATTCCAAAGAAACCATAAACATCAATTTTATGAAACAATTGGCTGTTTTTATTTTCAGATCACAGTTGATTACAGGTAGCTGAAACCTTAGAAAGTAAAACCAAGGATAAGGAGAGACTATTGCACAGAGCAAACTGGCAAACAATATAGGGAAGGAAAAAGAGAAAGTGGTATTAGTTCATTTTGTGTGCTCCCATTGTACAATTTACACTATCTCAGAGCTTCAGTGAGATTCTTACCTTTGTCTTTTCACCCCTGTCGTAGAAGGAACCACTTTCTAATTGAGGGGAATCTGGAACTGACATGAAGGATTTCTCTCCCTCTCTGTCTCTGTCTCTTTCAACACACAATTTTTATGCATTGTTTTGTCAAATAGATGTGTTAGAAGACAAACGTATCAAAGAATTGAAGACATTCTGAAAAATCCCTATAAGGAAATAAAATCAGAATTTACCCTATTACAACCTTGTTACAGAATTGGAAGAGTATCTCTTGTTTCTCCTCATCTAATGGAGGTAGTCCACAGCTTTGTGTTTCCATTTAGTAAAGTCAAATACACTGCTCAAAATCTGAAATATAAATTTAAATCTGTTTTTCACTTAAGGAAAGGAAAAATATTGTATTTAACTTTTAAAAACTTTAAAAGATATATAACACACTAGTGGTACCCACTTTTTAAAAAATGAAATAACTGTCCTACTAATTATTATGATCAGTAATAACGTTTTAGGGGTTCCTCATTGCCGGTGGATGATTGAAACTGCGGATTAACTTCTTCTCAGAAAAACGTAAAGAAGTCTGTGGAGATGGGGCTATGGGGACATGGATACTTACACATCTACAATAATTATGTGAAATCAAAATGTGAATTCATTGATCTTCTCAGTATATTTGTAAATAGAAGTTTCATAAGCTTTTGGTTTTGGTTGTATTTTTTTTCTATTCATTAGAGGTTTTAAAAAGAAAAATCTTTGAAAAATTAAATTTAACTGAGTTTAACTGAGTAGGAAACAAAAAGATTTATGAACCTGATAGCCCTCAGGACAAAAAACATTCCAGAGAGCTCTGCTTCACAAAGTGGGCAGGGAAAATTTATAGCTGGAAAACAGAAGTGACCTAGGAAAATGATTGGTTACAGTTTGAAGTTTGCCTTATTAGGACATGTTATTAGGACGGGCTGCAATTTGCAGGATGTGATTGGCTGAAAGTTTGGCTGCTATGATTGTTTGAGATTCAGATACTTGTCATAAGAATATACTCTCAAGTTAGGTTGCAGCATGTTTATATTTTAAGTTAGGTTGCAGTTCACTACTATATAGGGGGCTGCTTTGGGCCAAATTTAATTTAATAGAGGGTAACAAATCCAATGAAGTTGATGTCATGTGGAAAATCTTGTTAATGGCACATTTGAATCTAAAATTCAATTATCTTGACTCCAACTCCAGTGCTGTTCCACTGTATTTGCAAATTTTACCATTTTCTTAATGTATAGCCCTAAAAAATAATAAAATAAATTTTAAAAATTACCACATAACACTGTCACGGATGCATGTCTCCTGCCATTCATTCTAAAGACTCAGTCACAGAAAAAACATCTGCAAGAGTAACAGCAGCAACAAAAACATTTATGTAGATAAACAGAGTCTGAATTCAGGAAGACCAATGTAAAAGACTCATGCTTGTTTGCTTTAGATTAGTACTATCCAGAGGAAGGGTAGAAGAAAAACAAGAAAATGTGTACTTTTGAGATCATGTGATCTTCATTGAATTTAAAAAGTATAAAATTCCAAAAATCTACAAAAACAATTTTTTGTTCTCTACAGAAAACATATTAGAACATATATATTCAATGGTCAAGAGGGAAAGGAGCTTTTAGAGATGTAATCCACTTTTTGCCCATTAAGGCCCCATTGAGCATAACCGAAATATATTAAATGCTCAAAATGGGCAATGGCCTATACTGATGTCATGGGTATTCTCTTATTTACTTCTCATAATAAACTTATGAGGTAAGCTTTTATTTATTTATTTATTTTTGAGACGGAGTCTCTCTCAGTCACCCAGGCTGGAGTGCAGTGGCGTGATCTTGGCTCACTGCAATCTCCACCTCCCAGTTCAAGCTATTCTCCTGCCTCAGTCTCCTGAGTAGCTGGGATTACAGGTGCATGCCACCACAGCTGGCTAATTTTTTATATTTTTAGTAGAGATGGGTTTCATCATGTTGGTCAGGCTTAACTCCTGACCTCGTGATCTGTCCACCTCGGCCTCCCAAAGTGCTGAGATTACAGACATGAACCATTTTTTTTAGAAGAAATAAGATTCAGGAACAAACAACTAATGACAAACATGCAGTACACAGGAAGACCAGGAAATTATGTAAACTCTCACTAGAAAATGCATTGCCCTCTTTATCGTCAGTCAATACCAACAAAAATGCACAATGATATGTCACTGTAATGTGTATGGAAAAGTAAAAGTGGTTTCAGGAACACCTAATATGAGAGTTGCATTTATTTTGTTCAAGGTGTGAAGACCCCAATGTTTCCGATGATCAGTCTGTGTCTTTATAGAGTCCTCATTACAACAGAGGATGACTTCAAGACTTCAAATGAAAAAAGAAAAAAAATTTCCCTGTGGCTCTTGGAGCATCTTTGGGCTATGGACTGTAAATGCTACATTTCATCATTTTGCTTTGAGAATCTCTTAGCCTGATACCTATCTTCTGGCTCACATCAACCTTGCTGTGCTTTAAAGGTTTTTAAGGTTTCTACCTTTACCTGAATGCTTTCATTATCCTGACCTTGTTTTCTACTGATTTCATCTTTGTGATTCCAGTGCTATTTTGTCTGTACTTTATCCTAGGCAGCTCTATTTCCACCATCTCCAGTTACCTTTTGTACTGAGTCAATGTGTCAAAAATGCAAAACATACAATAACAGTGATGAGGGGGAGAAAAGAAAAAAATTACTCTATTTGGTCCACTGATTTCTTGTTATTGGTGTTTCTGCTGGGATAACAATTGTTGCCCAGGTTCAAGCACTTTGGGAACCCAACCCTAGGTTAGCAAAGAATTCAAGTAATCCAGAAGACCTCCCTATTGTATCAGCTCTGTTTTAACAGTAGTACTTCTATAATCAGATCTGAACCTGTACTCTTGGTTGTAGCTCTGTCTATATTGTTTAGATTTCTGTCATTTCTTTCTGGATTTTTACCTGCTCCAATATCATTGCTTTTCTAACATGCTAAATTCTTTCTACTTTGAAACTACACAGATCTTGGTTAATGATTTGCATTATCCTATCTGGAGTACAGCTAGCTGTCTTAGGACAACTCTACCAATAACAGTAGCTCTTTACCTAAGGCCGAATACTCCTTCATTAAAGATTGATGTGGAATATGTTACTACCACCTTATCACCAGGAACACACACACGCATAGACCAACACACACAAACAAAATCTCCCTAAGTCAAATCCGGTACTGTGCCTGAGATAAACACTGGTCAACTTAGTGGACATGATGTTAAACAATAAAGCAGTTTCTTCATGAAAAATGAGGTATGTATAAACAGTCAGAGATAGGGTTTCAAGATTTTCTAATCGTGGTCAGTATAAGCAAAAACAAAATCATGGTACATCATCAGAAAAAAAAAGTGACCTAAAATTTAGCTCACTGCAGGCAGTTCATTCATGGTCTTTAGCAATCCCTAAACCTCCTTATATGTGCCTGTATTTTGAGTAGTATTAATCTTTCTATAGAATTCACAGTGCATCTAAATGTGCATGCTTTTTCACTTCAAGAATCATTTTTAAATGTTTATTAATTTGGCAAATGCATCAAAATACAGTGTAACGAAAACATTACTGAGAGAAATTAAGTAAATGTAAATAGAGATTTATCAGATGCCAATGAATTACAAGACTCAATATTCTTAAAAGATTAATTGTCTTGAAATCTATCTATAGATTCAACAGAAGTTTAAATACTCAACACATTTTTTTTTTTTTAAGAAATGGACAAGCTGATTCAAAAATTTACAAGAAAATAGAAAGGACATAGAATAACTGTGTTGGGCAGAATTGTGAGGTGCTCCCCCAAATTTCCACATCTTGGTGTACCTGCTCTAGATAATCCCTTGGATATAGTCCAAGCCAAGACAGATTTCATGGTTTGAATTACATCATATTATATGGGAAAAGGTTAGGGGTTATGCAGGTGTGATTAAGGTCCCATACCGATTCAGTTTGAATAAATCAAGAGAGATTATCCCAGGTGGGCCTGATCTTGTCAGGTGAGCCCTTCCAAGGAACTCAACTCTTCTTGAAGAATGAGATCTGAAGCATGAGAGTGTGGATCCAGAGAGAGCTCCTTGTGGCAAGAACCTGACAGGAGCCTGTGGAAACTGCCAGTGCATCATGACCAGACAACCAGCAAGAAAACAGAGATTTTAGCTCTTCGGTCAGAAGGTATGGAATTCTGCCAATAATCTAGATGATCCTGGAAAGGGACTCTGAGCCCCAGATAAGAACACAGCCCCAGCAGACCTCCTGATTTCACCTTTGAGATCCTAAGCAGTTAATTCAATCACACTCTGCTCAGTCTTGATATAAGGAAAAATGTTAAATAACATTTTTTTTTAAGCCATGACGGATTTGACTATTTGTCATGCAGTAATAGAAAACTGATACGGCCAACACAGATTTGAAAAGGAACAGCAAAGTTGGAGAACATACACTACCTGCTGTCAAGATTTACAAAGTAAAACAATCTAGACAGTTTGTACTGTTAAAGAGCTATGCATAATGATCAAAGAAATAGAACAGGGAGACATTAACTAGACCCAGGCACATGTTGTACATTGATTTTAACCAGTATATCCAGGTAATTTAATAGGAAACGATAAACTTTTCAACAAATGGTGCTAGAACAATTGCATATCCATGTGAAAAAAATATGAACCTTGACCATTCATACTATGCTGTAAAACTTCTAGAAGATAACAAGGGAGAAAAAAATCACAGTGACATTTGCTTAGGGAAAGGTTTTCTAAATAGCAAAAAAAAAAAAAAAAAGAAAAGAAAAAGAAAAATATAACAATCACAAATTAGACTTCAAATTGAAAAACTTTGGTTCCTTGAAAAGCATTGCTAATAACATGAAAATGCAAGCCATAATGTGGGATAAAATACCTGCAAAATATTTATTCTAGAAAGTGCTTGAATCCAGTATACAAAAATAGCTCATACAGCTCTATTATAGACAGAAAAAAATTCAATTAAAATTTTGAATAAATGCAACCAAAAAAGATATATTAATGGCAAATAAGCATATGAAATGATGTTTGGTATTATTAATCATTAGGGAAAAATAAATTAAAACTGTGATGAGGTTCCATTTCATACCCAGAGAATGCTGACTTTTAAAAAGCTAACCATACCAACTGCTGGCAAGTATGTGGGACACTGAAACTGTATATGCTACTGGTGGCCATGTAAAATAATATTATCACTTGAAAAATAGTTGGGCTTTCTTAAAAAGTAAACATTCACCTACCATATGATACAGTCATTCCATTTCTAAGTGTTTACTGGAGAAAAACAAAACAAAACAAAAACAAAGAACATGTAAATACAAAGATTTGTACAGGAATGGAATAATAACTTTGTAACTGTTATGGCCATACACAGAAACTTATTTATTATTATTGTTATTACTAGTAGTAATAGCATTTTTACTTGAGATGGAGTCTCCCTTTGTCACCCAGGCTGGAGTTCAGTGGAGTGATCTCGGCTCACTGCAGCCTCCACCTATTGGGTTCAAGTGATTCTCCTGTCTCAGCGTCTCCAGTAGCTGAGACAGGAGAATCACTTGAACCCAGTAGGTGGAGGCTGCAGTGAGCTACATGAAATATGAAGCCTATAAATAGGCTAATTTCTTTGTATTTTTAGTAGAGACAAGGTTTCACCATGTTGGCCAGGCTGGTCTCAAACTCCTGACCTCAGGTGGTTCTCCCACCTTGGCCTCCCAAGGTGCTAGCATTACAGGCATGAACCACCACACCTGGCTGAAACTCACTAATTATTGAATGATTGACAACATTCCTTTTATGTGTTGTTACTCCTTTCCCCCTGGATCCCAATAGAAAAAAAAAAACAAAGAAAATAAAACAATTAAAAAATACCTACCAGAAAAAAACAGACGCTCCTCTCCCTAAGTCTTTCGTTAACTTCCATTAGGATTAAATTTATGGAATGGAGAACATAGACACTTTGGCCTGGAAAGACATTTAGTTTAGTTGTTAAGCAATTGTGAGGTCTAGGAATTTGAAGTAACTTAGCCAAAGTCATACATGTTATGGCATAATTGGTACAAAACAAGTGTGTAGCCATCAGGATAGTTTAGATACCATGCTTAATGGTTGTTTTCCTCATTCTCTCTTTTAGTTCAATCCTTTTTTTTTTTTTTTTTACTTCCACTCATTTGCAATGTTTTGGGGGGAGTTTCACATTAGCAAATGTTTCTACATAAAAATATCTACATTGATGGAATCTCTAATGTATATTTTATTTTAGAATGTTTTAGAGATTGTATATGTAGCTGGGTATTTTAAGATCTAAAAAAGTGAAGTTCATTATCATACATTTTATTGTGTATATAATTTCATTTTTATTGACTTTTTAAATTTTTGATTAAATTGTCCTTTTATTATGCCATTTTTTCAATGTGTATACTTTAGCCAGCATGCCAATTTCATCCATTTTTGTTTATGTTTTTAAAGCCACCACATACATTTTGGTAAGTCAGCTCAATCTTTGTACTTTTCAAATTCAATTAAGTTGAAAGCTGTGTCTCCTTTGATAAGAGACAACTGCTGAAAACTAATGCCTTATAGAAAAATGTTACAAGGACAAAATGCCATTAATAGAGAAAGAGGCAAACATATCTTTATTTGACAATCAAGTGAGGCTTTTCAAATACCCCATCAGTTATATAGAAGATAATATTTAAAATCATATGTGGCTTCAAATGCTTCTGTTTAACACATAGTATAAAGAGTGACCTTATATCTTATTTTCCTTAAAAATTGAAAAGACAATTTTGCAGAAGCATGGTAATGTGCAGTAATTCAGTGATTTTAACTTTGTAACTATATATAATAGATTTAATTTGCGTTCACAGAAATGATAAAGTGAAGTATAACTTTCACTGATTTGTTTTCAAAATTAGGACAACATTCTTGGTGGAAAACCTTCTCAGAATATGTATTTTCAAATGCCTTATGTTTCCCCCACCTACACTGCCAGGTCTGGTTTAAAGCCTGCTTAGCTAACATTTAAAGTCAGTAAATATGTATTAAACTTAAATCTAGGTCAAACAGTATGAAACATACAGCAGATAAATTTAGGACTATGGTCATAATACCCAAGGAACTCACAGTCTGGGAAGACCAACAGGTTCATGCCTAGCTATAATGTTAGGAAAATTATAGAAGGTGTTATTAACAGATTTATAAAAATCAATACATCTCTACCACAGGCAACAATACATATGTATAGACAAAAAAGCAGGTGAGTTGTTCCTTCAGTGTTAAATTGACAGGTGATAAAGAGATATTTCAAGTTAAGGCACTGGCATAAACAAAGGATAGAGAC
The DNA here is from genome assembly GCA_036589455.1 of Ateles fusciceps. NCBI lineage: Eukaryota > Metazoa > Chordata > Mammalia > Primates > Atelidae > Ateles > Ateles fusciceps. Next base: position 1,449,164 of record JAZHEH010001685.1, on the reverse strand, counting down.
ATGCTCTGTGTGGCTGAGAATACAGAGTGGCTGGAATAGAGCACAAGCATATGTATGTGAGGAGGTGAGCCCGGCAAGAGAGGGCATGACTTAGATGGAAAAGACTCTGAGGATCATGGAGTGGCTTTCGTACTTCAACCATCTATCACTGTGCTATGTATATTACAGGTCTGAAGTCAGTCATTGCTCTAACACCTTTTCTGAATCACCATCACGACCTATAGAATAAAACAGTAGCATTCTATTTTGGAAAGCAATAGAGTGAAAGTGAGAATTGGTTACTGCAAAGGGATTGGACATTCATAAGACATAAGATGATATAAGGAAATTGGAATCAATGGGACCTGCAAATTTGACTGACTTTCTCTGTCTCACCACAAACTCTGTCTCTAACACTGGAGATTTCAGAAGTAAAGATTCTGTTTATTATTATTACTATTATTATTTTTATTTTTCTTCAGCATACCAATCATGGAATCAGTTCAATCTGGTAAGTCATGTCAAAATTATTTATTTTATGGGCTAAATTCCCAAACTCCTAGTTATTTTTTATTGTGATCTTTTAACTTACTTTTCAGTGGCTCATGTTTTCCTTATATCAACACTGTATTTCCTCAACCAGTTTTCTCAAGTGAAATTGCTAGTTATATGGAAAACAATTAGCAACCATCTCCTCACTCATTGGATGTTAATACGCACCTCTTATAGGATCATATCTCCTCTAAGAAGAACTCACCCTTTCCCCCGCTTCTCTCCATTCCCCAACACACATACTATTTATATTATGAACCTCAAACCTTGATGAAAACAGTAGCTTTTTATTTAGGCAGATTATATAACACTATTTCTCATTGGGAAATGCTACCTTCAAACAGAAAATAGTCTATATAATTTGAGCGATAATTTTCTTTTTTAATTGTGGGTGGTATGTGAAAGAAAAAATAAATAGCAGACAATAATAATGTGGTTTATATTAACAAGTATTAGAAAACAATAAACATTTATCTTTTCCATTGTATGTGGAACTTCCATTTATTTATTACCTATATGTTAGTCAAAGTAATTCAATTCAGGATAATATATTTTTTTAAAGACAGTAGTTTTTTTTTTTTAACAATACTAAATTGAACTGTTATTTTTTTGTTCCCAAACTTGATTTAAGTTACAAAACTCAGAGAAAGTACCTAACTGATTTAGGGTATGACATTTCTCTAGTCTGTGCTTCTTTTAACGGACAAGACAATCTCTAAATACCCTATTAAAAAGCAATCCCTTTCCCCTATAATTACCAGTATGATTTTCTTTTTAAAGTTTTGAAAATAGAGGATTTTAAAAAACTGTTTTATTTGGATTTGAGCCTTTAATTGGCAGCCATATTTATCCCTAAATTAGTTCTCAAAGGTCAAAAAGCAATCAATTATCTACTGCTTTCCTGCTTTAATTGGTAGTATATCTTTGAAAAAGCTTTAAACATCAATGTTTGCATTTTGTCTCTAAAATATGAAAAGCTCCAAGAGGAAAAGAGAGATATTTTGGAAGGTATTTTAGATTGAAGTTCCAATATTGAATACATATGTTTAATTGTCATAGCATCTCTATTTTTTTTCATGAAGCTCTAGATACTCTGCAACATTTACCTCCTTCTTTGCATGCGATAATCAGAATATCTGAATACTTTAATTGATATTTGATATTTTGAGAGACCTCTGGAGGCACTCACTGATATGTTAATTTAAGAATATATCATCAAATCATTTAAACTGAGTAACGAAATAAATAGGAAAATTGACAATTTTATTAAAAATCTAGGTATAATGACATGCTGATGTCCTTTCTATATTCTGTCCTAGTTCTTAGCCCTTAAGTCAGGTAAATAAAAATAACAATAACAGCTCTATTTCAAAAAATCTGTTTGGATGTTCTTCAAAAAATCTGCACAATAGAAATTTTAGCCCCATTTCATAAATGGAAATTTGAGGCTGAGATAACTGAAGTTACTTGCCCTAACCTTCAAAGCTAATAGTTGGTACAGTCAGGCTAGGAAGGCAGACATATTACTATATCCTGATTCATTCATTTATTTTCCATTACATATAACCAGACAATAAATCAGTTAGGGATGGTGGTAATTAACTCAAGACTATCATCTCATCTTACACTCTTTTTATTACCTGATCATGTATACCCTGATTTACATCATCTGCATTTTTGACTCTGCAATCCTAAATTTTATAGAACCTCTGCGGTCTCTTGACTTAGTGTTTGCTCTGGGGTGATCGACTCATCTCAGTTTGCCTGGGACTGTCCTAGGTTTAGTGTTGAAAGTACTGTGATCTAGGTACCCCTCAGGTCTCAGGAAAATCAAGATAGTTGTCAGAGCTTGTCCTGGTTTTAAAACATAAACTTCTGTGTCCCGGGGAGTCCCATCAGTCCCAGGCTAATTAAGGTGATTCATTATCCTAAGTGACTCTCACATTTGAGCATTGTCTTTCTTTTATAGAGTTTAGCTTGGCTAAATCCATTGTCTCACCAATCTCTTATTCACACCGGAAAGTACATGCTGTCGCAAATGCTGCCACATGTTCCCAGCAATTTGGAGAGGCCAGTCATCATACTGAGAAATGCTGAACACAGTTATCTCAAAAATCACAAATAATATTACTTTAATGAGTTTGAGTATGCCATTCATATACTTTACTTGCTTTTTCCCTAATTCAGAGTAGGCATTTGTTGACTTAGAAAACACCAGATTTTACGTGCTTAGTGGAGAAACATGGGAGAAAGTTGTGTTTCTAGAACATCTGGAGAAACAAATATTTTCTCACTGTTTCTTTTCAGTCCCCTTTCCAATTCAATAATATTTGCTTTTTTTACTGCAATAAGATGAGCTGGAGAATAATGAGAATGCAAGCTGGTTTTACCTTGAGAAATGCTTCAGGGAAAACAATTCTAACACTGACATCAAGAATTGCAAAGTTTATTAAATAATTCTGCTCTTGATGAAACCGTCAATAGCTGAGTGTTTTTTAAAACATTGCTAACCATCACTGAACAAGGATAATATATCTCACATAACTCAGAGAAACAAACTTTGTTATAACTAACTTCACAAATTTTTACTGAGAAAGAATATACAGATTAATTTTTTAAAAAAATATTGATCTAAATTATTTCATTAATGCTACATAGGATATTGAAATTATAAGCAAATCAAGATAAACAAGGAGCTATGAATACAAATGTCCAATCTTTAAATAATTTCCTCACTAGTAAAATAAGTGATGCTTGCTTAGAAAATCTGAGTTTCTTTGGAAATAGAGAAAATTATTTGCCATTTAAAATTTTAAATCAGGAAGAAATCTTATGTTTGAGAAGGTAAGAGAGAGTAGTGACTTAGAAAGTTCAAGCATATATTTTATGAAAACATTTGCTAAATAGTATTTCATTGTTGAATAAAGCAGACTCAATAATTAGAAGGCCGGTGTTCTAAATTCACTTTTACCACTAACTTTACTGATGATCTTATTCATTTTTATTTTTTATTTCCTTGATTTCGCAAGATGAGAGAACTTGGGTACTTTTCACTTTTATCATTGGCTAATCACATAATTATTTTATGGTGGTCAACAAAGATACTATGTTAAGCAACAGCAAACAAAACTTGAAATCATTAGACATTTAACTATATAGTATTACCTTGGTAAGCAATTTATAACGGAAAATGGTCATGATTCTCTTACATTTTTCACTAACCTGAGTTTTTTTAAATTGTGAATTATCTATAGTAAATAATGTTAGGGATTCCATGAGTTTTTTTTTTTTTCTTTCAGTATTCTTTTTTTTTGCACAGCAAAATAGATTTAATTAAAAATGAGCAAAGGATCTGAACAGTCACTCTCAAAACAAACCACACAGATAGTTAACAGATTTACAAAAAAAAAAAAAAAAAAATGCTCAGCATCACTAATCCTTAGGGAAATGCAAATCCAAACCACAGTGAAATAGCACCTCACACCTGTCAAGGTGAAGCTAAGGGTTGGCCAGGATATTAAGAACAGGCAGTCCTTATGCACTGCTATTGGGAATGCAGATTAGTAAAACTACCTTGTAAAACTATATGATGATCCCCCAAAAGAAAATAAAAGTAGAACATATAATCCAAGAATCCTACTTCTGGGTATATATTCACAGAAAATGAAATCAGTATCACAAAGAGATATCCGTACTCTCATTTTCAATGTGGTATATTTTCAATAGCCACAATAGGTAGTCAACTGAAGTGTCCATTGAAAGATGGCTGAATAAATTAAATGTGACATATATACACATGGAATAATATGAAATCTTAAAAAAGGAAATTCTGTCATTGCAACACCAGGAATGAGCCTGGAGGACCTTATGCTAAGCAAAACAAGCCAGACACAGATAAGCAAATCCACATTATCTCACTTATATATGGGATCTAAAAAGAAAATCAGAATTTCAGAAGTAGAGAGTAGAATGGTTCTTACCAGAGGCTGGACTGGGATGGGAATGAAGGTTTGTTGGTCAAAGGGAAAAAAGTTTTAGTTAGACAATATGTTTTGAGACCTAATGCACAGCAGGATGACTATAGTCAATAATAATGTACATTTCAAAATCACTAAGAGTAAATCTGAAATGCCTCACCACAAAAAAACAAAATAAGCAAGTTAGGTGACAGATACGTTAGGTTGCTTTATTTAATAATTCTACATAGTAGATGTATATCTCATGACATTGTACCCCGTAAATGTATACAATTATGGTTTGTTAATGAATAATAATAAAAGAAAAGCCTAAGGAACTGAAAGAGCAGGCTGTAGGGAGCAGATCAAGCGCGTGGTAGATACAACAGAAAGAGACCAGGTCTGGTAGAGGCTGCCTTTATTTCCTGTCAATAAAACAGTAACCTAACTTCGCCTAATATTGCAAAGTAAGAACAGAAAACCAGGGTTGTCACACAGGAAAGAAGAAAGGAAAGCAGTACTTTTCTGCTAGCTTTTGAATTTGTTTGCTCTTGCTTCTTTAGTTCTTTTAATTGTGATGGTAGGGTGCCAATTTTAGATCTTTCCCACATCCTCCTGTGGGCATTTAGTGCTATAAATCTCCATCTCAACATTGCTTTAGCTATGTTCCAGAGATTCTGGTACTGTGTTTAGGATAGTTAACTCTTCTTGTTGCAACGATCCCTTTACCATTATGTAATGCCCTTCTTTGTCTTTTATGGTCTTTGTTAAAGTCTGTTTTATCAGAGACTAGGATTGCAACCTCTGCCTTTTTTTTTTCTCTCTTCATTTGCTTGGCAAATCTTCTTCCATCTCTTTATTTTGAGCCTATGTGTGTCTTTGCAAATGAGATGGGTCTCCTGAATAGAGCACACCGAGGTGTCTTGACTCTCTATCCAATTTGCCAGACTGTGCCTTCTAATTGGGGCATTTAGCCCATTTATATTTAAGGTTAATATTGTTACGTGTGAAATTAATCCTGTCATTATGATGCTAGCTGGTTATTTTGCCCCCTAGTTGATGCAATTTCTTCATAATGTCGATGGGCTTTACAATTTGGTATGTTTTTTCAGTGGCTGATACCAGTTTTTCCTTTCCATATTTAGTGCTTCCATTGGGAGCTCTGGTAAGGCAGGCCTGGTGGTGACAACATCTCTCAGCATTTGCTTGTGTGTAAAGGATTTTATTTCTCCTTTACTTATGAAACTTAGGTTGGATATGAAATTCTGGGTTGAAAATTCTTTTCTTTAAGGATGTCAAATATTGGCCCCCCACACTCTTCTGGCTTGTAGGGTTTCTGCAGAAAGATCTGCTGTTAGTTTGATGGGCTTCACTTTGTGGGTAACCCTACCTTTCTCTTTGGCTGCCCTTGACATTTTTTCCTTCATTTCAACCTTGGTGAATCTGACAATTATGTGTCTTGGGGTTTCTCTTCTCAAGGAGTATCTTTGTGGTGTTCTCTATATTTTCTGAATTTGAATGTTGGCCTGTCTTGCTAGTTTGGGGAAGTTCTCCTGGATAACATCCTGAAGAGTGTTTTCCAACTTGCTTCTAATCTCCTCATCACTTTCAGGAACACCAGTCCAACATAGGTTTGGTCTGCTCAATAGTACCATATTTCTTGGAGGCTTTGTTCATTCATTTTCATTCTTTTTCTCTAATCTTGTCTTCACACTTTATTTCATTAAGTTGATCTTCAATCTCTGATATTCTTTCTTCTGCTTGATCAATTCAGCTATTGATATTTGTGAATGCTTCACAAAGTTCTTGTGCTACGTTTTTCAGCTCCATCAGATCATTTATGTTCTTCTCTAAACTGGTTATTCTGGATAGCAATTCCTCTAACCTTTTTTTCAAGGTTCTTAGCTTCCTTGCATTGGGTTAGAACATGCTCCTTTAGGTTGGAGGAGTTTGTTATTACTTACCTTCTGAAGCCTACTTCTGCCAATTCATCAAATTAATTCTCCATCTAGCTGTGTTCTCTTGCTGGTGAGGAGTTGTGACATTTTGAAGGAGAAGAAGCATTCTAGTTTTTGGAATTTTCAGCCTCTTTGTGCTGGTTTTTCCTCATCTTCCTGGACTTATCTACCTTTGGTCTTTGATGTTGTTGACTTTTGGAGAGAGTGTTCATGTGGACGTCCTTTCTGTTGATGTTGATGCTATTCCTTTCTGTTTGTTAGTTTTCCTTCTAACAGTCAGACCCCTTTGCTGCAAGTCTGCTGGAGTTTGTTGGAGGTTGACTCCAGACCCTGTTTTCCTGGGTATCACCAGCAGAGGCCGCAGAACAGCAAAAACTGCTACTTGTTTCTTCCTCTGGAGGCTTCATCCCAGAGGGGCACCTGCCAGATACCAGCTGGAGTTCTCCTGTATGAGATGTCTGTTGACCCCTGCTGGGAAGTGTCTCCCATTCAGGAAGCATGGGGTTCAGGGACCCCTTAAGAAGGCAATCAGTACCTTAGCAGAGCTCGAGTACTGTGCTGAGAGATCCACTGCTCTCTTCAGAGCAAGCAGGCAGGAATGTTTATGTCTGCTGGAGCTGCATCCCACAGTCACCCCTTCCCCTAGGTTACCTGTCCCAGGGAGATGGGAGTTTTCTCTGTAAACTCCTCACTGGGGCTGCTGACTTTTTTTCAGAAATGTCCCGCCCAGAGAAGAGGAATCTAGAGAGGCAGTCTGGCTATACCAGCTTTGCTGAGCTGTGGTGTGCTCAGCCCAGTTTGAACTTCCCAGAGACTTTGTTTACACTGTCAGGTGAAAACCTCCTACTCACGCCTCAGTCATGGCAGATGTCCCTCCCCCCACCAAGCTCTAGCATCCCTAGTGACTAGTGACTTTAGACTACTGTTCTGGCAGCGAGAATTTCAAGCCAGTCGTACTAGCTTGCTGGGCTCTGTGGGGTTGGGATCTGCTGAGCTAGATCACTTGGCTCCCTGACTCAGCCCCCTTTCTAGGGGAGTAAACGGTTCTGTCTTGCTGGCCTTCCAGGCGCCACTGGGGTAAGAAAAATAATTCCTGCAGATAGCTTGGTTTGTGCCCAAATGGCTGCCCAGTTTTGTGCTTGAAACCCCAGGCCCTGCTGGTATAGGCACTAGAGGGAATCTCCTAGTCTGTGGGTTGTGAAGCCTGTGGGAAAAGTTAGTGGCTGGGTCAGAATGCACTGTTCCTCATGGCACAGTTTATCCCAGCTTCTCTTGGCTAGGGGAGGGAGTTCCTCAACCACTTTTGCTTCCTGGATGAAGCACTGCCCCACCCTGCTTCTGCTTACCTTCCATGGGCTGCACCCACTGTCTAACCAGTCCCAATGCGATGGGCCAGGTACCTCAGTTGGAAATGCAGAAATCACCTACCTTCCTCATTGATGTAACTGGGAGCTGCAGACCAGAGCTGTTCCTATGAGGCCATCTTGTCAGCCACTTCCTGTGTCAAATTCAGATCCCAAACATATTAAAAAGCCAAGAAAGTTAAGTTTTTCTTGAGGTTGCAGAGTCACCACACAAAGGAGCCCAGAGCTTCTTCTCTCACTAAAAAAGTCCTGTTTGGGAGTATTTTTCTTTTTGTAATTCCTTTATCTTTATGGTATTTATTTGTTCAAATGTTATTTAGTACCTGCTGGGTCCCAGGCATCAAGGCAAACATAGAGGGCATTCAGAGAACACATCTCTTAGGAACTCTGACTGCAGTAGGTAAAACAACCTAGATTTCCTGATTTTCCCTTTACTGATACATATTGACACAAGTTCTGGAAAAATACAGAAGTAAGCAATAAATGGGCTCTTTCTTAACAAACCATTGAAGCATTATATTGTCATTGGGAATAAAACAGCAGCTGCTTGGTTACAAACAGCACCATTTGGTAGACGTCTATGAACATTAAGCAAAGAATAACCCATGTGATTACTTCATATTTCTAAACAAGGTTTGAATTTCTGCCTTAAGCTGTACTTAATGCCAATAAAATAAACTGAGGGTGTCCTTTAATAAAAGGTGCACTGAAACTTTATGATATCCTACATATCTCTCATCAGCTTAGGAAAAAATAATGACCCATCTGATAAATTGTGCATTGACCTTCATGTATTCATTCAAGAAATATTTTATTCACGAATTTTGCATCAAACACTATAAACAGAATGGTAAATATAATATGGCCCATGATCTTAGAAAGCTTAAAGTCAAGTCAAGCTACTTTAAATTGAAGTAAATTAATCTCTACTGCATTACTTGATTTGTCCAAGGCTACCCAGCTAATAAGTGCTGTGTTCTGTAACTTAAACTCTTGTCTTCTGACTACCAAATGAATGCCCTTTCTAACATCCCACATGATCTTGTCTAATACTTGCAAAATCATAGTTTGGGAGTCAAATGATACAAAATAGTCTTTCTTTGAAAAACTTGGAATTTAAATAATAGCGCTTTTGTGTGTGTGCATGTGTGTGCATATTTCAACAAAAGAATATTTCTAATAGAAGCTCTAGGAGTGCAAAGTATCATTCCCTGCACAAATTCCTTCAGCATTATTGGGACTTACTCATGTGCATCAAGCAAAGACCACACTAGAATGGATGCCAAGTGATAGCTGCTATGCAATTTTTAAAGTCATTGCCAAATCTAAATTCCCGCTAAATAAGAATGTAAAATTAAATTACGATTAGAACCACCTATTCCCTTACAGAAACTCAGACATATTAACTTTCAGAGGGTTTCAGAGGGTGGTGACAGGCGTAAAAGAGGTAAAGTGGGAAGAATATTGTGTAGACATAACTTGATTGATCTGATTGTGATATTTTGTTAGTAATTTATATTTTCCCATTTCATAAACATGACCTAGCTTCTTTTGAAGTATTCATTTATTTACAGTGTTTTCACATGATGGTTATTTTCTTCCTCTTTTGGTTCTAAATGAAGATGAAATAACTTATTCTCATCTAGAGTAACTGCTGCTTTCAATCTTCTATATGTGCTGTAGCATAACTATTCAATATTAAGCTTGGCATTTAAAGTATTTAGGATTGACTGAAAGTGTTCAGAAAGGATAAAAGCTTAGTGAACTAATTCAGGAGAAAAATCATATTTATCGGAGCCAATTTCTGTAGCTTGACATTTTATGATTTACTTCTAAGCTGCTAAAATAGCTTAAGAAACCATTTCCTCCTGGTCTGTCTGATTTTTCTTGTATTCTGCCTAATCCTGCCTGAAATTTGTGCAATTAATATCGATGCAGGCATCAAATACACTGACAATGATCATCTAGGAATTATGCCTGATTAGGAAGAGTTTTATACTTAACATGTCTGTTAGCTTCATGATAACTGCACCAGAGAGATGCTGGAAACCAGAGATACTAGTGAATTTCTCAGATACAATCAAATTTATACAGGAGATGGTTCCTCCTCCATGGGACACCTTCCAACTTAAATTTTTATTTTAAGGTTCTTACCTAAATGGCTTTAAAAGAAAAATTCAGAAATGTTTACTCTTCGGACTAGAGTTAGAAAAAAAGTGGAATTAAGAACTTTGACTTGAAAATACTTGAATAATTTACCAAGTTCTCATAGAACTATCTCATAAAGGGAATAAAAGAGGTTTTCCTAAAGGAAACCTGAACCATTTGGAGTAATTAAGGTAAAATACTGCACCCCCAAATTACTTCATCCTCCAGGAGGAACACAACAGCTTTTCCAAGCAGTAGTAAATATCAAGGTATCTCATGAATTGTGCAGTTTCTGTTACTCTTTAAAGATTGTTCCAGATTCTGCCTAAATGTTCATTTTATATGCTCTGAGAAAAATACACTGTACAAAATAAATAAAGGAGGCAAGATTCTGATGCTCTTAGAATGCATTTGTACCTACATTTATTTTCTGATTGATTTCTGTCTGGTTCATCTTACATTTGTAGAGGTATAGATATATCACCCCAGACTGCATGACTTTCTATTTATAAATTTACATATAAAATTAATTTGATGATCTAAGGTGGTTTTACTTATTTTTAACACTATTTCTTAACATAGCATGACAACTGTCATTGCTTGAGCTCATATTTTCTGCCAGTAATTTTGCAAAAAAAAAAAGTATTTGTAGTTAAACTTATTTGCTCATTGACAGCTACAAGTTGATACTTTCTGTTTTGATAGAGGAATAAACTGAGGTTCAGTAGGAATTTGGGCAATGTCGCAAAGCTAGTGAATAGCAGAGCTTGAATTCAGAAATAAATCAGGTAGATTTCCAATTTTCAGACACTCTCTCTTTAAGTTAAATCCCAATAGGTCTAAGATAGCAGGCTTTGTAAAACTGCATAGTGTGCACATGTGGGGCTACGCTATGCAAGGTTTGCAAACTTCAAATTCAGAATAGCTCCATCTGTAAAACAGGAATCATCAGTACCTTAAAAGTTGTGATGAATGTTATGTGTGGCATAACTATGAATACACTGTGCTTAGTATGGTGCCTGGCATACTGAAAATGTCTATTAAATGTCAAGTGATAGTATTTTTAATGGGGGTAAAATAGCATTTTGATGTTAGTGCCAAAATTGTTCTTACCAAGTATTTTCTTCTGTATTTCTCTTTCATTTTTCCTTTGAACATAATGTCAAATTGCCAGAAAATTTACAAGAAAGGAAATAGCACAAAGAACAATGCTATGTCTTTCACCCATATTCCCCCCAGCTTCAACATTTTAACATGTTTGTTCATTCTTTAGTAACTCTCCCTCTCTTTAATGGTATTTTATTGTCAGAAAAATCAAAATTATTACCAAAAATATTCTTACTAGTAACACCAATATTAACAGCAGCCATATCTAATATTTAAGGCATTTTGGCAGGAACACTCCTAAATGTTTTACATAGATTAATTACTTTATATCTCCATAACAGTCTGATGAAATAAGCATTATCAATATCCTTATTTTGGAAAATAGGGTCTTGCCCAAACTCTTGCAAATAGGAAGCAATGAACCCACATTTGCAACAGCACAATCTGACTTGAGATACCATGTCCTCAGCCATAGTAAGACAGTGAGCTGGGAGGATTTAACCCCCCTGGTTGCTGCCACCATTGTATGACTGATTGTCAGCTGCTATTACAAGCAGTCTTGAGTTGTTACTAATTGTCCTTGAAATTGATTTTAACGAATACATCTGTAAACTGCTGGTGAATTTATTTCCTCTAAATTCATAGAACGGGGTGTTATGAAGTTTTTAGACAGTGAAAATTGATATTTGTAAAGATATCACACATCCTTCAATTTTGTGTGAATCATACCCCAACTTTCCTACACAATGCACAGAACCTCAAAATTCTCAAATCTGTTGTTTCTGATCACAGCTAAACATTCAAAACAAATGTATTTATGAACTCAAATGTAATGATGAACTTAAGAAAGAAGATAAGTTGTTGAAATTAAGGTTAAGGAATTCACTTAAGGAAGAAGTATAGCTTGTTAAAATTAAGACTATTTTGCTTCTTTAAAAAAGCCACAACTCCTTACAAAAGGAATGTTTAAAGTTAGCACAATAGATTCATAGACTACAGGAAGGGATGAACCTTAAATATCACATCCCAGGTCCATGACTGACACTTCTTCATTTTAATCTTTCTAGATGTGCCTGGATGTGGCCTCAAAATTATGCTGGCAGCTTCTGTCAGTAGATCAAAGAGAATGTAATGGAACAAAACAAAACAAACAAACAAAAAGAAAACGTATTGCATCTAAACCTTTAATTTTAGCGCTGAGGTCACTGGTCTGAGGCATGTGAGTCACAGTTAAGTTTTTAAATAACTAGCTCCTAACTAGTCTCAAGATGTGTATTTTTTCTTTTTTAAGGACTCAAGCGTTCTTAAGTAAAAATAGATTGAACTTGTTCTTCAGGTGTTGGTTTCTGTCATATACTAATGAAGACAGAGGGTATTCCCATGTACGGGATGGCTTGGAAACCATTTTTTCCAGGTTTCATTTACAAATGTGGTATGTTTTTATAGCGTGTTTGAAGCTCAAGCTTACAAACCAAGAGTCATTCTAGTTGACAAATACTCTCTTTTAAGTCATTTGATTTTATAATGCTAATGGTGATTTTTTTACATGGACCATGTGATGCAAGTTTGACTTAATTTGTTTCCGTATTTTTGCCATGTAGAAGGAAGTTGGAATTACAGTCATGCATTTATTTTTAAAAGTTGGAAATATTAATCTTAGAATACCTTTGGAAGTAAACTTGTGGTCTAAATGCTTTAATCTCTTGAAGGGTCTGAAACATTACTCCTTTAATTGATCTAGCCCTTAGCCGAGTTTGTAAATTATGCCCAGTAATTAAGTGACATTTAATAAATTGAATATGTATTCTAGTGTTTCCTTTGGAATAGCAATTCCTAAATATTCTAAGTTGGGTACTAAAAATTGACACCTATTTGCTCCTCTGCTCACATAATAGGATAAAAATAAAAGTCGAGCAAAGACCAGTATTTAACCATAAGTCTACCCACCACTATTTAAAGAAACTAGGGAAGATGTTGTTTTAAGCCCAGAATCCTCTTCTATCTTAGACAATTTAATAGTTGATGGCAATATTGCATGGAAAACTTACCAGCAGAAGTTTCTGGCTAAGCAAAACATCGATGCTTGTCATTAGTTCTTATCACCTGGTTATATTTTTCCTCTTTATGTAACATTTCAATTACCATTAAAATCAAATTTAGAAATGCCTGCATGAATTTGTGAACACCAACCCAATCTTTTCCAGATATATTATTTACAAAATGTTCAATGACTCCCTTGGAGCCACTGCAATCAATGCGATCAATAATATGAATTTTAAGCAATCTTTTAATATGTATTTATATATAAATCACAAGACGCTAAGATATTTTAGTGTCTTTAGGTCAACAATCTTCCTTCTTACAAGCCTGAAATATTTTAAAGCAATTTCATATATTTAAACATCCACAGCTATTTCTCTCTAAAATCAATCATAATACTATCACAGATTCTGTTTTCTGTCAATTTTGAGGCACTTTCTATTTTCTAAAATACTTATTTCTAATATAATTTTCTCTGCATCTATTGATAATGGATGTTTCCTGAGGTTGGCAAAAACCTAACTGGATTCCCATTAGCTTGAGTGGTCAAGGTTTATTCCTGAAAGAAGTGTATTCTCTTTGTTACAGTAAGCCAGATGGAAGTGCCAAGAATTTATTCACCAGGCACTTGATTATAAAGGGCTTTGGTATGCAATGTGGACTGTTAAAACGTTAATGCATTCAATTATACCGTCTTTTCAGAAGACTTAAATAGAAACTTTGGAAATGTAGTCTTTGGTTTTCTAGTCTCCAAATGTCATTGGTTTGCTATTAAAAATTAATTTAAATTGAAAATGAATGATAGCTAACTCCGTAGTGATGCCAGACTTCAAGCCAAGGGATTTGAGTGAATTAAGTTATGACTAACTAAAAAGTGTATCACTGTTTAAACATGAGACATTCCATCTGGACATCAAATTGAATTGGTTGAGCATCTATAATGAGAACTGAATACTGCTGGGCACAGCAATGGTGAATGTGGAGATTACTAAAATTAATCTTTGCCCACGGGCCTCTCAGAATCTTTTATTATGGTTTTCAATAGTGGGTGCATGCACTCTGAGGGTTCTGCACAACAATCTGTTTGGGTGCAGAAAGACAATAGAACAAGCCAAAATAGTGTTGCAGACACTCAGGACTCTACTCATCAAGCTGTCCCCCAACCCCTAAACCAGGTGCAGCTTAGTGGACAATTCCCATACACACTAATTACTTCCTTTTTACCTCATCTGCTTGCATCCTTCTGAATGCTTTCTCTGGCCACAGGAGTATGTTTTGCCTGTAAATCATGTTATCAGTATTAGTGACTTAATGCTTCCAAGGCAAACCCAGACCAATGAGGAGTCAGAGTTGATGCATGAATAACCCAACTTTCTGGAACTGTTCTGAGGTGCTTTTATGCAGTCTATCAGATGGTAGCCAGCAAGATTAAACCCAGTTATCCATCACATTATACTGCTCATTAATTTAATGCTCTTTTATTGACTTTCCTCTCTTCTTTGTCTTATTTTTCATTTCCTCATCATGCTTCCTAGGATTACAAAATGAATAATTTACTTGCATCTAAATTCTTGTAAGATATTTCATAAATGTTACACACATGAATAATATTTATATTTAATATATTTATAATATACATTATATTTACTAAACCAATATACATCCAAACATATATAATGCATATGTAACAGAAAGAAGTAAGTGTATGCAAATTTTGCTATATGAGAAAAATGTTTACTGAGGGGCTACATCATAATTTTTCCTACTCTTAGGCTAGACTATGCTATACATCCAAACAGAAAGCAAGCATAAATGACTTACAATGGGCTACTTCCCAGGAAGCTTCAGATTTGGATGGGAGAAATGAAGAGAGACATTCTATTCCATTCTAGTTCCATGTTCTCATTGCCCCAGATTGATATAATGTAGCAAGAATGCCTTTTTGAGGAAGGAGATGGGGTTTGGTATAGGTGACAGTTATAATCTATAAGTAATACATTGGAAGTAAACTCAGGTATAAGAGTCTGTGAGTTTCAGTGCATAAAAATGAGGAGTGGTCTATAAAGAAGCAAACTGGAGATAAAATAATCAAAAGTCAGAGAGACTTTTCAAAACGAGTTAAGTAGTCAATGTAAAGGAATTAGCAAGAGGGATAAAACTGAGTACAAAATTAATTGGAAAGACATTTGTAGAACAGAGATGAGAGCTGGGAAATCATGGGGAAGAGGATTGGTAAGAGACTATCTGAAGCTTCTTAGAGGCTACACATGTTGCTGTTCTTTCTGGAGACAGAGGGAGTTGTTAATGTCACACTTTGAGTGTGGTAAACACCCTTTTAAGGGCCAGAAGTGAAGCATACAGAAAAGCTGTATGGGCTCCAGTGTAGTCTTGTGTAAAAATAAGTTCTAGCCAGACTCTCTGCGATGTTCAGGATGTCCAAGGAAAAACCTCCTTAGGGTAACAAAACAAGCTGAGTTGCAAGGCTAAACGTGTCTGGATTTTAATCATGACCCATTTTTTTTGTGAGTTAAGTGCAAAGGTTGGAAGATGGACTGGCTTGGATCTGGTCAAGAAAAAGAACCTAGCCGGGTGCAGTGGCTCACACCTGTAATCTCAACACTTAGGGAGGCCAAGGTGGGCAGGTTACCTGAGATCAGAGGTTCGAGATCAGCCTGGCCAACATGGTGAAACCCCATTTCTACTGAAAATACAAAAATTAGCCAGGTGTGGTGGTGGGCGTCTGCAATCCCAGCTACTCAGGAGGTTGAGGCAGGAGAATTACTTGAACCTGGCAGGTGGAGGTTGCAGTGAGCTGAGATCACCACTGCACTCCAGCCTGGGTGACAAGAATGAGGCTCCTTCCAAGGAGGAGAAAGAAAGAAAAGAAAAGAAAAGAAAGAAAGAAAGGAAAGAAGAAAGAAAGAAAGAAAAGAAAGAGAGAGAGAAAGAAAGAAGGAAGGAAGGAAGGAAGGAAGGAAGGTCGAAGGAAGGGAGGGAGGGGGACGGACCCAAGAAAGGAAGGAAGGACCCAAGGAAGGAAGAACCCGAACATCTGTGCTTTCTGGAAACATGGAAAACTAACAGCCCGGGGCCCCCCTCCCCCTGGCCTTTCCGGCCCCCCGCCCGGGGGGGCGGGGGCCCCCCCACCCTTCCCCCCCCTTTTTCTCCTACAAGAAGAAAAAAGAACAAAACGACCACATTGTATTATATTTTATCATACTCTTCCCCCCCCCCCGCCGACCCCCCCGCCCCGCGCCGCCCCGGGGGCCCCCCCGCCCCCCCCGTCCCCCGTGGATCCCCTATGGGCGCCTGGGGGGGGTGCCCGCCCCCTCGTGCCCCTCCCCCTCGGGCGCAGGGTCGCCCCCCCCCCCCCCCAGCGCCCCGGGGGGCCCCCGCCCCCACTTGTTGCCCGGGCCCCCCCCGGGGCCCACAAGGGGGGGCCCCCCCCCCCGCGGCCACCCCCCCCCCCCAATGGCCGGGGCCCCACGGGAACGAATAATTTTTAAATTTTTTTAATGAAAAGAATAAAAATTTGGGTTTAATATCTAGCCCCCCGTTTTTTTGGGGCCTGGGGGGATCTCTTTCCCCTTCCTTTGGGGGTATCCCCCCCTCACAGAGGGAATATTGGCCCCCCCCCCCCCACCTGGGGGCTTTTGATGACTCTTTTGAGCGGAAAAAAAAACCCCCCCCCCCCTTTTTTTTTTTTCTTTCCGCCCCCCCCCCCCGGGGCCCCCCCCTTTAGGGTGGGGTGTCGCCGGGGGGGGCTCCCCCCCCCTCCCCCCCTCGGGCCCCCCCCCCTCCCCCCCCTCCCCCCCCCGCCCCCCCCCCCCCCCCCCCCCCCCCCGGCGCGGCCCCCGTGTGCCCCCCCCCCTTCCTTCTTCGGGTGCCCTCCTCCCCCGCCCTCACTTATGTGAGATGTGGTGGTGGTTTTTCTTTCCTAGTTTGTTTGCTGAGGAAAATGGCTTCCAGCTCTATCCACATATCTTCAAAGGTCATGATCTCATTTCTTTTTATGGCTGCATAGTATTCCTTGGTGTATATGGACCACATTTTCTTAATCCAGTCTATGATTGTTGGGCATTTGGGATAATTCCAAGTCTTCGCTATTGTGAATAGTGCTGCAATACACATGCTTATATCTTTGTTATAGAATGATTTATATTTCTTTAGGTATATACCCAGTATTGGGATTGCTTGGTTAAATAAATAATATTTCTGGTTCTAGATCTTCGAGGAATTGCCACATCATTTCCCACAATGGTTGAACTAATTTACATTTCCACCAACAGTGTAAGCCAACCCCATGTAGGAAGAGTGACTACCTTGAGATCACCATGTTATGATAAGCCTAAGCCATAAGGAGAGGCCCTGGAGAATTGCTCCATATGTTGTGGGAGAGAAGGTACTAGGAGAAGAAACTGGGCACCAGAAATCTATCCACAGCCCAGAGCAGACCCCAGCTGAATCTAGCTCAGTGCCCCTATAGGCAGAAAAACTGCTTAATCAATTGACTCCTAAATTCCTGAGCCATAAAATAGTGAGGCAAACCAAAACAGTTGTTTCAAGCCACTACATTGTGGGGTAGTTTGTTACACAGAAACAGACAACAAAACTACTCTTTTTCCTGAAATTGTGCTTTTTGGAGTCTAAAGTCACAGAACAAGTCCTCAATAGCTTTTAGATAAACCAGCAACTTATATGATTACATAAGCCTTAATTACATTAGGCAGAGAAACAGAAATGAATGATCAACATGGTACATACTTACCAGCAATGTGGCTAAGAACAAGGTCTTTGGATTCCGACAGGCCCAGGTTTCAGCCCCAGCTTTGCCACTCTCTAATTTCATGTCCTCAGGTGATCAATTTTACCTCTCCGACTGCCAGTTTCCTTATCTGTTGAATGGAATTGATACTTGCATTAGTTTCTTGTGGCTGCCCTAACCAATGGATAGAAAGTTGGTAGCTTAAAACAATAGAAATGTATTCTCTTGCAGCTCTGGAGGCTGGAAGCTTAAACTCAAAATCTCAACAGAGCCTCATTCCCTCCAGTGGCTTTAGAGGAGAATCATTCTTTGCCTCTTCCAGCTTCTAGTGGCTCTAATGTTAGCTTCTGGTGGCTGCATATATTCTTTGGTTGCGGCTGCAAAACTCCAATTTTGGCCTCTTTCTTCGCATGTCCTTCTTGTCTACATCTTCTCCTCTTCTGTCTGGGATGAATCAGTACAGGATGATTTCCTTATCTGAAGATCTGTAAGTTCCATAGATCCATGAAGACCCCCCTCTTCCCAAACTAAATAAGATTCACTCTTATGCCATATAATTTCACAGATTCCAGGGGTTAGAATATGGGCATATTTTGGGGGTCCACCATTCAACCCACTACAATAGTCTAAACTACCTTATAGGAATATTGTAAGCATCCCATAAAATAAGGTACACATCATACCTGGAAACACATATTAATATTTTTTCCATCAATGTTATCATCAATAGATTTGTACATTACTATTGACCTATGTAAGAACATGTTCGATACATAATTTATCTCAATCAATTAGAGAATAAAGTGTCCAACCTTGACTCATATATCATGGAAATGTATCAAACAAAACAAATTAAATCTCAAGCTAGGAGAATGGATTTTATGTGTTTACCTGAGTGTGTGTGTGTGTGTGTGTGTGTGTGTGTGTGTGCATGTGTGTGGATTAATTCAAAGCATATAAGATGTATTCATTTATCCTTCCGAATTTAACTTAAACATGTTAAAAAAAATTGGTGTTTGTAATACCATTGAAAACAAATACTCAGATAGATGCTTTATTAATAATTAAAAAATCTCCACATGTCTGATGTGAATATTTTTCAATGTATTTTCATTCCATTTTCACGTGTATCTTTCCTAGAGAAAATAAACACTTTCTCACTCTCCCAATATTCTGAAGAAAATAAACAATTCTCACGCTGACCTTGTGTTCTTCATTGCAAATGTATAAAAGCTACATTGGCATGTTCACATGCCATGAAAAATATATTTTGATGTTTACCAAAATAAGTTCATAGCTTCAGAAGTCTTCTAAGGTCCCAAACATATTCATGGAAGGTAGTATATTGGTAGTTTTTTCCAGGGCAAAGAGAAAAAGTTAATGTTGGTTTTAGTTAACTAGAACTTAGTGCCTAGTGAAAATAATCAAAGTTATAGGTAAAATAGCATGCTAATCACATAGTTGGTACAATGAAAACAACAAAACTATTTAAAACTAACTACAAAATGTTTAAACTATTTTAAATAATAGTTGCATTATAATATGCAAGTATTATAAAAACAAATCTCTTTTGAAAATTAAAATATTCTATGCTTTTAATATTTAAAATGGTATTATGATTTATTTGACTTAATGTGAATTATTTAACTTTTGGTAAGTGAGAAATTCATTATTGATCTATTTCATTTTATTTTAAGGACACATTCTGCATTTTAAAACACTTAAATATATTGACCATGATTGTATTAACTTTGATTTGGTAATAAACATAACGTACAAGTTAGCCAATAATTTAGATCATTATACCTTCAATAGTGCAACTTACTCTCCAAAATACCTGTTAATTTTTTTATAATAATGAAGTAAATTAATGTGTCATTTATTTTTAGACTGAGGATTGGTTTTGCAAGACAGAGTTTTAATAATTTTTTCAGAAGGTTCTAGTAGCTTGGGTTTCCCACTTGTAAATTGCACTAATTTTGCTTTTAAATACTTCAGTAAAGTTTAAAAAAACCTCTTACAATATAAAAATATTGACTATTAAACAATATGTGTAGAAAATAAAAGATGTAGACCAATTTAAAAAAAAACCTGTTTTCTTCTTTCTTTTTTTTTTTTAGGTATCATAATAAATATTGCCTAGGAAAAGGAAAAATTTGTGGTGTGCATAGGATAGGAAAAAGGAATAATTTTTGTTTTTGTTTTTCTATTCAGCATGGAAACTGTTAGAGGAAACTTAGACAAGCCCACACCTAGGACTTGGAATTCCATTCCTTAGGAGGGCACAGGGAGCAGGAAAGAGAATGTAAATGGGTGCTATGCTCCCCGTATTTCTTCTTTTAAGTATTCCAGTCACTTGCAGCAGGATCTGCAAATAGACTTCATGTTCTAACATTCAAGTCTTTATATTTCCAACCTACTACATTTCTACCAAGTAATGTGGTCAAAGGGTCTGACACGTGCATTGGCCAATCATTTTTCTCTTTAAGACATCCTATCATCTTCAGGTTTTACTTGTTTATACTGCTAGTATTGAAATCTTGGCAGAGATCATGATGCTGAATTCAAAGTCTTCAAAAAGAACATAGATAGGGGTACTAGCAGCTGTTAGCAAACCTGCTGGTTCTTCTCAAGCAAATAAGACTCCATTTGAGTCATTTCAAATTGTGCTGATAATTGTGTGAGAAATACTGCTTGCCATCCAGAATATTAAAAAATATCACAGCTTTCTTTCTTATTTTTCTTTCCCTCTCATTTATTCCTATTTCTCCCATTAAAGTATTATTGAAATTATTGTTTGGTTCCACTGAGTCTGCAGTTCATCTCTTTTGACCAAGATTGGTATAAAGACTAATCTGGACCCTTAAAGAAGAAATATTCTTTGACTTGGCCAGTGATCATATTAGAATCATAGAGCCACTAAAATGTAGGTGCATTTATTTTATAAATACAATTAGCTGAATGTGGAAAGAAAAGGGGCGGCTAATTACTGGAGTTAATAGCAATAAGCTTGCTGTATTTGTCTGCATCTAGGAAGCATTTTTCTTTCTCGCTATCCTTTGATATAACTATTAATTGATTAAAAAACACAGGCTATAACATTTATGTGAAATATCATGTATTTGAAGTCACACTAACATTTTAAATGGTTTCTATTTTGAATTGTATTCCTTACCAACTAAGTTGATGTGAGATGGGGTTAGATAACATTTATTTTCTCTCCCCTTCCTCTCCCTTAGTTTCCTGAAATATATAATGATAATGTTACTCTGCACAAAGGAATATTCAGGAGACGCGACAAATTCAGTATTAAGATGAAAGCACAGATAAATCCTGTAAAATGAAATACATTGTAGAGAAAAATTTCTGACATGTGGGTACAGTTTTAAATTTAGAAATAAAAAAGCAATTACAAAGCAACATATCAACAAAAAGCTATAAAAAGTCTATTTCAAAAAAGCTGCTGAAAGTATTTCCAGAAAATATGAAAAATTGACGAAGTATTTATTAATATAGAAAAGTTTTACAAATCAGTAAGAAAATAACAAGAATTTAAAAAGTGAAATTGAAAAAGACCTGAATATATCATTTGTGAACAGGAAATGCTAGGCAGTATCAAGTATATGAAGAAAAATTTCTATCTCAGTAACAATGAAATAAATGAAAATATTTAAAGTAAGTTACAATTTATCCCAATGACTGGAAAATATCATATATAACATATATTCTTACATACAATATTTTTATTATATATATAATAGTCACCATTTATGTGATGATAAAGATATACATATGTAACTAATACTGGCAAGTATAACTGATAACTATTACTAGCAAGTATAAGAGAAAACCAAGATATATTTCCTAAAGAGTTATTGCCAGTGGTCTCATTTCAGATAATAAAGCCTAAATTTAAACTTTTATTTATTAATACACTTTTTCCAGTATTATTAATTATGGTGAAAAAAATGATAAACAATTTTTTAACTGCAGAGAAATGATTAAAATAAGCCAATAAATATAATGCTGCTCTCAAAATTATAAATACTATATAACAAGAAAGAAAATTGTAGGTGAAATAAATGATATAAAAATGGATAGCTTTCCTATTACTAGCATATTTTATCTCTGTGTATCTGTACTCAAAAAGTCCTCTGTGTATGTGTGTACATGTATGTGTGCGTTTCAGGCACAAAAGCTTGAAAGTCTCCTTAACTTCTTGAGGTTTTCCACAAACCCTGTCTAATCATAAAACTATCTTCTTTTCACTCTATCTTCAACCGATATCCAGAATTTGGCAACTTGTTCCATCTCCACCGCTACTACCAAGTCATTTAATTTAATCAGTATTTGTGGTGGAATCTCTGTCTCTTAAGTCCGGTCACATCCTACTTCTGCAGACCTCCTTGTTTCTAGGCTTTCAATTCGTTTTTTTTTTCTTCCGGAGACAAAATCTTGCTCTCTCGCCCAGGCTGGAGTGCAGTGGCACGATCTCAGCTCACTGCAACCTCCGATTCCCAGGTTCAAGCGATTCTCCTGCCTCAGCCTCCCAAGTAGCTGGGACTTCAGGTGCACACCACCACGCCTGGCTAACTTTTTGTATTTTAGTAGAGACAGGGTTTCACCATGTTGCCCAGGCTGGTCTTGAACTCCTGAGCTCAGGCAATCCACCCACCTCAGCCTCCCAAAATGCTAGGATTATAGGCGGGAGCCATTGCACCCGGCCTGTCTTTTAATTCTTTACCTCTGGGCCTCAGATTAACAAGTAATGCTGTTATCAGCCATCCATGAGTGTGTGTATATACATCTCTGCCTTGGGTTACTTTTCTTTCTCCACAAAAGGGATGACCAGGTACACAGTGCAAAACTGAGACATTGAGAGGATTTCATCACACCAAAGTAATTCACAATCATCTGTGAGTAGGGCAGGAGTGTAGGAACACCCATAATTCCTCACATACTTTCATTGTCATTATCTAATACATTGATAACTCTCAGCAAGAGACATCTGATTCCATAATATTTGTTATTATGAGATTCTTACAACTTCTCAGAAGGCTAAGATAATGCACCTGGAAGAGTATTTTCTTTCTTTTGTATCACATCTCATTTCAATATAAGTGAAAATATTCACATTTGTACCCTTATAGCATGCCAAATGATGTCAGGACACCATTAATTATGCAGTCAACATTAACAGCTGGGTAGCATGTAATCTAACACCAAAATCCGATTTAAATACACAAATAAATCTTATAATTCAAGAACTAAAAGGCATGCAACCCAGTTGAAAATGGGCAAAGGACGACAAATGGTTAAATCACATAAAAAGATGTAAAACATCCTTAGTCACTAGGGAAATGCAAATGAGAACCACAGTGAGATACCACTTGACACCTACTAGAAAGGTCATAATAAAAAAATACAGAAAATAACAGGTGTTGGGGAGGAGGTAAAAGAAATTGGGATCCTCACACATTGCTGATGGGAATGTGAAATGGTGCATTCACTGTGGAGAACAGTTTGGCAGTTCCTCAGCAAGTTAAACGTAGAATTACCTTATGATTCAAAGCCCACACCTAGGCATATACCCAAAATAATTGAAACCAGGTGTTCAAACAAAAAGTTGTATATGAATGTTCATAACAGCGGTAGTCATAATAGCCAAAAGATAGGAACATCCAAATGTCTAGGTAAATCGGTAAACACATACAGTGGAATATTATTTAGCCATAAACAGCCATAAAGAGGAATGAAATACTCAGAATACTACAAAATATTATACTAAATCAAAGAAGCCAGACACAAAAGGTCACATATCCTACAATTCAATTTATAATAAGCCCACAGAGACAGAAAACAGATTAGTGTTGTTTCAAGGCTGGAGGGAGGGAAGAATGGGAAATCACTACTTAATAGATGCAGATTTTCCATTTAGGATAATGAAAAAAATTCTGGAACTAGGTAATGGTGATGGTTGTACAACATTGTGAAGGCACTTAATGCCACTAAGTTGTGTATTTTAACATGATTACAATGGTAAGTTTTATGTCATATGTATTTTTCCACAGTAAAAATTTCATTCTAGATTTTGCTTCCTGGGATCAGTGTGTCGCCAGTATTATTACAGCATATTAATCAGAAAAGGGACTCTGAGGCACAGATATACCTTCAGAAAGTTAATTGGAGAGAGTTACTGAGAACTGTAAGAGAAATTAAACTGTAATTCAGTTACAAAGGAAGACTCAGCCAATTTTACAAATATGTGGAGGTGGAAGAGCCCTTTGATATTTCAAAATTAAAACAAGTGCTCAGATCTTCAAATTCAAACTCTACCAGATGCAGGCTGTTTCCAGAGAGGGAGCCTAGCCTTGGGAGAAGCTGCACACTATAGCCAAAAGCAATTCACTGGGAAAGGATTCAACTGTAAAACAGCAGCATCCAACATTATTAGCAGCTGTATAAAGATGTGTGTCAGCCCTGAGAAGGAGGGTCTTATTGCTGCATCACTGTATTCACTCTAGCACATAAAGCAGAAGTCCTTTTAAAATTCCTGTGTCCTAACCTACTGGCATGAAACAAATTTGTGATTAGAATTCTATTCTGACAATTATCTCAATGATCAAATGATCATTCAATGCAAGTACAACATTCCCTAGAATTTCTTTGTAATGAAAATAACTACTTCTCCGAATTTTTTTTTTTTTTTTTTTTTTTTTTTTGCCATTTCAATAAAGCAACTGCTTGAAAGGTGATGCGTATATTACACTGAGATGGTCTGCATGCCATGAATTCTCAGGACAGCCCTGAATACAAATCATCTTTCCCAGGGTCTCTGTAACTTCTCTTCAAACTGTGTTTTGTACCACTATTCAATCAAACCGCTGTCCGAGAGGATATAATGCCTCTGCTATGACCAGATGCCCTTGGACACTCTTATTTACTTATTTATCTATTGACTGCTTTTATGCTTTTCCCAGCTTCATGACATTTAAAAAAATGTTGGTCTCTATGGTTCTTTCAATATAGCTACTGAGACAGCTTGTGAAGAGTTAAAAGCGGTGTAGAACATAAATCCCTTTGCAATTCTGAACCAATGATTGATAGGTATTGAATAGGAAGATTTCAAAACTCATGGTTTGTTTTAGGACGTACTGGGGCATAACTTACTCTACAGACTTCCACTGTGGGATCATAATGAAGCCACCCTCTGTGGGATTGAGAATAGAGTGGGGAAAGCAGAAGAGGAAATAGGAGACAAACGATAAAGGGCTTGATATCAAGAGGTTTGTCCTAGGTCTTCCTTGATGAATCAATTTCACGTGGATCTTATCTCAGGTTCTGCAGCTACAAACATACCCTAAGACAGTAAGTTGTGGATAATTTACATCATATCTGCAACTAATAATCATACCTCAACTTTTGTGAACATTTTAATATGAATATGTCCCTAGGCATGGGAACTCACACCTAAAGTTATATTTTTTAAAAAATCTGCATTCCAATTATAAACTCCCTGCAATCTGGTAAAAAGCAGTTTAATTTGTTTAACTGCATAAGAGTAGATGATTTTCCTGATTTTTTCACAAACACAAAAAGCATTTGATATGACTTATGATTGGCTAGATTGACTACACAATAAACAGACTGAAGCAGAGTGTGGATGTGTGTGTAGGAGGGTTTATTTTTTTCCACTTAGATTGATGACTTTTATGACTCAAAACAGTCACATGGTATATTTCTTCAAATGCTCTAGTCAGGACCTTGATTATCTGTCTTCCACATTGTTCTCGAGGGCACCTTCACATCAATTAAGGCCAAGGTCCCTAGAGACATTAGTCAGGGGAAAACTGGTTGAATGTGATGGGTGGCTGTTGCCTTCTTCAACTTCCAGAAATAAGGAGTGAGGGTGATTGGATGGTCAATGTGCAGAGTCAAGTATCATCAGTTTATTTCGCTGGAGCTCATACAGTGGAAATTCAACTTCTGGCTGTGTAAGGAAAATAAACAGAGACAATGGCGTTTTCACTCTCCTAAGCAGTTTATCCAGATCAATATGGGAAAGATTGCTGCTTAGCTGTGGAAGATCTGAGCCTTAATTAAGGATTTTGCTCTCTAAGGTGGACATGGCAGCCACCTTCGTGAGTATTGTATTGAATTTCTCTTTCAAAAAGTTAGAGTTAAGACAAGGTAAGCATGGTAAACACAACTGAGGATGATTTTTTTAAAGAATCCATAAACTAGATTTTGTCTAAGGTTTTCTAAAGTAGATTTAAGATCTCAGTAATAATATCCCTATGGTTTTATTTTGCCTTACAAAGTCCGCATATCCATAGCATAGCAAAGAAGGCCCTTTTTAATCTTGCTCCTCCATTATTATTTTTTTCCTTTTGCCCACACAGCAAAAATATACATATTGAAGTATCCAGCTATAGCCAGCAGCTTCTCCTGTATTTCTCACTTAGTGCCTCTGGACATGTCAACCATTCCTCCTTTGGTACTTTTCCCTGTTTCTCTAACTCAGTTTTCAAACCCAGCTTAAGCATCACTTCCTCCAGGAAGCCTTCCTTCACTTTGCCCTCCTTTCACACTCACTGGGGTGGTTGTCTTCTTTATTTTTAATTTCTTTCTTTATAATATGTTAATATATATATTACATCAGTAACATAATGTAAAATACATCATCTCCTGAACTGCATTGATAATTCATTGAAGAATGAGATATTTTTCTTCTTAGGATCCTCAACCCTTAGCAAAATTTCTAAACAACGCATGTGCTAAGTAAATATTTTTGAAATTATGGAATTATTGAATGCATTTTATTATTCAAAATACACACTGTTTTGAGCTGATACATACTTTAAAATCAATGTATTCCAATGACAAATGATATATGTGATATATACTAGTGACTTTTGAAATGCATAATAGGAAATGCAAATTCTTCAGTGGGTGAATAAAATGGCCTGTTTGAGAAATGTACTTCCTGGAAATATATTACCTGGAGCTAGGCTTTTGAAAATGAATATTAAAAATCATTTCCTTTTTACAGAACAGCATTTCTAGGATTAAAGAAAACCAGTATTTCTAGAACTTTCTTGTAGGGTTTTTATAATTATCAGTACTTGAAATTTTGTCTCAGCCTTTACAAAGATTGCATTAGCATAAAATGTTGTGTTCTTTTGATTTAATATATTCTTTGAAAAGGGAAATATTCCCCAGAACTAAGAGTTGGGATAGGAAGTTATTACCTGCCAGGTGACAAACAGTACTTTACACTGATGAGAAATATATTTTTAAAAAAATGCAAATTACTGAATTTGAGTTGACACTCAACTCTTTTAGAAAAAATTTGCAAAATTAAAATTTAATATCCACCATTAAAGTAATAGAGTTATTTAAATTGTAGCAAATTGCAAATTCAAAATTAAGGTGTTCTTTTTAAAAATGTTACCTCCATTATTACAATTTGTCAAATCATGTCTGCACATGATTCAGCAAAATTAAGATTCTTTAAACTAGATAAAGGTTATTATACTTACTGCTTATGATAATTCCATTGAAATACTGAGCTGAGGATATAGGTAAACAAAAAAGTTTTTATGATTATAGTGAGGCACTTTTGTAAACTATAATTCTGTAGATTTTTATCCTGAAGATTCTTAGACCCATAATACTTCATAGAAATGATTCATTCTTTATTTCTATGCCTTCATATCACTGAATTCCAAATAAAAACCTAACCCAAAGATGCTTATTTTTGAGGATATTAAATTCTCTAAAAATAGACAATAACAAGTTCCTGTACCAGGAATCCTTTTCCAAATGTTTGCACAACTTATTACCTCACAGTTCTGCACAAATATACTAAAAATAAGTAGAAATATTTTCATTTAGCCGGAACTTTCTCTAAGGTATGAAGCCCTGATTGATCATGAGAAATTCCCAGCCCCTTAAGGTAAGTGTCTTTGTTCTGATGAATGCTTCTGTGCATCTGTAAATTAAATTTGTTTACAATGTTACTTCCTTTGCGCAAATCCTTCTGTGGATTAAATGGCCTAACTCCTTACTATGGCTTATCAAAGCCTGTGAAATCTAGCCTTTCCTTCTGTCCTACCTTCCTTGTGCATAATCATCACTCACTCTGCTCTACATTTTTTTTTTCTTCCTGAAGACATACTACACCCTTCCTTAACTCGGGATTTTGCATACATGTGTCTATGTTTCCCTCAATATATGATAAACTCACTCCTTCTCAGCCTTCTTATCCCTATGTAAATTTCACTTCCTCAAGAGACTCCCATGAATATGTTTTCTAAAAACTCTTCTCAATTAATCCCCAACTTTCTTCATTTGAGCCCTATATGATTTTCTTCATGGGAATCTTTTCGTTTATAATTACTTTATTGTTCATCTGTTAAAATTTAACATGCGTTTCAAAACATCCGAAAAAGGTCCAACTTTATTAGGATATAAATTCACTAAGTCAGAACTGTATCAATCTTTTTTATATTAAAACCTCAAAGTACCTCGCCCTCAAAGTATATGTGATGTTTGAATAAATGAGTATATTTTGTTTCTGAATCAAGCTTTTCTGCCATGTTATTTATCTACAGATGTTTAACAAACCACTCAAAAGTGATAGTTTAAAACTGCAATAAGGATTGATTATTATGATTTCTGTGGTCAGAAATTCAGGAGCTTGGCTAGACAGTTTTTGCTTGGAATTTTCATATGAGGTTACAGTCAGATGTCAGCTAGGGCTGCGGTTCCCTGAAGGCTTTCCTGGGACTGGAGATTTGGCTTCTAAGATGGTTTATTCACAGGACTGGCAAGATTGTTCTGACTTGTGGACAGAGTGGCAGCATGTTTTGACAAGGAACTGCTTGAGTGTCCTCATGGCATGGTGGCTACATCATCCAGAAGGAATTATATTCAAGAGACCAGGGCAGAAGTTGCTATGCCTTTCATGAAGTAGCCTGGGAAGTTACCCACCAGGCCAGTCCTTATCAATTGGGTGTCATCAGGACAGTCCTTATCGAATGGGTGAGGACACTACCCAGGGGCACATGTACCAGGAAACAAGAATCATTGAAGAACTACTGGAAGCTGGATGCCATTCTCCTCTAGTCTATTCCTCTTTGTTGGAATACTCACTGCCTTCCTTGTCTTCCCAACGCTACCCTTAACATCTGTTCTTTCCTCCTTGTCATAAACAATCCAGATGTATTTTCATACCTTGCTTAACATTCTTTATTTTGTCAAGATATCATCAGACCAAAAGTCCATCAATTATCCCTAACACTAGGCATGACCAAAGAAGTCCCAACCTCCTACCTACCTCCTACCTTTCCTTCTTCTCTCTCTGTCCCTCTCTCTTTCTCTCTTTCTCTCACACACAGACACCCCTAACTAGAGAATACCTGACTTGTTGTAGATACAGAGTTTTAGAAATAAACTTTACATTTAATTCTAAGCAAGTGAGAAAAATCATGGGCCAGGATTACAAAACTCCTCAACAACATAAAAGAAAGTATTCAGGTGTGCATGGTCTATTTATCAGCATCTAAGAATTTATTTTCTTTAAAAAACTGATTCCTTTCCTTCTACCTCTCCTTGGTCTCTAGCTATTATTAAATAACCAGTCATAAGCTTCTTAATGGCAAATGTTCTTATTTTCCATCAATTTTCTCAAAGGGTGAGGCGGCTTATTTTAGTCAAGTTTAAAATTCATTTAAGATTCATGTATGTTTAGTTCTAGACAAAACACTAACCTTTTGGTGTTTGGCCTTAACTTTGTCAAACATAACTTCGTGCCTTAAAAAATAAAAAAAAGTTTTAAATGTTAATTAAAAACACTCACAGAATCTTAGTCAAAAATAGTCCTGAACTTAGACCTATTCTTGCCTGCAAAATGATGAGTTACAGTACGAAGCATATGGATTAAATGTCTCCGCAAACTTAATGTGAATTTAAAAATTAGTCAGTATTTGGAAAACATATCTACATTTTATTGAATTAAGTAGTAAAAATGTTTGAATGTAATCTAATATAAATTGCAGTCAGTTTTAATTCCTCAGATCAAAATTAGGAGTATGTGCTTATATAATACTAAAAAGTTTCCAGATTTTTCACTAGGAGTTCAAAAGTTTAATGGGAACCAAAGGAAACTTACAGTCAGACGATAATACAGCTGGTGTTAGTGACAATGACTCTAATGTCATTTTTAATCTTCACCACCTCAGTAAGTGAACACTGAATAGCAACAGAAGGCCAGGAATATTAGTTTTTGGGATTGTAAAGATGATTGAAAATGTAGAACATTTGGTCTTCCATGAGAACATGAATCCATAAATCATTATAATTTTCATTAATTTATAATTTATAATCTGCCTTCTTCCAAAAGAGTTTTGAATTGACTCACAATAAAATATATATGCAATTGCACTCAATTAAGTCAATAGAATTAATGAAAGGACACCTGTTTTCCTATACTTGCACGCAAATTTTTCAAACATTTATTGAACAAATATTGATTGTTATCTTACTTTGTGTACTAAATCCTGCTATGCACTGGGGTTGGGGACACTACATAAATAACAAAACTCCTGCCTTTTTAAAAACATGTAATTTCTTGGGATAAACAGGCAGCAGATATACAGATTACATTTGTACTGCATGTCACTACTTTATGTAATAAGATGCAATACATTTTATCTAAATATAGAAAGTAATAGAGTTTTAAATAACAATATTCACCCTGGCTGAGAAACAAGAGAAAATAAAACAAACATTGCCTCAGAGCTCAGTACAATTTCACTCCACACTTATTTTTCATTTGAAACAAATTATTGGAGCTCTGCAGTGATTGGTACCTCCTCTGTGAATAAATATCATTTTTCCAAAGGATGCTCAAGAGAGATTAGAGATCAATATAGATTCATTTTTGTCTTACTATGGGAAATACTGGCCCTACACAGCTATCACATGCCAAGACAGAATCGAGAGATCACAGACCCTGTCTTTTTGTCTATCACCCTTGCTCTTTTATGCACATGTAAACTTCAAGCTTTCCTCATTTTCTTGACAGGTGCACTAAAGACACTTGAATTATTTACTCTGTTCCTAATGTAAAATAGCAACAGAGCCAAAATCTTTTTGCAAAGAAACCTGGCTTTAAAATACCAGAGCAGTACAAGATTAGTGAATCTCACCAGAGGTGTAAGAATTAATCTCACTCAAGGTATTATTGCTAGCATATGTAGAAGAAGGATAAGAAATGGATTCACAACAGTTCATTCTTCCATGACTATCTTAAATTTCTTCATTGCATAGTTACCTCCCATTCTTGCTTTCCTTCTCCTTCATTTTAAACCACTGAATTGTTCTTTTTTCTTTCACGGCTGCAATTAGTGTAGCAGAGTTGGTAACTCCTATATGTCATTGGCCTGACTCCACAACATCTACTAAGCACCATGTTAGCGAGTGTCCCCCAGGAGACGTCATTGGTAACCTGACTCATACCTCTGCCCTCAACTAGCCCCTTATCTCTCATTCTCCCTTCCTCCACGTTGATTAACCTTGTCTTGAAATTGATGCAGAAGGTACTTTATTTTATGATTTTAAGAATACAAACTTGATCCTTTAGAAGACAACAAAATGCTGTTTTTCCTCTCCATGGGTAACTGTCCTTTTTGTTTTTTTCAATCTAAAAGCTCTCATATTTTTATACCACTGCCATATTTACAACAGAAAAAATCATGGAATTTTGGAGGAAAAAAGTTCACAGAGATGTAATGGAGGGAAATATCAGATCATTTAACATCTTCTTCACACACAAAAAAATAAAACCATTTTGAATGCAATTCAAGATTTGAATAAGGATATTTAAAATTTCCCCATTCCGATTTAGGCTATAGTTGTGGTTTTCATAAACTACTCTTCATTAAAATGCTAGTCTGACTCCATCTGATATTATGTCAGCAAAGGATGATCTTCTTAGATTTACCCATTTCTTGGTCTGGTATTTTAATTTTGCTCAAGCCATTTTACAGTTCTAAACAAGCAAAAGGTAATGTTAACGGAAAAATTACAATGTATTTGTATTTGTTATAAAGGATACAATGCCTAAAGTCTGCCCTTAAAAGGGTCATGTTTATATCATACTATAGATTTTTACATCTATTTTAGATTTTCTTACTATTTTAATAGTTGTTCTTACTATTTTAAATTTATTTTTTATTTTTTTTATGAGACGGAGTTGTACTCTTGTTGCCCAGGCTGAAGTGCAGTGGCACAATCTCGGCTTTCCGCAACCTCCACCTCCCAGTTCCAGTGATTCTCTTGCCTCAGCTGCCTGAGTAGCTGGGCTTACAGGCATGCTCCACCATGCCCAGCTAATTTTGTATTTTTAGCAGAGACGGGATCTCTCCATGTTGGCCTGGCTGGTCTCAAACTCTCAACCTCAGGTGATCCGCCCACCTCAGCCTCCCAAAGTGCCAGGATTACAGGTATGAGCCACCAAGCCCGGAAGATTTGTTTATATTCTTACTTGAGTGGGCATTTTCCCATAATTACAAACACTTCAAAACTAAAGTTATCATAAAAAATTGTAATTACTATTTGTTCAACATAAAAATGTGTGATTTTCCTTGAAATTCCTAACAAGTTTCCCTAAAACCATTCTAGATGTGCAAATAATGATTTTTTTTTCTTTAAGTTCTGGGATACATGTGCAGAACGTGCAGCTTTGTTACATAGGTATACATGTACCATGGTGGTTTGCTGCCCCTATCACCCCATCATCTAAGTTTTAATCCCTGTATACATTAGATATTTGTCCTAATGCTATCCCTTCCCTTGCCCTCCCACCCCCTGACAGGCCCCAGCGTGTGATGTTCGCCTCTCTGTGTCCATGTGTTCTCATTGTTCAACTCCCACTTATGAGTGAGAACATGTGGTGTTTGGTTTTCTGTTCCTGTGTTAGTTTGCTGAGAATGATGGTTTCTAGCTTCATCCATGTCTCTGCAAAGGACATGAACACTTTCTTTTTTATGGCTGCATAGTATTTCATGGTATATGTGCCACATTTTCTTTATCCAGTCCATCATCATGGGCAGTTGAGTTAAACAGCTGTTTATTAATGAATACTATTACTACCAATCCCCAAAGGGAAAAACAATTTAAAAAAAATTTATTATACTTTAAATTCTGGAGTACATGTGCAGAACGTGCAGGTTTGTTACATAATTTCACATGTGCCATAGTGGTTTGCTGCATTTATCACCCTGTCATCTACATTAGGTATTTCTCCTAATGCTATCCCCTCCGTTAGTCCTCCAGCCACCTGCTATCCCTCCCCTAGCCCCCGCCACACACTCCAACAAGCCCTGGTATGTGATGTTCCTCTCCCTGTGTCCATGTGTTCTCATTGTTCAACTCCCACTTAGAGAATATGCAGTGTTTCATTTTCTGTTCTTGTGTCAGTCTGCTGAGAATGATCATTTCCACCTTCATCCATATCCCTGCAAAGGACATGAACTCATCCTTTTTTATGGCTGCATAGTATTCCATGGTCTATATGTGCCACATTTTCTCTATCCAGTCTATCATTGATGGGTATTTGGGTTGGTTCCAAGTCTTTGCTATTGTGAACAGTTCCCACAATAAACACATGTGTGCTATGTGTCTTTATAATAGAATGATTTATAATTCTTTGGGATATATACCCAGTAATGGGATTGCTGGGTCAAATGGAATTTCTATTTCTAGATCCTTGAGGAATTGCCACACTGTCTTCCACAAGAGCTGAACTAATTTACACTCCCACCAATAGTGTAAAAGCATTCCATTTCCTCCACGTCCTCTCCAGCATCTGCTGTCTTCAGATTTTTTTAATGATCGCCATTCTAACTGGCAACAGATGGAATTTAATGTGGTTTTGATTCGCATTTCTCTAATGACCAGTAATGATGAGCATATTTTCATAAGCTTGTTGTCTGCATAAATGTCTTCTTTTGAAAAGTATCTGTTCATATCCTTCACCCACTTTTTGATGGTTTTTTTTTCTTTTAAATTTGCTTTAGTTCTTTGTAGATTCTGGTTATTAGCTCTGTGTCAGATGGGTAGATTGCAAAATTTTTTTTTCCCATTCTGTTCGCTCTAATGATAGTTTCTTTTGCTGTGCAGAAGCTCTCAAGTTTAATTAGATCCCATTTGTCTATTTTGGCTTTTGTTGTCATTGCTTTTGGTTTTTCAGTCATGAAGTCCTTGCCTATGCCTGTGTCATGAATGGTATTGCCTAGGTTTTCTTCTAGGGTTTTTATGGTGTTAGGTCTTATGTTTAAATCTGTAATCCAGCTGGAGTTAATTTCTGTATAAGATGTAAGGAAGGGATCCAGTTTCAGCTTTCTGCATATGGCAAGCCAGTTTTCCCAACACCATTTATTAAATAGAGAAGCATTTCCCCATTGCTTGTTTTTGTCAGGTTTGTCAAAGATTAGGTAGTTGTAGATGTGTGGCATTGTTTCTGAGGCCTCTGTTCTGTTCCATTGGTCTATACCTCTGTTTTGGTACTAGTACCATGATGTATTGATTACTGTAGCCTTGTAGTATAGTTTGAAGTCAGGCAGTATGATGCCTCCAGCTTTGTTTTGCTTTTGTTTTTGTTTTTGTTTTGCTTAGGATTGCCTTGGCTATGCAGGTGCTTTTTTGGTTCCATATGAAGGTTAAGTTGTTTTTTTCCAGTTCTGTGAAGAAAGTCAATGGTAGCTTCAGAGAAGTTGTCAAAAGATGCCTATTTACTCTTGTATAGTGCTACTCACATATTATGTGAGGAAGCTGATTTATAAGTTCTTTGAAGGCAGTGATCAAATCTTCCTTCCTTCTCTGAGTGTACTTAAGAGGGGCAGGAGTATATCATTGTCCATTTATATGCCCTCACTGCAGTAGTCAGTGAATCCTGAAGTTCTTAATATAGACAATATAGTTCATTTGAATATAAATTCAATTTTGTTGAGTCAAGGGAACTGCCTTCATTTTCCTGTGATCACATGAATTTTAATTTTACGATGCCAGGGAATATCTTTCCTTCACATTCTTGCTTCACAAGAAGTGATAGACAACTGTAGGATCAACAGAATTATTACAAACCAACCCCAGCCTTTTCCTCCCATGATTCCCAGCTTGTTCTCATTTCATGCTCATTTCCTCTTGGTATTCAGTGACTGGCTCCATAACCTACTCACTTCACTATCCTTCACCCTGACTTAGATTAGTTGCTTGCACTTGACCATCTTGGTTCTAACCCCCACTTTTCTTGAGGCCTTTGAACTTTAATTAAATCTTTGATATCCCTTTTCCAGACAAACTTAGTAGAATATTTCATTCTATTTTTCTTCTTTGGTTCCAACTGCTGTCTCTAGATTACAAATGTATTTTAAGTACTGGTGAAAGCAGAGATACTTGTAGGAAATCATTTAGTGTGTTCCATACATCCTTAATAATTCACAGAAAGAGCCCTGGTAGATCCCTGTTTGTTTATTTTAAGATATATTTGGTTCAGACAACATTTTTGCCATACTTTATTTATACAGTTTGGACTTTCCTAATGATATTGTTGACTATGAAGTTGTTAGCAAACCATCATATTTGCCTAGTATTTTTTTTGTGCGTGTGTGTGAGATAGGGTCTCACTCTATCACTCAGGCTGGAATGCAGTGGAATGATCATGACTTACTGCAGCCTCAACCTTTGGGGCTCAAGAGATCCTCCTGCCTCAGCCTCTCAAGTAGCTGAGACTACAGGCACCTTCCATCATGCCCAGCTATACATATCTATATCTATATCTGTATCTATATCTATATCTATATCTATAGATATAGATATATAGAGAGAGGGTTTTGGTATGTTACTCAGGCTGATCTCAAATTTCTGAACTCAAGTGATCTGCCCACTTTGGACTCCCAAAGTGCTGGGATTATATGCTGGAGCCACCATGCCCAGCCAGTCCCTCTAACCTTAATGATAAAAATAATTCTATGAGGTTCTCTCATCCTTCTTCTAAAACCCTTACTTCCTTGCTATGGTGAAAATAATGCCATGTATGTAAGTATCTATACATCTAGTCCAGGAACAAGTGATTGTAACAGTAACTTTTTACAATTAAAATCTGACCCATAGAGGAAAATTCCATTATGAGAAGGCAGTGAAACACTACAAAATCAGGTTAGGTTTTTATTTAAATGGACCTGCCTCAAATGCATCTCTATCACTGAATAATATTAGAGACTGTGGCAACTCATCTTGTGAACCTTAGTTCATCAGCAAACCAAAAAAAAATCATACCTACTCTGCAAGGTTTCTGTGAATAACAGATGACATAATGGTATAAATCACAGAAAAATGAGTCTGTCATATGGTCAGTGCTTAATATATATGTTAGTTTTTATAATCATAAATCAGAATGATAATAGCAGCTAAGACTCAGAGATCTGTATGGTTCCTCAGACAGTTTCATAAATGTTTTCATTCTTGCAGTAACCCTATATGGCAGATACTGTTTCTTGCAGGAGAAACCTGGGGCACTGACAGGTTACACAATTTGCACAACAAATGTAGCATTGTGGAAAAGGACAGACGCAGGATTCAAAGTTAGACAGTCTGGCTCCAGAGCCCTTTTCTTGTTATTATGACTCAGCGCCTCTCCTCATGCTTGGAAAGTTAGCAAACATGGGCAATGGTAAGTCCAAAGACAAGTGTTTGTCACAGGTTCTGAAACTTGGCAGCATTATGTGGAAACACGGAGTTTTGCTGAATTACAATTCTTTTTAACAGTTTTAGCAGTTGCAAGCCAGCAGTGATGCTTATCACTGAAGTATTGGCTTTTATGGGGACTGTACTCTGTCATGTTGATTTAAATGAGATACATTAGCTCCCATCTCAGAACAATTAAGTGCAAAGGCTGCCCCCACCTCCACCCTGATACTGGATATGTAAACAATATTGATTTTAAGTTTATAGACTGAATAAACTGGAATCTGATTTAAATTTATAGAAAAT
This sequence comes from Ateles fusciceps, assembly GCA_036589455.1. NCBI lineage: Eukaryota > Metazoa > Chordata > Mammalia > Primates > Atelidae > Ateles > Ateles fusciceps. The sequence continues at coordinate 1,412,236 of JAZHEH010001685.1, read as the reverse complement.
AATTAACAATAAGGTGATTTAATCAAAAGTTTATTGAAAGTAACTAAAGTAATGGAAACTATTGATTGTTACAAGGATTGATCAAATAATCAGAATAAATTGCATTTAATCTGGATTTAATTGGACAACACTAAATATGAATAAAAGTCAATAGAAATGAATAGGATGGTGTCTGAGAATATATTGGTGTTAAAAGTCTTCATTTAAAAAAATTATGTCATAGAGATACTCGTGTCTTTTCAGATCCTTTTGCACATGTTTCCTGTAAATTTGTACATAAGAAGAAAAGGGTGGCTTTAAACTGAAACAAAGTTTAAATCAGATTCAATAGATTCAAAGTATTTTTAGAGTTGAATTTCTGTAGTACTTGGAAAAATACTCTGAATGATTCAGTTGTAATAATTTATCTGGAATGTCTTACAACACCTTAGAAGGTAAAATTCTAAAAATATGACATACTTGCAATATTTTCACCTACTTCTCATCTCTTTTCTCATTCCATTTTTTTTTTTACCACAGAGATAAATTTTACTTTAAGAATTCTAGAATTTTTCTTATCCTGTGAAATCTAAATCTCTCCCTATAGGCTTAATTAAATTAACAGATATTTGATCAAAGCAAAAAAGCATAAGATAATAATTAAATTGGAGAGAGTCAGTAGCCTTACAGACTTAAAAAGAGTATAGACTCAGATATTAGGCAGATCTTGTTTCGTATCTTAGGATTGTTACAAACTAGCTATGTGGCATTGGGCAGTTTACATTTTGTATGTTCTTATTTATCATCTAAAATAAAGATTTGCCTTCTTTTCAGGTCAATAGTGAAGATTTACCTAAACACTGTATGAAATTGAATCCAATCTCTTGCACATAAGGGGATACTTCTTGACTATTACTCTCCACTTTCTCTTCTGGAGATTTGAATAGAACCAAATTTGACTATTTCTCTTTCTTCCAGAATGCCATTTTAATATCTATTCAAGTAAAAAGGGCATTAGGAGTGTTTTATGATCATGTATTCCCTCTTGAAAAAAGCTAGGATTTTACCCTGGCTTGAGTTTTGGGTAGGACAATAATCAAACAGTGTGCAGCAATTCTTTTTTATTTTATTTATTTATTTTTTGAGACAGAGTTTTACTCTTGTTGTTGTTGCCCAAGCTGGAGTGCAATGACACGATCTCCACTCACTGCAACCTCTGCCTCCCTGATTCAAGCGATTCTCCTGCCTCAACCTCCGGAGTAACTGTGATTACAGGCATGTGCCACCACACCCAGCTATTTTTTGTTTGTTTGTTTGTTATTTTTAGTAGAGACCGGGGTTTCACCATGTTAGTCTGGCTGGTCTTGAACGCCTGACCTCAGGTGATCCACCCGTCTTGACCTCCCAAAGTGCTGGGATTACAGGTGTGAGCCACCATGCTCAGCCAGCAATTCTTGGAAGGAATAATATACATAATGACATAATGGCATGAGTATTGGTGGCAAACTGGTTCTCTGATATAAATTTTGACTTTCACATTGTTTTCTTTTCTTTTAATTTTAGAACTTTTTTGTTTGTTTGTTTTTGTTTTTGTTTTTTAGAGACAGGGTCTTGCTTTATTACCCAGACTGTCTCAAACTCCTGGCTTCAAGTAATCCTCCCACTTCAGCCTCCCAAAATGCTGAGATTCCAGGTGTGAGCCACTGAATCTGGCCAGATTATTCTTTTTATTAGCTTTTATCTTTGTATGAATTCCATTGAAAGCAAAGTTTAAGATAGGATTTGGGTTCAGATAATTGCTGGTTTTATTTTATTTTTTGTTTTTGTTTGTTTGTTTTAAATGCAATTGCAGAAATTCAGAGAGAAGGAGCAGAGAGAGTCAGACAAGGACCAAGGCTATGAATGTGTGTGTTTGCAGCTACTTGGAACAACTGGATTCATTTCTTCTGGGTATCCTCTGAAGAACTGCAGAGAAGCAATCAACATTTTCTTCAAATTTTCCATCAAGATCTGGTTAAATCTAAAGCCTTGCCTCCATTCGTTGAAATACCCCTGGGGAGTTAAATTTCCTATACTTCCAGGTTTTGCCTGATTGAGAACTGAACCAACTTCCATGGCTTCAAAGAAAGGTCTAAGGCAGCAAAGCTGAGACCTAACAGATGCTTAGGTAAGATGTCATCAATGTGAACCACAGGACTGTCTACTTCGGCAGCATCAGATTACATCAGAGATTTAAGACTTTTGACATTTAAAATATGAATATTTTGTGAAGTTAAATTGACAGCTTTGCTTGAAAAAGCAAAAGATGTGACAGTATCATGCTTAAATTAATATAACAATAGAAATGAGAATGGTGATAATAATTATAGCTAATCCTTACTATGCACCTACTATGTGCCAGGTACTGGTTTAAGCCCTTGACCTGTGTTTTCTACCTAATCTTTACAAATGGTTTTATTTCCCAACCTCAGAATCTGAATTTCCCTGTCTTCCCTATCTTAGTAACTATCTACTCCAATTTGAAGTGGTTTGGACAAAAGATCTTGGTTTCACCTTCAACTCATCCGATATCCCAGGTGGAAAAGTGATGTTGGCCTTAGATTTCAATTATATTTTGAGACTGACCACATCTCATCTCCCTCATCATTACCACCTTGGTTCAAGCAACCATCTGTTACAGCCTGGTCTTCCTGTCTTGTCAGTGTCATTCCTAATCCATTAAAGTCTATTCTCTCCCAAAAAGCCACAGCCACAGTGACTCACTGAAATCTCAAATGACATTGTGTTTTCCTTCAGTTTAATACCATCCCTTAGCTCCCCATCTTTTTCAGAGTAAAAGATTTTGATCCTTGAAATCACTTAAAACATGCTCCATTATCTTTTAATTTCACCTGCAACTCTACCTTTCTCCACCTGTTCTAGAGGCTCTGGATTCCATGCTCTTTTCAAACACACTAAATGCATTCCAGTTCAGAGGCTTTGCTATGGATGCTGTCACCTGTAATGCTCTTCTAGTCTGTTCTGCTCACAACCTGATCTCTCACTTTAATCATTTATCCTCTCAAATGCCTCCTTCACAGAGAGAACAGCCTGTATAAATACAGCCTATATAAAATGCAAACATTTATCCATTTCTACAGTCTCCTAAGAGAGTAAGTCCCTACCCATATCTATGCTCTTACAACCTTTTGAATAACATATATTAGCACATGAAAATTATACATGATATTTTTTGGTGTATTGATTATATAACTTATACTTTGAATAAGAGTTGCAGAGGCCAAGGACTTTGTCTTTCTGATCATTGCTGTATCTGCAGATGTTAAAGTTCTATGAGGGGGAGAAAATAGTTTGCGTGATTTGTATGTGTCTTGGTTATGAACATGTTCCAGTGCTTCCCAACATGTTTTGAATATGATTGGAACTCAATAAATACATATACAGTAAATTAACGAGTAGAGGTAAGGATGTGGTCAGTGAGTACCTTGGCAGATACCTGCTTTCCATGATAGTTGATGCCTACCCGGCACCATTACTACTCATAAATAACCCAGATTCTAATACTAGTTGTGGTTGGTATGTGGAAAAATATTTAGACTTGAACTCTTAAAAAAGAAACAAGGTCTACTAATATTACTATTAGCACAAATATAGGACTCTTCATGATATCAAAATAAATTCAGCTTATACAATTCTGTTTATATCTGAAAGCTCCAGGTGTGCTAGCCAAGTCTCCCATAACATAAATGCTCTCCCTCCTCTATATATTTCCACAATTTGAAGAAACAGCATAACTCATCTACTAGTCCAGATGCTTACCATGACCACAGATTTTTACGATCTGTGCTAGGCAATAAGCACATTCCATATGCTACTTTGTTAAATTTCAGTTATTAAAAGGAAGCCAAAATCTATAATTGTAACATAACTATAATCATTCATCAAAAAATCTAACTTAACATAGCAAAACAAAATATATTCCTAAAGAAATTTTCAATGATAATGTGAAAAAATACCAATCTCTCAATATATTACACACAAATTCTGTCACATACACATGCAAATGCTACCACCACCACTGTCGGTAATCATTGCAAACATGAGTCTTTCCTCTTCTTTTTTTTTTTTTTTTTTTGTATTTAACCTACTGACTATGTAACCTTTGTTCTTTTGGCCACAGTGGTCAAAGCTGTATAACAAAGAGGTTAAGAGTATTTTTTTCATAGGATTTTTATGAGAATTAAATTAGCAAACTCACATAGCACACTTAGCAGAGGGCCCAGAAAATATCAGATGTTGAATACATATAAATATAATCATGATCATTTATTATTATAAAGATGTTTTATACAGAGATTTGATTTTTTTAATCAAAGGGCTTAGAAAATATCAGATGTTGAATACATTTTAAATATGACCATGATCATTTATTATTATATAGACTTTTTATTCAGAGATTTGGTATTTTTTATTCATCAAATTTTTTACCAAAAAAAATACACTGTGGATATTTTTTCTATATCTTTAAACACCTTTCCAAAATATCATTTCAGTGTTTGCTTAGTATTACATTATATGAACAGATAATTTTAATCAAATCTTTCTTGACGGGTATTTATGTTGTTTCCAAACTTTCTCTATCACAATTATTTCTGTGATTAATAATCATAGAAATGAGTGTATATAACATATTAGAACACATTTTGGAACAGACACACAGAGCCAATTACTAAGAAAAATTTTGCTATTTGCTATTTGCCAAAAGTAAAGAAACATATTCTTCCTACCAGGTACTATAATATAGTATCATTTTGTTTTAAAGTGTTCAAGAATTGAGTATAGTATCTTGTTTACATATAATTCATCCTTTTAAAAAAATTTTAAGGAGTCTTTAACGTAATCTGGGAACATTTGTGCCTAGATACACAAAAGAAGAGACAAACAAGAGGGACTAAGATAACGAGCTTTTACTCGCCATCACCCTTTTGTGCAATTACAGTCTTCCTAGTAATTATGACATTAATGGTGGTAGTAGAACAGTGGTGATGCCTGATGCTGATGGTACAAGCAACAGTTGTAGGTCATAAATGTGTTGGGTTCACTTATAATCAAAATAATTTTGCAAAGGCTGTTGATGGTGTTTCTCAGAGATTGACACCCTTTCTCTTCAGTTGCTTATGAATCAACCAAGAGAATATAATTCTTGTACCTATCATATGCCCACCACAATGTGAAGAATTGAATGGATTAAAAAACTGTTCTGAGTCAGGGGGTTGGATATTGTAGCTGACTTTGAACTAACCAAGGAAACATATCATCAAAGTGAATAAGCTCTCCAAAGAGTGTTCCTTACTGTTATTATTTTAACAGGGATGAAATCCTTAGAGAAAACTAAATAAGAAAATAAATAAATAAAAGTAATTAAATTGTCCACAGACTGTTTGTATTACTTCTGTTAATGCTTTGGTTGTTATGTTATATACTTTCAGGAATTTTTCAGTGTATATGCATATAATGATGTCTTACATAATTTCACATCTGCTTTTTTTTAATCACTTAACATTCTTTTCTAACATAATTAAATCATCTTTGAAAATGTAAGACTTACAGCCTACATAGTATTTCTTCTATTGAATATGTATTAATTTTTTAAACTAAGCATGTATTGTTGGACATTTAAGATGTTCCCAATTTTTTATTAATACCAAAAACAACACTGTGATAAATACCCTTGGAAAACACATAGATTTACGCAGCTATAATTAGTTTTTCAGAAGAGTTGTTCTGTTTTTTTTTTTTTTTGAGGGTTGACTGTGACAGTAATGTTTAAACTTGAATTATAAAAGCAGTATACCATGATAATGATGTTAAGAAAATAGCAATCATTCTAACATAGATGTTATTAATTTTGCATCTTATCATCTTAGATCTTATAAGTGCTTTTTCACATCACTATGCTTTTAAAGTAAACTATTTCTAAACTCATTATTTTCATTTTTTTTTTTTTACATACAGTTCTGGTATTTCTAGAAGTATGTGGTTGCCACTATTTTTAGTGTATACATCACCTTCAATCAAGTGTTTGGGCCACGACTTATAACTATTCCTATACTGTAAGATATTTATTTAGATATCGTCTAACATTTCATTATTATAAATAAACACAAAATGAAACAAAATTTATTGAATGCTTGTTCAGTGTTAATCACTGTTGTCATTTTTGTTAAAAGTCAGTCATCATGAAAAATCCAAGCTGTTCAAGGAGTAAGAAGAGAATAGCCTTATAACTGCTCATCCTTTAGCTGTTAGAATCAGTTGATGTTGGCATCCTATTCAAATTCCCTCTAAAGACAGGTGACAGTGCCACTGTATTCCATCAACATGCCCTGATCAGGTTGATTTCACTTTATATTGGATATTGGACTATTGTTTAGGAAAATCATTTGTCCTTCTCAGTAGGGTGGACATAGACCAGCGAATGCATTTATTTTTTATCCCATATAGTAGCATATCTCTGCTCAGTTGTGGGCTCAGAACTATTTGCTATGTGCACAAGGATAGCCAATAAAACAACCAAAGTCTGTTATCATTTATCTTGATTTGAAAGAGTGATGCTATTTCTAGGATGGACCTGAAATGTCACTTTTGCTGTACTCTTTGTACTATAAAGTCAAACCTTTGCCAAACGGCTTACTATGTAACAGAAAAGTTAACTAAAATATTGACCACTTGCTTTCCTTCATGTTGTTAGACAAGTCATGTAAAATAAGCACTCACACAAACCCTGTGAGATATGTGATATAAACCTCTTTTTACTGAAGTCGAAGTTCTGTCTCTGAAATTTAAACTGCCAGCTACAAAGCTAGTAAATGCGGAATTAGAATTCAAATCCATTTTAATTCACTTAATAAATATTTAGTCCTAAATGTTCTTAAAAAATGTTCTGAATACTCTAAACTACAAGCAGTGAATTTAAAATTTTCTGAACACTACCAAACATCATTGAGGATACAATAAACACTTTTGTATCTTTCTTTGCGATTTTATGCTGCACATATCTCCCCTTCATTGTTGTTTACTTCAAAGTGCATGATAAAAAGGCCTCTGTAATTTTTTATTTCCAAATAGAATCCAGTATAATGACTGGAGAGAATTGAAACTGCCTCAAATGACAACAAGTAGTGTTTACTGAGTGTGGCTATGAGACAAACACTGTGTACCTGCTGTGCAAAGACAGCACATCTAATTGATTGATTACTTAATTAATTGACAAAGGCAATTTGGTCCCTGCCTCTGACAGTACCCTACCCCTGAACCAACACTGCCCACTGGAGCGAAAGTAGGCTCAGAGAACAGCAAACCTTCCCTGAACTGGGCAGTCACATCCGCTTATGTGAGCATGCACAGAGAGCAAATACAGTCCTTTGTCCACCAGTGACCTACCCCCATGCTGACACTACCACCAGCACAGCCATGCCCACAGTAACCAGTGGGGACCCACCCCCTTGAGCTGTGTTGCCTCTGCTGCTGCTGCTGCAAACAACTGCACCAAGGCCAGTACCCTGCCACCACTGGCATTGTGCCATAGCTGATGAGTGTGCACCCTGTTGTACTGCTGCTGCTGCTGCTGGCAAGTGCGAACAAAGATGGAGTCCACTAACACCATCCTATGAAATGCTTTGGCTGGTGCAATCCATCGGAGTGCTAGGACCACAGGTCTGGGAGCCCCTTGGCTCTTCTAGTGCAGCAAGTTCCTAATGTCAAGGAGCCAGAGAACAAAGTCCACCGATAATCAGTTCCCCAGTGTTAGAGCGTGCAGTCCAGAAGTCCTGAGCTGAGCCTGGGCCCCCCTTTAATCCTCCAGAAATGAATCCAGTTGACTGAACCCACTTATATCACAATCAAACCCTCAAAGTCGGCAAATAGGATGAACAACAACAGCACCAAAAATCCAGATGACAGCAACATGAAAGATTGAAGGAACACCAGCCCCAAAAGATGAGAAAGAACCAGCACAAGAACTCTGACAACCCAAAAAGCCAGAGTGCCTTCTTTCCTCCAACTAACCACACAAGTTCTCCAGCTACAAGTCCTGAACCTGGCTGAGAAGGCTGAAATAACAGAAATGGAATTCAGAATATGGATAGGAATGAAGATCATTGGCATGCAGGAGTATGTTGAAACCCAATCCAAGGACGCTAAGACTCACAATAAAATGATACAGGAGCTGACAGACAAAATAGTCAGCACAGGAAAGAATGTAACTAATCTGAAAGACCCGAAAAAAACACTATAAAAATTTGTTAATGCAGTTGCAAGTATTAATAGCAAATAGACCAACCTGGGAAAAGAATATAAAAGCTTGAAGACTGGCTTTCTGAAATAAGACAGACAAAAATAGATTAAAAAGAATGTAAAGGAATAAACAAAACCTCCAAGAAATATGGGATTATGCAAACAGACCAAGTGTGTGACTCACTGATGTTCCAGAAAGAGACTGGAAAGAATGAAAGCAACTTGGAAAACCTATTTCAGGATATCATTCATAAGAACTTCTCCAGCCTAGCTAAACATTCAAATTTAGGACATACAGAGAACCCCTATAAGATACTTCACAAGGAGATCATCCCCAAGACACAGAATCATCAGATTCTCCAAGGTCGAAATTAAAGAAAAAATGTTAAAGGAAGCTAGAGAGAAAAGTCAGGTCACCTACAAATGGAAGCCCATCAGAATACCAGCAGATCTCTCAACAGAAACCCTACAAGCCAGAAGAGATTGGGGACCAATGTTCGACATTCTTAAAGAAAGGAAATTTCAACCAAAAATTTCATATATTAAAGATTACACATTGGGTACAGTGTACACTGCTTGGGTGATGGGTATTCCAAAATCTCAGAAATAACCACTAGAGAACTTATCCATGTAATCAAACACAAGCTGTTCCTCAAAAGACTCATGGAAATTAAAAACAAACAAACAAACAAAGTCAGGAAAGGCCAGACTCGACGGCTCATGCCTTTGGGCTTTGGAGCCCAAAGCAGGCAGATCACGAGGTCAGGAGATGGAGACTATCCTGGCTAACATGGCAAAACCCCGTCTCTACTAAAAAGACAAAAATTTTAGCCAGATGTGGTGGCATTCACCTGTAGTCCCAGCTACTTGGGAGGCTGAGGCAGGAGAATTGCTTGAACCCAGGAGGCAGAGGGTGCAGTGAGTTCAGATCACACCACTGCACTACAGCCTGAGTGATAGAGCAGGACTTTTTACCACCAGACCTACCTTACAAAAGCTGATGAAGAAAGCACTAACTACGGAAAGGAAAGACTATTACCAGTCACTACAAAAACATACTTAAATACAAAAACTGGTTACACTATGAAGCAACCACATAAATGACTCTCCATAATAACCAGCTAACATCATGATGATGGAATCAAACCCACACATATCAATACTAATCTTGAATGTAAGTGGACTAAATGCCCGAATTAAAAGGCACAGAGTAGCAAGCTGGATAAAGGAGTGAGACACAATGATACACCGTCTTCAAGGAACAAATCTCACATGCAATGCCACACATGGGCTCAAAGTAAAGGGATGGATAAAAATCTACCAAGCAAATGGAAAACAAAAATGCAGAAGTTGCAATTCTAATTTCAGACAAAACAGACTTTAAACCAACAAAGATAAAATAAGACAAAGAAGAGCATTACATAATGGTAAAGAGTTTAATTCAACAAGAAGACTTAACTATTCTAAATATATATGTACCCAACACAGAAGCATCCAGATTCACAAAACACATTCACACAGACCTTCAAAGAGACTTAGACTCTGACACATTAATAGTTGGAAAGTTCAAAACCCCATTGACAATATGAGACAGACCACTGAGACAGAAAATTAACAAAGATCTTTAGGACCTGAACTCAGCAGTGGATCAAATGAACTCTCTAGCCCCCAAAAGAGAAGGAACATTCTTCTTATTGCCACATGACACATATTCTAAAATCATCCACACAATCAGACATAAAACACTACTCAGCAAATGCAAAAGAACTGAAATTATAACAACCACTCTTTTGGACCACAGCACAATAAAATTAGAAATTAAGTCAAAGAAAATTGCTCAAAACTATACAATTAAATGAAAATAGAATAACCTGCTCCTGAATGACTTTTTGATAAATAATGAAATTAATGCAGAAATCAGTAAGTTCTTGGAAACTAATGAGAACAAAGACAAAATATGCCAGAATCTTTGGGACACAGCTAAGGCAGTGTTCAGAGGAAAATTTACAGAATTAAATGCCCACATCCAGAAGTGAGAATGATCTCAATGTAACAACCTCAGATCACAACTAAAATAATTAGAAAACCAAGAGCAAACCAACCCCCAAGTTAGAAAAAAAAGAAAAACAAGAAATAACCAAAAATCAGTCTGGGTGTGGTGGCTCATGCCTGCAATCCCAGTACTTTGGGAGGCCCAGATGGGTGGATCACCTGAGTTCAGGAATTCGAGGCCAGCTTGTCCAACATGATGAAACCACATCTCTACCCAAAAATTCAAAAATTAGCTGGGTGTGATGGCACGTACCTATAGTCCCAGCTACTTGGGAGGCTGAGGAACAAGAATAGCTGAAACCTGGGAGGCGGAGGTTGGATGAGCTGAGATCTTGCCACTGCACTCCAGCCCGGGCAGCAGAGACAGACTCTCATAAAAAAAAAAAAAAAAAAAAATACATAAATAAATGACCAAAATCAGAGCTGAACTGAAGGAGATGGAGACACACACACACACACACACACATACACACACACACAATTCAAAAGATCAACAAGTCCAGGAGTTAGTTTTCTGAAAAAAATAACAAAATAGACCACTAGCTAGATTAATAAAGAAGAAAAGAGAGAGATCCAAAGAAATACAGTTAGAAATTACAAAAAGGTTTGTTTAAAGATGCAAGATTTAAAAATCTTATTGTAATTATTAAAAGATAACATTTACTTTCTATGGTAGATTGTATTTTAACATATATTGCTTTATATTTAAAGGACAAAATGAAGACCAGTTTATTTCAGAGACTGCAATATATTATTTTGAGTGACCCACAGAAATACAAACAACCATCAGAGAATATTACGAACAACTTTATGTACAAAAACTAGAAAATCTAGAAGAAATGGATAAATTCCCAGACACAAACACACTCCCAAGACTGAATCAGGAAGAAACTGAATTCCTGAATAGACCAATAATGAGCTTTGAAATTGAAACCATAATAAATACCCTACCAACTGCAAAAAAGCCTAGGACCAGATGAATTCACAGCCAAATTCTACCAGACATTCAACTAAGAGCCAATAGCATTCCTGCTAAAACAATTCCAAAAAAATTGAGGAGAAGGGACTCCTCCCTAATGCATTCTATGATGCTAGCATCATCCTGATACCCAAACCTGGTGGAGACACAAAAACAACAAAACTTCAGGCCAATATTCTTGATTAACTTCACTGCAAAAATCCTCAACAAAATACTGGCAAATTAAATCCAGTAGCATATAGAAAAGCTTATTTGCCACAATAAGAAAGGTTTATTTCTGGAATACAAGGTTGATTCAACATAGGCGAATGTTGAGTAAATGTGATTAATTACATAAACATAACTAAACGAAAAAAATCCACATGATTATCTCAATAGTGCAACAAAGGGCTTTCTGTAAAATTAAATACCGCTCCATATTAAAAACTCCCAGTAGGCAGAGGTTGCAGAGAGCTGAGTACCATTGCACTTCAGCCTGGGTGACACAGCAAGACTTCATCAAAACAAACAAACAAACAAACAAAAAAACCTCCCAATAAAATGTTACTGAATGAACATACTTCATTATAATTTTCTGGTTTCTGCAAGTTCTTCTCCAAATATTAACAAAGATAAAGATCTTTTAAATTTTGATATGACAAAAAAAGAATGCACAACCTATTGGGAGAGAAAGTGACAGTGGTTCTGAATTCAAGGGATGAAGAAACCTGAACCAGACCTGGACAAACACTCCTGGTGTCACTGGACCCTGGGAAGGAAATTCGGCTTTGTACCTTACATAATTGAACTCAGACATTTGTTGAAACCCAGAATGTGAGAGATGAGCTTAGAAGTAAGAGTATCTGATTTCTTCATACATGAAGCCAACAAACATATGAAAAAATGCTCATCATCACTGGTCATTAGAGAAATGCAAATCAAAACTACATTGAGATACCATCTCACGCCAGTTAGAATGGCGATCATTAAAAAATCTGGAGACAACAGATGCTGGAGAGGATGTGGAGAAATAGGAAACAGCTTTTACACTGTTGGTGGGAGTGTAAATTAGTTCAACCATTGTGGAAGACGGTGTGGGCGATGCCTCAAGGACCTAGAAATAGGAATTCCATTTGATCCAGCAATCCCATTACTGGGTATATATCCAAAAGACTATAAATCGTTCTACTATAAGGACACATGCACACGAATGTTCATTGCAGCACAGTTTACAATAGCAAAGACCTGGAACCAACCCAAATGCCCATCGATGATAGACTGGACAGGGAAAATATGGCACATATACACCATGGAATATTATGCAGCCATCAAAAACGATGAGTTCGTGTCCTTTGTAGGGACATGGATGAACCTGGAAACCATCATTCTCAGCAAACTAACACAAGAACAGAAAATCAAACACCGCATGTTCTCACTCATAGGCGGGGGTGTTGAACAATGCGAACACATGGACACAGGGAGGGGGAGTCCTCTCACATGGCTGGGGGTCTGTAGGGGAAAAAGGGGAGGGATAGTGGGGGGGTGGGGAGTTGGGGGAGGGATAGCATGGGGAGAAATGCCAGATATAGGTGATGAGGAGGAAGGCAGCAAATCACACTGCCATGTGTGTACCTATGCAACAATCTCCATGTTCTTCACATGTACCCCCAAACCTAAAATGCAATAAAAAAAAAAAAAGAAAAAAAAAAAAAAAAAAAAATAGAGAGAAAATTAGGGTCAAAGCTGCAGACCAGCAAAGAAATATGCCCACAATGGATTGGATTCTTTTAAATCATAGAATCCCAGGAAGAAATAACTACTGGGGGAAAGAGCAGCATTTCTGGAATTGATAGAAAATACCTGAGGTGCAATATATGTAATCTGTCAATTATTTTTAAAGTGCTTTGAGGAGATATCACATGATAATAGTTGCTATCATTAGCTTCAGAGGCTATACATGTTTTCAAATGACTCTTAACTTGTTCCAAATATTTCTAGAACTTCTCTTTGAGATTGTTTTCATTACTTTTTACTTGAAATTTGTAAGTCCCAGCTTTATCATTCATCAGTTCTACAGACACAGCACCCCATGGCTAGTCTTTATTTCCAAAAGTCATGTCTTCCTCAGGGAACTAAAACTGTTTCTCCCAAAACACTCAAAATAACATATTGCTGTCTCTAAAGTGAATTGGCCTTCATATTGTCCTTCACACATAAAGCAATAGATGTTAAAATACAATCTAGCATAGAAAATAAAGGTTATCTTTTATTAATTAGATAAGATTTTCAAATCTTGGATGTTTAAAAACAAACCTCTTGAAAATAGGGAGGAATAATACATTTTGAATGTGTATTATTTGTCACTCACTATATCACGACATTCACATAGATCATCTTTTTTCTTCCTGATTTTCCCATCCCTATCTAGCACAATTATGTTATTTCACATAACATAATTACCTCCAGGTTAAATAGGTAAAACAAGTTAAATAAAATCATATAACAATGGGAAACACAGGATTCATTTCTTCTTCCGTTTTGCTATAAATATAATTTTCCTTTCAACATATTACATTGCCCTATAAACAATAACCATGTATATCTGATCAATATTTAATATTTGCTCAGCACTTCATTTTTCCTTAACACTATGGTAATAGTATAAGACAAAGATTTTGAAATATCTACATTTAGTCTTAACTTTATTGAAATAGGTTTTTAGTTATAGCTGTGTTAAATTTATTTCAAAAACTTCCAAAATGAAAGATGTGTAAGTTCTCAAAAAGAATATTGTGCCTATTGATTTTCCCATGATATTTCACGATATAAAAACATCTAGTGTAGAAGATAAATGGCAAGATGAAAATTTCTCTTAATTCCAAACATTAAAAATATTTGAATTAAGATTTATCCATTAGAAGCTATTTTGCTGGAACTATTCATGGTTATCAGTAAGCAGACAAACCATGTGTGAATTTCACAGGATATATAAATCTCTTGAGATTGAGTCCTATGCTTTGTGCATGTGTGTCCACTTGTGCACTCATGCACACGTGCCCCTGCATTCATGCACCTGAAATGAAATGAGACAAATGCTAAAGAAAGCTGTCTTTTCTCTTCCCAAAATGCCCAGGAGATAGAATTTAAACCTATCTGGCAGCTTTCAGTCCTTAGTTGTGCTAGTTGTACAGAAGAAGGGCAAAATTTGAGAACCAAATTTTTCTTTGTGAGGATAAAGTAGAGAAAGAATGAAGATAATACTAAGAAAATAAATGAAGGGAGGCAAGAAGGGAGAGAGATACTAGAACCTGAAGAATTATGGTACTCTTTCTGTGTTTAGTGCATTTCAATATGCTATCATTTCCGGAGAATTTACCATAGAAATCTACACTGATCTCCAAATGTAGCCAAATTCATACTTTGTTTCAGATACCATGAGCTACTAGATTTTAGGAATGAGTAAGAGATGCATTGGAACTCAGATTACAGGTTACCTCTGGGGACATTCTTATAAGGGCCTGTGAACCATCTCATCAAAGATAAAATTAATTTAGTTCATTCTTTATATTTATAAAACGAGTATACTGAAAGCCAGTGATTTGTCTATGGGCACATAATGTTTGCATGTTCTGTGACCCTAATTCACATTTGGCATCAAATCCTGGTTCAGTTCCACTAATATCACAGTTTCTTTTCAATGCTCCATTGCAGATAATCAATATAATAGCCTTGCTTTGCCAATGACAGATGAAATTCAGTAGAGTCATAAAAATATAATGGAGTGTTTGAGTCAGATTGGTGTTGAGGCTTTTTTTTTTAAAGTGAAGCTAGTCAATTGTTGCTCTTACACTGATTAACTATTCTAATTGTGTCCAAGATGAACCAAATAAGATTACCCTCTGTATAAATATATCAATACTCTGTATTAATATATTTTTGAGATGTCAAAAAGTAAATAGATGGATATATAAAAAGAGTATTCAAATATGAATATCAGATCTATAAATTGTAAGTCAGTATCTGTTTCTATGTTTGGTCTTTATCTTTGTTCATATTCAGAGAAAGACTTACAGAGACAAGAAAATTTCAAAGATATGGAACAATGCTTATAGAGCATTCTTAAAACTGGACATGACCCTCCGAAGAAAAATCTTATGTAAAAGCAATCCACAAGAAGTGTGTGTTATCACGTCAAACTTATAGGAATGACTCTGCATTCGTATTGATATTTTTAAGTTTCATTAGAAATATGTTAAATAAATTCTGAAAAATTCAAACTAAAGTGATAAACACATCTCTCTCATATATTCCGCAATAAAAAAAAATTAAAGCCTGAAAGAATACAGGCAAAGTTATATAACCTTAATAGATTTGCATTTGTTAGGCATACATTTTGCATGCTATTTACAAGATATTATAAATACAAGGTATTTCTGGAGCCTTTATGAGCTCAAGAGACCAGCACATTAATAAATATTACAATAACTTGCAAGTGCTGAAAAGGCATGTACCTGTTACCATATAATGATGTCAATCTCTTGGGGGTGGGAGGATGTACAGGAGAGATTCACTCACTTTGGGTGGGTCACTGGAGGCTTCATGTTACCTCTATTCATTTGAGTCTTCAAATACATGTAATATTGTTACATTAGACCCTTAAAGAAAGGTCTTTCTCATAAAAAGAACAACCTTTGCTAATAGCATGATATGTTCAGGGTTTACATGTTCAGGGAATTCTTAATAGTTTGATATTCCTAGAGGAGGATAAATGTCCATGAAAAGATAGAAGAGATTAAACCTTTAGAGTAGATAAGTAGGAGGCAGTTGACACCTGTAATGCTATTTTGGGAGCTTTGTTTTTCTGCTGTAGAGTTTTAAGTAGAGGAATTCAGATTGTCTTGCACACATTCCTAGGAATATTCACCATATCCCAGCTTCATCTAATCTCTCCATCATACATTTTTAAAGTCACTCTATGAACAAATAATTTGGGCACAAATTGTGGTCTATTTGGTTACTTAAAAGAGCATGTAACATTCATGCTAAAAGCTGTGTAGCATCCCCTTTTTTCCCCACCTCAGCACTATTACAGTGGACAGCTCTATTCTTTCAGACCAGGCTCCCACAAGAATGAGGCTTTTCTGCTTCTGTGTTTTCTCAGAAGCTATGAAAGCCAGCTGCTGGAGGTAGCTCTTACATAATGAGGTTAGGAGCCCAAGGATATGTACTGTCATCTTCCTATCCCTTGGAAGGATTTTAACATGCATTCTATACATCCACTTTAGAGAGACTCTGCTAGAATTGAGGTCCAAAAGCATACTGCAGTAACCAACAGTAAGCAGTTCAATAACTCACCCTTTATTAGCTTTCATTCTGTCTCTGTTTCACTATCCCATTTCCCTTACCTGGCATTCTCAGATTATCTCAAAATAAACTACCAACACTCCAATACATGTCTTAGGCTCTGCTTTCAGGGAAACCAAAGCAGAGAAGAACATAAGCCCTCTGAGGACAGGAACCATATTTCATGGCCAGGTATGATGAGTAATATCTCTGTAATGAAATACAGTAGGGATTATATGCATATTTTGCTTATTAAGTACCTTCAGGGTTAGAATTAGGGACAAAGAATATTATTTTCAAATCAAAAAGAAAATGTTTTTCCATTCCAAAAGGAATTTGTGCACAAGTTTATGGTCTCCTCTGGCTATCGAGGAGTTAGTTTCTACTTCTGCTTTTAATTTAACATGCTAGGCAAAGAAAATTGTTAGGTATCTAAAGCATGTTCAAATCCAAATTCTTCTATGGGCAAAATGTTATTTTAAAAAGTTTTTTGAAGGTACTAATGATGAGGCCTCTATTAATGATGACATTGTCCTATTTTAATTGGCTAAATAAGTAGGTACTCTCTAAACTTGACTATTAAGCTATTTTTTTTTCAAAAATTGTTTAGCATATAATTAAGAGTCCAAGACTGGTAGACTGGTAGACATTGGGAATAACACAATAGAGAAAAATATATGTTATAACACTATCAAAATCTAATGTAATCTTTATAGATTTTAAATTCGTTTAGAAATGTATTAGGGTTCTCTAGAGGGACAGAACTAATGGAATATATATACATATATATATATGTATACATTATATATATATGCAAGTTTATTAAGTATTAACTCACATGATCACAAGGTCCCACGATAGTACACCAGCAGGCTGAGGAGCAAGGAGAGCCAGGCCAAGTTCCAAAACTGAAGAACTTGGAGTCTGATGTTCAAAGGCAGGAAGCATCCAGCAGGTGAGAAAGATGTAGGCTGGGAGCCTACCCCAGTATCTCTTTTCACATTTTTCTGCCTGCTTATATTCTAGCTGCAAGAGCAACTGATTAGACTGTACTTACCCAGATTAAGGGTGAGTCTGCCTTTCCCAACCCGCTGACTCAAATGTTAATCTCCTTTGGCAACACTCTCACAGACACACCCAGGTTCAATATTTTGTATCCTTCAATCCAATCAAGTTGACACTCAGTATTGACCATCACAAGAATGATAGCAGCAATACTGACATTGGAAACATTGTTTTTTTGACAAGAAATCTTTCATCTTTGTCTTCAGTCAAAACTAACATAATGATAGCTACAAAGAAGAAAAAATAAATTTTTCTACTTACTTCTAATGCCTCAGTAATAATCAGGGGATTTACATTAACAAATAAGGAATAAAGCAGCATTATTTTCTTTCACCTAATTAATAGGATATTTCCTTAGTTTATTCTGAAAAGAATAATATGCAAGTGGAATATTTATTTTTACATAGTGAGAAGGAAGTTGAAACAATGAAAAAAGAGTTTCTTAAAATCAAACTTTGTCTTAGTTGGAAATGCAGATAAAAAAGGTTGTATAAATATGTCAGCACATGTGCTGATATATATATATATATAAATTTTTTTTGAGACTGAGGCTTGCTCTGTCACCCAGGCTGGAGTGCAATGGCGAGATCTCAGCACACTGCAACCTCTGCCTCGAGATTCAAGTGATTCTCCTCCCTCAGTCATCCTGAGTAACTGGGATTACAAGAATGCACCACTGTGCCCTGCTAATTTTGTATTTTTAGTAGAGACGGGGTTTCCCCATATTGGTCAGGCTGGTCTTGAACTCCTGACATCAAATGATCCACCCGCCTCTGCCTCCTAAAGTGCTGGATTACAGGCTTGAGCCACTGCACCCGGCCAGGATTATATTTTTCAAGAGAAAATGTACATCTATAGGATGGCTGAAACCTTCAAGTTCTGAAAAGTTAAGATTTGTAATAGAAAGGCCTGTAATTAATCTCTGTTGTCATGGTAACCCACTGTATAGGTAGTGAAAATAAATGTAGTATTTGCATGTATTTCTAATGGCATGTGATAATTCTAAATATTCATATACACATATGCATTTGAATATATATCTATTTGTATACATCCATACATGTGTACTTATGTGAATACTTAATACCTCTCTGTGTGTATAAGTGTAATCTTTATTTTCTCTGAAAAGTTTCCCAACCCCCAGGTAGACTTCATCAGGATTGCTCTGTTGCTCCCAATCATCCTTTGTTTTCAGTAGTAGAACAACACCACGCATCATGTTATAAGGTTATATTTTATTCATCATTTTCAATAGTTATTAAGGACCTACTATGTCCATTCTAGGAGCAAAATAGTGAATAAAATAAGGCAGAGTCCCAGTTTTTGGAAACTATGATCTAGTGGGAAAGAATGATAATTATAAATGTCTGATTATACACTGAGGTAAGTTTTATGAAGGAAAAGGAAACAGTGCTATATTACCTTATTTGTATAAATTTCAGCAGTCACAAACAGATCCAGGGAGTGGACAGGTAATTTAAAAGAGGAAAAGAGCCAGAAAGAATGCTCAGAATATAGTCGGGGAGAGTAGGATGACAAATAGTCACTGAGCAATAGCCTCAGTGTCAAGAGGACAATGACAGGGCTTTGGCAAATGGAAGGTGAAAGCCATTCCTCTCAGCTTCAGTCTGCTTTTGCCTTACTAGAATATCAGCCTAGGGATGCTGAATCTCATGATTTCTTAAAAATAAATGGAAAATTGTGACATTTTCTGCCTTTTAATGAATGAGAATTCCTTATTATTTTTAATCACAACATGACCTAAATTTTGTGACCCTAAGAAAAAAAAAATATTCGGGCTATGGCTGACCTGCAGATCTTTCACTCTGTGGACACAACAATAGGTCCAAGGAAACTTTCAAGTAGAGCAGGGAGAAAGTGGGGAGGCTGTGACTTTTAGGGATTAAAGACCTGTTCTCTGAGAATTAGACCTTGCATGTCCATAGTTGTAGAAGCATGGACTTGAGATGGGTGTGGAAGAGCATTGGTGCTGCCTAAATGCCTGTGCAAGTTAAACACTGGATGCAATGACTTTAGAGAGCTGTGATCCTTGTGACCAGCCTGGCATACAGGAAGTAAGGTCAACACATCTTACTGCAGGGTACACACCTTACTGCAGAGAACTTGGGAAAGGATCAAGGGTGGTGACTGACTGAGTTTCCAAATACAATTTAAGGTAGGTAGCAAAAGCCACAAAGTGGCTACTATTACATTTCTTGCCAATTTTGGCAAATGGGCACTTATATTTAAATTTAAATTTATTCCAAGTGCATCACAGGTCCTGAAACAATTCCTGCCAATAACATATATGTGAGATTACTTATACTCACAACAAGCATATCATAGATGTCCAATATAGTTCCAATTTTATATATATGCAAAATTAGCTTAGGAGATTTAATTATTGTCCAGCGTCACAAGGTCAATAAGTATAAGTTAGACATAAATTTGAGTCCCAGATCTTATAATAATCAAGGTAGCTACATAGCTTTGCTCTGAAATCTGGGTGTTAGACTGTGGATAGTGGATCAACATTTATTTTGGATTGAGTAATTGTCTTTTGTTGTTGTTTATATATATATATATATATATATATATATATATATATATAAATTGCACTTTAGGTTCTGCGGTACATGTGCAGAACATGCAGGATTGTTGCATAGGTACATACATGGCAATGTGGTTTGCTGCCTCCATCCCCCGTCACCTATATCTGGCATTTCTCTCCATGATAACCCTCCCCAACCTCCCTACTCCCCGCTGTCCCTCCCCCTAATTGTTAAGACCCATATCCACCATTTAGTTTCCTGTTCATCCTTGGGTAATGCAGCGTATGGTCTCTGTATCTCAATATTTTCAAGTCTTAAATTGGTATAATATCAAAGTTCTTTGAAGAACATTTAATAACATTTTTATCTGCAAAGCATTAGATAAACATTAGCTATTTGTATCATTAGATCACTAATAACAGTTGCAAAATATAAAGGTTTTAAATAAAAACAGTACATTTATTGCCAATTAATAAAGTATAAGAAGGCTATTTATATCATAGATACATTTCAATGTCCCTGCTATGGCTATCAGTGTGCACAGACAACAGTTCAGAAAGCTAATTAATATTAATATTAGTATTGCATGTGTGAGGAAAAGAAAAGCCTCAGATAGTTTAGTTTCTATACTAACTCCATAATGATTTGCATCTAGTGAGAGTACAACCAGGAATTTAAACAGAAGTCTAACTTATTTAAAAGCTCACACATCCCTCCTATGCTAAGTGGCCTCTTTTCCTTAACTTTTGCCATGATGGTAGCTCTAAATATATCTTTAGACCCCTGCACTCTGATGCAGTGTTTTCCTAGTATAAGGGGAAGAGGTGGATTAACTAAAGGCTGCTAGGTTCCTTTGACACTAACATCACTCTACACTTCAAGGTGCTAGTTTTACAACTGCCTTCTATAACTATGACAGGTAAACCGAGTACACACAAAGAACAGTGTAACCTAAACATTAACAAAACTGAGTATCTTAGAAATGAAAGAAAAACTCCCTCTGTTAATTTCCATCCTATGTAGAGCAATGTCAGAATGCTTTAAGATAAATGTTCTCAGAATTAGCATTTTTTACTATTGAGTCAGTATTTGAGACAGTGACATCAATTATGTTATTTCAGATATCTTTACAATAGAGCAATGATGATAATTGTCTAATACTGTGGTTTTAATATATTTACATTTTCTTATATTTATTGGAAACAAAGGATATACTTTGATGACAAGAGAGAACAACTTTTATCTGTACCATAAACAGGGTGAGGGAGACAAACACAAAATATCCTCTAACATGGAATAAAGTATGTGATTAAACATAGGGTCACACCCACATAAAAGGATTTTATGGTTGTTTTAGTTTTGTTTTGTTTTTGGTAAATCTCTCATCCCACTGTAGAGTCTAGGCCTTCATTCATTGATTTGCATTTGTATGATCAAAATTAAATTCAGCAGATGGTTTTGCTAATACTAAAACAAAATATAAAGTCACTTTTTTTTTTTTTCTGCCAACTTCTTTTTCACATGACTGGAATAAAATAATATGACAGAATTTTACATTGTGGCAAACAGGTCGTCTAGGGGTGAATCTTTGCTTTGATAGTTAGTACTGCCTTTCAGTTTGATCCCATTCACAACTCTCTTTCAGCCACTTGTAACTGCTTTACCAACCTGATGTTATTCAGCTATTCACTGTAACTGAGAATTGCAAGAATGTCTCACTAGGAAATTGTCACCTATGCATTGGTTCATCATATCAGGATAAGCTGATAAATGAACTATCTTGTCTGTATAATATACATGCAAATTAGAAAGAAATACTAACAGCATAAAGATTGTCTCAAAAACCACCTCCTATTTATATGGTGATGATGAGTTAATAAGCTCTTATTGATTAAGGAAACTTCAAAAATATCTTTTCCATATTTATTCATTCATTTGTTCCTTAAACATTATTGAGTGCTTCCTATTTAATATTCTCACACATACTGCCAAAAATTATGTGGTCTGAATTTCTGCAACTGTGCAACAAAGAAAAGCATTAAAAGGACACTTTGAACCTCTATATAGGCACAGGTACTGAGAATGGAACAAAGAATATTCAAATTCACCATTGAGCTTAACATGAAAACCACATATTTAATTTCCAATCACCCATTTAAATGTCCTAAAAAATACATACTGTATTTAATATAATTTTAGCAGCAAAATATGAAATAAAAGACATATTTTATTTATATAATGTGACCCTCTCCAAGTAGCTTATTTTGAAAATTCACACATTTTCAAGACTTCCTGTCATAAATTTTCAAAATAAAAAACTTATTTTTACATTTCACACCTAAAAGTTATAGTACTATAAGTAACTTGAAAGACTTCTGAATATTAAAATTAATAACATAAGAAATGCTAACATGAAATAGTTACAATTCTGAAACCATAAAGAAGAAAATGTCTTCAAGAATTACTTTTTCCTACATGTGATGCAGTGAAAAGTGCTCAAGATTTAGGGCCAGAAAAAACTAAAAAGGAATGATGTGCCTGCTACTAGCAGCAGCACAACTTTGGACAAGTTCCTTAATTTCTTTCAGCTTTGGTTCCCTCATTTCTTTTGTATTTTTCATTACTTGATCAATAAATAATTTGTCTATAATAAATTGCACCCATTTAAAGTGCACTCATTTGATGTAATCTGACAGTTCTACATGGCAATAAGACCTCCACTAAAATCATACAGATCATTTTCATCACTAACAAAGGTTACTGATGTCCCCTGGCAATCTATGCCTTTTTATTCCTTTGTAACAGCCATTCATCTACATTTTGTCATCATAGATTGGTTTGTATTTCCTATAAATGAGGTCTGCTATGCCTGAGTTCTTTCACCCATATTGAGTGTGTGACAGTAGTTCTGGCTTTCTATTTTTTCCTTGTTATTGCTGAGTAGTATTCCATTGTATGAATATACTTTATTTTGTTTATCCATTTACTTGTTGATGGCTGATTTTTGTTCCCCCACTCACCCCAGGTTCTGGCTATTATGAATAAAGTTCCTATTGAAATAAATACATGTACAAGTTTTTGTGCCAACCTGTTTTTATTTCACTTGGGTAAATAACTAAGATGGAAATATCTGGTGGCCTATACCATTTTCAATTATCTTTCAGAGTTTTAAGCATTACTAGAAATAATGAATGGAAATGATCTCACATGGTGCCTGACATTTCTTAGAAACTGGTCATGTCAGAGATGGAATTTTCCTCATGATTGTTCTTTAAACAAATTCTCAAAAATTTCAGACCAAATATTCTATCATAAAGCAAGTCGAGCAAGTCACCATATTGACAAGCTTTCAGCAACAAATCAGTTTTTTCCTTTTAAAACTTTATGATTTGGGTAGCATGTTCTTCAAAGTTTGTGTTTTCTACATTTTTTGGGTAAATGCCTTATTTTTTAATTGTGGTTCAAAAACACTTCCTAGTGAATCGTGTCCTGATTCTTCTGTGACAGTATGTCACTCCCATTATGAGTTAAAATGACTCTGGCTGGAACAGCTGTGATTAGTTCTGAACTCTCTACGCTGAACTCATCTCTTGCTTTTCCAAAGTTAGAATTCAGGCTAGTAAAATATAGTGTTATTCATACATATCCAAAACGGTATTTTATTAGGTAAAGGCGTTGTCTTGCTCCCACAGGCAGTAATGTCAACCTCTGGTTTTCTTTTGTAAGAGGATCAGGATGAAATTAATCAGTTTTGTTAAAATCAAAAGAGAAAAAATCACTTACCTTTCTCTGTTATCTTAGTTCATTTTATTCAAAGAGAATAAAAATGGCAATCAGGCAGAATTACCTATCAAGGCAATTGTGACCACCTCTCAGATACATTTGTAGTTTAATGGTTGGTGTCAGCTTTTGCTTTTTCTAAGGCAAATAAAAGTATTAATAGCTTTTATTTCAGCCATACACGATCACTTTTAGCTCATAGTTAGTACTAATATATCTAAAGTCGTATTTATTCCTCTATCAATCCCAGGTTTTAGAATCTGAGGTAGTGTAAAATGGGAGATGGGGCATCTTTGTGGGTGAAAATGGAATTATTGCTACTGAGTACCTATCAAATTCAATCTGGGCCATGTGCGGAGGGTCACACTTGTAATACTAGCACGTCGGGAGGCTGAGGCGGGCAGACGACCTGAGGTAAGGTGTTCGAGATCAGCCTGGCCAACATGGCAAAACCTTGTCTCTACTAAAAAATACAAAAATTAACTGGGCATGGTGGTGCATGCCTCTAGTCCCAGCTACTCGGGAGGCTGAGGCAGGAGAATTGCTTGAACCCAGGAGGCAGATGTTGCACTGAACCAAGGCTACACCATTGCACAGCCTTGGTGACAGAGTGTGACTCTGAATTAACAAAAAAAAAAAAAAGAAAGAAAGAAAGAAAGAAAAAAAAAATCAACCTGATTACCTGGCACACAGATTCTAGTAAATAAAAATGTCTAAGTGTCTAAGTTTACTTAGGCGAGGAATCCTCGACACCCCACAGCATTCTCAGATCCAAGTGTCTCCTACATTCTGACGTCCTTTCAGAAGTCACCACCTCCACACTGAACTTTTTCTTTTCCATTCTAAATTAGTCCTATCACCAGCTGCTCTCACAAGATTGTTTTATTTTTTTTCAGAGACTTTATAACCTTCTAACATTATTTGTTCATTTATTTAGTGTCTCTATCCCCTAAGAGAACACAAGCATTGTTTCTAACCGTTGTTTTAAAATGCATTCAGAATTTCATTTTTATTCAGTATGGTAAGACCAACAGATAGGGAAAGAACAGTCACTGAAAAGACAGTTTGTTAGTCAGCATTCCCAAGAGAAGAGGGCAAGCCATGCTGCACAGGGCTATACAGGGAAGCACCAGGGTCAGGGCAAAAGGCAGAAGGAGCAAGAAGGGTGGGAAAAAGGTTTTATTGTGATTTTCTTGGGAAGAAATAGGCCAAGTGGGGTAAACTGCTGAGACGATTCAGGGTTAGACAGTTTGAATAATTTAGGCAGGCTCTGTGCTGTAAGAGTGCTCTTGATCTGTCTATTTTCTAATACTAATGGTAATCCAGGACAGGAGGATAGTGTTCTGGACCTCAAGAGCCTAAGAAAAGGAGACAGGATGGGCTGCGGACTTAGAATTTTCTGGTTTGCATATCAAAGATGAGTTTACAGGCAAGTTGTTTGTTCCCTCTAGAAATTAGCTAATCCCAAAGGGCACCTTCCACTTGTTTCATGAGGCCTCCAGATGTCAAAGAACTATAAAATATAGAAAATAAAAATCATGATTAAGCAGTCCTACTGCTTAGAACAGTCCCTGGAAAATATGAATAAATATTTGTTGAATGAATTAATTCACTACATTGTCAAAATCAATGCATTGAATATAATCATTTATATTATTTTAGCAATTTATTTTAAATTTCACCAAAAGGGCACCATAAATCTCCATTTTTTGACAGATTCCTAAGAAAGGGAAAGTAAAGATTAATGCTTTTTATATCTATTTGAGTCTTGTCCAATATACCATTTTCTTCTTAGCTTTTATCTTAAGTTCATAGGTACACATGCAGATTTGTTATATAGGTAAACTTGCGTCATGGGAATTTGTCGTATAGATTATCTCATTACCCAGGTATTAAGCCTAGTACCCATTAGTTATTTTTCCTGATCCTCTCCATCCTCCCACCTTCCATCCTGTAGTAGGGCCCAGAGTGTGTTGTGCCCTCTGTGTGTCCATGTGTTCTCATCATTTAGCTCCCACTTATAAGTGAGAACATGCACAATAGACCTTATTTTTAAAAATCGCTTTAGTAAAACAAAACAAAATATATTTCTCTACATATGTTAATTTCTAATCATGTGGAATACATTCAAGTCATATATGGATTCTAGATAATTGACAAAAGAGTTTCTGTGGGTTTCCAAGTTCCTTAGACCTCTCCCAGGCCTCCAAAATATGTCTGTTTTACAGAAACATATTGAGAGTTCCCTTGGACAATAATAGGCTAGTATCTTTCAGACCAATCTTTCCACTGTGAAAGTCTAGGCAAAATAAATTTTTAATTAACTTGAAGATATAAGAGAGCTACCAAGGTAATGAGAATTTGTAGGGCAAATTTGTAGAGAATTTTCTTTCAGATAAAGAGCAGAAGAAAGGTAAGACTAATATATATCACTTTTTCCTCTCCAGCCAATTGCTGTGTGTAAAGGTGGTAGGTAAGAAGCTTTAAGGTTAAGCAGAACTTTTGCCAGACTCATACAGCCATAGGAACAATGATAAGAGATTAGAGACCAAAAATAAGAAAATATTTTACATTTTTTGTTGTCCATAGAAGTTTTATATATTAAGACTATGATTCTAATCACTAAAACTATGATTTGATCAAGGTTCTAAAATAACTTGTTCAGTGAATTCTAGATACCTGCCAGAAGAAAAGTGAAAACATATTGGAGGAAAATAATATATAGAGACTCAACTTATCTCTATATTTTAAATAAACATACAGTGTCAAATCAAGAATAACCAGGCAGGGAGGAGCCAAGATGGTGAACTAGAAACAAGAGCTCTCAGAGGCTTTCACTGAGAAGAGCAAAAACAGCGAGTGAATCCTTCACTGGCACCTAAGGTATCCAGGTTCTCTCATTAAGACTGACTGACAGTTGGACTGACCCATGAAGAGCAAGGAAAAGCAGGATGGAGCAACAATGTACCTGGTAGCCACACAAGGAAAGGGGAGCTCCCACCCCCAGCCAAGGGAGGTGGTGAGTGATTGTGCCACCCCCACCTGAAAAAACATGCTTTTCCCACAAATTTGTGCAACCTGTGGATGATGAGATCTCCTTGTGAGCCCACGGCACCAGGGTCTTGAGTCCCAAGCACAGTGCTGTGCAGAATCTCAGTGGACACTCAGCTGGAGACTGCCTAAGACTATCAAGTTCCTGGGGGCAGGGGCAGCTGCCATCATTTTGGCTGCCTGCTGCCTAAGACAACTGATCTCCCAAGGGGAGGGATGGCCACCATAACTGCAGCTCCAGTCTGCTGTTTTCCCTTGCTAGTGCCAGAGAAAATGGAGTGGTTTGGACCCAAGAGGAATTCTTCACAGTGCAGCACAAAGGTTGTGGCAGATCATGGCCAGACTGCCTCTTTAGGCAGGACCTGGTCCCATCCCTCTCACTGGGTGGCACTTCCCTGCAGGAATTTTACCAACTCCAGTCAGGCGTTTATGGACAGATCTCTGACCTCCTTGGGATGAAACCCCTGAGGGGAAAGGCGGCCATGGCCTCTAGTCTCTGTGGATCAGTGGACTTAGTCTTTCCCCCTGTTGGCTCTGAGGAATCCCAGCAGTCCAGATGAATGGGATTCCCTTCAGTGCAACACACCCCCTCCACCAAGAGGCAGCCAGAGTACTTTATTAAGCTGGTCCTTGATCTCCTGTCTCTTGACTGGATGAGACCACCAAACAGGGGTCACCAGACACCTTACACAGGAGCATACCCACTGGCATCAGGTCAGTGCCCTTCTGGGATGGAGCTACCAAAGGAAGGAGCAGGCAGTCATCTTTGCTGTCTGCAGCCTCCACTGGTGACACATCCAGAGCTGGAAAGAACTCAGGAAAATAGCCTCTGGAGCAGATCCCCAGCAAACTGCAGCAGCCCTCTGGAAGAGGAGACTGACTGTAAAAAACAAAAAAAAAACAAAAAAAAAAAAACAGAAAACAACAACAGCATCAAAAACAAAAAGTTCCCACAAAAAAACCATGCAAAGGTCAGTAGCCTCAAAGATCTAAGGTAAATAAACTTAGAAGATGAGAAAGAATCAACAAAAAAAATGCTGAAAACTCAAAAAGCCAGAGTGCAACTTCTCCTCCAAATGATTGCAACACCTCTCTAGCAAGGGCACAGAACTAGGCTGAGGCTGAGATCGATGAGTCAACAGAAGTAGGCTTCAGAGAGTGAGTAATGACAAACTTCACTGAGCTAAAGGAGCATTTTCTACCACAATACAAAGAAGCTAAGAACCATAATAAAACATTGCAGGAGCTATTAAGCAGAATAGCCAGAACATATATGATCTGACAAAGCTGAAAAATGCAACATGAGAATGTCACAATGCAATCACAGTTATCAATAGCCAAATAGACCAAGCAGAGGGAAGAATTTCAGTGTTTAAAGACTATCTTGCTGAAATAAGACAGATAGACAAGATAAGAGAAAAAGGAATAAAAAAGGAATGAGAAAAACCACCAAGAACTGTGGGATTATGTAAAAAGACAGAAACTATAACTGATTAAGATACCTGAAAGAGACAGGGAGATCAGTACCAAGCAGGGAAACATACTTCAAAATATCATCCAGCAGAACTTCCCCAACCTAACAAGACAGGCCAAACTTCAAATTCAGGAAATTCAGAAAACCCCAGCAAGATAATCCATAAGAAGATCAACCCAAGACACAATCATCATATTCTCCAAGGTCTAAATGAAGGAAAAACTGCTAAGGGTAGCCATAGAGAAAGCCCAGGTCACCTACAAAGGAAAGCCCATTAGAATAACAGTGGACCTTTCAGCAGAAACCCTACAAGCTAGAAGAGATTGGGGGACAATATTCAACATTCTGAAAGAAAAGAATTTCCAACCCAGAATTCCATATTCTGTCAACAACTAAGCTTCATAAATGAAAGAGCAATAAAATCCTTTTCAGATAAGCAAATGCTGAGGGAATTTGTCACCACAGGTCTGCTTTTCAAGAGCTCCTGAAGGAAGCACTATATATGGAAAGGAAAAACTATTACCAGCCACTACAAAAACACAAAGAAGTACACAGACCAATGACACTATGAGAAGCTACATCAAATCTGCAAAATAACCAGCTAGCATCTTAATGACAGGATCAAATTCACACATATAATATTGGTCTTAAACATAAATGGACTAGATGCCCTAATTGAAAGACACAGAATGCAAGCTGGATAAAGAGTTAAGACCCATCGGTGCACTGTATTCAAGAGACCCATTTCATGTGCAAAGACACATAGGTTTCATATAAAGGAATGGTGGAAAAATCTACCAAGAAAATGGAAAGCAGAAAAATGCAGGGGATGCAATCCTAGTTTCTGACAAAACAGACTTTAAACCAACCAAAGATAAAGCAAAAAAACAAAGAAGGACATTACATAATGGTTAAGGGTTCAATTCAACAAGAAGGGTTATCTATCCTAAACGTATACATACTGAATACAAGAGCACCCAGATTCATAAAACAATTTTTTAGGGACCTACAAAGAGGATACTTAGACTCTCACACAATAATAGTGGGAGACTTTAACACCCCACTGTCAATATTAGACAGATCTTTGAGACAGAAAATAAACAAAATATACAGGACTTGAACTCAGCACTGGATCAAGGAGACCCAATAGACATCTATAGAACGTTTCATCCCAAAACAAGAGAATATAAATTCTTCTTGGTGCCACATAGCACTTACTCTAAAATCAATCACATAATTGGAAGTAAAACACTCCTTAGCAAATGCAAAATTACTGAAATAATAACAAACAGTCCCTCAGATGATGGTGCAATTAAATTAAAACTCAGGATAAGGAAACTTACTCAAAACCACACAACTACATGAAAACTAACCATCCTGCTTGTGAATGACTCCAGGTTAAATCATGAATTTAAGGTAGAGATCAAGAATTTCTTTGAAACCAATAAGAACAAAGAGACAATGTATCAGAACCTCTGGGTCACAGCTAAAGCAGTGTTAGGAGGAAAATTTACAGCACTGAATGCCCACATCAAAATGCTAGAAAGATCTCAAACTGACATCCTAATATCACATCCAAAAGAACTAGAGAACCAAGAACAAACAAATTCCAAAGCTAGTAAAAGACAAGAAATAACTAAGATCACAGAGGAACTGAAGGAGATAGAAACATGAAAAACCCTTCAAAAATTAATAAATCTAGGTGCTGACTTTTTTAAAGTTATAAAATGGGTAGACCACTAGCAGGACTAATACAGAAGAAAGAGAGAAGAATCAAATAGCCACAGTAAAAAATTATATAAGGGATATCACCACTGATCCACAGAAATGCAAACAACCATCAGAGAATAATATAAACACCTCTATGCAAATAAAAATAGAAAATCTAGAAGAAATGGACAAATTCCTGGACACATACACCCTCCCAAGACTGAACACAGAAGAAATTGAACCCCTGAAAAGACCAACAACAAGCTCTGAAATTGAGGCAGTAATAAATACCCTATCAATAACAATAACAACAAAAACATCCCAGGGCCAGACAGATTTGCAGCTGAATTCTGTTAGAGGTACAAAGAGGATGTGTTGCCATTTCTTCTGAAAGTATCCCAAAAAATTGAAAAGGAGGGACTCCTCCCAAACTCATTTTACGAGAGCAGCATCATCCTAATACCAAAATCTGGCAAAAAAAAATAAAAAATATTTAAAAAGGAAGAGAAGAAGTCAAACTCTGTCTGTTTGTAGATGACATAATCTTATATCTAGAAAATCCCATCATCTCAGACCAAAAGCTTCTTAACCTGACAGACAACTTCAGCAAAGTCTCAGGATATAAAGTCATTGTGCAAAAATCACAAGCATTCTTATACACCAACAGTAAAACAATAGACAAGCAGAGAGCCAAATCATGAACGAACTCCCATTTGCAATTTCTACAAAGAGAATAAAATACCTAGGAACACAGTTAACAAGGAAAGCGAAGGACCTCTTCAAGGAAAACTACAAACAACTGCTCAAGGAAATCAGAGAGTATACAAACAAATGGAAAAACATTCCATGCTCATGGATAGGAAGAATCAATATTATGAAGTAATTTGTAGATTCAATGCTATTTCAATTAAGTTACCATTGACATTCTTGACAGAATTGGAAAAAAAACCCATAAAATTTACTTGGAATCCTAAAAAAGCCTGTATAATCAAGAGAATCCTAAGCAGAAAGAACAAAGTTGGAGGCATCATGCTATCCAACTTCAAACTATACTGCAGGCTACAGTAATCAAAACAGCATGGTATTGGTACAAAAACGGAGACATAGACCAATGAAACAGAATAGACAACTCTATAAAACTGCATATCTACAACCATCTGATCTTCAGCAAACCTGAAGAAAAAAACCAGCAATGGGGAAAGGGTTCCCTATTTAACAAATGGTGCTGGGATATCTGGCTAGCCATATGCAGAAAATTGAAACGGAATGCCTTCCTGACACCTTTTGAAAAACTTAAGATTGATTAAATGTAAAACTCAGAACTATGAAAAACCTAGAAGAAAATCTAGGCAATACCATTTAGGACGTAGGAACAGGCAAAGATTTTATGACAAAAACATCAAAGCAATCACAACAAAAGCAAAAACTGACAAATGGATCTAACTAAGTTAAAGATCTAACTTCTGCACAACAAAATAAACTATCATCAGAGTGAACAGACAACCTACAAAATGGTAGAAAATTTTTGAAATTTACCCATTGACATGGTTCTAATATCTAGTATCTATAAGGATCTTAAACAAATTTAGAAAAATTTTGAAATTTCTCCTTTGAAAAGGGTCTAATATCCATAATCTATAAGGAACTTAAACAAATTTGCAAGAAAAAAAACAAACAACCCTATTAAAAAGTGGGCAAAGGACATGAACAAAAACTTCTCAAAGAAGACATTTATGCAGCTAAGAAACATATTTTAAAAAGCTCAACATTAATGATCATTAGAGAAATGCAAATCAAAACCACAATGAGATAACATCTCATGCCAATCAGAATGGCAATTATTAAAAAGTCAAGAAACAGATTTTTAGTGAGGTTGTGAAAAAATAGGAAGATTTTTACACTGTTGGTGGGAATGTAAATTAGTTCAACTATTGTGGAAGACAGTGTGGCAATTTCTCAAAGATTTAGAACCAGAGATACCATTTGACCCAGTAATCCCACTACTACCAGACATATACACAAAGGAATATAAATTATTATGTTATAAAGAGTGCTGCAATAAACTTGCATGTATCTTTGTTATAGATTTATATCCCTTTGGTTATGTTCATTGCAGCACTATTCACAATCGCAAAGACATGGCATTAATCCAAATGTCCATCAATGATAGACTGGATTAAGAAAATGTGGTATGTATACACCATGAAATACTATGCAGCCATAAAAAGGAATGAGATCATGTCCTTTGCAGGGACACAGATGGAGTTGGCAGCTGTTATCCTCAATAAACTAACTCAGGAACAGAAAACCAAATACCCGATATTTTCACTTATAAGTGGAAGCTGGGCAATGAGAACACATGGAGGGAAACACAAGAAGGGGAACAACACACACTGGGACCTGCAGGTGGGGTGGGGCAAGGGAGAATATCAGAAAAAATGGTGAATGCATGCTGGGCTTAATACTTAGGTGATGCATTGATAGGTGCAGCAAATCGCCATGGTACACATTTACCAATGTAACAAAACTGCACATCCCATACATGTATCCCAGAACTTAAAATTAAATTAGTCACCAAACATATTAAAATATATGACCACATTCTGGAGGAAAAAAAAAAAGAGGCAATGAGAACAAAACCACAGTTGATCAAGATAATAAAATTAAAATATTTTAATGAATATATTCAAAATTAAAAACAAAATGAAAAATTCTGAAAATTTAAAATAATATAAAATAAGTGTCCATGAAACAAAATTAAAGTAACATAAATAAGTAATTTGAAAACATAAAAGTAAACCTGAAGAGAACAATAGTGATATTTAAAAATGTAAGAAAAAGATCAAACTGAAGCATAAAATGAGAATGAATAGTGGAAAATTTGAGAAAGGGCATAAAATATAGTGATTAATGGTTTTCCAAAACTGATCAAAGATATCCACATCTAT
Source organism: Ateles fusciceps (assembly GCA_036589455.1). Lineage (NCBI taxonomy): Eukaryota > Metazoa > Chordata > Mammalia > Primates > Atelidae > Ateles > Ateles fusciceps. Next base: position 1,379,029 of record JAZHEH010001685.1, on the reverse strand, counting down.
ATTCAAGTACTCTTACTCATTCTAAGTCATCTGACTGTGCTCCAATGTTATAGCATCTTTAGGAAAATAAAAGACAATGAGAAAATCATAAAGGTAACTTTCAAAGAACAACAGTAAAGCGGATTTTTTTCTCATCCAAAATAAAGGGAATTAGACAGCAATGGAGTTAGTATCTTCAAATTTCTAACAAACTAATATTGATTTATGAAACAAAAAAATACAAATGGTTGTGTACATAAATGTGCACAGTGTTTGTATATATGAAGTATTTGAGTATACATGTACCTCTCTGTAAGTAATATTGTATTGTGTAGAATACATAATATAATATAGTACTTTAAACAACACTGTTAAGGAAAAGAGAAAATAATAAAGACGGTCATCAGAAAGATTTTAGTGATACTAATATTTTTTATTTGTATTTTTTGCCTAAATGGGTATGTCAGATTTGTGATAATCCTCTAAAATCTACATGTCTCTCTTTTACACTTTCCTACAGATATATTTAAATAAAAGTTTTATTTCGTAAACATTGTATTAGAGCTGTATGTGGTGGCTCATGCTTGTAATCTCAGCACTTTGGGACGCCAAGGTGGGCAGATGACTTGAGTTCAGGAGTTCAAGAACAGCCTGAGCAACATGGTAAAACCACATCTCTAAATATATATACGTATAAATATACACATTTAACTGGGCATGGTGGCATATATCTGTAGTCCCAGCTACTTGAGAGGTTGAGATGGGAGGATTTCTTGAACCCAGGTGGTTGAAGTTGCAGTGAGCCATGGTCATGCCACTGCACTCCAGACTGGGAAACACAGTGAGACCTCATCTTAAAAAAAAAAAGTGTATGTGACTATCATCTTATTTATCCAATTTTTGTGTTTCTCCCTTTGCACAAACCTAGATTTGATATAACTTTTCCTCATTTGTATCAATCTTATGCATGACAATCTTTTTTATTAATAAAACACATAGTTTTAATACACATAAATTTAAATACATGTAAATCCATATTGCATAAAAATGTGTCACAGAGAATTTAGAGGCTCTGGGAAGATTCAGAAGAAAATAGCCAAGGCAAGCTTAAAGATAAATTTTAGGATTAAAAACAGGAGCTACAAGAAGTAATGAATGGAGATGGCAGTAGAAAAGATGACAAGAAAACATGAAACACCCAGTCATATTTCTGTGTTTTTTTTTTTTTTTTTGTAATGGAGAGGGTGGTAATCTTTGGATCTTAGAGAGCCCTCCCTGGGCTCTCAATTTGAAACCACGTGAAGAGACATCTATAGGAATATTCTGAAGGTGGGAATTGGAATTGTGCCACCATTCTCCTGGGGAACTCAGACAAGCTAAGCTCAGGAAAGAAACCAAGGGTATTGATGAAGCTCTGAAAACACCTTTATATGAGAGATCCTTCATCAACAATCTCTCTGAAGGGGTTGACTCATTTCACGTATCCAAAAGCTTTGTGCTGTGAATAAAGCGAAAAAGAGGAGTTGTGGGGCCTTCTGACATTGTGTGCTGAGTTAATGTCTTCAGAATTTGTTTAAAGTTTTTGATACATACATATATGTGTATATATATATATATATTTCATATATATGTATATAATATGTGTTATATATATATTTGAAAACAAATATTGAAGAAATAACTACAACTTGTAGTTTTAAAATAAATATCACTAATTAAGACAAATACTAAATTAAAGAGATTATTCACAGAAGTATTAAGGGTGTGGAATTTATACACAGGCAGAATTTTTTCCCTACATCTGTATTGGTAAATACTTGACACTGTACTGATCCTGTCGTTATTCTGCCTAGGTGTGTTCAGATCTCTTTACTAGTTTTGTGGTCCTCTCTTCTAGTTTACAGGTGCTTTTGCTTCTGATGGCTGCATTTGTAGCTACTCAGAGGGTTTCCTTGGAAAGACTGGAGGCAATTTGTTATCCTCATCCAAAACGGGGAGATATGTCTAGAAATTTGCATATCACAAAGTATCCCAGTGAGAGGTTGCTCTTAGTCAATGACTGGCTGATACAGAAGTACTATTGACACCCAGCTCCCTTTCTTCCAGTTGGGATAACTCTGAATGGAATTTACTCTTCAGAGCTTCCCTGAAAGAACTGGCTGGGAATGGGAGTGCCTGAATTGAATCTCTTCTTGGCTTTATTCCTTCCCCGGTCCTGCTTTACCTATTTTCTTACTGGTTTTTCTAGGGAGCATTTTTTTTAACATGTCCTTTGAAACTAATTCTCATTTCAGTGTCTTCTTCTAGGAAACTTTACCTAAGACCTGTCGAAAGGATATTCACCAAAAAGAAAAATGCAGTTGTTTCCAAGCAGCAATTTTGATGAAACAGTGTTTTTTTTTTGTTGTTGTTTTTTCTTTTTAAGTCTCTTCCCTTTTCCTTCACTATCTCCATTTTTTTACTTTTTGAGTTTGGAATATTACTGTCAAATGAGTCAGAAGAGAGGGTAATATGAGTTTCTTGGGGCAGATATCATTTCAAAAAGGAAAAAATATATTAGAGTAAATCATATAACTCCATGTAATAAAAACTGAATATATATAATATAGTACTATATAAAATACTTATAAAAATAAAATTATGGGTAGCTGTAGGATGCACATTGAGCAGCAAAAGGAAATTGCAAAACAAAGGCTAACCACAGCACCAGTTTTGTACATGAATAAAAACAAGTAAGTTACATCTCTAAACCTAAGTACTTTATTGACATGAATCTCCTTTTCAGCTCTACATCAGAGAAGCTTCTAAATTTCTGATGATTAAAACCTGATTTAAATCAGCTCAAACAAAATGTAATTCATTAACACATAAGCAATTTTAAACAGTTGAATCCAGGGTCTCCAGTTGCAAAATTTGGCATCTCTTTCTACATATTTCTTTTTCTGAATTGGCTTCCGACATGAACTTATGTTATTTCTGTCAGGTCACTACCCCTTTTCCCTTTATCTGGAAAGGCAACCATTTTTAGATTTAGGAAATTACCACCACCCATGTGGTTTGAGTGAGGTTAAACTCAAACTACAGAATCAAGAATGGCCCCCTAATCTGAATATGATGGATCTATATGTTATTTCAACCCTCTACCCTCAGTGATTGATTCTGGAATAAAAATGTTTTCTAAGGCAGGGCTATGAGATTCAATTTTGAGGCCAAACTTGAAGATGCTAGGAAGATAAGTGTTCTTTATTTGAGGGATGTCAAGAAATTGGGACAAAAAGTGTAAAACTGATGACAGTGATTTTACCATCAAGGAGAAAGGGAGAGTTGCTTGACAGTAGATTCAGCACAAAGAAAAGCAGAGTTAAGACATGAACAGTACAAAATAGTGTTCCTATATCATGTTCTGATCCACTTGCAAGCATTATCTCTATATGTTTGAAATAGTACCAGCTGTATCACTTTCAACTGGTATAAATTCATTCTGCAGATATTGTGTTCTGCTGGCAGGTTTTGACTTATCTAGTTCTTGGAGCTTGCAATTCCTGAAATAAAGACCTCTTTCACAGTATCTCTGTAATAAATGTGATGGAACACCATGAGTGGTCCATCATGTGCCTGTCTTTGACACAATCATTGTTGACGGGGAATAAAATATTCTAATTCATCAACAAGTAAATTACTTCAGTGTCTGGGTAAGACAAAAATTGAAACAAGTTAATGAAACAAGGACCATTTGGATGGAGATAACATATGAGTGGAAGGAGAGTGGAAAGGAATGAGGTAGGGGTGATTTCCCGAAGTAAAATTGAGGACTTTTGTACCAGCCCAAAGAGGCAAGAATGCTAGTTAGAAATAATGATAAACATGTCTTACCATTGTGAACTCAAAATGTACATAAAATATTTATAAGAATGCTTACTCTTACTAACCCCTATACAATTTTGAGAGTAAAATGAAAGTAAAACTGTGAATAATTGCAGTTGACAAAAATTTTTAATGGGATTATCAATTGAGGACTTAGTTATAGGTTAATTCTGTATATTTACTTTCATAGTCATGGCATTTTTTATATACCTCTCACAATCATTAAATAGCTTATTAAGTCATAGTCCAAAATAACATCTTCTCTGGGATGTTGCCAAAGAACACATGATTTTCTTTAGATACCCTTTTATAAGTAACTTGTGTCATTCTTTTCTACTGGAAATTATTGTTTATAAAGTCATATGGTCAGTCTTTTATCTGAGATATATAATATATAAATATATAACATATAATAAGTTAATATATTCACACATATATGCAAATATGCATTTCCAATCAGTATTAGCATTTTTTGCCTATAGTTGTTGAGGATTGTTTATTAACATATACAATTTGGCAGTATGAATTACACAGAGATCCCTTTGAAATATTATGCTTTGTTTTTCTTGTTCCTAGCACACTATAGACGTTTCATAAATATTTGTGGAATGTCAAATGAATGAAACCTAAAATTACTGTGACTGCGGCTTTCAGTAAAAGATAAGGTCAATTTGCCTAGTCCGTTTTTTCCAGAAAGTTAGGTGACCGTCTCAACTGAACTCTTTATTTCTAAGTGCAAAATATCTCTAAAGGAGATTCGGTACCCATTTAGAGATGCATATCCACCTCTTTTGAACTCTGTCACTTGAAATTGCTTCACTCTTCTCAACACTTACAGTCCTTCTCCAATCTCATTTTAAATTCAGTGACAGAGAAATAAAATAGGGTTTAACATTCTTGCAGAGCTAAGCTTTTGTGTTCACTGTAAGGCTCGGATTTCTTTCTTCCTTTCTTCTTTCTTTTCTTTCTTATTTTATTTTATTTGGTTTGTTTTGTTTTTAGCAACCATAGGCTTTTATCCATTGCATGCATGCACAAGCTTTTGCTGTCTTTCAATCAAGCATGTAAATTAGCCATGAGCCTTTGGATGAAGATACAAGGAAACAATGGCGCTGCACTGTAATCTCAGCACAAAAGATGCAGAAGCTGATTGTGCTCTCATGTGTCTAATCTCCGTCTTCCCCACAAGTGCTTAAGTGGTATTAAGTAAAGAACTGTGACTTTCATTTTCTCAACTCCCAATGTGACCTATTCAATTCCTCTGTCAAGGTATTTACTGTGGTTAATATGATTGGCATAGTTACATGTCTGTTTCTCCACTACCCTATGAGGTCCTCCAGAAATGTTAATCTCCACATTATTCAGCAAACCATAGGTACTTAATAAGTGGGGTTTCAAGATAAAGGACCACACAATATTATGTGTAATAAAAATCTTAGACACAGCGTTTGCCTGCTGCACAAAACTGCTGAAAATTGTGAAAAGAGTTAATTTGAAACAACTTCCAAGGTTTGACTCTGATTAAGACTGGCACCCATCTATGAGAATTTGTTCCCTCTCAGTATCTCTGATTTATAAGAACTAGCAGAGGAAAATAATGCAAATCTGTATTGGGGGTAAGACAGGTTCCTTGTTGTTTTTTTCCTTTTCTATTTTATTTTATTTTATTTTTTTGTGGCAACAGAATGTTGTAATAAGAAAACTATTTTATTAATTTTTGCCCAGTGTAATACCAGACTGGTAGTTTGGATAATGGCCAAGTTATATCAGCAGACATAAATTTTCTGCCAAAAAAGAAATAATTCTTCTCTTTCTTCTCAGGTTATGTGACCTCCCCCCCCATTCTGATTGGGATAATACATGTTTTTTAAGCCTCCTTTTCCATGCCTTTATTAGAGCACACCTTGACTCCATGCTCAGGTTGATGTAGCCTGAGGTCATAGCTATAATTTTAACAACAGTACCTCTAATTCTAAATTTTAGATTCTTACAATTAAGAAAAAAAGAAACTGTTTTGAGTTCCAAGAGAGCAGTAAGCATTTAAAAATGATTACCATTTATTCACTTTCTGAAACTGAGGAGGACTTTTGAAAATGCATTACATAATTTACACATGTCCATTAAAGAAAAATACTAAAAAAAATAAAATAAAATAAGAAAAGCCACCAATGAAAGAAACACTATTTTGTTATAAATATTTCCATTAATGTTTTTCTGTATGAAGGCATCAATAGGAAATATTTTTGTTTACTCAATAGATGGAGCAAATAGAGAAATTAGAGGACAGAATTTTGTATTTAGGGGAATGTAAGCAGGAAAGAAAAATATTTGAGAGTCAGGTTTGGGAAAATGATTTAGAAAAAAAATGCTTATCTGTGCAATAGCTGGACTAGCACAGCAACTGCAGACATTTGATTTATGAATGTGTGTTTTCCGAAGGGAACGATTAACATTGTACATCAAGGGGAATATAGATAAAGATCAGGAACTAGTAAGGTTGTCATATACATATTTAGTTAATCCGTTATCCAGGGACCCTTGGAAATGTGTCCAACAAGGGTTACAGCAGGGCTAGGTTCACCTGGAGAAAGGGGTGTCTGTTATTTAATTTGCACTAAGCACGTACTCATTCTGCTGTTTCCAGGTGGGGTAAAGGGCAGCTTTCACTAATTCTGGTGAGCCAGTTGTGGTCCTGAGAACTGGGAAATGCCAATTATGTGTCAAAGAGGTTAATCACAGACTGAGGAAAACAAAATGGTAAACATTGACAATGGGAGGGCTGGAGAGGAAAGAATGTAAGCAAAGTAAGGGAGATTTGGATAGAACCCAACAATACTTGCTATTTTCCTCATAAGAAAGCCTTAGTCTATCATGTTAGCCCAAGGCATAGGCCAAAAAGAAGGTTCAATGCTGGTTATCTGATCCTACTCCCACTTGGTCTTTGGTTTTGTTCACATATATTTTAAAGATAAATTACTCTTTTGAAAATATATGCTATATTTTTTTGATGTATGCCTTAAATTTTAAACATTGCATTATTCAAATTTTATTTTTCTGCCAGTTTATATTTTATATAATGATTACTTGATAGACTAGGAGAAATGTAGGTGATGTTATTTAAATATTGTATTTTGTGACTTCTGTGGCTAGAGAACAAAATTAGACAATTTCCTTTTTAAATATTTTTTTTCTACCGTGGCCTTAACGAATGTAATACTTGATGTGAACTGGGCTTTTAGGGTATGGAAAGCCAATAAAGTATTAATAACACCATTTTCTACCTCTGCTTTGAAAGCCATTTGGGCCAGTCACGGTGGCTCAAGCCTGTAATCCCAGCACTATGGGAGGACATGGCGGGAGGATCACAAGATCAGGAGTTCGAGACCAGCCTGGCCAACATGGTGAAACTTCGTCTCTACTAAAAATATAAAAATTTAGCTGGGTGTGGTAGTGGGCATCTGTAATCCCAGCTACTCTGGAGGCTGAGGCAGGAAAATCTCTTGAACCTGGGAGGTGGAGGTTGCAGTGAGCCGAGATGACACTGCACTCTAGCCTGGGTGATGGTATGAGACTCCATCTCAAAAAAAAAAAAAAAAAGAAAGCCAGGTGGGGTAAAATAGGCAGTGACACATTGCCTTCAAAACATTGCCATCTTACCTTGCTCATTTGTTCCTCTCTTAAACAGTGAAATTTGGAAATAAATCCAAATTTCAAAGTTCAGTCTTCAAGTTATCAGTTATCAGGACTTTATCACTAGTTCCCAAATTTTAAATGCTAATTAACTAACCAGTTTAGAAATTATGCATAGACCTTATTTAAACGATCTTACTTGCACTTTTCTTGCAATATCATGACTTTCAATGGCTCCTGGAAACAACCCATAAAAAGTATCACTAAATTCAAATGCAACTGGAATTCTCAGTTCATGTCTGGGTGACATGATTTTACCATGATTACCTGTCATTTATGAAAGATAGAGACAATGTGAGAGAGAGAAGTGTCATCTTTTTTTCTATTAATCATAAGATCTTATTGTTGAACCCCATTTATTCAGAAGATATTTAGTAGAAGTTTATTGTGTTTGAGTAGACATGGTGGATTAAAATATGAATAATTTCACAGGCAGCAACTTGAGAAAGACACAATTTTTCTAGTAGCAAAATTTTAAAAATGTTCAAAGCTCAAGTACCCAAATTCACATTCTGCACAAAATTATAGTAAACCATTAAAAAAGAGGTATTAACAATGTGTTCTGGGAGAAAAATTTCATTGTTTACAACTGAAAAAATCTTCCTAAGGGAGCTATCATTCTACCTGGATCTCAAAACACTTATAAAAGTCTGATAAAACCAGAGATGATATCGAGGGTGAAAATAGCATAAGCAAAGGCATTAATGATGTAAATGTATAGATTCAGACAAAATGATTGAAAAGATAAATTGTAGAAGACTCTGTAGTTAACTATTCATTCTTTAAAGTGTTTTTAGCTTGATCAAGTGTGATAACCCAAATAAGTTGTTATTATGTAGAATTCTGGTTACTTTGTAATTACAGAATAGAGTCAGAGAATTCATGCTGTCTCTTTTCTGGGAGTTGGATGAAAACAATGCTTATTTTTGTTGTTTTAATAACTGGAGAATGGGTATACAACATTCTTTTGATGGAGGTGGCTGAAAAGTAGAAAGTTCGGACTCTCTTTACAGAGTGGTGAGCACCATCACTACCTCCTTAGAACGGCTTTCATCATTCTCCAGATTTATAACAATGAGTCTGTTCTTATGCCTGTCCGCCTTGCATTGAGAGTAAGAAGTATGGTATTCAGAGCAAAAGAAGTAACAGTATAAGGGCCTTGCAAAAAGAAAGTATGGTTGTTCAGGAAAACTAGTGTTCGATAAAATGGAATCATAGAATTCAAGGGAAAAAGTGCTGAGAAGTAAGGCAGAGATGTAGAAAAAAAATCAGAGAAGATATTATAAGTCACATTAAAAGACTTTCTTAAAGCCAGGGCTCTGCAATGTCAAGGGTTCAGGAAAGAGAATGGCATGAAAAATGTCCAGTATACCAAATTTACCACCCTGAATATGACATGAAAAAGAAGTGAGAGATAAGAAACATGAATAAAGAGACTGGCTGCAATTTCAGTAAAATTTCCATGAAAATGCCAATGAATTAAGCTACTAGCAGAGGGATATGAAGGAAGGGACACAATTTTTAAAATAATAAAGGTGAAAGGATTGCCCAGAACTGTCACCTAATTCGATGTTGCCTGCTTCCTTAAGCCAACTTTGACCCTGAAATTTCAAGTTAAATAATTTGGCCAAATAACTAGGTGAATGGTGGTGCTGTTACCACTGTGATGGCAGCTGCCCTGCAGGTGTAGACGGGAGTGAGGGCATTGAGTCCAAAAAGCCTTGGTTCACATCTGGATAATAGCAGACATAAGACTGTGATTTTATCCACTAGTCACTGAAAATAATGCAGAAGTCATTATAAGCAAGTCCTTATCTCAGGAAACCTTTTCAGGAAGCATTTCTAATGCTTCAAAATGTATGTCACAGCTACAATTGAATAGAGATAGTTAGAAAATGCATAGTGCATTTGAGTCAGGAATAATTTGGCTATATCACCTTGAACGATCTATTTTTACAACTATCAAAGCGTGATTTCAGATGCCAACAATGCACAGTATATAATGATCACCCAGAAAATCAGAAACACACACACACACACACACACACATTTGCACACATTCAAGCACACTCAAACAGTGGATTTTGGTTCTGATGCCTGCTATATTCTACCAGATAGCAGGTGTTCAATCAAAATCGTTAATGTACTTTCAGCAGGTCTCATATCCTTTAAAAGCAGGTAATTAGAATTATACACAGATACTTTGAAATCATGAATAATTCATTCCCTCCACATCAATAAAATAATTATTGAATATTTTTATTCTCCACTTTCTATTTCAATAAAATTGCTTGTGTTGTGGCACAGTCATAGAACTGAACTTACTAAATTCAAATTAAAATGTTCCCTAGAGGATGGGGGAAAAGTTCAGTGGACTGAGAAATTTCTAGTAGCTCCATTTGTTTTTTACAAAACACTTCCAGGCTTAAAATATTTTTAAAATGTATACCAATACATCTACCATATGTAATGCATTGTCAATCCTAACTAGGTATTTTCAACCCTAACTAGATTTGCTTATACAAACAATTCTAAAACATGGTATGAATTTATATTCATAGGTATGCATGTTTCAAAGTATCTATTAGGTTGGTGCAAACGTAATTGCATCTTTTTTCATTGAATGTAATGGCAAAAACCACAATTACGTTTGCCCCAACCTAATGCATATATTATATAGAACACAAGAATGTTAAAGAAACTGGCTGTTTGCTGTATTTAATACAAGTCAAGATTAGATAATATCATTTAGATAGATTAAAAACAGTCTATCAGTGATTGTAAAATATAGACTTTAAAGACTTTGCAACTGTTGTATAGGAATTTTGTTTCATTGGATAATGAAGGGTTTTAAATACCATAAAATAAAACATACCAGATGGTTGTTGTTCTCTGAATTTTAAAAATTGAATGCGTTTTGGTTGAAAATGAGACAGACTATACCAACAATGAATCTCAAATGAATTATATAAAAATTATTTTTTAAATTTTTGCAACAATAATACAGCCTGAATTGGACATTTCTCATGAATCTATGGCAATGTTATGCCAATATTCTCATTTATAAGGAGTTTGACATATTTTATCAAAATGAATCTTTATTGACACAATGCAATAAAGAACAAATTATATTCTAGAAATAAAAAACAAATAATTTTTGGCAATATTGATACTTATATTGTGAATTATTCTATGAGCTACAAAACAATACTAAACAAAACTCCACAAAGCTGTTTTACTTTTCTTCCAGTTTCACTCTGTCTGTCTTCCTTTCTCTCTCTCTCTCACACACACACACACACACACAAATATGTACATGTACTATATTTCTTTGTATGTATACATATAAACAAAGAGTGTGCGTGTATAAATATGCACATACAAACGTATATAGTCTCTCACACACGTAATTGCATGCATGCACTCGCATGTCTGTGTGTGTATGTTTCATGGTGGAATTGCTACAGGTTATAACAACTCTGCAAAACTAATTTTCAAAGTTAGCTTAAATATACAAGTATACAATTTAAGGTTTTGATAAACCTTTGAAGAAATACTGATCACTATTAGAAAAGTACAGAATTATATCTAGGAGCAGCCATAGTAAAGTGAATCCAGAGGTGTAAGGTAAGTCTAAATTAACAAGGAAGGACTTTAATATGTGAATTGAGCATCAGTGCTCATTTCCAGTCCGTGTATGTGTCCTAATTCAAGTAGTTTGCAGATTCACCATTTGGGAATTCTCTAAAATTCTTAAAAGTAAAATTGACTTTAATAGGAGCATTAGCAATATTGAGCATCACTGCTGAAGTAGAGGGCTCCTCATGTGTTTTCAGTTTCAGTAGGAAGCAAAGAAACCAGGCAAGAGGAATATCCATACAGCCAAATATTTTTCATTTACAAAGTGACAGTTCTCATATGATTTAGATAAGCAGTTTACTGTTAATTCTCTAACCATGTGAAGTAAGTTCTATTTGTGATATACTTGCAAGAGGTTTTGGGAAAACTAATGATTTGCATTCTAACCTCCTACTGGCACTAATTCACTGGTCTGGATTATGTACGTTCACAGTTTAACTCAAATTTTATTTTACATGGCCATTAATATTACAGTGTCAAGATTGCCTTCTTCTTGCCAATGAGTTAAATAAGTTAATTTTCTCACAGTAGGGTTCTCTGGGTGAAGGTCAGTTAAGTTTCCTTTACCATCCTCCAGTACTCCATGCCTATAGTGCCTCCCTGGTTAGTAAGAGACTTTTTTTTCCCACTCTTGGGTGGTAATTTTCCAGTTAAAAACTACTTGTAAAAGTCTATTTCCTCATTTATTTTTGGCCATATTTTAAAATTATTGGTAATGACTTATTTTTTTTTTGTTTTTTATTTTTATTTTTGCTGTGATGTTCTTGAATAAGAAACTTTGTAAGGCTTCAATGCAATGAGGCAATACAGGTGGAAAATGAAGTAAGACTTGGAGGATGCATGATCAATTAAGCATGACAGCACATTAAACAAAATGACACAAGTCTAATGAATGGTTGTTTTTCATAAGAGTTAAGCATTCGGAGACATTTTGGTCAATAGGCACTGTAAAATCAGAATTATAGCATCTAGTGAATCTAAGTGATCCTAGTAAGCAATTCTAAGAGGGAGTGCTAGATTTTATTTTCCAAAAATGGCTGTAAAGTAGTTTTAATCCCACATACTTCCTCATGTCCATCAAAAGGTGAAATCTATGTCTCCTCCCCTAGAACCTGGGTATAATTTTGTTACTGCTTTAACTCATTAGGTATCATGGAAATAAATGACATTAGGTGACAGCTTAGGTAGGTTATGAAAGGTGACACCTCTTCCACCTATCTGTCTGTCTGTCTCTCTCTCACCTCTCTCTCTCTCTCTCTCTCTCTCTCTGATAAGCTCGTCTTTGCAATCCAGTCATCATTATGAAGAATCCCAGACTATATAGAGAGGGTAGATGTAGTTGTTCTAAAAGACAGACTCAGCTGAATTCCCAGATAATAACCAGCATGAATTGCAAGACACCTAAGTGAACAAGTCTCCAGGTAATTCCAACCCACAGATATAGAGTCACCCCACCCAGCCTTTGAGTCTTCCAGCTGAGGTCGCAGATGTAGGGAGACAGAAACAAATCATCTCTGCTGTGCCCTACTGGAATTCCAGACCTACAGAATCCCAGTCCAGGAACGCAGTGAGTGCCAGATCTATGCCGCTAAATTTTGGGGTAATTTGTTGTGCATCAATAAAAAGTCAGAGAAAAAGGAAAGAGGAAGATGAAAAATTTATTAGTCTAATATGGAGGGAAGAATTATAAATACTTTATGAAGTCGGTGCAGTATACCTTTTTATGTTTCAATGTGCTATGAAGTAAAGTTATCTTGAGCAGATATGATGTGCTATGATACTGTGGACCAGGGAGGTATTTGGAATGTTAACTCTGAGTACACATAAAAATAACTCAGGGCTTTCAAGCTGTATAGATTAGTACAAACTAACCAGAGTTTTCCATAGGGAAAACAAATAAATATCCATGAGTGTATACCAATATAAATAAATGATTGAATAAATACATAATTAGGGGAAAAGAGACAAATCTTCCATGCAGAAGAATTTAAAATAATTTAGATGCATTATTCATCCTCAGATAGTTGAAGCTTAACTCCCCACTTTTCAGTATGAGTACTGCACCGTGACTTCCCGCTCAAAAGTACAGTTTGAAAAAGGGAAGAAAGAGTAAATTTTTAGTCAAGAAGCAGCCAGATTATCAGTGTCAATATATCAACAGCATGTAGCTTTTATGTAATGTGATAAGAATACACTTTATGGCTGGACCCGGTGGCTCATGTCCGTAATGCCAACACTTTGGGAGGCCCAGGCGGGTGGATTGCTTGAGATAAGGAGTTTGAAACCAGCCTGACCAACTTGCAGAAACCCAATCTCTACTAAAAATACAAAATTAGCCAGGCATATTGGCTCATATCTATAATCCCAGCTATTTGGGAGGCTGAGGAAGGAGAATTGCTTGAATCCAGGAGGTGAAGTTTGGCTGTGAGCAGAGATTGTGCCGTTGCTGGCTGTGAGCAGAGATTGTGCCGTTGCACTCCAGCCTGGGCAACAAGAGGGAGACTCCATCTCAAAAAAAAAAAAAAAAAAAAAAAAGAGAATACACTTCATTTATGTGGTTTTCCTCCTCCAAAACTCCAATTTGATTATGAGAAAACTATCAAACTCAAATTGAAAAACACTCTTCAAAATGCTTAACCAGTATTCCTCAAAACTGTCAATGTCATCGAAAATAATAACTGATAATTGTCACTGCCTAGCAGAGCCATAGAAAACATGAGAACTAAATGCAATGTGAGGCCAGGGGTGGGGCTCACACCTATAATTCCAGCACTTTGGGAGTTCGAGGTGGGCAGATCTCTTGAGGTCAGAAGTTCGAAACCAGCCTGGCCAACATGGTGAAAGCCCGTCTCTACTAAAAATACAAAAAATTAGCAGGGAGTGGTGGCGGGCACCTGTAATCCCAGCTACTTGGGAGGCGGAGGCAGGGGACTCACTTGAACCGAGCAGCTGGAGGTTGCAGTGAGCTAAGATTGTGCCACAGCACTCCAGCCTGGGTGACAGGGTGAGTCTCTGTCTCAAAAAAATAAAATAAAATAAAATAAAATAATGTGATATATTGGATGGGGTCCTGGAACAATAACAAACAAAGAGGTAAAAACAAGGAAATATTAATAAAGTATGGACTTTAACTCTCACATATTAATGTTGGTTCATTAGTTATGATGAATGTACAATATCAATGTAAGTTGTTAATAACAGGGGAACCTGGGTGTAGGATATATGGGAATGCATACGCTATATTTGTAACTTTTCTAGAAATCTAAAACTACTTGAAAATGAAGTCTAATTTTTAAAAAGCAAACTAGGGTTTTCATTAGTGAAAGCATTCACACTATTATTTCTGGAGTCTTTCTGAGATCTGGAAGCAGGAATTAACTCTTGGTTCTTCTCTATTCCCACACCCTCAGCCTGGAAGAACTGGTAGGAGCCAGGTAGTACATTGCGCTTTCAAGTGACAGTTAAGTTTTGAACAAAGGACTTGATCTGAAGGGCGATGAGGTGCTGGAAGCATGAATGAAAATGGTTCCTATACTCATAGTTTTACATCATTATTTGGTACAGACAGAGTTGAACAATATAAACACAGAAAAAATGGTTTTGTAATATTTTAATGGATACATGGTTCTGAAAATATAGAAAAAATTTACCTAGGTGCAGAAAGTGCTCTTGAGAAGATGATTGGGCACAATCTGAAGAAAGGGTAAGGGCTGACTTTGTGAAGTGGAGTGAGATTTCAGATGGGTGTCATTCCAAGCAGAGCTAGAGCTTGTGCAGTCACTGTGGCAAGGAGCAGCATAAAAGGGAACATAAATGGCTGTGGCAGAAAAGCAGAAAACCAAGTGGTAATCTGGAGCAAGATGCATCTTAGGTGGTGAAACAGTCAGACCAAGCAGAACCAGTAAGACTTGAAGAGTCTGTAGCTTGGAAGAAAAACAACTTTCTAAACACCCAGCTGTCAAATAGATGATCCAGGATTTACAGCTGGACTTAATACAAAGTCTGCGCTTTTTCTCATACACCGTCTTGTTTTTCTATTGACATCATCTGAATAAGGTTGCCATTGTTCTATTTATAAGCCATGTGAGGGAAAGTAAGCACCAATATTAAGTGAAAAAAAGAAAAAAGGAAAACAAATGTTTTGGATCTAAGAGTAAATTACTGAAATAAGCTTACTAAAACAGAAAAACATCACGACCCCTTCTTTTGCTGTTTGCCTGTGTCCCATCTGTTGAATGAAAGAACACTTCTTTGGGTTTTACAGGCTGAGAAATGACATTTGCATGAATTTAGACTTTTTCAGGCAGAGCCTGACAGATGCAAACTGAGTTTGTCTTATTGCTGAGGAGCTCTATGAGGAGGGGTCGTGATGGGAAGGAGCTGTCTAGAATCATCAGAGCAGAAGGCCGGTAAGTAAAGGGCTGAACAAGCTCGGCAAACCTCAAGTCATTGCCTTTGAGAGTTAAAACCTCTACAGAAAGGAGTTTCGAATATTGATTTCCTCATTCCTTCGCCTAGTGGCCTGGATTGCTAATTATGGCTTGGTGTCCTGTCTCAGGAGAGACATGTGTTGAAGATTCAAATAGAAAATTTGTCCTTACCCCCATCCCACACACACACACAAATGAACACGCATACGTGCATACATGTACACCCAAAGTGTTGAGATACTAAAATATATTTTACTATCTTATCTCTACTTTGTTAGAGTTTTTATTTATTTCAGAGATGTTGTAATTGAACTCTTATCAGAGTCCCTGTCTGCAGAGTAACCATTGTACTAAATTTTGTGCTTATCGTTCTCAAGCATGCACATGTATATCACCAGTATTTTGAATGCTGTTAACTTTATATAATACTGTACATAGCATTATTCTCCTTTTCTTCCTGAACAGAATTATATTGGATATTTATCCAAGTTGAAATATTTTATTCGCTTTTACTGATTAATAGAATTTCTATTTTATGAATATACAACAGCTCAAATATAAATTTACTGTTGATGAACATAGACGTTTCATATCTTTTATCTCTATTAATGCTGTTAATAACCTTCAGTCTTTATGACATTGTCTCTATAGCTATATTTAATGTTTGCATGAATATTTTTTTTCCAGCTCTTTATTTTATTGTCTTATGTAATTTGAAATATTATGTCTCTTGGAAATATAATATAGTTGAATTCTTTGAAAATCTAATCAGAAAATTTTTGGGTCTAATTCATGATACTATTCTATTTATTATTGTTTGTATATTTTGATTTAACACACATACTATTAATGTCTGTTGTTAATTATCGCCTTTACTTTTTTTTTCCTGTATCATTTGTTGATTTAAAAATGTTAGTGTTCTTCTTTATTTCTATCTACAGGTTCTAAAAGTAAAATTTGAATTTCTATTCTTTAGTGAATACGTTACTTTAAAAACCATACACTTAAAAAAAAAAAGCCTCTCCCAACAAACCTAGCCATTTGGTATTTCCAACCTTGCCCAAAACATGATAAATAATTTAGAATATTTTTAGCACTAGGAAATTCTATAACAGTTTGCTATTGTGATCTGAAACTTTAGTTTTACTTTTTTAATCATAAAAAATATTAGCCTTTTTAGCTCTGCTCAGCTTTTTCCTATCTTATCTCACTTCCTTCTGGATTTCCTCTTATTGTCACTCAAGAGCATTCTTTATATTTCTCTTTTTGAGGATTTCTGAATGGATGTCATTTACTTAACTCTCAAGAATACAGTTAACTGTCAAGATGAAAGGCAGAATAAACTAGCTAATATGTCTCTTATTTTTCCTGAGGTCACTAGAGGTATTATCTTATAATGCTCTGACATCTACCTCTGTCGATGAGAAGAAGTTATCCGTTAATCTACTTCACTGTATAAATAATCATCCCTTATTTAATGCTAATTTTAAGATTTCCTCTGATCCATAGTTTCACTAGGATGTGTCTAGGCTAAATTGTTTTGTGTGTTTATGCTACATGGGATTCAGCAAGTCTTTGAGCTAGAAAACAATACCTTTCCTCATTTGTGAAAACATAAACTTAAATTCCCCTTTAAATGCCGCTTCCACAGCTTTCCTTCCATTTTCTCCTTGTGAATCACCACCTGCAAGATGGAATTGCAACTTTCAATCTGATTTCCATTGCTCCAAATGTCTCATTAAAAAAAAATTGGCTGAGTATTTTATGAATTTCTCACTACTCTTTTTAAAATCACTAATTTTCTCCTTTACTCTTCAGTTCAGTTACTAACCATACACACACATATAATTGTTAATAAGTAAAATCAGATATGTGTAGTACACATACAATAATTTCTAAGATTTCAAATGAATCATTTTACTCCATGCTCTCTCCTTTACCCCTTCCAGTTTCATGTCTGCCTTGTATTTTATTTACAACATCTATACCTTTTATGGGGAGTGTCCACGCATCTGTTGAGTTGGTGCAAAAGTAATTGCGGTTTTTGCCATTACTTTAATGACAAGAACTTTACTTTGGCAACAACCTAATATCTCAACAAATTTTATTCATCTTCCTTTTCTGAGTCTCTAACAGAGTACTAAACATGTGATAAGGTTTAAAAATTATTGTTCCCTAAATTTTAATAGTTGTCTCTACTGAGACTAGTTCTAATCAAAGTAGAGGGTCTTCCACCAACAGACAGATTTAATGAAGTGT
Source organism: Ateles fusciceps (assembly GCA_036589455.1). Classification (NCBI taxonomy): domain Eukaryota; kingdom Metazoa; phylum Chordata; class Mammalia; order Primates; family Atelidae; genus Ateles; species Ateles fusciceps. The sequence continues at coordinate 1,361,168 of JAZHEH010001685.1, read as the reverse complement.
TCTTGGGCTGGGCGCAGTGGCTCATGCCTGTAATCCCAGCACTTTGGAAGACCGAGACAGGCAGATCACCTGAGGTCAGCAGTTTGAGGCCAGCCTGGCAACCATAGTGAAACGCCGTCCCTACTGAAAACACAAAAATTAGCCGGGCGTGGTGGTGGGCACCTGTAATCACCAGCTACTCGGACACTGAGTCAGGAGAATTGCTTGAACCCGGGAGACGGAGGTTGCAGTGAGCCAAGATTGCACCACTGCATCTCAGCCTGGGCAACAGAGTGAGACTCTGTCTCAAAAACAAAAACAAAACAAAACAAAAAAGTGTTCTTATCTTCATCAGTTTATCTTTACACTCATCCACACCTGTTGGATAGAGGTTCTATCTATCAGTACTAGTCAAATAGGTGATAGTCATGTATCCATAATCTACTTATCCTTTCCATTTAAATCCTCCACTTCATAGCTATATAACTGTGAATTATATAATGCCTCTCAGCCTGAATTTCCTTATTAATATGACGGAAATAGAAATACTTTCTTTACTAGAGTTTTAGAATAAGTAAATAAATTTGTAAAATGTATATAACATAAACATACATATGCTGATGCGTTCACCTTCCAATTCTTATCATACTCATTTTACTTAGGAACTATATTTAGCACCAAGGAGAAAAATATAGGAAAGTTAGGTTACTGGCTTAAATAATCAATATTTCAACATATTTAAGAGACTACTTGACATTGCTGCCAAATTCTATTATTTTTATGATTCTCAAGTTATAGAAGAAGCATGAAAACAGAAATCTTTGTAAGTACTTTATGTAAGCATCTGTGTGAGTGGGAAGATAAGAAAAGGGAATAATGTAGTGAGGCTTTCAATGAAGCCATTTCTCTACAGCAACACTTAGTGAACGGAAAAAACAAAGTCTAATTTGGATATACTGTTTAAATACCCTGGTGAAATTTGCAAACACATGAGCTAAGGCCTGACATTCATTTGATAATTTACTTAGCAAATACTTCTTTACATCCTATGTGCCAGGCATTTCTCTAGATGTTGAAAATACAGAAGTAAACAAAACCATTTGTTATCATAAATAGAAAAGACACTTTTTCACCTCCTAATTGTCATCAAGTACACTCCTGCAGAAGGAAATCCCCAGGGCTTTTGTTGAAACAAGCACAATGTTAAATAGTAGTTTGTTCTTGCTAAATCAGATAATACACCATGTTTAGACGACATCAGTAAGAGCATATGGTCTGTCTAAAGGCAAACTTCATCTCCTTGCAATCTTTCCTGGCCATATCACATGCAAAATAGCATGTTATGTTTTTGCCACTATATTTAGTTATATTTTAAAACAAACTAGGGCATTCTCAGGATAGTAAGTGTTCTGATAGCCATGAGATGTAAGAATATTTCATGGAACAAGCTAAATTTATTCTGGATGGAAGTGAACTTAGCTGTTATATGAAAGCGGTTTTCAAAATCTTGAAGATGCAGTAAAAGAGGGATTAGAATTAATCTATATGCTTCTGGAAAGCATGATTAAAATAACATCTGCCAGTATCAACACCTCCAGGATAAAATGCACAATATTGCTTTAGGACAGTGGCTTTCAAAGTGTCTTCCCTGGATCGGAAGCAACAGCATCAAATGGGGATGTTTTTTTTAAATTCTTAATTTACTGAATCAGTCTCTGGGGCCAAGGCACAGTAATCTGCGGTCTAACAAGTCCTGAAGTTTTTCTCATGTGTTAACCTTTGAGATCCATGGCCTTAGCATAGGACACCTTCTCCATCTCTCAAGAATGATCTTCTGTCACAGCACATGTGATTATGATTCTGCCTGACTGAAATAATCCACAATTTTTCAGAATTCCAGGCATTATATATGCTCCTAACTCTATTTTGAATCTCAATTTTTAATGTTTACCCATTGACAAACTCCTATTCAGTCTTTGACACTCAAAATCTTACTTTTTAAGACAGAGTCTTGCTCTGTCATTCAGGCTGGAGTGCAGTGGCACCATCTTGGTTCACTGCAGTCAAGCAATTCTCATGCCTCAGCTACCAGAGTAACTGGGAATACAGGTGTGAGCTGCCTGGCCTGGATAGTTTTTTTTTTTTTTTTTTTTTTTTAAAGTAGAGATAGGGGTTTGCCATATTGTCCAGGCTCTTACCAAATTCCTGGTCTCAAGTGATCCACTCACCTCAGCTTCCCAAAGTGCTGGGAATACAGTCATGAGCCTGCTGCACCTGGACAAGACAAACTCTTTGTTCTTTCAGTACCTCCAACTCAGATTTAGTTACCCTTCCTGAATTCTCACAATGTTTTTATATATCAACATTAGATATTTACCTGTTTGGCTGTTTAGACAGACAAACAGATAAATGTTAGCACCTGGATTTCTTGTCATTTTACTCCTGATTTCATGTGCTTGAATAGTGCCTCTAGAGATACCCACTGAATGAATGTTTCAGAGAACGTTTATGTGTCTGAATAATTTTCAGAAATGCTTGTGGTCACTAAATACGGTGGAAGCTGACAGAGACCTGGAGAGTACGATTTATATGACTAAATGACCAGCAATCCCTTTGAAGTTTCTGAAGCCATCTTTCATGGGAACGCAGGCTGATACAAAAACAAAAGGAAGATATAAATAAAAGTTCCCTGGAAAAATATGCAGCTGGCATGCTTACTTGGTTTGTCTCTGATCCATATCACAAAGTCTCCAGTAGAGACGTTGGGCAAGAATCCACAATATTAAGAAAAATGTTGAAAATACACAAGTTATTCTCAATCCTTGAGTCCCAAAGGTCAGAAAAGAAAAAAAGTAATCAACACTTTCTCTGAGCAATACATTTTCCAGATAATTTACACAGAACATAATTCAGCATGAATCAAATGTATTTCAGTAGGTAATAATAGTCACTAACATTTATTAATTAGTGTCCCACTTTGGGTTATCTCAGAATCAGATCCTAAGACAAAGTAGTTGAGATCAAGCAGTTTATTTGGGAAATGGCCCTCAGGACACACTAGTGAAGGCAGGTAAAAGTGACATACAGGAGAGCAGGAAACCAACATAGGTTGTATTAACGGGAAGATAACTACTGTCATGTCTGGAGTTCAGTCCCATTGGGGACCTCTAAGAGACATCATAGCAGATGAGAGGAAAATGAAAGGGATTATTTAACTAGTAATTCCCATCAAGTCATCAGTTGACTGTTTTCCAGAGCTAGTCATTCTCTGGGGACAAAGAAAGATCTTAACAAAGAGTCTTGCATATGACTGTGTTCAGGAGCAATAAGAGCTAAGTGTAAATGGATGGGACTTAGCATCCAACTATTATAAGCATGTATACATATTTTACAAACATTATTTAATGCATCCTTCTCAACAGTCCTATGAGTTAAACACTATTATAATACTATTGTTATTCTACTTAACAGATGAGGAAATTGATGCAAAGAGACATATATAATAATTTCCCAATGCAATGGACAAGAAGTAGTGGAACTGATTTGGCATTCTGATCTCAGAGTTCATGCTTTCAGAAAAGCACCTGACAATTGTTATTTGGCTGGTAATCTAACATCAATGAAGTTTCTGAAATATTTAATCTTTCCATCTCTGTGTGGGTATATCTGTTTCCAATAATTCACCATTTTTCTCCCACAGTTCATGTCTAATTACAGCTGTCAATCTTTCATGCTCACTAAATATTCCCTTGGGAATCAGCCACAGTACCTTCAAATATTTACTTTTGTGAATCCTTTTCTATTTCCTAGTATTTTCTTTTCTTTTTAAAAATAATTACATTACCTCAATTGGCTTACATTATGATTTTATACTTCTTTTCTCCTATGCACCACTCATGGTGGCCACATTTTCTCTTAGTTGGAACCAACAGTCATTCTCTTTGTTATATTTCAGTTAACTTACACTTTGGGTGGAAAGCATCAAAGCAGAATATCTAAGACAATCAAAAGGAAAGATGGAGAAATTAAGCATAAAATGTTTAGGAAAAAAAACGTCTTTCCTCCTGGATTTTGCTGCCATTTAAAGCCAATGATGACTACTCTTCAAAGTGTTTTCTATCCCAGATTTTTCTGTTCTTTCCTTGGCCATGAAATATTTTGCTAGAGAAACACATGCTATTAATGGCTCAGTAGCTTACTAAACTAACAAGCCAGTGTTATTAAGTAATGAGTTGCTTCAGTTAACGACCAATCTAATCAATAAAATTGTTAGATACATTTGTAAATAGCTTTACAGATGGTGCAGTGGTCAGTCTTGTTTTTCTGAAAGGCTTCACTGATATTCTGAAGGTTCAAGCCACAGGAAAAAAAAACGGTACTGTGTGTCGTCTCATGATCTTGGTTTGAAATTTTTCTTAGCAGTACTCTAGCTCCCATTAGCCACTGGAACAATGTCTTATATTTACAATCTAGAAAACGGTAAATATTATATTTAAAATATCGCATTTTTCTTTTCTTTTTTTTTTTTTTTTTTTTTTTTTTTTTTTTTTGAGATGGAGTCTTGCTCTGTCACCAGGATGGAGTGCAGTGGCGCAATCTCGGCTCACGGCAACCTCCGTCTCCTGGGTTCAAGCGATTCTTCCGCCTCAGCCTCCCAAGTAGCTGGGACCACAGGTGCGTGCCACCACACCCGGCTAATTTTTTTGTATTTTTAGTAGAGACGGGGTTTCACCGTGTTGGCCAGGATGGTCTCGATCTCTTGACCTCGTGATCCGCCCGCCTCGGCCTCCGAGGGATTACAGGCGTGAGCCACTACACCCGGCCAAAATATCACATTTTTTAATGAAATCTGCTGCCAGTACACTTGCTTTAAATTTTTATTCCAAATCCTCCTTTTTTTAATATCTCATCACCTAGATAAATCTAAGCTCTGATTAGCCTGCATGGTTTTGTTTTGATCATAAAACATATATTGACCATTTCTTTTTTTGCTTTAATCTGTATTTACCACACATACTTTTACTATGACCCTGAACAACTTTCCAAACAACCATCTTCATTCGATTTCCTAATTAATAAAAAAAATTCAGTACCAATGTCTGCTAACAATTTATCTTTCAAGTAGAAATCATTTATATTCTACTTACAAAGGTAAGAACATTCATAATACCTATTGTAAATATACTACTAGCAAGTCATAAAAATGCCTCACTAATTCACTCATTTTAAAACTTATACATTTATTCAACAAATATTTATTGATTCTCTGTTGCCTTTCAAATATTTTGCTTGCCACCGGTGACAAATCATGAGCAGAAGGAAACATTGTCCTGACTTCATGGAACTTACAGTCAATGTATTAGTAGTCATCACACATTAACTAAGTAGTTTCCAAAACTGGCAGAATTAAAACCTGCACTACAGAAACCAATTAGTGTAATCTATCATTTCAACAGACTAAATAAGAAAAATTGAATGTTTCTATCAGTAGATGCAAAAAGTCATTTGACAAAACATGCATTCAAGACAAAACTGTAGTAAACTACGGCTAGAGAGAAACTTTCTCAACTTAGTAAAGATTATCAACAAAAAACATATAACTAATATCATACTCAATGATGAGAAACCAAAAACTTTTACACTAAATTTAAGAACAAGGGAAGGCTAACCCCTCTCACCCCTGCTTTTCAACATTGTACTGGAAGTCAAGGCCCATGCAGTAAGATAAGACAAGAAAAGATATATAAACTGGAAAAGAAGAAGTGAAACTTTATTTATTTAAAGGCAAAATGATTCTATATGTAGGAAATCCAAAAGAACCAACCAAAATAACTCCTAGAACTAATAGGAGTTTATAGCAAGTTTGCAAAATACAAAAGTTAACGTACAAAAGTCAATTGCTCTTCTATGCATTGGAAATGAACAAATGAAATTAAAAATTAATAACACAATATTATTTACATTAGCACTCTCCAAAGTGAACTATTTAGGTTTAAATCTAAGAATAATATGTACAGTATCTATATGAGAAAAACTATAAAATTCTGATGAAAGAAATAAAAAAGAACTATTCCGTGTGTATGGATAGGAAGACTCAATCTTGTCAAGAGATTAGTTCTTCTCTACTTGATATATATATATTTAACTAAATTCCAATAAAAGTCCCAGCAAGTTATTTTGTGGATATTGACAAAATAGTTATAAATATATATGGAGAAGCAAAAGGCCAAAAATAGTCAACACAATACTGAAGGAGAACAAAATTGAAGCATTGACACTACTCAGTTTCAGAGTAGGGATCAGTATAAAGATACAGTAACCAAGACAGTATAGCACTGGCAAAAAAGAAAGAAAAGAAAAGAAAAAGAAAAATGAATAGAGAGCCCAGAAAAAGAGTTGCATAAATATAGTAAACTGATCTTTGACAAATAAACAAAAGTAATACAATGAAACAAAGACAGTCCTTTCAACAAGTGATGTTAGAACTACTGGACATGAACATGCAAAAAAATATAAATAAAATACTTTAGACAGAGACCTTACACTCCTCCTCACAAAAGCTCCTCAAAATAAATCATAGACCAAAATGTAAAGCACAAGACTATACAACTTTCAGGAGATAACAAAAAGCAAAAAAAGAAAATCTAGATGACCTTGGGTTTGGTGATAACTTTATATTTCAAGAGCATGATCTATGGAAAAAAGAATTGGTAAGCTAGACTGTATTAAAATAAAATTTAAAAAATCCTGCTCTGTGAAATATACTGTTAAGAGAATAAAATGTCAAATGACAGACTAGTTGAAAATATTTGCCAAAAAAATGTGATAAGGAATTATTATTATAAAATACATAAAGTACTCTTAAAACGCAACAATAAAAAAGAGAAAACATCAAAATTCTTAAAAGAGCTACAAATCTTACTGGACTTCTTACAAAGAAGATATACACATACAAATAGTATATTAAAATTTGTTTCACCTCACATATCATGAAGGAAATGCAAATTAAAACAATAGTGGGATACCTGTACACACCTGTTGCAATGGCTCTAATCCAGAACACTGACAACAACAAATGCTGGTGAGGATTTCAAGCAACAAGAACACTCATACATTTCTGGTAGGAGTAAAAACTGGCACAGCCACTATGGAAAACCATTTGACAGTTTTCTACTAAACAAACTCCCTATGATCAAGAAATTACAATGTTTGGTATTTACCCAAAGGAGGTGAAAATAGGTGTCCAAGAAAAGTGATATTCAACCTATAATTATGTTTAAAATTGGAAATATTGCTAAAGAGAGAGAAAGATACATTAAAAAAATTAATTTCTATGTTTGAAATATTATTTTAACATATCATCTCATCTTTTGGCTGAGATTTTTATGTTGTCTCTTTTCAACATTGGGGCTTACACTGTTCACACTGTGTGCTAAACTTTTTTCATTTAAAGAATGTTATGAGCATTCATTCCTCATCTCATCAAATATTCTTTTATTTTTATTTTGTTATCTCTGTCACTATTATCTTAACTAAAATGTATAATGGCTTTTTGAGTTTTATTCTTAAACTTCTTTCTGTGCACTGCAGAAATTGTATAATACCCTAAAGTTCTTTCAGAGGGAGAGCAACTACACCTGGGGGGAACAAGGGGAATTAGAGAGACACCTGGAGATGTTTTAAATGTGCATTTTCTTAATAATTAGCACATCACACATCTAGTTAGCATCTCATAAATAATCATAGAGTGTGTATTTAATGAATCATTTTACTTTGCACTGTCAGAGGTTAACAGGAAAGCAAAATGGTTTGCTTATTTTAAAAATGAGATGCGGTTGTTCTTTGGGTATACTATGACTAAAAAGTAATGAAATGCAGTAAATAAGCATCCATCATACTAGTTTTAAAAACACTGATAGCAATATATACATAGGTGTGCATATCTGTCATATCTGTCAAAACACCCTGTATTTAAATATGTTAGAAAATAGCTATCTATATACATTTATGTTATGGCAAGCATTTGAATATGCATGTTCAGTATAATTGTATATTTCCTTTTCAATCTAAGCCTTTCTGCCAAAATCTTGTCCCAAGTTGCGTTTTGATGGTATGCACATTTTACTCTTCTAATCTATAAGTGTATTGTGAAACAAGGATCATCAGTATTTGCCTCTTCAAAGTGTCTTTTTAAACTCCCCATCTCTTTTGACCATGTTTAAAATATTTCTTTTAATAAGATCAATTTTGAAAAAAATTTTCTATTATCTACTGCCATATAAAATGGGTTAAAACAGCAACAATGTATGATTCTCATCATTCTAAAGTTGTCTGGGCAGTTTCAGGGATTCAGAAGATATTCCAGCCCAATTTCTCTGTGCTTTGGCATCCTCGTGTATAATTTGAAGAATTTGCAGTCTTGCATAATGTCAAATAATAAGACATTGGAACAGTCAACATTTCTATGCATTTTACAATTTAAAAAAATCACATTTACTGTACTATTTGATTCTCAAAACCCATGGGTTAATATGAAAACTCTCAAATGTGGAAACACAATTTTTTGTTCTATAAAATTTGCCCTTAATTAAGAGATTATGACAAGTCTAAACTGGAAATCGAATTCAAGCACCCAGATGCCTTGTGAAAAGGGTCCTTTTCATACTACCTAAGTGTTTAAAGTATATTCATTGTTGATTAACATTTCTACATTTTTTCTTTCTCATGTTCATTGCCTTTCAAATTCTTTCCTTCTTTCCCTTATTCAGTGGTTTTCATAATTTATCGTATTATTGATTTACTGACACTCTAAGTCAGCGAATATTTATTAGGTGCCTTTATCATATAGAAACTGTGCAAGATACATGAGACAAAATAGTGAGCAAAAGCAGGAATGGCCCCTATCCTATTAGAGCTTACTATTTAATATAGAAGAGACTGAAATTAAATATTGAATCATACAAGTGCAACTATAACACATTTCTATAAAAATAAGCACATGTTGCATTGTAAGCCATGTATTGGAAGACAGTGAAGACCATCTTAGTCCCTAATAACTGAAATGAAATATAAATGTAAATAACTAAAACACATGACAAGTCCTCTTCAAAATATTTCAATATTTTTATCACTTAAACTTTACAAAAACTGCCCAGAAACAGAGTATAGAGAAAACGTCTCTATTTCACACACACACACCGTTCCCCACTGCCAAAAAACAAAACAAAACAAACAACAACAACAACAAAAACAAGGCTACAAGACAATTTAAAAGAAAACTTGCTTTATATTCACTATGCCTTCCTTCAAAAACTACATATTTCATTGACATCACAGCTTCTTTGGGAGTGGAAAGTTGAAGCAGATAGACCCAGATAGCCAGAGTGCACAGTCATGGCCATGTGGACTTTGGGGTTGGGTAATTGCTGTGGGAAGCTGTGCCGTGCATTAGAGGATGTTCAGCAGCATCCTTGGCTTTTCCCTACTAGATGCCAGTAGCACTCCCTTCCCCAGTCGTCATAATCAAAGTTGTCTCCAGACATTGACAATTCTCTTAGTGGGGGCTGAGGGGTGGGTTGGTGTAAAATCCTCTCCAATTAAAGACCCATGCTATAGAATAACCCTAAGTGTTTTGTTTTTGTTTCTGCTTTGTTTAAACATGGCTTAATGAATAGATGAATAAAGAAGCAATTTAATATATGTGCTGGTGCTCCTTATGTAAAAAAAAAAAAGAAAAAAAAAAAAGAAAAGCATTGCAGCACTTTTCAAAATAGCAAAAACATGGAATCAACCCAAATGGCCATCAGTGATAGACTGGATAAAGAAAATGTGGTAATGTACACCATGGAATACTACACAGCTATAAAAAGGAAAAAGATTATGTCCTTTGCAGTGACATGGATGGAGCTGGAAGTCATTTTAACCAGCAAACTAATATAGGAACAAAAAAACAAATACCACATGTTCTCACTTTTAAGTGGGAGCTGAACAATGAGAACACAGGGAGGAGAACAATACACACTGGGTCTGTTTGGGGGATTAGGGGAAGGAGAGCATTAGTCTAAATAGCTAATGCATGTGGTCTCATTACCTAGGTAATGGGTTGGTAGGTGCAGCAAACTGCCATTGCACTCATTTCCTTATGTAACAAACCTGTATGTCCTGCACATGTATCCTAGAATTTAAAGCTAAATTAAATTAAATTTAAAAAACTGAAAAGACCAGGAAAGAATGAACGTGACCACTTGCTCCATGTTTTTGTCCTGTAAATTCTTTTAAATCCAAAGCCTAGTTAGAATGCAGCATACAAAAAGCCTGAGCCCGGTTTTATGTTGGGGTGTTGGGTGAACAGCCATGTCATTATTTCCATAATTAATCAGTGTCTGCCATTTTAACTCAAACTTAAAAAAAAGTATTTAGGTTCAGTAATGTCTTGTCAATCATCATTCTTGCCACAGAGCAGGAGGCAACTGGCCATGGCTAAGCTGACAAACAACAGAGAAAGGTAAAAGCATAGAAATCTAGCAGCAACTTTGCTGAGACAAAAAAATTCATGTCCTTTGCAGTGACATGGATGGAGCTTAAATTAAATTGTTCAAAATGAATTAAATTAAATTGTTCAAAATTGTAGAATGCATTAAACTATACTGATATTTTGAACAAATATTTCTATTTTATGTAAGTAATACCACTGACAATAAAGAATAATTTGTAATCATGTTGCAAGCTTATTTCAAAGATGTGTATGTTTTCATGTATGTTTATAAGTGCTGGAGAATATGGTATATAGCTTTCAGTCCTATGACCCACTCATCAGAAGAAAAACAGGAAAGCTAGTAACTATGAAACACACAAGGTTGTCATTTAGTGGTGGCAAGCAAGATAAATGCTCATTACCCTAAAGTAATGCCTGTAGTGTCACTTTCTCAGTCTCTTCTTTCTCCTCTTCATGAATTTGAAACCTCTGTTGTATAATGGCTTAATATTTCTTTTGAAGAAAAAAAAAATGGTGTCTTGTCTGTTATATTTCCTCCTACAAAACAAAACTCACTTTCATATTTAAAAAAGGCATTGAAGAATACTAATTTCAAGATTGTTTTATTTAATGAAAATCTTGAACATTTATCATTCTTAGATAATGGGAAGTAATAACATACCTCCTGAAAACAGAGGATTCAACATAATCACATTTACATTAGATAGAGATCACAGAGAATAAATCTCAGCATTTGTCAGTGTTGCACACCACATAGCCATATTTCATTAGATATTGTCAAAGGCACAGAAAGCTGCCAATCATATTAACAACTAACTTCTTTCAAAAGCCGTTCAACCGAGTTTAATCATGACTAAGTGTGTTTGAACTGAAGGAACATTAAATACGCAAATGCCTCTTGGCAGTCTTTTCAGAGTCTGTGGTGAGCAAGAGTGCCTGCTCAACAGGAAGAAACCATTTAATGTATCCCAAAAAATAAAATAAATCAATATGCAAATTTGATTGCATTCAGTAAAGATAATTTTTAATTTTCTTGGCAGAAAAAAACATAACAGAAGGAAATGCCCATTTCTTATTGGACAAGCAAGTAGATTAATTACACTACCATTTGCCTCAAGCCAAGAACTTCAACGATAGTCTAGATTCTTCTATTTAGTTCTTGTTCACCACTGCAAAAAGTTAAACTAGACTAAATATCACAAATTCAGTACATGTTGCTTACTATCTACTTTTTTCTTCCTGCCCTTGCACTACTAGTTTTATGATTTAGGCTTTCAATAACCTTCCTTGGGGCTTCTGTCATAAAATGATTGGATTTTTATTCCTTCAAATTCTTTTTCTTAATCCATTTCCCCAATGAGAAAAATGAGTCTAAATCTGGTTTTGCTCTGAAGTGTGTGTGTCTAAAACTGTGCCCTGAAGAAGCCCACGAGGTTGGAGAAGATGTTTCTGGGACAGGAGAGGGAGTTTTCATGTAGTGGTGGTATTGGAAATGGGAGGGAGATGACAGACTTTCAGAGGAGAGATGTAACAGTCTCCATTCAATATCAACAACAGCCCCACTATTATATTTTCCCTTGAAAATGTTTTAAGCAAATGGTTCTATAGCAAGCAATTATTATTATCATCACCAATAATCTAAAAATAAACCCTAAGGTTTTTTTTTTTTTTTTTTCTGTTCTTAATCCTAACTGATTTCCAATCTCTCTCTCTTTATTAAGCAGGAGTGGAGGGGGATCACAGTTCTTCTCAACACACACTCCTCAGTGCTCCACATGCCTTTGGTACTTCATTTTAAAACAGCTTAGAATTCTCAGAATACAAGTTAATGTTTTTCATATCTTTATCTTTGAACTCAGTATTCCCATTACCCATAGATAGCAAATGTACATATCTTCTCTTGCTGTGTATACTCAGATGGCTTCTGTGCATACTTCTGAACCTAGGTAGTAATGAATTTGTCACTTACTTTTTTTCAGATGGCTTTCCTTCTCCATGTAGACAAGGTGAATCACTGTTTCTCTCTTCAGTTCTCTTGTGTTTTTTAAAAAAAGGTATCAATGTCCTTAGCAATGCTTTACCATGAATTTCTTTATCTTTTTCTTTATAATAAGCATTTCATAAAAATCTTATATATTAGGACTTTACTAAATTCAGTGTGTGGCTAGTTTGAATCAGCTTGTGTTCTAGAATAAGATTGCTTCAGACTCGTCTTTATTCTTGACCACTGGATGACCCTTAGAGAAGAAGGAAAGACAATTCCAGAAATCTTTCAGTCAGTGTTCTAGTACCTACCCCGCAAGTGATGACATTCAACAGAGGCTTACGTTTGTGCAGAAAGCTTGAGGGATTCCTGTTGGGTACCAGCTACTTATAAACTAGCAGTTTTATCAAAAAGTATGTTGAATCTACCTCAGTAACTGCTTAACATAGTTATATTCTTATACAGTTGAAATAATATAATCATAGAAACAGTTAATGTACTATAACTGATGTTGGGGAAAAACCATTTTCTAGCCTCTCAATCATGCTGGATGTGTTGCACTGTAATCAGCGTTATTATTAAATTCACTTCGAGGGTAGGGTTATTTTGCATTCTTCTGAGGTATTCATCTCATCTTCCCTCTCCTTACTACGATTTTGAATAATACACATCTTGGATTATAGGAATGTTATACCAGATTTATGCTATAGGAGGGGCCAATTTTAGCAAAAGAGAAGAGTTTTTCTTACTAAAAATCATGTTTTAGGAAACTGGAGGATCTAGAAATCCTTCTTTTCTTTTTTTTTTTTAATATACTTTAAGTTCTGGGGTACATGTGCAGATCGTGCAGGATTGTTACATAGGTATACACATGCCATGGTGGTTTGCTGCCTCCATCCCGTCACCTACATTAGGTATTTCTCCTAATGTTATTCCTCCCCAATCCCCGCACCCACTGCTATCCCTCCCCTAGCCACCCCCTATCCTCCAACAGGCCCCAGTGTGTGATGTTCCCCTCCCTGTGTCCATGTGTTCTCATTGTTCAACAGAGACCTTATCCGAAAGTCACCAGCTTCAAAGATCAAAGGTAGATAAATTCATGAAGATGGGAAATCCTTCTTTTCATCTCCCAACAAAGAGAAAACCAGATGAAACCAACTGACTGAAAATAAAAACCCATGGCTGAGGGTACAAGGTGATGCAAAAGGTGATGCCAAAAGGCATGTGGTGGATGGAGTAGGAGGGTATTAAGAAGAAACAAGAGAGTAGCCCTGGCATCAGAGTCTACAGTGTTCATATGAATTAGTGTGTAGATGATTCCATTAGGGATACAATGACAGAAGCAAGGAACCTTCTTACATTACATTTTGAATTGTGTGTCTTTGTGTTATTGTCCAGTAATTACATTTTCCTCCTGGCAACAGAATGCCCCTTCCGTCTATTACATAACTAAGCAGTTTTAGAGAACACATCAATGGAAAAGATAGTCATAAGAAGCCAAAAATAAAGTCTATGAATTGTACTTTTCAATGAACATATTCAGACTCCTTCCTAAGTGCTTATGTAATTCAAAACATAGTTGAAATTTTCAGACTCTACATATATCACCACACTGTATATTCTTATATATAAAAACTATTATGCATAATGATTATTTAAAAATAAAAACTATTTAGAATTACTAGTTGGACAATTATCCAATAATTTTACTCAGTAAAGATAGGCAATATTACTTAGAATTTTAAAAAATTACCTTCTTTTTAAGAAAAATAATAAAACTCTACAGTTTTTGCAAGGAGTAGTCTCTAGAGATTTTATACCTTATCTGTAGTGAATGTGATCTTTTTTTCCTTGCCTTTAAAACACAAGAAGAAATACAGGAATCATTGGTTCACTGATTAGTACAAGCAATGGACCCACATTATTCCTAAAATCAGTTCTCTGAAGGGCTTATATTGGTGGTCATTATTTGATCACAAATGAATTTCTTAGCTATTTGGTCATCACTAGCTATCTTAAACTAGGACAGATATGGAGTCATGTATAAATGCACCCCCACAATGGAAACAAGAAAAGGCGTGTGGTCTAGGGACAATTCGTTCCTATCCTACATCAAGACTACCCATAAGCAGAGTAACCCATCTTATAGGCCATATAGCCAGGCCATGTATCTGTATGCTAAAATGCACAAATTTAGAGATGTCGTCTTATGGCTGGCTAGGCAGAATATTTATTTAGAAATGGAGTCTGGAAAACAGTTCACATTACCCTCTAGAAATAAGCTAAGCTTTTACATGGCATGAATATACACCTCACCTAAAGGAGGCAACCTTTCAGTTAAACACATCTGCATTTTCTTAAAAGGTCCTCTACTATTAAGAGGTTCTAGAAATTCTATGGGCTTCCCACTGGTTGTAACAGTCTACTTAGTAAGTAAATTGATAACAAACTAATACATGAACAGAAAATCAAATACAATATGTTCTCATTTATAAGTGGAAGCTAAATGATGAGAGCACATGGACACATAGAGGGGAACAACACACACTGGAGTGTTTCAGAGGCTGGAGAGTAGGAGGAGGGAGAGGATCAGGAAAAATAACTAATAGGTTCTAGGTTTAATACCTGGGTGATGAAATAATCTGTAAAACAACCTTTCGTGACACAAGTGTACCTATGTAACAAACCTTTACATATACCTCTGAACTTGAAATAAATGTTAAAAAAAAATGAAAATGTCCCACATCTACAAATATTTGCAACTTTCCACTTTGCAGGTGATAGAGAGTGCCTTTAAGGCACTATTTAAGAATCAATGTGCTTTGGAGGCAGGTAGGAAGAAGAGAGGTTAAAAAGAACTTCAGGAAAGATACATTGATTAAATATTGATTGAACAATAATTTCAGTAACCAAACACTTTAATCAATCAAAGACAAAATGGTGTTTGGCATTTTCTAGCCATCGCAAATAGCTTTAAATATAATAACATAAAGTACATAGTATTTGATATATGTTGTTTTTTTAAAAAATTGTAGTAATTTTAGTCTTAACTGGTGGGGCATTTAAGATGGATTGATGGTCCTGTCTTTAGTGCTAAATTGTGAAGGACTCAAAACGGTGTGTCCTGACTCAGTGAAATCTGCTGGATAGAGGAGGGATGCAGGCCACTGGGAAAAGAATAGGGGTGTTGGAACACAGTGTTGGCTGATACCAAACTGTGGTCTGATGAGTGGACCAACAGGCAATTTATTTACAGAAAGTATGGTGCTTTCTATGATGGAAACACGGTGGATGCACACAAACATAGTCCTGTTATACTGAGACACAGTACAACACCATGTCATGAGAAATTAATACGGTATGTCTTGGAAACGTGGAACAGAACTCTCCATATCTGCTTTGAAGAGTCCAAGAAAGGTTTCATATCAGAGGGAACTTTTCAATGATTCTGGAAGGCAGGGACATAGCAGGTAGGGGTCATGAATTGGAGATAGAGAGCCACACATGCAAAATCACAAAAATCAGAAAAAGAACTTGCATTTGGGAAAACTGCAGACCAAGTTTGCTACAGTATGAAGTGTAAGAAAGACTGTTAGAATTGAGTCTGGCTAGACAATGGCTGGATCATAAGATATACTCTCAACCATGTTAATGAATTTTAATTGCATCCTGTTGGTATTATTTTACCAAAGAAATATAAACTTGAAAGAACATGATTACACTTGATATTTCCACAGAATTTGTCAAATCAGCTTTGTTGGTGCCTCTCTTATTCCAGGCTCAGATTTTCAACGGGAACTCAATTTCTTTCACTCAGAGTCTCTTTCTGATTATGGCTTCTTGTGCCTGGCTGGGACTTGGTTACTCACACACGGCACTTTGTTTAAGATCACAGAAAATAATCTGCCTTCCTCACCTTGATATACTGTTCTGCTACTGAATGCACTCACTCATCCAATTCTCTCATCAGGCCGATACTACTTTCTTTAGATGCATTCATCCCTCCCCAAATGTCTTCCACCTAGCTTGATTTTGAGATACATTATTATGAACAGAATAGGTCTCTACTAAAAGTACCATCTTTATCACGGCACATTCTGCAAAGCTTTCTGTGTGGGGCATACCATGAAAAACAAGAGTAGACAGAACAATTAACGAAAAGAACCCAAAGACTGAACTGCACAAATCAATTTTGTGCTTCCATTTCTTTTTCAATGTATCTTCATTTATATTTCAATACCCTTCTCAGCTTAATTTTAGAGAATATATTTTTATAACAAAATCGTTTGAGATGGACCTAAATAAAAGTAAATGAAAATGAAGATTGCTCTTGCCACACAGCTTTACATATAGATTTTAAACTTGATGGCAATTTAAAGGCATTTCATCTTCATCATTTTTAATGGAACCCAGAACTATCAACTGGCAAAGCTTCTTTTTGTTCTATCCTGCAGTTTTCAATTTGCTCTCTTTCTTCTTGTGCTAGGAGTGGCAGAAAGAGTAGTGACATTAATGCCAGGCACACCTTCTCTTACCACCTTGATGAGTTTGGGTAGGTTACTTGAATTTTTAAGCTATTTTCCCTCCTCTGAAATTCTAAAATGTTATTAATCATAGCTACCTCTTTGGGTTATTGTGCAGTTTCAGTAAAAATATAGGCAATATAAATAATACAGTGATGGCTATGTAGATGTTCAATTGGTACATTTTAGATATTTAAGGACAGATGGCCAATTTAGTAATCTGAGAATATTTACAAAATCTGGAAGAAAGTGTTCAACTATTATTTGACAGTCATGAGGAGCAGCTATAGTGAAAAGGAAGCACGTTTTGTCACAAACGTAGAGGTATATGTGTATGAAAATAGAGAAGACATCATGATAGGCAAGTATAACAAAGCTAATTTTAGTTCATTGTTACAGAAATATTTACGACAATCAGGTATTCAATTAATGGATGAAAAGCTAGATAAACTGAGAAAACAGAAATGCAAAATAGCAATAAGGCACAAGTTGGCTGAAATTTAGAATTTGTTTGTTCCAGTTCTGTCCTGGGCTTCACTTGAGGAAATAGTGCTGCGTTCTCTACATACTAGCAAGTAAGTCTGTGTGCCTGTGAATTTGGCCTTATCACAAATACAGTGTGTGTCCTGAAAGCAACAAAGGACTAGATTCCATTTCTTTCAGTAAGGCATTTTGGAAATGTTTCCTCTTACCTTCAGGAGGAAATTCACATATTTTATTTCATTTTAGCAACACAGAGAAACCTTTCCAGGTCAGGTGAGTCCCCGGAGGAAATGCAGTGGTAATGGAAATGCTCTTGTGCATCAATCTTCGTAAATATTTGTTTTTTGTGGTTTATGATGTGTTTAGTGTTTCCAGGCTATATGAAATCAAATTATAATTTGAAACGTATTTTCACAAAAATTGTCTCTAAGTTATAAAAAATTATCAGAAACTTGCTTATGTGAAAATGCAATTCTTTCTATTCCTACAAGTCATTAGACATTGATTTATATTTCCCTGTTCAATGAGGATGAAGATAGGGGAAAGCCTGTATCATGTGCTTATCATGGAACTGATCTTTCAATAGATATTCTTCTTACGTTAATTAATTTATTTAATCCTCACACAAAACTTTGAGATCAACTGATATTGCCAATTTATAGGAAAATAAAAACAAATAATTAAGAAGGTTAATTAATGCAAGTACCTCAATAGCTGTGGTTGACATTGAAAATTAGCCATGTCTAAATTGAAGAATTCTTACAAAGGTCTTACAGTGACTCAACAAACCCTTGAAAAGCACAGAGGTTTTGGGAATTATTTGGCTAGAATAAGAGAAAATAAGAACAAATTGGAAGCAAGAGGAATGTATACATATATGTGTGTATATATATATATATATGGACACATTGAGTATAAGACATTTTGATTAATTTTTTTTCTGAAAAACAATAGAAAAATTATTACTATTAGAAGAAAGGAAATACTATCTATGTCCCAAATTGACTTCTCTGCCTTTGGACATTGTTTTTGTTTTTTCTTCTCGTTGAATTGCTTACATCCTCACCTGCATTTTCTTTTTAACTGCATAAGTTATTCCAGCTCTAACCATCATTGTAGCAAAATGCTCCTTCTCGATAATATTTTTTCTTTAGAAAGAATGAAATAAAATGATAATGTTATAATAGTTAATTATATTGCAGATTTGTAATGTTTTAGACACTATGCTAAGAGCAATGTAGGTAGCTAATTTTCTATCTTTATTTAATTTTTACAGAAGTTTACTATGAAGTATGCATTATTCTTCCTATTGTTCCACATTAAAAAATGGAGACTCAGATGTGTTTTATGGGCTAAATTATGTCCCCTCAATATTCATATGTTAAAGGCACCCTCATTACCTCAGAATGTGAGTGTATTTGAAGATAGGGTTTTAATGAGGTAATTAAGTCAAAATGAGGTAACTAAGGTGGGCTTTAGACTAATATGATGGTGTCCTTATAAGAAAAAAATTATGACACAGAAACACAAATGTAAGATGATAGGAAGACACAGGAAAAAGACAGACATTTACAAGCCAAGAAGAGAGGCCTCAGAAGAAACCAACCCTGAAAACACCTTGATCTTGGACTTCTAACCTCCCAAATTGTGGAAAAATATATTTCTATTATTTAATTCACCCAGTCTATGGTGCTTTATTTTGGCATCCCTAGCAAATTCCTAGCAAACAGATGTAGCATAAATATTCCAATATCACTACTGGTACAATGATAAAAGCCAGCACTAAAAGCTGAATAATCCATATCTTGATTCTGATGCAGGATACTTGGAGTGTCTCTTTCTGGCCAGAAACCTCTGGCAGGTGACACCTTTTGCCCAAGTTTTCTTGGGCCCATGTGGCTTGTTTCACTCACTCGGCCTGGCAGGTTATGCTCATCTTAAGCTACCAGCCTGAATCCCACACTGCCAAGGGTGAGCCAGACATGGTGCAGTAAGGGGTGTGTAAGCAAGCAAGCATGGGGTCTGGTCACTGTGCATAGTCAGGCATACCAACTGTTGCAGTGGGTGGGTAGCTCCAGGTGCCTGCATGGGTGCCGACTCTCTATGAGGCTGCAGCTGGACCATGTGTACCACAAGTAATTTCCACAGCTGCCACTGGGGGATACAGTGCTTCCTGGAAGCTTGGAAACTCCAGGGACCACTGGACCCCCAAGAGGGAATCACAGTCCTAACTCAGGATTCTCAGATCTGGGCTCCCTGAAGGACTGTGGCTCCTCTCCTTCTCATCTCCCACAATGTGGCAAGCAAGGGGTCTCTTTTTGCCCTGTTTATGTTATAGCAAATTCAGCACTGCCATTTTGCAGGCCCTGAGTTCTTATCCTGCATCCAAAAAAAATGAGGCATGTGGACAAGTGGAGAGTGAGCAAGGCAAAGAGGAGCTTTACTGAGTGGCATAATAGCGCAGAGAAACACTGGAGTGTGTAGCTCCTCTGTGCAGCTGGTAGTCAGGCTGTGTGTTCCGCTCTCAGCAGAGAGGAGGACCTGGAGTGAGTGGCTCCTCTCTGCGATCTGGCATCCCAAAGACTGCTTAGCTCTGTCTGAGTGAGGAGCTTTTATGGGCTCAGAGGGCAGGAAGTGCATGCTGATTGTTCCATGGGTGGCCATGGGCAGGCACGGAAAAGGCACCACAATTTCCCATTACGGTCCATGGGACTGGTAGGCCAGTCACCACCCTTCAGGTCCTCCCTAGCCAGAAGTTGGAGCCTCACAGGGGACCCACCCGCTTCCACCCAGGAATCTGTGTGCTTCCTGCTGCTGTTCATGGTGCCTGGGCTGGGATGAACTTTGCTTGGAGATCAGAGTGGTTGCTGACAGCAGGGAGAAGCCAGGCAGTGTGGGAGCAGGCACTTCCAAGCCTGTGAGGGCAGGGGGGGATCTTCCTGGGCCTTCAAGAGTTCAGGGATGCCTGGTCCCCAGCTGCAGTTTTGGGGGGCTGCAGCTGCACCTGGGAGGGTGTGGCTCCTTCCTGCTCCCAGGCTCCCACTGGCTCCATGGAGCATACAGCCCTAGCCACACCTCCCTGCTGCAGCCCATGTGATAGCTGTGGCTGACCCTCTGGAAGAGCAGATGCCATCAATTCCATTTACTATACCATTGTAAGACCCCAAACTTCACCCTACCTTTGAAATATGGCACTTAATTTTTTCTGTACCATTTCATTGGTGTTGATGCACTACACAACAAAATAAAATTACATTAGATTATATAATCCAGGAGATGGATTATATTATTTTCTTACAGGGAGAAAATAAGGATTTGTCCATCTCTTAATTGTCTCTAGCCCAGTGCCTCATATATAGAAGCAGATAAAAGAATATCTGAATGAGCAATAAAACTATGCTAATGTAAAAAAATAATGTGGGATCTATGCCTTTTATTAGTCTCCTATATGAGGTTATATTAATATGAGCACATTTCCTTTCCTTTCTGATACTCTGATATTTTTATATCAATAGTTCTTAACCAAGGGAAACTAATGGATGTTTGGCATGGCAGGAGTCATTTTTTATTGTCACAATTGGTGGTGTCACCAGAATCTACTGGGGAGAGTCTAGGGTGCTGAAAACATGCTATAATGAACAGAACAGCCACCCCACACCAAATAACTATATGGTCTCAAATATCAATAGTGCCAAGGATTAAAAAAAAACAACTATTATTGATAGTTTATATACTATGCGTATAGGATAAATACTATTTTTTTCTATAGAATACTTTCTTAGAACAAGGTATATTCACTCACTCTGCAGACCTCTGCATTCTTACCAGGTACATATCCATGCTCATAGACATGGGTGAATGTAATTGTTCTCTTTGGGAGTCCTTTTCATTGATGGAGTATATTTCACATATGTATACACATATCCTTCGAGAAAGGTGAGGTACAGATTTCAGTTGAAAGTTACTTGTTTCTCTAAACAATTAGGCCTAATTCTGTAATGGTGTCCAAATTCTGTGGGAGGTGAAAATTTCTTCTTCTAGGGAAGCCATCTGTTTTCCCCTATGAAATGACTAATGATCTGAAGTTCCTGGACGTTCTGATCATGTTCTCAGTTCAATGAAGCAATCTGTGAAATTCACATGGGGATTGGCTCAGTAACAGGCTTTATAGCATTGTCTTCAGCTCCAGAAAAAAGGGTCAATGTCATATGCAGTTAGGCACTTTGAAAAATTTAACCAATGGATTTTTGCCTTTGATTCAGTTTCTTAGAATGTTAATTAGAAGTAATAGTGATTGCAGACATTTCAGAGTCAATATGTAATCTCAACACGAATTGAGAACAGGAAACACAACCTACACTAATAAAATATTTTAAAAGTATGATCTCTGTTCTGTTGAATTGGAAAAAGAATTTAGAGAGGTTAAATAATAGGTAAACATGATAGAATCAAAATCTCAATCCCACTTAATCTGATTTCATTCTTTTTAGTTAATGAAATCGCCTTTGCAAAAATTATAACTGATAAAATTATGACAATGAAGGAGATGTGACCTAACTGACTTTATCTGGCTTCCAACCTCCAAGCATGCTTGTTCATTCCAGGACATAAGCTGAACTAACTTTGGAAGAAACTTAGTATATAGTTTAACTTTGAAATAAAGATGATAGTAGCCCTCTATGAAAACAAACCCTCTTCCTGCCTAGGAACTAGACTGCCTTCATAGGGCTAACAAATTAGGCACAAGCCTAGAAATTATAGTTTAGGAGTCTTGAAACTGGAGACTGCAAGATTCTGAACCTCCTGAAATTGCTTTTGGCAATAACATCACCATTTTAATACCTAAGATCAGTGCTTGAGATATTTTGCATATCCTGTACTTAATGGATCAGCTGGCACCACCCAGATCAATAAACTAGTTCATCTGGTCTTGGCAACCACCCAGGAACTGACTCAGTGGAAGAGGACAGATTTGACTCTCTGTGATTTTATCTCTGACCCAACCATTCAGCATTCCCCACTTTTTGATCCCCTACTCACCAAATTATCCTTAAAACCCCCAATCCCTGAGCTTTTGGGGAGATTGATTTGAGTAGTCACTCTATCTGCCACCTGGCTTGGCTAGACTTGGCATCAATTAAACTCTTTCTTTGCTGGAATGCCATGGTCTCAATAAGTTAATATTGCTCGTGCATTAGGGAGGAAGAACCCATCTGATGGTTACATTAAGTAGCAGAATTTGTTCTAAACATGTATCAGAGATCATTCCTTAGAGATGTTCCTTTTCCCCTTGAGTCTTGGAGGAGTGTAGAGCACTTGGCACTCTTGTGCTTGTGTGTTATATACTCATCACTTAATTTATTCCTGGTATAAAATTTAATAATATTATCTTTTTGGAAGGAAAGGGCCATAAATTACAGGCTTTTTCCTTGGTCATCACTCCATTCAAAGCACCTTGTACAGAGTCTAGCATATAATAGAAACTAAATTAGGTATTTATTGTCTAAATGAATGAGTGGAGGCATATAGAAGTAAAAGAAATTTGTCAAAGATTAATAAGCAGTAAAGGTCTGCCAGCTTTCAAGGCTATGTTTGTTTGAACTCCTAAGCCACGTGGAGAAAAATTGCTTATTGGAAAATAAAATAGAAGTTGTATCAGTTAATTATTGTTAGGCATTCAATAACACCAATGCCTCATGACTCAAAATAACAATTCATTTAGCTTTCATTTTCGTGAATTGGCAATTTCGATTATGATTAGCTGTGTTGTTTTTCTCATGTAAAACTTCTGCAAATGTGCTTGGTCAACAATAAGTTAGATAGGTGGCTCTGTTGATTTTGGTATAACCCATATGTGTAAGTTTGGGGCAGAAGAAAGAGTGGAAGTGTGCAGGCCTATTGCTGTCAAGATGTCCCCAACACTATATTTTATTACTCAGAAAAAGCCACGAGACAGGGACAATTTTAAAGGGTGAAGAAGTATATTCCACCTCTTAATGGGAAAAACTTTAAAGTTATGTAGAAAGTGGGAGAGGATACAGGAAGGAGAATGATTGGGCCATTGCTGAAAATAAGCAATTCCATAGGAGGAAACAAGAATACCAATTAATATATTCTTCCTTATTTGTGGTTAATGATTTAGTAAATTAAACATAGGGTTATCTAATTGATTATTTGAAAAAGAGAACTGAACATTCCATTTTCTGAAGGAGTATGAAGACTCTTAATAAAAATTTTCATTCTTGGATTAACTATGTTCAGAAAGTTTGTATAAATAGTCCTTGGTCAAGAGCCAAAAATGGTTGCCACATTTGGAAAAGTTGCAAGAAGCAGGTCAGATTTCAGAAGCACTGACTGCAAAAGCTCAATTATTTAAATCAAAAACCCAATGCAGATGATCAAATAAGTAGTTGACAGTATTTGATCTGGAGCACAGAGACCATCTGCTTTTCTATAAGCTAAAGCTTAGTAACAAATGCAGAGTTCCACGTGCAGATTTAAAATTTAAATGCAGACTGCATTATCTGTCCTTAATTTGAATGCAATTCAGAGTCTAAATTTCTATAGAACACTGTGGATTATCTGCATAGGAACAAAAACCTCATAAAAAAAGTTTTCATTGATTTTTCTCCTCCTCAGATCTGAGTCTTGCCTTTTGTTATGAAAAAACAGGATATCCAATATCAAACTGAAAAGGGTAACTGAGAAATTTAGTGCTTTCTTAATTGTTAATCTTTTCTAAAGAGATTAGGAGTAACTCTTTTGGCTGGAAAAAGAAAGATCTCTCTCTCTCTTCTGTTTACATTGTATCTCTCCTTTTTCTTCAGCATCCTTTCCCACTACCAAATAAATTTTTAAAAACTGCTTTATTATGATATCTACTTGTTTTAGAAAAGAAACAGTAACTTCCCTATTTCTCTGACGTATTTAGCACTATTCATGCATTCATTCATTCATTGATTCATTCATTCATTCAGAGCATTCATTCAGACAAGGAAAAAAAAACACACATGATTTTTCCTCCTTACACCAATCTCCCCCATTTTACCAGTGGTGAATCTGTGTGGGTCTCCAGCAAACTCAATCCTTGCCTCCTTGCAGGAAAGAATTTGAGGGGCAGAAAGAGTTTTAAGGCAGAGGGAGAAACCAAGACAAGTTTTAGAACAGGAGTGAGAGATTATTAAAAAGTTTTAAAGCAGGAAAAAAAAGGAACCAAATTACACAAGGGAGAGGGCCAAGCGGGTGTCTTGAGAGATTCAAGTGCCTAATTCAGCCCTGGACTTGGGGATTTATACATTGGCATGATTCTCAGGTTTATGTTTCTTCTCTTAGTTTTTCCCTTCGGGTGGGCTATCTGCATGTGCAGCAGCTTACTGGCACTTGGGAGGGGGCCACATGCACAGCGTGTTATTGAAGTTGTGTCCATGCTCACTTGAGGCATTTTCCTTTTACAAGTAGAGTGTTCCCAGAGGAAGGTCACATACTGATTAAACTCTGCCATTTTGCCTCTTAGTGTGCATGCTTATGCCTGCTTTCCCAAAGCCTAAGGTCTTATCAGGAAGCTGCTGATCACCAGCTTGATGAGTTTTCTACTGGGAGACTGTCTTTTCCTGGTGCCAACTGTGACTGAATATCATCTTAGAAAGGCAGTTTAACAACTGCCTGACCATCACCTGGTGGTTGCCTGACATTTCTGGAAGAAAGGCCTCTCCTGCTATTCTCATGTCTGCCTAACTACCTACTCTAATACCTGCAATACTTAAATATACTGAATTGGGTTTTTTTTTCAGTGGACTAATAAGTCACAAAAAATAGTTTTTTGATTCTAGGCCTCTGATGGAAAAAATATTTACAAATAAATATGTTTATGATTCCAAAAATTTGAGTAAAGTATTCTTGCTTTCTGATAATTGCATTGAAGTGGTACGATTTTAATTTTGGGAAATTTTGAGAAGAAAAGAAAACAAAGCATTTGAAGCAAGGGGAAATATTGAATAAAACACACCAAGATAGAATGACTTTAAAATTTAAGATTTTTAAACAATATATATTTTCAATTTTTTGTATTCTGAGTTAAAATGAGGTATAAATTTTTTACAGAAAGATTATTTAAAAATCCAGTTTTGTTTTTTTGGTTTTTTGTCCCAAAATAAACCATTTCTCTCTTCTTGCATCTTAGTAGTGGGTAAATAGTAAGGCTGTGTAGGAACAAAACATGTAGCTATTTGGAATTTTCAAGGAGAGAGCAAGTCAGGCTTATACATTTCATGTAGTTAAGACTTCTCCCCATGAAATGTGAGTTTTTTGTGTGTTTTATTTTTATTTTAAGAAAGAAAAAAAAGAAAAGAAAAAAGAGAGAAGGAAAGAAAAATAAGAGAATGAAAGAAAGGGAAAAGAAGAGAGAAAAGAGGGAGAGAGAATGGGAATCTTGCTCTATTGTCCAGGCTAGAATGCAGTCTAAAAATGGGTATTAAAAAGCTCTTTTATACTAATAATTGTGTTATACAATGGAGACAGAAGGAATAAGTGAGGAAAATAACAAAATGTATGTGTTGTGAATTTGGAGTAGAGAGTTCTGTAAATGTTTATTAAGTTTACTTGTTTGAGGTATAAGTTCAAGTCCCGGATATCCTTGTTAACCTTCTGTTTCATTGATCTATCCACTATTGACAATGTAGTGTTAAAGTCTCCCACTATTATTGTGTGGGAGTCCAAGTCTCTTTGTAAGTCACCAAGAACTTGCCCTGTGTATCTGGGTGCTCCTATATTGTGTGCGCATAGAAGACTCTGTGGTTCAATAGTAACATTGAAAAGATATTCTAACATGGCTAGTTTCAGAGTGTCTATGACCTGAAGGGATTATATTACGATTCATTCACAATGATCACACCAATGATGATATCTGACAATAAAACCTTTTTACACAAACAGCCATTGGTTTCACAAAAAACAAAAAAAAAACAAAAAAAAAAACATGTTTTACTGATGCTCCCATCCATATTTTCCTAAAACAATGTAAAAGGAAGATCTAAGGATAAAAAATGGGTTAAAAAATCAAAGTTCATGTGTATTTTTTTAAGAAATAAGAAAAACTTTCAACTACTCAAAAATGTAACATACTGACAGTCACAAAAGAGTCTAAGATAATCAAAAAGAAACACTTTTAGAAAACAACTAGATATTATTTCAGTAGTCTAAAAATTGTATTGAATCTACACACCCATGTAATAGGGCCTATTTGTCTGTATCTGTCACTGTACAACTCTTTCCCAAGACCCTAGGAGCCACTGGGAATTTTTGTGTTCTCTTCATTGCTATTCCAGATAAGAGTTTTCCTCTCTTTTCCTGTATCTTTCCCATCAGATTTCACTTTAAAGATATGCCAGTGACAATGGTGAGGATGAGAGTCAGTGACATCAGTGAATAATGTCATTTATTTATTCTTCACCTACTCCCAGATTGGTAAAAAGATTTCCTCCTGGAAAATCAGACTTCACTGCTGAAATTCTTACAATGAACTATGTTAACAGGTGTTTTAGGAAGAATTCATTCAAGTAAATTCACATAAACACTGTTTTTAGTCTAAGCTTAGAATACATTTCCGACTATTTAATAATTTGATGCTTTCAGGCCTTTAATTAAATTGCAAGTTGCATATTTGTTCAATCAAAGTTATTCTTATGACAGTTTTAGATCATAAATTCAGGGCCAACTAAATGGTTGTTTAAAATGTTTTGTTTTTATGGCCACAAATTATTTCATGACAGATTTACTAATGAAACTTAAGATTTACCTTCAAAGTACTTAAAGGTATGAATAAATAAGATAATAATAAATATAATAAGATGTAACTCAACTTTAGCTAAGAGGAAAAAGAAGTTGAAGAAAGGGAGAAAAAAGAAGGAAGAAGAGAAGAAAGAAAAGAGGATGTCAAGCCTTTTGCATGCTAATATTTTTTGCTTTATATTTTCAAACTCTAATTTCTTTCTTTCCAACTCCTTAGCTTTGCTTTTTGTACTGTTTTAATTTTTGATAATTCATATATTTGTCTGTCACCTTAGATAAAATTTTCAAGTTAAATGTATTAATTAACTAACAAGGTTTTGGTACATCTCAAATTGGAAATAATATGGTCCAATTGCTGAGGGGGACACACTATTCATTTGTAACATTTAAAAGTGCCACAGTTAAATGGCACTAGCACATACACATAGTATTGTCATGGAATTAATTATGATTAAGATTGATTTTGTGGGAGCAATAGACAAAAGATGGAGAATGTCTATGAGGAATCTAAAGATTTGTGAACTGAAGTGTGGTATTAATGAGGGACATGGCCATGACATCATGAACATATAAACTTCAGCAAGCAATTGCATGTACATACCTAATCCAGGATTCCTGTTATTGCAGATACATACCACAGTTTGTAGATTGGCCTAGAAATGCACAGTTGTGAATTGATTACTATTTTTCAACAGTTTCAAAAAAAAAAAAAAACCTTAGAGATTAAAATACACATCATATACTTTTGTTCTTACTTAGGCTTTAAAATGCTACAGTTGACTGCATGTAATTTAATAACTCATTCTTAACATCAACCTGTCTCTTATTCATAGAACTGCTTTTGGAGCCAGTTCTATGTGGGCTCTAACTAGATTTATACAAATGCAATTTGCAGGCTGGTCCCAGAGACCTGTCACTCCCTATGCTGATATATCCTTGTTGATGCTGATGTGTGGGGTACCGGGAAACCTTATTTTTCTTGTATGTATATAAAAACCTAGAAGCAGAAGTTAATGTCCTATGATATCATTCTTTCCCATTCTTCCTCCTTTCCCAATAAACTAATCTATGAATTCTAGTAGCCAGTCATTCCTAGTGAATCATCTTTATTAGACAGACTCCTGTTGACTCTTCTTTCTCCCCTTATTAAGCTTGTGTCTGCTTCCTAATTGGCAATTGAATTTACTTTTATTTTTCTTTTCTTTTCTTTTTCTGAGACAAGGGCTCAGTCTGTCCCTGGGGCTGGAGTGTAGTGGTATGATTACAGCTTAGCATAGCCTCAACCTCCTGGGCTTAGGGGATCCTCCCACCTCAGCCTCCTGAGTAGCTGAGACTACAGACATACTACCACATCCAGCTAAATTTTGTATTTTTTGTAGAAATGGGATTTCGCCATGCTGTCCAGGCTGGTCTCAAACTCCTGGGCTCAAGCAATTGACGCTCCTTGACCTACCGAAATGCTAGGCTTGCAGGCCTGAGCTGCCAGGTCCTGCCAACAATTGTATTTCATTAGAAAACATCTCTTACAACTCAGCCACCATTCTCAAGTTTGCCCCTCTAATGTAGGCATGTGTCTACAACCAGACACTAAATGTATTTGATCGAATAATCACTAACATGACGTGCTGGTTCTTTAAAAGCTTAACTGAAGTTGTTGAAAAATATATGGCCCTTTGCCCAATAAAATTATGTGAGCATATGTGAAAGATAATTACCTTCAGAATTTAAAAGTTGAAGGAAATGTGATCTGGTCTAAGATTCCATTAAATATTTAATATTTTTGGTCTGTTTAGTTTATTGACTACTCAAGAATTCAGTTTGCAGTGAAAAACACAGAACCTACAAATTTTAATAAATACTTGTGAAGCAATAGACTCCATTACTGGAGAAGATTTCTATCAGGGATAATTGAAGTGATTAAAGCAAAAAAAAAAAAAAAAGGAATTAATAATCCTATATGCTGTGAAATTACTCAATGACAGAGCCTTATGCCAAAAATTATCCAGACTAGATATTCAGTTTCCAAGATAAGTCATTCTTTACCATTCTTCCCTATTTCTTCCAAAATCATCATACACATTTCATTCTAGGGCTGAAGCAAAACATTGTATTTTTCATGTTTGGTAATACTATAAATATTCATAACCACATATCTGTCAAAAAAAAAGCACTACAGAAAGTGTTTAAAACACAAAGGAGGAAAAATTCCTTGAGTGGTCCTTGAAGAAATCACACTACATGCTCCATGCAATTGTTCTAGCACTTAAGCTAAAATTCCTGACCTTCAATAAATAATTTCTAGTTAATGAAGAATATTCAGACAAGAACAAAAGCAGTCACTTTTGGAAAAATAAAAATGTTATTTTGCCTTCTCCCTTAGGAACTGTTTCTGACTGCAGAGTGATTTTGATTTGGCTTCTTTATAACTCAGATTTTTGTTGTGTTTTCAAATCACTTTTAAATGTCAAGTTTTTTGTTGTTGGGTTGTTTTTCCGTTTCCCGTTTCCTCTCTCTCTTTTATTTTCCGCATTTAGCAAAAACATTTTGTTGTAAAAACTCTCCCACCTAGTCAAAGTATCCTGAAGATTTAAAAAGAGTTGTCACAGAACTAATAAAGGCCCTGTGTTTTAATCAGCCCTCATCACAAAGAAGTACAACCTACATTTTGAACTTTATATCCATGGGTTCATCAGCATGTAGGCAGTAAGAATCTTAAAGCAGAATAATAAGACATGGACCCTCCAAAAAAATTGTGTAACCTAGTCCTTCTTTTTTTTTTTTTTTCTTTTTCTTTTTAAAAATGATACTTTAAGGTCTATCACCTGACTTTATTCTGAGAGGTTTTTTTGCATGACTTATTTCTCTAGATTTGTCAACCATAGACAATCTTTATAATTGTGTAAGATGTGAAAGAGCCCTGGAAATCAACCACTCTAAATAAAGCATCTAAGGCATTGAGAGGTAAGGTAAATTGTCCATAAGCACATAGCTAGTTAGGCAAGATTGTCTTCTGTGGCTTCATTCTTAAATATAAGAAATATTTCCCCCAGAAACATCTGGAGCTTCCTTTAATGGTATTTAAATTATATGTCTGCAACAGGGAGTCTCGAATCACAATCTTGAAACCAAACATGATTTGTAAAGAGCTCATGATTACAAGATCAAAAAGACTACATTAATATGACATCAGCTCATTAATTTGTACCTTCATTCCTGCCCTCCTGCAATTTAAAAATAGCTTCACTGACTATGGAAAGGTTTTCTTCCTTTTGCAAAGAAACAAAAAAAAAGTAGCATAATTGAATTTTTCAATGTTATCTTTGATGAACATTTAGAAGCTCAGAATCAAATCTTACTTGGGAAAATTTGAAATTCATCTATACTAAACTAGAGAACAGCACAGATCTGAGGAGGAATGTGGATTGAATGAGTTGCTGTACATTTCAAAAGTTAATGTCTAGGAGGTATTTCAGGGCAAATGTGAGCAGATACTTGACATTTTACTTTTATGTTTAACCTATTTGTGCTTCTCCTGTCTTCGTGAGAACTCAGCATTATTCTAAACAAATAAGTCTAAATATTTGAAATTCTAAGCGCTTACACATGACTGTGTTTTGCAGCTTACATGGATAGCTCTCTCTCTCTCAGAAATCTGATCAGACCATTCCACATAAAGAGAATTGGAGAAAATGTTCAAACAGTTATATGGCTTGCTGTTGTTTAAATGTAAGGTGATTTTTCTTTTCATAAAGGAATGTCTCCAGAGCACCCTTCCATTTGGGTCACTGAACTCTGAAGTGTAATGCTTTCTCCTCATCTTCTTACTTTATTTGTTTATCCTAGTAAAGCAAATTCTTTCCTATCACAGGGCCATGGCAATTGCTATTTCCTCTACCTAAGAACTTCTTCACCCTGACTTTGGTCATAATTGGCTTTTTCTTTATATTTCATGGCCTTGCTCAAATGTCACTTATTCCTGAAGGCCTTTGCTGCTTTCCGTCTCCACAATCTCAAACCCAGTCACTCTCTCAAGTAGAAAAGGGGTGAATTTGTGCTCTTTCCACTGTTTACTTGCATCTTAGATATTACTATTATGCTAAACTTTGTCTTCCTTGTTTGCTGGTATATTTTTAGTTTGTAGGTCAATGTCTTACATGCAATATTTGTTGAATAAATGTAAGCATCTACTGCACCAAATTCTAGAGAATGTTCTCTGGAAGAAGGCAAAGGGGGAATGCATGCTTTCACAGTTAGGGAATGGAAGGAAATGTATTCCTACTTTCAAGAATAAAAGTAAAGCAGTCAATGAAAAATAGCAAAAGCAGTTATCATGTATCGAGCATTCACTATTGGAATATTTTTGATGTTGACTCAATCTGAAGAAAAATAAGTTATGAAATATGTGTTATTATCATTATTTTATAGATAGAAATGCTGATGTACAGAGTGATCAATTATCATGGAGTTACCCTGGACATATTCCTCTTAGGTGGCAAAGATCTAGGATCTATATACTTACCCACTTCATTACTATTTGTCTCTTAACTAAGACATAACATAGCAAAGAAAAAAGAAAAATACTTTATAAATAAGAGTTAATGATTATAAATACAAAAATTCTATTATGTTTTGTAATCTAAAAATGTTTTTTCTATTGACATATTGTGGGCTCATTGTAGGGAAATCACAAAGGATAGTGTTGCATTGTGGAACTCGAATCAACGGAGTTGTTACACTATCACTTTCAGGAGAGGTTAATAAACCCAAAAGGAGAGTTGTGCAATTTGGCTACCTTGACAGTGGCAGTAAATATTGGTCAAGAGACCAGCCAATGTATGGTAATCCATGGGGGAGAAAGACAACAGGATAAATGCCTTCTCTTAAAATGGGTCACCCAAAAGTAGACATTCAAACTACAATGGATGTATGAATGGTTTAATAAAAATACTCCCAGGAAAAAGCAGAATGGAATGGTAGAAAGAAGTCAAGCAAGGAGGGTGCAAGTTCAGTCAAAGTCTTAGCTTCACCCTAACCCTTCAGAGAAGTATGTGGTACAGATATAGCTCAGAGTTTGAACTGACTTAAGACAAGATAATTGGGCCTTCATACTTCTATGTAGGTCAGGCTTTAGTTACTGGACAACCGTAAGTACACACATTTTTAAGCTTTCCTTCCTTGCCTGCATATATAGTTGTACTAGCTTGTTAGAGAAACTGTAAAAAAATAATGCCATCATCTGGGTAGTTTTTGTTTTGTTTTGTTTTGTTTTGTTTTGTTTTGTTTTGTTTTGAGTCAGAGTCTCACTCTGCTACCCAGGCTAGAGTACAGTTGTACAGTCGTGGCTCACTGAAGCTTCGACCTCCTGGGCTCAAGCAATGCTCCCACTGGGCCTCCCAAAGTGCTGGGATTAGAGGTGTGAGCCACCATCCAATCAGAATAGGTAGTTTAAACAGCAGGAAATTATTTTCTCATATATAAGGAGGCTAGAATTCCAATATCAAGGTGTTGGCAGATTTATTTTTTTCAGAGGCCTCTCTCTTTGCTTGAAGGTGGCCACCTTCTAGCTGTGTCCTCACAGGGTCAGTTCTTGATCTGTACGTTGCCTGTATCCTAATCTCTTCTTGTAAGGGAACTAGTCATATGGATTAAGGATCATCCTACAGTCCTCATTTAACTAAATCAAATCTTTAAAGGCCCTACCTCCAAGTGTAGTCACATTCTGAAGTACTGGGGTTTAGAAATTTAACAGATATATATATATATATATATATATATATATATATATATTTATATTTGAGGGAGAGAACACATTTCAACGTATAACACTGGTCAAAGCAGGTCTATTAGCCCTAAGATTACCCTCAAGATAGGTAAAAAATGCTGCCCCTTAAAAACAGAAGTACACATAACCTGGAGATAGTTACAAAAAAACTGTGTAGGCCTATTCATGTATTTGGTCAGAGATCAACAGTTATGTGTCTGCAATGAGGCAATACAATTCTAACGCTAATTACTTGGAGTTAAGACAGATTGCAAATGTTGAAGGCATACTACCATGAATGCTGCCCTCACTTCAGACACCAGTTGCAATTTCTGGGGCTCTAGACCATCTGCACTTCTGACCAACTCAGGGCCTCCCACTAGACTTTTAGGTTTGATAATTAGCTAGAATGATACAAAGAACTCACTAAAGCACTATACTTATGATCACAGTTTTATTATAAGGCATACAAATCAGGACCAGCCAAAAGAATAAATGTACAGTGTGAGGTGTGGAAGGGTCCTAAATGTGGAGTTTCTGTGTCTTCTGCCCATGGATTCAGGACTCATCACCGTACAGGTAGATTGATGTGTTCACCACCCAGGGAACACATGCAACCTACGGGTGTCCGGAGTTTTTACTGGGGTTTTATTACATAGGTATGTCTGACTGAATTATTAGCCACATGACTGAGCTCAATCTCCATTGTCCCTCCTACCCTCAGAGGTTAAGAGGTCAGGCTGATGTCACTTGCCTCAGAGACCCAAACTTCTAATTACATGGTTGGTCTTCCAGAATGGCCAGCTCCCCCCTCCCATCTTGAAGCTATCTAGGCACCCCCACCCCAAGTCATCTTGTTAGCATGAAGTTGGGTATACTCCTGGAAGCCCACAATGAATAAATGAATAATAATCCTAGCAGTAGAAAAATTCCAAGGGCTTAAAACCTCCCTCCCCATAACTTGGAACAAAGCAGGGACTTTTTTTTTTTTTTTGAATTATGCAACAATATCCCAATATCATTTTTCTATCTGCTGCTGATCTCCTGCCAGGGCTCCCAATGGACCAAACAACAGGAAGCTACATGAATGTAGCCTTAAGGAGACAACAGAGAGGCAGAGGATAAACATGCATTTTTGTTTGCAGTTACCATATTTTTAAAGACAGAAGATGAAGCTCTGAATACAAGCCTTCTAGTAGCAATAGATAAAATGACTATAGAGGTGAAGAAAGAGATGATGCTTCCATTGATTGCCCAGAAGTCCTTTGCTATATCATATAGACGATTCTTGTCCCCAGTTTTCAGATGATGAAACTCAGACCCAAAAATTTACACTGACTTTGACTTCAAAGATTCAGGTGCCATGAAGTCTACGATTTGCATTCTGATGCAATTATTAATGTGAAACGCTTACTTTTGTAAAACTCTAGGTACCGACATTATTGTGGCTACTCAGTTGTGCATGCAGGACCACAAAGAGCCTAAAGAGAAAATTCAGAGTTTGTTGTGGTAGTTGTGATTTAAAAGTATGAGGTATTCACTTTTTTTTTTTCTTTTTGTGACAGAGTCTCGCTCTGTTATCCGGGCTAGAGTGCAGTGGTGTGATCTAGGCTCACTGCAAACTCCATCTCCTGGGTTCAAGGAATTCTCCTGCCTCAGCCTCCCGAGTAGCTGGGACTACAAGCTCCTGCCACCATGCATGGCTGATTTTTGTATTTTTGGTAGAGACAGGTTTTCACCGTGTTAGCCAAGATGGTCTTGATCTCCTAACCTCGTGATCTGCCCACCTCGGCCTCCCAAAGTGCTGGGATTACAGGCATGAGCCACCATGCCTGGCCTGAGGTATGCACTTCTAACAGCTCCCAATTCAAACCTCCAAAATCAAATTACCTCAGAAAAAATTTCAATGTAATGCTCAGCTAACTCCATCTATTTTTTCCTCTAAACTCAGAAACATTCACCTGTGTGAATTTCCTGAAAAAAAAAAGGCAATCATGTCACTGAAAAGTTTAAATTAAATAACAATTATTATAAGTTGTCCGGAAAACATATGCATAACCGAGGTAATTTTGAAATGGTTTACATGATATATCCATGGCTCTAATAAGACTGTATGCCTTAGTTGTCAGGGACCTCCTTCAGCATCAAGACACAGTGCTTTGTGCTTGACTTAAATACATGCTGCATAAACAAAGTTTTGTTATCATGGATTCTAGACAGTGGGATTTAATTTTCTAAGCAACAGCTTTGGTATTAGTAATTTGAGGATCTTCATATTTTCTTTAGGGGTTTGTTGTGGGAATTAAATCAGGCCATCTGTGTGAAAATTTCTCCAAAATTATAAAGGGCTATCACAAAAGAAAGGTTATCAGAGTCCTCAGCTCAAAATAGATTTCTGGGAAAAGATGGTTGACAATTTGAGAACCTTTTTCTGCCTCTTGCCCTTGTTGCTTCTTTCACACTTCTTTTTCATACTGTTCATTACTCTTCTCCTGTATCAAACTTTACTCCAGTACAAACCAGTAGCACTAACAGCATTCTAGTGAACAATTCATCTTACTTTCCCCCAAAGTTATATTCCCTCTACATCAGTACATTTGTTTGTCCTTTGTCAAGAAAGGTTTCATCTTAAAGGAGATCCTAAGATATAGTTAGTCATTTTTGGAAAATAATGATCTTAATTACCCAATATAGTACACATGGTCTTGTTGTGATTAAGCTTGTGGTGATTACAGTCAAATTGTTCTTCTTCTAACCAGCTGTGTGATGTTAGGCAAGTTATTTAGCATCTCTGACACTCAGTTTTTTTTGTTGTTGTTGTTCTGTGAAATTGAAAAGGTAATTCTACCAATTATACAGAGGTGATTGAAGAATAAAATATTTCAATAACACACTTAAACATAAGGATAATTGGCACAAGTCACTAAAATTGGTAGTAAAAGCAGAGTGATAGACGATAGTGATAGTTATAATTGTGTTGCAGTTTTTGTTGGACTGTGGTCTCTTTGGGGAGGGGAGTGCAGAATAATGCTCCTTAAAGGGCATTTGTTATTGATTGTGTGTCTATTGGTGTTTTTTGTTTGTTTGTTTTGCCATGGCAATATCTATTCTATTGAGCAAAGAAAAATATGAATCACAAAGTTATTACATTATACGACAGTGATATAAAATTATTTAAAATTAATATAACATATAGTAAATTATTAATAATGCATAGCAATATTAGGGAGACAAAAAACTCAAACTATTTTGCTATTTATGTACTTCTGCAATTTTCAAAGCCTCAAAATGGACTCATTACTTTTATTATTTAAAAGAGGTGCATGCCATGTATGTTTGTTGCAGCACTGTTCACAATAGGAAAGACTTGGAACCAACACAAATGCCCATCAATGACAGACTGAATAAAGAAAATGTGGCACATATATGCCACGGAATACTATGCAGCCATGAAAATGGATGAGTTCATGTCCTGTGAAGGGACATGGATTAATCTGGAAACCATAATTCTCAGCAAACTGACACAAGAACAGAAAACCAAACACCACATGTTCTCACTCATAAGTAGGTGTTGAACAATGAGAACACACAGACACAGGGAGGGGAACATCACACACCAGGGCCTGTAGGGGGTAGGGGGTGCTAAGGGAGGGATAGCAGGGGGTGGGGGAATTGGGGAGGGATAGCATTAGGAGAAGTACCTAACATAGATGACGGAGGGGTGGATACAACAAACCACCACCATGGCAGATGTACACCTATGTAACAAACCTGCACGATCTGCATGTGTACCCCAGAATTTAAAGTATATTAAATAAAAATTTAAAAAAAAGAAGTGCATGTATCTGTTATAAAAATATCCTTCAGTGAAGAATCTCATGGAACATTTTATGATTTTCATTACAAAGACCATCAATAATATGTTTTGTGTACAAAAATAAGATCACATTTTGAAGAGGGGAAAAACACTTAATTGAACAAACCATTCATGCTTACTTTTCATCAAGTTTCTCTTATACACTGTAGACAGAGACTATTAGAACAAGACAAAAAGCAACAATATAACTTTTGCCTAATCAAAAGATCCCATTCAGAAACTAAAACTTAGTTCAAATTTTGGGTCTTTGTGGGAGGACTTCAGAGACTGTTTGTAAGTAACTTATTATGTTGCCATCTATTTAGGATTCCAAGCTAATGATGCAAACCACTTTAATAAGTAAATGAAAACCTATATAAAATAAATGGCCCATCAAACTTAAAAAGAGAAAGAAACATTAACAGGTATTAATATACCTTTAGTTTTGGATGAAGCAGGTCCTGTATATCTTACAATTTCTTGGAAGTTCCCACAGGGAGCCAACTTTCTTCTACCATTAATTTTAACCTCTATATAATGATAATCCATCATTATTAAAGCAAGCATTTGAAAAGACTGCAATAACCACTTATGAAGACTTCCCTACCATCTATTTAAATGATAAAATTTGATATTGCTGTTGATTGAATTGAAAAGAATTAAGAGGAAATAAATTTAAATTTGCTAAGTGGTTAGTTTTAGAAATCTGCCATATATTGACGGTTGAATTGAAAGGGATTAAATGAAATAATATATTTAATTATGTGTGTATCTAAATTATAAATCTCAAATCAGTTCCGCAAAATCAATATAATTATCCCCACTTAAAATTAGGAACATTGAGATGAAAAGGAATGCCAGAATTGGCCAAGGTCATACATAAATAAATGATGGATCTAGTATTCCAATATGAATCCATAACTGTCGGACTCCTAATATTTATCTATTTCCATTATAGAACTAAAAATGAGGAAATCATTAATCATTTCTCTTGTTGTAAAAATAGCAGCTCACTATGAGCCAAGTTCAGTGCTAAGGATTCACATGCATTTTCTCCTCATTGGTTTTCTCACAGCTACATTTATGTCAGATGATACTGCATACTGTATCCTCAAAGGAAGTTAGGGAGATAATATCTCTGATTATTTTTAACATCCTTAATTACCTGAAGAATGCAATGGCAGATAAATGAATGAATAAATAATAGAGTTGAAGCTATTAAGTCTATCTAACTTAACTATAAGCTCCATGTAGATCTGGAGATAAATGTAACCTTATAAGTTATAAATGTAACCTTCTATGTGTATATAAATCTTTTATAATTTTAGTGCTTAGCTAAGTGACTTTGGTAGCCCAGAGCTTGTACTAATAAAAAAGTAGGCCATATTTTAATGGAATCATTATGTTAACAAGTAAGATTACTTTTTCACTGTATGTTTGGCAAAATAATACATCTAAGCTTTAATCCTAACACAAACTTAACCTTAGTCTACTTCTCAACATTCGCTGACTGCTCCCTCTCCTTGTCATATGGTTCCTACACCTGCCATGTATTCATCTCCAGCTCAAGAAACATGCTAAACTATCAGCTTCCACACTTCACAAATATTCTCCCTCCCTGGAATATTCTTTCTCTTTCTTTTACCTATTTTTTTTCTTTGGAAATACATTTCTGTCTTTATTATTTTTCCCTGACCCATATTACCCCAGCATCTTACCCTACTTTAGTCCTTATCCTATTGTGTAATGGTCTTTGTTTCATTATCTATAGTTCCCTCTACTACATAAGCCAGTTGAGGGCAGGGGTCATAGCTTGTTGACCATTCAATCATGAATCATTTCAAATATTAAGAGCTAAATAAATTACATTAAAAGTCCTGTCATCATCTGCATAAAAACCAGTATAGTACTAGTGCTAGCTATATTAAAACCCCATGCATAATTTCTGTCCACTATCCCTAGTATTTTGTGGGGCAGAAAAAGACAAATTTTCAAATTTTCAATATGATATATTATTATATTCTCTCTAGGCCCTTCCAAAAAGAATGCAGCCCTGTGATTACCTTGATTTTAACTAGTGAGATACAAAAACAAAACAAAACAAAAAAACAACTCTGTCATACAGAGCTGCATGATAATAAATTTGCTTTGCTAATGCAACTAAGTATGTAGTAATTTGTATGGCAGCAAAGGAGCACTAATGCATTCTCACAATTTTAATTGTATATGGTGCCTTTGTTTATCTCAATACCAGACTGTTAGCTCCTTGAGAGTGAATGTGAGAAACTTGCCTTGCCTCTATAGTATCAATCAGTAAGTGTTAATATTTGATTATGAAGTAGAATGAAACTTCTGTGTTTTCTGATCTAATATTAATGTTTGAATCTCAGCTGAAATATCCTGCCATTCAGTGTTTGCGAATATCTCCAGTGGTTGGGAATCGATTATCTACTGAATAGCTTCAGTGTTTGGGAATCCACTGTTTATTCAGACAATTCCCATTTATTCTTTGGCAGTTCTGACTTTGCATGTTAGGGAGAGACCATTGATCAATAGAAGGAGAAACTTGTAATTCCACTCAATGATGCATGTCCTTGTTTTGCTCTTTAGGACAAAATGAGTTACTCTTGCCTGCTTTCCTCATATGGGAACTGCTGACATTTTCCTCCATGAGTACTATCTTAAGTCTCAGCATAACCTGTTGATCAGTGGTTTCCTACGTGTCACAGGCTCAAAGCCCTTCCCTTCCCTGCCCTGCTAGTGAACCTTTGGATAGTCTTCATTTTGAGACCAACTTTTATAAATTAAACACTCAGGCTTAGAATAGTCTTGTTAAATCCTGTGGGAAAGGCTCTTACTGAAACAGGTTACCAAAAACAAATTTTATTTTATTTGGCCACAGGTAGTAAGTAACATTAAGTTTGAAAAACATGAGGGGAAAAGTTTTTCTTAGCATTTGTGTGGTCTCAGTGGCAGCTCCTATGCAGCACATACTATGAGATAAAAACATGAAGTTTGAAAAACATGAGGGGAAATGTTTTTTAGCAGTTGTGTGGGCTTAGTAAAAGTTCCTATGTAGCGCATACTATAAGATAAAAACAGGGAAAACAGTTACTTGATGACTGCAGTGAGCCAGGTGTTATTTATGGTGTCTTGGCCGAGGATAGTAGCAACAAAGGAAGAGATCAGTGGTACAATTTTAAGTATATTTTGATACCAAAACCAGCAGAAGTTGCTGATGCATTAGTTTTACTGTGTGAAGGGTAGAAAGACATCAAGGACATTTTCAAGTTCTAAGTGGTCAAATAGGCACTTTCACAATGTGGAGTGGTGTAGAGCAGGACTATGTTTGGAGAAAAACTCAGAAGTATGTTTTTGAATATGTTCTGTTTGAAATAACCTATTAAGCAATCCAAATGGAGATGTAGAGAAAGAAGTTGGATATAAAGGCCAGAGAAATGTCCAAGCTGGAGATCTAAAATTGTAAGCTATCAGGGGATATAAATTTTTTAAGCCATGAGAGTAGCGGGGAGTAACTTAAAAGAGTAGTTATAGATAGAGTCTCAACCCCTCAATCATTCATAGTATAATGTTCAGAGATATGCCAGATGAGAAACCAGCAAAGGATAGTTAGAAAAAGCAGCTAGTCAGGCCAGTCGCAGTGGCTAACGCTTGTAATCCCAGCACTTTCGGAGGCCGAGGCGGGCGGATCATGAAGTCAAGAGATCGAGACCAGGACCCTAGCTTTACTAAAAATACAAAAAATTAGCCGGGAGTGGTGGTGGGTGCCTGTAATCCTAACTACTCAGGAGGCTAAGGCAGAAGAATCACTTGAACCGGGAGGCAGAGGTTGCCGTTAGCTGAGATCGTGCCACTGCACTACAGCGTCGGTGACACAGCGAGACTCCGTCTCAAAAAAAAAAAAGAAAGCAGCTATTCCGAAGGATATCCAAAAGAGAGTTTTGTACAGGAGAGCAATTTAATATACATCGATGCAAAAAACATGATTAACTGCTGATAATATATCAAACAAAAATAAATTAATAATTATATTTATCATTACGTAGTGTGTGTGAAAGATTTCAGAGTGGAATTATAAACGTGATTGCCTAATGGAAACGGACTTAAGAGATGATTGCAAAACAGGAATTGGAGAAAACAACAGAAGTTGACTTTTTTTTTCTTTTTTTTTGAGGAGTCGCGCTCAGCCACCCAGGCTGGAGTGCAATGGGGCATCTCGGCTCACTGCGACCTCCACCTTTCAGGTTCAAGAGATTCTCCAGCCTCAGCCTCTCAAGTAGCCGGGATTACAGGTGTGCGCCACCACGTCTGGCTATTTTTTTTTTTTTTTTTTTTTTTTGTATTTTTAGTAGAGATGGGGTTTCACCATTTTGGCCAGGCTGGTCTCAAACACCTGACCTCAGGTGATCCACCCACCTTAGCCTCCCAAAGTGCTTGGATTACAGGCCTGAGTCACCACACCTGGCTATTTTTAATAGTTTCAAATTTAAGGAGAACAAACAAGTAGTGTGATATTTAGAGGGAGATAAAGTATTAGGACATACTATTTTTCCTTTTTAACTAAAGAAACTATAGCTCCTTTTGTGTGTGTCATTGAGAATTATCCAATAAAGTGGAGAAGAGTTGATTAGAACAAGAATGAGAAGGCAATTCCAGGAATGATGTATTTATATATTTAGATAATGAGAGGAGATAGGAGCTTGTGTACAAGTAATGGAGCTGGCCTAGACAGTGAGCATTTTGTTCACATTAATGGGAAGAAAAGAAAATAGGGTCTAATGATAAACATACAGATAGTTTGCAGGTGTGGAATTGCCAGTTTCTGAAAGTCTTTTCAAAGTGCTTGAATTTTCTCCTGAAATGGGAATCTAGATCGTAAATTGAGAGGAAAGATTAAATGTTGAACATAAAGTAGAAGATGTGAAATAGTTATCTCTGACAGTGGAAGAATGATTCAGTTAGGGAAAGAATTACTAGGCAATCCACTTGAGGTTGAGACAAGGGATTTAAACAGGAACAAGTCAGCGTGTTGTGTGCATCTTTTGAGACACCATCAACTGTGAATTTAGAGTTTTGAATTTAACCATGGGTGCAGTTATGTTAAAAGAAGGCAATGAAATAAAATGCAACAAGACAATTTCGGGTGGTTTCAATGAGCTGTTGGAAAACTGCCTGCCAAATGGCCTACGTTGACGTTGGCTACAATCCTGTTCTAGTTTCTGCCTCACAATAGTGTCATCATTGCTGGCTCTTTCTCTGTTGTCCAATTTGTATTATTTTAGTGATTGACATTTACAGATGCTGTAGGAGAGTCAGGAATCATTCTCAGGGTTACCGAATAT
Organism: Ateles fusciceps; assembly: GCA_036589455.1. Taxonomy (NCBI): domain Eukaryota; kingdom Metazoa; phylum Chordata; class Mammalia; order Primates; family Atelidae; genus Ateles; species Ateles fusciceps. The sequence continues at coordinate 1,318,938 of JAZHEH010001685.1, read as the reverse complement.
CTAAACATCATTTACTTTCTTCTTTAAATTTGTATATTCAATTTTAAGATGTATGTTTTGTATGTCATGCAAAATTCAAAATTTCAACAATGATAACTTAAAAAAGTTGTCTTCGTGTCTGACCTCCTATCCAACTTAGAAAACTTTAAGCACACTATATACACCCTTATAAATACAACGCATTATGACTTGATGGTTGCTTTTTGGTTTTCTTTCCAAGAAGCTTCACGTATATTTACTGATGCTATAACTGATGCTATAACTGAAGGAAAATCACTCTTCTTATATAACTTAATCTTTCATCCTATTTAGTTGAAGATCAACTTCTTGGATAGAAACAGTATTTTCCTTATTGTCCTTGTTTCAAATATGTATATGTATATGCAATATATGTATACATATATAAGTATGTATAAAATATGTATAATCAACAAAATTGTGTGTATATTTTGTAAACTTATTTTTTATTTATATTTACTCAAAGTGATCAAGGTGAGGAATATATATTTTATTGCATTTCTTTACTTGATTTCCCTGATTTTAGTCAAAATGTTCCATATACTTTTCCACATTTTGAGGTATACAGGTGCCCCATTATTTATGTTTGATCACACTGAAATATTCAACGTTAGAGTTTGGTTTTATTGTCTTAAATTGAGAAATTCTTTGAAGAAATATTCATGTGTCTACAGACAATGAAAAGCTTATTCTGAGAAAGCATTCTGTGAATTTTAGCAGCAAATGTTGATCTGGATTTTTATGCCTCCTGTTCAATGTGATAAAAATTTTATCTAAGTCAATTACCTGTAAAATTGTTTGCCATCTTTTGATTTCGGCTCTGTAGGTAAAGAGTATGTGAAATGTTTTTTTAAAATTCTACAATTATGCTTTCTTTCTTTTACATTGGAGGAAATTTATATAACATAAAATTAATTATGTAAAAGAGAACAATTCAGCGCAATCATACTTTCTTGTTAAACACTATCAGCTAAACTTTGTATCAGGAACATAAGAAGAAGCAGAATTAGAATTCAAAACATTGGTTGCATGTACTTATAAAAAACACATCATTTGGAAGCATTTCCTGTTTCTATTGCCCCTTCCCTCCTGATTCATCTTCTTTTATAGTCCGAAAGGACTCTGTTCATCTTCTTAAAATGCTTTATTATTAGAAAATTATGTACCAACAGTTCTTTCTCTGAAATAAACCCTGTCTGGGAAAGATTATCATTCATATTTCTCCTAGAACCATGGAATTGATGCTCAGTCAAGGGCATTGTGAATTTAAATATTGGATTCCATACAGAGGGACCAGTAAGATTAAAGAGAAAGCTACAGTAAGATCTCAAAGTCTCTGAGCTCTTAACTCCAAGGGGTGTTATTCAGGTGGTGTAGACTTAGGAGGAGGACATTAGAGCTGTGCTAATGAAGTTTGATGCAGAAATTGGGCTGATCCTCTGCTTATTAACAATTCATGACAAGACAAATATAAACAATAAGGAAAAGCATTTAGAAATGTTTACAGCCATCTTTGTAGATTAATATCATATAGGTTGAATCTAACAATGGAAAAGACAACAATTGTTTTTGGTCTTTTAAATCCATTTTTCTAATCATCAATTTTAATGAATTATTGATCCACAAGAAGTGGGATGACAAAAAATAAAATCTAGTTTCTTCTCAAATAGGTCACTTTAGAAACACTGTCATAGAGAGCAAGCCATGTTTGAAGAAACACTGATCAGTCAGGTGGTAGTTGGAGCATGACGTTCATGACATGGGAGAAACAGAAGATAAGGTACAAGGACACAGTGAGTCCCTGTGTTTGAAGAGGTTTCAATGTCAACGAACATATTTATGCTCTGCTCTACTGATGAGGAAAAATCACAGAAAATGCTTAATTAGAGGATAAAATGAGAAAGCCTATAATTAAAATGATTTCCCTATTGCTTTGAGAGAGAGGGAATCCACTGAAGACAAGAAAGCTTTCTTTTTTAAATTAAATTTTTATTTTTATTGATAAATAATAATTGTACATAGATATAGGGATAGATGTGATACTTTGATGCATGCATACAATATATAATAATAAAATCCAGGTAATTAGAATATCAGTTATCTCAAACACATATTTCTTTGTGGTAGGAACATTTCAGATCTTCCCTAGTGGATGACACATTGATATTGTTTGCCTGTGTTCCCACCCAAATCTCATCTTGAATTGTATTTCTCATAATCCCCCACGTGTAGCGGGAGGTACCCAATGGGAGGTAATTGATTCATGTGGCTGGTTTCCTCCATGCTGTTCTCATGATAGTAAATAGGTTCTTATGAGATCTGATGGTTTTATAAGGGGCTTCCCCTTTCACTCAGCTCATATTCTTCTCCTTCCTGCCATCATGTGAAGAAAGACATGTTTGCTTCCCCTTCCACCATGATTGTAATTTTTCTGAGGCCTCCCTAGCTGTGAGTCAATTAATCCTCTTTCCTTTATAAATTACCCAGTCTCAGGCAGTCCTTTACAGCAATGTGAGAATGAACTAATACACACATCCCAGTCATTACCACTGTCCTTTAAGGCATTAATCTTCAAGTATTTGTATTTACTTCCAGACTTTGTTTTCCACCCCATTTTTTCACTAACTCCTTTCTACCCATTCCAGCCCTACTGCTTCCCATGACCCATTTCCTCAAACTTGGGCACATGAAAGAGTATTGTAAACCATTACTTATGAAAATTTTTTATGGCTTTTTGAATGTTCATTAAGTCAGATATCTTTGAACTCTAATTTCAGTTCCGCCATTCATTGGCTGTGTGACCTTGGATACTTCATCCCTCTGTATCTTTATTTGTTCATCTATAAAGTTTTAAACTTTACCTTGATGAGTTTTGGAGAATTTGAAAAATTAATAAGATAATAAAAACCATCATGTTATGTGATTCTCTCTACTGTTTGTTCTTCCCAACCTACTTTCTTGGCACTTAACATCCATACTATTTGTGAGTACTGAATCTATAATAAATGCATATCAACTTGTTATCCATTTGTGAAGACTTCTGAAATTCCCCCGTTTATTCTTCTTCCAAAAGCTTAAAACATTTACTGCAGCAGTTGCATACACACACGCAAAACAAAGAGCATAACATTTACCTCAGGCACAATGAAATCCCTGAAGACAAGAATCTTCTGTCTTTACTTTTTGTATCATGTAACATAACACACACACACAAGCAGACACTATAAGCAACATTTCAATTGGGATGAAAAAAGAGAAAGGAACATTACCAAATCCAGAAACTTTAAAATTATTTATAGAACTTAGGTTTAAATACTTATTTTGGAAACACTTTGGGAAGATAATCAATATTACTTTGCCTTGAGATATATTCATTGTTAAAAAATATATATATATATATATGTTTGTGTATATGTATATATGTATACATATATATATATATATACACACACACACATTGTGTGTGTGTGTGTGTGTGTGTATGTATGGTGTGTCTGTAACAGAAAATGAGAGATTTTTGAAGGAAATAACATCTTCAGACATTGTCAGATGCCCTCTGGAGAGAAAAATGGCCTCTGATTGAGATCTACTGCTTTAGTTCTAGTGCTCCTCAAACTTTAGCTGCAACAAAAATCATCTGAAGGGCTTGATAAAGTGCAGATTCCTAGAATCACTCCCAGATTTTCGGATTCAGAAGGTCTGAAGTGGATTGCAAGAATTTTTATTTCTAGCAAGTTTCAGTGATGCTGATGCTGCTGTTCGAAGGTCCCACTTTGAGAACACCTGCTCTAGGTGGCCACTTCAGAGTCCATTTTCAGGTCCAGTTGGGAGCATATGGCATGTTCACTTCTCTGGCCTTGCAGGCATATAACTGGGGTGTTTCTTTCTTGACTACTTCCCTTAGATGACTCTGACCTCTCAGACATGAAGAAGAGGAGATCTATGTTTCCATCTTTACCCTTCTTCCTTCAGATACAGATTTCATCTTTGCACTACCACTCTTGTGCTAATGACCCTTTGGTACAAGATTCAAGTTGTAGTCTCTCTCAACTGTCCCCTAAGATAAATTACCCTCTTCTTTGACAGGACGTAAATCCTAGAATGCAATCCTATTATATAACATCCCTGCTTCAAAACCATCATTGCTGGACACTGACTAACAGAATCTAAATATTTTACTTTGATATATTTGTCCTGACTTGCCCTTCCTTAGACTCCACCATTCTCTGTTACAATTCTGGTATATCTGTCTTTGCATTGTTCTTTGATATGCAGCACTCTTTTTGAGCTGCAAGGAAATAAAAGACATGAGAACAGGAGTAAAAAACCCAAAGGTTCAGCCAGGCACAGTGACTCATGCCTGTAATCCCAGCACTTTGGTAGGTGGAGGCAGGCAGATCATGAAGTCAGGAGATCGAGACCATCCTGGCCAACATGGTGAAACCCCATCTCTACTAAAATAATAATAATAATAATAACAATTAGCCTGGCATGGTGGCAGGTGCCTGTAGTCCCAGCTACTGGGGAGACGGAGGCAGGAAAATCACTTGAAACCAGGAGGAGTTGATATTGTGCCACTGCACTCCAGCCTGGGTGACAGAGTGAGATTCCATCTCAAAAAAAAAAAAAAAATTCAAAGTTTCTAATCCTCTGTTGTCAATATATTAGGGATGCGACTCTGCCATAAACATTTTATCCCCATTTGATTAATTAAAAAACTGAGTCATTTGAAGTTTCATGACACCAATCTTGTTATATGGTACGTTAGGTCATTTTCATTGCTAAAAGGAATATCTGACCAACCCTGGTAATCTATAAAGTCAAAAGGTTTATTTTGACTCACAATTCTTCAGGCTGCACAAGAAGCATGGTGCCAGTATCTGCTTCTGGTGAGGGCCTCAGGAAGCTTCCAATCATGGTGGAAGGTGAAGGGATATCTGTCACATGGTGAGAGAGGGAGAGCAAGGGAAGAGGAAGTGCCACACTATTTCAAACAACCAGATTTTATGTGTACTCAGAGCAAGAACTCACTCATCACAAAGAGAAGGCATTCAAGAGGGATCCACCTCCATGGTCCAAACACATCCCACCTCCAACATTGGGGATCACATTTCAATATGAGATTTGGAGGAACAAGCATCCAAAGCATATCATATGGAAAATTGCAAATGATATTTCACACTCAATATCTCATTTGACTCACATGAATTACATACACAGATGAAGTGATTTTCAATTATGTTTTATTTCCCTCTTAAATTTTCTTCTATTGACACAGTGTACATAAGTATTAGAAGATGCATTTAGGAAAGTTGCTGAGGTGGAAAATACTACTTCCTTTATCAAAACTGTCACAGATACTTTCCTGCCTGGACAACTGAATTATTCTTTATTTGTATTGTTTGGACTTTATTTTGAATAGTTCTTATGTAATCCATATATTCTCAGGGATTTCATGGCTAAGGATAGGGAAACAGACTCTTCATCACCTGAGCTTACTCAGGACCCTAAAGCAGCTTTTTATTTCTCTCCAAAAGAAGACTCAATAACCTAGAGTTCTACCTGCTTGAAACTCATTTCCTGTTTTATAACATTCCTTTCTTTCCTTCAAAGAATTAAGTGCTGAAAGAGTGCTGAGAAGCAATGATGTTGAGACTTTGAAAAAAAAATCACAGAAATTTTATGCATGAAGGCATTCTCTCCCCAGTCTTTAGGAAGGCAGAGTAAAAATTAATTCTCATCCAAGAGAGCTTAGAAATCGAATAGTAAGAACTCAAGAGATAGATGAGAGAGACAAATGGATTAGACTTATTTATTTTCAACAACAAAATATGATCCAAACTGATAGAATGTTTGGGCAGGGAAACAGTTTTGCACCTCATGGTCTCACTTTTCATTCCTGAGACAGTGTTCAGAATGCATAATAAAATGCACAGAACAAAAAATCAAGCTGATGAAGACCACTAGCTCCCTACCTTTCCCTACTGCCACAGTTAAATACCAGATGTAGGGCACACTCACAGATTCAGTCACAAGTCACAGATCCAGACTGCCTTCTTCTACCATACTTCTCTTTCCCCAGCACATGGAGTTATAAAACTTACCATACTCTCTCTTTCCTGAATATGATTTATGTCTCCAGGCTTTTAATCCTGCTGTGAACTTTAACTAAATTGCACTTGACTATCTGGATACTGACCTACAAGCTGTTGAGCTTCTTTATTTATGTAATCGTTGGCTACAGACCACTTGGAATCCTGTTTTATTTTATCTGCAAAATTCAAAAAAACATTGTCTTTGAATCTGCCCTTTGACTCAAGTTTTTATTTTACATGGTAAATTAGAGCATCTAACTGATAGTCCTACAATCTACTTCATATTCTTTACTCACCACCAGCCAACTGGTTTTGGAGTCATTCCCTACCCACATTTGATCTTCCTGAATTGGTTCTAATGCCATTCATAGGTATAGATACCTTAGATTTAATAGTCTCAGAGCAAAAAAATCACTCTATAGATAATTATGCACATTTACACACCTTCAGGCATACAGATATCACACACACACACACACACATGCACACACAAGATCACACACTTTTTAAAATTCTTGCTAATCATCAATGTATTTTCTCTCCCATTCTGATAGAATGGTATTGATGTTTAGGTTTGTTCAAATAAAAGCTCAGCACTCATCTTGTTGACTGATATGTTGGGGGAAGCTGGGAGGGGAAAGACTAATGCATGATCTGAGCCATGAGAGTTCTCAATGAAAAATATGAAAACTAGCGTTAAGATTTGTTTAAATTAATAAACACTAAAAAGCCACAAATTTTCACTTTACTTTTCACTAGCATATTCTATTATGAGACTACTTGGAAGTTATAAATTTAGTGAGGACAAAGTTATCCAGAAATGTAGGACAGATAGGGAAGTCATTTTATAATTAATCAAACTAATGAGCTAGCAACTTTGTTTTTAGAAAAAAAATGTATTTTCATACCTATTTATCTACTTACATGCAGTTGCAAAATATGCTATAAATATAAGCGCCTTGGGTCTGTAATCCCAGCACTTTGGGAGGCTGAGTTGAGTTGATCACTTGAGCCCAGGAGTTCAAGACCAGCCTAGGCAACGTGGTGAAACCTGTCTCTACAAAAATAAGAGAGAGAGAGAAAAAAAAATTAGCCAGTCATGATGGCATTTGCCCTGAGTGCCAACTACTCCAGGGACTGAGGTGGGAGGATCACTTGTGCCTGGGAAGGTCGAGGCTGAAGTGTGCCATGATGGCACAACTGCACTCCAGCCTGGGTGACAGAGTGAGACCCTGTCTCAGTAAATAAATAAATAAGAGTGTTTGAAGTGATACTGCCATAAAAACTATTGCCAGATATTTCTCTGTTAATATAAATGATTCCTGTATCTATCAGAATTAAATAATTCCATATCAGATCACAGCTTGCCTGATCACTTTAATTTCCATTCATTTTTCAAGACTTCCTTTGAAAGCTCCTTTATAATTTGTTTATCCATTCTTTGGCTACAAAAGGATCTCAAAAATATCTTCAGCTTTGTCCACCTATTTTCCAATATCAGACAGTTTACCATGTTTGGACATCCATATAAAGCTTTCAAAGAATATGCTGTATATTCACCTTTTCTTGTTTCTTAGAGATGTGTACCACATCTCTAAGAAACAAGCATATGAAGAGCAACATCTGAAAATGAACAAGGCCAATCTGAAGTAAACTGGTTTGTGTTGATGGTTTATAAAACTTACATTTTAAAAAAATAAAATATTTGTGTGGTTAATGTCATTAAAATGTGTAAAAAGTGTGTAGGCTTAAGAATTAGAACAATGCCCATCTGAAACTTCATTTGAATCTTGAGGATTTATTTGGCCCACATAACCATTAACACCATGGGGACAGCTTAAGTAAATTGAAGAAACATTGATAGAAAGGAAAGCAACAGACATCTGAAGACTCAAACCCTTCAGGTAAAACGTACTTTAATTTCTTCTCTATGCTTCTCTCTCGTTTCTCTAGGTTGTGATCTGTTCTCTGCTCTTGTGAAAAATTTTTCCAGATGGTGAAGAACAGGACATAGGAGCTGCAGTTTAGAAATCTCAGAAATCAAGAAAATTGTCTCCTAGTATGCATATACTGATCGCAGGAAAGAACACTCAGGATTATTCCTTCTTAGGTAGATGTGCTTTCCTTTTGGGCCAGTCGCTGTTGCCCGGAGTCTAGCATGTTATGATTACTCAGGACTCTGTCACATGCCTGAATGTTGCCCAGAGAACAGGGTCTGATACTAAGAAGAGGGTGTAAAACTTTCAAAGGAAGCCAAACTAGACTAGCTAACAGATCACAACATCAACTTGATATCCCTGGGAAAATTACCAAAGCACAGGTGCTTTAATATCCTTATGAGGGAGATGATTAAAATATGTTTTCAAAAGAACATCAAAAGTCAAGTATAATGATATTTGGGGTTCACCAAATTCTAAAACATATCATAATATAGTTTCCCTTATGTAATGTGTTTACAACCATAAGCAGAAAACTACTAAAGTGTATTGAAATGTGAAGTCTGGACATTCAGTGAAAATTACTTCATGACAAAATGTCTCCCTCTTTAATACCTATCCTCTAGTGTATTCCAGTTCATTGTGATTCACACCCACATGTTAACAAATTAATTACTGTTGTATTTTTGAAAATCGGGCTGGGCGTGGTGGCTCATGCCTGTAATTCCAGCACTTTGGGAGGCCGAGGCGGGTAGATCATGAGGTCAAGAGGTCAAGACCATCTTGGCCAACATGGTGAAACCTTGTCTCTACTAAAAATAGAAAAATTAGCTGGGTGTGTTGGTTTGTGCCTATAGTCCCAGCTACCGGGGAGGCTGAGGCAGGAGAATTGCTTGAACCCAGGAGGCGGAGGTTGCAGTGAGCCGAGATCTTGCCACTGCACTCCAGCCTGGCAACAGAGCAAGATTCCATCTCAAAAAAAAAAAAAAAAAGAAAAAGAAAAAGAAAAGAAAATCACCAAGCCTGCAAAGTTATTCTTACAAATTTTAATAGTTTAATAGACTAGTATTATAAAACATTAATAAGAACTATGAGAATAAAATATTCTTAAATGGGTTAAGAAAAGGTCATCTATTTAATTCTCTATCAGAGGAAATAAATAGCATTCTATTGATTAATGTCAGTTACCAGATATTTATTTATATTTAATTATCAGGAATACTTGAGTAATATTCAGAGGTTAAATCTTATTAGTCTTTCTACTTTCGAGGCTCTATAAGTAAATTAAATGGTTTCAATTTTCTCATCTCTTTAATGAGTACTGAGTATTCTTAATGTGAGAATGCAGATACAAGTTTGTTTAATTTAAAATAATACTATATTAAATGATAATGATGTCATTAGTATGATTTTTAAAATGCAATTTAACTCCCTAATTAAACTGGACTTGTGTATACCTGTTGTCTCTGAGCATGTGTTTTTACGTGCATGTATTAAAGTTACTTAATAAATAATTTATATGTATTAAAGTTATTAGTTTAGATTTTTTAATATAATGAGTTATTTTTTAAAAAGTAAAACAATAAGTGGAAGTGTCAAGTAAATGACTTAAAGTGAAAGAAAGAACGTGTCCACATAGCATCAACATGATTGGTTTATTTTTTAATATTGAATTATAGTAAAGCATGTCACCTATACCTACCCTACAAGTATAAAGAAAACATGAGATCCATAGAAAACTATTCAGAAGCACTAGAAATATATTCAAAATTCTTCTCTCTAACCACGTTTTGAAAATAGTGATTTTAGGCTTTTAAAGCCATATCTGAAACAAAACAAATATATCATTTTAGTCCTTTTCTTTCAATTTTGCAATTCATAGAAATATGGTCTTTCTGCACAGTTCTGGGCTTCTTCAGGCAAGTGGGACATCAGTCTAAACTATTTCAAGTTAAATATTAAAATGAAACAGAAAACTGTGAATATGGTAAATATTTCTCTGTATTTCAAAAAGGCCATTATCTTTTAAAAAGAGGGGATCATTAATTTTTCACCAATTTTTAAATATTGTCATTGAAACAATTTCATAAATTTCTGAAAAATTGTCTGCAATGATACATCAAAAAAACTTAATGGGCAAAACTTGGTAATGGCATCTAGAAAGATGAGCAGAGGGAGGTGATAGTATGCCTCTATATTCTACAAAATTCAGCATTTTAATTTTTCTTTTTTTTTTTTTTCAGATGGAGTCTCACTCTGTACCCAGGTTGGAGTTCAATGACACAATCTTGGCTCACTGCAATCTCTGCCTCCCAGATTCAAGAAATCCTCCTGCCTTGGCCTCCTGAGTAACTGGAATTACACACACCTGCCATCACACCCTATTACTTTTTTTTTTTTTTTTTGTATTTTTATAGAGAAATGATTTTACCATGTTGGTCAGACTGGTTTAGGCTCCTCACCTCAGGTGATCCACCTGCCTCGGCCTCCCAAAGTGCCGATATTACACTTATGACCCCTCTTATGGTAGGCAATAAAGGTAATAAAGTCAGTAAGCAATATCCATTATCGACAAAGCATTATCAATTTCAGGAGCAATACCCCATTAGGATGATTTAGAAACTGGTTTCAAGTTTAGAACTAGTATCTTGTTTTTAGGATTATGTTTTGTTTACTTACTGGTTTGTACTATTTAACTGACAGATTGTCAATTGAATCCAATTGTGTATATTTGAGCACCTCTTACATGCTTATTGCATGACAGGACGTGTACTATAATGTGTCAGAACCAAATATTGAGTATAATAGACAAGGTCCTTGCCTTCTTGCACCTTTGGGCAAAGAGAGAGATTGAGAAGACATCTATTAAATAACTAATTACAAATATGCATTGAAATAGAATATATAGGGTGCTATAGAAACACATAAAAATAATTTAATCTTTTTATTTGGATTTTTTAGAGATGAAGTCTTGCTCTGTCTCCCAGGCTGAAGTGCAGTGTCCCAGTCATAGCTCACTGAAGCCTCAGATTCCTGGGCTCAAGTGATCCTCCTGCGTAAGCCTCCCAAGTAATTGAGACTACAGGCTTGTGCCACTGCACTCAGCTCAAAAAGGGATTTAATCTTATCTAGAGGTTATAGAAGGCTCTTTGAACAATTAAATGTCAATTTAAGGATTAATTGTTATAACCAGAGAATAGAGAGGCAAGTATATTTCAGTTAGAAGAGCATCAGTGGATTTTTTTAAAAAGAATATTGTGTTTAATGAACTGAATTAAGGCTCCTATAGCTTAACATTTAGGCAGATACCTTAGTTTTTCTTTTGAAAAGAAGGATAGGGGCCATGTCTGGGAAAGGAATGTATGTTATATTAAGAACTTCATGCTTGGGACAATTGGAATCAACTGAATAATTATAATTACATATATGACATATATCAAATTGCACTTTGTAAAAGATCTTTTAAAACACAAAGGACACCCTTAATTCTTTATGTACACCCTAGGCACAATGCCTGGCATCTATTAAGTGTTTGATTAATTGGGTTGTACATAAAACTGGATTTAATATGAAACATCTCAAAAACATCTTGAACAAGTCTTTGTCAAACCTAGAAAGGTCAATATTTTGAAGGTGTCAAGTATTTCAGAGAACATATGTGAAATCCTTAAGACAATGTTATCTAATTAAAGATAGTTTAAATTTAGGTTCAAAGTTGCTTTTTATCTACAAATTTATTTTATACCTTGTACTTTAAAAAACAAAAACAAAAAACTATTGTTGTAGACCAGGGATAAACAAACTACAGACTGGAAAAAGCTGGTCAATTGTCTGTCTTAGCCCGTGAGCTAAGAGTGGTTTTTATACATTCAGCCATTAAAAAATCAGAGAAACCATATTTTGTAATATGTTAAAATTATATAAAATTCACATTTTGGTTTCTGTAAATAAAGCTTTATTGGAAGACAGCCATTACCATTTTTTTGCATGTAATCTATGGCTGCTTTCTGGCAATAACATTAGTGTTAAATAATTGCAACAAAATCTGTTTGGTCCCAAATATCAAAATATTTACTGTTTGACAACAGGAAAATATTCCTGACCTCTGTTGCAGGTGATGTTATAATTAAGTCATTAAGAAAACGCGGTTTGATTCTTTTAGCTACATGTCCCCAGAATCATTTTTAGTTTTATTTATTTTACTTATTTTTTGACTTTCTATGAAGAGGCATTGCCTCCAGACATTTTTCCTTTCTTTTAACCATATTCAATGCAGATTTTTCACAATTAACAAAAGTACTGCATAATTCCAAGAGTCCTGTTTTGCTCTAATTTCTTCTTCGGATCCTCCTTCAGGATTAAGAGAATAAAACTGCCCCTCTCAAAGAGTTCAGATTACATAAGTATTATTCCTCAGGAAGAACCCTGAGCTAACAAAGGATATTGTTCCTCTTCTGTTTACTGTATAAAGACTTTAAAATCTGTAGTAAAGATCTTAGTATGGGAACGTATGAATGAAATAGGCAACACAGATCAAAATGCACCTTGAGAGGAAGCTTTGAAAAGATCACTTGTTCTAATAAAAAGACCTGATTTACTGTTGTCACAAATGCAATAGTCCACCCCTGATGAATCTGCATACTGCAAATATTAACACTTTTCATTAAATACTTTCAAAAGGAGTCTAATGAATTAAATGAAAATTAGGCATACTGCACCTTCTTCTTCACTAAAATGTTTTCAGGTGTTCTTCAATCTTACATTTTCCATGATAAGGTTACATTTAATAAGTCAGAGGTGTTAAACAGAAAGACAATTCTTCAGACATTGAGTATGCCATTCGTTTACTTACTAGAACACAATTCTAATCACAAGTTGTATGCAGTGATGGAGTAGATATTAAACAATGGTTTACTCAATGTTTACTTGGAATCCTGAAGGCAATTAAATGAGTCTTTTTTCTCAACTTCAACGTCTGTAGAGAAAATAAAGCTTGTCAAGTGGTTTCAGATAAGAACTCTGCAGGTAATGTGGTCCGTCTGGAGAGTGAGGTCCCACAGGAGGCAGGGAAGAATGCATCAGCACCATGGACAGCAAGCAATGCCCAGTCCCAACCCCCAGCCCAGCTACCAAGAGCCCCTTTTTGTATTCTTCCTCCCTGTAATCATTTTTAAAGGAGAAGGAAGTCTCCTTTGTTGCCTTCATTGAAATATTGTTTTCTAAAAAATCACACTGTGTATGTTAACAATGTTTACACCTCATATGACAGAATACAGATTCTGGATTTTGACAGAGAATAAATAAGGTCAGTGGTTTGTTGATACCTTATGCTTGAGATACCAACACATGCATACAAAGTGTGAGAATATTCAGCACAAAATAATTTGTCTTTTCATTGAGCAGCTGTAGCTATGTGGGCTCAGAAATGCTACGACATTTTTTTTTCCTGATTATTTTTTTTCATTTTACTATGAAAGCAAATCACCCGGCTTATAAGGGGGAGGTAGAGTATTTGAAATCCATTAGATGTTCATATGCTTATGACTTACTTTATTTCTTTGCCAAATCAAAGTAAATTTCTGAAATATAAAAGGTGATTATGACAACTCCAAGAATTATCTGAAACTAAATATTAAAAGGTATCATTGTAATATTATTATTGCTATTAATAATGCTATGCAATTTTAAATATATTATGCATAATTTTGTCATATATTGCTTTATATAAGGTTCTTATGTAAGCATATATTAGAAACCTAAATGAATTTTTATTTTGTTTATGAGACTAGACATCTCCAATTCCTTTATACTAAACCCCGTATTATTAAGTTAATGTGACTTGCACAATCTTAGGGTTATTTTAATGTCCTATGGTCTGAACCATTATGAGAATTTTGATACTGATATTCCAGAACTGCCTAAAAGTGTGCATTGCAAACAAGATAAATATAGCAAAGAGAAAATAGCCTTAAGTTTTGCCACATTTAACAAGGCTTCCACTATTAGAAACTCCACCCCATATCCAGAGTGGCCCAAGGAATTGTGGGAAAAAGTCAGCATATCACTGCCATCTTCACTTTTTGTTGTTGTTGTTGTTAAGCACATTGATGTGTAACTGCATTTCTCACATTTTGTTTTGTGTTATATTACCTCCTTATTTTTTTTATTACACTTTAACTTTTTTTTTTTTTTTTTTAAGACTAGTCAAGTGCAGTAGTGAGAGAGGGGAAAGAGTAGAACAAGGAGTTCAATCTGTAACTGACTGTGAACAATCAATTGAGATAACTCACTATTCAGATCATCCATATTATACTTAAACTTCTGGGGTACATGTGCAGGTCTTATAGGATTGCTACATAGGTATACACATGCCATGGTGGTTTGCTGCCTCCATTCCCCCTTCACCTACATTAGGTATTTCTCCCAATGTTATCCCTTCCCAATCTCCCCCACCCCCTGCTATCCTTCCCCTAATCCCTCACCCCTAAACAGACCCCAGTGTGTGATGGTCCCCTCCCCTGTGTCCATGTGTTCTCATTGTTCAAAACCACCTATGAGTGAGAACATGTGGTGTTTAGTTTTCTGCTGTTGTGTCAGTTTGTTGAGAATGATGGTTTCCAGATTCATCCATGCCCCTACAAAAGACAGGAACTCATCATTTTTTATGGCTGCATAGTATTCCACAAGGCTTCTACAAACATTTGAGGAAAAAAACCCAGCTTCCCCCACCCCCCATTGAATTAAAATAGAATAAGTAAGTAGATATTTGAATTTCAACCGTTTTCTCTAAAAATAAATGCAGGCTTTCGTGCCTTCCAGCTTATATGCCCACCAGTCTAAAAAATTATTTAACAATTTTAGTTACAAATTATATATATTTAATGGAAGACATTAATAATATTGACAAAAAAATTAGCTTCTTAGCAACCTCATACATTAAGAAGGTTAACCATTCCAAACCAACTCTCTTAAAACTGCTACTTACTTCAAATCCTCTTTGAAAATGAAATAGACAAAGATTAAGTAAACATGCCAACTTTTAAACTTCTATAGTATTTCCATCTTTGAGGAATGAAAAATTTAGGTATCTCCAACCAGTAACTTATATTATTAAATTATTTGGCTAATGTCATTTATATAGAAAGGAGAATTAGAAGAAATGGTGGGTTTTAGATTTAGATTTGCATTATTTTTCTGGCTTTGATTTCTAATCTCTGAGTAATTTATAGATTCTGGGTAGACTACCTAAACTCTCAAAGCCTTTACTAATTCATCTGTAAAACAAATGAGGTGTAATTCATCTTACAGGATAGTTATGATGATTGAGATTATAAATACTAATCATTTGCTGATAAATAGATGCTCACTTTATGTCCCCTCCCTTTAACAGCATATCTCTCTCTCTTCCCCCACACAACATACATCAAGATTCTATGTAGTCATAAAGCTTGTTGTAAGATGCAAATTGAAATACTACCTCAGTGCTGAGAACACTCACAGCAGAAAATGTATACCAAAATTTAGAAGTTGATTTAATAAATCTAAAATTTTAACCTTTTTTTAAAAAAAATGGTATAACATACATAAAATAGGCAACACTTAAATGTACATAATACATTTATATATCTACATATGTATATCTATGCATATATATATATACACACACACACAATAATTTATTCACTAAAAAACTACAAGTTTTAAAAAAAAATTCCTGCTGTCTCAGGAAGCTCCATTTCACCGTCTCTTACTAGGTACTCCCCCTACCCTCCAAGGATAACTCGTATTTTGACTTGCATCATCACCAATTAGCCTTGTTTGGTCTTAAAAAATCGCACAAAAGAAATTGAAAGATATGTATCATTATGTGTCTGATTGCCTGCTTATCATAATATCTGTAAAAGCCATTTACATTGTATATTTTAATATTTGTTTTCTTTCTCTTTTCCTTGATTAGTAATGAAATTACCATTTTGATCCAAATACATACTTGGATGTTTAGGGTAATAATTGAAAACGTGGACAAATTTTCCATAGGCTAACCTTCCATATTTCCTTGTTGCACTCATGGAGGTCTATTTCTTTCTGATCTTGTCTGCTATTTTACCACAGTCAGCATAAGGCTTTATTTTCCTTTGCCTCTATCACCAGGAAATACCTCTCTCCTCATGTGTTTTAGCACCTCAAGCTCCATCAATCTCCAAATGAAAACATATTTTTATTCCCTTGATTATCTACCTCAATTCCTCTCCCACTCTGCTCTTCATTATTTATCACAACGACTTTATCGCCTGACATCATAGAGGAATTTTCAATTAAGTTTGAAGTACAGATATCACACCAGACAAATCTGTTTTATTATGGTCTATCATAAAATTATACTTATGCCAAGGCTGAGAAGAATATAGTGGTTGATAATGGATAGGGACAAAATCAACAAATTTAACCAAGTGACATTACAGCACAACATACAGCAATAAGCCCTTTCTTAATATCCATGTCTTCAAATTCAACCTGAGAATCCCAGAAGGACCCTGGCACTGGGTAATTTTTAAAAAACATTTTGGGTGAACTCTCTAAACACCTTATTTTAATTTGAGGACATTACCCTAAGGAATATTTAAACTGCGTTGAGGAGCTGCAGACTCAAAGTATGCCACTCACTGAGAAAGTTGCAATTAATTTATTTCCTTCCTGGAGGCACTGCTTAACACATCAACAAAGAAATCTTTTCCAATGAGCAAGGGTGAACCTGACAAAACTGACCATCTGAACTCTACTAAACTTTTTTCTTAAACATTTTTATCCTTTCATCTGGACACATCTCTCAACTTAAAGAGGAATATCAAGTTAATAGATTTTAATAGCTGTCTTGCTCCACCATATGTGCAATGAGAAGAGAAAGACTACATGCGAGGAAGTAACTGATTGATTTTATGTCACTAGGGAGCTGCACAAACCTAAAGTCCTTATTTACTTCTTTATTCACAGACATTATCTTACAGATAGTATCAAAAGTCAATTTGTAAAACTTCAAAAACATTCTCACTTAAAATGATTTATGAGAAAGGAAATATTTTGGTTTGGCTTTTTCCTGAAATATTTTTCTAGGCCATAAACATTTTATCAGATAAGCCTTCCAGGAAAAAAAAAAAACACTACCAACAACAACCTAGATAATTAAATGATGATAGCTACCATTTTGTGAACAATTATTTTATGTCTGGGATTATGATTCATATTTTGTAAACATTAATATATTAAATCTTCATTATGATTTTAAGAGCTACTAATCCACATTTGCCTTAGAAGGTAAGGATTTGAAGTTTAGAAATATTAGGCACAGTATGCAAAATCACAAGTTTATGCAAATAGTGAATGCCAATGATAGGACTTAACACTTGTTTTGTTCCGTTTTCAAAAGTTCTTCCCCAATATCATACATCTTAACTATAATTACACCCACTGCTTTTTTTGATCAGGTCAGAAAGAGTGAGCAATGCTTTCTCATTAAAACAACTATGGGATGAATTAAGATTCTATTCAAAAAGGCATTGAAAATTAATGGTAGTTTTGTATCATTGATGCACAAAAATTATAATAGTGTTAACATAACAATGAATTTTCCAAAGAGTAATTTGTTACTGCTTCCTTAGGGCTAAAACCTATTTAACTTGACCCATGTCTCATGCAAAATTAACCACAAATTATTAAGGTGACAAGATACATGTACACGTAAACAAGGAGCAGTTTTTGAGAGATTTGTTACAAAGGTGTCAGAAATTCTGGGGAATTATAAAACATATGGGAGAGTAAAAACCCTAATAATAAGGGAAAAGGAGAAGAGAAGAAGAAAAAGAGAAAAAAGGAAATGAAAGAAAAGAAGAAATGAGAAGAGATGGAAACACTTGGGAGGAAAATCTGCCTATGCTCTGTCAGTAGGCTCTCCTCTTACTTTTTACCATGCTTCTTTCTTTCTGTTGTTTTTTGTTTGTTTGGTTTTTGGTCTGTGTGTTGTTGGAGAATTGGCCACATTTACTGTGAGCTTTCACACTTGTTCGTCTAGTTTCCAATCTCTGTATTTTTTTCCATTGAATTCAAGCTTATACACAGTACTGGTCTAGTTTTTTGCTCAGTTCTATCAATAATTTCCAGTTTAAAGCTCTTCCCAGTTCTCATCTCAGTCCTGATTTCCAGCCCCCCAATCTATCTTTGCTCTGAGACTCTGCCAATGGTTTATTCTATGTGCAGAGAAATTGTGATGTATTTGTTGTTTGCCTACTCTAAATTTGCATGACAGAGTGTTTCTCCAAATGCTTAAGACCATGGATTGTAACTCTTATTCTTGCAAATAAGTATAATGAGGTTTTAGGAAAGATAATAAATACTTTCTAGGCTGGTTCAGCAGCAGGTGGCATAGCTAAGATTTGACTCTAGGTCTCACCATACCATAACTTGAAAAAAAAGGAAAAGTTTCCTCTGGCTCCATCCAGCCTGGATCTTCAGTTTCCAGCTCAACCTTCAAAGTAAATTTAAAAAATCAGAAAGAGATGATCTGTTTTGGGTTTGGAAGTATATGATTAGATTATTTTCGGTAATAAAATGGGACCTTCTAGTTTCATTGCCATTGTAAAGAGGAAAACATAATGCAGAATGACATCTTCTGAGCACACCTCTTCTATAGCTCTGACTATGCTACATTGTCACGTAATATGCATGTTTTCAATACTTGAAATACAATCAGATCCTTCACACCATGGTCTTGGCATTGTCTTCATATCTACCATCCTTAGCACAGACCCTGCATCACAAAATGTTCATTACATGTTGGTTCAGTGAAAGACTAAATGAACAAATCAACAAAAGAAGGACTGAACTTCTTTTCAAAACTCCAGATCTTGGGTTATCGTTAAAGTAAAAGATGGTCACATTTCACATTTACTTAGATCATCACTCTCATCTTTCAAGAATCCATGAATACTGTTCTTTCCCAGTTTGTTGTCCAGTATTTGACCAGATTGCCGGACATTCTGAAGACACTAAAAAATTCCTCTTTCTTATTTAACCTTTATATCGCTCCAGTCCATTGTCCTCACTAAAGCCAGAGTTAATTTTCTAAAGCACACTCACACCGAGTTATTCACCTGCTTTCAATGGGTCATGGTACTCAGGATAAAGGTAAGGCTCTTAATAAGGCCTTTAAGGTCCTATACAATCTCTATTCTGCTTATCCCCAGTCTTACTTGTAAGTTTTATTACTTACAAGCAATACGTAATAATAATTTTATTCTACTCTAACATGAACTGCTGACTCTTCTTTGAATGATCAGTCTTGCCTTTGGTCTTTGTGCAAGCTATTCCCGTGGTCTGAAATTACAACCATGTTTCATCTTTGTCTGAGTTGTTCTTATTCTCTTTTTAAATTGTAATAAATTTTTCTCCTACCCTGGAGGACTTCAAGGTTGTCTCCTTATTGTGCTTCTATGTAAAGTGGTGCTTATCACTCTCAGATAATTTATCTTCCTCAATATAGTAAACTGGTTAATCTTTTTGTTTATCCCTATCCAGCCCCCATGCATACCTTCAAGGAAGAAACAACTATATATATATATATATTTAAATTTGTATTCCCACTTTGTAACACTGAACCTAACACATAGTAGTTGGTGGCCTTAGTCCTTTGGGCTGATATAAAATAATACTGTTGCCTGAGTAGCTTGTAAATAATAGAAATTAATTTATCACAGCTCCGAAAGCTGAAAAGTCCATAAGAATGTGCCATCAAATTCGTGTTTCTGGGGAGGGCCTGTTTTCTGCTTTATAGATGATGCTTTCTTACTGCATTCTCATGTGGTAGAAGAAGCTTACTAGTTCTCTAAGGTCTCTTTTCTAAGAGCATTAATCTCATTCGTGAAAACAGAGCTGTCATGACCTAATTACATCCCAAAGGTACCACCTTCTTAATACCATGATGTTGGTAATTAGGTTTCAACATATGAATTTGGGGGTGGGGACACAAACATTGAGACCATAGCACAGGTATTCAAAAATTGTTCATAGGATATGCCATACGGAAAATACAATTTGACAAGGCTGCGAAGGTCAGAACAGCTCATCAAGAGTTCAGTCTCATTCTCTTGTCTCTAATTCTTGACTCCCTCCTGAGAAAGCAACTGAAAGCACAGTTGGAAATTTGCTCTCTGCTTTGATTCTTGAATGTCCAGTTTACTGACTGTTCCATTCTTTCCAGTACCCCTCCTGTGGACCCTCTTTAAGAATGCATGCTGTATTCTTCCTTTCCTCAGCTATACGTGGCCAGAAATCCTAAGAGTAAAGCAATAGATCACCTCCGATGTAGATCAGTGCAACACGTGTTTTGTGCCTTAGATTAGAGTTGCTTTTTCCCAAGACCCCTGCCCCATCTGAGAATGAGATCTGTAAGCAAGCCTCTTTATATCTAATCTATGTGTATGTATACAGGGCGAGCATTAGTAAGAATTTCTAACATCCTAAACAAATTTAAAGAACTGTTCATTTAGAGCTGTTTATTTGTTACTTAGATTGACGGCTATGTGAAAGACATACTCGCAACTCATATGTAAGAATAGCCACCATTTATTGAGTACCTATTATGTATCAGTCCCTAGACTGAGGGCTTTCTCTGTAGTAACTTAAATTCTCAGTCGAGCTCTATGAAGCAAGATGTCATTTTGTCAACACTGTGGATAGGAATAATATAGCTATGAGAGGTTGAGAAACCTGTCTAATGCCCCACAACTAAGAGCTACAGAAATGGGGTTTGAATACAGCGTGTCTGATTCTAGAACCCTTGATCTGATAACTATGAAATGCTCTCCTATTGAAGAAAGTGCAAAAAGGCTGCCAGATGTTCTGTTTTGCTGTGAATGCTTGACCTTTGTTTTTTTAGACTGACAATTTTTTTGCTCAAAATCATCCAACTTATAGAAGTAACTGAGAAAGAAAATAAATAGGAACATATTGATAGTGAAAGAAAAGCATCATTCTAATGGTCTGAAAATCCTTTAGCAATTTGATGTATATTTCACATGGAAAAAGAAAATGTCTTGCAGAATAGCAAACAAGACAAATAACCAAAGCAAATGTTTTCATCACGTGGCAGATATTTCTGCACCTTTCAAATAACGTAAAATGAGAAATAAGGCTCACTATTACTGGGGTAATTTTAAGGTACTTGACAAAGCTGATAACCTGTGAATCACATGGGTACTGAACTTCTATCCATGTGATATACTCTGTGCCTGCATTTCCACAATTAAAGTCTGTGCCTCTCTAAAATATGTTAGATAAATGTTTCACAGAAGATTCTGTTTGCTTTCTTCTAATTTCAGAAATATTCTATAAAAAATACATTTCTCTTTCATCCACTGCTTTGCAAATGATCATTGTTAGAGACAGAAAATTATAATACCATTTATGATTTTAACAGAGCACATAAAATGAGATAATATAGGGAGTAGAAATCATTTTTTATCAATTAATAATAGGACTTGACTCACTACTCCCTCTAATTTCTGCCTCAAAAAGAAAATTGGGGTAAAAGATGACACTGAATTATGTTTAGTTAGGATGCCCACTGTCCAACATGTTGCTTTACTTTGTAAAGACAAATTTAGCCACCCTGACTACCCCATACTCCTACTCCTGATGGGGTGTCCGAGAGGCAGTTTCCTGGATGGATGGATGGTTGGGGGGGAACAGGAACAAAGAGGTGTGTAATGGTAACACATTACCATGAACAGGAGATGATGAAAGGGGCCCTCCAGCTGGTTTAGGACCAGCTAGAGGCTCCAGAGAGAGAGTAGCCATTGGAGCATTGCCGTTGCTGGCTCACTTCGAGGTGGTGGTGAACCAAGGCTTCTCACTTGGAGAGAAGCCCCTCCTGGGTGTGTCCCACATCTGTGGGACTGGTGGACACGTCTGGGTTCATGCTGGAAATGTCTGACTCCAG
Organism: Ateles fusciceps; assembly: GCA_036589455.1. Lineage (NCBI taxonomy): Eukaryota > Metazoa > Chordata > Mammalia > Primates > Atelidae > Ateles > Ateles fusciceps. The sequence goes on along the minus strand of JAZHEH010001685.1, from coordinate 1,296,898 downwards.
CCTTAATTGCTCAATGGCCTACTTCCCTCTCTCCAACATCTGCCAGGGAATATAGGAAGCACAAGGAGGTGTGGCAAGGAAGAGTTGGTGGAGCCATGAGAAGCTGCTTTCATGAAATGTAGCCTTGAGCAACAAACCTGTTACTGGATTGCACAGCTCAATGCAGCTGTGCAGTGGCCCTGTTTAATACCTCCAGGGAGAAACTGCAGTTCAAGGGAGACTATGCTATATGCAAACTCACACAAATGTTTGAGAATGACTTTAGCCAGATCAGCAGAGGGCATGTGGCTCATGTGCACAACCAAGTTGAAAAGGTGACTCTGGGCATTTTGTCCCATTGTGTCTAGTCCTAGCCTTGCACTACCTAATGTCACATTGCTGGGTGGACTCGCTTCAAGCTGTGAAGACTATGCTAAATGTGTCTATGACATCCAGGCTAGAGAAAACAAGCTTAGTAACACTTTAGAGGTAACTGGTTGTTTTCATTGGAATTAGTAAAAATATTTGCTAATGATACTGAAAAGCAGTAACTCTTCCAGAAACTTGCCACTACCTGCTCATTTCACTTTTTAGTTGTGTGTAAAAGATCTTTTTGTTTATTGGGAAAGCCTCATTTACCTCCTTAAACTGCTAGAGTTTTCCAGCAGCACCCAGGGCTTCCCAGCTGCAGACACAATGGGGATGACTGTGTCTGAGACAGCAGTCAGTCTCTGCTCCATCTCTAGAAGATGGAGCCAGGAAATTTTGGGACAGTAGATAAAAGCTGCTTCTACAAAGCCTTTTGATGTTCTCTTAGATTCATCGGGAAGGCGTCTCACATTTGGAAGGATGTGGGCCCATTCTGAGACCTTGCCATGTTTGGGAGGCCCCTGGTGCTTTTTCCAATTGTTCTCCAAGGCTGAACTCCAGAGTTTTTTTGATGTCAGCTTCTCCTGTCATACCCTATATAGCATCCTCACCCTCCAATCTAGTGTAGGAAGTACCCTTGTACAGGCAATCTGATCCGTCATGGGCATTTCTAACTATTAGAAAGCTTTTTCTTTGAGCCATAATCTGCCTCCTCTGACTGCCATGCACAGATTTCTATAAACATTAATGGCAGTATAACATGCTTGTGTGCACGTGCACAACTCTCTGTTTATCAGATGCAAATTATGCATTCCTCATGACCAGCAGTCTCACTTATAGCAATTTATTCTGTGATAATACTAACACAACTGTATAAAATATAAGTGTATGAGAATGTTTACGGGTGAATTGGTTCTAGCAAAACTAGAACGGCCATTCTGTGAGGTACCCTAGAGGGTTTTCCTGCGTCATATGGAAGATTGAACTTGATGATTTCAAAATTCTTCTGATCATAAGCTCTTGAGTTGTTCTGCTATTTAAGAGAGGTGGTCATTTCTGGTCACATCTTTTCGCTCTCATCTTCTCTATTTCACTTGTTTTCCCTTCCTGTCTGCCATGGAGCTTGATAGAGAGGGAGGTCAAAGGCAGGCCAGCAACAGGAGGCTTTACGTGGTCCCTATGGTGTTTAGAACTGCCTCTTCTGATAATGCTGGGGAAGGAACCCAACATGAAGATAGGACTGAAAAAGACAGGATGGACAGGAACAGCCTTTCTGATCCAGGAGGAAGCAGAGCCAGCACTACCTTTCCAGGCACTTCTGACACATTTTGAGAGGGTCTTATCATATTTGCAGCAAGTGTTTCAAGCATTTCCGTGTCTTCAGAGGATACTTTCAGCATGTCAGCAGGATGCTGGCAGTGGTTTCAAAAGCGGACACACATTAAAACTGTTGCAGAAGGAGCTCTGGGTTCAGTAGTGGGGTTCCTCCCTTCAACCCTGCACACTGAAGTTTACATGAAGAACAGGATGAGGCTGGGTGTGATGACTCATGTCTGTAATTCCAGCACTTTTGGAGACTTAGGCAGGAGGACTCATTGAGCCCATGTATTCAAGACTAGCCTGGGCAACATAGTAGGAGAACCTGTCTCTATAAAAAATATTTTAAGAAACTTAGACAGCTGTGATGGCACCTGATTTAAGTCCCAGCTACTCAGCCGGGCAAGGTGAGAAGGCCACTTGTGTCCAGGAGGTTGAGGCCACAGTGAGCTTTTTGATTGCCCAGCATGGGAAACAGAGTGAAACTCTGTCTCAAAAACAAAACAAAACAAAAAAGGTTTTAAAAAGAGCAAGAGGGAAGTCACAAGATGTTCCAACATAATGCTGAAGCCCAGAGAAAAAAAGAAAGGAAAAGATAAAACTCCTGATGAAAGCCATTCTCATCACCACGGGCTGGGAAGGACAAGTAAGACCCTGAAGACATCCTTATTCTGGCCTTTACCTTGCTGTGGAGCCACTAGGAATGAGAAGGAGAAAGGACTGAGGAGCCTAATAACCAGAGGACACAGCTCTTTCCCCTGCAGAAACACCAGCCTTAGTTCTACTACAAAGGAATCTCAAATTGGGAAGGAATCTACCTCCCACTAGTGTACAGTCTTCAAGCAAGACCGCTAGCAGGATGAGTTACATCTCGATTGACTTCAAAGCCCACCCAGCAGCACAGACATACTCCTAGGTTCTGTGAGTAAGAGAACCAGAAAAATTTGACTATTTCCTGAAAAAATCTTAAAGTCCTCCCTACTACGTAAAGTGAAGTCGCAGGTCCTAAAATAAAGACCCGGAAGGATCGGATCTTTATTAAAGTTCTTCAAAATCAATTGCAATGTATGCAGTACAAACAGCACCATATTTAAAGATATGAGGAAGAGCAGCATGGAAACCATTATGCAGCCAGTACAAGGTGGTGAGGGGCTGGCAATCATTGGTAACATGATATCTGAGACCAAGGGGACAGTGACCTCTGAATCCCATCAAAACGTGAGTCAGAGTGTAGAAAATCAGGATGTTTCCAGCTTAAGTTGCCTTAATTTTAAATAACTATGTATAAATTAAACAATACATTCCCAAGAAAAGAATAATTTGAAACTACTGCATCCTGTCTCCCCTAAAGAGTGTTTTTTGGCATTAAATGTAAGTCTGTAAACTCCAATTCATGTTGCCTACTGAGCTTAAGGAAAGTAGTCAAATTAACTGTTTATATTTGATAATCTCCTTTTCCCGAGTCTCTACCTTAGTTCCTTATCACTCAACTGCAGTTGCTGAGTGGTGAACATTAGAAGTAAGTTTCAATGAATCACGAATATTTTGTTTTTATGATTTCTAGCTTGGCTTGAAACTATGCTGAATGATTGTGTTCTAACAAAGGATTAAGATGAAAATCCTGTCTTGGTTGCAAGTAAAATAGGTGTGTGTACTAATTAGGCTATTTTAGAGAGTGTTAATTGTTATTTTCTGTAGGTATTTCTCTGATGCTGCCCTTGTAAGAGGCAGATGCTTTGGTGATATAATTTCAAGAATTTTACAGAGCTTTCCAATTCCATTAGATTCATAACACACTGAACACTGGAGACTTACACATAACCACACACAAACGCACACATTCATAAGCACACACATGGACATGTACAGCCCCCAGTTAGGGGAGGCTGCAGTACTACCCTGAAGCACATGCCTCTTTGCTATTCAATTACATTACGAATTTGTTTCTCCTAGGAAAAGTGTGTTACTACACAATGTGTGAAAGAAGTCTAAAATTGCAAAGTTTAATGAGGCATAGAATAAAGCATGCTGTGAAAGGAGGACCATGGGCTTTGAAATCAGACTGATCTGGGTTTGAATCTTCACTTCACTCACTGCGGGATCCTTGAGTAAGTATTAATAACACACTAGAGGTCTGATTCCTCAACAGTAGATGTCTAAAGCATCGAGTACTGAACCATATACATAACTGGGACTTCAAAAGATTATGATCCTTCTTCCCATTCAATTGCTTAAATTCATGTAACTCCTGGGCTAGATGCAGTGATAAGATCACAGAATATCTAAAAAAAGGGGAGCAGGTAACCCCAGTGGAACTTGACAAGTCAGAAACAGATTCTACCACATATATATATATATACACACACATATATATACACATATACTCTACCATATATATGTATGTATATTTATATATAAATGTGTATATATATAAGTATATATATATTGTATATATATATTGTGTGTATATATATATACATATATTCTACCATACATATATATACACACACACACATATATATGGTGGAATTCATTATATATATACATATGTACATAAATATGTATATATGTGTATATATATAATTTCTACCTTTGAATATGGCTTAGATGAAAGTTTTTAAGAGTTAAATTGCTAAAATACCTAAACATGAATTGTGTTTTCTTTTCCTGTTTGAAGTGAGCTAAAGATCACTTTTAGAATGCTACAGTGAAATAATACAAATACCATCAACAGAATCTCAAAGCTGTCATGTTAATCTCTATCACCAATACTTTGAATATTGCAATAATATAGACATGAAATTATGTTAACAATCATCTTCATCACCCGTGTTTCTCCCATCATCCCCAGCCGAATGATTTCTTTCACTACTGCTACATGGCATTTCAAAATAACTTGCTTTACTGCTTCCTTTGTCTGCAAAATGCATCCCATCATTTTTAATGACAAAAGATACATGAAAAAATGATATAAGTATGGCACAGAAGATTAAAGGGTGACACCATTGGGGCTGCCCTTAGCTGCTGAGGGCAATCACATGGGCTGATATTTTGTTATTATGTTCAGCTTGGACCTAACCATCTTTCTGATGGCTGTATTTGAGAGTCACTGTTTCTAACTTCCTTCTATAATTAACAATTATAATGAAAAGAAAAAGAAATGGAAGTAATCTTCGCTGACTGTCTCAAATGTGTTAGGTAATATGCTATTGTATTATACGTATTGTTCCGTTTCATCCAAAAACTACCCTTTGGGAAATGTGACATTTCCATTTCATAAATGAGAAAAATTAAGCATGTAGGCCAAAGCACAAGGATAGTTACTTATGCTGATCTGGTCACTAAACCAAAATCTCTAAAAAATCGATCTGGGAATTCAGCTCAGACAATATGAATGTTCAGCTCCCTCTGTAAAAAATATAAAACCAAAGAAGGTTAATGTGATTATTGAGTTCCTTCTTGATTCCATGTCCTTTCTTTGTCAATGTTCGCACCTCACCCAGTTGTCTCTGAAGAATGACTCCAGGACTAAACACAGTATGCCAGATGTGCCCCGCTTCCCAATTAGAGCCATGTATCTAACGAAAGGCACCTGAAACAGTTTCAACTTCCCTAGTAGTCACATCAAATCTCTGACATGTATCCTACTCTCCTTTTCCAAATGTTCACCTCATAAACAATGTCTCTTTTATATGTGCTTTTATATTTCTGGACTTCTTTGCCTTTCCTGAAATAGTTAAAATGTAAATGGAATTCAGATGGATGTGACACATCATTGCAAGTTAGAATGAAGCATTTGAATCCCATTTCTATTATTCAGCTTAGTTATTTCTCTCATTTCCTGGTCTTCTGAAAATGTGATCACCTTACAGGATGGCATTATGCATGTTATCTGCAAATATGCTAAACATGTCAGGACCAATAACCTAGCCTGTCAGATCCACGAGACCACAAAAGCACTTCCATTTCATGTGAAATTTGTGTGTGTGTGTGTGTGTGTGTGTGTGTGTGTGTGTGTGTGTGTGTGTGTGTGTGTAAAAGCAGAACAGCAATCCTTTGCTGACCTCCTCCCTCCACCTATCCTGTGAAACAAATCAGAAATCAGCAATCTTGGATACAGCATGACTGACAAGGACAAAAAGACAGAGTTAACCCACGTCTGATGCAGTATGCTAATAAAAAATTAAAGCAATTTCAAAACAGAAGAAAAGGAAGCAATTGGGAAAAAAATCCTACTACATTTATTCTACTTATTCATGAGCAATGTCAGCAAAAGGTATAAAAATAGTAATTCAGGCCAATCTCCTTAATTATAGATAATACTACTTTAAGAACAATGACTAAAGAGGCAAGAGTTTAAAATTGTTGCTCAACTATCTAATAATTAAAAAATATGACAAAAACCTCAATCATACTTTTAATTCCTGATCCTTGGATATAGAATAATCTTTCTCATGCCCATTGAATTTTACTCAGATTGTTCAGTTTAATACAAAAAAAAGTTTTAAAATTACCGTAGTTTTCAAAAAACAATCACATGAAAAGATAAAAGAATTTTTTCATATCCAGGCTTGAAAAGACTTAAAGAACATTGTAACAAAAAAGAGGAAGAAATTAAAAATGTGTGTGAATGAAGATTGGGGATATATATTTTTTTAATCTCCCATGAATATGATCATTTTCTTCTCCAATACCTTTTTTCCTCTTCGGGTCACATGGTTGTAGTTTTCCAGGTAACAACTGAGTCGGTGGCTATAGTGAGAGACAGTAGACCAGAGGAAAGGGGCCTGTTATTCATATGGATCTTATCTTGAATGCTGTTCTGGGTAGTTAATTGTCACTGCAAGCACTTCTGAGCTTCATTTTTTCCCATCCATAAAATTGCCATGATAATATTTGACACATAAGGTCCTTGCAATATTAAAATGTATGATAATATACATTAAAATATATGTGCATATATATATATAAATGTCTCCACATTTGTGTATGTATGTATGTGTGTGTGTTGTGTTGTGTGTGTATATATATATATATACATATGTGTGTATATATATATATATTTCTCCGTGTTTCAATTGTTCCACAGACTGCAAACCCCTTAGCATTACTTACAAGATACAACACAACTGGCCCTCAACTTAACTTCTCTTATCATCTCTTTTATCACAGCTTTCACCATGGTTTGGCCACAGTGTCCTTTGTGACAGACTCACACATCATTTGCTTGTATCTGGCAGCTTTGATTCCTACTGCTTGGAACCCTCTTTCTGGAAATCTAGGTATGAGACCTTTTGTGACTCAGATCTTAGATCACCTCTTCAGATGCACCATCTGACCTACAACATGAGTTAGTGATTTCTGTCCCATCATCATTTCTCTAGTTTATTGCCATGATTATTTTTTCTTCAGGATGATTGCCAAAGTATTTACATCTTATTAGGGAAGTGGACTTGCCTATACGTTTCACTGTTTGTCTTGAGTGTTGGCATAAAATAAGGGTATACTATTTCATATGACAGGCCAAAACATAGTTCAGAATACCATAGGCATAGAACAGTTACTGGATTATTCCCTTCTATATGAGCTTTCTGACTGCATACTAGCAGCTTTGCAATTATGTAATTAACCTCTACAATAAGAAGATAAGGAGATAATAAAATAAAAAAAAAAATTCACACACACACACACAAAAACACAACTTACAAAACTAAGAATAGAGGCTGTGTTGCCTAACTATCTGAGTATACCCAGTTCGTTTAATGACAATATTAATGTTTGGAAGAAAATATATCTCTAATGTCTATACGTACTTTGCTTTAATAAGACATACTCTACCTTTGCACAAAGATGGAATTAAAACAAATAAGCAATATAAATATATGTCAAGATCATGAGGAGTTCTATCATGCATTATGGAGAATCTGTACAGTTACATGAGTCAGATTTTATTTATTTATTTATTTATTTATTTTGAGATGGAGTCTTGCTCCTTCGCCCAGGCTGGAGTGCAGTGGTGTGATCTCAGCTCGACTGCAACCTCTACCTCCCAGGTTCAAGTGATTCTCCTGTCACAGGCTCCTGAGTAGCTGGGATTACAGGCATGTGTCACCACACCTGGCTAATTTTTGTATTTTCAGTAGAGATGGGTTTCACCATGTTAGTCAGGCTGGTCTCGAACTCCTAACCTCGTGATCTGCCTGCCTTGGCCTCCCAAAGTGCTAGGATTATAGGATTGAGCCACTGCTCCCGATCTATTTATTATTATTTTTTTAAGTCTACTTTGTAATTTCTTCTTTTCTCTACTTTCCCATTAAAGTTGAAAAATCTTAGGTTACCTCATCAGTGTGGGAGTGTACTTTTGTTGTTTTATATCTGCCTAACATTCTCTCCTTCTGGGAATTCTTCCTAGTTCACACCATGTAAGTTTTGGGGCTATGAGAGATGAGACCCTGCTGCCTTGCTTATGACCTGGCAGGTTAGAGGGCCTCATGACCCTAGATACAGTGAGTGGTCTGAGACTGGCACATGACTTAAACCAGGAAAGAGTCCTGGAGCAAGTTGCCTTCATTAAAAAAACCATTAACATTTATGTATTTTACTTACATTTCTCATCAAAAATTATTCTACATATCCAGAAGAACCATTACATTACCTAAGAAGGTTAGTTTCCCAAGAGTAGTTTGCATTATTATTCCCAAAGAGAAGTCATACATCTTCCTACTTCTACCTAAGCCACATACTCAGATCTGGAACAATGATCAGGCAAAAGCCTTGTCTTTTTTTTTGGTAAAATGAGCTGCAAGGGTGATATAGTTTGGCTCCTGTGTCCCCACCCAAATATCATCATGAATTATATTCACCCCCAGGCAGGGAGGGAGGGACCTGGTGGGAGGTGACAGATCATGGGAGCAGGTTTCCCCATGCTCTTGTTGCAATAGTGAGAGTTCTTATGAGATCTAATGGATTCAAAAGTGGCAATTTCCTCTCTACTCTCTCTCTCCTGCCGCCTTGCGAAGAAGTTGCTTGCTCATCTTCACCTTCTGCCATGATTATGAGTTTCCTGAGGCTTTCCCAGTCAGGCAGAACTGTGAGTCAATTAAACCTCTTTTTTTTATAAATTACCCAGTCTCATGTAATATCTTTATAGCAGTGGGAAAACAGCCTAACACAAAGGTTATTAACCTGGCACTACTGTATAGAGAGAACTGCATGAGCATAGAGTCACCACACAAGAAAGTAGGACTGAGCGAAGAGAGAACAGTTTCCCGGATAGATTATTTAAACATGTGAGCTTATCCAGGTGGGAGGACAAGAGCAAGTCTGTAATTTTAAATTCCACAATCCTACCCCATTTCTTTCAATTTAATTTGAGTTTGATTTCTCTAACTGGAATCCACAAAGATTTAGATAAGCACAACCCTCCTCTACACTGTGTTGGTTGCTAGCACCATCCTCAGTGGCTCAGGGGCATCCTTCCCTCCCTCCAGCATCTGCCAGGGAATGCAGAGACTGCTCTGAGGGGAACACCTCACTCTACAGAATTTTTCTGGCCTCATTTGCCACTTCAGAGGATATAATAGTGGCTCTGTAGATGTGGGGTAACTTGAATATTTTACACTGAATGTTTTAGGTAATATATAATCTCTTCTTTAGTGTGACTTAAACAGTGGAGGCAAAGTTCCCAAAGGTATGTTCTGACCCCTTTTCCATTAAGTGAAGAAGATGTATGGCTTTAGTTTCACCTAAATGCCACTAAAACCTCAAGACAAATATAACAAAACACAACAAGAAAAAGCTGACCTAGATTAGATTTGCTGAATTCATCTTACTTCTGCAAATTATAAGCTTTTCTTATCTTTCAAGGCTGTAATGTAAAACAAACTTCCGTGTGTACAATTCCACCCATTTTTCCTTTTAATGTGTTTCTTAATAACCATAAACTCTTTGTTTTTCTACTTGTTCATTAATTTATTCTTATAAATAATATTTATTGAATATCAACTATGAGTCAGGTACTATGTTGGATGCTGGGGTCTGAAAATGTAAAAAGGAATATGGTAATCTTATTCTTTAAAAAAATCAGCTGTTCAAGATTACTATAGATGATGCAGAAGTGGAAGCCAGCTTCCTGATTCCTCTGCCAATGCCCCTTTTTAAATTAAACATATTTCACTTAAGAGAGTGACACTGATTTTTCCTCACCATGCTAGACAAGTACAAACATCTACATTATTATTTTGCTTAGGAGGAAGAAAAATTGCTCAAACAGCAGCCTAATCTGAGAGAGGGGAGGGGATCCTTTCCAGTGGGTAGACTATCTCAGGAAGAGACAAAAATATCACCCTCATTTACAACAACTCAGCCATGAAAGCACAATTTTTTATTTCATCAAAGACAGCACTTAAAAATTAAGCTTCTCTTAAAAATATCCAGTTTACTAATTGAGGAGAGAATTGCCAACAACATTTTGACAATAATAGCAAGGTAGGCTTTAAACAACTTTTAAGAAAAGTGCCGAAATGGCTTAATTTTTGTCAATGATACCTAGATACGTAATTAAGAAATAAATGGGTCAAATATGAAGAGACTTTAAAGTTTGCCTCAGTTCTTCACCTGACCTGCTGGGTGACCCTTGGCAAAATCTTCAGCTTCTGGGCCTCAGCATTCAGCTAATTTAAGCATCTCATTTTTTGATATACAAGAGATAGCACTTTACATTTTGTTAAAATAGGAGTTAGCTCACTTAGAACCCAACACCAAATTGTCAAATGGGGGATGGTACAAATTGCTGTAATCATCATCCATATACATCTCAGATTTATTCATTCATTCTTTTCGTTCAGCCAGTCCATTCATGTATTTCATTCATGCTGGATAAAAAAGTAAGTTCTTTCTTTTTATGAGTGCCAGAAAATAAATACTTTAATCTTTGCAGGCTATATAATCCCTCATAATGTTTCAATTCTGCCATTGTAATAGGAAAGCAATCATAGACATTACATTTCAACAGGTGTGGTTGTATTTCAATAACATTCTTTTTAAATCAGGGAAGGTGCCAGCTATTGCTCATGGACTGTAGTGCTGAACCCTGGTTTAAGCAAACCAATAGACAAAATAACAGGTACAATTTAAATTGAGCAATAGTCACCATGGTAGTATTTTTATATAAATATTCTGTTTAATCTTCATATGCGCACATAAATTCTATTCACCCAATACGCAAAATGTACCAGAAAACAAGAAACATGTTCCAGAGTCATAGATTTTAAATTTTTTGTGTGGAAAGAAATTTGACAAACCACTAGAAAATAAGTAAGTGATATAAAGAAAAATAAAGTTGGTAAAGGTATAAAAAGTGGCAGGTGTTCTTTTCAATAGGTTAGTCCTGAATTTCTCTATGATCAGATGACATCTGAGCAGAGACCTGAATGAAGTAGGGGCATGTCTTTTACAGATATCTGGAGAGAGTATTCCAGGAAGATAAAAGAAAAAGCTTAAAGGCTCTCTGAGATGGGAGTGTGTTTGTCATGTTAATGGAAAGATCAGGAAAGTAATGTGACTGGGGCCATGAAGCAAGTCTATGGAGATAGGTCAGAATGGCCACCCTGAACTAGAATTGGTGGGACCCTGTAGGCTAGAAATAGGAGTCTGGTCCGGGTGGGTGGCTCATGCCTGTAATCCCAGCACTTTGGGAGGCCTAGGTATACGGGCAGATCACCTGAGGTCGGAAGTTCAAGAGCAGCCTGACCAACATGGAGAAACCCCATCTCTACTAAAAACACAAAATTAGCCAGATGTGGTGGAGCATTCCTGTAATCCCAGCTACTCCAGAGGCTGAGGCAGGAGAATTGCTTGAACCCAGGAGGCAGAGGTTGCAGTGAGCCAAGATCGTGCCATTGCACTTCAGCCTGGGCAACAAGAGCGAAATTCCATCTCAAATAAATACATAAATAAACAGGAGTTTGGATTCTGTTTTGAGATGAGCAGAGGAATTACGTGATGTCACTAATATATATTTTTCAATCATTTAACGCCCCATCATGGTGCAAGGGAGTAAGCAGAATGACAAGTATTTATTGCATAGCTCAGGTAACAGGTTATAGTAACAGGAACTGGGAAGATATTTGGGAAAAAGATGTCAAAATTTTGGATAAATCTTCAAGCTAGACATTACTAACAGGTACTAAGAATAAATTCAGTGGTGTTAAATGACTTGTCCAACTTAAAACAGCTAGAAAGCACAAGGACCTAAAATATCCTTAGTACCAGAATCCCATGGACAAGAATGCTTTCAATTAACCTCCTCCCTCAATCACTCACAAGTTGAAATGTAGGTAAGTGGTAAGAATTGGTAGAAAGATGCATTGTTCTCAAATCGACCCATCTCCACAACTTCCTTCCTCTGGCCATGCCACAGTTTATCTGTTTTCTGAAAGATTAATTAGCTAATTTTTGCTTATGACTTTTTGGAGAATATGATATTTGGGAAAATGGGTCTATCTGGTGCAGAGGGGGCAGAGTATGAAGTTATTAAAAGAAGGGCTTATAGACATCACACACACACACACACACACACACACACTCACAATCCACCTATTGCTCTAACACACTCCCCTTGAGGTTACAGTCCAGTATGAGAACATTCTTGTAATAGAATATCATGGATTTCAGGAGTCTGTTCTCTACCTCACTTCCTAATCCAGCCAGTTTCTTCCTTTCAATTCACTCAATGTCCCCAGAATATTGTTGTGGTGAGTATTAAGATGAGCCAGAGCCAAAAATCAGAGCCAATTGTTGACAGAGTGAAGATTTATAAAAGAGAGCAAAGGCCAGAGCCCTGAAACCAGAACTAAGCTCCAATAGCAGAGCAACAGACAACTAACAGGACAGCCTGGTGGTTAGATTCTATTGATTATAATTCTGGTTAACTTATTAATTTGACCAACATTAAGTATCTAGTGCATGTATAGCCTATGCAAATAATAGTTATTTCAGTAAGTTTTCCAGGCATATTTTTAGAAACAGGTCTTTTAATTTTCATCAGTGTGAATGAAGAACAAGTCCTCCATTGAAGCCATAGCAGATACCCTTCAATCTTTGAGTGGTGGAACTCTGAGGTGTGTTTCATGTTGTTTTACAGAGTTTTGTCGACTCTATTAGTTTTCTTTATTTCCCTTACTTCACCATTTCCCTACAAGTCCTCCTGGAAACATCTTGCAAATAAATAAATGATTTGCATTTTCATCCTTATCTCACAATCCAATTCTAGGGGATCCCAGCCTATGACATAACTCTGATATACATGCAATACATTGGTCATCAGGACCTCACCTGTCCTCAAGCACTCCAACCAACACAGTTCGAAAATACCTTCACTGATAGTAAAGTGTATGGATGCTGAAGTGATAGAAACTAGAGTTCAAGCCAAGAGTTTTTTTTTTTTTTTTTTTGTAATGTGTTGGTTGTATGACTTGAGCAAAACCAAGTAATATCTCCTAAATATCAGTATATTCATCTATCTGTACACTAACAGTTGTCTTCCCACCTCAGTAATTCTCATTCTAAGTCAGAAAAACAATAGGTAATTTAAATCCTCCAACTTTTCCAGTTATGCCTTCATCAAAATGTTAGTTATATACCAATCTATCCTGACATATGTTTACACAGCATGTCTTTTATTTGTGTTAAACTTTCTGTACTATTCTGTGTATAAAGTATACTTCAAAATCAGAATCCAGACATGCATGTTAATTTAATCACCATAACCCAAACAATGATTTACAGGGAAGTGCGTCTAGATCTGATTGGGTTAATATGAAACTTTTGTCTGCTTAATCATTGCTCCTTAAGAGTAACACTAATGATGGCCCTTCCTAACATCGTGTTAACTCATTTTAGCATTTATATTAAATTGTATAAAATCACAGTAAGGGAGGTATTGCTTCCATTGTTAGTTAAGAAAACGGGGCTCAATCCAGTAAGTAAACTTAGTTTAATAGTTAATAAATGTTAGAGCCAGGATTTGAAACCTGGTCTGATTTGACACTAAAGTTATAAATATTTGAAATAAACTGTTGTGCATTCCATCAGACATTATCTATCTATCTATCTCTCTATCTATGAGATGGAGTCCTGCTCTGTCACCCAGGATGGAGTGTAGTGGTGCAATCTTGGCTCACTGCAACTTCTGTCTCCCAGGTTCAAGCAATTCTCCTGCCTCAGCCTCCTGATAGCTGGGATTACAGGCATGCACCACCATGCCCAGCTATTTTTATTATTATTATTATTATTTTTTTTTTTTAGTAGAGACAGGGTTTCCAAATGTTGTCCAGGATGGTCTCAATCTCTTGACCTTGTGATCCGCCCACCTCGGCCTCCCAGAGTGCTGGGATTACAGGTATGAGCCACCTTGCCCAGTCCAGACATAATATATTATGTTTTTAAGCTGGATGTATTTTCCAAGCCCAAGCCTCCCTTCTCATTTTCTACTTTTACCTAATACAAATTATTGACCCACAGATCAACTATGAACAAATGGTACATAGTAAGTTGTTAGTAAATGTTAGCTTCAATTACTACCATTACTATTATAGTTTTTAGAGGAGGATATTTTGGAACCTCATGAGACTTGTCAGATACTATGTTTATTGGTAATTTTATTTTAATAAAGAATCATATATCTAACTTCATGAATCCAGTATACAGAAACATGTCTGATATCAAAATACTCATAATTTGCACCTGGAATCTTTGTCTAATTTAACTTTCATTTTATTTCTATAAGCATAGCTCCATCTTTCTATGTTTTACAAAGGAAATTTATCATAACTAAAAGTGTGGTTATTATATGTACTAACTTATCTAGGAGTAGTTTATATAAGTTTGTTTCATAATTTAATTCCTTGCCAGAATTCTTTGCTTATGATGTGTTACTTTTTTCTCTGAACTAATACTTTCCAAGCCTGATTTTTGGGGTCTTTCAGAATTTCTGCAAATTATTTAACATCTTTTTTATATTTCCCTTTAAAATAATTAGAATAGGTTGGTGAACAGGAACCCAAACTGTTCAATATCCAAAAATGAGCTTAATCCATGACAGTCTCAATAGATCATTCCATAAATGAATTACAGGACCTCCGGGTTTCAGAACAGTTGAAGAAAAACTGAAAAATTCTGGGTTGCTTATCTTTTGTTCATACAGATAACAACTCATATATATCTCCAAACTATCTTTTGGGGTTCTCCAAATTTCTAGGTTTTAAAATCTCTGGCCAAAATAGAAAAGGAGTTCTAAAATTGAGTATACTTAACTTTAGTTACTCAAATGAATCCTTTAAAACATTAACTTGTGGTTAATACCCAGTCAGCAAAAAAGAAGTATGCATTTATGTCTTACAACGTCTTTGCAGTTCTCCTTTAAAGAGTAGTACACATAATCGAATTAGGCTTGTTTATTCTTAATGCATTTAATATATTTGCCATAAGAAAATGAATCATTCCTCTATTTTAATGGTGCTGACTCTCTCCAAGTTTTGTTCATACATATTAAAGGAACTTGGTCAACCATTTATTAAATTAGGATTTTAAAAATCCTACAAAACTATTTATTTCTTAATTTCTGTAAAACCTTATTTCAAATTCAGAACTAAATGGTAAACTATCGAGCTGATACTAAAAAATGTTTTCCCAAAGAACTTCAGTTCTTTGTATAATCAAATTGAACAGACACAAAATTTTTTGCTGTATATTGAAACATTATTTCTTACATACCACCATGTGATGGATTGTATTGACAAAAATGTGCATAATTTAGGTGCTATAAAAACAAGAAATCCAAAAATTTATAATCTAAATTGCAATTTCTCCCACAACACAACAATTCCTTTTGAATGACTAGCAAAATGTATTAGGCATAATACATTTAAACAAAAATGTATTATTTTTAACCATGTTTTCCTAAGGATGCTAATTTAAGGTTCTGTAGAGAGGAGAAAAGTGTTGGAATGTAGATGTATGTTTATCATACTTAATTGCATTTGAAAATGGCAGCATTGGACTATGGAATCATTTTAATTTTAATCTTTTTATCTTGTTTTGTTTTCATCATGGACTATTCCATATCAGTGGCATCTTCAGAAAATATTCAAAACTTTTAAAACACAAAAAGAAATGTATAATGTTGCAAGCACAAATCAATTTTTCAATACCTCTAGAAAAGAATTATAGCCATTCAAATATTTATCTTTTGTATTTGCTCAACTCCAACACTCATGAGCAATATTAAAAATTTCTTTGGTTACAAGGTTAACATGTTTTCCTCAAGCAAAGTACTCATATAGAATAAATATGGACAATCACATTTCAAAATATTTTTAAAAGATAGGGAATTCTTACTGTTAAAATATGCCAAAATGAGATTTTCTTTCATTACTAGAGTTAAGCTACATTTTCTTAATACTCCATTTTTAGAAGAGAGGTCATCTTTTGGTATATTTTTATCATATTTTCCAAAACCTGGTATGACTAATATGATAAAAATGTACTAAAAACTGTACCTGGCATTGTCCATATACCAGTTTTGTTAAGAAAATAATGGGGGTAGTAAACACTTTAAGCTCTGGAATTCAACAAATTGTTAAAACTTCCTTTTTTCTTCCCCTTTCTTCACATTTTGTCAGAATTCGGTTTGTGTTAAAGAGGGCAAGAGAGTGAGCAAATTTCAGAGCACTGTCACCTTCTGAAAGCCTTCCTAGCTGGGGATGTACTACATACTGAAATACACTAAAGATACTTCCCTGGGGAAAGTGACATTTAATCCCCTACTTGCTGTGTGAGCAAATTCTGTCATTATAGCATTCACAGGAATACAAGTCTATGTCTTCTCAAAATATCCACCACTAATATATACGAAATTCATCTTGACACTCTCTCTTTAAGAAATATTCTCTCCTGTTAAAAACTCAGAAGGTGACCCAGTGGGTGATCTTTTCTGAGCTCACTGACTGTTAAGAAAACAATCAGAAAATCACTCCTAGAGTTTCTACTGCTTGGAGTTTATTCATGTGAACATACAAGGTGTCAGTTGTGTGTCACTTTATCGTCCTAATAGAAACTTGATAAAGTTAACAGGAAATTGTTTTAATTTTTTCTATGTACCTTGTACTGTTCTAGAAGGTACTTATGATGAAAGGAAGGTGGACAACATTGTGGGGGTTTTTTTCATGAAAATTACTTAGAATCTAACCTTACCTGGCTATAGTTCTATACTTAAAGTTAATACTGACTATATATATTTAAGTATTTGCTGGTACTATTGTATGAAATGTAATGGCCATGTTTTACCATATTAAGTCAATGAAATCACCTTAAAAGTCTGTTTCTCTTATTTCTTGAGGTAGGTTGGAATAAAAAAAAAATAATTATATCTTTGATGTAAGGGATATTGGTTCAAGTATAGTATCTTACTGGCTCGGTGATATTTACTTAATTTCTATTATTAACATGTTTTAATCTCTCTCATGGGGCTAATTATTAAAAGTTAAATAACTTCTTTGAGTCATCAATAACTCCATGAACTAGAATTGGAAAATCATGTCTTCATCTGCCTTGAAAATTTTTATCCACTGGTAAGAGGGTGTGTTCTATTGAGAAGCATGCTAAACCTATATCAACATTTGTTTATGTATCTCTTTTTTTAAAGTAAATTTGATATAGTACCAGTGGTATGTTGGAGCTGGCTTGTATAGACTTGCAAGAGAAAGTAGTTGTATAATTTGTAATTATGCAACCTGGATATTAAACATGGTCACCACAGAAAAATTAAACTTTTTGAAATTCAATTAAAATAAATAAATGTAAATTATTTTAAAATAAAGAAAAATAATAATATAAATTATTAAATAATTTCTTAAATAAAAATAATATAAATTATTATTTTATATTGTATATGATTAAATATATAATTAAATAATATCAAAGAAGGTGAAGGGTTGATTAATTTTAATTCTTTGAATTATATTTTAATTAATTTATTACATTTTAATAATAGCTGTGCTCTTAAATATCTATCGTAGCTATATAGTAAAAAATCTGTGTTTCAGATACTACTGTTCAATTCTTTCCAACACCACTTTTGGTGATGCCACATTGAAGCTGGAAATTGACTACAACAGAATTATTTACACAACAGAAATCAGCAAATACTCCAAATTAAAGACCTTCCCCTTCTTACTCTCCCAGAGCCAGGTGTTAAACACTTACTAGCACACCACTGTACAGTGTTTATGGTGTGACAGACATTGTAGTTGTTTTACACATATTAAACTATTTAATTTGATCATCTTAACCAGCCTCTGGAGTAGTTGTTATTACTACTCCTCATTTTTCAGATGAGGAACCTAGGGTAAATTGCCTAACTTCTCAATGCCTACAGGCCACACTTTGTAAATGGTGGAGCCATTATCTGCATCTGGGCAAACTTTGCCTCATAGACTGCACCAAAACACTTCACTCAGTTTTATATATTGTTGTTAATGATCATATCTGCCTTGGGAGGGAGAATGGAAGAATGGTCAGAGTCACATTATACATCTTAGTCTTGGCATTTCCTAAAACTGTGCAGGGAATAGTCTGACATTTGACAAGTGGCAATCTGTACCATCTCCTCATCAGAGCAATGTAGACAGTAATCATCTCTAATTCTGAGACTGAAATGAGAGATACATGTAAAGCATTTAGCACCGTGTCTGATACTTAGCAAGTTCTTACATTCTAGTTGTTTTCTCATCACTTTGTTAAATGTACTATAAATATTATCATTTTCTATAACTGCAGCAATTTCTCAGAAGTAACATTTTTTGTAAAGAAACACGTTAGTGCAAGAAGAAAAATTCTTAAAAAGGATATGTAATGTAGTAGAATTAGAGGAAAAAGCTTAAAAAGTGAAAAGAGATGAGAAAATAATGAATAAGAGAACGGGGGAGAAAATATATGACAGGGGAAAGAGATGATAAATGCAACAAAATGAAAAAGGAAGGAGCATAAAACACTTAATTAAATATCTAGAAAATCATAATGCTGATAAAGTTATTATTAACACATTCCAAGATTACCTATAGCCAGGGTGAATAACACAGCGTTTATATAGCACTCACTATTATAACCTTTTTCAGATACTTTTGTAATATACTTACCTGTATTTCTCAAAACAGACTGAGAGCTTTGAAAGCAGAAACCTTATTTTATATCTCCCCTAATTTTTATCACTAAGTTAGTTTCTGAAACATAAACAGAACTCCGTGAAAGTTAAAATTAAATGTTGAAGTTTAAAACATGTAAATAAAGGTGCTGGATATCTTGTGAATTTTCCATGAAATGAATACATTTTTTCAAAAGAAAATATATTCTTGCTGTTCTCAAATCCACTCTGATTATTTAGAAACTTTCAAAACTGAGAAGGTGGATGATGGAAATACTTACTGTGCTTCTAAGTTAGCAGTTGCCTACAGATCAATTTTACTCAAATCAATTTAGGCCCATTGGCACATTTTTACTAAACGTCACATTATCAAAAATTTAAAAGATGTTTAGCCAGTCAAAAAGAGGAAAGTGTTTCAGTATGAGCTGCACTTAAGATTATATTGGTATGCAATAATAAAATACATGATAAATGGAAAAAATGAATATAAACATACATTGAATACAATTCAGAATGTTTTACAAATATGAAATATAAACATAATCATTGCATTCAAACAGAATGTTTTACAAGTATGGAGTAGACCTTACAATTATTCGTTATTAAAATATATGCCAAAGAGATAGTCCAGATAAAAGGAAACCATGAACTTCCGCTCCAGAAGGCAGCATATTCCCTATCATGTGCTCTCCAGGTACTGCTGGAAACTTCCATCTGACACATGAGGTGGAGGAACAGGCCTGCAATGGGAGGAAAACTGGACTAGAATCTGACCAGTAGTCTCTTCCATGTGTACTGTTGTAAGACTCTATACATACATTAACAATTAATGTTCTGAATTAATAGCTTATTTTTATTATATTTCAAATTTCCAGAGCATAGTTATTTATCATTTAAGACATACAAGACCTTATGCAAAATGCAAAAGGTGAAATGGTGCATTCAGTTAGTTAGCCATTCAACCACAAAAAATAGTGGAGATATTTCATATATGTCTGGAATTATGGTAGGCTGCAGGACTATAATGGTAGCAGAACACAGCCCCCTTCCTTTAAGATTTAAGTAAAGCAATATTCTTATACCAGTAGAAGGCAGTATGATTAAGTTGAAAGGGTATAGCCTATGGAATTAGATAAACTTGTCTTTCATCCCTGAACTCTTCTACCTGCTTCAGTTGTGATATCAATCTGCTAAAGTTACTGAAGTATTTTTTCATCTTAAAACTTAAAACAATGCCCAACTCATAGGTGGCTGTGAGAGAATTCTAGCACAGTGTACAAACATGTAATTTTTTTTTTTTTTTTAGATAGTGTTTCACTCTTGTTGCCCAGGCTGGAGTGCAACGGTGTGATCTCAGTTCACAGCAACCTTCGCCTCCCAGGTTCAAGCCATTCTCCTGCCTCAGCCTGCCAAGTAGCTGGGATTACAGGCGTGTGCCACCATGCCCAGCTAATTTTGTATTTTTAGTAGAGATGGGGTTTCCCCATGTTGGTCAAGCTGGTCTTGAACTCCTGACATCAGGTAATCCGCCTGCCTCAGCCTCCTAAAGTGCTGGGATTACAGATGTGAAATCATGTAATTCGCTCATACCAGTGTTATCATAAATACATTTTACATCAAGGTATAAAAAAATGCAGTTTATGAATCCTTATATTATATAATACTTAATCTCTTAAACAAATTTTTAAAAAAATATTAACTATTATGTTTGCTGTCTACCTCTAGCTAGATGTATGAGTCATCTGATAATCTCAAGATTCAGGAAAATATAAACTCCCTCTGAATGTATGACTGTCCTTACATTTCTGAGTGAAAAACTTTATTTTGAAATATGCTATGATATTTAATATTTGTTTAAATGACAATAAATACAGATTATTAGCCCATTCAGCAACTATGAAGAGATAATTTTTGGGAGAAAGATGAGAATTAACTGTTAGTAAAAAAGAAAGATATGTCAATTCACAGATGCCATAAATAAACTAAACCAAGTTTATAGACAAATTTTTGACTTACTTTTGGATGTTAAATTGGAATAAGAAAGGGAAGATGAGGAAGATTGAAAAAATTAATGTGTATAGGTACCTTCTATGTGTTAGGCATGATGTTTAATCAGGCCAGGAAATATGTAAGGTAGATAATGTTGCTCTTAATTTGTCATGAAAAATATGAGGAAGATAGACACCTGTGCCTGAATGATTAAAAACCCACATCACATTTGCCCCAAGCCATATGACAAATAATTAATAGAACCACATTTTAAACCCAGATCTGTGAGCCTAGAAATTATTATTATTATTTGAGAAGATTACTGCTTTGGAACCAGGTGCCAAGTTTTGAGTTAAAAGGCTAAAGAAATAAAGCTGATGTTGTAATCTCAGCACTTTGGGAGGCCGAGGCGGGTGGACCACCTGAGGTCAGGAGTTTGAGACCAGCCTGGCCAACATGGTGAAACCCCCATCTCTACTAAAAATACAAAAATAAGCCTTGCTTATTTTTTTATATGTTTTTACAAAGTGTATTTTTATATGTAATTTTACAAAGTGGCAGGCACTTGCAATCCTAGCTACTAGGGAGGCTGAGGCAGGAGAATTGCTGGAACTCAGGAGGCAGAGGTTGCAGTGAGCCAAGACAGTGCCACTGCATTCCAACCTGGGCAACAGAGCCAGACTTCGTCAAAAAAAAAGAGAAATAAATCAAATGTTGCCACATACCTATGTAAATTTCTACTGCCTCGGATATCTGAAATCTTAATTTTAGGTTCTTCTTCCATTCCAAATATGGAAGAATAAATATTTTAAAACTTATATCTGGATATTGTTTTTCATGTTGGGTGGTATGTTGAATTATTACCTTTTTCCCCCTAGTAAGAAAAGTTACTGAATTTTATTTTTACTTTTTTTAGAAATTAATTACAGATCAACTAATATCTCCTTAACTTCTGAGACTTGCATTTTTTCCCTGTGGTTGGCAGCAGTTGTGTCAGGTTTTATGATACAATAACCAGTGTAAAATGCATCAGGCCAATTTGAGTCATTTTTTTCTTAATGAGTCAGACTTAAAAGGGCAAAAACTTTAATTGGAGAGGAGGGGAGCTTCAGATGCTATGCTTGCTATTGTTCAATATTTCTGGATGACTAAGAAAGCCGTAGGAAAGCTTATCTATTAGCAGTCTTCAGAAAGCTGGTCTCAGGCCCAGTTCCTCTCCTTCCAATTCTAATTGCTAACTCATGTGTAAACACTAATCCACCTCAAGAAGTGGCAACGAATGTTATCCGATATAATGTGCATGATGTGTGGTGAACTAAAGCTCCGTAACATGTTCGGAGATCAACTGCGGCTTACTCTGTATTAGTGCATTTTCCTCTTCTATTAAGAGGAAAGGAAAACAGCTGAGACTGGGGGTATGGTACATTGGCTTCTTATAACTCGTGCTGATATCTTTTTGTCAACATTATATTCTTTGGTTTATCAGTTGCAGCAAACAGATTAGTAAACACCATTAGTTAGATTCTAGTCACTATAATCAAATTATCTTTGACCAGAGTAATAACTACACAAAAGATCATTTCCTACTAATGAGATCTGAGAGTTCTGCTGAAGAGAAAATTCTGGCTATAATTACGTGGGGGAGGTGTACAAAGCCTTCCAAAAACTGATTTCCAAGAGGCAACATTGTTTCATCAAAACTATGCAAATTTTCTTGGTAAGAAATAAAATTAATTCTCAGTATTTAGAAAACAGAGGAGTCTAAGTCTGATAAACAAAAGCCTGGGTAGGTGGCTGGTGGTTTGGGTAAGTGGTAAGGATCTTCACAGTGAGGCTGAGAGCCTGTGTCAATCTGCACATACTCTGGAATATCCTGAAGTTAGTCAATTCTCTTTAACAATCTTTCCAAGATTAAAAAAAGTGATCCAAGACATTATTTATTTCAGACTGATGCCCCAAAATAAAATGTTCCATTAATCAGATATACTTTTTAAAAAAGAATTTTTTTCCCCCAACTTCAATAATTATTATCTAGAACTCAGAATTTCCTAGTATACACCTTCAAAGGGAATCTCTAAAGTGTATTGCTCTGTAATTATTTAAACAGAAATGAAACCACAACGAAGTCATCATTTAAGTTCCAGGAAACAGAATTCAAGTTAGTTGTTTGAAAGTTTCTTACAGAAGTGAGTTAAAAAATAAACAGCAACAATTGGATTAGTGATTTCAAAATAATTCATGTTCATGATTAAATGTAGTTGTTAATTACATTATTTTAGCTTCAAAGTTAGAGTCTTATTGTGTAATATTTTATTAAGCATAATTTGTTTAACTGCTGATGTTAATTGTTCATATGTAATAGAATAAAAACCCTTTAGAATTTAGCTCAAATAGTTGTTTTTCAGGCTTTACAGATGAAATTAAAGCTTTCCAACAATTTTATTTTTTTCTCAAACATAAGGTCTGACAGGTTTTAATAAATTCAGAACAGAAAACTCACTTTGTATTCTAATTTGTTGGGGACATGTTCAATGTTCATTCTCTCTGTTAACATTATTTCTTATATAAAAATTCAAAATGATTGCACCTCTTACTCTGAGGAATATTACTTGATGAATCAATAGATATAAATTTGAATAAAATTTAGATACAAAACCAGCCTCAGAATTGATCTTTTTTTAGTCCTTTTTTGTTAACAGTTGTTGGAAAGTGGTGGAGGTGACAAAAATGTCTGATATCTTAATACTGTTTCTATTTTTCACCTGGTCATCAAGATATTATTCAAAATGGAATGCTAATTCTAAAAATATCTATTAAATCTTTCATGTGAGTCTTGGGAAGGCAAAAATTCAGGCATAACAAACTAAGCAATAAGCAGTGCCTATCTAACATTTGTTGAATTTAGGACTAAAGCAAAATGTGTATGTTACTTTGTGATAAGAAAGCTTGCCAACTATCCCAACTTCCATTGTTTTTCTCAGCTCAGAGCATCATAGACACAACTAGCCAATAGATACTCATGGTCATATAATTACACACCACATTTCTTAATGTTTGTGTTCAAATTATCTAGGTTGCTTGCTAAAATGGAGTATCACAGACCCAGCCTAATTCAACACAGTCAGTATTTTAGAAAGCTAGAGTAGAGAAATCTACTCTATTTTACAAAAAGTATGGGGTCCACAGGGATAAACATATTAAAAAGAAATTTTAGACTTTGCTATAACTGGCTGCTTTGCTCATTGGAACCCCTTTCTGCCTTCTCTGGTCATTACAAATAAAAGGAGAGTTACACATTGTTAATGCTCCACCCAACTTCGTGTGGTGGTGAGCATTCATTCATTTCACTCATTCTTGGTTTCTGACTACTGTATTCAGGACTTCACATTTTTTCAAATATTACTTTAGCTGTATCACATAAATTTTGATGTGGAGTGCTTTTCATTGTTATTAAATTCTAAGTATTGTGCAGTGCTTCTGAAGGCTTCTTGATCTGTAACTCAAAATGCTGTTTCAAACAGAAACCATTTTCAAATAGTGATTAGCAATAAGTGAAATAATGTTATTGCTATAGCACCTCAAATACACTGGAGTTTAAATGAGATTTTTGGCTGTTGTCTGCAATCCCAAAGACTAACCCACTCATGGTTTTTATGGAACAATGAGCTAAAACTTAAAAAACAAGTATTTGTAAAAATGAATTCTTAAAATATACAAACATTTTAAAGTTGATGCTTTCCTACATTGGTACTATGTCTTATTGGAAAAAACTATATGATATTGCAGCTCTAAGAATATTCAAGATGCTGATTCTAGTCCTTCCCATAAATATTTTCTTTATGTAGGTGTATGAAGATATCTGAACAAAAAATATGTTGAAAAATAAGCTTTGCCAATTTCTCCCAAAGCAAAATGTCCTGTTCTTCTTTTTGCATGCTTGACTTACTAAGCCAACATAATAATTCACAAACTTAAATGGACAATAATTGTCATTCAGTATCCTTTATTCCTCTTGGATTATTATTATTTTTTAATGTTTGAGACAGGCTAGGAAGTGGCAAGTAAAGACATTTTTGAGCAGACAACCGTCTCTCTCAATACTTGGGTATATCTTATCCCCGGGTTCTTTCAAGAGCAGAGAATAGAACTGAACAGAGGTAGGTGAAAGACTTTCCAGAGTACTGATAATAGTGACAATAAGATAATCATATTTTAGAGTTCTCCTGGATAATAAATTTATAATCTGAAAGCCAGTCTGTTAGAAACAGACCCACTTTATTGAAAAACAATCATATAGTAATAGCACAATACAGTCACCATCTCCACTGGTAAACACCAATTAATATCTGAACATTATCACATCTCAAGTCCTCTAATCTCTGCACTCCTGACTCCCCTAATCTGGTATAAAATGATCAATTTGCTGTTTCAAAGAGTTCATTCCATAAAATTCACTGTTCCTTTGCCCTGGAAACAAAATTAATTTAATCTTTTGTTTTAAATATTGAAATATTAAATAATGTTTTTTTCCTTCGTTTTTTCTTATCTTTTTATTTTTTATTTTTTTTTATTTTGAGACAGAGAATGTCTTTGTTGCCCTGACTGGAATGCAGTGGTGCGATCTCAGCTTACTGCAACCTCTGTGCCCTGGGTTCAAGCAATTCTCCTGCCTCACCCTCCCGAGTAGCTGGGATTACAGGCACCCTCCACCATGCCCAGCTAATTTTTGTATTTGTACTAGAGATGGGCTTCACCATGTTGACCAGGTTGTTCTCAAACTTCTGACCTCAGGGAATCTGCCCATCTGAGCCTCCCAAAGTGTTGGGATTATATAATCCTTTTATAATAGCCAAATTGCCTAACAATACAGTCTCCTGTATTTCAAGGAGACTGTCTTATTTGGCTTATCTATTGTGGTAAATGGCGTGTACTTTTGCTTAAGAAATTATGTGGGAAAATATAAATAGGGTACACAGAGGCAATCACACACATACACACTTAGGTACCATTGTCATAAGGCATTAATTCTCCTTTTGAATTACACTCATGTATTAGAGGATATTGTTTAAAGAATAAATGAGAAGTGAATGACATGTTAGTATGCTCCAGAGTTAAAGCTGTAAATATTAGCTTCAAAACTTGTTTCTACTTAAGAGTACTAGAAATTAAAAAATAAAGTAACTTTTCCTTGGCAATAATTTATTTCTCTTTTCAGGAGGTGTAGGAAGCAAACCTCAATTTTCTGCAGAGAATTATTTTCTTTGGGAGATGTATCTTCTAAAAATAGTTCTGAAAGTCAGTATACACTGTTAAATATGCTATAGATTGAGATAGAATACACAATAAATGTGTATATAAACCTTTGTCCATCATACTGAATATTTGATATTTACCCAGGGACATGGCTACATGATGAACATGTATATGGCTTCTGGGAAGAACAAAAATTATCTGTGAGCAGTGGTGTGTAAGAGGTTGAAAGGGAAATTTAAAATTTCCATTGGAGGGAGATTGTTTTTTCATAAATTATTTATATGCAACTATTGGGATGCTTGCATGCATCATAATCAAGCAGGTTATATTATGGCTAATAGGACCACAAACCATGTTTGACTGGTTGTACAACAGTTATCAGGGAATAAAAGATGAGGAGCATCTAGAGTCTAACATAGTTTCAGAATGATTCTTCCAGAAGCATCTATGTGAGCTTTTATATCTGGTTTAGAGAAAAGTGGCAGAATAGTATTAGTACATGTACCATTCATAATTTAATTCAGGTTTCTCTATCAGTTACTAATAAGAAAGCAATCATGGTCTTCTCTTCTGATGTCTATACTGTCACTAAAAATAATATTAAAAAATAAAATGCCAAAATAAAGAAGAGAGTTATAGTTCATTGTCTATTAGAGGTAAAAAAAAAATTCTACATATATTCTCAATTCATCCTCACAATCACCCGGGATTTAACTCTTGGTATTTCCATTACATAGGCAATAAAAAGGAGAAACAGAAAAATAAACTGATAAATACGATAAAGATAAAAGGGCTAGTGACATCAATAAAAACAGTAAAGTACAGATCTACAAAAATCCTCCCCTCCACTAAAGCAATGAAACAAGGGCAAAAAAATAAAATAAAATAAAATGCAGAATCAACTTTTACAGAATTCAGTTAGTTAAATAAAGACTTGTGGCAATCCATAGACAGTTCGTGAAAAATACACACAAAACCCCACTAAATCTCAGGAACAGTGAACTTTGTAGCCATTTAACTAATTCTATTCTTACGGTTTTCTCCAAAGTCTGTAATAGCCATGAAAAACAAAATCCAACAACCATGGTGATGACCGCAAACTGTGTAGCCACCAGAGGGGGCAAAAGAAAATCAGAATGCCATCAACACCACATCACAAAGAATTGTCCTTATCTAACATTTCTGTTTCCCTGAAAGACTTCACTTGCAAGGGGACACAGAGTTTCCATTGCCAGCCTATTTTTCCAGGAACATTTGTGAAAAAACTAAATGCAGTACTGTAGATTGCCAAAATGGTCATAATTCTCTACCTCTCTCTATATTCGTGTCTGGTAAAATATGATGTGTTTTCTTCCATCAAGGAGTGCAATCTGTTTCTCTACCTCTGGAATTTGGGTAGGGATTATGACTTGATTTTGCCCATAATACATAGCAGATGTGATGTTGTGCCAATTCTCAGCCTAGGTCTCAAACTTGCATGCTTCTGCTCTCTTTCTTGGAATCCTCCTCAGCTTCCATGAATAAGCCTGGGCAAGCTTATTCATGAAAAGATGCTGTGTAGAAGAGAGATGTGCCATCCCAGCTGAGTCCTTAGACAGCTATCACATAGCCAACATAGCAGCTAACGTCATGCATTAGAAAAAAAAATATGAAAAATCACAGTTCGAGACAATTGTTGCACACCCTGGCTGCCTGCGGAAGTAGGTAACAATTAGGGAAAACAATAGACTTTTAGAAGTGCTTAGAAGGAAATTCTTGGGACTAGAATGACTATGGAAGGCTTTGGCAAGCTACCAACGACCTTCTTCACAGAATTGGAAAAAAAACCACCTTAAACTTCACATGGAACCAAAGAGATCCCGCATATCTAAGGCAATCCTAAGGAAAAAGAATAAAGCTAGAAGCATCATGCTACCTGACTTCAAACTATATAAGGCTACAGTAATCAAAACAGTATGGTACTGGTACCAAAACAGAGATATAGACCAATGGAACAGAACAGAGGCCTTGGAGGCAATGCCACACATCTACAACCATCTGATCTTTGACAAATCTGACATAAACAAGCAGTGGGGAAAGGATTCCCTGTTTAATAAATCGTGTTGGGAAAACTGGCTAGCCATGTGCAGAAAGCAGAAACTGGACTCCTTCCTGACACCTTACACTAAAATTAACTCCAGATGGATTAAAGACTTAAACATAAGACCTAACACCATAAAAAACCTAGCATTTGGGAGGCTGAGGTGGGCAACTTGCTTGAGGTCAAGAGTTTAAGACCAGCCTAGCCAAAATGGTGAAACTCCATCTCTACTAAAAATACAAAAATTAGCCTGGCATGGTGGCAGGTGCCTGTAGTCCCAGCTACAGGAGGCTGAGGCAGGAGAATTGCTTGAACCCAGGAGGTGGAGGCTGCAGTGAGCTGAGAGTGTGCTACTGCACTTTAGCCTGGACAATTTAGCAAGATTCCATCTAAAAATATTAATTAATTAAAGAAAGAAAAAATTATACAAATGGCCAAGAGATATATTTAAAGATGTTCAGCATTGCTGATGATTATGGAAGAATAAATTAAACCTACAATGAAATATATTCTCACACCTGTCAAAATGGCTAATATAAAAAGTAGAAATGATAACAAATGTTGATGAGGATGTGGAGAAAGGGAGCCCTTGTATGTTATTGGCAGAAATGTAAATTAGCACATCCATGACAGAAAATTGTATTAAGGGATCTCAAAAAATATAATTGCCGTATGTTCCAATAGTACCACTTCCCTATGTTTACCCAGAAAGATCTGAAATCAGCTTGTCAAAGTGATGTCTTCCCTCCCATTTTTATTGCCACACTATTTACAATAGTCAGGTTATGGGATCAAGGTAATTGTCTATCAACAGATGAATTGATAAGAAAAGAATGGTATGCATGGGCAATAGAATACTATTCAATCTTAAGGAAGAAGGAAATTGTATAATTTGCAACGACATGGGTGGAATTGAAGAATATTATGTTCAGAGAAATAAGCCAGGCCAAGAAAAATATCA
Organism: Ateles fusciceps; assembly: GCA_036589455.1. Classification (NCBI taxonomy): domain Eukaryota; kingdom Metazoa; phylum Chordata; class Mammalia; order Primates; family Atelidae; genus Ateles; species Ateles fusciceps. The sequence continues at coordinate 1,267,750 of JAZHEH010001685.1, read as the reverse complement.
TATATTCTTACTTACAGGTAAAATCTAAAAAGTCTGTGTCTAACTCATAGAAGCAAATAATAGAATGGTGATTACAGAACCTAGTGGATTGGGGGAATGGGGAGATGATAGTCAAAGAGAACAATAACTCAACTGGGAGGAATATGCTTATTTTTTTAGTTCTATTACGCAGCATGAATATAATTAGTTCCTATAAAAATGTTGGTATTTGAGATGATGGTAATGTTAATTGGCTTGATTTTATTATTTTACACTGTATTTATAAGTCATAACTTCATTTGCATAAATGTATACAATTATACATCCAAACATTTATATAATTATATATTGTCAATCTACAGTAAGAATTCAGTGATTCCCACTATATGTGTTTTAGTAGGGGAAAAAAAGAGATAAAAGAATCAGACAGAGGTCCAGCTGGTGATAGCAGTGTAGAAATTTAGAAGGACTTGGGCTCAATATGTGTCTTTCATTTCCTCTCTGTGATCTTAGATGTGATTCTGTCTGGTGCATTACTTCTATAAAATCTCAGCCAGGTAGTTTCTCTTGCTCTACCTAATCACCACAAGTGTTGGAAAAGAATTTGTAACTGTGGGAGTCTCTGAGTGAGGTGAACATAGCCAGAAGTAGGTGAGAAATGTATACTTATTTTTCACTATGCACCCTTGAATCTTTTGAAACTTATAAAACGTGCCTATTTTTCTACTTAAAATTAAATTTAAACTAACAACAACAACAAGCACGCTGATGGACATTAAGAAATGAGTAAAATGTAGGGAGGTGAGAAGCCGACTGAGAGAGAATGAAAATAACTTGGGAATTAATTGACTAATTGTGTGGGCGTAATGGGAATGGGAGGGGAAATTAAAGGAAGGCAATGCAAATAGAATATAAACTTATGGAGGGTATAAAGTTTAAGTAATATGAACCCTAACTTGGAAATCAGAACAATTACAAAATATGTATGTATATTTTTTTATAGAAATGAAGAAAATATTGTTTTCTATCTCATAGCATTGAGATAATTCATGCAACTGTGGGCAATATCATAATATTAATATCATAATAAAGTGCTAGCTCTCATTATCATTACTATGTGTGCACATTAAGCATAATTAAATAAAGTTCTGCTCCTACTGGGTTGGATTGATCTACATAGAGTGCTCCTGTGAAAAAATTGCTGGATGAAAACCATGATCAATAATTTCGAGCATCCTCCTGTCTTTATTTGTGCTGGCGTCTTTGATTATCATTTATGGGGGACTCTTGAATTCAGTTTCTGCTTTTCAAAATAAGCACTGTCTTCTTTTTAAGGTACTTTAAAACTTCTATTTCCCTAGAATACTTTATATGTGAAGAATTATGCTTTACAGTGAGGTAAACCTACACACATTTCAAGTGTGGAATTAATTTTATCTTCAATTTCTCTACCATATACTAAGATAGTTGTGAAATACCGCATAAAAACTTTCAAAACTATCGCTTCTCGGCCTTTTGGCTAAGATCAAGTGTAAAACTTTCAAAACTATATTTGCTAGTTACATATAGTTTTAAGGTAAGTTTTCACTTGGAAATGTAAATGCCCACCACACAAAAATAACTTTAGTATATTTGTTGCTGCTGTGGGATTTATTGATATCAGAAAACCAATTAGATTTGACTCCTACTTCCAAATTAAAAAAAAAAATCCGTTTTTATTTTAACTTCTTCTCCAGAAAAAAAAAAGGACATTTCTTACTAATTTATTTTAAATCTGTTAAAACCATTGATATTCTAAACAGAAGGCAAAATCCTTGGGAATGCTTCACATGGAGGTAGAAGAATATCAAGAGATCATTAATCTGGATGTTCAAATTTGTGGAGTGTGTTTGTATTTACCAGAAGCATTATAAAGTCAAAATTACTTTGTAATTTCCCTGAAAGTAACTCTCTTTTCCTAGCACAATGATTAGGTCAAAAACTCCTAGCAAACAGAAAACCTATCTTATTCACTTTAAATCCCAGGTAGGCATTATGTTAGGTAGTGGGACTTTTATGTTATGCTGGTAATTATTTCTGATTTCCACTAGTAGTGATTTTGGAATTTAAAAGTCAAAGTAAATAATAATACAGCTAAATAGTCACTGCAGAAATATTATTAGAAATAATAAACAGAATGGCAATAGAAAAGGTCGGGACCACTCTCAGTTTTGAATTATAAAAAGCATATGAAATAAATCATGTAAGTTCTAACAGACTTTCAAAGAGAGTACTACTTAAAATGCTATTTGTTTATGAGTGTTATTTATGTCTTGATACAGGATTGAGATGGGATATACTTAATATCCTGGAGATAGGGATTTACCTTTAAGAAAGAGAAAGTTAAAAAGTTTGCTTAAAGAAAATTTTCAAAATTTAATCAAAGTAGAAATTTTATATGTAATATATTATTTGATTTCTGTTCTCCATAGTATGTGAAAGATATGCTGCACTCATTATAATACATGATTGAAATATTTCTGATAGTACAGTTTTATTAGCCTAAATACATTTATTGCAAATAATGAGAATTTTTGATGATGCTTTCATAAAATTGAATAGTTCAAATATTGCAAATTAAAGTACAAGAGACTGATGTGGCAATTGGCCTGAAACTATCATAAAATAAAGCAAAATTTGATAACTAATGAATCAGTGTACAATATGCATAAATGTATCTGGAGGCCATTTAATCCTGACCCTCCAAATTCTAGTTCCATATTTGACTAATACTTCTTGTTAAAAATATCTACTAGGATAATTTTTTTTCAACCAAAGTATGTCTTTATTGCAGTCTCCTTAGAAACAAAAAACCTGAAGATCTTGAGGCAAGGTTGATTCATTGACTTCTAGTCAACAACCAACAGCAATGTGTATTTATATTGTTATTTAGTAAATGCACATCAGCAAAGAAGTACAACTTATTTACTTTTCCTTTAATATATACTGGTGCCATTTGGATTCTTCATCTCAATGGCTTTGTTTCTGATGCTAATGTCTCATGGGCATCATTTAAAGCGACAAGCCTAAAAATTATAGCTCTCCTTCTGTCTATCCCCATAACAACTAAAGAATCCCACATCTGTTCCCCAGTTTTGCTTGATTAATAAAGATGTGCAAAATAAGAATTATCTTCTCCTCCTCAATTGGAAAAGAAAAACAAGGGGATCAGGAAAACTAAACAAATTATCTATGAAACAGAATATTTTTTATCAGCTCAATGCCAAGAGGAATTAGAACATTGTTACCGTATGGATAGCCTCTAATTTTGATGGTGCATCATTTTCTTACAGTTGAAATAATTCTTTTCAATTTTGGAGATGAAAAGAAATGCTATTTTCCTAATTTCACAAGAATATAAATGGATTGTAGACCTGTGTTTGCCAATGATCTGCAATAAAGCAATTATGCCTTCATACCATCGAGCTCTAAATTCTAATTATTTGCCACACAAAAATCATCCTCTTTTTTGCTGATATAGCTTCTATCTTAATGATTCTCAGTTTACTAAAGTAGCATTGAGTTTGGTGTAAAGAAAGTGACAAGGAAAACACAAATGAAAAGTATTTTTCCAGCCAGGTGCAGTGGCTCACAACTGTAATTCCAGCACTTTGAGAGGCTGTGATGGGCGGTTGACCTGAGATCAGGAGTTTGAGACCAACCTGACCAATGTGGCCGACATGACAAAAACCCATCTCTACCAAAAATACAAAAATTAGCCAGGTATGGTGGTGCACACATGTAGTCCTGGCTACTCAGGAGGCTGAGGCAGGAGATTCGCTTGAACCCAGAAGACTGAGTTTGCAGAAAGCCGAGATTGTGCCACTGAACTTCAGCCTGACCAACAGAGCAAGACTCCATCTCAAAATAAAATTTCCTTTATATTAGTTCAAATATTGTTGATTGAGTGCTTTATATGTTCCAGGTGTTTTATCAATGAACAAAGAATTTAATGGAGAAAATATTTCGGAAACATTTTGATCATTTTTCTATAATATTAGATTTCATGGATTTCTCAGAATGTATGTACATAATGTCATAGGCTAATTTCAATTTATTTTTTACCTCCACATAAAATACAGCAACGAACATATTAAAACAGAAAACATTTATGCTTATTGCCCAATCATAAGTTCCTGGAAGTGAAATTTTCATTAAGTAGTACACAAATGTTTAAGACATTGGCATTTCCGTACAACACTGTTAAGATTCAATTTTCATAGAGAAACATTTAACAATATGTATAATTACTGCCACCTTTTACAACAATCTAGCTTTCTGTATATATGTCACATTTAGCAATTTAAAGATGTTCTGGGACCTAGGTTATTCTACATTGGAATAAAAGGTATTCTTGCAATTTATGACAAGGAAAACTTTATGGGTTGTATTCAGGGGAATAGATTGTTGATCTTCCTCAACTATTTAATGCAAGTTTTATTGTAATTACAGAAATTGCACCAATAATCAGAAACTAGTAGAGGAGCTATCAACATTGACATTAGATTAGGGGTCCTGAGATCTTCAGGTCTAAACAAATAGACACCAGGGCATCTGCTGTAAATAGTGATAGCCAGAGACAAAATACAAACAGAAACCAGGATCTAATGTCACTATAAGTGAGCATGACATTTTTAACTGTCCCTGCAATATTAGTGATTTTGTTTTATTTATAAGCTAGTAAAACCACATTTGTAAATGACTTAATTTTCATTTTATACAGCCAAAATGTCTCATATTATGCATTTCAAATTACCATTGGACCGTTGATGAAGAGGAAAGAGCGAAGTTCCCAGGACTTCCCCCAAAATGATACGTTCGGGTTACTAGAATATACAATAAAATCTTGGTGGAGCAGATTATCAAAGGTATACATAGCACACAGGTTAAAACTTTCAACTGAGCCGCTTATCAAACAAAACTGTACATGACAGTTTTGGGTTTTAAAAAATTTGTGTAAATTAGACTTCAGTTACAATAAAAAGAGGGGGATAGAAGGAATAAGACGAATCTGGCATTTCTTTCTTCCAAATGAGTAATCTGTTTTGTTTTCTAATGCCAACTAATAGCATTGGTATTATCTGTATTTTAAATCTTTTAGAGAATTAGCTGGAACAAAAAACAAGTTTATAATTTTTATTTTGTTTTGTTTTATAACTGAACAATGACACATGCAATACTGCTGGGTTGCCAACACAAGATGTTCTAACTCTAAGCCCAAAATTCTAAACCTTTAAAACTCTAGCCATCTGGAATTTTTAGCCTTTTAGAAATGGAAGGCTAAGTTCATCTGTAAAAATCAGCCAAAATTCATGTAATCTCATTAAGGACTGGCTGACATATCTGCTAAGCTGGAGACTGAGACTTGGTGACAGTTCACGTTAAGATAAATTGAGTTTGTAAGATATAATTTTTACTGAAGTACAAATGCATAAATATCTAAATTCTAAGCTTAAAGCTCAGCACAGTAAATTGGTGAAGAGTATGTGGAACTCCATTACGAAGCATTCACTTCTTAAATATGCCCAGTTTTCTAGGGGAGAAAGGGGTGTATTTATGCACAGTCATCCTTCAGTATACATGGGGGAATGGTTTCAGGAACCCTGGCTGATACCACTATTCATGAATACTCAAGTCCTTTGTATAAAATGACATAGTGTGTATAATCTACGCACATCCTCCTGTTATACTATACATAATCTCTAGGTTACTTGCAACATCTAATTCAATGTAAATGCTATGTAAGCAGTTGTTAATACTATTTTATGATTTATTTTATTTCCTATTATCATATTTTTTATTAATTAGATGTTCGATGCAATCCCAGTTAAAATCTCAAAATTTCAGCATGTTGTTTTGTGGATACTGACAAAGTGATTTTAAAGTTTATATGGAGAAGAAAAAAAAAGCAGAATAGTCAACACAATATTGAAAGAGTACAAAGCAAAATGACTGTCATTACCCAATTTCAAAGCTTGCTATAAAACTACAGTAATCAAGACAGTGTGGTATTGGTGATGAAACAGACAAACAGATCATGTAGAATAGAGAGCTCAGAAATAGATCCAAATAAATACAGTTAACTGACCTTTGACAAAGGAGAAAAGACAACACAATGGGGGAGATACAAAAGCAATACAATACTCTCATCTTTTTAATAAATTATGCTGATACTGAACACCCACATGAAAAAAATATGAATTTAGATACACATAATCCTCAAAAATTAACTCAAAATATTTTATAGACCTAAATATGAAATTCATAACTACAAAACGTCTAGAAGATGTCAAAGGAGAAATTCCAGATGTTCTTGGCTTTGGCAATGGCTTTTAAAATTCAACACAAAGACATAACTCATGAAAAATGTAATTGATAAGCTGGAGACCATTAAAATTAAAAAGTTCTGGTCTGCAAAGCATCTTAAGTCATACACTGAAGCAAAATGTTTGCAAAATACATACTTGATAATGGGTTGTTAGCTGAAATATACAAAGAACTCTTAAAACTCAACAATAAGAAAGTGAACAAGATTAAAAACTGAACAAAATACTTCTACATTCACCTCACTAAAGAAGATAAACAGATGGCAGAAAAACATATGAAAAGATAATACAATTTATTTGTTATTAGAGAATTGCAAGTTAAAACAAGATGCCATCACCAAACTACCAGAATAGTTGAAATCCAAAACAGTAACACCATATTCTGGTAAGGATAGAGAGGAAAAGGAACTCTCAATTTTGCTGATAGAAATAAAAGATAGTAAGTTATTTACTATGGAAAGTAACTTGGCAGTTTCTAAATAAAGTAAGCATACCCATACCATAGGATCCAGTAATTGTGCTTCCTGGTACTTCACACAAATGAATTGAAAACTTATGTCCACATAAACACTGGCACGTGGATATTTATAAGAGGTTTATTTGTAATAGCCAAAACTTAGAAGCAATAAAGGTGTCCTTTAGTGTGTGTATGGATAAATAAACTGTGGTACATCCAGAAAATGGAATATTAATTCAGCACTGAAAAGAAACAAGCTATCAAGTCAGAAAAAGACAGGAAGGAAACTTACATGCATATTACCAAGTAAAAGAAGCCAATCTGAAAACACTATATACTGTGTGATTCCAACAGTGTAACATTCTGGAGAAGGCAAAATTATGAAGATAGTAAAAGGATCAGTGGTTGCCAGGGTTTGGAGGAAAGGAGAGATGAATAAGCAAATCATAGAATATTTTTAGGGCAGTGAAACTATTCTGCCTAATGCCATAAAGCTGTATATATTTTATTGTATGCTTGTTTAAGCCACAGAATACATAATACCAAGAGTGATCCCAATGCAAACTATGCACTTTGGGTGACAATTATGTGTTAATGTAATTTGATCAGTTATAACTAACTTACAAGTAAGGTGAGAGAGTTTGATAGTAGGAGAAATTATGCATGTGTCAGGGGAAGGGTTACATGGGAACTCTGTACTTTCTGCTCATTTTTTCTGTGAAATGTAAAGCTGCTCCTAAAAATAGTCTACTTAAAAGGGAGGAAAAGTGAAACAAAGAAAATAAAACAAACATTTTAAAGAGAAATTTTAAAAGTCAGTACTCAAGTATTATAAAAATTCATAGTAAAGTAAAACTAGAAAAAAATCCCTAATCTAATATTTTTTCATGTTTAATCTTTTTTTTTATTATTATACTTTAAATTCTGGGGTACATGTGCAGATCCTGCAGGTTTGTTACATAGGTATACACATGCCAGGGTGGTTTGCTGCATCCATCCCCCCATCATCTACGTTAGGTATTTCTCTCAAGGTTATCCCTCCCCAACCCCCAACCCCCTGCTATCCCTCCCCTAGCCACACTCCACCCCCACGACAGGCCCCGGTGTGTGATTTTCTCCTCCCTGTGTCCATGTGTTCTCATTGTTCAACACCTATTTATGAGTGAGAACATGTGGTGTTTGGTTTTCTATTCCTATGTCAGTTTGCTGAGAATGATGGTTTCCAGCTTCATCTATGTACCCGCAAAGGACATGAACTCATCCCTTTTTTAATGGCTGCATAGTATTCCATGTTGTCTATGTGCCACATTTTCTTTATCGAGTCTATTATTGATGGGTATTTAGTTTGGTTCCAAGTCTTTGCTATTGTAAACAGTACCACAGTAAACTTTCAGCTAATACATTTCACTTAGCAAATGTTGTTTTTAATAGTCAACTTTAAAAGAATTAGTGCTAAGACTCCCTTTATAGAAGAGATTCTGAAAATGTGTACTTTCACAACACCCTTAGAGTCTTAGTATTTTTTCACCTCACCCCAGGCCAAAGGAAACACCTAAAATAAACTTTATAATATTATAAGATATTTAAGGCCAAATTATAAGTATTGATACTCTAAAACCTAATAGTAATTGAAAAACATAATTCACATCAATTGAAAGAAAGTCCTTATGTCTATCTTAAAGATCACAATTACTGATACTATATATATATATATATATATGTATGTTACATATACGTATATACATTAAAAAATTGAAAAATTTTATGGGACTCTACAGATGTGTATGATAGGCCCCACATAATTTTTCAAATCTTGAAACCAGATTAGACATCATTAACTACATTTATTGTTCCACACAGATGTTTGACATTTTGCTTTTTTTGTTGATGTGGTTAATCATGGCAACAACAGAAAATCTGAATTATTAAAGACACTTTGGCATCAAAGGAATGTAACCTCATTTAATGTTGAGACAGAGAAGACTCTCAAACTAGCTGTGCATGAAGTATTCAAAATATCTCAAGTTTTGCTGTGTTTCCTTTGAAAATTTAAAATATTATGTGGTGCTTTGGATACTTCAGTTAACCATTTTGGATTGATGACCACATACTCTTCACAAGATTCCTTAGTATTAACATTTTACAACACTTGCTTTATTGCTCCACAAAGACGTATAAATGCACTTTTGAAATATATCAAGCAGATGGTTAAGAGATATGTTATTTTAAATATTAATACATTATTATCTTCTAAACTCAAATGGAATCTTTTAGTTTGTAACTGTACCAAGTGTTTTTTAAATTATTGTTTACAGTTAGAACAAAATCCATAATTTGCTAAATACTGAATCATACACACAAATGCACACATACAGCTCTGTGTATGTATGTATGTACGTATGTATGTGTGTGTATCTGTATGTGTGTAAGTTTATATGTATGTATATAGTTTTTACTTTTAACTCCAGTTCATTCAGGATATTAAATCAAGTAAATTTAATAAAGCAAGCAATACAAACAAAAAAATCCTCTCATTCCCCAAGACATAAAGCAAACAAATCAATAAAATCATAAAACAATAAAAATTTGAGTCACTGTTTACTAATATAAAATCACATCTGCTTCTGTAATGAAACAATATAAAATTTTCTGTAGCAACATGCAAATAGGTTAAACAGTAAAGAGTTTGAAAATGTCCTGTGAGTTCTTTTTGAAACTCAAAAATTCTTCTATAAAATTTAAGCTCAGTTGTGACGGAGAGTTGGCTTGCTAAATGACCCAGAGAAATCTCCCAGGCACGGTCTTAAGGCAAAAGAGAACTACCTGGGGCTTCTCTCCCCCCTCATCAGCAGGTACCTTTATTACTAGTTAATGCTTTTGCTATTTTTGTAAGACACAGGAAAAGGCAAACCTGATCACCTCCACTATGTTTGGAGTCTGATTCGAAGTTACCACTTTTCATTGTGAATTTATGAAATCTTTAAGAGAAGCTGTGAAAGAATGCAATAAATTTGAGAAATAAAGCTGTCTCAAGCACCCCATAGATCCCAGTGGATATAATTTCACAGAACTGAGTTACTGCCCAGGACAGCTAAGATATTCTTAATGCTTCTATGGGAAGCCCAAGATTTGCTGATTTACAGCCCTAGAGGGAATCAAGTCTTCTGGTTAATGCAATGAGGAAGAGACAAAAGCTACATACAAAATCCGTGATTTAATTAATACAGTGTTGTCTGACTTTCTGAATGTCTCAGAAACTTACATCACTAGACATGGGGCTCTTATTTCAATGATTCAAATAGCACCAATGTCAAATACTATCAAATCAAAGTGAAATACCTTAAAGATAATGCAAAGAACAAAGGGAAGTTCTGTTGATTCCTTTAGATATTTTTGGATGTCTGAATGCACAAATCTAACTGAAAATTTATATTTAAGCTGAACTTCACTTATAATTTTATCAAGAAACATAAGCTGTCTGCCATGTAAAAACCCCAAGTTATTAATTCCAAAAATATACAACAAAATGTTCCTTCTCAATGACCGGTAATTGATTGTTTTTACATTAAGACATCATGTACCCCAATATCTTGAAGGACACTAATATGGTACTAGAAACTGGTTTTTGACTACAAATCCAAAACTTACTAGTCTGTTTTTTGAATTCGAATATGTTAGTTCTTTTCACTTCTCTGTGTTCATCAGTAACATATCCAGTATTCAGGAAGACATTCATTCTCCCTTCGTGAATCCTTTATCTTTCCTGACCTGGCATAGTAAAGATGGTGAATTCTATGCTGCAAAGACACCAGCTTCTCATAATCTTCTATTACTTACCAATTGTGTTCAGAACCTCCTAACCCAATACGTGTGCATGCTGCTACATTTTCTATTTATCATCTTATCTTTTTCAGACACATACATTTATTTTCTGTCCATAGTCCCACCTTTTGTCCAGCCTGTTACCTTGGAATGTTGACGTCTCTTGTCCTCTAAGAACGGGGTATTCATTTGAATGGCATAGCCACCACTTGCTTCATGTACATTTTTCACCTACCCTAGCTTGGACTCTGGGAAATTAAATTTACTCTAAGTGCTGTCAGAGGTTCCTGAGGAGTTCATCTTAGTCCTAGAATAGAGCTCAAATGGCTATTTTTGATGAATTAAATATTTCTTGATTGAATTTATTTCATACTTTCAATTTTTCAGTGGAAATGAAAATGTCTTGCCTGTTTTCAACAGCCTAAAGAATAAAAGGCCCAGTTGTGATAATTTTATTTGAATAATTATGATATTAATAGAATATCATTTCATCCTATTATACTTTTTATGCTATAGTAAACCATCTCATTCTGTCCTTTTAGCAGTATTGTGAACTCTGCATTGCCAACATATCTTTTCATGTATAGACCGTAACTGGATTCAACTTGTACTTGTACATAGGAATCATATTGGCCAAACCTTTTACTATTCTGTAAGAATTCCAAACTTCCAAGTGTTTTGTTAATCCTGGAGACTTGTTGATTAATAACACTACTTGCTTTAAGTCTCTGCTTCTGCTGAATTCTTTCTATTCATCATGCACTTGTCCCATTTACCATTCTGAGTCACCTAAGTCAACACTAGCAAAACCCCTGGACTCCCTGAAGTTAACACAAAGCAAAGATTATCTGAGCTTAGTGACTGTGGAAATATTAAAGAAATGAAATGGAATTATATTTCAATTTACTAGGTTTCTCCTTGATGGGATTTTTCATTGCTGTATAATACTCCTTGCTATGAAATACTCATTGCTACAGTATTCTCATTGCCGCAAAGGCAGAAAATATCTTAGGAAAATAATAGTGAATTTATCTGTCAGATGGAAGACAATGTATATTATAAAAAGTGCATGCTTATGAAAAAAATGAATCAAGTTTTTGAATGTATACTTTGATTCAATTTCTAAATCTAAAAATTAAATCTACCCTAACTGAACAGTTTTCCCTTGGAAAAAAAATAAATCTTAGATAATTCTTACTCTTAAAAAACCTCAAGTCAATTCACAATTGAAAGGATCTCACTGGCTGTCTTATTCCATGGGTAGGTTCCAATCTCATCTAATCATTCTAAAATATTGAACATCTATTCTGTGCAAGATGATATGCTAGAGCTTGAGATACTTTGATGAATAAAATAGACGTGGACTGTACTCTAATGGAAGTTATATTCTAGTGAAGAAAATTAAAAAATCTAGTAGACAGTCATGTAACAATATTTTATGTGAGAATAAATTCAATGATGAATAAGGACACTGAATACAAATTGATGAGGGGTCTTCTTTCTATAAATTTTAGCACTTTAATTCTATGTTCTCCTTCCTTTCTTGCTAACTCTGATTCATACATTTTTGAGAAAATTTTATAATAACTAGTTGGATGTATGTTAGGATTTTTGTCTATCCAGTCAGTATCTTTGACATTTCAATTCCCCAAAGTAAACAATCAGGGTTTGTTCTAAAATAGAAGTACATGTGTCTTCTAGAAATCTTAGTGACAACCCTAAATTCTATTTCATTTTGTTCACACCTATATTTATGGAAGGAAACTGAAGAAATATTTTAAGTGGGTACTTGTTATTATATTAGGGTTATTGGTCAATATGCTTCTTCTTTGGCAAAATGACAGACATTAATTTTCTGGAATTTAGAAGTTCAAGATAAAGGTGCCATTATGATTGGTTTCTGGTTAGGCTTCTGTAAAGTCAAATAAAACATAGGGACAAATCTATAAAATTAAAATGTTTTATTTTGGAAGAATGAATTGCAATTTGGGACATACACTGTAGATTGGCTTGTCTTTAGTATGTCCAAAGAACGATGAGAAATTTAGTTGTTTTATGCAAAGAAGAAATGTTATGCACTGCTTTTTGAGAAATTTTGTTTGGATTAGCAGGGTTTCAAGGAGTTGGTAAGCCCTGAATAGTAAGTGACAGTGATGGGTAAACTAGTTTTTTTTTTTGTTTTGTTTTTGTTTGTTTTTTTTACTTTTATACCCAAGTGAAAAAGAATCAAGAAACTGGGGGAGCTGGGTGTGGTGGCACATGCCTGTAATCCCAGCTACTCAGGAGGCTGAGGCAGGAGAATCACTTGACCTTGGGAGGTGGAGGTTGCAGTGAGCCAAAATTGCACCACTGAGCTCCTGCCTGGGTAGCAGAGCAATACTCTGTCTCAAAAAATAATAATAAAATAACAAATATATGACTTAAAAATTTGATTGTCTGACTTGATCTCTAAAATTTCAATTCTAAGATGGCATCAACTATAAGATATATAATTTATTTAATACAATATTTTTCAAGAATATAATTAAATGCAAACATTGATTGCATGCTCGATATTCAGACATTAGAAAAATGGTATATCTTAAAATAAATGAATTTTTAATTTAACGTTTGTCCTCGATACATTATAAATTGTGTGTGTGTTTTTAAATAACATGAACTTGTGAGATGGTAATGAAAAAAAGGGAAGAAAACAAACAAAAACAAAACAAAAACCCAAATCCCAGAGATGAAAATGTCACAACCAAACTACTAGAGAGTACTCTCAACCAACATACTGGAGAATGTTGAAAAGTATTTAGTTTGTCAAATGACAAAGTTTGTTTTTATTTGTTCTTTAGTTCTGGCAGATAAAAGAAAAGGGGAGATTTTTATAAAAAAAAGAATGGTTGATCAACTTTTAAAGTTTACAATGCAAAGAAAACAAAAAAAGGTAAAATACAGTTACAATACAAATATAATGAGGGTTTAATAAGGTTTATATGGTTAAAAATTTTACATAGTCTTACAATGTTTAAATGTTACATTTCTAAAATGTATGTTTATTGTAACAGCTTCTGGTAACTCACTCTCTAAATATTAATAACAAGTGACTTTAGTTTTACTGAATTTTAATTAACTTTCCTCAGTTAATATTGCCTGACATTGTGGTTCAAATTCATTCTATGAATAATTTTGTTAAAGATAGAAAGTAAAGATCTTTATTTGCAAGATGGAACAGCTTAAATAGTTCAAAATGGATTTCAAATACCATTTAAGAAAAAAATTAATTAGTAACTGAGAATATTAGACATAATTTAAAATGCTTGACAGATAAGACTATTTTTATATCATGTTATATATGATAAAGTAAAAATATTTCTATATTAATACAAATATTTAAGCTTTCTTTGTCATTTAATTGCCTGAAGTCTTTGCAATGCTGCTCATTTTTACACTATTACAAAATTATTTCAAGTCCCTTTACAAGGTACCATCATCTCTCCACCTACCACAAATTCAGCAAAATGACATAAGGTACATAAAAGTACTCATAAATTCAAATCATTCAAGGTAATGGAAAGAGGGACACTTTGAGGAACTGGAAATTATAAGAATGGCTTAGAGGTGAAAAAAGGACAAAAGCAGCCACAAAATTACTTCGAAGAATAATGCTGCAAATACTGGGAATGCCATCAAAACAATGTTTCATAACTTAATATAGCAAATGCTTAAACAAACTGGCAAAACCAAAAACAAGACACCACCAAGTTTAGTTCAAGGGCCCTTTGAAAATGGCTTCAGCTCAGCCCTGTGACCCACCTGTGAGTGTTAGAGATAGGAGTGTCTGCCCACAGAAAGTAACACTGAGCCTGAGGCACAGGTTGTCAAACTGGGAACTCAGAAATACTTAAATTCAGACTTGCTTTGCCGGCACTTACTGAAGACAAAGGCAAGACCCAGCCGCTCATGGTGCGTTATCTTAAACTGTACTTCAGATAATTTGCCCAACTCTACACAGCAGAGAATCAGAGGAAATCCCAACAGATTTGATTGTATCACAAAAGCAGCACAAACTGTAAAAGACAAGAATATATATATATATATATAATATTTATAAAGGGAGAAAATGCAAGAGAGAGTAGAACTTTAATAAAGATAATAATTAAACTCTCTGAAGTCCATAATAAAAGTCATAAGTAACTGAGGTTATATATTATGCTCCTTGGTTTAAAAAAAAAACTCAATATAATACCTATAAAATGTATTCAAATTAATAAGTAAATTTAATATAGCTTAATAAAAATTTTACCAATATTTCCATAAGGTTTCATAATTAAAATAAAAACATTAGTTTACAAAAAAAGTATAAAAAATTGAAAAAAGGAACTACAAAAAGGGTGGACATACCCTAAGATATTACAATATTTTTCAGCTATAGTAATTAAAATACTGTGATGTTATAATAGCAGGTATGTAAATGCAATATAAAAAATGTATCATGACCTCAATTGTGTAATTAAAGAAGTAGAGAATAAATTAATGTGGCATTTCAAATGAGAGGGGAGAAATTAAATAAAAATAAATGGTGTTGAAATAATTGACTATAGATATAAAAAATAATACAGATGGATCTTTATCATGCATAACTAAAAAATTTGATTTCTAGGGTATAAGTGAAATCACATTACATACTTATATATTGTATTGTACATACATAAATATATATGTATATATACACACACACATATGTACATAGAAAAAGAAAGAGGAAAAGAAAACGCAGTGTAATCTGGTTATATCTTGTCTTAGACAAGGTTTATTAAACAAGACCTAAAAAATGAACACTAAAGGAGAAATAATGATAAATTAAAATACAGAAAGAGTATAGATACACACATAGCCACATACATTTGCAAACTAGATAGCAGAAAACATTGTAATCAAATTATTAAAACAGTCTCTTACCATTTCATAATTCTTATTTTCACCTATACATTAAAAACATATTAAATAGGCTAATTAAGCATTATTTATAGTAACAAAAAAATTAGAAATAAGCCTAGATGTTCTCAATTGAGTCAATGGTTACTTTAAATTTATTTATAGTTATATTACATATAAACTGACATTCTTATACAGTAGCATAAAACATGAGATTGATTAATATATATTGATATAAAATGGCATCCAGCAATTATTAGGAGAAAAGGGAAGGCAAATTGCAAAACAATATGTGCTTGGTTATATAATTTATGTAAAAACAAATATAGTTCCAAAAATATATCTGATATGGTTTGGCTGTGTCCCCACCCAAATCTCACCTTGAATTGTAATAATCCCCACATGTCAAGGGCAGGGCCAGGTCGAGATAATTGAATCATGGGGGTGGTTTCCCTCATACTCTTCTCATGGCAGTAAATAAGTCTCAGGAGATCTTATGGTTTTATAAATGGGAGTTCCCCCAAAACAAACTCTGTTATCTGCTGCCATGTAAAATGTGACTTTGCTCCTCCTTTGCCTTTGGCCATTATTGTGAGGCCTTTCCAGCCATGTGGAACTATGAGTCAATTAAACCTCTTTCTTTATAAATTACCAAGTCTCAGCAGTCTTTATTAGCAGCATGAGAACAGACTAATACTATACCTCTTTACTTCCTACACCAAATAATGATTAATTAGTTGATTAGGGAAAAAAAGTGATGTTGGGGTCTGGGAAGGAGGGTAAAGAGAGAATTTCACTTTTTTAAAGAAATAAAATAAATTATTTTTATATATCACTGGTAAAAACATCATTTAATCTATAGCTATAATCTTCAGTCATTTTAGTTTTTCCATATTCCCTGTTAATACATGGCTTTTTCCTCTTTCTCCAGAAAGAAGAAAGCACCATTTACAGTAGGTAGAATTAAGTTCTCTGAAAACATTTTCTTACTGTCCTGGCATCTGTGACTGTGAATATGGAGATCTGTAACACCAGTAAATATATTACCTTCCATGATAAAGACACTCTGCCATGTAATTAGGGTTGCTTATCAGTTGACCTTAAGTTAAAGAGTTAATCCTAAATTATCTGAGTGGGCATAATATAATCACAAGAGCCTTAAAATCAGAGACAGAAGTCAGGAAGATGTAGAGGAAGAGGTAGATAGTGAGACTGAAGTGTAAGGGGCACTAGATGTGCCACTCCTTGCCTGAAGATGCGGAAAGCCATTTGTGAAGGAATGTGTTAAGAACTCCAGCAGCAGAGCAGCAATCTCAGCTTTCAGGTGTGAGAAAACAGGGATAAAAGACCTTCAACTACAATTAAGACATTGACATTCAATAAAATTAAGACATTCAGGCTATTGACAATAGCCTGAATGTGTTTAGAACAGCTCTTACCTGGGTCTACAGGTAAGAGCTCAGCCTGGTGAACACACTAGTTTCTGCCTTGTGTAACTCTGAGCAAAACACTCAGCTGAGCACACTCAGACATCTAACCTACAAAACTGTGAGATAATCAATGTGTATTGTATAAAGTCACTACATGTGTTGTCTTTCACTACACATCAATAGAAAACTAATTCTCCATTAGAAAGAAAAAATAATATTATCCCAACTATCCAAATATGTGTACTTTTCTTTGAAACTTTCTCTGTAAATGACAGAGGTATCATCACTTTTGCCCTTATCTGTGCTTTGAATTTAATCTCCTACTTCTTTTTTTAAAATCCTGATTGTTCTTCTACTTCCAACTTACTCTTCACTCTGGCTGTCTTACCTGCACATGAGCTACTGGAGACTTTTCAATCTTAACTATTCCCCCATGAGTGACTTTATACTTCCTCCCACTATTGTCCTTTCTCATCTTTCATTTATAGCTCATTCTTCATTCCAGCTCTCTCGCTTGGATTACAAATCTATATATCAAACTCGCTACTGATTGGCTCTCTATGGATGTCTCACAGACAACTCTAACTTAATAGGATACAAAACAAAACTCATCTATCCCTGCTGTTTTTTAATATCAGTGAGTGGCACCAACATCCCTCCAACTGATCATGGAGAAACCAGTATATTGCATCATCCGCTCCATGCAAGAACTTACCATCCTTTGTTGATTATGTACTCTGGAAATCTTTTGACTACCCCCATTTCTCTCCAGCTGTTTTGTCAATATTCTGCAGCACACCATCATCATTTATCATCTAAATAATTAAACTAAACTAGTTTCTTTTTTTGGTGGGGTTGGGGGGACAGAGTTTCACTTTTGTTGCCCAGGCTGGAGTGTGCTGTGCAATGGTGTGATCTCGGCTCACTGCAACCTCCACCTCCTGGGTTCAAGTGATTCTCCTGCTTCAGCCTCCCAAGTATCTGGAATTATAGGCACCTGCCATCACACCCAGCTATTTTTTTTTTTTTTTTGTATTTTTAGTAGAGACGAGGTATCCTCATGTTCGCCAGGCTGATCTTGAACTCCTGACCTCATGTGATCCACCTGCCTCAGCCTCCCAAAGTGCTGGGATTTAAACTAGTTTCTAAACTCATCTTCCCCACAAAAATCTTGTCCTCTTGTTTAACTTCCACCACATTGAATCTAAAGTGAGATTTCTAAATCCAAATTTAATTATATTACATTTAAGCACTTACTTAACACCCGAAAATATTCTTCATATATTTTAATTTCTTTAATGGTTAAAAAAAAGCCTGCTCTATAGATGGGGAAACTAAAACCTGAAGAGGTCAACTTGCCCACATCAAATGCCAGAAAGTGGTGAAGCCAGTGGTTGGACGTCAACACTCTGTTTACAGTTGTTAACTATTAATTATACTACCTCTCTGTTTCCCTGACATAGTGTTCTTTGCTATACTGCTAATTTTCAACATTTTCTTTTTGAGTGTTAAAACATGAGGATAATAAAAGTTACCTAACCTCCCAAAACTTGTTTGCAGATGGGTAGTGATTAGAGCTCAAGTAAGCAGTCATTTGAACATCACATCAAACTTGGTGATTTTCCTGAGAGAGAAAATGAGTACCAAGAGGCTTATTTGGCCCATAAAATGTTCATTGTAGATGACAGCATAGTTGAAAAAGAATTCACTTCTCAAACTCTAAGCCACATTTCCTATTATTTTAAAGTATTTCATAAATATTTATAGATTACCTTTTATGAGAAAAATTTTATTATAGGGGCTCTGGAAAAATTAGTGATGAATCAGACAGACATATTTCTTCTACTTATAGTTCTTTGGCTTTGGTTGGGATAGAGCACTTTGAAAGAATAATTAAATAGTTAATAATTTATTTATATTGCTTAGCCTTTACAAAGGAAAAAACACTACATACTTAAAAATGGGGTGACCTGATCTGGTCTGAGAAAGCTTCCTAGAGAAAGTGATATTTCAAATAAACTCTAAATAATGGGTAGGATAATTTTGACCATAGCTCCACAATGATTCATTTCATTTAAATGCTGCCAACATCTGCCCTGGCTGAACATCTACTGTGACTGCTGATCAGAGTCAGTGTCTACATAATCTCAGGTTAGAGACATAAAACGTCAGTCAATTCAGGGCAATGAGAGCAGCATCTTAATAACTGAATTCAGCTGGATTGGTGAAAGACTATTTTTGGAATGTCTGCCCTCAGATCATTACTGTTCAAATAAATCTGAAGCTGCTACATAATTATGAGGTATAGACCTTGTCCTCAAGGAGATAAGATGAACACAGGTTAAACAATTTAGGAACAATATATTGCAAGCACTCAGGATTTAAATACTGTGGTACTAGACAGCCTTTATTCAAATATACGTCTTTTCCTTACCTGAATATTTTTGTCACACCAACTAGATGAGTTTTTGTTCTTCACTAATCATATTATATTTTATTGAGAGATTCTACCTTATCCTGCATGACTGAGTCCTGGTCTGCACCCCCTCCTGCTCATTTACTATAAGTGGCTCCCAGCTACCTACAGAGAAAACTCAGCCTGGTTGAAGCCTGTCATCTGGAAGATTTCTTGTTTCTTTTCATTTTTATGTAATTTCTAAAAAACCCCAGATTTTGTGTAACTACTTTAATAACAGCTGTTTATTCACTTACAAGGTTGTGCATTCAGTTGCTGGGCAGTTCAATTCTTTTTTTTTTCTTTTTCTTTCTTTTTACTATTTTCTTTGAGCTTCAGCTACCATGAGAGCATGCAGTGGTGGATTCTAAAGAGTTATTTGCTGTTTCTTTCCATTTTAAAATAGAACATAGACAAAAATATACCTAATTAACTTCTACCCCTTATTTTATATTGGACGAAAGCCCACAAAACATTTGCAGTTTATTAACTAAAGTATTCATTGACTCTGTGTGTCTGGACTATTTCTCATTTTAATAAAAAAAAATCACTGCTTCTTTTTCCAGGGCCTATAAACAGATGAATACAAAAACTAACCGAAAACAAAAAGTTTTCAAACAAGCCATAAAAAGCAAAGGTTATCATCTGCCTAACACCATCATATCCTCTGTTTATAGACTGGAGAATTGCCAATGCTTTCTCTTCCCCAGTTACATCTGTGAAGTTAACTTATAAATGAGTATAAACAGAGTATATCAGACCTCAGCTTAAATATCACTTCATTGGCTTCTCTGCGCCCTGTAGACTTGCTTATGTTCTTTTTAATATTCCCCTATAGTTCTCTGTTCTTTTCCCATCTCAAGCCACATCATTCATTATTACATCTTCTCATTGAATGTCTACCCTCTGTGCCAGACAAACTCTATAGGACAATTACAACATTTACCTTTAATTGTATCTATTCGCAGTACTAACACAGTCTAGTACATAATAAGGGATCAATATATGTTTAATAAAAAAATAAATAAATAAGAATTGGAACCTACTGTGGTTTACATAGATGAAGCCCCTAAGCCTGGAAGCCAGGTTCTATTTGGGGAGCAAAAACCAAAAACAAAAACAAAGAAACAGGAAAAAAAAAAAACCAGCATGATTTTGGTAACTTGATTCTCCAGTCTGGACCTTAAATTTCATAATTTTTAAAATTAAATGATTGGAGGAGGGTGCAACCACTCTCCAGCTTTTGCAACCATACACATTCTTTCCTTTATTGTTTTGCATAAAGCTTATTAGGATTTATCTAAAGACAACTTGAAAAAATAAAAATCATATCATTGCTTGTTTTAATTCTCTACTATTTGCCCAACTAGAACAAATACCTGCTTACATCCACTGTAAAAGTTTCAGAAAAATCTGAGGTAACTTAGAGGTTTCCAAAAATTTTTCTGTTGAACTTTATGCTCTCTCTGAACTATATAAATATGAACCCTCACAAAAATAAAACCCGAAAGGAAAGAAAGTAGGCAGAAAAAAAGAAAACATAAATTAATACATTCTATATGTTTAAAATATGACTCCGTTTAAAATGGTTTTAATTTTAAGTGCAGCATTATATGCTTTCAAATTAAAATGACGTTTTTTAAAGTCATGCTCCGTATTTCACTGTAAAAATAGTTTTTCTCTCTGACTTTTAAAAATGGTAATAATGAAAACATTTGATTCAATAATACAGCATTTGTTAATATGAAAGTGTTTCCTTTAGAGTAGTACATGTGTTATGTTGTGAAGTTCTGCGATTGCTATGGGAATCACTAACATGTCACTTTCATTTTTTTTTCAATCTTCTTCATTAACAGGTATATCTCACATATTTACATATCCATACCTTCGAAGAGAGAAAAATGGCTAATTGAAATAAGATATATGGAGGATGTACATTTTGTATCAGAAAATCAAAGGCAAAGAATGCATTCATTAATATAAATATTTAATTAAACATAATAATCCTGTAAAAGAAATAGGCTTTGTACATCTTCTCAAAGAGAAGCAAAGTGATTACATTTTTCAGCATAAAACACTGGTATTAAATGATGGACGAACGGGATAGTCTTGGTCAGAGGTCATTTATTGTGACCTTTTTCAAGATTGGCTGCAAATCCATCAAACTCTACAGTTGTGGAGCTGCTAATGAGTTCCTAATTAGGAATTAGTCAGCCATATTAATAATATGTAATATGCCCCAAGCCTGTCAGCAAGGAGAACAAAACAGTCACCATCCTGAATGTTAGGTTTATTGATGTCTGTCCAAATAGGTGACCTTTGTATAGCAGATACATTCCTTTTTGGAGGGGGGAGTTCCACTTCCTAAAATTATGAGGGGTAAGCATGAACATCAGGAAAAGAATAAGCCCTAAGTTATATGCAAGTGTTTACTCTCTTGACAGTAAATTGTTTCCTTTCCAAATTTATACTGTTTTAATTAATCAGTTTGCTTATTTCAAATTATTTTAAAGGATACCCCAAGTTTATTTATTTTTTGAGACAGGGTCTCCCACTGTCACCCAGTCTAGAGTGCAGTGGTGGGATAACAGCTCACTGCAGCAGTGAACTCCTGGGCTCAGCCTCCCAAGTAGCTAGGACTACAGGTGTGCACTACTGTACTTGGCTATTTTTTTGAAATACTTTGTAGAGATGAGATTTTGCTATGTTGCCCAGGCTTGTCTGCAACTCTTGGCCCTAAGCAATCCTTGCATTTTTGCCCTCTCAAAGTGCTGGGGCTATGGGCATGAGCCACTGTTCCTAGTCCCCAATGTCTTTGTTTAGGGTAAATGTATGTGTGTGTGTATATATATATGTTTATATATATATATTTGTGTGTGTGTGTGTAGATAACTATATATAATTAGAAAAGGGCAAAGGGCAAAGAAATGTCAGATTATTTTGTTTTTGTGCAAACCATTTCATTACATTTCAAATCAGGAGAATTTCAGAGGTAAAAATTTTCCCTTTGGCATTAGTTTAGAATGTATAAACTCCTAAAAAATCAGACAAACAGGAAATATTAATGCTTAAAAATTAATGCTAAACTCCGTATTCATAAAAGTTGGAAAGAGAGAGATTAGTATTTTCCTTAGGGTAACCACATGAAAGAAGTTGAAAATTGTAATCCATATTCACCATTCTCACATTTCCCTGGTGAAATATTTTACATATCCTTTCTGAACAACATTTAATCATTAAAATAAGTTAGAATGACACGTCCGTGGCCAAAAAAGTTTGAGAGAAACAAAGTTGTACAGTGTTCTCTCAATGGCTAGAACTCATAAAATCATAAAATGTTCAATGAAAAGCTACAGAAGAAGTTGGAAAAGAAGGAAAAGGAAAAAAGGAAATGAGTTTTGGATCACCCAACCAGGAGAGACCAAGTATATGTCTTAGGTCATTTTAGTAACTCGCTCAAAAAATAGGTAGATAAATTTAGAGACACAAATGACAAGGGGCACGTGTCTCAGAATGACAAGTTAATTTGAATTGTTAAAGGGAACAGTATTCAGTTACTATCAGCAGTGATTATTGCATTCTTTGATCAACATTGACAACCAGTTTTTAAAATAATTAACTTTTTAAAGTTGTTTTTCCCAGAGGGTTTTAAAGAACTCACACATACTTTGCCTTGAAATACATTTTAGATGAAAATAAATACTTTAATAACATAACACACACATGCATTAATCCTAGATTGCTGCTGTTGTTGTTTTTAGCTTATTTTAATAACCATCCCGCAAGTAAAATGGTTTTAATTTTAGGCTTTGCAGAAAAAACTATATGTTTACTGCAAACCTACACGTTAGAGAATGTCAGATGCTAAGAGAGTTTCAGATCTATTTCTATTAAAAAATAATAATTTACTTCTATTTGCTCAATCAAAATGAGTTTCTTATGGAAGAAATAATCCAACAGCCAGGTGTAAATACTCAGAAGCACAATGCGAGAAAAAGTATCTAAGGACAGAAATGTATTTATATTGCTTTCACAGCAGCTGGTTTAAAGCAAGTCTATGTCTTAGCAAATATCAGATGCTCAGAGAGTTTCAACACATATCCATTAAGAAAAAATAATATTTCACTTGTATTTGCTCAATCAAAATGAGATTTTTATGGAAAAAAATAGCAAGCAAACAGCCAGGTATAAATGCCCATAAAAACAGGAAGAGAACAGAGGACTTTTTAGTGTGATTCTGAGTCTGATGAGTAAATCCTCCTCCTCACTGCTCACGTAAAAGACGATTTAAGACTATCCATGAAATCTTCTAGGAATTAAAGATTTTCTAACTTCTTCTTAAGAAACTTCACTTTACTTTTTGAGGCCATTCAACATAAGTTGCTTTAGTCATGGGTGTGGTGGCCATTTTGGTATTGGAACACAGCTCCCCCACTTTGACTTATGGTCTTGGTACCCTACGAAGAGATGGGCCCCGTATGGAACTCCTGACACACAGAAGTTGTCTACTATCTTCACTGTTCCATTTTTCATCTAAAAAACTGAATAACATGCATTTGAAATGATGCTTAGGCACAGGATCAGAGGAAATTGAGTTTAAATTTTCTGCTCCACTAGAAAATGTTGGAGAATTTTCTTTACTATGCTTTCTTCAAATGTAAAATGAGAATAAAAACAGTCATGCTTGAGGTGGCTGGCAAATAGTGAGGGTTCAATATAGGTATAAAAATATAATAACATTTTTTATGTCATTCCTCTTTCAAATCTGCCTTTTCATTCAGAGCATCCCCCTGTTGCCAGCTCTTAGTATCCAGATCTATATTGACCTTTGTTCCTTAAGCAATTTATTGTAAGG
The DNA here is from genome assembly GCA_036589455.1 of Ateles fusciceps. Lineage (NCBI taxonomy): Eukaryota > Metazoa > Chordata > Mammalia > Primates > Atelidae > Ateles > Ateles fusciceps. Next base: position 1,243,464 of record JAZHEH010001685.1, on the reverse strand, counting down.
TCTCCTTAGTCCCTAATCTTTTAACAATGCTGGAAATCTCCTTTGTTCTCCTTTTGCTCCATACGCACATACTTCTCAGGCAAGTCCAGTCTGATTCTTCATTTATTTGGGATTACGGGAAAAAAAAGTAATACTATCAAAAAAGTTGATTCGATATTTATTTTCTGGATACACACACATATATATACACACACAGAGAAGACTATTGAATGTACCCAATGGGTAAAGCTTACTTCTATATGTGATTTACAACTTAGTCATAGATTTGTCTTTTAAGCCAATTTGAAGAAGACTTGCAAATTCTAGGTATAATGTTTTACTTTAATGGGATAAGTTACTAGGCAACTTCAATAAGTTTTTAAAGTGTGATGCAAATAAAAAAGTATGTTCAAATTTTCAAATAAGCCATTAATATGTTCCATTTGCAGTTTAGAATAAAGAGCTTCTGTTTCTTGATAATCGATCAGTTAGTACCTAGGCAGCAAGCAGAAGGTACATTATCTTTTTTTTTATTGAGATGAAGTCTCACTCTGTCACCCAGGCTGAAGTGCAGTCGCGGGATCTCTGCTCCCTGCAATCTCCGCCTCCCAGATTCAAGAGATTCACCTCCCTCAGCCTCCTGAATCGCTGGGACTACAGGCAGGTGCTACCATGACTGGCTAAGTTTTTGTATTTTAATAGAGACAGGGTTTCACAGTGTTAGCCAAGATGGTCTCGATCTCCTGACCTCGTGATCTGCCAGACTCAGCCTCCCAAAGTCATCCCAATTTTTTAATTTGAAAAGAATTTAACAACGGATTTAGATAATGCTGTGGGCAGGATGTCAGGACATGAACGCATAGTGCTAGGGATCTATAGAGATTACTAAGGAGGGAAATGCTTCATTACCATCATCAGGCTTGAAGTCTTAAAGGGTAAAAGGAGTCTCATTCTCTCTCAACTGCCTCATTCTCTCCCACAGCAGAGAATGAGACAGTTGATGGGAAGAGACTTTATAAGTGCAGTTATAAACTTGGTTTTGAGAAACAGCAGATGCAAGCATGGGTCAGAAAAACAGCTAAAGAAATAAATACTTGATCTCTGTTCCCTCCCTTCTATCTCCAGGCAGTTTTCTTTTTGGCTAAACCCATCCAGAAGGAAGAGGCCAAGAGATCCTCTATTAGAGGAAGATGAAGAGTGGATCTAGGGGACAAATGGAGTATAATAAGCACAATTTGGATTAATATTCATCAAAAATATTTCTTTCAGAAATATATTATACCCATTATGTTAAAACTTTGAATGAATAGTTAAACCCAGTGCCACCTTAAGGTGATCAGAAAAATAATGTAATCCCTTTATTGAGTTATGTTACATTTGACTATAATTAGCAATGAAAATCAAATTTAAATATGTAACCAGTTCCTTGAATACTTTAGGAAGAAAATTTAAAAACATTAATTGGAATATGTTAAACATTAAATGTAATTATGAAAATGCACTTGTAACTTTTAAAGATTGTATATTAAAGAAGTTTAATATGTAAATGCAGTAGGACACTACATTGATAATAACTTTTTCAAAATAATAGGGATTTGCAAATTATAGGCAGTATAGGTTATTTTGTTATTCACTGAGGTTATAGAATAAATTTTAAAAAGAGACTATTCTCTGGCTGTAATTGACATAATCTTAATTAACTCCATCTTATATATCATTTATATTGGGTTCCTCATATTGCTAGACAGTTGGACAGGGGTGGAAGTTTGAACAAATCCTTAATATATTAAACTAAAAAAGTATCAATTTATTCTTTAACAAATTTAGAACCCAGGTTGATATCACTCTAGGTTCAAATTATGAAGTGTTTATTACACAAGACTTTAGCTTCTAGAGGCTCTAGTTCAAATTGCTTTTAGAAAATATTTTAATGATCATTATTGTTTCAACTAAGAATATCACCAAATATGAATGTTAATGATCCTAATGACAGACCCTTGGATAACCTCAAGCAAGATGACAGTATTTGCAGTTAATGTGCATGAACGAGCAGCAGCTTCTCTAAAATCCATTGTATGAATACCAAACATATGCTCTAGAGATTCTGAGATCTGATTAAATTTTTTCTTCAATTTTATTCTGTTTGTTTTTAAACATAGAACTGAAGAATGAACCCCAATGCCTAAAGAAAAATAAAATATGGAAATGCCCTATTTATATAACAGAGATAATGTTTATTACAGACAAGCTGCAGTGCTCTATCAAGAAAGGAGTTTATGATGGATGTGATTCCCCTTCCCCAAGAGTGGTCGTCCAGGGCTAATGGAATAACATTACAGAATAATAGGTGAATGAATCAGGAAGGCTTGCTATTACATCACTTGGTAATAAATGTGTGGATCTTCTTCTCCCCCAGTGCTTCCAGACACTGCAATTGACAATCCAGGTAAACATGATTGTAAAAGTGTAGATGTTTAGCAGTAGCTTATATAGGTCACTTTTCAAGGGATGAAAGAACGTCAAGGGAATAGGAAAGAGTAGAAGGACAGAAAAAGATGGACAAAAAAGCAAACACTGCTGTGATTACTTTTGCTTTGACAAAACTGCTTATATAAAGAATCTTAGAAACATAACATAAAAGATCCCAAAAAGTCATTTTGTTGTAGAGATATCCCTAAACATACAAAATAACAATCAACCATGACTGAGACAAAGATTGTCCTGTTGTATGTGCTCAATAATATAGACACAGTGTACTGAGTATCTTTGCTCTTGGAAAGGCACTGAATAGATTATATCATTATACTCATTCTACAGCTGAGATAACTAAAACACCGGGAGTATTTTAGTGAAGATAAGTGATCTTTCTTTAGCAGTTAAGTGATCTTTCCTAAGTTATACAGCTGCTGTGTGGAAGGTCTGATAGGTAAACCAAGGAAAATTGTTTTCGTAGCACAATATTTTACTGCTTTTGTATATGAATAAATGAATGCATTAATGAAGACATTAACATCAAATAAAGAAATGAATATGTGGTCTTCAGCATGAATAAAAATTTGTTGAGCAACAGCAACTTATTATAGTCATTTATTTCTTAAGGTGACTGACGGTAGATGTTTAAGTGGTGAATATTGTGAAAGAAAGTATCTGCAAACTGACACAAGAACAGAAAACCAAACACCACATATTCTCACTCATAAGTAGGTGTTGAACAATGAGAATACAGGGAGGGGAACATCACACACCGGGGCCTGGGGGGTTGGGGGCTACGGGAGGGATAGCAGGGGGTGGGGGGATTGGGGATGAATAGCATTAGGAGAAATACCTAATGTAGATGACTGGTGATGGATGAAGCAAACCACCACCATGGCATGTGTATACCTATGTAACAAACGTGCACAATCTGCACTTATATCCCAGAACTTAAAGTATAAGAAAAAAAAATCATAAGGATTTTGGCAGTCACAGCTACTTTTAGCCTGATATCTGGAGCTATTTTCTTTTCTTGAAATAAGTACTTGACTATCCAGAATAAAGACCACATTTCCCCCTGCCCCAATAAAAAAGAGTACCTGTTTATTTCTGGTTAAATGTGGTTAGTAACCATTTATTTATTTATTAACATTGTGCATTAAGCATTTTGCATATACTGTTACTAGATTTTTACCATCCCTTCATTGCAAACCATTCTCTGACTTTTTAGATAAAGAGATTGAGATATAGAGATGTAGAATAACTTGCCTGAAACCACACAGCTTGATGGAGACAGAGTTCTAGTCCAACTTTCATAGATTCTATAGTCCTTGAGCATCCCCTTCTTTTCTTCCTTTTTTATTTTTCCTTAATGTCACGATCTCCACTCACTGCAACGTCTGCCTCCCGGATTCAAGCAATTCTCCTGCCCCAGCCTCCCAAGTAGCTGGGATTACAGGCATGCATCGCCACACTCAGCTAATTTTTTTGTATCTTTAGTAGAGATGGGGTTTCACCATGTTGGTCAGGCTGGCCTCAAACTCTTGACATCATGATCCATCTGCCTCAGCCTCCCAAACTGGAGGGATAACAGGCGTGAGCCAACATGCCCAGCCGAACATCCGCTTCTAAGATACATTGGAACCAGTATACTGGGAGTGTGGTGTCTGGGCAGAGAGAGGCAAACCAGGGGAAATCAATTTGTATGTTTCCTTGGGAAATGATCAAAGTACTCAGGTAGGGGGCAGGACTTGAACTTCACAGGTGACCACCAAGTAATAAGTTGGCTCTTTTAGTCTCGGTAGTGCAGAGATAGTGTCAACAATAGGAATCAAATTCATTTTTAAAGTTACTGAAAGCTTCCAAAGTTCAATGCAAAAGTTCTGTTATTTGGCTTCGGGGTCAGCAATTCACAGAACAGGCCTGTTGCTTGAGCTCCTGCTCACTATGTTTCTGCCTTACTCACTTTTCCTCCTAAGGAAAGAAAGTGATGGTTTTGTGAAAATCTAAAAGCTACTTTTTATTCAGTGAACTAAAATCTAAATAATTCTTATGAGTGTTTAGAAATATTTCATCCTTAGATATGAGATCTGGCAAACTGTGTTTTTCCTTTTGCAGTGAAACCAATGCTTTTAAAAAAAAAAACAATGACATATTTATGAAAAGTTAAAGAGAGGTCAGGTGCATTGGATTATGCCTGTAATCCCAGCACTTTGGTAGGCTGAGTGGAGTGGATCACAAGGTCAGGAGTTCAAGACCAGTCTGACCAACATAGTGAAACACCATCTCTACTAAAAATACAAAAAATTAGCTGGGTGTGGTGGTGTATATCTGTAATCCCCACCTGCTCAGGAGGCTGAGGCAGGAGAATTGTGTGAACCCAGGAGGTGGAGGTTGCAGTGAGCTGTGATCACACCATTGCACTCCAGCCCTGGCGATGGTGCAAGACTCCGTCTCAAAGAAAAAAAAAAAGTAAAGAGAACCATGAACCATTTTTCTTTCTTAAGAAAGACCTAAAAATTGAATAATGTTTGACAATTTGTCCAACAGTTTATTTAAAGTCTACAATGCCTTTGTAGAGTACTGATTCCCTTCCTCAATGAGTAGGCTTCAAGGAAAGCAATGTCAGAGATTCTCTTAATCATCTGCAAGTTTTATTCCTGTTCTAGTTATGATGATCTTGTTTCCTTTGTCCATTCTCTTTTGATAAGGCCAAAAAAAAAAAAAAAGTGGCATGAGGCTTTTATTCTGCAATGTCTGTTGCCAATGCTGATACTTACTGGAAATCCATCTCCCTTCAGGTAGATACTTGAATTTTTTTATTTGCCCATATCTACTGTGAATCCTGCATCTATTCATACTCCCTTACTTGTACATCCTTTTTTGGGTGGTTATATACTGAAAATTATTGAAATAGAGTGAATGTTTTGTTCTAGGAATGATAAAAGAGTGTACTATACAGCAAACTACTAAAGTAATGCTTGGTGAGTCTAGTAAGCCATCTTTGCTTCATGCCACCAAATGATTTATATTGTGTATGAGGGACCTACCTGCGAGAGAGTCTATAGTTGGGGAGTAAGTCAAAAGTAGAATCCTTTGAACAGCCACTTGCCATGAGCCTTATAGTGTTTTTATCTAATTCCTCTAAATTCTTAAGCTTAACCTTATTGTGGAGTGAGTCAAATGAGAACTTGTCCACCTTGCTTATTCTTTATTCCCAGATAATTGAATTTTCACCAATTTTGCCAAGAAACTTCCTTCCTCCCTTCCTTCCTTCCTTCCTTCCTTTTTCCTTTCTTCCTTCCTTCCTCCCTTGCTCTCTTCCTCTCTCCCTCCCACCCTCCCTCCCTCCATCTCTTTCTCTGTCTCTCTATCTATATATGTATCTGCATCTATCTCTCTTTTTAAAAAATTTGTCTTGATTTTACTTGGAGTTTCCTTCCCTTTTATTCCTCAGAATTAAAGCTTTTTTTTTTTCCATTTTCCAAATCAAGGGTTGACTGAAGTTTTTTCAACAGTGATAGTCTTTTCTTCCCATTCACTCTCATATGCTCCAAATTTCTGTATAGTAGCCATGCATGTTATAGTACTTAACACAGACATGAGACATACAGTGATCAAAGTATCTCAGAGTCATTGGCAATTTAGCATTTTAACACACAATAGATTTTAAATAATAATTTTTAGTTTACTAGTTTTCTCAACTCTAAAATCACTCACTTTTTTTTTTCTCATAACCCTTCAAGTTCTCCATTTCAACAAGGCCAAAAAAAAAAAAGAAAAAGAAAAAAAGCAGGCAGAGGTTGGACATGTAAGCAAGATACTGGATTTACTGTTTTAAAGCTATCATCCAATACTTTATTTCTATGGAAAACATCACAGAGGATATAGCTTAGTACAAGACAACATGGCCATGATGGAACTATTCCGGTGTTGAAAGTTGCATCAAATCCTAGAATGTTATTCACTACTCTTTGAGAACCATAAGCTAAGAAGATAAAAAGCATTTAATTCTCTAATGTCAAGGTGTGTCTAATTTCCAAACTTACCCTTTCTTTTTAAAGGTTAAAAGGTTAGGAGATTTGGTCACATTTTATCTCACTAATTAAGTCCATGGGCTCTAAACCTCTCCTCTTTCTACCTTCCATTCTTTACTTTTCTTTGGAGCAGAGTCTGATATTTATTTGGATCTCATTGTAAAATTCTTACTTGGTTCCATCAAATTATGTTCAAATGACTGTTCATTGTACTCTAAGCATACTGAGTGGATGCCATTATGGAGCAGGCAAGATCTTTTGATCTATTTGGAGTCATTTGTGCATTTCACCTTTCTGATGACCCTATTTCACCTTCTCCTTTTTTTGTAGATGAAATCTTTACTATCATTTATTTGGAAAGAATAAATATGTTCACTGACCTCTTTGAAATGTCAGATATTACTTCTAACATTAGTAAAGATCTATGTTAGTATACTGATGGGAGAAAAAAGATACAGCATGGGGGCTTGCTAGATACTTTCAAAGATGATTAAAAGATTCATAGAAACACACACATGCACAGTTTTACTCCCCTGTAGTTTCCTTCTTACACATTCTGTAACTCTTAATGAAAAGAAAGATGCAATATTATTTGTCACTTATGATGCTTCCCATAAGGAAATGCCCCAAATCTGAATATTTGTCATGTAACCATAATTATAGATATAACTACTTATTGAAACATTAACCTATATATATATATATATGGTTAATATTATATATATATACACACATATATATGTATATATATATATGTACACACACACACACAACACACACACACACACACACACACATATATAGTTTACTACAGGAGGGGGATCAGGTGGCATTCTTCAAGGAGTCACTGTTGAATTGACTAGAGTTAAATATCCATAAAGATAAAAGGTAATTAATATGTTTAGAAAGTCAGTTAAGGGCCAAAAGTAAAAGACTGATTTATGTTTGATTCAGAACAACTCTTATTTTTATGGCAATATCATTTCCTCTGATTTTCATCACACAATTTGCATTTCTAAAGTGTGTTCTGAAGTAGACATACATAAATATATGCTGGTCAGATCATATAAGTGAATAGCTTCTGTACTGAAGTGTTTTAGTCTAGTTGCTTGGCGGGAACAGCCTCAGTGATTCTAGCTCCTTACAGCTGACATTGCAGAGGTAGTTCGTTCTTTCTCCCAGACATACACATTTAAGGTGGGTAGAACTCTGGGCACAGAGGTAACAAATAACTGCCCTAAAACCAGCCTGAGTATCTCACAGAAATCACACATTATCTCCCCACTCACTGATGCATTTACTTTCCCCTGGCTTCTGCTTTCAAGTTCAGCAAGAACTCTGGTGCCGAAAAGACATCGCAGAGATTCAGTGTCCATTCTGAGCTGAATGCTGTTACTAACCAGCTTCCTTTAATAGGGGTAAACATGCAGTAGGATTCCCACAAAAGGAAACAGAAAGGGACTGTTGAGCAAAACAAGTCTCCTAAAAGTCACTTCACAAGGGAACTTGTAAATCTTACTGTCTTATTTTTCATTATGTATTTTTATTTAAAATAGTAACATTATAAAATGTACAAAATTCCCTACATAGACCTATGCTTTCAGAAATTAAGCATTCACCTTTTTAACCACTTTGAAACTTTTTGAAATTATTCCTCGATTTTTTTTTCCTTTCCACTTACTCTTCAGTCTCAATTATTCCTTATTACATCCACCCATCTTTCCCTTTCAGTAGAAAGATAGGGAAGAAAATAATAAACTCTCATATGACTGATAAGTCTGGTTATCCAAGGAACTCTATGAAGTAGAACTTCTGCTTTCATAGATAATTAGCTATTTCGAACAAGGGGTAGTTTAAATACTTGACATATATTAAAAGTAAATATTTTGTGAATTATACCTTTGTTTTACCGCAATTGAGATGAATTGCGTAAAAGAAAAAAAAAACTGTAATTTACTTGGAGAAGTCTTTTGATAGAATCACAAAAAGTACAATTTATCCAATAAATTTTCCCAGGAGGATCTTGTTGAAATTTAGACTCATGGGATCAAAATAAACGAGAAGAAAAAAAAACTTATTGCATACCAATGGTCTCCAGACAATAAAGTTATGAGAGAACTAATAATGTTCTTTATATTGTATTTTCTTAGCAAAATTGAAAGATAACAAGAAAATATAGGAATGAACAAAAGCCAAGGTCCAAGCTGTTTAAAGGAACCTGGATCAGAACAGAGACAGAATAAATAAAAGCATGACCTGAAGTATTACTTTTCAATTTATAAAACCTTACGTAGTCTTAATAGTATTTAATCTTCAAAACCCTCTGAGTAGATAAAATAAACGTGTTTTAAAAGTGAGAAAACAGGCTGAAATTTAAGTCCACAGAGATAATAACATAAGCGAATTCTGTCTCATTGAAGTTGGAGAAGGTGGTTGAACATTTATGTTATTCTTATATACAGTGCAGCACTTAACTTTAATGAGTGCTAATCTTATTATATGATAAAAATTGTAGTGTGAATGTAAATGTATTATTTCATATAGCCATTCCCCCTAGAATTGATTCTTCTTCTTTCTTTTATAGAAGGAAAAGCCCAGTTTAGAAAAATTAAATGTATTTTACAAGGCTGCATAGTTAACAAGTAGCAGAGGTAGAATTTGAATTCAGTCTGATGCCAAACTCATGTATTACCTATTGTGCTCTACTGCCCCTTGGAAAGCCTTCCACCTTCAAGTACATGTTTTTATTCTGTTTTTTGTTTGTTTGTTTGTTTGTTTTGACTGATTTTCTATGGCCAGTAAGTCTGCACTGTCTGATAAAAATACAGTGTGAGCCCCGTTTGTGATTACACATTTTCTAGAAGCCACATTAAAAGGGTAAACAGAGAGATCCTTTTAATATTTTATTTAATTACATATACCTAAAATAGTATTCAGTATAAAATATTATGAGATAGTATACATGTTTCGTACTAAGTCTTTAAAATCCTATGTGTATTTTACACATATCCCATCTCGGTTTGGACTAGCTACATTTGAAATCATTGATAACCACATGTAATTACCGACTATTAGACAGTATAGTTCTAAGATTAGCATGTGTATGTATGTATATATACATATATATACATACACATATGCACAGCATGTAAAATGTAATTTTATACATGTATATCAACATATGTATATCATTCATAAATATTATACACACACATAATGTATGTTTGTGTATGTTTGTATGTTTTAGGAGTTAATTCTTTCTCAAAGTATTAACTTTAAAATTCCAGGATTTGATGATTGCTAATGTTTTTATAAGTGTCAGACAGCAAGAGTCAATAGGCTTTTTTTTTCCTCTGAGTATGATTGGCTTTGTGTGTATATAAAGGCTTGTCTCCATTTCCCATTTCTTCAGTGTGTTAGCAGCACACAACAGAGACTTCCTGAGAATGGTTCTTGTTGCTTGCTTTACAGAAAGGACTTTTTCTGTGACCTCCAGTATTAGATCAAGGCTGCAAAAAGTTGAGACTCCATGATGATATTCTAAAAGACTTATTCTCAATACAGCTCCATCTCAAACCAACTGCCATTTCCTGTTTTCAAATGACTTTGATGTTTGAGAAGACCCTACAATTGTGACATGAGGATATTAGGGGCAGCTGGAGCTCTCTGTACTACCTTTGCAAGAAGTAGACCTTGAATTTTTTTAAGACAGAATGTATGATTACTTCAGAATGGTGAAGACAATGGCAATTATGCTACCTACTAAGATAGGCTAAGCAGGCAACTAAATGAAAACAGAGAATTTATTTAAGGCATTCATAAAACATTATTTCCAAAATTTGAATTAAGTGCCTATTGAAAATGTTCTTAAACCAATTACTAAATAATGAGAAATACATTTTATTGCTAATATATTTAAATAAATATTTTTGTTAAGTACTGCTCACTGGAGAATAATTCCTCTAAAAGAGGTTTATGAATTGTGCACTGTCTTCTAATAAATTGTAAATCTCATATGCAGCCACCTCAGGGAGGAGCTGGGAGATTTGTTTTGTACTTTCCTTTGGCACTTGGTTACTAAGCCCTTCTTATCAATTAGAGTAGGAAACAGAGTTACAACAGTCAAGATAGATACATAGATCTTAGTCTCATGGAATTTAGAGTCTATATGTGTATTAGTGTTCTCTAGAGGGACAGAACTGATAGGATATATATATATATCTCCAAAGATACATAGATCATAGATCTTATTTTCATGGAATTTAGAATTTAGAATCAATATGTGTATTAGTCAAGATTCTCTAAAGGGACAGAGTATATATACATACATACATATATACATACATACATACATACATACATACATGTTCTGTCTATATATGCATATATATATATATATATATATATATCCAAAGTGGAGTTTATTAAGGGATTAAGGAGTATTAGTCACATGATTACAAGGCCTCACAACAGGCCATGTGTAAGCTGAGGAACAAGGAAATTAGTCTGAGTTCCAAAGCTGAAGAATTTGGACTCTGATGTTCCAGGGCAGAAAGCATCCAGTATGGGAGAAAGATGTAGGCTGTGAGGCTAGGCAAGTCTAGTCTTTTCAAGTTTTTCTTCCTGCTTTATTTTCTGGCCACACTGGCAGATGATCTGATGGTGCCCACCCAGACTGAGGGGTGGGTCTGCTTTTCCCAGCCCACGGACTCAAATGTTAATCTCCTTTGACAACACCCACACAGGCACACCCAGAATCAATACTTTGCATTCTTCAATCCAATCAAGTTGACATTCAGTATTAATCACCACAAGTCCACCCCTTGTCAGCTTGAACTCATACACATCTCCTGAGATCATACATAATCTTCAAATAAAGACAATCATAAGGTCATAATAATACAACTATCCTTGGTACAACTGGAGATGCACCAATCCCCAACCCAAATGCTATTACATAAAGTTAACAATATTTAAATGCTGCTATAAGGCAATAAATCTTATGTCACCTGATAAAGGAAAAGGGCAATAAAGTGAAGATATTTTCTTAGTACAAGTATATACATGCACAAACATGTTAAGAAAAGAAGGAAGAAATACTCATGACAATTACAGTCCTTGTCTATGCAACTGGTCACATGGTCGTAGCTGGTATTGATGACTGCCTTCATCTACTACCCATTCTATATTCCCTTTGCCTTCAGCAAGCAGCTCAGCAGGTCACTTTTTTTTTTCTGGTGAAGTGACCCAAACCCTCATTTTTGAAGGGTCTGGGCCATTTGTAGTCCTGCCTGGTTTGGGCTGTTGTAGCTTGCATTGATCTTAATCACAGGGCATGGTAATGCTAGAGATGCCCTAATGGATCTCCTGTATTCCATGCATACTCTTCCTTACCTTCATCGTGGAGTAGTAGACTGATTTCATCTTGATAGTCTGGATCAATCACTCCAGCCAACACTGTAATTCCCTCCTTAGCCTGTTGACTTAAAGGTAGGAGGAGCCCAAAGTGTCCAGGCAGCAATCTTAACTTTCAGTTTAATAGAATTATTGTTGTGTCTCCTGGTGGCAGTGTTCCTCCATCTGGGATTAAGACCTCTAGGCCAGAACATAATGTCAGGAGAACAGGAAACAAAAATTTTGCTAGTGGATCACTAGGGGTAACGGTGAGTGGTGCCACTTCCACTTCCACTCTTTGATTCCTGGACATATGAATCCTGGCCATGGGAGAAACAGTACCATATATTGGATGCTGATTCAGAGCATACACAGCCTTGTGGAGAACTTTGCCCCACCCCTGCAAGGTATGGTCACCTAGTTGGCATTGTAATTGTGACTTCAAGAAGCCATTCCACCATTCTATCAATCTAGCTGCTTCAGGATAATAAGGAACATGGTAAGTGAATTTCATGAGTGGGAGATCACTGCTGTACTTCCTTAGCCATAAATTGAGTGCCTTGGTCAGAGGCAATGCTGTGTGGAATACCATGACAATTTATAAGGCATTCTGTGAGTAACAGATGGTAGTCTTGGCAGAAGCATTGCATGCAGAATAAGCAAACCCATATCTAAAGTAAGTGTCTATTCTATTGAGGATAAACTTCTGTCCTTTCCATGATGGAAGAGGTCCAATATAATCAACCTGCCACCAGGTAGTTGACTGATCACCCTGAGGAATGGTGCCATAATGAGATTTCAGTGTTTGTCTCTGCTGCTGGCAAATCAGGCATTCAGCAGTGGCCATAGCCAGGTCAGCCTTAGTGAGTAGAAGTCCATATTGCTGGGCCCATGCATAACCTCCTTCCCTGCCACTGTGGCCACTTTGTTCATCCATTTGATTATTAAAATCCTCCTCTGCTGAGGTCACTTGTTGGTGAACACTCACATGGAATACCAATATCTTCACAGTTTCTGACCACAGAGAGATCCATCCACATACCTCTTCCCCCAAATTTCTTTGTCACTAATTTTCCAATTATGCTTCTTCCAAGTCCCTGTTCATCCAGCCAAACCATTGGCTACAGCCTAAGGATCAGTATATAATCACACATCTGGCCATTGCTCCTTCTATGCAAAGTGCACAACCAGGTGCACTACTCTAAGTTCTGCCTACTGGGAAGATTATGCTTCATCACTATCCTTCAGGGATGTCCTAGAAAGGGGCTATAGTGCTATAGCTGTCCACTTTTGGAGACTACTGAACACTGCCTCTGAGATGATGTTAATTCCAGGGTACTCAAAACATCATTGTGGTCCTCCAGTTAAAGTAGAGGCTTATGTAGGTCAGGTAATTAATGGAGTTATAGCTCAGGTCTGACTTACAGTGGGTCTAGTGGGTCCCTGGACTCATCCTGTGGTCCAGGGACCCAGTAGACCCACTGTAAGTCAAATACTGCATATTGTGCAGAACTATCTGTGAACCAGGTCCTAGTCTTCTCTTCCTCTGTTAATATCATAGGAAACTCCCCATGAGGCCATCAGAGCAGGTTGGGGGACAGAAGGCAGGGTGGCAAGAATGGAGACCATGAGCATTTGAGCCACTTCCTCATGTAACTTACTTGTGCCTTCAGGGCCTGCATGAGCCTGATCATGTATATACGACATCAATTTGATGATGGAATGCTGCTGTGTGCTACCCACTTTATGGCTCGATGACCCAAAGTCAAATGTTCAGTTTCCACCAAAGCCCAATAACAGGTCAAGTGCTGTCTCTCAAAAGGAGAAGAGTTATCTGCAGAAGACGGCAGGACCTTGCTCCAAATCCTAGAAGCCTCCACTGTGATTTATCTATGGGGGCCTGCCAAAGGCTCCAAACAGCATCCCTATCTGCCACTGACACCACAAGCACCATTGGATCTGCTGGGTCATATGGTCCAAGTGGCAGAGCAGCTTGCACAGCAGCCTGGACCTGTTGCAGAACCTTCTCCTGTTCTGGACAACACCCAAAACTGGCAGCCTTTCGGGTCTCTGGATAAATGGGCCAGACTAATACACCCAAATAAGAGATGTGTTGCATCCAAAATCCAAATAAGCTCACTAGGTCATGTGTCTCTTTCTTAGCTCTAGGAGGGGCCAAATGTAGCAACTTATCCTTCACCTTAAAAGGAATATCTCGACAGGTCATACATACCACTGGACCCTAAAAATTTTACTGAGGTGGAGAGTCCCTGAATTTTAGTTGGATATATTTCCCATCCTCTGGCATGCAAATGTCTCACCAATAAGTCCAGTGTGTTTGCTACTTCTTGCTCACTGAATCCAATCAACATAATGTCATCAATGTAATGGACTAGTGTGATATATTGTGGCAGTGAAAAGCCATAATTTCATCAATATAATAGACTAGTGCCATATCTTGTGGCAGTGAAAAGCCAAACTCTGAAAAATATTATAACACAAAGCTGGCAAGTTGATGTACCCCTGAGGTAAGACAGTAAAGGCATATTGCTGGCCTTGCCAGCTGAAGGCAAATTGCTTCTGGTAGGGCTTATGGACAGGAATGGGGAAGAAAAGCCATTTGACAAGTCAATGGCTGCATACCAGGTACCAGGAGATGTGTTAATTTGCTTGAGCAATGAAACCACATCTGGGACAGCAGCTGCAAATAAAGTCACCACTTGGTTAAGGTTACAATAATCCACTGTCCTCCAAGATCCAGCTATCTTCTGCACAGGCCAAGTAGGAGAGTTGAATGAGGGTGTGGTGGGAATCACCACCCCTACATTTTTCAAGTCCTTGATGGTGACACCAATCTCCGCAATCCCTCCAGGGATGTGCTATTTTTTTTATTTACTATTTTTATAGGTAGAGGCAGCTCCAGTGGCTTCCATTTGGCCTTTCCCACTGGAATAGCCCTTGCCCTACCAGTCAGGGAGCCAATATGGGGCTTCTTTCAGCCACTGAGTATGTAGATGGCAATTATGCGTTCTGGCACTGGGAAAATGACCACAGGATGAGTCCAGGGACCCACTAGACCCACTGTAAGTCAGACTTGAGCTATAACTCCCTTAATTACCTGACTTACATAAGCCCCTACTTTAACTGGAGGACCACAATGATGTTTTGAGTACCCCGGAATTAACGTCATCTCAGAGGCAGTGTTCAGTAGTCTCCAAAATGTCTGCTCACTTCCCTTTCCCCAATGTACAGTTATCCTGGTAAAAGGCTGGAGGTCTCCTTGGGGAAGGATAGGAGAAAGAGTAACAGCATAAATTGTCAGTAGTGTAGTAGGGTCCTTCCCCAAGTGGACATGGCCTCCCCTTTATTCAAGCAGTCCTGTGTCTGTAAACTGGCTGAAGTCTGGAAACTGGTTGAGGGGCCATGATTCTCTGTTTTTATAATTTGAAATAGTATTTTGTTCACTTGACCTGGAAGTTTTCTGCTTATATAAATTCAATAGGAATGCAGTAGGTTTCCTATCAATTTCTCTTCTAGAAATACTTCTTAGCTAATGTCACAGCACTACACAAGTCAGACTATTCTGATTGCTGCTTTGCCTCTGCTGTCCCTTACAGTAGCTACGTCCACGTTGCCTTTGAAGGTTGACTGCTGATACTTGGCCCCTGCCACCTCAGGATCCAATTATTCCCACTGTATTTAAATTTTGTAGTTGAGTGACCGTAGTTCCTATGGTTAGATCTGACAGACAGAGAAGAGTAAGTACAGTGCTCTTCAGAGATGCAGATGCTGCCCTCACAAATTTATTTTGCAAAGCATTGGTGAGAATTTATCTTCTGCACCCTCCCAGCTGGGATGAGTAAGTCTAAAGTGACTAATACACTTTACCATCCCAATCTCCTTAAGCCTTTGGATCCCTTCCTCTACATTAAACCAAGGGAGATCAGGCATTTCCAGCTTGCTCACAGTGGGCCATCTTTTAATCCATATTTCAACTAATCAAGCAAATAAACTATTAGAACCTTTTTTTAACTCCCTGAGCTGAAACATTAAATGCAGAATTCCTACTTAGTGGGCCCAAGTCAATAAGTTCAGCCCAGTCCAACTCTATGTTCCTTCCACCCACACACTTAATATCCATTCCCATATGCTTAATATCCATTCCCATACCTGTTCTCCAGATTTCTGCTCATATAAATTAGAAAATTTAAGCGGTTCTTTTCAAGTGTAGTGCAAATCCTCATGGGCCACACTGTGAATCTCACTTCTAGGTGCCTGCCAGGACTTTAGTCTAGTTATAGGTCTAAAAGGAAACAGGTATGTCTGGAGTGGCTCCTGAGGAGAATCAACATTATCTTGTCTGGCAACGGCCTTAGGGGGAGACCCTCACGGTTGCCACAGGCAGCTGAGTGTTTATCTCCTCAGACAAAGGTGGAAAGACTGATGGCAGCATGAGTCAGGAAGGAAATATTTCTGCCACTGGAGATGGGGAAGCTTTTTTTTCTGGCAAAAAAAGTTCATCAGAGTTTACAAGCTCAGTGTCCCCAGCTTCATCAGAGTCTCTCACACGTCCCCCATTCCAAGTTGCAGGGTCCCATTCTTTTCCAATCAATGACCTCACTTCCACAGTAGACACGTGGTGAGGCTGTGCATGCACCTTTTGCTGGATGTCAGCCACTCACATTAGAAGAGATTTTGTCTGTTTTTCCACAATTTCAGCTCTTTTTCTACAGGAGAAAAGACTCTCACTCAGGGCAATCTTAGAAGACTTATGGCTCCATATCTGTTTCTGAAGCTGGGAGTTAGAATTCTTGAGTTCATCTTTTTTTCATGTTGTTGAATATATTAGGAAAGTGTCAGAGATATGGAACATTTCAGCAAATTCCGAAAGGATGATTATGCTTTTGAAATGAATTCAGGAAATGGGAGTGGTTAAATATTAGCAGATATCTCAGCCTGGGTAAACAGCAACGGGGCAACAGATGTATGAAAGGGAAAAGCCTGTATTGAAGAAAAAAAAAAAAAAAAAAAAAACCATGTATCACCTGTCAATTAAATGAAACATTTAGTTCTGCAGAAACATATTGTCTACAAAATGTCTATGGCTACAATATGCTTTGAGAAGTTTTGGAGAACTGTAATCAATAAAGGTTCTAAATGGAGGTGTTTCTGTTTAAACCAAGGAAACATTTTCTAGTGGAGCTGTCCAGCAAGGAGAAGGCATCTTCTAGGCATTCCGGACACCGATGATATTCAAGAAAAGGTGGGTCAGCAACTTGTCAGAGATTTGTACCTACGAAGAACTAAATAACCTAGAAATCCATCCAAATCTGAGAACCTGCTCTATTTTAATTTTTAAAGGTAGCCTTTCTGAGAGCAAGAGAGAGATTGATTCTTAATATATTGTGTTGGTTTTAAATATAAATGTTTTTTCCATCGTTTAAATTTTTAATAATCTCCACAACTCAAAGTATGTGGGAGGCCAGCTCAAGTAGAGAATTTCTAGAAATAGATGTCAGATGCTGCAACCCACTGTGAAAAACTTTGAAAGTGGTACATTTAAAGCTTCAGAAGCATGCTGCCATATTCCATCATTAAAAGAACAGCACAGACCTGGCCATAGAGAGAGAAATTATTTTTTTGGAGGTTGGTAATGCACAACAGGATTTAATTTAATTTATTTGAGCTCAAATTATTTAAAAACATAGTGAAACCAATGGTGAGTGATTTTTTTCATAATATTCATTTTGTGTAGCATAAAATATATATTTGATGTCCTAAATGACAGTTTATTGGTAATTATACAGAAGATACTGAAACATTATACATTATACAATTAAAGTTTAATCATTAAAACTGATTTAAGGATTCTAACTCCTGAACAGAGAAACAACGTTGCTGTAGTTTGGAAGTTCATCTCTCCAAAACCTCATGTTAAACTTTGATCTCCATGTTGGAAGTTGGAACCTAATGGGAGGTGTCTGAGTCATGGTGGTAGATCCCTCATGAATAAATTAATGCCCCCCTGGGATAGAGGTGAGTGAATTCTCACCCTGTGAGTTCCTATAGGAGCTGATTGTTGAAAGGAGTCTAGGATCTCCCCATTCTCTATCCTACTTCCTCTCTCGCTGTGTGATCTCAGTTTTTCAGGAGTGGAAGCTCCCTGAAGCCCTCACCAGAGGCAGATGCTGGTGCCATGCTGCTTGTACAGCCTGTAGACCCATGAGCCAAATAAATCTCTTTTCTCTATAAATTACCTGGCCTCAGATATTTATTTATAGCAATCTTAAATTGACTAATACAAACATTTTAAAAATTGTGTTTTTCTACCTAAACATTGAAGTAAACAAATGATCAGTGTCATAGGAGTAGATGGGAGTCCACTCTGTAGCCCATTCCACTTAAGTACTATTGGACAAACTGAAGACCAGAAAAGAAATGTGACTTTTCTAAGGCCACACAAGAACTTGACATCATGGTGAAGCCAGAATGGAAATACTAAAATTCCTAGCCTATAATGTCATCGACGCCACAGCAACAATTACTGGATGGTGAGACTCAGACCACACTCAGTCTACAGTAGTAATATTTCTTTACATTGTTTTTTCTTGATGGAGGGAATATGGAATAAATGCTATCCAGTAATAAGAATATACCATAATGCCCCATTAATTCAAGAACTATGTGTCAAGCACCA
The DNA here is from genome assembly GCA_036589455.1 of Ateles fusciceps. NCBI lineage: Eukaryota > Metazoa > Chordata > Mammalia > Primates > Atelidae > Ateles > Ateles fusciceps. The sequence goes on along the minus strand of JAZHEH010001685.1, from coordinate 1,224,885 downwards.
AATGCATGCAAAACAATTTTCAAGGTGACTTAAACGTTAAAATGACAATAAATAGCATATTTCTGTGTTTTAGCATCTAAAGAATCTCATTAATCAAAAGTACATATTATTGACTACTGGCAAAATAGTAGTAGTATCACTACTTATGATAAATTTAGATTAATAAAGTATGAGTTGACATGTTGAGAATCTTAACAAAGATTCACGATTTTTGACATAATATCAGTTTTAGGGAATGTTCTATTAAAGGGAACAAGCTCTATAGTTGAAGATTTCCACCATGCCATTACTTATAACAGTGAAATAGCAAAATTATCTTTTCTGTTTAAAACAAGTTAGTAGATAAGTTAATTAATTATAACTCATCTGGTATATGTAACAATATACAACATTAAAAAATAACCTTTAGAAACAGTTTAATAATATGAAACACGCTTATATTAAAATTTGTAGACAAGCTAAAAGCAAAACATACATTTAAATATCATATAAAATGTGATCTAAAAAGATTCTACATAAGACAATATGTAAATTATGAGAGCTTTAATGACATAGTGATTTGCTCTATTTTCAACCTTTATCTGTTATCATTTATAAAAATTATAAAATGATAATTTTAAATAAAATAGGGAAAATGTATTTAGAATATAAATAAGTACCTGTAAATATACATGTATAATATGTATGTAAACACACACACACATGTGCACGTGCGCACACTCTCTCTCACACACACACATACACACACACACACTGCCCTTTCGTCACAGTGAAATAGGTTTTGATGGATCAAGTTTAATGCATAAAGAACTGATAATGATTCCATCAAGTGTGTACCTATAGTTAGTGTCTTTTTTTGCATTAAGGTGGTATACAGAGTTTGTTCTCCTAAACATTTAAAAAATTCTCCCAGATACGTAAGGCAAAGCAACTCAAAACTAGACACTGAATCATCAGAATGTGTTTCTCAAATTTATATGAAGACTGAATTAGTGAGAAGTCATTCAATGCCATCAAAGGTTATAAGCTGAAGAAGTGGAAAACAATGGGATTGAACTATGTACTCTTGCTATCCACCTGCAGCAATGTGCTAATTGCCTTCATGTCAACAAAGATATGGCTTTGCAACATTTTTATTTATATTTATATTTTCATCTTGAGAACATTAACTACAGTTTCAATTCAATTATTTTTGGATGTATTTAACATTAAACTTTGTTTTGTTCAAGGTTTTCATTTGCCATATAGAAAATAAATCTCAATTTTTAAGTTGTGACGAGTTAATAGCTATCTCTTAACAGCAGTGGTTATAAGCCCTTCACTGTTTTAGGAAATCTGTACTAACTCCATATTTTTAGTATTTTAAGTAGGTTGAAAGTACAGTTATGCAAACAAAAGTTTCAGAATGATTACTGGACTTACATGTTTACATCTTAATGCCTAATCTTTATGCTATATGGCCTCTGGGATACTTTATTTCCTTGACTAAAAGATAATAATTATACTCAAGTAAGATAACTGGCTCTACTAATCATAGTTAAAATTAGTTTTTTTTTGAAATGGAGTCTCTCTCACTCTGCTGCCCAAGAGATTGTCCTGCCTCATCCTGCCAAGTAGCTGGGACTGCAGGCATGTACCACCACACCCAACTAATTTTTGTATTGTTAGTAGAGACGGGATTTCACCATACTGGCCAGGCTGGTCTTGAACTTCTGACCTCAAGTGATCTGCCCACCTCAGCTTCTCAAAGTGCCTGGATTATAGGTGTGAGCCACTGCACTTGGCCCCAAATTACATTTTAATTCCTTTTATGAAATAACAATCTATTGAAGAACAGTGAAGAAATACAGTTGGAGGGCAAATCATGAGGAGCTCTCTATGTGAGGCTAAAGAACTTGGCCTTCCTTCTTTCCCCTTATCATGTTATTCTATTGAATGCTTGTACTTTATGAGACATCATTAGGTGTTTTTGCATGAGGGAAAAGATGTTCTATACTCAAACGTACTTTTTAAATCTTGGGAAAATGAAACATTATGGAACAGGTTTTTTTTATTGTCATCAGAAAGTCTGTATGTATTACAAATCAGCAAAAGAGAGACAGGAATACCAAACACAGTATTTCTCAAACCCTTTTGAGCCCACAAGACTTTCTTATTTTATTACTGATATTACTGTCATTTTTAGAACCGTTACTTATCTTTCATTTAATAATAGTTATTTTCAGAATGCAATGTGGGAAAGGCTCAAGAGGTTGATATCTTCTAATTACACTGACCCAATTCTGGGTATTCTTCAGTTTACAAACATTTCCGACTGATTGACTTTACTTACAATGTAGTTAGAACCATTATAACTCTAAAATTCCATCTATCCCTGAATTCTTCTCAGTTTGATCTTCCTACCCTACCCTGAGTTTGTTGTCACTCTCTGTTCTCAATTTCAATCATAAAATACAAATGAATGTTGAATTAAAACAATTCCATAAACAGTCATCTGTTAAGAGAAAGGACTTTGTAAATTTGTTGGCTGGCCCCTCTGTCATCCAAATCTCTTAGTTTTTTTCTGCAAATTCCCAGGTGACTATATGTAAATTAAGTGGTCTTGAACAAGCCAGATGTCTTAAAACAGTGCATTTTAGGTTTCTTTATCTTTCAGTGTAAGATAGTTGTATACGTTTTTTAAGGTTTGTTAAAAAAAGATGTATGAAATAAGATACAAAAAATGTCTATGTACTTCTTAGCACATAGTAGGCATTCAAACTTGATAGCTATAATAATGGCCTATGGATTATTAAAACAACTAGTTGAAAAAGCCTTTCCATTTTCTATTTTTAACAGGGCAAATGTTAATGCGTGATTTGGGGAAGGGATGTGTGTCAAAAATACCTTCACTTTAAGTTTGGGAAAGTGTTCGAAATAGCAATGAACTTATGCATGGCTGATGGGTAAAATTAGTTATGTCTGTGTAATTAGGTTGAGAAAGCTGGTATCTATCAAAATATTTCTTTCCATCTCAGCAGAGCACACTGCTACTTTTTTTTTTGCAAACATACACAGGATATTTGCCACGAAAATTATCATATTTTCAGTATCTAAAAGAAATGAGGTCAGTTAGAGAGTAAGAAAGGTAATCAGCTAACAGCCTTATAAAACACTTTTCAAAACGCTTGCCCTCCTTGATTTATTTTTGCTAAACTTTCATCACAATTTGAATGTGTAACTTAAATAAGTGAACTGATTATAGTCATATGTCTGCGCACAATAAAAATAATTTGTTTGAGATAAATTAGCAAAAAAGGTAAATGGTAGAAAGAAATAAAACTAAGATAAGAGATATGAGAAGAGAGAGAGAGAGAGAATCATCCAGGCTAGAGACAGAGGTTAAAATTAGTCACGACGTAAGATGAGTATTAGAAGTAGTTTGAGCCACACGTTCATCAGCTAGATGAGAAAATTGACGAAGATATGCAGCTGATACAAGTTTGCATGATAAGTTCTGAAATCTGTGATTTGATGGTCAAAAGGGAAATGTTTGTTCAGTGCTCTGGGTACTAGATAGTCTTTGTTTTTTCATTCATTCACATTCTTTATGTCTTTAATTACATATTTTCTTCTTAATATGACCATTATGGTTTCTATTCTACTTCCCTGTTCTAGATTTCTGCATAATACTTATAACAATATGGCATATTATTCTGTCTTTATTATTTTCATTGTCTATATTCATTACCCCAGAATATAAGTTCCATGAAAAATTATTTTTTGTATGTTATTTTTCACTGTTGTGTCCTGAAAACCTAGAAGAATATATGGCACATCTTAAGAGCCTAATAAATATTTGGTAAATGAATAAATGAAGTTCAAAAAAAAAGTACAAGAAGGATTTTAGTGATATACATACCAGTCAATGTCTTTTATCAGCTGATTAACATGAGGTGAATGACTTACTTCTGATCACCTTAGTTGTGTTTTCTATAAAATCTAACTGATGTCATAAGTTACAGAGGTTTTTATAAAGAAGGTAGTTTCATTTACCAGCCAGTGTATGGTGTGTGTGTGTTTACACATTTTATACACACAGAAAATGGCAATAATCTTTTTCCAAATTAAGAATTTTCTCTATTATAAGAACTTTTGCAAAATGATGAGGTCTATGTAGACTAAAGTAATAGATGTACACTGAGAGAACAAGAAATATATGTGAAAATAAAGGAGAATAGAGGAACAGTTTTGACCATTAAGGGATTTCCCCGGGTCAATCAATTTAGGGGAAAAAAACCTTCACTAGGTTATTATGCCCAAAATACCGTCCCTCTCCTACATAATTTTCACTGGGGGCCAAAAGATGGCTGTATAGATATATATTTTTAAAGAGTAAAAAATACCATTTAACTAAGAATGTAACTCAAGATGAAATTGGTCTGAGTGTGTGTGTATGTGCACATGTTAATTTCTTTCATTGAAAAAGATATAGAAAATGTTTCTCTGGTTTGCAATTTCCTTTCTCTGATATTGTGTTTGTGTTCCATATGCTACCTACACCACAAATAATTTTATTAAATAGTCACAGAAACAATGAAATTTAAGTTTCAGGAATGCAGTGATCATAATTTCCTTCTTCTCACTTACAATCTTAATACTGGAAACAAAATACATGCTTAATACTGATTGAATGGATACACAAAATTGAAAAGTCCAGGTTCTGAAAAGGAAATGGAAGCAAGAATATTAATATTCATAGACAAATAACTTACTGTGACTGAGAATTAGTTCAGTTTTTAAGGATTTTTTGTCCAGGAAAAAAAAAAAGAGAACATAATGGATAACATAATCATAATTTTCTAATAAAAGAGAACATTCATTCTGTATTCTCTAACCTTTTATAATCATGCTTCACACATTGAACACACTGTAAATATTCCATGAATGTTTATGTGTGTCACAAGAGTTCTGTGCATTATTTGTGGATCACCTATGTAGCTCATATAACCAACTAAATAGTATTCTTTAGAGGTGTCAGTCAGTATGTTACTCAGACAGACAACTAAATCTTGTGGCAGGAGTATACTTGCATAAAAGCACCCACTGTTATCTTATTTATCTTCTCATTCTCTCATGGTAATTTTCAGTTAAAGTAGGACTCTTCAGTTGCATGCCTCGACTTAATATAGAAGTTAGTTCTGCTATATTGAGCAATGTTTTGTGATAATTGGTAATGGAGCTGGCATCATAAAGAGGGAACGTTAGCTGTATTATTTTCCTGCCTGACATTGTAAAGTTTTTTGGTGTTCACAATGTGCTGTCTTGCTCTCCCCCCCAAAATTTTCACTGTAAGCAAACAAAAGAGTTTCAGTCTCTGCCGTGTTTCTTACTTGCTCTTTAAAGTTCTCTCACATTTGATCTTTATCAAAACAAACAAACATATCAAAAAACCTAAGAGGTATATATTGCCCTATTTGTCAGTTGAAGAAATGGGGGAAGGAGTAGCATGAAAAATTAAAACTTGCTCACCCGCCCACAATCAATAAAGGAATAGCAATGGGATGTGACTTCATGTATTCCTGACTCAAACTCCATGTTTTTAAACCACTCTTCTATATTGGGAACATTTTCTTGTCAAGTAAAATCAACAGTGAAAGTAAAGACAAATGGCAGGACAACTTGGGATGGGAATTATCATCATGACTCTCATGGGGCTCCATGTGTACTCTAGGACCATACATAACAGGAAGCGACAGGAGGCACCGGAGCATGCTGATGCTTCTAAACTGCCCTTCTTTCCTAGCCTCCAACCTTTCATTCTTTCATGGCTTTTGGTCCATTCTTTTCCTATTCATTTCTTTTACTGTTGTTTCTGTTCTTAATTTATCTCTAGCCTTTATTTAGAGAAAACTTTTAGTATCCCTGTGCAAGAAGCTGATTATAACCCCATCAGTTCTGCTGAGGTACTGTTTGTTTATTGCATGTTTTTAGGGGCAGGGTGGGAAAGCTGTTTTATTTGGATAAATTAAAATAACATTTTCAAAATGTAATGCAAGGTCAGATAACCCTTGACATATCTAGAAAAATCTGCAGTAATTTGCAGCTTTTATGGAGAGTATATATAGGATAGTTTTTATTTTTGTTTTCAGAATGTATTAGAAGAGACTCACCAGGCATTTATTAGTTGCTTACTATGTCCTAATTGTTGAGTACATAAAGAATAACAAATTTTTGTCCTTGATCTCAAGACTGGACAGATAAGCAAACATTTCATCATTTTTTTAATACAAAAGAAGGAAACATAAATTGCTAATGAAACATAACAAATACTTGACTGTGTTTCACCCCATGTCATCCCAGACTGTGACTCTCCTTCTCCAAGTGCAGATGCAGCATCAGAATCCATCTTATCATGGTGTTCAAGGAAACAACTACCAATTGAATTGGCCATAAAAAATGAAATCTACATAGAGACAGAGCTAGAGGAATACAGATAACAAAGACTAGTTCAAATGACTAAATAATTGGAACAATACTGTGATTTATCTTGAAAGACAAAGTTCAACTCTTTTATAAAAAAGCAACAGGTATAAGAGTACAAAGATTAATCATGTATAAAAATATATGTTGATGACACTGTTGGACTAGGTTAAACAAAAACAAGAAAAGATTCACATCTAAATCAGCAAACACTACGCTTATCCATCCTAATTTTCATAGATCCTGTTGCTGCCCTGACTGTACACCTGGCACCTCACCATCAAAGTGTCCTCGGCCACTGTCCAACTGTTGATACCTGCCTCTTTTTGCTGAAAGACTGTCCGTACCATGGCAGGCCAAAGTACAAACATGAAGCTAAGTTAACTTCGCTTAGTGGTGAACAACGAACACAAGTCCATTGTGGTTTAAATATTTCATCTTCTGCATCTTACAATTAAGGTTACTTTAGTTGTGTATTTAATATTGTTCCCTAAAGTTTTCTGCAGGATTAACTTTTTGTCACACAGTGTTGACTAGGATGATAATGAACCCTCTATTGATTGCCTTTGCTTCCTTTAGTCATTTTCGCACTCCCCTTTCAGTGTCTTCTGGAATTACCTCCCAAATAAACTATCTGTGCTTGAATTTTTGTATGTGAGTTTCCCTCTGGGAGAATCCAAAGTAAATTTTCATACTCTCTTTGAGTTATTTTCTTCTCTAGAAACACACACACACACACGTGCGCACATGCACACACATGCACACACACAGACACACATATCAAGGCCACAAAATTATATCTTAGAGTTAACTTCTAAAAGCCTCACATCCCCTCATGTCTCCTTCCCATGGTTTAGTGAAGAGCCTCATAGCTCTCTAGCTATCATAGGTTGGCTTCAGTAAATCTCAGCTTTTGATGTCACTTCTCACTTAGGACTTTGATCAATTAATTCCCTGTTGACTGTAAAGTGAATCCCAACTATGATTGATATAAGGCATTCATCACTTGTAATCTAGACCTGAATTTTGACTTCCAGCTTCACCTTCCATGAATACTTCATGTCACATGGACAGATGAACTATGCTTTGTACATGCCAGAAACATTCAGGATTTATTATCATTACTTCTCCCCACAGAAAATCGCATCCCCTTTCCCTGCCCTTCCTAGAAATTTCAAGGATTCTTTCAAAACTTATCTCCAACTTCCTTATTTGGTATAGATAGGCAATTAGTGTTCTACGTTCCCACAGCATTCTGTTTCTATCCTTGTAGTTGCATTGTAAGTCCACTTATAAGCTTCTGACCTTATCAAGTACACTAGGTTGTCATCTCTTATTGGGCAGTGACCATTTTCTATTGACTTTGAGTTCCCTGCACTAGTATCATCTCATTACAGAAGCAATTATTAAAGAATGTAGAATCTGCAGCATAAATTTGGCTTCTCTAACATTTTTATATTCAAACATTTCTCAGTAAAGAACCCTTGTAAGCATTATAAAAAAAAAGAATTTGTAGGATACATCTGACATCATTGGTCATTTCCTTTGCATTTTATGTAGAGAGTAAAGGAGACTTCTTTTTAGAAAACATAATAGTCTCCAGTTTGAAAAATATTGTTCTCCTACATATAGACCCTTAAAGAAATCTGGATGAAGCTAAAAGCAGCTTAACCTACTTCACAATTTCACCAAGTACTACAAAATGGGAAAGATTTTTGGCTCAGATCAATATGAGATCAAGATATAAATCTGTACTCTCTATGTCTAACTACATGTTCATTGGTTAACATATTAGCAAACAATTTTAGGCTATAAAAAGCTGACTTTTTGGAACAATTAAGAACTTTGGTATACAGAAGAGAATAAAAGCATCAGATACTGTAAGATCACAGAGAACCTACTGACATCAGAGTAACCAACCAGATTAAAGTTGACTGGGCAGAAAAGGTGAAGTTTTCTGGTTCCAAACTTGAAAAACCTATTAAGGGAATTTTACATGTGAAATTCCTATAAAATACTATTCAAATTTCAAAAAATGTGACTTTGTGTTACATATTTTGTAGTATTGATATTTGAACTTATGGAGATTAGAAAGATCCTTCAGAAAGTTTCAATTTAGTTCAAATCAAACTTGATCAAATTGTTTTAAGTTCAAACTTGAGAGACAAACCTATAGCCAAGTCTTTAACTATTATATTAACAATGGCCACTCTGAGTGCAGTGGAAATACTACCACATAATTAAAATAAGCCTTTATTGAGTTATTGATTTAATTTATTTTCCTAGATAGCTGAGATTTAGATTATAGAAGCTGATTCTGAAGACTTTCTGACTTTTGGAAAATATTTATTCACTCTGCAACCCTGAAATTCCGTGTGCTGAAATGATTATGAGACTTTGAGGTTATTTACAAAGCAGGCTGTTTGCTCAATGTGAGTGTGTTTCACACAGTTTTGCTTTTTAAGAATTTCCCTTTAAGTGGTAGTGTCACTGGATCCTGGACATAGAAGGCTGGGATAACCCTGCAGTGATTACCATCAGTAAACTTTGGAAAATAATATGAAGAACAGAACCAATGGCTCACATTTTTACTCTTTGTTTACAGATGTCTTCTCACTCTTGTCTCCCAGGCTGGAGTGCAGTGACACGACCTCAGCTCACTGCAACCTACACCTCCTGGGTTCAAGCAATTCTCCTGTCTTAGCCTCCTGAGTAGCTGTGGTTACAGGTGCCTGCCACCACGGCCATCTAATTTTTGTACTTTTAGTAGAGACGGAGTTTTACTATATTGGCCAGGCTGGTCTGGAACTCCTGACCTCAGGTGATCTGCCCACCTTGGCCTCCCAAAGTGCTGGGATTACAGGCATGAGCCACCTCGCCTGGCCTGTATTTTTTCTTATGTGGCTTTCAGTCCATCATTTGCACAGCAGATATCTAGCAATTGTGTACTATATTGTAAATCCTGGAATAGAAAAATGAATAGCCACACTTCCTGGTATTAAGGGGTTTTAATACATTAGAGGAGAGGACTCTAAGTATGTTAAGTACTATAATAAAGTATATATATGTGTGTTAGACATCATGAGTTACGTGTGAGTGTGAATCTCTAAGAATGAATCAACAAGAATGTTAGAAATAAACCTATGTTGTAAAACTGATCATGAGTTTATCAGTTGGAGAAAAACAATGAAGCTGGCATGAACAGGGGTGGTGAGTTGTAAAAGAGCATAACATGTTTATAAACATGGTTAGTGACTTTAATAAAGGCTATGAAGAGAGGGTTAGGAGCTAGAATGTCAAGAGTCTACCATATCATGGCAGACTGTCAGGATTAGGCACCAGTGAAGGGTTACAAGTATGAGGAACACTTGATTATATTGGTGTAAATTTAGAAAGACTAATTCAGTGCAGGAACAGAAAATTGGGCAGAGTGGGAAGGAATCTATATGGAAATTCGTGATTTAGGAGGACATTGGAATGCTCCCAAAAGCTTAAAAAGTTATAGTAACACCAAGGAAGAAAAGAATAGAGAATTTACAAAGCAGCAGGCATCTGAAGGCATTCTTAGACCAGTTGTTCAAAAATAGAGTAACCAAAGGCCTACAAAAAGAGGGAAGGTCTTTTTTTTTTTAACTTATTTCTTGTAATATCATTTGGTAAGCATTTTATCCCCATTTTTTCAATAAAATGGCTTAATTAAATGTATCAACTAGAGCCAAAATTAAAATTCAGGCTTTTCTTAGCCCAAATCTCACCCCCTGACATCATATTGCATCTTGGTTTTTAAATAGGTTAATTTTAAAATCTACGTGTAATAGTTTTGCTATTGGGTATTTAGTGCTCAAGATAATTAAAGTAGCATGACTTTTCTTTTTCTACATTCAACAACTCACTTCACTTGTCAGAGAGAGAATATAGATTTTTTGAATAGAGCACTGCATTTCACTTACAGAAGTTTTGCTTCTTGACTCAAACAACCTAGTAATTATCTCTGAATGTCTACCAAATCCTTGAGTCTAGATATATCTTTCATGTACTAATAAAATAACCTGGGTCTCTTTTTACTCTATTTTTGACACTATTCACTGAGATGGGAAACAATGCCAAATGAGTCTGCAGAAAAGTAAAAGGCATTGAAATCAAGCTTCCCAGTCTCAAACTTGAAAATGCTCCTAGTGAGTAGGGGTATATTACAAATACTTTCAAAAAATATTTGTGAATGGTAGTCCATAATTTTTAAGATGGTTTGATAGAAATATATTAAAAGTACAAGCATAAAATTATTTGCACTTCTTAAGAAAATTATTTCAAGTTCTTTCCCCCTCAATACATAAGTATTTTTTGTTAAGGGAATCAGCCAGAATCAGCAATATTATAATTTTTTAAAAAAATTCTACTTTTCAAAGTATCCTAACTTTATCCTTCTATTTTAAAAAAAGATAACAAGAGAATAATTCAGTCTGAGTGCTTGAAAACTAGGAGTTCTGATGTCCTAGGGTAGAAGAAGATGGCTGTCCCAGCTCCGAGAATACATCTATCTTTCTCTGCCTTTACATTTACATTGATGAGGGCAATCTTCTCTACTCAGTTTTCCAATTCAAATGCTAACTTATTGTGGAAACACTCCCTCATACACACAGCTTTAAATAATGTTTTATCAGCTATCTGGGCATCTCCAAGTTCAGTCAAGCTAACCAGTAAAATTGAGAAATGGAAGAGATTAAAAAACAAGCTTAATTTACCTAGTAAAGCATCCATATATAGAAAAAGGTAATTTAGGAGACATAATAACAGAAAAACAAATGAGAATTTTATTACATTTTAAGAAAATAAATATAACTTTCGAGTTAAGAAGCCTACCAGAGACCATGCAACAGACAAAAAATAAACCTACACCTAAACATTTCCTGGTAACCCCTGCAAAACCTCAAAGAAGGTTTTCCTTAATTATTACTACTTATTACTTAATCTGCCATGGTAAATATCCTTCTCTTTCTCTCTGTCCTCTATCTCTATCTCTTATGTCTATTTCTGTCATTTTTTTCATCTCTCTACTTATTATTATAATTCAGAAGCCACATTTTGACAATCCTCTCAATTATCAACTGTAAACTCTTAAGCCCTTAAGAAAGCAAGAACAATAAGTTTGCTTCAATTTGAATTGACTAGAGAAAGGACAGTAAGTCTTATAAAAATTACCCTGAAGTCTACACTTTATATATATAATCCAATAGACACTGTAAGCTCTTGTCATAAAGACAGGAGACAATATTGCAGAAAGCTTGACTTACCTGTGTGTCTTTGAGGTTTTGCAGGGGTTACTAGAAAATGTCTATCTTTATTTTTATGTATTTTGTATAGTCCCTGGTAGGCTTCTTAACTATAAAGTTATATTTCTTTCCTTAAAATGCTGTAAAATTCTCATCTGTTTCTCTATTATTACATCTCTTACATTACTTTTTTCCTATATATGGATTATTTACTAGGAAAATCAAGCTTACTTTTTTTTCATTTGTCAATTTCCCTTTTATGTTTTCACTTTTTTGTTCTTTTACTCCTTTTGAATAATTTTTCAATGATAGCAGAAAATTTATTAACTCTGTTCTACATCTAATCTGGTGCTTAAAACTGGCACTTATTTTTTCTAGTAAATTTTTCATTTCTAAAAATTTTCTATATTTAAAAATCCACTTTTTTCTTAATAGGATTCTTACCTCAAGAATTCCACTCCTTCTTAGAAATAAAATTTTTTTAAATATTCAAAGAAATAAAATCTCTTTGAATAAAATTTATTTGAGGTCCTTGCATCATCATTAATTTTGTGGTATGATTTTCAATTACTGTTGCAATGATCAGTAATTTTTTCTACAAGAAGTTTCAGAGAAACTATTTTTGGGAGATTCATCTAGGTCATGGATGCATTCCTACAGAGTGCTTTCATATTTGTCATTTAAGGGTTTCCACATTCTGAAACAACTTTTATGATTATTCTCAACTTGAGATCCACAATGCCACATAGATAATGGGAATGAAAGTGTTGCAACCTCTTATGGAACAAGCTTACCTTCTTTTCCTAAGTAAAGATTTCATTTTCCATCTACAGCACTAGCTGGGATCTAGTTTCTTTGCTACCTGCATGACCAATATGTGAATTCTTCAAATTATCTTGTATAAATAGGAGAGACTTTTGAAGTTCCTGTCTCCTATCACATAGAGGTCTCAGATTTGGTCTCCAATTTTTGAATGTGGATTAATAGCTCAGTCCCTAAAGAATGTATGGTTCCATCACATTTTGTTTGTTCAGATTATATTTCCTCTTACCTTTGTTAAATAATGCATATTATTTAAATGTGAGCATGGCTTTTGTGTAGATATAAGACAAATATGTAATTAATACCCTATTTAATCACTTAATGAATAAGTTTGGCAGTTGTTACAAGAGGCTCCAAAGAGAAGTCAAGGAGACAACAATTTGAAAAGACTAAAGGAATGTTGACACAAATTTGTAAATGGATATAAAACTAACTTTTTTTCCATAGGATAAATGGAGTCTATTTAACCACCACTGAAAAAATATACTGACATGACTCCAGACAAGAATTATTTTGCATTGTTATCAGCTTTCAATAATTTATAGAATTGTAAAATAGTTCCAAAGGCAGTGAAAAGTTAGAATCAGATAACAGAAAAATGTGTTTGAACAATGCCTAGTTTTCCTTTGGTGACACTCAGGAATTTTTTTTTTTTTTTTTTTACTTATTCCAAATTTTCTTACATCTTAAATTTGAATTTCCTCTAAGTTCCAGTCCCCTCAAGATTTGTTTTCTTGCTTTCAAGCTTGACTATGTATTTTTAAAAACATATTTATCTAGTTGACTGGATTTGGAGCAACAGACAACAGTCTGGAGTTTGCTTTATCTATGATACTGACTGGACTTGAGGGTTTCTCGTCTTTAAACCTTTCATCTGTTTTATTTATAAAAGTTTCTCTTTGTTCTCCTCCTAACATTTGTACTTGCTTTTCTATGTCTTCATTGAATTTCCCTCCAGGTCTAATGTTTGGCAATGCTTTCTAGGTTTTCTATCCCAGTATTTGTTCAAGGTACTTCCCTGCCCATATTCTTAACTACTTTTCCATGCTGATAACCTGGAAATTGACACCTTATCTCTCTGATGCTTCAGGCACTTAGTTCCAACTGTGCAGTGGATATCATCAAATACATATCCCACTGGCAGTTCAAATTTGACAAGACTAAAAGTGAATTCATTAAACACCCTCTACCCACCCTTCCAACACAGTTTGCAAAATTGTGCCTCCTCCTACATTTTCTCTATATCATGTTTCAGTGTTACTATTCACTCAGCATTCAAGTTAGAATCAGAAAAAGCATCCTTAAAGTGTCTCCCCCTACTTCCAAATCAATGGTTCCTTCTTAACATTTCTTAAAATCATACTTTATTTTTCTCCCCAGTGTCACTTCTTTCATTAGTACTTTATATTTCTTCATTTTCCTTGGGATTTTATTAACCTAACTAGCCATGTTATCTCTTATTTTTAACCTATGGCAACCCACTGTCCATATGTTTAACAAAAACTTGGTCCTAAAATAAGAACTTTGGCGTTTTATTTTTTAAAAAATAATTGAGTTTACAATGCACAGGATAAAATTTAAGCTTCCTAAGTATACACTGAAAATTATAAATTGGGCTTCTCAGCCTCCTCATCTGACACTTCCACATATGAAATCAATTATGATTTCAACTACTGTGTTTGTACCAACCTTAAATGACCTTCCAAATTATATCTGGCTAGGCTTTATCTTTTATAAGAAAAAATTGTGTACTCTCAAATTTCCTTGGAAAAGTCAACTACTTTCTTCTGTAAGTCAGAGTCTTGCTCTGTTGCCCAGGCTAGAGTGCAGTGACACAATCAAGTCTTGCTGCAATGTATTCCTCTCAGGCTCAAATGATCTTCCCACCTTAGACTCCCTAGTCAAGTAGCTAGGATTACAGGTGCATCCACCACACTCAGCTAACTTTTTAAAAAAATTTTGTCTTTTTTTTTTTTTGGTAGAGATGGGGTTTTGTTGTGTTGTCCAGGCTTATCTCAAACTCCTGGGCTCAAGTGTTCCTCCCTTCTAGGCATCCCAAAATTCCTGGATTACAGGCATGAACCACTATGCCAGCAAGTTGTTGTTGTTTTAACAGATAATACATTATTTGATATGCTTCCCTCCCCTATGAACTCATTGCTGTGAAAAAGACTACTCAACTGAAAGTGAGCAAAGGCTATTCATCCAGAGCTTGCTATCACAAGAGAGCCATTTCACAGAGACTCAAAGGCAGGCAAAGAAGTAAGAAAGATATATGTCCATAGTGGGGGGGATAAAAGAAAGGAATGTTCCAGGGATTCCCTGATTGGAGGCTGTGGGCATGGGCAAGCTCTAAGGTTAAGTAGGGTTAATTAGAACCTGGACAACCTATTTGGTTGATTAAAGGTGCATATTTGGCGTTCTCTAATTGGTCTGAAGTTGATTTGTGAATCCAGAAACCATATCACACAAAATACCAAAATGACAAATGGGCAAATTATAGTATTTCCAATAAATAGTGTTGAAACAACTATACATATATATATATACATGAAAATTTTAAAATATAAACTTTGACCCTTTCCTTAAGCAATATACAAAAATTAATTCAAAAAGGAACATATATATCCATGTAAGAACTGAAGCTAGAAGAAAACACAGCAGTAAATATTTGAGACCTCGGATTAAGGTAGCATTTCTTTGAATTAGAAACAAGAAATACAAATCTACAAAGAGTAAAATAATTCAAACTTGATTAAAATTACATTATTTTGCTGATGGAAAGACACAATCAAAAAATGTTGAGATATGCCACAGATTACAAAAAAATATGTATGACAGAAAACTTGAATCTAGTATATAAAAAGAACTCTTGCAACACAATAATGAGAAAATCACCCAATTTAAGAAATAAAAAAATGGATAAAATATTTGAACAAGTTGTTCACAAATGAATAAAACTAACAAGTACAAGAAAGGATATTTAAAATTATTGGTAATAAAGGAAATGCAAATTCAACTAAAAACATGATACTGAGATAGAACTACTACTTGACTAAATGAAATTTCAGAGCCTGACAATACTAAGTCTTGGAGAAGATGTAGGCAAGTGTATTATTCCATTCTTAAGTTGCTAATAAAGACATACCCAAGACTGGGTAATTTATAAGGGAAAGAGATTTAATGGACTCACAGTTCCACATGGCTGGTGAGGCATCACAATCATGGTGGAAGGCAAAAGGGAAGCAAGACACATCTTGCATGGCAGCAGGCAAGAAACAATTTGTGTAGGGGAACTTCGCTTTATAAAACCATCAGATCTCATAAGACTTATTCAATGTCATGAGAACAGCACCAGAAAAATCTACCCCCATGATTCAGTTACCTTCCACCAGTCCTTTCCATGACACATGGAGATGACCACAGTTCAAGGTGAGATTTGGGTGGGCACAGAGCCAAACCATATCAACAACAAATGCCTTTCTTATAATGCCTGTGAGCATTCAAAATGGTACAGCCACTTAGGAACCGAGTTTGGCACCTTCTTAAAAAGTGCTAGCATGAAATCCAGCAATGCCAGGCCTATGTATCTACTAAAAGAAATTAAAAAATCACACAAATATACCCTCACACTGACTTGTATGCAAATGTCTGTGTCAGCATTATTCACAGTAGCCCAAAAATGTGAATGAACTAGTGCTCATCAACTGGAGAATGAATAAATAAATGTAGCTTGTCCATAAAATAGAATACTACCATATAATAAAATTATAAAAACTCCTAATAAATGTAATAATGGGAATAAATATAAAAATGCAATAAGGGAAAGAAGTCAGATGCAAAAGACTATACTGTTTGATTCTATTTACATAATAGTTCTACAAAGGCAAAACCAAAGCACACAAGAAAACAGTGGTTATCTTGAAATAGGAATTGACTAAAAAGTGGCTAATGGGAGAATTCTAAATCTTGATTATGCTGGTGGTTGCATGGCTGCACTCAGCGACCAGAACTTATCAAACAACATACTTCTAATGAATAAATTTCGATATATGTAAAATATGCTTTCATAAAGCTGTAAAAAATTGTGTCTGGGCTTGCCTGTAAAATATTTGGCACCAAAATTCCATTCATCACTTTAATTCTGAAACTCAGCCTCAGCATTTCCCAAGTTCGTGTGCGTGTGTGTGGCACCCATGAGAAAAGACCGCACTTCTCATATCCTATTAATTGTTTCATCTCTCAGATATAATGTTGATAATGTTGATACTTCCATTCTCAGCTCTGCCACCAACATATTGTCTGAATGGAGGCAAGACAATTCATCTTTTCACCATTCTTTTCTTTTGTTTCATATGAGAAATGCTCAACTAGTTAATTTCGAATGATTCTTCTAGTTCTAAATGTCTAATAAGAGTAGAACGTTAGAAGAATCAATCTTGAAAAATATTTTAATAGCAAAAGCATTCTAAACTTAAAACAAGTTTCATTATAGAGAAGATTTTCTTGTTCTTTGATAACCATGTTTGATTGCTTTCTTTCATTTGCAATTATTGCAAATATATCTGGATGCTGCTGTTTCAGTTTACAACTGCAAATACAAGGGGGCATGTACTTGTCATCAGCTTGATCAGCTCATTCTTCAAATGTAGGAAGAAAGAAACTTTCTTCTCTTAGAACAATACTGAAAACTTTGAAATGTGGTGTCGAATGTGGTTACCACCAGGAACTAAGAGATGGAAGCTACATTTTAGCAATGGGCAAATATAGTCAGCCCTTTCATTTACCAGATGAAAACTTGAAGCTTATTTATATCCCAAAGGCAGTTGTGCTGGTTAGTTTCACCATGACATTATAAATATGAATTTTCTGAAATCAAACTATTTCACCCTCATCATTAATACCCTCTTCAGAAAAATATCAGTAGCATCTATATATCACATTTCTCCAATAACAAAATATCTTTTAAACAGGGTGAGAAATTCTATACCATGGTGAAAATATGGCCCAAAAGCAATTAAAATCACTTTCATTAACACCATAAAATGCTGTTAATTGGTCATATTAAATGTGTCATGCTGAGCACTGTACCTTTCATTGTACTGTCTTGGAAGTGATACAGAGATCTGCATCAGTGTATGTCAGATCAGTGTGTTAGTTATGAGAGCTTTCTGTGATCCATCCTCAACATCGTTTTCTCCTATGTGCTGTTTTCTTTTTGATCACCATTTTTGCTCAACAGCTAGCCAACCTTCCTCTTCTCAGTTCTATAGATCCTTCAATGCCCAATTCAAATACTACTCTTGCCTGTATGAAGGCTCTGTCATTATTCTAATAGAAAATAATTACTCTCCTGAATTGTCAGCAATTTGTCTATACCACTCATAGTACTTAATTTTTTCTAATTCATTGAGTTATTAGTGTGCAACTCTTTTAGCAGCTTTATTTTAGCCATCCATCAATATTCTAGTATGTAGCAGGCATTTTATAATATAACTCTTATCACCTCCATGAACCTTCAATCAGTTAGAGGGCAAAGACATGTCTACTTAATCATTTTATTCCTTATAACACCAAGAAACATTTCCTTGCATTCAATAAATATTGGTTGAATAAATGTATCAACTTATACTGTTACCCTTAATCTGACACCGAGAGATAGTTTGATTTTTCTTATGATACTTTTGTCAAATTTTTCTCATCTTCAGGATGTTGCCATTGATTTAACAGAATTGATTGAGCACCTACTATATACACACAACATAGGAGGTGCTTGAATTATACCCAAACACAGCATAAAATTATCCTTTACATTAAGGAATATACAAAGGTAAAGGCAAATATTAACTATAATAAACAACATACATAGTACATTAGTTGTATTGTGGTATGAAAAATAAAAACCACTTAGGAGGATTCCAAGTGCTTTGGAAGCCATGATGTAAATCAAGTAGAGTGATGAGTATGTAGCTCATTTTAAAAGGATCATTTGAACCACTACTTGAAAATGGGGGAGATTTTAGTCATGGAGATCTCTTCTCTTAGAAAACTAGGAATTAGAACATGTGTATCTTATATCACACACATCTTTTTAAAGGTTAAAATATCCCTGAAAGTATACCTTGGAATCTGGTAACATAACTTTTCCTCTGGGTAATTGGATATGGGATAGAAAAAGGAAAGAGAATTTTATTCTATACCCTTTTGTAGACTTTGAATTTCGAATCATGTGAGTGCATTATCTATTCAAAAATCAGATAAAAATTCTCCTAGGTAGGAAATGGAGAGCTGCTTAAATTTCTCAAAATATTTGAATATTTTTGCATTTTGGGAAGTATTTCATAAAATCGGCACACTTAAGTAGTTTGAACTAATTTTTATCAGTTAGCATCGGCTGCATTATAAATCACCCCAAAATTTAGTAATGGAAAATGACGGCCATTTAGTTAGCATACAATTTTGTGGGTTAACAATTTGGACTGAGATCAGAGGGGCAGCCCTTCAGATTTGGGGCAGGCTTAGCTAATACCAGCTAGTCCTAGCATCTGTGATGGCCTGATAGGTTTTCCAGGGCTGAATGGTGTATCATGTAATGGCCGGCATCCTTGGGTCCTGTCTCCATATCATCTTTAGCAGGCTTACTTTGGTTTGTTCACATGGTAGACGAGGGCGTCCAAGAGCAACGAAAAGGAAGCTTTGGGATCTCTTGAGGCTTAGGCTTAGAATTCTCACATGTTGAGTACATCACAAGGCCAGCCCATACTGAAGGTATCAGAAAATAGGCTCTATTTCTTTACAAAAAGAGGTAAAATATTGCGATTATTCATTTTGCAGTTGTCTGTAACTATAAAGTGAACATTCACAAGGTTAATGTAGAATTATTCTCAGATTGGAGGTGGAAGCCACAACATTGTTTCCTAGCCATGCTTAAATATTTTCAATAAGAGAGAATTCAGTTACAATTAAAACTACCTTAATTATAAATGTGGTTTTTAAATATATGCTTCTCACTTCAGAATATTGAGGATAGATCTGTGTCTATTTAAAGTAACTGTCTATTATACAAATTAAATGGCTTCCCTTTTAGATTTTTTCCCTGATAAGCTCTAATATGTTACAGCCCCCATCACATCACTCTTATTAAATATTCACATTTTCTCTTTTGTATTATGTATATGGGAAAAAAGGACCAACATTTTTAATTTGAGTCTGATCAATATCATATCTATTCAAAGGTTAAATTTTTACTTTTGCATGCCATTTTTATATTGTTGTATTTTTAGCTTTAAACACATGTAAAGAAACCTTGGGGCTTCTGCTGTGCTCCAGCACCTGCAAATTTTATATTGCACATGTCATTGTTGCTTCCTTCCATACATTTTTTTGGATTAATTCCTTAAGTATCTGTCTTAACCAGAATGTAATTCATAGAGTCTTTAAAAGGTCACACAGTTTATGTATCTTTAGATCGTGGAATGAACCAACACATTCTTACCACTTATTAGGTGCTTGAAATTAGACTTACTTTATTTATAGAAGTTTTAGATTATTTAGATATTCAATAGAAATATTGTTATCTCCTTCATATGATTTTTATGAACATTAATATGAAATAATAAGCCAAAATTCTTACCTTAGTGCCTTACACCTGAGGGCTTTCTATATATTGGCTTCCTCCCTTCTTTGCCACTTGTATTACTATGTTTCAACCATTTGCTAGCTTCCTAACTAAAGTCAGGTATGTTCAGCATAGAAGCTTAAAGATTCAGATGCTGCTCAATGATAGACCTGTAAAAATGATACTCCACATTCACGGCTGAATTATTTGTGTCACAATAAGGGAATCCCAGTAATGTGCTCATTCTAAAAATTGTGTGTGGTTCTTTATTCTCTGCAAAAAGCAGAAGTATGTGAGGTGGGAATAATAATGGTAATAACAAAGATCATGTTAATAATAGCCACCATTTTAGGTAGAATGCAACCATCATATTAGGAAAGCACTGTCCATATTCCCATTTTAGAGACTGAAAACTGAGCCTCAGAGAGGCTGACTTGCCTGGTAATGGTTACAATAGCTGTTAAGGGATAAAGAGAAAGCCCCAGTCCAGGTCTACATCCTTCAAATTCCTTGCTCTTCACATCACTCCATATTATATAAAGAAATGTAGGTATGAAATTTTCACTGATTAACTGACATTAAGGCTGTCACTATTCATATGTATGACTTCTTAAAAAAAAACTTTAAACAATTTTCTAGAGTTGAGTGATAAACAGACAAAACAGAAAACATGAATTTGAGAGTAATTACTACAACCATCATTGGATCAGTTATAAATTAGACCTAATTATTCAAGTCTAGCAAGATTGGGATGCAGACCTGTAGTGATGATTATAGTGGAGTTTGGTGGATATATGTCCTGGGCTCTGAAGAATGGGGTGATAGATGGTAATTATCATTAGGGACTTTTGAATAATGATGTTGGAATCTTCTCACTCATTAGAGCAAACAATTCAATGGTCATTAGAAGTGGCTGTGAAAAGCAATGAAATACCATCAGAAAAGGAGTAATGCTTATTACTGTAGTAACCTATTATTTCCATAATGGTGGTGTGATTAAGAAATCAACATCAGACATTATTCTCCATCAGCTGTGGCTTTTAAAAGCTGGTGGCAGTGGCCACAAATTAAACTTGGAACCGTTTCCATACCTTTAGTGGAATTCACACAGCACATACCATGTTCTTTTCCAACTGTGACTTTAATTTGAATATTATCAGGGGTAGGTCAAAACAGATATACTATAAATCACTCCAAAAGTTTGGTCAGTGTTGGAGGCACATGCACAGCATTTACTATGGAAAGGAAACTGCGTTTTTATAATCATGATTTGTAACTAATCTCTCAGGAACAAGAACATAGATGCGATTGTCCCTTTTTTCTTCCTTATGCACTGGTTGTAAATACGAATTGTGTGGCTTTGTAGAAGAGTAATGCATCACATCACGAGGAAAACACCAGATTCAATGCAAGCAGGAGGAACTGTGTAGACCACACTGGAAATTAAAAGATGCAAAAACTATACTAGAGGATATTAGGCTTAAGGAAACAAATTCTCATTATTTTGAATTAGAATTGAATTCCTAAAGTCTGACCCAAACGACAATTATAATTGGATATTTACAGTGAAAAATACGGAGAAAACCTACAAGCAGTAAGTCAGTGATTATGCACTTGCTAAAAACATGTGCTTGGCATTTTTAAAAATTTTCCTAATTAAATCCTAATTAGAATGTGTATTGTAGTGTTAATTTTTGGTAGCTATACCTCTGGGGCATTTTTACACCTTCAGTAGCCTAAGCTTATTCAGATATGTAAGAGATAATTATCAATAAAAGAAGTACCAGGTTGTTGGCTTGGAGAGCTGCTTATGTGTGGTTTCTTTCTGCCTCTGTCTAAACGGCCCTGGGGACCTCTCTATCTGGGATCTGTAACATCTTTTGCTGCAATATTGGCCACTTCAGCTGCCCTATACGTAAAACATGACTTTGTCTGCCTGACTCCAGCTAGGTCTTTCCTTCCAAAGAAAAGAGAAACCTGCATAGATGCTGAGTGAATCTGAAAGTAAAGTTGACAGCCAAACAGGAGTATTCAAACTGTGAGTCCACACAACAACTCAGAGTGTGCCAACATGAAATCATTTGAAGTTCACTTTAGCTTGACACTATATGCATTAAAACTAAATGATGGGTTTTGTAATGAGAATTGGGAATTATCCTTAATTGCTTTCCCAAGATTTTTTCTTTTCTTTCTTATTTTTTTTTTTTTTTTGGTAAAACATAGCACTTACTGTAGAAGCCAATTTTTGTACATTGAATGCTTTATTACAAAGTTCAAATAATAATAGGAATACTTAATTTAACCGTCACCATTTTTGTACTTCTCTGGTTTATTTACATTATTCGGTTGGGCAACTTGGTGTGTTACCTAATATTTAAAATATTTTTTCTAAAACTTTGCTACTATAAAAGCATTTGACTAAATAATTTCTTGATTTATACAAACTTTGGGGTAGGACTCTCCGAATTAAGTTATTGTGGTCCATTTTTCCATAACAAATTTTCTCTAAAATCTTTCTCTTTTTTTGATAGAGTCTTGATCTGCCACCTAGGTTGGAGAGCAGTGGCGCAATCTCAGCTCACTGCAACCTCTGCCTCCCAGACTTAAGCAATTCTCATACCTAAGCCTTCCAAGTAGCTGGGACTACATGTGTGCACCACCATGCCTGGCTAGTTGTTCATATTTTGTAGATTTTGTTTTAAAATAGCTTTCTTCTGAATACTTAAAGTATTTGTGTTTATGACATATATTTTTTTTAGATATGGAGTACTTACTCCATAATCCCAGACCTCTCCCAACATTTTCTTAGAGAAAGGCTAAATGTGTTTCCATCTGCCTTAAAACTCTCTGATGTCCTTTTTCCTTATATTGCCAACACCTTAGACTCTTAGACTTTCTTTTTGAGTTGTCTGTCTTCCAAGCAGCCAACACTTTTGATCACCTTATATGTTAAGACCTTAAATTAGGTATTGAGTAAGACACATATAAAGAAAGCTAAAACTCCAAACTCACAAAGCTTACAGTCTGGAAAGCTAAGTAGTTATAATATAATAATAAAAATTATACTTGCATTCTTGATGCATTCCATACACTCTATAGTTTCTTCATACTCAAGTTCTCATATCATCACCTCCAGCAACTTCCACATCTAAGGTAGGCATTTTCTGCATAGTTTATCCATGTGTAACTGAGAATCTAGAAAGTTAAGAAACTGTTTACAAGTAGCAGAGTCTGCTGGACATGGTGTCTCACAGCTGCAATCCCAGCACTTTGGGAAGCCAAGGTGGGGAGGACCATGAGGTCAGGAGTTTGAGACCAGCCCGGCCAACATGGTGAAACCCCATCTCTACTAAAAATACAGAAATTAGATGAGTGCAGTGGTGGGGGTCTTATAATCCCAGCTACTCTGGGAGCTGAGGCAGGAGAATCGCTTGAGCCCAGGAGGTGGAGGTTGCAGTGAGCCGAAGCACCGCTGCACTCTAGCCAGGGCGATAAAGTGAGACTCCATCTCAAAAAAAAAAAAAAAAGAAGCAGTAGCAGAGTCAGGAAATGTCATGCCTGTCAGGAACAGAACGAGGACACATCTTGAAGCCTTATGTGTATAGTGGTTAAGGGCATTTGAGATAAGATCTCTTGGTGAAAGGGGGTGATGAGTATGGTGGTGGTATTGCTGGAAAGGTATAGAATAGGATATTTATAATATTGTCACATGAAGAAGAAGCAAGAAGGACAAGCTCACATTCAGGGAAGACAGTTTCTATCTAAGGAATAATTTTTGTGTAAGAAATTTCCATTAATGTAGATGGACTTTGTTTTTTATAAAGTTTTAAAATTTTTATTTCTCAAAAATGTTGATTGAGTTTGAGACTTAACAATAATTTGGAGAGATCAGAAGACAGTTCTTTCTCCCCCACTAGTTTGTTGTCTGCTAGTATATCTCATTTATTCATTTTTAACAACTTCCATTCTATGTATACATTTTTTAACACTGATAGGTTTAATTTCTTACCATTTGTCTCTTGCCTTTGCACTCAGAAATAATGTTCTGTCTGTAATAACAGGTTCCTTTCACAAACCTTCACATGGATCTAATGTGTTCAATTCCATCCCTTGCTCTACTCCAAATCCTGAACCTAGACAATTTCAATATGTTCATGCTGAGTTTTGCTCTTAGCTAGAGTATATGCTATTTGAGGTGGCATGCAATACAATTCTAGGAGTCAGAGAATGAATAGGTTCTCTCTCCTCGTAAGTACCAGGAGCAATGTCATCTCAAATAAGGATTCCAGGGTCTTTGGCCTAGGCAATCAAGCCTAAGCGTGTATTTAGCCTTGGAAACTTGCAATATTGGCCACTGATGGTTGGGTGTTCAATGGATCTCTCTTATTTTAGGTAAGTCATCTCCTTTACCCTATTCTTCCAGTGATTCAGAACTTAACTAATGTTGGGGAATCTTTGGAGATACTCACCATTGCTGACTTGAATTGTAAACAACATAACCTTTGGGGAATGTTTTTGATAATGGATTTTTGGTCAAGTGGCAACACTGTCTGATTATTAAGCATTATGAAGAGGGTAAGATAGGAGACATTGTGACATGGGTTCCTCAAACCTTGGGGGAATGAAACAAAACAAGAAAGAAACTAAATTCCTATTAAGTATTTTTACTAACATTTTTATTGACTTTTCAGCAAAATCAGAGCATGGGTGTACCCCAATTTTATAGATTGGAATGTCTAAAGTTCATAATATTAAGTGGCTAACTCAAGGTTCCATAGCAAGCAAGTGATGGAGCCAGTATTTAAATTTAATTATGAATTCAAATCATATTCTTGTATATTCTAAACCCACATTTACCAGTCTCACTTACCCGGTGTAAAACAAGCAGGAAAGTCCTTCCCTCATGGCACTTCCATGGTTTTATACATTTCACTTCTATTTATACTTTTAATAAATCCTTCAGTACACTCATTTTAAAAATCACACTTTCCTCTTATTTTACTCTCTGCAACAACAGCAGAGAGCAACTGTCAGCAGATGTGAAAGTTTACAGATCATTATATTCTCCTCTACAATGCACCCTCAGAAATGCCCTGGTGTCAAAGGACCCCCTCTTTCCCATCTGAAAGAAATCAGTTTTAGAGCACTTTTGTCCCAAACTAGTAACTCAGTCAATTTCCTCCAATGTGCAATTAACTTGAACAATTCAGGAAATAGAGGCCACTGTGAGATCAATTACATCCAGGCTTCTCTTTACCTCTGAATCCAATCTTCTCACCTACTAGTCTATTTACCTTTTCTTTAAGTCCTTCACTGAGTCACCTAAAGGCTCTGAGATACATGGTTCTTCAACAGACTTTACAAGACAGCACATTTTGTTTGTGACTAATCAAGGGGGAAAAATATACCAATCCACATATGTATATCTGCATTACTATCTACACATACACATATTAACACAAGAGCTTGTTATTTTATATGTGAAATGCCTTTTAATTCATAATTTCCAAGTCCAGAGATGGAAAATGATGAATCATCTCTTAAAACTCTAGCTTAGTTATCACACTTACAAGAAATTCTAACCTGACTAAACCAACAAGATTAATCATGTTGTATTTAAATTCCATTTGTTCCTCATTCATTCCATAAAAACTACAGTTTAGTACTTTTATTATACATTTCAGATTTTTTTTTTAAATGGTGTCTCGCTTTATCGTCAAGCTGGAATTCAGTGGCACAATCTTGGCTTACCGCAACCTCCGCCTTCCGAGTTCAGGCAATTCTCCTGCCTCAGCCTCTGGAGTAGCTGGGGTTACAGGCGCCCACCACCACACCCGACTAATTTTTGTATTTTTAGTAGAGATGGGGTTTCACCATGTTGGCCAGGCTGATCTCGAACTCCTGATCTCGTGATCTGCCTGCCTCAGCCTCCCAAAGTGCTGGGATTATAGGCATGAGCCACCGTACCCGGCCTCCAAATTTTTACAACTCCATATCACTTGCTGTAGCATATGTTCCAGAAAGCAGAACTTTGTCATTACCAGCTAAGTATCTCAGTACATAGTATAATTATTGGCACATATATGTTGATCAATACATACTTGCTTATTCATTTATGTATACACCTGTTTAAAATTATATTTTATATGGCCATATAATAGGAGTATTTCTTAGATGACCCCCATTGATTCCTATCTCTTGGCATTTATGTCTTTGTGTTATTCCTACCCTTGAGTGTGAGCTGTACTTAGAGATTAACAAATAAAATACAGCAAAAGTGATGTAATATCTTTTCTATTATTAGGTTACAAAATACTGAAGATTCTAACTTATTGACAGCTTCTTTTCCTTTCTGGCTTTGAGGAAGCAAGTTGACATGCTGGAGAAGCCCATGTGACAAGGAACTGTTGGCCACATAGCTACTAATCCTAGAAATAGCTCAATATTCTATGTATGTGAAGTCCTTTCCAGATGATCTATCAGTTATCTATTGGCCTGTAACAAACTATTCTAAAACTTGGTGTTATACAACAACAATTATTTATTAGGTCTTATATTCTCAGTTGGCTCAGTGGCTCTGGAAGGTGCAATGTGGCTGTAGTCACATAGCTGAGAGTTAGTCCTGGCTATCAGCTCTGGGGTCTTGGATCTCTTCCATGTAAGTCCTCAGTGGAGTGCACAGAATTTCTTATGTGGTAGCTCCAGGTCAGGATCCCAAGAAGGGCAGATGCAATGCACAAGGAGCTTTCAAGCCTCTGCTGACTACATGTTTGCTGATGTCCCATTGGTCAAGGGCAATAACATGGCCAACTCCAAAGTGAAAATGAGAGAGAAAAATGCAAACTTATGGGTGCCTGAAGTAAAGTTTTTATTGGAGATCATTGCTGAAAGAATTTACAACCAATGGTATTGACATTTAGATTAATAGAAACGGCTATAGGATGCTAGAGCTTATAGAGACACTAGGGGACAAGTAGTTCAATCCCATCATCCTATAAATGAGATAACAAACGTGATCAAAACAATTACTTAAGTAGAAAACATGTTCAACATGAAAAATTCAGATTCTTTTAAATTCATATTATCTTTGTTCTATAAGGCACATTATTTGACTGTCAACATCAAGCTGTTCAAAAGATTGTAAAAAGAAAGAGGTGACACCATGCCACTCTGGGTTGCTGAATACAATTCTAAAATACCTGATCCCTCTTTCTTTTGCCTGGGCTATTTTAATTCAGAAATATATTAACATTCTATAATTAGAAATTTACTCTATCTCCAACTATGCTGTAATGTGCCAGTTATTTGAGGGGTCACTACATTAAATTATCAAATAATGAGTTATCTCCCACTAGCAAATGGAATTTAGTAATCTAAATCATTGTTATCGTAACAGTCCACTTTTAGTGCAAATAGAAAAACGTTAGTGAGCCCACATTCAAGTAAACACCTAATTTTTAATCTTCATCAGGGTTATTTGTATTGGTTGAAACTATTATTGCTTTAAATTTTCTGTTCTAAAATAAACCTAGCCAGGCTGTGTGTATGGATCAGCACAAAGGCTTTTGCTATGCAGGTAAATGCTTCTGAATTTTTAAGCTTGGATTACTATAATTATTTTCTGGAGTTTTGCTCATGGTGATTTCTCAGAGAGCTCTTGGAGAATGCAGAAGTTGAATCTTTTTGAGAATGCACCTGGCTTGGGAAATTATTCCTATTTTGACATCCATACACAAGACCCTATCTAGTCTACAATGATAGGATTTATATTTAAGAACTGGAGAGACAGTGACTTTCTGCTTTCAGCTAATGCTATGCTTACAATATTTCTTACAGTCTGAATCATAACATTCTAGTCACAAGCTTGTGTTTCAAATTTTACTTTTCTAACTAAAAAAAAATGATGATCAATATTGAATAAAATAACCTGCCATATCTCTTTGACATTAATTTTAAAAAGCTCACTAACCAACTGCTATTTTTTTACTACTAATTTCACTTCATTTTAGAACAAGCATTTACTCTTTAAAGCCTATCCTTTTTCTGTATATTCTATCACATATTTTGTAAATTATAACTTGTCTTTAAATGAAATATGCTCTTATAAATCTTAGTTGAAGGAGTAAGAAAGAGAACCTTAGTCAAAAGAATTATTTTTAAGCACCAGTTCTATCACTTATTTGGTGTTTGGTCATGAAGAAACCCTTTTACATATTTGTCCCTATGCTTATTTATACATAAAATGGGAAATATGGGGCCAGACATGGTGGCTTATGCCTACAATCTCAGCATTTTGGGAGACCAAGGCAGGAGGATTGCTTGAGGCCAGGAGTTCAAGAATAGCCTGGGTGGCATATGGAGACTCTGTCTCTACTATTAAAAAAAAAAAAAAAGAAAAAAGGAAGGGGAGGTATATGTATTTTTTTTAGAGGGAAGTTGTTTAAAAATAGACCACTTGCTGTATAATGAATGGCTTGAAAACTACATTTCTGTAAGTCACTATTGCTTAAAATAATAATTCCCTTTTAAATAGCATTATGGCTCTCTATTTTGATGTTGTTGGTGTACTTCTAAGATTGGCCATAACGTACTCTTTCATAGGGACTACATCTTATTTATCTTCATATTTCTATAGAATGCATAATTGTTAAAAGTTTTACAAATGATTTTACATGCTTTACATGTTGTCTAACAATACATCCTACATTAGCACCTTTCCTTACCTTCCCTGTGTCCTTTCCTCATTTCCTTGTTCTTTTTGAATAAACGACTTAGATTTTCCTCCTTGACTCAGGATCTGCTTCTGGAGGAACCCAAACTAAGATACGTTTTTAGACATGAACTCAACCAACAGGTAGTTAAAATCATTTGTCCTTATGAGAAATAAGGGAAATAGATGTTGCTTTTCATTATAAGCCTTTAAGTACTATTTGACTATTAATAAATGCTGTTTTGGTAGATAGTCAAATAGATATTGACCAATGATAAGGATAGATTCGTAGATTAATAGATATATAGATATCAGGTAAGTCTTTGTCACAGCTGGTAGTTAATCCAGCCAATTTATAAAAATCACTGCAAGAATCAACACCATAATTAATCAATCCAAAATTTTCTCCAAATACCAAAGCCAGGGTGAAAGGGTAGATGAGACACAAGAAATAACAGGAAGAAAGGGTGCTTGAGAAATTTCTGAGGTCACAACCCAGCTTGGCCTTTTAGATTCTCCCCCCTCAAGCTCCTTCTTATTAAACTTCAACCGTGTTCTCAGTACAAGCTCCTGCTAAAATCCAGCCTAGTTCCTGTATCTTTTACGTGGTGTGTCAAGAAACTAAAAACTGTAGTATCTCCCTCTATCATCATTACATTTCCAAATTTCTTGCTGACTGAGACGTACACAGCTTGCTGACTGAGTCATGCTCACCTAATTCTACTGATTTAGTGTATTTCACTTGTACTAATATAACTCAGAGTATTTATTTTCAAACACACAGAACTGCATGATTATATATTTTCCTCTAGAAATCCTTTAAGCAATTACATGTTATATACTTCTCACTTAACCTAATAAACTTCTGTACTTCACAACAATAGATTCCCCCTTCTAATCAATATAAAAATATATTCTTCTCACTGTTTAGGCTAAAATTGATTCTCCAAGAAGCACACCTATCTTCCAGTGTCCCTTTGTGGCTCTCATACCCCAGGTAGGCAACAATATATTTCTATTGGGGTGTTACAACACAGTTTGAACATTATAGATCACTCTCTTCTTAAGCAAAAATAGCCCTTATTCTTTTGAGCAAGTTTTGAGATATTACAAAGGTTTTCCTGGCTGATGGATTTTTGGCTGGATTTGCCTGACTGTCATGAACATATGGAAACCATCTAGAGACTAATATAGAGAAGTTGGATTTTTGTGATCCTGAATGAATGGTCTGCTACCAATGTCTTGACATTGCATGTAGACTGAATTTTTCACTGAGGATAGTTGTCACAACAAAGCAATGCTTTTGACTCTTAACTCACTTTTTGAGTCACACAGCAATGAGTTGTCCCCAGCAGTAGCCTAGTTTGGGATCACAAACTCCTAACTCAATCATGGACTCATTTATGACAAATTTTAGAAAGGTGAATGTTTTCATCTTAAGGAACAGCTATTATTAATGCCAAGCTTCCAAATTTTTATTGAAATATTAATCAGAAGAAGACATGAGGGTTGATGATTGGGACAGAGACCCAGTCCAGGAAGCTTACAGAACCAGGCACACAGACTGATAATAATTTACAGAAAAATATGATCATATAATAGTAAGATAAAATGTTATGAGAAATACTTTGAACTGTAACATCTCCCCTCCAACTCAAAACTGTGAAATAGCCATGAGACCAAAGAATTACTTGAACAACTCCAGTTTGAAAAGTAGATGAGTTTATTAGGAATTAACATACAAGACACTTCTGGACAGTTACAGGTCAACTCTAGAGAACCTGCAGGCTCTCGTCTTTAAACTACTTTTAAGCTAATATTCTGGATCTTTGCTTACTGTGCTTAAGGGATGTGCCTGTTTTTCTCGGTAGGTTCACAGATACTCTCTGGGATGTTGAGGTTCCCAGGAACATCTGCTCCTCAGCTGGGTACCATGGCCTGCCTCACTGCCTGGCCTTCAACTTTTACTAAGCAGGCAAATGCACCCTTAAGTAACCTGGTGGGGAACCTGCCACTCTACATAAAGAATGTATGGCATGCAATAATAACTGGTCTGGAAGATGAGAGAAAACTTCCCTGAGATCCGAAGGATATATATTAATTCCCTAAGTGAAGTGGAGGATGCTGCTGATAGTAGAAATAATGTTTTTCCATCTATTTATGTCCTCTCTTATTTCCTTGAGCAGTGGATTGTAGTTCCTGAAGAGGGCCTTCACTTCCTTTGTTGTGGGTAGGGGAATAGGGGGAGGGATAGCATTAAGAGAAATACCTAAAGTAGATGATGGGGTGATGGATGCAGTAAACCACCATAGCACGTGTATAACTATGTAACAAACCTGCATGTTCTGCACATGTACCCCAGAATTAAAGTATCATAATAAAAAATAAACAAATAATGTTTTGTGTGAGAGAAACAGCATGAGCAAATGTTCTGAGTCAGAGATGAGTTGCCTCAAGAAAAGAGGTAACAGATTAGAGACTGAAGATCATATCCAGCAAACATATTTTGTTTTACAGCACAATATTTTTTTTCTATTAGGTGCTGGCCCAGATTTAAATGCTAAGAGATAACACAGAAAACTCTACATATCTACTTTCAATAGGAAACTAACATGAAGGGGAAATACTGCAGCCATATCCTTGTAGTGCACTGATTAGCTTAACTGTATTGGTCTCTGTCAGATGGGTTTTTCTCTATTCTGTCTCCCTCTTGCCACAGTTCACACAAATTATTGTATATGGTTTTACTAACTTCTGGTCTGGACAATTTAGTATTAATTACCACCCTACTATGTCAGCACCATAATTATTCAAGATATGGTGTAATCATTTCACCACGGTGTTCCCAGCAGAAAACCCAAAATATAATATAAGCTAAAAAAAACTATACTGAATGGAGTATAGATGAAGCATGTGAGCTTACAAATGTAAGCTACAGAGTGATACAGAAGGAGAAATGTAAACACCACAAGAAAGGAGATTGAGAATTAGTCAGGCATGAGACTGTATTAAGTGATTTCTATGTTAGCATAAGGCAAGAGAAAACCATCGAAACATGGAAATCTACTAGGGAGTGAAGATTAGACTCTCCAAGTAAGAACTCCACCCCACTGAGGGAAGGAAAATATTACACATGGGGTATACTTCAGAGTTTATAAAGTATATTCAGTGTGTCTGTTTTTTTAGTTTTTAATGTAAATTGTGAGATATATGTTGAGATATCTCATCTATGTCCAGATGGAGAAACCAAGACTCAGTTCAGTGACTTGCCCTAAGCCACAGGGCTGGTAGATTTCTAGAATTAAAGAAATGTCTCCCACTATTATTGTGTGGGAGTCTAAGTCTCTTTGCAGGTAGTTAATAACTTGCTTTATGTATCAGGGTCCCCCTGTATTGGGTGCGTATATATTTAGGATCATTAGCTCTTCCTGTTGCACTGATCCTTTTACCATTATGTAATGCCCTTCTTTGTCTCTTTTGATCTTTGTTGGTTTAAAGTCTATTTTAGCACAGTGGGAGACTTTAACACTCCACTGTCAATATTAGACAGATCAACGAGACAGAAAATCAACAAGATATCCAGGACTTGAACTCAGATCTGGACCAAGCAAACCTAATAGACATCTACAGAACTCTCCACCCCAGATCCACAGAATACACATTCTTCTCAGCACCACATCACACCAACTCTAAAACTGACCACATAGTTGGAAGTAAATCACTCCTCAGCAAATGCAAAAGAATGGAAATCATAACAAACAGTCTCTCAGACCACAGTGCAATCAAATTAGAACTTAATTTGATTAGTTTAATCCTTTCAGAAATTAATCCTTTAAGAAACTAACCCAGAACTGCACACCTTCATGGAAACTGAACAACTGGCTCTTGAATGTTGACTGGATAAACAATGAGATGAAGGCAGATATAAAGATGTTCTTCGAAACCAACGAGAACGAAGACACAATGTACCAGAATCTCTGGGACACTTTTAACACAGTGTCTAGTTGTAGTTCTTGAAGAGGGCCTTCACATCCCTTGTTGTGGGTAGGGGAATAGGGGAGGGATAGCATTAAGAGAAATGTCTTTATAGCAATAAATGCCCACATGAGAAACAAGAAAAGATCTAAAATTGACACCCTATCATCAAAATTGAAAGAGCTAGAAGAGCAAGATAAAAAAAAATCTCAAAGGCTAGCAGAAGACAAGAAATAACTAAGATCAGAGCAGAGCCGAAGGAGATAGAGACACAAAAAACCCTTCAAAAATTAATAAATCCAGGAGCTGGTTATTTGAAAAGATCAACAAAATAGACAGACCACTGGCCAGATTAGAAAAGAAAGGAGAGAAGAATCAAATAGATGCAATAAAAAACGATAAAGGGGATATCACCACAGATTCCACGGAAACACAAACCACCATCAGAGATTACTACAAACAACTCTATGCGCATAAACCAGTAAACCTGGAAGAAATGGATAAATTCCTGGACACTTGCACCCTCCCAAGCCTAAACCAGAAAGAAGTTGAAACCCTGAATAGACCAATAACAAGGGCTGAAGTTGAGGCAGCAATTAATAGCCTACCAACCAAAAAGAGTGCAGGTCCAGATGGGTTTACAGCTGAATTCTACCAGACATACAAAGAGGGGCTGGTGCCACTCCTTCTGAAACTATTCCAAACAATCCAGAAGAGGGAATCCTTCCCAAATAATTTTATGAGCCCAACATCATCCTGATACCAACACATGGCAGAGACTCCACAAGAAAGGAAAACTTCAGGCCAGTATCCATGATGAACATAGCTGCAAAAATCTTCAATAAAATTGTTTTGATTTTTAGATGTCACCAAACAAGTGAGGACATACGATGTTTGTCTTTCTATGCCTTGCTTATTTCACTTATTATAGCAGCCTCCAGTTCCATCCATGTTGTTGTAAATGGCAGAATCTCATTCTTTCATGTGGCTAAATAGTACTGTATTGTGTATATGTACATTTTCTTTATCCATTTGTCTATTGATGGACACGTAGGATGCTTTCAAATTTTGGCCACTGTGAACAGTGCTGCCAGAAACATGGGAGTCCTGATATCTTTCAACATACTGATTTCCGTTTTTTTTTTTTTTTTTTTTTTTTGTAATATATACCCAGCAGTGAGGTTGCCAGGATTTAGTAGCTATATATTTAGTTTTTTGAGGAACCTCCAAACTGTTCTCCATAGCGGTTGTACTAATTCACATTAACAGTTGCATGATGCTCTCATTTATTAACTATGGCACAAAAAGGAAACATGTCTATATTACATGTATGTAAAAATTGTAAAATACTCCCAAATCAGAGAAATGTACTTCTAAATTAACATTTTAACGTAGGAAAATGCCTACATTATTACTTCAGTTATATATTTGAATAAATTTACTTGCTACAAAGTATATTAACAAGTAATAACAGAAACTTGCATATGGCCTACAATTATTTCTATTTTGCTTATCTTTAGTTATTTCTTCCTGCAGCTAGAGTAGTATTTTCAAAACATTAATCAGGATTTTTCATCCCCTAATACATTATTTTTAAAGAACATCTGTTGCTCTTAGAGCAAATCTCCACAACCCACCATGACACAACAATTTGGTTCTTGTCTATAATTGCAACCTCTTCCCCCAACAGCCCCATTCCCCAACTCCCTGCGAAGAGTGCTCCAGCCACAATGAATGCCCCTTCTGTTTCTCACATGCACTTAGCTTTTAGAGTTTGCACTTGCTGTTTCCTCAACCTGAAATGCTCTTTGAAAGGCCTTCACAGGTCTAGTCTGTTGTTGTCTTTAATATCTCAGCTCAAATGTCACTTCTAAGTTTTGGGACTGGAACCCAAACTAAATGAAAATACAAATCCCTGGGTTCTTGTGCCAATCTTTGGTGTATTTGCTATGAAAAGAAGGCCTTGTCTTTTCTTTTCTTTTCTTTTCTTTTCTTTTCTTTCTCTTCTCTTCTCTTCTCCTTCCTTCCTTCCTTCCTTCCATCCTCTCTTTCTTTCTTTCCTTCTTTCTTTTTATTTCCCTGCCTGTGTTATAAGGAAATGTAGTTTTGATGGCTGAGTTTTCCTGATTCTTATTGGGTTTGAACAGTGGAAGGTACTGACAGGATTGGAAGGCAAGGGAAAGAGATGCCACATAAAGGAAAGAGATGCCATTTCTGGCAGTGTCTGCACACTGACATGTCTGCTTGAGGTTACAATGCCTGCAGCCAGCCCTAAACAATTTTAGCTTCCACCCAGGGGCTTGCATTCCTATTTATGGTAACAAAGCCTCCTCTCTCTGTCCTCTGGTAAGTACAATTTTTAAAATTGAATAAGATGCCTAATTTGTAATTAGTTGTTTGTTTTTAATTCTCAAGCTTTGAAGGTGTTGATGGTATTTTCAAGTATTGATCACTGTTGTCTTGCCAAGGCAGAGAGGTAGATGTATTGCTTTTTCCACTGACAGTTTTTCAAAGTATCTGAAGGCCACAACTATGTAATGACAGAGTGTTTCCTTCTTCCAGTTGAACAAGCCCAATTCCTAAGAAACAGTGTTTCATGGGTTACCTCTAAGATCTCTTTAGGTACTAAGAATCATATAAAGTAACTAATTTGGCTTTTGTTCAAAATTATGATTAAGAACTTGTAAAACGATATCCGAATACTGTTGCTATCCTTAGGAAATGAAAACTTCCTCAGGAGTAAATTGTGTGCATAAAAAGTAAATAAAAAGACCTTATTCTTATAATGACCTTTTTGGGATATGTCCAAGTCTGGTGGTCTGCTCAATCTTGCTGTATAAAGATCTGGATTTCAATGTCAGACCTTCAGTAATTTGTTTTGATGGTTTACTCCATGATCTCTTAATTGTCCACTGAGACGTACATCATGTAATTAAACCTTTAGATTACTTTGCAAACATTTCCTTACCTTCCATATTCTTGGCATCTCTGTGATACTAGACACTAATATATCAACAGCCAATGTTGAATGAAACAAAAGTTTTATTTAGACATTTAGGAACATTGTAACTAGAACAGTTAATAGGAAAGTTATAGTATTTAGTAACTCTGACATGGAGATAACGTAAACTTACAAAATATGTGAAGCAAAAAAGTAATTCTGTTTTGAAGTTAGTTTGGTGAGTGACACTTGGGAGAAGAAGCCCAATGTGAGGTAAAACCTTTACTTTCTTTGCTTCTTTCTGTTTTATTTTGTATTTTTTGTTTGTTTGCTTGTTCTGTTTTTCTTTCGTTGTTGTTGTTTGGCTTTACTGAAATTACATTTACCCTGGATCTTCTGACCCCTTTTGTTTTTGTTAAAGAGAGCAAAAAGAGTCTCTGAGTGTCTTAAAATAGATTCCATACCTTCTGGAATATTCCTACTCAACCCTCTTTATACCACCAAAACTCTGATAGAGTTAGTATTTTCATGTATCTCAAAAGTGCTTTTGGCTTTTAAATTATTTCGTTATGTTCCTCTTTCTTGTCATTTTAACAGAAGAAAATAGAATTCCTGATTGCATGGTCCCTTTTCCTCCATCACTCACCTTCTAGTAAGACTTTTCTGTTTCTTTCATATTTCTAGTTGCCATCTTATAATTCTGATATTCTTTGATGTGTATGCTTAAAATTGATGTAGAAATTCTGAAATTATCATTTTAAAAATTGCCTTCTGATACTTACTAAATTTTTTGTGTACTAGCGCAAAAGTACCTACACACACACACACACACACACACACACACACACACACACACTTCAAAAATCTGTGGGTCTCTCAATACAATGTCTCTTAAATTCTCTTATTTATTCACTAGGTATATTAATAAACAATTTAAATCTCACCAGTTAAAACAGTGAATTGGGTAAGTGAAATCTTGGCCTAAGAACGAAGTCCTGCAAGAGCAATTGTTAATTCTACCTTCTCTTCCTCTCCGTCATCATACACTCACAGTCACATTTCCTTTTTGTCTTTTCTGTTGGTTGAATGTATCTAAAGATTTTCAGTCAAAATTTAGGTAAATTACCTAATGTTTGCTGAGTGTATTCTATGAAGAGTAAAGTAAGAAAAGTTTAGTTCAACTCTGTCTCCTCAACCCCTCTATGATATTTGGAAGCCATGACCATGTTGTTTTCCAAAGAATTTAATATTTGAGAGGAGGCAAGGATTACATTTTATATGTGTGTGTAATCATGTAAATGTATATACAGTGGATGGATATTTTGTCAAAAATGTTAGTAGAATGAAGGGAATCATCATAGTGATGCTACTTTTGACTTAGAAAGTCATAAATAACCCTTGAATCTTATTGCAGAAAACAGATTTGTCACAAATCTTAAGGGCATTGGCAAAAATACTCTTTGACAGTATAGATCTCTTAAGAGATAGTTTTCTGGCATTAAACACACAGAAGTGGCCTATCTCAGTCTGTTTGGGTTGCTAAACAAAATATACTAAGTAATTTATAAATAATAGAAATGTATCGCTTACAATTTGGGAGACTAGGAAGCTCAAAATTGAGGCACTAACAGATTTGGTGCCTGGTGAAGGCCCGTTTCTCATAGATATGTGTCCTCAAACAGCAGACGGTGTTAACAAGCTCCCTTAAGCCTCTTTTATAAGGACACTAATCTCATTCATGAGGGCTTTGCCCTAATAAACTAATCATCTCCTAAAGGACCCACCTCTTAGTACTATTGCATTGGTGATCAGATTTCAACATATGGATTTTGTGGGAACACAAATACTCTGACCGCAGCCTGGCTCAACTCTTGGAAGAAAGCTCCATCATGGATGGAAGTATCAGAGGGATTGAGTACTCCTCCTTGCATTTAATGATGCTAACTCATCTTGGCATCTTAGCACCTTGACACCTCTCTTGACCTATCTTGAAACCTAAGTGGGGGGATTAAATGAAGACAACCAGGAATTTGATTATTTTTGTGATGGCAAGAAATCTCGGAGGCTTCTCATTGAATAATATATTACATAATATGATCTATCAGAACAGTAGCCTTTAGAGGTATTTTAGATCCATCTATTAAACTTTGCAATTAGAAAACTGAGGCTAAACTACTACAAAAGTCTGTGAATAAGCAACATAGAGAGGGCCCAGAATCAAAGATTTCTTGTTCTTGGCTTATTGCTTACTCTTAAATATCATATTAATACAATCACAAACAAAAGTAGAGATCACTGAGAAAAACATCTGAAGTTAGCCTTGTCATTATCACAGTAAATGTCACATTTTGTTTTCAATAAGAATTGATTCAAAATGAAGCATTTCTGTTACATATATGTATTTTTTATTAATAACACATTATGTGGGATTTTTCCCAAGCCAGATCACAATATAATAAAGCAATCCATCTTTCCCCAGCAGAGCACAACAAAGAAGTGGCTCTTGAATGAAAATGTTAACCTCAGACATAACCACTGAAAAGTAATAACACTACAACAAGATAAGGCAATTTACATGAGTATTTCATAAAGATTTTCCTCTGGAGAGTCTTATATAATTTTTCTCTCTCCTAAGCCTTGATTTTTTTTTTTAGTTTTTTAAAAAGTGTAGTGATTAGTTACATTGCCTTTGAGAATTAGATACATATTTATACAGAAATAATGTCTTTGAATATCTATACAG
Source organism: Ateles fusciceps (assembly GCA_036589455.1). Lineage (NCBI taxonomy): Eukaryota > Metazoa > Chordata > Mammalia > Primates > Atelidae > Ateles > Ateles fusciceps. The sequence goes on along the minus strand of JAZHEH010001685.1, from coordinate 1,186,344 downwards.
AGATGATGCACAGGGAGAGCAACAGATATTCAGAATAAGAATCTCATTTCTATAGGACGCACCAATTGCATCAGCAACTCATTGTTGTTCTTTTGTAATGTGGGCACATGAGCTCCATTAACATTTGACTCTGATTTGAAGCTTTTGAATTTAGGAGCCTCAAGAAATCCACCTGAATGCCATCTGCTTTCATGAGCAAGAATACCTGTAATGTCGTTTGTTCACAGCGTGGAGCTGGGCTACAGTAGGATGTAGAGTTGGATACCCTGGTGTTGATTCCAAAAAGAATTTTAAGCTTTTCTTTTAAAGTTCCCATGAGAGGTTTCATCTTCTTTTCTTGCTCCCTTTTTGCTTCTTCACAATGCCAGGCACCTTAAGAATCCCATTGGGTATCTATTGTCATTACAAACTTGTCTCTTGATATTTTGGCTTTACCTCCCACTTCTGGCCTAGAACCTGCCTCTTCCCTTGGAGCTAAGAATATAATTATCTTTTCCAGCTTGACCTACTTCACTGTGAGGGATATTTTAGTACCTGTTCTATTTATCCTTCTACTTCTAAGTGTCTAAAACAACTTCCTGATTTACTCTAGCACATTCTCCAGGACTAATTACAGCATCTATCTAGATTTTGAGTCCCTAATAGAACTGCCCACAGTCTTTTCCAGGAAGGAATCATATGGTTGACTGTACCTCAGTTGAGCCATGCTATTCAGCAAAACCAAGTTGCAGTAGGAAAAGGAAATGTTCAGATACCATTAGAGGAGGCTTAGCTTACTTTCTCAAATCCCAGAATATGCCAAGATTTCTTGAGCATGAGCTGGTGCCAAGAGGTAGGCAATGAGTATATGGATGTGATAGCAAATATTTTCCAAGATGTGCTCACCAATGCATATCATATCCCATGTACTCTTCTTACAGTATAACATTCAAATTCCTTGAACAAAGAGAACACATAGACACAGAGAGGGGAACATCACACACAGGAGCCTCTTGGGAGATGGGAGGAGGGGAGGAAGAGCAGTGGGTGGGGGGATTGGGGGAGGGATAATATTAGGAGAAATACCTAAAGTAGATGACGGGGGGGGATGGATGCAGCAAACCACCATGGCATGTGTATACCCATGTAACAGTCCTGCATGATCTGCATATGTACCCCCGAACTTAAAGTATAATTAAAAAAAAAAAGAAAAAACATTCAAATTCCTCTATTGAGAGATAGAAGCTATATAGTTTTTTTCCTTTAACTTAGGAGACCTTTGTCACTGCCTCAACTGGTGGAATATGGTACAAGTAATGCTCAGTGACTTCTGTGGCTGGTTTATAAAAGGCAATATGTCTTCTCCAAGTCTCTCTTGAGGTCCTGAACTGCCCCAAGCTGATATGTGAGAATGCTGGCTGCCTGGGAGCCACCTCTTGCAGCCATGTGGGAAGACCATGTAGAAATAGGCAGAGATGATTTGAGGAGTCTGTGTTTTAAGAGTCTTCAGCTGTTTAAATCTTCCCAGACCAACCACTAAACATGAGTAGGCAAACCTTCAGATGATTCTTGTCCCAAACTTTCTAGTTACCGCAACTGAACCTAGTAGACCAGAAAGAAACTGACCCCGCTGATCCCTGAATTACTGTTTTGTGAGCAAAATAAGTGTTATTGTTGAAAACTGCTAACTTTAGAATTGTTCTGTTATGAAGTCATAGCAAGTAAGATAGATATGTTCCTTGGTGTTCTCAATGTTTTCAGATATTGAATTAGCTATCAAACTGAAATTTGCATGTCACTTGAAAGCCCCAGTATCAATTATTTGGCAGGTTAGAAGATCTGCCAACATTGAGCCAACATTTCTACACAGCAAAGTTCAGTTGGAGATGAATGGTTTCTGCCTTTCAATGAAGTTTATATTGTCAAGTGTTCCACAGACTTCACCACTCCCAGCCCACTTGGTCATTTAGATTTTCTGCTGGTGACTTTTGGCATTCTAATTTGAACCTAGAAATGTGAAGCATGACTCTCCTTTCACTTCTCAAAAATTTTTAGTCAGTATAGGAAATTACCCTAGGAAATAAATACAGGTATTTGACAATGACATAATTTAAAGCTTGGCCTACAAAGCAGTGCTTAGCTATTGCTAAGATTTACATTTAAAGAGGATCTGGGTTCGAATCTGTTTATTTTCATAGCCACGACAATCTAGTAGAAGGCAGGCAATGAGGAAATTGTTTCATTTTCCATGCTTAGGAAGTGAATGGTTATAGAAGTTGCAGGGACAATGAAACTTCTACACCTTATTCTACATAAGCAGTAGAATGTGCCCCATTAATCCTCCTGTATTTCCTGGCTGCTGCTTGATCACTTCTTTGTTACTTCCATAGTTATCACCTATCTATATCTATTGTAAAAATGAATCTTATTCACTGGGTTCTGAAAAAGACTTTTTCCTCTTTTGCAATGCCCTTTAAGCAAATATTTACTCATCTGTTTGATTTCCATTCTTCTACAAAAGTAGCATCTTAATGAGACAGCCAGGTAGGAAGGGGTCCCCAGAGAAACTACAACCAGCCTCTGCACTGGGAGAGTGTGCACAGGGGTGGAGCCACAGAAGTTCACTTTTTGCCATTGTGGGGAGCCTGAACCCTTCTCCTCCTGGGTGGAACCTAAAATTCAATCTGCGAAGTGGGAAGCATATACTAACAAGAGTCTCACTCTGGCTTTGTGAAGAGTCCCCTATTTCTCTTTCTTCCTTTCTACCCAATAAATTCGAGTTTTCTCCCCCTTCAAATCATCTGTGAGCCTAATTTCTTGTGGTTCTATGACAAAGACCACACCCCTTTCTTTAGCTCAACTAAGGAGATAGTCCTACACCATTAGAACAACACTGGCCTCAAGATATGTCTCAGGCATTTGGTCAGAACAGTACTGGGGGACCATCTGAGAAGATCTCCTATGTTTTTCTCAGAAGAAAAACATTTTAAAATGAAGAAGAAAAGAAAACAGACAGACATTCCATTCCAATTGTTCATCACGCTGTAGACAAAAAGAAGAGACCATTAAGACATTAGGAAGAAACAGTCCTACAGAGTTTGTCTGAAGAATGGAGAAAGAGGTAGATCTGGAGGAATTTGCTGAGACATGGTTGGAGAATGAGGGGTTATCTATAATATTTCTTTCACAATGTAAACTGTTCCACTTTGTGACAATTTTTATGAACTAACTCTTTAAGAATATTTGAACAATGAACAAGCCTGGAAGATACCAAGACAGTAGGAAGATTTCTTTTTCAGCAAGAAAATAAAAATAATGTCCTCTTCTGGGCCAAAGGCAGGCAGGTTTACCAGCAGACCTTTTATGGGATTGTGGGTTTCTCAAGCTTGGGTGTCCTCTGGTGTGATACAAGCTCACTGTGTGTGCTAAGCCCATCAGACCCACTCCACATCACTCCCACAGGACTTGTGGCAAAAAGGGAACTGGAAGGAATGTGAAGCTTATGAAGCCTGCTGTACAGTGAGAAATAAGGGTCTTTGTCTCTTACCCAGAAATCTTGTGTCTTCTTCTAGCATCCATGAAACAGGGACAGGTTCACGGGTTAGCTTGCAAGTGGGGGAAATCACAAAAGTAGGAATGATATTTCATTTGGTCTTAAAAGGATCTTGGACCACTAGTGATAGATTCTCATTGACAAAGGGCTAGTACATCTTTCTTTTGCAACAGGAGAAAGAAAGGTATATAGGTGGCTACAATACCATTTAATCTATACTCACCACCTCACTCCAATTCATACTCCTGGGCACATGTGTTCAACGTGCTAAGGTCTGAAATTTGGAGTCAAAGCTGAACTGATCTGCAATTTGGGCTCTTTATGTCTTCCACTGGCTTCAAATTTAGTGCATAAGAGAATCACATTCACATGCCCTATCACAAGGCAGACAAAAGAAATTTGCCACTGCAATGGCACAGAGAAGATTCTGAGTGGAGGTCTCTGAAAAGTGTTTTGGAGGGAAGACTGTGCTAGGCAGCAGAAAACAAATAAGACTTTGACAGTCAGTTGTGTGAAGGCATTTGGTTAGAGGAAACAGCTCAAGGCAAGGCCAAGAGGCTAAGATGAAGCCAAAAATGTAAGTTTTTCATGCTTCTCATAATGGACAAAGTAAGTCCTCACTGATTTCTTGCAGATAAGGGTAACAGAAGCTTCTCACATCACACTCAGAGGTTCCCAACTCTTTTCACAGACTCTTGGTTCCCTAGAAGAGAAGGAGGGGTAATAACCTGATTTAAAAACTTCTCCAGACTCACTGCAGTAGAAAAACGCTCCTTTGTTTCATAAAAATAAATATATACACTTATATGTACACTTGCTTTTCTTCCCAAGATGCATTTACAACACTTTCAAGAAGTTTCTGAATCACAGATATCAGCTGACTCCTTTCTAAATATTTGAGAAATCACATTCCCACAGAATGGGGCCAGTATCTTTCCCCGAAGGTTATATGACCAAAATGTGACAGAGCTGGTTCTGAAAGCAGAAGTGATGGACTGAATTGTTTTTCCCCCAAGGCTATGTGTGGAAGCCCAGAACCTGCTGTGTCTGTATTGACAGATAGGGCCTTTTAGGAGGTTATTAAGGTTAAATGAGGTCATAAAGATAAAGACACCTACTCCAGTAGAATTGACATCCTAATAAGAAAAAGAGAAACCAGAAATCATATGTAGAGAGGAAAGACCCTGTGAGGACACAGCGAGAAGGTAGCCATCTGCAAGCTAAGGAGAGAAGCCTCACTGGAAACCCACCCTGCGGACCCCTTCATATTGAGCCTTAAGCCTCCAGAACTGTGAGAAGATAAATTTCTGTTTAAACCACCCAGCCTGTGGTATTCTGTTATGGCAGCCTGAGCAGACTAATCACACCAGGGCTTCCATTTCTATACTCACAGCTTTTCACTACAGCAAGCTTTCTTTCATAACTGTCAACACATCTTCAAATATAAAGCCATTCAAATCTATCAAAAAGTCATTCTTGTCTGCATTTGAGTTTTGCAGGGAAAGGATAAAAGTAACCCATCGACTTGTTTTTCATTTTTGCAGGTTATTTTCCATATTTACTGCTGGATAATGAAATGATAAAAGTGCTCAAAGCACTTTTTAGTTGGTTATGAAGAGAAATCAATACTGCTTTGTGTTTCAAAAAGGAAAGGCATGCAAGGACGCCGAGGTATTAAACACAAGTGGATTGGATAGTTATTTGTGAGGGCTTGCTCACAATTGAATTACTATTTTAATGTCATAACGTGGCAGCACTCAAGATTACCTTTCACATCTAATCATACCATTTACATGGAAGTGGGAAAATGCTTGTGAAGTGGCCAAATGCTATTCACTGAATGGATAACGAGTACCATTAGAAATTGCTCTAGAGGAAAAATAATCAGATTCCCTGCCAGGCTTTGGGGAAAGGTAATGTCCATTCATTGGGAAAAAAAAGAGGAAAAAACCAAAAAGCAAAAATAAAATCTACAAAACACATATATTTTTAAAAGGGCAGCTTATGTCAAGACAGCAGCAGCATAACTACAACACCACCACCATAAGCTTAGCCACTGCCTTTTGGCTCTAATGTTGACTTTAGTACTTAAGAGTTAGGTCTCACTGATTTTGTCACTGGTAATATTAAAATTCAAAATCACTAACATGTAAGAACACTAGTCTTTAGGGTTTACATAAATTATTATGTCATTAATCTTTGCCAAACCCTTTGAGAATAAGTACATTACCATCCTCCCCATTTTACAGAGGAGAGTGTCTGAGGCTGAAAGAATGTGAAATCTGTCCATAGCTGGGAGATGGCAGAGCAAGGGTTTAAGAACAAGCCTTTATATCTCTAGGGAGAAGTAGCACAGTGCTGTCACCAAGAGCTCTTACTGCATGTTGAAACATCAAGACAGATAGTGCACATTTATGATGAGGCCCAGGCCTCCTGACTCAGGCCCCAGGCTGCTTCTGTAGCCCATATTCACACACCTACGCCCTCTTCTCATTTCTCTAATCGTAACAAACATACATTCACCAAATGTACCAGATTTTTTATGTCTTTTTGTCTTTGATTCTCTTGGAATGCCTTTCTATTTGTTTCACTTTTCTGGTTCACTTAGCTCATCTATTGCAACCTACAGAAATACTTTTCCAACTCCCTCAAAGAGTTTGCTCTTTCTACTTCATCTCCAATAGCATTCTGTTGCATCTCTCAGGGGGGAGTATGGAGTGATGCAATTAACTATTTACCTGTCTTTCCTGCTCAAATGTAAACCATTGGAAGCCCAGATCTGCTTTTCAACATACCTGATATCGAAATACAGAAATGTTAGTATACTTTACATGCATTTTTTGTATTTATATTTTAATTTTTGCATATTAGCAAATATATAAAATTGAAATATTCTAGGATTACAGAAATCTACTCATCATAGTGAATGTTTATTTAGCACTTTCTACATCCAAGGTTCTGTGGTGAGCACTTTGTATATACTGACTGATATGTTCTTTACATAGCCCTACCATGATGGTACCACAAACTATGCCCCTTTTCTAGAAGAGGACATTGAGGCACAGAAAGTTTAAATATCCTGTCCAAGTTGGCACAGATCTTAAGTGGAGAACCTGAATATTAAATATAAAAATCTGACTCTACATTCCACATCATTAATCATTAAGCCTTTCTGAATAACTAAGAACCAAATATGCTGGAGCAAAGGAGAGCTTCTGTGTTCCTGGGTGGCTGACTGTTAGGGATATCAAACAGAATTAAGTAACCCCTGTCCATGTAAAAAAATCCCTCCTCTTCTCTTTAAAGGCTCTCTACATGTAATTGGATCCAGCAATAGCCTTCTAGTGTTGACAATTGCAAAAACAAGCACCTATCATTCTAGAGCACCTATTTTCAGATGTTGACACTTGTATCAAGTGTTTAAAAAATGCACAATTCTAATAAGCACTCATGAAATGAGTGGCCTAGAGCACCTGTCATGCAAGCAATTCTCTCAGAAATTCATTGTGATCTGTGTTTTTAAGGACAGAAATTCCAGAACTTCTCTTGAAATGGTACTACTGAGAAAGATGGATCCACTCTTTTAGTGAGGTCCTCACTGGCCTTCTGCAGATTAAGGGACAAGCAGACATCGACGTAGCACTTGACCTGCTGTGAGGAGGCACTTCTCAGTTTACTGAATGGCCTTGTGTCAGTCTGATCCTATTTCCAGGTGAGGAGCAAGAGGGGGTTAGACAAGCTGCCTCTCACTCAAGGCCCCATCTGCCCTAGCATTTGGATGCAACCCAAGGTTATTGCTATAAACACAGGTTCATTTGTACCAAGGCTTTTGTTTGAATCCTGCAGATTATTAGATGTACCTTACTGGGAAACTTGCAAAACCACTTGAGCCTCAGCTTTGACATCTTTCAAACAGGAATATTAGCAATGCTTGCATCAGATGGTTGATGATTAAACGACAGAATGAATGCCAAGCAATCAACCAAGAACCAAGCACCAGCATTCATTTAATCTCATGTAATCCTCTTTACAAATCCATGATGGAGTTGGGCTATCATGATTATCATTTTACTGATACATAGAATCAGGCAAATGGTAGAGGAGAGACCTCCATTTTAGCAAGCCAGAGATGTTTCTCAGCTAAGCTATGCTACCTCTGTTTGCTCCATTCCTGGTGCTTGCAGTATCTGCAGCATGAAATTTTTGACTGCACTGGCTGGTGACTAGGCAGTCATAGAATGTAGTCCCAGATATGCGTGGAAAGACAAGTGCCTAGAGACAAGCAAGCCATTAATTTCTCAAAGTAATAGTTATAGTCATCCTTCCTGGGCACTCACTCTGTACATTGGTAATATGCCAGGCACCAGTCCAAATGGTTTACACAGATTAACTCTTTTAAGTCTCACAAGCTAAGTGTCATGAATACCCAATTTTACAAGTATGTAAACACAAGCATACATATATAAAAACATAGGCAGAGTAAGGATGAGCAACTTGCTCAGCAACACAGCTAGTAAGTGATTGAAATCTGGATTCAAAACTAGTCCTTCAAACTTAACCATGGTTCCTCCCTAATTCTCCCCTGACCAATTGTTGTGTCCCTAAATCCGACACAGCCAACCATGTCCATACATTTCCCAGTGTTGGCCACTTTCTGATTAATTTTAAGATTTAAAAAATGAGTATCTTTCATCAACTAGATAAAAATTCTTCCTGATAACTTTTATGTGAAAAAAAGTTTGCTAAAGAGAATAATACTGAGATAAATACATGCTACCCGCAAAAAATATAGTGAATTTGAAGTCAATGGGAGCCAAAGAGGCTTCTTATCCACCAAATTTAAACAAGATTTTTTTTTTTTGAGCTAAAACCTATGCTATGAATCTTCTTTCTTTTATCTACTCTCACCATGGTGAAAGTGGTAGAGAATACTTTAGATTAAGAAAAGATGTCCTTATTAGAAAATACTAAGTTAAAAAAAGAAAAGGAAAGAATTTACAGTGTGTAAGTTACTTCACCCGGTGAGGAAAGAGGATGGTGGGGATAATCAGAGAGTGGATTTTGAATGACCTCGTCTTCCATCCAGCCGGCTCTCAATCCTATTTCAGCTTTTGATGGAGTTTTTGGCCACCTCTAACCAGGAGACACACTGTAGCCACAGAGTCTACGATCCTCTTTGAATGCCATCCCAACCCCTGGGCTCTGAAGAAAGATACTTTTTATTGTATAAAGATAACTTATCTTGCCTTCCAGCAACAGGCTGTTTTTTTTTTTGTTTTTTGTTTTTTGTTTTTTTTTTTTCCTGTTTCTTTTTGGACACTATCTTCCCTCCCAAGGATTTGCCCACTATAAACCTGCTACAGTTCTGCCCTTAGTAGTGACTTTTTCATCCTCATAATCATAGATATTGGCTGATGACCTGCAAACTTTGTTCCTGACAAACCTGTCAAAAGCTTAGATTTCCCTTAATGCTCCATCTCCTTAACTTGACCCACCCTATTTTTGGCTTGATTTTAAGTCTCAGCACATTAGCTGAGCATGCTTAACTGATCTATAAAACAGCCAATGAGTGATAGCAAATCCCCTGCAATCCACGCTGATTAGTTCAGGTTACCAGTTTAGCCCACTGCCTTAAGTTCTTTTGATGAATCATCAGGCCAAATGTAAAACATAACTTTCCTTCATTAAATATTTATTGATGTGATGATGCATTGATACCTTAAGAGCTGTGGAGAAAGCAGAGATAGATAAAATATAATCTATCCCAAGGAATGTGGGCATATAGTAAAAATATAAAAATAAAAATTAGCTTTCTAAACACTCAGGGTAAGTGGTAGAGAAATAACTATAGTTGAAATGCTGTTTCTTATTTAATTAGTGCAGCTGGCTGGAGATGAAATGTGTAGGATGTGCTTTAAAAGTTCCTCAAAATCATTCATTAGCTCTTATCCAGTGGTATTTACTACAGATTTCCAAAACGTGGTCTCTTGATAAAGTCCATCCTTATGACTTTATGAACTTGTTACAAACAAGCCATGAACCCCACTTCAGGCACAAATTATCAGAAGCTCTGAAGGTGGAACCTGGAGTTCTTGAAGTCTAATAATCGCTACCCTATGTGTTAGGTCTATTGTACCCTGCTCCCCCATATCTCTAAAAAGTCATAAAAGTGATTCAGTCAAGTTAAGACTCAATTGAAGAAACACTCAGAGTTAAATCCTGGGGGCTCCAATAATGACAGCAAACTTCAGTCTAGGATCATTCAGTGACAACTGAGCTCACTCATTGGAGTGGTATTGGCACCATATTCCTCACCATATTCCTTTACCAGAGGACTGTACTACCTTTATTGTGTCCTGCTTGGTAAGCTATTGATCTTTTAAAAGTCAATTTACTTGTCATTTTCCCTATAAAGTCTTTCTTGATTTTTCAAGGCCTAACTTAAATGTAGCACTTAGATCCCAAATATTATACTTTACATCTTCTCCCCTAGACTGTGGCCACTTCAATTTTAGAAACAATGTTTTATGCATTACTGTGTTCCCCCAAAACTACAGTACAGTCTGATATTTAGCAGGTGCTCTAAATGCTTATTAAGTGCCCAAATTTATGCATGAAAATTCCTGGGATGGTCAACCCAAATCCTGACATTTATGACCAGCAGAATTTCTGAGTGGTCAATGTGAACATTATATTGACTGCTTGTTCTTTTGAATATAACTCCTACCTCAGTCAAATAAAATGCGCATACTTGTTATTAATATTTTTATCTTTCCTAGACCTAGGCCTCTACATTAAAAATTGTGACATATGTGATCACAACTGTCATAAAGCTAATCTTCAATTTGCCAATCTTCATTGTACCATGTTAATATGTCAGATTAACAAATTTTGAATATTTCTCTCATAGTGTCATGGGAAATTTATGAAGGTTGTTATTTCTGTTTTCCACTTGTGACTAGTGGTATATTATTTGTTTTTATTATTGTCATCATTATTTATGTTATAAATAAATGTTATAAGTTATAAATAAAATGTTATGAAACAATATAGTGCTAATTTATAACAAATATATGATATAACATAGTTTATATTATATTATATAAATATATTATGTGTTATGTTATATGTTGTAAATATGTTATGTTATGTATATTAAATAATATAGAAATATATATTATTTATACTATTATTAGTTCTTAAAAACAAGCCAGACTTTCTGTAAATTCTGCTAAGATGACAACACTGCCACTGCTCTCAACCATTTAAAAAATCTTGCTTACTTTTCTACCCCTCTTTTTTTTTGACACAGTATCTTGTTCTGTTGCCCAGGCTGGGTGCAGTGGTATAATCATAGCTCACTGCAGCCTCGATCTCCTGGGCTGAAGCTATCCTCCCATCTCAGCCTTTCTAAGTGCTGGATTACAGGCATGAGCCACTGTGACTATCCACAGCTTTTGAGAAAAAAAAACAAATTTCAAGAGTATTTTGTCAAAAATATATTTTTTAAAGTAAAAAAAGAAGCTATGAAATTATGAAATGCAGGCATCTACTGCAGGGGCTGGCTGAAGTATTCATGGATTTGAGGTATTTTTCTCTCATAAAGATATGTGCTAAGAAATATTTAAGGGCTAATTTTGCTCATCACCTGTGTTTATTTCCTGACTAAGTGCTCCTGACCCTTTAATCATACAAAGTGTCAGGGCAGCCACCTAGCTTCAGCTTAAGGGCTACCACCAACTTGATTCAGGCAAAGTGACAGCAGCATGGGCTTTCTCTATTGTTTAATAACTCACAGGAGACTGCTCCGAATGAAAGCAGGGGCTGATTTTGCTAAAGGTGATTTTCCTAGAAGTAAGGTTCATAGGATAACTGAGGAGAGTAGCATTATGTAGTAGAAAGAAACATGAATTTCAGGGTCAGACAATTCAATTTGACATCCACCTTCATCATTTACATGTTGTGTGAGCTTTGATGAATTTCTTAACCTTGCTGAGTCTCAACATCTTTACTTATCAACAGAAATAATGCCTATTCGAAATTTATTTTGAAGATTAGTATCATATGAGATATCAAATGTTTGTAACCTGATAGACGCTCACTATACATTCATCCTCTTATTTCATTACTCAAGGTGAAGCTACCGAAAGAGATTCATTTAAAATAAGAGAGTTGATTCAGGCTCATTAGTCAGAGATCAAAGGGAGTTTTTACCGTAATAATACAGGGAATCATCAACTCCAGAGAGCTGCATAGACACGGAGGAAGGTTCTAATGCAGAAACAGTGAAATAAGCTTAGAAAGGAGTGTCTGGGAGAGGTTGAAATGTTCTTCAGATGTAGCTATTATTTTATGGCCTCCATAATATGAGGCCTTATCATGTTTTAAATACTTAGATAAGCTTTTCACATATAGGATCACCAGGACCTTGACACAATCTCATAAGGTAGACATTAACATATTAATTTTGGTTGGAGAGAGACTTAAGTTAAGAGGGGTTCATAAATTTGCCTATGACCAGAGAGCCACTAGATGGAAAAAGTGTTTGTATAAAATAGTGTTGCTAAAATTAAGCCATTGAAATACATGATTCTCTTTGTTAATTTCAAAGTTATTTGGATATTTTAAATACACACTGGAGTTGTTGACAGGGAAGTTGAATCAATGGAAGATTATAAAAGACGTGAAGCTAGCTTATAAGCACCACATGGCATGTAAGTCTGTGTGTGTGAGACAGAGAGTATGTGAGAATTTGTGTGCATAAATATATGTACATATACATCATAATATAGTTAACTTGAGTAAGCAATGTTTATTAACCACCTAATTTATTTAAGGCATTTCACAAAGAAATGGGAACCCAATGGTAAAGACAGAGCAAGCCCCACCCTCAGAAATCACAATTGTCACAAGAATCTGATTACACACTACCTAAGTGTCACAGTATTAGCTAGGAGAAATCTCTGTGTGTAAGGAAGGCAGAGGGAGCTTTAGGAAGACAGGGAATGGGTTTTGAGATCTGAAGAACTGAGAAAAGTTGGTTAGGCAAAGTCTAAGAGAACTAGATAACAGCTTCAGAGTAAGGCACATAAACCCCTCCCAAACCATCCAGTGCTCTGACACATCACTCCTCAAAAGGTATGGCCACTGAATTAGATTTAAAACATTCCGCTTTAGAGACTTTTTAAAAATTGCTTTTTGAAGTATAATTAACATATACTGAATGGTACATTCATATTATAAATGTTGACAAAGGCACACATTCATGAAACCATCACTACAATGGTGATAATTAGTATGTCCATCATCTCCAAAGATGCCCTTGTGCCCCTTGGTACCCCCTCCCTCCAGCCTCTCTTAGCCCTACCACCAGGCACCACTGATCTGCACTCTGTCACTATAGATTAGGTTTTTTGTTTGTTTTCTAAATGTTTCTATGGAGAGAATCAGCTAATATGTACTATTTTTAACCTGCTTCTCTAACAGCATAGTTATAGAGAAATGTTCATGTAGTCTGTATCAAGAATCCCTTTTTTCTTTGTTATATAGTATTCCATTGTATCGATATGTCACAATTTGTTTATTCATTTGGCTGATAAACATATTGGTCAGTTCCAGTTTCTAGTATTTACAAATAAAGCATTTATGAGCATTAATGTATAAGCATTTGTGTGAACATATGCCTTATTTTTCTTGGGTAAATACCTAGAAGTTAAGTAGCTGGATTACAGGATAGGTTTATTTTTAACTTTTTACAAAACTTCTAAACTCTTTTCCAAGCTGCTTGTGCCATTTTTCCTTTCTACAGCAGTTTGTGAGAGTTCCAGTGCCTATGTATCCCTGCTAATGCTTGGTATGGCCAATCTTTTTCACTTCAGTCCTACTAATAGATATTTTATTATTGCTTTATGTTGCATCTCTATAAAGACTAATAGTGCTGAGCATCTTTGTATGGGCTGATTAACGATCTATGTAATCTCTCTGGTTAAGTGCCTATTCAAATATTTTGCACACTCTTTTATTGATTTGATCATGTTTTTCATTACTGAGATTGAGAGTTCTTTATATATTCCAGATATAATTCATTTATCAGATGTATAAGCATTGTAAGTGCTTTCTACTCCTATCTTGTTTGTATTGTCATTTTCTTAACTTTTTCTTTTGAAGAGCAGAAGTTTCAAATTTTGACATACTCCAATTGATCTTATTTTTTTTTTCTTTGCTAATTCAATGCTACAAATTTTCTTTCATGTTTTCTTCTGGAATTAAAAAAAATAGATACAAAGATAGACAAATTGGTCAATGGAATAGAATAAAAATGTCAGACATAGATACACACATCTATTGTTGACCAATTCTGATAAAGGTACAAAGGCAAATCAGTAGAGAAAGGATAGCATTTTCAACAAATGTTGCAAGAATGATTGTGTATTCATATGCACAGGATTGATACCTATCTCATGCAATATACCAATATACATAAATTAAGTAAAAATGGATCATATACTTAAAGTATGTTCATTTTCACCTAGTTCTGATACTAGGAAATTATGTCATATTGACAAAAGTAGTGTATATACATAGATACATATGTGTGTGTGTGTGTGTGTGTGTGTGTGTGTGGTGAGTAATTACTGGCTATTGAAAAAAATAGTAATTTGGTTAAGTATCATGAGTTTTTTAGAAAACAAATTGTTGATAGTCATAAAGAGGAAATGAATAAGAAAATGGAAACAGAAACCAATTTGAACATGTTTGCTCCTGTATTAGTTTGTTCCCACATTGCAAATAAAGACATACCTGAGACTGGGTAATTTATTTAAAAAATAGGTTTACTGGACTCACAGCTTCACATGGCTGGGGGAGGCCTCACAATCAAGGTGGAAGGCGAAGGAGGAGCAAAGGTACATCTTATATGGTGTCAGTCAAAAGAGAATGAAGGTCAAGTGAAAGGAGAAAGCCCTTATAAAACCATCAGATCTCATGAGGCTTATTTACCACCATGAGAACAGTATGGGGGAAACTGCACCCATGATTCAGTTATCTCCTACCAGGTCCCTCCCACAGCATGTGAGAATTATGGGAGCTACAATGTAAGATGAGATTTGGGTGGGGACAGTGAAATCATATAAGCCTCTTTGCTGAGATAATGATTTACTCTCTAAACCAGATTCTTTTCTGATAATCCACATTTCAATAAATGGGAATAGCATCTATGTAGCTGTTTAACAACAACAACAACAAAAAAAGCCAGATGCAGTGGTTCCTGCCCTAATCCCAATGATTTGGGAAGCTGAGGCCAAAAGATTCCTGTGTCCAGAAGCTGGACTGCAGTGAACTATGAGTATGACACTGCATTCCAGCCTAAGTGAGAGAGCAAGACCCCATCTTTTTAAAACGAACAAACAAAAAACAAAACAAAACAAAAAACAAAAACTAAACAAGCACAACAGCAGCAAAACCTCATTAAATCAAGGTTTACTGATAGCTTAGAATTTAGGATTAAGAAAAGTAAAAAATCTGAGCTTTAAAAAGTCAGATTACTGATTTACTGTGTCATTTAAAAATATATATATTATAGAAAGCTGTGAGATATAAATATTTTTAATTATTTATGTTTGTTGCTGCAGTGTTTTGGTCTGAGAAGAACCCTTCTGTTTTACAGAAACAAGAGATCAACTTGGAGTGGTAGGAACTGAGTCACTCTGAGGTAACTGTCATCCAACTATCCCCAAAATTAATCACTGAAGTATAAGCCCACTTCAAAAAATAATCTTAACGAAATTAAGAAATAATTTATACGTTTAATTAGATTTGGTTTAAAAATAGCTGTCTAGAAGTTTGTTGTGTGGGATGAGACTGTAAGAAATCCTGGATCTCTGTGTTTCGGATGCTAATTCACTTTTACTTTCCCTTTCACCTGAAATTTATACATGAAGGAACTTTGAGGCTCACGAAGAGGAAGACTTAAAATCTAAAGGGTATATATTACCACTGAACTTGTACAATTTCATTAAATATTTAGAATGTCTCTCATCTGTCCATCTATTAATTTCATGCATATTTTCTCTTGATTGTTAGCAGACTTGACTCTGAGGTGGGCTAAGATAGATGTGGAAGTTCAAGAAATTGAGGACAAGCTGAAAGACCAGACTGGTTTAAGCTTCTTGGATAGCACAGTACTTTACAAATGGAATGCCCTAAGCTTTTTTCTAAGATGGGCAATGACCTTTTAGAAATTGAGAAAAAGCAAAACAAACAAAACAAAACAAATTCCTGTCTCTGTCTGCCTATGTTCCCTGGCTTCTTAGATTGTTTATTGTCACTGATAGGCTCTTGCTCATACCATTCATTTGCTTGAAAATACCCACTCTAGTTTTTTCTGAATACTTAAATCTAATATACCTTTTAAAGCTTGGTCAGTACAGTTCACAGAAATCTCTTTTGTTATCTTCAACTGAGGATAGCCACTCTATTACGTGTTTTTTTCTTATACTATCTAGCTTAGAGAATAAACATGTTGACTAAACATTAGCTACCTCTTTTTTAATTAAGCGTCTACTATAACCACATTTACACTTGTTAATTTAAATTTGAATTGTATTTGCACTTCCTACATAATTACATGAGATAAGCACCATCCTTTCTCTTTATCCCATCTGTAAGTGTCTTCGTTGAGTAGCTAATCCGTAATAACCTTAAGTTCTAGGAAGACAGTTTATCCTTGGAGGCTTTGCACATAATAGATTATCAAAAGTTATTTTTAGTATTTTTAAATTACCTTTAACATTGAATTAATTTACTTCTGAATATATCTTTATCATGTTGAAGATACTTCCAAAGATTCTAATGTCACTTGTCATTTGTCCCACAAGATAGAAGGATACATCCATCTTTAATGTGTTGGAAGGGAAGGCAGGTCTTCATTTTCATGGCAACCATCCTCCACCAACAAAAAGTAGAAAACTTTTACTAATATAGTGCAGGAATAATGCATCTGCAGTCAATGAGTTAGCTGTTGTTTAAATCTCCAACTGAGAGGCTAGATGTGTATATGAGAAAGGTAACTGAAAATGTTGAGAAAAGTTAACCTATAGAGAACTATTAATACCTTAATGGTATATGAAAGGATAAACTCAGAACACAAAATTTACCATATATATATATATATATACACACACACACACACACATACACACTAATATATATATAAACTCAGAAAATAAAATTTACCACATATATATGCCATATAAATATATATATATATAAACTCAGAACAAAATTTATCATGTATACACAAATATACAACTACATATACACTATATATATATATATTATGATATATATGAATTATATATATGGTGTATATATATGTATATATTTGTGTATATATGGTATTTATAAATGTGAATTATATATATGGTGTGTATATATATATATTTGTGTGTATAAATATATATATACACACAAATGAAAAATATATTGGGATCTAAATTCGGAAAATAGAGTTATACAGTAAAAATACAAATATTAAAGCATAACATAAAATTATACAAACATGATTTGCAACCTAAATTTAGTAAAACTTAACATATTTTCTATTTTGTGTGTGTGTGTGCATGTGTGTGTGTGCATGTGTGTTTCAAGCAGTGGTAACTTCCATTTGGTGGAATTAAGGGCCACTTGTTTGCTTGCCTACCGTTTTCTCAATATTCTATATTATCTGTAATGAGAATATAGCCTTAGTTTTTGGAAAAAACAAACTTAGTCACAAATTTATTGGACAAGAAAGTTAATGTTATTTGTGTGTATGAATCTTCTTACTCTATATTGACATATATGTTTATTGACTGAATAGTAACTTGCATTATAGAATTTTGCTATTTTACCAAAATTTTTACTTTTTTACTTCAACCTTACCTCTTACTTTATACTGAAATAAATTCAAAATGAATCATAGACTTAAATGAAAAATTACAGGTAAGATTATAATTCTATTAGAAAATAAAAACACTGGAAAAATGTTTTAAGATCTAGGGCTGAGCAAAGCTTCCTAGGCTGGGCACTAAAAATGCAATCTATAAAAAAAATAATAAACTGGACATAAATAAGCATAGAAAAGTGCTTTACAAAAATCTCTGTTAAGAAGATGAGAGAACAAGCTACAGATTGGGAGAGAATATTTATAACCTCATACCCAGGAAAGATCAGTTCTAGAATATATAAATAACTTTTAAAACTCAAAAGTAAAACACATACACACACACAATGCAAGTAGAAAATGGAAAAGTCTTGTGAAAAAATATTTCACACACACAGAAATGATGTTCCACATCATTAGCCACCAGAGAAATGCAGATTAAAACCACAATGAGATACCAGTACACACTTAGCAGATGGGACAAATAAAAATAGTGATGAAACCAAATGCCGGTGAGTAGTTTCTAGAAAATAGATCATTTATATATTGTTGATAGGAATCTGAAGGTACTCTGGAAAATATTTTGGCAGTTTATTACATAGTTGACCCTTGAACAATGTGGAGTTTGTAGTGCTGACCCCATATGCAGTCAAAAATTCACATCTAACTTTTGACTTTCTAAAGTATTAACGAATAAACTACTGTTGACTGGAAACCTTAACAAAAACAGAAACAATCAACTACATACAAATCGGCTAGAATCTGTATATATTTTGCATTCAAAACATACCTAATTTTTTTCCAATTTTTAAATATTTAATAGGTTAAGTGGTTTGCCTGGAATTTTTTTCAAACTGTCACAGATCTCCAAAAATTTTTACAATGTATTTATTGAGGAAAATCCATGATTTGGATCCGTGCAGTTCAAATCTGTGGTGTTCAAGGGTCAACTGTATATCTAAACACGCAAATATCATGCAAACCAGCAATTGCAGTTTTAGGTATTTATCCCAGAGAAATGAAAGTTTATATTTATACCAAAACCTATGCACAAATATTAATAGCAGCATTATCTGAAATAACTACAAACTGGAAACAACACAAATGTCCTTATGTAAGCAAATAATTAATCAAACTATGGTACCCTCATACCATAGAATGCTACTCAAATATGAGCAGACTTTTATAAATGCAACAACTTGAATGAATCTCAAAAGAATTATGCTGAGGGAAACAGCAACTCCAAAACTTTTACATATTGTGTTATGCCATTTATAAACATTGTTGAAATGGTTAAATTACAGTAATGGAGATCAGATTAGTAGTTGCCATAATTTAGCAACAGTGAGTATGGGAGAGAGGAAGTATGATTATAAAGGGCAAGAAAAGGTATCTTTCTGTGATTAAAGTGTTGTCTCTTGAATGTATGAATTAATGTTAATTTCATGGTTGTGCTACTGTGCTATATTTTTGCAAGATATTACCATTGGGGAAACTTGGTGAAGTGTACTTAGGAGCTTTCTGAGTTATTTCTCATAGTTTGTGTGCTAATGTATTATTATCTCCATGTTTTTTAAATTAGTTTAATTTTAGAAAAAGTGTTTGGTGAGGATTATAAAGAACAATGAAGATTGAAATGATTTTGAAACCAGAATGCCATACCCAGACATTTATATGTTTTCAGGCAAGCATGGCCATAGAAAGTTTACACTCTAATCACAATTTTTGAAAGTATTATTTCAATAAGTACTTATGGAAAAGATGATGAATAAATCTTTGAAAGAGTGAACAAATACCAGAAGTACAATCAAAAGTTATGCTAGACTTAAAACAGGCCTTGAAATAAGTTAGGCTACGCTTAAAAATATTTATGAAATAGTTACAATGAATAAACAGAATTATTTTGTGAAATACATACATATGCACATATATGAGAAACTGTATTATCTTTGAAGACAGTGAAAAGTACCCTGGATGTGGAAGGGAGAAAAGTTTACAGTGGCAGCCATGGCGGTGTGCTGCTCAATCTTCCTTGAAGAAATTTTCAGTCAGAGAAAAGTTATGCAGTTAGCTGGCAACCAGCTGCTGATGTCCTCAGGATCCATCTCAGCTTTCCTGCTAAGGCCATGCTCCTCCAGCATGGCCCTTGTCAATGATTGAGCCCAA
Organism: Ateles fusciceps; assembly: GCA_036589455.1. Lineage (NCBI taxonomy): Eukaryota > Metazoa > Chordata > Mammalia > Primates > Atelidae > Ateles > Ateles fusciceps. Next base: position 1,166,725 of record JAZHEH010001685.1, on the reverse strand, counting down.
CAGGAATACTGTGACTTGGTTATTTCCTTTTTTTTTTCTTTTCTTTTTTTTTGGAGACTGGACTTTTGTTATTACTCCAATCAGTCTCCTTGAGCATTTGGGGATCAGAGTTTTAAAGATAATTTGGTGGCTAAGGGCTTGGGAAGTGAGGAGTGCTGATTAGTCAGGTTAGAGATGTAATCATAGGGGGATCAAAGTGAGGTTTTAATTTTTATTTTATTTTATTTTATTTTAAGTTCCAGGATACATATGCAGGATGTGCAGATTTGTTACATAGGTAAATGTGTGCCATGGTGGTTTGCTGCATCTTTCAACCTGTCATCTAGGTATTAAGCACCAGATGCATTAGCTATTTATCCTGATCCTTTCCCTCACCTCGTCTTCCCCTGACAGGCAATGACAGTGTGTGTTGTTCCCCTCTCTGTGTCCATGTGTGTGTTGTTTCCCTCCTCTGTCCATGTCTTCTCATTGTTCAGCTCCCACTTATAAGTGAGAACACGTGGTGTTTAGTTTTTTAAACTGTGTCTGTTTGTTTGGTGATTTCTATCCAACCTGGGATTCATGAGCAGTCTTTGCTTTGCATCTCCCCCTTGGCTACCCAGTAAATTTTCCCAAATCTGCATTGCAGTCTGAGGTTTTCCAATCCAGCTTTCACTCCTCTTTCTTTTCACAGGAAAGAATCTGCATTCTGAGTTGGAGTTTTCTCTGCTCAACCACACTTCCTCCCTCTTTTGAAAGCGTTAAGCCCCAATAAGCCTTTTGCATTCCTCCCTCCATTTCAGTATCTGCTTCCCAGAAGACCTAATTAACAAATGCCTTCTGACTTTTCCTTCTATCTTTCTAACAGATGCCTTCTGACTTTGCCTTCTAACTTTGTTTCTCTGCTGTCAGTTATTTGCTCAGGTTCTTGAGAATCCACATATCTTAACTCTCCAGTTGTATACATGCATGTATACATGTACTTACCTACATATATGCGTGCATGTATTTTGAAGAAGTATACATATACATATCTCTTTTTATTTCCTTTCTCATTTTAGGTATTTTTCTCATTTACACCTAATACAAAATCACTATCCCCTGCATAGGCAGTCATTCTGATACATTTAATACATATCTTTGTCATAAGCTGTATTTAAGAGGATGGTGGTGAATTTCAGTAAGACACTCTAATGAAACATGTCCTAGAGAGAAAATGATATTCTCACTAATAAACATCATTTTCCTCAAAGGTAGCCAGGAATAAAAAAGTCAGTTTCCAGCTTGCTAAAAGCTAGCTTTGTTTCTAGTCCAGGTTGCTTCTTCCCTTGTTCAAAGTACAAAGTATGTGGTTTTACACCTCCTTCTTCGTCCTTGCCATCTCCTTTTAGAAATCTCCCTAAGAAAATATTGAACATTTTGTGTTCTCGTCAGAATTACATTCAGTACTTTGACCTCTTGCAAACTTTCTTTATTTTCTGTTTCAAGACTTCTATTAATTGAATCAGATCTTGAATTTCACTTTGAATGAAGAAGACTTTGCTGAGAGTTCTGTATCGTCTTTGATAAGAAGAGAGACTGCTGATTTTCAGCTTTTATTATAACCTATTTTGTTCTGTCAAAATGTCCTTTAATACAGGCTGTTTTTAATCTCTTTAAATTAATGACTCTCTTTAAATGGCTCTTAAGAAAATCATTTTGATAATGGTTGACAGATTTTTTTTTGCCCCAGTTGGATAGTTATAGTTTCTCTTTTAATAAAAAATAAAAAATAGGGGGGCCGGGGGAAGCCTTTTCTACGCTGCATTATTTTGTGTCCCTGAAGAATATTTCCCAGTGTTGGTTTTCTGGTGTGTGACCAAAGAGTGATTTAGTTGTAGGCGAAAAAAATGACTGAGATACACATCAAAACACAAGACCTCAGGGACAGAAAAGTTAAAGAAATGCTGATATTTTTGGTTTGTAACACACTTTTGTCAACGTTGTTTCTAGCCTTGTTCCTTGTATTACAGTCTTTTGTACATTGACAAGCTATTTCTTGTGAAGCTAGTTATACTCCAAGATGATCCTCAAAATATACTCACAGGATGACTTTAATTCTGACCCATGACTTCATTTAGTACTGAAGATATTAGATTTTTCGTTTCACTTACTTTTTAGATTCACGTTTTAATCCATTTGGAGTACGCTTCATTAAAACTCTAAGGACATGCTATATTATGCCATCATTACCACTCAGGACTGGGACAAGGAAGCAGAGGAATAGATCAGGGATTTGAGTTATTGGACCTCCTCTACTTAAACAATAATACTTTTGAATAAATCGTTCTTGTTTGTGTAGGCATAGCCTTCAACTACTCTTAACTTTCTCTTTCAAGTACCTCCATTCCTCCAAAAACGTATGTACAATTCACACAGTATAGCAAGAGCAGATCAAAACATTAAGCTTTAAAAAACATATCAAATGCCCAGACATGACATATATGATATGTGGGGACTGCAGCCCTATTCAGAACAGGAAATATCACAAGGAGGAAGGAATGGAGAGAATGGTTTGTAAAGGAAGCCAGCAAATGAAAGATACCTAGCAATAGCAAAAGGAGGATACAGGAAGATCTTTACACTCCGTGTTAGGAATGTTAGGACCTTTACGTTCCACGTTGTTACTTTCTGCGTCTTTCTTTCATTGTGGCCTTTCTTAAGACATTGAAAGGCACTGAATAAACTGTAATTGTTTGAATAGAATAGAGATTTAGTGAAAGAGTAAGAAAGGGGATAAAATGTTCTGGAGATCAAAGCAGGATGCTATTCTTTCTGGGCTGTGTGTGTGTGTGTGTGTGTGTCTGTGTGTGCATAGAGAGAGATAGAGAGAGAAATAAAAGAGGATAAATAGAAACATATATACCAGTCACTCCCACATAACACCATAGAATGTAGAGCGATTGCCTTCTTCACACTACTTGTAGTCATCACAGAAGAGCTGAAAATTTTTATTTCTTCTCATCTTCACAATAGTGTCCATGTCTAGAATTCTGAGTCTTCTGCTCAACAACTATTGTATAGCCCTAGACACAAATGAGGAAAAGAAAGTTCACTAAAACAATAAGCAAGAGCAGCTTCTGCTTGTTTGTAACTTTACCACTGTCAAATCCCTGGCTCAGTGAGGAAGATTGGTCAGGCTGTTTGGATCAATGTTTCACAGGACAGGAAGGAAGGAGTGGTCATATTTACTGACTGTGGAAGAAACCTGAGCAGCTTGTGTGAGGGATAGTTCTAACCCAGGGCGAGAGGTTGAGTGGGTTATTGAGCTTTGGAGACTGAAATGTCAGAGTCAAATGAGGATCAGCGAATTTCTGAAAATGAGAACAGGTAAGTACAAATAAAATTAGGACAAAATATGAGATTTGTATTCTTTTCAGACATAGTCTCCAGTATCTGAGGTTGTATTTTCATGTGTTTCAGTTAAGAGAATGTAGGAAAGTCATATTGAGTTAAGAGAAAGAATGCGCCAGCTGACTGCTGGATCTTGAGCAACAGGGTCTATATATTTTTTCAGTATCAATCCTAATCCATTAATTCTGCATCTCATAGGAAAAGAAAATACTTGGTTTTGCAAAAGTTATTGTGGTTTTTGCCATTTAAAGTAATGGCAAAAGTACTTCAAATGGCAAAACCCGTGATTATGTTTGCACCAACCTAATAAATAAAATAATTAACTGAAGCTTCAGGTTTTTTTTTAATTCATAAGACTTTCAAATCACATATGTTTTCCCAAAAGGTACTCAAGAATAAAATTGCTGTATCCTAAATGCAGCAATTCTATTTGCAGAAAGGGAAACATAGAAGGCAAATCTTTTATCTGCCCTTGACATTTTCACAGCATACATTCTAATATATTTTTTCTTCTTTTTCCCCAGGTGATAGATTATCACAAGGCTGTTAAAAATCCCAGGACAATTAACTAATATATACATGAAACTTATAATAACAAAACTCGAAAGTTACAGAGAAAACTGCACATGAAATAGTGTACATAGTTTGGAATAGGGACAGAGGGCACTCTGTCTTTAGTAGTGAGTATTTCGTGTGTGTGTGTGTGTGTGTGTGCGTGTGTGTGTGTGTCTGTGTGTGTGCGTGTGTTCCCAATAAGTTAGGGAAGAGGTGGGCTAATTCATTTGCTTTTTTTCCTCCATATTGTATTCTGTTAAGTACTCACACCACTCTTGTAAAATTGATACAGATGCTTTCATTTATAAAATACAGAGAGGTTAAATAACCTGCTGAGATCACTCAGCATTTCATGGCAGAGATAGAACTCACACTCAGGTCTGGCTGTTGCCATGTCTTATATTATTTGAATAATAATACTTTTTTGTAGAAAGTAATACTTGCTCGTTGTAGAAAACTTAAGAAATAAAGATAAAAAGTAAAGGCAAAATGATTTTTAATGTACCACTTAGGGATGGCATTCTGTGTATGTATCTTCCAGGTTATTTTCAATTCACAACCCTTTCTTACTTAACTACTGAGATTCTCTTTTCCCTCATCTGTAAAATTGAAGCAAAAGCATTAGCATTTATTTGGCTCCATATAGCTTTAAAATCCTATGATTTTTATACCTCAAGTGCTTTTGCTTTCAATTTTTAGTTCCCTTAATGGAAAGAAAAAGTACTCACACAGAAAGGTAAGCAAATTTCCATGAACATTTTGATGCCTCATTCTCAGGAATGACACTAAGGCAGGGAAAGCATCTCCAAGTAGGTTACAAGACATCCATCCATTCCTTATTTCCTGGATGGACTTCATGTTAGTGTCCTGGCTAACATGAGACTACATTCCTGCTCATAGATAACTTTAGGATGATTAGAACAGGGAATAAGAGAAAGAAAGCTGGTGGTAGGAATGTCATAATGTTTGTGAAAATGAATGTGAATATAAAATTGCTGACCAGCTCAGGAACCTTAGGGAGTTACTGGTCCAGATTTAGCAGCAAATAGATTGATCTAAAGCAGAAGCAGTGGTTAATCAGTCACCTCCACTTTAGAAGTTTAGTACTTCTGGTTGGCAGTATTTTTATTCTCCTGCATCCTGACTACTGCACTGACAGAAAGATTAGAAAGTTACATAATTGCATTAGGATGACAAGGCAGTTCAGGGAGAAGCTGATACCCTGGTGGTATTTTTAGAATAAGCTGGAGGAGCTGCTGTTACCATCTTGCTGAGAGCTGTCTGCATTTGTTAGAAGGGACAGAAAGAAGTGAGCCTATCATGTTTTTTTCAGATTACTAGTTACTTGAAAGATGAGTAAAAGCAGAGACATAAAGATCAAGTGGTTTGAAAAGACAGGACATCACTAACACTTTTTACGACCACTTATGGGTTGTGTGTTTTTTATTTTTTTATTTTTCTTTCTTTTTGTTAAGTCAAGCACAGGGTTTGCATTATTTCGCACTTAACTTTTATTTCTTCAGCTTCAAATTTCCCCTTATTCCCTGACTATTTCATTTTTCTTTTTTACACACAGACACAGACACACACACACACACACACACACACAAGGGACACAAAATGCAGTCATAGAAATATAGAAACATAGAGACAAATACACACAGACATGCATAAAGAGACGCAGATACCAATACAGGTGAACACACAAATGCATTCCAGATCGCAGGAAAATTTATTTTCCCTTTAACAAACTGCACATATCATATACGTCTACATAATATGCTCAGAATGCACCTTTCTAATAACAATTTTTAATTTTCCTTTTCTCTCAGCCTCAGTTTCACCAACTGTGAAATTAGGAAGAAAATGCCATCCTACCTAGGATGGCAATATCATTTTGAAATAGTTAAAATCTTTTCAACTGAAAGTGACAGAAATTCACAATTGTACTCTCTTAAGCAGAAATAGAGAAATGCATTTTTTTCGCAGTATGGATAAACAGGAACAGGTCTGTGTAATGAGAGCTTAGATAGTCTCAGGATTCTCTCTTTCTTTCTCAATCTTTCTCTCTCCACATTTAGTTCACATATCTGATTCTCTGCGGTGGTCAAGATTATTTTTAGAAAAGAACATACATGCCATATTATGCAAAAACTGTTCACTATTCATGAGGTATTCAGAGAACAAAATATAAGCATTGACAGCCACTTTCTTTGCTGTCCCTCTTTGTCCTTGCCTGCTCCAATTTCAAAAGTTCTCTTCAGTAGGAAACCATTAGTGACCACTGCCATATGTAATCTCTTCTTTCTCTGATATGTTGAAACATAGATATAATAAAAAAATGAAATAAGAAAGTGGAGAACTTGATTTGTTAGAAATTAGATACAAATTTTTACAGAAAAAGTAATTAGTGAGAGAATAATGGAGTGTCCCAAGTCATTTCCACCTTGAGAAGCAAGGGAAGACAGGAGACCTGAAGTTTTAAGGTCTCTGATGATCCTAGAGCAACTTGAGATGGCTGGTGAGTGGGGGAAAAAAAAAATGTCTAATGGCCACAACCAGAACGGAGGTCCTATTTTGTCGCAAACAGAATGCAAGAAATTGGCGAGCACATTGCTAAAGAAGGGAGTACAGAGGGTGATCATATAGTATTTTTCCTTCTGCATCTGGCCTATATCACATTGCACAACGTCCCCCACCTTCATCTATGCTGTTGCAAATGACAGAATTCCTTTTTTTATGGCTGAATACTGTTACATTGCATGTGTGTACCACAATTTCTTTATTGGTTCATCCACTGGTAGACATTTGGATTGTTTCTATATCTTGGCTATTGTGAATAATATTGCAATAAACATGGGAATGTAGAGAAGACAAATATTGTATGACCTCACTTATATATGGAATCTAAAATATTAAAACTCTAAGTAGCAGAGAGTAAAATGGCAGTTACCAGGGGCTGGGGAATGCGGGAAACTGGGAGAGGTTGGTGATAGCATACAAACTTTCACTTACAGAATGAGTAAGTTCTGGGGATCTAATGTGCAACATAGTGGTTATACTTAATATTTCATTGTTCACTTAGCTCTCAAAATTTGCAAATCTCAAGTAAACAATATGTTCTCAACCTGTTCACCTCCTCCTGCCCTCACACACAAGGGTAATGATGTGTGGTGAAGGCTGTGTTGTTTAATTTGATTATGGTAATCATTATGCAATGTATACATACGTCAAATAAGTACATTGTATATCTTGAATACATATATTATTTATTGATCAATTATACTATAATAAAAATAGAAGAAAAGAAGGGAGCATAATGGATTAGAGAGAGAGACAGAGAGAGAGAGAGACAGAGAGAGACTTATCCCAAAAATTATAAACCAAGCCTTCTCTGCATACTGATCATAGACCTCCTCTCATCCAAGTATATGTACTTTCATCAGTTTTTGAGAATAACCAGAGAAATCTTTGTGCTAATTCTAGTAACTTTTTGGAGGTTGATAATACTAAAAAATATTTGCACCAATTTTCACTCTCTAAATATCAAGACTTTTTTGTCCATACATAGTGAACAATGATTGGACCATAAAGAAACATAATGATTTCCAGCTCACAGATGTATTTGTTTATTCTCCTCACTCACCTCCTGGCCTAAGATCATGGCTTCCTTGAAAGCAGGGTCTTCCATGATTTGATATTGCATATCTATTCCTCACGTCTAACACGAGGTTGGAAATTTCAATGGTCATTTTAGGAAATAAAAATGAATGGATGAGACAAGATATGACAGGTTGAAAGGGGATGAAAAACTGAAAAAGAAATAAATGGATATGGAAACAAAAGGATGGAGCAAAAGTCTACCTTCTCTTTTTCCTTCCTGGAGCAAAATAAAGGTAGAGTCCAGGCATGCTGTTGCTAACAGTATTGGTATTTTGCCTGTGCAATATACCAATTGTAGGTGTAATATATTCACTTTTCAGCATTGACCAAAAAAAAAAAAAAAAAGAAAGAAAACACAAGCCTGTTACATGTTTAACTTTCAGTTTCTTTTCAAGTAGGCTAACTATCCCATTAATTCTATTTTTTACTTGAAAGTTTGGCTCCCAAATCACACAGCTGTTTCCCACCAACCCCCAGTGATTTTACTCACATGTCTTCAGTATCTCTCTCATTAGGATCATGTTCCTGCTATGAAGCTCTTTTGGCAACTGGGGAGTAGAGCCAGTTTCTAAGTGGAATCTGTTTCCAGGCCAAATTTTCAGATGAATGCATAATTTCTGGCTGAGTACCATCTTTAAAAATACCTAGATTTTTTTTTTTTTAATCTTGACTTTCAAAGCAGAACCCAGCAATGGGAGGAGCTTTAAAGTACTATGCCACACATAGGTGAATTTGTTGATTGACTTAAAGAAAGGGAACAGGTTTGGTATTCATAGGTTCTAATCTTGGCTAGCCATTTGATTTCAGAATTTATAAAATGGGAACTCAATCACTTGACTTTCCATCACTTTTGTATTTTCAGTGTCTAACACAATGCCTGGCACATAAGGGCTCAATGAGTAACTGCTGATTAAATAAAAATATATATGACTAAATATTTCTCTTTCTTACTTGACAGAAGCTTTGTGATGGTAAGCAGAAAATATAACTCTAATTATATGTGAAAACTCTTTAAGAGGTTGGAGAGGTGAAACTCTAACACAAAGGCAAGTTGTTTATTATGACATATATCTCGAACTTGGAAAGAAGTTAATTGTGTATATATTGTGTAGGCAATTTACCTACCCTGCATCACAGAAAGTTAGAGCTAAAAAGGGATTAGAAGACGTGTGCTTGTTTTTCAACCCATCTTATTGACAAATAAAAAACTGAAATCCAAAAATGAAAAATGACTGACTTCAAGACATGAAACTGGTGAGTAACAGAATGGGTTAGCTTGTTAATGAGGGTTTTGGTAAAACACTGATTTTCTTTTTCCAAGAGAAGAATCCTTTCTTACATGGATGAGTTTTCTTCAAACCACAGAATTAAGCTAAAATATCAAGCAGCCAGACTCCTCTGGGGATTGGAAAAGCTCTCAGAAGTTTGAACTGACGAAGTCAGTCTCTGTATGGGTTTACTCAGCTTTGCTGGGGCCTTCCGCTTATAGCAGTGCGGCTGGTGACTTTGCCTTATATGATCTGTGATTAAATTTCACTCTTCTCTGGAAGAAGTCCAGGGAGGAAATGTTTGCTAGGGGAGTGAGCAGAAAAGGAGATATGCTATGCCCCAGATATACTGTCAGAATGCTGGAAAGAGAGAGCTGAGTAAGGCATATTCAGCTTTCATAAAGAACTCTGCTGTCTCACAGGTCAGACAGACAAGTAAACAGCAGCAACAACTGGGGTACCCAGTACCGTGTTACAAATGATTTGGCAAAAGCCCACAAGTGATGCTTTGTTGGCATAGTAGAAGGGATTCACCTCTTCCTGTAGGTTGAGGTTTGGGTGACAGAAGCAATTAGGAAAGACCTAATGTGGAGACATATGCCCAATAAACAAGATGACATAGTCAAGGCACAGCAAGGCTGAGAGGCACAAAAGAACACATCCACATAACTTCTTAATAAAACCCTCTGTGGCAGATTCTGGCCTCCAGGGGGTCTGTTCTCCTGACTATGTTTCTAACACAATGTATGCTATCTTTTCATGAATGAAGGGGCTGTGGGATACTGCAGCTTCTTTAAAATTTGGTATCCAATATAGGTGAGAGTGAGGAAGAAATATGTAAGACAAATGTTATGTAAGAAACTTGTCCCAGTACTTCTGATACTTAGATGAGCACCTTCTGAAGCCAACCTGTTTGTAAAAACAAAACAAATTATTCTCAGTCTCTAATCTCATGGACATCATGGTTCATGATGGGATGCCAGCTTTCATAAAAATATGCAAAAACTTCTTGCACATCAGAGACATGAAATACAATGGCAATAGGGCTTTGGTGGACAGAATTAAACATGCGTGTGGATTTTTTTCACAGACTAGTTTGATATATTTTGGTGCCTATATTTAATTCTAATCCTCTTCATTTATCTCTTAATGCAAGTTGACTCAAATGTCTACTATCTTCTAAGCCTCTGCCCTAGCTATTGCTTAGGAAGGTTGATAGCCTCTGTTGTTCAGATGCTTGAATTAGAATAGGAAAAATACGATGATTTAGCCCAAAACTACTACACAAAAATTAAATCAAAGAAGGCAAGATAATTACTAAGAAATGTATGTGGTGCTTAGCCAGCAAATGAAGGATAGAATATGCAAAGATATCCTCAAAAGCAAAGATTTGGGAGTAAGAAATAACTTGCATATTTGGAGAACTATATAGGTGAAATGTAAGGAAGAGTTAGGTGGAAAAGAGGGAATTATCCTGGAGAAATAGTTGGAAGTATTGCTTTATATGGTAAAAATAGTAGTTTAGTTCAATAATCACTGAGAAAAAAAACAGATGGTATTAATATGCCAAAAATTTTAGTTTATTTTGCCGTTTCTTGAATGATAGGATATATTTTGAAATTTTTCTTCTTCATTCTACATTTCTGATAATTTATAAATTTTATTTTAAAGCTCATATTTATTCAGTAACATAGAAAATAGATTACACAAATGATGGATGTGGTATCATTGAGGGCTTCTGAAGGCTAGTGATATGGTTTGGCTGTGTCCTTACCCAAATATCATCTTGAATTGTAGCTCCTGTAATTCCTGCATGTCATGAGAGGGACCCAGTGAGGGGTAGTCGAATCATAAGGATGAATTTTTCCCATGTGGTTCTTGTCATAGTGAAAAAGTCTCACGAGATCTGATGGTTTGATAAAGGGGAGTTCTACTGACACACTTTTCCTTGCCTGCCACCATATAAGGCATGACTTCATTCCTCCTTTGCCTTCCGCCATGGTTGTGAGGCTTCCCCAGCCAGGTGGAACTGTGAGTCAATTAAACCTCTTTCCTTCATAAATTTCCCAGTCTTAGGAATGTGTTTTTTAGCAGCATAAGAACACACTAATACAGCCAGGTATGTGAGGGATATTAGAGAAATAAGCACCAGCAGGAAGAAACTAGTTAGAAATAGAATAATGAGTGTGAATAATTAGAACAAAAATCCTGGGTCTCTTCAAGTAAACCAATTATTATTGATACAAAATAATAGATCATTTGCTGGGAGAAATTCGTATATATGCCTGCTGAGAACACAGCTCTCATAAAAATTGCCCTCAGCTGATGTGCTTATTTTTGGTTCTCAATTCAGAAAATGGATGTAATTCAGTAAATCCACGTAGGAGCCATAACTAAATGACAAGCATCTGATTCTAAAGCTTAAGTGCAGTTATTATGCAAAAATGACCTTTATACTTGCAAATATGGTAATTCTATAAAAATTACACTCCTATACAGATTTAGTTGTAAGTAAATATTTTCTAATGTAAACCCAAGTCTAAAAGTAAACCAAGATATCCTTTCTATATTAAGTTCCTCCATTGTTCTTTTTAGAAGTAATTCTGCATATTTAAAAGAACTTTCTCTTTTTTCCTTAACTTTGAACAGAAGGAGTTCCTTATTTATGGCTGATTCAACTCCTCTGACAAAACTCTAAAGTCAGTTTCTCTGCTGCCTTCTGGATTTAAGTGTTTCAGAGGAGAAGTCTGAGACCAGCTGTAGTTTCCTTACTTATTTTGCCTAAATATATGTAGGATATTATATTTTTTATTATAACGAATTTTGGAAAGAATCTGTGTATGCATTTATTGTTTTAAATTAATTGTTTTTTAAATCTTCATATCTATTTTTTTCAGCTTTGAAAAAACACTTTGAATTATATGTACTGGATTTTCTTACCCAACAGCTGAGACATTTGTTTCATCATTAATTATAATGTTAAGTGTAGCTTTTCTCTAATGCCCTTTATCAAATTGAGCAATTTATCTTTTATTCCAAGTTGCTGAGATTGTAATCATGAATAGATATTGAACAATTTTGATTTTTGCCCTAACTAATGAGATAGTCACATTTTTTTCTCATTTATTCTGTTGATTTTATAACTTACATGATTTTATTTTTCTTTTTTTCTTTTTCTTTTCTTTGGGATGAAGTTTCACTCTTGTTGCCCAGGCTGGAGTACAATGGCATGATCTCAGCTCTCAGCAACCTCCACCTCCTGGGTTCAAATTATTCTCCTGCCTCAGCCTCCCGAGTAGTTGGGATTACAGGCATGGGCCACTGCGTCTGGCTAGTTTTGTATTTTTAGTAGAGACGGGGTTTCTCCATGTTGTTCAGGCTGGTCTTGAACTCCTGACCTCAGGTGATCCACCCATCTCTACCTCCCAAAGTGCTGGGATTACACATGTGAGCCAATTTGTTTTTCTAATGTGGTATCAAGTTTACATTCCTGGATAAAACCACTTTTAATATATTGTTGGATTTATTTGCTGATATTTTGTTGAGGATTATTGCATCTATGTTCCTGAGGAATATTGGTTGTCATTTTCTTTTTATTGTATGTCCTTTTCAAATTTTATCATCTGTATTGTGTTGCTCTTATAAAAGAAGTTCAGAAAAGTCCACTTCTCCTCTGTGTTTTAAAGGAGAATTGGCCAGGACTGCTATTAATTCTCTTAATTGTATGCTGTAATTTACCTATGAGGCTATGCAGGCCTTTATTTGTTATTATTTTTTGTTACAAATGCATTTTTTAATAGATACACTTTTCAGATTTCTCATTTAAGAAAATGCATTATCTATTTTCAAGTATATTATATAAACTTAGGAAATGTTTTTAAAAGCTATATGAAAAATAATTGTGGAGGAAAAATATAGAAGAATTATTTCCAGGAGAGCACTTTTCTTTTTACTTTTTTTCTTTTTTACGTTTTTTTAATTTGTTATTTTTTTTCACTATTTTCCTAGGTAGACACTTTTCTTCTTAGATGATGGAGGAATAAAATGTGGTAAATTTAGATCCTGCCATCATAAATTTAGTGTTCAGTACAAAGGCAATGGTGGTCTTGCTTTACCGAGACCTCCATATATCACATCTGGAATGCTATGTTTACTTCTGAGTGCCCTGTATTAGACAAACATCTACTAAATTCAGAGTATTCAAATTCAAATCTAGTTATGAGACCCATGAAAACAGTGTGTATCAGTGGCATGGCCAGAATCCTAGATAAAAGAGAGGTGTTGGGTTGTCAATGTCCCTAATCTTAAAAGGTCAGTCTAGTGAATTGTTGTCAGTTCTTCAGGAGAAGCAAGAAACTGAATTATCATGAAAATATTGGCATCCAACGTATGTGGGTCAAGCTAAAATGTAGAATCTGTTTCTGAGTGGCCAATTTAAGCAATGTGAATAGTACATAGAAATATACTTTTGAATAACTAAAAATAACAAAATAAGGTTTATTATTCAAAAGGAGTAATTTAGAGAAAGGACAATATCAGGATTTAAATATTTGCATAGCCATAACATAAAAGGAGGATCTGAAGCATTTTTTAGGTATCAGCGGATGAGTAGAATATTGAGAATAATAAGTACCTACATAGCATTGTAATGTGTGGCATGATTCAGAGCATTTACTTCTCAACATAGAATATAGATGCTTTTTTATATGTTTGAGAAAAGAGAAACATAAAAGTGTTTAAATATATTATCTCTGGTAACATAGTTTCTAGGTACAGTATTAAGAATTGAGATTTAACTAGTGGTATGCTACAGATATCTCCTAAGGACTCCTGCTATGGTTTGGCTGTGTCCCCCACAGTGTGGTTCTCCCATGCTGTTCTTGTGATAGTTAATTCTTATGAGATCTGATGGTTTTATGAATGGGAGTTTCCCTGTACAAGCTCTCTTGCTTGCCACCATGTAAGACATCCCTTTCCTTTTCCTTATTCTTCTGCCATGAGTTCGAGGCCTCACCCAGCCATGTGGAACTGTGAGTCCATTAAACCTCTTTCATTAAAAATTACCCAGTCGCAGGTATGTCTTTACTAGCAGCATGAGAACAGACTAATATAGCTTCCCAAAACTGATAGTGTCTCCACCTCACCCAATGTCATATTGGTAGCCAGAAATTACCCTTAAGTGATGTATTCACACCACAGAAAATTGGCAAATGCTATAAGCTACTCTCTACCTAAATGTCTATTGTTAATAATTTGTCAGCCTACCTTTGATTTAACCTACACGTGCTGTTGTAAATACTGCACTTAACCACTATTTTGTATGGGAATTACAGAGCTCTCAAGGTAAGAAAGAACTTTTTTTTTAAGCAGTACACTTATACTAAAAAATTAGAGTATTTCTTAGCTTCTCCTTAACTTGGGGATATTCAACTAGAAAGTGGATAACCAAATTTATAGCTAAACAGAGAATATACAGACATTGGATAGAAGGAGTGAAATTCTTCATTGTAGAATCATATGCCTTTCTATATTCTTTAGGTATAAAGAATCTGTATAATGACTTTGTAAGGGAGAAAAAGATCTTTTCCTCACATATTGCTAAGTTCATGGCCAAGGCCCTTATAATGAAATACAAATTAACAAATGTAAAGCACACATTTATTTCATCTAAATTTCACATGATATGGGAGATTTTATGAGGAAATGAAGACCCCCCCCAAGTGGTAAACACTGTATATTTTTTATGCTAGTTTTGATGAATGAATGGATAGTCATGAAGAAATATGATTGGATTAAAATAACTATGATCTAATGGTAATAAACCAAGAGGAACTTAGTGAGACCTATTTGTTCAGATTCTTCTCTGTGTCCCTGCATCTTCAGAGAAAAGGATATTCCTTTCTTTTGGTCTGGGGAAGATTCCTATTGAATCAGGGTCTAATGATCAACGATAGTGGAAGGTCAGAAAACACTTTTGGGGTTTTATGATGTTTCCTGGGAGAAAGTGGAAGAAGGTCAGAGTAAAAGCTTCCTGTTTCTGCTGTTTTCTCAAATGCCAGAGAGCCATGTATTGGGCTGGCATGTACTCAACTCCACAGGCATAAATGATAACCTTAATTTCAATTGGAATATTCTTACTAAGTAAAACAAAATTTTAGTCCCTTAAGTTTGAGCCAGTGTTAAGTTTAGCTTAACATATATCATCATTAAAAATATAGCATTTTTGAGAATTGAGAAACAAGTCTAAAAGTCTTGAAGTTTCATTTGAAGTCAAGAGGCTGACTCATAAACCACATCAAAGATTTCCTAAAAATGCCATCCAATGTCTGGAAGGGTCATTTTATTTTGGGGGTGCATATTTCAGAGCAGCATGACATTTTCTTAGAGTCTTGTTTTACGCTGTAAAATATTGCACTAAATTGAAGTTAATGTTAACAGAGTTTAAAACCTATTCTTTTAAGAAAAAAAAAATAAATGTCAATTTTGGCCTTTTATGCAAAGTGAAAGCCCCCCGGAGTACAGATGTAATGCTGTTTAAGAAGGTTAATTTAAAATTCATGTGCTGACTGCCCTTGCAGGAAGTGGTATGGGGTAGGAGGAAATTTAACAAAAAGTTTTGCTAATCATAATGCAATGAATAGCTAATATATATTTTTTGGAAATGAGGGAGCATTAGGGTAAAACACAACATGTTTTTTGATTACTATTGTTTCATATTGGTGAAACTCTGGTTTTGGACAGAGAGTGTGTGCCTGTCCACCTGCTGAAAATAGTCTTTTGATGGGCACCACCATGGTGATAAGTGCACTTCAACTTTGTTCTTTCTACTTGAAGTCTCTCCAGGTTACTACTTTGGAAGTTATTTCACTTCTGACCTTGGCCATTATGATTTGCAGGCAAGTGACCGCAATCATCAGCTGCCTTCACAAAGCTGCTCCCCCTCTATGTCTTCTAAGGACAAGTGGATCTCTATTCCCTATGTCGTTTGTTATTTATTTCCTTACATGGAATATATTGTAAAACTTGTATTTGAGGGATTGTAGATGAACTTTACCACTTAAAAATGAGTTTTCAATTATCTGTAAACTTTCTGAAATATCTTTTCTACTTTTTCCTTAAATTATTAAATATAAACAAGTTGATGCTTAACAATGCAATGTATTTTTTTCCCCTCTCAGCCCCTGTGCATAGAAAGAAGAAAAGTGGGAAGGGTATATAAGAAAAGGAAGGGAAGAAAGGAGAAAGAAAGGGAGGCCATGAAATATAAATGAGCTCTATTACATATTTGCTAAGCATTATGCCAGATGATTTCATAGTTTTACCATTTATTCTTCCCAAAAGCTTATAATGTGCCTATTATTGTACACATTTTGAAGGTGAGTATATTGGGGCTCAACAGAGCCAAGAGACTTACTCAGTGTTATAAAATAGTAAAAGCTGCATAATGGGAACGTAGTTAATTATTTAACAACAGCAAACAATTGCATGTGATAAAAATGAAAATTCAATTTTTATTTTTAGAAAGTTTTGAACTAGATCTTTAACAATATTGTGCCATACTCTTTCCACCTTTATCTCTGGTCAAAACAAAAAAATGCATTTTATAGTAGATACAAATATTATCATTTTTGATTTGCAGTCTTAAATATCAGATAGACTTCCCTATGTATTTTATATATACAAATTATGGAACCATACCAATGTAGCAGTCTACTTTATTAATACAGATAATATTTTAATAAGTACTCATTAAGTCAGAAATTCACTAATGATGCAGTAAAATTGTAGAAAGTATCTTATTATAGGACTATAATTATTAGTCCTAATGATTATAAGAGAACAGGATTACTTCAGTAGTTCAGATTAGATCTTTACATCCTCTTCCCTCATATGGGACCTTCACAGAATTTTTTTTTTTTACATTTTTATTTCAGGTAACTTTATCCCTAACTTTCTTTATTCAAAATCTGTGTGTGATGAAATGTCATTCCCTTCCTATACACAGTCTGCTGTCTTGATACAACTATAAGTAACCTATCATGCTTGTCTTGGTCCTTTCTACATTTTAATACAATGCACTAGAGGCAAAAAGTAACTAAGAAACAGAGAAATGACAGATAAAAATCAGTCAGGTGGTCCTCAATACTTTTTACTTTGGCTTATGTGTGCATGCCACATTCTATTGGTTATGTGGCGCCTATAAAATACCTTTTGTACATTGTTTTTGGTACAATAAACTGTTTTGAATACATTACATTAGAACTTTCAAAGAGCAACAGGTGAAGGATCATTTCAGCTTACCACTTGAGGATGATGTCTGCCATCCAACAGTTTAACCTACATTATTTTTACCAGCTCATCAGAATTTTATTGTGTAGTAAATGAATAGCTTATTGAATCTTAACCTTATTACTTTATAAAATTGAGTTAGAAGTAAGACCAATTATGGCATTAGTCATAAAGAAGTGTTAGTTCTCAGGGACATTGAAGCAGTTAATGTAAAAGTAATAAAAATGTAAAGCATGCATATGATGGTGAATCATCCATCTCAAACATATGTTCCTCTAAACTAAATAGACAAGCTAAGTGTTGAAATGAAAAGGCATAATTAGGATGTTTATCATTGTTTTAGCTCTTTGGGAGGGTATAACATGTTTATTGCCCAACTTTTGCAATTTTTGTCCTTATGTAAATTTTAATGACAATTTTTAAAAACATAATGCCAATAAAAAAGATGTTTTTTGAAAAGCTAATATAAATCCTCAGATGGACACTTGAAACTTCATTTGCTTATGTAGCCAGTTCTTATTCCCAAAGGTGAAATCTACCACTTATTCCCAAAATTATCATCTACCTAGCTCTTAGCATATTGCTACAGTAATAGCAATATCAATAATCAAGATGACAAGACAACAATGATCATAATTATAGCAATATATACTGACATCAATAAAAGACATTTATATGGGTTGCCCAATTTAATCTTTATCCTAGTACAATTTTGAAAATGAAGAAACAGCTGACATTATATAATATCTCTAGAACTTAACATCTCATAATTGGTAACTAGTAGAAGTTGTACCTAAATCTATGTCTGCCTAAAACCAGAGTTTCAAGCTCTTAACTACATATGTAGACTGCTTCTTACATTCAAATTATCCATTATATGTGATATTTTCTTACAGAGCAGAAGTTTTGGACTTCACCGTCACCACCATCATCAATACCTCCACCACCCTTGTTCACATTATCATTCTTATCTCCTGGCACCCTAGGTGTTTTTAAAAAGAATCAGCTATATATATCTGTAGATAGATAGATAGATAGATAGATAGATAGATAACAAGTATACACACCACTTTGGGGAATTTTCACACAGTAGTAACATTCAGGTATTCACTGTCCATATTGTAAGGTAGAACCTAAGTAGAACACCTCTCATGTCTCCCCCTCTATCACTACCCCACCTCTTCCTCAAATGTAATTATTCATCTGACTTCTATCATCATAGATTAGTTGGGTCTGATTTTAAAATTTATATAAATGGAAACACAATTATGTGATTTTTTTACTTCAAATCTAGTTTATTCTGCTCAATATTATAGTTGTGACATTTGTAGAAGCAGTAGCATATAGCAGTAGTTTCTTCAGTTTTAATGCTGTATACTGTAACATTGCAGAAATTTACAGGTTTTTATAAGCTATCTATTGAATTTAGATCATTTGGGCATTTTGTGTCTTTGACTTTTAAAATCAGTGCTACTGTAAGCATTTTCTGCACATCTTTTTTGGTACACATTGGCAAGGTTTTCTTGGGTTTATACCTAGTAATAGAAATTTTGGTGATAATGTATGCATACATATCGCTTTACTGGATACTACCAAATGGTTGTCCAACATGGTTATACCAATGTACTCTTCCATCTGCACTATATTAGATTTCTATTTGATTCTCATCCTTTCTAACTGTTGTTGTTTTTCAGTCATTTTAATTTTAGCCTTTTCAGTAGATATGTGACTTTTTCCATTTCTGTTTAATTATCTTAAAATATATTTTCGACTTTGTCATAGGCATGTTATGGATAGAAGGTGAATTACTAGAACTGGAAAAGCTACAACAAAGTTCTTTTAAAAGGATGAGGTAGGTTTTGGGTGGAGTTTATGGTGATCAAGCAGCGCAAACAAGTAGAACAAATTTCCACAAATGTGGGCATTTGTGTGCATTTATGGACATCTTGAATTGAGTAAAAGATGGAGAATACCAAAAGACAAAAAGACCCCAGCAAAACTCTGAAGAATGGGGGGGAAAAAAGAGTGAATGTCTTACATTACCTGAGGAAAGGTATGACCAGAAAACCTGAATAGAGTTATTTTGCCCTTGAGAATACCCACATAACCTAAAGGAGTAACAGAAGAGCACGGAATTATGTGAAAAGTTTATTTCCTAGCTCTCATTCTACCTGAATGAATTAAAATTCATTCAAATTGAAATTAAAATTTTTGGCTTTAGATTTATACCACATGATCTGTTTTATCTTTGTGTCACAAATCCAAACTGCAGTCTCTATTCAAATCCAATTACCTAAAATTTTATTTTATTTTATTTTATTTTGTTTTTGAGATAGAGTTTCGCTCTTGTTTCCCAGGCTAGCGTCAATGGCACAGTCTTGGCTCACCACAACTTCTCCTTCCCAGGTTCAAGCAATCCTCCTACCTCAGCCTCCCAAGTAGCTGGGACTTCAGGCACACACCACCATTCCTGGTTAATTTTGTATTTTTAGTAAAGATGGGTTTTCATCATGTTGGCCAGGCTGGTTTCAAACTCCCAACCTCAGGTGATCTGCCCTCCTCCGCTTCTCAAAGTGCTAAGATTACAGGCATGAGCAACCGCGCCTGACCTAAAATTTTAAATGATAGTTTTTGTTTGTTTGTTTTTTGTTTTATTAACTAGTCCATAGTACTCTTTTTTGTCCTAGTGATGTATTTGTATTTTATTTTAAGGAAAATAGGGACTTTGTAGACTTTAAAAAGGTCATATGTTCCTTTGTCGGTTTCATAAAGGCATCACAGCTTCGTTAAAAACATTAATATTAGACTTGCAAACTGATAGGTAAACAAGACCGGGATGTTTTCTTCCTTTATTCTTTGCCGTGTTATGGATTTTGCCAGTGTTCATTCATTATAGCTTCAATTATATTTGATGATTTAGAGTTACTCTCTTTTACTAACTTCCATGTTTTTTTTTTTTTCATTTTTACATATTACAGCAATGTAAAATTCTACTATTGAATTTCTTTTTTTTTTTTATGCATCACAGATTTTATGGCTTTTTTATGGTGCCCAACTGCTTGGCCTTTAATTTCCTTTGCTGGAATTGTGCCATTTTATAGATTTCTACCCTTGGGCAAATCTAGGATTCAAGAAGCCTTTTATCTCTTATTCACATCCCACAATGTTGTTCTCTAACATTTATTCTCAAATTGGTTTTCTATGTCAGTAAACAAAACATGAAGACGACAATTTGAGGGACAGTTTAAAAAGATGAGTAACATTCCATTTTTAGTTTCTGGAGATATTTTGTGCTGAAGTTACAGGCTTTCATTATTCAAGACAAATTAAGATTTATGAAATTGCATTCCATCTATATGTATGGGCACAGTGTTGGCAACTGTGGATTTATGAAATACAAGATGAAGATACATTTTCCTTTGGCTGTTAGAAAGGCTGTTCAAATGGTAATAAGCTAGAATTATCATTTAAAAAGATCTCTTATTTTCCTGTAAAATTACAGCAGCCACTTTTAAAATAAAATTTTCTATCTCTCAGAGAAAAATGATCTATCATTATGGTTATTGAAAATTTTTCTACCTAAACTAATGAAGGTAACCCTTCTTTTATGTTATAAAACAATGGACTGATTTTTAAACATCTATTCCGAAGTATTTTTTACATCAAGGTATATTACATGGATTCGTAATTTCAAAAATTATGAAGACTATTTCTTTTAAAAAACATTAAGCAGACAAAGAGTTTGATATGATTGCTGAAGTTTAATTTTCACTTTAGCAGTTGGTTTGAAAATTAAACCTCAGCATTGAGTAACTTTTTGTTTTTAATTAGTTTATTTTTCAGCTTTAGATTTATACCACATGATCAAATGGGTCTCACTTTATGCAAAAATATGAAATTATTTTTACATGTAACAGGGTAACTATAGAATTTTGCCCACGGCTTCATTGTCAAGATTTTTCTAAGCTCATATGTGAATGAGTAACAACTAATAGCATTAATAACTATCCTGTTTCCCACATAAAGTCTCATTCCTCTCCTCTTATTTAGAAGCCTGCTTTTACAAAGGTGACATTAGCACAATATTATAGTTTTTGAAATAGTCAGAAAATACCTGTCTGAGATTTGAATTATTCATGGTTTAAGATCTTTCAGCAATTGTAATCCCTTTGTATTCTTAATGACAGATACAATTACTTGACCTTTCCATTGCCTTAGTTTTCATATGGGACCCTATGTCTATTATTGCTCTTCCCTGAATCTAGAACTTGACATTCATTCCTTCATGGCTAGATGTTGAAATAGATCTCCCTGCATCTAGATTCTTCCTGCCTAGCATATCCATTACATTAGCATTAGAGTTTCTTTCTAGCTTAGCATTTAGCAGCATGGGCTTTAGAATTAGCCGTAGGTGTGAGTCCAGCTCTATCTTGTTCTAACTATGAACCTAAAATATCTTGCATAACCCCTCTGGGTCTCAGTTTCCAATTTGGGGAAGTTGGGCTAATAATGATACATAATTCAGAGGACTGAAAGGATTAGTCCAGATCATGTAGATGTAACTTTTATCATACACAGTGCCTGATACACTTTAGATATTCATCCCCACCTAAATCTCATGTTGAATTGTAATCCCTAGAGCTGGAGCTGGGGCCTGGTGGGAAGTGTCCGGATCATGGCCCCTTATCCCTCATGGCAGCTTGGTGCTGCCTTAGTGATAGTGAGCGAGTTCTCATGAGATCTGGTGGTTTAAAAGTGTGTGGTAGCTCCTTCTTTACTCTCTCTCTTGCTTTCACCATGTGATGTGTAAGCTCCCATTTCACCTTTTGCCATGAGTAAAAGTTTCCTGAAGTCTCATCAGAAGCCATGTTTCCTATACAACCTGCAGAACCATGAGCCAATTAAATCTCTTTTCTTTAGAAATTATCCAGTCTGAGGCATCCAGTGCCTGTCACTAGTATTTGCCTAGTACATGCTCAAAACTAGAAGTAGTATTATATTCATATTTCAGCACAACTCTCTCTGCCAGGAGATGATGGATTTCTTGAGAAGAGGGGGGATATTTTTGTTTCTGTTTTGTTTTCTTTAGCCTCACTGTATAGGATATAGCTGATACAGAATAAAATCTCCATATGTGATTTTACTTTAATGACATGTAATTTGACTGAATTACATGGTGAGGTCCACCTCACGATTCTGTGTGTCTGTACTTTACTGATGAAACTGCCTTTGCAAAAATCATGTCAGTAAGAGAACTCTGACATGGCTAACCATCGTGCTTCTAGCCTCACAGGCTGGCTGTCTTTGCTCATTCATGCACATGAGCCAAGCCAACTTAGGGACATATTTAGTTTATAGTTTAAATGATAATAGCCCTTCCCCAAAACTCAACCACCCTTGTAAAACTAATGAAAGATCACCAGGTTAGGAAGTGGAGAGGGGCCTGAATTCTGCTAAGATATAGGCTTAGTTAAATAATCACCAGCCATTATTTTGGAAGTCATAAGATTTGTAACTTCCTCAGTTTCTGCTGTAATTAAGCTTAGATTGGCCTTTTGAAATGCCTTCAAGCTTTTGCATTTCTGATGACTGAATGGTCCAATCAGGATCTGTCATTGCCTCTACCAGTCCTACGGCCCCCACCCAGAAGCAGACTCAACCAGGAGTACCATTTTTCACACCCCTATGATTCCATCCCCAACCAATCAGCAGCACCCATACCCTAGGCTCTGCCCATCAAACTATCTTTGAAGAATACCTAACCTCCAAGCCTTCTGCAAGATTAATTTGAGTAATAACTCTGTCTCCCACATACTGTGGCCAACCTCATGTTAATTAAACTCTCACTTTAACTGCAATGCCATGGTCTCAGTGGATTGATTTTGTCTGTGCAGTGAGAAGGAAGAGCCCATAAAGTGTTTACCCTGATACTGCATCCTCATGGCATTATTACTGCCTTCTCTTGGGGTTCCCTTTATTTGGTGACTCC
Organism: Ateles fusciceps; assembly: GCA_036589455.1. Taxonomy (NCBI): domain Eukaryota; kingdom Metazoa; phylum Chordata; class Mammalia; order Primates; family Atelidae; genus Ateles; species Ateles fusciceps. Next base: position 1,143,589 of record JAZHEH010001685.1, on the reverse strand, counting down.
AGTTCTGATCATATCATTGTCACTGAGATCTATCCTATGACTCACATGGGATAGTTAATGATACCCTTTAAATCCTTTCAATATATTCTAACACTCAACACCACACATAGCCACTTAAGTGGAACTGAATGTGTTGCTGAATTTTACCTAATTCACAGTTGTTTGTTTGTTTAACAACTTGTAGCTTATAAGTTTGAGTCCTACATCAACCATGGGCTTTCTAGTCTTCTTTCTTCTGTAGAATTTATTTTAGCATGCTAATTAATGCCCAGAAATAGAAAGAATTATTTAGGCAATATATGCATCACACACAAAAAAATGGCTGATCGTCTCATAAACCCAAATGATATGAAATTCATGCGCTGCTAAGACACCCCCTTCCTTATTACTACTTAGAAAGTTTTCCTTTGCTAAGCTGATTTCTACCTTCAAGAAACTTTCTTCCTATGGTTCCAATTCTATCACGTAGGTCCAATAAAGGTATGCCTAGTTCACTTCCAATAGAAGCTTTCAGCTATTTAAAGATAGCGCTTGCTTACTATCTGAGGCTGTTTCATTGAAAAAGCAGTTGCTTCTTTCACCTATGCTTTTTGGACCTTAATCTTGTATTTTCTAAATGATAATCATTAGACAAATTTAGTTTTTCTGTGTCCTTGTAAATGACCCAGACTCAACAGTAGTGTGGTTCTGTCCAACATGAAAACGTTTTGCCAAATATTCTCTGGGTACAAAACTTCCCAATCAATTTTAGACTGATTCAGTAATCCATTAGTATTGATTTTTGCTGAAATTACCATTAACTGGAACCTTAACACTTTTTATTATTTGCTTCTGATATTCATTCACCCCTCTCCTACCTTGAAACTACCAGATTGTTTTAGCTGACATATGTTTTGCCCTATTAAATTTTATTGCTAATTTCTGACTCGCTCTTTTAGCACACTGCCAAAATATTTTTGGATCTTGATTTTATCAGTATCTGAAATATAGTCATTTTCCTGCTTAGGTTCCCAACCACTTACCACCCACCTCTGGAATTACTTGACCTTCCAACTACCTGGTAGCCAAGCTCATTAATATTCACAGCATTTCTAAAATGACAACACCTCTTCTGAAACATCTCTCACTTTCAAAATAAAATATACTTGGTGATTTTAAAATTTCAAGATATTAAGGAGAATGTCTAATTTAAAAACATATATGGATATAATCTTACATCTGAATGCTTTTTTACCATGTTTGCAACATGATTTCTTTCATGTACTTTAAAAATATTTATATAAGTACAAATTTGTATTTTTCTTTTCACCATAAATATGACAGAGGGAAGATACGTATTTTATAAGAATATACTAATTGCCACTTTTTTCTTTTCAAAATTAAGTTTTAAGTATTCAAATATAAAAATTATTTGAATTATTGACTAATTTTATTTTTATCATTACTATATTCTCCATAACTTATAGGAGCCTGAATTTCAACTAGTAACAATTTTCTGAGATAGTATATTTTAAAATGTACAGAAACCCAGGTCTTTTGAGGTGGTGGTGGTGTGTAAATCCAAACAGTAGAGGAGAAGAAAGCATAAGAAGAAATTCTCTGTTGGCTTTGCATTCGCCTTGGCTTGTTTCAGAATGAGCTTATTTTAGACCCTATCTCTTCCCTTCACTTTCTCTACAACACATTCTGTCTTCTTTACCTCCCTTGCATAACCTGAGCTAAAACCAATAACAAAGGTCTTCTTTATAATGCCAGTGGGTTCCTAACCAATGTCTTTAAGACTTTACCACCTCAACTGGGGAAATTAAACAGAAGTTTATAAATTAAAATCTTATTTTCATGCCTCTGCTCTATTACTCACAGAGAACAATTACAACAAATATCTAATTACTGAGCTCTGAAATAAAGTCTCTGTTATTTGACACCCCCACCCCAAAACAAGTCCTCCCCCATGTCATTTTTTAGAACTACTCGTAGTTCAACTTAGTAGCCTGTTTTTTTATACCCACTAACTCCTTTGCTCCCAGTTTGGTGGGAAATGCTGTTGTTTTTCCCATTCATGTCCGTTTCTTATTTTCCTATTGGGCTTACAATTATCACTATTTCAAACTAATGGGTAGAGTTATTTTAGAGAACTTTCACATTTACAGAAAAATTGAGCAGGAAGTATAGAGATTTTCCATATACTCTCCCCTAACCCTCTGCCATAGAGTTTCCCTTACCATTAACATCTTGCATTCATGTAGTACATTGTTTACAGTTGATGAACCCAATATGGATACATTATTAACTAAAGTCCTTAGTGTTTATTAGGTTTCACTCTTTGTGTTATTGTTCTATGGATTTTGACAAATGGATAATATCATCTGTATCATCTGTTTGCTGTTAGAGTATAATACAAAATAGTTTCAGTGCCTCCAAAATCATGTTATACACCTATCCATCAAAACCCTGGCAACAATTGATCTATAACCTAATATTTTTCAAAATGTCATATAGTTAAAATTACACAGTGTGTGGTTTTTTTCTGATTGCCTTCTTTCTCTTAGTAGGTTTCTTTCTCGTCTTTTCATGGTTTTATAGCTCATTTCTTTTTAGTGCTAAATAATGTTCTCTTGTCTGAATGTACTACAGTTTATCCATTCACCTACTGAAAGACAGCTTGGTTGCTTCCAAATTTTGGCAATTTGGCTGCTGTGAGCAGTCATATGCAAGATTTTGTGTGGGCAAAAGTTTCAACTCATTTGAGCAAATATCTAGAATTGCAGTTGCTAGGTTGTATTGGTAAGGCTACGTTAAACTTTGTAAAACATTGCCAAAATTTCTCCCAAAGTGGCTAGTTTTTATTTCCACCAACAATAAATGAAAATTCTTGTTTCTCCACATCCTCACCAGCATTTGGTATTGTCATGTTGTGATTTTTAGCCATTATAATAGATGCACAGTGGTATTTTGCTATTGCTTTAATTTGTAATTGTCTAATGATACATGGAGGCTAGTATATTTTCATTTCCCTATTTTGTCATTCTTATATCATCTTTGGTGAGGTATTTGTTCAGATAGTTTGCTTCTTTTAAGCTTCTTTTAAATTGATGCATTTTTTCTAATTGTTGTTACAAACACTTTTTTAAAAAATCATTTTATTTTTATTTTATTTATTAATTAATTAATTTATTTATTTTTTCGAGATGAAGCCTCACTATGTTGCCAAGGCTGGTCTCAAAGTCTTGGGCTCAAGTGAGACTCCGACCTTGGCCTCCCAAACTGCTGGGGTTTCACACATCAAACATCATTTATAAAACAGAAATTTAAGGAAAAATCCTCTTAAAGCATTGCTTATTCCCATCAGTCATAGTAGTCTGTCACTCCTTGGATAGCTCTTTAAATTGTATTCATAATTCTATAAAAATTCTTGTAATAACGAATCAAAATGAGCTGCTTACACATTTTCTCCTCTTATAGATGATTGTAAAGGCTTTCAAAACAGAAGTGTATCTGTATCCCCAGCCATGTGCATTTCCAGGCACAGGAGAAGCATTCAATAAATGATTTTGAATGGATGAATTCAGCTAACACAGTCTCTAGAGTCAGTTGTCTAAGTCATTGTCTAAAACATATGATAAAGTTTCTTATTTCAAAAACAGAACAATAACAATTGAAGGCTTTTCAGAATAATAAAACATTTGAAGGAGGTAACTAATCTATCAGACATTTTAAGAAAATATTTTATTCTTTGTTCCCAGTACGCCCCATGGTTTCTCAACACTTAAAATGCCAGGGAGTTAGCTAGCTATATCATTTTCACAAAATCCATTCTCTTTTACATGAACTCTTTACCAACGAATAAATGAAGGTCTAAGCACTTATCGATCATTTCCAGCTAGTCAGTAATCAATTCTAATGGAGAGACAAAGACAATGGTGGCATTATTTTCACTTCTTAAATGGACCCAAATTCATTGAACATCTTAAAGAAAAAATTATCATCATTTGCTTATTATTATTATTATTATTTGAGTCAGTGGTATGGTTTGGCTGTGTCCCTACTGATATTTCAACTTGAATTGTATCTCCCAGAATTCCCACATGTTGTAGGAGGAAGCCAGGGTGAGATAATTGAATCACGGGGGCCAGTCTTTCCAGTGCTATTCTCGTGATAGTGAAAAAGTCTCACGAGATCTGGTGGTTGTATCAGGGGTTTCCACTTTTGCTTCTTCCTCATTTTTCTCTTGCCACTACCATGTAAGAAGTGCCTTCAGCCTCACACTATGATTCTGAGGCCTTCCCACCAATGTGGAACTGTAAGTCCAATTAAACCTCCTTTTGTTCCCAGTTTTGGATGTGTCAGCAGCATGAAAAGGAACTAATTCAGTAAATTGGTACCCGTAGAATGGGGTGTTTCTGAAAAGACACTGGAAAATGTGGAAGCGGTTGTGGAATTGGGTAACAGGCAGAGTTTGGAATAGTTTGAAGAGCTCAGAAGAATAAAGGAAAATGTAGGAAAGTTTAGAACCTCCTAGACACTTGTTGAATGGCTCTGACAAAAGTGCTGATAGTGATATGAACAATCAAATTCAGGCTGAGGTGGTCTCAGATAGAGATAAGGAACTTGTTAGGAACTAGATCAAGGGAGACCCTCATTATGTCTTAGCAAAGAAACTGGTGGCATTTTGTCCCTGCCCTAGAGATTTCTGGAACTTTGAACTTTGGAGAGATGATTTAGGGTATCTGGCAGAAGAAATTTCAAAGCAGCAAAACATTCAAAAGATGACTTGTGTGCTGCTAAAAGCATTCTGCTTTAAAAGGGAAAAGGAGCATAAAAGTTCATAAAATTAATAGAAAAGAAAAACCCCTTTTTAAGGGAAATTTAGGCTGGCTACAGAAATTTGCATAAGTAGCAAGAAGCCTAATGTTAATCCTCAAGACCATGGGGAAAATGTCCCAAGGCCATGTCAGAGATCTTCACAGCAGCCCCTCACATCACAGGCCTGGAAGCTTAGGACAAAGAAGTGGTTGTGTGGGTCAGGCCCAGGGTCCCCCTGGCTGTATGCAGCCTAGAGACTTGGTGTTCTATGTCCAAGCTGCTCCAGCAATGGCTGAAAGGGGTCAACGTAGAACTCAGGCAGTGGCTTCAGAGGGTGCAAGTCCCAAAGCCTTGGCAGCCTTCAAGTGGTGTTGAGCTTGCAGTGCACGGAAGTCAATAACTAAGATTTGGGAACCTCTGCCTTGATATCAGATGTATGGAAATGTCTGGATGCCCAGGCAAAAGTTTGCTGCAGGGACAGGGCCCTCATTGAGAATCTCTGTTAGGACAGTGCAGAAAGGAAATGCAGGGTCAGAGCCCCCACACAGAGTCCCTACTGGGGCACTGCCTAGTGGAGCTGTGAGAAGAGGGCCACTGTCCTCCAGACCCCAGAATGGTGATCCACTGACAGCTTGCACCATGAGCCTGGAAAAGCTGCAGACACTCAATGCCTACCCATGAAAGCAGTCAGGAGGTGGGCTGTACCTGCAAAGCCACTGGGGCAGAGCTGCCCAAGATCCTGGGAACACATCTTTTGCATAATCCTGACCTGGATGTGAGACTTAGAGTCAAATAAATCATTTTGGAGCTTTAAAATTTGACTACCCCGCTGGATTTCGAACTTGCATGGGCCCTGTAACCCTTCATTTTGGCCAAGTTCTCCCATTTGGAACAGTTGTGTTTGCCCAAAACCCATACTTCCATTGTATCTAGGAAGTAACTAGCTTGCTTCTGATTTTGCAGACTCATAGGCAGAAGGGACTTGCATTGTCTCAGAGGAGACTTGGGAAGGACGCTGGGAAGGCATGACTGGTTTTGAAATGTGCGGACATGAGATTTGGAGGGGCCAGGAGTGAAATGATTGCTTTGTCTGTATCCCCATCAAAATCTCAACTTGAATTGTATCTCCCAGAATTATCACATATTGTGGGAGGGACCCAGGGGAGGTAATGGAATCGTGGGTGCCTATCTTTCCTGTGCTATTCTCGTGATAGTGAGTAAGTCCCACAAGATTCCATGGGTTTATCAGGGGTTTCCACTTTTGTTTCTTCCTTATTTTTCTGTTGCCACTGCCATGATTCTGAGGCCTCCCCAGCCATGTGGAACTGTAAGTCCAATTAAACCTCTTTTGTTCCCAGTTTCTGGTGTGTCTTTATCAGTAGCATGAAAACAAACTAATACAGACAGGGTCTTCCTCTGTCACCCAGGCTGGAATGCACTAGCATGGTTACAGCTCACTGCAACCTAAACCACCCAGGCTCAAGCCATTGTCCCCACCTCAGCCCCTCAAGCAGCTAGGACAACAGGTGCTTACCACCACGCCGAGATAATTTTAAAATTTTTTTGTAGAGACAGGGTCTTTTCACGTTGCCAAGGCTGGTCGCAAACTCTTGGGATCAAGTAATCAAACGTGTGTGTGTGTCTGTGTGTGTATGTGTTCATTTATAATTTGAGAGGATGCGAAGGTGAAGATGAATTCAGCAATGTCTGGTACAACTGAGAAGGTATATACTTTTATCTGACCTAGAACTCACGTCTAGGTATTCATTTTTTGAAAGCAATCACACACTTGAATGCAATCGCCTATGAGATATGTTTAATTGCAACATATAGGGAACGACCTAAACGATCATCAGTATAGTCATATGGTGGAATGCTCTACAATAGATAACATAAATAATATGGGCTACACAAGCATCATGAACAGAGCTCACAAACAATGTTAGGAAAGTTAGAATGTGCAAAATGGTAGAATTTATATAAATTAAAAATTAATATATTTAGTCTTTATATGAACATGTATTATAAAGTATATGTTAAAAATAGACTGGCAGTAGAGGATTCTGGGAAGATGGTAAAGTAGAAAGCTCCAGACATCTGTCATCCCACCTATATAACAATTGGACTGGCAGAATCTGTCTAATGTAACTATTTTAGAACTCAAGTATATTGAAGGATCCCAACTTTCAGGGGAAGACTTGAATGATACATTATGGTTAATTTCAGTCAATTCTAGCCCCTGGGGAAAGGCAGATTTTTTCAAAGAAAAAACAGGGTACAGTTTGTGGAAAAGGTTGCTGACAAAGCAACACGTAGGGCTCATTATAACAGAGACAAGGATTAGACCATGTGGTATCAAAGCTCATATTTTTTAAAATTAGCCTGTGCATCTCCAGGCACTGTCATGGAGGGTAAAGGTTATTTACCTTTTAGCTACTTAAAACCACCATGTGGGAATTTTTGGATCCTTAGCAGAGCATATATGTCCCAGTACTGATTCCAAATTCCTCTAGTCTTCCAAATCCTGTCCTTTCTCCCTAGGGCATATTGCCTGTTCTTTTCAGCCAAGCTATCCTTCAGCATTCTGGGCCGACATGAGTGCAGCTCAAATGTAATGCCAAACAAATCAACAGAATAGCTGTCAGGCCTTCACTGGAAACAATATTAGCCTTGTCTGTTCATACTGAGAGCAGAATGGAAGTGACACAAATAAAATGTAATGGGATAAAATATATTGCTCAATGCACAGTAACAAGGAACTATTGGTTGACAATTTTTTTCTCTCTCCTCACTACATTTCAATATATTTTCTCCAGGATTTCTACATAGTGTTAGTTAACAGAGTGCCTATATCAGTGTCAAACACATAGTTGGAGGACAATTGATGTATTTTTAATAAATGAATCAATGAATTAAATAAGAATCAATGAATTAAATAAGATTCAATGAATTGGTTATAGAATTTGTACTAAAACTCTATGCAGAATCCCAAAGATAAAAACAAAACAAAATAAAACACTTTGCTTAAAATCCACTAGAAGGCCAGGCACAGTGGCTCATGTTGTAATCTTAGCACATTGAGACGCTGAGGCAGGAGGATTACTTGAGCCCAGAAGTTCGAGGCTACAGTCAGCCATGAGGGTGCCACTGCACTCCAGCCTGGGTGACAGAGTGAGATCCTGTCTCATAAAATAAATCAATAAAAGTAAAAGCCATCTGGTACACCTATTTTCCCTAATAATAAATTCTTTCCACTAGGTTCCTCATGTGTACTTATTTTGATGCTAGTTTAATAGAAAATGTATTACCACATGAATCACTTAATTCCAATGACATACCATGCCAAATATCTGAAAGTTTCTTACACTAAAGTATAATGATGGCCCTTGCACTGAACCCAACAGAGATAGATTGTGGGAATTAGATAAATATGAAGATGATCACGTAAGTCAATACTATTGCATTTGGATCTATGGCAAGCCTATATGCCCAGAGGATTAATAACATATGATGCATTTTTAAATAACAGAATGTCACATCTTTACATCTACAATTTTATTTTACTCAGTGTCGCTCTTTTCAGTCTCAATAAATTGCATTCTCTAAGTTTAAAAAGCAGGTGAAAGTCAGAGGAACTAATAGGTATTTTTGGAAGTCCAATATGTCCGTGGTACTGCTTTGCATTTCATGCACAAAACCTCTTTTCATCTTTCCAATAAAATAGGTACTGCTATTAATTCCACTCTCAGAGGAAACATGTGTAGGAAATTTAAGAATCACGTCCAAGGTCACACAGCAAGTACATTGTGGAGCTGGCACTTGAACTTGTGTCTACCAGGCTAGAAAGTCCATTCTTTATTTCTGAGTTCACCACCTTCCAGCTATGTTTATCATTTATTTCCTAAACTGCTCAGGAATAAAAAAATCCACAGATATTCTTGGCAAAGAATTCACTTGCTAAAACACACATGACATTGGTTCTTCTCTAACATTTAACATTTGTGATACTGTTTGCCGAACAGAGAGAAATGCTAAGACTCGAGACCAAATGTTTACTGAGCAGATTATTCTTGATGGCCTTCTGCTTAAAAGTTTAAAATTAAAAATAGAACACTGCTCACTATTTGTCCCCTGCCAAACTGTGTGGGAGCAGCAACACAGATTGCAGGGCAAGGCTTCGGAAGCTCTAAGCTCAGCAATACATCTTCCTTTGCCCCTAGTGTTAATATCCTCTCTCCTTTTCTTTCAGGACAGAAAATAGTAACTAATAGCTTCAATAGCTGCCACTTCTATCACTTTAACTGCGAATAAACTCAGTTTTTCTTTCACCCTTCAGAATCTACAGACCACAGATGGCCACCTACGGCTCTGTGGAGTCCTGGAACTGTTACTTTGAGGGAATTACCACCGTACTTCCCAAAATATGTCTTACCACAAAAATGATAAATGTTGGTACGGGAGCAAAGATGGGATCTTAGGAGACTGTAAATATGTCCCTCAGTTCTCTGGGTATCCTTTGGGTTTCTCGCCCTGAGGGCATGTGGTTGCAGGTGTATTACGTGGGAAGAGTAAATGCGAGTGTTCTTTTCTCCTTTGTCAGACGTCATGGAGGAAGGAAATTTTGCCTGGGGAGGAGGTGGAATGAAGCGAAATATGTCCTTTTCTCTTGATCTGTGTAGCTAAGCAGCAATGTTTGTATTGGCGATGGAGGGCATTGCTGTTGATTTTGAAACAGCAATGCTGTGTGCTGGCTAGGTAGGAGGGGGAATTCTGGAACAAACTCTGTGAATACGGAAGACAGATCTGAGTTTTATTTCCACCTCTGCCGCTTGCTAGCTGAGTGATCCAAGCCGTGTAATATAGGCTTTTTGAAGCTTTGTTTTCCCAGTTGTACATAAGATGGTTTTAGCCTACCTTGCAGATATGCCATAAGAATAGGGTTGCCAAATTTAGCAAATAAAAATGCACGGTACTTAGGTAAATTAGAATTTTAGATGAACAAGTTTTTTCAATGGAAGTATTTACCTAATACTACATAGGGCATACTTATACTGTATATACTATATACTAGGTAAAATATATACTTATACACTATATGCTATATATATAGTTTCTTTTTTATCTGAAATTCAGATTAAACTTGGTATCTTGTATTTTATGTGCCAGTCTGCTAGAGAAGTTAATAAAGCACCTATTAGCACAATACTTGACACAGATTTGGTTCTCACCAGAATTTGTTTTCTTTTCCAGTTTCTGCATTTTAGTTTCATGCTCCAAACAAGGACTCATTTTTTTAACTGTCAAAATTGAATTGTGTTTCCCTGAAACCACAAAATAGTAAAATATCAAATGTTCTATTTGATGAGGGCACTCGCTAAGGAATTTCTGCTCCCTGCCACTAAAGATTCTAGGGAAATTCAGTGTACCAAGGTTGAATCTCTTTCAATAACTGACTTCAGAAGTAAATTTGTTTTGTCAGCTAGGAAATACAAATAAGTATTTCTTGAGTTTATGTGGTATCATTTTCAGTGGAGGCACAGATATTTAATTTCATGATGTTGCCTTTGGCTATGTAGCAAAGAAGAAAAAGCAAAGGTAACTCTCATTTCATACCTAGAGAAATTGAGGCACTGATTTAATTAGCAAATCATTTACTCACAAAAACCCAGTCAATCAAAAGACAGAAACAAAATAAAATCAAAAGTAAATTCCCTTAACTATAATCAAATTTTATGTTTCTATTAGACTTCATAAGAGGACAAGAAGAGAAAAGAAGACAGGATATGTGGAAGTATTTAGAAATCTTCATATAAAAGGGCAGTACAAAAAAACATTGTTTTTATGTGGAAACTAAATATATTTGTCACAATTAAGTCTGCTTTCTATCCTTATAGTATTAAAATAAAGAGTAAGTGAGCTTTAGTTAAACAGCATTTAAATTAGATTAATGTGCACAAAGGTTGGTAGTATGAAATGTAGCTCTAATTTCATTTTACAGTTGGATTAAATCCAGCCTTCTATCAATGTTATTAAATTCAATTAAAAACATTCCTTCTGCTGCTAAAAATAAACACATTTTCTTAAAAGGATAATTATTAGAAAAGTGTACATTTATTTTTAATGTTTACCTATTAAGTGTAGTAAATACTACAATATGTGTACAACTGATTTATCTACGACCCACAGGCAAATGAATATTCAGCTTTTTTAAATGGCCTGATATTCTAGAAAAGAATAGTTAGAATTCTTAACAGCCCTTAGATAGCAGAATACCTATGCTCCGCGTTTGATATGGAGCTTGAAACTTGTCCCCGTTTATATTTAATCTAATTTCTTTTCATTTTTCAAGTTCAAAATAAAGACCATTTTATTCTTGTAGGAATTATTTTGTGGTACACTAAAACTAAATATATAAGATGAGCAATGTGTAAAATATAACTTCAATTGGCTTAGAATGAGTCTCTACTTATGTTCAAGAGAAAGTGAATATATCTAAACATATAAAAATATTTGGAGCAAATCTATTTTATTTTGGAGTTGGCATCATTAACTGAGATATTAAAATACTGGCCATGCTTTTGGGCCAGAAATCTGCAATTATGCTTCCTAGCATTTTTGGAATTCTCCTTCATCCAGATCTTTCAAAGAAATAGAATATTCAATGATGTTCTATTAATGTCAAATAATTGTTTTCAGAATTGTATTTTTTTCAACCTAAATATTTCACCTTTTTGTTTTTCTAAAGGCAGTGTGAGGTCCACAGGAGGAAGTCTATAGCTTTCATCTTGATTTATAGAGATGATGATAAAAGTTTAGTCTCACAGCTTGTTCCCCACTCATCTGGTAGAATGCAGCCTACAGCATATGTTCAAAGACAGGTTTTCCATAGCTGAATGTAGTTTGATTTTGGTAAACATAGCCTACAGTAGGAACATATAGAATTTAGGTTCAATTGCACAGGAAAGAAAAGTAAGAATATTCCAATATGCAATATATTTTCCAATTAGTTTTATGCCTAAGATCTTTGTCTCATTTTGTTTTTTCCCCCTTAATCCTTAGGAAGTTAAACTCACTGCACACAGTGGTCAATATACACTATAAACATATTGATGAAATATTTAGCCTAAATGTAAATGTTATGACATTATTTCATTCAGAAAATGATTTTCTTGAATGCTTTATGCATGATAAATTCTGTGATAAGGACGAGATCTACACTGTCTGTATCAGGTTTATAATCTATTATGAAAAATAGATACATATGCAAATTAAAAATAATAAAGCATGCTGTAGTGAAAAAGTGCAGCATACTATGAAGTAATATAGCAGAATATTAGGAAAGACTTCTTTGAGGAAGGGATATTTATGTGGAGACTCTACAGAATGAGGAATTAGCCAAAGAGTGGAAGAAAGAATGCTCTTGTCAGAAGACTCTGAAAACTTGAATATTTTTGGCAAAAGGGTATGGTACCAATCAAAGATGAAGCCAGATCTTGCTGAACCTTTGGAAAGTCAATATCAGGGAAATGACAAATTGATTTACATTTTCTCTTTGCTGTGGATAGAGAATGCACCAAAGTTGGCAAGGAAAGAAGGAAGAGAATCAATACAGAAGCTCATTGGAATTGTGTGGTGGTGATGGAGGTGGAGAGAAATGCATTGTTTGGTATATACCTGAGGTCATTATTCCCAATGGATAAGAGAAAACAAAACAAAGCAAAACAAAAATCCCAGGCATAAAATTAACTGGAAAATATATTGAATATTGGAATATTTTCACTTACAGAAATATCCTTCCAGTAACCCCAGAGAAGCCTAAAACACACACTGAAAATGAAAACATCAAAGAAGCCCTCTGAAACAAATGACAGTAATTAAAAGATAAAATTAATATTATATCCTCTGCAAAGGCATTATCTCATATAAACAGGGTAAGCTCTCCTTTCTTCTACAGAGTTGCAAGGCCAACTCTGTACCAACAGTGTAGAGAAATGGTGTCCTCTCTTGATGGCCACCCTTACAAGGGCTCCTCATTCATGTATGACCTTCTCTTGCCTTGCTACTCAGCTCCTTTAAAGTATTTTTCACACAGCAGATGTTCATCATGTGTGTAAACAGGTGAAATAAATGAATGACAGTTTCTATTTCAAATTGATGTGGGGCAAGCAAGCCCCAAAACTGATGTTAGCCTGTGAAGGTTATTGACTTTGCCCAGGGAAGAATTCAAGAGTGAGCTGGTGGTGGTAGACAGCAACTTTATTGAACCCAAGTTGCTCCTTGTGGAGCAGGGCTAATTTCTAGGCTGTGGACTCAGAGTGAGCCTTTGAGGGCTATTGACTATATGTATTTATACCCATTTTAAACTGCATGCAAATTAAGGGAAGGATTATCCAGAAATCTCTGAAAAAGAGGCAATAACTTTCAGGTGGCTACCATGGAATGGGGCAGTAACTTTCAGGTCATTGGCATGGCATTTGTAAACTGTCGTGGCGCTGGTGGGAGTGTCTCATGCTGATGAGTAATAAGGGAAACTAGCGTTTGCTTTCCTTGCCATGTGTTGGTTCTGACCATTTTCTTTACTTTATCCTGTCTAAATCTTAGGATCTAATTAGAGTCCTGTAGGTATCCTATCCTCAAAATAACTGGAATGAATGTGGTTTAATGTAGTTGTTACAAAACAGTCCCACTAAGATATGTTAGATAGGAACTCATCCATTTCTACATTCACCCTAAATTAGGATGAATAAATATTATTCTACAGGAGAATCCCAAGCACAGCTACAAAACAGATATGGCTAAGGTGACTACATGGGAACCTGACAGAATATGTCAATGAGATGCTGGTAATGGTCAAAATGGAGCATCATTGTTAAAAAAAAATCAGTAAAGTGTTTGTTTATAACTTTAAATGTAAAACAGAGAACATAATTAGAAAGTTATACAGTTATATTTGATATTCTGTAGAAATGAAATATTCTAATCCTTAGCAATTGGTAGAATGTTCTTTGCCATTGGTTTGGAGTGATATACCTTGTGATTGCTATAAAGTCCTTCAGGTTATAAAGATTATTAATATATCAGAAATATTCAGGATATAAAGAAATCATAGCAGTGAACTTCAGATGAAAGTTTGTCACTGCAACTTATTTGTAAGGAGGCAACCTATATTGTCTCTCATTCTGCAATACATTTCTGTCTTATATCCATGGTAAAAGTGATTTGTTTTCAGAGGCATTCCATTCACAGAGAACTAAAGTGTGATTTTAAGTTCTCTATACCTCTCATTTTCACTATCATCTCTAAAAATATTTTAAGAAGCATGTAAGTCATGTTATTTAATTTTGTTCATTTGACTTTACAGATTAAACACAAAGTCAAATAACAGTGAGACGGGGTCACTATTTTTCACACACAAAATAATTTTTTTGTCATAAGCATTTTTAAACTTTAACCTCTTTTCTTTATAGTATCAAGTAAAACAACGATCACTGTAGGTATTTATGTAATTTTACAAGTACTTATTTTCAGACAAAAATGGAAATATTAATGAATTTAAGCTGAATTGGCTGTTGTGCAAATATCCATAGCTCCCTTAGGAATGTTTGTTTAGTGGTGTCAATGAAAACAATCAGGTAATTTGGAATGACAACTTAATTTGAAAATTGAGATTATTTGAGCTTTTCACAGTTTAGCATACTGTTGAAATATCCTTTTATTCTCTGATTGAGCCACCAAGTCTCATCTCTTTAGAGCACTATTGGTTATCCAATTAAATCCTCTGGTTTTACAAATGGCACCAGTAGTGTGATATCTCTGTTAGAGTAAGTGATTTGAAACACACACACAGACACACACACACATTTTTTCACAGTATATGTACACTGACACCAAGACAAATTCCCTTTGTAGATCACCTTGTAGTGGTTACCTCTACCCTTGGAAAGGCACAGAATGGGCAAGTAAGGTCAGCTGGAAGTCATATATCAATATTTTGAAAAATATCAGATAAATATTAGGTTGTGCTAATAATCTAATAATCTCCTGGAGGAATACAAGAATGACATGGTAATATGTAGCAGTAAAATTTACATCAGAGCATTAGTGGGTTCAGGAGGGGAAGTAGTCAAAACTATAGACATGGGTGTTATTTATGAATGTCCTTGTCACTAATAAAAAGTTTTAGGGATGCACTGGCCATAACAAAAGGCACATTTACCCAAAGAGGACAGATTGTGTTTGCGTTTGTTCTGTACCATCCTCCACATCTAACCAATCATCTGCAGAGTATAATCTCACTTTCTGCCAGCCACTAAACCAAGCCCCTGAATAATTGAGTTTTCTCTTTCTCCTGATAGTTTAGTATCCAAGGGAAGATCTCTTAGTATCCAAGGGTTCATTTCCAAATACAAGGAAAAATTTTTTTTTAACAATGATGCTCCATTTTGACCATTAGATACTAGAGATGGAAATAATTTAGGAAACTTTATTTATCTTCTTAGAGACTACATAGCTCAAGAGTAACTCTGTCATTGCCCAATTAAACTTCTCCAAAAGTCTCTGTAAAATAGCACTAGAGATAATTTATGATTCCTAACAATTGCACGTGAAAACTCATTAGAAAAAGCTAAGCATTAAAGCCTATTTCTACCCTCTCTTTTATTGAGGTCTTGGTCATCAGTAGTGGCCCAGTCCTTAAACAAGTAAGAGGGAGAAACTCTGACAATGCTTCTTACTGTGCTAGCTCCTGGGGTACAAAAGAAAGTAATTCAAATGTGGCTCCTTTCCCAGGGGCCTTAGGTTTTCTTTCCTTCAACCATAAATGAAAAATATGGTCCTTTTACATTTATTTCCACTATTTGCCATTTTTGTTTTGTTTTGTTTTTTTTGTGTAACAGCCATTTCCTTATTTTTCCTACTCCTTAACAAAATTATCATCCTTAACTTTTCCTCTGTCTGGCTCCTTCATCAACATTACCGATATAAATTAAGATTCATTCTCAAAAGAAAATAGCAATATCAGGTGGTCAACAACCAGAGGCAGTGGAACTCATGTAGAATTAATGGCATCGGGCTACCCAAGCAGGTATTGAATAGTGCACCCATGTGCAGAGAGAGAATAAAAAAGAAGTAAAAAGTGTGAAGGATCAGTTAAAACACAATTGTAAGCAATGTGCAGTAACCGTGAGTGGCTGAAAAATCACAGTAGGTTTAATAGACCTACTGGGCATATCTAAGGAGAGGAGTGATTTTTTTTCTTTGAACAAAGTAGTTGCCTATGCCTAAAGCTCTATGGGGTTTCGGAACAGGGACTAAGGATCAAACTAACCATTTAGATCCTGCTCTGGATGAAAAAAATAAAGCTGTATTTTATTGTTACATTCAGCCACAAGTAATAATCAACAGCAGGAATAACAGCAACAGTAAGAAGAGAAATAACTGTGATAGATCACTTTTTTAGAAAAAAACATCTTACTGTGAATTGATAAAATGCATTATCTATGTATACTTTACATGTTAGTATTAAAGAAAACAGTTGTGTTAAGAAGAACAGAATTCATAGTGGCCTATGCTAACAGAAGAATGAATTGTCTCATGTAGTTGGAAGGTTTCAGGTATGGCTGATTCCAGGCACTTAATCAATTGCCATCAGAGCTCATACTCTTTCGCTCCCCCTCTCTTCAATGGGGGCTCCATCCAAAGATAGACTTCATTCACACCAGCAGAAGCTACAAGCAGTTGCAGATGTCAAATGTATCTTCTTAGTAAGCCCTGAAGAGAACATATTTCTCCAATTCTTTTAATCAAAAAAGTAGCAATTGAGTTTCAATACTGCTGATGATTTCCCAAGTCACCTAGTTTGTAATACAGAGCTAGAATTTGAACTGAGGCTCATTTGGTTCTAAAGGAATTTTTAAGGGAAAAAGCAGCTAACATCTATACTCCAGCTAAAATAAGTAAAACAATGTTTAGCTACATATTGTTTTAACTACAAAAAAGTAGTTTTATGGTGTTTTCAAAACTGTTGTTTTGAAACAGTTTTGAAAAATTAGTATAAAGTGCATAACATTTTGGTAAATTAATCCTGCTTATGAAGACATTTATAGATGAGGCAGAAAAATTAATCTATATTCTAAGGTAAAAAAGTCTACTTGTTGACATTAATATGTTCATGCTTGTAAGAATCGACATATTGGTTTAAAGATATAGAAAAGATAAGTATTTTTTAAATAGATTTCACATTTAAGGAAAACGGAATCATATTTTGTCTCAAAATGCCTTAAATGGAGTGGCTGGATTTGAATGTCAAAATGCTGACCTTCTTGGGAAATGCCAGAAATAAAATTGTTAGAATGTGACTGTTTTTGCCTTGTATTGCACAGTATTCAATCCCTTCTCTCCTCCCCATCTTCTTGGTGACCAATGTGAGGGAATATTTGACATGTGAAAAATAACCTTTTTTTTTCCCCTCTTCCTGATGGTGTTACCATATGGCTTTAGCATTTGGTTCCATCCTTTTCACCCTCCTACTATTTATTTATTTTAATCACTACTCGTGATTAGTATAAAGAAGGACTCTGAGAGTCTATTCCTGGCTGTATTCTCACTCACAGTTTGGTCCTAAGATCATTCAATTTCTCTTAGCTGCAGAGTCTTCTATCTTTAAATGAGCATAATGTTACTCACCAGTTGAATGAAATTCTTAAAAAATGGTAGTTCCTTATGTTTTAAGAGTGTTTCTATTATCTGTGAATTTTTTTTTTCTCCCTCAGTTCCAAAACCATCTGTGCCTTCTCATTTATGACCAAGACTTTGAGTTTCAAATCTGCTTAGAGCTGACAAAACACAACATCTGGATTTCAATTCAAGGAGGAAGGCTCATTTGAAAGCTTTTTAATGCCCCTGGACCACAATGAGATCAAATTGAAGAACATTTTTTACGAGTTGAGTGCAAATGAATTAGAAACATGTGGATTAAATTTCTCTTAAACCTCAAAGGGAATTTAAATATTAAGGAAAAGTGCTTTGTAAACTGCTTCTTGGCTTCTGCCAAAGTCAGAACACTTTAAAAAAAAAGAGTTGGTGATATCTACTGAATCCAAAATGTACCCAGCATTTCTTCTCCAGTGTACAAAGAACATTTTGATCTTTGAATAAAAGGCAGTAGAACCAAAGATTTGCAAGTTTCATATTCAATAATACTTAGTTTCAAACTATTATTCCTAAATTTCATACAGCCTTTTCTTTTTATTATTCTAGTCTCTGTTTTGTTTAAGAAAAGCCCAGAATACAAATGAATTATATAATTGCATCGATGTGACACAATCTCTCAGTCATTCTCATACTTTATTTTCTAGGCATGGATTAGTAAATATTTGTTTCAAATTTGTGGTATATAAATATTTTTGTTTCAAGTCAATTCTATTTTGTTGGGTTTTCAGAGGCTTCTCTGATTAATGGAAAATAACTCCACCCCCCACCCACCCCACCTTGGATACATATTAGTCATATAAACACTCACTTCATAGCCATTATTGTCAAAACAACACGTGTGCTTTGGGTGAGGGTGTGTACAGATATGTAAAAAGGGTGTTAAGAGTACTTCAATTCACTTCACTGGACCCTGAAGCCCCTCTATACATGGATGAAGTAATTTTTTCAATTATTTGCAGGGGAAGCTCTGCCATGACCGTGGACCTCAATAGAGTCCCCATAGTCAACAGCCCTGAAGAGGGCAGGCTGAGGGGGAGCAATTATCAATGTAGGAGCTGCCATTTTTTCCCAATTTCCTGAGTTGCAGCTTAAAATGATCCTTTGCTGGTAGCCTCAAAATCTGGCAGTGATGAGGAGTAATTCTCCCTCTCTGCCCTTTCCTCTGAAAGCCTTGATCTACTCTTATCCTGAGGGCAACCAATGTCATGACATGTCTGTAGCCTTCCTTATCACTACCGCTAATAACAGATTCCTGCCTGGAGATAGCACCACGAGTACAATTTTAAATAGTCTTTTCTAGCACAAAATGGTTTTGTAAAGCAGGATCTGTAGTTGAGGCAAATATTCACAAATGTGCCAGTGATAGCTCCAGAAGTCACTTGACAAAATTAAGATAAAACATTATTACTGACAAGTTGCTCTTTTTTTTTCTCTACTACATCCTACATTTTAATGTGAAACCTTCAGAGACATCCCTGCACTACCACTCTCTTTATCAAGGCATATGGTTGTTAATGCAAGTGAGAAAGAAGTCTCACAGACACATTTGTTCTCTGAGAGACCAATGAGAGCTACCATTTAGGAATGGGTAAGAATGAGCCAAAATACATACTCCAAAATTAAAAAAAAAAAAACATAAGATAGTTTTAGAAAATAAACTTGTATTTTCTAAGACTATTATAGACGCAGGAGGGGGACATCATACACCGGAGCCTGTCAGGGGTGGGAGGCTGGGAGAGGGATAGCATCAGGAGAAATACCTAATGTAGATGACAGGTTGATGGGTGTAGCAAACCACCATTGCACATGTATACCTATGTAACAAACCCACAGGTTCTGCACATGTATCCCAGAACTTAAAGTATAATTTTAAAAAAGAAAAGAAAGATGTATTTTGTCAATTATAAAGCTGGAAGTGAATATGCTGCAGTAAAAGATACAAACAGGTTTGTCCACCCCCTGCTCTACCTGAAGGAAATCTTTAAAGAAGGTAAAATCTGCAGATTCACAGCTTCCTACTTATCCATAGTCGAACATACTGAAAAAAAAATGCTTAGAAAAAAATTCACCATCCAAGTGATAACCCTAACAAGGAGAAGCCCTCTACTTCAGTGAGGGCTCAGGAATAAGCATGAAGCAAGAGAAGAGGTGAGCTTAGAATAAAAGGTCTCATAAAGAGCAGAGAAGTGAAAATGCATCACTCCAGCGGATTTTAGTAAAACTCATCAATATCACACATTTGCTGGGAATGTGTGCTGGACAAAGAACAATTCAAAAATTACAAAGCATTCCTGATCAATTACAATGCAGTGATGGATTTAACATTTTTCTCAAGACCTCTGGGATGATTCATTTCCTTTTTAATGCTGCCCAGTATATTCATTAAAGGAAATGTTAGGTGTCTTTTTATTTATATTTTAAAAACTTTTCTGAAGCTCAAATCTTCACAATATGTATTTATTTGTAGTTAATAAGAATAGTGTGTTTTACCCAATCTAGATGTCAGATTCTAGTGATATCTAATTTCTAACTCCACTCTTAGACTACATTGTCCCTTGTGATAAAGTATAGGAAGGAAATTTTGTCTTTCATGTCAAGATATCTATAGGGTGGTTCTCAATGAATGTTTATGTGCAAGAGTGAACTTTCATGATTTACTGAAGTCTTACATCTTTTGATGATAATCTATGACATTTTGATGATAATCTATGACATATATGTATATATATTCACATTGGCAACTATTTGTCTGCAAATGAGTACTAACCGTCATTTAATGACAAAATAAATAAATAAGTGATAAACAAATATCAACAGGAAAAATGAAAAAATCCTAAAAATGATCTACTTCTGATTTCTGAGCATTAAAGATACTTAATAATATGATTTTTCCAATTAAAGATATAAATTATTCAAATTATAGAATTAAATAAATTAATATTACAAGGATGAAATCAAAGAAAAAATTTGTTTGATTGATTTCAAAACCTATATAAAGATAAGGTGCTTATTTACTCATTCCTTCACTGAGCAGCCATTTGAAGGCCACATGAATTGGAAAAACAGTACATAAAGACATAGTCTACACTGACAGATTAATAGGAGAAGAAATACTCAACTTTTATTAGCCATTAATTATGACAGCTACTGACTAAACACTTTATATGTTGCCTTATTGAATTATCAGAATAACACTATAAATTAGGTGCCATTATTGCTGTAATGTGCAGCTGAGTAAGCTGAGGCACATAAGAGGTTAAACAGCTTGCTGAAGGCCACACAAGGAGGAATAACAAGAGATGGGATTGGAATCAACACCGTCTCCAGAACTCAGTCTCTCCATCACCATGCCTTAGCGGCTTCGTGACAGAGATCTAAAACATGCTGCTCCTTCTTAATAAATTGAGCTGAGCCACAGAAAATAGATATGGCCAAATATCTTAGTGCAGCTGCCTCCACTTTGCAGCTAGAGCGTCTCTTTCAGGCATGTAATTTAAAATGTGTAATTTCTTGTGCAATGTGTCGTGTTGGTAGCATGGGTTGTGCATAGTTATATGAGGGGTCTTGGCAGGACAAGACTGTGCAGATTCTCTGGGACTCACACATAATTCCAGTGATGGAAAGCTCAAGCTGCTTTTCAGCACATCCTGTGCTCTACTTCTCCAGATTTGCCCAAAACCAATTTACCAGCTGTGGCAATTATTTCACATACTTTTTTAATATGCAAAAGAATTGTTTTTTTGTGTGTGATACTCTGTCATCTGGATTTGCTGGAATAATAAGTGAGGGGGGAGTCTCTAACATGATGGCTGCTCTAGTTTGAGAACTCAAGGGTAAATACATACTAATAATTGGATTTAGTTTCCATTTTAATATTTTAAATAGAAAAGTTGTCTTGGGTGGAGGAAGCAAGATTTGGATAAGCAAAATTGTAAGCAAGATCTGTAAGCAAGAGTGACATTTACTTTCTGGGATTTTTTTTATTTGTTTGTGTAACTCATTTTAACTCAACCTGCACAAAAGGAGTTGTGGTGAAACAGAGAAAGAGTCAAAGACAGACAGACAGAGAGAGAGAGAGCAAGAGACAGAGACAGAGAAAGACAGATATAGAAACAGAGAAAGAGACAGAAAAAGGAACTACTTTTCAAAATGTATTAAATTCCAAAGAGCCTAGGATAGACAGATCTCAGGCTCCATTACATATGCATTCAGCAAATAGTGCTTCTTTCAGTCAGATATCACTTCTTCCATGAAGACCTCCTGAACAATTCCTAGCCATCCATTAGTAATGATTATTCCATCATATTTATTTCCTGTATAATGTTCATATAATCTGTAATGTTTGTTTGCTGTCTTTTCTACCACACTGTGAGCTTCTTAGATGCAGTAGATGTGCCCTATTTACCTTTACATTCTTTGTTTCATCTCAAGAACCTGGCAAGTTATTACAGCTCAAAAATAAATGGTTGTTTAAATAAAGGATAGGAAATCAGCATTCTGAATACAGTTTTAATAAACATCCCAAAATGTTTTCTGTAAGACATTCTTGAAGTTTTACATTTGTGATGTTTTAGAGTTTCAAAAAAGAGCAGGAGTAGGAATAATTAAAGTCAAATAATGTAAGTAACTAATATTTGTTGACCCTAATCTACCTGCCAGATATTTTGAAAAGTGCTTTGCAAAGTCTATCTCTATTTACCTTACCAACAACCTCACATGATGATAATTTTTATTATATACACCTTACAGACCAGGAAATGAAGATGCACTGAGGTTCAATGACTTGCCTAAGGAAGGCAATTCAGCTCAGAAGTTGTCAGAATTAATGTGAAGCACAGCAGTCATATTTAGAAGCCCAGGCTCTCAACCACTATATATACTTTTTCCCGGAAGATAGTGGCCCTTTTGGCACCTAAATCCAGCAGAGGATATTATGAAATCAAGGAAAGATTCACTAAGCAAGAACTTATAATACACTGAAGGTACAGAAAAAGAAAACTGGGATGGAACAAACACAAGCCAACTGAGTGTACAAATCATCAGTATATTTCTCCATTGGCTGCTGAAAACATTCATTGTGCACCTATGTGCCAAGCTTTGGACTAGCTCCAGCACAAAGCCAAATGAGACACAATGCAAGCATATCACAGTTTAACAGATCTTTATTCTAGAACTGCACTGTCTGATACGGTAGCCAGTAGCTATGGATGGCTATTTAATTTAAATAATTATTAATCTTACATAAATTAGAACATTTAGTTCTTCTATTTTTATCATATTTCAAATGCTTGGTAGCCACATGTAGCTAGTGACTACCATATTGGCAGAACACACATAGAATTCTTTATTCATTAAACACAGTTCTGTTGAGCAATATTGCTCTAAAGAACTACATTTAGGGCAAGGACCTTTAATCTATTTGCAGTTAATTTTTGTATAAGGTGTAAGGAGGGGGTCAAGTTTCAGCTTTCTGCACATGGTTGGCCAGTTTTCCCAATACTTTTTATTAAACAGGGAATCCTTTCCCCATTGCTTGTTTTTGTCAGGTTTACCAAAGATCAGATGGTTGTAGGTGTGTGGCTATACTTCCGAGGCCTCTGTTCTGTTCCATTGGTCTATATCTCTGTTTTGGTACCAGTATCATGCTGTTTTGATTACTATGGCCTTGAACTGTAGTTTGTAGTCAGGTAGCATGATACATCCAGCTTTGTTATTTTTGCTTAGCATTGTCTTGGTTATGAGGGCTCTTTTTCGATTCCATATGAAGTTTGAGGTGGTTTTTTCCAGTTCTGTGAAGATCAATGTTATCTGATGGGGGATAGCACTGAATCTTTTGCTTTGGGCAGTATGGCCATTTTCACAGTATTGATTCTTCCTAACCGTGAGCATGGAGTGTTTAAACATAAGACCCAACACCGTAGAAACCCTAGAAGAAAACCTAAGCAATACCATTCAGAACACAGGCATAGGCAAGGACTTCATGACTAAAAAACCAAAAGCAATGGCAACAAAAGCCAAAATAGATGAATGGAATCTAATTAAACTTAAGAGCTTCTACAAAGCAAAAGAAACAATTGTTAGAGTGACCAGCAACCAACAGAATGTGAAAAAATATTTGCAAGCTACCCATCTGACAAAGAGGTAATATCTAGAATATACAAAGAACTAAAACAAATTTACAAGAAAAAAAAACAACCCCATCAGAAAATGGGCAAAGGATATGAACAGACACTTTTAAAAAGAAGACATTTATGTGGCCAACAAACATATGAAAAGATGCTCATCATCACTGGTCATTAGAGAAATGCAAATAAAAACCACACTGAGATACCATCTCATGCCAGTTAGAATGGTGATCATTAAAAAATCTGGAGACAACAGATGCTGGAGAGGATGTGGAGAAATAGGAACACTTTTACACTGTTGGTCGGAGTGTAAATGGTTCAACTATTGTGGAAGACAGTGTGGCAATTCCTCAAGGATCTAGAAATAGAAATACCATTTGACCCAGTAATCCCATTACTGAGTATATACTTAAAGGTTTATAAATCATTCTATTATAAAGACATATGCACACATATGTTCATTGTGGCACTGTTTACAATAGCAGAGACTTGGAATCAACCCAAATGCCCATCGATGATAGACTCGACAAGGAAAATGTAGCATATATGCATCATGGAATACTATGCAGCCATAAAAAAGGATGAGTTCATGTCCTTTGCAGGGAAATGGATGAAGCTGGAAACCATCATTCTCAGCAAACTGACACAAGAACCAAAAACCAAACACTGAATGTTCTCACTCGTAAGTGGGTGTTGAACAATGAGACACATGTACACAGGGAGGGGAATATCACACACTGGGGTCTGTTGTGGGGTGGGATAACATTAGGAGAAATGCCTAATGTAGGTGACGGGGGGGGATGGAGGCAGCAAACCACTATGGCATGTGTATACTATGTAAAAATCCTGCACGATCTGTACATGTAGCCCAGAACTTTAAGTAAAATAATAAAAATTTTTAAAAAATGAGCAAGGACCTTAAATTAGAAAGGCAGGAGTTCAAATGCTAGCTACATTTATTTGAGCAAGATACTTAACCTCTTATGCTTCAGTTTCTATTTTCTTTATCTCTAAAATAAATATAATTATAATACCTTCAAGTGTCATTGCAAGGATTATTTTACTTGCCTGTATAAACACTTTTAACACTTGTTTAGTCCATAGGTACACAACAATTATTGGATTTTAAACTATTAAGTGTCACTGGTATTATCACTAACAATAAGTTATTTCTGCCTTATAAGGTACAGGCTTTGGTCATCATATAAATTCTGAAAGGTCAGGGTCTCCTTTCCAAATTAAACATGGGAACATTTAAATCTCTGAGAAACTACCTACATAAATCAGATTCACATGTGTGGGATGATGAAAGCACAAATTCATGCCAGACCCTTGTACTCCTGCCACCTACATAACTACTCTGTGCACAGATTCTTCATCCAGAAATTTCTCTGCTATATAAGGAAAGGGACACGTATATCATATATAACAGTAAGATTTTTTAAAAACCACTGGTAATAGATACTATTTTCGTTATTTATAAAAAAATGAGAGTTTCTTCTATTTGACTTGGTTGTAACAGTAATCATTTAAAGAGTTAGGATTTTACTACCCATATTTTTTTCAACTGTGTTTGCCAGTTAGTGGGCTGGTTCCCTTTAGCACATGAACTTGAGGTTACTCTTAGATATCTGGGATAGATCTTCCTCAAGGGCAGGCACTGGAAGGAGATAGTATAGTGTACCAGAGGGTCTTTCATAGAATATTGAAGAAGAAGACACCTTGGGCAAATGACAGAGGCTCCATGAATTCACTCTTCATTCATCTCAGAACAATTCACTGAGTAAGGTGTTGGGCATCTGGTAACATCCCATAGACAGAGTACCTGAAATTCACCTATGGATTTAAATTTGTAAGTGTGGCTTAACTAAAATACTGCACTTAAAAAGTACATTGCTATAAGAAATGAATATATTATTCATTAGAATGATAATTTTGTTTGACTCATAGAAAATCACTTAAATGTTGCTTTAATGCTGATGATCAACCTTCTAACCTGTGTAATAAATGAATATAGTGATCAATTACTGTGTGCCTGTTTTATTTCTGGCACATTAGACTCATATTTATATGAGGAAATATAGAAGCAAATAAAGCAAAACAAAAGCAATGATATAATAGATACTTTCTATTACTTGCTAGCTATATTCACATGAGCACATTATTCAATGTTGCTCAATATTCTTACTGGGATAATTCCACCTACCTCTATTTTTTGAGTAAGGATTAAACTTGATGTTGTATATGAAGCACTTAATACATCATTGCACATCCCTGTCACTCAACAGTTAGAATCTAAAATTAAAAAGAATAGGGTTATAATATGTGATTCTCACAAAAATTTTAGAAGGTAGTTATTATTATCTCTTATAATAAACCAGGAGCTTGAGGTTCACCAAGGTAAAATAGCATATTCAAGCTCAAAAATTTCAAAAGGATATCTAGTAAAACCAACCATTTATACCCAGATCTTCCAGATACCTTTTGTTGCATTTATTAAATATTATGAGGCAATATTAAAGTCATTTTAATGTAATGCTGAACAAATATAAATTCTACATATCTTCAGAAAAAGAAAGAAAGGTATACTGAAAAAAATATGCTATGTAGCAATGACTCCAAATACCATTTCTAGCCTGGATTTCTACCTAAATTCCAGACTTACGTCCAGATATTTCCATCTCCAAATTAATGTGCCTAAAACTGAACTCCTGATTTCACCATCTTCCAATCCCCTGTATCTGCTCTTGCATTGTTTTTGTTCTATCTCTATATCTGGAAATTCCAACCTACCAGTTGCTCAGGCCAAAACCTTGGAGTTATCCTTGACTTCTCTTTCTCTTAAACCCAATATCCAATTATTCAGCAAATTTTGCCAGTGCTATCCTTAAAAATATCTTGAAGCCAACCACTCCTCACTTCCTAAATTATCTCCTTACTTCTCCCTTTTTCTTTTAATTTGTGCTCAGCACAGAAGCCAGAATAATCCTCATATCTCTTTGAGAAAAAAGAACAGCCAAAGTGCATAGAATAATCTACATGGTGCTACATGATTTGAGTTCTCTTCCCTCATTAATTCTCTGGCCTTGAATCTTAGGACTGACCTTTTGCTCACTCCACTCTAACTACATTGCTATTCTCCTGTTCTATCAACCATCCAGGCACATTTCTACATCAGGGCTGATGTGTTGGTTGTTTCTTTTGCCTTGAATATCTTCCTCTCTTCAGTTATCCAGTAGGGCCAAAGTCATAATGTCTCCAAGCCTCCTTTATTCATATTTCTTACTGAGTCTTTCCCTTGTGATTTTATTTAAAATTGAAATCCCTTATATATCTTCTTTCTCTTTTCTTTGCCATTTTTCTCATATATATGTATATATGAGATAAATATACATATATATGTGTATCACCCTCTGAGATATAGGATAGAACAGGATAGGGCAGAATAGGACATACCATGATATGATATTCATTCTTTATCTCTATTTGCTAAAATTCAATTTGTAAGAAATTTGTTATCAGTTTTGTTAAATTTCTTTTCTCTAGCACCCAGACTAGTGACTGAAATATTAGGCAAGTTTAATAAGTATTTGTTGGATAAATGAGTGAATACACAAGCGGAAAAGTTGCTAAAATGGTAGAATGCTATTTCATTCTTTCTATTTTTCTGCTCTTTTATGTGAGCAATAATTGTTTATACTTTAACTGCCATGTTTTCTTTCATGATAGATTGTATTTTTGAGTTCCTATCAGCATGCCTGTAATATTTCATTTCTTTCTGTTTCCTTGTTTTGATTTTAGAAGCTCTGCTTTTGGCAAGCATTTGAAGAATCTAAAAATGTCCATTGTTTGAAAACAGACATTAATTATAAATGTAGTAATAGTTAATGGTTTACTAGTAGTGGTGGTAGCAGCTGCAGAGCAATCACTCATTGAGGGTCTTTTATGAGTTATGGACCAGAGCTGATCCTTTATTCATGTTGATTTATTTGACCATCAGAAAAAAAACTATGAAGTAGTCATAATTAACAGAGATGGAAACTGGTTCAGAGATATTAGATAATTTTCTCAAAGCCACAGAACTAGTGTTGAAATGTTAATGCAAATGAATTCTTACCTATACAATTCACAGCATCTTTATTTTAAAACATTAAAGTACAATATATTGAAAATGATTTTTTTGTTCAATACATACTTCTTAACAAAATTGACCATCATATGGATTAAGCATAATCAGAAAGAGCACAGTTTTCTTATATATTTACTACAGCAAAGTTTTAAAAATAATTTATAGCTCTCAAGTAAACTCTCCTTCTTTGAGCTAACAATACTTTAATCTTTGTCTGCTTGTATTTTTTTTTTCTGCTTCTAAAGGTCTTGTAGGATAAGCAAGTGACTCTTTACACAGCCTGACTTTCTTTTGGAAGAATGGTCTTGCTGCCTTGAAAAGAACTCATAATCACTCCATTACCTTTTCTTAAATATGTTTGTTGGACTCCTTGGAGAGACTTTAAAATCACGACACTTCGTGTAACTGCAGTGTGTTTTCCAAAAAATATTCTTTGCTGGGGAAGCTAAGGACTTCTTTTTTTTATTTACTTATGGACACAGCATGGTTTATAGCCTCCCAGAGTGAGGATATGAAAAGGGAAAATGGCAAAAACAAAATCGAAACCAGCTAGTTGGTAAAATAACTTATGTTTGTACAAAAGGAGATGGAGAAACTTTGAGACAGGACACTTTTAAAAAATTGATCAGAATGACTCAAGAGGAAATAATATTTATTGAGCACCTATTGTGTACCAAACCACGTGTAGAGTGCCTATGTGAGATTTTACCATGTGTCTTTGCAACAAGTACTGATGAAGTTGTTATCCTTGATTATTTTTTAGATAAAGGCATTAAGCTTCAGAGACTTTAAATAACTTATTCAAATTGACTGCCCAAAAGTTTCTTCCATTTGAAAATTGTGAGCCTCCAGGTCAAGCACAGGGTAGAAAGTCAGGAGAATGCTAAAGTCAAGGACACTGTTCTGTTTACTGGAATACACTTAACTATTTCCCTTTTTTCAATATTCAACAGATTTTTCTTTATCTTTATATTTCCTCTTCCCACACTAGTTTTAGGACTCTAGAGAAATGAAAAGTAATCCAGGTGAAATGCTCCTCTTGAGAGTCAAATACTCACTCAGTTAATAGTAACATTCTGTGAAACCACCGGTAATTGTGAGTATCCTGTCAAAGTTCTCTAAAATGTAAGCCAAAACATTGATGGAGTTACAGGTGCCAGATTTATCATTTCACTAGAAACAACCACAACAAAAAGGCAAAATATATGAAATAACATTTTTATGATCTTGCACATTTGACTGTACAAGACAGTGGTGCCTGAGAGAGACAAACCCTATAATTTCCCCCAGGTCATGGTCTGGTGAGGGTTTCTAGACTGCAGCAGTAGGAGAACCCAGTCAGAGCCTAACCTCCCCAGCAGTTGAGGGGTTTGGGCTGGGGGTTTGGAAAGTGTAGTGTAAGATCTAAAATTTAGATCCAATATTATATGTTGCCTTTTATCAGGTGAATCCAAGAGGACCTTGACTAGCCTAACCAAATTTTCCCTCCTAATTCTGCTACCACTAATGACCTCCCCTAGCCAATGAGCCCTCTTAACAAAGGGACCAGAAACAGTTTATGCTCATGTCTGAATAGCAGGGTTCAATTCCCTGATGGGCCATGTGATTATTCCAACAAACCAATAATGTTCTTCCACAGGAACCAGAAGTCACCACGCCTTCTTAGTAATACAAAGCCTACCTCCCACAGCCCAAAATGGTTCACTCTATCTCCAAGTGCAACTCCCATGCGACCCTGTGTTATGTGTGGTATCCTCCTCCCCGGGCTGAGTGTACATGTGGCTCTCATGTCGTCCACTTGATCTGTCGTCCACTTGATCTGTCCTTTGTTCAATTACATGTGTTTAGCTAGCTTCATAACTGTTGGGTAGAAATTTTTCCCCGCATCAATGAGATAAATAGGAGACATTTAAAACAGGGAGGACAAGATGGGAAGAGTTTTCAGGTCAACATACTCTAGGGAAAGATCTGAGGAGAGAAAGCTCTGGAGATAAGTAGAGCATTCCCTGAAATCTTCATTTTTTCTCATTACTGACAAACACACATATGAGAAAAACTACCTTAGGGAAAGGAAGGAACCATGCAACCAGAAATAAAAAAACCTCACCATTCACAGGACATCAGAAACAGAATTCAGAAAACTAATGCCTAAGTGTGCAAAATTAGATGTAGATAAGTCTACTCTAATGTTATGTAGCATAGCTTAATAACAATTATAAAAGAATCTATGTCTTTCCAAGTGGCTTATCTTTGTTTCAAAAGAAAGCTTAAGAATGTTTATCGAAATATGATCATATCCAGTGCCAAAAATATTAAAATTCACCATGTATGGCATATCAACAAAAATTGAAAGACAAGCACTAGATGAGGACATATGACTGTTATTATTATAATATTTCTCTGTGTTAAAGGGGAGGTATTAAACATGTTAATTAGAAACATGGATGATGCAGAAAGTTTCAAATTGAACTTCTAGATGTGAAAAGTACAGTGTCTGAGATGACATCTGAGATTTGGATTGACAGCAGAGCACATGCAGCAGAAGAAAACAATTAGTGAACCTGAAGACACGGCAATTAAATCTATCCAAAGTGAACCCTCCCCCTGCCCCCGCCGAGAGCAAAATGACTGAAAATAAATAAATAAATAAATAAACAGACCATCAGTAGGCTGTAAACCAACTTCAATTGGACCAAGAGATATATAATGGGAGTTTCTGAAGGAAACAAACTAGGCACATGAAGCAATATAAAAATATATTTGAGGAAATAGTGGTTGAAATGTTTCCCAATGTGATGAAAATTTTAACCTCACAAATCCAAGAAGCTCAACAGAGCCCAAGTACAGGAAATATGAAGAAAACTATGACAAAGCACATCATAAACAACTTATTTAAAACCAGCAAAAAAGGGAATGTTTTAAAAACAACTGAAGAACAAGACATTTTCAACAAATAAATAAAGAATGACAAATTTCTCATCAGAAACAATGCATGTAAAAAGATAGTGGAGCAACAAGTTTACTTAAAAAAAAAAAAAAAATTAGGCCAGGCACAGTGGCTAATGCCTGTATTCTCAGCAATCTGGGAGGCCAAGGCAGGTGGATCACAAGGTCAGGAGTTCGAGACCAGCCTGGCCAACATGGTGAAACGCCATCTCTACTAAAAATACAAAAAATTAGCCAGGCATGGTGGTGCACGCCTGTAATCCCAGTCACTCAGGAGGCTGAGGCAGGAGAATCACTTGAACCCAGGAGGCAGAAGTTGCAGAGAGCTGAGATCGTGCCATTGCACTCCAGCTTGGGTAACAAGAGCAAGACTCTGTCTCAAAAAAAAAAAAAAAAAAAAAGAAGAAAGAAAGAAAGGAAAGAAGTCCCACACAAAATAAAACAAAAAAACACTGTTAACTGATAATTCAGTACATAGTAAAGTGAGTTTTCAAAAATGAAGAATGAAAGACTTTCTTAGATATATAAAGCCACAGTAGTTCACCAGCAGACTTGTACCATAAAAACATTAGAAAAAAGTCCTCAGGAAGAAAAAATAATAGTTGATGAAAATGTAGATCTACACAAAGCAAATTGAGACATCAGAAATTATAAATATATGGATAATTATTTTTTCTTTTTAATTTCTTTAACAGTTAATTGTGTAAAATAAAAAGTAATTGCAATGTATTACTAGGTTTACAATATACCTAGAGGTTAAATGTCTGACAATTATGACAATAGTATTACAAAGGTCGGTAGTGAGGCAATGGAATTATAGTATAATGAGGATTAATGCTGTGCATGACATCACGTAATTTTACTTCAGTTATAAGAAGTTAAACAATAAAAGATAATGAAGATTTTTCAAAAGGGCACAGAAACCAGTTGTTATAACTCCCATTCTGGGACATCTTGAATATTAAAAAATAATGATTATATTATATAACAATCCATGAATAAATTAGAAATTCATGAGTCTATTCTGATACAATAAATGGACACAAAATAAATAATTAGGGCAGGAAGTAAAGTTCTTTACTGTGTCCCTTAATTTCATACTTTCCTAATGTATGAGTTAGCCTTTTTCATCAAACATACTCATGAATGGAGTTCTGTAGATCCAGCCTAAATTCTACTTACTGTTATAACTTTTTCTGATATAGTAAAAGGTTCATTAAACTGTACAGACAGCATATTTGATTAAGGAATGAAACAAAACTTCATATTTTAAATTTTTCTTGTTATTGATTCTATTGCTTTAGAAACACAGTTTAATTTTTTTAATTGCTTATATATTTGTCATTTAAATCTTTTTGAATCTTTATGAAAAGTCTGTTTCATAATATGCATAATCTAGTTTCAGGATCCAAGAAAAAAAAGACCTATGACTTCAATAAACAGACAAGTGTATTGACTCTCTAAACTTTTAAAATGCAGCTATGTGCTCAGCATTAGAACTGAAGCTGATCTATTTTGGTTTTTTAATTCAAAATAACTGGTTATTTGTGAAATCACCTGATGTGCACTATCTCTTTCTCGTAATTGCCAGAGATCATATTTATTGCTTCTTATCAAAATGAAATCTAATTAACTGCTACTTTTTTATGACTAGCTACAGAAATTAGATACAAAAGCCTTTTTAGTCTCTCCTTTTCTAAAGGAGCGAGTGTTATCTAATATCATATATATTGCAAAAAATGGCTATTCCAGTAAAATATAGCAAACAAATTGGATGATAAAGCCTTATCATATAGAGACATACAATAAGCTTCAGGTTTGCATGTCTTGGGATAAAGGAAAAAGCTAACTCAGGTAGAAAATGACAATAGGAGAATTCTATATTCATCCTTCCTTCCTTCTACCCCCGTTTTTTGAGTGTCAATTATATGCCAGTTTTTCTTTTAGGTTCAAAACACAATCTCTGTACATCCAAGCCTCCTATGATAGTCATCAATCATTGTTCCACCAAAAAAAAAAAAAAAAAAAAGGAAAGAAAATCTAATATTATTTATCCCTTGAACTAAATAGGGATTTTTTTCAAAATAAATATATAAAAATTACTAAAAATGTAGTCTAGATATCAAGATTAACATTTAATAAATAATAGTATAAAAATAATTCAAAGTGACTTTGGTAGAAGTTATAATAAATAGAGGTTTTTGGCTTTATTTAAGGATAACTATTAGACATACCTTTGAAAATTATCTTTAGGTAATAAGAAAACTGAATGAGATCCTTAGAAAGGATTTGTAGCAACTATTATCTTTTTTTAGAAAAATAAGTTAACTATTTTTCTTTTTAGATATATTTTAAGGTATAATTGCAAAGAATAAATACATAGTTTCTAAACCAAGAAGCTGGCTATTTTAAAGAGCTTAAAATTTATTACATGTGACTTTCACAAAAACAAACAAACAAACAAAAAACCCAAAAAGACCTCTGCAAGTATATGATATATAAAGAAAGAAAACAATTTATATTTTATTTATTTTAGTTTGACTACAAATTATTTACCAGTACATCCCACCCCCCACTCAAACACACATACATATCTACACTCTTAGTGTGTTTAAACTTTTTTTAACTTTCACATTACATTCAAAAGTAAATGTGAAAGTTTCTTATATAAATAAATTGTATGTCATAGGGATTTAGTGTACAGATTACTTCATCACTCAGGTGATAAGCATAGTACCTGATAGGAAGCTGTTCATTTAAAAAACAGGTTGAATTAATAAGGTAGTTAAATTAGTTACAATACTTAATACAATTCAAGAATGAAGTTTTGAACTTCTCCAGATGAAGCCATCATTATCCTTCTGGAACAAACCTCACCTTGCTCCTAAAGGTATAAACCTCTAAGCCAAAAGATGATTTAATTTATTTGGCTACTCTGTAGCAAATATGTTAACAAAATTTTGATATTGTAATTAAACATAGTCAAAAAACAACTCATCTAAAAGGCTCATGTTGGTGTCAAGAGTGATTTTGAAAATAATTAAAGTTAAAAACAAGTTAGCAAAGAAGTAAAACGAAAACCGTTTAAACATCAATATCCCTAGAAAAAAATGCTGATATTTTATAAAGATGATAAATCAAAATTTAAAAAGGTTTTTACCCCTTATTTAGCAATACACAAAATTATTCAAGTTGTAAGTATTATACCAGCTCCTGGGGTCTAGAAAAACATATGTATTTATTTATTTATGTAATAGTTACACATATTTCTAAATGCCTGGTCATTTAGAAATGTAAAGCAGTAAGAAGGTTATTATAATTATAGTACATATGCATAAACTTTGACATACGCAGAGAGTATCCCCACTTTAACCTTTTCAATGACCAGACAAAGAAATGGGGAAGGAAGGAAACAGATGGGCCCATGACGGTCAGAACAAAACAGAAGGAAAAATTACTCTAAACACAGATTTGCATAAAGGGTAATACTTGCCTAAGAAACTTGAGACTGTGCTTCAATATTGAGATTGGGAGCCTTTAGATCAACGATTTATAGATGTGATTATCAAACTCATATCCTGTGAAAATGTCAGTTTATGAGGAACAAATAATTTACTCTTAAGTTTTCGTTAATATGTGTGTACTTAGCCTAAAGTAGGAAGTTAGGCGGGACATCTGAATGTGGGTAGTTTTTTATTAAAGAAAAAAGTTCTCAGGAATGGTACTGAAACTATTCAATACCTGAAAATAATATTAGATGATGAGAACTTGCCTGGCCACTTGGTGACTTTTCAGGTAAATCTCTTTGACCTCATTGATGTTGCTAACTCAATTTCTTCCCAGAGCTATTATATTTACTCTACTCCTTGAAACATCCTTTATCACAGATGTTTTCATAGGAGTCATTTAGGCCTCAATTCACGTATTTTCCCTCCCCCATGCCCAGGGACCCCAGCATCACCCCACTCTCAGTACTTTCCAGAATAACATTGTTTCATGTGGTCAGTAGTACTCATCACTATGTAAAAATACCTGCAAAACAAGGCTCTTTCTATTCTGCTTAACTGACCTGACCTCACCTAGAATGTAAGTTCTTGAAAGCAGAAGTTTTGACTATTATATTGAAGAGATCTTTATTGGTGACACATAAAATGTGTATTCAATAATATCAGAATTTAGGACAGATTTTGTTACAAAGTAGTCTATCCCAAATATAACTGAAAACATTTGTTGAGATAAAATGTGTCCGCATGCTTAATGAAATTCATGGGTTTTTTACTGTATTTTAACTGAACTGTGAATATAAATAAGAGACTGTATGGAGTGTGTAGCAAATTCCAAAATGATTATCAGGTTCTATCTCAATAAGAAAATGAGAAAAACCAATAGCCAGTATACTTGAAAATGTAATTCTCAGATCCTGGATTAATAAATTGTTTCTATTTTTGATCTGGTCATTTTTCTCTTCAGTGTGTCCCAAAGTATTGTGCTTCTCTGTTGTACTCTACAATTGTTTTTTTCTTTTTTTCATGCTTTGAAGCCGTTTCTAGTATTACTTACACTTGATCTCACAAATTATCAAAATATTCTATTAAAGAAAAAATTACTCATTGATATTTATTAAAGCACAGTAAGGAGGGCTGTTCTTAGGACCATCACAATAGGTATAGGTATCATTGCAGTGGAATCTTGCAGTGAGCATTAGATGGGCTCAACTCTGAATACAGCACAAACAAGTGAGAATTTATAGCAAAGGAGCAGGATTGGGTCATTGCATGGAAAATTAATAAAAGGAAAGAACAGAAGAAAACAGGATTCTAGCTAAAACCTAACAGGATTCTTGCTGAAGACAGGACAAGGTGATCAGACATCACTTGAAGGATGACGAAGGATGAGGAACCTAATCAGCCATCAAGGATGACAAATAGTCAGAGATGGAGGCCTCTAGCAAAACCGAATTAGCAGAGTTCTTTTGATAAAACTGAATTTTATAAGAAAGTGCACAGATGGGTCCAGAAGAGGTCCAGGAGGTGACTAAAGTTTGGCCAAACAAAGATTGTCAATCCTTTAATTTTCAAATGTTAACTATTTATTGCTACCCACGTTTCTTTACCAATATTCTTTGCCACTCACTTTTACAGACTCTTTCATTCTAATCTAGTAACTTTTTAAATCCTGCTTGTAAATTTGGGTAAAGTGGGGAACTTTTAAAAATAATTTTGCCTGAGCCCCATCTCAAACATTAAATCAGGACCTATGAGGATGGGATTTTATTGTGTCTTTTTAAAAGCTTCCTAGTCAATTATAATGTGCAGCCAAGGTTTAGACTCTCTATTTAACCAGAACACTATACTCTGCACTTCCTTTCTCTCTCTCTGTTATGCTACAATGATCATAATATTTATATCCTACACCTGTGGTGCCAATTGCCATATCCTAAGTAAATTGTCAACCAACATAGAGCACCCCACTACAAAGAAACATAGATATGATTATATGTCCATGTATGCATGTATGTAGGTGTGCGCACACCATTACCTGTGTCAAGGTGATTTATTTCCTAACAACTTATTAAGACATCCATACATAATTCTGTACTTTAGAGAAGAGCTACTCCATATTCTTTCTAGTGAGACATAAAGAAAAGCCTCTTCCAAAAATATTCCTAGGAAATTTTCTGTAGATAAATTCTTGAGGGAGGCATAAATGGAGATGTTTCATCATAACTGAAGTGAATTGTGCCTAACATACACCTTGAATCTTTTACCACAATCAGACTTTCTGTATCTCAGTAGAGTTTTTATGATAGGAACATTTCTTGTTATAATTTCCTGTTACTATTAGAATATAGATAGATGAAGTATCTTGAAATGTATTAATATTATTGCCAGTTTAAAAAATATATATTCAAGCTCTACTTGAAAATGTGCTAATTATAAGAAACAAAAAACAACTTGAAATAATTTTTAAATGACACTAACAAAAAGCTATTATAATAATAGTGGTCACTTAACCACTCAACAGTCCTAATGCCCTTCCCTGGGTAGGTCAGGATGTGTTCTTCAAAAAATGCTTTTGTGCATTTACAAATATATAATTGCTGTGAATATTGTTCTTTTTTTAGAGAGAGAGGTCTGGCTCTGTTGCCCAAGCTGGACTGCAATGGTGCCACCAGAGCTCACTGTAACCTCAAACTCCTGAGCTCAAGCAATCCTCCTGCCTCAGCCACCAGAGCACCTAGGACTACAGAACACACCCCCATGCCTGCCTAATTTTTGTTTTTAAAGATGGAATTTCACTATGTTGCCTAGGCTAGTCTTGAACTCCTAGCCTCAAGCTATCCTCCCAAAGTATTAGGATTACAAGTGTAAGTCACATTCCCAACCTGAATATTTTTTATCTTTTTTC
Source organism: Ateles fusciceps (assembly GCA_036589455.1). Classification (NCBI taxonomy): domain Eukaryota; kingdom Metazoa; phylum Chordata; class Mammalia; order Primates; family Atelidae; genus Ateles; species Ateles fusciceps. The sequence continues at coordinate 1,106,467 of JAZHEH010001685.1, read as the reverse complement.
TTTTTTTTACTTTATATGCCAACATGGCTCATCTGCTGTGCCCAGATAATGTGGACAAAAATTATTCTTAATGTTTCTGTGAGGATGTTTTTAATGAGATTCACTTTTTTTGGGAGGGAGGGGACAGAATCTCACTCTGTCACTGAGGCTGGAGTACAGTAGTGAAATCTCGGCTCACTGCAACCTCTGCCTCCTGGGATCAAGGGATTCTCATGTCTCGGACTCCCCCATAGCTGAGATTACAGGCGCCCACCACCATGCCTGGCTAATTTTTTTCTTTCTTTTTTTTTTTTTTTTTCTGAGATGGAGTCCTGCTTTGTCACCCAGAATGGAGTGCAGTGGTGCAATCTTTGCTCACTGCAACCTCTGCCTCCCTGGTTCAAGCAATTCTCCTGCCTCAGCCTCCCGAGTAGCTGGGATTACAGGGGTCTGCCACCATACTCAGCTAATTTCTGTATTTTTAGTAGAGACAGGGTTTTATCATGTTGGCCAGAGTGGTCTCAAACTCCTGGCCTCAAGTGATCCTCCCACCTTGACCTCCCAAAGTGTTGAGATTATAGCTGTGAGCCACAGTGCCCACCCTAAATATTTTGAACATAGTTTTTGTTTTGGTTTGGTTTGATTTCATTTTTTAACTCTTTCCCCATTTGCTACATGTGCTTTCAATCACTCAGTGCCATAATATTGAGGGGCTCTCTACCTCTGGGCTCTTACAGGACTCATTGCTGGAACATAATTTAAACATGCCAAATGCCCACAAGAAAAGCATAACTTGAGAGGGGACGTTAAAGAAAAACAGTAAAATATGTAATCATTTTGCTTCTTTAGATGATGACTGAATGTTTATAATAAAACATGGATTGTTATGTGATCAGAGAAATGTGTCAAATGAAAGAAAATGGAAAAATGACTTCCACAAAAATTTCTTTTGAGCTAAGATTAAAGCTGCACATTGATAGTCTTATTTATTTGTCTTATTAAGATTGCCTGAATAAGATCACACATTCCCTTCTTTATATTCCTCTAGAGGGAAAGAGTAAAGACCAGAGCTATTAGTGGGGGCAGGAGGGGAGAAAGAAGTGATATTCCTTATGGCAGTAACACAAATAAGTGGCATTTTCTCAGTGTGTGGTCCATGAAATGCCTATATATAAATGACAGTTGATGCCTGTTTGAAACAAGTATTTCTGGGCTCTAATCCAGGAACATTGAATCAGAATATCTGGGGGTGAGCCTAGAAATTTTAAAAGAAAACTTTAAAAATCTTTATTTTGAAAGAAAACTTTTAAATCTTTATTTTGAAAGAAAACTTTCAAGATATTTTAAAAGTGTATTAGATTATTCTAAAGCATAGGAAAGTTAAAAACAGTTAAGGTTTGCCTTCTCTCCTTTTTATTTTATTAGCACCCCCCTCACCACCCTGGGCTCATCCACACTGGATTGGCTCTTTATAAGGCATCTTGATAAACTGGGACTGAGGCACCTGAAGAAACCAACACAAAGCAAAACAGCTGAGATCTCTGTAACTTGCTCATTCTATAGGTGCCAGTCAACAACAACCAATCAAATGAATATCTACTAGGGACACGGTTCTGGGGAGGCCATTCTGGAAACTCAATGAAGTGTGGAATTTCTGACCTTAAGGAGTTTACAATCTGATAGGACACAAAAGACACATAGAAAAAGTTATTTGAGGAAAAAGAATCATCACTCTAATTATCTGGGTAATGATCTTGACATTTACTTCAGCTTTGGCTATAGAGACAGAAATTGTGAATTGAGTCTTCCAAACTCTAGTCCAAGATTTTTCCTTAGTTACCATAAATGCATGATCATAATATAGTACAATTTTCCATTCTGTAGTCTAAAATTTTCTATTGATCTGCCATATGTATAAACAGACTATAGTCTGGACTTTCAAGCTATGTCCAGTTTCAGATATCCTGTATGATTTTCTTGAGCTGTTGAAAGATTTCACAAAGTCTATGACTCTGAAGACTTCCACTGCTTTTGTATTTAAAAATATTACAAAATATATGTTATTTTTTGTTCATTCATTCTTAGACGAAAAATGAGTAGAATCTCTGTACTGGGGCAATAAAGATGGTTAAAACATAGTCCCTGTTCTCATGAACTACAACCTAAGACATAAGGCAGATATAGCAATGAATCCTGTGCCCTAAATTTGGGTTTAGAAAATACATATATATATGATCTGTATATAAAATATACATTGTCCCTGTTGCTTGGCAGATAATCATGACTTTAGAATGTGTAAAATAGATAACATTTCTACACAAAGTAGTTATATATAAGTTTAGGAGAGAGGGGAACGTGCATTTAAAACCAGCCCAGATATGGGTAGGCGATAGATAAGGCAGGGAACCTTATTTTAGCCATGGAGAAGCAAAGGACCTGTAATGTTCTGCTCATTGAAAGTGATGTGCTCCTTAAATAATCGCTATCTGACATGTTTTTCCATTTGACAACTAGATTAACTGTGACACAATAGGATTCAGAGCAGGAATGAGGGAAGGAAAGAAGAGGAGCTCTCAATACAGAATTAAAATAAGGCTAAAGTACGAGATTGCCTTGCCCCACCAAGGAGATATGTCACTTGCGAAGGAAAGTACTCATCAAAGTGTTTTCAGCATAGAATCCTGGGATGCCTTCATTTGTCACTGTGCTTGTAGCTGTGGCAGGAGTCTCAGATACTGATTGCCACCACGGGTTCCTAGATGTACACACTATATACTATGACATAATCCTAGAGGAAGACAGTGAGATCGGGGAAGACAGGTCTCTTCAGTGCTGCTATGAGATATAGATAAGCAAACCAAAAGTGAACCTGACAACTTTCCCTTTAATTGTTTTAAATTAGGAATTCCTCCAACTTCCAAACTGTTTTCTAATTAAGTTCGATACTACTAGTAGCCCATATTGTACATGGTTGAAAGGTGACTTTTCAAAAATAGTAATGAAACATCTAATTTTGTGGAGGAGAAATTCACACTATTCAGATGACATCTTGCAACATTTTGTGTAGTGGTAGTTACTCGTTTATTTTAGGTTTCAATATAAACACAGATCCCTTTCAAAAAGCATTCCAAACACTAAGGCTCATCTTCAATTTAGTTTTAATGAGACTTATTTTTATCAATTTTAAAAACTGATGTGCGCTTATAAGAAAATATTTGGAATACAGAAAATTGAGTATCCATAATGTCAGTTATAATAATTGATAAATATTAACATTTTTGGTATACTTATTTCATGCTTTATGTTTTAATGTGTATGTTATTCTGAGCTATACTAAATATACAAGTACAGTGGACCCTTGAGTAACACAGGTTTGAATTGCATGGGTCCACTTAAAAGCAGTTTTTTTCAGTAAGTTCCACCTAGTAAGCCTGTCTCTCCTGCTTCGCCTTCCACCTCCTCCACCTCTTCCCCCTCTGACACACCTAAGACAGCAAGACCAACTCCTCCTCTTTCTCCTCTTCAGCATGAAGATGACAAGGATGAAAACCTTTATTGTGATCCACTTACACTTAGTGAATAGTAAATATGTTTTCTCTTTCTTACGGTTTTCTTAACATTTTCTTTTCTTCAGCTTACTTTATTGTAAGAATACAGTATATAATACACGTAACTTATAACACGTGTTAATCCACTATTGGTAAGGCTTCCAGTCAGCATTAGGCGATTAGCAGTTAAGTTTTGGGGGAATCAAGAGTTATACACAAATTTTTGACTGCATGGAGAGTCAGCACCCCTAACACTTGCATTGTTCAAGAGTCAACTATATATACCTTATCATGTGATATAAAGTAATCATGTTACTGTGATATTACTATAGCATGCAAAGATGAATTTAATCCTGGCATACCATTTATTTGTATAAGCATGTCATAAGTTATCTATCCATTTCCTCCCTTTTAATTATAGATGTCATTTTCAAGTGTTATAAAGCTATATAATATGTGTGTTAATGTGGATACTTTAACTTTTTATGTTTTTTAAATTTTTTTTGTTTACGTCTCAGAATACATTTCCAGAAGTAAGAGTAATAGTAAAGGATTATGAAAACATTTAAGAGTTTCAAATATTTTGTGACATTATTTTCTGATAAAATTACCCCAATTTTTGTTTTACTGTCAGGATAAGACTTTCCATTTTACTGTAAACATTCTCATATTAACTGTTTTGGTTTTCATATTTGCTTGGCCAGTCCTATATAAAATGCATTTCTCTGTGTTTAAAAAAATATGGTTTTCTTAGTTGATTGTTCTGAAAAATTTGAGATATGCTTCTTGGGGAAAATTGAAGTAACTCAATAAAAAAATACACCTAAAAATTCCATTTTTTTCTGTTTGTATTTAAGAAAAATATTTTATGTCTTGAAATGAACTTGAACTATGAATATAACATAAACTATTAGCAATATTATTTTTCCTGTCAGAAAGTGAATAAATGGAATGCATTTCTCTCTCAAATTCCTCTCCTCCATATTCTGTTTCCATGAGGGGCTTTTATTTTCATTTATTTTCAATCTTCTGACCTTAGTTTCCTTGATTGAAAAATAAGGTTATTGGCTACCTCTTTGCGACTTTGTGAGGATTATAAGAGATATATGTAAACTGAATCCTATGAGTAGCATTTGGTAGGTGCTCATCAAAATGTATTTCTATCATATTATATTTGTCTTAAGTACTATAAATTATGTATGGCATAATCCATAACCTTTCAGTCTCAGAGTTGAGGCAATGGGACCTATCTGCTGTTTTAGCATTTGAGAGAAAATGACAAAACATAAGAAAGACACTCTCCACTATGAACCTTAGAGGAATCAATTGATTCATTTTCCTCAATAATGTCCCTCCGTTTTTCCAAGAAGATCAATACAATGAGATGCAGAAGAGAATCTCTCTTGTCATCATTGATGATCACAAGAGTCTTAGCTGTGCTTTTTAAACACATGTGGCTGGCAGAAAGAATAGGGACTGACATTTTAGGATTCGCAGAAAAATAACAAAATGGAATGATTGCGGAAAATACTGAGGGGCCTATTAAGGGAGCCTCACAAGTCAAGCCTGTGAGGTGTCTGTGTGACTATTCAGCTGTCAAGATTTGTTTAGCTAATGACTCTTAACGTGTTAATTTTTTTTTTTTTTTTTTTTTTTTTGTTTAGACGGAGTCTCTCTCTGTCACCAGGCTGGAGTGCAGAGACATGATCTGGGCTCACTGCAACCTCCGCCTCCTGGGTTCAAGCAATTCTCCTTCCTCAGCTCCTGAGTAACTGGGAGTATAGGAACGCACCATCATGCCCAGCTAATTTTTGTATTTTTAGAAGAGACGAGGTTTCACCATGTTGGCCAGGATGGTCTTGATCTCTCAATCTTGTGGTCTGCCCACCTCAGCCTCCCAGAGTGCTGGGATTACAGGCTTGAGCCACTGCACCTGGCCAACTTGTTAAAATTTTAACCATGGCTCCTTCTGCTCCATTTTAAAAGATTAATAATGTCTTTTTTATTATTTGTATTCTGTGTTTGAAGAGATGATGTCACATGAGTATTTTTTTTCTTGCCATTTAATAGCATTGGACAGTTATTTAATTCAGTTCTTCCCCCTCCAGTTTAGCTAACTGTTCTCCTTCTAGAAGATTAACTCTGTGGTTTTTGACTTGGTGTTCTAGACTTCCTACTGGATAAGTTCAGCATACAGGTACTGAGGAAGTGGACTGAAAGTGGAGGGGAAGGAAATGACATTTGTAATGTTGGGGAAATGTCTTAAAATTGTTCAAGTAGTTGATCATTTCTAGAAATAACTTGCCAAGAAATTTAGTTACGTTATCTTATCCAACGGCCATGATCATCTTAGAGAGAGAAAGTACCCTCATACCCATTTTGCAGATGAGGAAACTTAGTCTTAACAAGTTTAAGTAACTTATTCAGTGTATACAGCTGATATGTTTCCAATAAACCCTGACTTCTCTTTGAAAATAATCGTTCTGAAACAGCTTGTGTAAGTTCATGTGAGTGACATAAATGGATTTAATTACATATTTATTAACTTGATTTAAAATATATTCCATAGTTCTTGATTTTTTAATGTATCTTGTTGGTACTTGTCTGATAATGAGTATTGCAAGTGATATAAAAATTAATAAAACTTGGTCCTTCCCCTTCATATGCTCAGAGCCTATCAGGAGCGATACATTTGATATCATAATAATGTCTGGGGGTGTAATGTAGATAGTGATAATGGTCACAGGATAAGAACAGCAGATAGCTGTGGAATGGAGTGGGAATGGAGGGATTTGAAGGAACTGAGTAAGAAAATGGGTAGGCCTCTGGCCACTCTCTAAAAAGTGTAAAAATATCTGTATTATTAATTATGAAATTAATATCAGAGAATTCACCCTATGACCATTCTAGAAGAATGATGCTCTTAATTTGGTCTATGATACACATAACTTTAATACTTTGACCTCCATTTATTAAGAGAGTTGAATAATATTGATAGTGATTGTTCTACAATTTATCTTAGGCTTAATATGAAAATGTTTGCTGAGAAATTCTGGAATGAAAAAAATAAATTAGGATGATTATTAATGCACTTGATATTTTTAATCACTTGGAAGAAACTTTAAAATAATTTACCTATTACATTTCTTTCTATATACAAACTACATTTGAAAAAATGTTAATTGTATAATAACTCTAAGAAGTGCATTTTCATGCTCTTCTAATTGTGAGGATATTTTCTGCCCTGATTGCACTAAGTTGGTATTGCTGAGAAGATAAAATTTGAGGGTTGTTCAGATCTATGTTTAATCCATATTTCTTATACTTCCTTGCTGTGTCTGTAAACTTTCTGAAAGTATTTCTGTTTTCTCCCTTTAGTATTTGTAATTTTTAACATCTTTGAGCCCATTGTTATACACTATAATTCAAAAGAAGCTTTCTGTATTCTCTCCTCACTGTGTCGGCTGTGGACCATAAGACACACTAGTTACAGACTAAACAAAACATATATCAGCCATGATTTGTAAATAATGAAAGTCATCATCATAATTAAAGATTGACTCAGGCATGAAGACATTGAATTTAATGAATAAATAGGGGACTCAGCTAATATTTAACTTTAATTTTCTGTCAAGCAGACTATTGGAAGTAGCTTTTAAAACTGTGGAAGAAAAGTGAAATTTGAATGTCTTTATCCCAGGGAAAGAAAGGTAAGACACTTGAGAAAAGACAAAAACTACATATAGGCACATAAGGATATGTGATGAAAAGGCAGATCCCTGTAACAAAAGTATTGATAACCTGGAAACCCACAGTGCTGTGATATGGCAAAGGTTTAAGGAGAAGGAAAATAATCACTTGGTTTTCTCTAGTCTTTTGAGACATAATGCTATTTGCATTCTTTGATGGGCTGCTTTGCAAGAAAATCATGTAATTCTCAAAATACCAATGTGAGTTATTTCAGTTTTATGGTGTCATTAGGACAAAGAGAAAGAAGAAACATGTTGTTTATGGAGCACCAACCTAGTCCCTTTATTTTTCATGGATGATTATTAAATGAGGTAGACACAGTTGAGAGAATTGAGGCTCCGAGGAATTTACGAATTACTCAAAGTCACAGAGCTAATACATGAGGAATAAGGAATAGCATCTAGATAAGTTATGATTTTTCCAGATCCCAAAAAAGATCTGATTGTCATCAATTCACCATCTTCTCTAGTCTGTTCTGAAGACCTAAGTGCATACATCACAGAAATGAGGCATTTTTAATTACCCAAGTTGAAAAACACTCTCAGTCATGTCTCTTGTCCAATTAACAAATGTACCCATCAAATAGGGTTTTTGGAGTCTTGGAAAGAAAATAACACAGAGAAGTAGGTGGGGGCAGTGTCCATTCAAAGGCTCTCCTGGGGAGTGACTAAGAGCAAGTTGGCCCCACCTTAATGTTAAATCTGCATTGAGGGAACAGAAGCACATATTAAAGGCACTGACTTGGTTGCACATTTGGATCAGGTAATAAACCAGTTTAAGGCACGTTCTGAGAATTTGGTTTTTACTCAACTTGATTGTATCGCTTTGGGAGTAAATGTGGATAGTCACTTCTCTTGATACTTAGAACCATTTCCTTTAAAGTTTTCATTTGTACATAGGTTTTTTGAGCCCTTCTACATAAAGCAGAAGTCCTCAGAACAAACCATGTTGCTTCATAAAAAGATAAAAATTAAAATTGAGTTTCTGAGCCGTCAGTGTCGAAGGCCTGATGCTTAGCTAGGGTGAAGGTAACATTCTTTTGCAAAACTTTGTCCATTACCCTTTCCCAGTAAAATATCTGTAAGATATCCCTCCTCTTCAGAGAGATGTTCTGATCTCATGTGTCTGTGGCAATATCATCAAAACAATGGAACAAATACTTTATTAGCATGTTACTTAGCAGTTTACATTTACATATGTATCATCCTCTAATCTAATACTTTTTGTTTAGCTTAGTTTAATTTTGATCCAGATTCTGCCTCTCCACCAAGGTCTATCTAACTGCTCTGTGAAGCTACCTCAGAGTGGCAGAAGGTTAATGGTGGTAAAGAAATGTTTCTTTTTAATGTATAATCTCAAAATTAAAGCTAAGTATTCTCTTTAAAAAAGAGAAATGCAGTTTGGAAGCCACTGGTTTGTTACATTGATCTGCTTTATATATCAAGTAGGTGAAATTGTATCATATTAAGTATATTTTGGTTTAGATGATTTCTTGTGCACAGAACCACACTCCTCTTTGTTACCTTTTTATTTTAGAGATGGGATCTCCCTGTGTTGCCCAGGTTAGAGTGCAGTAGCTATTCACAGGTGTGATCACAGCCCACTGCAGCCCCAAACTCCAAGGCTTTAGTGATTCTCTTTCCTCAGCCTCTCGAGTGGCTACGACTTATACAGGTGCACACCACTGTACCCAGCTTCTCTCTTCTAAATGAAATTTTTTTTATAAAGTACAAGGTCTTATATGACCACTTTAATATGCATGCAAACTTATTTGAAGGATACTTGATACAACATCCAAACATGTTACAGTGTGTTAAAAGATATGCTTTTGTAGTTACATTTTTTGATATAGAAATCTGCTTTGTATAATATTGTGACCATTATTTCCTATTAAAGTATATTATTTCATCTTAAAATTATTATTTTACACAAAATCAGTGCCCCTCCAAGGTGCAAGTGTGCAAGAAATGGTGTTTAACACAACCCACGGATGATTTGAACAGTTTCGATTAGTGCTATTTTCTGAACAATTATAAATGGCTGATGTTGTGCCTGCTACTAAGTGCTTGGCTGCCTCCGGAATCTGTTTAAATGTTAGTAACTTAGTGACAAAATTTACAGTTATCTACAGTATGTAAATATAAATGCATGCCATCAGTATCACCACAATGATGTTTGAACTTATTTTTCTGGGAATAGAAACACTGTCAGTTTTAAATTAGCTTTAATAGGAATTTATGACTCCTTAAATAAATTGTGGTTGACAAGCAACACTTTCTGATTAGGTATTCTAGATCAGTGTTTATAACTGGTAGCAATGTCTGTATATGTTTTCTGTATACCAATTTCTCATTAAGTTACTCATATTTAGAGAATCAGCATTACATCAAATTGAGGAATTAAAAAATCTATTGAGTACTACTACAGGCAAGGCTCTACACCAGGCACTTGACATCTTTTCAATAAAATTCTTCAGTATCACTGTGAACCAGAACCTATTACCTTTCTTTTGTATTAGAGAAAATGAGGGACAGCAAAGGTGACAGTGTTGCTGCAGGATGCATGGATGCGGTGAGCGAAAGAACATTTCAGAGGTAACTATTATTAATTACTTATCTGTTACATGCCAGGTACTTCAAAAGGGGCTTGTCATTTAATCTTTTCGACCTGCCTGAAGAGATATGCTTTTAATTAAGTAGAATTTACCTCCATTCTTTTTATACGTAGAAAAGTCATCAGGTAATTATTGTCGTATAACAATATGTTGAGTTATGATAATCTGGAAACATAGCAAGGGTGTAGGAGGGAAAGAATGCCACACAGTTTTCACAGACATATTTTCTGAATTATTAACATACATGATTTTTATAGCTGGTCACCTCTTCATTTGAAAACTTCGTATGCTTAGAGTAGTACCTTGTAAACAGACATTGTGGAAAGTCCCTCCAGGCACGCAAGAGTACTTTTAGTGAATTGAGAGCAACTATTTTTGCATGTATCCTAAATTTCTCTAATTTAAGTGACAGAAAAATTGTCAAGGCAGATGTAAAGTCAACCACGCACTGGTTGGTGATGATGGCCTCTGTCAGAAATATGTTCCTAAATCAGAGACTGAATCCATGGGAATTCATCAGACTTCAGGCACTCAGCTAAAATAAAAAACATTCCTTGTTTTTATGCTGTCAATTTGGTGTCCTCTATGGGTGGCTTGAGTATGGCCCCAACCAATGTTCCAGTCATGGTAATCACGTACCATGTTGTATTTGAATTATGCTATCAGTTGTGAAAGTTTAGAGCTTCATCAATTTAGTAGTCAAACTTCTTTGCTCTGTTTATTCAACTTTTAAAGCATGGTGAAAACTTTATATATCCCTGTTTCTTTGTTTTCTTTCCTTAATACCAACCACATCCCTTACCACCCACTCTTATACACATAGGACTATACACACAGGTTTGCAAACATTCTCAATTTTAATCAAATATTTTGATGTCTGAAAGTCTTTTTGACTCAGTCACAGGTGTTGTAGCAGCTAGAGAATATTCTTAGTTTCTCACAAATGGAAGAAGGAGCCAAGCACTTTGGAAAGAGGGAGAAGTTTGCTGGATGAATGTGCTGAGCCTCAAACTAATATTTTATTAGTATTGTGGCAGGTATAGTCAGATGTATCTTTTATAAATTGACTTATATAATCTTCAAAAATTATCGTCGAGTCTAGTATCAATATTCTTTCTTTACAAAGGAGAATGCTTTTTTAAAGTGAAAGATAAGTTAGTTAAGAACACTTTTCCTTAGGTAAGAGGAGACCTGGAATTTGAACACATTCTAGCTTACTTATTCTGGGAGCACATCTTTCAAGTAGATGCAGTAAACTGGGAAGATGGTAGACATTTCTTTAAAACATACATAAAAATAATGAAAAGAAAAAGATCATCCTTTGATTCTCCAGAGCTCAAACACTCCTATTTAAAGTAGATAACAATGCATCTACAATGTTCAGATTCCAAAAGTAAAAGATACCTTTTTTCCATTTTTTCTTTAAAAATTCTTTTCCATATACTTTTGTAAGAGAAAAGAAACTGCTAGTTTTACACAGGCACAAGCATCCATCATTGCCTTTGTAATCGGGTCACTCATATTGTATGTAATTTGGAATGTGTAGTATCATGATGTTGTCAGATGTATATGTAAAGATTTTGAATTAACTAAGAGTTTCAATTGTGTTTGATATTCATTGTATGTTCCTCAAAATTAGCTCTCTGTTATTTGTCATTATTCCTGGCGCATCACAGAGCTGACCTACATGAATTGTATCAAAGGGAACTCCTTACTCTCTCTAATCTGGCACAGCATGATATTACATGAAAAAGGTAGAGTCCAGAAAATAAAAATAATAACAGAAAATTTCCAAATACACCTCACATCTGTTAGAGAATATTAAGGGGATCCTATTTATATCATAAAGAAACACTCCATTATATACTCTTTTTTTCTATCTTTTTCTTTTCTTTTCTTTTCTTTTTTTTGAGAAGGGGTCTTGCTCTGTCACCAGGCTGGAGTGCAGTGGTGCAATCTCAGCTCACTGCAACCTCCGCCTCCCAGGTTCAAGGGATTCTCCTGCCTCAGCCTCCTGAGTAGCTGGGATTACAGGCATGTGCCACTACACCTAGATAATTTTGTATTTTTAGTAGAGACGGGGTTTCTCCATGTTGATCAGGCTGGTCTTGAACTCCGGACCTCAGGTGATCTGCCCTCCTCGGCCTCCCAAAGTGCTGTAATTACAGGCATGAGCCACAGCGCCCAGCATCCATTATATACTCTTTAATTTACATTCAAATAATCTCTCAGCTCAGCATTGCCCAAGCCACTCACTTGCTTGGATGGGCATTCACTGTCTCTTTGCTTGAATTACCAGCCTACACAGAACTTATCATTTTCTACCTTTTGCATTTCTTCCTGCTTCTCTATTCTTGCTTCTTCCATTCTCCTATCTGTCTACATTGTAAATTCCATGTTATAAACATGACTCAAAATCATACTCAAAGGTAAAGCTCATTTAAATGGACAGAGGTAGAAGAAAGATGACTGGAAAATAAACATTTTGATTTTCCTATTCTAGTAGAAATTGTGCTGCTGTGTTAAAAGAAAGTATATGTTGAATAAGTCTTTCTATACAACTTCAGTTTCAAGAAGTCTATAGGGACAGCGAAGCTCAATTCAGGGAAACACTAGACACTCAGAAAGTCACGAGTCTGAAGTTTAAAACCAATAGGAGCAGTAGAAAATGTATAGCAAAAATAAAAAATAGGGAGTAGGGGAAGAAAATCTATATTCACAAAGTCTAGACATAGCCAGTGATAATACAACTATGTATGAACTATAAACAATAACATATATAATATTACATGTGTCTGCAGATGAGTTTTTTTGTGAATATTTGTGTGCGTGTGTGTGTGCATGTAATTTTTGCTTTGGCATATTTATTACTTTATATGATCAAAAAACAAGATTGTTTTTTATTATACTTTAGTTCTGGGGTACATGTACAGATAGTGCAGGTTTGTTACATAGGTGTACACACACCATTGTAGTGGTTTAATTTTAAAAATTGATTTAAAATATGTCATATAAGGCTTATAATATATTTTCCAATTTCTCTTATAGATATTTATGTTATTTCAATTTTCATACACTACATATGTTATCAAAATCAAATATAATTGCCCATATGTATGACCACTTGCCTGATAGATTTCTCAGTCAAAAAATGTACTTGGTAAAATACTAGAATATTTGTTGACTTCTTACTTATATTGCTAAAGAGATTTTTAGAGAAGATGCAATCAAACCACTTTTACCAACAAGATGAGAATGAGGCTTTCTCCACAAAATCCCCAGCAATTTGTCAAGTGCCAACTAAGTAAGAAACGGCATATTGTTCTTCTCACTTACATTGGTGTACAAGTTTTTACTTATTTCAAAGATTTCTTAACCATTTGTATTAGCCATTTATGCACACTTTGTTAACGTATTTCACCGTTTATGTACACATATATTCTTATTAAATCTTCTTAAACTTAGAGCATTACTTCTTTCTCATTATACTTGCATTTTTTCATGTGTGTGATTTCCTGTTAATATTATATTTTTAGCATTTCATCCCTCTATTCAAGTATAATGTTTCTTACGAAATTCATCATTTCTATTATCAATGTCTATTTTTGTTCCCAAATGTGCGTACTTGTCTATATTTATATGTTTGCATGGATCCCATCTTATTCACATACAAAATTTTAAACAGGCAAAGTATTGTTGATGTATAATTTGAAGGACTAATATAACTAAATCTTCTAAGTTTCCTCTAAGCTGTAGAAATTTTTCAGATTGTTTGTTCAATCACATATCAATATTCCCATTGATGGTGATAGCTCTCTCCCCCACAATTTTAAAACAATAAATATTTCTGTATCTTCGAAAAAGCTTAACACCTACTTGTTTTGGTGCCATTGATTAGGTTTTAGCTTTATGTTCAAACTTTTTAAATTATTTTCACTTTTCTGTGTATTTTTTACAGAAAAGGAATCTTTACTTAAGTTCTTATTCAGAATACCCTTAATATTTCTGTTCAACATACTCCATTTTTTGGTAACATTTTTGCTAGTTTTTACAATAAAACACTGAGATTTTGAAAAGTTTCCATAAATTAATCTAAAAATATAAAAATGTTAGATTCTGGGTATTTCTTTTCATAAAGATTCAAATTCTCTTCATTTATACATGTTCATTTTTTTATTCCATGATTAGGTCTGCAACTCTTTATTCACTTTTGATCTCTCAGCTTTTGTCAGAATTACTTTTAGATAATTTATATAATTCATTGATAGTCAATATGTTTCATTGCATTGTAAACAAATTATTTTGAAAAACATGGAATTTTTTATGAAGTTGAACTTATCTCTGATTAATTTACTGGAGCACTACTTGTTTGAAAACAACAAAATATTGCTTTAAAGAATGTTACCTGTGAGTATATTTTAGAATATTTAAGTTATTATTGATCATAATTTCCCTGTTGAGCTCTCATATAGTGGTTTTTATTCATTCATTTATTATTATTTGTTTGTATCTATTGACCATTGCCACTGCCACCTCCCTCCCACCCCTGCACTACCCTTCTCAGCCTCTGGTAGCAATTCTTCTACTCTCTATGTTCATGACTTTAATTGAACGCTTACTTTTGGTTTCTGCTTACATGAGATATCCCTTTGTTTTCAATCTATGTATATCTTTACAGGAAAGGTGAGTTTTTTTAGGAAGTGTATAGTTGGATCATGGTTGGTTTTTCATCTTCTTCTTCTTTTTCCTAATTCGTTCTGCCAATATGTAACTTTTAAGTGGGGGCATTTAATCCATTTACACTTATGTTTAACATTCATATGTGAAACTTTACTCTTATGATATTGCTGATTATTTTCAAGTTGCTTTTTAAGTTCTTTTTTTCTTTCTTTTTATCTTTCTGGTTTGATGAAATTCTTTTGTGTTTCCATTTGATTTCCTCCTAGGAAGATGGGTTTTTAAAAATATCAAATTGTCAAAGGAAACCTATTTACCCCCAAACAGGGAAACACCAGAAGAGAATTTTTTAACCTGTCTGTTATGTTTTTATATATTATTATGTAAAATAAATTCAGATATCATCATTTATGATGAATGACAATTGAAAAAAATTTATATTTATTATGTACGCATATTTTAAAATACATATGTATAATAAATTTGAGACAGTGGTTCATATCAAATGATTATAACGACTTTAGTGTTGGAAAATTTCACAAATAATACGTTCTAAACATAGAGCCTTTTTTCAGAAATTATTTCTTAGATAATCTATTAAAATGTTCTTCTTAATTTTGTTTAATTTATCTGTTTTGCATTAATTTCTAGTTTTATTCTTACCGAATGCCTTTCTTTGATACCTACTTATCTAATATAGTGTTTTCTTTTGGATTCTCAGTATTGCCAGAAGTCTAATCTACTGTAATTTATGTCATATAAACATATTATAATAGTGGCCAGTTATTAAATTCAGTTAGTCTTAGATAAGAAACTGTTACGTTTTATGCTGCAGGATTAATTAGACAACACAAATTACCTAGACTGTCAGTAAGTCAAACATAAGGAAAACAAAATCCATTGGTGTTAGTTATGTAGTCAACTATTTTGAGATGTGATATTGACATGGTTATTAGAGCATAATAAAGACTATTTCATTTTTCTTTGGGAAAGAGGCTAGAATAATATTATTCTGTGTCTATTGTGAACCTGATGAGCCTGTCTGTTTATTTTCCTTCTCAATTCCGAAGTCACTCTAATGACTCTAAAGAGGGTATGAGTGTCTAAAAAAGGGGGTTCAAGTAATAACACCTAGTGTTTTTTTACACTGAAGACTGTTATTCTTAACCTACAAAAACTAATATTTTATTTTCTTCATCCATCATTTATTTGTCATGACTTTCAATCCCATTTTCAGTTGCACCACTATTTTCTTCCTTCACTGTAATATCTCTCAGTATTCTGTTGTAAAATCTGCCAAAACTTAGGATGCCTTTCATTTGCTTTTTAGACTATATTTTGTCACTTACTGTCCCTAAGTCTCTGTCTCATGCAATTAAGAACAACTTAATGAATAACAAATATGTTGTCATAGAAATATATTGAGGCTATTGTTATAGAGTATATATCTTAGTGGAAAAAATATTAGGCCAACCAAATTTCTCAAACTCCATCTGTTCTTTATGTGGTGATAGATATAGCAAGCAATTTTTAGATATTGTCCACACTTTTCTGAGCTTCCAAATAAAGGTAGAAGGGTTATATTTATCCAAATTATATTGTTTGTACAACCATGCTCAAAGTCTCAGCTCCGTGGGTACACCACAGTACCTGATAGTCATGTTCCCATGAAGATTAAATCCCAATAGAACTTAACTTAGACACATTATTAAAAAAAAAAAAAAACTGTTAAGAATCAAACACAAAAAGAGACTTTTGAAAGCACCAAGAAAAAAAAAATGTCTTATATCAGGGAGTGTCTGAATGTCAGTAAGGTTTCAGCAGATTTCTAGGCAGAATATTTACAGGCCAGAGGAGTGTGGAATGACACATTTAAATGCTCAGAAGAAAAAGAAAAAAAGGAAAACAAAAACACCAACAAAGCAAACCTACCTACACAGTTGTTCTTTAGAAATAAAAGAATGATATTTTCTGAAACAAAAGCTGAAGGAGTTAATCACTACTAGACTTGCTTAATAATAAATTGTAAACAGAGTTCTTCAACCTGAAATGAAAAGGTGCCAATTAGTAACATGAAATTGTATGAAAACATAAAATTCACTGAGAGTGACCTTTCCATATGCTCCCCCCTCAACTGTCTAAAAGAGAAATAAAATATTTTTTTCAGAAGAAAATAAAAGGCCAGGCACAGTGGTTCACTCCTGTAATCCCAGCACTCTGGGAGGCCGAGGCAGGTGGATCATCAGGTCAGGAGTTCAAGACCAGCCTGAGCAACACAGTGAAACCCCCATCTCTACTAAAAATACAAAAATTAGCCAGGCTTGGTGGCTTGCACCTGTAATCCCAGCTACTCAGGAGGCTGAGGCAGGAGAATCGCTTGAACCAGGGAGGGAGAGGTGGCAGTGAGCCGAGATCATACCACTGCACTCCAGCTGGGGAGACAACACTCTGTCTCAAGAAAAGGAAATAGAATTTCATTTTGCAGTGATAGAAATGTTCTAAAATTGATTCTGGTGACAGTTGCTCATATCTATCTGTGAATACGCTAGAAAACAGTGAATTAGACACTTCAGGTGGATGAAATTATAGTATGTGGATTGTACATCCATAAAGCTGTTTTTAAAAAGAAAGAGAGAAAGAGAGAGACATTCTTCTCTATTCTGTCTAGTAACATACATTCCACAGAGCAAGCAGGTAGGTTTTAAATAAAAATTAGGATTAAGTAGAAGTTATTCCATTGTTACTAAGTTTACTTTAGGGCCCCTGGCCTCTTCGAAACAGATATTCTGACCTCCCAATTCATATGTACCACTTAGTAGTCTTGTCAGTTTCCATGAGGAGAAATAATTGTTACATGGTGGTGCCTTAGGTCTTAGTGCACATTTAGAAAATTTTCTGGACATACTGATATTAATAAGTCCCTATTTTTAAGTAATATTAATAATGCAAACAAAAATGGTAAAGAAATAGCTTAAATCTATGAACAATTATATCTATGTCTATTATATTTTGGAAGGATATGTGTGCCCAGAGAGGGGGGACATAGGCAAAATAATTTTATCAATGAAGGGTATTTGATTCTCACTTTGCTATGGGACCATGCAGATGGACTTGTCTGAATTCTGTATATGCTATGAACATTCTCTTGGTCTAGAATAAAGTCGAACTTAGTCTCCCTTGTAATTGTTTTGTCTTGGACCTCATATTGATTTTCATTCAATCTCATAAGTAAAACTGGATTCCATATGCCACCATGTGCGCTGATTTCCAGGAGAGAATAAAAGATCAAAAGTGAAGGACAAAGCTAAAAAATAAGAGAGGAATTCTCAAAAGACTAAGCACCCTACTGTGAACATAGCTTTTTAAAATCTTTGCTGCTTCTTCCAAACTGTCCGAAACTTTCTCTCCTCCCTCCTTTCCGGATTCCCTCGGTCCCTGCTATCCTTGACACACATCAGTAAAGTCAGAGGATTACTTGAGCTCCCCCTGCAGGATAAATTGCACATCTACCCTTCAAGAGCATATGAACCTGCTTTTATTAGAGGAAAAATTGTAACAATCAGTTAATTGCAGGTATCTCATAATGCCTGTTATAATGCACCGTGGTAGGTCGTTTTTTTTTCCCCCTGAAAAGTCTTCCTTTGAATGCTTTTGAACCTTACCTTTCAACGTCACCTGACCAATGGATTTTACCCTGCTTTCTTAGGACTTTCTAACAAGTAGGTAAGCGACCCAGTAAGCACAATCTGGGTCCTTGGTTAGTATTCGCATGATTGAGAAAAACTATTTTCTGGTTTTGGTGGCACTATTAAACTGGGAGGATAGAACTATTTAGCTGATAATGCACAGAGAGAGAGCTAGTCTTGGAGAATGAACCTAGGAAAAGATGATGATGAGAGATTGATGGAGACAAAGATCTTTGAGATGCTTGCTGCTGGGATAGAAAGATTAAGGAAAGAAAAGGCAAGAAGGTGACTCTACAGTTGAGACAGGTTTATTGAGAATAAACCTGAGAAGGGCTTCTGGCTGCAGGGTCAGGATCAAAATTCTCTTAGAGTCTGAGACTTTTAAAAGGGGCTGGGTTGGGAATGTACTCTGAAAAAGGTTCCTATCTGGGAGGGGTTGAGGGAGTGCTGGCTGGTTGGGACCCCTGGGGACTTTGATAAGCTTTGTTGAGGTTTGGATAGCTTTGCTCTGTTGAAGATATAAGTGGGGCTGATATTTGCAATTTGGTAAAGTGGCAGTGGACAGTTCTGAGAATTGGAAACTTGATACTTTAAAGTGGTGGAGACTCATTAAGATGGCGTTACTCTTTTCCTATCATTTGCTTCATTTCAGCTCCTAGTTATCCCATTTATTCAGCGTATTCCTTGATACTATGAAATTTCCCAGCTTCTTTCTAGATATAGTAGCCTATAAATTTTATTATAATTTCAATTTGGTCCCATTGGATACTAGTTACTTGCAATAATTCTTTTTGGCATTCATTCTGCTAATGCCCTGTTAATGAATATTAATCCAAATTATACAATTTTATAGCAATCTTAATAGTTTGTTCTTTGTGAAATAGAGCTTTCTCTACCTTGGAATGTCCATCTGTAAGTTCATTACATTTTATCCATTCTACATGGTTACTTAGAGACTTGTAAAAGCATTATCTAGACATCTAAACAAATCCTTTTCCCAAAGCAACATGATGGCAATGGAATTTGGTGAAGATAAGTTAAGGAAGTTTAATAATAAACAGGCCAGCAAGTAAAACTTCTTCAACACTTATTAGGCAATACCTGCACTCTTCCTGACTAGTTGCCTCCATCATTCCTGCCATATACATTTCCATGCTTCTTTGAACCTGCCCTCAAATTCTGGAATATGCCTGTTTATCATGCATTTGTGCTGGAATAAAATTTTGGAAACTCTTTGTTTTATTCAGTTGAAACCACTGATCAGTACATGTAACAGATAAGTAATAATGTTCCCACTGACTTATCTTACATTACCACAATCACTTTATTTCATCCTTTTCTTGAATAATAAAACATTGTAACTCGTTATTACAATTATGTTTAATTAAAAAAAAAAGAAAATCCACACTGTAGATGTGTCATCTTAAGATCTGTAGGTCTCAGCTTTCTCATTGAACTAGGTTAAGGAAATCATGAGACACAGTCCCTTTTCTTTTTTCTTACAAATTATACTCTTTAATGGAAGTGACATGTAGTTAATGTACTTGCCTAAAGGGCAGACAATTAAAGTTGTCTGTACTCCTTTTCTTATGGAGGCTAGGAAGAGTCTAATTTATGGTCAAGTCTCTGTTTTGAGATCATTTTCTCTAGAAATCCTCAATGATGCCATAGACTAGTTAAATCTGCAATTTATATAGTGGAATAACATATTCTTTATATTCTTACCTGCAGTTACCTATTCAATATATCTCATGTTACACTATAAGCTCCATGAGGGCAGAGACCATATGGCAGGGACCAGTCCATCATTGGATTCCTACAATGAAGTGTATGTATGTATTTTTTTTATTTATAAATGAATACTGTTACTAAATGTTTTAATAAGGTAAAACACAGAGACCTGTAAGCAGAAGAGAAAAGGTGCTTTTATTAATACAAATAAATAGAAACGAATATTTGTATCATGCTGATTATAGTCTGAAACATCACGACATTTTTCACATTTACATGACATCACATCGATTGCAAAAAGAATCTGGGTCTGCAAGTGGAGCATATACAATATTAATTTTTTTCTGATTAATTTTTTACAAATGTTCTGTAATGGGAGCATTAGGGAATGAGTTGTATTTCATTTTTGCCACAAGTGTTAAAAAGAAATCTACAATGCAAATATTCTTCAGAACGCTGAACAAAATCCAAATGTTTTCTTTGAGAGTAGGATAAGTAGAAATGCAGACAGAGTATAAATACAAAGCAGTGAAAAGAATCCTTTTTGGCACTTGGTTGTGGAGGCTCAAATGCGTGGACATTAAGATATGAGAAGGGATTTAGGAGTGAATTCACAGCAGGCAGATTGCTTCTTATGTCTTTCAATTCATTCATGTGTGAAACAATATCATATCATAAAATGAACCATTAGGAAGTCAAAGAATGGAGCATATGGGGAATAAATTTCTGAACCAGATTTTTAAAAAAGTGTATGTGGTTTGTGCAAGAGTGTATGTGCATTTGTACAATGTGTGGAATGTAGAAATCTATCTGTTCTGGGTGCTGTATTTGGCTCATATGTTTAGAACCACAGAAAGTTCTGAGGAAGTTATTTCTGCTGTTCTAAGGATGACATCATTGAGAAAAGCTGTTTTAGGATCACCGATGAAAAACTCATCCCTTAACCTCATATTTAGCCTGAACAATAGAATCTTATGAATACATATTTTCCTGTGTTTGTTTTTCACACTCTTTGGCATTTAAAAATTGTTGAAGTCAAAGGCAGCTTACAAAGCTAATTTGGTGAACTGTCAATTTTGTTAAACAAAAACAATTTAGTAATTCAGTGTCCCAGTGACTAAGGAATACCCCAAGACCCTAATCTAATACTGACCCATCTACTCACCTCATGGAGTTTTATACATTACAGCCAATTGTTTAAGACACTTATCCTAGACTCTGTAGCTTCACCCATTTCTTGGACACAGTCCCTGTATTTCTCCATCTCTGGACTTATTTCTTATTTTCTATTCTTACAGCAAACATTGTCTCATATCTAGCTTCCATTGTTTTTTTCAGCACATTTTTATTTGTATATTGCTTAAACTATAGCACCATTATTTACTAGTCTTGTGAACCTATAAATATTTCTTTAGTTTTCTAAAATTCAATTTTTCCATCTGTAAAACTGGTATTATGCAAATTACCTCTCCCCTCCAAATCCAATATAAACACCTACAAAATCTCAGGTGGTAAATGAAAGGTAACTTGCCTTCCCTCTCTGAGAGCTTCATGGAGTGCTGTAATAACGCTATCTTCACAAAACACTATTTCCTCTTACTAATCATCAGTACCTACCCCAGATTCTCCCAGGTCTGATATGGGATGAGGTGGGCCTTGGGAAAGTGACAAAAACAGGGACAGGCTTAGGATATGAACTCAAAATTCAATTCGAGAAATACACAGGCCAGGTGCAGTGGCTCACACCTATAATCCTAGCACTTTGGGAGGCTGAGGTGAGAGAATTCCCTGAGCTCAGGAGTTCAAGACCAGCCTGTGCAATATGACAAAACCCTGTCTCTACTAAAAATACAAAAAATTAGTCAGACATGGTGATGTGCACCTGTAATCTCAGCTACCTGGGATACTGAGGTACAAGAATCGCTTGAATCCGGGAGCCAGAGGTTGCAGTCAGGAGAGTTCACGTCATTACACACCAGCCTGGGCAACAGAACCACACTCTGTCTCAAAAAAAAAAAAAAAAAAAAAAAAAAAAAAAAAAAAGAGAGAGAGAAAAGAAAAACGAAAAGACAAGAAAAAAGAAAAAAGAAATAAATAACGAATAACTGAATTCAGAGAATGTAGAAAGTAAGAAAATAATAAAGATAAAACTGAATTAAAAAGGAAACAAACAATGGAGGCAATCAACTAAGCCTAAATGTTTTTTCCAAAAAACTGAAAAATAGAAAACCCTCTGCAAAAATAATTTACAAAAGAGAGAAAGAGCAGAGTTTAACATTAGGAATAAAAAGAGGACCCTAAATGTGAGGAGGAATTTCGTTTATCATAGCAAATTTCTAAAAATAGCTTTTTGCCAAAAATTTTAAAGACATATAGTTCTTGTAGAAACATTTTATTCATTTTCATGATTATTCACTCTAAAATAAAAAGAAAGCCTCAATACAGCCATAATTATTAAAGAAAAACAATAGACAGAAAGAAAGAATTCTCAATTAAAAAACAGAAAATGAATACTCAACCTTAATTGTTTGATAGGCCAAAAAAAAAAAATACTAGCAAAATGAACTAAAATCTTCACTACTTTATGTCATCCAGATTTTTATTATTGGCTACACCTGAAAACCCAGATATAGAAATGCAGGGATTAGTCATAGTGAATTATTTTGAGAATTGATTTGCATACACACACAAAAAACTGGTCAGCTTAATTCATTTACATTAACTAGTTGACACTCTCTTGTCATGAGAATCAAGTTTATTCATCCGAAAACATCAAAAACCACTACTTCCTCTATACCAGAATACGTTGAGTGAATTGTTTTATCTCAACTGTCAGACAATTAAATTGAAATAAATAATTTAAGAGAAGAGAAAGGAAGAGAATACAGCAATCTCCAAAAGAGGAGAATAAATGTCAGTATAAAGTATATACACGCTAAAGTAAGAACACAGAGAAAGAGTGTGAGAGGCACTAAATGGAGATGGATTTTAAAGAAATGTTTCCAGGAGTTTTGCTTGATTACCTTAAAAGGTAAGTGGGAATCTATAAGTCAGAGGAATAAAGAATTTTTGAGAAAAGCATTTTGTACAGACAATTGGCACTTCCTGAAGATAAAAAGCATAAAGAAGTGTGGTGTTTGAGAAGTGAGTGAAACACATATACCTCGGATGTTGCTTCAGATATCTCCTTAATAATCATAACCCTAGGGAAGCTGAGTGAAGAGAGATAGGTGAAGGGAGACAGATAAATTAATTCAAATGACCCCAAGTTCAGGTGAGTACGAAAGCAAGCTGCCTCAGTCTCCTAGAGATGGAAGATGTTAATAGGGTCACACACAATGTTAAATCTGGAAGGATTCTTAGGGATCTCATCTCCCCTGCTTCATTTTACAGAGGAGACATCTGAGACCCACCTATGCTCAAGGTTATATGTAAAATTAGTGACAGAGCAATGATAGGAATATTGATTTTCTTTGTAGATGCAGGGCCTTGCTCCTCTACCATCTTTGCTGAGAATAATTCTAAATTCTTTCTATACTCATGTGAAGTATTATCTGTGTTCACTCTTCCTGATACAGCCAGATACCTTCACTGAAGCTGTTGATTAATTACCAAG
Organism: Ateles fusciceps; assembly: GCA_036589455.1. Taxonomy (NCBI): domain Eukaryota; kingdom Metazoa; phylum Chordata; class Mammalia; order Primates; family Atelidae; genus Ateles; species Ateles fusciceps. Next base: position 1,082,866 of record JAZHEH010001685.1, on the reverse strand, counting down.
AATCATCAAATTCGGCAATGACATTCCCCAGGCAAAGGCTGTCTTCCTGCCTGAAATGCCAATCTGGGTGAAGGTCTGCGACACTCCATGTTTTCTGACATTTTTGGCTGCATGGCCCCTCTGCCTGGGGCTGCTTCAGTGGGAAGAGGGTTGACTTTAACAAACAAGTTGCTGCTTCCCACCAGCAGGCCTGCTGCTGCTGTTGTTTCTAATCCTCTAAAGACAGGATCCTCCATATGTTCACCTACCCCTGTCCCCCGCACATTGCTGAATGAGTGAACAAGTGAGTGGGAGAGGCTGGGACCAGTGGAATTTTGAATGACGGCTGGCACTAAGCCCAGTCAGGCAATAAGAAAGACAAATGCTACATTATAAAGGAATGAAAATTCTGGGCCCAAATGCTAAGAACTGAGTTTCCGGTTCTACTCTGCACCAGACAATGCCAAAGTAGACCCTCACAAAACAAAACAAAGCAAAACAACTTTGGAATCAAATCTGAATATAATTTTATGATTTTTAAACTCATACAGTTTAAAATAATAACATTATCATGCAATTAGGACAAATGTAAAATAACATGCATTTAAGCCTTTTATGTATGATCACATTATACTTTGCCCCCTTATAATGTTGTACAATTTGGAAATATGTATGCTGCATCTTTAAAATATTTATATCATTTTTACAGAATTATAAGATAACATTATGGATTTGGACACATAAGAACAAAAAAGAGAACAAAGATCCATGTATAATGTAAGTCACAAAAAAATGTACCCCCTATCTCCTGCTGCAGATATGAAGACACTCACTGCTACCCTTCTGGATTTTCCACAAAGTTTGCATCAAGCTAAGCTTCAGGAGGGTTCATCTAGGTCAGTCATGGAGAATGATGGGGTTGCTTAGGGGTTATTTAGGCAGATGAAGAACTCCTTGAATAGATTATCTTAGCTTGAGGGCTCCCAAGTGATTTCTTGGAACTGTGCTGCAGTCTAAGTCTTCTAACACAATTACCCTACCTTCTGTCTCTCCCCCTCATGGAAGCCAGACCTGCATTTTATTCCAAGAGTCTCACCACCTTTCCTTTCCCCAGTATCTCTTTCTTGTATGTCTAATTCTGTCTGGTGTGTTTTTTGGAAACTCAAACACGTTGTTTCCAAAAAGCAGACAAGTCATTATAAAAAACATAAGTAACCTAAATATACAATTAGGTTATCCCATTAGTCATTATAATTAATATAAGTAACCTAAATATACAATTGTATAATGAGATTTTTAATGATTATTATAGTAAAACCTACAGATATCACATTTTTAAGCTGTAAAAATCATATTTTGGGCTTAAATGTCAAAATATATTTCAGAGGGCTACGTCTTTGTTAGAATGATACTCTTATTTAATTAAACTAAAAATCAAACAATGGGTAAAGATAGTAAAATTTTACAATACATAGGATTAGAAATGACAGGAAAACCTGACTCTGTCTTCGATAATCCTTTCAATAAACAGTTTTGCCACTAAAACTAGTTTAATTTCCATATTAAAGGATTACTTTTCCTTTATATTACTCCTTGCAACTTAGGTATTGATGCCTACTTCCTTTCCTAACCTCTAAACTTCATAAGAGGTACTCTATAGCATGTCTTTAGGATAAGTGTAAGAAATTATCATGAATTAAAAGTCCTTTCTACTTTTCCCAGATCTTTACATTATGCCCCTGATGTTTTGTGAGGCAAATATGGAAACTTGTAAGTTAAAAGTAAGAAGAAAAAAAATGTTTAGAGGCATAAGTGAATTGAACAAATAAAGAAACTAAGTCCCTGGAATATAAATAATGAATTTATCCTATTTAACAATATGCTTTTATTGAAAGCCATTTGATAGGTATCAACCTAGATACTTGATTGTATGAATTGCTTAAACGTATATTTATTTATTGCATATTATGTGTAATTGCTTAAACGTATATTTATTTATTGCATATTATGTGTCAGTTACCAAGGTACGCATTGAGTAAAGAGAGGCAATCGACAGTTGTTTGCAGGCTTAAAAGTATTTCAATTTATGTAGCAGAGTAAAGAAGTAACAACAAAGGTATAGTAAACTATTAGTGTTACTATGAGACAAATATGTTTTAGGAGCACTCAAAAACTATCTCATTTAACTCACTTGCAGCCATCTTATGCGGTTAAAACTGTAAAGGATATATTAAATTATTGCAAATCTTTATTTTTGAAACAACACCAAGCATTGTGTGACATACACTTCAAGAGCTTAATAAAAATCACTTTTATTTCTGATCCCACATTCCAGCATATGGCCCTAACAATTTATCATTTACTATGAGAATGATTTTTTAACATTCTCCACATTTCCACATTTCCATTAAACACTTTTTAAGAAAATTAGTTTACTGATAAATATTCACTGTGGAAGGTTTCCACCTGGCCTTATCTTCTAGAATTTGTCCAATTTGGGGGTCTAGGCGTTGAGGGTAGGAAACACTGGGAATCAATTACTTCTTTATAGTCACACTACTCACTTGCTTTTCAGCTTTTCATTGATTCGCCCTTGTCTTAAGTATGAATTTCAGACACCCTAGCATGGAGTACAAGATATTTATTGATGTGGCTTCTTCCTGTTTCTACTTTCATGTACCCCATTATTTTTCCACTCTATTAGTGTCCATAAGTGTCAGATAAACCCAAGTCATTGTGATACCAACAGCTGATCCTCTGCTCCTCTTCTTCTCTCTCTTCTTCTGCTTCTCACAGTCTGGTTTTACAATATGCTATCCTTCACTGGGGGTACTTTTACATTTCCTCTCATAAGTTCAGCACAGGTATTTTCACTGGTTCCTTAAAAGCCAGCTTCAGTTCTCCTTCTGCATCAAGTACTCCTACACCCTTCCCATGCCCAATGTCTCTAAAGTGAACTTCCTATTAGAACAATGCACTTCTCTATCTTTTCCCTTACTATAGAATGTTAATACTAGTTTCAGTCTCCTTCATAAGCCTGGGAGCCACGTGAGAGCAGGAGTCTTCTCATTCTTTATTATATTTTAGGCACACGACTAGAGATACATAAATATGTCTTCGATAAATGTTGAATCAAATGAGTGCCTCCACAACTTCAATATAAAAGCTATTGATCATAGTAGAGAACAAGTAACAAATTACCAATTACTTTTTCTGTTTTTTAAAGAAAATAACCTGTTTAACAAAGACATTTCCTTCTCTAGAGCTTCTAATGCTCATAAAAAATTAAAATGTTTGAATGACTACTCCTGCTAATAATGTCTATATCAGACTTTTTATTGTAAATTGCTAATACAGTAATAAAACTTTAAAAAATTCTAGCAGTATTTTTCAAAGCGAGTTGAATAAAACATTTTTCTTATTTTTCTCAAAAGAATTGATGATATTGATGATATGTGTGTGTATACATATATATCAAATTATTATTAACTTGTTAGGTATTCTGTGTGTGTGTGTGTGTGTGTGTGTGTGTGTGTGTGTGTGTGTGTGGTATTATATACTGAAAAAAGTTGAGGAAATGTTGTGATGAATATCTTTTTTTTTTTTGAGATGGAGTCTCACTCTGTTGCCCAGGCTGGAGTGGAGTGGCACGATCTCAGCTCACTGCGACCTCTGCCTCTCAGGTTCAAGCAATTCTCCTACCTCAGCCTTGGGAATAGCTGGGATTACAGGCATGTGCCACCACACCAAGCTAATTTTTTTGCATTTTTAGTAGAGATGGGATTTCATCATATTGGCCAGGCTGGTCTTGAAATCCTGACCTTGTGATCTGCCTGCCTTGGCCTCCCAAAGTTCTGGGATTACAGGCATGAACCACCATGCCCAGCCGTAATGAATATCTTTGAACAGATTTTAGTTTGTCAAAGATTGTTGGAAGTCCCAGAATAATATGAATTACTAAGGTGGGTAAGTTGTTTTGTTTTTGTTTTTGTTTGTTTGTTTGTTTGTTTGTTTTGAGACTGAGTCTCTCACTCTGTCACCAAGGCTGAAATACAATAGTATGATCTTGGCTAATTGCAACCTCTGTCTCCCCCGGCTCAAGCAATCCTCCCATTTAAGCCTCCCAAGTAGCTGGAGCTGCAGGCACATGCCACCACACCCTGCTAATATTTTTACATTTTTTTGTAGTTACAGGGTTTCGCCATGTTGCCCAGGTTAGTCTTGAACTCCTGGGTTTAAGCAATCTGCTCACCTTGGCCTCCAAAAGTACTGGGATTACAGGCATGAGCCACCATGCCCAGCTGAAAAGGAGATTTAATATATATTGATGAGGGCTCTTTTTTCTTAAAACATTCAGCCAATAATTTAATTAAAAACATGTATTAATTTAACATGTGCCAAGGCATTTCCAGAATTAGTATTCCAAGGGAAACACTTCAGAAAACATTTAAAGTAACATTTCATAAATGCCAACGTTCTTCGTAAGCCCTACAAATGTGTTATATTTATGGTAATAAAACTTACTTTGCCATATACAGATATGGATTTATACATCAGCTTAATAGACACATCCTTATTCTTATTACATTTTTCCCCTTCCTTAGGATCCAGCAAACATCCTTACACCTGAGAAGAATTAAGGAAATACTTACTTTTATGGATTTACCCAATTTTAATTCCTAATCATCACTAATTTGTAATAAAATCAGAATTTTACAAAATACTAAAATAATCCAGGAGACACAACATTCTTAAGAAGTATCCGACTCCTTCCATCTCTTCATGTAGTCTCTAATAGACCTGACATAGTGCCTCATATACCTGAAGTTAAAGTGTCTGAAGTTTCTCATATGTAAGTAAGTGTGGAAGACTGCCAAGCCATGGTGAGCTGTGGGTCTTCTCCTGGCATTGCAGATACTGCACAGTAATCTCACAAAAGCTCTGTGATTTAAATAAATACATCAGAAAATACTCAAGGTAATAGGTCATAAAATACTTGTCTCTCAAATTAGAATTGTGAATGGTAATCCACAGAAAAGCAAGAATGTGCTCAGTACTATTAACCAAGTCACCATTTTACAACTGTTGATTGCATATTGGCTTTTAATGCATATTCACTCTGACTTCCTTTCTGCATGTATCTATCATTTGTATTATTTATATAACTGAAGTGAGACACACTGTAATAAGCACAGATTAACACTGACCTTTTTACTCAGAGCTCTGAAACTTTAACCCATTTAAAACTTTAATATCTAAAAATAAATTTAACAAAATCAAACATGCTCCTATTAAAAGGATTTAATTATTTCAGCAATATGGTATTTACTTGGCCCAGTAATCATTAAGAGATAATAGATAATTTTTTTTCTTATATAGCATGAACATAATGAATGAATGACATTTAGAAAGTAATTAACATAAATTCCACTGTTAATATATTTTTCTGTATCATGAGGATCATATCTCTTGATCTGCCCTCATGATGTGTGACATTCTTATTTTATAACAGATGTATCATTGCTTTTCAAGAGTCTTCATTATCTAACTTTTACAGTTCAAATTATTTATATCACAAATGCAGAGGCATGACACAGGGTTGTAGAAATGGCTATTCATGGTAGTCTGCCATGAAGGTCATAACTCAATTCCATTATATTTTATTTCAGAACTAGGCATGCTTTTTATGTCCATGAATCAGATTAATTTAACCATCATGCTTGGTATTTATTTTAAAACAAATAATATCACCATTAAAAAAAAGCTAGTTAGTTTCTAATTTCGTATCTAATTTCACATGTTGCTGTCTTGTTCTTTTTGAATAATTTACAAGAATTCTATTATCCTCTAATAACAGAACCTGTAATTTTCCATGTTTGATAAAATCATTTGATAGTAACTATTTTGGGCCAAAGGTCTTTTAATTGCCTTCTGTCCTTTTAATAATTTATATTTAAATTGTATTTTTGTCATAGCTGAAGAGAAACTGCACATTGCATTATACACTCCTATAATCCATGAACATTTTGGGCAAAGGTGTACTCATGGAAGCTCTACTTCAATTGCTAGATTTTTTTCTATATTACACATATGCTGGAGCTGTATTTCTTTATTCATTGGTTATATTCATTGAAAAACTATTTGTGACTACTAAAACGAAATTTGTGTTAGGTGCTTGGTACACTGCAATGAACAAAGCAAATTAGTTCCTTATTCTCATGGGGCTTATATTTGGAAGGCATAATTAAAACTTGCAATATTATTTTCTGAGAAAAAAATAGAGACACCAACAGAAAACAAGAGGAGTCTAAAATTAAACTGTCCAAGATGATAACATGCAAGAGAGAACAGCTCATGAAAATGCCTAGATCTACAAAGAGTGTGGTTTTCTTCATAGCGTGTGAAGATGACAAGCATGGTGAAGGAGCCCAGTGTGTTCTGAGCCAGTAAGGGGAGAAGATGGTAGCAGGAATTTAAGCTGAAGAATGAACAGGGGGCCAGAACTGAAAGAGTCTGGTAGGTGTCTGTCATCATTTGTTCAGATAAAACTTAAAAGAACTTCCTTAAGAGCTTAAGTTTTCCCTTTTTATGTTCTGTTATTTGCTAATTAAACAAATATTACTCTTGGAGCATGTGTTGTCTGAGTGCATTGCACCAGGCAGTCCACCAACGTTAATGCTGTCATTTGGTGATAAGCATATTACCTTGCAATGCAGTGATAATCTCAGGTGACATTTGAAGATCTGGCCTTTGTTTTAACCCAGGCTATGTCAGGTTGTGGCATCAATAATGCTGTTGACACTTGAAAAGGAAAGTGTTTTCATAACATTTGCCTGGAAACAAAGTGCTTGTTAGTATAATGTTAGCATTTAAGGGTTGTATACCTTGGTGTCTACGTACACATAGATATATACATATGTAAAATTATTATGTGGGAGACAGGCAAGTCAACGTAAAGGAGTTTATATAAGGATAAATTAAGATTATTTCTGTGATCATATCTATGCCAGTCTTAAACTTATAGCAGCTAATCAATAAAATATCAGTTTATTTTCCTCATCTTTTATTTGCTAGGCACTGGAATGGGCACTCTGTTTGTATCTTACATAAGGCAGTAAATTTTTTTGTTTCCCCTTTATCTACAAAAGAATGAATTTTATTAAATTATTATGAAGACTCTTGAGTAACATCATTTTATAAATAGTAGATTTTTACAATAGCTATGTAAAACAGCCAATTTTCCCCCCCATACAATCTCTTGACTATCCTCTAAGGCAATGGTTCTCAACTTTGGCTGCTCATGAAAATCTCCCAGAGAGCTCCTAAAAGTCCCTATAAGCAGGCCTCTCCTGAGATCAATCAAATCATGGTCTTAGGGGCAGGGACTGTGACATGTCTATTTTAAAACTTCCCCAGGTGATTTAAATAGGAAGTCAAGGTTGAGAAGCACTGTTCTGGGTACCATGTATAGTGAGGCCAAGATTATCTTACAAAAATGCATGCACCCATCTTTTCAAAAAATGTATTTTCCTTTTGAAATCCTACTCTGCTTTCAAGTCCAAAAAGAATTGTCAGCTCTGTTATGAATGCTTTCTGTTTGAAATAGCCTTTGTTCTTTAATAAACCAGTCTTTGTGTATATTTCTATTATAGTACTTACAGTGACCTATAATGAAAAAAAAAACTGAAATGCTGGACTCTTTTTTAGAAGATAAGTTTCTTGAAGGCCAGGATAATTTCTAGAAACTTACCAGTTAGAGTAGTGACTTTCCATACAATATAATTTTATTATTTTTAATCAAAATTAAAATCAAGAAATCTCTGCATAGTTATAATTTAATAATATAATTTTATAATTATTATAATTTAAAATTATTGTAATTTAATAATGGTCCTTTAATAATGTTAAAAAATAGAGGTAGACTTTCAAAAGTCTACCTCTATCATAGAGGTACCTCTACATCAAAGTCTACCTATATTTATATATACATCTTTATCTCTATATGCATGTTTATAATGATACATATGTATATCTAGATATAGATATAGATCAATATATATCTATATATGTATAAAGATATAGGTATATATAATCAGTTCAACAAATGCATAGTTTTATATTATCTTGGAATTTTTAATTGATTTTAATACAAAAAATTTTTGAATAACTTCATATTTTCTTAAAATAGTAGAGATAGAACTTTGTTTTTTAAAAGTAATTGATACTCAAAAAATTTGATGGTAATTTTTTTCATGGCATTAATACATCTTTTAAAATATTTCTTTGAATATCTAACTCTGAAAATTATAACATACTCATTTTTTCTCAATAATTATCAGAGAAGGAGAAAGGGACAGTGACTTAATTATATAGATTTATTTTTTAAAGGACTGATGGAAGAATGAGATTACTTTTGAAAAGGAATCAATATAGTTGAATTGGGAACTATGGATCCTAGTTTGAAATCTGACAAACATTTACTGGTTGTAATTCTCTTTCTGCATCTCATTTTCCTCCTCTGTATTTGTACTTTTTATAAGACATAACTGAAGTAAACAACTTTTTCTATCACTTTCATGAATTAGAAAAAAAAAGTTCACGAACTTTCGATTCTACGTAACTGTAGTTGGATAATGGCAGTTTCGAGTCAATGACCAAACCTCCCTCCCTAGATGTTTTATCCTTGATGATTCAGGAAAGCGACTGAGAAGTTCTCATATGTCAATGATGACTTTTCCTTTAAATTTTTATCAGGTAGAAAAGACCCAAAGAGGGTAACTGGGGAGTACCTATTTAAAAAAAAAAAATGCCCTATGTGCCACTGCACTCAGCCTAGGCAACAGAGTGATACTCTGTCTGAAAAAAAAAAAAAAAAAAAGTAAAAAAATTAAAATAAAGAAAAAAATAGCCTCAAAAATTGCATTTAGTATGTCACAAATGTGAAAATGTCTATGTTCTAGAGATATAAACATTGCTAAGATTAAAAATAGAAGAAATAGGGAAGAAAACATGAACCTATGTTTGTAGATCTCAGTGATAATTCTTTTTTAGTTAATATTTTATATGCCTATTGAAGACTTGAAATTTCACTAGGGCAACTAAAGGACTAAATGTTTAATGTATTTTTAATTAGTTTATTAATTTTTATTGTTTTTTTCAACTTTTATTTTAGGTTCAGGTGGTACATGTGAAATTTGTTACATGGGCAAACTGTGTGTTGCTGAGGTTTGGTGTATGTATGAATGATCCATCCAGGTAGTGAACGTAGTACACAAAAAATAGTTTTTCAACCCTTGCTCTCTACCCCCTCCTTTCCTCAGTAGTCTGTGATATCCAGTGTCTATTGTTTCCATCTTTATGTCCATGCATACTCAAGGTTCAGCTCCCAGTTGTAAGTGAGAATAAGGGAGAGAACGCAGCAAGTAGTTTTCTGTTTCTGCATTAATTAACTTAGGAAATGGCCTCCAACTGCCTTTGCATTGCTGCAAAGGACATGAATTTGTTATTTTTTATGAACCACATTTTCCTTATTCTGTCTGCTGCTGATGGGCAGCTAGGGTGATTCCATGTTTTTGCTGTCGTAAAGAGTATTCTGATGATTGCGGGGCACGGTGGCTCACGCCTGTAGTCCAAACACTTTGGAGGCCAAGGTGGGTGGATCACCTGAGGTCAGGAGTTCAAGACCAGCCTGACCAACATGGTGAAACCCCATCTCTGAAAAATAAAAATAAATAAATAAATAAAAGAGTATTCTGATGAACATACGAGTGCATGCGTCTTTTTCATAGAATGATTTATTTCCCTTTGGATATATACCCAGTAGTGGGATTGCTGGATTAAATGGAAGTTCTGCTTTAAGTTCTATGAGAAATCTCCAAACTGCTTTCGGCAGTGGCTGAACTAATAGATACTTTCACAAACAGTGTCGAAGGGTTCCCTTTTCTCCAAAACCTCACCAATGTCTATCATGTTTTTTCTTTTTTAATATCCATTCTGACTGGCAGAGATGGTATCTCAAAAACACTGCTGAAAAAAATCATTAATAATAGAAATGAAAAAATATCCCATGCTCATGGAACAGAAGAATCAATATTGTTAAAATGACCATACTTACCAAAAGCAATCTAGAGATTAGAGACTCTTTCTATCAAACTGCAACATCATTTTTCATAGAATTAGAAAAAAACAAAACAAAACAAAACTTTTTATCAAAAATGTGTAATTAATCATTACGGTGTGTGTTTATTTATAAGTACTAAATCTAAACAACAGTAAAACAGGAAATAGTCACATATATATACACATCTGGCCAGCTATGCTGCTTCTATGAGAAGTCTCAGCTGAGGGCCCCAGCTCAGACCATCCAAGAAATTGCTGTTCTTTTAGGTGGGGGTTCTGCAGCATAAAGGACAGCTAATTTTGCATTTTGTCTTAAAAAATATTTTTATCTCTCCAAATATATCTATTCTAACTATTCTATAATTCATGTGGAACCAAAAAAAAAAAAAAGGCTGATTTGCCAAAGCAGTTCTAAACAAAAAGGACAGAGTGGGAGACATCACATTATCCTACTTCAAACTATACTACAAGGCTAAAGTAACCAAAACAGTATGGTACTGGTATAAAAGCAGACACATAGAATAAGGAATAAGATAAAGAATGCAGCAATAAAGTCCCTAATGACAACTATCTGATCTTAAAGTCAACAATAACAAGCAAAGGAGAAAGGACTTCCTATGCAATAAATGGTGCTGGGATAACTAGCTAGCCATATGCAGAAGATATAAAATGGACCTCTACTTTTCACCATATACAAAAATCAACTGAAGATGGATTAAAGACTTAAGTCTTACAACTTACACTGTAAAAATTCTAGAGGAAAACCTAGGAAATAGCATTCTGGACATTGGTGTTAGAAAATAATATATGACTTCAGTCCCCAAAAGCAGTTGCAACAAAAACAAAAATTGACAAGAGGTACCTAATTAAACTGAAGAGCTTCTACACAGCAAAAGAAACTAACAAAAGAGTAAACAGACACCCTACAGAATGGTAAAAAATATGAGCAAACTATGTATCTGACAAAGATCTGCTATCCAGAATCTGTAAGGAACATAAACAATTCAACAACCAAAAATCAAACAACTCCATTAAAATATGGACAAAGGACATGGACACTTCTCAAAGGAAGACATACATGTGGCCAACAAATGTATGAAAAAGTGCTAGACATTACCAACCATTAGAGAAATGCAAATTAATGAACCTTAATTTTCATAGTTACATATGGCTAGTGCTGCCACATTGAAGAGTGCAGGTTTTGACTCTATTCTGAATATCAACTTTTTTGAAGACCAGGAGGTCACCATGTAGAGGACATTCACTTTATGGTTGGGCACCTGCAGTGATCCTTTTTGTTTTGAAAGCCGAAATATGTCTTCTTGTACTTTCTTCAAATTAGTTGTAGCTTAACCCTCTGAAACCACATAGAAAATGTCAAATCCTCCTTTGGTGTTACAGCCATCTAAACAAGTTTCTTAATCTAGTATTTTATTCTTAGGTCCAAGGAGTCTCCTTTTCATCAAGCATTTCTCTAGTTTTATGCTAGACTCTAATCTAGTAGTAGTATGGACTGCATTGTGTCTGCCCCCCTCAAATTCATATGTTGATGCCTGAATTCTCAATGTGACTGTATTTGTAGAGAGGGTCCTGAAAGAGGTAATCTAGGTTAAATGAGATTATAAATGTGGGACCATAATCCAACAGGACTGGCATCCTTAAAGAGGAAGAGACACCAGGCGTCACATGAACAGAGGGAAGATTGCGTGAGGACACAGTGAGAAGGCAGCCATCTGCCAGTCAGGGAGCCAGGCTTCAGAAGAAGCCAAATCTGCCAACACCTTGATCTTGGACATCCAGCCTCCAGAACTGTGAGAAATAAATTTATGTTATTTAAGCCATCCAGTATGTTTTTTTTTTTCTCTTATGGCAGCCAGTCATAGTACCGCAAATAGACTCTCACTTCTTTAGTCAGGCAGATGTGGACTGAAAAGCCAGCTACTCCATTTGCTTATAATATATTCTTGGAAAATTTAACTCCCCTTTTTAAATAAAATATATATAGTAATAATATATTAAATACCTCATGTTTTATCTACAAGGAGTAATAAATATACATTGGCTGTAAATGGTATGTAACGGGTAGTGAAAGTTTATGTCCCTACCACTTATAATATCTTCTAGTTTGCTCTTATTGACCTATATCCCTCTCCAAGTTTGATACACAGATCTAGCGGCAGTGTTCCATGTATACTTTTATGTGAATTTGGCCATAGGCACAAATGATAGCTTTATAAATAGTTGACCTGACACATTGATATTATTTTAGGAAAAGTAGCTAACTATTCTTTCTTTTCAGTGAAAGGGAGAAAGGGAATTGCTTTGGTAACAAGTTTGATGTTTCTAAACTTTCACTGAGGACAGACATTGCAGGATTTATTGTAGTCATCTTGTCTCCATGTTCCTGAGATACTTGCTGTTCCTGACTGCAACAATTTGTCATCTACAGGACTCCCACTCTTACTGTGGGGAAAAGAAAGCAGTTTTACATCAATAAACCACAGGCAGCTTATTCACTTGCCCCCCCAGAAATTGTTCATTACTTTTAAGAGGAAAGAATGGCTGAAAAATGTGCAGGTTTCCACAGATGGTCATTTGGAAACTACAAACTGCTCCACCTGGACGTAAAACTACACATCAAAAAGAAAGCAGTGGAATTCCTTTGAAGTGAAGGACAAGCCCATATTTTGAGCTGCGTTTGTGATTGTACTGCTGTTTAAATGTGTTAAATAAAGGGCATATACATATATATTTAATATGATTTTAGAGAGTTCAGGCAAATCGAATGGTAATGAACAAATATTTTAAAAAATAGTTACTGTTAAACAGTAATAAAATGTAACGTGATCTTCATCATAAGTAATTTATGTTATATATTCAATCTGTAAGCCACTTTATCATCCACAAGCTTGCCTTATTTTGAACTTAATTTAACTTTCATAAAGTATAAATGATGAATGACATCAGTGACCTGCAAATATTTTAGTACAAAGTAATTGTTTTACAAAACATTTTCTCTCATAGATCATGCATGCAGTAAAGCATTGCCTACAAAATAATATTTATATATACTAATAATTTATTCATTCTTCATGTTTTCTTTAAAGGCATATATAATACCAATTTTAGCTTTTTGTTCATAAGGAAAAATCAGACTAACCACATATAACTAATACATTTTTTTATTTTCCATCTTTTATTTATTCAACATAACTATGAGCACAATGTAATTGGGATACAACAGTGAAGTGGGCAAACATGAAAATTTTTTCCATTGGATTAAACAGTCTACTGAAAAGACAAAGACAGTTGATAAGAAGTAACAACAACAACAGCAAAAACATGGTATGCCTGAGAAACTGACACAGCCAAGAAGAACCTAAAGAAGTAATGATGATTAGATGTAATATGATATCTTAACCAGCATCTGGGACAGAAAAAGGGCATCAGGTTAAAACTAAGGAAATTTGAATTAAGTATGAATGCCCTTTGTGAAAATCTACCAAACAAATATAAGATTTTAATAGGGGAGATTGGGTGTGAGGCAACTTTCTATTAAGTTCAAAACTTTTCCAAATATCTAAAAGTGTTCTGAAATAAAAAGAGTATTTGTAAAATGTAGTTAGAAGGGTTAGTGAGAGAGCAACATGGCAGCAATAGCATTGGTCTTAATATTTTCAAATCTCCTAATACAGAAAGCAACTAGGAGAACTAGCCCCTACACCCTCCAAAAAACTAAAATAAATAAATAAAAGCCAACATCTTAACAACAACAAAAATAATAAAAACTAGGGGTGAAAGTATTCTTGCAAAAGATAGAAATGGTAAGGCCAACCACCAAGAGTAACAAGAGGTATGTGGGTTAAGACTGCCATGCAGGCACAAGCTGAGGTGTGACAAAGGGAGCTTCTGATCATCCTAAAAGCTGTGGAAATAGAAAAATGGTTAACAAGCACTCATTATCTAAAGAAGGGCTGCCTCCTGAGAGTGGCGGCCACAACTGGGTTTCTGAGTACTACAGTAAATTTTGAGAGTGGGCTTCAGATGTTCCAGTACATAGGTAAGTTCAAAGGGCTCTAGGGCTCTCTTTTATATTGTTGCATAAGGTGTAAGGATTGTGTGGGAAGGTCTGATTGTCTGGAATGGCTTGAATTCTCAGGGATATATTGAATAACCAGCAAAAGTCAGAGTCTCCTAATGAGGAGAAACTACTGGAAATAGAACAAAGGTATGGACTTCAGGGGAAAAGGAGAAAGATGGTTCAAATAAAATGGGAAGTGAGGACCAGAAGAGGCAGATAACAAAATGTGCTGGAGATATCTAGATTGAAAGGCACTCTTTTTAATTACTTTGTGTAGCCAAGTATGAGGAACCCTATAACCATAAGACTAATAAACCTATTCTGTCCCACTCTTACCATCCTGGGAAGAAGCCATCTCCCAAGAAGTAAGTCTATGTGACTTTAAACAGCTTTATTTAGGTATAATTTGTATGCAACAAACTGCATATGTATGTAGTTATATACATATGTATATATAAAACCATCAGCACAGATAAGATAATGAATGTATCCAATAACATCCAAACTCTCCATGCCCATTTATAATTCCTCCTTCCCACGCACTCTCCCTGGTACCCAAGCATTGACTGATCTACATCTGTCATTATGTTATTTAGTATTTTCTGGAATTACATATGTAAATGAAATCACATAGAATGTACTCCTTGTCTTTTTCTTTCTCACCACTATTATTTCAAGATGCATACAATAGTTTGTACCTTTTCATTGTTATTTATGAATATTTAAGTTCTTTCTAAGTTTTGGATCTTGCAAATAAAGCTGCCATGAGCATTTATGTGCAAATATCTTTATGGATCTATGCTTTTTATCTCTTTGTTAAGTACCTAGAAGTGCAAACTGCTCCCCAAAGAGGTCATATTTATTATTTCCACCAGCAGTATCTGAGAGTTCTGATTCTTCTAAATCCTTAGCAACTCTTGGAATATTCAGAAATTTTAATTTTAGCCCATTTAGAAATATGTTCCATCTCTTGAAATTTGCATATTCCTAAGGATTGATGATGCTGAGTTTCTTTCCACATGCTTATTTGCCATTAACAAACAAAAACATTCCCCTTCTTCAGTAAGGGGTATGCTCACATTTTTGCACATTTTTAATTGGATTTCTTGTTTGTTGAGTTTTGAGTCTTTATACATTCTGGATACAATTCCTTTATGGTATTTGCAATTTTTTTTATCTTTTTAATTTTGTGCCTTATCTGCTTAGTTTCATAACAGGATCCATGAAAAAGCAGACTTTTTGAAGTCCAATGTATCATTTTGTTTCTTTTATGAATTATGCTTTTGTGTCATATCTTTAAATAGCTTTGCCTAACCAGAAGTCATGAAGATTTATTCTGTTTTACTCTAGAAATTTGTATAGTTTTAGGCTTTATATTTAAGTCTATGATTGATTTTGAGTTAATTTTTTGTACATTATGAGGTATGGATGAAAAAAGTTCTTTTTTATTTTTGGATATATATATATATATATCCAAACGTGTATATATATACATATATACACACACACCCATTACCCAAGTGTTTTTGTGCCATTTGTTGAAAGGACATTTTTTTTCCACTTTTTTTGCAGCTTTGTTGAAGATTATTCCACCAAATATGTCCAGTCTGTATCTGGGCCCTAGTGTGTACCATTGATCTCTCTATTGTCACCAATACTACATTTTTTAAAATTATTGTAACTTTATAACATGTCTTGAACTGAGACAGTGTAAGTCTCACTAATTTGTTGTTCTCATTCAATTTTTTGTTCAATAATCTAGGTTCTTTCCAGTTCGATGTGGAGTTTAAAATCAGCTTGTCATTTTCTAAAAGAAAATAATACTCTCTTGGAATTTTGATTGAGATTGTTTTAAATCTATAATTTAGGCAGAACTGATAAATCATCAGTTTGAGTCTTCTGATCCAGGAAAATGAGAATACCTCTCCATTAATTTACTTCTTATTGTTGTTTCTGTCAAAAATATTGTATAGGTTTCGGTGTACTGGAATCATATATAGTTTTTCATATTTATCCATGAATAATAAGTCTGACATAAAGGGAATCTTTATTTTCAATTTCTAGTATTTCTATATCAGTATCTGGAAATACAATTGGATTTTGTTTATTTACATTATATACTACAATGTTGCTACATTCACTTCTCCTAAAATATTTTTTTGTAGATTCCTTACCATTTTCTTATGATGTAAATTATGTTGACTACAAATAAATTTGTTTTTTTACTTTCAAGTATGACAACTTTGATTTTCTCTTCACATCTATTACACTGACTAGAGAATCTGAGTATGATGTTGAAATCAAGCAGTGAGAGTATTTAATATTGCTTTGGAACAAAGCATCCAGTTTTCACTATTAAAGTATGTTATTGGCAGATATTTTTCAGGATGTGCTTTATCTGGTTGAGAAGATTCCTTATTATTTCTAGTTTATTTAGATGTTTTGTCAGGAATTGATGTAACATTTTGTCAAATGTATTTTCTGCATCAGTTGACATGATACAAATTCCCATTTTATTTCCTTTGTTGGCTTATTGGTTTTATTTTAGAGTTTCATTTAGGTATGATTGTATTTAGTGTTTGATACACATATATGTGTGTGTATGCCTGTATATAACATACATATAAAACTTATACATATATGTTACTAGAGTCTATCTTTTAGTAAAATTATACCACTTCTTATACAGTATAAGGACCTAAAAGGAGTGTATCCATTTATTCCTTTCACCACGTTTTGTCAGCATATATTATAAACACCAAAAGATATTGTTACTAATTTTGCTTTAAAGACTCAATTATCTCTTTCAAAGATTTAAATGATAAGAAACTACCTTAGCATTTACCCATGTGGTAATCATTTCTAATGATGTTTTATTTGTGTATGTTCAGATTTCCACGGACTTTGTCTTTCTACTTGAATTTCTTCTTGCACTGCCAAATTCCTGGTGATAATTCTTTTAATTTTTAAAGATCTACAATGTTTTACTTTATCTTTTTTAGTTTTTGGAAAACATTGTCTCTAGCCATAGAATTTAAGTTCTCGTGTGTGTGTGTGTGTGTGTGTGTGTGTGTGTGTGTGTGTGTGGTGTTTCCTCCTTCAGCACATTGCTCCTTTTTAATTTATTTTTTTATTCCCATTGTTTTCTAGCAATTTTTTTTTTTTGAATGGTTTGACTCTACGGCCCAGGCTTCAGTGCGTTGGCATCATGTGAGCTCACTGCAACCTACATCTCCCAGGCTCAGGTGATTCTCCCACCTCAGCCTTCTGAGTAGCTGGGACTACAGACAGGCAGCACCAAGCCCAGCTAAGTTTTGTATTTATTTGTAGGGACTGGTTTTCACCATGTGGCCCAGGCTGGTCTCAAACTCCTGGGCTCAAGCAGTACATCTACCTTGACCTCCCAAAGTGTTGGGATTACAGGCCACTGTGCCCAGCCTATTCTGTTGTTCATATCTTTGTTCCTCTCTATGTATTATATCTTTTCCTCTCTGGTCCTTTTAAGGTGTTCTTTTTACACTTGTTTTAAGCAGCATGTTTACAATTTGTGTTGGTGTAGCATTCTTCATGTTTCGTGGTTCATAAGCTTTAGTCTGTGGCTTTATTATTTATATAAAATGCAAAAATTTTTCTGCCATTATTTCTGCGACATTATTTATGTTCTTCTTCCCTTTATTTTCTTCAGGAGTTCTAATTGCACATATAGTAAGCCACTTGAGGTTGTTCTGAAACTCACTGATTCTCTGCTTTTTTGTGATGATTATTATTCCTTTATCATTTTAGATCATTTCCATTGCTATATTTTTAATTTACTAATCTTGTAAATGATAGGCATTGGGGTTTTTACTCAGAGTTCTCTAATCACATTATGCAATTTTTTTTGTTTGTTTATTTTCTTTAGACAAGCCTTTGGATACCTTTGTGGGAATGCTGGGAAAGGTGATAAAAGGGCACTGTATTAGTTTCCTAGAGCCCCTGTTACAAAGGTCAACAAACTGGCTCATTTAAATGACAATAAAATTATTATTATTTCTCAATTCTAGACACTAGAAGTCTAAAATCAAGGTACTAGAATGCTTAGGTTCCCCCCGACGCCCACCCCCAGGACTCAGGACTCTGTCCTTTTTTATATATTTTTTTTTAAACAGAGTCTCACTCTGTCACCCAACCTGGAGTGAAGTGGCGTGATCTTGGCTCAATGCAACCTCCACCTGCCTCCCGTGTTCAAGTGATTCTCATGCCTCAGTCTCCCAAGCAGCTGGGATTACAGTCATGTGCACCATACCTGACTAATTTTTATATTTTATAGTAGAAATGGGATTTCACCATCTTGGCCAGGCTGGCCTCAAACTCCTGACCTCAGATGATCCACCCGCCTGGGCCTCCCAAAGTGCTGGATTTACAGGCGTGAACCGCTGTGCCTGGCCTCAGGATTCCGTTCTATTGCTGTCTCCTAACTTGTGGTGATGGCCAGCAATCTTTGACATTTATTGGATTATAAACACATCACTCGAATACACTCTAATCTCTGCCTCCATCTTCACATGGCATTTTCACCATATCTCTGTGTCTTCACGAATTCTTGTAAGGGCACCAGTCATATTGGAATAGGGGCCCACCCTACTGCAGCATAACCTCAACTAAATACATCTGCCTCCATTTATTTACAAATAAGATCACCTTCTGAGCTAGCAGGAATTTTTACTTCTACATGTCTCTTTCATGAGAAACAATTCAATCCCTAACAGATGCATTCCTATCTGAATGCAAGAAGTATTCCCCTAAAGGCTCACAGGGTCAAAATGGAGGACAATGCCTTAAAAGGTGATTAATCTTTACAAATTGCAGGGTGAAAATAAATAAGTCCTTGGCTTCAAGAAAAGGTTATTTTTAAACAGCAGTTCTTTAATGCAGCACTTATATTTTATTAATAATTAATAAATGATTAATGCAGATTGCTTTCTTCCAAATAAATTATCAGAATGTGTTATAACAGATGTGAATAAATCATGGGCTTTAGTTCATGAGTTGTCTGCAGAAATGTCAAGAGTATAATATATTATATTTAAATATTAGTTATGTATCTGAAATACGAGCTAAGACTCAATTGTAATATATTAACCACTATTTCTATCAATGAGTCATTAATTATTGAAACTCAATGCATTCTGAAATAACTTTCTGGATGTTTTATGGTTTAAAGCATGTATTGATGCTGATTTAATTTCTCTTTTCCTTTTAGTAGTGTGTAATTAGATTGGAAAAAAAATCATCTATGACAATTAGAGGTAGTCCAAAACATTAGCAATACAGTGAAAAAAGTTATACTACATTGTTCTTTCATATTAAGAAATGGAATTGTTTGTTCAAAGAATTTTAAATAGTTCTTTTCACAGAAATAGCATTTACATGAGAATAAACAAGCAGAATGGTCATGATCTAATCGTCATCACCATCATCATTGACACTATTAGGTGCTGACTTTGTGTTTGGCATTGAGAATAATGCTCTAAAAATATCATTCTGGGCCTGGGGCAGTGGCTTGCACCTGTAATCCCAGCACTTAGGGAAACCAAGTTGGGTGGATCACCTGAGGTTGGGAGTTCGAGACCAGCCTGACCAATATGGAGAACCTCCATTTCTACTAAAAATACAAAATTAGCTGGGCATGTTGGCACATGCTGGTAATTCAGCTTCTAGGGAGACTGAGGCAGAAGAATAGCTTGAACCTGGGAGGTGGAGGTTGTGGTGAGCTGAGATTGCACCATTGTACTCCAGTCTGGCCAACAAAAGTGAAACTCTGTCTCAAAAAAAAATATTATTCTAACCTCAAAACAATCTTAAGAATTAACTATTATTTTATTATGTATGAGAGAACTGAGTTTTGAAGATGTTAGAAAAATTCCAGCACACAGTTCACAGGTAAGAGCTAGTATTCAAACTCAAAACAGTCTAACTCTAGAGACAGTGCTATTAATTTTTTATATCCAAGAGGATCTGGGCTTCAGGACAATGAAACTTGAAAGGTTATGCTGTTTGAACATGATAATTCATTGAAACACTTGGGATTTGATGTCCCTTACTTATAATTTGAAAGTATTAAAGATAATAACTAGTGTGCATAGTGCAGTCAATAATCCACTTCTTAATGCTTTACATATATTAACTCATTTAATCCTCAAAGTAACAGAAAGTGGTAAATTTCACACTTCTGTTTTACAGATGACAAAACTGAGACACGGTGATATTAAGTAACTTTTCCAAGGCTATACTTTAATAATTGTACAAAAATGTGAAACTAAATTCTCTCAGCAAAGACTCTGCTCCTAACAACTACACTCTATTATTTATATATTTATATGTCTATGTACATATGCCTTCATATACAAATGTATTTAAATAGAAGATTCCCACTGTCTCCAAACTATGAGCATCTGTGACTCTCTGTTTTATATGTCATTTTCTTTTTATGTCTAGGTCTTATTTCCATTACCCAAGAGCATTTTAAGGTGAGTTGTACTCCAAAATCTCATTAGAAGAAATATTTTTGTCGATTGGGAAGCACTAAACAAGCATTAGAAATTGTCCAGTTTCAGAAATCCAAATTAGCCCTGGAGGACTACATGTCCCAAGAACATGATGGTGAGCAAAGCAAGAATGAAGTATCACTAGTCCAGGTTCTCCATTCTTATCTCCCATCATGCTCTGCAACACTGCCAGACCCCAGTTTGGTCCAAATTCCTGAATGCCAAATGCATACTTCTCTTACTCTTGTGTCTTGAATGCCTTGGCCTAGAAGTAACTAATCCCAGTATTAATATCAAAGGCAGTAAACTAGGGACCTGAAAATTCAAGAAGAATTGAATGGTGACATAAAACAGGTATTATGTGTTATCTTCAGTTGTATATTTTGGTCTGAAAATGATATTTTAGTTGTGTATTTCAAACTACCTGTCCTAATGTTATTTCATCATAGGTTTAAGTAACAACTATTATGTGGCTGAGAGTAGAGCTGTGCACAAAATCCATCTCATCTTCTTCCTAGATCTACAGCTAACCCACATTTACCAGTTACTCTGGTGATCATGTGAATAACTCATGTAATATTCTGCTCCAGTAGTGAGCAGAATTGATGCTCACTGCAACTGGGAATGGTTCACAGAAAGCTTCATGAATCCTTGATGTCCTTTAGTCCTTTCCTGAGGAGGATAAAAGATAATACAGTGGTCTCCTGGAAAGTGGCCAAGCCACCAGAAAGAAGGGGCCTTGCTAGGTTCCTCAATTTACCACTTGGAGTTGAGTTGCCTGCTGATCTTTATTTTGGGTGTGCAAAAATAGACTTTTCTTATGTTTGAACAGGTATATCCTTCTGAGGCATTTGTTGTTGTAGCCAGTTGTTAAATACTGTATAAATTAAAATAAATAAATAAGTAGCCAAAAGTTGTCATTATTAAAACATATACTCAGAGGAGGCAGGCATTCTCTCCACTTTCCAGATAGTTATATTTCCAGGTGTACAATTTTTGGCTAACCTCTCCAACTTCATCCTGTTTCAGTCTTTCCTCAAGCCCACTAAATTCCAAGAGAATGCTAAAAATATATGTCTAATTTTTTTCCTCTGTATCTTCTGTTTTCTAGGCCCAGAGTGGTGTTTTCTGGCATCTTTTAATGCCTAGCTCCTTTTTTAGCTTTCAGGTGTTATTACAAATATGGAGATTGCACTACCTAGTACCACAAGGCTCTCTGGCAAAAGTTGGTAGTGTGGCATTATGGTTACAGGCTCCAGCTACAGAGCTAGGTTGTCCAATCTGGAAGCTACTAGCTAAATGTAGCATTTTCTCAGTTACAGTAACCACATTTCATGCACTCATTAGTTACATGGGTCTTGTGACTGCCATGTTGGACAGGACAGATTTAAAACATTTCCATAGTCACAGATAGTTGGACTAAACAGTGCTGCACTAAAGGTAGACTTGGAACTATGAACAATTGACTTTGGCTCTTGGTATCTCTATTTTCTACAATATCTCAAATAGTTTGAAAATTAAATGAGACATTATATGTAAAATACATAAAATAGTGCTTAGTGGAAAATACTCAAAAACATGAATTATTATTTTCATCTCTAAGCACATGTTGAAGGGTTTTGTAAGGTTCTTCTAACAGCTTCAATCTTAAGCAACTTGTACTAACCTATTTTGTTTAACATACCATGTCCCCTATTCTCTTAATTTTATTTTGCCATAAAATAAAAATAACTTTTATTTTATCCTTCTCCTTGAATCTAATACTTGGCTTCACTTCTGGTCACCATTTTTACTTTCATTTGAAAAAATAATTAGATCCCCCCAACAGCCTGGCTAAACTATCCCAATGATTTTTAAGTTAAATTCTTAATTTGCAGTTCTAAAGACAAAGATTTTTGCAGATTCTGGTTCTCTAAATGAACTCACTCTTGAACAGAGAAGAAAGGCTCTTACTTACAAGTAAATAAAAAGCATATGTGAGTGCGGCCTTTCCACCATCCCTGGAATTCAATGAGAAATAAGCCATGGGGATTAGCCCAGAGAGGAGTATGATTGACAGGATTTGCCACTGCATTCAGGGTATGAAGAGGAGAAAGGAAGATGTGCTCACCATTTCAGAAGCACTCCGCCTATTTTGTCATTTTGGACAAATATCCCAACTCTACATAAAATTCCAACAGACATAATTACAATCATGTGACCCAGAATTTAATTCTCGTTATTCAGGTTACACTAGAGAAATGCTGCGAAGAACCAGCATCTTTTAGTCTACCTGGACATAGTCATGGTTGTTACAGAATATGGGGGGTGAACTGTCTGTCCTATACACAAGCAGCCAATCAATTCTTTAATTATATCACTAAAAGCCGATTCTTTCCTCTATTTTAGTATGCTGTTTCCATTTATCCCTTAGCAATGTTGTATTACTGACCTAAGGAAGAGAGTCTTCTTCACAACATGGCTAGTACTCGGCACCTCTACAAATATCACATCCCTGCCTAACTAGTCAGTCTCCTAGACACAATGCAAGCTATTACTACTAATAATAAACAAAATCTATGACAACTTCAACCAGTTGTTGAGTGTCCTACATGTTAAGTACATCACTTGGCATTTAAAAAGGACAAAATAGGCGGGGCACTGTGGCTTACGCCTGTAATCCCAGCATTTTGGGAGGATGTGGCAGGCGGATCAAGAGATCAAGAGTTCCTGATAAGCACAGTTGAGACTGCAGCAGTAAATTAAATATGCATTTCTAATTTGACATGAAAGATAGTAAAAAATTACATATATTTATATATTTAAATCCTGGCTCATCCTGTGACATAGATTTACTGAATAAGAACAAAAGTGCAATTTTATACAAAAACCTGGGCCAAGCACGGTGGCTCATGCCTGTAATCCCAATACTTTGGGAGGCCAAGGCAGGTGGATCACCTGAGGTTGGGAGTTCGAGACCAGCCTGACCAACATGGAGAAACCTCATCTTTACTAAAAAAACAAAATTAGTCAGACATGGTGGCACGTGCCTGTAATCCCAGCTACTCTGGAGGTTGAGGCAGGAGAATTGCTTGAACCTGGGAGGTGGAGGTTGTGGTGAGCTGAGATTGTGCCACTGCACTCCAGCCTGGGCAACAGAGTGAGACTATCTCAAAAAAATGAAGGGAAAAAAACAACTTTGAATATAGAGGAGTTGGGGGTGGGATGGGAGGATGAGAGAATTTTTCATATAACTCCTTTTCCCTAAGAAAGCAAAAATGCCTCATGCAGTGCCATCTGACTTTATGGTGTTTCATATTATATAGTTATGTTTTTTGTAAAAGCATAATATTCCCTGCTTTCCTGCAACCCAAGGTAGATACTTGGATGTTTGATTTCTTTCTTTCTTTTTTTTTTTTTGGAGGCAGCGTTTCACTCTGTTGCCCAGCCTGGAGTCAATCTCCGCCGCCTGGGTTCAAGCGATTCTCCTGCCTCAGCCTCCCAAGTAGCTGGGATTACAGGCGCCCACCACCATGCCTGGCCTGATTTCTTACTCAAGATACTAGGTGTAGTGTTAGGCTCAAAAGGCTGGAACTCAGGTACTTTTCCTGGTTGGGGCTGAACTTTCTCATCAGAGAATGAATGGGTCTCAGAAGCAATGTTCCCAAACTTGTAGTTGGATCATTGTAGATTCACAGTGTGGAAAAGAAACCTTGAACAAAAAAAATAGTTACAATAAGAAATGGACTTTCTTTTTTTACATTAATAGTTATTTGTTGTAAAGAACAGACTCTCATAGAAAACTGTCCTTGCTTCCAAATCAGCTGAGGACCATTGTATGTATTGTCATGTCTTTACATAAGAGTGAAACCTTTATTTATGCTTCTTTGTAAGTAGAGAATAAATTTTAAAACTAGTTAGTTGAAATTAAGAACAGATAGTATTGGAACATCTGTGTGTTTTCCAAAGTGTTTACTCAGGGCCATGAATGCTGTGATGCTGGGACTTAGGTCAGAGTCACCAAAATTTGAGAGTGATAGAAATGGCCCAAAATGGGAAATTACTGAGATTGGTCAATCAACCCATTTGAAATGGGTAAAAAATACTTTTAGTAAAATAAGTACATATTATATATAAAATATAATTTCTTTTTTTGAGGGCAGCTATGAGTGATAAAGTGTAGTAGAAATAACTTTAGTTAAAAGTAACCCAAATTTTTCTCTAAGTAATCTACCTACTTCCTGATGTTCTTAGTATTTTGGAATTGTTCAAGACAATGGAGCCTACATGTTTGGGTTCTACTGGTATGTTTATAATGTAATATCATAGGGAATTTGTACCTTCAAAAAAAAGAGGTCAAGAGTTTGAGACTGGCCTGGCCAATATGGTGAAATCCCATCTCTACTAAAAAAAAAAAAATGCAAAAATTAGCCTGGTGTGATGGCATACGCATGCCTGTAGTTCAAGCTACTCAGGAGGCTGAGGCAGGAGAATCTCTTGAACCTGGGAGGTGGAGGTTGCAGTGAACCAAAATTGTGCCACTGCACTCCAGCCTTGGCAACAAAGTAAGACTCTGTCTCCAAAAAAGAAGAAGGAAAAAAAAAAAGACAAAATAATAAAAGTATCTTCAAGTTGAGAGAATAAAAGGCAATGTATCTTAAAATAATTAAAAATAATACTAGAAAATTTAAAATTTTCACAGAAAGAAAGGTTTTTGCCCCCTATAAGAATAGCAACTGATGTTAAGTCCAACACTATCAAGTCCAAGTCTGTGCTTTAGAGAAGTGTCTAAGAACAAAGATCTCCCAATCAGTACAGAGAGGGGATGATCAGGTACATTAAAGAAAACCCTCAGAATAGGGTATAGATTTTCAACTCTGAAGTGCTAAATGATTGCCTGAGTGCTCCTTAAAGACTTCATAATTCGAAATATTTTGGAGTGAACCCCTGGGATATATATTTTAACTAGGTAGCCAGGTAATTAGGCTATCTTTTCTTTCAGAGACCATGCCTTAGAGAGAGAGGTATAGTTTTCTTCCTTCGAGCCAAATGTGCTTAATGAAAGTCAAATTCCAGATGATGAGCTGGCCTACTAAGAGCAGCCAATGATAATTGTGTGCCAAAATATCTTAAAAATGAAAAGGGGACAGGAAAGCAGAGCTTTTAACTTATTAAACTGATAGACAGATTGGCATATTAAAAAATTCATTCATTTACTCAGCAAGTGCTGATGCTAGCCAGAAACTGTGCTAGATGTTTGGATTATAATAAAAATTGCATGGAAATTACAGTCTAAGAGATAATCCAAATGAGTTAATATTAACAAACTGAAAGGCAAGCTGCAATGAATATTACAGAAGAGGATCTTAGGATCTGAGGGATACAAGAAAATGACAAATGGAAATACCAAGGCATCACCTTGAATTTACTACAAAATTCCCCACAAGCTGTGGTATGAAGGGCCTAATTGTTGATCTCCTGCTTTAGTACCAGCTATCCACGAACTCTTATGCTGTGGTGGAAAAGATTTTATGGCTGAAAGTTTCACCCCAGGCATTCAGAGGGTTTCAATTTGGCCTAACATTCAAGGAAGCTCAAGCTGATGCTATTATTGGAGATTGAAGATTGAAGATTCCTTGAGTAGCACAGTGTATATCAGGCTTTAAGGACTGTCCAATATGGTTTTGTATTTCAACCCTCTCCAGTAGTTGTTGCAACTTTGTTTGATTCACTTAACTCGCTCAGTCATAATTTCTTTCTTTGTATAATACAAAAGACAATACTTATCATCTGTAGTTTTGTGATGATTAAGTATATATTTTTTATTTCATTTAATCGCTACTTCAGAGTACTTTGAATAGCACTTTTAAATAAAATAGAAAATAGGGCCAAGAACAAACTCTTTCTTCTCCATCTATTTTAGCCTTTTAAATTGCCTCATTTAATCTCCTAGCTTTAAATGACAATATGGTACTGGTAACCCTTTAAACTCCAGATTAAATACTCAAGTCTTAAAATTTCTACCATATCTTATTGTTCATTGTTGAATTATTAGCATCTCAGTAAATAGGACAATGTTTAGCCAAAATAAAATTTTATCAAGTCTTTTCTTTTAATGTCACACAATATATAGTCTCTCTGTAAAACCTGTTACTTTTGCCTTTAAAATTTACTCTAGGGTTAAGGTGAAGGCAACCAGGGTCATGTGGACCAGGGACAGGGTGTCAACACCCTACGTGAAAGAAACTCCCCAGTGGCAGCACCACAGCCACTTAGCGAAGAGTCCCAGGTTCTGCCCAAGTTGGCAGCCATACCATGGACTCTTCCAGCTCACTTACCCTCATTTACCCATTGGCTCCACCAACCCCAATACCGTGTGCTGTTTCTCAAAGGAGCTCAAAAAGTGACATGAATTTGAAAACATTGTAGAGGAGAGGAGGCATGTCAGTGACTTGAAATTTGCAATGAAATGCTACACTCCTCTTGTTTATAAGGGAATTATTCCATGTAAGCCAAGTAATATTAAATGTAGCATTCTCAATTGTGAAGAGATTTATTAGATATTTGTCTACTTCAAATTTCATCTTAAAATTTGATCCCAAACGTTGGAGGTGGTGTCTAGTGGGAGGTGTTTGAGTTATGGCAGCAGATCCCTCAATATGGCTTGGTGCTGTCTTCCTAGTAATGAATGAGTTTTATCCTACAAGAACTGAGTGTTAAAAAGAGCTTGGCACCTTCCTTTCCTCTCTCTCCTGCTTCCTCTCTCACCGTGTGACAGGTCAGCTCCCCATCCCCTTCTGCCATGAGTGGAGGCTTCTTCCTGAGGCCTCACCAGAAGCAGATGCTGGAGCCACGCTATACATCCTGAAAAATCCTAAGTCAAATAAACCTCTTTTCTTTATAAATTACCCAGCCTCAGTTATTCCTTTATAGCAACACTAAGGGACTAAGATAGTCGTTAAACAACTTTCTAAGGAATTCCAAAGGAAGTTAGTGAGATCTTCGATTAAATGAGTCACAAACTACATCTGGGAACCATTCAGTTTTTCGTCTTTTCCCTGAGCAAAATATTTAAACAAATTTTCTCAAAGGTGTATGCAAATGAAGAAGGTATTCAGAACTGTAACAAGCCAACTAGGAGCATCTTGTTCTTCTGCTTAGTCATCAAAGTGACATTGACTTTCTGGTGTTGACTTTCCTTCCATACAACTATGATTTGTCTGTGCCAGTTATAGTAGCAGGAATGGACTTCCTGAAAATGAGACCAGTTGGTGAGCTGCTGTGAATGTTGGGTGCCTTTTTCATGTGGTGCATTTCTGGTGGCAATAAACTCTGCTGGGCTGTACTCTCTGAATATGTAAAAACTATTTTATGAAATGGTTATGTGTCTGCTAAATTTTTCCTAGAAAAGACAAGAAGCTGCTCTGCCAAGGTTCATTAACATTCATGAATATGTCATTGATGAATATTGTTCATCAATGACATATTCATGAATATGGTTATGAAGTCATTTTTAAGTAAGTTTTTGAGATCTGCCTTATCCCCAATTAGCAATAGTTATGCTAAGTTATTAGAAGAAATTCCATATATATATGTGTGTGTGTGTGTATATATATATATATATATATATATATATATATATATGTTTCTAGAGGTTCCTAAACCAAAATAACCTACAATTGGATTGCTGAAATCCAGAGAGATTCTCTTGGAAATTTTTGAAACTTTCATGCACACTTTGGAGACACTGTGTCACTTTGATCTCTGGCAGCTTGGTGGATGAATCCTATCAGGCCTACAAAATGCAGCTTCTGCAAATTGAAAGCCTGGTTCTGAGACTCTGGGCCTAATACTTTCTGTTCTGCTTCAGAATCAGCCATCCATGGACACTTATGCTCTGGTGGAAAAGATTTTATGGCTGAAAGGGTCGTCCCAGGTGTTCAGAGGGTTTCCATTTGGCCCGATAATAAACCTGCCAAAGATGTGTCCAGTTCAGCATACTTCTGCATTCCAACATCACCAGCTTTGTTAAAGACCAAGTGATTCTGAAAGTGGACTCCGGAGACTCCAAGTGGTTCATGGAGTTATTTTCCAGTATGTCACTATCCTCATTGCTCGACTTACAGGAACCTGTTGCTCAACACTTTTGTCCGTTCTTCTTTAGTAGTTATAACAGTGCAGATGACATCTGGGTTCAGGAAAGAGGATGTCTACAGTTGCTTTTTTCCCTATTTGATTTTTTTTTCAGAGGAGTTCATCTTCCTTCCAGGAAACACACTAAAGGACTTTGAAGAAGTAAATGTGAAGAGAACATTCTAGTTACAGGTAAAGGAAAATACCATTTAGAATTTTTAATAGGACTCTTTACATTTTTGTGGAATGTTATCAGATAATTTGCAAATACCTCTTAAGCAAAGAAGAGGACTACTTTACTTAAAAATGGTACTTGGCTGTAGTTAGAAAATACATGTCAGTCTCTCGATCAAGGTGCCTCTCAGTGCTATGATGTATTATCTTCTGATGTGCGGAAAAATGCCTTAGCAGCTTTGTTAGTAGAGAAGAAAAAGATTAACAATGACTATATATTTAATGTGAATGAACTTGCCACAACCAAATTAGAAGAAATGCTTGGTTGTAACACTCCAATGGGAAAACAAATCATTGCAAACTTTAATAATCACCAAATAGTTATGAAAAATTTGGTCACATGATTACTGTCATCAAATCACTCTTATTCCAACAAACACATAAGTCAAGGGGCAGATACATTTTTCTTTACTTTGTAAGACTTTGAGAACAGACCTCCATAGAGAGGAAGAAATGATCAATGGAAGAAATGGGGAAGTAATCTTCCCAAACTACATGGCTATCAGGCATTTGTATCCAACTCTCTGTGTTTAAAATAAATACATAAATATATTCCAAATCTGACCCTGGCTCTGTGACAAATTTAAGCCACCAACATCTCCTACCTCATCCACTGACACAGCTTCCCAATAGGTGTTCCTATTTCAGCTCTGACACCAGACACACTGGCTCTTCCACTGAACAATCATAGTTGTCACTATCACAGTAAATTCAAATCATGTCATCACCCTGTTTAAAACCTTCCAATACTTTCATATTCCATGTAAAATTAAACGTATTTCATTAATGCTAGCTTACATTTCTAACAAGATCTGCCTCTTCCCACTTCTCTGATTTTATCTTTGATCATGGCTCCCTTATTTCCCTGCATGCAGTGTGGCTTGCAATTCTTCCAACAGGCCAAATGGTGCTTGTTTCCACTAGCACCCCTTCATACGTTGCTATCTCTGCTTTGATATTTCATATCGTTCCCCTGACTACCCTTTATAAAACAAAATACCTTCCATCAGTTGCATTCTATTTCTTTACCTATTTATATTACCAGTACTCCTTTGTCTATTTATATTATTACACGTACCACTGCAGTTACCTTGCTTTCTATTTTTTGATTGTCTTATATTTTTTAATTATAAGTGCAAGAATGCAAACAACAATGTCTGCTTGGTTTCTACTGTATCTTCAGAATATATATGGTCTAGCACATATATAGATTACAATATTATTTCCACTTTAAATAATACTGACTGTAAGACATGAATGTGCCAGGCACACAAATCATTCAATAGATGGCATAGTAACCAAAAATGCAACAGATACAATTGTCAATTTCCTCTTTCACTCCCCCCTCTGGCTATTTTAAACTACTTGTTTTCCAGAATCACTGTGGTTTTTAGGCCTCCTTGTCTTCGAATAAACTATTCCTTCAGATCAACTATGGAAAGGCAGCATAAGCTATGTTCAAGATTCAAATAAAATATAGTATTTTCTCTTTGGAGTATCTTTTCCTAGCCTTCCTTTTCCTTTTCCACACCCTAAGTGAGATTTCACTGGGTCTTTACAGAGAATCATGAACGCACATGTCTTCTTAAAGCTCTTCATGTATTATATTTCAGTGATCCCTTATATTTTTCATCACTCTCTATAAACTATGAGGTCAAGAGTAATCTGAGGCAAGAGTAATCTCTAATTTGTTCCATTCAAATTAAACTTCTGACTATGCCACCTCCGAACTTTTTGATTCCAGGCAATTTCTTTTTTCTTTTCTTTTCTTTTCTTTTTTTTTTGAGACTGAGTCTCAATCTGTTGCCCAGGTTGGAGTGTGCAGTGGCACAATCTTGGCTCACTGCAACCTCTGCCTTCTGGGATCAAGCGATTCTGCTGCCTCAGCCTCCTGAGTAACTGGTATTATAGGCTCCCATCACCACTCCCAGCTAATTTTTGTATTTTTGATGGAGACGGGGTTTCACTAATTTGGTCAGGATGGTCTCGATCTCTTGACATTGTGATCCACCCATCTTGACCTCCCAAAGTGCTGGGATTACAGGTGTGAGCCATGGCGCCTGGCCATCCAGGCAATTTCTTAACTAAACCTATGTGTGCCTCAGTTTCCAAATTTATAACACAAAAGATTAGTTGCAAACACCTTATAAGATTTTCCTAAGAATTAACTGAGAAATACATAAAGTACCCATCGTTTGCTATGCTAGGCAATTAAGAATTCTCTAAATACCATTATCATTAATTATTATTATTATTAATTCCCAAAGTTAGCATGAGGCCTTGAATATCATAGATGCTGAATAAAGATTTGTTAAGGTCAAAGACAAATTGCATTGGAAAGAGTTAAACAGTCAAGAAAGACTTTATTTGTATATTAAAAATTTTCTAAAAGTAGATTCTAGGTGTTATTATCACCAAAACAGAGAATAGGAACAAAAAAAAGGTAATTCAGGAAAGTGATGGATCATTTCTCTTACTATAATAATCTCTTCACTATGCATATGTATATCAAAACACTGTGGTGTACCTCTTACATACGTACAGCTTTTTTTTTCTTCAGTAAAAGCCTTGCAAAGGGAAAAGACACTGAACTCAATTTCACTAAAACAAAAGGCAGGAGAATTTTTAAGCACTGCAATGAGCTAGTGGAAAAACTGGAGGACATTAGGGAGAGAGATCAGTCAATGTGTTGAGGCCATCTCTGTTTACCAATTGGCACTTGTTGAATTTAGACTCCTGCTCTCCTTCAGAAACTGGAAGACGGGGGTACTACCTGCCTTGATGATACATTTCAAGGGATGGCTCTCGAGTTCTTAAGAAAGATGTATCTGGGTTTGAAAACTGGCAAAAGGCTAAAAGATTTTACATCTCAAAGGGACAGAGAAATGATTTACTATAGTAAGTTTTCTAAAGTATGTGCTCTAAGAAAAGGAAGATGGGGGCCTATAATCAGGAAGAAAACTACCTAAGTTTGAGTCAAGTGGGGGAGATCGTTAAGGCCATCCTGATTACTGAATCTATAAATGTTCTGATCTCATGTCTTAAATGAGTCAATCTAATCACAGTACAGCTAATCACTGCATTATCATAAAATCATGTAGCTAATGCTATTTGGGATAGGTATTAGTGATGTTCACCAGATATGTCCAAGTTTGCCTTTGGAAATGTAGCAGGATATCACTTCCCATTCCCCTTAGAAGTCATGGGAACCTTGTGAATTTTTTTGTGCAATACACTGTGGAAGAAAGAAACATCATTACTCACTCACTGCTGGGCTGGAGGTTTTAATTGTTAGTATATTAATCCCAACTAAGGCAACAGTAATGTTTGAAGGGGGGTTGCTTCTCCTGATTTCCAGATTGAGAAGCTGCAAAGCTGAGTGCAGGCCGATCCACAATGGACTGTAGAATGAGAAAAAAATAACCCTTTGTTGTTAGAAGATACTAATATTGGGGTATTGTATGTTGTTTTCGCATGCCCTAGAAATCTCCTTTATAAGCATCCCAACTGATTTCAATCAGGAAAACAAAACAGAAAAATAAAATTATTTTAAGTGTCACAATTATCCACCAAATCCAAGTGATAATATAGGAATAGGCCCCAACTCATGAAAAATGTTTTGTGTGGGAAGGGCATGGTGGGCAGGAGATGTGTGCTTGAAACATTGGTCCCTTTTCTATTATTAAAAGGCACTTATTTTTCCTTGTTCATTTCGGAAGGAAATATGAGCCATCAATTTTCTTTTATTTCAAGATCCTATAGATTTTCTACAAATCCACAGCAATGAAAACATTTATATTTCATTATTATAAATTCCACTGGGAACCCTTCCTCTCCCTTTTATACACCTTCTCAATTTCATTACATAATTAAAATGAGGAAGTTGCCTTGGGGAAATAATAAAATATACTAGGATATACCACCTCTTAGGTAAATACATAGACAGTATATTTTTACTGAATATTTTAGATTACTTTAAGCTTCCTTTTAGAAATATACCTAATGACCTGACATAGAAAATTACCTAAACTTGTGCATTAATACACTTTGAATGGTAATTATATTTTAATTAAAATGCCAAAGTGATCTAAAGGTGAAGAATAAGATATTTATGGTGTGGAGTCTGAACAATGAAATAAATGGGGAAAGAACTTAAGTCTTTATGATTTTTTTCTTAATGCTGAGAAAGTTTTATTGAGAGCAATTATTATCTTTTTTCCAAAATACAGTAATGCATAAATAGAAGCAAATTAAATCTACCACTCAGCAAATTTCATTTGCCATGGGGGAGATTAATATGAAAAGGGCCTCTGAATTTTTATCAGAGCAGAAAACTTAATAGGATATTTCAAAAATTCAGCTCTGGCTGGCTTGAGAATAGATAATGGAATTTTGCAGCTTAAATCTTGAGGTCACTATTTCAAAAATGCCCCAAGTTGGCAGTAACTAAAAGGCATTACTATCTGATGGCACTGCAGTGCCTATGTGAAATGAATTATTGGTTTCACTCTGATGGTTATGAGATAGGGATCTAATACCATCCGAACGACTGAAGCTAATTGGCCCAATTGCTGGTATTTCGAGGAGGCATCCAACAATTGAAAATTGGAATTACGTCCTCTCTCTGTACTTGGTTGCTTTCCTATGATGGGCATGACAGGTGTGACGTTTATCTGGGCCTATCTTGGGCTTTGATGTAAATAAATCAAAAATTCATTCCGGCAGCTCAAGCTTTTGTCCCACAGGATCCTGGAGATTTGGCTTATTAATTTGTAGACAGTGTGCCTTGTCCCATTGCCAGGAAGAAAGCCTTTGCAAATGAAATGGTGATTTTAGAGGGCCTGAGCTCCATGGATAAAGAACTTGCTCTAGGCTGGAGGGATTCTGGGAAGGTCAATATGGCTGCCCACTTTCCTATAGCCCAGTTTGTTTTAATGCTAAACTGACTGTTAGCATTTAAGATTGATATAGTAGCAAGAGAAACTGGAGTCAAATAGATATATGAATTAAGGACAAGCGCTAACCATTATACTGTGTGCAAGGTAAGACAGTGGATATATAAGAGCATTAGCTCAAAAACAGCCAGCCTGCGTTCAAATACTGATCCCATCAAGAAATAATTCTGTGTCAGGTGTGTAGTTCATTCCCTCAACTAAGGAATTGCAAAACAGCAATTTCTTAGTCCCCTATATGACTGTTGCGAGATTAAAAAAGATAATGAGCACAGGAAAGAGTCTGGCATAGTGTAAATACATAATAAATGTTGATTATGTTGTTAATATTTCTATTTAAGAAATAGAAATACAGTAATAGTAGTTATTCTATTATCAACACCTATCTTGTAAAAACTGCCTCCTAGGCTTGTGTTAAAGATTAAAGGACATAAAAAGATGCAAAAACTATGAAATGCCATGCAAAATAAAGGTGTTAATACTTATAATCATATCCAATTTATTTTTAATTTTTTATAAATTAATTTTTATTAATTTAATTTTTATTTCTCAAATACACGTAATTCCTAAGATTACAGACAGTGGGATCAGGGACTGATTCACACTCGAACCACAGAGTAAA
The DNA here is from genome assembly GCA_036589455.1 of Ateles fusciceps. NCBI lineage: Eukaryota > Metazoa > Chordata > Mammalia > Primates > Atelidae > Ateles > Ateles fusciceps. Next base: position 1,048,240 of record JAZHEH010001685.1, on the reverse strand, counting down.
TCTGAAACAAATAATCAAAGGGATAAATAGGGACTTGCAGGAAATCTTTGGGAAATATGAGACCTATCACTGCCTGAAGCAGGTTCCCTCACACTGTGGGTTAGCAGAACTGCCAGGTCACCGAGCATTCTTTGTCCATCCTGTTTATTGGAGCCAGTAGGTATTAAATTATTTCATCAAGCAGTCCTGTAACTTTGCAGCTCCCTGGTGGGTCCTCTAATCTCAGATTATGTTCACCCATCAAGCTATGATTGCTGGAAGGGTTATTACTATTTCTCATTATACTATCTCCTGAGTCCTCTTTATTCCCTTTGTTAAAATTGTTCCACTAAGTACATTTTTTAACTCAAATTGAATTTTCTTTCAGACTCCCACTCTGATATTATTAGGTTTCAGGTTCCTAAAGATTCCTTAAAAATTTTAAGGGAAAATAAAATATGTAGGTTTAGTAAGACTTATTTCTTTTCTTGGGAAAATAACTTTACTTTTTTCACATCCATTCTGAGTGCATTAATCAAAGAACTGGGCCAGGTCCTATAGGGGTATAGTATGTGTGTGTGTGTGTGTGTGTGTGTGTGTGTGTGTGTGTGTGTAGTGTGTGGTAGGAAATAAGGATCTGACTCCATGTATTATGTTGACCTAAATTCAAAATGTCTTTTGAAAAGATGACATTAAAATTAAAAGGCTATTTTTCCCTATTGAGCATAAGCCTCCATTTCACTGGCATTCTGCACCCTCACTCTCAGTCTTGGTCCTCCTTTTTTTTATTTTCTTTTATTGATTGACCTTCTTAATATATGGCCATTTACCATGCACTGTGGAAGTGAATTATAGATGAAAACCCAGAAACAATATACCAATGGTACATTCTGCACGGAGTGACTCATGCATTGAGTCTTCCTTAGTCACATGTAAGAGTTGAGCTCCCTACCTGCCATTTTTATCTGAAAAATGCTCTACCAGCATCTCTTATTAGACATTATTTTGACCTTCTGTGTATTCCCAAATCTTGCCAACTACAATCAAGTCTTGATCGCAGAGTAATGCTTAACTGTCCTCATTCACCCTGCTTCAAAATTCATCTATTTTAGAGACTTTAAAACTCACCCATTCCAAAAACAGACCATGTTTCACAAATCCCGTATCAGGAGACTAACAGATTCTTCCATTCCCGTATATAAAATGATACAAGAGTATTGGAATTTCTAAAATATTCTTATGAGTGATATGATCAATGATTGAAGATAGGAAATTAAAGCCTTTCCTCCCCCAAATTTGGAATTTGTGATTCCTATAACAAGTTTCCTTGAATGTATGTTATATGTGTATACATATATCTATATGTGCACACACATATATTTTATATATATATATATCACATTATTACTAAGGACAAAAACATAGTAAAACATAAAACACAAGAGACACTCCAAGAAAGGCTAAAAGCTCATTGTAATCTTCTTCATGAGGGCTGAACTATTCCTATTTTCCATCACAACGTAACTAGTGACTAGCAGAGTTCCTTGCACTAGGAACTCAATAAATATTTCCTGAAGAGAAGGGAAGAAGGGAGGGACCATAGCCACAGAAACAATCCTAAACCTAGTGAAGCCTGTAGAGCAGAGAACAACAGAAGCGCAAGATTTCTGAGGACATAGTAAGCAAAGCTCCAGACTCCTATTACCTTGCCCCATAATATCTCGAGCATACATCATCAGATAGATTATCTTGAACTTCCTTTTCCCTTCATCACTATATAACTGAATCTGAACAGAAGATTCTGTCTGTTCTCACTACGCCTTCCTGATAACTATTCTTAGGAGTGGGCTAAATACCCCAAAGTCATCACCTTATCAGAAAGATATCACATACTTTTGTGACTTATTTCCAACACCTTTAATGGAGTTAATATCTATCACACAGTTCTGATGTGCCAAGCATGACTCTAAAAATCTTAGTATGTAATTATTCATAGAATCCTCTTAACGAGTTGTGATGTTCCTATTATTAGCAGTATCTTACCTGAAAAATATAAAGGAGTCTCAGAAAAGTTTAATTAAATAACTGCTGTGATCTAGTCAATATCTTTAGAGGTACCAAAACAAAAATGAATGACATATGGTCTCTAAGCTCATGGCATTCCTAGTTTATTGGGGTAGATGAATATGTGCATAAATATATAAGAGAGATAAGTACTGTATTTACAGATACTCTGGGTTTCAGGTTGCTCTAATCCCAAAGTTTCCTCTATCATTTTATAGCCGTATAGTCTTGGAAAAGTAATAAAATGTATGCCTTCATTTTCCTCACGTCATTATGAAAGCAATTTGGTATTTATTCCCAAGGGTTGTTGTGAAGAATAAATGGAAATCATGCTCACAAGTGGCTAGCACATATTAATTTCTTAATAATTAAATGATAATCATAACTTTTTATTAATATATTTATTATTATTATTTTCATGGAAATAATGAATTGTCTACCAGTGAATTATAGCAGATGTCATATTAAGATGCATTTGAGATGACTGTTTGAAAATGAATAGGTTCTGCCTCAGCACTGTAGCGAGAGCTACCTAATTTTGACAGTAAAAACAGCATGTGCAATGATCATCAAAATAAAATTGAATTTTCTCTAAAATGTTGACCTCCAAGTTAGAAACATGGATGCATCTTCTTCCTATTGAGCACAACAAGACCAGTATTCCTCAGCAGAAGATGAATTATACAATTTGGATCATTGATCATACAGAGATTCGTTGTCAGCTTGACTTTTAAGATTTGCCAGGTATTAGAAGAGCTTATTTATAGAAAGCAGATGGCTTTTTGTCATTTAATTCATTGAAATTTACTTAGTATGAGGAAGGGAGAAATCAAGCTGGCTCCATGATAAAAGCTCTCTAAATACATTAGCTCCTTGCGTGGACTGCAGAGGGACAAATAGAACACTGCTTTTAAAACGAATTAGCCTTCTTTTATGTTTTAGAAGAGATAAGACCAAAGTCTCCTCAGCAGTGAATGATAACGTTAGTAGAAGCAATTTCAGAATTTGCTTTATCACACGCTGAATTCTCTCTCATCCCATTGACCACGGTGCTGCTTTTCTTATAAGGCGCCCTCACTGCTTTTCTAGAATGTATCAAGTTCAAACAACAGTGCCTTCTTTCAAACCCCAAACCCACTTCATTCCTACTCTCAGATCTCTACCTTGTTTATCTACTTTTTATTTTTCTGTTTCAATCAAAACCCCAATTGGCTGCCCTCTGCTTTTCTGGCATTACACGGCACCTTTTGTGGCCTTTTGCAGTAACACATATTCTGTATCCTTTCAAAAGCTGCCCAAATTATTTATCCAACTTTTCAGGGTTTATCCTAAATTTCAATATGATATATGTACACAGATGAGTGCTTTCATTCTATTTTGTTGGTTTTTTTCTCTCCTTTCTACCTTCCTGTCTTTCTTTCTTCCTCCTAACCACCCCATACCAATTAAACACTATTCAAGAGTGACAGGAAATGCAACCCATGAAGCCAATAGTCTTGTGTTCTGATTGTATTTTATTGTTTTATGACTTGCTTATCTTGAAAGGGGTATTTCTCTCTGTAATTGTTTAATTGGCAGATAGTTCTAACTGTCTTGTGGGATTATTGTGAGGAATAAATAAAATAAAGTGAAAACAAGCAGTGTCAGGAAACATAGACTTACTACAACTACTGTTGGCCTCATTCAACATACATTATTAAAACCTAACTAGTTCCCACTACTGATAGGTATCAGGAATCCAAAGACAGAAAAACCTCAGTTTCTTCCCTAAAGGAGCTCATTACTTAGGTTTGGAAAAGCGTAGAGTACCATTATTTTAGGAGGAAAGATATACTGGAGTGGGTGGACAAATAAACCATTTTTGATCATTTCTATTTGTGAGAGAAGACAATTGTGTCTTAATCTTCATACACTTTAGATGGCATAGAGTTACTCTTCTGGAAACCTGCACTGAACTGTGAGGCAGCTCAAAAGGATCACTTTAGTGATCTCTGGAAGGGACACAGGATGGAGGAGGAGAAGATTTATACCACAAAAAAGAGTAAGATGCCCAGAATTGCCTGTGATTTATACCATGAAAAAGAGTAAGATGCCCAGAAAACAATCCCTTCAAAACCTTAGAATGTCTCAATAAGAAGAAGAAAGAAGTTTCTCATAGGATAAAGCAAGGCTTTATCAAAAAAACATCAGAAATGTCCAGTCATTTTGGTCCAACAACAGTCGACTATGATGCCCATATTCAATGCAGGCTTCAGAGCTCCCCATTAGCGTTGGCCAAGATTTTGCCAAGCCTGAGTCACTTTTTGATTTCTTGATTTTCCCATTTCTGTTTATTTATGTGTCCTTTATGTGTTTTGATTCCTAGTATGCATCTTCCACATAGATCTTCAAATCATTATCTGTTTCTGGAGAAACCAGCCTATGGTATTGGCATTTTTATATAGAAAGTCATAGGCATTTGTTAGATACAGAATGAACTTTTCCAAGTACATTTCTACACATGTTGCAAAGATGCTTCCAAATTATGATATCTTTACAAGCATGTTTATGGTAGTCCTGATCCCTATGAAAATGGCAGAGCAGACATGCATATTTTGGCTCATTTTGTTCAAGCTGGAAAAGGTCAGGAACAGTGTAAATGTACTGGCCCACCTATACTCACTGATACTATTTGACTGTTGTGGTTTGCTGTTCCAAAGTCTGTCTTCTGCTGCCCTCCTTCAAAAAGCCCCATTAAAAATGATGGTGGTGACAGGTATAAAAATATCGTTCATATACTAAATGCAACCTGATTTTACAGGTTAAAAATGGTTAAAATTGTAAATTTTATGTTATGTGTATTTTACAAGAATTTTAAAAAGCTAATAAAAATGGAAGAAATCAAACCTTTAGCTTGGAGAAAAACAGGCAATAATTAATCATTCAGGAGTTGGTTAATAGTAGGAATTCGTCATAGCCTAGAGGATTGGGGGAGTTGCTTATGAGAACAACTCCTGGAGACAATGAGAGACTCAAAGAGAGAATGAATAGAGAATGACAGACTCATTGCTTCTTTGCGTTTGGCTAAGATCAAGTGTGAAAATGAGTGATTGAACTTACCGAAAGAATGAAGCTTAACAAGAGTAGCGGTTTTCCCTTGTCCTCCACTCTAGACATTCTCTAACATTGTCTGAACGTAAAAATCACCTGGGGAGATTGTTAAAAAGCCTATTATCCAGGATACAAACCCAAAACCATTCAATCAGAATCTCCCAGGCCTCAGGTTCTTTAGGTCCCCACATGATCTTTTGTGTAGTCAAGTTTGAGAACCCCTGTTCTACTGCTATACCTTTTACTAGCAAATGTATTTCCTCCTCACGGAGGCTGTTATATACAGAAATTCTTAATCAACAGATGATGTGGAAGTGACTGATATGGTTTGGCTGTGTCTCCACTCAAATCTCATCTTGAATTGTAGCTCCCATAATTCCCATGTATGGTGGGAGGGACCTGGTGTGAGGTAATTGAATCATAGGGGTGGGTTTTTCCATGCTGTTCTTGTGAAGTGAATAAGTCTCATGAGATCTGATGGTTCTATACAGAGGAGTTCCCCTTCACACACTCTCTTTTGCCTTCCACTATGTAAGACATGACTTGGTTCCTCATTCACCTTCCACCGTGACTGTGAGACCTCCCAGCCATGTAGAACTGTGAATCCATTGAATCTCTTTTCTTTATAAATTACCTAGTCTCAGGTATGTCTTTATTAGCAGCCTGAGAACAGACTAATACAGTGACATAAAAATCTCTCATTCTCCAAATTCTGACATTGTCTTCAAGTTCCCCCAGTCCCAGGAGGAAGTGGAAAAGAAAGATGCTTTCATTGATAAGAATCACTTTGGTAGAAGAGTAAAAATGTTATTATTGTTCAGCTTTTCAAGAACAACTCATTGCTAAAAATCCTGAAATATACATCTGCTTTCTCCCACCATTGCCAAAATACTTAGTGTAGATTAGGCTTACCTCTTGTTTTACAGCAATGCTGCCATAGCCCTCAAGCTGACATCCCTGCTTTTAGTTTGTTTTATTTTTCCCTTGCTTTTACCATTGTTAAAAAATCTCAACAACAGTCAGAGTCATCTTTCAAAAAAGCAATTCTGGTTACATCATACTTCTCAGAATTCTTCAATGTAAGATTTTAGCCTTTATAATAAATGAATAATCTGCACCTTCCTGTTTCTGCAGATTCCTCTTAAGATCCTCCTTGTGACTCTTTCTCATCTGCCATCATTGTCATAGCGACAGGAGGCAGAGAAATTCTAGGCAGAAAAGGGTGGGACTCCAGTGAAAACCCCACCCTCAAGCGAAAACATCTCAAACTGAAGCCCAAAGTGAAAACTGATATCCCTGTTTCCCTGCTTAAATGTTGTCTTTTCCTAAATCACCCATGGCCCCACTCTGCCCCATCCTATGGCTATGAAAACCCCAGATTCAGCCTGTAGACAGGACTACGACTGGACGCGGGAGAGAAGTGACTTGACTTCAGAGGAACAACTTGACGACGTAACTTCAGAGAAGAATCTGGCCAGAAACAGCCAGACTTCAGGGGAAGATTATCTACACCCCCATCCCATTTGCAGCTCCCCTTCCAGCTGAGAGCCACTTTCATCAGCAATAAAACACCCTGCATTTACCATCCTTCAATTCATTCGTGTGACCTCATTTTTCCTGGATGCTGGACAAAAGCTCGGGAGCCATGATCACTTGCACAAAATGCTGTCACACTGGCCCTTTGCCCTCGCTGGCAGAGGGCAGCCACTCTAAGTGAGGAAGGAAATGGCCCACTCAGCTGTTAACACTTAGCTGTCCACCAATGGCAGAGCTAAAAGGGCACTGTAACAAGTCCTCTGGGACTTCAGGGGTTGCAGGTACCTCCAAACTGGACATTGACCCAGGGCCTGCCTGGAGTTTACTCTTTCTGATGCCAAAGCGGCTGGCCAATTCCAGCGGTCATGCACTGCTGTTCCCACCTCGTTCGCTCACGTGCTCCATTGCATGCGGAGTTGAGAGCAACGGACTGAGTAAACGAGGCACTTCTGTCTCAGGTCCCGCAAAGGGATCAGGGAAATAGCCTGCTTCAATTGCACTTCTCATTTCTTCCAACACATCTCTCCGTCTCTCCCGACTTTTTCTACCTCTGTGCCTTTATGTCTCTATCTGTCTCCATCTCCTACATCTCAAGAACGTTACCCACACTATTACCTCTGACTAGAATGCACTTTGCTCTCCCCCTTGCCTGGTGATCCCCCACTTGCCTCTCAACTCTCAGATTAAATAACCTTCAGGAAAGTCTTCCTGACAGCCTGCATCACTCAATGCAAAAAAAAAAAAAAAAAAAAGAAAGAAAAAAAGAAAAAAATTGTTAAATTAAAAACATAAGCAGACATGGTTAAGATTCATCTATAGCAAAGTAATTATGCTGAATTCCCCCACCCCCATCCCCCAGCCCTCAAGATGTAGGAGAGAGTAATAATGTTTCTTTTGTTCACCACTTTATTACTAGGGTTTAATATTATGTCTGGTGCTTTGATAAATGTGTTTCCCCTCCTTAATGATGAGGTGACCTACTAATCTAACTTCCTGCAGCAGAAAGCCCCAAAGGAATGAAGATTTCATAGTACTCTAAGTTGTTGTGTCTTTCCATTCCGGAACAATGTGGCTTCATTCTCAATTTAGACGGAAGATTTTTTTAGAGTTCCTGAAGTCTGGAATTAGTCACAAGAGGATCAGACCTTTAACTAGAATTATGATGGCTTGGAGAGTGAATGATTACAGCCTAGCATGTCACAAGGGGACTCAAGAGACTGAACACAGTGTTGGCATTAGAAGATTTGTTGAAGCAAATTGAGCACCCTGTGTCAATCTTGATAAAGGTCAGATTATAAGAAATAAAAGTAAGTACCATTTAACCCAGTAGGTAGCATATGTATACTTCCATTTTCTCTAGAGCCTGAGAATATAAATAGTTGAAAGAGGATGCAGGCAAATTAACCAATCCAGAATACAGCAACATATCATTATCTGCTACAAGGTGCCAGCATCTTACCATCTTATCCTGACCTTTGATTGACTGATTGATTGATTGATCGCTCTTCCAAATATAAGGAACTGAAGACTCATTTCCTCGAGCCTCATAGATCTCCTTTTTTTTCAGTTCTTTTAACTACTGTCTACAAGGCCAATAGCCTGAATTGTACAAAGAAACCCACCAATTACTTTAATAAAATGATATGTTTCCAAGTTTTTGAAGAGGAAACAATGCTATTGGAAAGAGAAAGTGAATATCATTATCTCAAGTTCTGTTACTAAAATGTGTCTTATCTTTCTTGATTTCCTGTAAGCATGAGTGTCTGTACCTCACTAAGTTGAAGATTATGACATGAATGCAATTTCAGATAACTCAGATACCTCACCAGAAATACAAAACCCAAATTCAAATATTTTTATTGTAGGAGGGGGGTGAGCTCTCTCTATGATGCAATTGCAGTCACGGGTCAACAGATCACAGCCTACAGGCCAAATCTGCAAGTATCTAGATTTGTAAAAATAGTGTTATCTGTAGCGTAACCGTGACCAGTTGTTTATGTAATTGTCCCAGGACACTTTTGCTGTAGTGGCACAGTTGCATGGTTGAAACAGAGACTGCTCAAACAAACTAACCTTTTACAGAAAATGTTTGCTGACACCTGCAGGTTTATAAGATTCTGATACATTTTTACCAGTTAGTCTCAGCAATGGGAAATTAGGGAAGAATGTTTGTTTTCTGAAGCCAGAATGGTAGAAGCAGTAGCAGACAGTAGTAAATAGGTAAGAAATAGGTGGTATTAAGTAAGAGATCCCAAAGTAACATTGAATTTTGAGATAGAAGATTTAAGGATTTTGATATCTTCTTCAGAGTTGGCAGTAGACAAAAATATTTCAATTTGAGAAAGGAAATTTCAGTTGTATTGACTGGATATATTGAACCTAGTCAATGGATTATGGGCATCAATGGAAGGAGACGAAGTTTTTAGAAACTCATCAAAAGCAGGGATCACATTTTATGCCCATCTGATATCCTAGTACTTAAACTAAGCATATTATCTGACAAAGCCATTTATTTTTCATGAAACATCACTGAGTCCCCCTGTAGTGAAAGAAAAAAAGGTCGTACTAGATCCCTGAGAAAGCTCTATGCTTAGAAATAGCTGTTTACTATTAATTTCTGCTTCTAATAAAAATATTTTTGAAACATTATATACATATATAAAATGAAGGAGACTTAGCATCACATAATAGTTATGCAATCCTGAACAGGTAAATTTACTTCAAGTGACCCAGTTTCCTTATATGTAAGATAGAGATAGTAATGGTCATCACTTCATGAAGTTATATTTTAAAATCGTAAAGCAGGCTGGGTGTGGTGGCTCATGCCTGTAATCCCAGCACTGTGGGAGGCTTAGGCGGTCGGATCATGAGGTCAGGAAATCGAGACCATCCTGCACAACATGGGGAGACCCTGTCTCAACTAAAAATACAAAAATTAGCTGGGCGTGGTGACATGTGCCTGTAATCCCAGCTACTCAGGAGGCTGAGGCAGGAGAATCGCTCGAACCAGGGAGTCAGAGGTTGCAGTGAGCTGAGATCATGCCATTGCACTCCAACCTGGTGACAGTAGTGGCATAAATACTGAACAATAACAACACAACAATAAATTTATTATTGTTATTTAAAGATGCATTCAAATACATTAAAATAGTTGTGGTAAGCACAATCTCACTAATGTTCACATTCCAGTTCTTTGGACTTGTCTCAAGTATGCAATTGGTGGCTGCAAAAATGAGCAGGGCATTGATCTCACCCAGTGCTGCTGTTTTATTTATTTTTTTGTCTTTATTCTGGTTGTCTTAGGAAAAGAGTGAAGATGACTTTATCTAGCGTTTGCTTTTCATAAATTTCTTTCTGGTTGGTGGCCTAATCACTTCTCCACACTCAGTTTTATTCAGAGGAATTTCAATTCTTTCTCTTTCCCTACAATTTCTCATTTTATACTATACCAGAGTAGAGATTGCACACCTTAAATCTGGGCCTATATATTGTGACCGAACTTCATAAGCTTTAAAGCACTGTCCAGATATTAATTTTTATTTATTGCTTTCAATCAATGGAAAAGTCCCTTGCCTTCTTGTCACCTACCTAACACCACTCATTGAGAGATATTTGTGGCCTTAAAACAGTCAGCTTTTCCCAACTTGGTCTGTTATTTTCTGGTTTTTATGCCTTTCCAATATATTTTACTATTGAAAAACTGACCTTTATATGCAGGAAACATTACAGTAGCTAAAGAACAAAAAATAATAATATTTTACTTTCCATAGCACCTTATAAATATTAAATCAGTTTTCACAGGCAATACAAAGCTGGACTACAAGCTTGACTGGTAACCATGTTTTATTGATGTTTGCAAACCAAGAACTTGTCTCACATCTCGTAATTAATAGGTGCTCAATAATTCTTAAAATGTAAATATTATCACATAATCCCAGTGAGGGATTCAGATAGAGTATCATCTCTTGTATACACATGAAAAATAGACTTAGCAAAGTAGTAAAAATCACATGGAACTAGAATTTAGTTATTTTAATTCAACATTCGAAAACTCTAGAGTATTAGTGTTCATAAAAATAAAAAAACAGAAACAGAAGAGAATGGTTTCTGATTGACATCCTCATGGTGTCATTTCAATAGCAAGATGTTAAAATAAATTGATTATTGTAACACACCTTGACATAATCAGGTATTTTATATTCAGTTGAGAAACTTCTGCTGCATTGACTAATATGGTAGCCATTTACCGTATGTGACTATTTAAACTTAAGTTTCAATTAATTAAAATTAAATAAAACTAAAAATTCAATTCTTCACTCAAACTAGCCACATTTCAAGAACTCAAATATCACATGGAGCCAGTGGCTGCCATATTGAAGAGCAGAAATATACAGCCTGCAGAAAGTTCTAGAAGCTGCTAAGATAACTCTATTCATTCCCTGGAATTCTTGACAAGGTTTTCCAAAACATCAGTTTGGCCATGTGGGTAGATATAATATGGTTGAGATGCTTTGAAGTATCAGACAGTATTTGAGAGCTGAAAGAAGATAGTCTGTGAAATTTTTTAAAAATTTAAAAAATGATATATATATATAATTATATAAAATGAAGAAAATGATATATATATTATTTATATATAAATATATTTATATATTTATATATATGTGATATATATATCATTTTCTAATTATATAAATTATAAATTATAATTTTATAATTTCCCATTGCTGAGACTAACTAGTAAAAATGTATCAGAATCTTATACACCTGCAGATATTAGCAAATATATATAAATATATATCATCTATATATATGGTTTATCGTTGGAACAAAGTGAAATGTTTTGTCTTTGTTTCTTAAAATGTGGCAGATGTGATGCCAGAAAGGAGTCCCAATCCAGACCCCAGGAGAGATTTCGAGAGTTCTTGGATCTCGTTCAAGAAATAATTCAGGGCAAGTCCATACAGTAAAGTGAAAGCAAGTTTACTAAGAAAGTAGAAGAATAAAAGAATGGCTACTCCATAGACAGAGCAGCCCCAAGGTCTGCTAGTTGCCCATATTTATGGTTATTTCTTGATTATATACTAAACAAGGGGTGGATTCTTTATGCCTCCCCTTTTTTAGACCATATAGGGTAACTTCCTGATGTTGCCATGGCATCTGCGTATTGTCATGGCACTAGTGGGAGTGCAGTAGTGAGGGCAACCAGAGATCACTCTCATGGCCATCTTGGTTTTGGTGAATTTTAGACGGCTTCATTACCAGTTTTATCAGCAAGGCCTTTATGACCTGTATCTTTTACTGACTGTCTACCTTATCCTCTGACCTAGAATGCCTTAACCATCTGGGAATGCAGCCCAGCAGGTCTTAGCCTTATTTTACATAGCCCCTATTCAAGTTGGAGTAGCTGTGGTTCACATGCCTCTGACATATGTACACCCATCATATTACTATGCATCCACATTTGAGTTTAGGTTTTCTTCAAGAACCACATACCAATCTTATCTACCAATAATGTAATATTTCTTTCTCCTTTGTTTCCCCCGTGAAGGCATCAGAAAATTTACATGAAAATGGAAAACAAATTTCTAATTTTGAGTTGGAAAGAGATGACAGCTTCATCCAAACGTTATTTTTCTTCCTTTTCCTTCTTTGAATCTGTATCAGTTCTCATTAGCAATATTTACTGAGAACCTACTATATGCCATGTATGACATTATTGCTAGAGATTAAAGGAAACCAAAAATATTTCTTCCTAAAATATACCTGTGACATATTTTGAGATGCCTGTTCAGGGAGCCAGCATGCAGGAAGAGCTCTGTAAAGCTGCCTTTGTGAAGATTTGCATCTGTAGAGGAAATCTGCATTGGTAAAATAAGCAGCCAGTCTCTCTCTCTCTCCCCACCCCACACCATGCTCCTTGTCCAGTCTAGGAAGGACTGGCTCCTGCAGGAGAGAGAGACTGAGAATCTGCACTTCTGAGTGTTTGGCGAAAACTTATTCTAAGAGCTGCTATCTGTGAGGTTTCATCTGCAACAAGACAGCTTGTGCCAGCCATGCCTTTTCTTTTCTCTTCCTCCCATAGCTGATCTGGTGTACTCCAAGCCCTCCTTCTTCCCATAACCCCAGGATGGTATCTTCAATGATCTAACTTTGAGTTTTTCTTTTATATATTTTGTATGACACCTGTGTGCACATGTGCACATTAATAAATTTTGTATGTCTCTTTTTCTTATTAATCTACCTTTTGTCAGTTGATTTTTCAGTGAACTACATTGGTGGGCAAAGGGGAAATTTTCCTTGGCCCCTGTAGTTTTGTTGCTGTGAGCAGGATAACAAATCCCTCTGTTTGTTCCAGAGCCTACAGATGGAATCTTGGAACAATGGAGGAAACGCTTGCAACAAATAGTAAGAATTATTCTATCAAGTTAGTCCTCCTAGACTTCTCCCTATACAGCCCGGGTTGAATGAGATCAGTAAGAATCTTTGCCTTTTTCACCTTCCAATTTGGGTTAACAGGAAACAAACAATATGAACTAGTTCTCTTATGCAATAAATAAATTAGCTATATTTTAAAGAAATATTTTTGGAGAGCTCTCATCTTAAATAGTTATCTTATTGGTACCTATAAAAATGCAAATCTGTGACATATATATGTATGTCATATATATATGTATGTGACATATATACATATATATGTATGCATGTATATACATATATATTTAGAGAGAGAGAGAGAGTCTTAAAAACTTCCTTGGCAAGATTTTTTTTTTTCTAAAAGGAAGGCAGAAATCAGTTTTAAAAAAAGAAAAAAACCTAAAATTCTTTGTATGTGAGGAGAGCAAAGATCACCTGGTGGCCTTCAAGCAGCCCATCCAGAGGCAAAATTCCTTATCTGAGGAATTCAGACGTAATTAGAGTTCCCTATTATTTAAAGCAAGCGTCTGGTTCCAGGTTTCTTTCCCTGAAATGTTTAAGTAACTAGAATTTCTATACATCTCCAGAATTCATGCAGATTGAAACTCTTTGTGCAACCCTTGCTGACATTAAGGCACCAACACGTGGACAAATGTAATCATTTATCATGACCTATATGGCTAACACAGTCCAAATTACCCTTAAGCTCCTGCTTGAAGGTCTATAAATACCCCTAAGGAAAAATCCACCGTGGTAGCTCAGTTCTCTCCTGCCGAGGCACCCCACTGCATTCTTCTGCAGCATTCTTTCTTTCTAATAAAACCTTCCTTTTTCAAACGTAACTGTTGTCGATAAATTCTTCTTACCAACCTGTGAGTCAAGCACTTTCCAATGTCAGGGCTCTGACACCTCACGGGGCAGTGTGCTCAAAGGGCTTGTGTTGGATCCCCTGTCAGATTTTCAAAAAGGCACTCCAGCCTGTAGTTCAGTGGCTAGGATTCCATGCTTTAACCAGCATGGCCAGGGTTTCGTTCCTGGTCAGGGAACCAGTCACTCAGAAATACAAGTCTTTTAACTAAGAAGAAAAAAGAAACATTAAAAAAATGAGTCTGAATTATTCATTTTGAATTTATAATTTGTGACTCTTGAACTTTTGGGGTACTCATTAATAACTTTTCTACTCCATGGACAGCTTTTGACTTCCAGTCTTACCTGCTGTTTCTTTTCATCTTCCGTCTCTGGGGCACATGGGTTGTCAAGGCTTTGTGTGCAGAAAGTCAGCTGAGAAGCTGAAATCCTAAAGAATACTGCTGGACAGAAATGTGGTGTGTACCTCATTTGCTGTTAACAAACCTGTCCTTTCTTTGAGATGTCTTTGAGGATGTTCTGGATCCTGGGAGGGTTGGAGATTTTGCTCCCTTTTTGGAGAGCTTGGGTAAAGCCATGAGGGACTTCCTGGGTTTAGCGTCATGTGCGCTTGTTTGTTTTGGTTTTGAGTCATTTGCTTAGGCATACCTTTGATTTATACCTTTGATATATATTTAATGTGAGATAGCAACTCCTATTTTCCTTATATTTTGCTTTCTTTACTGGCCCAAAGAGACATATCTCCTTCTACACTGGGAACAAAACAAATGAATGAAGAGGACTCTCCCTGGCCAGGAAGGTAGAGAAATTGCTCCCTCAGCCACCTCTGCCATACTCTCAGCTCCTTTGAAAGTTCAGCCTCTCATGAGACATAAAGTTTGCTACTGGTATATTTGAAAGGATTTTTTGAGAGCACTCTGTTCAAAAATAAGCTTAATTAAAAGCTGCTATTCTTCTCTGATCTCTTTAAAATCCTATTTCTCACATGGGAACTTCTTACTGAATTAGATTTTTTTTTTTTTCCCCTAAAACTCCTGCTAACTAGAACTTCACTGGCTTTTGGGAAACCTTAAAATCTCCACAATTGTTTCCTGTAAGATTTATTCTCACATATACTTCTACTCTTCCTTCCTGTGTGCTACTTTAAATTACTGAGGCAGTAGAACAGGGTCCTGAGGCAGGGAGCCTAAGGCTAATTTGTAGTGACTTCCAAGAACTGAATCAAAAGGAAAACATCAACTTTCCATGTCCAAGTAACAAAAAGATTCCTTTGCAGTCACTTCCCCCACCTTCTGTGCCACAGATGAAAAATGGAAAGTACCTCCCTTTAGTCCCCCTCCCACAACCATCAGACTGGTTGCAGGCCTAGTCTTCATGTTTGTAGGGGTGTAACTTTGAAACTTCAGCCTTTGATTGATCTCCTTCTGCGACCAATCAGACTGGTCATGGGCCACTAGTTCATATACATAGGGTGTAACCAAACAACCAATGGTAAACATCTACAGGATATTCAAACCCCAGATAATTCTAAACCAGCGGCTTGAACCCCTTGCTTGCGTCCACTGTCACTCTCTGGAGTGTGCTTTCATTTCAATAAATCTATGCTTCCATTGCTTCATTCTTTCATAGCTTTGTTTATGCATTTCATGGAATTATTTGTTCAAAATGCCCAGAACCTGGATGACTTGTAGTTAAGACCCTCCAACCAGTAACAACACCACATGAAGAGATCTTAACAGGACTTCTAGCAATGCTGAGATCCCTTGAGAAATACAGGAAAAGGCAACACACACCCTTTTTGGGAGTCTTTTGACTTCGTCACAGAGCCCTAAGACTCATGGACAGGTTTCTCTCATGTCTAAAGCTCTGCTGTCTCTTGCACTGAGTCCTTTGATCTCTTGGTTTTGGATGATACCAGAGGTTAGTTTGTTTTGTGTGGCAAAATAGCACTTGACATTTGGGTATGTAATGGCTGGCAAGTCACCATTAAAGGCTGCAGTTTGGGAGGTGGCTGACAACAGTTGCACTTAATGGTCATTACTGCAAGAGGCTGCTTGTTTCTTTGTGCATTTAGATTAAAGAAATACAGTTTGGACAATAAGAGGCTGTGGGAATACTTGCCATCAAGGGATGATATGCTCATAAGTGATGAGTGGATTACAGAATGGGCCGATTAGCATTGAGTCACCCACCAGCTTCAGGGCAATGTACTTGCAGCAAGGTACACTGTGGAAGCCTTTTGTGGCCCAACCTCTTAGTATTTTCCTCCTAGGTTTTTGCATCTGCTTTAAGGGACCAGGGATTTAGTGTAAAACTGAAATACCTTATTATATCTGGGAATTTAGGTGCTCTGTCTTCCAGCTGTACTTTCTTTTCACATATGTAAATATTAGATCCTGGAAACTGAAAATGCTTTGTTGCTCCTATTCATTGATGGGCTCTGCCCTGACCTCAGTGGTTCAGTTGGAAAATAAAGACTAAATTGGACCTGGCCTATTTGACTAAAATTGATGTCCTTATAAAATCTCTGTGATGAATTCCTGTGATTTTGTGTTACCTTGGCATTCATTTTTAATCTTCCTCTAACATACCCCAGAGTCCTTCTTGGAAATGCTCAAATTCACTCTCCATGATTGGAGATGAAAATTTGCTACGCTATTTTCTCTGTATATCTGTAAAGGCTTCATCCACACTAGACAGAGAAGTTTTAATTTGTTCTAATCATAGAAATACAGTTTAATCAAACTGTTATTTTAAACTAGTGAGTTTTACCTGTCTTACAGCTAAAAATTTAAAATCAAAGGTACAAAATTTTTATCTATGTTTTTATGTATTTTCATGTATACATACCTGTGCTTACATATTGTTTTCACGGTACCAAGCTGACTTATAAATGAGCAAGCGCTCATAAATGACTAGCCCAAATGCTTTACAAATTCAAGTGACATTAGAAATCTTTGGTAAACAAAACTAGTATTAAAATTACTGGTAAAGTAAAATGGAAATATATTCAGAATTTCAGGCATTTTTGTCTGGGTTTACTGGTTGGACTGATTTATTCTGTCTCTAACAGATGTTTTAAGCTCATAAAACTGGTGCTTCTGTGAGATTTTTGACACTTAATTTGTCTGTGAGCTTAAATCTTTGGTTTTGGGCCTTTAGATTCTGATGTCTTAGACAGGTGACCATGGTGAGACCTGGGGACTTATGTGTGTCAATAGCAGGCATACCACAAGCTGCAGAGCAAAGCCAAGCTCAATATAACCCCATCCTGCCTGGCCCACCTCTGCCTCCTGGCCATCTAGGAGGGGGTCAAATCTTCCAAGCATTGTCTACACAGCTCTGCCCTCTGTTCTGGGCTCAGTATCTAGTACATAAAAATTAAAATTGCTTTCTTTTTAGGTTTTCAATGGGAAATTAGGGTTACTAAGAGTTAACAAAGTAAGAATATATGTATTTTACACTACTAGATATAAGGAAAACAGTTCTGCATGTGGAATATATAAAGGAGATTGGATGTGTTTTTGGTAATGGAGGCTAATAAATAAATGGGTTTTTTTCTGAATAAAAAGTAATTTTGTCAAGTTTTGAGGTTAGTTCAAGGTTATTTCAGATTGAAGGAATTAAAAAAGAAGAATCATATACATAAAAGTGAATATATATAAATACCTGAGGAAAGAGACAAAACCAGAAAAAATATGTAAGGGTTTATAAAAGTTTTATGGAAATCGTATCTCGTTTGTTCAAAGATGATTGAGATTGGATGGATCTGTTGATAAGATTTTAATAAACTTAGCTTTAATATTAAGAATACACTTATATAAAGGTAAAATTTGCTTTATTTATTTATTTATTTATTGTTAGAGATGGGGGATCTCACTTTGTCATCCAGGCTGATCTCAAATTCCTGGGCTCAAACAATCCTCCTACCTTGACCTTTCAAAGTGCTGGGATTACAGGCATGAGCCACCAGGCCTTGCAGGTTTTTTCATGTAAACAAGAATTTTATGTAGTATGAATAAGAGATATTTAGTTCACCTTTCAAGGAAACTGTCAGAAAAAAAAAAAAGAAAGAAATAGAAAGGGGATGTGCCTCATGCTTTCTTCATTAAATATATTTGTGTGGATGTGTTATTAATATGTATTCAAAAATTGTATGAGATTCCTAAAAATTTGATATGTCTTGGCATGTGTTATCAATCATAATTATGGCTCGTGTACAATTGTAGGCCACAGGAAATAATTTTTTTGTCAATTTGATGTTTAACAATGGCCATTTTAAGTATTGTTGTCCACGATAAACTGCTATATTCTGATGCTTTTCATTTTTCTAAAAGCTCTCAGCAAATACTAAAGTGTTGTATATTTAAGGAGATTCACAAAAGGACAACAAGTACCTTAAATACAGGCTTCTGACAACTTTGAGATCATATTCAAAGTTGAGTATGATTCAACTGGTTAACACTAAATAAGGATACAACTGGGTTAAAATTTCAAACTCCATTGGGAGAAAAAGCTGGACTCATAAAATTACTAACCTAACATCAGACAGAAAAAGAATTAATTACATGGTACTGAACTGATGAAGACCTAAATTTATTTTTAATGATATATATTGTTGGAAACATTGTTTTTTTTATCTTTTGGCTTTTTTTTTTTGTAGTCAACAATAGAGAAATTCATTCAATATGTACAAATATTATATACACAATCTTTGCCTTGTCTCCTAATCCTCCATTTTTTTAATCCAAAATTTCATATATAAAAGTTTCAAAAAATCCAACTTAAAAAGAGCCTTTGTGGCCAATCCTATTCCTCTTCCACTTTATGTAAATCATCAAGTCAAGTATTAACAATGCTAAAAGTTAGTTTGCAAATAAGTTGCTCATACTATGATTTATTCTTGGTAGAAATGGGGCACTGGAGAAAGAAAAATTATGTTTCAACAACAGCCAAAAACAAACAAACAAAAATCAAACCTATAGTACACCTGTTGTTAATTCCAGCACTTTTTTTTTTTTTAGATTTTATAAACTAAACTGGCTGAACTAAATCCTAAATTTTTAGTTCTAATATCTAACTGTGACTCTCCAGACTAACGCTGCTAATTTTTCTCCCAATCTTCTGATTTCAAATAATGAGAAATTAAAACTGCGTTTTACCTAAAGCTCTGAAAACTGTAGTTAGACAACTTAATATAAACTTTAAGAGAAATAACTACAGCAACTTATATAAACACCCTTCATGCCTGTTGATGTATGAACTAATTGGAAAGTTCACTGGAACATCTGATTGAAACTACAATCCAGAAAAATCTATTAGACTGACACTGCCTGCCCACACTAACTGAAGAAACTTCAGATACTCTCGCAAAACTGGTTTATAGACTACTCCAGCCATTAACCTTTGTTTTTCTTCTGTTCACATAAAAATGCCTCTTATTAAATTTCTGTTTGCTTGCTTCATATACACAGGCCTAGTTTTGAGGGCCCATCTGCAATGATGCCTTCTGCACTGGGACACCACTGTTTAACTGAACTGATCTATTCTCGGACTGAGACTGTTTGAAGAAGACACAAAGCAATGTACTTGCTCGGCTTGTTCTAATATTCCCCCCACCCATTTTGCCTACTCTTATTTAGAAACTTCTAACCCCAAACTCTCTATACTTACCAATCCTACATTAATATGTGAAACTTTCTGAAAATACAGTTATAAATCAGGGACTAGATAAAGCCAAAAATATTTCACCCCAAAATACACTTCTTTGACATATTTTGAGATGGCTATTCAAAGGGAGTGCAGACAGAAATACCCAGGCAAAGCTGCTTTTGTGCAGGAGATTCGCATCTGTAGAGAAAATCTGCATTGGGAAATAAATAGCCAGGCTTTCTTTCCACTCCCTTCCCCTTGTCAGAATCTAGGAAAAACTGGCTTCTAGGAGAGAAAAACTGAGGTCTGACACATTTTGGGATCTGACAGAAACATTCTTTCTTTTTTTATTATTATATTAAAGTTCTCAGATACATGTGCAGAATGTGCATGTTTGTTACACAGGTATGTATATGCCATGGTGATTTGCTACACCCATCAACCATCATCTAGGTTTTAAGCCTTGCATGCATTAGGTATTTCTTCTAATGCTCTCCCTCTCCTTGTCCCCCACTCCCAACAGGCCCCAGTGTGTGATTATTTCCCTCCCTGTGTCCATGTTTTCTCATTGTTCAACTCCCACTTATGAGTGAGAACATGTGGTGTTTGGTTATTTGTTCCTGTGCTAGTTTGCTGAGGATGATGGTTTCCAGCTTCATCCATGACCCTGTAAAGGACATGAACTTATGCAGAAACATTCTAAAAGCTGCTACCCATCAGATTTTGCAGTAACAGGTCAGACTAGACTCCAGAAGTGGGTTATGGACATCTGACCAAATTCAGGACTCGCTAAAACAGGTCCAGGTAGAAGCACTTTCCTGTAAGACACACCCACCCCTGTGCCAAGTCATTTTGCCATTGCCATAGCAACACCCAGAAGTTACTGCCCATTTCCATGGCAACAACCCAGAAGTTACAATCCTCACCCTAGAAATGTCTGCATAAACTTCCCCTTCATTTACATACAATTAAAAATGGATATAAATATGAGCACAGGGCTGCCTCTGACCTGCTACTGTGGGCACACCACCTATGTGGCAGTTCTGCTCCACAAGGGGCAGTACCTCTGCTTCTGCTATACAGAAAGCCCTATTGGTAATAGACTACTTTTGCTTTTGTTTGTCTCAAGGAGAGTTTATGACTCCCTCATTTATGAAGAATAGGTTTGGTAGGTAAAGTATTCTTGCTTGCCAGGTTTTTTTCTTTAGCACTTTGATTATATTATCCCATTCTCTGTTAGCCTTTAGGATTTCTACTGATAAATCAGCAGGATAAGCTCTATTGTGACTTTCTTGAATATGATGTTTCTTACCTATTGCTGCTTTCTGAATTCTATATTTGTATTTGATTTTAGATAATTTGATTATGATATGTCATTGTGACTTCCTCTTTGGGCTGAATTTAATTGGAGATTAAATGAATTTCTTGTACCTGAATATTGACTTTCCCCAGATTTGGGAAATTTTAAGTCATGATTTCTTTACATTTGTTTTCTGAGCTTTTTTCTCTGTATTTCTCTAGAAATTTTATTATGCAAAGATTAGGTCTCTTGATGGTATCTTATAATTATTCTTTTTTATTTCTGTTCTTACTACATAATTTCAAATATCTTCTACTTGAGCTCATTGATACTTTATACTGCTTGATCAAGTATGCTGTGGAAGTTTTCTATTACATTTTTTTCAGTTTATTGTGTTTTTATATAAAACATTTCTATTTGTTTTTATTGTTTATATTTCTTTGTCAAACTTCTCATTTTCCTTATGAATTATTTTCCAAATTTACTTTAATTTTCTATTTATATATTTTTATACTTTCCTGAAATCCTTTAAGAGGATTATTCTGATTTTTTCATCAGTCATTTCATAGTTCTCCATTTTCTAAGGGTCCATTATTAGATTCTTTCAGTAGTGTCATATTTCCCTGATTCTTCATAATATTTATGTCCTCACATTATATCTGTGCATCTGAATAAATGGTCACCTTTTCTGGCCTTTGCAATTGTTCTTTGGTGGTAGTATAGCTTCAACATTTGGTCTAGTCTGGAATTCTGGATGGATCCGCTAATAACAAGGCAAACCTTGCTGTTGGGTTTGCCAGTTGTGCTGGGCTACTACCTGTGCTCTGAGGTCAGGTGAAACTGCTGGCTGTGCTCCACGGTCTGGAGAGACCAGTGGCTGACCTCCACAGTCAGGCAGACATACTGGCAGTGTTCTATAACTACCTGTGATTGGGCAGGGTTGCAGTATGACTTCCTTGTTTAGGCAGTGCTGCTATTTCAAGTCTGCAGTTTGTTGGGCTCCTAAATTAGGCAAGGTCTTTGAAGTTGCTGATTAGCCACTCATGATAGGAGCCAGAGATGCTACAGATATGCATGACCATAGACTTGCCTCCCAGACTGGGAAAGCCTAAGGCAGAGCTCCACGGCCTAATGAGGTCACCACTCCATACTGAGTTTGCATAGGGCCAGATGTCTCTGTTCACAGATATTTAGACCTCTGCTTGCCCCTCTGCCTGAGAAATAATCACAGCACCAGCAATGGATGAAGAAGCCATCTAGGCACCTGAACCTGGCAGACCTGTTTACTGTACTTTCTGCAGATCAGTGTTGTTGGTCAGGTGGGATTCTCTGGTGGGACTGTGTTACCTCTCTGATGGGATTCCTCTGTCAGCCAGAGTGCAGAGCCACTACCAACATCTGTACCCTGGTCACTTTGAGCGTCACCCCTGTTCTTTGTTTCTAACTGACCCCAGGTAGTCTAGTGCTACCAATACTCTTAATATTCCCCATGAGACAGGACAGAAATAGGTCTCTTGAAGAGGATCACAGAATGGTGGGGGGAGGTGAATGGCTGTCTTCCATACTGTTGAAATCGTGGGCCAAGGGGAATCTTCTTTGTGTGATGCAGTGCCAGCTTGGAGGGAAGAACAACACAAACCAAGTGAAACTGTTCCTCTTACTCTTCAAATGCAGCTTTTCTCCATGGTCTATTTTCAGGTTCTGAGATATCTATGAGGGTATTCTTATTTGTGGATAGTTTCTAGGTGGACTTCTGTGAGGAAGACTAGAGCCAGCAAACTTTTTTTCTGCTATCTTGCTAATACCACTCACCCTGGACTTTCTTTTTTTTTTTAAAAAAAAAGGAAGGTGGAAATATTGACCTATTAAAGATAAACAAAAATGGGTTTTATAAACATTAAGTATCTGACAGTAGTTTTTTTTATTGTTGGTGTTGCTTGTTTATTTGTTTCCCCTTTCTCTTGGTATTGACTTACACAATAATAAAACCATGTATACTAGCAAATAAACTTGTGTGGTAGGCAAATTTCAAACCCCACCCCTCAAGATGCTGAAGTCTTAATCTCAGGAACCTGTGAATACATTTTCTTTCATTGCCAAAAACTTTGCAGGTGTTATTTTGAATTAATCTGGTGGACCATCTAATCACACAGGTTTTTGAAAGTAGAGAAACTTTTCTAGCTGTAGTCAAATGGTGATGTGACTGCAGAAGAAAAATTTAGAAAGATGCAATGTTGCTGGCCTTGAGGACAGAGGAAGGGGGATATGAGCCAAGGAAAGTGAGTGACCTCTAGAACAAGAAAAGACCAAGAAAATGGATTCTTCCCTAGAGCCTGCAGAATTCAAGAGAAAATGCAGTCCTTTTGATACCTTGATTTTAGCCAGTGAGACCCATGCCAAACTTGTGACCTACAGAACTGTAAGTTGTTAAGTTACCAAGTTTGTGGTGATTTGCTTCAACAATAACAGAAAGGCAATACAGTTAATCAATATTTAACTTTTTATATTTTGTATTCAGGCATTGATATCTTGTTTCTTGAAAAATGAAAATGTTTGATAACACTTTACTCACATCCCTGATGGAAACAACCAGATGGAGTTGAATCCTTTTAAGCAGGTGCATGAGCTCTGAAATCATCAAATACTCTTTCCAAAAATTATGCCCGGAAGTCTCACACACTAATGTAACCTGCAGTATTACTGTGGATATTCTGAATTCTCTGCTTCAGCCATTGTTTCCAACTTAAAAGTGTGAACAAGGTAATTGGTTATTACCCTGGGAAAGCATGTTTGGAAGAATTAAATGAGCATCATAATGATAAGAAATGTCTGAGAAAGAAAATTTAAAAGCACTTGAGATAATACGTGAGGTCGCTTTGTTCTGTTTGCCAAAATATTTATTTTTCATGATTATTACCAAATAACTTATTCTTACTCCCAAATACCCCTCTGGTGTGACAGGGTGGTTTGCACTAGTCATGTTGAAATTGTTTTATCATCTCTTGAACATGCCATGCCATTTTCTGCCTTATTGTTTTTGAATGTGTCCTTTACTCTGCACAGGATGTTATTTCATTTCTTTTATTCTTGCCAGACGACTTGGTCTTCACTGAAGACAAGATAAAGCTTCAATGATAGATATTCTCCAGGAAGCAGCAGCATGACACCTGAGTTTGCCCCTTAGTTCTTCCACTTTTCTCACTTATCAATGAGTGCAAGACTCAAGTAATAAGATCAAATAAAATGCAGATATTATTAAAACTTGTTTACTTGTAATTATTACATTCCCTTATACATTCTTTGATTTGTTTATTTATAAATATTTATTAGGCATTTTATACAGGCTAGATATCATAGAAGGCACTAGTGACATAGTTCTGAAGAAATAAGTATAATTATCTGGAGGTTAAAGCAGAATGCTCCTGTTCTCTCTCTACGTATCTTCCATCTTTATAGCCACAGTGTTTATCACTGTGCCTAAAGTATGAGATGCCTAATAAATATTTAGAGTAAGAAGAGAAGAATGAACTGAGAGATGGGGAGAAGGATAAGGGAAGAGATAAAAAAGAAGAAGTAGGAGAAACAGCAAGAAATAGGAAAAGTAGAAGAAACAGAAAGAGACAAAGTCAGGGAGGCAGAGGCAGAGGAAGAGGAAGAAAAGGAAATAAGATACCTGAAGGCCAAGTTCTCCCCAAAAAAATTTGGGCTAGACCTGGCCCTGATGAAAGAGGAATAAACAAGTGTCCATAGAATATGCATAGCTGCCATCTTGACAGAAATTCATTTTTATTTAATGTAGACTATCAAAGACTTGATGATGCAGTATTTCACAAACTTTCCCGCTGAATTATTCTAATAGCAGAGGGGAGTGAATGAGAACCTCCAGATTCTCTCAACCAACAAGAAAAATAAAATTTCTTTTAAGTCTCTGGATTTGTTTGAAAAATTCATGCATATTTTGTATTCTACTGATAATAAAGCCATGTTAGTTTAAACACAGAAAAGATTAGTTTTTTCTCATGTCTGTTAGTAAAATGTATGCTTTGGGAAATCACATCTACAGTTACTGTGTGGCTACTGCCACAGCACTGCCTACTCTGCAGTAATAGACATATGCCAGCTTGCCAAGCATTGCAACATGGAGCAGTGTGGGTCATACAGTCTCTGAGCATAACACCCACAATGATTGTGACTGGAGACAATGAACAGGGCTTCTTGTCACAAAGAAGAAGCCCTGGGAACAAATGTCCACACTAGAAATCAACTGTTCATGCTGTATATTCCTGGAGTTCTCTAAGCATTTTAAAACAGCAATTACTATTTAAGAAGTTCATTTTAAATCAGTTAGTAATATGTATCTTTCCTTTTAATATCCTTCTGAGGAGACTAAAATATCTCATGTAATTTTATTAATCTGCACAACATTTCCTTTTCAAAGATAGGCCTTTTCATCACTTAAATTTCCTTATTTTATACCAAGTTAAAATGTAATATCAAGCAATTCTCTTGCTTAAGTAATAGCAATGTTTATAATTGAATGATCATTAGAGTTTGAGGTTTAAATCTGAATATTTTGCAATTAAGTTAATATAATACAATAAAAAGGCCTTTAAGTTTTTAACTAATGGAGATATCTAGATATCTAGATAGTAGATAGATAGATAACAGATAGATAGATATTCAGTTTTCTCTGGTGTCCATGAGGGATTGGTTCCAGGAGGATCTAGTCTCTGATATCAAATGGTATAGTATTTGCATATAACCTACCCACATCCTCTTGTATTATTGAAATCATCTCTAGACTACTTATAATATCTAATACAATGTAAATGCTTTGTAAGTAGTT
Organism: Ateles fusciceps; assembly: GCA_036589455.1. Classification (NCBI taxonomy): domain Eukaryota; kingdom Metazoa; phylum Chordata; class Mammalia; order Primates; family Atelidae; genus Ateles; species Ateles fusciceps. The sequence goes on along the minus strand of JAZHEH010001685.1, from coordinate 1,022,489 downwards.
TCTATGCTCTATAGCTTAAGGAATAATGTCAAGGAAAAAAATCAGTAGATGTTTAGTACAAATTTAATAGATTTTTGGATATTTGCAATCCAACATTGGTTGAATTAGCTGATGAGGATCCCATGAATGTAAAGGCCAACCGTGTGTGTGTTTGTGTGTGTGTGTATTAGCTCATGTGTATGTAGGCATGTGTGTGTATATACACAGACATATAGGTGTGTGTATATATATATATACATACACACACGGATATATGTATATGTATATATACACATACATATTTTTTAAATGTATAGATAAATTTCTAGTAGTAGATTTCTAATTTATTAAGAATAGCCAGTTCTTGGTGTAATAATTTACATAAATTCGTGTGTAAGCCTAGAAGCATGTGTAAATAAATATGACATTTCAATTAATCATAATATGCAAATAATTAATATTGGTATTCTGCTCAATTGAATGTCTTATATACCTGAGATCCAATTACAACTCCTCCTTATTATGTGTTTAGTAGAAAGCTTTATAAACTATTGGATAAAAGTCTTCCAAAAGACTTCTGGAATCATTCTTTCCCAATATTTAAATAACTCTTAGCCTGGAAGTTGCTTTTTTTAGGGTTGTTTGTAAAGTCACCACACAAAGAGAAGGTATAAGTAGCAGGCATTTTCCAATATATGACTTGAAAGAGAGCATGCCCCTAACCTGCTAAAGCTGCTTAAACATGTTGAAAAACCAATAAAAGACTATATATTTAGAATAATAGAATTATCGTGTTTTTTTTTACTTTAAAATAAGAGTAAAGAGTTATCAACATCTTTATCTGAAATTAATATAATAATCATCGGCTTTCACATAAACAAGTGCTCAACATGAATTAATTTATACAGCAAATATTTGTGAGACTTTTGCACTATTTTTTAGGGTGTGATGATACAGCACTGATCAAGATTTCTTTCTTGATCTTGACAACATCAACAACAAAAATCGTGCCCTCCCTTTTGGAGCTTATGGTCCAGTGAATTAGGTAGTAATCATTGTTTATTGCTGAACTCCTATGAAGGAAAACACATGTACCAACTCCTTGAAAGAAAATGCCTACACCTACCTCTACTTCTAATCCTGCTCCTTGTAATACATCTGAGAAGTTATTTCTGGTTTTTGGCTATAAGCAATATTCTGGATTTGGGCTGTAAGCAATATAGACATGAAAACATTCATGTTCAGGATTTTGTATCCATGCAAAGGCTATCATGTCAGGGGTGGTGTCTGGTGTCCTCCAGAATACCCACCAGTTAGATGACTAGAAGGACTCAGAATTCCATGAAGCTGACTTCAAACTATTTATTTAGTACTACATTACTATTTCTTACCATTCTCCTACCCTATAATTAATTCAACATTTTTAGGTAAAAATAAATACATCATTGCTTATTACGATCAACAATGTGAGGGACTTTGCTCATATTAGTTGGCTGAGGTAAGTCATTTTCCCAAGGTCACAGAGCCATTATGGCAGAGCTAGGCTACAGGTCAGTTGGGTCAACCTTGGAGCCCACAATCCTGATTACTGCTCTACCTTTCTGCTAACAAGAGGGTAAGGATATAGAAACCATTATTCAGGAGGAGATACATAAATTATGTCTGCTTATCTCCAGGTTAGACACCCTGAGAGTATCTGGTGAGGGTCATGGTTAAAACATTTGAATACTGCAACAGTACAAAATATTTATCCCATACAATAGACATTTATGTGACCCCAAATAATATACTTAGGAGCAAAATATGAAAGTTATAAGAGGCAGAATTGACTTCATAATAAATGGGATGCACTGATTTTTAAAAATTTCCTCCACCATTATTTGGTAAACAAATACTAGATGACCAAAATTGTAAATTGTGTGCCATTCACTGCAATCATATGGTTGACCCAAGTTAATTGATTTCAGTGTAAAAATGTTAAAGGAATACAATAACATAAAATAACATTGGTTAGAAATCTTCACCTGAAATGAAAATCAACTGCAAAAGTGATTTAAGTATTTTTGGTCACACTATGGCCTAGAGCCACCCATAGAAGGGTACATCAGTACAGCATGCTCTTGAATGTTCTCTAAGAAAAAAAATTAAAAAGAATGTTGAAAATGATGTGATAGCAGATTTTAATAGATCTAGTTTTTCTGTTGCTTACAAGTTATACAGTTTCTGAATCTCTGTTATTTTTTTTTTTTACCAGAAATACAATGTAATAATGACTATTTTGCAGAAATACCATACTGATTGAGTTAATTCAATCATAGACCTTCCTCAGTATCTGGTACCTGGTACATACTATATAATTTTATGCTATGTCAATGAATAGTATAGCATATACTCACAGTTTTTCAAAGTTGAGCAATGAAAGAAAAATACACTTACTGGCACAAAGCCATCATTAATTTTGTCAACTTGTTTTTAATAAAATGTGTCATTTTCGTAAATTTGTTATAGAAGATTGTAGGGTAAGTGTATCAAATAGCAAAACAATGATGACCACACAAAAGCAACCACTGTTAACATGGCAGTGTATACCTCGTCAGATTTTATGATACAATGATCTCTTTTCCCAATGCAAAGACTTCAGTAATTCCTGGTCTTCTAAGTGTTGTAAGCATGGTCTTGTGTAATGATTCAGATGTCTCAATCTTCCCCAAACTGGAAATGTTTGTCACTGGAAATGGCCCATGTTTCTCTGAAGTCAAAAATTATAGGTGTGCATTTTATTTAATTTTACAAATTTAAGAAATCTAGGCAGCATGAATAAATAACCTACTGCTGTGACTTAAATGTTTTTGTTCCCTCTAAACTTTATATTGAAACTTAACGCCCAATACAACGGTATTGGGAGGTGTGACCTTTTGGGACGTGTGTAGCTAATGAGGGCTCTGCCCTCATGAATAGATTAATACCTCCATAAAAAGAGCTTGCAGGGGTGGGTTCTCCCTTTTCTGCTCTTCTGCTATGGGAGGACTCAGCATTAGCTTTCTCTTGCCCTTCTGTCATCCACCATGTGAAGATGAGGCAGAATCTGTGAGATAATAAATATCTGCTCTTTATAAATTACCCAGTTTCAGATATTCTGTTGTATCAGCACAAAATTGACTAAGATGCCATTGAAGACTGTAGTTTTGTTTCATAAGGATGAAGGACGCTGGAGAAGTAGTGGAAAGAAAGGAATTTATTTGTTAAGCCACCAAATAGACTTTATTTTTGAAACCCTTGTGTTCAGGTGAAAGATATAGGCAACAATCATTAACTAGCTGGAGGATTTTCTCCACTAAACTTATACAAGTCCTCTCTTTTCTTTTCATATACATTTCTATTCCTGAAATAGGGCCATCAAAATTAGAGTTATATGTGTTAGTTATTTGCATTCGCATCGAATGGTTCAAGGACGAATAGAAAACTCTGTCTATGCTACTTCACATTGCTTATTACTGAGGTGCTAATTCCTCCATCAGCATAAAAGATTATAATTATCTCTGGATTTCTTCACTGCTATATAACTCCCAGATACATACCCAGACACTGGTGTCATGTATATTTTATTAAAACCTCACCAAGCATCAGCAAAGATAACTATTCGTACTTCTAGAATTTTATATTCATGTTTATCCACAATGGGTGAAAGCAGCATGCAAAATAAATGAAGAATGATGCCACAAATGTCTTTGGAGAGATATTAGAAGAGAATCAGCAGAGAGGGTTATGAAAGTTGTATGAGTCATATATTACCTATGCATATGTTACAACGGTCAGAACATTTAGTATGTCATGCTCCATACCAGTCCCAAATAATATATTTGGCACATAATGAAGTTCTAGCGTGGGGGTGGGGAAGTAAACTCTGCATTTATTGTTATTTTAAAAATGAGTTTGTCTTTAAACGTACTGTTCAGATGAAAAGTCTCAGCACATTTTCATGATCATTTGAAACCAGCCCTTGGTGTAGAAACATCAAACGTCTTTGCTCTATTTCAATGTGTAAGCATTAGCATAGTTTTCTTAGCTTGAGTAGGGCTCAATTTCTTAATGCCATTCATATTACTTTTTGTCACAGTGTTACTAATGAATATTGAAGCTGAAGACAGAAAATAAAGTGCCCAAGACAAGGTCAAGAGGTTAAAACAGTAGCATATTAAAAAATGCCCATAAAAATGTTTCTTTGAGCCCAGGAGTCATATGGTGAAGTGGAAGATGAAGAGGCCCCCTTCACTTAGAACGGCATTTTTTTTTTCTAATTAGCATGTGTCAAAAAGGGCTGAGGGGGAAAATGCATGATGGTATTTCAGGCAATGCAACGAAGATGCTATTCAGAGAGTGCAAGGTTAGCAAATCTGTAAGGGTATTTATACACATTTATTTTATTATTATTTTTATGTCTTTGTCCCTGTGTGAATATAAAGGATATGGTCTTATAGAAACAGAAGGTCAGACTTGGAAAGGAATTAGACATAATTTAGTCTAGTCTCTTCATTTATAAAGATGAGGGCACGGCAGTCCAAAAAGGTCAAGGGAATTGCTTAAGTTCACATAACTAGAAAGAGTCAAAATGAGGAAAGAGTTCTGTTGTCCAGTGTCAGCCTTCCCATTTTGTTCTATGCTGTGACTGAAATGACCCATGAGTCAAGCAGATATACTTCAAATATGATACCTGGAAAATTTTATCGGCCCCATTACTGATGACAAGTTGTTTCAAATATCTCAACCATTTCTTGATTGAATTCTAATATTGTTCTACACGGACCAGGTAGAAAAATAGCAGTAATATCATAACAGATTAAATGCTTGGCCATGGCACTGGCGTCAGGTGTTCCCAACTTCTTTTTTTTTTTTTTTTTTTTTTCTCCTCATACCACCCAGTCTGAGCCAGGCAACCTCCATTCACAAAATACCCTTCACTTTCCCCTATGACTATCCCCTTTAATTCCCAGAGGAAGCTGAGGCTGGAAAATCAAGTTAGAATATACATTTTTTGAATTCTCAAATTTCTACACCAGGAAATCCCAGCATAGGGACGGTAGTCCCCAGACTCCAGTTTATGCATTTCTTTTCCTTTGTCTTTTGTTTCTTTTCTTTTCTTTTTTTTTAAATTGTACTTTAAGTTCTGGGGTACATGTGCAGATCTTGCAGGATTGTTGCATAGGTATGCACATGCCATGGTGGTTTGCTGTCTTTGCATTGGGAACATGTTCCTTTGGCTCAGAGAAGTTTGTTATTACCCAACATCTGAAGCCTGCTCTGTAAATTCATGAAACTCACTCTCCATCCTGTTTCTATCCCTTGCCGGTGAGGAGTTGTGATCCCTTGGAGGAGGAGAGGGGTTCTGGTCTTTGATAATTTCATCCTTTTTACACTGGTTTCTTCCTGTATTTGTGAATTTATCTACCTTTGATCTTTGAATTTAGTGATTTCGGAAGGGGTCTCTGAGTGGACGTCCTTTCTGTTGATGTTGAAGCTATTTCTTTTTTTTAATTTTTATTAGTTTTCCTTCTAACAGTCAGGACCCTCTGCTGTAGCACTGCTGGAGGTCCACTCCAGACCTTGCCTGCCTGGGAATCACCCATGGGGCCTGCAGAGCAGCAAGTATTGCTGCTCGATCTTTCCTCTGGTAGCTTTGTCCCAGAAGGGTACCCACCAGTTATCAGCCAGAGATCTCCTGTATGTGGCGTCTTTTTGGTTCTGCAGGGATCAGGGAGTCTCTTGAAGAAGCAGTCTGTCCCTTGTCTGCCTGCAGATGCGCTGCTGGGCTGCCACGGGCTCAGTCCAGCTGCTGTGTAAGTTTCCTTTGGCTTTTGTTTACACAGGTAAGATCAGCTATGGCAGATGCCCTTCGCCCCATCCTCCCGACTGGAGCTCAAACTGATGTGCTGGCTATGAAACTCTCAAGCAAGTGGGCTTCAGTTTGCCGGCCTTTATCTGGGTGGGACCTGCCCAGCCATATCACCTGTCTCCCTGCTTTCAGCTTCCCCTCTTCTGGCGAGCGGGAAGTTCAGCGCAGTATCTCAACTGGAGTACCAGAGGGGAAGAGTCCCTGATCCTCTGTCTAGTTGCACTTCCCGGGTGGTGCAGCACCCCTCCCTGCCTCAGTTTGCCCTCCTTGGGCTACACCTACTGTCCAACCAGTCCCAGTGAAATGAACCTGGTACCTTGGTTTGAGATGCGGAGATCGTTCACCCTCTGTGTCACTCTCGATGGGAACTGCGCTCCGGAGCTATTCCTACTCAGCCATCTTGGCAGAAATCCATCAGATGTTCCTAATTTCAAATCCAAATCCATAACTTCTATTTCTGTGACCTCAGACAAGTAAATGATTTCTCTGTGACTAGCCTGTCATATTTAGAAAATTTCAGTAGTAAGAGTTTTAAACTCATACATTATTTCAATGGTTAAGTGAGTCCACAGGAAGTATTTAGTAAACTGTCTTGTCCAAAGTTAGTCCTCAATGTGTGTTAGCAGCTAGTGTTACAATTTATTAATCTTAATGATAATAAAGAGATCTTGCTTAGCTTTGAATCTAGATTCAGCCCATTGGACTCATAAATTCATCTGCCTTCTATAAAAGTGTAGTTTCCATCTTCAGACAATGAGGAGGCATAAGAAGAGATTAAGCAATTCTCATGTAATAGGCAAACACAACCCAATAGATTCACTGTCTCATTGGCTTCAAAACACATAGGCAGATGGTAGGTTTTGACATATTAGATTCCAAATCCTGGAGTCTTGTAAAGTTCAATCAGATGAAAACCATATTGTAAATTATAGCTCAGGGAGTCAAGTATTTGGCCATAACTAAAATGCATTTGTTAGTGCAAACTAAATAACCCTGGAAGGGCAATCATTAGACCAAATAATGTTTTTTCTTTCTTTCTTTTTTTTCTTTTTTTTTTTTTTTTGAGATAGGCTGGAGTGCAGTGGCATAACTCACTGAAAACTTGAACTCCTGGGCTCCAAAGATCCTCCCACTTCAGCCTCCCAAGTAGATGGAACTACAGGTGCAATGCACACCACCATGCCCAGCTAATTTTTAAATATTTTGTAGAGATCCGGTCTTGCTTTGTTTCCTGGTCTAGTCTCAAACTCCTGGGGTCGAGCAATCCTCCCCCCACAGCCTTAAAAGTGCTGAGATTACATGCACGAATTACTGCACCTGTACTTTTTCTTTTCTTTTATTAACACTTAATATTTCACATATGTATGGGGTATGTTTGAGTATTTTTTACATGCATAGAATGCATAATGCTCAAGTCAGGGCATTTGAGGTATCTATCACCTGAGTAACTTAGTATTTCTATGTGTTGATAACATTTTAAGTCCTCTCTTGTTGCTACTTTGAAATATACAACACATTGTTGCTAGCTATAGTCATTCTACTCTGATGTAGAACATTGTAACTTATTTTTTTTCTATCTAACTGTAAGTTTGTAACTATTTTCCATGTCCCTTCAACTTTTTCTCCCACTCTCACACCCTTCTCAACCTCTACTATATACAATTCTATTCTTTATGAGATCAAGGTTTTTAGCTCCCACATATGAGGGAGAACATGTGGTGTTTGTTTTTCTGTGCCTAGCTTATTTCACTTAACATAATTACTTCCAGTTCTATCCATGCTGCTGCAAATGACATGATTTCATTCTTTTTCTATAACCAAATAGTGTTTCAATGTGTGTTTATATAAATACCACATTGTCTGTATCCATTTGTGTGTTGATGAACACTTAGGTTGATTCTATATCTTTGTGATTGTGAATATTGCTGCAATAAACACACAAGTGCAGGTACCCCTTTGATTTACTGAGTTATTTTTCTTTGGAAAGATACACAGTAGTGAGATTGCTGGATCATATTGAAGTTCTGTTTTTATTTTTTGGTAAATCTCCATACTGTTTTCCATAGTGGTTGTACTAATTTACATTCCCAGCAACAATGAATAAGAGTTTCCTTTTCTCCACATCTTTGACAGCATCTGTTATTTTTTGCCTTTTCACAATGGCCATTCTAAATGGAGTAAGATGGTTTCTCATTGTGGCTTTGATTTTCATTTCTTTGATGGTTAGTGATGTCAAGCATTTTTTTCATGTGTTTATTGGCCATTTGTATTTGTTCTTTCGAGAATTGTCTATTCACGTCCTTTGCTACTTTTTAATGAAATTGTGTGTTTGTATCATTAAGTTGTGTGATTTTCTTCTATATTCTGTGTATTAGTCCCTTATCAGATGAATGGTTTGCAAATAGTTTCTCTCATTTAACAGGATGTCCCTCCACTCTGCTGATTGTTTCCTTTGCTTTACAAAAGTTTTTTAGTTTAATATAGTCCCATTAGTGTTTGTTTTAGATGCCTGTGCTTTTGAGGTCTAAAAATCTAAAGTGACAAGACCAGTTTCTTTTTCACAAAATTATTAAATAATGTATTCCAGCTAGGTTCTGTGTAGTACAATATATTATTAATACTGTTGGCCTCTGGCCTAGAGGAACATCCCTTTACCCACCACAAATAAAGAGTTTCACCTCAGTGGATACCCATTTACTTTACAAATATCCTGTTTGTGTAACCTAGTAAACTGTATTCTGGGAAGAACTGGCCAGAACCCCTGTGAACCACTTCCTTAATATATAAGTGGTAAACTGTGAACTTAAACTCTAGATCTTAGAAGCTTCATTTTTAAGGACAATGACTATGAATGGTGCATTGCTTAATGTGAAGTCTATCTGTATGTTAGTTTCATGTTTTAATTTTTATTTAAGCAACACATACAAGTTAGCAAGGCTTGTATCAGGTGCCCATTAAGTAACTCATGACACTAATTAAATAACATTTTAATAGGAATGATCCAACTATATGCACCATGAAAATATCTCCTTTGTTCCTTTCCCTAATGTTCAAATCTAATGTCAATGCACTATTCCGAATAGCCAGGAATACTAATTACTAAACAGAACACTGTAGCTCAAAGCAGATTTTCTGCTAAGAAACACACAACTAATTGATTTACAAATGACTTGAAGTCCAAAACTTAATTTGTAAGTTACTTAAGGACTTAAATATTCCATGAGGGCTATTGACTAGTAAAATCATAAAATCATCATAATAGTAACAATTCATAATGAAGATAGGACAATAGTAGTTAGATTAGTTTTCTTTCTCAATGAAGACTGCTATAGTAAGCTTTTAATGACATTCTGTTTGATTAATGTTTGCATTACATACATTTTATTGGTCACTGGCTCAGCAGAATCTTTTCAGAGAAAGATTACACACAATGATGCTTCACCAGTTACATCTCCATAAAACATATCTAGATTACAAATTGGACAATAGGAGACTAATTAACAGTGATTAGCTGATGTGTATGCCGAGATGGTGCACGGAGACAAACAAATTTACACCTCAGTGCCTGGAAAAGAAATTCATTTGTGACTCCTCACAGAATACCTGGATGGGCATTTAAAAAATTTATCCCCAAGGCCCTCTTTCCATATTACAACATCAACACATCAGTCTTCAGAGTTAGATAAAGGGAATCTGATGAGGACCACGTTAACATTTATGTTGAGCTTAAATAAAACATGAAACTAACATCTTGAAAGACTCTGAGTTGAGCAAGGCAGGATTCACAACATGGTATTTAAGAATTATTCATGAAGCTTCAGTGCTTCTCAAGATTTCAGTTTCTTATATCTGATTTTGCTTAAAGTTCTTTTTTGCCGTGATTGTTTTTGGGTATTTTGTCCACCAAGATAGGAAGTTCGCAATAACAGGAAGAAAAAGATTGAGCACCTAATGATATCTAAATGCCTTAATTGCTGGATCATCTTCCTTCCTGAGTGTTAATAACTCTATTTGCTGTGGGTGGGGGAGGATGTCACTGGGAGGAAAGGGAAAGGTTTACATTTAGGGAAAGTATATTAAACAGAATGATCCTACTTTGAGAAAATCAAGGCTATTCATTTTCTGCGTCAGAGTTCAGTAAAACCTAAGTTATTTTCCAATGATTTTATCACAACATTTCTTGGCTTTGTCTTTAAGCAAAAATCCTAGAGAACTGACACCACTGACCAAGGTTTGTTAGTATTCACTCACTAAACTTCTAAAACTTCTTGCCTATGTCTATAAGAGAAAGCCACTTTTTTCCCCCTTAGGTTTTCCTCCTCTATACTCAAAATTTACAGTCTCCAGAGAGAATGTGAGTGTTACAAAGTAACCCACCCTCCATCTTTTGGTCCCTGAAATGGCTCAGTCCCACCTGTTCTCTGAGAATTGTTTGTGAAGTAAGCCTTTGTCTTCTGATAAACATCACTCCTTTCTCCAAGAATTACTGATAGTCCTAATTTGCTAAGTCAGAAACCAAGGTCCTCTTCTCTACCTCTTTAGTGGTTGATAATTTTTAAAACACTTCCACATATATTTTCTAATTTGATACTGATGAACATTTGGGTCCTCTGAAAGCATCCAAGACTGAGAAAGGGGCTGTGGCATATGTGATATTTATGGGATTTCACACAGGTCAGATACTAACATAAACAGGCCAAGCCTGTTCAAGTGTGTAAGACTTGTCCATAATCAGAGACAGGGTGTCATTTGTATTTACACCCAAGCAGAACGGGAAGTACCAATCAAGAAACATTTAATGACATTCTTCTTCTCTTTCTTGAGGTTGGTATGCATTATAAACTGTGGTAATATCCAGAATAATTTGTGCAAATTTAAAGGCTAGAAACCATTTTGACCCAATCCATGCAACAGTTAATAAGAGAAAAAACACACACCAAGCACATAAATGCAAAATAATTCTTTCAGTGGGAGTGTGTTATTCAATTTGAAATTAAAATGTTTAATGGAAGGAGGGAAGGAGGGTAGACTGGAATCGTTTTTGTGATTAAATGTATATTATGTTATTTACATTTTACGATGATGTAGCTTTTCCCTTATGACACAAATTGTCTTTATTATTTTTTCATATTTAATTTTTGTATCACAGTACCAATGCTTTTACCAAAGAAAATGACCATTGTGTTTCTTTCAGAACCATAGAAACTTCATTTCAAAAGATTTTACTTTTCAGGAACAGAGTAGCAAATTTGTCTGTTTGTGTCTTAAATGTAAATGCCCATTACAGCTTTTTATATGAAAATATTTATTCAAAAGTTAGAATAAAGAAGTTCAATAAAAATGTTGAAGGACTTTTTTTCTAGAAAAATGTGATTTTGAATATTGCTTAGATCATTTATTTTTAAATATACCTTTTAGTGAAATAAAACATATATGCAGAAAATACGCACAACTCATAAATGGATCAAGTGAATTAATTTTTGCAAAGTGAAGATACTTGTTTAATTACAACACAGGTCAAATTTGAACTTGACTAGCATCTTAAAAGCTTCCTGTGTGCTCTATCACAGTCATTTTGCCCTTTAAAGGAAACCACAACTGTGACCTACTGCAACACAGATTAATTTTGCCTGTTTTAAAATGTACACTAAGGGAGTCACACAGTATGTATGTATTTGAATACATTTCCAGTTTCGATTATTATGAACTACCTGATATGAATATATTTGACACATACTAGATTGCCTTTTTGTTGGGTATAACCTCAAAGTAGAAATGCTGTTTGAATGGTGATATGGTTTGACTCTGTGTCACCACCCAAATCACATGTTGAATTGTAATCCCCAACGTGGAAGAGCAACCTGGTGGGAGGTGATTGTGATACGTAAGTGTTGGGTTGGGTAGAGCATGTTCCTTTTAACTGATAAGGGTGGGCAGCAGGGGCAGGGGGGTAAGGAAAGTGCTGCGTAGAGGAGGGTGTGATCCCTGGCTAGGGCTCCATCTGCACAGACCTAGGAGAGGACAGGTATTTCCTGCCCAGATGTTGCATTTCCCAAGACCACCGTGGCCTGCCATGTCCCCATCCTGTGCCTATAAAAAACCCCGACACCATAGCAGGAAGAGACACAGGCAGCTGGATGTCAAGAGGAGAACATCAGCTGAGGAACACAAAGGCAGCTGAAGGCTGAGATGAATGCACTGACAGCCACTGGCAAGCTGGCAGGCTGTAGACCAGCAGAACAATGAGGAGTTTGGTAGGGGCAGTCAGAGGAGAGCCCGGCCTGCTCAGCAGCATGACTCCAGAAGAAAACCTTCCCACTCTGTCGTGGTCTGGCTTCCCCCATCTTCGAGGACTACCTCCACTCGATAAAACCTTGACCTCATTCTTCAAGCCCACGTGTGATCTGATTCTTCCAGTACACCAAGGCAAGAACCCAGGATACAGAAAGCCCTCCGTCCTTGTGACAGGGTAGAGAGTCTAATTGGCCTATAGACAGCAAAACTAAAAGAGCACCCTGTAACACACACCCACTGGGGCTTCAGGAGCTATAAATATTCACCCCTAGATACTGCTGTGGGGTTGGAACCCCACAACCTACCTGTCTGTATGCTCCCCTAGAGGTTTGAGCAGCGGAGCACTGACAAAGCAAGCCACTCGCCCTGTCACACACCCTGTGAGGGGGACAAGGGAACTTTTCCCATTTCAACTGGATCATGTGCACAGATTTCCCCCTTGCTGTTCTCGTGATAGTGAGTTCTTTCTTATGAGATCTGGTTGTTTGAAAGTTTGTAGCACTTTCCCCTTCGCTCTCTCTTCCTCCTGCCAGCCATGAAAGACGTGCTTGTTTCCCCTTTGCCCTTCAGCCATGATTATAAATTTTCTGAGGTTTCACCAGAAGCAGAAGCCTGTATAGCCTGCGAAACTGTGAGCTGATTTAAACTTTTTATTTAAATTGCCCAGTCTCAGGTATGTCCTTATAGCAGAGTGAGAATGGACTAATATAATAGTATGTATGTGTTCCAAAGTGATTGGATGGTCATAAACTGTATAATGAAGTTTGGGTCATATACAACATTGGTCCCATAAGATTATAGTAGCGTATTATCACTCAACTTTTTTTAATGTTTAGATACACATTCTTATCCTCGTGTTACAATTTCCTGTAATATTCAGTACAGTAACATGTACTGGTTTTTAGCCTAAGAGCAATAATTAGGCTGTACCATATAGTCTGGGTGTGTAGTAGGTTATACCATCTAGGTTTATGTAAATATATTCTGTGATGTTTACAGGACAAAATTGCTTAACACCACATTTCTCAGAATGTATCCTCATCATTAAGAAACACATGGCTGTACTATTTTATATTCCCCCTCAAATTATATGAAGAGTTCATCCTAATCTTTGGCAGCAATTAGAATGCAGGTTTTATTTATTTGTTTGTTTCCGCTTTGGTCATCCGGTAAGTATATAATGCACATCTCTATGGTTTTAATTTACATTTCTCTGCTGACTAATGATGTTAGATATCCTCTTAGATAAGGTGCCTGATAAAATATTTTGCCTTTTTTATTGGATTGTCTAATTTTTTCTAATTGAATTAAAGGAGTAGATTGATGGATAGAAAAATATATACATTGATTGTTAGGTAAGTCGGTAGATAGATAATGAAATGATCCTATTTATTTCTGGTAATAATCTTTGCTCTAAGAATGTATTTCCTCTGATAAACTACTTTGAGCTTTGTCTTAATAAACGCTATCATAGTATCTCTTTTTTCATTCTTTTAACCTTTATGTTAATATTAAAAATGAATATTTTGAAGGGAGGAAGATAGAAAACATGTAGTAAGTCTTGCTTTTATTCTGCTGATCAAATCTGATAATTTCCACCTCTAAACTAGAATTTTTAAACCACTTATATTTAAAGTAATTATTTGTTTACTTTTTAGAGATGAGGTCTCATTCTGTTGCCCAGACTGGAGTGTAGTGGTGGAATCATAGCTCACTGCAGCCTCTGAACATCTGGGCTCAAATGATTCTCCTGCTTCAACCTGCCAACTAGCTGGGACTATAGGCTCATGCCACTGTGCCTGATTAATTTTTATTTTTATATTTTCGGAGAGATGTGGTCTTGCTTTTTTTGTCGAAGCTGATCTCCTGGCTTCAAGCAATCTTTCCACCTAGTCCTCCCAAAGTGCTGGGATTACAGGCATGAACCACGTGCCAGTTAAAATGATTATTAATATGGTTGGGTTTAAATCTACTATCTTCCTGTTTCTTTTCTACTAGATTTGTTTTTGTTCTCTTTTGATTCTAGAGTAACGACTTTATGTCCTTTGTTGGCTTATTAGCTATGCCCCTTTATTGAGTTATTTTAGTGACTCTGTGAGGTTTACAGTATGCACTTTCCTTATGGGAGTCTGTATTTAAGTGATAGTATATTGTTTCAGCTATTGTAGAAGAAGCTTGTAAGAGTGTACTCCTGTTCCCTGCTCAAGGGCTTTGTGCTGTTGTTGTCATGTGTCTTACTTCTACAAATATCATAAACTCTTCTACATATTTTTTTAAGTTTTTAACAGTCAATTATATTTAAATAAATTTAAATAAATAGAAAATATACCTTAATACTTGTCCCCACTGTTACAATGTTCCATGATTTTTGTTCTTTTGTAATAGATTTAGATTTTGATCTGCCATAATTTTTATTCTGCTAAAATTTACTTAAACCCTTTCAGTAGTACAGGTCTGTAGTGATGAATATTTACTTTTTAATTTTTGAATAATTCTTTATACATTTTAAAAAAATTTTGTAAGATATTACTACCAGGTAAAGGATTATAGGTTGGAAGACATTTTTTCAGTATTGAAAAAAATCCCTAGCTCTGTTTTAGCTTGCATTAATTCCAATAAGAAGCCTGCGTTTTAAAAAATCTTTGTTCTTCTATACATAATATATCTATTTCTCTGGCTGCTCTTAAGATTTTTTTAAATCACTACAACTTGATTTTTATGTATTTTGACTTTGAGCTTCTAACATCTGCGAATTTCTAATTTTCATCAAATTTAGAAAGTTGTTTGTCATTTCCCCCAATAGTGTTTGTGTTCTCTTTCTCTTTCAGAGACTAGGATTAAAAGTACATTACACTACATGTGGCTTGACTTTGTATACAAATTTTAACTGTAAAATACAGATTTACCTTGTGAGCTACTACTCATAGCTCACTAATACTCTAGTTTACTTTCATTTTTTTGCTTTGAATATAGTCTTTTGCCATGTCTTCAGTTTCAGTCATCTTTTCTCTTGCATTGTCTAATCTGCTGATAAGCCCATTCAGCAAAATTTTTTATTTCAGATTTGATAGGTTAATTTATAATATTTGACTTCAATCTTTTATATATATATATATTTAACATATTACATTTATTTTACTAGTTTCTTGAACATATGGAATACAGTGTTAATAATTGTTTCAGTGCCTTAGTCAACTAATTCTATTGTCTGTGTCATATGTTGCCAAGTTCCAGGTGATTTTAGAACAGCAGCCAGGTTTTGTAGTGGTTTTAGTAAGTCTAACTTCCCTGTCTTCATGATTATTCCCAAGCCAATAATCCTCTATATTAGATACAGTAAACTGCTCTCAAGTTATTATATAATATTTGCATGCGTAATTATATTTTTGTAAAACAAATTTTGAATAAAAGTTCTCTCTTTTATAAGGCTCTAAAATCCCTTCTGTGCAGTCATTTCTTAAGCTGCCATTATACATTTTACTCTCTGTCTTCCGTTACCTTTTATACATGGACCTGACATGGTACTCATGCATTGTCTACTTATAAAAGTTTATTACTCTCCAGAGATAGCTCCTGATTATTTTCTTTATTCTCTCTTTCATTCATTGATTGTTTCCATGTCCATGACTGTATCTGCTATGTATATATTGATTAATTTTAATAGTCTCTTCAAATTCTCCTTTCCTCAAGCTCCTCAATTTTAGTTCTGATTGCCTTTTTCAATTCCCCTGCCTCATTTCCTCAGTGTGTAAGACCAAACTCACTATCTACTGTTCCTCATGTTATGGTCTTTATATTATCTAATCTTATTAATGGATACTCAATCATTTTAACCAAGAAAATCTGTGATTTCTCAACTCCTTTATCTGCTTCCTGTATTCAATTGCCAAATTTTAAAAATCTGCATCAGATTTGTGATTTAATTGTATCAATTTCTCTTCATCTTCACCAGCACTAACGTAGTTCAAATCATCACTATCTTCAAGGCTCATCCGTCATTCCACCAATGTTACAAGGGATATTATTCAAAGATGAATATAATGTGACTTCTGCTTAAAACTTTAAAAAGTTGCCTTAGATAAAAACTTAACTCTCTAATTTGATGTCTAGGTGGAGGAGCAAGCTGGTAAAAAGAGCCTAAGTCAGGAGTATGTGCACCATGTTTGAGAGCCCAAAGAGTGGATTTAGAGTGAGCAGAAGGAAAGCGAAGGAGATGGGAGTCATAAAACTATATTACAAAAAAGCTTCTGTAAGGCCTTGTAGGCTACTGTAAGGATTTTGGCTTTAACCCTGAGTAAACTTGTGAACTATTGCAGATTTCTGAAGAATAACCTAGTCTATCCTACATGATTGAAGGGTAAGGTTGCTTTCCCCTAAATAACTCTATATCTATCTTTATTTTAATACTCCTAGTAATACATTTAGTCACCATATCAAATCTCATCTATCCCCATCCCTCTCCATATTCTGAAGTTCTCATGAATAAAAACAATGTGTTGTTATTCACCTTTGTATTCATACGTACAGGCCTGTACTTACCCAGGACATTGCCTTTGACCAATAAACTGAGATGCAGAATTAATTACAAAATATTGCCTGTCTAGGATATGGGTTACAGGGCTATATGCTCTTGTATATTAATTCAACTCACAATAGAAATCAGAGGTAATTTAATGCACACACTGATGAAAGCACATATTCATTGTACAGTGTTATTTTACTCACCTTTGGGTGTCTTTGAATAACCATTTGCTACTGTGAACATTTACCTTGACCAAGAATATGTCTTTTCACACATTACCTGAAACTTTTCTATGATTTACATAAAATTTAGAATAATAAAAAACAAACAACAAAAAAATTTGAAGTTCTAATAAGTCCTTTCATTATTGTAATATTTTATGTATATCTCAATTCTTTTATTTTTCACATGAATCCTAAGGGATACGTGATAACATTTTAATGTTTATAATAAATATGATAATATTTACTAAGAATGAGAATTTGAATTCAAAGCTATCACTGTCAAAATCAGAATTTCAGTACATTTTTGCCTTGTCGTTTTGTTGAGCAGAAAGTCTCCACATTATAGAAAACTTATACATCCACATTACAAAGATATGTATCTTTACATACATTCATAGACATAAGCATACTTATAAAGCATATATATTTTAAAAAGAAATTATTATAACAGTTGGAAAAACTGCTCTGTATTTTTAGAAAATGTTTTGTGTCAGTGGCAAAGGATGAGATTTTGGCGTATCATAAGAACTGAAGATAGGCTTAGCAGCTTATTTTCTTCAATCTGGAAATTCTGACTTCTTTAGTAAGATCCCATATCAATTTCTCACTTTGGCTTAATGTGCCTCTTGGAATGCTTTGAAAGATACATGGGACTTTAAATTGCAACCTTGCTTCTTTTTACCTTCTCATAGAAGAAATAAAACCTTAGCAATTTTTCTTTCTCTTTACACCTCCCTATTACCCACATCCTCCCCTTGTCCAAGGCCACTCTATTGAAGGATAGTGCCCATGACTCTCTGATTGCTCTTGTGAAGGACAATTCTTAAAGATACGTAAGAACCATGCCCACTAACAATATGTGTAGAGATACATAGATACATACATAGGTACCTACATACATTCATACATACATACATATATACACAGTGTAGACCATGTGTTTATGCAGTCTATGTATGTGCATTTGGGTATAGTTGTTAAAAAATCTTAAACTCCAAGACCAGACAAACTGAGAGTAGAATAAACTCTACTATCATTTTAACAACGTGACCTTCAGCAAGTGACAAGCTCCCTAAAATTTGGTCTTCACGTTTGTAGAATAAGGATAATGTTGCCATCTTTAGAAGTTATTGCAAGAATATAGTGACACAATAAAGTTAAAGGAAAATGATGGAAACTAATATTATTCATTTAATAACAGCAATTTACTATCAGTTAATGACGAGAGCCTATGTATTAGTAGCTAGTATTTCCATGTGCAAATTGTGTTTACTAATTTTGTATATACAATAATGGGTCAATATCAAATCAGCTTTTATAATATAGTATTATAATACAATAATTTGTGCAAGCAGAGTGTTACTTTCCTTTCTTAATAAAATCTTTGTAGGAAACTGAAAATTCTACAGTGCCATTGTGTGGCCATTTTAGAGGAACGTGCTTCTTAAACTGTCCTCTTGGCAGTTGACTCTTCTTTCCAATTTCCTGTGACTTACACATCTGTTCACCATGATGGGAAGCCATGCTGCTAGATGGGCAGAGGTGGTCCATGCATCAATCTCTGTGACATGCTGTTAGCCATCTTCCTTCACTTAATACAATCTGACGAGTCTTGACCCGTTCAATTTTCCCACCGAAGACACTGTGTTTAATAGAATCAGAACTCCCTTTGCCCTTATGTTATGTTTTATGCTTAGACAGGTTCAGTGTTTTCTTCTTAACTCTCTTTATACTAGCCCATTTTAGCTCATTCTTTGTTTTTTTTTTTTTACATTCCTATGCTAAGTGAAAAGCAAAACAGTTCCACTAGCTTGGGTAGAATTTGTCAGCCATTCTTTTGGAATATTTAGAATGCCAGCTAAATTATTTTGCAGAATTGTTTGGAAGCTTAGCAATTTGGAACTTTTGTCTTTGTCGTTGTTTGCAACAGGATTATGAATTTCTATATACAATATATCATTTTATATTTGTCCTGGGAAATAATTTCTCTTTATTTTGAGATTTCTATTTTTTCTAAGTCAGAATATGTTTAGGATAAGAAGGTGGCAGTGACCCAGGATCAAATCCTTTCAATAGAAAAATTATTCAACTCTATTTCCAGATATATTTTTTTCCTTACTAATATGACATTTCAGCCAGAAAGATTGATATGGTTTGACTGTGTCCCCACCCAAAGCTCATCTTAAATTGTAGTTCCTATAATCCCCATGTGTCATGGGAGGAACCAGGTAGAGATAATTCAATCATGGGTGTGGTTTCCCCCATCATGTTCTTGTGGTAGTAAGTTCTCATGAGATCTAATGGTTTTATAAGGGGCTTCCCCATCCACTCGGATCTCATTTTTCTCCTTCCTGTCATCATGTCAAGAAGGGCGTGTTTGCTTCCCCTTCTGCGGTGATTGTAAGTTTCCTCAGGCCTCCCCAGGCGTGCAGAACTGTAAATTAGTTAAACCTCTTTTATTTATAAATTACCCAGTCTCAGCTATGTCTTCATTAGTTGTGTGAGAAAAGAATAATACAGTAAACTGCTACCAGGTGGTGGGGGTGCTGCTTTAAAGATACTCACAGATGTGGAAGTGACTTTGGAACTGGGTAAAGGCAGAGGTTGGAACAGTTTGGAGGGCTCAGAATAAGATAGGAAAGTATGGGAAAGTTTGGAACTTCCTGAAAACATGGAGGGCTCAGAAGACAGGAAGATGTGGGAAAGTTTGATACTTCTTAAAGACTTATTGAATGGCTTTGACCAAAATGCCAATAGTGATTTTTTTTAAACCTGTGAATATACTTCACTTTTATTGTAAACTACAGTTTGTAGCAAAAGGACCATGGAAGCCTCTTTTGTTCCGAATTCTATCCCCAGCACTTGCTGTGGTAACAGGCATGCAGCAGGCACTTGAAACTGCCTTGGTGCATGCAACAGTGGGGTACACTGGAAAATGGAGGCAAGTGGGGGTGTCACAGGGTGTCACAGGTCACAATCCTCCATCAGAGACTGTAGGTGATATGGACAATAAGATTCAGGCTGAGGTGGTCTCAGATGGAGATGAGGAACTGTTTGGGAACTGGAGTAAAGGTCACTCTTACTATGCAGAGACTGGCAGCATCTTACCCCTACCCTAGAAATCTGTGGAACTCTGATTTTACGCAGAGCATAAAAGTTTGAAAATTTTGCAGCCTGACAATTTGACAGAAAAGGAAACCCCATTTTCTGAGGATAAATTCAAGCCAGCTGCAGAAATTTGTATAAATAACAAAGAGCCAAATATTAACCACCAAGACAATGGGGAAAATGTCTCCAGGGCATGTTAGAGACCTTTTTGTGGCAGCCCCACCTATCACAGGCCCAGAGACCCAAGGGTGGGGAATGGTTTAGTGAGCCAGGCCCAAGGCACCCCCACTGTGTGCAGCCTGGGGACTTCACACCCTGGGTCAAAGGTGCTCCAGCCATGGCTAAAAGGGGCCAAGGCACAACTTGGGCCATGGCTTGAGAGGGCGAAAGCTCCAAGCCTTAGCAGTTTCCATGTGGTATTTGTCCGGCAGGTCCACAGAAGAAAAGAATTGAGTTTTGGGAGCCTCCAACTAGATTTCAGAGTATGTATAGAAACTCCTGGATGTTCAGGCAGAGGTGTGCTGCAGGGGTGGAGCCATCATGGAGAACCTTTACTAAAACAGTTAAGAAGGAAAATGTTGGGTTGAAGCCTCACACAGAGTCTCCACTGGGGTTCAGTCTACTAGGGCTATGAGAAGAGGGCCACTGTCCTCCAGAACGTAGAACGGTAAATCCACTGACAGCTTGCACTCGTGCACCTGGAGAAGCTGCTGACAATCAATGCCACCCTATGAAAACAGCCAGGAGGGAGGGTGTACCCTACAAAGCCACAGAGGCAGAGCTGCCCCAAGGTATGAGAGCCTACCTCTTGCATCAGCATGACCTGGATGTCAGACATGCGGTCAAAGGAGATTATTTCGGAGCTTTAAGATTTAATTTCTGCCCAGTTGGATTTGGACTTACATGGGGCCTATAACCCCTTTGTTTTGGCCAATTTCTCCTATTTGGAATGGCTGTATTTACTCAATGCCTGTACCCCTTTTGTATCTAGAAAGTAACTAACTTGCTTTTGATTTTGCAAGCTCATAAGCGGATGGCACTTGCCTTGTCTCAGATAAGACCTTTAACTTGGACTTTTGGGTTGATGCCAGAATAAGTTGAAACTTTAGGAGAGTGTTGAAAAGGCATAATTGTGTTTTGAAATGTGAAGACATGATTTGGGATGGTCCAAAGGTGGAATGATATTGTTTGGCTGTGTCCCCACCCAAATCTAATCTTGAATTGTAGTACCCATAATGCCCATGTATTGTGGGAAGGACCACGTGGAGATAATTCAATTATGGGGTAGTTCCTGTGATAATAAGTTCTTATAAGATCTGATGGTTTTATAAGGGGCTTCCCCCTTCACTGGGCTATCATTCTTCTCCTTCTTGCTGTCATGTGAAGAAGGATGTGTTTGCTTCCCCCTTTTGCCATGACTGTAAGTTTCCTGAGGCCTCCCCAGCCATGCTGAACTGTGAGTTAATTAAAGCTCTTTCCTTTATGGATTACCCAATCTCAGGTATGTATTTATTAGCAGCATGAAAAAGGAATAATACAATGTTAAATATCTATTTGAAAACAGACACTGCTGGGCACAGTGGCTCATGTCTATAATCCCAGCACTTTGGAAGGCTGAGGTGGGTGGATCACTTGAAGTCAGGAGTTCAAGACCAACCTGGCCAACATAGTGAAACCCCATCTCTACTAAAAGTACAAAATTACCAGGGTGTGGTGGTGCATGCCTGTAATCTCAGTTAAGTTACTCAGGAGGCTGAGTTAGGAGAATCGTTTGAACCTGAGAGGCAGAGGTTGCACTGAGCGAAGATTGTGCCACTGCCTTCCAGCCTGGGTGGCAGAATGAGACTCTGTCTGAAAAAATAAAAATAAAAAACACACAGACACCAATATTTTAATAATTAGCAATTCTAGTATTCTTCAGGACTTCCATGTAAAAATATTTTTGGAAATAGGACAGTAAATTTTATCAAAAATGTATTCTATTGATAACTAAGTTATAAGATTCTTACACACTTAATCAATGTTACCAGTCTATGTCTCTCCCTTTGTTTTTCTTCTACCCTCTTTTTTTTTATTAATTGATGTGAGTTCACTGTATCACATAACATCTACAAAAAATATTTGAGATAGATTTTGTTAGTGTCACTCTACACTTAAGGAAAATAAAGCAAAAATCAACAAAAGTAACAGCAAGGTTATATGTCTATAAATTATTTTGACTTTTGTTTCTTCCTTCCCATGCGTCCCCATATTGAATATTGGAAGCAATTGTTAGAATTTGGTTTACCTTTATCAGGTATCTTTCATTACTATTGCCTGAAAGCGCTCATTCGCTAAATAACAACACAAAGGCAACCACCACAGGTAAGGACTCGTAATGACAGCAAGAAGATCAGTGACTAAAAGTCACATAAACTTTATATAGGTTAGCTTAGAATTTCTGTATGTTTTTCTGGGTATGGTGGTGGTAGATATTTATTCTGTGGAAAGACAATGAGGACTGGATGCACATCCATCCTCACTACCTCTACCACCACCATCATACCAAGAAAAACATACACAAATTCTAAGCTAATCTATATAAAGTTGATGTGATTCTTCAGTCATTGATCTTTCTTGCTATCATTACGAGTCCTTACCTGTGGTGGTTGCCCCTGTGTTGTAATCATTCTCATTCTCATTGCTGTTTTGCAAATGAGCCCTTTCAGGCACATGTATCCCAGTATTTAAAGTAAAATTAAAAAATAAAAATAAAACAAACAAACAAAAAACCCGGAGACCTTAAGTCTGATACAATAGACTCTGTAATTCTGATTTTAAAAATTTATAATCTATTTTCTTTGAAGCTTGCTACCAGGAGGTTTCATCTGCATAAAAAGAATCTTGGTTTCCGCAACCCCTTATCTTAACCCAGATACTCCACTATATTCCAGGTCTTTAGATAAATTATTTTAACCAATTGTCAGTCAGAAAACCTTTGAATCCACCTGTGACCCAGAAGATTGCTGCCCCACCCTTTGAGTTGTCCTACCTTTCCATATCAAACCAATGCACATCTTACATGTATTGATTGATGTCTTATGTCTCTCTAAAGTGGATAAAACTAAGCTGTGGCTTGACCACCTTTGAAATGTGTTGTCTTGACTTCCTGAGGCTGTCCTTGGGTGTGTCCTTAACCTTGGCAAAATGGACTTCTAAATTGATTTTTTTTTTTAATCTGATCACCAGATAGATTTTATCCCACAGATTTTCCTCAAGCCCTGCCATCATCCACACTGCACTGTTTGGGATTTATTAAACACATTTTCCTTTTATAGCACAGTTTGTGGTTTTTTCCAACGCTGTGGCAGGGCTTTTCCGTCATTCTACCTGGAAAACTTAGCCAGAATGCCATGGTGTCTTTGAGGGTTCTTTGCTATGTTAGTTTTCTATTGCTACTGAAGCAGGTTACTACAAATGTGCTGGCTTAGAACCATGCAAATTTATCACCTGGAGTTCTGTAGGTCAGAAGTCTCCATGAGTTAAAATTCAGCTGTTGGCAGAACTGCATTCCTTTTAGACACTCTAAGTGAAAATCCATTTCCTTTCTTTTGCATCTTCTAGAGGCCTCCTGCATCCCTTGGCTTGTGGCCCTTTCCTCTCTGTGCAAAACCAGCAGTGGCACATCTTTGTCTCCCTGACCCTGACCCTCTTAGAAAGCCCTTTGTAATTGCATCAGGCCAACTCAAATAATCATGAATAATCTTTTCCATCTCAAGAACCTTAATTTTATCACATCTATAAGCTTCAAAGTCATGTAAGATAATACATTATCTTTACATGTAAATAATATATTCACATGCCATGTAAGATAATATATTCTCAGCTTCTGGGGATATGGGCATAGACATCTTGGTGGGGTATGGTTCTTCCCATCACAGATGGAAACCCATCTCTCCCTTTACATTCCTGTAAGTGTTTACAATAATTTTTTGGTTTACATTTCATATAAATTTATGCATATTGTTTTTGTTTTAGCTTCATTTCATTCCTTCTACTTTACCTTAGAGTTTTAGAGAATGTGGAAACCTTTTGTCTTCAACTCTATTGTGAGATATGTGAAAACATCCCCCACCTCTTGATTGCTTTTTGATTCCCACAACTTGCAACACAGATTCAGTTTGTTGAATTGAACATTAAATTTTTGAAACAGATTTACATGATGAATCATGCAGGGCAATAGAAATAACAGATAATGGAGTTACTTTGCTAAGTAATTTTTGTTGCCAGGTATGAGAAGACAGGCAGCAATGTGAGCCTAATCTGTAGACTCTCGCCAAGATGAAATTCACAAAGTGAGCTTGTTGAGACTGGAATATTCTCTACCATGGGAAGATACAGTAAAATTTTGAGAGGCTAATCCCAATAATAGTTGTTGAGGAAACAATTAAAAAATAAATTAAGTATCTTATATTTATTCCTGATTGCTTTCTAGTATCACCGGAAATCAGACAGTGTGTTTCTGTCTCATACAAAAGAATGTATCCAGTCTATCACTGATGGGCATTTGGGTTGGTTCCAAGTCTTTGTTACTGTGAACAGTGTTGTAATAAACATACATGTGCATGTGTCTTTATAGTAGAATGACTTATAATCCTCTTGGTATATACTTAGTAATGGGACTGCTGGGTCAAATGGTATTTCTAGTTCTCAATCCTTGAGGAATTGCCACACTGTCTTCCACAATGGTTGGACTAATGCACACTCCTACCAACAGTGTAAAAGCGTTTCTGTATCTCCACGTCCTCGCCAATATCTGTTGTTTCCTGACATTTTAATAATTGTCATTCTAACTGGCGTGAGATGGCATCTCAATGTGGTTTTGATTTGCATTTCTCTGGTGAACAAAGAGAACACATGGACACAGTGGGGAAACATCACACACCAGGACCTGTTGGGGGGTGGTGGGCTAGGGGAGGGATAACATTAGGAGAAACACCTAATATAGATGACGGGTGGATGGGTGCAGCAAACCTCCATGGCATGTGCATACCTAAATAACAAACCTGCATATTCTGCACATGTACCCCAGAACTTAAATGTAATTAAAAAAAATAAAATAAAAACATTTAAACAGTCTTTTATATGTATATATTTTATTGCATTTTAGGTTTTGGGGTACATGTGAAGAACATGCAAGGTTGTTGCGTAGGTACACACATGGCAGTGCAATTTGCTGCTGTCCTCCCCCATCACCTATAACTGGCATTTCTCCCCATGCTATCTCTCCCCCAACTCCCCACCCCCCGCTGTCCCTCCCCTTTTCCCCCCCCAACAGACCCGTGTGTGATGCTCCCCTCCCTGTGTCTATGTGTTCTCATTGTTCAACACCCACCTATGAGTGAGAATATGTGGTGTTTGATTTTCTGTTCTTGTGTCAGTTTGCTGAGAATAATGGTTTCCAGGTTCATCCATGTTCCTACAAAGGACACGAACTCATCATTTTTGATGGCTGCATAATATTCCATGGTGTATATGTGCCACATTTTCCCTGTCCAGTCTATCATCGATGGGCACTTGGGTTGGTTCCAAGTCTTTGCTGTTGTAAACTGCTGCAATGAACATTCGTGTGCATGTGTCTTTATAATAGAACGATTTGTAATCCTTTGGATATATATACCCAGTAATGGGATTGCTGGGTCAAATGGAATTTCTATTTCTAGGTCCTTGAGGAATTGCCACACTGTCTTCCACAATGGTTGAACTAACTTACACTCCCACCAACAGTGTAAAAGTGTTCCTATGGAGTCCAAACCATTGGCAATAAAAACTTGTTTCGTTGCTATGTTTAACATTAAAGGAGAGGTTAACAATTAAGATAATAATATTCATGTTCTCAGTTTCTGGAGGGTTAGAGAGTTGCATTCATTTCGGAACTATGGTTAAGAACTGTAGCAGAGACTACAATAAATAGTTTATTCAAATTTAGAAAACAATAAAGTTGAGTTTCTCCACTCCATTGATTGTGATTGCCACTATACTTATAAACTATGAGCAATTCATGGATTCACAGAAATATCTTGAATATCTGAAAGAAAAAGCCAGAAAGAAAGACAAAAAAGGATTTGGTGCAAGATGAAATATGCCTTGTTTTGAGGCAATAATTACACAGTATTTAAGACTCAAAGCATTGTGTTATTTGTTTCAGGGTCTAACAAAAATGACCTCTCTAAGAGATATTAATATCTTCAACTTTCAGATAAAAAATTAGACAAAAGAGGCTAAATAACATAAAAAATAAAATAACATATATAAATTAATGAAGTGTCTAGAAAGATAACATTAAGACAACTCATTACTTTTTAAATTAATGGAATGAATTGTTAAATTAGCCATCACAAAATGTCCATCCTATTGAAAACATGTTGTGGGTTTAGTTTTCTGACTTTAAAATAATTTTTTAGTGGGCACTATGCTTTCTAATGAAGCATACTCAGTTTTAAATTAAATAAATTACTCATAGTCAAATAATTAGAAAAGCAAATTGTGAAAAGGCATTTTACTTGTTCTAAAAACTGATATTTAAAGCATTTTAATATGTATGATATGATGCAAATTTGACATCCTAAACAAAGAGGTGCCTGCCTAGTGCTTACAAAGATTAAAAATAAACCTGCCTCCTTATTATTGTGTATTTTAAAGTCTTTCTTAAAAATAAAACTCTTGTATAGCCAGATGTTTGCTAGTTAACAAAATCTAGTAAGTTTGAAATTCAATTGCCAAGAAGTTGGATTCTGAACAAAGAATAAAGTTTTCCATAGAACCAAAATGATAGCTTTCTATAGAGAAGGGTATGATGTTTAATTTTATGTGCCCAGATATGTGGTAAAAAATTATTCTGAATATTTCTGCAAGGGCAAGGATGTTTTTGAATAAGATTAACCTTTTTTTTTTTTTTTTTTTTTTTTTGAGACAGTCTTTCTCCCTCGCCCAAGCTGGAGTGCAGTGGTGTGATCTCGGCTCACTGCAACCTCTGCCTCCCAGGTTCAAGTGATTCTTGTGCCTCAGCCTCCCAAGTAGCTGGGATTACAGGTGCCCACCACCAAGTCTAGCTAATTTTTGTATTTTTAGTAGAGACAAGGTTTTGTCATGTTGGCCAGGCTTGTTTCAAACTCCTGTCCTATAGTGAATGGCCTGCCTTGGCCTCCCAAAGTGCCAGACTTAAGGGCGTGAGCCACTGTGACTGGCCTGAGATAAACATTTAGATGGGTAGATTTTGAGTAAAGCCGATTGTCCTTTATAATGTGTGAGTCTTATTCAATCAGTCAAAGACCTGAAGATAACACAAGACTGATATCCCCTCAGCAAGAGGAATTAGTACTGCCTGCTGATGGCCTTTGAACCTCAGTTACAGGTTTAGTACTTGCCAACTTCCATAACCACAAGAGTCAATTTCTTAAAATAAATCTGTCTCTCTACTCTCTTTTTTCACATCTTATTTGTTCTATTTCCCTGAAGAACATTGACTAATATAAAGTGATATATGTTCCCAAAATAAATGAAGTAGAAAGAAAAGTAATGGATCACAAATAAGGCATATAATCAAGAGTAGTGTAAGTCATGAAGGTGAAAAGCAACCTAAATGGGTGAGGCAAAGAAACTAACATGTCTCAACTGCCACGGATTGGGCCCTTGTCACCTCCCTAAGAGATATTCATTATTATCTTCAATTTTCAAATAATGATAATGAAGCCAGAAACATTCAGTAATATACACTTTCAAGTAACACAAAAAGTGTTGGTAAATACATAAATTAGACTTTCTTCACTTGGATTTTTCAGTTTACCTTGCAATTCAGGCCCAATTTGATTACACCACCCCTATAATTCATATGAAGTGTCATAAATATAGGCGGCATACATGACATTCAGGTACAGTTTTTATGTAGTTATAGATCATTACTTGTATAGCTGAGTCAATTACTAGAAATTAACATTCAGGGAGTGTTTCATATCTACAACCATCATATGAACTTTGCAATGGAGAGAAGCCTTCTCCAGTGGGCCCTCTCTGACTGAGGTTTATTACCTCGATGATTTTGTTGCTTGTTGTAACCCAATATGTATGTTAGTATACCTTAAGGACTAGGTTGTCATCCGATTTATTAGTTGGAGTATCTTACATCTTTCAATGGTAAGGAAAATTTTATATTGACATATCCAGAGCTTTTATTGAAGTTATATTAGTCCTATCTATCAGAGATATGCTAGAAAATCTATAACTTCCACCAAAATGTTGCCCATGTGAGCAATTCAGTTTATGAAGTGCAATCTTCTAAGGCAGTCTTAGAGCTTCATGATTCATTTTTCAACCTATGTGATGTTTAATGATTTTGTCAAAATAAAAACTAATACACAGTTCTATGTCCATCATCAAATTATGCCATTCAATTTATAGCTTAAGCTATGAAAAAGACACCTCGATATGGAGGTCTGAGGAGAGGGAAATAGCTCCAGTCTGTGCAATTCTCATTCCTCTTTGACACAGATATTTGTAGTGGGTAAGAAGTTATTTGGCTTATTATGACACTGGGAATTTGTTAGAACAGAGTAATGACATTGTTTCATTATGTCAAACATGTAGATATCTGCCTAGGGTATACTGTTGAGCAAAAAAAAAAAAAAAAAAGATTATTAAAAAATGAAACTATATAAAACAAGAGGGAAAAGGGTTGAAAGGTCTTTATCACCTTGTTTAAACCAATCTTAAATCCCATTTCTTAAACTACTAAACAGTAATTCCCAACACATTCATTTTTCTTAACTATCATAGTCAAAATAGCCAGGAGCATTCTTGCAGGGTATGTGTGTGTGTGTGTGTGTGTGTGTGTGTGTGTGTGTGTGTGCAGTGTGTGTATGTATTTGATGTGAACGCATGCATGCACAGATTTTTTAAAAGGTACAAGTCGTACTCTGTTTTCATTAACTTTTTACATGTTGTTTTCTTGAGAATTAGATATTATAAAATATGGTCAAGAAAAGTAAAAGCTTAATAATAAAAAAGGAAAAATAATATAATCTTCTCTTTGGATGATATGATTTTTGAAACTGAAGTTTACATTGGTTATCTAGATTGTAGTATTCATTAAAAACAGCTGTTACGTACAGTGTGTTTTCACATTCAGAGTTAATGAAAAGTATCCTAATTTTTTTTGTAGGGTCAATTTTTTTATATCTTTTATTTCTCTTCCTGCAGTAGGAGACATCTAATATTTGCCAATAACCCTTCCAAGATTGTTTTATGCTAGTCTCCTTATATTATGCTTTGAGATATGCAGGGATTTAGACCTACTGTGTAACCCTCAACATGTATTTACGTGGCTCACTTAAAGGGCACTGGCACCTATGTTGAGAGGCCTTATGACCATGCATAAAGACATTATATTTCAATATTTTGAGAACACCAGTAAAGCTCCAAATGGTTCAAAGACTAGCTCAGAATCTCACAATTAATTAGTAGGGATTTTGGCTTCATGCTCCAGCTTGTCAGATTTAAAGGCCCATGTGCTTTATGCAA
Organism: Ateles fusciceps; assembly: GCA_036589455.1. Taxonomy (NCBI): domain Eukaryota; kingdom Metazoa; phylum Chordata; class Mammalia; order Primates; family Atelidae; genus Ateles; species Ateles fusciceps. The sequence goes on along the minus strand of JAZHEH010001685.1, from coordinate 992,917 downwards.
TGTCACCTGGCCCCCAGAAGTTGCAGAATGCCAGCTGTAATGGGGTAAAATCACAGGCACATGTCAGATTTAGAATATATCATCAGAATGTTCAGCACAAAGAATCGATCCTCCTCTGCATGCAAGACCCTGCCATTAATCATTTTGCCATTAATCATTTTGCCTTTTTCTCACACATAGCACATGACTTGAAAAGCAAGGTTCACATGGGAATGCAATTTATATTTTCAATGATAGCTCTGTTCCTGGATTGTATAAAAAAGATTCACCTCTAATACTATCTTAGCCAAACCTTTTATTATCCGTAAGTAGTCAAAGTTTATATAGAGAAAGCAGACAAGTATTAAAAATCGAATCTCAGGGGATTCTGTCACCAATAGTGTAACTTAAGTGACATGAAATGTTGGGGATTCTGGGAGGCAAAAGCTGTCACACAAATAAGTTAATGGGTTAGAGGATTTTTTAACAGAAGAGTTGAAAAAACAATAGTCATCACTTCAAGTCAAATATTCCAATAAATGCCATGAAATAGATACATGCCCAGTATAGACAGAAGACAATACCAGAGGACATTGGTGTGAAAGGGGTAGGTTTTACACTATGAGTCAAAGCAAAAATTGTTTTATGAACTAGACAACCATATAAAGAGTTCAGTTCAATAGGTATCAAAATATGACTGCCCTAATACATAGACCATTTAACTGGAAAGTGTGAGTAACACTGAAATGCTTTATAAATGGTAGGCAGACACAGGAAACAAATCCATTGACTTTCTGAGAAAGTTACTTTCTTGTCCATTCTAATTGCATTACTAAAGAAGCCTTAGTTCTAAGTTAACATGTCTTTACCATTTTATTAACACTTGTTATCTTCTTCACAGAACTGGAAAAAAACACGTTAAACTTCATATGGAAACAAAAGAGAGCCTGCATAGCCAAGACAATCCTAAGCAAAAAGAACAAAGCTGGAGGTATCACACTGCCTGACTTCAAACCATACTACAAGGCTACAGTAATCAAAACAGCATGGTACTGGTACCAAAACAGATATATAGACCAATGGAACACAACAGAATCCTCAGAAGTAACACCACACTTCTATAACCATCTGATCTTTGACAAACTTGACAAAAACAAGCAATGGGGAAAGGATTCCCCTGTTTAATAAATGGCTAGCCATGTGCAGAAAGCTGAAACTGAAGCCTTCCTTACATGTTACACTAAAATTAACTCCAGGTGGATTAAAGATTTAAACATAAGACCTAATACCATAAAAGTCCTAGAAGAAAACATAGGCAGTACCACTCAGGATGTAGGCACAGGCAAGGACTTCATGACTAAAACACCAAAAGTAGTGGCAACAAAAGCCAAAATAGACAAATGGGATCAAATTAAAGTTAAAAGTTTCTGCACAGCAAAAGAAGCAATCATTAGAGTGAACTGGCAATCAACAGAGTGGGAAAAATTTTTTGTACTCTACCAATCTGGCAAAGGGCTAATTTCCAGAATCTACAAAGAACTAAAGCAGATTTACAAGAAAAAAACAAACCCATTCTAAAGTGGGCGAAGGATATGAACATACATGTTTCAAAAGAAGACATTTATGCAGCCAACAAACATAGGAAAAAATGCTCATTATCACTGGTCATTAGAGAAATGAGAATCAAAACCACACTGAGATACCATTTCATGCCAGTTAGAATGGCAGTCATTAAAAAATCTGGATACAACAGATGCTGGAGAGGATCTGGAGAAATAGGAACACTTCTGCACTATTGGTGGGAGTGTAAATTAGTTTAACCATTGTGGATGACAGTGTGGCGATTCCTTTAGAAATAGAAATACCATTTGACCCAGCAATCCCATTACAGGGTATATACTCAAAGGATTATAAATTTTTCTATTATAAAGACACGTGCACACGTATGTTCATTGCAGCAGTGTTTACAATAGCAAAGACCTGGAATCAACCCAAATGCCCATCAATAATAGACTGGACAAAGAAAATGTGGCACATATACACCATGGAATACTATGCAGCCATAAAAACGATGAGTTCATGTCCTTTGCAGGGACATGGATGAATCTGGAAACCATCATTCTCAGCAAACTGACAAAAGAACAGACAACCAAACACTGCATGTTCTCACTTATAGGCGGGTGTTGAACAATGAGAACATAGGGGCACAGGGAGGGGAACATCACACACTGGGGTTTGTTGGGGGGTGGGGGGCTGGGGGCAGGACAGTGGGGTATGGGGATGTTGGGGAGGGATAACATTGGGAGAAATGCCTGATGTAGGTGATGGGGGGATGGAAACAGCAAACCACCATGGCATGTGGGTACCTATGCAACAATCCTGCGAGATCTGCTCATGTACCCCAGAACTTAAAGTACAATTAAAAAAAAAACAAAAGATATATTTGTTTACATTAAAAAGAGTAAATCAAAAGGAAAAGAAGTACTGTATGCAAATAAGATGAAAATCATGATAGCATACTATAATTATTAAACTACATATATAGAGAGATGGAAGGGGAAGTAGAAAAGCACATGAATCCATTAGCTAAATTTTAGAACTAGTCTCTCTCTCGCTGTCTTTAAAATATGAGGAAAGAACTAATATCGGAGAGTCAAACACTAGGTCCAGTTGAGGCAAGAAATAACAAGTTTGCACGTATACAATTTCTGATCATCTACCGAATCCAAAGACCTGAATGTGGAGGTAAATGAGATGTTTCCTGACTATCCTTCTCCCCAGCATTACCAGTAGGTTTCTTCTTGTTTGTTTATTTAGTCTCTGAATACAATTTTCTGTCATAAGAAGCTTCCTTGGGCAATTCCAATCATTACCAACAAATTTCTTTCAACCATAGACAGTTAACCACAGAGGTCACTCATGGGAGTTCTAATCCCTTTTATTATAGCATATGCCAAACACTCTTCTCTCCCTGGAATGTCTATTCTCTATTTGAAATATTTCTAGCTCCTGCCATTATTTCTTAATTTTCCCTTCATTATCCTGATTATTCATCACTGAAATGATTCAATTTTGCCATATTTTAAAGCATTGTGGCCATAACTAAATTCAGTCTTTTAGATTTAGCGATATTATTTTAGGGATCAGAAAATAGATACTGTCAACTAAGCCTTGATATACAAAAATGTATTTGTTAAAAACTTCTGTTTCAGCCCCAAATCACACGAGTTTTGTGTGTTCTGTTGATGGCTCCAAATGAGATTACTGTTATTTTGTTCTTAAAAGTACTGAATGCGTCTTAAGTAATCAGTTCTTCTAAGCTTATAAGCTATTTAATTAGAAAAGTAACAAAAAGATATCCCCCTCCAACAAACATACATCTTTCACCAATGTACTCTGAATTGCTGAGGTAATATAAATGAGGATATCAGAGAGTGGCCATGTGAATAGAAGAATATTAGATTATTGGTCATATGGCTCTATTTTGTTAATAATAGTTTTAAAGACTTCATTCAGTCTGAGAGATTTATATAAACTTTGTTTCCAGATTATTTTAACCAATAAGTTTCTAAGTTTCTTTCCACCAATTCCTTTCTCTTCCAACATTCAAAATTACTTACATGTATGTGATAATGTTATTTTGTTACCAATGGGGCAAGGGAGAGAGAATAAATTTGATGCAATGAAAATATTTGTTGGTATTTATCCTTTGTCAAAAATATTTCTCTAATACCATCAGTAGCAGAAAAGTGCAGATTAGTTCATATGCTAAGCCAAAAAAAGGTATATAACTCCAACTTTCTACCACACAAAGGAAGATGACTCTACACCTTTATTTACAAAGTGTTTTTAGCAGTGTTAATCTTGGACAGCAGTGCCTGAAAGAGGGAGTCTGTTCAATTAGCAGAGAGCCAAAAGAAGTGAGGAATCATTATACAAGTGACGAGATATTCAAAGCCATTCTGCCTCAGTGAACTCTCTGACCAAGCTTAGGCCAAAGCTGCTCTAACATTAATTTGCATGCAGATCATCTGAAAGATCTTGTTAAAATGCAAATGTTGATTCTTGGACTCTATGGTGAGGTTTGAGAGTTTGCATTTCTAATAAGCTTTATGACCAAACCATGCCATGGGTTTACAGTCCTAACTTGATTATTAAGGGATTAACAAAAAACTGGCAGATTAGAAATTTCCTAACTCTGCTTCAGATTCTATTTTAATATTAGGCCACCATATATTTCACTTACTCAATAAATATTTATTGAGCATCTGCAATGTACAAGATCTGCTTTAGTTGCTGGGAATTCAGCCATAATTTTTTTTCCCAATGCCTTTTAGGCTTTAGTTCAAAAAAACAGGTCTTCACTTCAAGACCTCTCTGCAACAGGGCAAACAATTCTAATACAGCTTTGACATTAAATAAAGAGCAAGGACTTTGGAAATTAGAAAGAGTTGGTTTTGAAAGATGGCTCTGCCATTTAATAGCTTTGCTATGTTGGGCAGATTAAGTAAACTCTGAGCCTGTTTCACACCTATGAGAGATTAAAAGATATATTTGTAAATCATTCGTAACATGAGTAAAAAATGTCAATTGTTATTTTTCTTGCCCCAATTATGAAGCTCACTAAGCCACAGGGTGAAACTGAACCTGTAGGCACAGACATACAGATAATTCATGAGGGGCTGGGGTAGAGGGGGAGCAACTAATGATAGTTTTGGAAGATCCTAAAAGTGGGTCTTTAGAGGCATTTACACTCCCAAAATTGATCTTTCCTTAATGATTAAAAATAACTGCCTTTTTAATGGAGCCATGTTTATAGGCAATTCTACTCTTTTTTTGGGAGACAGAGTCTCACTCTGTCGACAGGCTAGAGTGCAGTGACATGATCTCGGCTTACTTCAACCTCCACCTCCCGTGTTCAAGCAATTCTTTTGCCTTAGCCTCCCAAGTAGCTGGGATTACAGGTACTCACCACCATGCCGGGCTGATTTTTACTTTCCGTACAAGTGGTAGAATGAGACATAGGAAGTGGCCAAGACAGATATCAAAACATCTAACCAGGTTTCACAAGCATATATGGTTCCAGGGTTACAGGGGACCTCCTTTGCAATAAATGAAATGCTGGAGGACTATAAGACTCAGAGGGTAAGGGATGACTCCAACAGCAGAGTGATATTAAGAAGAGCGTAACAGAGAAGAGGCAGGGACCTGGTTACAAGAACTGGGGGTAGAAGGAGACGTGGACACCATGGGGATGATCCTGTTGCTAACCTACCAAGTAACCAGCTTGATGATTCTAAACGTTTTCCTCACTTGGACCTAAGATCTGAGGAAAAAAAGTGTCTAAGGAAAGAAAGGTGAGAGTCCCCTCTTGGACAGCAGGATTGGTGAAAGAAAACTAACGCAAGCCGTAGGGCTTAGTTACACACATCAACAATTTGAATAAGGAAGTGCTGTGTTCTCTGCTGTGCTGTAGAGTTGCATGAGACATGTTCACTTTAAGAATTATGAAAACACATATCATCATAGTGTTTGGATTGTAACAGAGAGAAATACGTAGGCAGTTAAAGTACAGGAAAAAAATGTAAGAACATGAGTCAAAAGTTATGTCCCTTTATTGTATTACAGAGATGGTAGAAACTACAATGTAAGGCCACAAACTGTGATAATTTTGTCTAAGTTTGAAATACTAGTTTCTTCTTTCACTGTTATTTTGTCGGTATCATTCTATCTTTCCCTTATTAATCAGGGTATAATCTTTAAAAAATAAAGGTACGTGTGCTTGTCTGTCTAGATGACTGCAGGAAGAAAGAGTTGAGTATTCTGCTCTGATGCCAGATATAGAAGGCAGACAAAGATGACACAAGAGTGAATGACATTAGGGAAAAGTTAAGCACTTAAGGCAGTAGTGAGAAAACCCAAAGCCATGTTAGACTGGAGTAATGTGTTTAACCACAGAGAACCATTGTAGTTTTAGAGTCTTCTTCCTTTACTGAGCTGAAAACCTTTCCTGACGAGCTTGACAGATTAAAGATCAAGTAAGAAGGCCAAGCATGATTGGCAGCAGCAATTAGAGATTAACAAGCTACACTAGGAAATACATGAATTCCTAAGGAGAATGAACTTTGCTCTTGTTCTCATTTACCTTTCTGATCTTACCGTGGAGTTCAGCATCAGAAGGAATTTAAGAGGCTGTGGCCACATGGTAAAATGTCAGAGCATTTGGCAACTGTCAGCCTATTTGAAGGGTGTTTCTCTCTCTGGCTCATTAATCATACCACAACAATAACTTGTGTACATTGGTATTTTGAAACTTCCCCATTACTCCCTTCTGATCATCACCAAAGTGAATTACTGTTCCCTAGTGTGACTTTACCCTGCCTTTTCTTGTAACCATCCATGAATTTACCAATATTAAATGGATGACAAAATGGAAAAGGTGACTTTGCAATTTTTTTTGACTCTTCTGAAAATGTCATGTCCTCAGTTGGAAATATCTAAGAGGTCATTTTGTTTCCTCTCTCCACATAATAAACCATGTCCATCTTTCTTTATATCTGCCTTCTCACTTGGTTTCACTTGGTCTTGGTCCAAATTAAAGTATGAGGAAAGATACTGCTTTCATAGTAAATTGAGGTCTGGGGAAAATGTGTGAACTGACTAAATGAGGCACAGTAAAGACATGTAAATTGATTAATATAATGCACTTAATGCACTGTGTAAGAATTGCCTGTTTCTCAGCATTTACAGTCTATATTTTTAAAGCAACACCAAAGAAAATGTCATCCTCATTATAAAAAAGAAAGGAATAATCTGGAGACTATGTCTAAAATGCAGCTACATTAATGGATAAAAAGCTGTATTTTTTTTATTGCCTACTCTAAAATGTTTTATTGTTGAACTCCAGGCAGAATCTGTCTTTGTGGCAAAAAGAAATTAAAGTAAAAGTGAACTAGTAGTCCACCTCTATGGTCACCACCTGTGGAGACAAAATGTCAAAACCAGAAACAACTTATGCCACCAGGAATTTAGTTTTAATTGACTGGACAAACTTAAAACTCATTTTCCTATCTCCTCTCCTTCCTCAAAGATGGACACAGGCCCCAGTTTTATCTGACTTTTCAAACACCTGATGTTCATATACTTAGTAGCCATAATGTTCTATGAATTTAAAATGTGACACTAGTAATGGTTCCTAAACAAGACAGTAGAAAACATTAGCTACATACATTTTGCATTGTATTTTACAATTGATATACCACTTTCACATTTGTTTTCTATTTTATCTTTCTTGCTTGCTCTTTTTTTTTTGAGATGGAATTTCACTCTTGTTGCCCAGGCTAGAGTGCAATGTCATGGCCTCGGCTGACTGCAACCTCCACCTCCCGGGTTCAAGTGATTCTCCTGCCTCAGCCTCCCAAGTAGCTGGGATTACAGGTGCTTACCACCATGCTGTCTAATTTCTGTATTTTAGTAGAGATGGCATTTCACCATGTTGGGCAGGCTGGTCTCAAACTCCTGACCTCAAGTGATTTGGCCACCTTGGCCTCCCAAAGTACTGGGGTTATAGGAGTGAGCCACCACACACAGCCTGTTTTCTATTGTCTCTTATCTTCTATGTAAATAAATAATGTAACCCCACTATGCAGCTAAAGGAAATGGAGGTGCCTAGAGACAAATAGCTGCTATGTGAAGAAACTACAATTCAGAGACATGCCTTGTCCAACGGGCTAAAGATTGTCTTGTGCATTATCTCACTTATTTTTCAAAAAACGTTTCAAAATATGTACTTGAAAATTATTATCATCGATGGGCATTTGGGTTGGTTCCAGGTCTTTGCTATTGTAAACTGGGCTGCAATGAACATGTGTGTGCATGTGTCCTTATAGTAGAATGATTTATAATCCTTTGGATATATACCCAGTAATGGGATTGCTGGGTCAAATGAAATTTCTATTTCTAGGTCCTTGAGGAATCGCCACACTGTCTTCCACAATGGTTGAACTAATTTACACTCCCACCAACAGTGTAAAAGTGTTCCTATTTCTCCACATCCTCTCCAGCATCTGTTGTCTCCAGATTTTTTAATGATCACCATTCTAACTGGCGTGAGAAGGACAGCGGGAGGTGGGGAGTTGGGGGAGTTGGGGGAGGGATGGCATGGGGAGGGATGCCAGATATAGGTGATGGGGAGGAAGGCAGCAAATCACACTGCCATGTGTGTAACTATGCAACAATCTTGCATGTTCTTCACATGTACCCCAAAACCTAAAAGACAATAAAAAAATATATATATGTATATATATAAGAAAACTATTATCCTACAGATGAGAAGCAAAATTTTAATTGACAACAATTAAAAAGTAACTGATTTATTCAACTTATGATATTCCAAGGGATATTTAATTTTAACTTGGTTTCCTTGCAAAACTTAGGTTCTTTATGTTTTTGAGAAAAGATACATATAAGAAACCAAGAAGCACTGAAATATAGTGGCTAGGAGCACTGGAATCAGATTTCCACAGTGAAAATGCCAATTCTACCAGCTTATGCTTTGGGTAGTTTAGTTAATTTGTCTATGTTTCAGCATTTTTGCCTGTACAGTGAAATTATTATAAAGATAGACATTCTTACAGGGACATCATAAAAAACAATGACAGTGTCAGTTATGTAGCATGTAGTGAAAAAAATAAAAAAACAAAGCTTGCTATGAGAGGTATGGTAACAATTATTCTACCATGCCCTCTTTGGTGGAGTCTAGTCTAGTCATAGGTAGGATCTAGGCCAGCACCTTGATTCAGTATCTCTCCTCTTAAAAGAAACATGCCAACGGCATTATATTCTTATGATGTTTCTGAAAATATATTATCTTCCCAACAAAGAGAAGGCTGGCATTACTGAATGATGTTTGCCAAGAGGAGTTTGTTTAGAAAGAAAAGATACATTTGCCAAAATGGAAATGTAGCTCAACTGCATGGGTCCATTATTTCAGTGAGCCCAGCCCTGTAGTCAGATTGTTGTGCTTTTATAAAATTTACAATGTAAGGCATTTTCATCTTGATTGGCCAGAATCTTGTTTCTTTCCTTCCCAAATCCTTCTGTGTCTTACTCTCTGCTTGGGTTAGTTGGAATTATGGTATTTCATGGACTTTTTTGGGACCTGGCTAAAGGAGAACCATGCCAGGAATACACGGATTTCACAGACTATATTTATATAGTTCAGTTGCTGTGTGTATGGTTGTTACTGTGAGCTGTGTCAAACTGAGAATGACTTCCCAAGGTATGAACATCTCCCTCATAACAAAACATAGATAGATGGTATCATGATGCAAAAATGTCCTATGGCCCCCAGCATCAGAATTAAGTGACGGAGAACAAAAAGGATTTAAAATTTAAAATTTGTCTGTGGAATAATCTTCTAACTCATGCATATTTAACTTTGTAAAGAAAGAATTTTGTTCTCACGGAGGCCTATTCAAATCACCATTTTCATTCCTTCAAGGATATCATTGGTAATTCAAGAAAAATAAGCAAAAAAACAAACAATCAAACTTGCTAGAGAAAAAGCTGAAAATAACTTTCTATTTACTCTATAAAACAGAATAATCCAAAACTGTCCTGAGACTATGCAGCCAAATAGTTTAGAAAACAAAAAGTATTATGGAAGTATTTCAATAAGTTAATTAATTAAAAATATGTTGTTCCTTTGGACTGTGCGATATTTGTAATCTTCTTTTCAATTTGTAATCTGCTATGATTTCCTCACTCATTTTAAGTAAAAGATTTTGGTCATGCAAATTTGCATTCATAATTTGTATTATTAAAGAAGGCTTTACTCATATTGTAAAAGATTCAAGACCTATAAAATGAGAAATACACCTATTCTGGAATATCTTCCAAATATGCAAAAAATAAGCTCTTTCAAGTTTTGGGGGGGGTGAATATTAACTAAAGCAACTTAAGTTGAACTGGAAGTGCAGAGACATAAACAGGAGGAGAAAGATAACTTCATGCCACATGTTCAGCTGGTTCTTTACTTTTGGGGGGACTCAAGGACTTTAGCCAAATCTACATTGCAGATCTCTGCAAGCCGAGAGGATGAATATCTTCTCTTGACTTATCAGGTACCAAATGAGCTCTTTGGAAGGAGGAAATTGCATGAAGAACAAAGAAATAAACACATGTGGAGATGTGAATAGCCATTTTAAGAATTTAAAAAGGGGTTGAAAAAGTAACAATAAAGAGAGTCTACTGGGAATAGACTGGAAATGTTTCCACTACTTAGAGTAATGATCCTTGCTATTAGTCCCCTACAACCTTCATTTGCTATAACTACCTTTTTAAAATATCTTTAATCACAAATTTATGCAGCAAATGTGTGTTACATATACCCTGTGCCAGAATCTGAACTATGTGTTGTGATCACATGTTGAGCAAAAATATAGCCCCTATACCTGTGAAACATACAGCTAGTATACAAGATGACTCACACCTATGCAAAAATCACACAGATACAAATCATAACTCAGATAATCTGCTCAGAGTGGCACAGTGGAAGAATGTTTAAGTGGATGTAACCTAGTCAAAGATGTCCAGACAGGTCTTCCTGAGTATGTAATAGTTTTGTTAATTTCTGTTATAGGGGTATGAATTAACAAGGAGACAGGAATTAGGAATGGGTGTAGATTGAGAGGGAAAGATAATGTTTCAATCAGAAGAAGAGTACATAGGGCAAAGGTACAGAAACGTAAGAAAGAATGAGAAAACAAGTCATGTACAAAAAGATTATTAATTTGGTATTTCAAGAAAATTTCTACTGTACACAATATATTATTGTATCAAGTGGAATAATACCATCATCATCAGTGTGACCACTGTCACTACTACCGTGTCAATGACCATCAGTTGCAGGCCTATGTGCCAGGAACTATAATAATTTTTATTGTACATGTTTCCATTTAATCCTTACGCCATCTTGCATTCATTTGTTTGCTCATCCATCCATTTATCCATTAACTTATTCAATATATATTTTTAAATGCCTAATCTATGGTAGGTATTCATTGTTATGCAATATTTAGTATTTGGCAAAACAGATATACAAATTCTACCCTAATGGAACAATAATTTGTAATTAAATATTGTCTTGATATATATTACTTGTTATTTTATATACATAATTTGAGCCCATGTTCTGAAATTACACAATTCTTATTGCAAGGATCCTCCCTGGAGAGTGTCTCAGGCTGGTTAGAAGAAACAAACACAAGTCAGTCCATGCGTGGTAGCTCACACCTTTCATTCCAGCACTTTGGGAGGCCAAGGCTGGCAGATCACTTCAGGTCAAGAGTTTGAGACCAGCCTGGCCAACATGGAGAAATTTGTCTCTACTAAAAATACAAAAATTTGCCAGGCTTGGTGCTGCAAGCCTGTAATCCCAGCTACTCAGGAGGCTCAAGCACAAGAATTGCTTGAACCTGGGAGGTAGAGTTATGGGGGAGGTAGAGGCTCATGCAGTGAGCCATGATCACGCCAGTGCACTCCAGCCTAGGCAACAGGGCAAGACTGTCTCAAACAACAACAACAAAACCCCACAAACACAAGTCAGACTCAGGAAGTTTGAAAGGTGGAAGAGATAATCCCATTGGCATGGCAGTGGCTGAGAGATACTCCTGGGCATGGGACATACCTGTGGGTGAATGCAGACCCTCAGAAAGGGCCATGGGCCCTGCCACATGAAATTTATCATACACGTGCTTGCTGGAGGCTGTCGAGTACCTGGCTTCCCATCTGCTAGCTGATGAACTGACACTCTATTCCCTGACCATGAGTAGTCCTGGAAAGTTGAATATCAGATGTGTTTCCTTCCTTCCGGCTTGTCACTGCAACTCACAGTAGATGGCCAGCTCCCAGAGATTTCAGCAGATGAATTGGGGTTCAGCTAAAGGGTTTCCCCTGCTCAGATACAGGCTCTAGTTAATCATCTGCCAGACACACCATCATGTTGCCTGCCTGCAGCAGCAACAGCCACTACTATGCCCCACCCTGAGATGTCATTGGACACATGCATAAAACTGTAACCCTCTGCACCCCATGTCTGAACCTGCCAATGCTTAGGATGGTGGTAGCCGTGAGAGTAAGGAAGGAGGGTGAGGCTGTGTAGGCCCAGGAAACCCCAGGAGGCAGGAGAGCAAGTGGCTGAGAACTCATCCTAGGGATGTGGTGTGCTGTGACAGAATGTATAAGCCAAAGTTCCAAGTCCTGAGCATATGCTCCATTGTCTCCTTGGACTTCAGTTACAAAATACAAATTCAAAGAAGAAACTATTAAGAATTTCAGGTAGCATGTAACTGTAGTCTCAACGAGCCGGGAGGATGAGGCAGGAGAGTCTCTGGAGCCCAGGAGCTTGTGGCTACGGTGAACTAGGATCACACCACTCCACTACAGCATGGGCGACAGAGCAAGACTCTGTCTGTTAAAAAAGAAAAGAAAGAGAGAGAGAGAGAGTGAGAGAGAATTGCAGGAGAGCAACTGCAGACCACTGAACTCCAAATAAGGTACCCTTCTGAGTTGGAGGGGCCAGTGCAACTGCACTGGTCATATTCCCATGAAGTCAGCTCTGAATGAAGGTCAGAAAATAATTATGTACAGTGGTCATGACGACTTCTCTAAAAAGCTAAGACCTGAGGGATATGAATGATCTGGGCAGGGAGGAGGAAGAGAACATTGTTATAATTATAACCTTTTCTCTATTAAAATTTAGAGAGGTTAATTAACCTGTGTGTGACAAAACTCAAATTAGTTTGACTCCAAAGTCTGTTTTTAAGCATTGCACTATCTGCTTCTGCTTGGGAAGGTTATGTTTGCCCTATTAGGTATTATATAGAAAGAAGCCAGAGATGATTTTCTGTAAGAAGCTATGCATACAATTAAAAAGAAATTAACTCATTAAAAACATCAACAAAACTCTGTACACCAGTAAAGCCATATGAAGTTTGGTGCATTGAACTGTTGCCTTTTTGCTTAAACTTTGCCATCCAATATTGCCCTTTTGCTTAAATTTTGTCCTTGACTTCCAGTCACCAAGACAATAATGCCTCACACCACTAGTCAAAGTTTAAACAAAGATGCTCCTGTTTTTTGTTTTTGTTTTAGAGACAGAGTCTGGCTCTATTAGGCAGCCTGGAGTGCAATGGTACAGTCATAACTCAGTACAACCTTGAAATTCAGGGCAAGCAATCTTTTCACTCCAGCCTTCCAAGTATCTAAAACTACAGGTGCATGCTACCATGTCCAGCTAACATTGAGTGTGTGTGTGTGTGTGTGTGTGTGTGTGTGTGTGTGTGTGTGTGTGTGTGTGTGTATGTGTGTGTATGTGTGTGTGTGTGTTAGTGACAGGATCTCCCTATATTGCCCAGGATGATTTTGAACTCCTGGCCTCAAGTGCATTTATTGTTGCCTAAACCCTCCATGTCATTTTATGCCTCTGAATCTTGTGACTGACCTTCCAAATCTCTTCAGTGTCCTTCCTTGCTTCTACTGCTTCTCTTTGCTCATACCAACCTTTTCCTCTATATTAAATAATTTTCTGTGCATGGATTGCATAATCTTTGTGTTGACAGAGCTAACATTATGCTTCATTCATAGTAGGGATTCATTTAATATTCATTGGCTTGTGCTCTGCCAATGGGATATTGTTCAGCAATTATATCCCCTCTGCCTGAAGAACCAGATAGGTTATCTTTTTAAATATTATTCTCTTAAAAACTCTGTACAAATACGTTTTAAAAAAACATATTTTTGATGGTTGAACAGAGAAACAAAGGAACTGTCTCTGACTGTGGGCCATTTTGATGTGGGAATTTTCTTGCCACCAATGTTCCCAATTAATGTTTGAGGAAAGCTATTTGTTTTGGACAATCATGCCAATGATATGTTTTGTTCTGTAAAAGAATTGCATTTGACTCTGGAGAGATACAAGCAGACAGACAGGAGTCAATGAAATAGAAAACTTCTTTCTTCTCTCCACTTTGGAATGTGAAATATACATCAAGGGTAGTTTTTGAGTTCTGTTTGTGTTCCTGTCTCACTATTATGCCCATTAGGCACCTATGAAAACAAACAAGATGAACACATAAAATATTGCAGAGGAAAAACAAGGACAAGAATCTAGTGAACATAAATTATTAAAAATTATATATTTAATGTTACATATAACACATATACTATGAGTAATATATTTGTGAGCATAAATATAAAAACATAAATGTGTATGAGTGTCCTTCCATTGTTACAGGCACCAGGCTAATTATTTTATATACAAAATTCATTTATTTATCACAACCATCTTTTTTTGTTTTTAAACCACTTTATTGAGGTGTAACTGATGTACAAGATAATCTGTACACATTGAATTTGTACAACTTGATGATTTTGGAGACAATATACACCTGTGAAACCATCACTACAATCAATATCATAAGTATATTCCTCAGCTACAAAAGTTCACTCCCAACTTCTTTATTTAGCATATTTCTGTGTGTGTGTGTATGGTAACAGTTAAAATCTCCACTCTACATTTTTAAGTAGATAATGCAGTATTGTTAACTGTAGCTACTATGCTGTACATGCAGTAGATTTCAGAAACGTACTTATCTTGCATAATTGAAACTTTGTACCCTTTGACTAATACCTTCCATTTCCCCCTCCCCAGTCCCTGGACATCATCATTCAATTACCTGCTTTTATAAGTTTGGTTCTTTTAGATTCTTCATGTAAATTTTATCATGTAGCATTTGTCCTATGGTTTGGCTCATTTCACTTAGCATTACGCCCTCCAGTTGATCCATGTTTTCACAAATGATAGAATTTTTTTGTTTCTTAAGGCTGAATAATATTTCATTGTACATATATACCACATTTTTTTAATCCATTCATCTACTGATGGACATTGTGGTTGCCTCCATGTTTTTGCTATTTTACTGTCTTTGAATTCTTGAATAATAATTAATATTTTTGAATATTAATAAAAATAAATTATTATTTTTGAATATTAATTATTTCCAGAACAATAATTGATAATGTGGTAGTTCTGTTTTTAATAGTTTTAGGAATCTCTGTACTGTTTATTAGAATACATGTATCAATTTATATTCCCACCAACACTATGGAAGCGTTCCTTACTTTTCCACATTTTTGCCAACCATTATCCTTTTTTTTAAATGGCCATTCTAAAAGGTGTCAGGTGATACCTTATTGTGGTTATGATGTACATTACCCTGATGATTAGTAATGTTGAGATCATTTCATATACGTATTGGTCATTTGTATATCTTCTTTGGAGAAATGTCTATTCAATTCCTTTGACCATTTTTTAATCAAGCAGGTTTTTGGTGTGTTGTTATTAAATTGTAGGAATTCCTTATATATTTTGGAGATTAACCCTTTATCAGAAAATGTACATATATTTTTTCTCCTATTCCATAGATTCCTTTTTTCTTTTTTTTTTTTCCTTTGCTGTGTGTATAGAAGCTTTTATTTTGAAGTAGTCTTATTTGTGTATTTTTGACTTTGTTTTTTGTGCTTTTGGTGTCATATGCAAGAAATCATTACCAAGAGCAATGTCAAGAAGCTTTCCCACTGTGCTTTCTTCTAAGAGATAGAGTTTCAGGTCTTATGTTTAAGTCTTTAATCCATTTTGAGTTGATTTTTGTGTATGGTGTAAGATTAAGAGTCCAATTTCAATTTTTGTATGTAAATACTCTATTTTCTCAACACCAATTATGGAAGAGTCTATTCTTTTCTCATTGTGTATTTTTGGCAACCTTGAGAAATATCTATTTACCATATATGCATGTGTTTATTTATGGGCTTTATATTCTGTTGCATTGACTTATATATCAATTTTTATGCCAGTATCATACTGTTTTGATTACTATAGCTTTATAAATTTTTTTTTAAAATCAAAAAGCATGATGCTCCTATCTTTTTTCTTCTTGCTTAAAATTTGTGTGGTTATTCTGGGTCTTTTATGGTTTCATATAAATTTTAGGATTGTTTCATTCATTTCTATATAAAACATTATTAAGATTTTGTTCAGTATTGCACCAAATTTGTACATTGCTTTCAGTAACATGAAAATTTTAACAATAGCAACCTACTCAATAAATAAGGGATGTCTCTCCATTCATTTGGGTTCACTGTATTTCTTTTCACAGTTTTTTATAGTTTTCAGCATTCCAGTCTTTTACTTACTGGTTAAGTTTATTTTTAAGTATTGTATTTTGCTTGACGCTATTACATATAACAGTATTTTCTTAAAATTTATTTCAGATAGTTTGTTATTAGTGTATAGAAACACAACTGAGCTTTGTATTTTGATTTTGTATCCTATATGTTAATGAATTTTTTTATTAGTTCTCAAAACTTTTGTGGAGTCTTTTAGGTTTTCTATATATAATACTATGACATCTGTAAAGATAATTTTACCTTTTATTTTCTGATTTTGATCTCCTGTATTTCTTTTCTTGCTTGAGTGTTCTAGCTAGCGATTTTAGTACCATGTTGAATTGAAGTGGAGAGAGTGGGCATTTTTGTCTTGTCTCAAATCTCAAAAACTGAAGCTTTCAGTTTCTCAGCATTGATCATGATGTCCTCTGTGGGCTTTTCACATATGGACTTCACCATGTTGAGGCAACTTCCTTTCATACACGTATTAGTCAGAGTTATTTAAAGAAACAAAACCAATAGTATGTGTAGGTATACAAGAAGGGTTTCGTTATGGGAATTTTCTCACAAAATAATGGAGGCTAAGAAGTCCCACCATATACCAACTGCAAGATGTAGGAAAAGAAAAGTTGGAGGTGTAATTCAGGCCAAGTTCAAAGGCCTGAGGATTGTGGGAGGGAGCAGGGGGGGTAATTGGGAGGTCGGGAAGGGAGGCTGGTGTTAGATCCAGAGTCTGAAGGTCTCACACAGGAGCTCTGATTTCCCAGGGAAGGAAAAGATAGATGTCCCAGCTCAAGAAAAAAAAGAAAGACAGCACTTGTCCTTTCTCTGCCTTTTTGTTCTATCTGAGCCATCAATGGATAAGATGATGCTCACTCAAACTGGTGAAGGCAGATACTCTTCACTCTGTGCACAGATTCAAATGCTAATTTCTTCTGGAACCATTCTCACAGGCACATCAATAAGTAATGTTTTTACTACCTATCTGGACATCTTTTAGCCCAGTGAAGTCGAGACATAAAATTAACCTATAATGCCTAATTTATTGAGATGTCACGCTATCATTTTACAGATGGTAAATTCAAGCTCAGAAAGAGATTAAAAGATTTAAACTTTGATTTTCTTGATTTCCAAGCCCATGTTATTAGTCCACTCAATGCTACCCAACCACAATGATATCAAAATCAATAATAAAACACAAAAGTACTCAGAGCTACAACCTGAAAAGCTTTTAACTCTTATTGAATTCTTACTATATACCCTTTCTTAGTGCTATAGATATATTACGCAATTTAATTCTCACTGCTAAGCTATAAATTTGTTATTCCCACTTGACAGAGACTCAGAGAACATAGACACAATGTTGAAGGATTACACAGTCTTTACATCATAGAACCAAAGTTATAAGTCAGGCAGTCTCACTGGAAAGCTCTGGTTCTGAATATTTCTGTTTCAGAATTACCTGCATGCATTATAGTATATATGTAATATCTATAGACCTATATGTACTCAGGTAAATATCAATCAATAGTTATACTGAAACATTTTATTAACAATGTATTAACTAATTGTTAACAGGAGTGGACATTAGTCCTGCAATTTTTCACTAACAATTCTGTGGTTACTCCAGTGAAGTGGCTCTTTGAAAGTGATAGAAAGTTTCAACATATCTATGTCAAGTTTATTTGGGATGAGGTTACACGGATCTCTCCATTTAAGAATATAAGACTCTCTCTCTTGGCATGCTGTCAGGACATATATGAATGTGGTTGAATGGATGTAAGGAGGAAGCAGGATTGTGAGTGTTAGAGCTGGGTTTATGCTGAATTGACTGTACTAGGCACTTTACATTCACCATGGTCTTATTTCTTGGATACTATATTTGTTAGTTTGCAATTTTTGTTCTCATTTTAAAGATGAAAAACCCAATTCATGGTAAGGTTAATTAACTTCCCCAAGATCAGTCAGTTATTGAATACGATTTTTTTAAATCCTAGAAATATGTAACTAATATTTCTGCTCATAACTACTAAGAAATTCAGCTTTCTTTTTATGTGTCTGATATATGGAGATCATGTTGTTTATGTGAACATGTGAACATCATAGGTATAAACACAAATAAAGTCGGACAGGTAGTAGAAACAACTTATCATATTCATATCTCTTTTCCCAGGGTGATTTTTGTTTGTACCTTAGATAAGAGAAATCCACAAGGAGAGTGCCCTGGTGTTTATTTTACCATTTAAAACAAAATTACACTTTTGGGAATTATTAAAAACATTATATTTTCATTGCTATCACTGTTAAGCGGTGATTGTAGTTTTAGTGCTAATGTAAACAATGTTTCTCTCAAAAGAGATCTAACATGGCATTTAGTACAACAAATTGAATATGATCCTTTCATTGAGGCTATGTTATCCTCTTGCTAATTAACATCATCTTCCAATGCAAGTCTTTGTGGGGAAAATGATGATGCCAACAGTAGCTGAGGGATGAAATCCAGAGGAAATGTTGTTGAACTAGTTTGAGCACTGTGGAGTACAACCCAATCTAACTGTTTAGGAAAGAAGACTTGAGCTTTGAATGCAAAAGGAAACAGCTCAAACCCCCCTCTATAGGATAACCCTACTTTGTCTCATGTTTGAAAAAGAGACTAGTTATAGTTATTGTACATTCATTATTATGTACTATTTTCAACAAATTGAAAAAACAATTATTTCTTTATTTCGCTATGTGTGTGTGTGTGTGTGTACACAGCTAAACCATTGCGAAAAACATAGTTTTTAAAAAAACCTCAACTATTTCTCCTCATAGTTTATTCATCTGCTACAAATAGTGATACACTGAAATGGATGAAGAGAGGACAAGTTAATCATATAATACAGTTTATTCTTTTAAACAAAGGGCTCAAGGCTTTAGCCCAACATCCTTGCTTGAGTTCTACTTTTGTTGTTTTGGTGCCTTCCCCCGCCCCTGGGTAGCTTGTCCTTTTTTTCTCTATCAGCCATCTTTTCTCACCCTTAAAACTATGACAACTTCTGCCACCACATGTTCTGATAAGCTTTGGGCTTGGAAATTAGAAAATCAAACCTATCCTTTTAACTTATTGAAGGGATACTTATTGTATAGTTAGTTTGTATCAATACTCAGGAGCTATAATGTTGACCGAAAAGCAACTTAGATAGTCCCTATCTTATAGAATGAGAGTCTAAGTCCAGTGGACAATTTATAAAAGAGAGTTAAATAAAGGAACAATAGCTACAACAAATGGAAAGAACAATAATGCTATGAATATATATGCTGGGAAAAATTGTCCCAGCTATGGAATTGTGTCTGAAGAAGTATTTATTATCATTATTATTAATAAGGTAAGGTTTTACACGTATGTTCAGACATAATTATCATAATTTTGAAAACCTGTTTCTCCGTATCTGGTCCAGGAAAGTGAAAAGCAAAGAACTGATGACCTCTTTATACTGCCCTTTTCCGTCCTTCTGATCATCACAAGGACAGTGACTCAGCTTCTTTTCCCCTCCTCCATATTTATTCCCAGCCTTGGCATCATTACGTGTGGCAACTTATATTTCATAATTTAAATTCTCTATCTTGGTGATGAGAATTATTTTGCTTTTTCTATTGTTGTTATGTTATACATGAGTATTGACCTTATATGTTACTGCTAGATAAATAAAAGGTAGACACACCCTCAGGCTCATTATTCTCCTTTCTACCCTCTTTTTCTAATCTCAGTGAGAAAAAAAGTGTCCAGCCATTAAAAGTGTGGGTTCTAGAGACAATGTGGCCCAATGGAAGGCTTGGCTACAGTTGGTAGAAGATGTCTTAACTTGGGCATTTACTAAATTTCTCTTTTCAGGAGTTTCATTATGTACATAGATTGGATAGAAATTGCAATATTCTCATTGGAGTGTTGTTGAGAGAAAATGAAAAGGCTCCCAGCACACAGTAACTATTCTGGGCAAATCAGCTATCATTATTGTTGAATTTTAGCTTGCTAACCGCATCATCTTAGCTTTTATTGTGCATCCTATGGGTCTACCTAGCCTCCTCTACTTATTCATTGGACATTCTTGTGGCTTAGTTTCATGCCCAGAATTGGCACAGGCTTTCTGATACTGAATATATAATCTTACTTTTCAAACCACCCACATATCTCAGTAACTTGTCTTTATGACAGACTCTTTCATTTTTGTTGTTATTCCTTCATTTCATAAGTCAGCTCATGTGCTCCAGTAGTCAAAGAACTTAGTGCAAGTGTGACAGACTCCTTGAATAGCTTGAATGGTAAATACATGAAGTAGTCTTCAGGGGTCAGAAATCATGTCGATGTAGAGTCTCTCCTCCCACAAATGGCCTGCCTTAACATGACACAGATTCAGAATGGTTTAGATCTACAGGTAAAAATTACTTTTTTGGTACAGGAGGCTGCAAAGAAAAATATTTTATTGAGAAGCTTATTTACCTGGGAGATTTGAACACATGCTTTTGTTTCAGTTTTTCTCATTTTGCAATCTGCATTGTTTGTGCTGACAAGTCCTTCTAAGAGAGGGTATAAGCAACTTCCAGTTGGAATAAAGAGGAGAAAATAAACAGTTTGCAAGCAAATACATGAAGAAATCTCAGCTGCTTCTTAAATGACATGTGCATGCTTGTGACTATTTAAGTCCTAATGTCTCGACGTGGAAGTCTTTCCTGCTCTAAATAAAAGAAATAGATTTTTTTAGATTAGTCTTTCTTTATGGAAATCTTTGTTCTCTATTCTCTATTATGAAATGTCAAAAATGGATTGGGCCTGATAGGAGCACAGAGTCTCAAATCTTTTTATAGACTTGCATACTTTCTATATACCACATATGCCAGTCAGTTTAGAGAAGTAAGGGTCTTGAGAAACTTGACTTTGAGATTTGGCTAGATGCAATAAGAGTAAAGCACCAAACTAGGAAGGAATAACAGGCTGGGTGTCACCAGGTACCCATTAATGTGTGGCTTCTGTCTCAGGAGGATGAAAGGGGCTCCAAAGGGGATCAAAATAATGAAGACTTACTGAGTGCCTGCTATGTGGGGAGCACTGTAGTGATTGGTATAGCTCCTACATCCTCTGTAATTCTCACAATGATAGTGGGAGACAAATCCTAACATCACTATTATTTTTTCACAGGCATATTGAAGCATGGGGAAATTAAGCAACTTGTTCAAGGTCAAATTATCATCCCAGAAATGAAATTAAAATCCAGGGCATCTATCTCCATGGTCTTATACATAATCACCACCCTCCACCTTCTCATTATTACCCCAGTTGTGGCATTTTGAACATTGTTATACATATACTACATGCAGGCTCCCAGAATTCACAAGAATAAAACTTGAGGACAAAATTTACCATATTACACATATTTCCTAAAAGGGTGAAAGAAGCAATAACAATATTTTATCACTTATATTTTGTCTTAATTAACTTAGTTGTTGGCATTCCTAGAGAAAAGACTGTGCCTTCAGTTGTAACCAGTATACATTATTTACCAAGGTAAAAGAGTTGTAATCAGAAGTTCCTTAAGTTATACAAAATGTTATACTCAAATCAAGATACAGCTTGTGTATAGAAGCTTCTTCAAATATAAAATCTCATCCAAAAGTATATGAGAATTTTCCAAACAAATAAAACAGTGTTATAAACAGTACCTTTTGCTTGATCCTCTCTTCTATTCCATATTCAGTGAAAATGCTAAAGACAGACTTATCTTTGAAAAGCAAAGTTTATCAGGCATTATGACTGAGCAATTGGGAGATAATTTATAATAGAGTAAGAGAATCATAAATACTTGGTAATTATTTAAAAAAATAAATTTTACTAATTTGTGGTTTCTATTAGGTACCAATGCACTATTAACTGCTTCACAACTATTATCATATTTAATATTCTTAGTAACATTAAAATATTGTTGGAACATTGAGATCTTAGCAAAAGAAATAACTATGTGAAAAAAAAAAAGGTGTGGAAATATTCAGAGAAGGTTTCAAAAGGGAGACGTTCCTAGGGTTGAGTTGTAAAATGTAAGTAGAATTAAACAGAAAATATGCAGGCAGACTCTTCCAGGAAAAGAAAATAACATATGCAAAGAGGCTTGGAGGCGTGGGAGACTATAGGGCAATCTGGAGTCAGAAATTGTGGTTGTAGTTACCCATAGAGTGGAGAAAATCACAAACTATGCATCTGAAAAAGGACTAATAACCAGAATCTATGAGTAACACAAACAAATCAGCAAGAAAAAAACTAACAATTCCATCAAAACGTGGGCTAAGAAAGTAAATAGACAATTCTCAAAAGAAGATATACAAATGGCAAACATACATATGAAAAATTCTCAACATCACTAATTATCAGGGAAATCCAAATCAAAACTACAATGTGATACCACATTACCCCTACAAGAATGGCCGTAAATAAATAAATAAATAATAGACGCTGGCATGGATGTGGTGAAAGAGGATCACTCACACTCACACTGCTGGTGGGAATATAAACTAGTACAACTACTGTGGAAAACAGTGTGGAGATTCATTAAAAATGAAAAGTAGTTCTAATATTTTATCTGACAGTCCTACTACCGCGTATCTACCCAGAGGAAAAGAGTCATTATACAAAAAGATACTAGCATGCGCATGTTTATAGCAGCACAATTCACAATTGTGAAAATATGGAACTAATCCAAATGTCCTTCAATCAAGGAGTGGCTAAAGAAATTTTATATATATATATATTATATAATATATATGTGCTAAGTATTACGAACAGATGCAGTGAAAATCATGTGGTGGTCAAGATTGCTTTGAGGAGCAATGGATATTTGAACTGCATCTTTTAGAATTAGCTATATTTAAATAATCACAATACTGGGTAGGGGCCATAACTCCAGGCTCAGGAAAAAAATGATGTGTTTTATTTCTCTGTGCCTTAGAGAATCAAAATCTTGATGTCAAAGGAAAATCTTCCTCAAGGTCCCTGAAATCAATCTAACATATAAAGCTATATCTCCAGAAATCTTATAAGGATACTAGAGATTTTTAAATAATTAATGTGGAACTAAGGTTATTATTATTAAACAGATGTACCTTGATGTTCATTAACTATTCATGGTATTTGTTTTGAAAATTCTAATCGAAAGCTGATTGCAAGCTAGTATTCTGTCAAGGCCTGCCCAGCTTGTGTTAATAATAAAAAAAATGATAATAATAATAGTGACTCCTGAGTGAAATTGTCACATCCTAGAGTTTTGGCAAGGAAGCCTTGAAAACACTCCTATTTTAGACTGTGAGTCTTGGCACTTTTAAGATTTTACATCTGGCAGTTTAGAATTTCTATCCTCTGCAAGACTCCACAGTTTTGCTATCACTACCAGTAAATCTGACATAAAGTACTCTTTAGTAATAAATAAATAAATAAATAAATAAGTGTTTATTTGTGGAAAAAATACTCATATGATTCAATCAACAAATTCTGTTATTTTCAAAGAAGATAAAAATATCACTGAAAATGTTCAGCTTTTACTTTTTTATAGAGTGTATAACTTTGACAACAAAACAAGTTTTAGTCGTTTCTGGAATATTTGTAGAGATATCTTATAAAAAACTATTCTAGTGCAAGATAATTCTGATCAATAACACTAAATTTAACAAGCAAATTTTTATTTATCTCAAAAATATTGTTAAAAGTATTTCTAGAAATATTCTATTTATGAGAGATTGATTCCCCCTATTTCCATATTTTCCTTGCTATACTGATAATTCCCATTTGCTGATCCAGAATTTTCAGCCTCAGAGCTCAAGCATATTGAGTTAGAAGAGCTGTAGTATCAGTTCAACTGTACAGGGAAATAAAATATTTAGTCTTGTTCCTTCAGATCTGGTACCTCATGATACCAATCACATCATTTGGGGTTAATTATTATGACTGGGCTTCTTATGTCTCAGGCATCTTACCTACCAATGCAACTGCTTGAACTTAATCGCAAGTGTTTATGGTATAAAATCTTGAATCCACAGAGTGACCTCAAGGTGTCCTCTTCCTTGAGAACCATTTGTCTTTTCCATACTCCCCACATCTGAAAAAATTAGTCACGTGGGTAAAATCTCTATGGTCACTAAAATGTTTTCACCTATTCCTTATGGCTATTAATTTGTTATCTAGTTCTTCTCAATTCCCTGTGACCATGGTTTATGCCAAATTACTTTGCAATTATTTTCACTAGGGGAAGAACACACTCTGAAACTTGAGTTTGGGCTTAGCCATGCATAATGGTTTAAATGAACCACAAATCTCTGAAACTGTCCTCTACAAGTCGGAGTTAATACTTTTCCCCCAGAATCTCAGTTGATCTTCATGGTTAGCTGGGAACTAATAAACATAACATAAGATACATTGGGTAGCTTCTGAGATTAGGTTGGTAGATGTCATGCAGATCCTGTCTGGTTTCCTAAAACACTTGTTTAAAGAGCCCGGAGTCACCATGTGAGAAACTCAACAACTCTGAGGTCAGAAAGGCCATGTTTAGATACCCTGTTCAACATTTCTAGCTGAGTCTGTTCTAAAGCCAGATCATATGAGTAAATAGATCATCTTGAAAGGAAGTCCCCTATCCAACTATTCAAGTCTTTTGAGCCATCTCAGGTGAAGACCAGATATCACAGAGCAGAGAAGTGATATCCATACTATGTCCTCCCTAAATGCCTAGACAACAGAATCTGAGAGAACAGTAAAATACTTGTTATTGTTGTTGTTATTTAAACACTATTACATGGTTGTTTTTTTTTTTTTCATAGATATAGATAACTGGAAAATCCTGTGATTACTTTGGCTGATGGGACATGGGTGGAAGTGCTTTTATATCATGTATAAGCCTAGACCTCAAATCCTCAAGAAGTTTTACATATTTCTTCTTATTTTTTTTCTTATGCTACTGACATTTCTAGAATAAGAACATGCTCTGGCTAGCCTGATGTTCCATGGAAGTCCTAAAACAAGGAACAAATCTTCATCCTTATGCAGTGGGGAGCTGGGCCCAGCCGACCCCACAGCTCACCTCACAGATGCCCAATCAAGTCCAGACTAGATCAGCAAACCACACTTAACCTACAAACCCAGGAATGATAATAAATAATAGTTTTGTGATATCTATTTTGAGGATAATTGATTAAACAGCAAGAGTACACCAAAACAAAAATGAAAACAAAAATTATTGTTGCCACTAAACACAATTTTTAGATTGTCTCTTACCATATAGCTGTGTTGGCCTGTGACAAAGCAAGTTCCATGTCTCTTTCCATTTTATACTTTGACTTTTTGGAGATTTCTACCTAAGTGACCAACTTTAGGTTTGTTCTGTTGTTGTAGAAAGGCCTTCCCAGACTTAAATTGTGAAAGAGAACCAATGTCTATGGAATATTAATTTGGGTCACCAGAATAACTGAAAGAGAAAGCATTTTCTGATATCTTCCATTGCAATCCTTCTAATCTTCTCCTTCATTCCTTAACTTCAAACCAGTGTTTTTCCCCCAGTGATTTCTAGAGTTATCAAATAGTCTATTATATAATGCAACTCTGTGCTTTCCTCAAAAGGCAAAGACTTTCTCCATATGAATATATATTTTTCGAACCAGTAATTGTACAAATGCCTTGTGCGGTTCTCTTTCTCTTTTTCTTTCTCCTTCTCTCTCTACCTCATGTTGGGGGCATTTCAGAATTATTTTCTTTCCCATCTGTTTCTCAGCAAATGACATAGACTACAAAGTTCAGAGTGTATAGACACAAGGGCTGATGGCATCAGTATTTCTTACTCACATATAGCCCCTCAAAGCTCAAAATCACATTTGCCACTGAATTCCAATTGCAAAAGCCAGATGGAGAACTGAAATGCAATAAAACAAGATGTGTATTTTCATTTCAAATGCTTAATGACTTGCCATTGGTAGATAAAAGATTAGCAAATTAAGGTTAGGTACAGCAGTCTGGAAATGTGGGAACATCAGGACAGAATCTATAGAATAAAATTTTATAAATGCCTAGAGTGTCTGAAAGAAATATCATCAACATTATAAAATAGTAGTTCTAAAAAGGATCTTTGAGAACATCTATTGAATTTTATAGGTGAGGAAACAGATTCAAGGTTGAAATGCTGCATAACTCTATTGAATTCCATTAAATGGTAGGGCTAGTGTTTGATCTGAAACAGACATCCTGTGACTTTTTTCTGTATCACATCAATAAGTGTTGAAAGAAAATGAGAATGAAGAAGAGATAGTAGTGGTGGGAGAGAACAGTAAAGAATGATGTATAAACAGAAAGTTGTTAGTCAAAGGGAAAAAAATGAGTGAGAGTACCCTTCATTCCCCATCAACAAAAGAGGAATGAGACCCTGAAAACTGGACTTGGACTTTTCACCGTGCCATCAGGAATCTCATTTTATTCTCCAAGAACTATGCAAAAATTATAATGATTAATTTACAATGGATGGAGGGAGCTAAAAGACATAATCTTCATGACATCCAAATACCAACATTCTGGGTATTAGTTTTATTGTCCCACACAGCTCCAAGAAAAGACTTTGGAAAGGGAGGGCCTGGCTGAAGAGGCCAGAACAGAATTGTTTTTGAAACATAAGCTGCATGTCCACAAAATAGGATTCAATTGTTTGTTCCATTATTTGTTGTTTTACCTTGAGCAAGTTATTACATCATGCTGAGCCTCAATCTTTCCATCTTACAATTGAGGATTATTATGAGGATTTCATGATATACATTTGTTTAAGACACTGGCATATCCTAAACACTTTTATAGATGCAAAGCTGTTTAGACAGTTGTTAATGTTATACAAGAGTGGAAAACAAAGGGAGCAAACTTTGCTCAAAAATGGAGAAAATCAAACAAACAACCAAATAAAACAACAACAAAATACCCTTAAAAGTAGTTACAATAGTAGCATGAGCATTTCCTAAAATCCTACCTGTGGTGTTGAAGCTAGCAGTTATGACATTCTATAAAGCCTTGATTGTTCTATAATTCTATAATTGCTCCATAAATCCCAAAGCTTGTTATGCCACAACTATGAAACTTTGGGCACAATAGTTAATGGAGGCATTATGCTTGCCTGTATGATGCCAGACTGCTGCAATCTGAACAAATAACATTTAAAAGAAAATGGGCTTCATGCCATGGGATTTGTGATAGAATGAAATTTTTCTTTATGCAAAATGCAGCTATGTATAAGAAGGTCTCATTCAATTGAGAGTATAATTAACTGGAATTCCATTTCTTGGCATTTCATTATGATATTTAAATCTGTAATTTGTAAGATTTGAAACTTTTCCTTAGTGTCCAGAAGACAGTATGATACATAACGGGTTGTAAATAAATACTTTTTGTATTATTGTCCTGCTTATAATACCCTTTTATAATGTAATGCCTACACAGGCTAAATAACAGGATGGTACAGGGAAGAGAACAATAAGATGAGATGTGTGTACTCTAGTTGTCTATCCTCGTAACTGGTTGGCTGCAGGAATCTAAATTTCCATCTCTTCTAAGGCTGCTCCCTCAAAGGCATCAATATAGGGGCTGACATATTCTAGTTGCAAAGTGAGGCAATCCAAATATAATAATCTGATTACTCATTGCTGGTTTCAGTCTACTTAGTTTTCAATATCAGTTCTATCATTTATTGGCTGTGTGATCTTGAGAGTTACATCACCTCTCCCTGCCTCTGTTTTCTCATCTATACCATGTGTCACAGTGAGGGCAGGTGACAATAATAACTGCCTCACAGGATTGTTTTAAGGATTAAGAAAGTAACCTCTGCAACCAAATGGAAGAACATCAGACACAAAGAAAAAGTTTCAATATATGTTAGATGTTTCTGACCATATTCTAAGAAAAAATAGGAAGTCATTTAAGAGTTTTAGGTTGCAGTGGTATCAGGGAGGTGAAACATGATTTTCAGTTTAAAAAAATGCTTCCTAGAGACGTGTATTGATTGTGCAATATGTGAATAGATCACGAATATGATGATGAAATGAGGCAAATAACAGAGGGAACTAACTTCTGCTGGATCTACGGCTCAAATCATTGCATGAAAGGGAGAGCCAGTAATCGGATCCTCCAGAGTATAAGTGTGTGAGACCAAAAAATTTCATGAGAGTAAAAAATATAAAAATCTACCATTAGGAACAGTTACCAAATTCAAAACTTCTATGTAAGAGGGCATTAGGTTGAGTCCTCTGTGTGAATTTGTCTTACATTAAATATGAACAGAAATTTTCTGTAAATTAAAGATCAGGCAAGAATACAGTAGGAGAGAGGGCAGAGCAAAATGGTGGAATGGAAGCTCATGTAGTTTATGCCCTTCTCAGGAATGCCAAATTTTAACAATTATCTGCACACAGAAAAGCACCATCAGAAGAACTAAAAATCAAGTGAGCAATTACGGTACCTCATTTTAACTTTATACCCTGGAAAGAGGCATGGAGGAGAGCAGGAGAGACTGTCTTAATTTGCCAACGCCACCCTTCC
Organism: Ateles fusciceps; assembly: GCA_036589455.1. Lineage (NCBI taxonomy): Eukaryota > Metazoa > Chordata > Mammalia > Primates > Atelidae > Ateles > Ateles fusciceps. The sequence continues at coordinate 964,134 of JAZHEH010001685.1, read as the reverse complement.
CCATCTACTGGCAGCATGGTGTAGGAGGTAGAGTCTGTGAATTTTGGGGAGGGAGAGTGCAGTGATAGGCAAACATCACATTAAACTCAGTGCTGCCCTGTCATAGCAGAAAGTAACGCCATGCTGGGCTCAGCCACTTCCCATAACTGGGCCTAGCTAAAGAGGAATCACTCATTTCAGTAGTTGAAACTCAAGTTTCTTCACAAGCCTTGAAACCATGGGCCAAAGCACTCTGGGGTTCTAGGTAAATTTGAAAGGCAGTCTAGGACACAAAGACTGCAGTTCCTAGGCAACTCCTATTGTTGGGCTGGGCTCAGAGTCAGAAGAACAGAGTGGCATGTGAACTAGGGAGACAGTAGGTGGACTGGCCAAAGGAGTGCTTGTGCCATCTCGCCACCAACCCCAGGCAGTGCAGCTAGCAGTAATGAAAGTGTCTCCATCCTTCTGCTTAATGGGTGGAGAGCAAAGCATAAAGAGGACTTAGCCTTGGATCTTGAATACCTGCTTAGCCAGAGTAGAATAGACCACCAAGCAGTTATAAAACTACCATTCCAGGACCTAGCTCCCAAATGATATTTCTAGACACACTCTGGGGCAAAACAGAACCTTAAAGGGGAGGACCCAGTCCTGGAAGGATTCATCACCTGCTAACCAAAGGGCCCTTAGGCCGTGAATAACCAACAGCAAAGCTCAAGTAGTATGCCATGGGCCTTGGGTTCTAAAATATGCTGAATTCAGATGTGATCCAGCACATTCCCAGCTGTGGTGGCTACAATGAAGGACTTCTGTTTGAAAAAGGCAAAGGAAAAAGTAAAAGGGACTTTCTCTTGTATCTTAGGTAACAAGCAGGCACTTAGGGTTGCCGAATCCAGGCCTAGGCTCTTAGACAGCATGTCTGGACCTGCCTTGAGACAGAGTTGAGCTCACTGTCCTGAAGAGTGACTCCCAGGCCAGGTAGCACTCACCACAGACTGATGGAAGAGTCTTTGGGATTTAAGTGAATATTAGTGAAGGTCTGGAAGAATACCCTTGTGAGCTGGTGATGGTAGTGCCCTGTAACTATAGAAAAGTGAGGGAAGAGTGGGAAGGACTTTATATTGTGGTTAGAGTGCCAGCTTAGCTGAAATGAAATCAAACATCAGGTAAGTTTTTAAAATTATTGACTCAAATTTCTGACTCCCAAACAGCATCTCTAGACTCCTCCAGGGCCCAGGGCAACTTGCTACATGGAAGGGAAGGACGCAAACCTAGTTGGTTTCATCACCTGTCAATTATAGAGCCTTACAGGCTTGAGAGAACGTAAGTGGTGACCAGGTAGCAGTTACAGTGCAGTGGGCCTTGGGAAAAACCCAGTGCTGTCATGGCTTTTGTTCTGACCCAGCAGAGTTCCTGTAGTCATGGAGACAAGAGTACTTGCAACATCACACCCCCAATTCCAGGAGGTTCAGCACAAAGAGAAATTCCCTTAGTTTGGGAAAAAGCAAGTGAAAATAACAAGAAATCTCTGCCTAGTAAACCAGATCTTATTCAAGACCACCAAGGCAGATACATCTATGAGTCTGCAAAGACCCAAGTCTCTTTGAATACCTGGAAATCTTTGTCAAGAAGGTAGGGCATAAACAAACCCAGACTATGAAGATTATAACCAATACCTACTCTTCAATGCTAAGACAGCAAAGAACATATACAAGTATCAACACCCAGGAAAACATGATCTTGCCTAGTGAACTAAATAAGCCTCTGGGGGACCGATCTGGAGAAATAGACAACATGTGACCTTTCAGACAGAGCATTCAAAATAGCTGTTTTCAGGAAACAAAGAAAATCAAGGTAACACAGAAAGAAAACTCAGAATTCTGAGTTAGATAAATTTAACAAAGAGATTAGAATAAGTTAAAATAATTAAGCAGAAATTCTCAAGTTGAAAAATGCAATTGACCTACTGAAGAACACATCAGAGTAACTTACTACCAGAGCTGATCAAGCAGAAGAAAAACTGAGTGAGCTTGAAGATAGGTTATTTGAAAATACAGTCAGCGGAGACAAAAGAACAAGGAATAAAAAACAGGAAAGCACATCTACAGGATGTGGAAAATAGCCTCAAAAGAGCATATCAAACAGTTTTTGGCCTTAAAGAGGAGACAGAGAAAGGTATAGGGTTAGAAAGTTTATTCAAAGGAATAACATCAGAGAACTTGCTAAACTTAGAGAAAGATATCAACATTGAAGTACAAGAACATTACAGAACACCAAGCAGATTTCACCTGAAGAACATTTCCTCAAGGCATTTAATAATCAAACTCCCAAAGGTCAAGGATAAAGAAAGGTTCCTAAAAGCAGCAAGAGAAATGAAAGAAGTAACATACAATGGAGCTCCAATACTTCCAGCAGCAGACTTTTCAGTGGAAAAGGAGAGAGTGGTGTGCCGTATTAAAAGTGCTAGAGGAAAAACTTTTATCCTAAAATAGTATATGCAGTGAAAATATCCATCAAACATAAAGGTGAAATAAACACTTTCTTAGACAAATAAAAGCTGATGAATTTTACCAACACCAGGCCTCTCCTAGAAGAAATGCTGACGAGAGTTCTTCAATCTGAAAGAAAAAGATGTTACTGAGCAGTAAGAAATCCTCTGAAGGTACAAAACTCACTAGTAATAGTAAGTAAATGGAAAAATATAGAATATTATTCCACTATAATCACAGGTTGTAAACTACCCTTAAATAGAAAGACTAAAAATGAACCAATAAAAAATAATAACTACACCGACTTTCCAAGACATAGTGTAATAAGGCTGAAGAGAAACAACAAAAAGTTAAAAAGTAGGAAAATGAAATTAAATTGTAGAGTTTGTATTAATTTTCTTTTTATGTGTTTGTTTATGCAATCAATGTTAAGTTGTCATCAGTTTAAAATAATAGGTTATAAGACAGTATTTACATGCCTCACAGTAACCTCAAATTGAATAACACAGTAAATACACACACACAAAAAGAAACAAAGAAATTAAGTCATACAATCAGAGATGGTCACTTTTAATAAAAAGGAAGACAGTAAAGAAGAAAAGAAGGAAGAGAAGACCACAAGATCACCCCGAAAACAAATTTTATGTCTGGCTATTATAAATGGGATTACTTTTTAAATTTCTCTTTTAGATTGTTCACAAAAACCATATCATCATTTCAAGTGATGCTAAAAAAGCATTATGATAAAGTTAAACATCTCTTCATGATTAAAAAAAAAAACCCTCAAAAAAACTGGCTGTAGATGAAACACACTCCACATAATAAAAACTGTATACAATAGATCCACAGCTAGTATCATACTGAATGGGGAAAACTGAAAGCCTTTCCTCTAAGATCTGGAACGCAACAAGGATGCTCACTTTCACCACTGTTATTTCACATAGTACTGGAAGTCTTACCTGGAGCAATCAGACAAGAGAAAAAATATAGAGCATTCATATACTGGAAAGGAATAAGTCAAATTATCCTTATTTGTAGATGATATGATCTTATATTTGGAAAAACCTAAAGATTCCAGCAAAAAAAATAGAACTGAGAAATAAATTTAGTAAAGTCACAGGATACAAGATCAGCATATAAAAATCAGTCGCATTTCTATATGCCAACAGTGAAGAATTATAAAAAGAAATAAAAAAGTAATCCCAATTACAATAGCAACAAATAAAATTAAATACCTGAGAATTAATCAAAGAAGTTGAAGAGCTCTACAAGTAAAACTATAAAATGCTGATGAAAGAAATTGAGAAGAACATAAAAATATGAAAATATGTTTTGCGTTTATGGATTGGAAAAATCAATATTGTTAAAATGCCCATATTACCCAAAGCAATCTACAGATTCAATGCAATTCCTATCAAAATACCAATGATATTTTTTTACATAAGTAGAAAAAACAATTCTAAAATTTACATGGAACCATAAAAGACACAGAATATCCAAAGCTATCCTGAACAGAAAGAACAAAACTGGAGGAATCATATTACTTTGCTTCAAATTACGCTACGGAGCTGTAGGAACCAAAACAGCACAGTATGGGCCTAAAAACAGACACATACGCCAATGAACAGAATAGACAACCCCAAAACAAACCCACACACCTACAGCAAACTCAGATGCCATAAACAAAGATGCCAAGAACATACACTGGGAAAAAACAGTCTCTTCAACAAATGGTGCTGGGAAAACTAGATATCCACATGCAGAAGAATGAAACTAGACCCCTATCTCTCACCATACATTAAAATGGATTAAAGACTTAAATCTGAGATCTCAAACTATGAAACTTCTACAAGAAAAAATTGGGGAAAATCTTCAGTACATTGTTCTGGGCAAAAATTTCTTGAGCAATACTCTGCAAGCACAGATAACTCAAGCAAAGATGAACAAATGGGATTATATCAAGTTTAAAAGTTTCTGCATGGCAAAGAATAGAATCAACAAAGTGAAGGGGCAACCCAGAGAATGGGAGAAAATATTTGCAAACTATTCATCTGCAAGAGATTAATAACCAGAATATATAAGAAGCTCAAACAACTCCATAGGGAAAAAAAAAATCTAGTAATATGATCAACAAGCAATATGATCACAAGTAATATGATCAACAAATAGGTAAAAGATTTGGAAACTTTCTCAAACAAAGACACAAATGGCAAAGAGGCTTATTAAAAGGTACCCAACATTGCTGATCATCACAGAAATGCAAATCAAAACTACAATGAGACATTATCTCACCCTAGTTAAAATGACTTATATCCAAAAGACAGACAATAACAAATGCTGGTGAGGATGTGGAGAAAAGGGAACCCTCTTACACCACTGGTGGGAATGTAAATTAGTGCAACCACTATGGAGAACAGTTTGGAGGTTCCAAGAAAAAAAACTAAAAATAGAGCTACTGTATGATCCAGCAATCCAAGTGTTGGGTATATACTCAAAAGTAGAGAAATCAGTATTTCCAAGAGATATTTGTTCTTCCTTGTTTGTTGCAGCACTGTTCACAATAGCCAAGATTTGAAAGCAACATAAGTGCCTATCAACAGATAAATGGATAAAGAAAATGTGGTACTTGTACACAATGAAGTATTATTCAGTCATAAAAAAGAATGAGATCCTGTCATTTACAACAGCATGGATGGAACTGGAAGTTATTATGTTAAGTAAAATAAACCAGACACAAAAAATCAAACATTGCATGTTCTCACTTGTTTTTGGGACATTAAAATCAAAACAACTGAATACATGGAGATAGAGAGTAGAAGGGTGGTTACCAAAGGCTAGTAATGGTAGTTAGGGCTGGGAGGTAGGGGGAGAGGTGAGGATGGTTAATGGGTACAAAAATATAGTTTGAATCATTGAAAAAGATCTAGTATTTTATAGTACAACAGGGGGGCTATAGTTGATAATTTAATTGTACATTTTAAAATAAATAAAAATGTATAACTGGATGGTTTGTAACACAGAAGATAAATGTTTGATGGTATGGATATCTCATTTTACAAGATGTGATTATTACACATTTCATGCCTGTACAGAACTATCTCATGTACCCCATAAATATGTACACCTACTATGTACCCACAAAAATAAAAAGTAACAATAATACAGTAGATATGGATGGCAGAACTGTGCGCCTCTGATGGTGAGAGGAGGATAGTCCTGAGGAAGTCTATAGCAGCACTATAGACTTTCTGCAGTTTTATATACCTCTACTCTCCAATAAGGATGTTAGTAGTTTCATGTGGCTATTGAACATTCAAAATCTGGCTTAAAAATGAGATAGAAAGCTTTACCAAACAATTTCTGTACTTAAAAAGTGTCAAGTCTCAATAATTGTGTCATGTAAGAATCAGTTCTGTCCTATAAGCTTCAGAAGGAAGTTCCCTTTTCTTCCCTTTGAGCTTCCTCTTCCTGAAACGTTCTGATCTGCACATCTTTAGAGAAAAAAAAAGTCTCCGCTTTATATAAGTCGCTATTATTCTTGGCACCAAATGCTAATATATGCAGAATAATATTATGTTTTATTCCCAGCTGATCTGAGTTGAATGTCCATTCCAAGCTACAATATGTTGAGGTCCATTCTTTTTCTCCTCCTATAATTGATAGAATTTTCTTTCTTTCCTCCTGTAATAATACATAATTTCATTGAATATTTACTGTATGTGATGCATTATTCTAACTTGCTTTCACAATAAGTTTGTATAATCCTAAAAAGCAGTGCTATGGAATACCTATTGTAATTGTTCCTGGTTTACAAAGGAAAATCTTAGTCACAGAATTTAAACAGTTTTTCCAAGGTCAAAAACCTACTTAATGTTAAGATTGGTATGGGCCACCTGGATTCATGAGACAATAGTGCATTATCTTAACTACTAATGCTAAATCGTTAATATATGACTAGTATAGCATTCCTTATGCGGGGCAATGAATCCAGCTAAAACACAGGGAGGGATTTAGCCCTGCTGTATAAAGATTGATATTGTTGGCTTTTTGGCCTTTCAAAAGAAATTTTTAATAATTACACATCTAAGGATTCATTTTAATGTATTTTATTCTTTTATTTAGTATATTTGTACACTCGTGAACATTTCAGTTCTCTTACCTGAAAAGTGTTGTTTAGATACCTATTAACTAATTACCTGGATCTTGCTGGCATTATCATCGTCATCATTGTAGCTAACATGTATTAAATACTTTCTCTATATCAAGTCCTAAACTAACAATTTATAAACATTATCTCATTTAATATTGTTACAGTCTAAATTAATGGGCACTATTATTATCCTCAGTTTGCAAATGAGGAAACTGAAGCTCAGAGTGGTTATGTACCTTTCATAAGTTTTCACAGTTAGCAAGTAGCAGAGCCAGGAAATTAATCTAGGTCTGCCTCATTATACTAATTCTATTGATGAACCACACACTTACAGGCCTGGTTGTAATTTTGCCTGTAGACAAAGCTGATCATTCTATTCAGGTCTGGTTGTCAACCTGCAAATATACAATGTCATATTTAGGGCATAATAAATATGCCAGTTATTAAGAACACATAACTCTCTCCCTGCCCTCAAAATGCATTTACTGTATTTTCCTCTAGGCAGGTAAGGGACATGCATTTAAATCTCCCTTTGACAAATGATTCATAGAGTGGCCCTGATTCCTTGTTTCACTTGTGCCCCTAGCATAAAGTGCTGCAGTTAAAGTAGTGGACGAGGGAGGTAGCTGCAGAATATGGACTGGCACCATATAAAGAGAAAAAATGAGGGCGAGAAATTGTCTTTGCCAATGATGGAAATTGCAAAGGCTAAATAAGAATTTAAACTCCCTTGTACCTCCCAGTGAACAAACGCACAACCTTTAACATTCTTCCCTTACATCTTAAATCTTAGAAGCCTGGTATCATTAAGTGACTCAGTGCAATAGTCCTTCAAGAGAAATTATACCCCATGTAAGAAATAGTGACAAATACCAGATATAGTACTCTCAGTCTAGTTAAACCACTGCCTTGGAAAGCAATAACATTGCCTGCTTTGATTCACACTCTGTTTCTCTGCATCACACACTGGTAGACTGTTTATCTTATTCAATGGCAGCTCAATATAAGACTGAAAGCTATAAAGAATTTATTCTATACTCCTTTCCCGAATTCTGTTCTGGTCAAAATGTTAGAGGCTTGTTTTATTTAATTTCAGCCTGTTTTTCTGTCTTATTACTCATTCCTCTTGTCTAGTGATTGTTTCATTTTCTCTACACTCTGAGATAGGGAAGAATTTCCCAGATGACATCCACTGGGTAGAAAGTCTCCTATACTAATTTCCAAGATGGAAATGTTTTCATAAACATCCTGTAAATGTCTATGAAGTTTTAATCCACCCATACCAAGTCCATATTGTCTTCTGGCAGAAATTGTTTGCCTAACATTTGTCTTCGTCTTCCTTCTTTTCTTTCTGGCAGAGACTGATTCCTATCATAGAGACTGAAAATGTTGGATCCTTGCTTTCTAAGCCTTTTTTTTTTTTTTTTGCCCAGGCATCAAAATTCTGGGCAATAAGATATGCAAAAGTGTCTGCTTAGGGCATGTATGAAAAATTTCCCTCCCTGATAAAGGGATAGCTCCAAAAAATATCCCACCTTATTCCATTGTGTTTTTGGGAGTGATGTGTATGGATCTGTGACACCATCTTGTCACAGGTTTACAAGACTGAAAATGGACAATAAATATGCAGGACATTACATAACCAAAGGCAGAAAAACTTACTACACTGATGGCATTATTGAGCCATTGAACCAATGCTGCAACGGCTTCCTCCAGATTTCTTAATTTGTGAGTAATCATCTTTGCAACTTTGTTACGTAAGCCATGTTCATGCTTTTTCAGGTATTTTTTTTTCAGCCAAAAGCATAGTAATTGATGTACCTATGCATCCCAGTTGTTGAAACTATAGCAGGGAAAGGACAGAAACAGCTTTATGCTCACAAAATTTCAGAAATATAATTATTCTCAGAATATGGGGTGGTCAATAAATCTTAATCATCACCAGTTTTTGAACACCACCATCTTGCCTTTGACCTCCAAAAACTCAACACATGGAGAAAAGGAAACAGTAATGATAAGCTCTTGGCCCTGAGTTTTTTGGTTATCAATTTTATCATAAGAATTGCAAAGGTCTCCTTGGTTTTCCCTTTGGTTCGTAAAATTCTACCTTCTTCATAAAGGTCTTTAGACATATTTAAATATTTGAAAAATGGGCATTACTAAATTTACCCTAGAGATAATTGTGCAAACACCAGAATTTCCCATCCTACTTACAGTAAGGTTTTGACTTTCTGAAAGTATAAAAAGGATTAGATTTAGAGATGATAGCGATAATGGAATTATAAGTCCACACAATTTAAAAAATAACATCAAAGGGAATAAAAGGAGCAGCTCTGCTTCCTAAATAAGATTTTATTTCTGGACTATTGGGAAAAGCCACAGATAAGACTTAAAGTGAATGGAATTGAAAGAGGGAGACACCTCATGAGCAAAGACAGAATCACAAAAAGAGACCTCGACCTCCAGGAATTGGCACAAAGACAGGACCAAAGTGTGGGTCATGGAGCTCCCCGCTTTAGTAACCGAAAATGAATTCGTCAAACTGCTGAGTTCTGGGCTTTATCTTCAGGTCTAATACAAAAGAACTTCAGAAGTAAGGCTTGAAAATTTGCATTTTAATGAGTGCTTTCAGGTAAGTCTTCCCTTAACCCTAATTTTGGAAACCACTGCTCAAGACATGCTCTGTCATAGTGCAGACTACCAACCACATAGGGCTGTTTAAATTTAAATGTTAATAATTGGCAAAAAAAAATAAAAGTTGAATTCCTTAGTTGCACTACTCTTATTTGAAGGGCTTTATCATCATATGTGGGTAGCAGCTACCATACTGGACAGCACATAGAATATTTGGATCCTCACAGAAAAGACTATTAGACCCAACAGTTGTGTTGTCTACATAAGCCTATGCTGTCCTTTCCTCCAAAATCAAATCCCCAGCTCTATGCTCCATCTCAATTCCCTGAAAAATTACTCTAACCTATGTGGTACCTGTAGCAGAGCACTGACACTGGCTATTTTATTTGGAAACAAACAAACAAACAAACTTAAAAATCCAAGATTATTATCCATCAGTATTGAACACAAAAGGCTCTATATTCATTACACATTTTAATTTTCCTCATTTTATTTTTTTTTTTTTGAGATGGAGTCTTACTCTGTCACCCAGGCTGGAGTGCAATGGTGCAGTGTCACCTCACTGCAACCTCTGCCTTCAGGGTTCAAGTGATTCTCCTGCCTCACCCTCCTCAGTAGCTGGGATTACAGGCACCCTCCACCATGCCCATCTAATTTTTCTTTTTTTTTTTGTATTAACAATTAACTCATGAAACACATTTCAGCAGCTGCATTTTACTAATAACATAAGTGTGAATTGAGACATTTTTAATTTAATAAACAAATATTAATTGTGTACCTCCTCTTGGTAGGTATTGTTCTAAAACTGGGTGGGAGGAAGAGAGTGCAGTATTATATATAAACACAAAAAATAAAAATTGCTGCCACCATAGTTTTCACTGTTGTGGGCAGAGACAGGTAATAAGCAAATAAGTAAGTAGATTATTTGACCAATGCATGTCAGATGGTGCTATTAAACAAAGTATTTCAGATTATATAAGAGGAAAAGAAGTACTGAAAAGTAAGGTAAGACCAACCAGCTAGTAACTGGTAAAATTAATATTCATACTCAAGTATATTTCATACTATTAGAAGAGTACTTTCTTTCTAATCTAAAAACTTTCTGGAAAAAAAAAAACCCTCTTATCCTGAGTCACCAACATTCCCTTATTTAACTTACTCGAAAAGAAGGGGCAGAGTCGTTTCTAGAATAGATGTGGAACACGGCATGACTCGAGTACTTGCAATCACAGGTGAACATGTTTTCAGGAACTGAGGAAAAGGGAGGTAACATATAACTTAATTGAGAAGGAAATAATTTTCTGCAAAAATCTAGATGTGATATGAGATAAAGGAAATATATGTCTGCCTCAATTCTTTCCAACTTACTCTGCCAAGAGGGGGTGAAATATTAATTTTATCCATATTAACTGTGTGTACATAGTGTGTTTCATCTTTGGAGTTCAGATATGCAACTCTGCAGCAGCCTTTCTTATTTAACCTTATTTTATTCTATTCTTTAACTATATAGGGTATTTGAAATGCAAAGTCAAGTAAGCAAAAATAAAGCCATTTTTTAAAAACTCCATTGAAAGAGTTGAAATGTAACTTTTGAGGTTTCTTTCCTCCAGGCTGGCAAATTTAATTCCAGTGATTTTTGTGCATGTGCACATACAAACATATGTACATATACGCATACACTCTCAACAAATAGGCAAAGACGCCTTAGTCTTATTCAATGCCTTAGTGTGAGGCAACACCCAAGTGCTTCACCTCCACACAAACACCACTGAAATGAGTCACTGTTCTAGAGTTGAAGTCAGAAGCTGACATGATTGAGAGACACACTTAAAACACAGAAATCTGCTGAGGCTTGGAGCTTAGGACCTAACTTCCTTAAGCACCTGTCTGGGCTATGTGCATGAAGGTCTTGCTACTCATCTGAAAACACCTCTATACATCAAGGTGTACATCCCCCACTTCCAGCAGCAGCTTCCAGAGAACTGACAATATCTGCCCCTCTCCTCACTTCATTCTTTCTTACAGTTAAAGGATTTACTTACCTCACTCACCATTCAAAAAATCTGCCAAATTAGATTTCTTCAATTAGTCACATTTCTACAAAAGTAGAAAGAAAAAATGTTGTCTTCATGCAATTTTTGCCTCGCTTTTTATGTTTAAGGACACTTATGATTACATTGCATTCATCCAGATAATCTAGGTTAATTCTTTATTTGAAGATCAGCTGATTAGCAACAGTAGTTCCTTCTACACCCTTACTTCTCTTTGCCATGTAACATAACACATTTGTCAGTTCTGAGGATGAGGCATGAACATCTCTGGGGACTATTATTCTGCCTACCACAACTTTTTATGTTAAAATAACAACTACAACCACAGCAACAAAATAAATAAACTATAAATTATCCTGACAGTCTTTCAATTGTTTTATTGAGAACTTCATAATTTTGATTCGCAAGTAGCTGTGTTGCAACTGAGAAGCAGAGAAAGAGACAAGGATGTCATTCTGTCACTACTCTATGAAATAAAATGAGAAGTATTAAGTAGTCAGTATAAAATAGATATAAATAACGTGAGTCAGAGAGAGTGGACTCTCCTAAGTAATTATCTGTGGGTCCCAGGTATGTAGTTATATTTTAGTTATTTCTTTCTGCTGCATCCCCTGTTTCAGTGCTTGGTTTGTTCTTTTCCTGAGACTTAGTTCACTCCAGCTTCAGCTATCATTACTCTCACACTAAAAGGAATATTGATGAGGGTATTCGAGAGACTAGACTTTCAACTGCAGCTCTTCCACTGGATAACTCCAATTCCCTGGTCAGTTTACTTTCTGCCTCTAAGATTTTGTTTCCCCATAGGCAAAAATGCAATGAATTAGGAAACATGGTAATACAACCAATCGTTTATTAAATAAGAACCATAGTGGCAGATTCTGGACTTGGAACATGGATATAATATAATTTAATGCTTAGTAGTTCGATAATTGTTATCTCTATCTTACAGATAAAGAAATTGAGGCTCAGAAATGGTAAGTAGCATTTCTTAAAATAACCCAGTTTATACATTGAAACATACCTCATATTCTCACATAGTATAAACTACTCTCATAATATATGAAGTATAAAAATCTCTCATTTAATAATCTTAATGTCATTCAAATGGAAATGTGTGAATGTTTATAAAACATAAATTTGCACACAATATACAATCCATGTCTCTGCAACAAATTCATGTAAATACCACAAATTCCAAATGATGTATTCAAAAGTGAGGGGAGCAGAAGGTTCAATTTCCCAAGCTGCTGAGTCTTTGCTGCAGGCAGATTCTAGCTCTGATTAAATTAATGTCTGCCCAAACATGGGAACAGAGCCAACCAGAGAATCAATGCCAGTTAAAGGTTTTGGCTTTTTGGGTGTAACTCTTACTTTTCATGGAATACAGTGCAATTCCTTTCATAGTGATAAAAGGTTAATAGGAGCATTTGAATTAAATCCGTATGATGAACTAAAGTTTTTAGAAAATGAAGCTACAAGAATAAATGAAAATCTAAAGACAGCCATATGAGCACATCTATGTCATAGCTGTCTGTTAAAATGAAAATACTAGAAGATCAACTGGACATTATTGCATCTTGTGAGTTTCTTTTCAAGCTTGCTGACTCTACCCTACTTGCTATCACTACACCTGTGTTACAGACCATTCACTGTTCCTTAAATAACAATTAGAGCTGACAGTGACAGAGCATTCTAGGTAGCAGACACTGTATTAAAAGGGTAAATCACGCATTTTCTTAAATATCTTATATAAGCGAGTACTATTATTAACCAAACTTTGCAGTTGAAGTGACAGAGGGTTACAGGAGTTAACTAACTTGTCCATGGTTGCACAGCTAACAAAATGTAGAGTAGCCAAGTTCTTTCATTTGAGGGCTCATGCTACAGATAGCTACAATTTAGAAAAGAAACATTACCCCTCTGAATAAAAGCACTATTTTTTTTGTCTGTTTTTTTCACCATTGTGTGTCCTTTGAAATAAAACACAATTCTTTTTTTTTTAAATGGAGTCTTGCTTTGTAGCCCAGGCTGGAGTTGGAGTGCAGTGGCACAATCTCAGTTCACTGCAACCTTTGCCTCACAGGTTCAAGTAATTCTCCTTCCTCAGCCTCATGAGTAGCTGGGATTATAGGCACATGCCACCATGCCTGGCTAAGTTTTTTTATATATATATATATATATATATATACACACACACACACACACACAATTATCTTCATTCAAAAACATAATAACCATAACAGTCCATATCACATGCTTAACATTTTATTGGCACATAATTCAAAATAATAAGGAGAGTACTTACCTTTGGATCACTAGCTTTTATTTTTTCTAAGCTACATATATCAATTTAAAAGACTTGTTGGTTAACATTTATTTAGTACTTAATCCCGTCTGTGTGTGTAAAGAACTTCTGTCCTTCCATTTACTTTTGAGAAATGAATATGTATGTATAAAGACCAAGAGATTAGTAGAAGGGTAACCCAAAGAAGGTCCTTGACAGCTTTGGCAATAAAAGTAGAAAATCCTCAAACTTCACTGAACATTACAGTTGGGATTTTCTGTGAATTATTTTTCTTCGGCCATTCTTTTGGCCATTTGCATAGCCAGCATGCTAATCAGCTACAGTTTTGAATTTTATTCCTTTGTTAGGTGACAATTGAGGACTATGATTATGTAAAGAAGAAATATTAATATTGACTTTGATTCCTGGGCAGCATGGCCAAATAGGAACAACTCTAGTTTGAAGCTCCCAGGGAGACCAATGCAGAAGGTGGGTGATTTCTGCATTTCCAAATAAGGTACCCAGTTCATCTCATTGGGACTGAGTAGAGAGTGGATGCAGCCCACGGAGGGTGAACAGAAGCAGGGTGGGATGTCGCCTCACCCAGAAAGCACAAAGGATCAGGGAACTCCCTCTCATAGACAAAAGAAGGCATAAGAGACCATGCCATGAAAAATGGTGCACTCCAGCTCCGATAATACACTTTTCCCATGGCCTTTGCAACCCACAGAACAGGAGATTCCCTTGATGCCTGTGCCACAAAGGCCTGATTTTAAGCACAAAACTGGGTGACCATTTGGGCAGATACCACGCTAGCTGCAGGAGTTTTATTGCATACCCCAGTGGCATCTGGAATGCCAGAGAGACAGAACCGTTTACTTCCCTGGAAAAGGGCTGAAGCCAGGAGCCAAGTGGTCGTGCTCAGCAGATTCCACCCCAGTGGACCCCACCAAGCTAAGATCCACTGGCTTGAAATTCTCACTGCCAGCACAGAAGACTGAAGTCAACCTGGGATACTCAAGCTTGGTGGTGAGATGGATATCTGCCATTACTGAGGCTTTAGTAGGTGATTTTCCCCCTCATATTGTAAACAAAGAAGTTCAAACTGAGTAGAGCCCACTGCAGCTCGGCAAAGCCACTGTAGCCAGACTGCCTCTTAGATTCTGCCTCTCTTGCCAGGGCATCTCTGAAAGAAAGGCAGCAACCCCAGTTAGAAGCTTATAGATAAAACTCTCATCTCCCTGGGACAGAGCATCTGGGGAAGAACCAGCCATAGGCACAGCTTTAGCAGACTTAAACACTCTTGCCTGCCACCTCTGAATAAAGCAGCACATCTCCCAGCACAGTGCTTGAGCTCTGCTAAGGAACAGACTGCCTGCTCAAGTGGGCCCCTGACCTCCATACCTCCTGACAGGGAGACACCTCCCAGCTAAGGTCAACAGACACTTCATACAAGAGAGCTCCAACTGGCATCTGCTGGGTGCTGCTCTGGGACAAAGCTGCCAGAGGAAGGAGTAGGCAGCAATCGTTGCAGCCTCGCTGGTGAAACCTAGGCAGACAGGGTCTGGAGTGGACCTCCAGAAAGACTGTTAGAAATAAAACCAACAAACAGAAAGCAATAGCATCAACATCAACAAAAAGAATAACCACATAAAAATTCCATTTGAAGGTCACCAACAGCAAAGACCAAAAGTAGATAAATCCACAAAGATGAGGAAAAACCAGCACAAAAAGGCTAAAAATGCCAAAAACCAGAATGTCTCTCTCACCCAATAGATCAAAGGATCACAACTTGTCACCAGCAAGAGAACAAAACTGGACAGAGAATGAGTTTGACACATTGACAGAAGTAGGTTTCAGAAGGTGGATAATAACTAAGTCCTCCAAGCAAAAGGAGCATGTTCTGACCCAATGCAAGGAAACTAAGAACCATGATATATGGTTACAGAAACTGCTAACTAGAATAACCAGTTTAGAGAACAACATAAACGAAGTGATGGAGCTGAAAAACATAGCATGAGAACTTTGTGAAGTATACACAAGTATCAGTAGCTGAATTGATCAAGAGGAAGACAGGATATCAGAGATTGAAGATCAACTTAACGAAATAAATCATAAGACAAGATTAGAGAAAAAAGAATGAAAAGGAACAAACAAAGCCTCCAAGAATTATGGGACTTTGTGAAAAGACCAAACCTACGTTTGATTGGTGTACCTGAAAGTGATGGGGAGAATGGAACTACATTGGAAAACACACTGCAGGATATTATACAGGAGAACTTCCCCAACATAGCAAGACAGGCCAATATTCAAAGTCAGAAAATACAGAGAGAGAAGAGCAACCCCAAGATACATAATTGTCAGATTCACCAAGGTTGAATTGAAGAAAAAATGTTAAGCGCAGCCAGAGAGAAAGGTCAGGTTACCCACAAAGTGAAGACCATCAGACTTATAGAGGCTCTCTCAGCAGAAACCCTACAAGCCAGAAGAGAGTGTGGGCAAATAGTCAACATTGTTAAAGAAAATAATTTTAAACCCATAACTTCATATCCAGCTAAACTGAGTTTCATAAAATAAGGAAAAATAAGATCCTTTACAGACAAGCAATGTTAAGGGATTTTGTCACCACCAGGCCTGACTTACAAAAGCTCTGGAATGAAGTCCTAAATATGGAAAGGAAAAATTCATACCAGTCACTGCAAAAGCATACCAAATTGTAAAGACCATGGACACTATAAAGAAACTGCATCAACTAATGGGCAGAATAACTAGCTAGAATCATGATGACAGGATCAAATGCACATATAACAATATTAACCTTAAATGTAAATGGGTTAAATTCTCCAATTAAAAGGCACAGACTGGCAAATTGGATAGTGTCAAGATCCATCAGTGTACGGTATTCAAGAGACCTATCTCACATGCAAAGACACTCATAAGCTCAAAATAAAGAAATAAAGGAAGATTTACCAAGCAAATGGAAAGAAAAAAAAAAGCAGGAGTTGCAATCCTAGTCTCTGATAAACAGACTTTAAACCAAGGAAGATAAAAAAAAGATAAAGAAGGGCATTACATAATGGTAAAGGGGTCAATGCAATAAGAGCTATTTTAAATATATATGCACCCAATACAGGAGCACACAGATTCATAAAGCAAGTTCTCAGAGACCTGTAAAGAGACTTAGACTCCCACAAAATAATAGTGGGAAACTTTAACACCCCACTGTCAATATTAGACAAATCAACAAGACAGAAAATTAACAAAATATTAAGACTTAAACTCAGATCTGAACCAAGCAGACCTGATAGATATATACAGAACTCTCCACCCCAAATCAACAAAACATACATTCTTCTCAGCACTACATAGCACTAATTCAAAAATCGACCACATAATTGGAAGTAAAACATTCCTCAGCAAATGCGAAAGAAGGAAAATTGTAACAAACAATCTCTCAGACTACAGTGCAATCAAATTAGAACACAGGATTAGGAAACTCACTCAAAACCACATAACTACATGGAAACTGAAAAATCTGCTCCCGAATGACTACTGTGTAAATAAAAAAATATAAGGCAGAAATAAATAGATTATTTGAAACAAATGAGAACAAAGACACAGCCTATCAAAATCTCGGGGGACACAGCTAAAGCAGTGTTTAGAGGAAAATTTATAACACTAAATGCCCACAGGAGAAAGCAGGAAAGATCTAAAATTGACACCTAACATCACAATTAAAAGATCTAGAAAGAAAGAACAAGCGAATTCAAAAGTTAGCAAAAGAAAAGAAATAACTAAGATCAGAGCAGAACTGAAAGAGATAGAGACTTGGAAAACCCTTCAAAAAGCCAGTGAATCCAGGAGCTGGTGATTTGAAAAGATTAACAAACTAGATAGACCACTAGCCAGACTAATAAAGAAGAAAATAGAAGAATCAAATAGAAACAATAAAAAATGACAAAGGGGAAATCACCACTGATCCCACAGAAATACAAACTACCATCAGAGAATACTATAAATACCTCTATGCAAATGAGTAGAAAATCTAGAAGAAATGAATAAATTCCTGGAAACATACACACTCTCAAGACTAAAGCAGGAAGAAGTTGAATCCCTGACTAGATCAATAACAAGTTCTGATATTGATGCAGTAATTAATAGCCTATCAACCAAAAAAAAAAAAAAAAAAGGCCCAGGACCAAATGGTTTCACAGCCAAATTCTACCAGAGGTACAAAGAGGAGCTGGTACCACTCCTTTTGGAACTATTCCAAACAATAGAAAAAGAGGGACTCCTCCCTAACCCATTTTATGAGTCCAGCATCATCCTGATACCAAAACTTGGCAGAGACACAGCAACAAAAAAAAATTTCAGGCAAATATTCCTGATGAGCATCAATGCAAAAATCCTCAACAAAATACTGGCAAGATGAATCCAGGAGCACATTAAAAAGCTTATCCGCCATGATCAAGTTGGCTTTATCCCTGGGATGTAATGTTGGTTCAACATACGCAATTCAATAAATGTAATTTATCACGTAAACAGAACCAATGACAAAACTCACATGATTATCTTAATAGAGGTAGAAAAGACCTTCAATAAAATTCAACACCTGTTCATGCTAAAAACACTCAGTAAACTAGGTATTGATGGAACATATCTCAAAATAACAAGAGCTATTTATGACAAACCCCACAGCCAATATCATACTGAATGGGCAAAAGCTGGAAGCATTCCCTTTGAAAACAAGCACGAGACAATGATACCCTCTCTCACCTCTCCTATTCAACATAGTATTGAGTTCTGGCCAGGGCAATCAGGCAAGAGAAAGAAATAAAGGGTATTCAAACAGGAAGAGAGGAAGTCAATTTGTCTCTTTTTGCAGATGGCATGGTTGTATATTTAGAAAGCCCCATCATCTCAGCCCAAAATTCTTTAGGCTCATAAACAATGTTAGCTATGTCTCAGGATACAAAATCAATGTGCAAAAATTACAAGCATTTCTATACACCAATAATAGACAGAGAGGCAAATCATGAGTGAACTTCCATTCACAATTGCTACAAAGAGAATAAAACACCTAGGAATACAACTTGCAAGGGATGCGAAGGGCCTTTTTAAGAGAACTACAAACCACTACTTAAGGAAATAAGAGAGGACACAAACAAATGGAAAAGCACCATGCTCATGAATAGGAAGAATCAATATCATGAAAATGGCCATACTGCCCAAAGCAATTTATAGATTCAATGGTATTCCCATCAAACTACCATTAACATTCTTCACAGAATTAGGAAAAACTACTTTAAGTTTCATATAGAACTAAAAAAGGGCCCATATAGCCAAGAAAATTCTAAGATAAAAGAACAAAGCTGGAGGCATCATGCTATCTAACTTTATACTTCCAAACTACAACATGGTACTGGTACCAAAACAAATATATAAACAAATGGAACAGAACAGAGCCCTCAGAAATAACACCACACATCTACAGCCATCTGATCTTTGACAAACATGACCAAAACAAGCAATGTGGAAAGGATTTCCTATTTAATAAATGGTGCCAGGAAAATTGATTTCCTATTTAATAAAATGATGTCAGGCTAGCCATATTCAGAAAACTAAAACTGGACCCCTTCCTTACACCTTATGCAAAAATTAACTCAAGATTGATTAAAGATTTAAATGTAAGATCTAAAACTATAAAGAAGAAAACCTAGGCAATACCATTCAGGACATAGGTACAGACAAAGACTTCATGACTAAAACACCAAAAACAATTGCAACAAAAGCGAAAATAGAAAAATGGGATCTAATTAAATTAAAATGCTTCTTTATAGCAAAAGAAACTATCCTCAGAGTAAACAGACAACCTACAGAATGAGAGAAAATTTTTGCAATTTATCCATCTGACAAAGGGCTAATATTCAGAATGTACAAGAAACTTAAACAAATTTACAAGAATAAAATAAGCAACCCCATCAAAACATGGGCAAATGATATGAACAGACACTTTTCAAAAGAAGACATTTATGCAGCCAACGAACATATTTTAAAAAGCTCATCATCACTGGTCATTAGAAAAATGCAAATTAAAACCACAATGAGATACTATCTCAAGCCAGTTAGAATGGCTATCATTAAAAAGTCAGGAAACAACAGATGCTGGAGAGGATGTGGAGAAATAGTAATGTTTTACATTGTTGGTGGGAGTGTAAATTAGTTAAACCACTGTGGAAGACAGTGTGGCAATTCCTCAAGGATCTAGAACCAGAAAATACCATTTGACCCAGCTATCCCATTACTGGGTATATACCCAAAGGATTATAAATAAATCCACTATAAAAACATGTGCACATGTATGTTTATTACAGCACTATTCACAGTAACAAAGACTTGGAACCAACGCAAATGCTCATCAATGTCAGACTGGATAAAGGAAACATGGCACATGTACACCATGGAATACTATGCAGCCATAAAAAAGGATGAGTTCATGTCCTTTGCAGGGACATGGATGAAGCTGGAAGCCATCATTCTCAGCAAACTGACACAGGAACAGAAAACCAAACACTGCATGTTATCACTCATAAGTGGGAGTTGAACAATGAAAACATATGGGCACAGGGAGTAGACCATCACACACCAGGTCCTCCTGGGGGGTAGTGGGCAAGAAGAGAGATAGCATTAGGAGAAATACCTGATGTAGATGATGGATTGATGGATGCAGCAAACCATCATGGCACATGTATACCTATGTAACAAGCCTGCACATTCTGTACATGTATTCCAGGACTTAAAGTATATTATGTACATATAAAAAAATTAACTCTATCTTTTTTGATTGAAAATCAGATGCAAGAATAAAAATTGTGAATTCCTAAGTCACCACAAAATATTAATTTGATTATTATCATTATTATTGTCAGTACCCATTGTGTTAAGAATTTTATAAGCACTACTCATTTAGTTTTACAATTCCCTAAAATAATTATCATGACTTTCTTCATTTGACTATTGAGGATATTGAATTGAGAGAGGTAAAATAATGTATCTAAGTGCACACAGTTAATTTACACTTTTTCTGTCCACATTCTAAATTGTTGTCTCTTTTACACTGATTGTACCTGTCATTAGTATTTTCAGTTAGGGAAAATGGCTAGATGATCTTAAATGCCAAAAGTGCTACTTTCTATCAATTTGGGCAAGGAAGTTACACCCTCAGAACATCCATTTTTAATTTAAAATTGATGCAAATAACACTGGTCTTAAGATGTTTGTGAATTTATTATTACAATGTATATAAGAATAATCAACAATCAAAAAGTCCTCAGCATAGTAAATGCCAAATAAATAATAGTTTACTATTTTTTCTTTACTTAAATGTTCACTAAAAATTCCTTCATTTTCTCATTCATTCATCTGTACAAACATCACGTGTATATTGAAAAACCTAATCTATGCCAGGCACTGAGCATATGCTGATAACGAAAACAGAAAATGTTACTGCCCTGGAGGAAACTTTGATTTCATTAGTAGATTAATATTACCCATAGTAAATTCTAAGAAACAAACAGACTCAAAGGCAAGAATTACAGAAATTAGCTTTTATAAATAAAAAGAACAATGAGGAAGAATAATAACATAGAATTTTGAATTGATAGGTTTCAGGGATCCTTGCTGTACTGTGAGCTTATCCAATCAGATTTTGTTTCCACGATATCACATAATTTTGTTGTGTGAGCCAATTTAATTCAAAAACTCTCATACCGTTTATGTAGCATTGCATTGACCCAATCTGCTGCAATTTAATCTTTGCATATATTTTCAGGACATGCTCTCCACAAAACAAAACAAAACAGAAACCAGTTTCTGCCACAGTCAATGTGCTTTGCACTACAAACGCAAAATATTTATTTTTTTCCTTTAATCTTCCAAATATTTTTTCTGTTTCTCTGCAATAAAGTCAATGTCACAGGCATTTGTCCTTTCCAAATTAACCATCAGACATGTCTTTACCATGATTATCCTGGCTTTACTTTTACATATTGACAACCAGATTCTACTTGACTGATTATAGATTGTTTGCTCCCTACCTGTTATTTCAAAGCACATATTTCAACATAGTGAATTTCCTAAGCTAGAGTTGATTTCAATCAATTTTCTTTAGCTCATTTTTAATTCTCTTCATGAACAGTCTTTTTTAAAAATCCAATATGATGTTCTGTGCTGTGCCATTTGACAACCTGAAAACTGATTATGCTGTGATCGTAGCTGTGTGCAACAACTCCACTTTTTTTCAAGTTTAGGATAGCAAAAGGAACAATATTAGTTAGTGATTCTGGTGGGGTGGCAACTTGATATAATAAAAACACTAAAGACAAGGATTCAAAAGATCTAGATCCATCCTAATCATATCATTTCTCAATTTAAGCCAGTTAAAGCCCAACCTCCTGAGTAATGTGTCTGAGGCCATCACCATATGTACCATAATCTGAGCCATTTTCTCTGGTCCCAGTCTTGACAACTATCCCCCAGCCATGTTGCAGATCTTTGTGTTTCCTCACTCTCTTGTTTTTCATACTTGTTGTTATTTCTCTCTGGGTTTTTTCATGAAACTAACTTCAACTCACTCTTCAAGGTTTAACTTAGACATTACTTCCTTCTTATGGCTTAGTTCACCTGTTTCCCAAACTTATATAAGATAGGACTACTTCAGGAAATTCTTAAACCCATAGATTTCCATATCTACTGAATGGTTGCTTTAAGGATACTTGGGATTGCAAGTATGGTAAGACATGCAGACATTAAAATGACTATCATAAAATAAGTTTTTATGCCACAAGATCCCTAGAAACAGAAGGCAAGACAGGCTGCACAAGGCCACACAGGGAAGCTCCAGGGTTAGTCAGGAGGCAGAGGAAATGAGAGGAAAACATGGGCAAGAGTCTTTATTGTGGTTTTCTTGGGAAGAAACAAGTGAGGCAGGATGAGTCAAGTGAGGCAGTATGAATAATATCTGCAGGCTCTAAGGTATAGAGGGTGTCTCTATTTTTCTGATACCTGGCCTTGGGATGATTAAGTAAGGGGAATAATGGCACAAAGAATGATAGCTCGTTAGAGCAGGTGGTCAGGGGTGTGGGCTTGGGACGGTTTAGTGTTCATTTGAAAGGTGTATGTTATGTCTAGGAATTAGCCATTCCAGGGAAAGGCAATTCCTCCAGTGTCAGCAAGGCCCTAAGATGTCAAAGCATCAGAAAATGCAAGGGCGAAAAAAATCATGATTAATACTATGAGCTTCTTTAGGAAACATAGTTAATTTCTAAAGTGCCCATGTAAAGTCCCAGTTCTAAAACAATGGTGAAAGAGCTTGCATAAGAATAACCTTTCTGTATATAAAAACTATTAACTGTTCATTAATTGAAGTCAAGAGTAGAGAAGAATTGGAAAGAATGTGACTCTGATAATAGGTATATCACTGGATAAGATCTGTGTTTCAAAAGTATTTTCCCTGGTGTTTCTCCAGGTTTGCATTATATGGGGTGATAAAAACTTAGGCAGAAATAGTAATAGTAATAATTTTAGATTGAAGTGTCACAGAAGTGTAGGGTATCAGAGTGTCTAGAAACTGAGGAGGTAACTAAAGAAGGTGGTGGCTTTAAGTCTGCATATAAACCTTCCACAAACCTTTGGCCAACTCTGAAGTGTACACACATACATAGGTTCCAAGAAGACTCTCAGAAAACAACAGAAGACTGAAAACTGACCAGAGGTCTCAACTATTGTAACAGGAGAAAAACACACATTGAAGTTTTAATTCCACCTAGTTAAACATTTGATAAATACTTTCCATTGCAATTCCACATCTAAGTCGTTGCAGCGTATAGTTGGGTCACTGTATAAAAATCAACTCTATTAATCATTGTCTTCTAATTAGTATATTTAAACCATTTGCATTGAAGTTATTTATTGAGGTGCACTACTTAAATATACCTATTTTTAAAAAGTTTATGTCCACTGTTTCCTGTCTCTCTGCTTTTCTTTTCTTGCCTTCTTTTGAATTACTCAAACACTTTGGGTAATTCAGTAAGATGTCATTTTGATTTACTTTGATGTTTTTGAAGAGCATCACCTTGAATTATATTCTTAGTAACAACTATGTCTGTTGAAATATACATATGTGTCTTATCACAGTTTATTGGGATTAACATTTTACTCCTTCAAATAATAAGTGGAAACCTTACTTTTATTTAGGTTTTGTGTTGTTGTTGTTGTTAAGATGTAGTTTCGCCCTTGTTGCCCAGGCTGGAGTGCAATGGCATGATCTCAGCTCATCACAACCTCTGCATCCTGGGTTCAGGTGATTCTCCTGCCTCAGCCTCCCAAGTAGCTGGGATCACAGGCATGTGCTACCACACCTAGCTAATTTTGTATTTTTAGTAGGGACAGATTTTCCCCGTGTTGCCCAGGCTGATCTCGAACTCCCAGCTTCAGGTGATCTGCCCACCTTGGCCTTCCAAAGTGCTTGGATTACAGGCATAAGCCACCACACGCAGCCTATTTAGGTCCTTTTACCATTCTTGTTTTTATATATTATTATCTTAAATTTCAAATGATTGTATAATTTTGAGTTTGATCATCATATATTATTTAGAAAACTATTGTTCTTACTCAGTGCATTAGTCTATTTTCACACTGCTATAAAGAACTATCTGAGGCTGGATTATTTATGAAGAAATGAGGTTTAATTGACTACAAGTTCAGCAGGTTTAATAGGAAGCATGACTGGGAGCCCTCAGGAAATTTACAATCATGACAGAAGTCAAAGAAAAAGCAAGTACCTTCTTCACATGATGTCAGGAGAGAGAGAGAGAAAGTGAGACAGAAGGGAGAAGGGCCACACTCTTTTAAAACATCAAATCTCATGAGAATTTATTCACTATCACGAGAACAGAGTAGGGGAAATCTACCCCATGATCCAACCACCTCCCCACCAAGTTTCTCCTCCAATTTGACCAATACAAACTGCATTACTCACATGTCTCCTTCTTCCATTATTGTTTCTTCCTTCCTGAGGCTCAAAGGTTTGCTCTTTTATTGTTCTAAAAAAAATTTTCTTTTAACCATTTTTTAAATATAGGTCTGCTAGTAACAAATACTTTTAGGTTTTCTGCATTTGATAAATTATTTTTTCCCTTATTGTTTTTTTATCACAGCTCTGCTGGACATAGAATTAGTTGTTGTCAGTTCTTTTCTTTTAGCGTTTGAAAAATGCTATGCAACTTCTTTCATACTTCTATCATGCAAAATGAGAAATTATTTAAATAGGTATTCCCCTATAGGATATGTACCAATTAACTCTGCTTCTGAAAATTTTATTTTATTTTTTACTATTTTTCCCGTTTTATTATAATGAATCTTCGTGTATGTATTCTTTTAAGTTTGTCCTATTTAAAGTTTGTTTAGCTTCTTATATCTATGGGTTTATACATTGAGTCAAATTTGTGAAGTTAACAGACATTATTTCTTCATATGTCTTTGCAGCCTCACTCTCTGTCCCCTTCCTCTGAAAATCAAGTGATTCACCTAGGACCTTTAGTTATTAATCCACAGGTACTCGAGAACCTGTTCATTTTTCTCTATTTTTAAAAATTTATATATAATGTTTCACAGATTTATGGAGTAAATGAGACATTTTATTATAGGCATAGAACATGTAATGATCAAGTGAAGGTATTTGGAGAATCTATCACTTTGACTATTTGTCATTTCTTTGTATTGGGAATATTTTAAGTCCTTTCTTCTAGCTACTTTGAAATATCCAATACATTATTGCCAACAATAGTCACCCTACCTGCTATCAGACATTAGACTTACACCTTCTACCTAACCGTATGTTTATACTCATTGAGCAACCTCTATTTACAGCCTTATCCCAACCACATGCCCTTATCAGCTTTTAGTATCTATTATTCTACTCTCTACCTTCATGAGATCAACTTTTTAAGCTCCTACATATAAAAGAGAACATGAGTAATACTTGTTTTTCTATTCCTGTCTTATTTCGTGTATCAAAATGACCTCCAATTCCATCCATGTTGCTGCAAATGACATTACTTTATGATTTCTTTATTGTCAAAGAGTATTCTATTCTTTATCTATACCACATTTTCTTTAACCATTTCTTCCATTGGTAGACATTTATGTTGATTCCATATATTTGCTATTGTGAATAGTACTGCAATAACTATGCAAGTGCAAGTATCCTTTTAATATGTTGATTTATTTTCCTGTGGATAAATACCCAATAGTGGGATTGCTGGATTTTGTGGTAGTTCTATTTATACTCTCTAAACAAACCTCCATACTGTTTTCCATAGTGGTTATGCTAATTTACATTCCCACCAGCAGCGTGTAAGAGTTCCCTTTTCTCTGCATCTTTGCCAGTGTCTGTTAATTTTTGTCTTTTTAGTAATAGCCATTTTAATTAGGGTAAGATTATATCTCATTATGGTTTTGATTTGTATTTCCCTAATGATTAGTGATATTAAGCATTTTTTGTATGTTTGTTGACCAACTGTATGCCTTCTTTAAAGAAATGTTTGTACATGTCCTTCGCTCACTTTTTAATGGGACTTTTTTTTAACTGTTGAGTAGTTTCAATACCTTGTATATCTAGGATATTAGTCTCTTTAAAGATGAATAGTTTATAAATATTTTCTCTCATTCAACAGGTTAACTTTTCACTCTCTTTATTGTTTTCTTTGTTCTACAGAAGCTCGTTTACTATAGTCCAATTTGTCTATTTTGGATTTTGTTAATCATGCTTTGGAGAACTTCACCATAAAATCTTTGTCTAGTCCAATATTCTAAAGTGTTTTAACTTTTTCTCTATTACCAGTTTTGTATTTTCAGTCTTATATTTAAGTTTTTAATCCATGTTTAATTGATTTTTGTATAGAATTTAATTTGAATTTATATAGAATGAGACATAGAGGTCCACTTTAATTCTTCTGCATATAGATATCAGAATGTCCTAACACTGTTTATTGAAAAGAGTGTCTTTTCCCCAGTGTATGTTCTTGGAGGCTTTCTTGAAAATCAGTTGGATGTAAATATGTGCATTTATATCTAGATTCTCTATTCTGTTCCAATGGCCAATATATTTCTGCTACTGTAGCCTTGATATATATATTATAAATATATATAATTTATTATAAATATAAATATATATTATTTGTTTGTTTATTTGTTTTGAGACAGAGTCTTGCTCTGTCACCAGGCTGGAGTGCAGTGGTACAATCTTGGCTCACTGCAACCTCTACCTTTCTGGTTCAGGCTATTCTCCTGCCTCAGCCTCCCGAGAAGCTGGGACTACGGGCAGAATTCATTAACTATTTTGTCATTATGTGGACGAACGTATCCTTTATTTTTACTTCTTTCTGTTCATCACATGGCTAAATTTTTCCTATCATATCTTTGTCCACAACACTTGATGTTCAAAATCCAGACTTGTAAGGAAACAAACAAACAAACAGAAAAAACAAACCCTTAGTTGAAAATTAAGAAGAATTAGATCAATTTCTAATTAAAAAAAAATAGTATAGGAGCAGCTTCATCAGCATTTCCACATTTTACTCACTAAATAGTATTAAAGATCTTTAAGTGTGTTCAATTCTATGAGTGTGTCTGAATTTTGAATTTAAACAGAACAATGCATGGCTTTCTTCTCACCACATACCTTGATATGTAGTATGTGCTGCTTTGGTAACTTGCCCATAGGTTCTCTCTGGAAAAGCAAAGTTCCTGTCTTTTTAAGGTTCCTTGTAAATGAGCTCATCCTTATTGTAACAATTGCTGCATCCAGATGCTTAGCTATTGTAGACAGTTTTCTAGCTAAAGCATCTGGGCCAGCAATGATCAGGCAGTTGTGTCTGAGGCAGTTATATGGTTAAATGGATAATGGACTGTCTGGGCTGCGTGGGTCTTTTAAATGTCAATTTCTTCTGACTCAAATTTTCAAGTAATTTATGCATCTTTCGCTATTGTCAGTAGTATCTCTGCTGCAATCCTCTCACGTGGTTCTATTTTATTTAACGTGATGGAGGAACACTTTATATTCTGATTTGCTTCAGTAAAAAGTCTGAATTTAGAGGGTGTTTGGTGTACAATTTACCTATTAAAATATCAATAAATATATACTTCCATGTTCATTTTTTCTACCTTTCCTTTTCTGCATCACAAACATTTGCTATAATTATGATATTTAACACGTGGTTTTATGAACTGGCAAGGACTTCAGCTGTTAAACTGTTTCAATATGACATTAAGCCACATCTTATTTTAGAAACATTAAACTAATTCAAAAAAGTATCCTTAAGGGAAACAAAAACTCAAGTAATTAATAGCCCACATGAATTCCTCAGTCATTTTCCTTTTCTTATTTATTTTTTATTTTTTTTATTGTACTTTAGGTTCTGGGGTACATGTGCAGATCATGCAGGACTGTTGCATAGGTACATACATGGCAAGGTAGTTTGCTGCCTTCATTCCCCATCACCTATATCTGGTATTTCCCACATCATTATCCCTTCCCTCCCCCACCCTCCCAACCCCACACTGGCCCTCCCCTAGCCCCCCACCACTGACCGCAGTGTGTGGTGCTCCCCCTCCCTGTGTCCATGTGTTCTAATTGTTCAACACCCACCTATGAGTGATAACAGGTGGTGTTTGGTTTTCTGTTCTTGTGTCAGTTTTGCTGAGAATAATGGTTTCCAGATTCATCCATGTCCCTACAAAGGACATGAACTCCTGTTTTTTATGGCTGCATAATGTTCCATGGTGTATATGTGCCATATTTTCTTTTCCAGTCTATCGATGATGGACATCTGGATTGGTTCCAGATCTTTGCTATTGTAAACAGTGCTGCAATGAACATACGTGTGTATGTGTCTTTGTAACCGAACAATTTATAATTCTTTGGGTATATACCCTGTAATGGGATTGCTGGGTCAAATGGAATTTCTATTTCTAGGTCCTTGAGGAATTGCCACACTGTCTTCTACAATAGTTGAACTAATTTACACTCACACCAACAGTGTAAAACTGTTCCTATTTCTCCACATCCTCTCCAGCATCTGTTGTTGCCAGATTTTTTAATGATTGCCATTCTAACTGATGTGAGATGGTATCTCAATGTGGTTGTGATTTGCATTTCTCTAATGACCAGTGATGATGAGCATTTGTTCACATTTGTTGGTCTCATAGATGTCTTCTTTTGTGAAGTGTCGGTTCATATCCTTCACCCACTTTTCAATGGGTTTGTTTGTTTTTTTCTTGTAAATCTATTTTAGTTCTTTGTAGATTCTGTATATTAGCCCTTTGTCAGATGGGTAGATTGCAGACTTTTTTCCCATTCTGTTGGTTGCCAGTTCACTCTAATGATTGTTTCCTTTGCTATACAGAAGCTCTGGAGTTAATTAGATCCCATTTGTCTATTTTGGCTTTTATTGCCATAGCTTTTGGTGTTTTAGCCATGAAGTCCTTGCCTATGCCTATGTCCTGAATGGTTTTGCCTAGGTTTTCTTCTAGGGTTTTTATGATGTTAGGTCTTATGTTTAGATCTTTAATCCAGCTGGAGTTAATTTTAGTGTAAGGTGTCAGGAAGGGGTCCAGTTTCTGCTTTCTGCATGTGGCTAGCCAGTTTTCCCAATACTTTTTATTAAACAGGGGAATCCTTTCCCCATTGCTTGTTTTTCTCAGGTTTGTCAAAGATCAGATGATTGTAGATATGTGGTGTTGCTTCTGAGGCCTCTGTTCTGTTCCATTGATCTATGTTTCTGTTTTGGTACCAGTACCATGCTGTTTTGATTACTATGGCCTTGTAGTAGAGTTTGAAGTCAGGCAGCATGATGCCTCCAGCTTTGTTCTTTTTGCTTAGGATTGTCTTGGCTATGCCGGCTATCTTCTGGTTCCATATGAAGTTTAAAGTGATTTTTTCCACTTCTGTGAAGAAGGTCATTTGGAGCTTGATAGGGATAGCATTGAATCTATAAATTACTTTGGGCAGTATGGCCATTTTCACGATGTTGATTCTTCCCAACCATGAGCATGGGATGTTTTTCCATCTGTTTATGTCCTCTGTTATTTCATTGAGCAATGGTTTGTAGTTCTACTTGAAGAGGTCGTTCACATACTTTGTTAGTTGTATTCCTAGGTATTTTATTCTCTTTGTAGCAATTGTGAATGTGAGTTCACTTTTGATTTGGCTCTCTGTTATTGGTTTATAGAAATGCTTGTGATTTCTGCACATTGATTTTGTATCCTGAGCTTTTGCTGAAGTTGCTTATCAGTTTCAGGAGATTTTGGGCTGAGATGATGGGGTCTTCTAAACATACAATCATGTCATCTGCAGATAGAGACAATTTGGCTTCCTCTTTTCCTAACTGAATACCCTTTATTTCTTTTTCTTGCCTGATTGCTCTGGCTAGAACTTCCAATACTATATTGAATAGGAGTGGTGACAGAGGGCGTCCTTGTCTATTGCTAGATTTCAAAGGGAATGCTTCCAGTTTTTGCCTGTTCAGTATGATATTGGCTGTAGGTTTGTTGTAAATAGCTTTTATTATTTTGTGATACATACCATCAATACCTAGTTTATTGAGGGTTTTTAGCATAAAGGGCTGTTGAATTTTGTCAAAGGCCTTCTCTGCATCTATTGAGATAATCATGTGGTTTTTGTCTTTGGTTCTGTTTATGTGATGGATTACATTTATAGACTTGCATATGTTGAACCAGCCTTACATCCCCGGGGTGAAGCCTACTTGATCATGATGAATAAGCTTTTTGATTTGCTGTTGCATTCTGTTTGCCAGTATTTTATTGAATATTTTTGCTTTGATATTCATCATGGATATTGGCCTGAAGTTTTCTTTCTTAGTAGCATCTCTGCCCAGTTTTGGTATTAGGATGATGTTGGTCTCATAAATTGAACTGGGGAGGATTCCCTCTTTTGTATTGTTTGGAATAGTTTCAGAAGGAATGGTACCAGCTCCTCTTTGTATGTCTGGTAGAATTCAGCTGTGAACCCATCTGGACCTGGGCTTTTTTAGTTGGTAGGCTATTAATTACTGCCTCAACTTCATCCTTTGTTATTGGTCTGTTCAGGGATTCAACTTCTTCCTGGTTTAGTCTTGGGGGAGTGCAAGTGTCCAGGAATTTATCCATTTCTTCCAGATTTACTAGTTTATGTGCTTGGAGTTTTTTGTAGTAATCTCTGATGGTAGTTTGTATTTCTGTGAAATTGGTGGTGATGTCCCCTTTATCATTTTTTATTGCATCTATTTGATTCTTCTCTCTTTTTTATTTTTTATTAGTCTGGCTAGTGGTCTATCTATTCTGTTGATCTTTTCAAAAAAACAGCTCCTGGATTTGTTGATTTTTTGAAGGGCTTTTTGTGTCTCTATCTCCTTCAGTTCTGCTCTGATCTTAGTTATTTCTTGTCTTCTGCTAGCTTTTGAGTTTTTTTGATCTTGCTCCTCTAACTCTTTCAATTTTGATGATTGGGTGTCAATTTTAGACCTATCCTTGCTCCTCATGTGGGCATTTATTGCTATGAATTTCCCTCTAGACACTGCTTTAAATGTGTCCCAGAAATTCTAGTATGTTGTGTCTTCATTCTCATTGGTTTCAAAGAACATCTTTATTTCTGCCTTCATTTCATTATTTATCCAGTCTACATTCAGGAGCCAGTTGTTCATTTTCCATGGTGTTGTGTGGTTTTGAGTTCGTTTCTTAATCCTGAGTTCTAATTTGATTGCACTGTGGTTCGAGAGACTGTTTTTTATGGTTTCCGTTCTTTTGCATTTGCTGAGGAGTGATTTGCTTCCAATTATGTGGTTGATTTTAGAGTAAGAGTGACGTGGTGCTGAGAAGAATGTATATTCTGTGGATTTGGGGTTAAGAGTTCTGTAAATGTCTGTTAAGTTCGCTTGGTCCAGATCTGCATTCAAGTCCTGGATTTCCTTGTTAATTTTCTGTCTCATTGATCTGTCTAATATTGACAGTGGAGTGTTAAACTCTCTCATTATTATTGCGTGGGAGTCTAAGTGTCTTTGTAGGTCGTTAAGGACTTGCTTTATGTATCCAGGTGCTCCTGTATTGGGTGCATATATATTTAGGATCGTTAGCTCTTCTTGTTGTATTGATCCTTTTACCATTATGTAATGCCCTTCTTTGTCTCTTTTGATTTTTATTGGTTTAAAGTATATTTTATCAAAGACTAGGATTGCCACCTCTGCCTTTTTGTGCTCTCAATTTGCTTGGTTTCTCCCCCATCTCTTGGATTTATAAAGTTTGGATCTCAGGTAGCTGCTTGGGGAGGCGGCCTTTCCTTTGTCTGCCTGCAGATGCGCTGCTGGGCTGCCACAGATTCAGTGGAGCTACCACATCTTTTGTTTACTCAGGAAAATTAGGCGGGCTTCTGCAATGGCAGCTTCCCTTCCACCACCCAAACTGGATTGTTCCTGGTCACTCTCTAACTGACGTTCTAGGTGCCTAACTCTGGAGTGAGAGTTTTTTGTCCTGCTGGGCTTTGTGCAGTGTGGGGACCCGTCCTGCCATTTGGGCTGTTTCCCTGCGTTCCATTACTTTTCTTACTGGGGGGCGGGTAGCTCCGTCCCACTGGCTTTTTGGTTTCCTTGGCATCAGCTAGTGCTTCCGCCTACATCTATGCTGACAGCCCCAGCGCCAGCCAAAGTTGCTGTTCTGCCGTGTTCAGGCAGCTCACTAAGGCTTTTCAGCCTAGAGAAGATTTCCTGTTCTGTGGGTTGTAGAGGGCTTGGGTGGAGCGCTATATCTGAACCAAGTCTCAGAGGGGGAGATCCCCCCTGTCCAGATGTGAAGTTTCTTTCAATGGTGGCCACAAATGCAGACAGAGATCACTCTGATTTATTGTAAGACAGAAATTTCTGATTACTATCCTGTCTCTGCATGAAACCAATCTCTTTAGAAAGACCATTTGAATCTGGGAAATAGAGGGCAAATGTAAATACGAGTGGAGGTTAAAACTGTTGCTACGAGTATGAAGTCATAAATTATGCAGCCTGAAAATTCATTATTTTGTTTTTGTCACCAATCTCCTGAGCTGTATTACAAAAATTTAGAAAAAAAAAAAAAAAAGGAATATGAGATTTAAAGCAGCGAAAATTCCCTAACAGAAAATTGGATTTATTGCAGCTTTTCCTGAGATTACCTCACTGTAAAATACACTTGTTTCACAATACCTTTTGGATGGTTATAGCCAAAAACACTTTATCTGTTTTTATTGTTTTAGCTTATAATTGTTTGACTTTCAAAGAACTTTTCCCTTTCCCCAGTTACCAGAAACTACCATATCACTTTAAGGAAAACAACCCATTCTAGAAAGAGCAAAGACTTTCAGTTTTATTTTCAAACTTACAAAGGCTCAGATTCCACTGGATATATTCTTAAGCTCTTCAACTGATATGGTTACTTAAGGTGTGTTTTAAAATATTCTAGTTCATATTTAAGCACATTTGAAGTTGGGACACTCATGCATTGATTTATTTTCCACTCTTTAATTTATAAAGTTTCATTTGAATGGCCCTGCAGATAATTTCATTAGTAGTTACATGACCTGCAGTAGGTTATGTTAGCTTTCAGAATTTCTGTTTGTCATCTGAAAACTTGGAATGATGTTTCCTGAATTATTAAACTCATAGGGTTTTATGACAATCAATTCTGGTATGAGTTTTGAGTTGTTTTTTAACTGTAAAGGCACTGTCAGAGGTTGGTGATGATAATAAGAAATGGGAGGAGGATTAAACTGCAAAGCTGACGAAAATTTATCAGATTTGATTTGTCCTCCATTTTCTAGATATGAATATCCTTTCAGTCTCTTAGATTTTAGTTAGTATGTTAGAAATTTGTTAGGCTTTAAGAATCCAAGTTGTAAATGAAAAAGAGTTTTTAATTGGTGCTATAGTCAGCTTTATCTTCCTTTCCTATTGTATAGAACCAGGAACATCCCCTATATATGAAAATCCCAGTCACAGTTTTGGTAATACCAAAAGGAAGCACAGAGGTGACCCTAAGTTTCAATGTCTGTATTTAAAACGAGAATCTTAGATTAAATTTTTCAAGGACATTATCCAGACAAAACATTCTATGATCCTTTTCTTTTACTCAAGTTGAAAAATATACAATGAGGAGTGGTTTCCCTGGCTCAGAAGATAAAAATCTCTTCTGAATAGGATTTCTAGGACAAGTCAAATAAATATCTGCCTCAACAGGGAAATTAAACTAAATAGTACATCAGAGCTTGTGTGAAACTCACTTGCTAACCGTATTGTAGACTGCTGCTTCTAAAATTTCATGTACGTACAGTCTATCTAAATGTCCTGTTTAATACTTGCATTTCCTTTTGATTCCTTCTAGAGTTTCCAGGACTGTATTTACATTATTTGTGTGTTCTTTCATATTGTGTACTTTTTCTATTAGTTTTTTTTTAATATATGAATTATAGATATTTTTATATTCCCTATCTGATAATTACAAAATCTGCATCATAGCTTATCTGGTTCTAATGCTTATTTTGTGTCCTGAGACTGTGGTTATTTTTTGCCTGTTGCCACACCTTGTAATTTTTTGTTGATTGCAGGACATAATGTCTTGGTTAATAAGAATGTAAGTAGATTAGCCTTCAATGTGGGATTTCATGCTAATTAATATAGCTTAGAGTTGGGTTCTATTTAATGTTTACTGGATCTGTAAGAGCTAGAGGCTTCAACTTCCTTTAGTGTTCTTGTCTCTCCTGTTGTCATCGAACTTCCTTATGAACATTTCCTTAGATACAGTCTGCATCCTGCAGATTGTTTAGCTCTAAGCCATTGTTATTAAACTGGAAACTTCTGGTATGGTTATACAGTATCATGGAATTGAAATATAATATTAAAATTAAATCTGTCTTTTGATGGTCTTATGTTTCTGGGCTGTGAATTTTATAAGTGTTTCTTAGCATCTCATGTGAGACAAGAAGGCTAGAAGGATCTGGGATTGGGGGAATGCCCTTGTCCCATGCAAGACAAGACTCTAGTAAATTATTTCACTCCTAAACGTATGATGTTTTTATGGTGAATACTTTGAGCTTATTTCAAAGGTGTTACTCTTCTCCTCTCCTTGACAAATCCACAGGGAAACTGCGTTGGCTCTTCACTGTGAAGCCTAGTTTACTCCTGGGAGGCAAAAATCTTCAAAAGTGTGGAGATCACCCTGCTACTGCAGTCCCCAGGTGTTCCTTACACTCATACGTGGCTTCACTTAGACTTCAACAATTTATCAAATTTACCATTTATACAATCCTTCAAGTTTAGGGCTCCAGGTAGTCAAATGTTGATAATAACTCTGAATTCACCTGACTCTCCAACTTGGGGATGGCAATTTCTTTGCAACCCTAACTTCCTGGGGTGGGATGGAGAGTGAAAGTTGTTGATTTTCAGTTAAAAAATATTTTTTTTTTTGAATGATGACTTCCAAGTTCTTTACATATAAAGCTAAATTAATAGTATCCTAGATATTCTGTAACTAGCAAACTTCGATTTAGTAAATCTAAAGTGGGGCTAGAGACTCTACATTTTTAATAAATTTTTAGCTGATGTTAATGCTTCTGGTCTGAAGAATTAGGATTGGCAGATTTAGCAGATAAAATATAGAACTCCTAGGTAAATTTGAATTTCAAATAAGTATTTTAATATAGGTATCCCCTAAATATTGCATGGGGCAGACATTACACTAAAACATTATTCACTGGTTATCCAAGATTTTCATTTAAACTGAGCATTCTGTATTATATCTGCAGACCCTAAGAGAATCATACTTTGAGTAGCAAAGATTTAGACTTTTAACAAAAGTGTCTGTAGATTTTCTGCGACAGAATTATCAGGTGCTCTGGCTAAAGTCCTGGATCCTGCAACCAGAATCCAAACAGAAGTCTAAACAGTGAGACCATTAACACCATACCAACAGTATTTAAAAGATAAAAATGTTGTTTTGTTTGGTTTTTATTTTTCCATCTGGGATTAATAAAATATTATCAGGCTTCATGTAGATATCAAATGAACATACTTTCAGTTAGTAATAAACATCCTAATCTAGTATCAATTGTTTATTGATTTTAAGGTTGCAAGAAAAAAAAGATAGACAAAACACAGTAACTTAATTTTATATTCTGCTTTATAATTATTAAGGTTGGCAACTAAAAGAAGTAATTACAAATGACTGCATTTAGGAGATAGAAGAAGTGAGGTGAAGTGTAGAGGTGCTAGTGATTCCATTTGTAATTGTAAATAGAGGTGTGCCTTCTAGTGGTAATAGAATAAGAAAAATGTGTAAACAAGATTTTAAAACTTTGAAAAATAATCAATTGATTAATTGAAGTTAGTAATATGCCTTACTGGTAGATCAAAAAGACTTGTATAGCTAACATTGGAAAGCTATATATTATCTAACATAGCATGATCAATGAGCAATACCTAAATTTTGCGTAGAAACAATGGCAGTAAAAGCATCTTATTTGTAATTTTAAAGAATGCAAAAAATATCTGGGATAAAATTTGCTGAATGGAAATTAATAGTGGAGCTGCAAAAACTATAGGGCAAAAGACTTTTGCTTTTCATTGTAAGCCTTTTTTACTATTGAGTTAATTTTTAAAAAAACATATGCGTGTATACATAATTTCTTTAATATAAATGTTTAACACAATTCATAAGCTTTGGTTACCATTTCAATAGAAGTTTTACTGAAAAGTAGAAAGGAAAAAAAAGTCTGCACTTATAATGCTACCCAGATTTGAATGTCTCTTTGCTGGATTGATTAAACTAAAATAATACAGAAAATATTTGATGTTTAGAGAACAATAATTATTTTTAGTAACCACTTAAAATAATAATTTTGGTCTCTTTTCCTCATTTAGGAAATATATATCTAATTTTTAAATGGGTTCATTTGGGAACAGTGTACATAATATTATATATAGCACTATATATAATTTATAATGTGTGTATGCATATGTTAGAAACATATATATCTATATGTTTTATATATAGATATACTTACATAGAGAACTTTTCCATTTATTGAATAATTCAAAATGAACTAATTAATAGGATTTATTTATATTTTCCTAGTTTCTATATGTCAAGTAAGTTTGGATCATATCCTGGACATTTTAACACTGCATTATAAAACTCTGTATTGCTAAAATCTTCTGGAAAATTCTAATTTATGTTTTTTATTTGTTTTAAGAGACAATAAACACAGAAAGGTTTATGCTGCAAGTTCTGACCCACCTGCTATGCATTGTGGTTTCAACATCAGTTTAGTTTTCATAGGCTTGGTGTTGCTATACTGGTCTACTTCATATGTCACCACTGAGGGGCCAGTATGGGATACTGATGGTGGTCTATTTTAATGACCACTTCTGAAAGCCTTTGCTCTTCTAAATTCAGTAGTTTCGCACATGTACACGTTGGAATTGAGCCTGGGACTTTGTATGTAAGTTCAAAGAATTTCTTCCTTTAGCTCCACTCTAGTCATGATCAGCCGTACATATGTGGGTTCCCTAGGCTTTTTATTTTTCCTGGCACTCTTACTAGAAAGTGAGAGGTTTAGCTTCTCTGCAATGTTGCATACTTCCCATGACTAAGTCTTCACTGGGCAACATGGCAAGAAAGAACGAGCCTTTGAGGTCATCATACCACCACTGCAATTCATTGCCACCACCACTGCTGAAACAAGGGTGCAGTTTTGTAGGTGAGGCTCGCCTTGGGAAAGACCAGGTGAATCAAAAGAGCTTTATTGTTCAGGGGATCCTTTTCCAAGTTCTCTAGCTATTTTCTGTCTGAGAGGAATATTATCTTTATGCAACCACTTGCGACTTGGACTGCCTTAGAGACTAAGTCTCCAAGGAAATCTGGGAGAAAAAAACTAGCTACATATTGCCTTATGAACAATTTCTTGAATTTTGATTCTCCTATCTCAATTATTTGCTTTTACTTAATTTTCAGAATCCTCCATTAAGTGTCTTTACATTTTCTTTTACTTGTAATCAGAGGAAAAGAAAGGGTGAGTGTCCTTGTTCTATCTTAAACATATTCAGCTTCTTTTTAAAATGGCTTTTACTTTTTATTCAGGTGTCTTGTTCTTTTACTTTATTAAAACTCAGAGAATTTCAGAATTGCTTTTGTTATAAATTTCTGTTTTGTCTTTATCTTGCCAGTTGGAACTACCATTGTTTAGAAAAAAGCAATAAACCAAGAGATGTTCCCTTATCCCAAACATGTGAAGATAAATGAAATATTTTACTTCTTTCCATATTTTATGCCATCCTGAACTGGTCTCTGAAGAATATTTGAAGTTCTTGTATTTATTAAATATCTTCTCCCCCACAAACTCTTGCATAAGAATCATAATGTTCTTCGTATCATGAGGGTCTCTCTTAAATCTCCCACATCTGACTGAAGCAGTTCCTTACTGGTGACAGGAGAAGAAAAATTAGAGATTTACATTTTCATCAGTGTACCTCTGCAATTCAAGCACCTCTTATTATTGCACATGTTCATAATGTCCCCTAAATTAATTATAAAATACTAAAATAGACAAAATACGTAGAAAGAAACTGACACTTGATATGTTAACAAAGACATGCTACAAAACTAGGATGAATATGAAAAGCAGTGGAGAATATAAGTGAAGAAAATTTAATACTGCAGCAGAAACAGTAATCATCATCATCATCATCATGACTATAATAACCACAACCATTATTTGATTGTCCAGTTCTTTGTGTGTGCCATCTTTCTGTCCCCTTCAAGTTGAGCCTTAGAATAAGTAACATGCCTGTCATGTGGAGAGTTAGAAAAATAAGTCAAGTGTATCTTCTGCAGGTTATATTCTAACTTTGTATACTTTGCATTTTTCTATATTGCTCAGATTTTGGAATATCTGTCTCACACACATGTTTACACACACATATAAACCAGTTATCTGACAATTTGCTAAAACTTGCTTGGAAATGAGATTATTCTATCTATGTTTGTGTTTATTTAAATAATTCTGTTATCATTGTTGTTGTCCTGAGTGTCATGAACTACATTAGGAAAAGCTTCTTGGATTCTGAGATGTCAAAGTATTCTGAGGGTGATTTCCATGGCAAGTAGCATCTTAATTCCCTGGCCAGAGCTCTGTTTGGGGTTAAGTCCTAAAATTTGTATTTTTGAAAGAAAATTTAAAATAATTCCCTTTGGTAATTTGCTGGTTCATAAAGCTGGAAATGTCTTACAGAAATTGATGGTATAAAGTTGAATATGAAAAAATATGGTTTCTGGCATCTGCAGCAAGGGTTGTTAATATGGGATCTGTGAATAGAATTGAGGCCATTTTGATTGAATATGGAAAATAAAACAAAATTGCATCTTCATTTTAATTAGCATTTAACTGAAACTTGCATTTTCTTCAAATACAAATTTCGGCAAAAATATCATTAAGCTACTGCATAATCAAGCAAGACCTATATGATTTTGTCACTAATAAAAAACACAGATATTTTCACATGTATATTTTCTCACATTACATTATACTTGTGTAGATAACTGTATCATTAATCTCATCACTATCCTGAAAGTATGATTATTATAATAAAACTGCCCCAGGTTGTTAATATTTTGATTAAATAGTATATTGATGACTACATTAATAAATGGCATTTTTAGTATTTTGATCACTACCTTTTGACATAATTGATTTCCTTTGTAATCCTACGCTCTTTATTTTGTGTATTTAAAAATAATTCTGAGAGGGTATCTTTATACTTCATGAGACTACACATAGGGTCCAGGGTACAAACAGGTTACATTTTCCTGTTCTAGGGGTTAATCTACTGGTAAACAGAATGGTATTGTTACAAAGTAGAGAAGAGAGGCAGCTTGACCAGCTTGTCATGTTTAATATTACTGGATAGTAAATACTTTACATTTGCATGCTATCCCCTGTGCACCCCAACCAAACCCCAAACACTACTCTGTAGCTTCTCATTGTGTGTGTGTGTCTATCTACACATAGACACACACACATACACGCAAACACATATGTGCCTGAATGTTTCACAATTACTATACTGATTGATAGATTTGGGAGAAAGTAGATACAATAGAGGAAAATGCTAAAAGAGAAAATTGAAGGCATAAAAAGATGGAAAAAATATGAGACAAGGATAAAATGAGGAAGAAAGAAAAATCATTGAAACCCAATGTTTAATTCCAAGGCATTAAACACAGCCTATGGATTTTATGTGAGTCAGGTCATAAATACAGAGTTTGAGGTTATGTTTAAGTATTGTAATTAATTTTCTGTCCTTTCTGATTGTTCTCTTATTTGGGGGAATATTTCTTTCATCCTCCTCTTAGTCAATATATTTAGACGTCCTGTTCACTTACTATTCACAATCAACTAGAAAATAATATACCAGCACCTCCTTTCTTCCCTATCAAATATCATACTACATTGAGATTTCTCTCATCTTTTGTTTGTTTAATGTTCTATTTTTCAATAATTACAAATATTTACAAAATTCTGTGGCGTAAAAGCAACTCCCTTTTCCCCAAGTACAGTGACTCTTTTTAATAACAAAGTCATTTTGGAATGGTCAATAAATAACTTGATATTTTTTCAGAATTATTTTTCATATTTATGTAATGGTTTAGTTCTAATTCCATTGTACAGTTATTTTAATGTTTGAAATATTAAATATTTAAATTTTGTCTTTTTGAACTTATAAAGAATGTAACATATCATTTTGACATGATGCCATTCTAATTTGCATGCAAAAAAACAAATAATTTCTAACCTCCTGTGATATAAATTTTGTTTAATCTGCTCCATTCTTTGGAAAAAAAAACACTAATTGCAATATCTTAAACCCTCACGGATTTTTTTCCATGAGAAATTATAATGGAATAAAAGAGTATTACTGCCAAAACTAGCTTCATTTCAATTCATGAGAAATAATAAATCAATCATTAAAATGGAAACTCTGCATGAATAAAATGGAGACAAGAACTGTGATAACATTTTAAATAAACTTTGTAACAATCCTCAAAAGCCCGATACTTATTTTTTATGCAATTGGTGTTTTCATACAACCTTGTATTGAGCCTCCTTAATTATGCCATAGTTGAATTACAATTAATATGTAAATAGAAACATAAAACCAGGTTTATCCTATGTAGTGATCTGTACCAGCAAACATCCTTCACAATCCTCTCATTGGAAAGTCTCTAGGGTTGCTTAGATATTCTATTTTTCTTTTCCTTTAGCTTTAGCAATCTGGTTGGCAAAGCTAATTTAGAGCAGGATGTGCTGCTCCTGTAACCTGTTTACAAATCTTTAACATCTGGAAAAACAAAGCTTCTCTGTTGGTCTCCCCTGTACCCCTGACTCAGTGACATTAAGTGTATTTATCACTACCTCAGGTGGGAGTGAATTTTACATGCTATTTGTTGTTGTTGCTGTTTGCCTGCTTTTATTTTCAAAAATTACAGTGATTGAATTAATTATTTTAGGTAGATCATAAAAACATGTTCTAGCCTTAAATTCCAAGGCATTAAACACAGCCTATGGATTTTATATGAGTCAGGTCATAAATACAGAGTTTGAGGTTATGTTTGGGGAGGGATAGTGGGGGGGTGGGGAGTTGGGGAGGGATAGCATGGGGAGAGGAATGCCAGATATAGGTGATGGGGAGGAAGGCAGCAAATCACACTGCCATGTGTGTACCTATGCAACAATCTTCCATGTTCTTCACATGTACCCCCAAACCTAAAATGCAATAAAAAAAAAAAAAAAAAAATATTGTAATTAATTTTCTGTCTCTTCTGATTGTTCTCTTATTTGGGGAATATTTACCCTAAAAAAAAAAAGAGAGTGAGAGAGAGATCTTTGATTTTACCATCATGCTGGTAATTTATTGTATTTTATTTTGAATTAAGCAAAGCAAATAAACAACCACTAGAGGCTGGGAAAGTAAAGGAATGGAGAGATATGTTAAAGGTTACACAGTTATAGCTAGACAGGAAGAGTGAGTTCTAGTGTTCTATACCGCTGTAGGATGTCTACAGTCAATAATAATATATTGTATATTTTCAAATAGCTAGAAGGTTATTAAAATGTTCCCAACACAAAGAAATAATGAATGTTTGAGATGATGCGTATGCTGATTACCCTGATCTGATCACCATACATTATAGTTATGGAAACATCATTGTATATTCCATGAATATGTACAATTATTATTAACTTAAAAATTGCAAACCTGAAGATAATGGAATGATTAAATGACACCACTGTGTTCTCAGCTGCCTATCAAGCCCATAACACTTTTGGCAATAGATCCTGACCCAGTGACCACAGAATTTGGCACATTTTCTTACTCTGAATCCATTATAATTCACTTTGTCCTGATTATAATGCTTGGATCACAAATGAAAACGTGACTTAAGCATGGCCAGTTAGACTCTTTTTCCAGGACTTTGGTGATGGTCACTGAGAGAGAATTTCTCATCTTCTGTGTCAGAGAAATGAAATATGTGACCTAGGAATATTCTGACTATATTTCATCTAAGAAGAGGAAGTCTATTGTTACAAAAGAAAGCTGGATATCTGTAAAATACAAAAGACTATTCAGACAAGCAGAATGACTAAGAAGCTAAAAACTTTCAACAATTATTTAAAGATGAAGGTAGATACAGCTAAAACGAGAGCAAAAATATATGTTCACATTTCACTCCCTTTAAGATATATTAATTTGCTCTATTTATTAACTTAAAATGACTATGTCTTATGGTCAGGTGATTTCACAAACTGATGTTAATAAAATACATTTTTATGCACACATTATTATATTTATAAATTTTTACAGTATTAATTATGAAATGATTTAAATGCAGAGATTAATATATAGATTTTGTATAAAGTGTTACTTCAATTTTATGAAATATTAGCACCCTTAAAGATAATGATTTCCAAAAATTATTTAGTGATATGGAAATTGTTATTATTGTTTACTAAGTGGAAAAATGGTACAAATATTTAAATTTAAACAATCTCATAGTTAATATAAGTATATACTTAGTTTATGCCTGTATTTATACTAATATTCTATAAAAAATTTTTAAGAGCAGTAAGAGTAGGTCTTTCTAGGTGGTAAGAATATTGGTGATTTTTTGTGTGTGATTATGAGTATTATCTAAGAAAATGCCAACATTCCTACCATTAGTCCCAGTATTTCCATTACTGAATATTATATTATGTGTCATATCTTTCTGTAAAGGTTTTAGAACTCTTTCAATGTGGTCCCCAAACTGCTACTTAAATCAGATTTCCAAAAGTGTATACATTTTATTAGAATTCATAGGATAAATGACATTTATATATGACACAATCATGCACGATGGCTGGCCGTCTCTCACACACACATGCACATCAGAATTCATAAATTATAATTTTAGGATGACCTTGAAAATACTTTTCATTTTTAAGGTAAATTATTTTTAAAACTTTACACTCTTTTTGCTACAGGTAGAGATTCTTATTTCTGTCTCTGAAATTTGTGAGTTGAATTACATCAGTATGTTAAAACCTTCTATTAAAGTCTATAACATTTGAGCTAGCAATTTCATGTCTGAAAAGTGGGCCTACATAAATTGAAGACATATGGAAATTTTTGAATATTAAATGAAATTATTAAAACATACAGCACATAGGAAATGTTAAATACATATTTCTATCGTTACTGTTATTTTTAACAGTAGAAACATAATCCATGAATATAAGCGGTGAAATGGGTCTCTAGCAGAAACTGAAATGTTAAAGTTTTTTCCAACTTTTCAGTTTTTTCTGTGGAAGGACACCTTGGGATATATGTAGTCACAGCCCTAACTAAGTATGGTAAATATCGCATTCATTTCACCAAAAATATGAAGCCACAAATATTTAAGATTACTGGCATCTGCATTTCCCTAATGTTCTAGAGCTCAGAGTAAAACAGTAATTTATGGAGAGAATAAACAGGGTTCAATATGATGCCAACATGACATTTATTTAAAGTATTATTCAAATAACTAGATTAAACATGGAATAGCTATAGATTAATCCCAGGGTATTCATTGAGGAGAATTCATAGTATTGGTTATTCTAAAGTACACACAAATTCTAAATGTTATTTATTCTTTTCTAGAGTTTCATTTTACAAAATATGAAATATTATTAAAAATGTTTGGCATAATAAGAATTTCATAATATTTTCTTTAAATGCAAGTTGTCACAATAAAATGCCTTAGTGAACACTAATCCTGTATATTTCTCCTAGCTTCTAATTGTCTGGAGGTAATAGTACGATGGCAGAGTGAAATCAAGTCATAAACAACAACGTGTTCACCTGCATGACATTCATATACTAATGATAAACATGTTATTTCTCTAATCAAAACTACTTAAAAAGTGAAATTCTTAAATATTGAAGAAGAAAACAGACGGCAACTTTCTGATGTTACTTCTCATCAGCTGTGGGTATCAT
Source organism: Ateles fusciceps (assembly GCA_036589455.1). Lineage (NCBI taxonomy): Eukaryota > Metazoa > Chordata > Mammalia > Primates > Atelidae > Ateles > Ateles fusciceps. The sequence goes on along the minus strand of JAZHEH010001685.1, from coordinate 919,903 downwards.
TGTGAATAATATTCCTCAATTGAAATTTTCTGCATCTTCAGTTAAACACCTCTGAAATTAGAAAGGCTAGAGCTGAACAGTTATTACTGAAATATAATAAATTAAGTTAACCAAAGAGTATGATGCAGAAATTCCCAATCTGTTACATAATGACCACTTTAAATAATATTGTTATGCAGGAGTAATTAACCTCAATCCTAATTTATTCTACATTGTTGTAATACAACATCCCAAATCTAGTTTGTTCACTTTGTTGGATAGGACAAGGTAGGGTGAAGTTCTATTTTGTTTGAATATTTCTATTCTATTCTTCATAAATTAAATATATTTTATTTCATAATGTATATGTTAGCACAAAAGTTCATTCTTTTCATCTATATACATGAAACTATGATTTATTGTGATACAAACTGCTGATTTTGTCTTTAAATTTCAATTCCACCCTCTTCTTCAGAATATAATTTAAATTTTTATTTAAACTATAATGTGGTCAGTGATATGGTCAGTGAAAACACTCTTTCCCATCATTTTGTATTTGCATTTGACCATTTGACTTACAATGGGGTAGTGAGGTAAAATCAGAAACAATCTCTGAGGTTTCACTGAATCCTCCTTGAATCCAGTTTCCACTGTTCTTTGTTATTATTGTCTGGAACGAGGGAAATTAAGCAAATATCTTCGATCATAAGGTTTTCTTGGACAATTATAAAAAATATATGGAGGAAGTTTCAGCAATTTGTTCACAGAGCCACAATACAAGCCTTATATAGCTGATCTTCAAAGAGGACAATATCAAATTCTACATTGCTTAACCTACAACTATTTATTTATTCTGATGAAAGCAGCTATACTAATCATAGTGACCAAAAAAATATGGACTTTACATCCCCAAATGTTTACTTATAGTTAGGTTTTATGATTACAAAATTTTGGAAACGATTATTAGAAAGACAGTACTGATAATATCAAATCAAGTCCAAAACCCAGAACTTATGAAAACATTAGGTTGGTGCAAAAGTAATTGCGGGTTTTACCTTTGCTTTCAGTAACAAAGACTGAATGTTTCATAGTATTCCCTATTATTAAATAAAGGAATTGTGTGTGTGTGGTTTTGTGTGTGTGTGTGTGTGTGTATGTGTGGTGTTGGGGATATATGGGATAAACAATGTATGAATGACTTAAAGTAAGTTTCTCACCACTATTAGCAGGTTTAGTCTTTTAATGACATCATATTAATCACAAGAATCTTTGAATATCAAACACATTGATATACAAGTTTTGTATCTCCGCTCTTCTTGATTCTGAAGAAAGTAAAGAAAACCTCTGTCAACTGGGATTGCAGTCAATTTTAGTTTCATGCGATGGGTTAGCAAGAAAAACTGCAGCATTTGCAAGAGTGTGGAATGGCATTTAGAAATTAAGATTTCATGCATACAGCTTAAAAGCTACTATTTAATAGGAAATTCTGTTAATCTATTTAATATTTATGAATAGCTATAAATATTGAAATATCTTTGTTTAGTCCCATAGTTTTGGAAATAGTCATTAAGATTTTGGGGATATTCTTTAAGTACCTTATTCACCGTATAAATTATGGGCAGTGCATTAGAGATACAAAACACATAAATTCAATAAAATTCTGATTTGATTCTTACATCTGAGTTTATCATTCTGCTTTTTGCAACTTCCTGTTGCTTTCCACCTTTTTATTAGAGTAATACTATGTTAGAAAATTGAAGAAAATTAATTACAAAAAGGAAAAATCAGTTTTTAAAATTTATTCATATAAGGAGGGTGTATGAGAAAATTACCAACATGTTTATAAAGAAGAGACAGTTTTGCTAAATAATTATTTTTTGAAGTCAAGGCTATCTACTTGTGATCATATTAAGCATGAGATCATTGCCAAATATCCATATGGCCTTATGATTTCAGCTGCATATCTTAAAAGAAGAAATTTTCAGAAAATTAAAACTATAGAAAAATAGTATTTTTCATTTTTTTTCTTGAAAAGCTGCAGTGTGATCAGTGTGGAAAGTTTTTTTCCCCCTCTTAAGTGGAGAGCAGATGAAAAATTACGAATTTTGAAAAAGAAAACCACAGCATTTTATACATGTTTAATAAAATTCAAAGCAATATCATACTAAAGCAATTCAATTTAAATATTTAAGACACAAATAAAATAAAAAGTATTGTTAAACAGTCTAATGCTTTTAGACAATATCCTGCCATATTATTCATGAACATGGCCATATGTAAATAGTCTCCCTGTAATTGTTTATTTTTCTGGTCAATAAAAACTATGTCTCTTGCACAATCATACTTCAACTTCCACACAATTAATGTGTCTTGCTATAGAAATGTAATGTGCAATATGTTATTTTAGGAAAACTTATCCTACAATATATAACAATTTTGATAATGTTAGAAACAGAAAAACTTCACAAATTTCACTGAATTATTCTTATGTTTTTGCCTGAAAGGGCTTTGCATTTTATCTGTGAAATCAGCAGACTCTGTTCCAATGTCTCTTCGATGAAATATCCACAATAAAGGATGATGGATCTATAACATCTCTGATGTGGCCAGTAGAATTAAAGGATGAAAAAGACTTAAATAAAAGATGGAAAGAAGAGGAAAATAGGTTTTAAGAATAATCATTCAATTTTCTTTTATTTTTGCAAATGTCACAATTATATCTTGCATTCATATCAAGTGAACGAGTTTGGAGGTTTGTATGTTTCTCTGTTGGAGGTGCTTTCAGTTCTAGCATTCTGGTTTGACAATAGATTGGGCCATATTTATGGAGGCACGTGAATCCTGAGTCTCTGAGGGCTTTGAGGTTCAAAATAAAATTTAACTGATCTCATTATAATAAAAGGAAGTGTACAGCTGCTTACCGGTGTGATGAATATTCTTGCATTACTGTGGGACCTTAGCAAAAAAACAAACCAGTGTCTATCAGTCTTGAAACATACCCTTCAACACTTGCTATACCCCAAAATACAGAGAAACAATTAGCACTATGACTAGCCACGGCAGTACTGAAGGTGTTTAATTTGCATCACAATGCCTTGCTTGATTTCAAACAAATTACACAGGTTTGACAGCCTTAAATAGACCACATCAGTCTTGAATTGTATTTCTGGGAGTTACAAAATACACAGCTTGTGTTCAACTTATATATGTCGAAAAGGATATAGTAAAACATTCTCAAGTTTAAAAGGAGACTTAATTATTATTCTGTTTCTTCATTCATTTGTGAATTTTACACCATTCATTATTAGCTTAAATATTTGAAGATTTTAAGTCATGCAGCGCTCATCAAGTTATCATATTCCATGGCAAGCTGCTCCACCTAGCATTTGGCTATGTCTCCTAGGGAGGGCATATTTTCCTTTTTAAAAAGACATTTATGTAAGTCAAATAGGCAAGTCAACCGCCTCACTTCTCTTTTACTTAGTATTCAGAGATAAATGAAATGTGTCTCAAACACTTTTTTAATGCATTCATTTTACACAGTCATCTATATATGATGTAGTTATATGTCTTTTTAGAACAACATTCTAAAGGCAATATTTTTTAAACTTCAAGCACACTTAGAGAGAAACTTGCATGAATTCTTAAAGATTTGTGAAATATCCAATTTATGAAAACATTTTAGGTAAAGTTGAAAAGTCTCATGCCCCCGAAGGATCACTACTGTTTCCAGCATAAACTGTTATTTTAATAATAACTAATTAAGTTACTAGTGCTCATTATGTAATTGAACCATGAAATTATAAATCTCTTTCCTCCCCTAAGCCTCTTTGACCAGAATGGTTGAACGGCCTAATAATTTGCAAATTCTATTAGCAATATTCTGAATTTATAGCACCTTAATTGAGTCAATGCAATAAATAAAATATAATTCTAGTCAATGATATTTTACGTCAATACTTCAAATTCTTTTCAGCATGTTTAAACAATTGATTTTTTTTTTTTTGACAAAATGCAATCTGGTATTGAAGATCTGTTGTTCTGAGGGGAACTATTTGTTTTTCTATTGAAGTATTTAAAAACTTCTTTTAATTACTTCAGTCTCTTTCCTGACATATAATTACAATATGTTAAATTCCTCACCACCTCTTCTTCTTCTGCTATGTTTTCATGCGAGGGATTTATCCAGTAATATGCTTTCTACTACCATTATAAAGATGACTATGACTCCTTGTTTCTACTCTTGCCCTGTACTAGGTATTTGGAGTTCTGGTTATATTCCAGTTGTTTCTAACTGAATAACCCATTAGAGATCAAATTCCACATATCCAAAGAGAATCTTCTTTTTTTTCTTTTCTTTTTCAAATCTTGTTCTTTCTCCTGGCATTCTAAGTCCAATCACTCAAGCTTGAAACCTTGTTGTAGTCTTTGAATGTTTCCTATCTTGCTGTTTTCTTCTACCATCTCATCTGCGGAATTACACAAATACACACCTTCAGTCACTTGCCAAATTCTCTTGATTCATCTTTCATAAGATGAATTGTATTTCTGGGAGTTACAAAATACACAGCATGTGTTCCACTTGTAGATGTCAAAAAGGCATTCTCAAGTTAAAACATTGTCAAGTTAAAAAGGAGAATTACTATATTTTAATAATAAATATAGTTTACTACATTTGCTCTATTTACTATTTGCTGCTCAAGTTCCTAACTGTTCTTTCCACATAGAGCAATGATAGAACTATTTCCCTGGTGCAAAGCTCTAATCATGCCATAATCTGTGTGGGGTGTCAGTGGTGATGACAGTAAGGTTGGTGGTCCAACTCATGTTGCAGTAAGATAGAAACACACAGTCTTCCACAATTTGATACAAATAAATCATTCCAAGCACATCTGTTATAGTCACCTTGCAAAAGCAGAAGGAACCCCCTACTCAAGTTTGGTTTGAATTTAAGATAATACCTACCCCCTCCCACACACACACACACACACAACACACATGTACACAGAACACACACACATGCACACACATGCAACAAGTGGGTATGACAAGATTTATTATTACACAATTATAATCTCTGGAAAAAGCAAGTACAAAATGGCTTGGGAGAATGAGGAAAGAAGGCTAGCTTGGGATTTTTGTTTCAGTTAAGAAGTGAGGCCGAGGTGAGAGGGAGGCAGGGACTTGCCTGGCTTGAATGTCCTGCCAGCACCAAAGCAAAGAACACCTAGGCTTTCTTATCAGTTTGTCCAGATGAGAAACAAGGGGAAGAGTTTGGGGTGAGGTTTTAAAGCTATCAATAGCCAAACATCAAAAAATGGAGTCAGACTCCATTACAACATCCCCTTATATTTGATTTTTTTTTTTTTTTTTTTTTTTTTGAGATGGAGCCTTGCTCTGTTGCCCAGGCTGGAGTGCAGTGGCACAATCTTGGCTCACTGCAATCTTCGCCTCCCGACTTCAAGTGATTCTCCTGCCTCAGATTCCCGAGTAGTTGGGATTACTGGTGCATGCCACTGCACCCAGCTAATTTTTGTATTTTTAGTAGAGATGGGGTTCCACCATGTTAGCCAGGCTGGTCTAGAACTCCTGATCTCATGTGATCCGCCTGCCTCGGCCTCCCGAAGTGCTGGGATTACAGGCATGAGCCACTGTGCCCGGCCATGTTTAAATTTTATATTAAATATAATATTATTTTTATAATTAAGGATATTTATTCAAATTATCCTCTACCCTTAGCTCAAGGCAGAGCATCGGTTAGCAGTATTCCAGAGCCACCACACACAAACAGTAGAACAGCTTCAATAAAATGCATTTTAATAGATATTAATTTATCATTTGTTATTTAATTATTGAAATACTGAAACATTATAATTTGGTCTTAATAAAGCCTAATTGTAAAAAATAAAAATAAAAGGAAAATCTCTGACTTACACTGTATTCTCTCTGGAAATTTCAGTAGTATACTACATCATACCTTCTCTTTTATTTGAGAAAGTTCTTTCAGTAGAAACCCAGAAATATCTGATTAAAGATGGCTTAAAACAACATTTCTTGACAATAAAAACTTCATAATTGGTCCGGCTTTTTCTTTTTGCTTTGGTGACAAAAAAGTTCAGAGCCAAATTGTGTATTTTACAAGTTAAATGGGGCCAGGCACAGTGGTTCACATGTGTAATCAGAGCACTTTGGGAGGCCGAGGTGGGCAGATCACCTGAGGTCTGGAGTTCAAGACCAGCCTGGTCAACATGGCGAAACCCTGTCTCTACTAAAAATACAAAAATTAGTGGGACAACGTGGTGGTACGCAGCTGTAATCCCAGCTACTTGGGAGGCTGAGGCAGGAGAATGGCTTGAACCCAGGGGGCAGAGGTTGCAGTGAGCCGAGATCATGCCACTGCACTCTAGCGTAGGTAACAGAGTGAGACTCCATCAAAAAACAAAACAAAACAAAACAAAAAACAAGTTAAATGTACTCCAATAATTTGTTTTTCTTGGCATGGATTTCCTTTGGCTGATGTATTTCATGGATTTACACTGTTTGATGCATCTGGCTTTCTCAGTCTCTTTTTTCTTTTTGTTGATGAAGGTGTTCACCAGGAAGGCTGTGTTCCATGTTGTTTTAGTGAAGATATCTTACAGCAAGCAGTAGAAAGAAATTGAGGCATTGACACCACATTAACCTAAAGCTTGTGTGTAAAACTAAATTTTAGTACTTTTATGGTATAGTTTTATATATTACGTTATATACTGTGCATACCATGCAATCAGGGGCCAGCAAACTAAGTCCTGTGGGCTAAATCCTGCAACTCACCTGGTTTTGTAAATAAAGGTTGGTTGCATTGCCTATTGTTGCTTTCTTGCTATAAAGGCACAGCTGAGTATTTGTGACAGAAACCATACGGTTTACAAGGACTAAAATAGTTATCTGGCCTTTTATGGGTAAAGCTTGATGAATTACGGAAAAATTCCAGAATATATATTTTTAATTCTCAAGTCCAGTTGAATGTAATGAAAATGTTGTTTGCTGGAAGAATGAGCTATTCTCTAATAAGAATCAAGAACTTAAACTCATGTGTTTAAAATGTGTTTCCAGACTTAAACTCTTGATTAAAGAATTCAATTCTTCTAAGCAGATCTGATTACTTGACACATGCCATAATAAAGGCTCAAAGTGAAACTAGAGAATCTAAAACCAAAAAGTCCTAGATTTAACAAATTCTTATGTAAAATGAAATGGTTGCCTCTATCACAAGGGCTTTGGAATTGCATCCATGTAAAGCTGTCACATAAAATGTATTTTTCTCTTTAAAGAGAAACTCTCTGCTATGTAAAAGAAAGAAAAAGTAAAAAAAATAAACATAACTACTCATGGTCCTTCCAAAAACCTACTGCAAAATATTAAGGAAAAAAAGGTTGTACTTAAAGTCAGCTCTGAAATAAGTATCTAAATAATAGGTAAGGTGTTATGGAAACACAAATTTTTATCTAGCATGAAATCCCAAGAGCTTGTATTACATTGTTATATTAAATAGAATTTAGATTTAAGGATAAAGGCTTCTATGCATTAGGATACATAAAATGTCAGACATCATCTTTACTAAAACAAAAAATAGCAATATAATACTAAATAACTATAAAATCATATTTATAGGTGTTTTAATACCTTCTCATAAAACATGGTTTCCTAAACGTTTTCCCCCATTAATTTTTAAGGTTTCTCAACACAAATTGTTCTATCAGAAAGGTTTTTTAAATTGTATATGTTTTTATTTCAGTGGCTACTGAAGTTTAAACTATAGATCCATTGTTAGAGGAGGAATAATGCTTCTCAAGAAGGAATACACTTGTTAAAATATACACAACACTGTGTTATGCCATTACAGACACAAAATCATCTAGGAATCTCATCTAGTTAACTGTGTCAAAATCACCAAATTTACCCAAGTGAAGGGTAAGGAGTAATTTTGAACGCAGAAGGTAAAGACTCAAAAAGTGGCTAAATCCATTTCATTTTACTTCAGACACCTTAGAAATAAATCTCTTATTTTTCTCCTCTCTACTATCTCCTATTCTAATTAAATCATTATTTCTCAGTGGTTTCCTATCCTAATTAAATGACAGTAGATTCCTAATGGGATGTCTGCCACTAGACAGGTTATTCTCCCTTCTCTATTAGAGAAGCCAGAACTTACAGTAGTATTCTTAGGGTCAGTGATCCCAAGTGAGACATGTATCATGTATATTTCATATTCAAACTTTTCTGATGTCTTAGCTGTTGTCCATACACTAAAATCTGTTCTTCTTCATGGGGCATTTTGAGAACTGTTTGCTTTCAACTTTCTTTTCTAGTTTCTTGTAGACATTTACATTTACACTTCTTCTGAGCATATGATACAGATAGACTTGCTACGGTAAGACATATTGAGCATTTTTATATGTTGAAGGCTTGGTTAATGTCAGTTCTTGTCAATCTTATTCCATAAATATTTCCCTACAGACATAAGATAGTGACAGAATCATCCAGAGCAGTTGTCTGTAGTACAACTGCAATTTTTCTGGCCAATTATCCTGTTCAAGCCACATAGTTTACACTAATTTCTCTTATTTCATTTTTGTTAAAGCACAAAAAGTCTCATTTCTACTCCATAATGTGTCAAATATTATGTATATACCAGAAAAAAAAATGGAGTCATATAAGAAACTTATTTAAAACCACGAAAGGCAGAAAAAGGGGAAGATTAGAAAATAAAAGAAGAAATAAAGAATGGGTATAGAGAATGCTTACAAAGATGATAGATAGAAATCCAACTACAGAACAATCACTTGAAATGTGAATAGTTTAAATTTACCAATTAAAAGACAATGACTGTCAGAGTGGATGGAAAACAAAACACAACTTTATATTATTTATAAGATACTCATTTTACATATAAAGACACAAACAGATTAATAGATTATATATTTGTTATTTCACCTTGACTATGAACTCCTTGTCCAGGGATTATAGCTAATATGTCATTCATTACACAAGTTACTGAAAAAATTATTCTTGCTAAAGAGAAAATACATATTAAATTAATAGATGTAATACAAAGAGCTATTTATTCATTGATATTAAAATCTGAACTGCAGACAAATATTTCTTTTAAGTATCTTTACAAACACATTAACATAGTTTTTAAGTATGGATATAATTTTCTTCTTTTAATGCAACCCCATCACCATTTAAATATGGGATAAAAACATTAAGGGTCTCATTTTATTGCTGATTTGGCAATTGTATAGATAATCCATTTGTTTGAGGAAGGACTAAGAGAGGTGGAAAAGCAAAATTGTGACTAAAAACTTTTCATTATTTGGAACTGTTATACAATTACAATGTCAGCATCTTTTATATATTATTTGAATAATGAATACACTATTTTTTAGCACGGTGTTAGAGATACAGAATAATCTATCAGATAATACAGAGTTCTACATATGCATTCCATCTGCACCCTCCACTCTCACACACAGTTTCCCCTCATGGGCATCTATCACTAGTACAGTACATTCATTATAATTAATGAACTCCCCGGGCACGGTGTCTCATGCCTGTAATCCCAACACTTTGGGAGGCTGAGGCGGGCGGATCACTCAGGAGTTAGAGATCATCCAGGCCAGCATGGTGAAAACTTGTCTCTACTAAAAATACAGTTAATTAGCCAGGTGTGGTGGCATGTACCTATAATCCCAACTACTTGGGAGGCTGAGGCAGAAGAACTGTTTGAACCTGGGAGGTAGAGGTTGCAGTGAGCTGAGATCGTGCTACTGCACTCCAGCTTGGGTGATAGAGCAAGACTCTGTCTCAAAAAAAAAAAAAAATTAATAAACCAGTATTGGTGTGTTCTTCTTATATTATGGTCCATGGTTTACCTTAAGCTTTATTTTTTTGTGTTGTACATTTCTAAGGGTTTGACAAATAAATGATTATATAATTATTAGTATATTTATATTAATTTTAATTTTGTAGAGTAGTTTCATTGCCCTAAAAATCAACTGTGCTCCACGTTTTTTTTCCTCCCCCACCTCCTGTAGATCTGGCAACCACTAACTTTTTTGTGTCTTTGTAGTGTTGTCTTTTCCAGAATGTCGTATAGTTGGGATAATATGATAAGTAATCTATTTAGATTGGCTTTTTTCACTAAGCAATATGTATTTAAGCTATATGCATTTTCCCACTAAGCAATATTTCTGCCAAAAAAGGAACTGCCAAGCCAGAAAAAAAAACATGACAGAACCTTGTAATGACTAATATTGCCCTGTATGCACATACCAGAGTTTGCTTATCAAGTCATCTTGGAAGGGCATCTTGGTTGATTCCAGGTTTGACAATTATGAATAAAGTTGCTATAACCATTCACATGAAGGTTTTTGTATGGACATAAGTTTTCGACTCATTTGAATAAATACCAAGGAGCACAAATTGCTGAATCAGAATATATCATACAAATATGCTTAGTTTAGTAAGAAACTGTCAAACTAGGAGTGACTGTACCATGTCGCATACCAACTAGTCTACCCTTCACTTTTAACCTGCATTTTTGCATGTAAAGTTTGTAAACTTACCTTGTAACTTACCTGTAAACTTATAAACAATATATAATTGGTTGTTGTTTTCCATCCACTCTGACAGTCACTGTCTTTTAATTGGCAAATTTAGACTATTCACATTGAAAGTGATCGTTGGTATAGTTGGATTAATATCTATCATGTTCATAAGTATTCTCTATTTGCTACACTTGTTCTGTTTTAAAATACTCCCCATTTTTTTTTTTGCCTTCTCTGCTTTTTAAACAGCATATTATGTGATTCTATTTTTCCCTAATTTCTTAGAATGGGAACCATACTTTTTAAAATATTAGTGTTTGTCCTAGCATTTCCAATATGCATTTCCAACTAATGCAAGTCCACTTTTAAATGCACTACGCCACTTCAAGGTATTATAGGTAATTTACAACAGACTATTCTCAATTCTTCCCTCTAATTACTTATAATATTGCTGCTAATCTTATACTTTTTCTATAATCACACAATATGTTGTTCCTATTATTACTTTTAAGGGTTATCTACCAGATCAGATTCAGGAATAAGAAACATAAAATTTTTTTTTTATCTTCATTTATACCTTCTCTGACACTCTTTCTTTTTTCCTATACAGACAAATTTCTGACCTGTAAGAATTTTGTTTTCTCTGAATGACTTCTTTTAATATTTGTTGCAAGAAAATTTTACTGGTTGAAATTCCTTTAGTTTATGTTTGTCTATGAACGTCTTCATTTCTCCTATACTCTTGAAGGATAATTTCACTCGATGCAAAATCCTAGGTCTTTTAACCATTTTAAACATTTTATTCTATTCTCTTCTTGCTTACATGGCTGACAAGAAGTCTGATGTAATTCTTATCATTGTTCCTGTAGTGTTCACGTGTTTTATACCCTATGGCTCTTTCCAGGATTTTTTCTTTGACTTTGGTTTTCTGCAGTTTGAATGTAACATACCTAACTGTAGATTTTGTTGGTTTTTATCCTGATTAGTATTCTGTGAAATTCCTGGATTTATGGTTTCTTTTTTGTCATTAACTTTGAAAATTTTTCAGCCATTATTATTTCAAACATTTATTTGGATTAAATCTTTCTTCTCTTTTTGGTATTCTCATAATGCGTATCTAAAACCTTTTAAATGGTCCCATGGTCTGTCCCTTTTTTTCCTTTCTCTTTCATTTTGAGAATTTTTCTTGTGTCTAACATTTTCTTTTGATGTTTTCTTGGAAGTTTCATAATTTCACTTATATTACTCATTATTTCTTGCATATTTTCTATTTTTAAAATTATATCCTTTAGCGTATCACTCCTCGTATATCGGCATGATCATTACAAAATCTCTGCCATATCTGAGTCTGGTCCTGATGTTTACTTTTTCTTTTCTGATTTTGTTTTTTCTTGCCTTTTAGCTGTCTTGTAATTTTTACTGAAAGCTGAAATGAGGTAGATAGGTCTTTAGGTCAGAGTTTAGGTTTATCTGGTTAAGGGTTAGCTGTGTTTACTCTTTGCTGCATCTGCAGATGTCAAAAGCTCAAATTTACTCTTGTGTCCTTGACTTTGTCCCTCTTATTATTTGTGGGTTTCCCTAGAAAGTCCTTCTTAGAGTCTTAGACTTGCAGGTACTACAACTGTCTCCCACTGTTGTACAGGATTCCTGTTGATATGGTGGTAAGGTACAGAGGGAGGAGAGGATTCCATAATTTTATATTTAGGTCTTAGTGTTTTAATGTCCTGTGTTCATAGGCTGTGGCCCTCATAAGGGCCATCTCATCATTTCCCCCTCTTAAGGGGGATAGGCTACAGAAAGCTTAATTTGGGTGTTTTGCTTCCCTTGCGTACCTAATACTCTGATGAAGTCTTTTCTCTTTCTGGGTAGACCTTTGTTGTAGAGAAAGATCTGGGCGTATTTCAAAATTGTTGCTTTTACCTTCACCCTGACCAAACTTGAGGGGATTTTTCTCCAATTTTCACCATGAAAACTTGGTGGGGCTCCTGGAGGTAAAAATCCACAAAAGTGTGGGGGCTTCCCTTTGCTTGGCCCCCCTCCAGAGTTTTAACTTCCAAACTGGTCCATATTCAGCCTCCAGCAATACATTTAAGTGTTCCTACCAATTCCAGGCTCTTGTGACTTTTGCTTCAGGTATATTGGTATCTATTCTTTGTATAAGCCTGCCTCTCCAGTTTCTGGGGTGGTGATTTGTTGTGTGACCTCAATTCTCTAAAGGATTTAAGAAAAGTCATTGATTTCCAGTTTGTTCAGTTATTATTTTTTCTTGTTGTAAGGGTAGGAACAATGTTTCCAAGCTCTTTACATTTCAAAAGCAGAAACCAGAAATTCATATATATATATATATATATATATATATTCCTCCATGACATACATAGACAAATTACTTCATTAATTTCTTCATTCATTATTAACTGATACACAGCCAATCAAGCAAGCAAGCAAACAAAAATATATGAGTTCTCATCATGGACCAAACTTTTAGCTGGCTAAAGTCTGAAGAAATAGAAGATAAAGTTTAAATACAGTCCATTTGTCTTCTTAACTGTCTTTTTGCAGCAGACAACGTGCTGTATCTGAGACAGGTAAGTTCCGGGCACCTTAGAAGAAAATAACATGCACCTAACTCATTTCTATGTGATGAGAAACTTTTTTTTTGTAATCTGAGTTGAGCATGAGGATCCAAGGAGTTAGGCCAAAGAAAGACAAGATTGAATGTTGGATATGAAGAAAGCAAGGAGACCTAGGTAAAATAGGTAGAAAAGATGTGGAGGATAATGTAGCCTCATCTTTATGTCCAATAGTGTTCACCAACAATCAGGATTTTGTATATATTAAACAAGAATATTTGCTGTATATCTAGAAAAAAAATTAAAACTGTTTCAAGCATTCATTCAAATGAGAAAAATCTTTCTGTACAAAATTCTCCCACTAATAATTAAAATCATGTACCCTACTTCCAATAATTTACTTCACAATAGGCCTCCAAGAAAGCAATCATGTCCACATTAATTAATAGGAGATTATCAACAATCTGAGAGATTCATAACCTTACTTTCTGAATAGCAGCATGCAGAATATTTTTGGAAAAAAAAAGCTAAAAAAATCAGGGGCATAGTACATCTCAGAAAATGACATCATCTTTTACTTTATAACTTCAGGTTTGCTCTCAAAAATGTATATCACCACAATATTGTGAAGGTTTACAATGCAAATCCACAACAACTCTACAAGGTCCTTCCCGTGTAAATGTCTTCGGATGCATAATCAAGCATAGAAAACAAAATATATGCCCAGTTTATTACGCAGAACAGGGAAGAAGTGTTTGCTTAGATATATTCTGGGCACCATCTGGGAGACAAGTGCCTGGTTTCACAACAGATTGCATAATTTTCCTGTAGAAACTGGAGAAAAGCCCTAACTGCTTTAATAGAGAGTTGATTTTACATGCCTTTAATCTTCATTTCAGTTTGTCTTAAAGGCAATCCATATGGTTGAATGGCAGAAGTAGTCATTAGCTTAACACAGTACTCAGGCTTCCATCTTTCTGTGGGAGACATGCAATATTTCACCTTATAGAGAGTTAGTTTTCATTGCACATGGTAATTAATCTTTTTACTAGCCAAGCATCTACTGCATGTATATGCCACTTGATTGATTAGATTAGAAATTTAATGTTACAGTTCATACATTAGTAATATTTCAATATAACACATGCCAAGGACTCTACTATCAATATAAGTGGATCAAGAGCAGCACAAAAATCAGCACCTGGAGCAAGAAGGTTGACCTTAGCAGGAAGGGAATACTTCATCCACAACAGAGAAATCCTAGAGCAAAGTACACCTTATTAGAAGTTCTGTGTGGAACCTGTGGCTAGAGGGTACATGGATTCTTAACAGGCAACAGAGTACATCTGAAAGCAGATGTCAAGACACAATTCCCAAATGGATAAGACAGTCAGGCTACCCTTTTATATTCCTGTCTCTACACACCTTTCTTGACAGATGCTAGAGAATAAAGCACTTTGACATCATGTTGTAAAAGATACAATTAAAAATCAAAACAAATTACTAGAGTTGGGTATTTTAATGGAAAGCATTGCTTGTAATTGTATCCTGGAAATAGTTTCTGAAACTGAAAACAAATAAAGAGCTTTCTTCACTGAGATAAATTTTTTTAGGCCTAAGAAATGTGCACGTGCTAGAAAAACAGTAACCTATATGTTTCCATCTACACAGAGAGGGAGAGTTGAGAAAAAATATGTTTACATGTATTTATCACACTGGAATCAAAATGCTGGTCTGGGACTCTCAAATATGTTATCAAAATGATATACCAAATAGTTTTCCAAGCTAAAGTGATGTTGGCTTTCATAGTACATTGGAATAAATTGGGAAATGAAGTATATATGCACATTGCTAAACTCCTAAGTGTTAAATAAAAGCTATAAGATTAAAAAATATAATTCCACAGTACAGACTTCTTTTCATCCTATTATATAGTCCTTTTCTGTATTTTACCTTGATTTGCCTGCAGGGGAAGGAGTGTTCCAAGCAAGGAAAGTATCATTCTCTCCACAAACTAGGTACTCTGGTGGCCCCAAGAAGTAGTACAAGGTTTATATAGGGGCTAGCTAAATTAAAGGACACAGAAACAAAACAATGAAAGAGAAAGTAGAAAATAAATTGTAAGATTCTGTTAGAGAAATAAAAACAGGAGCAGTTGAGGTCACTGTAGAAACATATTTTTTTTGTATTGCAACTTCTATAAAAATTAAATATATTGCAGTTGATAATATTGGCCTCAATTCTTCAACATTTCCTGGTTCTATCCCCTTTGTCATCTACTTTGTAGTGCCTTCCCTTTCTGACCCTGAGTTCAGCCATGTTTGCTTTGGACCAAGTGAATCTTAAGAGGCATCACACAAAAGGAGGGCTAGAAGGGATATAGGGCTTCTTCATTCTTTCCCTCTGTTGCCATCTGAAGGACATGCCTGGGCTAAGCCAGTGGCCCCAGGAGGAGGATGAGAGACACACAGATTAGTGATGAGTCACTCCAATCATTCTAATCAAGGCCATTCTAATCACCTGACACCTAGCCAAATCCCAAATATCTGAGCAAACCAAGTAAGAAACAGGGAAGCTGCCTACAGTACCATCTCTGATACCTGAGGAATAACTGCTTATTATTCTACTGAGATTTTGTGTTGTCTATCACACAACTTTAATAGGTCAGTAGGTATCTCATACAAAGCAAATGACAAGGGCCTGGTGCAATGGCTCATTCCTGTAATCCCAGCACTTTGGGAAGCAAAGACCGGTGGATCTCCTGAGATCAGAAGTTCCAGAGCAGCCTGGCCAATGTGGCGAAACCCTGTCTCTACTAAAAATACAAAAACTAGCCTGGCATGGTGGAATACGCATGTAATCCCAGCTACTTGGGAGGCTGAGGTAGGAGAATTACTTGAACTCGGGAGGTGGAAGTTGCAGTGAGCCGAGATTGCACCACTGTACCAGGCTGGGAGACAGAGCAAGACCCTGTCTCAAAAAGCAAACACTAACAAAAGTAAATGATAAATATTAACCTTTATTAATAACTATTGTTAATATGGTAGTCTCTTTTGTTTGCTGTATTTCTGTCTCTCTCTCCTTGTTTACTTCTAGGAAATTCCTTCATTGTGAAAGAATGTGCTATGGCATTTGTTATAGAGATATCCATAGCTCTTAAATTATTATTGAGAATTTTGGCCTTCAAGTTCAGTCTGAGCCTATCACTGTGACAGAGTGATGATAATTTTCATTGGCTTATGCTAATCAGGATCCACATCTAGAAATGAAACTGTACAAAATTGCTTTACTGGAAACTATAGTTTTTTGGGGGAAGGAAGAAAAGGGAAATGGGTGGAAAAGAGATCATTAATAAATGCCAACCAGGGGTTAGCAGAGTGCAGCCAGTAGTTGAATGAATGCATAAATAGACAAATAATTGATTTATTGAATGAATGAATATATGAATACTTTAAGGCTTAGATAATATTAGTTTTGTCTTTTAAGCACAATTGAGTATAATCTGATGGATATTATAATAACAAAAGATAATAGGCTACATAAGATTTTACTTTTATGTATTAAACAGGTATGATGTGCAGTGATATAATATGCAATTCACTTTATATTTTATGTAAGTTCTATTATATTTTTAAGAGTAGACATTATAGCTTAGAGTGTAGAAAATGGTGGTTCCTCTGCCTGAATGGTGATATGCATTAATTTGGCTTTTTAATGCAGAAGTCACTCTGCCGAGGAAAGCTTTTGCAGTCTATTTAAACTTGTTTTAATTTGAATCCCAAGTCATTCTTTGTGTCTATAAGTTGGAATTGCTTAATAATCTATAACAATAAAGCAAAGATTTGGGGACAGACTGGTTTCTGAAGTACCTCTGGAATGCATACTATAGACTACCCAGTGCTTACAAATACAGTTAATATGAGTAAATGAAAGTGAATGATAGATGCAAATCAATTAACATGCATCATTCAAATCACCAGCCTAACAGCAGAAAACCTTCAATAAATGTCAAGCTAAAATGGTAAAATCAAACTGTTAACAGCCAAACCTAATTAATCAATCTTGTGCATAATTATTAGTTTACCAGCACTGCTAATGGTTAAAGTGATCTATCAAAATATAGTATTCGATTAATACAATTAAATTGACTTCTGCTCAATGATATATGATGATGTGAGTTTCACGGCACGGAATTAAGAATAGTTAAATCTTTATTTGAAAACTGCATTCAAATTCTGTAACAACTATGTGAGCTGGGGGCAGGGAGAGATGAAGTTGCTGCCCACAGTGTGAGAGCAAGGAAAGAAAAGAGCATTCTTCACATTTGAAATGCTGTCTTCTTCTTGTCACAGAGAACACCCTGCTCCAAGCTGTTCGGAATGTGAGAAATTCCTAGAGATTACATTAAAAAGTGGCTACATGGCCTCATTACCAAAAGTCTAAAATATATGAAGTTAAACTGATGAAAGCTGTGAGCAGAGCCTAGCCACAGCCCAAGATTTGGAGATTAAATCATGAACACGACTATGAAGCTAAGTTAAAATGTGGAGACGCTACCATCATACAGAATGGCCAGTGGCTAAAGGAACAATAAACCAGCCCACATCATCAACTACATGCAAAAAAGCTTTTCTTTCTTTTTTTTTTTCTTTTCTTTTTTTGAAATGGAGTCTCCGTCTGTTGCCAGGCTGGAGTGCAGTGGCACTATGTCTGCTCACTGCAACCTCCGCCTCCCAGGTTCAAGTGATTCTTCTGACTCAGCCTCCCCAAGTAGCTGAGACTGCAGGCACAGGCCACTATGCCAGGCTAATTTTTGTATTTTTAGTAGAGACAGGGTTTTACCATGTTGGTCAAGATGGTTTCAATCTCCTTACCTAGTGATCCGCCTGCCTCGGCCCCCACAAAGTGCTGGGATTACACGCGTGACTCAACGCACCCAGCCCAGATTTTCTTATATAACTTTTAGTCAAAAGCCATATGGAACTTATAGTGGTCTGAAATTCCTAGAGGTCTGAAAATAATAATAATGAAGCAACAATAAAACGTGGGTTAATTTATGTTTGTTTTACATTGCATACTACATGCCAAGCTGCCTGGCTCTCCTAATTATGTAGTAATTTATTTTTTATGATAAATTTATGGATTCAGAAGTATTATTATCCCATCTTTTTCAAGGGTGAAAAATCCTTGACACAGAGAGATTAAGTAGCATGTCCAAGGTCAATTTACAGCTAGTAAATCTAGCAGCTGAGATTAAATTCCAGGCAATTTAGCATCAGAGTTCACATTCTTAGAGTAGAAGTTTATCCTTATGCCCTGCAATTCAATATTCCAAAGTTGCACTCTGCATATTTAAATTCCCTTGTGTCCATCTGGATGCCAAGTCTGGCTTACATTGGAAAAGTACTTTACCCTTTATAATGCATTTACATTTGATTTCTCAACAACCCAATGGGAAAGATGAGACACTAAGGATACGATAGTTAAGTGAGTTTTTAAAGATGATATAACTAATTTAGTTTAGTTTAGTGTGTTTCTTTACAGTTGTTTTCCGTGATGGTTTGCCTATTTATGTCTCACCTCATTCCAGAAATATTTAAGATTCCTTACACAACTAATAAGTGTAAGAGGAAAGACTCAGTCCTGCTGGAGTTCAGAATTCATGTGACATGTTCAGGAAAGGGTAAGTCTTAGCTCTTCTCATAGACTGAAAATACCTGTCTCCTCTCCACTTCCTAAGTAGTGATATGACCATGAAAAATTGTAAGCTATAAGCAAACACATTGTTTCCATGTAGTTTCTTCCTGAATCTTAGGTTTCATCTGTGCAAACTGAAAGGGCATAAGGAAATTTTGTTTAAAAACACTTTAAATTTCAATATTCTGAGTGTTTGTAAATGCATTTCCTAATCTACAAGTAGAAACTCAGTGATAAATATTCAGTAAGTACTAGAAAAGTAAAACAAGTAAATATGCTTTTTAAATATGCTGTATCCATATGCTTTTTGTGTACTAAATAGCTTAACACGGGGAAACTGCATCAATATTACAAAAGAAAAACAACAAAATGTCAATCCTGCCTCAGTTGCCTAATGGACGTCAAATCCACCACAAATTTTTGCTTGATCATTCACCTGAAATATATATTTCCTTAAACAATCTCTAATATAAACCATTAAATTGGCATTTTGCCTGGAAATGTAACAAAAATAAATAAAATGCCATGTTTAGGAGGCATTGAACCATATCCTAAAGATGAAATCAATATGAAAAGTGCAGATCAATAAAAGTAAAGGTGTGTGTATATTTAAGTATAATTAGTTAGAAAATTAAGACTATATCTTGTGTGTGTGTGTGTGTGTGTGTGTGTGTGTGTGTGTGTGTGTATCAAGGCTACTTAAAGTGATTTTGCTGATGGAGTTGGAATTTGGGACTGATTACTCCATAATTTATCAACATAATGCCAAAAGGAATGGTCTCAACTAGAAAACAGACATTTCATGTAAATAAGGTCCACTCAATATTTTAGTTATTTCACAATGCAGATCCAGGCACAGGTTCAGATTTTAGCAAGCTGAAACAAAAGGATGTGGGATTAAGTTGCAATTTAATTTTAAAGGTCTGGAAAGAGCACTATAATCTATTGTGGAAAGACACTAATCACTGAGGACCATAATGATTGCTATTTGATAATTTTAATATGCAAGGGTACCTGATTAAAATTTAAGGGGCATCTTGAGTATTTCTGAAGATAAATTAACATTTATTGAGAATTTCTTGATGTCAGAGTCTGGACTGGTTGCTTTGCACATGATATCCCATTTTATCCTCATGACAACTTTAGGAGCTAGGTTTCATTAGCTAGAAAAAGGTTATGATTTTAGTGCAAATAATGTGAAGTTTAGGATCAGAGAGTTATGAAATCAAGATATCCATTAACAATTTATTTATTGAGTGACTTTGGCATTATTTTTCTTAGTTGGATGGGCCATGTGAATTGAACAGATGCTTTCTCATTTTAAACTTTGAAACTATTTTTAGTGTATCTTATTCAATAAACATATTCTGCTATTCTACATGTTCTAAAGTCTTCACACATAGAGGGAAGACACTAACCGTGTTGGAAAAACTGTAGATGAAATCTTGAGGAAAAAGGAGGAGGGTGTTTGTATATTAATTTACAATCTATAAAAAGTTTTTTGAATTAAAATTTAGGGTATATTGATGTCCTTATTATATGTCTAATGGAAGCATCATCTTGGGATTGTTTTGTCAATCCTAAAATACAAAAATAGGCTATATTGTGATAAGGTAACAGCCAAGTGTAAATTTTAAAGACATAACACAACGAAGCTTTGTTTCCTACTCACAGTAAGCTGGTGGTAGGTGGGACGACTAGTCTCTAGAGCAATAGTCCTCTCTAAGCCATGGCTTAGCATTGCGCTTCCAAATAAACTTGCACTGCTTCTATTAACAAGACACCCACTAATGGAGAGGAGGGACACCACCAGTGATTAAATGCATTCACCTAGCAGTCATACACATCATCTCATTACATTCACATTTTATTGGGCAAAAAAGTTCGGGTGACCATGCCTAACTTCAAGGTGGCAGGGAAATGTAAGCTTCCTGCCTAGGAGAGCTCCAGAAGGAATACAAAACTAGATATTATTGAGCAGTTTTAGGCTAGACATTGCTTTATTTTTTAAGCATTTCTAATTTTTCTAAGAAAAAGATAGACAAGGTATATTAATCTATAAAGCTTCCATCCTTTCACTAAGGTATGGAGCAGGTATCTAGATGAAAAATATCAGCTTTCAAAGAAAAATGTACAGAGGTTGCTCTCTAAAACTGTAAGTAAATAATAATTATAGCTATTTTTTAAAAAGTCTGCCTGTTACTGCTCAAATTCTAAAGTCATATGTTTCCTATGCCTCTGAAAGTCTTTGTGAAAGTTATGAGGTGAACTAACATAAAGCTGATACCTGACAGAGAAAACCTCCTTGAGACTACAACTGCCTGTATGTAGAATTTACTGCAAGGGATAAATGTGACATTTAAATTGCATTGCTCTTTCCCCCTATGCATTTCTTTCAGGATAGTTTCAGACACAAAGTGGAATGATTTTAAAATACTTTAAAATACACAATATTTGACTATAACATTATAATATGAAAGATCATTCAGTAAAATACTATGCGGTACAAGTTGCTTGATTATTATGATGAATGTCAAAAGTATGCAATATGGTATTTAATACAACTTAGTAAGTGATAAGTTAGTAACATCATATTCTCTCAGAGGAACAAAATAGAAGGCCAAAAAATTCAAAGAAAGCCTGATAATTTCTAACCATACAACATTCAAGAATAAAACAGAGCAATAGATTTGAATCTATATGTATTTTGCTTATAACACAAATGTCTCATGGAAAATAAATTGAAAAGTCAAGAAGATATTAACTGAAAAAAGAATATAACAAAATTCAGGAATATAATAGAAAAAAACTTATTATATTTATAAAAATATGTAAGCTTCTGAAATGTTTGAGCATGGCTAAACCTGTAATTAATAATCAGCACCTATATGTCAATTTAACTTTTTATTCTTTTCATCTTGAAAATAGTCATGGCAATGCAACTTCACAAAGGTTTCATGTGGGTTAAAAGACAACTTAGTTAAGATATCTAGCAAAATCCCTGTTGTATAATGTAAGCCTGATTATACCTTGGATCTGAATCCTAGATAAGCTTCAAAACACAAATCCTAGGAATTGTGATTTAGACATTGATTATCTTAGTGTGTATTTTTTAAAGCAAATAGATGATTCAATAAACATGTAGCATTCAAAAGTAGATTAGGCACTGAACATTGTTGAAGTTAAATACCTATATGATACATTCCCAGTAATCAGTGTGTGTGTGTGTGTGTGTGTGTGTGTGTGTGTATGTGTGTGTGTATGTGTGTGTGTGTGCTTACATAATTTCAAAGACTTCACAAAGTCCATTCATGGTCCTTAAGAAAAACTATATTATTTTGTAAAGTAGCCTTTCTTATTTTTCCCTAATATAAGTGAAAATAAACCATACAATTGACTTAAATTTCCTTCCTCCATAATAATCATGAAAAAAGATGGTATAGAATACATCAGTGTTCTAGCAAGCAGAGTGAATATGTGACTATTTCAACAAGCAACATTTTTATTCTAGCACCTCAAAATGCATTAAATATAGTACAGGTACTATCAATTAAAGTGTCTGAAAATTAATTTCAACAAGGAGTAGAATTGTGCAACTAATCACAGACAGACCTAAATAAATTAGTTCTTAATCATAGTTTTGAAAGGAGAGAAAAAGAAGGCAACATCAGGAAAGTCAAATTACCTTTCCTGGGGCGAAGACATAATAAAACATACAATAAATCAAGGGTTTAACTTCAATTTTGTTGATAAGATCATCACAAAGTTTTAATAATGATGCCATATATATTTTTCCCCCAAATCTTGCTTTTCAATATAGTTGTTTATTGTTAGGTAAAGGGACACATTTGACAGGACCAGAATGAAACCTGAAGCCAAATGCCAGTGTTTGGGAGATAATAGGAAAACTCTTTCTAGCTTCTCAAACTTATTTTATCCCCAGACTGTGTCGGAGCAGGGGGATGGGGACACTGACAGCTTCACATATGAAGGTTCTTCTCTTCTGCATTTTTTCTGTACAGAGAGATGGAAAAAAAAAAGCCATCCCAATATCTTTTCCTATTTAAGAGATCAAGGATCAAAAACTTAAAGCAAAACTTCGGGAACTGACTCTGGCATTTCAGGAGTTTTTGGCCCATAGTTTTTATAAAAGTAAACTCATTTCTGCTTTTTTAAAGGAAAAATAAAAACAGACTGGTTTGGAATCCTGGCCTTTCTGACCACTAGCTTTGTGACTCGCCAACTTACTCTTTCTGAATTTCAGTTTATTCAATAAGTGACTTAGAAAATAATTGTCTATATCTCATAGGGATCTGGAAAGGATCAAATGAGATCATCCTCATATCACCTTAACAATATGCAGTGTTATATACTATTAATAGTTTTGCACTTGCTGGCACTTAAATATTTATTTCCTGAAGCATTTATTTTTATGGCTCTAATTACATTAGGCATCTTAACTCTCCACTGAAGCAATTGCTAATTGTAGGGCAGAGTTTGTTAAGCATTTAAATTTGAACAAGAAATGGATTTATTTGATTTTGCAATGCTTTACACCACTACTTTTATGATCTACTAGGCATATGCCAGGAATAACCTAGAGAATATTATAATAGAAAGGGTACACAGTTGGAAAATGTCTGGGTGCTTGCATTAAAACCACTACTCTAAGACTCTGCTCATAATTCCAAAGAATCTTCTCTCCATTTGCTTGGTCAAATTGTCTCTATTTGCAGACATGATTGTATGTTTAGAAGACCCCATCATCTCAGCCCAAAATCTCCTGAAACTAATAAGTAACTTCAGCAGAGCCTCAGGATATAAAATCATGTGCAAAAGTCACAAGCATTTTTATACACCAATAACAGACAAAAAGCCAAATCATGAGTGAACTCCCATTCACAATTGCTACAAAAAGAATAAAATACCTAGGAATACAACTAACAAAGGATGTGAAGGACCTCTTCAAGGAGAATACAAACCACTGCTCAAGGAAATAAGAGAGGACACAAACAGATGGAAAACATTCCATACTCCTGGTTAGGAAGAATCAATAACGTGAAAATGGCCATACTGCCCAAAGTAATTTTTAGATTCAATGCTAACCACATCAAACTACCATTGACCTTCTTCACAGAACTGGACAAAACCACCTTAAACTTCATATGGAACCAAAAAAGAGCCCACATAGCCAACACAATCCTAAGCAAAAAGAACAAAGCTGGAGGCATCATGCTGCCTTACTTCAAACTATACTACATGACTACAATAATCAAAATAGCATGGTACTGGTACCAAAACAGAGATATAGACCAATGGAACAGAACAGAGGTCTGGAAGTGATGCTACACATCTACAATCATCTGATCTTTGACAAACCTGACAAAAACAAGCAATGGGGAAGGGATTCCCTATTTACTAAATGGTGTTAGGAAAATTGGCTAACCAAGTGCAGAAAGCTGAAACTGGACCCATTCCTTACACCTTATACAAAAATTAACTCAAGATGGATTAAAGATTTAAACATAAGATCTAACACCATAAAAATTCTAGAAGAAAACATAGGCAATTCCATTTAGGACATAGGCATTCATGACTAAAACGCCAAAAGCAATGGCAATAAAAACCAAAATAGACAAATGGGACCTAATTAAACTCAAGAGTTTCTGCACAACAAAAGAAACAATCATTAGAGTGAACCGGCAGTCAATATAATGGGAAAATTTTTTTTCAAGCTACCCATCTGACAAAGGGCTAATATCCAGAATCTACAAAGAACTAAAACAAACTTACAAAAACAAACAACAAACCCATCAAAAAGCGAGTGAAGGTTACAAACAGGCACTTTTAAAAAGAAGACATTTATGTGGCCAACAAACATATGAAAAAATGCTCATCATCACTGGTCATTAGAGAAATGGAAATCAAAACCACATTGAGATACCATCTCAAGCCAGTTAGAATGGGGATCATTAAAAAATGTGGAGACAAGAGATGCTGGAGAGGATGTGGAGAAACAGGAACGCTTTTACTCTGTTGGTGGGAGGGGAAATTAGTACAACCACTGTGGAAAACATGTGGCAATTCCTCAAGGATCTAGAAATAGAAATTCCATTTGACTCATTAATCCCATTACTGGGTATATACCCAAAGGATTATAAATCATTCTATTATAAAGACACATGCACAGGTGTGTTCATTGTGGCACTGTTTACAATAGCAAAGACTTGGAACCAACCCAAATGCCCATCAATGATACACTGGATAAAGAAAATGTTGCACATATACACCATGGAATACTATGCAGGCATAAAAAAGAACGAGTTCATGTTCTTTGCAGGGACATGGTTGAAGCTGGAAACCATCATTCTCAGTAAACTGACACAAGAGCAAAAAGCTTAACACCGCGTCATCTCACTCATAAGTGGGTGTCAAACAATGAGAGCACATGGACACAGGAAAGGGAACATCACACACTGGAGTCTGTTGGGGGTTGGGGAGGCTAGGGGAGTGATAGCAGGGGGTTGGGGGGGTTGGGGAGGGATAACATTAGGAGAAATACCTGATGTAGGTGAAGGGGGAATGGAGGCAGCAAACCACCATGGCATGTGTATACTTACGTAACAATACTGCAAGATCGGCACATGTACCCCAGAACTTAAAGTATAATAATAAAAATACAATAAAAATAAAAATAATTAGGTTTTTTTGAGACAGGATTTCACTCCGCACTCTGTAGTGCAGTGGCATGAACATAGCTCACTGCTGCCTTGAACTCCTGGGCTCAAGCAGTGCTCCTGCCCCAGTCTTCCGAGTAGCTGGGAATACAGGTATGCACCACCACACCTAGCTCAACTGTGGATTTCAATGAAGTATGATCGTGTCTTCTCTAGCATCTGTATAACCAAATCTCAGTAAAGATAGGCTATGTCCTGCCATCATTCCAAGAGGCAAGAGGGATAGTGTAATATGACAATCCAGTATATGTTGTCATGATGATGAGAAGGAAGAGGACACATGATTGATAACCTCCATGGAGACACATGAACTGTGGTGTAAATAATTCTCTAAATAAAACATTAATGATTTTATAAAAATAAATTTTTGTAAGATCAGTGAAAATAACAGATTAACTGCAGTGAAGGAAGAATACATGAATAGGACACCAAACTCATCCTACTTCAAATAAAGCAAGTTTACTTCCATCTGTTTTATGTATTAGTCATCGGCTTGTGACTTTTATTGGAGATATTGATTTATTTTTAAAAAAACCTGAGAACCTCTAACATTGATTCGCTTAAGGCTCATTTCTAGTTTAAAGATTTCATTTGTTTCTGAGAGCACTGTCGACAGCGTTCAAGAAAAAAAAAACAGCTGGCCCGGTGGCTCACGTCTGTAATCCCAGCACTTTGGAAGGCCAAGGCGGGCGGATCACAAGGTCAAGAGATCGAAACCATCCTGGCCAACATGGTGAAACCCCATCTCTACTGAAACATACAAAAATTAGCTGGGCATGGTGGTGCCCGCCTGCAGTCCCCGCTACTTGGGAGGCTGAGGCAGGAGATGGCTTGAACCCATGAGGTGGAGATTGCAGTGAGCAGAGATTGCGCCATTGCACTCCAGCCTGCCACCTGGCGACAGAGGAAGACTCTGTCTCAAGAAAAAGAAAAAAAAGAAGAAAAAAAGCTAGTGGAAAGACTAACAACTATCCATTCCAAAATAAAAGGATACCCATTGTAGGAGCTAATTTTTACTAATTAGTGGCTAAAAGTGGTGTGATAGTCAAAAAGAGCCAAGATTAAATATGTAGTGCCAAGACCCACTAATCTTTTCAGGTTATGATTACTTGTCCAAGAACAAAACATACCCAGGCAGTTGTGATCCTCTGTTCAGTGTTGCTTCTGGGAAGTCTTGAATCAGGTGGTAAATAGTTTCCCCAGATATCAAAAGTTTAGGTTTATGAATTCAAGAGATCACATGTTCTTGAGAGGTTTGGCTTGATCCTGAGTTTTAATGGTTGACTGAATATTAGAGGGTAAGAAGGTCATCAAGAGTATGAACTCCTTCGCTTTTCTCTTTGGGAGTATAATTACTGTAAGTTTCTTCATACAGGAATGTCTGCTCATGCCTAAGGCGTGACTATATCATCTCTATAGATGACGATATTACTGCCATAGATGACGATATTATTGATAACAGATTTCCCCTTTAAGCCCTTACTAGATACCAAACACTTTATTAAGAATTTATCAACCAAAATATGGCAAATTTTATTTTCATCTTTTCAAATTAAAAAGCTTAGAGCAGATAAGTAAACCACTTTGGCTAAATTCCAATGGCTAAGAAATTCAAATCTGAATTTATTTCATTACAAAGTTATTTCTTTTTCCCCCTTTACAACTCAGGCTTTTCTCCTTGATGCTTTGTTTCTTATGTCCACAATAGTTTCCACATATAACAAAACAGAAAAATTGAGTTTTTTATGTATTCTTATGGTTGCTCTCCTCCTCCTCCCCCACCTTCTCTTTCTTCTCCTCCTTTTCCTCTTCCTCATCTTCCCCTTCAATCCTTGTCTTACTTCTTCTCTGTCTCCTTCTCCTGCTCCTTCTTTTCTTATTAACTGATTTTTCACCCTGTCAAACAGCTTTCTTAGACATATGGCTACAGTAATTACAAATGTATCTCTCTTACTCTTCAGAGTTATTGCTTGCCAAAAAAAAATAGTCTAGACAAGTGTTCCTGAATTCTTTGACCAGGAACATACCTGCTCTTCAGAAGGAATTATATGGTGATCCATGTAAGTCAGATGACCTCCTCCTAATTCCTGTACCATTAATGATATGGGGGGAACTCTGTAATAAGAAGCAACAAGGGAAATTATTTTGTTCTGAGGACTACTCTTTTGGGGACTTGCAATGTGAAGTTGATAAATGAGACAAAATTCCCCCTTCTGATAATGACAACACCATCTAGTATTACGCTAAAAATTTTTGTCAAGAAGCCATTCATTTGACTTTGTCATTGTAAGAGCATTTGAAGTTAATACAAATTTGTGGTTTCAAAGGAAATTAATAGAACCAAAATACTAAATTGCTTCCTGTATCTTAAACACACATTTAGAGAAATTACTTTTCAAAGGCAATTTTTCAGAATATGGAAAGCATATTTCTAAATTCAAGCTGCAGTAGGCATAAGGGTTTAAATATCTGAATCTTCTTTATCTTAAACTAGAGTAATTTGACAGTGACATCAGAACTGAAGCACTGTCCATGTTAGGACTCATGTACTAAGAGTTTTTGACAAGAATATTTGGTATTAAATTCTAAATTGATGCTGAATGACAGAATATCTCCCATATTTCTACCACTTGCAGAAAACTACCACAAGCTGAATTTGCTTAATAGGAACGTGGCATGTGCCATCCCACAAAAAGGCACATGAGTTCAGATGACCACTGGCCAATATTGCTTTTGAGAAATAAGAAAGTTTGTTTGCATTCACCGAATCAATTATTCAGCCTATGATACATTGGGGAAATGAATTTTTGAAGCAAAATAATTCATTACATTAATAACTACAAATATTGTTCTTGGATATAAACTGCCTGGCTCACTTGACTCAGTGACCTTTTATTTCTATATATCTAATAGATTTATAATATTTTCTGGGAAGAAGCATTTTTTCCTTAAATTGCTCTTTCAAGATCTTGAATATCAGATGAAGTTTCAGTCCTTCTAGAGATAACCGAGAAGTCAAAGAACTACATATTTTGTAAGCCTGGCTTCCAACTTGCTTCTTTGAGACAGAAGATCATAGAATCAGTGTCTGGATGGGATCATAGGAATGATCCAGCCTAAACTGATAAAGATTTTTATTTTTATTTTTTCCTGCTGGACCTCGAGTGCCACAAGAACTAAGACAGTGTCCAATTAACCTTTATTTTCCAATGTCTAGTGAAGGATTTTGTACCTAACAAGTCTAAATTCTATAATGACTAAATGGGAAAAAATAATCACAAGCTTATCTATCTCAGTGTTTTCCAACAAGTGATATATTTTATCAGGAATGGTACAAGCTTATTTTAGGTAGTATTTGGATAACTGCTGTAATTTTATTTCCTATATTTTAATATGGGTGTAATAGGAAATAAGAAGTAATAATCATGAAATTATAAGCTGAAATAAATGCATTAAATAAATGGTACAGGTATCATCAATGGCACAACTTTTGAAGGGTGGAACTTAAGAGTTATAGAAATCCATCATACTCAGTGCTTGGTTCTCTTCATTTCACCCTGCTAATAAAACCACAAACTGCCTAGGTCTTTACTGTTATTTTATAGAAAATTTAATGTGAGTTTATGATGCCATTGAAATGTATGGTTCTAGTTTTTTCTTTGTTTCTCAACTAGTTGACTTATATGCTTCTGATTATTATGCAGTTGAATGTGCTCATGTGCTATAATTTGTTATTTTTATACTGCCCCCTCTTCATCTTCTAATGCTTGTATTTATTTCTTCTTTGCACTCTAAGTTTATGATCTACGTAAGGGCTTCAAAGGGTGATTTTTTGAAAGATGCAAGTGGATTGTTGGTAAAAGGCTTATGCCTGTGTATTGGGAGGCATGGAGGTGGCAGGAAGGTTGATTTAGATACAGAAGATTTATAGATTTGATACAGAATCAAAAATAGGATTTATAGATTTTAGATCTGATTTGATTATAGAAGATTTATAGATTTTAGAATTGATACAGAATCAAAAGTAGAATTCTGGGAAATTTTTAACTTTTGTGATTCATTTCCACATTAGAGTAGAAAACAGATTATTAATTAATTAATTTCTAAGAATTATTTAAACCGACCCTTACATCTTTATCCTCAATTTTTATACAAAGGTCCTGTCTGAGGTACTTTGAAATAAATAATACAAGGATTTATTAGAAAGGCTACTTGCGTCTTACTAAAATTGGGCTTGCAAGCTTTGAAACCCTCTCCCATCATTATTTTTGACATACCTTTCCATTTTCATTTGGAGATATTATTTAAATCGTGCTCATTTCACTGTCAGCTTTTTTGGACAGAAAAGTGGTGTGAATGCATTAAATTCTTCACTGAGCAGGAGTGTTCACTTGGATTCTATCTGAAATCAGTACCAGACGAAGAACTTGTCATTGTGTTTTTTCAGAGCAGATGATTAAATAGGGCATATTTTTCATTTCTTCTATTATTTTTTAAAATAAATGTGAACATTACATATACTTGTGGGTTTATGCAGTTCACCACTGTAAAATAGCTGAACATCAGTACTTTGTTCTTTCTACTCTTCTTTGGAGGAGGCAGACTGTTTAAAGGGAGGTGGAGGTTATTTTAAGGATTCTGAATGCTGAGCACCTGTCTTTTATTACCTTTAGATATTTCAAATAATTTCCCAAATTATCTCCCATATTCCAGCTTTGTGATACTTCTTACACAAAGTAATGTTTTAAACAATTTTTTGTATGCTTCTAGAATACAACAAATAGAAAAGTGTGAATTCAACACATACTTTTCTTTCAGCCTATGATTTAATACTTTCCAATTTTTCATCCATGCATCACTAACAAACGACCAAAAAAGATTCCCAAGTTCATTAAACTGTCTATAAAAGAGTCTGTGAATATTTTTTTAAAAGAACTTCTTCCCATAAATTATTTGCCTTCAATTTTTAACTACATAGTTAGGGACTTTTTGAGCTACTAATTTAAATGTCTATGTCTAGTCATTTACTGTTAAGTTTCTGTCTTGGTTTACCCACAGTCTACTTTTATGTACATAAAAAATTGGATTATGCAGTGTTCACAAAGCAATTCAATGATTAACAAGGTTAATTTCTGGTTGAATTTCTTTAATGTAATGTTTATTACTATGAGATGTTTTACATTAAAACTAGAGACTCAGTTTTTTTTTTTTTTTTTTTTTTTTGGTGGCAGGAGTCAGGGGACAGAGTGTCCAGGCTGGAGTGCAAAGGCACGATCTTGGTTCACTTCAACCTCCGCCTCCCAAGTTCAAGTTATTCTTTTGCCTCAGTCTCCCGAGTGGCTGGGATTACAGGTGCCCGCCTCCATGCCCAGCTAATTTTTGTATTTTTAGTAGAGACGAGGTTTTGCTATGTTGTCCAGGCTGGTCTCAAACTCCTGACCTCAGCCAGGAGACCTGATCCACCCAACTCAGCCTCCCAAAGTACTGGGATAACAGGTATCAGTGGCTGAGACTTAGTAATTTTGACATTACTAGCACTACCTTGACTAAAAGAAGCATGATTAAATTTGGAGGCCTGATAGACCAGTTCCATATCTTGATTGTTGGTAATTACATGACTGTCCATATTTGTTAATATTTATACCAACTGCATGCCAAAAAAGAAGAATTTTCCTGTATGTAAATTACAACTCAATAAACTGTTAAATTACAGAAAGATAATATGTCAATATTAGCTTTAAAATACCATCACCAATATCTATACGTTATGTTTCAACTTTTTATCTTTGCATTTTCTCTTTAACCAACCCTATTACATTTTCTTCTTCATCCCCATCAATCTGCTGAAGACCTCAACAAGACTGCTTTCAGTGACCACCATTTTGCAAACTCATTGATCACTTATCAGTTAACATCTTACTTGGTGTCTCTTCATTATTTAACTGGTGTTGCAAGCAAAGAATCATTTATTCATTCTACTTCCAGGACACTAATTTTTTTCGACCATCCTTCTATCTTATTCACTGCTTCTTTCCTGGAAACTCCTCTTCTTCCCAATCACATGACTTGAAAAACATAAATATATGCTGACAACTCTTTAATCCCACCTGTGTATGTGTATATGTGTGTGTGTGAGGGTGTGTATCTTTAGCTTTCACTTTTCTCTGAGTTCAAAAATCACATGTCCCAGTTCACACCTTGGACATCTCCTTTTGGATATAAAATAGACATTCACATAACATACACAAGATGAACCCATGATTTTCTTTCTACATATTTCTTGAACTCAAATAATTCCATCATTCACTGCCGCCTTCTGATCAAATTCTGGAAATTAATTATTGATTTTCTTTTTCATTCTTTATATATAACCCATAAGCATGTTCTATCTGCATTATTTAGAAAATACATCTTCACTCTTACATTTCAACATTTTTCAATTACTAGCCTGTCTCATCTGAACTTTTTCAATACCTTTCTGATTTCTCTCCTTCCATAGTTGTATAAAGTGACACTATAATTTATGAATACAATGTGAATTAATGAATCAAGATAATTAACATATCCATCACCTCAATGCTTATCATTCTTTGTGGTGATAACACTTGAAATTTACTCTCAGTGATTTTGAA
The DNA here is from genome assembly GCA_036589455.1 of Ateles fusciceps. NCBI lineage: Eukaryota > Metazoa > Chordata > Mammalia > Primates > Atelidae > Ateles > Ateles fusciceps. Next base: position 887,696 of record JAZHEH010001685.1, on the reverse strand, counting down.
ATGTACAAAACATTATTACTTACTTTATTAACTGCACTGTTTAACGTATTACAAAAATTTTTCTAAAAGTATTTCACCTGTCTAATTTAGACATTTTACTCTCCGACTATTATCTTTCCATTTTCTTCCCCAGATCCCAGCCTCTGGTAACCACCATTCTACTCTCTCTTTGTGTTCAATTCTTTTAGATTCCACATATAAGTAAGAACATATAGCATGTGCTTTTCTCGTCCTGGCTTATTTTACTTAGCATAATATTCTCCAATTTCATCTGTATTATCACAAATAACAAAGGTTTTGTCTTCCTTATTAAAAGCTAAATAGTATTCCGTTGTATACACATACTATATTTAATTTACTCACCCTTCTGCTGATGAACACTCAGGTTGTCAACTCTATAATTTGGCTATTGTGAAGAGTGCTGCAATGAACACAGGAGTGCAGACGTCTTTTGATATATTATTCAAAATCTTGAAGGTCAATACCCAGAAGTGGGATTGCTAAATCATATAGTAATTCTATTTTCAATTTTTCAAGGAAATTTTTATGTGGTTTCACTAATTTACATTTCTACCAATAGTGTAAAAGGGCTTCCTTTTCTGTATGTCTTGACTAACATCTCTTATCTTCTGTCTTTTTGATAATAGTTACTCTGACAAGTGTGAGGTGACATATCATTGTGGTTTTAATTTGCATTTTCCTAATGATTAGTGATATTGAACATTTAAAAAAATATATCTGCTGGCCATTTGTATTTATTCTTTTGAGAAATGTCTATTCAGATCCTTGGCCCATTTTTAAAGTATAGCTTCACATATTTTATCTCAAGCTTAAAATTGTCACTTCATTCTGCCAATCATTTCTTTTCTTTTACACAGACTTTTAATTTTGATGAAAACTCATTTATAATACCATTTGACCCTGAGCCTTTGGGCCAAAGTCAAAAAATTATTCAAACCAATACAGTATTTTTTTCTGTATATTTTTTCAGCAGTTTTATAGTTTCCAGTCTTACATTTAAGTCTTTAATCAATTTTGAGTTGGTTTTGCATACAGTATGAGCTAAAGGTACAGTTTCCTTCTTCTGCATATGGATATCTATTTTTCCCAACATTATTTATTAAAGAGACTGTTACATTCCCATTGTGTATTTTTGGCACCTTTGTGAAAAAGCAATTGACATACATTCATGGGTTCCTTTCCAGGCACTCTTTTCTGTTCCATTGGTCAATGAATCTATTTTTATGCCAGTACCATGATGTTTTAATTATTGATCTTTTGCAATACAGTTCAAAATCAGGTAGTATGAAGCCTCTAGCTTTGTTTTGTTTTGTTTTTGTTTGTTTGTTTATAATTGCCTTAGCCATTTAGATATTTTTGTGGTTCCACATTAATTTTAAGATTTTTCTACAAAAACAACATTGAAGTTTAAATAGCCTTTGCATTGAATTTGTAGATCACTTTGGTTAGTATGGACATTTTAACAATATTTATTCTTTCAATTCATGAACACAGGATACCATTCCATTTATTTGAATATTTTTCAATTTCTTTCATTAATGTTTTATAGTTTTCAGTGTAAAGCTCTTTCACTACCTTGGTTACATTTATTCCTTAGTATTTTATTTTGTATAGTTATTGTAAATAGGGTTGTTTTCCTTGTTTCTTTTTTGAAAAGTTTGTTGTTAGTGTATAGAAACACTACTCAATTTTTCCACATTTTTGATTACACTCTCTTCTTCTCAGGATAATCAGAAAGATTTTTTACAAGTGGCACTTATATCTTGTAATTCCTGTGCCAAAACCATCCTATAATCTTTTTTTACACTTAACAGTAAAATCCACATTCCCTAATATGATTTACAAAACCTGCACCAGAAGTCAGCAAATTATGACCCATAAGCCAAATCCAGACCATTGCCTATGCTTATTTTTGTAATTGTGGTAAAATACATATAACATAAACTTTACCATATTATCATTTTTTTAGTATATAGTACAGTAGTGTTATGTACATTTATATCGTCATGAATCCAATCTCCAGAACATTTTCATCTTGTAAAAGTGAAACTCTGAACTCATTAAACACCTCTCAGTTCCTTCTCTCACCAGATCCTGGAAAACATCATTCTCTTTCCTGTATTTATAAATTTGACTACTTTAGTTACCTCATATAAATGGAATTATACAGTGGCTGTATTTTTGTGGCTGACTCATTTTAATAGCATGATGTCCTAGCAGTTCACTCATGTTGTAACGTGTCAGAATTTTCTTCTTTTTTATGGTTGAGTAATACCCCATTGTATGTAGATGACACATGTTGATTATTTATCCAGTGTACATTCAGATTGCTTCAACTTCTTGGTTATTGTAAATAAAGCCAGTATTAACATGATTGCGCAAATATCTCTTTGAGATCCTGCTTTGAATTTTTTAGAGTATATGCCCAGAAGTGGAATTGCTAGATCATATGGTAATTTTATTTTTAATTTTTTGAGGAATTGCCATAATGTTTACCATAGCAGTTTCATCATTTTACATTTCCATCAAGAGTACAAAAAGATTCTAATTTCACCACATACTAGCCAATACTTCTTTACTTTCCTTTTTTATAGTCCAGAACCTCATGGGTATGAGTCTGTATTTTACTGTGGTTTTGATTTATAATTTCCTAATGATGAGTGATGTTGAGCATCAGTTCACATGCTTGTTGACCATTATATGTCTTCCTAAGGGACATGTATATTCCAGTCCCTTCCTATTTTTTAATTGGATCGATTTTTGTTGCTGTTGACTTGTGGGAGTTCTTAAATACTCTTACTGTTAACCACTTATCAGACATATAATGTGCAGGTATTTTCTCATTTGATAGGTTGCCTTTATTGCCTGTTGGTTGTGTTCTATGATGCACAGAAGTTTTAAATTTTGATTTAGACCCATCTATCTATTTTGTCTTTTATTTAATGTGCCCATTGACATTTTTTGTAAATGAAGTTTTATTGAAACATAGCTACACTCATGTGTTTCAGCTTTGTCTATGACTGTTTCTATGCTATTACAAGAGAGCTGAGTAATTGCCATGGAAAGAATATGGCCTACAAAGCATAAAATATTTAATGTCTGGACATTTACAGAAAAATTTGTGAATCCCTGCCCTGTGCTATCTAGCTGTTATCTACCTTCCACCTTTTCTATTTACCACTATTCCCACTTAATCTGTTCTAGCCATACACTGGCCTTTCTGTTTTCTTGCAAAACATCAAGATCATCCTACTTTAGGGTTTGAACTTTCAGATTCATTCATATTGACTGAATTTTTTTTCTAGAACTTTAAGTAGTTTATGCCTTTATTTCACTGTTGTCCCTGCTTAAGTGTCCTGTCCTCAGAGAAAAGAGTTGACATTAGCTAAATATTTTAAAATGCTAAACTCTTGATTGTGTTTTATCTTAGTCAGAATGAAAAGGCAATATTAAAGTTGACAAAAACATGTTTATATATCCCAATTACACATATAAGTTACTACATAGTAAGGACTGCAAACCATTGCCCTTCCATTTGCATTGATCTGCTGAATAAGTAAAACTGTTATATCTCCTTTCCCCATATCAAACGTAAATTATCTATGAAAGAGAAACACCAAGAAAGGGAAGAAAACCTGAGGAAAACTCTTAGAACAATTAATGGGGCTAGAACCATTATGTATGGCAGGGGTAGTGGCTTTGGCCTGCGGTAGGAGACAATGAGGCATGGCTGTGGGAGGATGGCGAAATAAAAATATTTAAGGACAAATAATGCCTACTCATATACACATAATAACTCCAGGAACTCTTGTTTAGGTACCATAAGGAGTAATAGATGAGCAATGTAGCCAACTGTTTTAAAAAGTATTTTATATTCCAGGGGAAAATAAAGTCACAGACTACAATAACAGGGCATTTGAAAAACACAACTATTTCAAAGGAAAAGAAAAACATTGGATTGTTGATTCCATCACTGACAGACATATTAGAATACAGGGATAAATACTTCCTAATTTATCCAAAAATATGCTAAAAGAAATAAGGAAATTCATTATTAATATATATTTTTAAAACCTGGGAAAAGCTAAGCAAAAGTGTTAGATATAAACATAATAATAGGGTTAAAATATATACAAATGCAATAAGGAATTAGAAGAAAACATTGTCTAGAATGAAAAAGAAACTACATAAATTAATATATTTTCATATATTTTCATCCTGTATTATAGATTTGAAAAGATACAATATATGGAGAATAGAGGTAGAAGTGGTAACACTCAGAGAACAGGGAGTCCAGAGAGAGAAATAAAAAGAGAGGGAGATGAAAGAACTAAATTTTGGAAGCCATAATGGAGATGTAACATTCAGAATTTTTTCAGAAAGATAAACTACTTTTAACTGGAACTCCTAGATGTTGATAAAGGAAAGCAGATTCAGAGAGGGGTCCACCTACACATCATATGGTAGAGACTGAATAGCAATAAAGAATAATAAAGAATAAGAGAACTGGGAACATTTGAACAGTTTACAGCAAGAAAAAAAAAAAACAAAAAGTAGATTGCATACAAAGGAACAAGAGTTAGATTGAAATCAGAATACTCAACATTAGCTAGGATGCAAGAAGACAAACAAATATTATTTCAAAAAAATTAAAGCAAATAACTTCGAATCAAGAATTTTAGGTCGCTGTCACACTGCTGCGGCTGCTGCCATAAAACTGTGTACGTGGAAGTTGGAGCTCTGCCACTGTCCTACCCCTACGGGCATGCTGCCCTCACCAATACATAGGTGCCCCACTGCACTGGCAGACACCTGAGCATTAATTTAAATTTAGAAATTAATTGAGAACCAAAAAGAGCCCACATATCCAAAGCAATCCTAAGCAAAAAGAACAAAGCTGGAGGCATCACATTACTTGATGTCAAGCTATACTATAAAGGCTACAGTAATCAAAATGGCATGGTACTTGTACAAAAACATATATGTAGACCAGTGGAAAAGAATGCAGAACATAGAAATAAATCCACACACTTACAACCATATGATCTATGACAAAATCTACAAAAAAAAGCAATGGGAAAAGGGATCCCTATTCAATAAATGGTGCTGGGATAACTGGCTATCCATATGCAGAATAATGAAACAGGACCCCTACCTCTCACTATATATGAAAATTAACTCAAGATGGATTAAAGATTTAAATGTAAGACCTCAAACTATAAAAATCCCAGAAGAAAATCTAGGAAATACCCATCTTGATGTTATCTTTGGAAAAGAATTTATGGCTAAGTCACCAAAAGCAATTGCAACAAAAACAAAAATTGACAAAAATGAAACAATTAAAATGAAGAGCTTCTTCACAGCAAAAGAAATTTCTTCACATGTACCCCAAAACCTAAAATGCAATAAAAAAAAAGAAATTTCCAACAGATCAAATAATAAACAGCCTACAGAACGGAGAAAATATTTGCAGGCTACACATTTGACAAAGGTCAAATATCTAGAATCTAGAAGAAGTAAATCAATAGATAAAAAACAAATATTCCAACTAAAAAAAAAAGGCAAAATACATAAACGGACACTTCTCAAAAGGAGACATTCAAGTGGCCAACAAATATATTAAAAAATTCTCAACATCACTTAGTCATCAGAGAAATGCAAATAAAAACCACAATGAGATACCACCTCATACCAGTCAGAATGGCAATTATTAAAATGTCAAAAAATAACAGATGTTGGCAAGGTTGCAGAGAAAAAGAAATATTTATACACAATTGCTTGTAATGTAAATTAGTCTAGCCACTATGAAAAGCAGTTTGGAGATTTCTCAAAGAATGTAAAATATAACTACTGTTTGACCCAGCAACCCCACTACTGGGTAGGTACCCAAAGGAAAATAGTTCATTCTATCATAAAGACACATGTACTTGTATGTTCATTGCAGTGCTAGTCACAATAGCAAGAACATGGAATCAAGATAAGTGTCTATCAACAGTAGACTGGATAAAGAAAACGTGGTACATATACACCATAAGATACTACACAGTCATAAAAAATAACAGAATCATGCCCATGAAACATGAATGGAGCTGAAGGCCATTACTCTCAGTGACCTAATGCAAGAACAGAAAACTAAATGTTCTCACTTATAAGTGGGAACTAAACATTGAATACACATGATCGTAAAGATGAGAACCATAGACACAGAGTGGCTCACTAGATGGGGGAGGGAGAGGGAGGAACGCATAGAGCTACTTGTTGGGGACTATGCTTATAGCCTGCGTGATGGTTTCATTGGGACTCCAAGCCTCAGCGTCACGCAATTTACCTATGTAACTAATCAGTATCCTTTCATCTATAATAAAAGTTGCTTTCAAGAAAAAAAAAAAAAAAAAGGAAGTCAAGGCCAGGCTCGGTGGCTCACTCCTGTAATCCCAGCACTTTGGGAAGCTGAGGCGGACGGATCACAAGGTCAGGAGATCAGAATTTTCCTGGCTAATATGGGTGAAACCCCATCTCTACTAAAAATACAAAAAAAAAAAAAAAAATTAGCAGGACTTTGTGGCACACACCTGTAGTGCCAGCTACTCTGGATGCTGTGGCAAGATAATAGCATGAAGCTGGGAGGCGGAGGCTGTAACGAATCAAGATTGTGCCACTGTACTCCAGCCTGGCAGTAGAGCGAGACTCTGGTCTCATAAAAAAAATTTTTTTTTAAAGTCAAAATGTCAGAAAGGACAGAAACATGAATTTCAGAAATAACAAGCATAAACTAATGTAGTTATAGTTATACATCCAAAAAGTAGATGATATTACCTTCCCTGTGCAAGTAGGTATGTACTATAAAATTAATCATATACTAAGGAATAAGAAAAACTCTGTGAGGTTTAAGAAACCTGTATTAAATCAGCCATGTTAGCTAAACCTGATTCAGTTATATCACATGTGTACAACAAAAAGGTAAAATTCCCATTTATTTAGAAATCGAAGAAAAAATGCCAAATAATTTCCATAAGATCTAAATAATAAATAAAATACTGAGCCTTAAAATGAGTGAGTTAGAAAGTTGTTAGTGTAGAAAGAAGGCCTTATATCTTACAGTAGAAGAATACAAAACCTGAGAACCAAATGTAGAACAGCATACTCATTGTCATCAAACATCAAAAGTGATTAAGACTGGAGCATATAGGTGAGTGCTGCAAAGATTTTTGTTCTCCAGATTGCACTTAACTTTCAGGGCCAGCAGAATCAATATACCCCTCAATAGTAAGAGCTGACACTCCCCCATATGAGGACAGACTGCATAGCTTTGTCTGCCACAAGCTAGCGTGGATACTCTCCCCAGATCTGTTCCAGCTCCACTTAGGCCTGTTAAGCCAATAACCCAGGCAGGGACATGCTAGGGCTGACAATGGAGACAATACTTTGAAGTACTAGAATACTTCAAAGGACCCACAAGAATTAGCCAGCACATACCAGACTGAATGTTGATGGCCCTTGATCAAAGGATCTGGAACATAGGGCTTGATAAGAAAGAATCATCAGCATGGGGCTACTCTCTTGAGATAAGGAATTTAAAACTCTGGCAAACTCCTAGGGGATGGAGGAAATTTGCAGCTAGCTTCTAGAAACCAGGGGAAAGTGATGACCCACTTTGAACCAAGTTGAAATGTCTAAATTACCATGACAGATGGTTAAGGAAGGAATTAAAAGGTTCAGGTAAGTAAGATGCTACAGTGGTTATATTATGTAAGGCCAGAAGTACTATTTTTCTAGAGAAAGCCGAGAGGACACTATTCACCCAAGTCATAATGTTCTGATGACAGACAATCAGGGTCGAGATAATCAGACAATCAGTGTCAATGTTTTATAGTGGTTACCTTCTAAGCAGGCCAGGACTGAGTAAACGACACTATCATAAAGTTTGACTCAATAATCATAGCAATGAGGATGTGAGGGCCACAAAGCAATAGAGGACTTCTGAAACCCATAGATTCAAAATGATGTAAAAACTGACAGTGTAGGAGTAGCAGGTGAGAGGTCTTGATCCACACACAGTTGTGAAGATGTTCAACAAAACACAGCACTTACAGAAGCCAAGTGGACAGACAGCCGATCAGAGTTGTGCTTACTACAAAATCAAAAGAAAGCAGGAACAGATGCAGAGAGAGCTGAGGGTAGCTGCCTTAGTTAAAAACTAAACAAGGGCCAGGCACAATGACCCACGCCTTTAATCCCAGCACTTTGGAAGGCTGAGGTGGGCGGATCACAATGTCAAGAGTTCAAGACTAGCCTGGCCAACATGGTGAAACCCCGTCTCTACTAAAAATACAAAAATTAGCTGATTATGGTGGTGTACACCTATAATCCCAGCTACTCGAAGAGCTGAGGCAGGAGAACAGGAGAACCACTTGAAAACGGAAGGCGGAGGTTGCAGTGAGACGAGATCACCCAACTGCACTCCAGTCTGGGTGAAAGAGTGAAACTCTGTCTCAAGAAAAAACAAAAAGAAAAGAAAAAAGAAAAAACACTAAATAAAACAAACCTTGCCTAGTTTCTATATATGAGCCAGTTTTTAGAATTGTAACATGAGTACTTAGGGGTCTGCCACATCAGTAAAATTTTTAAGGATCTAGTGATCAGGTTTGTATGGGAATATCCCCTTCAAAGTAAGAGGCAAACTGTAGCATCTTGTATCCTCTACCACGAAGAAGAACCGTAACACCCAGTAAGGGTGTTCAGATTCTGCAGCGAACATATTTGATATTTTGTACTCCTGCTTTAGCCTCATTGCTTCAAATTTCCAGCATTAAGACCAAAATCAAGGAATGATTCTCCAGGAGGCCCAGACTAGTGCCGAACAGGCCTAATTCTTGGACCATATGATACACCAGACCCTGTAGTGTTGGAGATATCAGTGGTAAGAAAAGATCTTATGTGCTGGCATGTAACTTCCTAGCGAGAAAATCACTTTCAGGAAATCACGTTAGGAGTGAGTCCCTGTGATTTTTTCAGTGGAGAATTATACAACCTTTGTAAGCAGCTTCTAGTGTATTAATGGATCTTGGTAAAGATGCTTGACCATTAGTGCCTTGGGACAGTAAGAGACTATTTGTCTGTAACCGTCCATGATGAGTTGTAAGTTTTTTTTTTTTTTTTTTGGAGACAGAGTCTCGCTCTGTTGCCCAGGCTAGAGTACAGTGGTGCAATCTCAGCTCACTACAACCTCTGTCTCGCAGGTTCCAGAGATTCTCCTGCCTCCGCCTCCTGAGTAGCTAGGATGCCACCAGGCCCATCTAATTTTTGTATTTTAGTAGAAACGGGGTTTCACCATGTTGGCCAGGCTGGTCTCAAACTCCTGACCTCAGGTGATCCACCCGCCTTGGCCTCCCCAAATGCTAGGATTACAGGCGTGAGCCACCATGCCTGGCCTGCTGAGTTGTGTTCTGTAGGACCTAACAAGCAACACATTTTGGCAGGCCCAGCAGCAATTTGCCAGATGATATATTGTATATCCAGGATCAAGCTTGGGCAAGACCACAGGGCATGGACGAATCGAGTGAGACTAAAACCCCATGTCACAAGTCACTGTAATACCAGGATCCCCTCCCTCAACACAGACCTATGCCATATGAGAGGGTCCTGTACAACTATCAAAATAAGGGAATAAATTCAAAACATGCTTTATGGATGGGCCAGCTCAGTATGTGGTGTGCATTCTAAAAATGGATGTCAGATTGATTAAATCTATACTCAGGCATGATCTTCAGAGATGGTGCCAAGGGAAAATCTTTTCAATGGGCAGAAGTTGAAGAGGGCTGGGCACAGTGATTCATGCTTATAATTCCTGCATTTAGGGAGACTGGGGCAGGCAGATTACTTGAGGCCAGAAGTTCAAGACCAGTCTGGCCAACATGGTAAAAGCCAGTCTCTACTAAAAATGCAAAAGATTAGCCAAGTGTGGTTATGCATGCTTGGAATCCCAGCTAGTTGAGTGGCTGAGGCACAAGAATCACTTGACCCTGGGAGGCAGAAGTTGCACTCTAGCCTGAGTGGCAGAGTGAGACTGTCTCAAAAAAGAATAATAATAATTAAAACAAACACACACATAAATAAATGCATAAAAATGAATTTAAAAGGCCTCTACCCTGGCAAAACAAACAAACAAACAAAAACCCAAAGAGAAGTTCAAGAGGTGCCCCTTGATTCTGCAATTTATGTTGAAGGAGAAGTGGCCTGAGCTGAGAATATTTAGGGACTCATGGAAAATTGGAGCTGGGCTGGCCAGCTTGTCAGATGCCTGAAAGGAAAAAAGACTCAAAGCTATGAGACAAGGAAGACCCTGTTAGACGCAGGTATATAGAGGCAGGCTGAAAGTGTGGTGATTTTTCCTTTAGTTCACGTACACCAAAAGAAAAAGGGAAGAGACCAGGGAAGAGACACTGAACAACCAGGTACGCAAAATCACTTGCTTAGTTGCTATTTGCCAAGCTTTGCTATTAATCATCTCAAAACTGCTATTGCAGGCACACAAACAGAACAGCTGTAGTGACAGAGATGGAGTCTTCTGATGGGCCCAACAGCATGGTTCCTACTCACCCAGGCAGATTTAGCCGTATCTGAACATTTATGTTGCCAGCAAGAATGACCAATGTCGAGCATTACTGTTCAAGGTGCCAACCAGTCACTGTATTTTAAGATAAATCCCTTTCATTCTGGAAGAGTCACAAACTCATTAAGTCAAATACCTAATGCATGTGGGGCTTAAAATCTAGATAACAGGTTGATAGGTGCAGCAAACCACCATGGCACATGTATATCTACGTAACAAACCTGCACATTCAGCACATGTATCCCAAAACTTAAAGTAAAAACAAACAAACAAACAAACAAAAAGAATTATGTGAAAAGAAAAGCAAAAAGCAAGGATATAATAATTATGAGATGGAGAATAATAATCTCTGAGTAGAGTCTGAGAGGTCTGATGGAGAAATTTTTTGATTACAGGTAGACTATAGTCAAGTCAGAGATTTTGTTTGGGTTGTTGGTTCATGGTGCTCATTACATAATTTCAAATAACTAATTAAGTAAAAAATATATAAATGAAGGCAATGCCTAAATTGATTCTGTCATCATCAGGTATTTTAATGATGTGTGTATCACAGATTATAATGAATGCAATTCCATACAGTAATGACCGTTGTCTGTGTGTGTGTGTGCGTGCACACACATGAGTGTGCATGTGTGTTTATGTACGTAAAGAACAACCAAGGTCAATGGTGAATAGAAAAGGATTTTATTAGAATATAAACTCATTCAGTGTTTATGTTTATCATTGTTCTCAAATAGCTACAGATTATTTTACAAGCCTCTTTACAAAATGGAGAGACTTATTCTTTGCCTGTTGAGTGTGTGTTAGACTCTGTGTCTTGCTTCTAGTGGATAAAATGCAGTAGCAGTAATGACATGTGACTCACAAAAAGTACTTTAAGAGTCATAAAATCTTCCTCTTTTGGATCAGTTGATGTGTGAGAAGAAAGCTGCCATGCCATCAGATAAAGTTGCCATGTTTACCAAATAAAAATATAAGAAGCAGTTAAATGTGAATTTCTGATAAATAATAAATGATTTTCTGGTATAAGTATATTCCTTGCAATATTGGGGATATACTAAAATTTTATTTGTATTTTGCCTGAAGCTGTAAAATTCAAGTAACTGCTTACATAAAATTCAAGTTAGCTAGATATTTTTTATCTTAGGACACTTATAACAATCATCTGGAGAGGTGTGCATGGCACTGACCTGAGCTTTCCTGCTAAAGCCATCAGAATGTGCTACTTGAAACTTGATCCTCTAGCCCCAGTCAAGCTTCCAGATGAGTGCAGCTCTGGCTGATGTCTTCATATCGATCTCCTAAGATGCTCTGGGCTAGATCAACTCAGATAAGCCACTCCTGAAACACTGCACCACAGAAACTGTGAAATCGTAAATGTGTGCAGTTTTATAGTTTTAGTGTTGAGGCAATTTGCTCCCCCAGTAACAGATAAGTAATAGAGCAAATATCTCATTAATCATGCTTCCTAGAATCAGAATCCATAGAAGAGGGAACTGACATAAATCACTTTTTCTAAATTATGTCACAATATATGTTTTATTCATTTGTTTGTTTGCCTTAGCCGAATATCACTAGGCCTTAAATGATGCTTAATTCACTAAATTGTAACTTTTTGATTTATCAGTTTTCAGGGTTAATTAAAACTGTTCTGTTCTGGAACACATCAGAGTCCTTTTTCTCTTGATAGAGCCACATTTTATTTTCCACATTCCAATTGAGATCCTGAGAGAATAGGAAGAAAATGTATATATTTTGTTGGAAAGTAAAAGCTGTCATTTCATAAATAATACTTCTGATTCTGATTCTGAAAGAAAGAAATATGTCTTCCTTTTCCTGCTCTCTTAAAGGAATACATGGATCAATTTGTTCTCTCTGCCTCATCACAGGCAAGTTCTATGAACAGTTATTTTCTTCTTTAATTACTTAGTAGTTTTCCTCTATAAGAACATTTCATATTCCATAATTTATCTTTGAATCCTACATAGCTACCTGTCCCTAGAGAGTCATTCACCTTTTTCTCATTTCTAAGTTTAACATCTGTGTAAATATCTGCTTCACTGAAAATCCAACACGGTTGGTTTTTGCTGAGTACTGTTTATTTTCTGCCCCCTCAAGATACTTCAGAAATGCATTATGACTGTGGCTCAAGTGAGGGACTGGAAGCAAGACACTATGTGTCCTCATGTTTTGGAGTCTCTGATTACAATTTGGAAACATCATTTTATCCCCTTTAAGCAGTTTGCTAGCTTAAACTGTCTCAAAAGATTTCTTTGCCATAATAATTCTTCATTAGTAAGATCATAGCATAATGGAAAGCTACAACATGCAAGGCTACTTAAAGGAAAATAGAACAGCAAATGTGACCTCTCATATTCACTATGCAGAATTCAAACCAAAACATATGGGTTGAAAAAATATTTACATCAACTTTCCTCTGACAGACTATAGAGATTTTAATTAACTGCGTAATTTTTTCATGTAGTATTTTACTTTTAATTCATGCATTTCTTGGTGAAGGAGGAAGTGTATTGCCCTACCAAGCAGAAGCCCTGGCATCATTCCTGGGTTCATTTATCTATCTCATTGGAAATCAATTCAAATATTATCTCAACTCTGGCAAAGAAGTTGACCTTTATGTTCAAATTTGATTCTCCTTTTCATGATCCAAATTTCATTTTCATTTGCTATGGTCTTGACTTATAAGTTCTAGTTCAACATTCTATTGCTCTTCTTATTCTAAGTCGACTGAAATCCTATATGGATTAAACATTTAAAATATTTATAAATGGAAGTGGCTACTGACCTTATAATGTATTTAAGGGTCTGACATGTTGTAGAACCTAGACGATTTACATAAATAATAGTACAAAATTTTAGTTTGCACCAAACTTTGTAAAGTTGAAATATTTTTCCCAGGTTACAAATGAGAAGAGGACAAAGCAGTGGCCTTTGCATGTTGGCAGCTCTAGTAATTAGCTTGAATCCAAGTCTACCTAATGGCAGAGTCCATGTTATTCTACTTTGTTCTAAAGCTAACAAAATGCCTAAATCTTGTTTATATCTTTAATCTCTCTGATTCATGGTGCACTGGTATTGGTGGATTGGAAGCTAATTTTGCTTTTCTCTCTTAATTATAAAGGCAAGTGGCCTTGGTTTAATGTTGTGCTCCACTGATTCATGAAGTTCTGCTAATGCAGTATTTGTCATCAATATTGCAATAAATTCATGACATCTTTCTTCCTTGCCATGTAATATGAATGGATGAATTACACTCAAAATGACTAGTGATTAGTAAGTCCAATTCCTTGTGTCTCCCACATAGTGGATCAGAGCTCTTTCTTCTCCTTCACTGCTGGCATCCTGTCAGTCAAATTTGTGTCCATTTTCTCATCTTTCCTCTGCTGCTGCTGACTTATTTCATCTAAGCCTATTACTGCAGGCTCTTCATGGGGTCTTTTGCCTTGAGCCTCTTTCTCCTCTTACCTACTAGCATGGTTCTTCTCACCTACTACATCTGATCTTAGTCATTACAATTATGTCTGGTCAAAATACTTCAGTGACTCTGCTGCCCTCAGAGAAAGAAAATAAAACTAACCAACTATCGTCTCTATCATCTGGTACATGTCTATTTCTGCAACCTCGCAACCCATGACTCCCCCTACACAGGCTCATTGGTCTGACTATTCTGCTGTATTGTCAGTGTAGAATTGAATGCCTGGAATTCTCTCACCCATTTTCTTCATTAACCCCTGCTCAATCTTCAAGATGCAAATCAAGCATCAACTTTCCTTGAAGGCTTACTTTTTCTCCTCACACCTCCTAGTCCCAATGGCATTAGGTGTTAACATTATTTCACTTCTGTGAATGTTTAATTTTAAATAACATAATCATGAAATATAGTCATTTAGTGGTTCTTTTTTCCCTAAAGACTGTGAGCTACATGAAGGCAAATGTGACAATTTCATTGATGCTTTTTAAATGTGTATAGACCTTAAGTGCTAGGAAATATTTTCTAAGCGTTTTACAAATATTAACTTGGTTATTTCTCATTACAACCTTATGAAGTAGGTACTATGGTTACTAATATTGTACTGATAACATGAGGCAAGAGGGATTAGGTGGCTTTCTTAAGTCCCCTCAGCTAGTAAGTGGTGATCCTAAACAGTCTGAGTCTCAACTGCTCTTTAAACACAACTCTATGCTGCATATTCTCAGTGCCTAATTTTGTGCTTGGCAAAAACTAGGGGTTCTATGAGTATTTCTTTAGTGAATAAATACACTTTACTTCCGTTTAGTCAAAAATGCAACATTATATACTAATGTGGACCATCAAAATGTTAACTAAAATTACCCTTCCCTTAAGCTTGTTTTTACTTGGAATACACTTCACATTCTGGAAAATAACACTATGTCATTCAAAAAGAAAAGAAGAGGAAAGAAAAAAGGCAATATTATCTTTAAACATAATAAAGACAGCTCAACCTTGGAGATACATACCAGTAAGTGAAACACTGAATGTCACAAAATCCATTTCAAGCTCTTTAGGGTGTTAAGACAGCAGATAGATCTCTCCCTTATTTTAGCTTGCTGTTTTGTGAAAAGCATTTACTGTTACTGGTGGTTGCAATGATATCTCTTTGCCTTTTCTCTGTGGGAAGGTCACATTTAGGGTAAGGTGGCTCAGGTGGAGAAATACTGCAGATATCATGAATCAAAGTGATCAGCTCAATACTGTTCTTACCTCAATCAGCATGAATGGTCAAAGGAAGAAAAACAAACTGGGATGCTTCCAAACATCACATCCATCCAATCCACACCTATATAGCAATCCTCATGGCCTACAATAAAAAGTGTTTGAGATTTCACCCAGAAACCTACTGTAGAATAAATCAGAATAAATACAAAAGTAAAATACTTCAGAACACTGAATACTTTTTTAATTTTTAAAAGATATCATCCTGTTGGCATTTTGGCATCTAGAAAGGCGAAGCTTAATTTAGTGATGAACAATTAGAAATGTTTGTCTTTTTTTTTAGTTTGAAAAAATTACGAAAATGACATATTTAATATTTTGGGGGCACTCAGGTTGGGAATTTTTAAGTCATTTTCAAAAATGAGATAATAAATTATGCTGGATTTATGTTAACAATGATAATTACAATTTACCTGGAAGTTACTGTATAGTAATTTAATTCTAACAACCACTCCATATGATATTTATTATAAATATATCTATAATGTAGATAAGGAAGTAGAGGCTCTCAGAAGCCAAGTATAAAATCCTGGTAGTATCAGTATATAAATGCAGTCTTGTGTCATTATAAAATATATCTGAAATAATTATTTATCTTGCTTTAAAGAGTGTAGTGTGTGTATGTGTGTGTGTGTGCACACGTGCTGGAGAAAATGAGTACATATGGAAGCTCCACTGTGTTTACTCAAGAAATCACATTCCTAAGGGAAAACTGGGGATGAAAATCTTCCAGGAGTCTGTTTAGAGTCACATGGGTCCTTGGTTTCTTAGACAAATGATCATTTTATAGTCAGGAAAAATGGGAAAACATGAATATAGATTATATACCATCTGCCCCAGACACCTTGTCCCACAAGACTTGTCCTTAAGAAATGTAATAGTAGAGGTGCTGGTCATTGTTGTAGGATTAATAATAGTGTGAGTAACAGCACTGATATTTCTTAAGACCATTTATATGGCAATACCTGTAGCAAGCACTTTACATTGATTATCTCATTTACTCATCACAGCAATTCAAACAACAGGCACCATTATCAATCCTGATTTACAAAGGAGGAATCTATGGCTTGAAGCCTTGAGAAAGGTAGCATTCTAAAAAGCCTCCCGAGATATCTGCCCCTGCCCTCGAGCATGAATGTGCACTCTAAGTATGATGGGATAGTCACTCCCATGATTAGATGACACAGTTGCATTTAAGAAAGGGAGATAATCTGAGTGAGCATGACTTAATGACGTGAACCCTTAAAAAGAACCAAGCTCTTCTTGAAGAAAGCATCTAAAGAGTGAGAAGGACTCAACATGTGGTGGATTCTCTGTTGCTGGCTTTGAAGATAGACTTGGCCACATAAGATAGCAATGTCCATGAGCTCCAAGAAGCTCCTGGTTGACAGTCAGCCAGGAAACAGGGACCTCAGTACTGCAGCAGCAAAGAACTGAATCCTGCCATCATCATGTGAGCTTGGAAGACTCCCTTCACCTCAAGATGAGAGTCTGGATGAGATTTTGGTCTCAGCTTTGTGAAACTCTGAGCTGAAGTCCAGTCACACTGTGCTCAGACTTCTGACTGACATAACTGTGAGCTAATAAAAAGGTGTCACTTTAATCCATTAAGTTTGTGTTTAATGTTTTAATGCAACATTAAAAACTATGTATCAAAGGTCCCCAGAGCAATTAAGTTGCAGAGAGGAAATATAAATGGTAACATGACTCTGGAGCCCAATTCTTATTCATCTAGCAACATATGCCTAAAGACTAGTCTAAAAGAATTGACTTAATAACATATCTAAAGTCATTTCAAATGTAAAGAGACATTTTGTTGTAAATGTGATGAACTTTGGGCTCATAGTGCCAAGTGAACTTTTCAAGTGAAAGCTAGTCAGAAACTCAGCGTGAAAGAGGGGCTCTAGTCAAGTAAGTGCACCAGAGATCATCTTATGGGTGGGTGGGTTTTGGACACGCTTGTCATAGGTTAAGCCTTTGGCAAAAACACTGGCCACCACTACAGGGGACAGCTGCAGTGCTCATGGGCAGAGAATGTCATTAGGGGATGCAGGTGCTTCAGCAGCCTCCAGCTTTAAGTAATAACCCCTTTTAAACAGTCAATTGGATCCCCATGTTAGGCAGCATCTGTATACTTTCTGCTCTGCTTTCAGTTTTTGGAATATGCCACATGATTCTATGTTGCAAGCCTTCGGGTATTCCTCTTATTCTGCCAGAAGTGTTTGCTACTGGCTTTCTTATGCCATTTTCATTCTTACCTACAACATACCAAGGTAACAGCATGTCACCTACTCAAGAAGCTTTCTTCGATCACCTCACTGAATCATTTTCCTCTGCTTTTTCTCAAGCATTGTAGTTTTTGCCCTTCATGAAACTTATCATACCTTATAACTGTTCATTGGTTGGATTATTTTTTATGATGTCTCCATGATCGCTGATATTTCTTTTTAAAAAATCGTAACTAACAGGTTATGTTATCGGATGATAATAAATATCTTACAAAGAGTCTAGAGAGTTGGGGGTCATGCTATCCATATGCTAGAGATGGTTAAGTCAGATGAGTGGGTTTAGAGACCACCCAGTGTTACACAGTGGCTAGCAGTGGTTTATCCAGGATTAAAACCCAGGCAGTCTGAATTCTTGTTACTCAGCAATACAACCTCTAGGCTAAAAAATAAGCAAACTGACACAAGAACAGAAAACCAAACACCGCATGTTCTCACTCCTAAGTGGGTGTTGAACAATGAGAACACATGGACACAGGGAGGGGAACATCATACACCGGGACGTGTTGGGGGGTGGGGGGCTAGGTAAGGGATAGCAAGGGGATGGGAGGCTAGGGAAGGGATAGCATTAGGAGAAATACCTAAGGTAGATAATGGGGTGATGGATGCAGCCAACCACCATGGCATGTGTATACCTACCTAACAAACCTGCATGTTGTGCACATGTATCCCAGAACTTAAAGTATAATTTAAAAAATTAATTAATTAATTAATAAGCAGTGCTCACTTAGCAGATAGTACTGTGCCTGATACCCAGAAGACACTCAATAAAGATTTGGTGGGTTGTGGGAGAAAAGAATCAATACATAGCAACAGGGGTGAGAGTTCAGAAAACTTCTATTAGCTTTTAGGCAGCATTGAATGCAATCATTGCATATAATAAGAGATATCAAAAAAATAAAAGGAGGATGAGAAGACAAAGTGGGAGGAGATGATCATAGTGGCTATACAGCAGCTGCAAGCAGACCCCAATCTAATGATAAAGTAAAATTGCTTAACAGTGCATTTTTACTCCAGACCTTCAAAATTAGCATCTTATGGGGTTGGGAGGAGTGGGAAACATGAACATTGAGTTTTTATGAAGTTACCAGGGGATTCTGATGATATGCCATCTTCTGTTTAGTGTGTAAACATGATTAAGATAATTTTGGTGACTACTGGAAAAAGAGTGAAATCCCAGGGCTTTCATAGTTGGAGACTACACACACACACACACACACACACACACACAAACCTCTATTTTTCACTGAAATTGTCACTTCGATTTTTACCATCAGGCCAAATAAATAATGGTATAGAGAGAATTATATTCATTCACTTATTTTTCTTTTTACTTTTTGACAGTCTTTAACAAGCATCCCTTAAATACCTGAAACTATGTGAAATTAATGTATCTTCATAAATACAACGATTCTTTCAGATATAATAGTATTACCATTTGACACAAGAAGAAACTGAGGTACAGATAGAGATTAGGCAATTTCTCCATGATCAGACAATTAGTGACAGAGCTAAGGTTGAATTTAGGGGGGTTGATGTTTGATCAAGCGCTGGTCCACCTAGTGGAAATATATTCATCTTTTTTAAATGATGTATCACAGTTCTTTCGGGGGTGAAAAAGCATAATGGGCAGCTAAAGTGCACACACACCCATGCATACACACAGATTAAAAAGACGAATGTGGGAAACCATAATGGGTTTAATATGTTTGGACTCTCTAGTGTGAAGTTGTAAATGAATGGTGAGAATTAAGAATGAAGAATCAGAAAATAGACATCCTAAGAATGCCAACTCACAGATTATGAGACTTGTCTTTATGATGGAGAGCTACCAAATTGTCTTTCACATACATTTCAGTGCCAACATTATAGCACTTATGCTAACAATATCCTTCCATGCTCAACTCTCATAATAGCCTAGAATAAGTCATACAGAAATTTAAGACCAGTGAAATATTTTTGAGTTCTCATGTAAAATAAAGATTCTCTAGTATGTAGAGTAAATATTTGGCTTTCTTATTATATTTTACTGAAAAGTTAAAATAGCTGCAAGGTTGAACTTTTGACACAGAAGAAAAAAACACAAATTCAAACAAATTTAATTCTATTAGGGAAGAAAGTGTGTGAATCTAGAGGTTTTGTTTGTTTGTTTGTTTGTTTAGCTTAAAATTTAGCTTATATTCACCAAGGATGATTCTTGTCTTCTAATGTAGTTTAGGTAAAACCATCTCTGTTTCTGCCAGTGCCAACACGAACACACAGTACTAAGCCTTTTACAAAGTGTAGTCTACTGGAATATTTTTCTAATGGCATAATTTTAACAACAGAATTATTTGCTCTTTATTTACTCTGGGAAGCTTTGCAACTTAAATCTGATTTCCACACAAATATATTTTAAATATCCCTCCCTGAAACCCATCTGGATAATGAAAATATGGAAGCTTAGGCAAATGTGTAATACATGTGGGATTTTACATGACCAAATATGTTACTAAATCAAATCATTGCCCTTCTTATTGTTCTTAAACTCCATATTTAACAGAAAAAAAAAAAATAGCAAGGCCAAATATAGGTAAACACACTATTATTATTAACATTATTATTATTTTATTTATTTATTTATTTATTTTGAGACAGACTCTCACTCTGTCCCTTAGGCTGGAGTGCATTGACCCGATCTTGGTTCACTGCAGGCTCTGCCTCCCAGGCTCAAGCAGTTTTTCTGTCTCAGCCTCTCAAGTAGTTGAGACCACAGGCATGCACCACCATGCCTGACTGATTTTTGTATTTTTAGTAGAGATGGGGTTTCAGCATGTTGGCCAGGCTGGTCTTGAACTCCTGACCTCAGGTGATCCACCTGCCTTGGCCTCCCAAAGTGCTGAGATTAAAGGCATGAGCCACCGCACTAGGCCATTATTAATGTTAAACATCAAATTATGTACTACAAAGCAAAGTGAATTAAGTAGAGCAATATTTAGATATGAAACATTTTGATATCTTATACTATGTGCATACTTTACTTTTCTTATTCCAGTGCAAAATGACCTTGGGTATCATTTAATTGTGAAATTTTGAGATAATCATAGAACACCTGAAAGAACAGTGGAGAAAAATGACTATTTCCGATGAAGGATTTTTACAGAAAGTACAACAGAAATTGCAAGAGAAAAGGGTTGAAACTGGCAAAAAAGTTTTATTATATGCAACCTATGATGTAATTATACAGTAAAAATGGTTTCATCTCTAACGTCAGTTTCATTATTGTGCCGAAGTTTATTTATTTGCTTTGTAATTATTATTTCTGTCAATTATCAAAGGCAGCATCTTATAGAGTACCCTCATTTCTTAGCAAGACAGAGAACCCCTTTTCAAGGTTGTTACTTTGAACTCTTTCTTACAACCTAATGGGTGACACTGAAGTGCTGAGATTTAGAGATGGAGGTTAAAAACAAACTTGCTCTTTACAGAACATGTATTATAGTAGAAGCTCACATGGAAAAAAAATGCACTGCAATGAAACACGTAATTATATAAGTATGATCAAGTAAAAGAACATATAGTAAATAAGAAGGAATGAGTAATTTTTTTTTTTTTTTGGAATTTTAAGACCAGCATCACTGAATAAAAATCCACTGTAAAGGTTTACAGCATAAATTAGAGTTTGTTTGGTACCCAAAAAGCAAGCCAATAGAAAAACAAACATGCACAAATGTCTGGAAAGAATGTTTTTATTTACTTCATTAAAGTAGAGGAGAGGAAGGGATAGTTTTAGAGTTTATCTTGGGCAACTGGATTCTAGCACTCAAATATAATCAAACTATTTTGCACATTTTTGAGGGAGTCTTGCTTTTTTGTTTGCTTTTTAGTTTTGTTTGCTGTCTTTGTTTTTATTAGAGAAAAGTGCCTTTCTACACATAAGGGACAATTTGATTTTAACATCCAGGCTTCTGTGGCCAAGGAAGAAAGGACGATTCCAGCATAATTATTAATAGCAGTAGTTTTCACTCTCAAAAGTACTCTAGTTTGGATGATAAATTTTATAGTCAACCTAGCAAAAGATGACATCTTGTAAATATGGATTGGAAGCCATGCATGTCAATATGGAATCATTTACCCACGTTGATCTCAAAATCTGTACATGGAAAGTATGCATAAATATGAGACAAATCTAATCGTTATTCTGTTCAAATTTTAGTGACAAAACTGAAAAGTTTTTAACAATGAGCTATTCCACCATAAGTAATATTTAAAGAACATTTTCCAAAGGACCCTGTGCTTTCTTAATAAGTTCACATTTTGTATTCGGGTCAGATTGTGCTAAGTTTATGATATCAAAATAAGCATATTAAATGGCTATGATTTCTCTAACATCTAAAGCTATGATAATCTATTACACAGTTTGATATTTCAGATATTTAATTCACCAAATAGCATATTTGGAATGTGTATTTTCTTCAAAATTTTCTTTGGAATATAACAAAATGGTGAATGATCTATGCCTGGTGAAACGTAAAAGTAGATAAGCTCTTTTGCTTTTAGTATTTGGAAAGGTAAGTAGAACAAAAAAAGGGGCTTATGAATAAATGAATGTATCTGACAATAGTGTTAATAAGCTCTCCTGTCTTATTTTTAATCAATAAATCATGTAGAAAGCTTTGTTTAGACCTTGGCTAATCAATAAACTATTTTGTAAAACAAGAAACATAGACTTGGGGTCATTGGATCCATTTTAAAATTTAACACATTAGGTAAAGAAAAATCTGCAAAGGTTTTAGGATTTGGAATTGAAGGTTTCTAGAAGAGTATGTTGTGATTAAAAAGGATATACACCTTTAGCACACTTTAGTATGTTGTTTTTCCATCCATCCACATTTTACATTTGACCCCTGTCTCACTGATTTTAAAATTCTCTTCTGCATTTACTTATTAAAAATGGGTTGGGTATGCCTAGAAGAATCTTAGTAGCCATAGACAAGATCAAACAAAGATTGTTTTTCATTTTTCTGAGCTTCAGTCACCAATTATAAAACGGAGTTCCCTTAGTGTTCTCAAGTGTTCCTGTCTTTCTTAATATATTTTTAGTGAAAAACATAAGATTCTAGTAAAAATATAGCAGTTTATTACATGTCGTTTTATTCCTAAAAAGAATGCAATCCCATTTGACATTTTATGATTCAGAACAGCTCATATTCACATATCTCAACTCTGCAACTGCTAAATATTTAACTTATAAATATAAAGAAGAAATAATTATTCAGTGTATGACATGGCCCTGATAATATGTGAGATAAACACTATTTATAGAATCACAAAATTCCAGAGTTGGATGTAATTTTAGATATTGCCATTGCCCGAATGAGCTATTAGACATCCATCAAGATTGACTTAAGTGCTCAACACTGAAAAGCAATTCAATTCATCCGTTCATTAATTAATTCATGTGTTTGCCCATCCCTCTATCCATTCACCCACACGCTCATCCAGTTAATCACACCTCAACTGTTATTTGTAAATAACAAAAGGCATAAACACATAAAAGAAATTGGGATTTAGCAAGACCTGCAATGCACTGGAACACTTACTATAATTGTTGAACAGGATATGGGAATAAATAAGAGCTCATTAGAAATTAGTTTTACTGTGTACCAGACCATACAGAAGCTTTTGTTTAGGTTATATTATTTTATTTCCTATTCTTCTGAGACTGAAAAGAAATCTATATCTATATACATATATATCTATATAATATATATAGCATATATATATTGTATATATAATCATGTAGAAAGGTTTGTTTAGACCTTGGCTAATCAACAAGCCAAATATACATATTTATATATATAAATATAAATATATATATATAAATAAATATAAATATATATATATATTTTCTTTCAGTCTCAGAAGAATAAGAATTATAATATATAAGCACAGCAGGCCCTAG
Source organism: Ateles fusciceps (assembly GCA_036589455.1). NCBI lineage: Eukaryota > Metazoa > Chordata > Mammalia > Primates > Atelidae > Ateles > Ateles fusciceps. The sequence goes on along the minus strand of JAZHEH010001685.1, from coordinate 864,078 downwards.
AACATGGACCATTCAACTATAGTGTATACTCTTTCCATTTCACCATTATGTTTTGCAAAGAGTACTTTAAATGCCACATGGTATAGGCACTGACAGGCAGTCTCTTGCTGCATTCCTCAGGCTTAATGATCTAAAAGATGAGAGAGATAAACGCATACTAGGGAAGAAGAGTCCTTATCATCTAAAGTGATAGTTCCTACAGAACTGGATAGAAAAAGGAGGGGATTAACTTGATCCAAAAATCATTTCACCAAGTTACATTGATGGAAGTTCAACTGGTGGTGCAATCCATCTTCTATCATGGGGGCTTAGGGACGTTTCTGTGGATTTAACAAATCCACTTTTAAAAGCAACTTTGTTCTTTTAGATTATGCAATGATATCTCAATGTTTCTAAGTCACTCGAAGCTTTCCTTGGAAATTGTGTTTCCCCTAGTTTATGCTCAATGCCCTTTTCTAAAGCTTTGCCAGGTCACAGAACACTTTTAGGGGAAGGAGTAAATAAAGGAACATTTTAGAAATCCAAAGCCAGGCATCCACCAACTGTGACATTGAACTTCTGTGGGCCCAGCATCCTTTTGTATAAATGGAAGTCACTAAATTAAATTAGTAATTGACAACTTGTTCAGCTCTGCCCTATGATGTGCTTTGTTTGCCAGAGCTGTGTTTTATTATTATAAAATTCAACACAAAGGTCCTTAGTTTGGGTGTGCACTCTCTAGTTTAGCAGAAGCTCTGTGACTACTTAATGCCTAACATCCTGTCTGTTTTGCAGTTTATGTCACTTGTCCTCTGTTACCTAAGCTCATCTCTGATTACTCCCCCACTGTTCATGATCTCCTTTTTTATCTCCCCCACCCAACCACAAAATTCCAGCTCCACGAGGCTTTTTATTGTGTTAGGACTTCTTAAAGCATGCTCCTACTTAGAGTCTCTGCCTGGACTGCCAATTCTGTCTCTAAAACTCTTCCTCCATATAATTGCATGATGAACTAATTCACCTCCTTCAATTCTCTGCTCAAAGGTCTTCTTGAAAGGAATCATGTGATCATCCCACTTAATAGTAAAGCTCCAGAGCTTTCAGATTCCCCTTACTTTGCTCTATTTTTACTTATTTTTTTTTCTACGTCGTGCTTTATCAAAACATTCCATTTCTGACATAAAATACCCTATTGGATGTTTATCTCATTTTTTCCTTTGTTTTAAGTGTCAGGAGTTTTTTCTTCTCATATTCTAAATTTTGCAGAGAATTCAGTTCAAATCCTAGCTCTACATTTCACTGATTTTAAGCGCCAACTCTGAGCCTGACTTTCCCTCTCAGAAAAGTAGAAAGTGATTCTCATAGTCTGATATGATATTTTAAGTATTTACCACACTGATGCTTAGACATGGCACACTAAAAAATGATTACTATTATTTAAGGTTTTGTTGTAAGCTATATATAAAAGTCAAGAAGGGTTTATTCATGTTGTTAGAATTCTCAGGATTTTTTTTTTAAAGCTCCGACCCATTCTAAGTTTATCCTACTTAAGTTATTCACTGTTTCACTACATGTGAGAATAGATTACCTCTGGACTTGGTACTCGATTGGATCTCTAGAAATGGAAAGCAAGGACATCAGGAATTTTCTTTCAAGTTTAAATTAGACATTTGAAACTAGTGGTATACCAAGGCAACAAAGAAAAAGAAACAAACCTTTCTGCCAAAGTGATTTTACTTTAAAATTGTCTGCACTCCCATGATTGTTTGCAGACAGACACTGAAAGTCAGGCAGAGGACACAGCTACAGAAGAAATCACTAGGGATGCTTCCAAGTTTGGAAAGTTAATAATCATAAGCTTAAAAATGCATTTGAATAAACTCGCACATTGCCTTCAGAATAGTCACAGACAACGTCAGAGTTTCAGATTCGAAAGATGAATGACAAAAAGGTTTATTTAAAGCTAGAATATTTATTTTTTATTGGTGTTGCTATTGCTGTGTTAGTAGTAATGCTGTTGTTATTGTCTTTTTATTATTACATTAAATGTCACTAGAAATAAACCCAGAAGAAAAGAAACAGTGTGTGAAAATTTACCAGTGAACAATTCTTACAAATGGATCCCTTATCTTAGAATTAGAAGTGTCCAGAGCATTTTAAAAATATATATATATATTTCTTTTCCTAAGAAATTCTGGCTGGAAATCTCTAAACCTTTTCAGAACTCTTTTAAATATGTGCTTTATATTAAAATTCTAACTGGAGAACATGATATCCAATTTCAACTACACAGAATAACCTTAGAAAATCTCCTTCCCACATTTCCCTTTCAGAAGGGTATATCCATGTTGTCAGAATTCCCACTTTAAGTATTTTTAGCAAGGTTAATCCTCTGAAATGACCACAGCAGAGACATAAGGTCCATCAGGTTTCTGGAATTCCTATCAGTTGAATACTTATAAAAGTTGGTAGAGAAGGATGGACAAAGATAATCATGAGACGTATTTGGACTTGGAATTTAAAGCTATGTCAGAGATGCTGAAACTTGCTTGATAAGAAATGAGGAACTGAATCACCTTAGGTTTTGAGAAGGCCAAGGACGTGGTTGGTGCTTTCTTTAGAAAAAAATTGACTTTCAGTATCTCCCACAGCTCTAACAGTGGTGTTCAAAGATTACAAAATATCTATCAAAGCCAAACTAAAGTTATTATTTTAGCATTTGTGCAGCATGTATTAATTTTTTCTTGACTTTGTTTATTCCAAAATCTGTTGTATAATCTATTATACCACTCTGTTTTATACATTCAGTAACACTGCTGTAAGATTAAAATGTCTTTCTGTTTTAATTAAAGAAACCTATAGGTTGAGAGAAATGTGAAATATTTTTCTCTCTCACAGTTATAAAAGTATATAGAACTTGCTTTTGCAACGTACATCTTTAATCTATTAGGATAAACAGTCCAGTAGTTAAAAGAAATGTCAAATCTTATCACATCCCCTAGATTCAAATTCTTACCCATTTAATAGTTTGACCTCAGGCTGAGTGTAGTGGTTCACACCTATAATCCCAGCACTTTGGGAGGCCAAGGCAGGCAGGTCACCTGAAGGTCAGGAGTTTGAGACAAGCCTGGCCAGCATGGTGAAACCCTGTCTCTTCTAAAAATACAAAAAATTAGCAGGCAGTGGTGACAGATGCCTGTAATCCCAGCTACTCGTGAGGCTGAGGCAGGAGAATCGCTTGAACTTGGGAGGCATAGGTTGCAATGAGCTGAGATCTTAGGTTTCATATTAAAGAATTAATGACATAGAATATATAAAGCTTTTAGCCACACTGGTTAGCACATAGCAAGAAATAATTGCTATTATTTTGGTGTTACATGAAGATCTCTGATTTAGGAATCAGATGACATATTCATGTTATGATTCTGCAGGTTCACTGGTGGGTGCCAATTTATTTAAACTTTCTGAGCTTTGATTTCTCATTTATCAAAGGTAGTATTATTTCCAGATATCCCTAGCTTCTTGTGAAGACTATGTTAATGTCTTAAGTCTTGTGCATTACATTATTTTATAAAAGTGTTTGCAACACAGATTTATCCTAATAGGTACTTTATAATGTTATAAAATTGATTCATTTATTTAACAAATATTTATTTAGTACCTACTATCTATAAGGTAGGGTGAACAAAGGCATAATCACTTTCTGTTTGAGCAAGAAGGATTCAGACTTTCATTAATGTAATTACTTGATTTATGTTATTTACAAACCCTGATAATTACTTTGAAGAAATGAAACCTGACTTTGAATGGGAAGCCCAAGCAAGTCTCTCCTGAGGAATATATATCTTCTTTGTCTCTTTGAACCAGTTTTCTCACCTAGAATTCAAATGACTATAACATAAAAGAAATTCTAAAATGTCACTGCCATATTTGGGAATAGAACTCAAGTTTCTTGGTTCCCAGTCTTTACCTCCTTCATGATCCAGCTAATTAACTCCTAGGCTTCTTTTCCTATCTGTAAAATGAGGAAGGTCAGAGGAAGAAGATGATTTCTATAGCAACCTAGAGTCTATGGATCTTTGAACTTACTCACTGTTACAAAGCAAAGTTTGTAGGGAAACCCCATGAGAGGAATTTACTTATTTTATCCCAAAGCATCTTTGTTCTGAACACACATATGCCACCATAGGGGATACATTTAGAACATTCATTAGAAGAAGAATAATTAGTCTCCCACCATACAGCAAAAAAAGGGTAGACCCAGAGGATAAATACTTTAGAAACTGAAATAAAAGACTTTTAACATAAATCTGCCAAAGACAAATTGAGGAGAAGTAAACTGGAGCTCATTTGGAAAAAAAATGAAATGAAATGAAATGAACAATTAATTCACCTGTAAAGCTGCATAGGCACTTGTGTATTGGAGGAAGAGATTAATCTTGTATGGGTGGGAGGGAAGAATACAATCATACACATTAACAGAAGTACCCAAGAAGGATTTCTTGTTTATTGCAACAAGAAAAAGAATTGCAAATTTAAAGAACTTAGGCCCTTAAAAATGCTGATTTAAAAAAGATTCTCAACTTCTATGACTTTAGTTTTGTCATTAAGCACCAGATGCACATAAAAAATTACAGAGGACCTTCATATTTGGCTAGAGTTTTAGAGGACTGCAGAATAATGACAGAAAAGTGAGAATGAATAGGAATGCATAAAAAAGGTATTGGAGGGACTTAGTCCATTTGCGTTGCTATAAAGGAATACTGGAGGCTGGGTACAAGAAGCATGGTGCCAACATCTGCTTTTCGTGAGGGCTTCCGGAAGTCCCACTCATGGTGGAAGGAGTAAGGGAGCAGGCATCACTTGGTGAGAGAGGAGAAAAGAGAGAGAGGAAGGAAGTGCCAGGCTCTTTTTAAAAATCAAATCTTCTGGGAACTAATAGTGAGAACCCATTAAATCCCATGAAAATGACACCAAGTCATTCATGAAGGATTTGCCCCCATGACCCAAACACCTCACAGCAGATCTTACTTTCAACACTAGGGATCAAATTTCAACATGAGATTTGGAGGGAACAAATATCCAAACTGTATCAGGAGAAAAGAGAGTGATGTCAAACCTGGAGAGGATACACTAAGTCATTCATTCATTCATTCATTCATTCATTCAGTAAATTCCACTGATTCTACCTGCTAAACAGATCCAGACTGTGAGGACTTCTTGTTAGAGATGAGGTCTTTCTATGTTGCCCAGGATGGTCTCAAATTCCTGGGCTCAATCCTCCCTCCTCAGCCTCCTACATAAATGGGACATCGGGCCCATGCCACCACATCTGGCTCTAAACACTTTTCAATATATTTACAAAACCTCTAGTATTTATGTTGGTGCAAAAGTTACAGTGGTTTTTGCAATTAGTTTAATGGCAAAAAAAAAAAATGCAATTACTTTTGCAACAACCCAATACAAGCCACCATTGTCTCTTTTCTAGACCAGTATTTATTTGTTCCAGCACATCACCCAACACGAGCAGATTGTCCAAAAGAGTACATTTTTCATGCTGAAATATTTAAAACATAAATAAATCACATTAGTCTTTTTATTCATAACTTATCAGTTTTTCCATCACACTTAGAAAAGGAAATCCAAAGTCATTCCATCTTACAGAACTGTCAATAAGCTGGAGTCCTATTACCAATTTATTTTCCTCTCTCACCTTCACTCACCGGTCACTTTGACTCACTTCACCTTCATATTTATTCTTTTATTTATTTATTTATTTATTTATTTATTTTTGAGGCAGATTTTAACTCTGTCACCCAGGCTGGAGTGCAATTGGTGTGATCTCAGCTCACTGCAACCTCTGCCTCCCAGGTTCAAGCGATGCTCCCACCTCAGCCTCAATGAATATCTGGGATTACAGGCAGGCACCACCATGCCCAGCTAAGCTTTGTATTTTTAGTAGAGACAGAGCTTACCCATGTTGGCCAGGCTGGTCTCGAATGCCTGGCCTCAAGTGATCCACCGGCCTGGGCCTCCCAGTGTGCTGGAATTATAGGCATGAGCCACTGCACTGGGCACCCCTTCATTATTAAATGTTCAATCTGCTTCTACTGCAGGAGTTTTTCACTTGCTTTTTCCTTTTCCTGAAATATATCTCTGCTCAGATTTCTAAATATCATCTTTTAAGTCAGTCCTGTCAAAATACCCACCCCATCCTCCTTCTATTTCTCTTCCAGTACACTGATTTGTGTTTCTCCATAACATGCTACAACTACTTGAATTTTTTTCTATATTTTTCTCTCCACCCCATGGCAACATGAAACCCATACAGAGCTAGAACCTGGTCTTCCTGGTTCACAGAAAATTCATAGCACCTAGAACATTATGGGAGACATCTTAAAAATCAGATAAATATTTTGAATCATTATTAAATCATTTTTATCATTAATATCACAAATACTTATAAAATATGTGGTATATGCCCCACATTATATATAGCAGGATCTGGGATATGCCAATATGATCAAAGAGACTGGCCCTCCTGAGAATGTCAGTCCAGTTTGTGAGATAGACCATAATCAAATTGTAATTTCAACAAGAAAAACATATAACTATGATGGGAACAAGGAATGAAAGGGCTAAGAACTAGGCTGGAAGTCTGAGAAGTCTTTCTTGAAGTGATGCTTGAGTAGAGACCTAAAGGATAAAAATGAATTGATTGATGAAGTTGATTAGGAGTGAGACAAAGCATCCTAGGCAGAGAAAACAGTTTGTGAAAGCAAGGAAGAACAGAGAAGCCATGAGGATCTGAAAGAAAGGCCAGTGTGTCTAGTACACAGAGCACAGTGAGCGATATGGTTCATGATGAATATTTTAGTGAGCTATTGCCATGTAACTAATCACCACAAAGCTTAGTGACTTAAAACAATAACATTAACTTTGCTGATAAATCTATAAATTGAGGCAGGGCTCAGCTGGGATATTGTGTCTGCTCCATGTGGCTAGAACAGGGTGCCTTGAAAGTGAGACTCAATAGCTGAAGGCTGGAAGCATCACACACATATCTAGCATGTATTTCTGGCTGTCAGCTGAGAAGTCAGTTGGGACTGCCAGCTGGAAAACATTCATGTACCTTCTTCACATGACTACTCAGCTTCTTCTCAGCATGATGACTGGGTTTCCAGAGTCAGTACTCAAGAGAATAAAGAGGGAGTGCTTGGCATATTTATGACCTAACATTGCTTTGACATTACTATATTGATCTGGTTGGTCAAATGGTGGTCCAGTTTCAAGGAAAGGTTGCATAATTGTGTGACTCAATGAGAATGTGAACATCACATGGTAGGAACATCATGTGAGATAAGACACCTTGTGGCAGTCATCTTTGGGAAAATATAAACTTTATATATTGATGTCAGTCATATTACTGGTAAACAAAGACTGATATGGAGTAATGCGACTAGTATTTTGAGGTTTACCAAAATCAGTCAGAATTTTGACTACTTTGACTACAATATTTGGATATTTCTGAGCCTCAAACTATTCATGTGTAAAATGGAAATAAAAATTACAACTCAAATTTTTGTAAGAATTAGAACTAATATAAGTAAGATAATCAATAAAGTACCATCCTAGGTAAGGGTTTTTAAATTGACAATATTTTTATTTTTATAACAATGACAGGAAATTCAATTAGCTTAAACAGATAAGATGATAAATGTTTGGCATATATGTATGTATATTCCTACTTCAGATGATAGATAGATAGAGAGAGGAAGGTAGATGATAGATAGAGATAGATAGATAATAGAGAGATATAAATATGTAAAGCACAATTCAATAAATTAGATTAAAAATGAGGACACAGTGTATCTCACTAGGAAGCAACATATCAAGAAAAAGTTCAGTGTATTTTAATGAATATATAGATTGCATGACATGAACTCTGATCCGCTACCTTTTCTTATGATTCTTTCTAATCACTCTCTTCAGCCCACACAAGTATTTCTGAGTGGGTAGTAGTCACTTTGAAGGGATAAATGCTATGTGAGTTGAATAGGTTAGGAAGTAGAAATATATTAAAATTACAATAAAAATAAAAGAGCTATTTTTGTTTGTTTGTTTTTTGAGACAGAGTAACACTCTGTCGCCCAGACTGGAGTGCAGTGGCATTATCTCAGCTCACTGCAACCTCCGTTTCCTGGGTTCAAGCAATTCTCCTGATTTGGCCTCTGAGTAACTGGGATTACAGATGTTCACCACTATACCTGGCTGATTTTTGTATTGTTAGTAGAGACGGGTTTCACCATGTTGGCCAGGCTAGTCTGGAACTCCTGACCTCAGGTGATCTACCCACCTCAGCCTCCCAAAGTGCTGGGATTACAGGTGTGAGCCACCTCACCTGCATGAGAAAGAGCTAAATTTTCATTGCATAAGAAATGTTCAGATTGTTTAAATATCTTGCATCAAGAACTATGATTGTCTTAAAAAATAAAAGAAGCTATTTATTGACACCATGGGCAAAAAGATAAATCTTTGATGCTAGAATATTTCTGCTGATACAGACAGGAATAGGTGCTTTATACAGCTGTAGTTAGGACTGCTAGAGAGGTTTATGACTCCTTTAAACATGCAGAAGAAGTTGTTATTCTACAACTGTATTTCTAGGATGATGGCTGCTTAAAATGGGGTGACTCACCTTTAGAATATATCAGATAATTACCTGACTTTTCCTCCTATAGTAAGGTATTAATTATAAAAGCTAATTAGTGACCTGTTTGAAGAAGATCTGATCATATGGGTCTTTATTTATGGGTGTTCATGTTCTCTTATATGCACAGTGGAGAAAAACCTTCCGGGCAACTATGATTATTACCATTATTTCATTTTTACTGCTTTTCGCATTCAAACGGAGACCATAGAAAGTCAACAATGTAGTTAATTTGCTTTAGCAAACTGGAAAATGCAAGATAATATTATTCCCTTATGAGTTAGAAACTACTGAAGAATATAACTACAGGTTCTAAAAGTTTAGTGTCACATCTAAGCAGCAATCCTTTTTTTTGTTCTGCATCTCTCAACTTTCCTATTTCCTATGAAAGCACATAACATTAAACTAATGACACAATCAAAAGTTAAGGCAGGCCATGTAAAGTTCTCCCTAACCGATATTTATAAGCTTTGTCTAATGTCTCTGTAGATCAGTTTGGAATCTGATTTGATGGCAACACTTTTTTCCCTGTTTAAAAAAAAGCACGGGAGAAAGGCATTCTAGTTTAGAAAGAAAGATAATACATTTCTCCCTCATTTCGTTCCCTAGAGCCAAAGACCCTAGGTTTACTCCAATCAGAATTTTTTCTAACTGTCCCTCTTTGATGTAGGATGACTATAGGATGTTATCTCTCCAGGGACTGACTAGATCAATACCCCCTTTTTCTTTTTATTTTTTTCTTTTCTTTTCTTTTCTTTTTTAGACGTTTTGTTGTTATCACCAGGCTGGAGTGCAATGGCACGATGTCAGCTCACTACAACCTCTACCTCCTTGGTTCAAGTGATTCTCCTGCCTCAGCCTCCTGAGTAGCTGGAATTATAAACATGTGCCACCATGCCTGGCTAATTTTTATATTTTTTAGTAGAGACAGGGTTTTACCACATTGGTCAGGCTGGTTTCGAACTCCTGACCTCAGGTGATCCACCCACCTCAGCCTCCCAAAGTGCTGGGATTACAAACATGAGCTACCATGCCTGGCCTCACTACCCCTTTTTCTATATTACAGTATGAACTATTAATTACAAAAAAATTAATATGGCATGATAGAGAGAGAGAAGAATGGTAGCTTATCATATTAGAAAGCAGAAAACCAACAGATAAAACATAGACATATCTAGCTCCATTAAGAAATAAGACTGGGAATTTTACCTTTAGATATACTCTTAGCTGAGTATTCTAGAGAATCAGGAAAAAAATTTAGGGTGATATTATGCATCAGTGTATAAAACTACCCTTAGGGATTGCTTGGTAAACTAGAAAAAAGAAAGCAAAAAGCTTTACTCATAATCTAAGAACTATCACTCTAGATCTGAAAAATGAGAGAGGGGTCTGGTCTGGTTTACATCAAGTAACCTCAACCAGTTTCTCAACATGGTACACACCAAAAGCAGAGTGTGAAAATGGAGTATTGCATATAAGAACCTGGTTTGGGAGGAAACACGAGGAAACAGGAACAGGGGGCTGTGAAGAGGAAAGCAGGCAAGAAAGAAGGCAGTACGCATGTTCTGTTAAGTCAGTGACCATGTGGGCCACTGGAGCCAGATCCTACCAACGCCTTTGGAAGAGTGCAAAGAAGCCCTCTCAGAACTGACAAGTGGAAAAGGAGGCATTCATCTTTGGCTCTTATTTCCTACTTCTTGAAAATTTTCTCAGAGAATGTTAGCCTCTTCAAAATTCTGAGTTGTGACACAGCTTTGGCACCTAAGAAACCCAAGGAAAGATAGCAAGACTCCTGAGTGACATGAGAAGCTAGCATAACCAAGTGAGCCAGGGTTCACAAAGAACTTCCCCTTCAGCTGCAGTCAGAGTGAGGGCACCTGGCCGGGCAAAAGGGGTATCCGATAGGATCAGGATCAAGTTTGATCCACAAACTTGTAGGTTCAATTGAGTCATGTCAGATCACTCCCCAATCCATGCAAATAGGCAGGAAAACACTGTAGGGTGACTATGATTCACAACAATTTATTATATATTTTCGAATAGCTAGAAAAGAGGATTTTGAATGCCCCAACATTCAGAAATGATGAAGTTTTGAGATACTGAATATGCTAATTACCCTGATTTGATCACTACACATAGTATCCATGTATTGAAATATAACACTGTACCCCATAAATATGCATCATTACTATGTGTCACTTAAAATAATAATTAATAATTTAAAGTGAGCCCTCTGAGCTTGAAAAGAAGAATAGCATGTCATCATGAAGATTCAGATGAACCTATCACCCAATAAATATTACAATGAAACCTAAAAGAAAACTTAAGGAAATATTTGGCATTTTCCGAAGAATCCAAATACCTGTCTCTATGAAAGAGTTTTTCTCTCTTTAATATTTTGTCTCCAGGTTAACAATGTGCCACTATAAGGAAAAACAACAGGTGTTTGATGGTAAAGAAAGACTGTAAGGCAATTGAAAATGCTCCAGCAAAATGTATATATGCAAGCACATAGGAAAAAGAAAAACTGACATGGCATCAGATTGGATTAATCGCAGAGAGGACAAATGAAAAACTCTTCCAGAAAATAGCAAAAATGTGAAAGAAATGTAAAAGAAGGAAGGTAAGTGGAAGTGCTGTCTGTAACACAATCCCCACTGCTGTGAGTAACTCAGGCGCCATGTAGCCCCAGTGGTAGCATAGCCACTAGATGAAAACAGCCTGGATTTCTGAGTCACCACTGAAAAGTGAAACACCTAGAATTTGCTTGGATAAAACTCATGCAATTTGAGGTGTTGCTGTGCCGCAACTGTAACAGGAGTCCTCAGATGTGTTAAGCTACAGAGTTTTTTCTTTTCTTTCTTCTCTGTATTACTTCATAATAGCCTACTCTATTCTGATTAATACAAAAAAAAATAGAAAACTAAGGGTTACCCTTTACCAACTCACAAATACCTTTCTTAACTCAATATTTGACTCTCAAAGATTATATTTGTTACTGAACACTTACTAAAGATGAAGAAAATTTTGATTATATATGTATGAATCAGAATTTTTTACTTCATTTCTAGAAAGCTATATTAATGATGACAATAGATGGAAATTGTTTCTAAGCATCTTGATTTTAATAAGCATTGTCAGATTATTCCACAATTCAAACACATGCTGTTTAAATGAATGTAGTTACAAGAATGATAAAATGGTAAAGAATTCTGAGATATTATTTACCAAATGAAAATTAAAGATGAACTCATTAGATAGGAGAGAAAACAATTTCAAATTGCTAAAAGGCACAATTTATAATGGAGTTAAGAGTCATAAATCATTATGTAACAAAATATTGAATCAAAATAGTAAAAGCTCTTAGAAAACGGAATGTTACTTCAATACGACTTTCTCAGTTTTAGACAGATCAAATAATTCAAAATGAAGTCATAGGGGTTTATAAGTAATTTAATTAAAATGCTGAAATACATAAAATATATTTTTAAATAACCAAATATTAATAAATGTTAAAATACATATATAACACTGAGAGCTTTTTCTTAGAAAACAAAATTGCTATCAGCATTAATCCTGAAGGATTCATTACATGCAGTTGATTAAGCAGTCTTAAACATGGAAGTAAACAGGGACAAGGTAAAAAGAACACTTTTTGAGGCATATGAGTTGATTTTTATTTAAGCCTTTTAATAGTTTTTTTTTCTTAATATGATTCTAGATTCCTGCAAGTGACTTGTTATAATGAGCACTTCTTGAAGCACCTGGCCAAGATGTAAGGAATCCCTTCAGCTCATACATCAGGCTGAGCTAGAAGAGATCTGAAAAATAAGGTTTGGCTGTACATCATTCAGAAGCAGTAGAAGAATGCTTCATCTAAAAATATCCTTCTAGGATTAAATGTGCACATCAAAAGTAATATATATTGAGTTTCATGCCTGTGGTTACAATTACACCTTATATACCCCTGTACATATATTATTTTCTCATTGATTATCCTCTCCTTAGAAACGTTGTTCTACTACCATCTGCATCTGAGCAGAAAACTAACTCAGAAAGCCTTCTTGGAAAAAACAACAGAACAAAAACGAGGCAGGCTCTGGCCAATGATTTTCAGGAAATTTGAGACTTAAAGGGATGCTCAGAAGAAACTCAGAAAAGTGCTAACTTGTCTGTGAAGCCAGAATTGTGATCAGTGTCAGTGAGGGAATCCGAGGGCTGGGATCTCACCTATTTCAGCTTCACTGGTGTCAGGAGTCTCTGAACAACATATGATGAAATAGGATAGGGAAAATGGGCTGGGGTCAGGGTGCTTGCAGAGATGGAGGGAATAGCACATGTGGAATCAGGGCCACTCTAGGCTGGGATATAGTGCTTACAAATAACAGTTATTAACTGCAAGAAATGACAGCAGAAGTGTACATGAGTTTGTGGGTAAACTCAGATCAAAGATGGAAGTGCTAAAATGAGAGGTAGGATATTGACCTAGAGGATATCGTGTAGACAATATCTTGTTAAAACAGGGCGGACTTTTAGGACTGAATGCTGCCAGCAGGTTCATACTTCTTACCACCATTTGAGATATGAAATTACAGACCTGGGAGTTGATATCATATGACAATTCTTATTTTTCTCAAGTAATATTAATTGGCATATGATAAAATTAGCATATTTATGGAAATGCAATTATTTAGGTAATTGTGTAGTAGCTCCTAATAGCTAATATCTATATAAGTTATTACCCAAATAAATAGGAATATATATTATTATTAGGTTAGCGCAAACATAATTGCAGTTTTTGCATTATTGTGTTGATATTCAAATACATTCTTAAATAAATGTGGTTATGTTGTACATCATTTTAATAGGCATTTCTCGCTTTATGTCTTTTTGCTAATGACATATTACTTGCTGTTTGTTTTGTGTTGATTTCAGACTATGAAAATGATGTCAGACAAAATGCAAATTTGTTTGAGTTCAAAGTAGGTCGTAAAGCAGTGGAGACAGCTCACAACATCAACAACGCATTTGGCTCAGGAACTGCTAATGAACATACAGTGCAGTGGTGGTTTGCTAAGTTTTGCAAAGGAGACAAGAGCCTTGAATATGAGGAGCATAGTGACTGGCCATTGGAATTGGACAACGACCAGTTGAGAGCAATCATCAAAGCTCATCCTCTTACAACCACACAAGAAGTTGCTGAAGAACTCAGCGTCAACCATCCTGTGGTAGTTCTGCATTTGAAACAAATTGGAAAGTTAAAAATGTTCCATAAGTGGGTGCCCCATGAGCTGACCGAAAATTTTTAAAAAATCATCGTTTGAAGTGTCATCTTCTCTTATTCTACAAAACAACAATGAACCATTTCTTGATCAGATTGTGATGTGTGATGAAAACTGAATTCTATGTAAAAACCAACAATGATCGGCTCAGTGGTTGGACCAAAAAGAAGCTTCAAAGCACTTCCTAAAGCCAAACGCGCACCAGAAAGATCATGGTCACCGTTTGGTGACCTGCTGGTGGTCTGATCCACTACAGCTTTCGGAATCCAGGTGAAATCATTACATCTGAGAAGTATGCTCAGCAAATCAATGAGATGCACCAAAAACTGTCACACCTGCAGCCAGCATTGGTCAACAGAAAAGGTCCAATTATCCACAACAATGCCCAACTGCACGTTGCACAACCAACACTTCAAAAGTTGAACAAATTGGGTTACAAAGTTTTGCCTCAACCACCATATTCACCTGACCTCTTGCCAACCTGCTACCACTTCTTCAAGCATCTCAAAATCTTTGTGCAGGGAAAATTCTTCCACAACAGCAGGATGCAGAAAATGCTTTCCAAGAGTTCATCAAATCCCGAAGTATGGATTTTTATGCTACAAAAATTAAAAACTTATTTCTCATTGGAAAAAAAAGTGTTGATTGTAATGATTCCTATTTTGATTCATAAAGATGTGTTTGAGCCTAGTTATAATGATTTAAAATTCATGGTCTGAAATCTCAATTAAATCTTGCACCAACCTAATAGTTTGACTGTTGTATCCATTAATCTTGTATATTTACACATAAACAAGGAAAAAAATTTCTAAGTTTCTAGAGTAGATTTAAAAAGAACCATGGAGATTACCAAACTGAGCAAACAATGTATGAATGTCCCTCAAAAAAACATGCATTCTGTACCATCCCTTTTCACCCTTGTCCAAGGCACTAGCATCATCCTTCTTCTACTTCTTCAGCTGAGACCCATCCTCTATACAATAAACACAATGATATTTTGAAAATATGGATCATGCCACTCTCCCTCTTAAAACCTTTAATTATTTCTATTGCCATTTGATTGAAACCAAATGCTGCCATTGTCTTCAAAGCCCTGCAAGACTTTGCTTCTAGTGCATTGGATCTCTAAACTCTCCAAGCCAATTTGCCTTGCTGAGAACACTACCAGCACATTAACTAACTTTCTTTAGGTTTCTTGGAACTTCAAGCTTCTTTGCAATGTCAGAATATTTGCGCTTGCTACTACCTCTTTTGTGGCTGTTGAAATTGCGTTTCTTTTCATTCTGTTTTATGTTAGTTTAAACATCCCAAATCCTGACTGGCTCTCTCCCATCTTGTATGTAGTTTTATCACATTATTCTATTTACAGAGTGCAATAAGTACTTTTATGAACAATACAAAGCACTTTCCTCACTTATGTGTTTACATGTTTACAGGCTCTTCCCTCTATTCGAATTTAAGCCCCCCCAATGTAAGCAAGTGTGTCCAACTTGGTCATCACTGTATGTCATTGTGACTAATATTTCAATTACCCATTGTTCCAATTTCTCAATTTAAGTAAATGTTGGTTTCCCTTGAAGAGGTCCTTGTACTAATTTTTAAAGCTTTTGGAAACTATTTGTCCAGCAACACTGCAATAGTTTAATTTTTTAGTTTCTGCCTGCTAAAAACAGCTTTCTGAAATTCCATGGTAGTATATTTTCTTTTCTTAATTTTTTTTTACCCTCTAGTATAGTAGAGGTCTGCTCATTTACTGTTTCCTGTTTTCCCAAGGAGATGAACAGCCCAAGAAAGCTAGGATAAGTCTCTTAGATACGTCTCTTAGATACATTTGTCCACCCAGTCTCGTAATAGGCCTATCTTATTTAGGCACTCAATAGAGAATACCTTACCTTGGAATTGAGAGAATTCTTAAAAGAGTTTCTATATTAGTCTGAGTGTTTTGGTAGAGCTGGAGTCAGGGGCTCTGGGAATTTTATCAAGAACTCTGTATTTCTCTCTTCAACTGTCATCTTCATTTCCCTCTCTTAATTGGCTTCTCTCTGAGAAGCATTCTTTAGAAATTGGAAAGATGCCTATTGACAATACCAAGCAAAGTATATTAGTAACAACTTTTAACCCAGAATGGAATATCCGTTTATTCAAGTATCAAGCAGTCTCTCACTGGTGCTTTTTTGGTCACATGTCTTGCTTATACCAATCACTGTGCTAGAAGATTGGGTTAGTCTGTTAGACTCCCTAAATAGCATCCTATATCTATTGGGGTAAAGCAGACTACTGAACTGGTAATATGGCCAGGATCAAATAACTGAAGAAAAGCCAATTCTCCAAAGAAGTCACATGGCAAAGAACAATTTACTTATTCCCATCTCACCTAACCTATCTTGCTTCCTCATAATTGAATATTTGGCAATTAATGCCCAAGTATCTGTTTTAAAATATTCAAAGTCAGAGATGATACTATATCTAGCAGTTGCCTATTTCCTTTTTATAGTGTTCTTGTTGTTCCTTGACTGATTTTTCTCCATGAGACATTTTCTAGGAGTATTTGTTAACAGACTAATGAACTTCAGACAGGTTTTCAAACTGGTTTACATTGTCTACTTCGGTTTTAAGATGTAATGGAAGAACGGCCCTTTGCCAACCAGCAATTTTCACACCTTAAGTCCTTAACCCTCCTAGCTGATAATTAATTTCACAGTTACAGCATGGCTCTATCAGCTTCCAGTGAAAGAATTTAGATAAATCTAACATGAAGTAGGTATAAGGTAAGGCAATAGTAATCATTATTTTACAGGTGTTTGTATTTTTTTCTATTTTCCCCAGCCTTGTGAATTTATTTACATGACAATTTGAAAATGATGTTTGGGCCACAATGACTCCTAGCCTGCTAAATACAGGAGGGGCCTGGGGACTTGCAGAGCTGGTAATGGGAAACCCAACTGAGCCAACATTTTGACACTGGCTCCTTCTCAGGAGAGACAAACAGAGAAGAGGAATGAAAGGAAACTGTCACTAGGAAACCAAAAGGAAAAAAGAAAAAAAGAAACCTGCAGAGTACACAAAAGAGAAACCAAAAAAATAAAGGAGTTAATTAACAAAAAGGTGACATCCAAACACTTGCAAACACAAGTGGGAAGAACTATATCAAAGAGTAGGAAAGATTAAATAAGCAGGCAAGCTTGGAAAGCACTTTCTACTATTACCAAAAATAAGACTGTCTCATAGATAGCACTGAAAACTGTCAAGGTAAGAATCGTTAGAAGACACTATGCTACAAAACAGCATTAAAATGTTAGCTGTAAAATATGCATTGGTTTCTACAGACCTTTGCTTTAACCTAGACCCTTTTTTGGTAAGACCCAATTCTTTTTCTATATCTTATCCTCTATATTAAAATTTCACCTCCAGTTATTATCAGCCCTAAAGAAATAGCAGTATTAAAGACTTTTAGCTCCAATTGCCTTAGCACAATCCTATTCTACAGAAGTTTCTCCTTAGAGAGACATCATTTGTTGGTGCACTTATGTGTGTCTTCACATTGAATGGTCACCGTACTTTTGTAAGGTTGACAGGCTTATCGCTGTTCCAGAGAAAGAAGAGAATCAGAGGCTTTTGGAGGTTAATTAGCTTGTACTTTGTCTTGCAGATTGCAAGTGGAAGGATAGAAACTAAGAGAAGGAAAGTTTCCCTTTATTCTGACAATTTAAAATGCCCAATTAAGGGACATCCTGCTTTGTAAGGTGGTGAAACTTCCCTCTCTGAAGATGTTGGATGACAAAGCCTTGTCAGTGGTACTTCTGAGTAAATTTCTGTATTTGTTAGGTTGCTGCAACAACTAATCTCTGAGGCTCTTCTAAACAGAAGACTTTTTTATATCTAACACACAATTAATTACTGCATTTTAACTTTTCATTTCCAAGCCTATGATTTATTTAATAAGGGGGAAAAGATACACTTGTTCTTTCTCCTAACTTACCCTTAAAATCAAGGAGGAGTTCAACCTAACAACTAAAAACTAATCATATCGAAGGCAGAACAGAGTAAAATTACTGAAAGTAATTATTATTATTATTATGTAAACACTATTATATATTATTATAATGTGAACCTATTTCAAGTATGCTGGTATTTTATTCACCTTGTCAGTGTTTGGAATGCACTGTCAATGCCTTCTTTTGGTCTGTGCTATAATTATAAAAATCAAACATCCTACTCTGTGGCAGACACTATTCTGAGGGCATTACCTATGTTAATTATTTATTCATCTTAACCTAATTATGCCAATTACATTATTATCCCCATGACCAAGTACCATAGAGGAGGTGGCTTATAAATAACAAAAATGTATTCCTCACAGATTTGGAGACTGGAATTCCAAGATAAGAGTGCCGGCTTGGTCAGGTTTTGGTGGGGGAGTCTCTTCCCTGTGACAAGTGGTCACCTTTTCCTTGTGTTCTCACATAGCAGTAAACAGTGAACAAGCCTTTCGAGGTTTCTTTTCTAAGGGTGCTAATTCCATTCATGAGGGTTCCACACTCATGATCTAATCACCTTCCAAAAGTCTTCCACCAAATACCACCTGGTTGGCAATTAGATTCTGTGAATTTGGGAGGATGCAAATATTAAGCCCACAGCAGCCAGTTTCTGTGAAGAGTCTATACTCAACTAAGACACCAGGGTTTTTAAAACATCGTCAGGCATCAAAAAGTCACCTGTAGGGCTTTCTCAAAATTCAAAGTGCTGGACTCCAACCCAAGTACAGATTTAGTAGGTTCTGGAAGGAAATCAAGCAGTGTTGCTGCCACTGATCCAGGGACCACGCTTGAAGATCTACTGCCTTAAGATACTGCCTCTTTTACTTCATTTCTTCCATAATCTCTTAAAGGGTAAAAAGGATCGACTAGTTGCAAAAACGACTGAAACTATAGAGAAAAGGTCTGCAGTAGCAGGGAAGACAGTTAAATACTGAGCTAAGCTCCCACCAGAAGTTCTAAAATTATTTTGCTTAAAAGGGTTAAGAGTGGTCTTCAAAAATGTAATAGACTTTCACCTATGTGGTGTTGTCCTGGAGCGCTATACCCAGAGAAATGTGATGGAATGACTGGATGAGTCTTCAAAATTTCCTTGTACTGCATGGAACTGGAGTGAAACCATAGCCTGAGGCTTGATAAAACAAATATTTTCCACAAAGCACTCTGATTGGGAACAAACTGAATCCTTGAGAGAGAGCCAAGGGTAAAAATCGGGAAGTCAGGCTCAGCTATTAATTTCAAAGGCAAGCCACAGTTTAAAATGTGTGATAAGTCTGGGCTTGGTGGCTCACGCCTGTAATCTCAGCACTTTGGGGACTGAGGAAGGCGGATCATGAGGTAAGGAGATTGAGACCATCCTGACCAACATGGTGAGACCTCTTCTCTACTAAAAGTAAAAAAATTAGCCGGGTATAGAGGTACGCACCTGTAATCCAAGCTACTCGGGAGACTGAGGCAGGATAATTGCTTGAACCCAGGAGACAGAGGTTGCAGTGAGCCGAGATTGTACCACTGCACTCCAGCCTGGCTACAGAGCAAGACTCTGTCTCAAAAAAAAAAAAAAAAAAAAAAAAAAAAGTGATAAATCCTTATGTTCAGAAACATGTAAAATTAAAATAACAGAAAGAGTGGAAATTAAGCAAAAGTGGGAGATAATTGCTATGAAAAGGATTGAAAATGGTGCAGTTTATTTTAGTCCAGTGGGCAGGTCCGGGGTGAGGTTCAAGTTTCCTGTCATAGTTATTTCATACCGTGTCGCAATACACAAGGCAACCCACTGGTGTTGTACTGGAACAAGGGAGACCAGAACAAATTCCTCAGAGAGAAAGTTGTTTTAATTCAATCCAACTAAAAAAACACTAAAATAATAAATTTTATACCTTGCTACCGAAATGTATCACATTTCAAGCACATCCAAGCTGCTTTTCTTCTTTGCTGTTTATATAGCTTAACATATCCATTCTGTCACTCCTAGATCCTTAGATTGCAAGCTTGTCAAAGCACTGCAGGATTAACGTGATGGAGGCTATAGGCTCACATACAGAGGCAGATGGATTAGGAACACCTATCTTTTCAAAGAACCATGAATTTGACAAAAATGTAAACACATCGTGACTTCCTGTGGAGTATTAGAAAGAGGTTAGTAAAATTAAAGTGAACCAAACCAGTCCTCTAGCTTCTGTGTTATATTTGACAGTTAAATAGCTTAGTCTTAAAATATTTAACTTACATACACTCACACACATATATACATGAATATATATAAATGGGTACAATATGAAAGACATCAGAAATTTTCAACTCGAGTGCAATCAGTTGAACATATATTTTGCTGACAGAATAATAGAAAGATCAAAGTAATAGAAAATTTGTTTTTCTTCTTTTTTGAGACAGAGTCTCGCTCTGCTACCCAGGCTGGAGTGCAGTGGCACGATCTTGCCTCACTGCAGCCTCTACCTCCCAGGTTCAGATGATTCTCAGGCCTCAGCCTCCTAAGTAGCTGGGACTAAAGGTGTACACCACCACACCAGGCTAATTTTTGTATTTTTAGGAGAGACGGGGTTTCACCATGTTGTCCAGGCTGGTCTCGAACTACCAGCCTCAAGTGATCTGCCCACCTTGACCTCCCAAAATGCTGAGATTATGGTTGTGAGCCATCACGCCCAGCCAGAAAATAAAATATTGTCTAAAAGGAAAAATTGCATTCACAAATAAGCCTTGGGTTTACTTTTCTAAAGATAATTGAAGAAAAAGCACAAATTTTATTTACTGGGATTGCATTTATAGTGTGATATGTTTTATAAAATAGATCTCTTCAGAGGACACTTAAAAGTAGAGAAGGAACACCTAAGCCAGGAGGGGATGCGGAAAAATTCTTAGAAGATGTGACACTTGTCAGCAGGCCTAGAAGGAAAAGAGGGAAAGTCACTTCAGACAGAGGGGGGCAGGTTTAAGACATAGAGCCTGACAGAGCTTGGCCGGTCTTCACATTGTGCAAGAAGCTGTGGACCATGGAGCATAAACCCATGCTCCATAAACTTTGAATCTCATATTCAAGTTAATAAAAACAAAGTTGACTGTCTTTTTAGTTAACTACACTTTTAATTTCAATGAATTGACTTCCCTTTCACATGCAAATGTGGACCAGATATACTCTGGAGGAGCGGTAGTGTGCAACGTTTCTAAGATTTATCAGGTCTTTGCAAAAAGTTCCTTTTTGTTCTTTTCATTTTCATCTTGAGCATCTCTCAGTTCCAGTTACTACAAACGACACCCCAGGGAGAACTTGCATTAGACAATCCCTTGGAAAGGTGAGTGCTCTGAAACTGAGCAGAGGGCCTAGAAGGAGCACTGGGCTGGTAGTCAGAATGGCTGGATTCTAGTCTGCAAATAAACTGCCAATATCAAATGCAAGGCCCTAGACTTCCTTTTCCTGAACAGTTTCATCATTAAAAGCTAGGCAATTTCTAAAGTATTTTCTAATGATTGTTGCACTAGAAAATCCTCTACTTTGCTATACAATCATTTCCAGGCATTTTAAGGAACTTCCCTTACTTACAAAAAGTCCTCCTTACTGAGTAGTTGACAAGGTTTGTGTTAATATCAAATTTGCTATTGAACTTAAATATTTTTATTATGGTGGGATTTAAATACCTTTTGAAAGGTGTCACTCTAATTTATGATTTTTTTCAGACATTAATCAATTTTATATAAAACGTTTAACAAATTTGGCCAGTTTTTAGCTTTTGAGCCCAATTATAATACCAGGTACAACACTACTATTGGCTGTTCTCAAGCACAATTTTAAATGAGATGTCACATTGAAGTATATGCCTCTGGGAAGAAGAACCTATTTTAATAACGAAATAGAATAAAAAGTCATTCACAGTGAGAAGAATGCCATCTTATTCTAATATCTTAGACACTTTTTATTTTCAATGCTTTACTAACAGCACGCACTGGGGAAATAACCTAACTCCTGTACCCCTCACGCATGGATCTATAAATCCGCACAATATATGACCAACAGCATACACAATTTCAAGCCAAACAAGAGTGATGATTGAGTGGTTAGTGCACTTTTTCATTTAAAGCAGGATTTTTTAACCTCACTACTATTGACATCTAAAGCTAGATAATGCTTTCTTGAGGGGGGGGGGACAGATAGGGGGCTTTATTGTCTCTATCTTCTATATGCTAGTAGCACTTCCCCTGTTGTGACTAGCAAAAATGTCTCCAGACATTACCCAGTGACTCCTGGGGAACAAAATTGCCTTTAGTTGACAACCACTGATTCAAAGTGTGTACGTTACATCTAGCTCATATAACACCTGTCTCTCTCTTTCTCACACACACACACACACATACACTCTCTCTCTCTCTCTTCTCTCTAGTATGCGTGTTTAGAAAACATGCATATTTTATTATAGATCTTATAAATATTTTTACTGATTGTTTTTAATATTGAGAAGGGGGTCTCACTATGCTGCCCAGGCTGGTCTCAAACTCCTAAGCTCAAGCAATCCACTTGTTTTGGCCTCTCAACATGCTGAGATGACAGGCGTGAGCCACTGTGCCCAGCCTACTGTATTTTATTAGTTAAAATCTATCTGGCTGGGCACAGTGGCTCACGCCTGTCATCTCAGCACTTTGGGAGGCCAAGGAGGGTGGATCACCTGAGATCAAGAGTTCAAGACCAGCCGGGCCAACATGGTGAAACCCTGTTTCTACTAAAAATACAAAAAAATAGCTGAGTATGGTGGTGGGTGCCTGTAATCCCAGCTACTCAGGAGGTTGAGGCAGGAGAATCGCTTGAACCCAGGAGGCAGAAGTTGCAGTGAGCCAAGAATGTGCCTCTGCACGCCAGCCTGGGCAACAAGAGTGGAAGTCCATCTCAAAAAAAAAGAAGCAGAATAAAAATCTTCTATCTGAGGACACATTTCCACATTACAGTCACAAAATATTTGCATGATAGAGATGAAAGAAGATTGTATTGATGATTTCTTTCCACTCGACCACATTGAATGCAGATGTTAAGATAAAGCTGCCTTTTTCAGGTGTCCTTCCAACCTCTGAACTCATTCAGTGGTGGGGGGATTTGCTACCTGATGAAGTGGCAACAGCTCTGTCTTCTGTAGAGCTAAGCTATGTTTACGTATCACTTCAAATGAGGACCTCTGAAGGTGTATTGTGACCTGCTGCTACCACTTTTTAAACATGTTCACCTTTGTGTTCTGTTTTCAACTGTGCCTGTCAGAGTAGTTCAACTTTCTACCAAAAACAAAACAAAGACTTTACCCTTGATGACTGCAGTGTTTCTTAAATGCTTTAATTGACTTCCTTCTCTTTACTTCTTATTCATCTACACACATGTCCACTTTATCTTTTCCTAATGATAACATTTTCATCTCTTCTAAAAAGCTCCTAAAGGTTTCCCCTCCCTCTTCAAAGAGAATCTTGAACTTTAATGCAAGGGTAATCTGAGAGAGGCTTCTATGAGTCCAGTAGAGCCCAACTATATATTTTCCAACTCTCCAGCCCATTTCATAAGGCCAGTGCCCTTCTTTCTTTCCCTCTTGTCTTAACATTTGTTCCCCCTCTTTGTCTTGGTCACTCTGACTCCTCTACTGTGACATCCATTCTCATGCTCAGTCTACCCTTACAAATTGTGCTGACCAGAAATGTAAACCCATCCACCTCATCAAAATTTTCAATACTACTGTCCGTTCTGTCTCTCCTCATTTCTCATTTTTCTCCAGCATCCATTGTAACTTTATGCCTTCATTTACCTTAGGTGGAATTCTTGTCCCTCACCTTCCCTCCCCACTTGCATTTTCCTCTACACAGCTGGTACACAATAGTTGCAGAATCACCACCATTTGATTTAAACAGCCATACTATTTCAATGTCTGGACCTGATAGAAGTCACAGAGAATAGCACTGGTTTCTCTCCAGGACCAGAAGTGGAAAATTATAACTTGAACACAGTTATTTTTAAGGTCTCTTTGAGAAAGTTTTACAATGAATTATATTCATTCATGTGTACAAACTTACATAGCTGTTGCTTTATCAACATAAGCATATGTTGAAACATAGATTGCACTGTTTATTTATATGCACATTTGTTTGGGGCTTTTGATAAAATGACATTATACAGTTCAGCCATTAGCTTGCTACTTGACCTTGTTCAAGTCCTTTAAACTATTTAGACTTTCATTTCTTTATTTATGGGGGAAAAGTGATTATAAGATTCCTGGGACAACTTTAAACGAGGAAGTTGTACTTCTTTAGTAAGCAGTGATTGCTTCTATCCATCCTTTTCCTTTTCTCTGGAAAGTAGAATTTTAGGTTTGTTTAAGTATTGACTCCTTACCTCTGTAACAGAGGTGCCATGGGCCAGTCTCAGCTTAGCAGTTTATACTGACTGCTCTAAGCAATTATAATGCTCAAGTTTTCTTTATGTATTCATCAATAGGCATATAACCCTGGGAGGAAGTCTGCTGAGAGGCTTCTAATACAGTTAAATCATTTCTGAAATAAAATCCCACAAAAAAAATAGTCTTTTTTTTTCCCCCATGAATATCCCATTTTTAGAATGAGTGCTCGGATCATCGGTGGCTTTCCTAAGACAGTGAGAACTTGCATATGGGAAAAAAATCACACATCAGTGATGGCAGAGAGTAGCAAAGGATGGAAGTTGACATAAATGAGCTGCTGTATCAATACACAGTGAAAGCTGCCTGTGGCTGGTGCTGCTAGTTCTCTCTCCCTTCTTAGTATCCGCTCTCCCCCTCTTCCAATTAGTAATAAATTTCACTTCCATTTTATTAGGCCAATGATTTTCTCATCTAGACGTGGCCTTGAGAATGAGTCCTTGGAAATAGAATGTGAACAGAACTGGCACGATCTTCAACTTTCATATTAGCTCCTCTTTAAAAGGAAATTGACTGTTTTGTACTTCCTGATACTTTCACCTATGAGCTGGAACATATATATTTAGCTAGTAAGCCAGAAATGAGCAGAAGAATGATGATAACATCATAGGATTTTGGAGTATCAAAACAGAAAGAACTTTGAGGAGAATGACTTCATAGAGCAGAGCCACTTTTTTGTTTTGTTTTGTTTTGAGATGGAGTCTCACTCTGTCACGCAGGCTGGAGTACAATGGCGCAGTCTCAGCTCACTCCAACTTCCACCTCCGGGGTTCAAGTGATTCTCCCGCCTCAGCCTCCTGAGTAGCTGGGACTACAGGCGTGTTCTACCACTCCTTTCTGTCTATTTTTATATTTTTAGTAGAGATGGGGTTTTACTATGTTGGCCAGGCTAATTTCGAACCCCTGATCTCATGATCCACCTGCCTTGGCCTCCCGAAGTGCTGAGATTACAGGCGTGAGACACTGCGCCCGACCACAACATTTACCTGCTCTCAAAGGCCCATTGACAAGGAGCTTTCTTACTTTGTTTAACCACTATATTTTTTAGTATTATTTTTCCAACAGCTTTATCTTTACTTACCAAATACGCCATGCTTCGACTGGACTTCTTGATTAGTGAGGTAATATATTTTCATTTTGTTTAAGTCAATTTGAGTAGTGAACTTCCATTACAAGCTGCCAAAATCTTTCTAAATGGTACAGCCAAATTTCACATCTGTGGCCTGTGTGTGAACAAAGCAAAAGAAGCTTTATCAAAACAACTAGTGGAAGTGGCTGTCCAAAAGGCATTTCAAGGTGGATTTAACCCAAATATGCTCAAGAATTGAAAATTTTAAAAAATCACTGGGCTCGCATTTTGGGATTTTTCAACTGTTTGTATGCCTTCTTGAATAATGGAAATTGAAATGAGTATCTGTAAATGTAGTAGAAAATCTAGGGAGAATTTAAAAACACTTAAATAATTCTTCAAAGGGGAAGTGCTGTGGGAAAGTTATTATGATTCGGAATTGAAGATCCAGGGAGATTTTAGGAGTCTTTTGAATCACTGATGAGATAACACAATAAGACACATGAAGTAACCAAACTAAAATTGTCAAGATAAAAGGTAACCAGCTCTTTTGAATGATAGAGGTAACTAGCCAGGTACAGTCACCTAGTGATGGGGAAAAAATCTCAGAAGTTCCCTTACATCACCTGAAAAATGAGATGGCTTCTAAGATGCTTTCTAGCTGTGATTGTCTAAGCTTTATACAAGTGAGAGAGGCTTCCTTGCCCAACTTGTGCTGTTCCTTCAGCAAACAAAAACATCAACATTGATTACACCACAGAGAGATACTTACTGTCTGTGAAAAAGGAGTTTTGAGAAGTAATCTAATCTGTCCTTGTGGCATACACTGAGATAGTTACAGATGCACTGTATAGGGAGAAAAGAATTCCATTAAGAGCAGAGCTATGAATGAGTGATGATATAATTATTAAGTATCCTTACAGATCCCATGTACAACATTACATGAAGAAAAGAAAATTCCTGATTATCAGCTGACCCAATGTTGAAAAACTGAGACATAAAATGATGTTCCACTGAGAAAACACTCCCTACTTTCCCCACACAAGCAACAAAATTCTGCTCAAAATGCCTACAGTCTTTCTTAATTTGATGAGCCATACAATTCCAAAAAGAGAAGAACTGCAACTCATTTTTGCGTTAGTTTTCTACTTAAACATTTGGGAAACAATAATGCATGTAACATCTCAAATCCAAAAACTCTGAGCATTAACATATACCCCCATTCAAATTTTTGAATATTAAAAATGGCAAATATCAGAATGCCAGGTATGGTCCAGACACATTCCTGTGTTTTACATGTATTATCTAATGCCACTGATTTAAAGGCTTTTTTTGGTAACTGCTGTTAAAACAATTATCACAATCTTTATTTTATGTATTCTTATTATTTTGAGACAGAGTCTTACTCTATCACTTGGGCTGGAGTGCAGTAGCATGATCTTGACTCACCACAGCCTCAACTTCACTCCTGAGCTCAAATGATCCTCTCACCTCAGCCACCCAAGTAGCTGGGACTACAATCACACACCTCCACACCTGGCTATTTTTTATTTTTAGTTTGTGTGGAGACTTAATCTCACCGTTTCCCAAGCTAGTCTCGAATTCCTGAGTTCAAGTGATCCTCCTGCCTCAGCCAAGTGCTGGTATTCACATGCATGAGCCACCACGCCCAACCTAATACCACAGTTAATATCCTTATTCAATATATGAAGGAAATGACTTCCAAACAACTTGAAAAATCTGCCTACAATTATAGAGGATATAAGTGATGATTTAGAAGTCAAATCCAGATGAACTATCTTCAAAGCACTGGCTTTTAACTTGAGCCTACCAGATAATGGCATATTATGGACTAATTATTAAATGTCAGCATCAAACCAGGGGATACAATATTACTGCGTGAGCATTTACTTATGTTAACAAAGAAGAGAAATATAATATCACCTTATGCTTAACAGCTCTGTAACAAATGGCTTACTAAAGTAAGGTGAAAATAAATAGTACAAAATATTAATAGCAGTTGTGTTAAAATATTGTGGATTATTTCCTATATATTGCTCTGGTTTTCCACAATAAGCATATACTAAATTTTGTATTTCAAAGCAAACATAAATGTCACAAATTATAAATCATTGCTAAGTAAAAACTATGAACCACACAAATATGACCCATCTCATGGAGAAAAGGTAATATAGTGGAAAATAGTGATTATTAAACTTCTAAGAATTAATTCATTTAACTGTTAAAAGAGGAAAGGGAATAATAAGACAAAATTAGGACAAAATGAAAAGAAAAAAATCAGTTATTCAACAGATTTCCTTAGTTTGCTTTTGTTTTGTTTTTGTAAAGAAACTATGAACTTTAAGCAAAAGGAAAAGTCATAAAATGTATTGATATGTGAAAATAATTAAAGAAATGAATGATCAGAAAGGGAAGAGTAAGCCACCAGTGAAAACTATAGTATAATAAATGAATTCTCCTAATCATCTCTCTTCTGACATGTATTAGAATTTTTTAAATTTTTATTTCAATAGTTTTGGAGGTACAAGTGGTTTTGATTACACAAATAAGTTCTTTAGTGGTGATTTCTGATATTGTAGTGTATTCCCCATCCAAGCAGTGTATACTGTACCCAATAGGTAGTCTTTTATCCCCTCATTCCCCTCCCATATTTTCCCACTGAGTCTCCAAAGGCAGTTATTGAAATTTATTAGAATTTAACAAACCCCAGCCAGACCCAGTGGCTCACACCTGTAATCCCAACACTTTGGGAGGCCAAGACAGGAGGATCACTTGAGCCTAAGAGTTTGAGACCAGCCTGGGCAACATGGTGAAACCCCATCTCTACTAAAAATACAAAAATTAGCCCAGGGTGGTGTTGAGCACCTGCAGTCCCAGCTACTCTACAGGCTGAAGCAGGAGGATTGCTTGAACCCAGGAGGCAGAGGTTGCATTAGCCGAGACCATACCATTGCATTCCAGTCTGGGCAACAGAGTGAGACTCTGCCAAAATAATAATAATAACAATAATAATAATTAACAAACCCCATCATCAGATTTGTAGATCTGAAAAGATATTAACTGAGGCAAAGTACTGAAGCACACCTGCCAGCATCAACAAATACTAGTCTCTCAGACTTTGCTGTGCCATCCTTGCAGGATAAGAAATACCGAACCCAAGAGTAGCCTCACCAGAGGTGAGACTCTTATAGAATACCCTCCCTTACATTAAGTTGGAATTCCAGGAATGAGCAAATATAAATATGACTTACCTTTCTCTCTAAAAATTAAGCAATGAAAATATTATTTGGTCCTGCTTCTAGCATGAGAAGGAAGTAGAAGAACAAAATATTCTTGAGAAGTTTTGCCAGCATTTGACTTTTTCTTGGTTTATATGTAATCTGAATGGGCCAGAGAATCTCCAATCATAAACTTAATTTTAGGTAGTCCCAAAATGGCAGTTTCCCCTGACATCTAGTAAAATTAAACACTTATCTCTTTTAAAAAAGGCATATTAATTCCAGGCCTCCGGAAAGTGGCACAGATTTGAAAGGAAAGGATCAGCACCCAAAGATAACCAGCCACAAAATTAAATAAGACAATAGTAGTGAGATCAGGGAGAAAAATGTAGAGTACAAAAAGAGACATACACTGAATTTAAAATATTGAAAACATTGGATCAATATTATAAAACAAAAGAAAACATACCAACTATGTAAGTAAGCAATAAGATTGAACATATGAGCAGGGGAGAGGAAAATATGAGGTGGTATAGCAAATAAAAATTCTAGAAATGAAAAAAGTCAAATTTAATAACTCAATGAACATATTTGATGGTAAATTAAACAAAGCAGAAAAGGAAATTAGTGAACTGGAATATGTAAGTCAAGAATTCAGTTCAGAAAGACAAGACATAGTAAACATAAAGAGAAGTTAAGAGATACAGAAATAGAGTAAAAGAAGTTGAATATTCCTAGAAGGAAAAGAGGGGGTAAAGATAAGTTCAGAGAAATATTGAAAAGATTATAACTGAAGATTTTGCAGACCTAAAAGTCATTGATTATCAGTTTTAAAACCCACAAAATTTTCCAAGAAGGACAACTCAAAATGAATCCACAATCTGATATATCATAATAAGCCAGAATAAAAAGCAAAAAAATACAAAATAAAAAATTTTAAGAAGAACAAGAGAAAAATGAAACACTACTTTCACAAAAACAAAAGTTTGACATCTAACCTCACAACAGGGAAAAGGAAAGCCTGAGAAAGTGGAATGGCAATGTAAAAAATCACAGAAAGCAAAACACAAGTGCCTACTTAGAATTTAATTATCAGCAAAAATATTCTTCAATAATAAAGGGGAAATAAGGACATTTCAGACATATACACAAAAAAGTATTTTCCATCCTCAGATCTACATTAAAAGTAATTCTAAATGCTTCAGTCAGACAGAAAATGACTCCAATAGAAAAAGTTGCAGAAGAGAATGAAGATCAGATAATTAATGCTTATAACAATAAACATTAAGTATATACATCAAAAATACATATGTGTATATATTTTTAAATACAGATCTGGCACAGTGGCTCATGCCTGTAATCCCAGAACTTTGGGAATCCTTGGTGGGTGGATCACCTGAGGTCAGAAGTTCGAGACCAGCCTGTCCAACAAGGTGAAATTCCATTTCTGATAAAAATTAAAAAATTAGCTGGGCATGGTGGCATGCACTTGTAATCCCAGCTACTCAGGAGGCTGAGGCAGGAGAATCACTTGAACCTGGGAGGCAGAGGTTGCAGTGAGCCAAGACTGCACCATTGCACTCCAGCTTGGGCAGAGCAAGACTCTATCTCTAGATAAAAAATTGAAGTATAAATGTATAAGAGTTGAAACAACAAAAGCAACACTATATAATTTAGGAGGAGAATAAAAGGTTTCAATTCTACAACGTTTTTGTGCTATCCAAAAGGAAAATAATGGCCTTGACTGATATTAGAATTTGATAAGTTAGGACATGTATTTAATGGTTAGTCATAAAGTTTAACCATAAAGTTGCAGAACTAGAGAACCTCATCACCACACTAGTAAAGAAGAAAACACTGGTTAAAGCCATTCTCAAGCAGTCAAAGCAGATGAGGGAGAGAGAATGGGGAGAGAGAAGGAGAAACTTAGCATAGACAAGATAATTAGAAACCACAAAACATCCAAATAAATCAATACTTATAACTATAAAAACACAAGCTCCACTGATTAATGGTCAGAGAATGATGATAGAAAAATGACATACCAAATAAACAAAAACAAAGCATTCATCACCATCAGAACTTCATTAAAGGAAACTAGTTCTTCAGGCAGAAGGAAAGATTCCAGATAACAGGTCTGAGACACAAAAGAAATAAAAAATACTAGCAAATGTAAGCAAACATTAAATAGATAAAAGAGTAATAAACAAGAAATTAATTAACTAAACAAAGAAACAAAGATAATAACAGAAAATAATAGACTGTAGAAATAGTGTTAGAGTGTTCCAACCCATGATACTAGGTAGGAGGAGTTGTTCCCACATCTTGTATTTCTTGCATTTTCCAATGAGGGTTCATTACATAACTTGTGCCATTTATGCCACCCCCTCAACCTGGTTATCTGTTCTTCCTTATTAACTTTAATTATTAAAATATCAACTGAAAATTTTACCCAGATGATATATCCTTCCAAAGTCTTCCTCATTCTGATAAGCCTGTGTTAAATTCCTTTTGATAATCCTGTGTTAAATTCTGCCTTAATATAGATTGCTCCCGTCTTACATTGTTTGCAGTAACTGTTTTGAATTCATCTTAATATTGCTCAAAATGCTGAACATTTTTAATTATGAGCAAACATATCCATATACAAATGACTTCATGTATATGCAGAAATAAATCCTTGATCCAAATATATTTCGGTAGCATAAACGGGTATCACTGATGCCTGCTAGAGGCTTTACTGTGATTTCATCAGATAAATTTACCCAGCTGAAGCATTTATACTTAAATTCATTACCCAAATCTTTTATTAGCTTACTATGTGCAAAAAATAGCAGGCAATAATATAGTATTGATATTGTTTTTGTACAGGGGTTCTAGAACAAACATATTTTATGGCTTCAAAAAATGCAAATCTGGAAGTATAGAAAAGCTGAAACCTACTGTACTCTAAGCTCTTTGGAATTCAAAAGAGTAAGTTTTATCTTGGAATTGGTTTCCAATGAGTACTTAGGCTAGCTTTATATAATGCAATGTCCTTACTTATTTCTAATGGAAATTTAGAAAAATTTCGATTTCGTCTGCGTTATGTCTTCATCTTTTTAACTCCTAACGGGAACTATAAAGAATAAAAAGAACACTAAAATCTCAAAATCATAACCTGAAGCTCTACCTATAAGTCAAATGTAATTATTCAAATACTGGATCCCAACTGATGAGGTCATATGGGGTAATACATCTGATTCTTTCAAGCAAATCCTTAAAGAATTCTTAATGAAAATTAACCAAGGAAAGAGTAACTTAAGGATCTCCTGCAGGATTTATTCAAGAATGATTTCCTAGAAGACTGTAGTCTTTGAAATGAAGAAGCAGATCAAAGAAGGGGATCTATTAAAGGTAAAAATAATTATGGAGGTAAATGACAAAAAGAAACTAAATGATAAGCACCAAATCAGTGAATACAAAGCAACTGAAGCTTAGAAGAACAAATCATGAAATAATATTTTGTTTATTCTTCCTCAGAAGTCTTGCCTGTGTGAACCTCTCTTTGGTACAGTCACTGGAAAAAGTTTTCAGGGGTTTCAAATATTAATTGGGTTATTACTTAGCTCAAAAATATATATAACACAGTACACTTGGCACTACAAGATAATGATTCAAGATGATTCTCCTACGAATAGTTTTCCTTTAAATTAAACCTTTAATACTTACAATAAGTATTTCATTTACAAATTGCTACTTCTCTAGAAATAACCTATTTTAATACGTCTTGAATCTCTTCCAAATTACTTAGTCTATGCTGAGTCATCAGAAAAACTTGTTGAGACATAGAGAGGTTTTGAATAAGTCAGTGTAGAAAATGAAGTGTTTACTTGATTCTTAAATTTTTACCCCATATTTTACCTTCCATGTGTGCCCATAATAGAGAGAATTGCCTGACAAAAAGGAGAGTAACTGCTATCACATATCTCCCTGATCAATATTCTAAATGTTTCAAAATGACATACAGAAAAGTAAAAATAATAAATATTAACATTGATAGTATTACCTTTTAATAATTCATTTTCATAGGTATTATTTTAAAATCGGACTCTTACTGGATTCTAATTATATATTCAATCATCTTATCATCTCTCTCTAAATTACTTTTGGGATTTTTTTTTTTGCCATAAATTCTGTCATGCCTTATTCACAGTAAGTGATGAAAAATTTAT
This sequence comes from Ateles fusciceps, assembly GCA_036589455.1. NCBI lineage: Eukaryota > Metazoa > Chordata > Mammalia > Primates > Atelidae > Ateles > Ateles fusciceps. The sequence continues at coordinate 831,117 of JAZHEH010001685.1, read as the reverse complement.
TTCTAGTAAGACTACTTTTGAAATTTCTCCTTTAAATACATCTAGTGACAACTAGGGGATTTGAGTTCATATATGGCTCAAAAGCAAAGGAATTTGAAATTTCTTCAAGGATGCAAAACTCAAAACAATCTAACTTATAAATAAAAATGAATGGACCCTTCTCTAGAGCAAAACCTCACAATAACCTTAATATATATTTGTAATACACAAACCATCAAATGCTTAAAGGAAACGAATGCATTTTGAAATTTTGAAAGTCAAACTATATGCCCTTAAGTATTGGTTCAGAAATTCTACGTTCTAAAAATTAGTTTTCTTCCTCACATTTCAGGCTATAAGCTCCCACGTGTGGTCCTGATGGTGTTGTCTATGACATTGCTGATTATTCCATTGGTAACTGGGTAACAGCTAAATGCTGAATATGACATTAACTCTTCCTAGGAATTCAGTAGCAACAATGAAGCTCAAGCTAAATCTTAAGGTTTTTGTTCCTGTCTTTTGAGGAATGAACCTACACAATGCTCACATCAAGAGCAAAAACAGTCATAATTATTACAACTGTCATTTGTTAAGCCTTAACGATATACCAAATAATGTCATCAACTCTTCACCAACTTATTCCAATTTAATATTTTTCTTCCTTCCTTCCTTCTTTTCATCCTTCTTCTTTCTTTTTCCTCCTTTTCTATCTTTATTTTTTCAGCAACATGAATCTCAGACTGTTAATCTAGAGGTCAATAAGAGCTCTCATGAAATTTATAGTCTTTTGTAAAGAGTGGGATATGGCAACAAACAGTAATCAGTACACACATAAGAAAGATGATTTCAGATAGTGCAAAGGATTTCTAAATCGATACAAGTTGGAAATGTGAAATTTGCTAGCAATCATGTATTTGTGAAGGTGTATATAAGGGTGGGCTAGTTTTTCATATAAGCTTGCCAAGGAATGTCTTTCTGAGAGTAAATTATCTGAAGTGCATCCTATCTCTGGCAAACAACAAAAGCACCTGGAGAAAGATATGTTTAGTAAGAAGGAACAGCAAATGAGAAGATTCAAGGTGAGAATGAACCTGACAGGTTTGGGGAAGCATTACCAATGTGACAAGATCAATATGATGGGAGCAATACTAAGGAGATGTATCATAGAATTTTGATCACCCTAGAACAACATTTACATATCACTTCCAAATTTGTATGTAAATCTTTTAAATCAAAGTTACTATGGTTACTTCTGCACTTATTTAATATTTATTGTTAAAACATTTCTAATATTTTAAAAATTTATAAAATTCACTCATAAATGTTGTCTCATTGGTCTTCACAACAGACTTGTGAACAATCTCTAACGTGTATGTAGGAAAATTGATTTGAAGGACTAGTCAAAAGTTTAGATGTTACTAAAGTTTAAACTAAGCACAAGAACCCAGGGTTTTGAACTTGTGTTCTTTCCTTTGCTCAAATCTGCGCTTTTACTTTGAGTTTCAACTCGAAATACAAAGGATACAAAAACATTTGTTTGAAATTGACTTAAAGCTCAGGGGAGTAAGATATAATAATCTATCAGTTTCACAAATATGAATATGCTTGTAACATTGATTCAAAACCGGATGATCAATATCCAGAAAATTCTTATCTTCACAGATTGCACAACCAGTATAAATTGTGGGTAAAATCTACCTTTGGGATAAAATATTGTAGGAGTCTTTCTTTTGCACATATTGTAATTCAAAAAAGATGCCAGATTGCTTGGAACTTCAAGTATTGATGTTTTAATGAGTAGACTATTTTCTCTAGTGGAGCACATCCAATTAAATTTAGCATTCAGTCATTTGCTAAAGGGACAGTCTGCAGCTTCTAATTGATTCCACTTCTTCTTTGTTTTCCCCCTCATTCCCAGATGCCAGTTTGATGACTTGTTTGTTTTTCTAGGAAGCACTGAATGTCTTCCGGGGATATGTAGTCATGGAAGAGAAGTCAAGGGTCTCCCATATTTAATATTTCCCTTTCTGTTTTCTCAGATCTTCCTAGACTTTCCTTTTTATTTACTATTATTCAAGTTTTAAAAATTTGAATTCCAGTGTTAATTTTTTTATTCATTCACTCATTTGGTCATTAATTCATCAAATACTTATTGAGTGCCAAGACACTACATTAGGAGTTAGTGAACACCAGTGAATGAGGCAAAAATCTTCATCTTCCTGGAACTTTTATATATGGAGGTAAATGCTATGAGGTAAAAAACAGGGAATTATATAAAAGGGGCAGGAGGGGGCATGATTATAGATATGGTGTTTATAAAGGCATCTGTGGGGTAGTAACATTTGCATATGTGGGTAGCATTCCCACAAAAGGAAGCAAGATGGATACAGATGTTGAGAAATAATATTACAAGTAGGTATTTCAGGAAATGTAAATTGCTATAGCACAAATGAACTGAGTATGTCCCAGCAATGACAAGAAGGCCAGTGTTTCTGAAGAATAATAAGCAAAAGAGAGCAAGGTTGAGATTACAATCGGGGAGATAGAGAGGTGGTGGAGATGGGCAGGCTGCAGGCCAAGGTCTAGAATTTATTTTATCATCGCACTCCACTGGCCATAGGCACACACAGGTACACAGAGGAGCTGATGTATTCTTATAATTTTAAAAGATTACTCTGGCTTCCAGATAGAGAATGTACCATAGACATAGAATAGTTAGAATACATACAAAAAAGGGAAGCTATTTCAGTACTCCAGGAGAGAGATCATTGTTGCTTAGACTAAAATGTTTTGTCTAAAGCTGAGAAACTTTGTCAATTTGAGACTGATTTTCAAATTAGGGCCTAGAAGTCTTGATCTTATATTGGAGAAAACATATGTGAGAGGGATAAAAGATGACGTGTGTGTTTTTGTCCAAGAAATGTTTATGTCATTTGCTAAAATGGGACAAACTAGAGAAGAAATAGATTCTGGGGTTGTAATGATGAGAAGAGACCTTGGTGCAGAAATCAAGGTATTTTTATTCTTTTTGAACTGGTAAAATTCCACATGCATATTTTATACCTACATGGAGATATTGGGATATGTAATTGGATATACAAGTTTGGTGCTTGGAAGAAAGAACTACACACTCTTCCCCTGTTTAATTCTACTCTGTCTCACCTTATCAGGCTCATTTCTTTTTCTTTTTTTTTTATTTTAGACAGGGTCTCACTCTGTCGCCCAGGCTGGAGTGCAGTGGTGCCATCTTGGCTCAGTGGAACCTCCACTTTCCCGATTCAAGTGATTCTCCTGCCTCAGCGTCCTGAGTAGCTGGAATTACAGGCGCATGCTACCACAACTGGCTAATTTTTGTATTTTCAGTTGAGAGGAAGTTTCACCATGTTGGCCAGGCTGGTTTCAAACTCCTGACCTCAAGTGATCCACCCGCCTCAGCCTCCCAAAGTGCTGGGATTATAAGCCTCAGCCACCATGCCCAGACCAGGCTCCTTTTCTTTTGAATGAAACAAGTGACAGAGGCTATAGACCTTATGTTCAGATATGCTAAGAAACTGATTTTAGACTTAAAAATTATGCGGCCTGATAAAACTTTTATGCCATCTTTCTAAACTGAAGAATAAGAGCGGCGAGATCAGACATATGCATAGATAAGGCATAAATAAAGTTTAGTCAAATGGCTCCTTGATGAAATATTCTTTTTCAAATTGTCCTTTGTCAGTTCCTTGGAAATCATAGACCACCTTAGAAAGATATTAACCAGAAGTCACACCAAAACTTTCACACCTCTGTGATCCAAACATTCACTATAATGCTTCTACACTGCAGATAATTTTTTATTCAATAATGTCAGAGTTTAGAATAAAAACAAATCATATAGTAATACTAAATATACTTGTTATTCATTCTCTTTCTGCTTTTTATTTAATTTTGCTTGCTTTTTATCAACATATATATATATATATATATATATATGGGTTTTGGAGGGCCTTTTAAGTATATTTACCTAAGCCAAGTCAATGTTCTTTAAGCCTAAAAATAAAGAGAAAAATGATATGCGTTGGAAGGTGTGGATGTGCTAAGTGAGGCAGACTCTCTCAAAACTCCAGGTGGGACACCAAAAAAGCAGATTTCGTAGACCGCAGCACTTCTGGAGTCTGATGTGTTTTGAAAGCATCCCACGCAGCAGTTTAACACAGTCCATCAGTGGTATAATTACAGCACAATCTACAGCACAATAAAATAAACCTATAAACTTTAATCCATTTCCATACAAATATCCTTACTAACGAAATCAGGAATGATGAATAAGAACTATACACAATGGCAGGCTCTGCTCAAAATAAGGCTTCAGTTCTACACAAGTTCTCCATAGGTCTCTCAAATATTATACCATTTATGCAATTACAATCAGCTACTATTCTTAGGGGTTAAAGGCCTCTGCAAAATAAATGGAGATACTGCTTCAGAAAAGATGGCTCAATCAATCTAGAAATGTTGCTGCTTGTTCATGAGGATGACATACTCTAATCTGTACCGCAGACAGTGGAGTTTCATTAAAAATCATGTTTTCACAGCTCGTTATGTGATTCTCACATGAATACATCTTGCCCCGATCTTGATGGGCTGAGCTTTGTATTTCTTCTGGGTAGCAGCCACTATATCCTACTAGAAAAGGGAAGCAGAACCAGCCTCTTGTAGTTTTGAAAAGAGTAATTGGGAATATAGTAAAGAATTTAGATCTTCTGATCAAAATGATACTCCCTGCAGGAAATAATAGCATATAAAGGCAGGACCAACAGCGGTAGGTGAGTGGCTGCACAGCATAAGAGAAAAACTAATACAAATCATGAGGACCCAGGTCTTGATTGACATAGAATATGATCATGAATACTTAAAATCAGCACATGTTTCTTTGAAAGGATAAGGATTCCCATCTCCACCCCCAACTTGGACCCACATACACTGGCTTATAAGTATAAATATTTCCCTTCATTTGGAAATAATTGGAGGTCAATAGTCAACAAAAATACCCATGTATGTTCTCTAACATGGAGTGGCTTCACATGGAAGGCATTTTGGTCCCTGACTAGTTGTTACATATTTGGTAGCCACTCAGTTCCTGCTTAATTAGACAAGATTACATGGAGTGAGGACACCTGCAGCAGGTCTGCTACAAGAAAACCCAGACAGTTTAGGAAGGCAGCTAAGATTGTATATAGCTGGCAACACAGTATTACAGAATGGTCTGACCATGAGGCAAGAGTTACAATAAGAGAGTAAATGATGTTTTGTTAAGTAGGAATGAACAAAGGTGGAATGGAGTGTAATGCAAAAAAAAAACAAAAAAAATAGCCAAGCAAGGCATTCAGACCTGAAACTGAATTTCCCTCTAGATGCTACCTAGATTGACTGCTGCTGAAGGAGATAGTGTAGAATGTGTCCACAACTGGAACATAATTTAAAACACAAAACAAATCCCTGTGGTGAGGGTAGCTTTTACAGCATTTACTAGGTGGCCAAAATAGGGCAAGAACATACATTTCCCACCCAAATGAAGCCAGAGCTACTTCTCACACAGTCTGATGTGGCCTTCTCTTCCAGGAAAGATTTTTGACCTCTGAGATTCTTGACAATGTAGCTTCTTCCTTGGATTGTGAGGAATCCTGGCAGCAAGGTCATCCCTCATACCATAGAATATTTGGGGAATTCCAATAAGCCACTCATGTCTCAAGATCATTTACTGCCACTTTCTGCAAAACTCTCATATCAAACATACAAATCTATAGTAACTGCAATGGGAGAAGCATACCCTAGATGTGGTACCCAGTGTCTGGCAGCCCTGAAGGCTATTTTGGAAAGTCTTATGCTTAAGCTCATGCTCTTAAAGTCAGCATAAAAAATGTAAACTTGGCAAGATGGAAATGATGGTTTAAAATCCAGACATTTAGGATAAGAGAGAAACAGAAATGAAGGTCAAGGACTTGAGGTGTACCTCTGCGACGTGTGGATTATTACATGCATTTTGATAACTTTTCTTTATCTTTAATAATTGTTTGAATACCTGAAGGACTATTTTGCTGTGTAATTCCCATAATGTCAAGGACATTCTCTCCCATCTTGTTTATCTACATAGAATTCAACCTCCCCTTTAAAATTCAGGCACTAGCTCTTTCTCCCCCCTCTGACTTTGATGGGGCAGAATGTGAATCACACTTTCAGTTTGGGTTCTTTTTTTACAAGGTGCACATCTCAGATATTCATATATGTTGGTGACTTCACCCAATAAATTGCTTATTAGCCTGGCTTCTATCGTCCTTATTTCTGTCTGCTCAGCAATTAGCATTGTTCTTGGAAGTTGGAGAATTCTAAGGAAATTTGTTAAATGTACTTTGAATTGGAGCATGCAATGCACATACCCATCACTTTTTAAATCCCATTTATGATAGTCACAGGATTGCAAAAGCCAAATTCCTTTTTTGATCAATGAGGGAGATTCTTCTTGCTTCAGCAAAAGTGTACCCAATAATCCTGACCATTCACAGTCGGAGAATATGGTCCCACATGTGATTCTATCTGATCTCTAACCCATGCTCACTGGGTGGATTCCCTGTCAACCTCACCGTAGTCTTCTCTTTATTTTCTTTCTCCTACAAAGGTCTCAGCAAGTAAGGGTGTTAAGACCGTCATGAAAAATAAAGTATTGCACTACATTCTCAAGGACTTTTTATTACTATGATTTAATAGAATCATTCTCTGTCCATCATGAAAGATTGTTTTCTTTTAAGGATGTTTTTACAAATTTTAATTCTATTATTAATTTTTCTGGTTAAAAAAATATACTAAGTAAGGCCAATAAAGGTGTTACATACATAGGATAATGTCGACAATAATACTGATATTAGTACATAGCATAATGCTAGTATAAATTTAAGCTTGTGGAATTATTCAGTTTAAATGCAAAACAAAAAGAAGAACAGATGTGACTCAGTTGATAGGGAAAATAGACCAAGTAAGTTTCCTATTTTTCCTAGAACTAGAGGCTCAAGATTTGCCTAGGAACAAGTTTTGCTATTAAGTTGTCATATTACTTGAATTGCGTATCTATATAGACATTATATGGCTATATTTCTATGCAGAATCTTTCATTCAGACTCTAAAGCCATACATGTCACAATGCCATTGAGAGATCACCTATGCTATAAAGATTCCAGATAGACAAATAAGGAGGTTGGCTAGATACCATCTAGTGTTTTCCAACCCTAGCATTTTACAGTTCTCAACTATGGCACATAGTGTACTTAATTGAGATAGTAAAGAGTATTGTAATCAGCATTGCCAGAAAGTTTTAATTATTGTAATAGTGCCACCACCTGGGGTGTCTCTTATCTGTATTGCTTTAATTTTTACACTGTGGTCTGTGTTTTTTCCCATAAATGCTATATTTTCCTTTATCAATGGATAAAATATTACAAATAATGCCCAATGACTTCAGAAGGCAACCATTAAAGGCACCTACAAAAAGTATTCTGCACTTGGAATTCCATCACATAAACTATATTTACGGTTCCTGCATAACAAGGTAATGTGAGGCAGCCTAGAACAATTCATGTCCTGGCATCTCTGCCACCACACCCTTGCTAAGGAGAAGAGCTATCAGAAAGTAAGAATCATATTTCCACAAAGAATATTAATTACACATTGCAGCTTTATGCCCCAAATTATCCTCTGTTTAAATATGTGGATATCAAGTTGGGTCAATCACACTTTACTATACATTATTTGGGTAAAAACATTATTTATCCTAAGTATAAGAAGCATTTTATTTGCCAAATATATAAAGGATTTCTTCAACATACACCTAAAGTGGATTTAACATATTCTCACTATAAATTCATGATCACATACACAGTCACTCACACATTTAAAAGATATGAATTGAGCACTGATTATAGGCCTGGCAAGGTAATAAACCTAACAGATACATCAGAATTTATAATGCTATGTTTTTCATCAAGGAACACACAAGATATAAGGCAAACTTAATTGACATTGTTCATTAAAGATACATTGTTTGTGTGTGTGTGTGCACTCATATGCATGCACATACATGTGTTTCCTGAGGGTGCATCACTGTTGTGTGATGACAGAGTGAAAAGTTTTACCATCATATGATTTGAATTTGGTCAATAACACCATCACTTTTAGTTAAATGTCCTGGTCTTTTCTTTTTGTTCTCTTTCTTTCCTTCCTTTCTCTCTCTCTCTCTCTCTCTCTCTCTCTCTCTCCTCCTCCCTTCCTTCCTTCCTTCCTTCCTCCTTCCTTTCTTTCTTTCTCTCTCTCTCTTCTTTCTTTCTCTTTCTTTCTTTTTCTTTCTTTCTTTCTTTCTTCAAGAGACAGGATCTTGCTTTGTTGTCCATGCTGGAGAGCTGTGGTGCAATCTCAGCTCACTGCAGCCTCCTTCCCAGGATTAAGCAATTCTGCCACAGACGCCCACCACCAGGCCCAGCTAAATTTTTTTTTATTTTGTTGTAGATACAGGGTTTCCTCATGTTGCCCAGGCTAGTCTGGAACTTCTGAGCTCAAACGATCCATTGCCTTGGCCTCCTAAAGTGCTGGGATGACAGGCATGTGCCTGTCACTTAAGTGACTTTTTGTTTTTTTTGACACAGTCTCACTGTGTCCCCCAGGCCTGGAGTGCAGTGGCTCACTGCAACCCCACCTTCCAGGTTCAAGTAATTCTCCTACCTCAGCCTCCTGAGTAGCTGGGATTACATGTGCATTCCACCACATCTGGCCAATTGTTGTATTTTTAGTAGAGACAGAGTTTCACCATGTTGGCCAGGCTGGTCTCGAACTCCTGACCTCAAGTGATCCTCCCGTCTCGGCCTCTCAAAGTTCTGGGATTAAAGGTGTGAGCCACTACACCTGGCCCTTTTCTTAAGTAATCAACATTTGGAGCCTATACTACAAATAGAATATAAACATGGGATGGTTTTACACTTAAAACATTTTTATATAATACTTGAGACATCACTATACCTAGGATGCAAACAAAACATTTTTTTTTAGTAATATACTCAATGTTTATGCATTTTTATTTTACCATCTTTTTTCAATCTTTAGAAAGTTCACATTTCAGCTATAATGGGTTGTCTATTCACAACTTACTGTTTGGGCAGAAATGACATTCTGCCCAGCTAGGGTCACTAAAAACAGTTCCTCGTGCCATATCAAAGTGTTGTTTATCCATCTGGGGAGCTTTATAACAATTGCCTAAAAACTGAAAAAAAGTATATGAGTAATGACAGCTAGAATGCCAGCTGCCCATTTCTCACTACAAAACAGGCAGAATGCAGGATATCCAGGAATCTAACAAAAGGACTAAAACTTGTCATGCTCAGCAGTTTACAGTCTTTTTAACGAGACTGCTAATGCCTTTACCCAGGAGAAGACAACTTTTGATGAGGAAACCTAAGATCTATTTAAAATCAATAACGTCTGTGACTTTACTCTTTGAATATGAAGTTTGTAAATGTAGAACAATTGCTGAAAGTTATATCAATTACACATGAATACAGAGAAGATGAGGCACTGAATCTGCCCCCCTCCCCAATCCCCGAAACAACTCACTTGAGCATGAAAGTCAATTTACATTTTTTTCTGTTCTAGAAATAGAATTTTCATTTTGTGTCGTATTCATAAAAAAACTCATATATAACTCAGCAGGGTACTCACATGTGCTTAGAAACAATATTAGGTATGGGAATTACCTTTTGTACCATAAAGACAAAATTACTCACTGAGAAATAAGATTTTAAAGGATCTTTAGGAAGCAAAGGAGAAAAAAAATGATAGAGAATTTCATCCGAGACTGGAACTGTTGTACGCTCATCCGCAGGCTTCTCATCCCTCCTGTATCAATTTTACATCTCTACTTAGATTCTCTGCTCTCCCAGGAGCATGAGAAGCTGTTAGATTTTAATGAAGACATGTTGCAGAGGGAGCCGTGGGGTTACAAATATGAGTTCAAATCCTGCAAAGTGTTTCTCAGGAGCAAAGGCATGGAAGGTTTGGTTTAAAGGAATTATGGGTGCAGGTGCAATTAAACCAAAGCAAATTTACTTAATATAGTACCATAAGCATTTACTGTTATTATAAAATCTTCAAAATTATATTCTACTGATTGTGTAATATTTTATCAAGTAAAGATGCCATAGGCTACTTAACTAGTTCCCAATTAAAGACATTTATGTTTTCTATTTTTTACTGTAGGGAAACATGTTGCAATAAAACTTGTTCATAATTTGCTTCCCCCTTTCCCCATACCCTTTCTGTATTCAGAACACTTTTCTTGGTTTATATTCACATAAGTATATTTATTAGGCCAATATTTGTTAATATTTTAAGCTCTTATTTATATTGCCAAGTTGCTTACCAAATGAATTATAAAAATGTAGCTCTGTAAAAAAGTGCTCATTTCACTGTATTTTTGTAAGCAGTGACTACAACATTATATTTTCATTGTAACATGACTGTTATTCACAGGTGGTGATATGGTGAAAATGGACCCAAAGTTTAAAATTTTTAGACGGTTCACCCATTTCTACCAAAATGTTGGTGAAATATGGTGACAGTGGAGAAAAATCTTGTATGAGTTTCCAGCAAATTTCTAGGGCTTATTATTTTCATTATAATGTAAGATTAAGGTAGATAATAAGGACAAATGTCTAAAAGATCACTTGATCATTTGAGACTGTCTTTGTCTTTTTAACCTGTTTTCTAATCCAAGGAAGTATTACCAAAAGATTATTAGGAACTGAATACAATGTGAGAAGCACCTCTGTGTTCGTCAGGAATGTTTTAAAATACGTGTACTCTCAATTCAGAAAGAAACATGAAAATCACTTTTATGTGAAGTTGTTACATGCCTATGCAGTGTTGTCTTTCACATATTTCCTAAAGAGTTATCAGATATAGACATGTTATGTCAATTCATGATAATGAAATACCTGCTTAAAAAATCATAAACACTCCTATATAACAACAATAGATAAGCAGAGAGGCAAAGCATGAATTAACTCTGATTTACAATTGCTACAAAGAGAATAAAATACATAGGAATACCGCTACCAAGGGAAGTGAAGGACCCCTTCAAAGAGAACTACAAACCCCTACTCAAGGAAACCATAGAGGAAACAAACAAATGGAAAAACATTTCATGCTTATGGATAGGAAGAATTAATATTGTGAAATGGCCATACTGCCCAAAGTAATTTATAGATTCAATGCTATTCCCATTAAATTATCATCGACATTCTTCACAGAATTAGAAAAAAAAAAACTATTTTAAAATTCCTAGTCATTGCAGATATGAAGTGGGTAGGTTGCAGATTTTCAAATTTTAAGTAACTGTTGTGATCATTCTATGACCTTGGGATATTTGGCCCTGGAATTCTATCACTGTATAATTCTAAGCAATCTGATGTTATGATGAGCAATACATCAAATGCCTATATGAGATCTCTATTCCAAGGCTCTTATCTAGCTATCAGCACTACAATTACCAAAATCTCTGGCTAGCAGTCCTCCAGAAGTAGACCATAAGACTAGGTTTTGAGTGCAGGTAGTTTTTGGCAAGTGCAGGAAGCATTGACAGGAAATGGAAAAGAGAAACAAGGAAGAAACACAGTGGGCATCTGGAACCTAATCTCAGAAGGAATGTCTGAGAAACCATGTAAATCTCAGACTTCACGTGTCTCCCATGTGTGAGAGAACTGGGGTATTTGTACACCAACTGATGCCTGTCACAGGTTAAGCAAGGGTTGCTTCAGAATGGTGTTCTTTTCATTTCCTGGTACTTGTGGCTGGTAGACAAGGTAGCTCTCCATGACACTGAAACAAGGCACCGGCCCTGACAGTCACATTCTGGCCAGTAGGAGATACACAGAAATCAGTGAAAGAGTGAGGTCTGAGGATATCAGCTAGGTACCGTTAAGTCTTTCATATCTTCTGCTCCATATCTTCCCTTTGGAAGTCTTAGATTCTAACATCCAGAACGAACCCATTACTCAAAGAGGAGCTAATACTAACTCTCACTACAGTTGTAGTTTTCCTGAGCGTAGTCACTCTATAGTTTGGGTTTAGCAAGCCACACCTAGCATTTTGTGACAAAACAGATACCAAGTATTCATGCACTGAGTAATGATGCTCAAGAAATTTATTTAATCATAGTCCTCAGAGGGATAAAAATAAAGAAATAAAGATGTTTTAAATGATTGTAATCCCCAAAGTCAAAGTAAATAGCAATAAATATTTTGGAATCTCTCTCTCTCTCACCCCCCCCCTTACACACACACACCACATTAATTGAATTTGTCTGAGAAAAAAGGCTATTTGAATTGAGTTCAATTAAATCAAGTCTAGTTGCACATAGAAAGCAAGATATATCTAAGCCCAAGGAAGACATGCTAACCACAAGTAGTAAAATTTTTCTATTGAGATCAAAATAAAATCATAGAGTGTTATGCAGAATTATGATTCAAAGAAAGCAGAGAGTTAATTTCCTGTTTTAAAAAACGAGTACTTTTGAATACCTAGTGCATACATTTATATGTAGCAATTGCCAAGATCACCCCTAGGAGAAAAAATCCAAATGAATAGCATATACATTCTCATATTTGTGTGAGAAAACAGACATGGACTTGTATGCTCACAACCACTTTCATATGAAGATAGTATTTCTAGAAAAATCTTACAATTTTTTTCTCTTACTTTTTATTTTGAAACTCAGAGAGGAAAGTTACAAAACGGTACAAATAATTTTATCTTGAACCCTTTGAGAACAAATTGCCCCCAGCCTTGAAAAATTAAAATTATTTTCTAACAATAATGTCATTCTCCTCAATAAGATTGATAAAGCAATAAAAACAAGAACATTAACTTTGCTATTTTACTATTTTAGACACCCATGCTGGATGCTTCCTGCCCTCGAACATGGGACTTCAAGTTCTTTAGCTTTTGGATTCTTGGACCTACACCAGTGGTTTCCCAGTGGCTCTCAGGCCTTCAGCCAGACTAAAAGTTGCACTGTCAGTTTCCCTACTTTTGAGGTTTTGGGACTCAGACTGGCTTCCTTGCTTCTCAGCTTGCAGATGGCCTATAGTGGGACTTCACCTTGTGATCGTGTGAGTCAACACTCCTTAATAAACTCCCTTTCACATATACATCTATCCTGTTCCTCTAGAGAACATTAGTCCTGTCCCTCTAGAGAACCCTAATACACATACATACAAATCTCACATTTATATCTTATCTAGTCTGTTCATATATTGAGAACTGTGTGTTCATGTCACTACTTCATCTCATCTTCTAATTTAATACCAGAGTTTAGTCACAGTTGTCTCCCTTTTCTCATGTGAAACACCACTATCTGACAGTGAGAAACCAGGCTCCAATTATAATTAACATATGACTTGCAGATCCATCCTCAACACGTACACAGTCTCTCTTTTGTTCTCCCCCTCAGTTATGTGAATGTCGGATATCCTCCCTCATCACATCACAGGGCTCCTACCCTCCCTACACTTCCTTCACTAGGTAGATACTCTACTACTCTCCCACTTGGACTCAAATATTTAACATCCCCCCCACTCCTTGCACAGATTCCTTCTTCATTTTGCTCTAAATCTGACAAGGGCACTGAACCTCTGAAGAACTTCTTACCCCATTAAAATTCGTATTTTGCTTGGTCCAATTGGTAATTTTAGATAATCATTTAGGAAAGAAAGATAAAGAGAAAGGGACAAGAAGAACAAAGGAACTCTTAATTACAGTTACAGCTAAAGAAGTCAATTGAACATTTGAATATGAAAAGGTGCTTTTATTATTTAATACGTGCTCTTTCTTACAAATTGAAATATTTAACATGTATGATACCCTATATTAATTTTCCAATTTGAAAGATACATTAAGAGTTTAATGTATGGGAAAAAAGTAAACTAAACATTTTAATTGATGAATCACTGAATTCTGAATATATCTAGAATTATGTCTTTACATTCTTACAATGACAAAATTTTCAGTTCATTCTCAAAACAAAACAACAACAATAAACCTGCAATGGTGCCACCAAGAAATTAGTAATGAGGCTGGGTGCCATGGCTTATGACTGTAATCTCTGCCCTTTGGGAAGCTGAGGTGGGAGGATTGCTTGAGCCCAGGAGTTCAAGACCAGCCTGAGTAACATAGGAAGGCTGTCTCTACCAAAAAAAAAAAAAATTAGCCAGCTTTGTGGTGTATGCCTGCCTGTAGTTCCAGCTATGGGCTTGGTGGTACATTCCTATAGTCCCAGCTACTCAGGAGGCTGAGGTGAGAGGGTCTCTTGAGCTGGGGAGGTGAATCTGCAGTGAGCCATGATTGCACCTCTGTACTCCAGCTTGGGCAAAAGCAAGATCCTGTCTCCAAAAAATTCCCAAAAAAACTTAGTAGAGAAATATCATGTCTTCCAGATAGTCACACTTGAGAGGTGCAAAGCCTACTATAAATCTTAAAGGGCTGTACAAACACAAGATACTGATTTGTTTTCTCAGTTAGGGCCACTAAATTCATCTAGCTCGTATGATCCTCATAATAGTGGCAAAAAGTAGGTAGCATAGATGATTTAGTTCTCAGTTTTCAAGTCAACTGGACTCCAGAATCCAAACACATTTTCTTAGAAATGATACTTACATAGCTCTTTAGAGTCTAAATGGCCTAACCCTGCAGTGTGTTTTAAATCTCAGCAAGTGACCCAGACTCTTCTTTTATCCTCTTTATAAAAACTTCTTAGTAAATATAAAATTGACAACACCAAAAAGTAAATGCCTAAGACGTATCTTCCATGGAAAAAAAAATTTATAAATATTCATGCTTTATAGAGCAATCAAGATGTTGATGTTAATATTAGAGCAATAACTTTAATTGTATTTCAGCAAACGGATGCCAATTAGGAAACAAATTATCTCATAGAAGCATGTCTTGCACACAGTTTTGCCCTGAAGGTAAGCCGAGGGCTATGCCAGCTTCCAGAATTTTAACGCACAAGTGAACACCTCCAAAATTATTAAAATCAAAAATAAGCATTTAAAGGACTTTGAATTATGCCAAAAAAAATGACAGCCACCCACTTACTGGTGAAGGCAGAGCATTTTCTCCCATCGATGGAAAAAGAAAATCACTTGTCATGGCAGGGCTGCTTCTCAGAAAAGTAAAGGACTGTTTAGGCTGTTCCTTTAGTGATGGATTTCCAATCCCCACACGTATCTGATAAAGTGCTCAGAATTGTAAATTGCCATGAAAACCTCCTTTGAACTTTCTAAACTCTTTAAAACTCCACAATCTTGAAAATAACAGGCTTTTACTTCAGATTTCTCAGAGCCAACCCAGAAAAGTTCCAGTATGAAGATCCAACAGGATAAGAGATAGGCATTGAAAGACTGCTGTTCAAAAGGGTCCTGGATAGCCTAGGAAATTGCTGATTTTTTATGATTCCCAGGAGCCCTAATGTATCTAAGACCGGCATAATATCTCCCAGAAGGTAAGGCTCCTGTGATAGGGCAGGCTAGGGCAGGCTTTGTCCTCTGAACTCATGCTGCAGTATTGGTCTATGTCAGGTAGCCTCTGAGCCTCCCAGGAACTAGTCTCAAGTTTGAGCTTTCCCTTTATTGCCAGAGCAAGTTGTGCATATTCCTAAGTTACATATTATTAATGCTGGACCACAGCGACCTGCCTTGCTAGAGTGGGGGCATATTATGGGAATGCCTTATTTTCCTAAACGTTTCTGTGTTCCTAGTGGAACCAGAATTATTAGCCCTCAGCAGAATGGACCTTAGATGTTAGCTGGGAATACCACGATTCCTTGATTTCTATGTAAGGTTATCCAGAATATGTATGTTCATGAAGCAGAGAAGTCCAAGGCCTCCCCTTCATTTAGGCAAGTACCCAAGAACTTATAAGTCCATAGACACGTCTGTGTCTGACTCTCTACTTCTGAATATGTTCCATAGAAAAAAGCCAAAGCCCAGCTCTTTCTATGGTTTCAGCACACAATTCATTCACATATTTTTCTAAATATAGAGTAGATCTTAGTGAGGTGACATTGTATTTTGCATATCCAAACTAAATTAAAATTTCATCTTAGACATTTCGATTTTGAAACAATCTTGCCAAAAGCCCACCAATAAGGGTTACACTTATATAGTCCCCTGGTAACGTCCTCTTTTCTTCTGTCTTCACATTGCCCCTTCACCCCAACACCCACATGCTAGAACAACAAACTTATCTTTTTATCTCTTTTGTATTTTTAATCTTCAATTTTTATGTACATTTATGCTGCCTAGCAACCCTGAACATAGTTATCAAGTATTTTATTTTACCAAACAATGTCTGGTACCCTTCAGCTGGTAAATATATTAAAATATAGATATATATATATATCACTATATATATATTTATATTTAATATTTATATATACTTATATATATAAATCTCATTTATTGATAAGACAAAGTACTCTATACATAGAGATTGATATTTAGAGATAATGATATATAGAGATATTGATATTATTTATTGATAAGACAATAATAAATATATATATAGAGAGAGAGAGACAGAGAGAGAGAGAGTCAATTGGACTCCAGAATCCAAACTCATTTTCTTATAAATGATACTTTGCATAGCTCTTTAGAGTCTAAATGGCATAACCCTGCAGCGTGTTTTAAATCTCAGCAAGTGACCCAGAACCTTCTTATATCCTCTTTATAAAAAGTTTATCTATATATCTCTCTCTATATATATATATATATGTCTCTATATATGTCTCTCTCTCCATATATATACAGAGAGAGATAGATATAGATAGAGATATATAGATATATACAAATATATATTACATATATAGAGAGTATATATTCTATATATCATATACATATATATATGAGAGAGAGAGAGAGAGAGAGTACCTGTCTAATCAATAAATTCCTGAGAGACATATGTAAAGCCTGGTTTATAACCAGGTGGTTGTGAAAGCTCAATGCACTAGAAGAATAAATAGCTGAAATATCATATTGAATATGTGTTTCATGTAGCTGGATGGATTTTAGGATCTGTCCAGCTCAAATTCACCTGATTGTGTAAGCATGCCTTACACCCTGGAAACACTAATCTGCATTGGAAATGAGAGGTCACAGGCTTGATCCTCGTCTGGGATTAGTTCACCTCACAGTTAGAACTCCAACATCACATGAGATAGTGAAGGCAACCGCTGAAACGATGAAGCAATGACTATGTTGGAGATAATGGCGAAGGATTAGAGGTTGCTTAGACTATAACTATGAGATGAAAACAAAAGCTAGAAATTTATTCCACAGACATTACTCTTTCTTCTTTTTTCCTAGCTATCCAATCCATTTATTTCTGGGTACTTGTATGAGAAAACTTTGTTTTGTTACTTATCTAGAAATAGAGACTTCTACAGCCTCTTGATTTGCTTTGAAAGCAACACTCTGGTGATTACTGAGCAACCACTGCAAAACTCTGAGTTTTAATTTCTCCCTTAAGAGGTGGATCAACTAGTATTATCTTTGGCACATCTGTCAAAGATATGAGCTAATTTGGAAGTTCAAGCCTAGGCCATGACAGGCTTCCATCCTCATGATGTTTCCAGCCTGATATACAGAGTGGGATTTAAGTTGACTCCAAGTCAGTTTCTGAGACACCTGCCTTAGAGGAGTGCCTGCATTTTAAATGCACCATTGCAACTAACTCCTCAATGAGGCTTTTCAAATTGGGAAAAAGCGGGGGATTATACTTATCATGGAATCAAAATACATGAAGGCCCCCATTCTTCTGTTCCAGTCCACTATAACTGCACACATACCTGTCAGGACATTTATTCCATGAGCTGCTCAAGCATAGTATAAGAAGGGTTGTGATCAGATGTGAGCTCATGCCTGTACTGACATTTTTCTTAAACTGTGGCCTGTATGCAACTCATCTGGATTTTATGTTCTTGAAAGTGTAGCTAAGCTAGTCACCAGGTTTATGGACTATGCCAACTAGAAAATATTTGGAAGCTTTAAAATTAGACCTACACTTCCAAGTCTGAAAAGTTGTTTTCCTGAAGATAGCCAACTGCCAACTGCCCTCTCACACAGCTCCCTTTGAGGCATAAAATTGAATGTACCAAGATGCTGGTGCTTATATTTAGTTAATTGTGGGTGCAAGCAGCCAACTGAGGATACAATTAGACACTGCAATTAGCTGCTGTGGCCCAAATGATTAGAGAGAGAAAAAACAGGAGGCCCAGTCAAATCCTCTTCAAAAATACAGGTCTGTGGATGAAATCTCTGATGACAGTCATTCAAATGAATATATCCATGAAGGCAATAAGAAGCTGGGAAAATAGCATAAGGCAAAACTTATTTGTAGAACACTAGAATAATAAAAGTATTACTTCACATGCATATGTGTATTCATTTTTATAGTTTGTACATCTGCCATCAAAGACATTTTATTATAGGCTTATTTTATCTAAAAGATGTCCACTTAAATTACATAACAGAAATCACAGTGCACAAGTTTGAAGCAAAGAGAGAAAAAAGTCTCTCCCACTAGCATATACCATATAACAGAGGTCCAATTCCCCTTTTCTGTTAAACCCCACAGTCTCATAAGGCAAAATGGGGAAAGGGTGAATAGTCACTGATCATCTCCATGTCCCAGGGCCTGCAATGGAGCGTTGACAAGTGATATTACATGTAATCCTTGTAACAACTAAATGTGAGACCTATTACTTAATTTATAAATGCAGAAACTGAGCCTCAGTTAATGGTTTGACAAAGCTCACTACCACTCATGAAGGGCAAGGTCAGGGCTATCTGTCCTTAACAACTTTCCTCAAAATTATGATCTTACAAAACTCTGGTTTATTTTCAGTAAGATTTGTATAACACCAAATCTAATGGTGGAAAACATACTTTGAATCTGGATCTGAACTCCAGGAAAATGTCAATCACCTAATAAATGTTCATTAAGACATTTAGAAAATGATTCTTTACTTGATGGGAGATCACATGGATAATGAATGACCCTTTAATATCTGTGATTCTGTTATATACATATACATACACATATACACACACAGATATATATATATTTTACTTTGCTATGGTTCCTTGAAATATTAAAGGGAAACTCTTTTGATGTTTGTGAGTTCTTCCATTGAATTTTAATTTTGAGTTATGTCTTTGTTTCAGCATTTAATTAAATTCTGTTTTAGAAATTCACCAAAATGGTTAAAAAGAGGGGAAAAGATAAATGGTCATATGGAATTCAGTGCTTTTTAATTACAGGAATCCATTCAATTTGTAATATCAGTGTAACAATTCCTTAATGAAATTGAATTATTTCTTTTAAAATTGACTTAATTAATGATTCAATTTATATTAGATTGATTTTATAATCCAATTTTTAACTATAATAATAAAGTTTAGTGTTCTTTAAAAAAGAGACTTTTAAGAATTATTAAAATCTGGACTTCTTTGAAATGAAGTTTATATGGAAAATGATGCCTTTAGTTAAGACACTCAAAATTTTACTACTCTATTTTGTTTAAGGAAAATCCAATAATTTTATATTATAATTAATTTTAGGGTTTTTAAAATCCAATTATTTCCTGAATAAGCTATTAAACATATTTCCTTATGTAAAAAGCAAACTGAATGGCTTGGAGAAGAATGGCTCTATGATATTTAATGGGCTTTCAGTCTGTTAATAAATCCTCAGCATTTGCTATCTGTCAGGTTCTCAGAACTGTCCACATTACACCTACCTTCCATTCTCCCTAAGCCTAGGCCTAGGCCCATGTATGGGTTTTTATGTTTATGAGCTTTTTCATAATACTAGTTTACTAAATGGTTATGTAAAGGATGTAAGGGGTTAATTCTCTTTTTCAATTTCTCATCATTTTCCCCTGAGGAAGCATATATTGACTATCCACTGCGTTCAAGAACCTTCAAACCTTTGCATATTCCTAAAAATCTAGATGTGAAATGTTTGAAATATATCTACAAATTTCCTTGTAGGAAGAAAAATAATGGCAATAAGCCTATTTGTTTTGTAATGCACGCATCCTAGGAATTCTTGCACATACAAAAAGGAGGTGTATACCTCATTCTTCACAAATACGTGAAAATCAGAATAACTGCAAAACATCGATAAAATGACATTTGGTCATTAATCATCCCAGTGTGAGTTTACTATTGCCACTGTAACAAATTACTACAAATTTTGTGGCTTAAAACAACACACATCTATTATCTTATAGTTCTGGAGCTCAGACATCTAAAGTGGGTTATCAGGGCTCATTCCTTATGGAAACTTCAGGGGAAGAATGGTTTCCTTGTCTTTTCCAGCTTCTCAGGGCTGTCCACATTCTTTTGCTCATGTCTCAGCACCAGTCTCACCTTGGCTTCCATCCTTCATCACTTCTGACTCCAGCCCTCATGCCTCCTTCTTATAAGGCCCTTATGATTTCACTGGGCCCACCCAGATGATCCAGCACTATCTTTCTTTCTCAAGACCCTTAATTTATTCACATCTGCCAAAACATATTGAGAAGTTTCAGGGATTACAATTTAGACATCCTTTAGGGAGCCATTATTCAGGCCACCACAATCCCATATAGAATTCATTTCAGATAATTAGTCTTTTCTTTGTGAAAAAGGAGAAGAGAGCCAGGCATGGTGGCTCACACCTGTAATCCCAGCACTTTGGGAGGCTGAGGTGGGTGGATCACCTGAGGTCAGGAGTTCAAGACCAGCCTGGCTAACATGGCGAAATCCTGTCTCTACTAAAAATACAAAAGATTAGCTGGGCATGATAGTGTATGCCTGTAGTCCCAGCTATTCAGGAGGCTGAGACAGGAGAATTGTTTGAACCTGGGAGGTGGAGGTTCCAGTGAGCCGAGATGGCACCATTGCACTCCAGCCTGGGCAACAAAGCAAGACTCCATCTCAACAAAACAAAAGAGAAGAGGATAAGCGGACAATTTTCTCGGTTCTTTCCTACCCCTTTTCTTAATTGCTTTCCCTTGTACTCACATGCCTGAGCCTGTGTGTAATTTTGCTTATACACAAAAACACATCCCAGCATACATACGCATTCATTCACATAGACATACACACACTCACACAAAGTTCCAAATTCCATCCTGGAAAAATAACAGTTTATTTTAAAGATAAACTATCTTCTGATCTTTATAGCAGCAAATACATATTTGGGGGGAAAATGGCATTGATGGCATTTTAATACAGGAGGACCATCCTGTCCTGTGTTTCCACCTCAAATGATAAAAGATTCAGAAAGAAGAAATAAGCAGGAAGGAAGAAGAAAGAAGAAAGCAGGAGGAGGAAGAGGAGGAAGGGGAGAAGGAGGGGGAGGAGGGGGAGGAACAGTGGGAGGAGGAGGAAGAGAAGAAGGAGGAGGAGGCAAGGGAGAGGGGAGAGAGAGAGGGAGAGGGAGAAGGAGAAGATCCTCAGCAAACTAACACAGGGACAGAAAACCAAACACCACATGTTCTCAGTCATAAGAGGGAGCTGAACAATGAGAACACATGGACATAGGATAGGGAGGGGAACAATACACACTGGGGCCTCTGGTGCAGCAGGGGGAGGGAGAGCATCAAGATAAGTAGCTAATGCATGCAGGGTTTCATACCTATTTGATGGGTTGATAGGTGCAATAAACCAGGAGGAGGAGGAGAAGGAGAAGAAGGAGGAGGAGGAGAAGAAGGAGGAAGAGGAGGAGGGAAGGAGGAGGAGGAGGAGGAGTGGAGAAGGAGGAGAGGGAGGAGGAGGAAAGTGATAAAAGTAAACCTCTACCATTCTTTCACACTTGGCTATCTGACACTCCCCCAGAACAACTTCCATTCTCTATTTGCTTACAGGATTAAGCTTTTGAAATTCTGAAAATTTACTTTGTGCATTTTCTCCTCACTTTCTTTCTTCCTACTAATTCTGTGTCTTTTGAAAGAAAGAGAGAAAGAGAAAGAGGGAAAGAGAAAGAGAGAGAATCAAAAGTCTACTCATTTCTTTAATCTCTTGTCTTATCAGGAAAACAATATCTGTTGAAGCCATTTAGTGAAAATGATTCTTTCTGCCTTGAAAAACAGTTATGTTAGGTAGTAAAATCTAACTTCTTCACAGTTGCTTATAAGCTATGTATATGTACTGTGGTTCAGGACCCTCATCCTGCTCAATAAAACCCTTTTTCTCCCTTTCTTTAAGTGTGGAATCAATTGGGAGACCAATAGTTAGAGTAATGGAAGTCAAAACCTAAACTTTGCTTCCAAAAAAGGAGACTAGAAAATGTGGTTTTAAGTCTGTGATCAAATGGGCATGCTACCATTTTACTCCTGAATCCAGACTTAAAGACAGACCATAGCGGTCTGCTCTGACCATATGCCTGGCTTACCCCAAATATGAGCAGGGCTGAAGATGAGAAAATATCTGAGTTGGACATGCTTGATCCCCTCTCCCAAAGACACAAGTCAGATGAATCAGTCATTTCCTCAGGAGAACAGTGAGTAGCAAATTGTGAGAAACTGGAATTACATTCAGCTTCATAGGAAAGTAGATGGAAATAGTCCTTGTTTTAGAAAACAAACCAGCTAGGAATTAAGTGTTCCAATCTAATTAGGAAATTTTCATTTGAAAGGGGATGACAGAAAGGCTAAATACTCTGAACCAGTCCTATTAGCAAAGTGTTTTTCAAAGCCAATGATTTAAAAAAAAATTATATTGTATTGCCAAGTAGCAACGATAATAAGAGGAGGCAACAGAAAAGCTGACAATAAACAATTTTAAAATATTTGGAAGATTAACTTGTTTGGCAAAGGACTCAGCACAGTTTAGGTTAGTCAATAAAACCAAAGAAAAAACAATCGATTGTAGCTGGGCTATAAACTTCTTAAGGGAAGATACTAACACTTATTCTATTTATATGTTTGACTCTTAGCAGAGCACCTGAGATATAGTAGACACTTCATGTCTGCTAGTTAGTTGACAGTCCTTGGGTATCACCTTCACCGTTTGAGACTTCAGTTTCCTGTTTTGTGTGGTGTGTGTGTTGGGGGGTGGGGGCGGGGAGGTACGTGTGTGTGTGTGTGTGTGTGTGTGTGTGTGTGTGTGTGTTTATAGTTTTTCCAAAAGCCCTATCACCTCTAAAAATTATAATTTTTAAGTGAATCTTACCCTTTCATCTCTAACCAGATCCTGAAACAAATTATTTTGCCTTCTTCTGGATACTTTTCTGACACATTTTTTATCAATGGCTTTAACCTTGTTAACAACTCCCAATGAGTCCTTTGATATGCTACTTTAAGGCCCAAACTCCTTGTGAGTTCAAGGACAGAAAATGCTTCCAAAGGAAATCCAAGCTAGATTTCAGGTATTCTTAATCCTGTCTCCATGAGAAGCAATAGTTAGATAATTTCACAAGCATACGCCTTTAGGATTCAAGCTGTTAATGTTTGCAAACCAGACAACCACCCTTAATACCACTGCTGGTTTATTGACACAAACTCTTCGCTTCCCACAGCTTGTAATTGAATCCTCCCACTGCTTAATTGGAAATAGAATGACTCCATAACCAGATTTGAAACATCTTCTGAAGCTGGTAGCAACATCAGCACTCCCTTATAAAAATAAAAATTATATCATTAACTGTGTTAAGTGAAGATTGGTGTTCTGGTGAATATCAGGAAATGAGTGCACCCCAGGACTGTCTGAACACAAGGCAATTAGGGATGCTTCCTGTTTTACAGTGCATGT
Organism: Ateles fusciceps; assembly: GCA_036589455.1. Classification (NCBI taxonomy): domain Eukaryota; kingdom Metazoa; phylum Chordata; class Mammalia; order Primates; family Atelidae; genus Ateles; species Ateles fusciceps. The sequence goes on along the minus strand of JAZHEH010001685.1, from coordinate 807,268 downwards.
ACACATGGCCTCCCTTTTTGCCAAAGCATAAAAGCTAAAGCTGGACTAGTTTCCACCTTGTAAAAGTCCTGACGTTTGCACTTTTCTGATCCGTTTTAAGACCTTTTCTCTTAAGCTTATTTATATACTTTGACAAGGAATTGCGTTCAAACTTTCATTCTACAAATAATTACTGCGCTCTTATCACAAGCTAGGCACTGATCTGGGCATGGGAGACAAATAGTGTACAAAAGAAAATCATAAGAAAAAAACAAATGAGTATATTATATACCTATTAAAAGTGAAATGGGTATATTATAAAATATATAAATATCTACATGCTTCCAAAGAAAACCCCAGACTGTATTTCAGATATTCTTCATTCTGTCTACATGAGAAGCAATAGTTAAACAATTTCACAGTGATTTCAGCTCTATCGATGTGGAGAAAATAAATAAATCTTTGACTATATTTCCAATGATACATATGGCTATTCATTGAAGCATTGGTGGTAATAATAATAAATTAAAAACAAACTAAATGATTGAAAAAGGGGGATGAGAAAAATAAATTATAGTATCTACGGTAAAGTATTATGCAGACAATACAATAATATTTTCAAAGCCTATTTAATGCCATAGGATTATGTTGTTAAGCAAAGGAGTATGGTAAATCTTAGACATGTTATTTTAATATATGTGTATGTAAAATATGTACATGCATGTTAATATATCAGGAAAGTCAATGGACCTTAATATATCAGAATGTTCACAGGACTTATTTGTAAGTATTGGGATTTAATAAAAATTTCCCTCTAATAATTTGTTTTAAATCAAGATTATTTTATATGTTTAAGCAAACATTTTTATGATAAAGTTAGTGCGGACAGTCTCTGGACTAAGGATGATTTGACATATTATTTTCCTATTTTATGATGATTCAAAAGTGATATACATTTAGTAGCAACCTCACTTTGAGTACCCTCACAATGTTCAGTATTCAGTAAATTACACAAGATACTCAACACTTTATTGGAAAATCCGCTTTGTATTAGATGATGTTACTCAACTGTAGGCCAGTGTAAATGTTCTGAACATGTTTTAAGTAGGCTAGTCTAAGCTATGATGTTTGGTAGTTTAAGTGTCTTAAATGCATTTTTCACCAAAGGATCTTTTCAATTTAGATGGGTTTATCTGGACATAACTTCATCGTTAGTTGAGAAGCATCTGCATTATATTTTTAAATGTTCTCACTCACAAAAGGAGTGTTGCAGACATCCTCCAGCCTTTGCCAGCATTCATTTCCACCACCCTCTCTGTGCCTCATTAAGCCAGGTTGAATGCTATAATTGATTATGAATCTGGAGGCTCTGGACTTGGAACACTTATTGCATATCCTGCCTCAGGCATTTACTAATTGTATTAACCTGGAGAAACTATTTAATATGTGTTTACTAGTCCATTCTCTTGCTGCTCATAAAGACATACCCAAGACTGGGTAATTTATAAAGCAAAGAGGTTTAATTGACCCACAGTTTCACATGGCTGGGGGAGCCCTCACAATCATAGCAGAAAGTGAAGAAGGAGAAGAGTCACATCTTACATGGCAGCAGGCTAACAGAGCTTGTGCAGGAGAACTCCCATTTTAAAACCATCAAATCTCATGACACTTATTTACTACCACCAGAACAGTAGGGGAAAACCGACCCATGATTTAATTATCTCCCCTGGCCTGGCCTTGACATGTGGAAATTATTAAAAATCAAGGTGAGATTTGGGTGGTGACACAGCCAAACCATATCAATGTGCAACCTCGCTACTCTATTAGAGAAAATTCCTTAGCCCCATTATATATAAGGAAAATAGTTGGGTCACTTATTATATTAAAAGATTTTAGAAGATTGCTTGTCCTTTTAATAATAAGAGCTAGCATTTATTGAGGATTTTCTATTTCTTGGTTCCTCTCTTCTCATTTCATGACCTTCTTCATCTCATAGTCCCCTCCATCACCTGGTGTCTTGCCTTGGACAATTGAGTTGGGTGCCCTCTTTCATCCTGCAAACATGCCATTGTCAAGTCTCAGATGTCCTACAGTGAGACCTCACCTACGATGTCTTCAGATGTAGTGGGGATGGTGGCAGTCACTTGCCACTCACCAACTCCTCTCCATGACATCACTGGTGTTGTACTTTCTGGGCTCCATGTGGCTGTCCATCAACCTTGCTATTCTCTTTGTGCAAGGATCCCAGCTGCACTGTTCTTTCAGCTGCAAGATCATTCCTGTCTCACAGCCTTTATCATTGCTGCATCTTCTGCTTAAGGTACTCTTCTCCCTGACAGCTGAATGAATGGCTCATCTATTCTGTCTTCACATGTGTCAAAACCAATGTTACCTCCTTGGAGATGCCTACCCCAAGCACACTATCCCAAATGAGGGGTATTTGCCTCATTATTCCATTTTACTCTCATTACAGCTCTATTTGCTAACTTAAGTGATAGTATTTATTTGGAGAGGCAGGGTGCTATGCAGATTCCATCAATGTTTGCCAATTAATTAATCAACTAATTGGGGTTGACACCCCACATGCTGAAAAAGAGTTTGCCATAAAATCGAGAAGAGAGAATGCATTGTACCCCAGGGATTTGTTCAAACTCCATTCAGTCACACAGTGAAAGAACTTCTCTGAAAGTCTTTCTCTCTCCAAGCATTTAATGAGCAATCCAGTCAGAGCCCCAGAAGAAACTATGGCCCTTTCTAGGATAGCTTACATTCCATACTAAGACTCAGCTCTAAAATAAGAAGAATCTGCCTACTGCTGAGCACTTGAGAATGAGTGACTGTGCTCAATAAAGTAGCTGGTGTAGCAAGATGTGTGGAATACTAAGGACAGACAAATGCTTATTTGCTATAGGAAATGCATGTAAATTTGCTGCCGTGATGAGAGCTACAGAAGTGGTGGCACATATTGCTTTAAGAACATCAGACTAAATTAAATCACCCTTTTAAGAAGATCTGGTAAGTCTTCCCTGAAGAAAAGTCAAGTGAGTTGAGATCTGAAGAGTGCGAAAGACTTAACTAGATACATAGAAAGGGTGGAGGGAGGCTCCAGCTTTCTAGAGAAAGAACAGCATGTGAAAATATCCTGGTCAAGAAGAAACAGAGATGTGTAAGGGTATGAAATGAGAAAAACTGTTTTTCCTTTTATATTCCTCACTTCTAACACCAGATTTGTAGGTTTTTCTCATACCAAGCAATTCTCAAATTCTCTGCAGACACCAACTGGGTGCCCTACAATTTAGCTCAATTATAGCTAACTGGAGATAGTGTCAGATTTCATATTATCAGCTAAGGCCTTGGTCCCAAAAGACTGCCCCAATTGCAGATACCAGTTGCAAGTTCAGTTGTCACCTGTGCTATAAATCAGAGGTTCCCCACCACCTTGCTCAGTTTCCATCATGGGCTTCAATAGCTCACAGAACTTTGAAAAATGATGTACTTGCCAAATTACCAATGTATTACAAAAACACAGACACAGTCAGGAACAGCCAGATGGAAGAATTGCAGAGAGCAAGGTATACAAGAAGGGGTGTGGAGTTTCCATGCTCTTTCCAGGCATGCCACTGTGCCAGTACCTCCATGTGTTCACCAACCAAGAAGTTCTCTGAACCCCATCCTTCTGAATTTTTATGGAAGTTTCATTACACAGTCAGGATTCACTTAATCATTAGCTATTGGTAATCAACTCAACCTTGAGCCCCTGTACCCTCCCTGGAGGTCAGGGTTGGGGCTAAATGCTCCAACTATCTAATCACATGGTTGATTCTCCCAGAAATCAGCCCTCATTCAGACTATCTGGGAGCTCCCAGCCACCAGTCATCCCATTAGCATGCAAAAAGATGCATTGCTTTGGAGATGCTAATGATTTTAGGAGATATGGGCCAGGAAATGGGGACACAGACAAAATATACATATTTTTTATTTTATCACAGGGTAGTACAGCCCTTAGACCAGAGTAAGAGGGACCCTACTTTGGGTCCCTATAAGGATGATTAACTTGTTCTTGTTTGGCTAAGACTTCCCTGGTTATAGCACTACAATTTCCATATTTGGAGAACCCTTTATTTGTGGACTAATCAAGACTAGTCCATCTTGCCTGAACTTTAGAGGGTTCCTCGAGCAGTACCTCTCTCAAGAGAATAAGGTATCTCCAGAGCCGAGGGGACAAGCCCACTTGAAGTTCCCTTCCCCTCCTGGATCTTGCTCCAGGTAACTGGGTCACCTTAATTATTTTCCATAAGGGTCCCTAGCTTGCTTTGAAATCCTCTGCATGCCTCCTGCCAGAGTCTGCCCTTCCGAGGATGAATGACATCATCAGTGTATGCACAGCTTCCCTGATGGACAGCAAAGGGGTAGCTGTTTGTGGGAGTCATGGACAATTCTTGCAAATGCAGGCTGGGGTTCCATACACATCCGTGTGAGCTCTTTGTGGTATAGGATAAAGCAACAGCACAGAATTTGGGGGTGAGAAAGAGGGCAGGTAATGGTCTGGAGCATGGGAACTGACCCTTCTCACACCAACATGTACTGAAACAGATTTCCAAGGAGTTTAAAAGTCTTTACTTTTTGCTTAGCCTTCTAAGTCATTATAAAGGTGTATCTTTCATAAGACATGGCACATATATGTATTTAATTGTATAGTAGCTTATTTCATATAATTAAACATATGATACATGGCCTGCTATTTATACTATTGCCTGAGACTCCCTAAGGGTTATTTGTATAAAGAACAAAAAAATGGAAGAAAATAGTTCAAGATTAACAACCAAAAAATAAAAATTAAAAACAAAAACCATAAAAGCCATGCTAATACACAATAATTACTAAATGTTTTAGTAATAATATACTGTGCCTTCTAAATTGGCCTTCATAACTGAAGATACTATCACAGCTGCTGAGAGTGGGCCTCTCTAGGAATTGCTGTCTGTTCAAGAAAGCTGTCTCACTAAAAGGAAAGACCTTCACTCTAATTCAGGACCATTCAGAAGGATTTTCTGAGCTCCAGAGTTCTTGGAGGGGGTGGGCAGAAACCTCAGTGTGACCGCACTTCTCATCCTAACTTCTCATTCTGCCCAATCTGGATTCTTTGCTTTTGCTATAGATGTGGATCCCAAGATCACTATTCAATAATCTTTTATGTTAATATCTATCTCAGACTCCTGTAAACCCTACCAACCTCAATGCTTATAATTACTATTTTACTATTAGTCAGACTCTGCCCAAGTATCATTTATAAATTGTTTTATTTCTCACAGCAATTTGATGCAGTGATGCTCTTATTAATATCCATTTTAAAGATGAGGAACCTGGAGGTTACTCAAGCCATATGGTTGAGTAACTAAGGATCACACAGTTAATAAAGAAACAGGAACTTCTAGTATTAGCTAGTTTTGGACCTGTGGTTTTTGAGAATTTGAACTCCTATCTGCATTCAGTTTTTATTTATTTATCTCTATTCATTACAATCAATTGCGGGAGATGATTAATCTGGATCCCTCAGTGTTGTAGATTGAATGGATCTACATATTCAGTTAGAATAAATTGAATGGAACTATTTATTCTATCTAGTGAAATGAGAATTACTTATTCTATCTATTGAGATGAAATGAAATGAAAAAAAAAGTCTAGCTTTTCAGACATTTTCTAGGCTTTTCCATATTTACAACAGAAGAAAAAAAGCAGGACAAAATGTTGGAGTATCCAGAAAAAGAAGAAATGATGAGGCATGGTAAGAAAAAAATTCCTATATTAAGTCAGGTCGTGTATTAAATCCTATAAGGCAAGAGAGTTCTTGGCACCCACAAGCTGGAAGTTAGGGAAAATGTTGGCAATAAGAGCAGTTGTCCAATAATACCACGTTCTATGGATTCACACAGGCTGCAGACCCAGTTTCATTCCTGAAATGAACTATCTTTTGAGTTTTAGGTTCCTAAAGATCTTTTTATCTGATAATTGTTACATTTTACTTCTCTCAAGGAAGAATGAAGAGAATGTTACAGTGATAATTTATGGAGGTTTCTGATAGGAAGTGGTATTTGAAATGTGTTTCTATGAATGAGTAGTAGAGGTGAGCGAACTTTTTTAACAGCTCCTGTGCACATCATAGTCTCTTACTCTTACCTCTGAGTCATAGCTTGAGATACTCCTTCTGTTTGGAAGCATCCTTGATTCCATCCTGATAATTCCACCTCTTTCTAGAAAAGAGTGATTGTAAGGTAATTATTGGAGGCTGTCTTCCTTAACAACTCTCTCCATGGCCACTTGATTAGATGAATTGTCTTGGTTTTGTATAGCCTGTCCTGCCGCTCTTAAACAAATCATTAGAATATAAGTGCTAAATGCTGTTTCTCCTACTTCACTCTCAAATTGTTGGATTTCTTTGAGCCTCTATATTTTTCATCTATAAAATGGAAATACACTCTTAGCCTTAAAGGTATTTGTTAATTTTTTAAATTATTTTCTGTAAACTGATCACAGTAGATTCTTCTGAAATCTTTACTCCTTTCTTTCTGCACATAATTCAAAACACTTATTAATGGAAACACACAGGATGGGCTGGGGAAGAGAGTTCATTTTTAATCTAATCTGTTCCCCAGTATCACCTGGGATATGGCTAATAACTGGCTCAGTATTGACACATGCCTCAATCACATACTTGTTTCTCTGCAGACGAAAGAGCAGCCTCAGGGACACCCGTTAACAGTAGTCTTTTGCTGGATGGGAGTAAATACAGGTACAGTCTAACGCTCTTTCAGATAAGGGAATTCTAGTTCTTACTTCCATAAATAAGAACCTGATAATAAAGAGAGAAAGAGACAGAGACAGACAGTGAGAAATACAGTCAACAATAATGTATTATATATTTCAAAACAACAAAGAGAATATGTTTTAAATGTCTCAACTTAAAAAATGATAGGTAAGCCAGGTGATAGACATGTAAATTTGCTTGATTTAATCATGCTACATTGTATACATATATCAAAACATCACATCATACCCCAGAAATGTATACAATTATACTTTGTCAATCAAATACAATATTAATAATTTGTTTTAACTGAAAAATAGATTCGTCCAACCACGTTCTTCTTATCCCAGAAGAAGGCTGAGCAGTCCGCTCCAACCACCTGGCTCCTGCTTAGCTTCTGAAAACTCCTCACTGGTTCAAGATTTGCCTCTGAGTATTCATTAAAATCTAATGCTTGTCCTAAACTTAGTGGCCTTGCAGAGATGATGTACTCTGCAGTTTGATGCAGTTATGAGGACCCTGGAAAACAATAGCTTCAGACAAGAGGGAAAATGATATCCCATTCAGCAAAAGTCCTCTGTCATCAGCTTTGTGATTGGAAATAAGGTGGAGCAGTTTCCCAAATACAGTATATTGCTGAGCAGATGTATAAGAATCAAAGGGAAATTGGTTGCCAGGGAGACAAGACACTCATGCCAACTCTGTTGCAGACTAATCATAAAATGTCTCCAGGGGGCATTGTATAGCCACAAGCACAGACAGGAACAGAGCCAATCCAGGGATCCAGATGTTGCCCTTGGAACTGGGCACCCATTTCAGGAGCTGGCATCTGCCTTCTGCCAAACAAAATGTGCATGGCTGCATCTGCTCACTGCAAAAGTTAACACACAAGAAAAGCAGAGGAAAGGTTGCTATAAACTAATGATTTGGCACCGTGCATGGGGAAGATATTACATGTTAGATATAGCTTCTGTTAACCCCGAATACATTTCTGCATTGCTCTGTCACAATGCACAACTCATCTAAATTCAATCTCTCAGCAATTTCCATCCTGTTCATCTGAAAACAATCTTGTTTACAAATAATATCTAAATTATTTACAACGTACCTAAGTACATTTGACAGCAAAAGAGAAAAAAAGTTGGATGGACTAGCTTTTTCAATTAATCCAATAAAATACTGCTTTTACTTTACAGCTCTTAAAAAAAAAGATGTGATATACATTCATGTCTGAGACTCTGCTATTAAATAACTACCTCTGATAAGAAGGGTGGGTGACAACAAGGGATTTTCAAAGTGTTTGTGTTCACTTTCATCTACTCTCGCTTGCAATGATGAGATTTTTGAACAGTAAATTATGGTATTTTAATGTCTGAAGAACTTTCTTATGACCAGAGAAAAGTTCAATGAGGCATAATTTAAACGTACACTAAGTCTGATTCTGTATGTATGACTAGCATTTTATAGTTTACAGGACTTTTTCACTTATTTAGTATGCTATTCTTAACCTGTCTCTAGCAGTTAGTTAGAATAGGTACTATTAATTTAAAAACAAAAAAATTCTTGAAGACACTGAAGTCCAGAAAGGTTTAAAGATTTCTTCTAAGTCAAAGAAGTAAAAGAGAAAGAGATGAGACCACTATATGTATATTGTCAATTGCAAATTCTTTGTTCTTTGCATTAAAAATGATTCTATGCTTAGATATCAAGGAGCAAAGATCAAAACTTATTTTTTACCCCACATATGAATGGCAAGATTTTACTTAGTTCTATTAAATTACAACCTTCCTACTTGTACTAGTTCTCTGCTACTACATAAAAAATTACTACAAACTTAGCCATTTAAAACAACTCCAGGAGTCTGGACACAGCATGATTGAGCTGTTTTTTTCTGTCTAGAGTTTCTCAGTTGTTCTCAAAACACCCATGTATCAGCAAGGCTGCATTCTCTTCTGGAGGTTTTGGGGATGAGCTCCCCTTCCAAGCTCATTCAAGGTTTTGGCAGAACACAGTTCCTCTCAGGACCCCGTTTTCTTGCCGGCTGTCATCTGGAGGCCAACCTCATTTCTCTGAGGCTGACACATTCCTTCTCACATGCAAGTTCCATGTTCAAAGCAACAGCAGCAGGTCAAACCTCTCTGATCTTTTGAATTTCTTTACCTCCTTTCCGCTCCCCTATCCTGCTTTTTAAAGGTCTCTTGTGATTAGAACAGGCCCACCTGGATAACCTCTGCATCCTAAGGTCAATTGAAACTGACTTGGAACTTTAATTATAACTGCAAAATTCCCTTCCAGCAGTACCTAGATTGATCTTTGATTAAATAACCAGGGTCCAAGAATCTTAGGGGAAGAACAGCATCTTTAGGATTCTGCCCAACACAACACTCAAAATGTGGTCCTTGGGCCGGCAGCATCAGCATCATGTGGAAGCTCGTTAGAAATGCAGAACTTCAGGCCTCACCCCAGATGTCCTGAAACAGCAATTTATCAAGATCATCAGGAGATCCATATGCATATTAATAAGGGTTTGCTTCGAGTGTGGGTTATTTTTTTTCCTTTTGTTTTTTTGGCAGCAGACACTGGGTTGACAGAAACGAGAAGCAAACCATTCAATTCTTTTATTCCACCTTGTGTTCCTTCTCTCCCTTTGTGACCTGGAGAAAGGGGTCAGATAAGGCCAAAGGCAACTTTCTCATTCATGGCCTGAAAGTGTAAGCAGAACTGCACCCTGCTGAGCTGCGGAAGGAAAAGAGATTTTTCAAAGCATTTGCAATGAAGCTTTTGATGGTTTATTACTTCTTAGCCTTCAGCATTCGTAGTGGCATTCTTTGCTGCTGAGAGTGGACAATCTTCAGAATATTATGAAATCTTTTAGTGTTTGTTTATGGTACATGACTGAAAAGTTTGAAACTTTAAATGAAAACAGATCCCTTTGCAGTACAAGGATAATAGTTAAAGAACAAAAATCAATTTTGTTTAGATGGAGGGAATTATGTACCATCCAGTTGTTAGGATATGCTGCATTATTTAGAATGTATCTCACAGGGGCTAGCTTTCCATGAGTGCATATTGATTTCATGTCCACTTATCTATAGACCAAGATGTGACTATAAAGAAATCTAAGTGATGTTGGTTAAGGGTTTTGGTATGCTCAGCTTCTGAGAGCTAACCAACCTTACCAGGAGAATACTGAAAAACCTGGATGTGCCTCCACTTGGTGCCAGCATGCTTATGATGTGGCAACTCCTCTATCCTCGGTATAAAGTGGCAACTCTTCAATCATGGGTATAAGACAGGATAATGTAAAATGGATATAAAGAAAGAATCATGAGATCAAAGTTCTAATTAAACTCTGTAGCTAATGATAAAATGAATAGCTGATGAGGAAAAAGGGGAGAGACTAGATCAGAAAGTAATTGAATTTATGATATGATAGTGTATATGCTGACAACGGAAGTGTGGGTGAAGTCAGAGGGCAAAGGATTAAATGCAGAAAAAAGCCACAGGACCCTTTTAACAGGTTAGAGCCAGAAACATCTAGTATTCATTTTGAAAAAGTGACATGTCTCACACAGTATATGCTATGAAACATTGTATATTATATTAATAACTGTGCCATTATTTCTCATATATATTAAATATGCTAGGATTTTTTTCATGCATTATATGAAGCTTAGTAGAAATTTCTTCTTTGATTTCTGATTTTCTCCCTAATGGTAATGTGTCCAAAACTGAAATGGGAATGCCTTGCTAATATGCATAGTACTAATAACAATGAGCTAAAATTAATGCATTTAACAAAATTTACTGCATGCCACCTCCCTGCCAGAAGCCATACCAGGTGCTGGGGATACAAAAATGAATAAGCCTTTTTTTTCAAGGAGCTTGCTATCTTGAGAATCAAACAAGCATGCAAACAATTATAAAATAATTTGATACAAGTACTAAGAGGTACATGTAAATTGCTATGTGACCACAGGAAAATGAATGGTTAAATGTAGGAAATTAGGTGGCAGGAGTAAGGAAAGCCTCACCAGATAACATTACGATTGTGTCTCAAAGAATAATGAAAGCTCATCTAACAGAGTAGAAGAGGAACTCTATGGCCAAGTAAAATGATTAATCTTTTATTAAAAGACACAGAAAATAAGTGTAAGTATTGGTATACATAATTTATAGCAATTCTACAGATTAGCCAGCAGATGAGAATATCAGTTCCATATGGAGGGAAATCAGGAAAACAAAACAGAAGACATTGAGGATAAATTATTGTAATTCCTAAAAAATTACTTTATAAATTCAAATGTGTACAAATGTCCTGCTCATTGTTTCCAAAGCAGTATTACCCACATTTTTCAGATGCAAAAGTTGATGCCCATGAAGGTAAAATGATCTTCTCAGGCTTTTAGAGACAGTAAATGTTAGGGACTCCAGGTCTTCTATTTCTACTACCTGCATAATCCATGACTGTCTATGAAATAAAATGCTTTATTCCATCTTTTTTGACTATTGGTTTCTGGTTCATTCTCAATGTTTCAAACCTGGATACATGAATTAATAAATGTGAGCACAGAGCACAGTGCTTGCTCCTAAAAATCAATTAATCAATGTAAGATCTCTACATCGTCACCACGCTTGTGCAAACTCTGCATGTTAAGCTGTAGAATTGTCAACACCTCCTCTCACATCCCTGAGCCTGTTGGCCAACTCCCTTCAGTCTAGACCTCTAAATTAACCATCCTTAGAAATGGCTTTACCAGTCCTTTGTTCTAAAATGTACAATGGTTTATTAATAATAACTACCATTTCTGAGAATGTAATGTGGGGCAGCCTCTTGGCTCACTGTTTTGCATATATGAACTTGTTTAATATTCAAAACAATCCCTGTGAGGTAGGCACTCTTATCATCTCTGTTTTTAGGGGAGTAAACAATAGTCCAATGAGAGACAAGGTCAAGTTTCTTTACACAATTATAAAGAGGCAGAGTACTGATTACTAACAGTCTATTCACAGTACACGACATACTCTTAACCTCTAAGCTTAAGCTGCCTCCTGCAGCAAGCTGATGGACAAAACAGGTGGAAACAAGAAATATGCATTGAGTATCTAGAGTCAGTATGACACAAATAGGGAGTTAGAAGCTTCATCTTCTCTGATTTGGGATTTGGGCCAGGGAGGATAGCAGAGCATCTATTGAAAATTACTATTTTTTTAACATTATGGGGGAAAGTACAAGAGCATTTCCTGAATGAAACGACTTTCTTTTAAAAAATTTTTTTACAAGCTCAGAATCAATTGCTTTGCTTTCCTTGGCTACAGTCATTTTAGGCAATGGGCATCATCATCACCATCAGCAGCAGTGAATATGATCATTAGGCTTTAAATTGTCCTTACATTCTTGGTCGTTTTCTAGTACAGTTGGATTTAAACTTGGTTATTACATTATAAAATAAAACGTATTAAGTTTTCTCAAATTCAGCTCTGGAGTTTACATCAGAATGCTGTGATTATATAGTACTTGGACTGGAGCTAAAAATGATATTTTCTTAGAATATAAAGATTAGATTAAACTACTTCCCAAAACAAACAAAGACTAAGAAAATCCCAATATGCTTAAATATGCAATATACAAATGCTGAAAATAGACCTTTGATGTCACACACACATTCAAGTTATTATACAAGCAGCAGCTCCAATGCCTAAGTCATAGCCACAGCAATGCTGCCCAGTGATAAAATTTGGTGCCCAATTCAATCAGCCTGAAGTTCTTGGAAGTGTTTACGGCCAGTGAAGATTCAGCAGTATGGACCTGAGAGGTTTTAAAGGAAGATGAAAGGAGGTGCCTTCTTGCTTTAGGAAATATCATGTCCTGTTTGGCCATTTCTTACCTCTCCCAATTTTGATTTTATATGGAAATTCAGAGTTTCTTAAAGTACAGGTTTTCTTCCATAACAGTATAGTCCACGGTAGTGGTTCTCAAATGCTACCTGTTCAAATGCAGATTCCTTCATCCCACCTTCAGAGATTATAGTTCTAGAGATGGGGCACAGGAAGGAATGCTTCATGTATTATACCCCCTAAATATGTGAAATGCATTTCTATCCAAGAATTTACACCCACAAGTGAGTCTGCTATACCTGATCCATGAACAGCACTTTGAGAAACATTATTATGAAGAAAAGAAAAATGGCTTTGCAGTCATGGTGCCTTGGGTTTGAATCCTGGACTCTGACCAATAAAAAACTCTACGACTTTGAGACAAAGTCTCTGAGTTCCCAGAAGCCTCAATTTTCTCATTTATAAAATAGGGATAAGAATGTTTACCTGAAAGAATTGTTTTGAGAATGGGTAATATCTGTCCATTACCTTGGGCTGCACTTACATGTTGCAAAGACTCAATTAGTATCATTTATTAAAAATGTCATTACATTTTTAATGAGGATGAAAATGAGGATGATGGCAAAAACAGCCAAATTCTGTAGCACAGTAACACATCCTCTTAACCAGGACAAAAGATAGTACTTTCACCATGTGTCTGAACTGACTACCCCCATGCATCCCAGACAGGCACATACACATACATAAACATATTGATAAACTGTTTTGGTTTCTAATGGACCGTAAATTCCTCACTCTTTTGGAAACAAGGATATCTTTTTAACGAGTCCAAATTCCATGAACATATACATAATATTATTTAAACTTCAGTATTCACTTGAGTATTGAGGAATGTGAATATACTTATGGGTTATTGAATCTCTAGTATAATTCTACATACATCTCTACATGATCTACTCTTACTCATTTAATCCCAGGTAAAGGAGTCTATAACTCGGAGGCAGTGACTGTAACCTAAGCTATACCTTAAGAAAAGGATTTTAAGAACAATTTTGAAAAATTAAGTTAACAACTGCTTCTCTGCTTTGTGATTTTAAAGTCATAGTTAATTAACATGACTAATTAACTTAATTGACTTCAAATTGATACAACAAATATTAAGAGCTGTCTGTAAGCCAAAATCCATGCTGATGGCCTGTATATACCAGAGAAAATGACAAAAAGATGGTCCCTGCTCTCACTGGGGAGGGAACATGTTTTTCTCATTGGTCCTTTGGGCAGGGATCCATTGGGAAGGATTCTACCCAATGGATCCCTACTCAAAGAGATTTTGGTTAGAAAAAAAATAGCCAAAGATCAGGCTAGAAGGAAATATTGCTTTGAACACATCTTGGCATATATACATAAATATATTCACTATCATTGTGACAAGTTAGTGCAGGATTTCTGGGCTATGTAAAATAGGGGATTAACACATATACCTTGAGGAAATCAGAAATGAAGACTCCTTTGTGGAGATGAAGAAAGGTTAGGGCAGCTCTAATTTTTCCGTTGTCTAGAGAGTAATTTCTTTGTAACCACTAAAAGTCTCTTTCTTGGTCATAAGTCAAAGAATATGTAATAAAAATATTTCTAGTTTTACCTGTAAGCCCCACTGCAGGCTTATAATTCTGGCTTTATGAACAAGATGGAGGAGAGAGGGAAGATAATGTTTATTTTTCTTGCTTAGACATTGAACATCTATGTATTCTCTTTCTGGAAAAAAAGCACGAATAAGATGGAAATTTTTCAAAAATAATTTCCATACTTACCAAGCAAATTTTTGTCAAGAGTGCTGCCCAGACATATTCCTATAGTCACAGTGGCCTAAACACTCATCACCAAGTGGAATTTAACTATAGTTTTCTGATAACATAAATGACATATCCTAATGGAAGAAATCAGAGAAATCTTCAGAGTCTAATATCATGTGTGCTCTGTTCTTCCAATTTCTAATCTAACCTAAGAACTTTGAATGTTTGATGTTGCTGCATATCAATGAGTAATTTCTGACATCTTGAGACAGTAAAGTATTAATATAATTTATCCTGTTATCTTTTACTGTTTGGCACTGGAGGTCTCATTTTTGAGTTTGAGATATGTAAGTCTTAATTCATTACAAGTCCCTACAGAACCCCAAGATTCTTAAGGAGCAGCAGACATTTTATCAAAATGCAACAATCTGCAACTCCTTACTGTCTTCTCCTGCATCTTTTTTTCACCCTCAATGCATATGTAAACATGCATGGAGGGGACAACATTACTAGTATATTATTATTTGCAGCTTTGCAAAATATGCCATGATCTTCCACATTTCTGAGACTTTGGACATTAGCTTTCTTGTGCCATTTCCCATCCTTTATTATCTCAGAAAATTCATATTCATCTCTAAAACCTACTCCAGATCATCATTACTACTGATAATTATTAATAAAAATTAAAAATTGCATTTCTAAACAATTGGAGATTTTATACCATTAATACCAAATCTCCAGCTTGTTAAAAATATAATATCTGTGAAGTGCAATGAAGCAAAATTCAATAAAACAAGCTATGCCAGTACCTATTTCAATTGTTTAGATAAACTATGCATCTTTCTCTCCTACCCAGGGTTGGCTTCAGAGTGTGTGACTAGTTACCCTTACCCTCTCCAGAAGGGTTTTTGCTTAGAGAATAATGCACTGCAATTGTCATTTTTTAATATATTCTAATTTTATTTTTAAACTTATGCTTTGAAAGATGTATCAATGGAGCATATGCCTGGGGTTTGGAGCCTTGATTTATCAGTGTTACAACTTCCCACAGCCTCCCAAGAGTAGATTCTCAGCAGTTCACTCTCCCATTCCCTGTACCCCAAGCCACCCGTCTCCCCCTCCCTATCCCCACCCTGGCACTGTTGCCATCTTTCACCCTCTGAGTGTCTGGAGAGTTGGGTACAGTGCTCCATGGCCTCTTGGGACTGGGCCCTGTGGCAGCTACCCTACACTGGCTGACAGCACCCCTCACTGGCTGACAGCACCCCAGAGCACCTGGCAGGTGCCTGGCCAGTGGGAGGCTGTTTCTTGGTGGGAGTGAGCCTTTCCAACCTCTGTCCACGTAACCTGGCACACAGGTTTAAAGATCTTTGTGGAGTTGGCTATCTGCCATGGGTTGGAGTGGCAGGCTCATGAGAAATGGAAATGCCTAGTGCAACGTCTCAATGTTCAAGACCCCATGCCTGGCTAGGACACTGAGCAGGTCTGGCAGTTGGCAGGAAGGGCAACTCCAGGGTACATATTACAGTCCATTTTTGCCCCATAAGTACAACCTTGCTCCAGGGCATTCCTTCAGCTGACTCCTGTCTAGGGTGAAGATCTCTTCCTCCTAACCTTCTCTGAATCTGGCTTGTATTTATCTCTTCAGACCAATTCAAGTCACCCTCCAAGGATAAACCATGTGATACAAGCATGCAATTACAGAGATTGTGCATAAAGGATAAATGCTCTGATGTTTACATTTAAAACTATCATTGCACAGTATTACCAATGGTAAAATTAATGCTAATCACTTGCATAGAATAAAATTTGCCTGCAAATTAAATTTTTTTTAAAATGACAAGTTGGTGGCTCACACCTGTAATCCCAGAACTTTGGGAGGCCGAAGTGGGCATATCACCTGAGGTAAGGAGTTCAAGACGAGCCTGGCCAACATGGTAAAACCACATCTCTTCTAAAAATACAAAAAAATTAGCAGGCGTGGTGGCATGTGCCTATAGTCCCAGCTACTCAAGAGGGTGAGCATGAGGATCGCTTGAACTGGAGTGGCAGAGGTTGCAATGAGCTGAGATCGTGCCATTGCACTCCAGCCTAGGCAACAGAGCGAGACACCATCTCAACAGGAAAAAAAAAAAAAAAAGACAAGTGGAGAGGAAGATATCATTAAAAAAAAAAAAAAAAAAGGAAAAAAGGAAACATGGCCTGGCACAGTGGCTCACGCCTGTAATCCCAGTACTTTGGGAGGCTGAGGTGGGTGGATCATGAAGTCAGGAGCTCAAGACCAGCCTGGCCAAGATGGTAAAACCCCATCTCTACTAAAAATACAAAAAAAAAAAAAAAAAAAATAGCTGGGAGTGGTGATGGGCACCTGTAATCCCAGCTACTCAGGAGGCTGAGGCAGGAGAATCACTTGAACCCAAGAGGTGGAGGTTGCAGTGAACCAAGATCATTGCACCATTGCACTCCAGCCTGAGCAACAGAGCAAGACTCCATCTCAAAAAAAAAAAAAAAAAAAAAAAAAGAAAAGAAGAAACATTTGTGTGCAATTTTAATGGCATTATTTAATGGCATTTTTTTCTGACTTTTCAAACAAAATATTTTATTTTTTTCACCAGGACCTGCTAATCAAGTAGTAAGCTCTGTTCCTACTTAAAATTCAGTCCCTGAAAATTGGAGTACATGCTTTTTTAACTTGCTTTTCTGTACCTAAGAGAATATCTGACATTTATCAAATTTTCAATAAATGCTTTTTTTGAGATGATTTATATAAATTTGATTTATTATATATATATATATCTGTGTGTGTACAATATGCATGTAAGACTTGAATTCTACATATTTATGGTTATATTTTAATATAGTATAAATTAGTATAATATATACTGTGATATGCAATGATATAGGAAATAGAACAACAGAATAAAATACTTTAAAATCTGTTTTCCAGACACTTTAGTCTTTTAGTTACCATTCTGTATAAAGAGACTACTGCTTTAGTTTCTTTGCATTTAAAAGATTATTAATCCAAATACTAATTTAATCAATACTATATTAAATAAGCTATAAAAGTAAATTAATATTAAGAGAGTGGATTCATCACACTATAAGCTTTCAGAATGTGCCTATTGTCAGCACATTTCTATGAAAAATAAGTCCTGCTTACACCAGCTATGATAATCTTAGACTGATTTTTCCTTATTGTTTAGACTTTGATTCATAGAGAAAGCTAAGATGAATATGAATACTATTACAGTTTTTGGATTGTCTACTTTCCAAGTGCTTATCATTTTGTTAACACCTGTGGCTAAATGTAGACAATATAGAATTTGGTATAAGCAGATGTCTTTTAATATGAATATTTCCAGAACATTAGGTTCTAAGTAGCTTATTTTTTCTGTAAGCGACACTTTCATTTACTTAAAATGTAAGAAATGTATTTAATGGTGGCTGTGTAGAGACACACAAACACATAGTTACCTACGCACAGTCATCCACACAAATTCAAACTTACAGATACAGATACATAAAGGCATATGTGAACACGGAGGCACACAGATGTCTACAGAGGCACATATACACAGAGATTACAGACACACACATATAAACATATACACATGCACACATACTGATATAAACACATGCATACTTGCAAACACACAAATCTATATATAGAAACAAACACACCTACTGATCCAATTGCACAGTCACATATCCATGTATACACACAGCTCATATACATAAACTAATATGTACACGAACAAGAATATATGCCCACAGATACACACACACACACACACACACACACACATATATACATAGACACAAACTCATACATACAGACACCTAGACACTTACATACATGCACATACTCATATCCCTTCTGTCACGTGCTTTTGGAATTGAACGGAATTGTTTGAAATTAAAAGAGAAAAGCTAGATGACCTGCTTCTAGCAAAAGAGAAGAATACAAAAAGAAAACTAGAAACAACTATAAAATCATTGCCTATACAAAAAAAGCTATTTCTCTTTCTTTTCTGATAATTGAGTCATTTTAGTTAAACATTTAATAATTGTTGCCTGAATATCTACTATGTTCCAGGTCCTGTCTGACTGTCCCAGTTCATGTAAAGCATATATCATATTAACATGGCTGAATATAGAAGCATTTTTTTTCATTTTCTTAATACGTTGTAAATTTATTGCAGAATTGTGGGAGCACCATGATATGTCATGCAAGTTCAATGGAGATACTAGTAACTTTATGGAAATCAAGATATGCCCCCAAATCCCTTCTCTCTGCCCCTGCCTCTATGAATTATTATTTTCCCTAAATCAAAAGACAAACCCAAGTTTCCCAGGACCTCCCAGCCATGTTTATTGTGCAGCCTGCAGAACTATGAGTCAGTTAAACCTATTTTTTTATAAATTACCTTGTCTTAGGTAGTTCTTTATAGTAGTGTGAGAACAAATTAATACAATACCTCTCTCCCATCTATCTGTTCTTTTCCTGTGTGTTCTTCTATATTTGCCATTTAAATAAGCTCATGACCTTGTTTTTCTCTGTGGGTTTTATTTTGTTGTGTTTTGTTTTCCAGATAGAAGCAGCATTCACTAGAAGAATGAAATTTAATTAGATATATGTCAAAGTTACTATATAGTACTAAAAAAGAATACATGAATCATTAATACTCCTCTAATGAGGATGGATTAAAAGTAAAGCAAAGAGGTAATTGCCATATTCTCCATTCATCCTTCTCACCCCTTTTTGTATAGCATGTGGCAGTAGCATGACATCTAGGTTTTAGAAGGCTATTTCTACAACCACACTTGTTACAGTTTCTGCTACTCAGCCTTTTAAATTCTGTCCAGTTCTCTAACCAGCAAATTACATGTTCACACAATTCCTCATTTGTAACTTTGGGACAATAATTAACTCCTTAATGGGGTTTCCATGAGACTACGTTGATCTGGAAGTATACAGAATCAAAGAGAATCTTTAATATAAGACATTTATCAAAAATGCCTGGTATTTGAAGCTCTAAACAAAGTTAAAAATGTTTAATTAATAAAATAAACAATGTTTTCCTACTAAGACTTAGAGGCGAAAAATCCTTCTGGAATACTTTTTGGTTGTTCATCCTTAACTTTATGCAGAAAAGCTAGAAGTAAGGGTGTTCCTTTCCATCTTTCATCCTTACAGGAAATTTTGCAAACTTCTATTTACACATGGTGCACACAGACATGTACACACATGCACTACTCTACATTTTAGTATTAATAGGACTCCAATTCACCAACATTAATAGATTGCTAACAATCTGTCAGACACTTCTTTTACCATTTGAGTTTGTCCTGGCCATTAAAATAGAAAAGAGATATGTATTTTCATGCCAATTGAATGGGTGGAAAAACTAAATTTCCAAGAAACCATATTTGTGCTATCTTACTCTTACCTATCCAGGTTAATCTCCTTTCATGGTAATTTACCCCCCAGTGCTGTCTCCTCTCCCAGCTCACACACATTACTCATACCCTGTTTCATATCAGAAGCAGGAAGCTGATAGAGTCTCAGGAACCATATGAAGAAATGGCAAATGGCTGTTTGCTCCATCAAGTTTCTTGCCACCTAAAAATCTCCCACTGATTCTTCAGGCCTCGGCTGTAATGCCTGAAATGCTCCCACTTCTGTGAAGGTCTATCTGACCCAAAAAGGTGAGTTGTGGTTCTTCATCTTCCAAAGATATTTCTGCTTATGATAATGTGTTCTACCATTGAAGCTCCTTTTCTTATGGAAATTGCTTGTAGCCATTATTGTCGTCCCCAATAGAATGTAAGCTTCTTGAAGTCAAAGGCATATAGTGATAGATACCTACCATGAAGAGTAGATGAACCATTGCTATTTCCAAGGTCACATGTGTATAACTCAAGCTTGTAGTTTTTTATAGTTTGTTGTTTGTTTTCAACCATATCAGAAGAGCTTTGATTTTACATTTTTACATTGGTTTCTTCTTCCTTTTTAACTGAGGCTTTCTTTCCACTAAAAGGACTCTGCCAAAGAAAGAAAGAATTCATGGTCTCATTATAATTCTCAACATGCCAGAGGACCTTGTGGTGAAGTCCTGGATCACATAAAATGCTTTTGACCTTTACTGACTGTATTCTGAACATACACAAGAATTTCTATAGAATTAGAGCAACTCAAAGTAGACTTCTATTCACTAAGTTCCAGTATTCACTTCGAAGAGTTAGTAGTTGTAGCAGTTAATTTGTCACTTTCTCTCTTCCGTTTCTAAATAATGATTTCTTACTTGTGTCGGTGCATAAATAAATAGAATTATTTAAAGGTTGAATGGCATCTTTTCTGTACCTTGCTTAAGCACTCATAACTCCTGAACTATGGCTTCATATTTAATCTATTGTTGTGATAGTATTGGGAAACACACATTGGGGTCACTGATAAGCTCACAGTTCCTCCTCCAGTGCTGATATCTTTATAATCACATATTCAGGTCAAGCAGGTGACTCCTTACCAGGGCAGCCTTATGACCTGAGATGGTTACAATAACTCACTCCCTACTGAGAGAGATTGGTTCAAACTGTTGGCATGAGATTCTACCCAGGCCATTCATGTCCCATTCTCTTTGGGTAGAAACTGGACAACTGTATAGAGCAAAATGCTTCTTTCTCTGTATTTTCTTTGGAGAGAGCTTAGCAGTAAAAACTGGAAAAGAGTGAGAGGAGAAAAAGGAGAGTAAACCAAGAGAATGATAAAGTTGCTTTGGTATGCCTGATGTATCGTCTCTACCCATTCCTCGATAATATTGAAAGAAAAGAATGAAAGTCCCCCTTTTGGGTCATAGTGACAGAAAGTAAACTCCATCTAGGACTTTGCTTCTCAAAATATGGCTGTGGACCAGAAGCACTAACATTATTTGGGAGGTATATATGCGTATGGTAACTTTTAGAGTAAACATAGTGCATATTAAGCTTCATGACTGATTTATTCTTTAATCACCGAGTTCTCAGTATATAAATTGGCACATTCTATATTCTCCACATATACTTACTGAATGAATAAATGCATGAGTGAATTATGTAAAAAATTTTACAGACAAATAAAATGAAGCTCAGAGAAGTTGAGACATTAATCTAAAGTCATCTAAAGAATGGTTGATCTATTATCTATGTTACTACCCTAATGTCAGAGAATAGGTATATTTAAATTCTCCTCTTCCCCACCCCTCAACAATTTTCGTCACCCAAGACAACAAAATTAGAAGCCAAACACATAGTCAAATGGAAACCCCCAATCCTGAAAATTCATGAAAATGAGAGGAACTTTTTCTAAAGCATCTTCTTTTCTGCAAATACCCTTCTGTTGAGTGGGTGGCTTAGATGGCATAAGCATATTTACTGTCAGGTGATGACACTTTTGCTTGAGTGTCATGTTCTTTGGCTGTAGAAAAGATAAAATGTAAGAATCAAAGTGAAACTGCAGCAGCTGATCACCCTCTGACCAACTGGAGAGTGGGAAGTCTCCAAGAAGCAGAAACCCAGGTAATCATCTAAAGTATGCTCTGTCCATGGTAGAACCCCCCAGAGATGGAATGAGTTCAATTTATCAAAATAAACTTCATGGCATTTCTATTTAGGGGTGCAGTGCAGTTCTTACTATTGGAAGGATTTTTATCTGCAAAGCAATATCTGGGAAGGTCTTGGGGAAATTTAAAGTGATTGTGATTCAGGCATGCCTTGGCATGAAAATAGATGTCAAAAGATGAAGGTCATTTTTTTCTTTATTTTTGCTTTTCTTTCCTTTTCTTTTTGTATCCCATCTGAACAACTTCTACACTGTTAAATTTATCAACTGCCTCTGCACCATCACAACTCACCACTTACGAAATATATTTAGCATTTCTACACTGTTTATGGACAATATCCTAGACAGTTTCTCCTTCACATCTTAGATTTCCATTTCCTAAACTGTTTGTCATTGTCCTAACTTCTGGATTGCTGTTTTGTATCATGATAATAGCCCTGAGCTCATTCTCCCTTTGAACCTGGAAATGGTAGTACTGACACTGTTCTCCTGAGCTTTATTTAAGCATGACTACATTGTGATTTTTTGATTCATTTATTCAAATATTTACTTTGTGAATGCAAGATACCACACACTGCTAAATGCTGGAAGATGAAAACACAGTACTCTCACTCATGCACATGAACTTAAGTCGTACTTAATGTACATTACTGTGTAATTACAACACAGTGAGATGTTTCTATACAGATATGGACCGCCTCTGAATATTTCTAATAAAGGCTGTGAAAGACCCATCTTTCCAGCATAATCTCAACAAACTCATCCCTTAGCACCATACCACTTCCTCAGCGTTTGTCTTACCTCTGTTCTCAGGCCATTGCCCTATAACTTTGAGGCAACCCATTAGACCCACCTACATCCTCCTCTACCCCCCTTTGCTTATCTCAACTCTTGTATTTGCAGACACAGAGAATTACAATGTTCTGCTTTGTTGTTAACACCCAACAAATATTAAATATGTTGATGAAAATTATTGCTCTGAATTCATCTTTAGAACTCTAATATCTAATACTGTGTCTTCTGTTCAGAGACACTCAGTAAATGTTGAACTCATTGGCTCATTTGACAAATGCGAAACAAGCTTAAAGTGTCATTTTCTTCAATGAAATTCAAAATAGGATTAACTTTGTCATCCCTCAGAAATGAAGCCATTTCCAATATGCCTTCAGTGAAGGAGAAGAGGGGAAAAAAAAAAAACACTTTGCAAATTACAGTAACTTGACAGCTGCTTGCTAAACAATACTGCATTAATTTTCAACGTTCTGCACATGGCTGAGAGGAAGATCCCTTAATCCCAGGTCCCATTTTATTTTTGCCTCATTGCCTCTGTCCCCTCATTGTATCACTTGCAGAAATCACCAGTGGCTGTGCAGTCTTTTAAAAGTTATTATTGTCAGAGAAGTCATAGACGAGGTTAATGCAGATCTGCTTCCCAGTGGTATGTTAACATGGATTTAAGTTCTTTATTTTGAGTGATTGACTTTGAGAAAAATCCTTCTTTATCAGTTATTACCAGAGAAATAGAACCTTCCAAAAGTGATGGTAAACCAACCATATATTCTTGAGTTCTGCAGGCATAATAACTTTTAAAGAGATTGAGATTAATTTGGACATTTATGAGTAGGCGTAATCAGATGACCCTGCATGCTGAGGCCAGTGAGACAGTGTGTCAGAGGTTTAAATTATTGGCTCTAAAAGATCGACATTTCCGAAACTTTTCTGAACACATTCTCTAAGGTTTATTTATGCTACTGTGATATCATTATTGTTGTTCCTGGCTTACTGTTTCCAACAAATGATTCCTCCATAGGAAAGAGATGAGAGAGTCCTTCCTGAAGAGGCTCTTTGCTTTTCAAAAATCCAAACTGCTTTATCTTATCATTGAAAACCTAATAACCTACTTAGAGAAACTAAAGATATCTTTCAAATACAGAATATGAGTGGCACAAAATACAGCCTAGATAAAAAAGAGGAAAGGTAATTGCAATTGAGTCAGTATTTTAGAGAGTAAAGTGCTTGTTGATATGCTCATTCTCATCCAATAAATAAAAGGATTGAGACAATGCACATTTTTTGCTATACAACGCTATTTTTATTTGTTTAGGCTCTTTGACAAAATGCACATGTTCACAGGCATTTCAGAAATCGCCTGCAGAGCACATCAGGTATGCCATTCCTAGGAAAGGCCACGTGGGCTGGGAAATGGGCCAAGAGAAACGCTCCAATGTGCATACTCTTCGCAAAAGTCAAATGGTACCTTGGTCTTCAGGAAGGTCTTCTTGGGGTTGATAAGCATCAGACCACAAGTGACCTTAACCATTATGGTATGACATGGAGTTGAAAATACTGAAAACTGAACTATGCTCCTAATCAGGTTATAAACAGGGATATTCTGAATTTCCCAATCCTATTAGGATCACTCCTCAACAGGACTAAAACATGGTGAGACCCTGTCTCTACTAAAAATGAAACAGCCAGCTGCAGTGGCATGCGTCTATAGTCCCAGCTACTCAGGAGGCTGAGGCAGGAGAATCTCTTGAACCCAGGAGTCAGAGGTTGCAGTGAGCCGAGATCATGCCATTGCACTCCAGCCTGGGCAACAAGAGAGAAACTCCATCTCAAAAAAAAAAAAAAAGGGAATATCAGGAGGAACCCAAATGTGAATATTCTTATGATCAAAAACAGAAAATATTTTAAAAGTAGGAAGACAATTATCAATGTATTCTTTTGCATGCACATACCAATTGATAAAATTTTAGCTTAAAACTTGTATTTTAAATTTATATTCATTTATGTATATACGTATTGTGTACATACAGTAGTTCCCCCTTGTATGTGGGGGATATGTTTTAAGACCCCTTGAAAACGTGATAGCACCATATCACATGCTATGATAGCACCACACCCTATATATAATATGTTTTTTTCTATACTTACCTAGGATTAAGTTTAATTTATAAAATAAGCACAGTAAGCGATTAACAACAATAACCAATAAGAGAATACAACATATTAAACAATATACTGTAATAAAAGTTGTATGAATATAGTCTCTCTCTTTCAAAACGTCTTATGATACTGAACTCACCTATTTTTGGACCATCATTGACCATGGATAACTGAAACCACAGATAAGGGAGGACTACTACATGTGAATATATATACACATATATTTGGAAATTATTCTAAATATATAGCATATAGAATATATATTCATATAAATTTATATTTAAACTTATACATGTAGCTGTATATATGTGTGTGTGTCTGTAATTTGAAGAGGCTTCAAAATGACAGCAAATAAGAAATAAAATGTGGTTCTGTGCATTCCCCTACATAGCTTAGGGTCTGATCTCAATCTACCATGGCTTTCCCAGCATCAACTGTCACTCTGCCACATGAGCCTTGGTATCTCATCCTTTGAGTCCTACAGAACCATTAGAGCCATAAGGAACAATTTGTAGTCCCAAGTGCACATATGTGTGTTTTCTTGTGTTTTCCTGTATCAGAATATGCCTCACCTTATCCATCTGGTTAATTTCCACTCAATTTCCACTCATTTTTCACAAACAAAATAAAATGCTAGTCTTTTTAGAGAACCATCACTGACTCCTTCAGCCCATTAAGAGCTATATGCTCAGCCCTCTCCTGGCATCTTTTCATGCTGCTATGCCAATATGCCTCACATTTCTGCAATTATTTACTTATTTTTCTAGATTCTTTACCTCCACAGACTAGGAGATACCGAAAGGCATGAAAGCTATCTCACTGACTTTTGCTCCCAAATACCTAAAACTACATTCTTGAATACTAGAATAGAGTCATATCCTACAAATATTCACTATGTGAATGGTTTGCTATATATATATTTTTCCCTTTTAGGCATTTCATAACCACTCTTCTATTGTAAGCTCCACTTTGGTCACATTTTAGTTTAGATCAACCTCTTCAAAGGCATAAACTTTTGCCAAGAAATTATATATAATGTTTTAGTGATGATTTGTATGAACCTATAAATTTTTTGTCTACAAAATCTCTGAATTATCCTTCAAAAATGTTTATAGTTTCTCCATCTTTGAGAATACTCAATCTAATCCAGAAACGTAGCATTTAAAAAAAAAACGTATCTCCTCTAGAAGACCACAGCCTTGATTGTATTTGGAAATACTCACCAAACTTTTCATTTCAAATATTTCTACCTTGCATTAAATAGATGAAGTTCACTATCTGCAGTATCAAAGAAGAAAGAATACTTGTCAAACCATTTTGGTAAAATTCCTAGCAAGGAAGTTTGGATTTTATGAAAGAATGTCTTTGTAATGAAATCATTGAGGCTTTTAAAAGTTATGACTTCTGACCCTAGGGACTATTGTTTTAGGCCTGTAAATCCATTAGTGAAACAGAAATCTATTTTCTGTTTCTGTTCTATACACTCTCTTGAAGGGAAAAGGCATGTCACAATACTTATGCAGACCATCCTTCTGAACTTGGATATTTCTGTGTATTTGAAGAAAACATATGACAGAATAAGTATATAATTAGGCATATACATCTCTCTCTATTTATCTTGACTCTTCCATCCTTAATTTTTATACACAGTATTATTTGGCATTTGTTGAAAAAAAATTTTTAAATCAGAATGCCCACCTGATAAATCAAAATAGCTCAATTATATGGTCTATTCATAAGTCTCGTCTCTGGAATCCCTGATGAATCATCATCTAACATAGCAAAAACATGTTTGCTGGAAAAGAATAGATACAACAATGGAGATGTTGAGTTAATTGACAGAATCCTATTCTCACTAAAAATATTTCTCATATTTAGTTAAAATCTTTTAATTTGGCTAAAATCACTTGATATTTCCTCTGTTTCTTACCTACTTCCATTCCACCTAAATTTTTTTTTCAATATCAAATAAATTTTGTGCTTCAGACGACAGTGCAGGCTGGAGTCTTGGGTTCCTGTGGTTTCATGCTGCAATGACAGGAAGTGAGATTTAGGGTGACATCATTTGTCATTTTTGGTATCTCCCAGATTCGTAAATATTAAATATTTAAAAAATTAAAAAGAAAAAATTTGTTTGAAAACCTATTTTTAAAAAAAATATTGTGCATACCCAGATTGAGGAGTGCTTCAACTTCTGGCTGTTGTACAAAGAGGATAATTCTTTCATCTTTACTTGTTTATTCTAATATACTAAGAGACCAGGAAGATAATACTCCTATGTACTTTCTAACTCAGTATCCACATATCACTAGCATGGAGCAGAGGGAAAAAAGGAGA
Source organism: Ateles fusciceps (assembly GCA_036589455.1). Taxonomy (NCBI): domain Eukaryota; kingdom Metazoa; phylum Chordata; class Mammalia; order Primates; family Atelidae; genus Ateles; species Ateles fusciceps. Next base: position 779,967 of record JAZHEH010001685.1, on the reverse strand, counting down.
ACCTTAAATTCAGACAGAGTTGTATTTGAATTTTAGACCTAGTGCATATAGACAAAAGTGTGAGCTAAATTTTTGTTTTTACTTTCCTACACCTTATATTTCTCTTCTATAACGTAATAACATGATGGTGTATTAACATGATAATGTATGTGAAATAGCCAATAAATTGTTCAGAAAATCATAAATGTTCCATAAATGTTGACTCCTTTATCCCAAGCTTTGTTACAATTGCTTATTATTTGGGGTACTTATAATTTTATCCATTCATTCTTTCATACTCTATTTTTTTTTGGACATGGAGTTTCATGTCAAAAATTATTTTTGTCCAGGCTGGAGTGCAGTGGTGTGATCTCGGCTCACTGCAACCCCCCTCCTCCAGGGTTCAAGTGATTCTCCTGCCTCAGCTTCCCAAGTAGCTGGGATTATAGGTGCCCACCACCACGCCCAGCTAATTCTTATAACTTGGGTAGAGATGTGTTTTCACCATGTTGGCCAAGCTCATCTCAAACTCCTGACCTCAGGTGATTCACCAGCGTCAGCCTCCCAAAATACTGGAATTACAGGTATAAGCCACCACGCCCAGCTTCATTCTTTTATACTTATATCCATTCATCTAATCATCTCTCAATTCTCCCATTCTTCATCATTCAATCCACAAACACATTGAGCACTTTTTATATTACAAATAACTTTGTTAAGTGCTGAGTATTAGAGACGAGTAACGACTCTGACTGTAAGCAGATGTCAGCCAAGTGGGAATGAACTTTATATGATCATTAATAAGAAACAACTTGTGTTATGTAAAAGAAATAAATGAAGTACAATAGAGTACAAAGGAGAGGGGTTCTCAAAAGGAACCCAAGAATGGGGGGTTACATTTGATAAATTTAAGTCTATACTTTGTGGTCCATGACCCATGCTAAGCACTTTACCTGGGGCATATTGTTGGCAGTCCTCCTAAGAATAATTGCTATTATAGAATTAGACTCATTTTATAAATAAAAGGGATAAAGCTTAAGTAAGTTAAATCATGTGGGCAAATTCAAGTCATAAGTAGTCGATCTTGAATTTGACCCTATACTAGTTCTTGTAACTATTATACTATGTTGCCTTCATGCAAAGGACAGATGTTAACAGCATCACAGTATAAACGTGAGAAAGAGCAGAGTTGTGTTCTTCAGTTTTATATTTATATATATTTATATTGTACAGAATAAATTGAAAAAAATAACCTGGATAAATAATGATTGATGAGAGCTTCTTCCCACTAGGAAAATACCCAAGTTCCTGAGAGCAATGATTAAACAGCTGAATCAGAAAAAGAGACAGACTCAGGGATCTTAACACCATAAAAGCCACAATACATTTGCATATATAGTTGGCCCTTTTGCTAATAATGGGTATGCTGTGACTATACTTTCAGAATACTCGAATCGTATTTTATTGAAAAATATCAAGTTCATATTGCAATGCTTTTTGCTGCTGTTTTTGTTGTTGGTGTCTTGGGCAAAGGCAATCATTTCTGTAGAGTGCAATGAGGAAGAATAATGTGCCCAACATTATTTCAGCTAGCATCACGCTGAGCCCTTTTTCCAGATGAAAACAATTGATTTCAGTATTCTTTATGTCTTTGGTTTAAATTAAAAGTTATCCTTCGACTTTCTTTCCTTATTTTATTTTTTTCTCCATCTATCCCTCTCTTTCTTTTTCCCTTTTTTTCTTTTCTCCTTCCTTTGTACTTCTTTCAATAGCCATTAGCTGAGACTCTGGTAGGAAACTGCATAGGAAGGCCAGAACCTGATGAGGGAGTAAGTAGCATCTACAGGAGGAGAGTAGAGCACAAGCATTTGGGGGAAAAGAGACAGAGTGGCAGCAGTGGCCTGGCACAGGAAGTCAAAACTCAAACAGGTAGAGGAAAGAATTTGTCCAGGGAGGTTGTGGGTGACAGCAGAAGCCCAGTGCAGAATGCTGGAGCTCAGACACTGCAAAGAAGCCTCACAGACATCACCTAATCAAGTAATCGATGTTATTACATTCAAAATTGGGACAAATTGAAATTGCACATCACATGCTAAGAGGCAATGAGAAGAACACAGCAACATTTCTGTCATATTCCCACCCAAAATATTGTGTAACATGAATCTAATCATGAGAAAATATAAGATAAACCCAAAATAAGGGAGATTCTAGGAAATAACTGACCTATGTCTTCAAAAGTGACAAGCTCGTGAAAGTCAAGCCAAACATCAGCAATTCTGCAGATCAAAAGACACCAAATAGACCTGGCAACTAAATGTAATATGAGATCCTGAACTGGATTCTTTTTACTACAAAGACAGTAGTCTTGGATAAGAAAATAAAAGCATTAATTTTAATTTTCTGATTTCAGTTGTTGTCTTAAGGTAATATAATAGAAAATCTTGGTGGTAGATATTACACACAAAAGTTTCAGATGTTGTAGTACAATCATATTAACCACTTCCTCTCAAAGAGTTTAAGAAAAAAATATTGTATTGTTATTGCAACTTCTTAGTAACTTTTAAATTGCTCCATAGGAAAAAAAAAAAACCAACAACTTTAAGCTGGCATTAAGAGGAGGATTAACTCTACAATCTCTAAAGAGTTATATAACCCTGAGTTTAAATTCAAGTTTGAGTTTGATCTTAAATTCAAATTCAAGTTTATCCCTTAAAAGCTATATGATATGGACAAGTTATTTAACTTACATACATTTGCACAATGGGGATAACCTTAAGTTTCATGTGAAGATTAAAATAATTCATAGGTTTTCTGTGAGAATTAAGAATTTTAGTGCCTGAAACATGATTAGAAGAGTGCTTGACACATAGAAGCACATCAGTCAGTGTAGCTGCATTATCGCTATTATTATTATCATCATTATTTTATTGAATGGTTCAATTCCAAGAACTGTAATAAATAAACTGAAAATTGCAATCACAGAAACCTGGAATCAAACGATCACTTAAGAGCTAGGTATCCCAAAGTTCCTTAACTTTGTGAAATGTCATTGTTTTCCATCAACTTCTATGACCTTCCCATGACCTGAAATTCATTTTTGCTTACTAAGTTCAATCTACACTGGCTTTCTTTCAGTTCCTCAAAAACATCAATAAGTTTCCAGATCCAAAGAATCACACAGTCTTTTCCCTCTTCCAGGAGCACACCTTTGCCCTTACTGGCCTCAATGACTCTACTACTTCAGAGCCCTGCTTGAAAGTTAAATTCCCATAGTCCCTGATCACTAAACTATTCTTTTTTATAGGTTTCTATATTTTATAGAACTTATTGAAATTTGCTTTGTTTTATTTTTTGTATCTTACCCAAAATAAAAACCTTTTTGAACTTAGTGTTCAGGTCTGTTTATTTTTGTTATATTCACCATTGTGTACCTAAGATATAGCACAGGGTCCAGCACATAGGTTTTCTAAAAGTAATTGTAGGGTGAGTCAATACATGAATAAGCCAAGCACAGTACCAGGCACTTGAGAGTCTTTATATCAACTCTTTAAAGCAACCCCACAATGATCACAGCAAAATAGGTACTAATATCACTGTTACCATAAACATAATCTTGCTCCTTACCCTAAGCAAAAATAAAAAGTGTCAGTAGATCTTGGCACTTCTCAAAGAAAAACTAATTATTTTCGTGTATTAAACATCCAGGCAAGAGAGTAAAGGAGACTCGCCCTAATTATGTAAGGAGACAAAGCTGGATGCAAATTTTCAGTTTCCACTGAAAAATGAATGATTACTTGGGAAGAAAATAATTGCTTTGGCATTAAATGCAGCTGTTATTCATGTCACATTATTTATAAGACTGATGTGCATAATATTCCTCCAGTCTTACTATAAAATTAAAATAATTCAGGAACATATTATCTACAGACACTTATGAGAAGGGGTGTCTACAATTGCTATTGCTGACTCCAATAAGAATAGAATTTTTCTCAGAGATAAAGGCATTTTATGGAAAATAAAGAAACGAATAACCTCATCATTGTTACACTGGAATGATGGCAAACCAATGGTCAAGTTATGTGACATGAGAATATCTAATGATTTTAAGCTACTGAGCTTTAGTCCCACAATTTTAGATGAGGATAGTGTATAAAGAATTATGAATGGACATTACAACCAGAAGGCATGGTTCAAACTCCAACATCTTGTGTGTTTGCTCTAAAACATGGGGCAGATTATTCACCAAAATAAGCCCCAGCTTCCTCATCAATCAAATGGGGATAATAATAACACTTATTTCATGCCCTTCCCTCAAAGTTCATATGCTGAAACCAAATCCCCAATGTGATAGTATCAGAAAGTACAGTCTTAAAGAGGAAATTAGGTCTTGAGGGCTCTGCCCTCATAAGTTGAAATGTCCCCTTATAAAGAGACTCCAGCTGGGCACGGTGGCTCATGCCTGTAACCTCAGCTCCTAAGAGGCAGAAGCCAGAGGATGGCTTAAGCCCAGGAGTTCAAGACCTGCCTGGGCAATATAGCAAGACCCTGTTTAAAAAAAAGAGAGAGACTCCAGAGAGCAAGCGAGCCCCTTCTACCTTATAAAGACACATCTAGAATGTACTGGCTATCAACCAGGGAGCAAGCTAGCCCTTACCAGAAACCAAAACTGTCAGCACCTTGATCTTGAACTTCCCATTCTCCAGAATTGTGAGCAATACATGTCTGTCATTTATAAGCCACCCAGTAAATGATATTGTTATGGCAGCCTGAATGAGTTAAGACATCCTATGAAATTATCTTAGGGATTAAATGAGATAACATATATAGCATAGTTTTATCATGGCCACATGGAAAACGTTTAACAAATGATGATGATGATGAAGAAGACATGTAATTTTGTTTTGTATAAAACCATTTAATCTTGTATGAATGAGTGTAAAGGTCTAGCTGTTAACTATGGCTTAATAACTGAATTGGAGGCACCAGCCTATGTTTTAGTATTAAAGAGAGGGGAGAGTATATGATATTACTTGGTGAGGATGATACAGTACACCATAAAAATGAAAGTACCATGATAACACTAAGGACACCACCTTAGTTCCACCCGATCACGGATAAGCTCTTCCAGGCAGGGATTAAAGCAGAAGCTTAAACTCTTAACTTGCTATGGCTGTGTTTCAGGCACTTGATGCCAGGATGGAGTTGAATGGTATTGAGTGACCTTGTAAATAAGATTCCATCATTAGGACCATTTTACTAATGAGGCAGTTCCCCTCATTACTAAACTGACACGTAGAGCAGTTTAGTAGCTTATCTAAAAACTTAGAGACAGGCCAATGATGAATCAAAGCCAGGGACATAAGTAAATACTCAGTGGCTTCCTTCTGTGATAAAGCTAAGAGGAAAACTTGACTCCTATTTCTCTTCTGGTAGTAGCTGGTGATGCAGGCAGAGAATATTAGCTTTTAAGTGAGTTCAACACTGTGCTTGCATTAAAAAAGAGCCTCTGAGTGAAAGAGTCTTTTCTGGGTGTCCTATAATGCAGATAGCCAAAATGACCCTGAAAAAGAAGTGTCTGTCCCCATGCCTCATCCATAACATCTGCCAGACCTCACTGAACCGGCAGAATCCAGACCTCAGTCTTTCTGCTGTGCTCACATCATTGCCACTCCTGCCTCAGGCCCCTTTAGAAGGTACACTGACTCTGTTTTATTTCCAAAGGAGTTCATTCTCTTTTTTTATGAGGGAAATTTCTTGGAGTAAGGGCTATAATAACAACAGTTGCTGCTGCCGCTGCTGCTACTTGGTATTGAGTACCTATCTATGTGTCAGGCACTAAGCTAGCTGCTTTAGATACATTATCTCTCACCCTTAAAACAACCCTGGAAATGGAAATTATTATTCATACTGCATAGAGGTAAAGTACATCGTCCAACGTCACAGAGCTATGAGAATAAGACTGCAGTGTTAACTCAGGCTTGCCTGACTCCAACCCTATGCTTATCCAACTATTCCGCAATATAGACAGGTTTATAATTATCCCAGTACTTTCCTTGTTCATTATGATTAGGGCAATTAAAAGCTAATAAACTGGCAAGTCACAGTTAATCATTATTCTGTTAATCTAACGGCACCTTAGATGTTTATTGTGCAATATAACTTACCCATGCTTTTTTATGTGATTGACTTCATAGGTTCTCACACTAATCTTGCATTTCTTATATGTAGCTTCTTCCCCTCCCACCCCACTCCCAGGATCATCTATATATATGTTCAGATATTGACAATTGAACTTATTTCTGCTTACTATTTTTCTTGTATCAGGCCAGTGGTTAATGAAAACAACACCTTATTCAACCTAAATAAGCTTGAAATGAAGAAAAGTTTTATTTATTTTGGATATTAATCCCTTATCAGATGGATAATTTGGAAATATTTTCTCCCAGTCTGTACATTATCTCCACATACTGTTCTGGAGCTCATGTCATGAAGCTTTCCCCATATGTATTTTTCTGGCAATTTTTCAGTTTCATTTCTTATATTTAAATCTTTATCTACTTTGGGTATTTTATATGGTATAAGATGAATGTCTAATTTCATTTTTCTGCCTGTAAATACTCAGTTTTTCCAGTATCATTTATTGTAGAGCATGTCTTTTCCCCACTGAGTGTTCATCCCACTTTTGTCAAAAATCTTGATCGTTAATGCATGGATTTATTTCTGTTTTTTTTGTTGTTGTTGTTTTGTTTTTACCAACCTGTACCCTTGGCTGATATGTGTGTTTTAATGCCAGTACCATGCTGTTTGATTATAAGTGCTCCATGTTTTGAAACCAAGAAGTGTGGTGCCTCCAGCTTTGTTCTTTTAGCTCTAGTTTGTTTTGAATATTTGAGGGTCTTTTATGGTTTCATATAAAGTTAAGAAGTTTTTTCATTTCTGTGAAAAATGGTACTGAAATTTTTGTAAGGATTGCATCAAACCTGTAGATTGCTTTGGATGGTAGGAACATTTTTACAATATTTATTCTTTAAATCGATTAACACAAGATATCTTTCTATTTAAAGGTGTTTTTCCCATTTTCTTTCAACAGTGTGTTATTATTTTCATATATAGATCTTTTGTCATGCTGGTTAAATTGACAACTAAGTGTTTAATTTTTTTGTTGCCATGCAAAGGGGATTGTTTTCTTGATTTTTGAATTTTGGTTTGTATACTTTACTGAATTTGTTTTCAGTTCTAACAGTTTTTGGTGCAAGTCTTTAGGGTTTTGTATATCTATGATCATGTTGTGAAAAAATAGAGATAATTTTACTTCTTTTTTTTCCTAGTAAGACACTTTAATTTCTTTCTCTTGCCTAATTGCTCTGTCTAGTACTTTAAGTACTATGTTCAAAAAGAGTGGTAAGAGTGAGCACTTTTGTTTTGTCCTTGATCTCTGCGAAGGAAAAGCTTTCAACTTTTCATCATTCAGTATAGTGTTAGCTATGAGTTTGTCATATATAGCCTTTATTGTGTTGAGGTACGTTACCTCTATACCTAATCTGTTGAGAATTTTTATCATTAAAGGGTCTATTTTTATCCTTCATTTTAAAAATGTGATGTGTATATATTTGAGATTATATTTATATATACATAAATCTCAAACAATTTAATAACATGGAAACAATCTTGATTTAAAAATAGGCAAAGAAACTGAATAGACATTTCTCAAAAGAAAACATACAAATGGCCAACAGGTATATTAAAAAAATGTTCCACAGCAGTAATCATTAGGAACAAGCAAATTAAAAACAAAATGGGATGATATTACCTCACACCTGTTAGAATGGCTGTCATCAAAAAGATGAAAGATAATATTGGAAAGGATGTGAAGCAAATGGAACTCATACACTGTTGATGGGAATGTAAATTAGTAGAGTCATTATGAAAAACAGTATGGAAGTTTCTTTAAAAGTTAAAATAGTACCACAATATGACCCAGTAATCCCACTTCCTGGTAGATATTCAGAGAAACTGGAAACAATATGTTGAAGGGATATTTGCACTTCCGTGTTCATTACAATATTATTCAAAACAGCCAAGATAAGGAAACACCCTAAGTGTTTTTCAACAGAAGAATGAATAAAGATAATGTGGCATGTATAAACAATGGAATGCTATTCAGTCTTAAGAAAAAGGGAAATTCTGTCGTTTGCAACAACATAGATGAATCTAAAGGACATTGTATTAAGTTAAATAAACCAGGCACAAAAAGACAAATACTGCATAACCTCACTTACATATGGAATCTAAAAATGCTGAACTCAAGACAGAGTAGAATGAGGGTTACCAGAGGCTAGAGCCTGGGAAGGAAGAGAATGGGAAGCTGCTGATCAAAAGGTACAATATTGTTTTTAATTTTATTTATTTACTAAGACAGAGTGTCCTTCTGTTGCCCAACTGGAGTGTAGTGGTGCAGTCTTAGGTCACTGCAACCTCTGCCTCCAGGGTTCAATTAATTCTCATGTCTCAACCTCTAAAGTAGCTAGGACAGGCCAGGCGCAGTGGCTTACCCCTGTAATCCCAGCACTTTGGGAGGCCGAGGCTGGCAGATCACCTGAGGTCAGGAGTTCGAGACCAGTCTTGCCAAAATGGCGAAACCCCATCTCTACTAAAAATACAAAAAAAAAAAATAGCTGGGTGTGGTGGCGGTTTCCTTTAATCCCAGCTACTTAGGAAGCTGAGGCAAGAGAATCCCTTGAACCTAGGAGTCAGAGGTTGCAGTGAGCCGAGATTGCGCCATTGCCCTCCAGCCTAGGCAACAAAGTGGGACTCTGTCTCAAAAATAAATAAATAAATAAATAAATAAATAAGCTAGGACTACAGGCACATGCAATCATGCCCAGCTAATTTTTGTATTTTTAGTAGAGACAGGGTTTCACTATGTTGGCCAGGCTGGTCTCAAACTCTTGGCTTCAAGTGACCTCCCAAAGTGCTGTGATTACAAGTGTGAGCCATCGTGCCCAGCCAGAGTACAACATTTCAGATAGACAGGAGAAATAGGTTTTGAGATCTATCACACAGCAGGGTAACTATAGTCAATAACATTGAATTATATATGTCAAAATAACTAAGAGAGTAAATTTCACATCTCATTGTAAAAAATGATAGATTTACTCCATCAAAATAAAAGAAGTTTATTACATATTCTTTCTTTTCTTTGTTAAGTCACCCTTTCCCAAAGCGGAATATAAATTCAGATCCCTTTATACGCTAATTGAAACCTCTGAGCTCTCCTGGCAGCTTTGCTCACTCAGGGGGATTATGTGCCAATTTTGGGGGAATTGGCTTGCCCAGCTTCAACTAACAGATGTTAAGTTAAGGCTTTTTACCAGCCAATCCAACTTTCTTGTTATCTCTCTAAGGCAAAAAGCAACAACAACAAAAATTGAACTTTTCCTCCAACCAGATAATGGGCTTAAACATTTTTATATGCATTAGATAAAACTTGACCATCAGATTTCAATTTCAGCCTCAACACTGAGTTCTACTGTCGGGGGAGACATTAGCTTGTATGGAGTGGGGGCAAAATAGGATGTGAGGAAGGAAGAAAAGAGAGGAATGGCAGCCCAGGTGAAGAGGTGGCTCAGGGGGAAAAATGACTCCAGAGGCCGTGGAGGTGTTCACTTACACTAATGAAAAATTTGCAAATTAAAAATAAACAAACAGTATGTAATGTATAATGCCCGTGTCTATACGGTTCAAATGATCTGCCTTTACCTTTTGCCATTCTTAATTTTTGAATGGTGGATTAATGAAATGAATGAAAATTTTGGAATTGCTTAGTAATAAGAATAAAATTGGCACCCATTATCTGGATTTTCAATGCTATCGAAATGCTAATGATCAGTGTTCGTAAAAGCTTCACCTTAGTATAATGAGAGGTTAATAAACTAGATTGCATTGCCCCTTGAAATCGTGCATTTGAATCATCTCTCTCTACAGTGTGGCTGTCTCCAAATGACACATTCTATAGCAGGCCAATAACTCATTTCTGCCTCCCTGAAGGTTTCTCTTCCTATCTCTGAACCCAAAATGCATTACTCATAAATATTAACATTTTGTTAGTGTGGGATCTTAGGCCATTTGAATGGGTGAGATTGGGATGTGATTTGACTTGAAAAGAGTAATGAAGTTATTGTGAGTCCAAGGATGGAAATGAGATTCACAGAAGAAAACTCTGAAACAGTGCATAAAATAAGTAACAATCGTTGGTTTCTTTAATTACAGTTTGAATAAGGAAAGTCATAATGGAGATATTAAGCTCATTTTACAGCCTTAAGATTGGATAGTGACCCTTCAAGCTCATTTTTTTCCTTTCCTCCAAGTCCTCAAGAATAGGCTTTTAAAATCAAAGACAGTCTAGCACATATTATCTATTATTATTAACATTTTTACATGCATAATTTTATAAAATATTCACAAAACCCAGCTCAATAATTATTATCGTTATTCTCCACGAACGTGTTATCTTACTACTTTACTTTCCTATAAATTGCGGAGGTAAGAGATGAGCCCAGAGCTGTTGAAATCCAGAGTTGGGCATCTTAACCACTAGGGGCACTGCTTAAAGTTAACATGGTATGGGGGAGAATGGGGTAAGGCAGAAATTGTGTTGTGAAGTTCTTCCTTGTTATTTAAAGAATAATTTTTAAGTTCACATTTCTTCTAGCTTAATGATGACACAACATCAGCCTCAAATAGGTAGACTTAAACTATTTTTACATGCTCTTTTGGCAAAATAAGATGTTGTATTAGACACCTTTAAGGTGGTATTTGTGAGCAGCGCACATGTGATATCTCTAAATGCATGTGTATTGATGGACTCCTTGACTACTTAATGTTTTAAGGTAATTAAACCACAAAAACTCATTGGAATAATGTTTAGGGCTGACTTAAACCCTTAAAAGCCATTAGCTGTTAACTGCCAAGTTGCTCTGAGTCTCTGTCTGCATGAAATTGAATCATATTTGAAAGGTTTTGTAGGCTAGTGGCAAGATTCATAAAAGCCCAACACTTTACATCTTTCGTCACAAACCAGGAAATGGGAGGGAGGGCAAAGAACTGGATTTGAGACGGAAAACTTCATTTGATGCTTCATCCACTGTTTCTCTAGAATCTTTTGCTAATTAACCCCACTTGTGCCTTCCTATAGTGAAATTACCTCCATTAATTTATCATTTGTTTAATTCAGCTTAAGCCAGAGTATTTTTGCTATGTCTACAGAGATTGATACGTGGAACAGAGGATGAAGAAGGCACCAACCCTGCCCTCAGCAGCTTTAAATTTAAGAGAGACAGTCAAATAAAAAACATTTAGTGTGGTGTGGAAAGCACAGAAATAGAGGAATGTGCAAAGTAAAGAGGAAAAGATTGTGAGTGGCATCAGGGAAGACTTCTTGGAAGAGTTTATGACTGAGCTGAGGTTGGAAGGTTAATAAAGTTTCCCAGCAGCGGATAGTGGCACAACATTTAAGAGTGAAAATAAGGATAGTGATATTTTTCACTCAAATTAAGAATATTTCATACACACAAACACACACATATGCACACACACACACACATGCACACACACACACACACACATACACACACACACACACACACACGCACATTCCTGGCTTTTAAATATCTTTTATTCTGCTAAAGATTATATGATCATCTGCTGGCCTTGCTCACAGATAAGTCTGCCCAAGGCTGAAAATGTTTTTGTCACTGAAGACCCTGAAGGCTTACAACCTGTTCCTGTAATCCTTACTCATGTGCACCACTAGAGCTGTTGATGCAAACCCCTCCACCTTATCTTTCCTATCCATGTCAGCAAAGCTCTCCCTCAACATGGACACTCCTGTAGCCCCTTGCTCTGATCACTGTGTACCTGATTGGAGTCTAGACTTCAGATGGGCCAGAAGAACCTCAGAATTTTGAGTTATCTCTGTATATAAATATATACATACACAGATATATACAGATACAGATATATAATGAGGCCAATTTATATTTAAAACGTACTCTATACCATTCGGCTGTAAATAAGATAGAGTAATATTGGCAAAAAACATAACCACCATTCATGATGCTGATTTGATGGGAAACCATATTGATGACAATCAGTATATGGTAAGAATCTATGTATTTAAGGAACTGAGATGTGGTAGACAATATATACATCTGGACATCAGGACTGAAATATAGGTTGCAGTACATTGTGTCCTGTTTATCTCAAAGACTTAGCAGTGTTTCTTCACTTGTAAAGTGGAGATATTAATGTTTACTTTCTATGGTTGCTATATGGGTTAATAGAGAAATGGATAGAAAGTGCCCATAGTATAGATAATGCTTGTAAGAGCTACACAGTATTTCTCTTTTTAGTAAATGCTCTGGGTAATTAGAAAAATGATTCAATGACTTCCTTTTGTCTACAGAAAAAAAATGGCCAAATTTATTACACAATTCCAAACTTCTACTTACTATGTTCTAATAAGCATTTGACTACATATTTCTTCCCAAAATATATATTACATCTCAGCAAAAGTGGAATGAGTCAATCTTTCCTGAACAGGATATTGCACTTTCTCTCATTCTGTCACCCAAATGTCTATTAAGAAGTATTGAATAGGCTGGTCACAGTAGGTCACAGTTGCAATTCTTTGGGAGAATTGACACTGGAGGATCACTTAAACCCAGAAGTTCAAGACCAGCCTGGGCAGCATGGCAAAATCCTGCATCTAGTGTCTACCAAAAAAGTATAAAAATTGCCAAGTATGGTGGCATGCACCTGTAGTTCCAGTTACTGGGGAAGCTGAGGTGGGAGGATCACTTGAACCGGGAGGCACAGAGATTCCAGTTAGCCAAGATCATGCCACTGCACCACTGCACCCCAAACTGAGCAACAGAGACAAATAAAAAAAGAAGAAGAAGCATTGAAAGTATTGAAGAGAAGCAGCTTTGGATAAATTGTTTTTGCCATTTGTGTTTTGCACTATTGCACTTAATCAAAAAGTTGGAGTTTGTTTTGCTGTTGATTTGTTCTATTACAAATTTTCCTCCTTCCACCAACAAAACTGTCTTGTTTTATTAATTTCCTCAAGTTGTAAAGGAAATAAATAAGTTCTATAAGAATTTGAAGAACTTGCGTTTTCTGAATATAGGTTAAAATAGGTTCCAGGAATATTCCTGGGGCTGTTAAAATTCAACATGCCCACTTTGGTTGCCCAACTCCAGAGTCAGCATTGATATTTTATATTTTTATGAGATTGGTGCCCACATAAAGCACAGCTCCAGCCTAGCTATCTATAGTATCAAACCACCCTGTAACTCATAGTATATAATCTTCTTTATTACGTGCAGAGTCCTCACCATAATAGAAAATTATTAACTTTATACCTGGTTTACTTACCATCTATTTCCATCCGAGAATATAAGTTTCTTAAAATTCTTGTTATTATGGTCTAACATGAATTCTTACTATGTTCCTGCCACCATAATTGGAAGAATGGATATAAATAGTTGGCAAATGAGGATAAAATTGGATTACACACTTCAAATAATTTTTAAACACCAGAATGTCATGAAATGTCAGATCCTTCCTGAAAATACTTCAATTGTGCAATGGCTCTCAGATATTGCATATAGCACCACCCCCACCATCATTTATTTCTTAGCCACCATCTATTGAATATTTACTGTGTGCTTCATATTTTATAGACATGACCACATTAATACCCATAAAATGTCTGTGATAATAGTGTTATTATTTCCTCTCCCCTTCCCATTTTATAGATAGGAAAACCGAGGTTTTAAAGGGAGAGTAGTAGGAAATGGGTCTGGAGATAGGAAATGATCAGATTCTAAATGGAATGTTATATACTTTTCTTATATAAAAGTTCTGGTTCTGTCTTCAACCAATAAAAAACTGAAAAGTACCAATTTATATATTTTCATAGTATTATGTGTTTTCATTGCATCCTCAAACTCATGTGAAAGAAAAAGATCAAAATAATGCATACATGCACACACATACACACACACACACACACATTCATATTTTGCTTTTATATGTAAAAGAATATAGTAGAGACATACACACAAAGCCAATACCATTGACTCTGCAGTAGGAATTGGGACTCCAAGGTGGAAGGGATCTACTTTTTATTAGATAACTTTTGTTACTTTTCAATTTTTTGTCTCAGATGCATGCATTATTTTTTAAGATGAACAAAACAGAACAACAAAACAAAATGAAATATAAAAGAAAGGAAAACCAAGGAACTGGACCATATCAGTGTCAGCGAGATAGAGAAGCAGTGATAGATTCAAGACTTCCACTGGAAAACATGGTTCAAGTAATGCCTTAACATATTAAGAGTTATAAAATTTAAAATAAAGATTGCATAGTCCAATATGATTAAGAATTAAATAAGTAAACATGAAGTCCTCTTAATATCATAGTTTTTTACATAATCAAAATCTCTGATATATATTTATTTTATTCTCTAAACTTATTGATCAAGGGATCCTTTCTTACCTAGAGCAGTTCATGGATATAATTTTCTGGACAAAACACTTTGGCATGTGGTCATCTAGGGTAGAACTCAGAAAACAACAGCTTGTCGAGCAAGTTCAGCTTACCATCTATTTTTGTTAATAATACCTTATAGATGGAGAAATATTCCATGTTCATGGCTAGGAAGAATCAATATTGTCAAAATGGCCATACTGCCCAAAGTAATTTACAGATTCAACGCTATCCCTATCAAGCTACCAATGACCTTCTTTGAAGAACTGGAAAAAACCACCTTAAACTTCATATGGAACCAAAAGAGAGCCCGCATAGCCAAGTCAATTCTAAGCAAAAAGAACAAAGCTGGAGGCATCACACTCCCGGACTTCAAATTATACTACAAAGCTACAGTAATCAAAACAGCATGGTACTGGTACCAAAACAGAGATATAGACCAATGGAACAGAACAGAGGCCTCCGACGCAACACAACACATTTACAACCACCCAATCTTTGACAAACCTGACAAAAACAAACAATATGGAAGTGAGTCCCTGTTTAATAAATGGTGTTGGGAAAACTGGCTAGCCATGTGCAGAAAGCAGAAGGTGGACCCCTTCCTGACACCTTACACTAAAATTAACTCCAGATGAATTAAAGACTTAAACATAAGACCTAACACCATAAAAACCCTAGAAGAAAATCTAGGCAAAACCATTCAGGACATAGGCATAGGCAAGGACTTCATGACCAAAACACCAAAAGCAGTGGTAACAAAAGCCAAAATAGACAAATGGGACCTAATCAAACTCCACAGCTTCTGCACGGCAAAGAAACAGTCATTAGAGTGAATCGGCAACCAACAGAATGGGAAAAAAATTTTGCAGTCTACCCATCTGACAAAGGGCTGATAACCAGAATCTACAAAGAACTGAAACAGATTTACAAGAAAAAACAAACAAGCCCATTCAAAAGTGGGCGAAGGATATGAACAGACACTTTACAAAAGAAGACATACCTGAAGCCAACAAACATATGAAAAAATGCTCATCATCACTGGTCATTAGAGAAATGCAAATCAAAACTACATTGAGATACCATCTCACGCCAGTTAGAATGGCGATCATTAAAAAATCTGGAGACAACAGATGCTGGAGAGGATGTGGAGAAATAGGAAGGCTTTTACACTGTTGGTGGGAGTGTAAATTAGTTCAACCATTGTGGAAGACGGTGTGGCGATTCCTCAAGGACCTAGAAATAGAATTTCCATTTGATCCAGCAATCCCATTACTGGGTATATATCCAAAAGACTATAAATCGTTCTACTGTAAGGACACATGCACACGAATGTTCATTGCAGCACAGTTTACAATAGCAAAGACCTGGAACCAACCCAAATGCCCATCGATGATAGACTGGACAGGGAAAATGTGGCACATATACACCATGGAATATTATGCAGCCATCAAAAACGATGAGTTCGTGTCCTTTGTAGGGACATGGATGAACCTGGAAACCATCATTCTCAGCAAACTGACACAAGAACAGAAAATCAAACACTGCATGTTCTCACTCATAGGCGGGTGTTGAACAATGGGAACACATGGACACAGGGGAGGGGGAGTATCACACACTGGGGTCTGTCGGGGGAAAGGGGAGGGATAGTGGGGGGTGGGGAGTTGGGGAGGGATAGCATGGGGAGAAATGCCAGATATAGGTGATGGGAAGGAAGGCAGCAAATCACACTGCCATGTGTGTACCTATGCAACAATCTTCCATGTTCTTCACATGTACCCCCAAACCTAAAATGCAATTAAAAAAAAAATTAAAAAAAAAATAATACCTTATAGATTACAGTTATTCTCAATGGTTTACATATTGTCTGTAGCTGGCTGCTTTTTATCTTCTTAACAGCAGAACTGAGAAATTGTGACAGAGACCTTATCATTTGCAAAGCTCAAAACATTTCCCATCTGGCCCTTTAAGAAAAGGTTGAAAACCCTAATTCAGAAGATAAAATTGCTGGAATCTGCTAGTCTAGTAGATGTAAAAAAAAATGTAAAGAGATTGATACAGACTTCAAAAATTTAAATGCTCACGGGGGCTACACAGAAAATATGAATGAGTGAAGCAGAGGAGTTATAAAATAATAAAAAATGGTAGAGAATGTAGCAAGAGGGAGAGTGAACTCTTAAAAGGGACAGCTATTTGTCCATTGAAGCCATATAGAAATATGTACTCTTTGTTGCTGAATCTACCAATTGTTTCACCAAAAATGATACTTAAGTTTTTGTAAACTCTTCTGCTTATTCAGTTTTTAAAACATTGTGACTACAAAAACAAGCAATGGGGAAAGGATTCCCTGTTTCATAAATGGTGTTGGGAAAACTGGCTAGCCATGTACAAGAAGCTAAAATTGGACCCTTTCCTTACACCTTATACAAAAATTAACTCCAGATGGATTAAAGATTTAAACATAAGAACTAACACCATAAAAACTCTAGAAGAAAACCTAAGAAATACCATTCAGGACATAGGCACAGGCAAGAACTTCATGACTAAAACACCAAAAGCAGTGGCAAAAAAAGCCAAAATAGACAAATGTGATCTAATTAAACTTAAGAGCTTCTGCACAGCAAAAGAAACAATCATTAGAGTGAACCGGCAACCAACAGAATGGGAAAAAATTTTTTGCAATCTACCCATCTGACAAAGGGCTAATATCCAGAATCTATAAATAACTAAAGCAGATTTATAAGAAAAAAAACAAACCAATTCAAAAGTGGGCAAAGGAGATGAACAGACATTTTTCAAAAGAAGACATTTATGCAGCCAACAAACATGTGAAAAAATGCTCATCATCATTGGTCTTTAGAGAAATGCAAATCAAAACCACATTGTGATATCATCTCATGCCGGTTAGAATGGCAATCATCAAAAAATCTGGAGACAACAGATGCTGGAGAGGATGTGGAGAGAAAGGAACACCTTTACACTGTTGGTGGGAGTGTAAATTAGTTCAACCATTATGGAAGATCAGCCTGGATAACATGGTTAAACCCAGTCTCTACTAAAAATACAAAAAATGAGCTGGACATGATGGCAGACACCTGTAATACCAGCTACTTGGGAGGCTGAGGCAGGAGAATCACTTGAACCAGGAGGCAGAAGTTACAGTGAGGCAAGATGGTGCCATTGCACTCTAGCCTGGGCAACAAGGGCAAAACTTCATCTCAAAAAACAAACAAAAACAAAAATCAACTCAAGATGAATTAAAGACTTTACTGTAAAATCAAAACTCTAAAAACCCAGGAAGACAACCTAGGCAATACCATGCTGGACATAGGCATGGGCAAAGATTTCATGACTAAGATGCCAAAAGAAATTAAGACAAAGCAAAAATTGACAAATGGTATCTAATTGAACTAAAAAGTTTCTGCACAGCAAAAGAAACTACCATTAGAGTACACAGACAACCCACACAACAGGAGAATATTTTTGCAAACTATGCATCTGACAATTGTCTACTATCCAGCCTCTGTAAGGAACTTAAACAAATTTCTGAGGAAAAAACAAACAACCCCATTAAAAAAGTGAGCAAAGGACATGAGCAGACACTTTTCAAAACAAGACATACTTATAGCCAACAAACATACGAAAAAAGCTCGATTTCACTGATTAGAGAAATGCAAATCAAAACCACGAGGCAATATCATCTAACACCAGTTAGAATAGCTATTATTACACAGTCAAAAAATAAAAGGTGCTAGAGAGGTTGTGAAGAAAAAAGAAATGCTTATACAATCATTGTGAAAAGCAGTGTGGCATTTCCTCAAAGACATAAAAACAGAACTACCATTCGACCCAACAATCCCATTACTGGGTATATACCCAAAGGAATATAAATCATTCTATCATAAAGACACACACACACAGATGTTCACTGCAACTTTATTCATAATAGCAAAGACATGGAATCAACCTAAATGTTCATTAATGGTAGACTGTATAAAGAAAGTGTGGCACATATATACCATGAAATACTATGCAGGCATAAAAATGAATACTATCATATCCTTTGCTGAAACATAGATAGAGCTGGAGGCCATTATCCTTAGCAAATTAATGCAGGAACAGAAAACTAAATCCCTCATGTTCTCAGTTATAAGTGGCAGGTAAATTATGAGAACACATGGACATATGGAAGGGTACAACAAACACTGGGGCCTACCTGAGAGTGGAGGGTGGAAGGAGAGAGAGGATCAGGAAAAATAACTAATAGGTACTAGGCTTAATACCTGGTGGATAAAATAATCTGTACAACAAACCCCTGTAACATGAGTTTACCTACATAACAAAACTGCACATGTACCCCTGAACTTCAAATACATTTAAAAAAAAATACAAAAAAAGAAAGAAATATGCTTATATTTTAGTGTAATGAATGGCTTAGAGTTTTTCTAGCCATAAAATCAGAAAAATGTTAGCTGGATTGGAGGGCAGAGAAAGTCCAGGTATTCAGCAAAAATAATTGACTGGAAGAAAGCATGGAGGCATGAAAGACTTTGTCCAGAAAATGTGACCATAATGGAAAAAGATCAGAAGACAAGGAAGCAAATAAGAAGATGTGACATGCATAAGATAAAGAGTGAAGAAATGTTTGAAGTTACAGGAGTTGGGAGTCTGTAAAAGTTTAAGGACATCATAACTTGAAACCATGATAGTAACCAAAGTTAAGGACTAGCAAGGATATTGCCAGACTCTCTTCAAAAAGAAAATAACTTTTTTCAATGAATAAATGACCACTAAGGCTTAAAAATATCCAACTGAAAATGCATATATGTAAGAACATGGGAGTCTTCCCTTTCTAATCTATGTTACTTTATTGATAAAATATATTGATAAGATCATAGAATTAGAATTCAACTGATGTCAGGAAGGAAAGAGATTTTCCAGATGAAGAATCTGCTTAATAATGACTTGAAGTATATGAACACAATTAAGCCTCTGGATTTCTTAAAGGACATACACACACACACATACATCACATTTTTTTGTTTGAGAGCAAGATACAGAGAGACAAGAGAAATATAGTTACTGAGGTGTGTAGAAGAAATACACAGGCAGAGAAGAACATTCCATTTAAAATTAAAATCTTCTCCCTAAATGTCATTTAGTGAGTCCAGCTCTCCCCACTGTGAAAGAGAAGATTTAGTGTACCTTACAAATGGGTTTAAAAATGAAAATGACAGAATCTTGGCCAACCACATTTGGTTTGATCAAATTTTAAAATGTTGGCGGTAATTGCTAAAATCTAACTGTAGCCTGCCAAATGAGACCGAGTTGGTGCAGAGTACTAAATATTTCAGCCCTCACTTTGGGGTTGAGGAACAGTACAAATTCTTCTAAATAATTTGTCTTTCATTTTGAAAGATGGCTATTATTTTTGCAATTGATTTTTTTTCTAACTAAAGTGAGAGCTAACCTGATCACAAATAGAGCCCAGACAGGTAACACCAACCAGACGGCAGGCATGGTTTTATTTCTGGACCAACTTCTATGGACGCTAATGATGCATCTGCTTTCTTCCTGATTTCATTTGAAAGGAACCCAAATTTGTACAGATCTGCAAATGTGAGGAAAATGTTTAAAATTTAAATGACTTTAATAAAATTTGAATGTGCATCTCACAGCTAGAATGGATTTAAGGAAGTTGTTATTGACAAACTTTTTCTAAGCAAAATTTCATTGTATTTCAATTGAGGACACCTCAAAACCTGAAACTACTATCTCTTCAGTTCTGGTATATTAAGGTTGGACATGCCATTATATTAAGATAATTACTTAATTTACTTTTAAAAATAAAGTTCTGATACATCTATTATAAAATTTTATCAAGTAACAAGTTTCAAAAATTCTTATCCATTAATGCATTTTTCCCCCAGTGTGGCATCTTTCAAGGGAAGAAAATCCTATCATCACCACTAAATCCTTCTTTAAGTTCTCATTGATCATAGCCTTAGAATAAGATTATCAAAAGTAGTCCTACACTGAGATAATGTGTAAGAGATTTTGGAAAATCTCAACACTCCATTTTAGATTAAATCTTGTGGTTTCTCAGGTTCATGTTGCATTTCACTGATAAAGATGGATTATCAATGTGTGCCTCTTAATTAAGGACAAACAGTAACTATTGCTTCTTATAGTTGTAGTGCAAATACCATAACCTTTCTCTTCTGTACTAAAACCCCTATATTTGATCTATTTGTCATTTAGGTGAATAATACAGCTATTGTGCCTTCAAAGAATCAAGTGTTGACTTCAGAAGGAGCAATCTACCTAGAAGTGAGATTGTGTTTTTTATCATGATGGGATTTAAAATTTTGTTACTATTGTCACTAGTTCAAAACGAATAGAATAGTTGAATTTTAAGTAAGCTATTGATGGACATCTAATTTTGTTTCATTAAAGTACTTTTAATGGGAAGGAAAAAAGCCAATTACGAAAAATTGCATGCTTTAATGTAGAATTACATAAGTAGTTTTAGAACAGAAGTGTTAATAATAGTCAAGCTTCAAAGACTTGAGTTTTGTTGTTGTTATTCTTATGTTACAAATGTTGGTATATATCAGCCAAAAATCAAAGCAGTGTTTACTTTTTGATGAAACAATATTTATTAGATCGAGGAATAATTTACACATGGAACAACCATTGGACAACACTCTGACCTAGTACTGAAATTTAAGAAACAATGTGTTAATCCAAACTACAAGGAGTATTTGGTAGCTCTAGAATTATAAAATAAAAGCAATTGAAAGAGTCATCTACTACAACCCTGTCTTTTTCAGTTTGGTTAAAAAATAGACAACCCAAAATAAGTGAATTTCTCAAAAATGTTGATAACTAGAGATGGAGATCAAGATTTTCAAGAATCTCTAAATAGCTCCTTTTTCTTTGTTAGAAGCAGATGCCAGGAGAGGATTAGATATTCAGGAGATTAATTAAAGAAAAGCCCTATGAAAGAAAAATGAAGTTGGGGAGATTAGGTACATCATCAGACTTCAATGCCAGTTTAACCCCTGTGGAATAAAGAGGAAAAGGAAAAAATGTCTAGTAAAGTCTTAGGCTGCACTGTGGTTCTAAGAAAGTTTTGTCAGATGCAATGCTGAGTCCTGGAGCCAAGGCTGCTGATCAGAGGAGTCCTGTATCTCTCAGCAGCAAGTTTGCCTGGCTCAGACATGGGCTTGGAGCAGGCTGTGGGAAGCACCACCCTGATGGATCCTAGAACACAGCAACTGGGGCTATTATCAAGTAGGCTTCCTGAAGGTCGAGATCTGAGACAGACATTTCAGATGTCCCTCAATTTCCTAACCTAGTTAACATTTTTCTCATCTATCTAAAGATTGTCGACTAACATTGTTCACTTATAGTAACATTGTTCTTGTTCTCTAAAGAGAGATTTTATTTGGCCGTGCGTGATGATCACTCACTGTTGGCAAGAAACAAGGGCCACGTTAAAAAAGGCCATGGCATGACATAGAGAAAAATGCAATAGTTTTGGGTGATACTCATGGTAATAATAAATAAAAATTGTGATTATTAGTAAATGACTTCTATTCACTAGTTACGCTAAAGACATTTCATATGAGTTATCTATAATGCTCACATTAGATATAATGACCATATAAGGAGTTATTTTGTCCCCATCTTAAAGAAGAGAATACAGACCCAAGCTCTGTGAAGACCATTCACTCAGCCAGTAAGTATAGCATCACTTAACTTCTCTAAATTTCATTTCCTAATCTGCAAAGCAAGATAACAACTGCTTTCAAGGAGGTACCGTGAGGATTCAAATTATGACAACTTGAACTAAATGCCAAGTATATCTTCAGAGATTGTTATACACATCTAACTTTTCGTTTTCTATTCTTTGTGTTTGCTTTTAGAGTTGGAGTCTTGCTCTGTCACCCAGGCTGTAGTGCAGTGGGTCAACCATAGCTCACTGCATGCTCAGGCTCAAACTCCTGGGCTCAAGTGATCCTCCCTCCTCAGCCTCTTAAGTAGCTGGGACTATAGACGTCAGCCACCCTACTTAGCTAATTTTATTTAGTTATTTTAGAGATGGGGTCTTGCTGTATTGCCCAGACTAATCTCAAACTCCTGGCCACAAGCAATCCTCCTGCCTTGGCCTCCCAAAGTGCTAGAATTGCAGGCATGAGCACCATGCCCGGTCCCTTTTCCATTAGATTACTATGATGTAGTCAGTTTTTCTCATTACTTTCCTCAGTACTTTCTGCATACCTACTATCCAGGAGCTCCTGTGAGAGTCTTAGCCATTTGTTTGTTAGTCTATTATTATTATCTTTGGCTAGGGAACAATTCTGTAGCATAGTAGTTAAGAGAATCAAGTTTAGAGTCATAGATTTACAAACTGGCCTCCCTCTAATTGACACAATTAAGCTGTGAAATTTTTACTTAATTTTTCTAAGACTCAGCTTATTTAATTTCTATAATGAGAGCAAATAATCCTTATTTTGTAAGGCTCTTTAAAAATTAAATGAAGTAAATTTCTGCAAAACACGTCGATCATAGAAAAACAGAAGCTATTACTGTAATTATTACGTCATCAGTTTTTAAAACATAGTGCTAAGTGGTAAGGCTCTCATTCATGGTGTTGAAATAAACCTTAGATTCTAGGCTTTTCCTCATTTTTCTCTCTGGTAATAGTAAAAGTTAATGTCTTGGTCAGGAGGGTCACTAGACTGATAGGCGCTACTTGTAGGCTAATGCCTCGAAACAGTCAGAAATTATCATTAAAACTTATCTTTCTCATGACAGGGCTAATGTAATGTTTCCTAATTTAAAGCTCAAACACGTAATTTGGAACAATTAAAATATTTTCTATAAGTAAATTTTCATAAAACTTCATAGCAAAAATTAAAATAAAATTTAAATTTAAATTTAAACACTCAAGATTCATACATTGAATGAAAACATGGTTGAAGGAGACTGTGATTTGGAGATTCTTATTTTCTTTATGAAAAATCAAATAGACTTACATTTAAAACGTTTTTGAGAACATACTTTATTGACTTTAAGGCACCACCTTTTCAGTAACTAAATCGGAATATAAGGGAACCAAAGCCCAAGTAGAAAATGTACAAAAAATTTACTCATTTGCTTTCTTTCCTGCACCCAATTGTAACACCACATAATGAGAATAAATATTTAAATGAGGTTTTTTTTTTTGAGGCGGAGTCTAGCTCTGTCACCCAGGCTGGAGTGCAGTGGTGTGATCTTGGCTGCATCCTTTGTTTCCCAGGTTCAAGTGATTCCCCTCCCTCAGCCTCCTGAGTAGCTGGGTTGACAGGTGCATACCACCACGCCCGGCTAATTCTTGTATTTTTAGTAGAGACGGTGTTTCACTGTGTTGGCCAGAATGGTCTCAAACTCATGACTTCATGATCCACCCACCTCTGCCTCCCAAAGTGCTAGGATTACAAGGGTGCCCCACTGTACCTAGTCATTTAAAGGAGATTTAATGTCCTGAATTCCTCTAGCCTTTCGAGGAGTCTTCCTTTACTTCAATTACCAAGTCATATGGTTTAAGAACTAAGTTCTCCAACAAAAATAACTCTCATCCCCTCTCTCTCTCTCTCCTTGAATTTTTTATTATTCTATTAATAATAAACTCTATTTTTTATTTAACTTTTTTATATGTTATCTATTAGGTTCGTTCAAAAACAGTTGAGGTTTTTGCCATTTCTTTTAATGGCAATAACTTTTGTGCCAAACAAATACCAAAATATAAGCTTCAGGATGTGAGAAGCCATGCATTCCTTTTTACTCCTAGGGATCGAAATATCTCGCAGTCTCTGACACATAGAAGTCAATCAAACACTTTCTGAGAAGGAAGGGAGGAAGGAAGATGTTAAAGAAGGGGAGAAAAAGAAGGAAAGAGAGAAGGAAGAAAAATAGGAATGAAAAGAGGGAGGATGCAAAGAAAGGGCAAAGGAAAAGGAAAGAATGGCAAGAAGGAAGAGAGAAGTAACTCAATCCCTGTCTCATATACTAGAAGACCCACTGTTTCCTTGTGAGTCACTGTTATCATTTGCTTTTTATTTTTTAGCAATTCCAGCTTTCCTAGTCTTGCCATTCTATCTCAATTGTCTGTCAAGTTACACAGTGGAAATCATCTTTTCCTCCGTGTGCTATTAATTCCAGGCTATTGTAGCAGAATTTAGTAAACATTTGCTGTCGTAGAGGGAAATTCCTTTTTAGAGCAGAAAATCTTCATATTTAATATAACATTTCACTGTTTCTACAAATCAATGAGTATTTTCCACACAGATAATTTATCCATGGTCATTGTGATTTATTTTCTATCTTACCCATCCCCTCACATCTCTTTCCTCTCCTTGTGCTCAGAAAATGTCACCTCATCCTCATCCCAGTTCATCATACAGAGTAATTAGATCTTATTCTTCCTAGTCCTGCTCTTATCTTCATTTTTTTTTTCCTGCTGCAAAGGCACCACTTACTAGTTAGTTATTTATACCTTGACTCATTCCACAAAGAATTTATTGTATTACAGGATTAACTGCAATTAGAAAAATGTTTTAAAATAAAATATAAATACAATTTCACAAGATTATGATTAATCCAGTTCTGTTCAGCTGAAGTCAAAATGAGAAGAGAGCAAGGGAGTTAAAATAAGGTATCTGGGCCAAGAAAGGCAAAGCATTATCATGTGAACTCTAGACTGGCCTGAGAAATAAAGACAACACCAAAAAAGGAGATAGAGTAAGTCTTAAATGCTTGATTAACCCAGACATTTGGCTTTGAGTTTCCAGGTAGCCAAAATTAAAAGAGAAAGATAATTGGTTTTATCACGCTTGTAGTCCACATGTAGTAAACACACAATTCCTTAGGGAGAAACAAAGCTTTGCCTAGCACTTAACTCTAAAATAACATTTTATGGGCATAGATATTAAGAAATGGTACATGGGGGCTGGAAATCAACTCAGAGGCAAGATTCCAGGCCTGAACTAATAAACTCATGAATGAGGGTTACTGGAGAGCTAATGAAAAGAACGAAAAGATGCTTGATATGAGGATGGGAGAACATGCAGGAAATTGGGAGGCTTCAAGGTACTTAGAGAAGAAAGAGATGGAGCGGTGAGAAGTGAGCATTCTCTTTCAGCCTCTTTTGGTTTACTCCAAGCCCTGATCTTTCTCATGCTCCAGCTTTATGGCTAAATTCCCTTGTATTTACATTCTGGAGAAAGTATGACTGTAGCTTCTTCACTGAGCCACGCTCACAAATATTAGAACCAGAGGCAGACACAACTCTGGGTTAGAACTTTAATATGCCACTCACTGAAATAGCTATTTCCCTTAATGGTCTTTATCCAAAGAATAGCCCAGTGAAGGTGACATTTGCTATTAACCTATTCTGAGTGTGAGAGGCCCACACAAATGATGCCTGAATTGTTCCTCAAGAACAATTTGGGTGTGAATAGAAACTGCAAAATAGGTTCTGTCACCCAGAATAAAAAATCCTCATCATACATGCAGAAGTTATTCTTTAAGATTGCCTAGTTAAGAAAGAGGCTTACAACCATTGGTAGATATATATGAGGATGATTTTTCAAACCAGTAAAACAAAAGTAAAAGGCTTTACCACTGAATGTTTATTAAATTGCTCAGCATGACATTGTTAATAATCTCAAAAACACAATTTGGGTGTGCAAAGTGACCCAGAATAGAATCTATTGTGATGCCTAAACTGTTTAAAATATCCACTGAGTGTTTTGGGAGATTTTTTTTTTTTTTTTAATGAGTTGCCCTTCAAGGAAGGAGATTTTAAAGGCGTGGGAGGTAGCTCTTCTCCTGCCGTCCATGCAGCATAATCACAGGCCCATCCCTTAAGATATGCAGAGTTTTCCAGTGAATATAGGTCAGGAAGCCACATCTCAGTCTTGTCATGAGTCTATATCCCTAAGGGGAAAATTATGTTTGTAAGTATGTATGTATGCATGTATATGTGTGTATAAATATGTTTATGTATTGTACATTATGGCATACAGAAATATATGGGCATATGTACAGATTTCTATACATATACTTTTGTGTGTTATGTGTGTTATTTACACCAAAACCTTCACCTGATGATGCAATAATTATTAAGTCAAAACAGGGGATAAATAGGATGGCAGTATTTGAAAAAACTTTTTGCCGGGGAATATTCCTAATGAATCAAACTCAGCTCATCAAGACAATCACCAGATAGGAGCTAATATTACTAGTGTTAACAAGAACATGCCAAAGGAATTAGAAAATTCATAGAAAGGGGGAAGTGGGAAATGATGGCTAAAGATGACACTGAACAAGAAATGGCAAGAAACTCCCGGAGTAAAAGCTGTTTGAAGTTCAGTGCCCTGTGTGAACTCCCGCTGAAACACAGTGCCCTGTGAGAATCCCGCTGCAGGGATTCTCAGGGATTGGAGCCCACAGCACTGGGGAAGGGAGGAGTGGGATATATTTTAAGAGGAGGAAGGAGGAAAGATGAAGAAGGAATGAGGTTTTAACATGCACTCAACCCAATATATAGCCAGATGTTTGCTAGGCATTAAAAAGTTGCTGCCTCTGGTCAGCTGCAGTGACTCACACCTGTAATCCCAGCACTTTGAGAGGCCAAGGTGGGTGGATCACTTGAGGTCAAGAGTTTGAGACCAGTCCAGCCAACATGGCAAAACTCTGTTTCTACTAAAAATAAAAAATTAGCTGTGCATGGTGGCACATGCCAGTAATCCCAGCTACTCAGGAGGCTGAGGCACGAGAATCCCTTGAACATGGGAGGTGGAGGTTGCAGTGAGCTGAGATCATGCCACCGTACTCCAGCCTGGGTGACAGAGCAAGACTCCATCTCAAAAAAATAAGTTAATTAACAATAAATAAAATAAAATAACATTTGCTGCCTCCTGTAATGCATATGATAAACTTCCATTCTGAAATCCCAAATCTTTTAATACTACATTTTTGTAACCTGTTAATGCAAAATATGACCTGACCTAAACTCATTTTGTCTCAGAACCTGACCTGAAAGGGTGTAAGTCAATTTTAGTATTTTAAAAATCTGTCTTTATATTCAAAAAATTATTGAATTATTAATATATCACTCCTATATAATATGGAGTATATGCTCAATATTATCTTTCTAAAGTCTGCAAAAAAAAATCTAATTTCTGAAACATTTGACCCCAAGGGTTTTAGACTAGGGTTGTGGTCCTTTAGTAACAGTGAGATCTCAATATTTTTATATTTATTTTCATATGCCTGCCACTGTGCTAACTCCTTTTTGAGTATTTGCTCACTGAGTCCTCATTACACCTCTTTAAAGTAGATTTGATGGTATTTGAGGATGAATTAAGATATATAAGTCTTGTTAAGGATTTTTTCCTTGCACAGGGTTTCACAGTTCCTAAGTATCAATACTATTCTACACCTTGTGATTCTTTGAAAAATATCCATATGACTATAAATATGGGAGAAAATATTAAAATGAAGTGGGAAAAAAGTCTATTTTTATGATATTGGTGCTCAAAAACAATGATTCATCAGCCTTAAATCTGTTCATTTTCTTAAAGAGGCAGACAAAAATAATTAGCAATTTTAGAAAATTAAGTATCTTTCAAGAAAATTTGATTCATATGTAGGGTTTCTGACTCAGCTTTGCAAAGATAGCATCTGTATTGTACATTTTTACAACTACATTTTCCTGATTCCTCAATCAATATCCCCACAAACAGGCTGTGAACACCCAACCCAGAAACCAGATGGTCTAGTGAGGTAAGACTAGTCCCAGTCACAAGTTCCTCTTCCTGCCTCAGCCTGACTGTGGCCTAGTGACATTGAATTGCCTCCATAAAACCCCTCACACCTTTCACTTGTGTACTTCCCAGTAAAGGCAGTTTCCCACTGGTCCTCAGTCGTGTTCTTGACTCCCCTCCTGCACAGTTGAACCTGCTTTCCTGGAGCTCCTTCCATATGACCCCTTGTGTGGCATGCCCTGCCACCTGTCTGTAGGACTTGTGAGTATAAGCAATCCTTTAATTTCATCTGCCTCTCCAAGCATGATTTCCATGGCTATGTTAGAATATTCATTAAACACTCCACCTTCAAAAGACTATAAATCGTTCTACTATAAGGACACATGCACACGAATGTTCATTGCAGCACAGTTTACAATAGCAAAGACCTGGAACCAACCCAAATGCCCATCGATGATAGACTGGACAGGGAAAATGTGGCACATATACACCATGGAATACTATGCAGCCATCAAAAACGATGAGTTCGTGTCCTTTGTAGGGACATGGATGAACCTGGAAACCATCATTCTCAGCAAACTGACACAAGAACAGAAAATCAAACACCGCATGTTCTCACTCATAGGCGGGTGTTGAACAATGGGAACACATGAACACAGGGAGGGGAGTAACACACACTGGGGTCTGTCGGGGGAGGGAAAAGGGGAGGGATAGTGGGGGGTGGGGAGTTGGGGAGGGATAGCATGGGGAGAAATGCCAGATATAGGTGATGGGGGAGGAAGGCAGCAAGTCACACTGCCATGTGTGTACCTATGCAACAATCTTCCATGTTCTTCACATGTACCCCCAAACCTAAAATGCAATAAAAAAAAAAAAAGAATTAAAAAAAAAAAAAAAAGGAGGACTTACTTGCCCCACTTACAACACATCACCTATTTTTGCTCTTTGACCAGGAAGTTCTCAACACTTAATTAGTATCAAGTTAAGGGTGAATGAAGTTCACATATTCTTTCCTTCCCATGGATTTTGACAAACATAAAATTATCAGCACCCTGGGTGAAAGTCCTCCTTCATATTGAAGACACACTCTCTCTCGCACTGTCTCTCTCTGTCTCTGTCTTGCTAGCTTTCTGTGCGTGTGTGTGTGTGTGTGTGTGTGTGTACACACACACATATATATATATATATATATAATGTATTAATATTATT
Source organism: Ateles fusciceps (assembly GCA_036589455.1). Classification (NCBI taxonomy): domain Eukaryota; kingdom Metazoa; phylum Chordata; class Mammalia; order Primates; family Atelidae; genus Ateles; species Ateles fusciceps. Next base: position 750,406 of record JAZHEH010001685.1, on the reverse strand, counting down.
TAATTAATTAAATCTTGGGCCTGGTCATGCTTTCTTAATATATAATTAAGCCTCAAAGCTTTATCAACAGTGATAAATTGCAGAACTCCTAAACAATGTGGTTGAAACATGTCACTGTAATCTATTACTTCCAGACATGCTCCTTCAAGAATTAAAATCAGACTTGCTTGTATAGCAGCCCTAAAGTAGCATCTTATTTAATGATTCTTGGGCTATGGAGAAACACTGGTATCTGTAAATGAAATATAATGCACACAGGTGGAAAGAAGTAGAAACAATCTGTTTCTGTTTTTAAATAGAAATAAAATAGTACTAACTTTTTCATGAGTAAATCAATTGCTTAACAAGTTAATATCTAGCAAAGCACACAGCTTTTGGCATCATCAATTGTGCTAAATACATGGCATTAAGTTAATTACAAGTTATGGGGAATCTTCCTAGGGTATATCTTCTACCTATTTAGGAACTTTCCCTTCTATATTCTAATGGTTTGGTTGGCCATATAATTCAATCAAAGACAGAGCATTCAGTTCTCTCTACCTAGAAAAGTACCCACCATCAGCAATCTGAAGTCAAATCACTGTGCTGATCACTTTGCTACATGGAGTAAGATGTAACAATTTAGAAAGACAATGGGTATGTTAATCTACTCAATGGAGTTTCAAAGCCAGTAGCATTCAAAAGAATAAATAAAAGCATAAGCTTTATAGCTGTTTAGACAGATGAGCCAATAAAGGAACCAGTGCTTCCAGTCATTTCTTATTACCAAAGAACAATTCCTTTGCCAGTGGATTAGATCCTCTTTTTTGTCTTGTTTACGTTGACTTGCAGTCTTGTCATTATTTTCTGAGTTTATAATATAGTTCATACATTAAGGGATTTCTCTAAGAAGTTACATGCTGTTGGGATTTGTCATTCTGCCAAGGACAATTTGCACAAGACTTAAAAAGTCTACTTAAGCTGCCTTTAGTTTCAGAATTTTCTGTACAAGAGCTTTATCCTCTGTTTGAAAGCATGCCCATGTGCTGTTACTGTAATTTTTTGTTTGTTTGTTTTGAGATTAGGAATGTATTTTAAATTGTGAGTTGTAGGTCACTGAAGAGGAGAGAGGTGTTTAAATGATACTTTTCAAGGATACATTTGCCCTAAGATCTGCTCTGGTAATTTTGTTTTACTACGTCCCCAGACAAGGTATTACACTGATATAAACCCAACACTGATGAAAAGCAATGAAAGAAGGAAATACAATCACTTCAAGAATAAAAATAATTTCATTGCTTTTATCATTTTAAATCTCAATTCCATGAATGGTTTTATTCATTTTCTTGTTTTTAAGTTGTTTATCTTAATTTTAGAAATTAAAATATCCATGTGTAATTTTTTTTCTAAAGAATCAGCTATTAGATACTTTTATCAATGTCATTTATTTATATATTTCAAAGTATTTGCACTTGTTTTTGTATTGTAATTTTTTGTTTTCTTCCACATAATCTTTGTTTTTTACTTTTAGTTGAATATTTAACTTTTTTATTTAATCACTTCTCTCATCAAAGAAAAGAAAATAACTTGAAGTCATGTCTTTCTTAACATGTACTTTTGTAAAATGTATTAAGTGTGTAGTATTGAATCTTTGCTTAAAACAACACAAATTTATTATCTTACAGCTCTGGAGATCAGAAGTTTAGAATGAGTCTCACTGGGATAAAACCAAATCATCTGCAGTACTATGTTTCTTCTAGAAACTGTAGGGGAGAATACATTTCTTTTCTTTTCCAGATTCTAGAGGCTTTCTGTGTTACTTAGTTTGAGGCCACCGTTCTAACTTTAAAGTTACCAATGCCCAGTTGAATTTTGCTCCATCACGTCACCGACACTAATGTCTGCCTCCCTCTTCCATTTATAAAGACCCTTGTGATTACATTTTGACATCTGGATAATGCAGCATAATCTCCTCATCTCAAATTCAGCTGATTATCAATCTCAATGACATGTATAACCTGAATTCTTCCTTGTCATCTAAAATGAATGGAATTAAAATCGTCATTGCAAAATTGTAACTGAGACGGTGAAAGAGATCTAACCTCCAAGCTATCCTTGTTCATTCCTGGGGTAGGCTGAACTAACTTTGGGAGGAATTCAGTTTATAGTTGAAAACAAAGATGATAACAGCCCTTTTCCAAAACAAACCTCCTTCTTGCCTAGGGACTAGATTGCCTTAGTAGGACTAACATTAGCCCCAAGGTTAAAATTATGATTTGGGAGTCATGCTGCTGGAGGCTAGAAGATTTAGACCCTCCTTAAACTGTTCCTAAGATGAGTACTTGAGATATTTTGCTGACCTTGCATTTGATGGATCAGCTGGCACCACCCAGATCAATACATTGGCTCATCAGATCTTGTGCCCCCGCCCCAGGAACTGACTCAGCATAAGAAGACAGCTTCAACTCCCTATGATTTCATCTCTGACCTGAACAATCGGCACTTCCAGCTCACTGGTTTCCCCTACCCACCTTGGAACTATTGACATTTTGAGGTAAATAATTATTATTGTGGGGGAACTGATCTTTGCATTCTTGAGAATCACTCATGTACAGGATTTGGCAAAGGCTTGAATGAAGGATGTGAGGGGAAAAAGAGGAGTCCAGGATTGCTCTTGAGTGCCAAGCTTTAAGTGAAATTGTATGAGCTCTTTTTTTATTGCTTTCAGTACACATAAAGCTGGGTTTTGTATAAATTAAGAGACTGGTGTCATCGAAGCCTTTAAGAGAATCTACAAGGATAACTCTTTGTAATAAAGCTTAAAACACTTTCTTTAAAAATACTTCCCCTAATAATAAAATAACATACTTGACTCTCTGGAGGTGAAATTTTATGGGCTTCCTTTCTCAGACACGAAATAATCAGTTTGGGTTCTTTCATGTCTCTAAAGTGATCCCATTTCTAACCTCTTATCTCTGGACTCAAATTCCACTTTTAGAGAGTTTACTTTGATTAACTGACAGAAGAGTGATATATAGATAGATATAGAGATATGGATATAGATATAGATGATATAGATATCACACACACACACACACACACACACACACTACACACACAAACATAGTCCATTTTCCTCCCAAATTTTTATATATTTGATAATTTGCTATACACAGAACAGGAAAATCACAGTGAGTTGTACTCACCTGAAGCTTAAGACTCTAATAAACTCTTGTTTTTAAATTTAACTTTTTTTTTTTTTTTTTTTTTTTTTTTTTGAGATGGAGTCTCTCTCTGTCACCTAGGCTGGAGTGCAATAACACGATCTCAGCTCATTGCAACCTCTGGTTCAAGTGATTCTCCTGCCTCAGCCTCCTGAGTAGCTGGGATTACAGGTGCACCACACCAGGCTAATATTTGTATTTGTATTTTTAGTAGAGACTGGGTTTCATCATGTTGGTCAGGCAGGTCTCAAACTCCCGACCTTGTGATCCACCCACCTTGGCCTCCCAAAGTGCTGGGATTACAGGTGTGAGCCACCATACCTGGCCCAATTTAACTTTCATTAATAATAATGTACTTACATGACCTGTCACAATTTGATTGTGAATTTCTCTATGGCATAGACCACATTATATTTTCCACATTTCCTGGCACAGAGATAGTCATAATGGATTTTTATTGATTTTTGTGTGCAGAATAGCTCATACCCACACACCCGTCTTTCTTTACAATTCTACAGAACTTGCCAATCAATCTAAAGCTTTCTAAACCATTTTTCTAGACCATTTTAACCTTCTGATCAGTGTGTTTAGCCCAACCTAGAGCATTTGTTTATCATTGGACCAATCAGCAGCCCTTCCTTGATGCTTCTTCTTGTAATTATTGTTTTTAATTTGAGCTTTGAATAGTATAAGTAGAAAGGAAAGAACACAGAGCTTTAAGCACTTGTCTGCACGAGTCCTATATTGTGAGAATGCTGTTCTGAAGAACCAACTGATATTCAGAGACGAGAAAACAAGAGTTAGAATGTTTGTACTTTTCCTGGAATCATCACTAAGACTAGCTACTTCCTAGGTCAGGTGAGTCAACCAATTCCCCATGGTTAAATTTTTTTTTGGATCCAGCTATTGTCTCTTGCCAGAAAATAGCTATGCCTGAATCAGTAGGTAGTTTTTAAAAAATGAAAAATGGTTATTGATGGCAATGTTGGTATAAATAAGAGTTTTGAATATAACATGTTTTTCTCTCTTTCTGAATAGAGAGAAAAAAATGTAATAGGGTTACTTAAGAGGATTATCTCACAAAATATCTCACTTGCAAGGACAAAATAAAGAGAATTTTTTGAAAAGGGAATACGAGTTGAGAGACAAAATAATATATAGGGTACTGAATGGGATTGCATTGCTAGGATTTACTTAAAATCCATTCATTCATCAGAATGTTGATGAATGGTTCCTTATTTAGAACAAATCTGGCAAATGGTTTGAAGAGATCAACGGTAGAAAGAAGACATTGCTCTAATTGCACAGAGCTGAAAGCATAAATGTTTATTAATTAATAAACTGTTCACTCATTCATTCATTTATTCATTTGCTGACTGAGTTTACACAATGTGCCAAGAACTATGACAGATATTGTGGATATGAAAGTAAATCAAAAAATGTTTTTTTTCTCCAAAAGGTCACAAGTCTCAAATATAAATCAAACAGAGATGAGCAAGTAATACAAACTGGGATGCCAGCCATTTACAGGATAATAAGAAACAGTGGTGGATTAGGAGAATTTGTGAGCCCAAGCTCTTAAAATATTCAATATCAGGTATTTGGTTTTGTTTTGGTTTGGGGAGTTTGTTTGTTTGTGTTATAAAAATATATATAGGAATTGAATATAACCTGCATAACTTTTGGACTTTCTGATGTTCAATCTCTGGTCTTGATAGGTAAGCAAATAATTTAATATCAGGTAAAAGGTTCTATGGGGGAAGGGAACTGGTGAGTTCTCTGAATTTGCGTGTGAATGGCATTCTGGAAAATGTGTCACCTAAATGCTAAAAAATGAGGATATATCATCCAGGTTAATGGAGAAGAGCATCTCAGCCAGACAGAACAGAATATTCTATGGCCTGGAAGTTAGGAAAGGTCTTGGAACACTGAAAATATTCAAGAGCTTTCATATGTCTGAGCATAGAGTCTCAGGAGATCATGAAAAATAAGGCTCCAGAGTTCAGTCTTTTAGCAAGGTTGCATCCAAGCCTGTGGGCTCCTTGGTGAAACAGTGTAATCTCAGATCTAACACAGTTAACAATAGACAATAAAATAAAAAAATAAAAAACAAGGAACACCTCATAATACTGAGTTAAAACTTGCAATACACTGCTGTCTCAAGAGATTTTCTTTGCCGGCTAAGCCTCTTATGTTTGGCACAAAGCAACATTGTCAAATATAAGCTTGATTTCAGCAGGAAAAATTAAGATATTGTAATCCCAGTTATTTACTACAATTGTGCTGAATTTAGATATCTGCTTACCTGACGATACCCACAGAGAATGCCCTTAGGTTCTCCTATAAAACTCACTGTTTGGGCTAAGCACACTAATGAAACTAATAGGTATCAGAACAAAAATGTCTAAAAAATAAAAATGAGTAAAAAAGGGTGGTGAATTCCCTTGGTGAGATTTCTTCTTTTTACTTTCTGTTTATCTAAATCCTAATTTACATCCAGTAGATTGAATGCTCTTTGAGGGAGCAAATGATTTTCAATTCTTCTTTCTGCCTTCAATTTATTGAACATAATTAATGCTTACTCTTAAATGTGTTCAAACAATATCTAGCTATCTGGATCTAACATTGTATTCATTATCTACTGCTGCATAACAAATTATCCCCCAAAATTATTAGCTTAAAACAACAAACATTTACGATGACACAATTTCTGTGGGTTAGAAATCTGAGAGTGGCTTGGCTGGTGGATATGGCCCGGGATCTTCAACGAGGCAGAAATCAAAGTGTTGGCTGGGGCTGCCATCATCTCAAGGCTCATCTTTGGGAGGACTCACATCTATGCTCATGAATGTGATGTTGACAAGTCTGAGAACATCCACTTCCAACCTTACTTACATGGTCCTCTCCACAGGACTTCCCCAGATCCAGCAATCCAAGACAGAATGGGAGAAAATACCCAACAGGGAAGTAACAGTTTTTTCTTTTTTTAATAATCTAATTTCAGAAGAGATGGCTCATCATTTCTGTCATGTCCTATTCATTATAAGTGAGTTCATAACTCGAGCCCACATGAAGGGCAGAAAGCTGCTCAAAGGTGTAGTTTGAAATTGCCTACCACAAACATTTTAAAGAGAAATTAAGAAATACAGTGCACTCTTTGGGCAGGGCATCTCTGAAAAAGAAAAGCAGCAGCCCCAGTCAGAGGCTTATAGATAAAACTCCCATCTTCCTAAGACAGACCACCTGGGGGAAGGAGTGGTTGCGGGCGCAGCTTCAGCAGACTTAAACATTTCTGCCTGCCAGCTCTGAAGAGAGCAGCAGATCCCCAGCAAAGCACTCAAGCTCTGCTAAGGGGCTGACTGCCTCCTTAAGTGAGTCCCTGACCCCCTTGCCTCCTGACTGGGTGACACCTCTCAGCAGGGGTTGAGAGACACCTCATATAGGAGAGCTCCTGCTGGCATCTGGCAGGTGCCTCTTTGGGACAAAGCTTCCAAAGGAAGGAATAGGTAGCAATCTTTGCTGTTCTGCAGCCTCTGGTAGTGATACTCAGGCAAACAGGGTCATGAGTGGACTTCCAGCAAACTCCAGCAGACCTGCAACAGAGGGGCCTGAGTATTAGAAGGAAAACTAACAAACAGAAAGGAATAGCATCAACATCAACAAAAAGGACAGCCACACAGAAACCCCATATGAAGGTCACCAACATCAAATACCAAGGTAGATAAATCCACAAAGAAGAGGAAAAAACAGTGCAAAAAGGCTAAAAATTCAAAAAAACCAGAATGCCTCTTCTTATTAAAGAACTTACTCTAAAATTGAACACATATTGGAAGTAAGACACCCCCTCAGCAAATGCAAAAGAACAGAAATCATAACAAACAGTCTCTCATACCACAGTGCAATCAAATTAGAACTTAGGATGAAGAAACTCACTCAAAACTCAAAAGCTACATGGAAACTGAACAGCCTGCTCCTGAATGACTACTGGGTAAATAACAAAATTAAGTAAGAAATAAATAATTTCTTTGAAACCAATGAGAACAATGATACAATGGACTAGAATCTCTGGGACATAGCTAAAGCAGTGTTTACAGGGAAATTTATAGCACTAAATGCCCATAGGACAAAGCAGGAAAGATCTAAAATTGACACCCTAACATCACAATTAGAAGAACTAGAGAAGCAAGAGCAAACAAATTAAAAAGCTAGCAGAAGACAAAAAATAACTAAGATCAGAGCAGAGCAGAAGGAGATAGAGACACAAAAACCCTTTAGAAAGTCAATAAATCCAGGAGCTGATCTTTGAAAAGATTAACAAGAAAGATAGACTGCTAACCAGATTAATAAAGAAGAAAAGAGAGAAGAATCAAATAAACACAATAAAAGATGATAAAGGGGATATCACCACCACCGATCCCACAGACTTACAAACTACCATCGGAGAATACTGTAAACACCTCTATGCAAATAAACCAGAAAATCTAGAAGAAATGGATAAATTCCTGGACACAAACACCCTCCCAAGACTAAACCAGGAAGAAGTCAAATCCCTAAATAGACCAATAACAAGTTCTGAAATTAAAGCAGTAATTAATAGCCTACCAATCAAAAAAAGCCCAGGACCATACAGATTCACAGCTGAATTCTACCAGAGGTACAAAGAGGAGCTGGTACTATTCCTTCTAAAACTATTCCAAACAATAGAAAAAGAAGGACTTCTCCCTAACTCATTTGATGAGACCAATGTCATCCTGATACCAAAACCTGGCAGAGACACAACTAAAAAAGAAAATTTCAGGCCAATATCCCTGATGAACATTGATGTGAAAATCCTCAGTAAAATACTGGCTAACCAAATCCAGCAGCACATTAAAAAACTTATCTACCATGATCAAGTCAGCTTCATCCCTGGGATGCAAGGCTGGTTCAACATACACAAATCAATAAACCTATCACATAAACAGAACCAATGTCAAAAACCACAGGATTATCTCAATAGATGTAGAAAAGACCTTTGATAAAATTCAGCACCCCTTCATGCTAAAAATGCTCAATAAACTAGGTACCGATGGAGTGTATCTCAAAACAATAACAGCTATTTATGACAAATCCACAGCCAATATATTAAATGGGCAAAAGCTGGAAGCATTCTCTTTGAAAATCAGCACAAGACAAGGATGCCCTCTCTCACCACTCCAATTCAACATTGTATTGGAAGTTCTGGTCAGTGCAATCAGGCAAGTGAAAGAAATAAAGGATATTCAAATAGGAAAAGAGGAAGTCAAATTGTCTCTGTTTGCAGATGACATGATTGTGTATTTAGAAAAACCCATTGTCTCAGCCCAAAATCTCTTTAAGCTGATAAACAACCTCAACAAAGTCTCCGGATACAAAATAAATGTGCAAAAATCACAAGCATTCCTATACACCAATAACAGACAAACAGAGAGCCAAATTATGAGTGAACTCCCATTCACAATTGCTACGAAGAGGGTAAAATACCTAGGAATACAATTTACAAGGGATGTGAAGGACATCTTCAAGGAGAACTACAAACCACTACTCAAGGATACAAAAGAGGACACAAACAGATGGAGAAACATTCCATGCTCATGGATAGGAAGAATCAATATTGTGAAAATGGCCATATTGCCCAAAGTAACTTACAGTTTCAATGCTATCCCCCATTAAGCTACCATTGACTTTCTTCACAGAATTAGAAAAAAATACTCTAAATTTCATATGGAACCAAAAAAGAGCCTGTATAGCCAAGACAATCCAAAGCAAAAAGAACAAAGCTAGAGGCATCACACTACCTGACTTCAAACTATACTACAAGGCTACAGTAACCAAAACAGAATGGTACTGGTACTGAAACAGATATATAGACCAATGGAACAGAACAGAGGCCTCAGAAATAATACCACATATCTACAACCATCTGACCTTTGACAAACCTGATAAAAGCAATGGGGAAAGGATTCTCCATTTCATAAATGGTGTTGAGAATACTGGCTAGCCAATTGCAGAAAACTGAAACTGGACCCCTTCCTTACATCTTATATGAAAATTAACTCAATATGGATTAAAAAATTAAATGCAAGACCTAAAACCATAAAAACCCTAGAAGAATACCTACGCCATTCAGGACATATGCATGAGCAAAGATTTTATGACTATACCACCAAAAGCAGTGGCAACAAAAGCAAAAACTGACAAATGGAATCTAATTAAACTAAAGAGCTTCTGCAAAGCAAACGAAACTATCTTTGGAGTGAACAGGCAATCTATAGAACGGGAGAAAATTTTTGAATCTATCCATCTGACAAATAACTAATATCCAGAATCTATAAGGAACTTAAACAAATTTACAAGAAAAAAAAAATCTCCATTAAAAAGTGGGCAAAGTATATGAACAGACACTTCTCAAAGGAAGACATTAATGCAGCCAACAAACATATGAAAAAGAGCTCATCATCACTGGTTATTAGAGAAATACCAATCGAAACCACAAGGAGATATTATCTCATGCCAGTTAAAATGGTGATCATTAAAAAGTCAGGAAACCACAGATGCTGGAGAGAATGTGGAGAAATAGGAATGCTTTTACACTGTTGGTGGCAATGTAAATTAGTTCAACCATGGTGACAGTGTGGTGATTCCTCAAGAATCTAGAACAAGAAATACTGTTTGACCCAGAAATCCCATTACTGGGTATATACCCAAAGGATTATAAATCATTCTACTATAAAGACACATGCACACCTATGTTTATTGCAGCACTATTCACAATAGCAAAGACTTGGAACCAACCCAAATGCCCATCAAAGATAGACTGGATTTAAAAAAAAAAAATGTGGCACATATACACTATGGAATACTATGCAGTCATAAAAAAAGATGAGTTCATGTCCTTTGCAGAGACCCAGATGAAGCTGAAAACCATCATTCTCAGCAAACTAACACAAGAACAGAAAACCAAACACTGCATATTCTCACTCACAAGTGGAAGTTGAACAATGAGAACACATGGACATAGGGAGGGGAACATCACACACTGGGGTCTGTTGAGGGATGGGAGCCCAGGGATAGCATTAGGAGAAAAACCTAATGTTGATGACGGGTTGATGGGTGTAGAATACCACCATGGCATATGTATACCTATGTAACCAACCTACACATTCTGCAAATGTATCCCAGAACTTAAAGTACAGTAAGGAAAAAAAAAATGGAAAAATAAACAACAACAACAAGAAAAGAAAACTGCATATAACTTTTGCCTTCCCTTAAATTTAATAGCCTACTCTTAACTGGAAGCTTAACATAATATACATAGTCGATTAATGTATATTTTGTATGTTATATGTATTATACACCATATTCTTACAAAAGAAAGAAAGAAAGAGAGAAAGGAAGGATGGAAGGAAGGAAGAAGGAAGGAAGGAAGGAGGGAGGAAAGAAAGAAAGGAGGAAGGAAAGAAAGGAAAGAAAGAAAGAAAAAGAAAGAAAGAAGGAAGGAAGGAAGGAAGGAAAGAAAGAACAGAAAGAAAGAAAGAACAGAAAGAAAGAAAGAAAAAAGAAAGAAAGAAAGAAAGAAAGAAAGAAAAGAAAGAAGTAGAGAGTTCAGGCCAGGCACAGTGGCTCACACCTATAATCCCAGCATTTTGGGAGGCCAAGGCAAATGTATCATGAGGTCAAGAGATCGAGACCATCCTGGCCAACATGGTGAAACCCCATCTCTACTAAAAATACAAAAATTAGCCAGGTGTGGTGGTGCACACCTGAAATCCCAGCTACTTGGGAGGCTGAGGCAGGAGAATCACTTGAACCCAGGAGGCGGAGGTTGTAGTGAGCCGAGATTGCACCACTGCACTGCAACCTGGAGACAGAGCAAGATTTGGTCTTAAAAAAAAAAAAAAAGTGCATTGCTACTCTGAATGGAATCAGAATACTCTTATGGAGTAATAACCAATAGTAGCTAAGAGAAAGAAAATTATTGTAGGTTGAGCAAGTTTGCAGATGGTCACACCCTGTAAGATCTGACTTCTCCTCGTGACTCCTAATATCATCAATAAATTCAACCTCATGATGGGTATGGTGATTTTAATGAATTTTTTGGGAGAAATCAATGAAACAACTGACTTTCATGCTTAGTTTTTATCAGAGTAGGGAAGCAAGCCAGATAAGAGAAACTAGAAGCATAAAGGTAGAGGGAAAAATAAGGCAGCATACCTCAAGAACTCATAAAAATTTGGGAAAATACATGAAGTCATACAGCTGTGGAGTTGTATGAGCTGAGATTATAACCAGACATAAGGAGCAAAGATATTTCCAGTGAATTCTCAGGTGCATATTTATTAGTGAAATTGCGTTTCAATGTCAATTTCTCTTGTTAGACAAAAAGGAAGCTCCAAGATGTAATGGGGTATATTTTCCTAAGTCAATGGCATTGAGAATCAGACTTTTGGAGAAGTAAAAACCTGAAATAAGGAAAGGAAGCTTTGCTTTCTCTAACTCTTGGAGCAGTGTTTGGTACAGAACCAAATGCTCATTTCTTCTTTTATTTTCTTTGTTTTATTTTTGGTGGACTGATAGCAGGAATCAGAGAATGTGTTTACACATCTTGTCTCTGCATTGTAGAGATCTATCATTTTATGACTGTTGTTCCTTCTGAAGTAGCTGCAGGCTATTGCATTAGACACCATCACCTACTGTTGCCACAACGTACACTGCCTCCTGACAAATTGCACAGAAGCCTATAAGGGACTTGGCATAAAAGCCTTGCTCAAAAGGGTGATTTGCAGCCCAATCATTCTTTCACAATAAGAATTATACAGAGAAGTAATTAGTTGAAGTCAGCAAGTATAGAAGCAGAAGAGGCAGTGACTAATCTCCCTTAATGATGAAGCACTAGAGGAAGTACTGGTAAGAGGTGAGATCACTAAATCCTCTTTTGTGTAAATCATCAGAAGATAGACTAATTTTTGGCAAGAGATTCTAATTCACAGTGAGAATTGACTGTGGCTATTAAGATTCAAGGCTGTTTTCTTCCTTCCTTTCTTTCTTTCTTTTTTTAAACTATTGTGAATCTGTTGACTTTACATTCCCATGATCTAAGCTAAAAGAGAATGTGTCTGGCACTTGGCATTTTGCACATAAGTCAATGTTATTAAAGCCCTATATTTGTTAAGAGCAAATGTCATATGATATTTTTACTGGAGAATTTTCCTCAACCCTCTTGTCTCCCAGCAGACTGTTCACATGGTAGGTTATTTGTACCCCACATTAGATGGCAAACTGCATGAGGGAAGGAAGTATATTTATTTAATTCACTAAGGTATCCTACATAGCAGTGTTCCTGGAGTATAGTAACTTCTTAATAAATATTCATCAAGTGATGGTTTAATGAATTGGCATCATTTTCAAAGCCTCATTATAAACAGGATATGAATTTTCATTCTCTCTTGTCCTGATTTAATAGGCTCAAATTCTTTTAATAAATCATGCATTGCATAAAAATTCTGTCATTAAAAACAAAGAAACATCATATTCTGTTTGCTTTTTCTTTCTTTCAAGCCATTGATGATACTGAATTTTAACCATTCTGACATCCAGAGTGAACCTTTTACTCAAAATTTCAATAGAATTGAGAATTAAATTTTTGGAAAAGAAAATAAAGTGAAATAAGCAAGGAAATTTTTAGTTTTTCATTTTTATGCGGGAGGATGAAAGAGCTTTTATGACTTGCTTAACCTCTTCTACATAACTTCTCTTTGTAAGTAAATATGCCAGATGCCTCTAGTGCCTTGTCTCACACAACACCTCACATCTTCTCCAGTCCAGCTATTTGAATCCAACTTTTGCTATAGCAAACCAGCTTCTCGTAGGTATAACTTGGTGCCACATTCATATGAATTGCGTCACTTATATTGCCCATTTCTGCCCTAGGTCTTTTCTAAAAAGACATCTGTATTCAACTCCTAAGGACTCAGACAACTCTCAGCCTAAAAGAAATCTGATACTCTATTTTGGGGTTTTCCAGAGAAACAAAATTGATGGGGTTGATCTATCATCTATCTATCTATCTACATCTATCTATCTAGAAAGAGAGAAAGGGGATTAATTGATGGATTGGTTATTTTAAAAAATGGGTTCATAAAATTATATATACTGGTAAGTCCAAAATCTGCAGAACTAATATCCCAATTCAATTCAGAAGCTGGAAGCCTGCTATACAACCAGGAAAAGCTGAGGTCCTTAATAGGGGGGGTCATCAGATAGGAGAATTCTTTCTTACTCAGAGGAGAATCAGTGTTTTTTTTCTATTCAGGTCTTCACCTGACTAGATGAGACTCACCCACACAATGTGGAGGGCAGTCTGGGATACTCATTCTAGGAGTTTACACCCAGAATAAAGCTTGACAGGTGGAACACGTTGAATGCAGATAATTCTGAGTTCATAATTCCATACAAACATTGATCTATTATATCCATGTCTTACTAAGACTTACTTACTATTTCACTTACTAAGGCTCATGGTTATAGAACATCAAAGAGGCTGCATTTTTCATTACTAAGAATAAGAATTTTGGAGTCTAGTTCTGTGGGTTTGAATACTGGTTACATTCTTATTAGCTATGTGATCGTAATCAAGATACTTGACTGGTCTGTTGCTATAACAGATTGTGTCCTTGAAAATTCATAGACCAGGCCTTAATTCTCAATGTGATAGTGTTTGAAAATGGGGCTTTTGAGAATTTATTAGGCTTAGATAAGGCCATAAGCCTGGGGCCCCATGATGGAGTTATCTGCCCTTATCAGAAGAGACACCAGAAAGAGGCTCACTTGCCCTCTTTCTTTCCTTTTCTTTTCTTTTCTTTTTTTTTCTGAGGCAGAGTCTCGCTCTGTCACACAGGGTGGAGTACAGTGGCATGATCTCAGCTCACCACAACCTCCACTTCCCGGATTCAAGCGATTCTCCTGCCTCAGCCTCTCTAGTAGCTGGGATTTCAGGCACGCCCAGTAAATTTTTTTTTTTTTTTTTTTTTTTTTTAAGTAGAGACTGGGTTTGACCATATTAGCCAGGATGGTCTCAATCTCCTGACCTGGTGATCTGCCTGCCTTGGCCTCCCAAAGTGCTGGGATTACAGGCATGTGCCACCACCCCCGGACTGCTCACTTTCAGTGCTCACATGAAGTCATGTGAGCAAGATGACAGCCATCTGCCACCAGAGGGGGAGTCTTCACCAGAAACTGTGCTAGCACCCAGATCTCAGACTTCCAGGCTCCAGAACTAAGAGAAAATAAATTTATGTTCTTTAAGCCACACAGTAATGATAGTTTTTATGTCCTTGAGCAGACTGAAACAGTACCTTAGACTCCTAATCTACAATATAGGGATAGCAATCGTATGTTTTTAGCCCATGGCATTATTGCAAGGATTAAATAAAATAAGTGAGAAAAAGTAATATAAAGTGAGAAATAGAACATAGGTTGTTTTTGTTTCTTAGTAATGATTCAAATTTCATCTCTGTCTTAAAAATTAATATCACTTTAAAATGAATATAGCCTCAGAATTGGAGTATTTCAAAAACTCTTTTTTTTAACAGAAAAGATGTGATCATCATCTTCATGTTTTACAAATTCTAAAGAATTTGAGAATGCTGAGGTCTATAAATAAAATCCCTTGCAGTAAGCCTGCACATATGACTTCTAACTGGATTTTTCCTATTCACTGTGTTCCAGCAGGTCAAACATGTAATGTCAGGAAAAAAAATATTCCAATAATGGTGAAGAGATGCAGTTAAATGGAGCAAACTGAAAATGATTTTTTTGGCAATGTGTAGATTTTCAGAGGAGAAATTAAAGATGCACCATGCTTATTCCAAGCAGGAAAACATGCAGGGAGCTTACATGGTGTGAGCCAAGTTCTTCTGGAACATCAAACCTGAACGCTTGACAAAATGGCATAAGATGTTAAGTTATATTCTGGAGAGGGGATGACACTGAATATAACTTGACAGTCTGGTAAATGTGAATATCATTTAACAGTCTCTTTCCCAATGAGTGGCATGCTAACATCTCAATAAAATAAGAATGCAGTCCAGAAGTCAATCATTCCATGCCTTCTCAGTTTCCAAGAGACTTGTCTCATCTGTAAGAGCATGGAAAAATTGCTCTCCTTCTTAATAAATGGAAATATTAAAGCATCAAGAAACACAACCCAGAATGCCATCAATAAATAAATTCTGCTTGGAAAGTAAAACTTGACAAATGTTGGCTCATTTTTTTTTCTTAACAAATATAACAAGAACTGTTTTATATTTCTCTCCCTTAGTATATTTGTGGTAGACAGAGAAATAGTCCAATAGCTATCATCAATGTCCTTTGCCCTTGCTAGTCTTACAATAGAAACTGGAAAATGCCATTTATTTCCTTATGTGACCTCTTTTACAACTGTGAATATTCATGTACCAGTTTGGTCTGTAAAACATAAAGAAAAGTCTGATGGGGTAGAGGGATAAAGAGATCCACTCCAGGAAAAAAGTTGTTTTTTTTTTTTCTATAGCTTCCTCAACCCACATGTCATTCTGCCTTTAAAAGTGGACACGATGTTTAAAGTTGCATCAAGTGGTCCAGTCCCTGCCTGACAATGCCAGGAGCTGGACTTTATCAATGAAGTTAGGATTAATGGACATCCTAAATGGAAACATCCTGCAGTAGGCAGAATTTTGGTACCTATGAACTTCATTCCCTACATTATACCTACGAATATGTTATTTTATATAGTGAAAGGGATTTTGCAGATGGAATTAAATTATGGACTTTAAATATAGGGAGATTCCCCTGGTGGGCCCAGTGTAATCACTTGATCCCACGTAGGCAGATACATTTCTCTGGCTGGGATCATTTCTAAATAAACAGAAGAGGAAGTCAGAGGAGAATTAAGGCAGATAGATGTGAAGACAAGAAGGCTGGTTACGTTAGCTTTGAGCCAGGAAACACAGCTAGCTTCTAGACTCTAAGAACAATCCCAGGCCAATGAAGTAAATAGGGACCTCACTCAATCCTATAGTCATATGAAGCTGAATTCTGCAAACAGCTTGAATAAGCATTGAAGCAAATTCTTCCTGAGCTCCCCCCACTTAAAGAGTAAGCTGGTCAATACCTTGATTTCTGTCTTGTGAGACTGTGAGCCTAAAAAATCAGCCTAACCCAACAGACCTTTCACCTACAGAAGTGTGAGATATTGTATCTGTGTTTTTATAAGTCACTAAGTTTATGGGGATTTGTTACAGCAGCATAGAGAACAAATACACTTCCCCTGAAACACATTTATTCACTAATGTGCTTTAGAAGATAGGCCATTCTAAGGAGTCAAATAAAAAACCAATGGCAATAACAGCATGGTAATAATAAAAACTAATCATGACTGAGTGTTTCTTACTATTGTGTGTCAGGTTCTGTTCCACAGCAAACAAGATTAGGGTACTGTTTCCTTGGAGTTCATGTGTTAGTAGAAGAAATAGATAACAAACAAATAAATGCCCAAGAAAAAAGTAGTTGTGTTATACAGATCATTAAATAGGACAATTTAAAAGCAAATTATTTGTCAAATAGTTTTGATGGTATGGCTAGGGAAAGTCTCTTAGTGGAGGCAAAATCTAAGTGAAATCTGAATGATAGGAAGAAATAGGTGAATAAAACTTTATGAGGAAGGAAACAGCTGCAAAGACTCAACTATAGAAACAAGCTTGGAGTGCTTGATGTTAAGGAGGTAAAACCATGGTGGATGAGGCAAAGCTGGCAGGAAGAAAAGAGATGAAGTCTGTGAGGTAGGGGAAAGATTAAATAGGGCCTCAGAGGCTATGAATGGTTTATATTTTATTCCTAGGGTAATGAAAAGTCAATGGAGAAAAGTGATCTGAATTATGTTCCCAGTGATCATTGATGTTGTATAGGACATGCACTCTACAGGTTGGCAGGTGACAGTGGAAACTGGGAATCAGGCCACACCAGGTGATTAGGAGGTAGATCCAGGTGGCAGTCGTGGTGCTGGAACTAAGTGGATGGTTTCAGATTGTTTCAGAGGTGGATTAAATAGGACTTTCTGGAAGATTCATTGGGGAGATGAAGATAAGAATAGACTCAAGATTAGCTTTAGATTTTTAGTTTGAGCAGCATGAATGGTAATTCAGAAGATTAAGAAGGGAAAGAACTGAGAAAACTTGACAGGTGGGGTAGACAGGATGTGGAACCAATCCTGCTTTGGCTCTTTTTAATTTTGAGATGTCTGTTAGCTATTCCAAGAGAAAATTTGAATATATATTGAACAAAATTCCCCAAACTTAAATTTTATACATTATTCTTTTTGTGTGTGATTTCCTTTACTTGCACTATTCCTTGTTTATTTTTTTCTCTGATCAAAATCAATTTTCACTTACAAAAATGTATTTTAAAAGGAAATGTTAAGGCCAATAGATACTCTATTCACTTCCATTTTTGCAGTAGTAATGTAAAAGGAAGGTAATGAGCCGGGCGCAGTGGCTCATGCCTATAATCCCAGCACTTTAGGAGGCTGAGGCGGGCAGATCATGATGTCAAGAGATGGAGACCATACTGGCTAAAATGGTGAACCTCTATCTCTAGTAAAAATACAATAAAATAGCTGGGTGTGGTGGTAGGCACCTGTAGTCCCAGCTACTCGAGAGGCTGAGGCAGGAGGATCACTTGAACCTAGGAGGCAGAGTTTGCAATGAGCTGAGATGGCACCACTGAACTCTAGCCTGGGTGACAGAGTGAGCCTGCATCTCAAAAAAAAAAAAAAAAAAAAAAAAAAAAAGGAAGGTAATCATGAAAATAAATACAATGTGAACAAAAGTATTTTTTGATTTTCCATTTCTGTTGCCTGTCTAAGGCTGTGAACATGTAGTCAGACAACTTTGTTTATTTATATGTATATATATATATATAAACAAAGATAGATAGATAGATATGATTATATATATATACACACACAAGAGAGAGACAGAGAGAAAGATTAGCAAGTACTAATTTGATGTGAAAGTCACAGTAGCTATAAAACATGACATGCCCTTTTAGTCTCTTTAATTTCTATTGATTACTTCTAGAATATTTTCCCCTAGGTGAGTCAAAGTCTGTAATGCCATATCTACATGTCACCTAAATTCTTCTCACTTAATACCTAAAATCATTGTGTAGTACATTACCCACACTTTGAGAATGCTACTATAGGCTAAGTAGATGTTAAATCAATACATGATGACAGGGGGGAGGCATAATTATTAGTCACAGTAGACTTATTTTCTTGATTCTCAAGCATACAAAGGACACCGCACATACTCTTTTGACAAAAGTTGTTTTCAAAAGAGATTAAAAATGTATTATGTGCCAAGTACTGAGATATTTGGATGTTGTCATATTGAAGCCAAGAACAATTTGTATTAAGCTAACCAACTAACTTTTTCTATTAACTATGTTGACCCTGCCCCCTAGTTTGTAAATCAGATTGGATTTCGTACAACTTTTCAGGCCAACATAAAAATATTTCCTTTGTGTAAGGCACTGTCCTAGCATACCAGTGCTTGAAGCATACACATGTTCTGCTCAGGATCTGATTATCCAGTTGGATAACCAGGCTTGGGGTACAATTTGTGCATAGGATGTATCAAAATATTCTTTTACCAGTTTGACCCTCACTTTCTCCCAACTTTGACTCAAAAAGCTCTTGACATTTTTTCATTTCTAGGTGCTCTTTTGTACAAACGTAGAATACTAGGCATTCTTAATTTTGTTTTATATGAAAGTGCTGAATAGACTTCACTACAAGAGAGAGTTAAAACTTTATAAAGCACTTGATTGCATCTTGTTCTTTAGATATAATTGTGGGATTGTGTTTGTGTGGGACATCGGGTGGGGAGACTGGATAGTGGTGATTTCTGCTACTCTAATATTTCTCCCAAGGCCAAAGAGACACTGGATAATTCGGTCTAATTTTTTGGTTCCCTGCACTCCCCCTGGTCTCAGTCCATCACCTAGGTATGAGGAATTACTAATTAGATTGGCTAATTTTAACTGATTGAAACAGATAATGGGAAACATTACTGCATTATAAAAAGGGAGAGGACAAAGTTTTGCTCATTCTTCCCCCTCCTTGAACAGGTGCACAGCAAAAGGTTTGTAAGCTTCTGGCAACGAATTGATGAATTAACATGACTGGTCCTGTCTTAACAAGCCCAGCCATCACTCTCACGTTTCCGGTTTCTTCACAATGATTAGACTGATATATCAGATGGGGCCTGCGCAGGCATCTGCAAATTGAAGAAATAGGGAGTTAGAAGGCCTGTTACCCTTCCAGATTAGAGTCTCCATTTCATCAGAGAAGGTCTCCACTCGAAGAAGAGAACTATGGAAAATGATGGTGGAATATGTAAGAGATCTGGCCCAACCATTAATGATAAATAGCTTGTTTATTATTTGGGCTGGTATTTGGCTCATGAAACCTATTATTTCATGTCTTTTTTTTGTTTGTTTGTTTTTTTGTTTTTGTTTTTGTTAGAGTCTTGCTCTGTTGCCAGGCTGGAGTACAGTGGTGTGATCTCAGCTCACTACAAACTCCACCTCCTGGGTTCAAGCGATTCCCCCTGCCTCAGCCTCCTGAGTACTTGGGATTACAGGCACGTACCACCACACCTGGCTAACTTTTTTGTATTTTAGTAGAAACGGGGTTTCACCATGTTGGCCAGGATAGTCTTGATCTCCTGACCTGGTGATCCACCCGCCTTGGCCTCCTAAAGTGCTGGGTTTACAAGCGTGAGCTACCACACCTGGCTATTATTTCATTTCTTCTAGGGTTTTCTTCTTAGAGACCTTTACACTTGAAACCAAAGACCAAATCCCCCAACACCATTTGAGGTTATATTTGCAACATGCACATGTGCCTTATGTTTTTGTTTCATAATTGCACAGAGCCAACCACTTTCAGTCTGTTGCACACCCAGTGGAGGCTACATATTCATATTCTCTTTTGACACTCCTAATTATTTCCACTTTTGACTCAGTATATTTCTTCCTTTGTATACCTATACTTCTTTTTTTTTTTTTTTTGTATTTGCACTGTTTTTCTGATACTCTATTCAAAGCCTAATGCAATGAAATATATCTGTGCTTGTACAAATTCTGTTTTCTGTGCAAAATATACTTCTCTAGCAATCACAGTTGATAACAAAGCTGAAAATTAACTGTGCACAGTACCACCATAAGGTAACTCAAACTATTTATGCATCAAACAAACTTGGTGTTCAGAAGGCAATAGCAAATATCAAAGTCTGAAAAATAAAGACTTGTTTTGTTTTAAAAACAATTGGAAGAAAATCAATGACCTATGATACAGGAACCCCATGCCTGCCTCTAGGGACCACAGTATCATTGCAATGGATCCATGAATCATATGCGTGCACATGCTTTCTCTATCAACAAGTGCTAACATTACAACAACTACTCTTTTAAAGGGTTTGGTTTTTAACATTTGGCTATATATGTCACAGTGGTTTTCAAAGTGGCTTGGCATTTTGAGAAGTGGTTTGGCTCAGTAGCATTGGTGTCTTAGAAACGCAAATTCTCATATCTTGCTTCAGATGTACTGTATCAGAAACTCTGTGGATGAGGACCAGCAACATGTGTTTTTACAAAAATAACAGTTGATTCTGATGTATAATAAAATTTTTAAAGCATAGATTTATAAAAGGGGTAAAAGAACATTACTTTTGCATCAATGCTAATTACCAAAACTTATTCTAATGACCTAATTATGGGTTAAAAATGCCTAAAAATGTACTGAATAAGATGTTCCTCATAGAATTGTTTATAATTATCATCAATTGTAATAAAACAATAAACATACTATATAAAGAATAATGATATGGGGAATATTAATGATTTGCTATTTAACAAAAAGGCATTTTTAAGTTGTGAATTTAAGATTATCCCAATTTTCTCAAAAGCATACAAATGACTGCATACAAAGATCAAGGCTGTTCTTCAAAATAATCAAAATATCTAAAAAGCTTACCTATACCTGAGGTTAGAAATGTTTATAATCTTTTTCTTTACATAAGAGATTTTGTCAGGAGTTTTGTAACTAACATATATGTATATGTGTGTACACATATATACATGCATGTGTATATAAGCACATATATATACATGCATGTACTTATATTTGTTTTAATTGTAAAGTTTTGGAAGCTGCACATTTACATAATTATTCATGATTTTGCCCATCTGAACAGATACCTCCTGTAACCTTTTTTCTGGTTCTAAAATTATGAAAAATATTTTCACTTAAAATTAACATAAAATTTACCACTCGTGCATGCATTACATGCACCACTGTTTTATATCTAACACCACATGTACTAAATAATAATGTTGATAACATATTTACAATTGAGCACATATGGAACATGAAAATTTTGTTAAAATTACTCTTTAAAACTATGTAACTAAAATTACATTTTATAAGTAATGTGTACGTGAGAAGAGGATACTAAACAGAATAAATACCTGAGATTATTGCTTTACTTTCTCTGGCAAGCCTATATTTTTCTAAAATCAGTGCCAATTTGACTTCACTAAAATTTCTGAAGTTTCCTCCCCCATAATTTATTTGGTTTTATTTTTATTTATGCACTCTATGGAAGAAAAAGACTTGGCAGAATCCAATATATGGTAATGAGGTCTCAAGGTTTTCTCATTACATTTACTAAAGTAATTTAATCATTATTATATTTTCAGATATTTTCAACTACCAATCTGCTTTTTGCTTAATGAAAGAATTCTTTAGAATTTCAAATGCCCTTTTGAATGCCAGTTCTATTTCATGAAACACTACAGTTCAGGATTTTATGCTCTCCTAGCCTTGAATGTATCTTAAGATTGGAAAGAGTGGTCCATGGATGTTTCAAATGAATGGATGTTTTGAAGTTCTTCATAAGTAACAAGTTTTGTTTCTAGGTACCAGATGTACAGCTATGTGTTTCTTTTGCAACAAGTAAAAGTAGGCTAATACTTCCAAAACATTAAATAAAAATGGTTTCCTAGGAGAAATAATAAACTGCTTACAAAACAAAGAACATAGTTAAAATTCAGAGCAATGATTTGGAGTTTCTCATCTCCACACTTGACCATTAGACATTCACATTCTCCAGGCTCTCTTTCCCTCTCCAGATAGATAGATAGATAGATAGATAGATAAGATGATAGATAGATAGATGAAGTTACCAGTCCTTATTATAAGAACAGGGTCCAATGTCCTCTGGATGTTCAAATTACTTGACAAATCTCCTCTCCTACATGATAGTTGGAGAACCAATCCTTTTTTTATGACATTTTAGTTTAACTTCTGAGATCCATGTTTTCCTGTTTTTCAGATTGAAATGACTGTTAAAAAACTAAAAAATTAAAATATAATTTATGATAAACTTTTTTTATTATCAAATCATAAGAAGGCAAAAACTATAAAACTATCAGTAGGGACTATGTATATATATAAATACCATAATATATGGTACTATTACTAACCTATTTTTTTTACAACAGATTTTCATTTGGGAGATAATGTTCAAAACTTCCCCATCCTCTCTTATCCAGTAGATGTAGGATATCGAAAAGTGCTAAGTGACCAATCATTTTGGTTTGCCCAGATATAAAGGATCTCCTTGGACCTGAGACTTCCAGTGCTAGTATCTAAAGTGTCTCAGGAAAACCAGGGCTGTTGGTTACCCTACTGGAGATGTTGTATGAATTGGTGTATTAGTTTTCACACTGCTATGAAGAACTTCCCTGAGACTGGATAATTTATAAAGGAAAGAGATTTGATTATCTCACAATTCCACATGGCTGGGGAGGTCTCAAGAAACTAACAATCATGGCAGAGGTGAAGGGGAAGCAAGCACCTTCTTCACAAGGCAGCAAAAAGAAAAAGGTGAGTAAGAGAAGGAACAACTGCCTTACAAAATCATCAGATCTAATGAGAACTCACTCAGTATCACGAGAACAGCATGGGAAAACAGCCCCATGATCCAATCACCTCCTTCCTTCAACACATGGGGATTATAATCCGAGGTGAGATTTGGGCAGGGACACAAACCAAACTTTATCAATTGGGGGGTGACATTAACACATGAATTCCTACCTAAGAAATATGGCTACCCTAGAGCTAAAGCAGAGTAAATCATATTTTATAAGTATTAGTTCAAAATACCAAGAAGAATATTTAGAATTAGCATATCTGATGACCAAAAAGGCAGGATCTAAGGTATTTCAACAAACTGAATTAAGAGTTCAGGCAAGACACAGCAAACAGTTGGAGAACCTGAGCCTCTTTTTCTTCATGTTCTTACTGGTGGGTACCTGGTCTTCCCAGAGGGCTGCAGGTGATGACTTAAAAAAAAATTTGTAACATAAAGAATATGAGCCCTTTTTTTCATTTCTTGACTTTGATGTCTTCAATCTCTCTATACCTAAAACATAATTGTTACCCTCTGTAACAGGCTGATAAGTGAGACTTACTTCAAGGAGAAAAAATATTCACCTATTCTAATTATTATGATATTTAAGGGAGTATTTTAAGCTATTTTCAGGTTTATCTGGTGCAAATATGAGACTGATTTTAATTCCTCTCTTTATTATAGTCTAGTGCTCATATACTAATCCTTATTATATTGCCATGAAATTACCAAAAGAATATCATAACAATTTTGTGTTTCTTCTAAACATTCTCCATAAGCCGTTAGCACTAATGCAGCTGAGGTATGATTATTTTTCTTCCTGGAAAGAATAGAAATGAGTTTACTTAATATGAGATGATGGTTTCATATAACTTTGGATTAGGTACTGTTGAAAACAAGAAATTTTAATAGAAAAAATTACTAAATTTTTATTCAGTTGAAATATGTGGACTTAAATTCTGAAGTGGAAATAGTTGGTCTGATTTGGTCCTTTGTGTTAATTAATTAATAATCACCCTCTCCAGACCCCACTAGAGTGTATGGTATGTACAATCTCTCACTATTTCTTCCATAATCTCATACAGAGTCCTTTTGTAAATAAACTTGTTTAGTCTTTTTCATTGAAGAATCTTAAAGCATATTTTGAATAATACATCTGCAAATGTCCTCTTACAGAACCACTCAAATATACAGATAAGCAGAAACCCAGGGTATGCTAACATATCACAAAAAATAACTTTTCTTTATTCCTTAATACAAAATAAAAACAATTAGTTAATTTTAAATTATTCATGGAGTTTGAAATAAGAAACGTCTAGGTTTAAGTCCTGGCTCCACCCTTTAACTGTGAGACCTTAGATGGTCCTCTGACTCTTTATCTAAAATACAGGAATAGTAATGCCTCTCTTGTTATGTGGCTGGACATATGGCAAAATCCAATTCCAAAGGCCAACCCCTTTAAATTAAAATGTGTACAAGTGTATAACAGCATTTCCCAAAGTGATAAAAATACTGTCTTTCAGTTCTACCCTCTAGTGTTTTTGAGGTATGGGACAACTGCAATTGACAGTCTTAATGAAACTGGTGATGGAATGGGGTAAAGAGAGAGAGTGAGGCTATTCAACATCTTGTATTTCAAAGTTAAAATCAGAGGTGGGCTATAATATAATAAATTGAAACTTGAGTAAATCCCTTCACAAAAATATTCAATAAGGTACTCTCTTTTTTATTCAAAGTTGTTGTTTTACTTCTCCACTATAGAAGTCCCCTATATTTTATCAAATGTAGGTATTATTTATAGGGATGTGGCCTTTTAATTTTTCCTAAAGAAAACAAAACCAAACCATTGCATAGCCCAGGTTACCATTTGATTTATTATTACTCTGTCAGTGACAAAAATAAAACAAAACAAAATAATGGTCAAAGTTGTTCAGATGATGAAACCTAACATGAGCTGAATAAATCAGGAATGATGCTGCTGTCTTTTAGGTATACAAGGCCGATGCTCCCAGGCACACTGTGGATGGTGGAATTTTCTAACGTAGCACAGTGAATATGAGCCATGTTAACCCAGTCCAGGAAATCTTGACTGGTTTACTCTTGAAATAAACTTGAAATCTCTATAGGAGACTCTTGAAATCTCCATAAGAGACTTTTTGAGTAATAGACAAATTTGTGAATCAGATGGGCCTTTTCTCTCCACAAAATATTGTACACTGTTGCACAACTCATTGAAAATATTAACTGACATCTTAAAATCTCCTCTGGGCTTTTCCAAATAATCTTCTTTTTCCTCTTTCACATGACTGGTAAGAAGGACTACAAGGCATAAAGAATGTCAGAGACACATAATGCAAAGCTCCTTGATCCCAGAAACATGATTTGGTGGAGAGCCATTAGAGAGACTATGCAGATTATGTAGACTCTTACTGGACCTTAACATAAATAATAAATATAATTTTATTGTGTCAAGTTAATGATATTTTGGTTTTCTTTGTTAATAACTTTGTCTGACTAATGCATTCTCTCTTATACCTTCAGACCTCTTTATTCCAAACCATTGGGGGTTTTCCAGAGTCTTATGGAGTTTCATATCTTCGTGCTGTTCATTTTCTAGAATGTCTTTTATCCTGTAATCAACCTTGGGTCTCAAATCATCCTATCATTCATGATCTAGAAGAAACTATTTTTTCCTGTAAAGACATTCTTCATCACCAGTACAACCAACCCGTGGCTTTATTTCTTTACCAGAAACTACAGGTGGCTGCTCTTTAACGGTTAAACATTGAGTCTGGCAAACATAATTTAAAATTGTAGCTGTCTACTTTCTGGTTGTGTGTCTGTGGCAAATTTCCTATCCACTATGAACCTGTTTCTTCATCTATTGAATAGGATGACAGTAGAACAGATGCCAGGCAAGAACCTCCGATTCCCTAGGTGGTTGTGGAAGATGTGGGTTGATATCAAGAAAAAATTCAAGAGCAAATCACAAGTGCAAAGTGAAAAGTGAAAGTTATTGCAAATACTACTCTATAAACATGGGCAATCTCAGAGAGGGAATATATGGGGAGGGCCTTGGGTTAGCTGTTTTATTGACTGCATTTAATATACGTAATTAGGAGGAGGATTACTCATAGGATTTCAGGAGAAAAAGGCAGAGATTTCCAGGAACCTAGAAAAGGCCCTCCCCCTCTCCTTTTTTTTTCTTTTTTTTACCATGTAGGGCTTCTTGTGGTAGTTGCCATGGCAAACATAAACTGTCACATCATGAAGGGGGTGTGGTTTTTAGTAGGGAAATACATTATAATGAGAGTATTATAATTATATACATTATAATACATTAGAATGAGCAGTGAAGGCTGCTTTTGTTGTAATCTTGGTTCTGGTTAGTTTAAGCTGAATTATTTACTGTATCCTCTTTATCAGCTGAGTCTTGGGAGTCTTTTTTTTTTTTTTTTTTTGAAACAGAGTCTCTCTCTGTCACCCAGGCTGGAATGCAGTGGCACGACCTCGGCTCTCTCCAGCCTCCACCTCCCAGGTTCAAGTGATTCTCCTGCCTCAGTCCCCTGAGTAGCTGGGACTACAGACATGTGCCACCACGCCTGGCTAATTTTTTGTATTTTTAGTAGAGACAGGGTTTCATAGTGTTAGCCAGGATCGTCTCCATCTCCTGACCTCGTGATCCGCCCACGCTGGACTCCCAAAGTGCTGGGATCACAGGTGTGAGCCACTGCGCCCAGCCTGTGACTTCTTTTCTTCCAAATCAGTCCAGCTTAATTCCTGTTTTAGAACCTAGTTTTGGCCTGGGCACAGTGGATCACACCTGTAATTCTAGCACTTTGGGAGGCTGAGGCAGGCAAAGTGCTAGAATAAGATCACCTGAGGTCAGGAGTTCTAGACCAGCCTGGCCAACATAGTGAAACCCCGTCTCTACTATAATTACAAAAATTAGCCGGGTTTGGTGGCAGGTGCCTATAATCCCAGCTACCTGGGAGGCTCAGGCAGGAGAATCGTTGGAACCCGGGAGGTAAAGGAAGCTGCAGTGAGCTGAGATGACACCACTGCACTCCAGTCTGGGTGACAGAGTGAGACTCCGTCTCAAAGAAAAAGAAAAACAAAAAAACTACTTTTAAAGGGACCTCACTTATTGTTACTGAATTGAGTGTTTCTGGTACTAACTCAACCACCGTCACCCACCACCACCTCATAGTGTACATACCTCTGCTTTAGTTCCAACTCATTATATTGCAAACATTTGCTGATAAGATCATCACCTTATCTCTGAGGAATTCATAGTTTAGAACTGGTGTAGAATATCATGAGCCCTGACATCTGTTAGTTTCATGCAATCATACATTAAGTGTATGATCTGTGAAACTTAATTTAACTTTCATCATTTTCATTTGAACATAAAGAAACTGAGGCTCAAATTTCTGTATTTGTAAAGATTTTTCCAGGATGGGGACCAGTGAATGGAAGACGTCATTAGTTTCCCATTGCTGCTGTAATAAATTAACCAGAACTTAGTGGCTTAAAACAATAGAAATTTATTATTTTACATTTCTAGATGGAAGAAGTCTAAAATGGGTATCACTGGTCTGTAGGTATATAAATAGACATATATGAAGAGTAAAGGTATGCAAATACATGTGTATATCAAGAACATTTACATCCACATATGTACTCATTTACTATTTGTCTGAAATATTTTGGGGCTCAGGAGGAAGACATTAGAAAGATGCAATCTTTGTTCTTAATTTTTAAAAATTATTTCATAATAAAGTAAAAAGTATAAACAGTTACATACAGAATTGATGAGTTTGATAAATGGGTATATGCAAAAACCAATATTCCAGTCCACTTATAGAACATTTCCATTACTCCTGAAATTTCCTTTGCTCTGTTTGCAGCTGATCCTCCTCCTTCAGAGGAAGCCACTGTTTTGACTTTTCATCCATAGATTAATTTTGTCTGTTCTATAAATTCATAGATTAAAAATAGTATAGTATGTAATCTTTTGTGTCTGGCTTCTAAAAAACAATGTTTGAGAGCCTTATCCATGTTGCTCCCTATATTAGTAGTTCATTCTCTTTCATTTCTGAGTAGTATTTCATCCAGTAGGTAAAAGTACAGTTTGCTTATCGATAAAAGCACATATTTGTTTATGGATAGTTGTGGCTGCTTTCTTCTGTCCAGTTTTTGCTTCTTACGGCTTCTTCCATAAATATTTTTGTGATCATCCATTTTTATTTATTTTGGGTAAAAAATCTAGGAGTGGAAGTGCTGGGTCATAATGTGTGTTTAACTTTATAAGAAACTGCCAACCAGCTTGAGGAAGGCAGCACTAACATTGTCTGAGTCCTTAGTAGGTGACAGACACTACACTATTTGTTGTTCATTGATCATCTCATCTCATCTTTTAAGAGTGTGAGCCAAATACTATTTATCCATGATTTGCAGAAGTGTAAGTGAAAGTTTTGAGAGGTTAGAAAGTGTGCCTCAAAGCATACTGTTTTTAAGTGTTGGTGTAAGTATTAAAGCCTGATCTCCTTGCATATGAGTTAAAGCTTGGGCTAGGGAAGAAAAACAGACTCAGTTCTTACCCCAGAGGTCCTCATGAATTTTAAAAGTTTTAATTAAGACCAGTGATACAATTTAAGTTGTTCTTAGTGTAATAACTTAATGGGTCAGAAGAAAGTTTATTTATTTTTAATCTGGAGAAATATTTCCATTTCTTCCAAGTTACTCTTCACTAGTGACATGCTAAAACCAGAGGAAGTGGATGCTGTAACATTATGATATTCTGCAGCCAGCAGAGGCAACTTGCCAGTCTCTTCTCTGCTATTTTGCACAGGCCAGCACACATCACCACTACCCTACAATTAACCTATCTGAATTAGGCTTCCAATTACTAACTAAGGAAGCTGGTGGTACCCTTTGGGTATTCTCCATCAGGGGCTGCCTTAAGCATACATTTACATGTAAATGGCCTTCTTTTCTACTTCTTCTCAGCCCACTAATAAATATTCTGTACTGCTTCAGTGTGCTGTGCTACATATACACTTTGAATAGGAAAATGCTGTGATGAAGACGAAAAATTAAAGCCAAACTATACTTTAAAAATAGCTATTGGAGGCCTGGCTCAGTGGCTCATGCCTGCAATCTCAGCACGTTGGGAGTCCAAGGCAGTCGGATCATCTGAGGTCAGGAGTTAGAGACCAGCCTGGCTAACACGGTGAAACCCTGCCTCTACTAAAAATACAAAAATTTGCTGGCTATGGTGGTACATGCCTGTAATTCCAGCTACTTGGGAGGCTGAGGCAGGAGAATCACTTGAACCTGGGAGGCAAAGGTTGCAGTGAGCTGAGATCACACCACTGCACTCCAGACTGGGGGACAGAGTGTGACTCTGTCTCAATAAATAAATAAATGAAATAATAAAAATAGCCCTTGGATATAGCCATGTACCTTTTTCTTTCCATTTATTCCATTATTCAATGTGTCTTTCAGTGCTTACCAAGCTGGGCAGGCACTGGAGAAATAATTGCTGATGATGGAGAGCATGAGGCCTGCTTTCAGGGAACTTACTGGATGCTAAGGAAGCTGGTCACCAACTAAATGTTTACACAAATACTTTATAATTTTCAGAATTTTGAATTGTGGTGTGCACAGAGAAAGATAACCACAGTAGCCTTGAGGGCATTTAATATGGAAGTTTGACAAGGCAGGTAACTACTTAAGTTGTCAGAATGACAATACAAATTAATGTTAGTTAGCTATTATTAAATGCTTACTATGTGCCAGACACAGCCCTGAACATCTCACTCTTCCATGTATCATCTTCACAGCATTGTGAGGTTGATATGTTGTTATACTCATTTTGCAGATAAAGATGTGGAGCCAGGGTTCAAACCCAAGCTATCTGATACTGAAGTGTGCCAACTTAGACACTGAATAAGCACGCAACTCTATTTGCTGTTTCTTTTGCTTTCCAAAAATTACTTCTTATTTTAAAGCATATTTTTCCTGTTTTTAAGTTGGCCTAATTTCTATTTTATTAAAGCACTTAATTGGTTCCTTGATCCAAGCCTATATTCAAATATTTATAATGTATACAAATTGTTGCTTTATTAACAGGCAAAGGTGAATTTTTTTGTGTGTTCTTTACTGATATATAATAAATGTACATATTTTGGGGCTACATGTGATAGATCAAATAAGCACCAGGAACCATATGAGATACTTTTTCCCATGACTTCTCTGAATATCTTTAGGCATTTCTGTAGCATAGGTAAGAAATTCAGGTAAAGTTTAATGGCTTGTCCCCAGTCACACAGGTAGGAAACCTAGAGGAGCTAGAAGTGGAAGACAGCTTTGCCAATTTGCTACAAACACTGAGCTGTCTCCCTGATTTTAATATAAGAAAATGACTGATCTTGAAATAAAGCTGTGCATAAATCAGGATTTAGTAGCATTTCTACTTTTTGGGTATCCCCCAAAATGCCTAGCATAGTCTCATACTCATATTATAAAATAAATATATTCTGGTTAAATAAACAAAATGACCCAAGACAATCCTTCCAGTTTCATTGCCTTGGTCATTCATCCACCAGCCAATATTCTAATGATGACTTTTTTTTTTTCTGTTATTTTGGTATTGGAAGTGAGTTGTCCTGAGTGTCTAAAAGACATATATGATTTTCTTAGTTAAATGCTTTGCTTTGTAAATGTATATAATTATTTTCTTTTCCAGTTCAGCTTCCTGAAAATTTGGAAGGTGTGAGTTCCAGAGACCTGATATGAGGTCGTTGTGCTCATTCAAGTTTTCTTCTTGATATATTCTAAACATCTCTCTTAATTTCTCCTTCTGTACTTACATGTCTGTCTCTACCTCTTACTCACATCTCTCTATGTATTCCTCTTTAAAATTGTCTTTGAATCTCCAGGAATTGGAGAGTAACACACTATTATATGGCAGTTTCTATTTCAAATACTTAGAGCCCGTTGTCCATACAAATACCCTCATACCTACCAGACCACACATCCTGATGTTGGATGCAGAAAACAGGTCTGTTGCAGCTCACGCTGACATCTCTCTAGAAGCAGTCGGCTTTCACAGCCAGTCTCCAGGGAGGTTTTAAAAAAATGCAATAAAAAAAATTAACAACAACAACAACAAAAAAAATGCAGATAACCCCGCTGGTGCTTTGGTATTCTGCCTTCAGTTCCTTACACGTCCTGCCTGTTCTTCTACAAAGTGTAATTTCAACTCCACAGCCTTCTCTTAAGTGTTCTCTTTTGCTTGGCCTCACTTCAGAACACCATCTAATCTAGCCCAGAGATTTTTCATTAGGTTTCATTACAGGATGTTATGGCTTTTGTTGCATGGCTGTGCTCAACATAGAGAGTTTTCACTGACACTATTTCGAGAAATTAAGTGATTCGAAGTGCAGGCGTAACAGCACCTGTTGTAATACCAGATTTTTAAGCCAAATAACACTGAAAAGTCATATTTAGAAATCCAAGCATGCTGAAAGGTTCAAATACACTTTATTAAAATAATAATGGTGATAACAATAGTAATATCAAACAAGAGCAAAAACTGCATATTCTGGGGAAATAAATCTATTTTTGTATTCAGTCCTTCAACAAATATTTTATTATGTACCTGCTGTGTGCCAGACCCTGTGCAAGGCACTGATATCAAAGGCAGATAAAAACAAATTGTTGTTGTATTTCTTTGAAAATTGGATACATCACAGTGAAGTGATATTTTATAGTATTTAGCTTAATCATGTATCGAAAGCTTATACATTCTGCTATGTAAAGAAAGGTAAACATTGATGTCTCTGGAATGGCACATACATAACTCAAATCAAATTTTAGTTACTTGGCTAACCTCAGTTCTCCACTGTGTCTTCCTTAAGACAAGTCTCAGAATATTTTCAAATCCAAAGACCACAAATCCTATTTCAAAGTGTGTACTGACCACTGCAATACTGTAGTAAAGCTTTCCTAAGTAGAGAAGTAATATTACACTTCACAGGTAATGCAAAACCTCCTCAATATTCTATTTCATGATCTGTCTTCCCTTCATTTCCTCTACTGCGCTGTCTGTGCTTTGAACTCTCAGTCATGATTTCTTTGTCTCTGTGTCTCTCTCTTACTTTTTATCCCCCCTCCCCCCTGCATCCACCCTCCACTCCCCTAGTTTCCCTGTTTTCCTGTCTCCTGCATTTCTCTATTTCATCTCTCCTTGCTGGGATCTACCAGAGGGGCAAGGGAATCCCTTTCCTCAGGTAAATACGCACTGCACCTCTCTTTCTGCTTCTTCACTTGGTATATCCATGGTCCTGTAGTCTCCGCATTCAGCACAAAAAGCAACTTTCTTGTACCTCAGTATTCTTAGAAGATAGAGAAAAGCTTCTCCTGTAAATATTCTTCTTTTTCTTTTCTTGTCATTCTTTTTTATTATCTTCATTTTTTAAAAATAAAACTACATTGTTAAATCTGCAAAATCCTATGAGTGACTAGTTTTTTCAGTGGAAGCATAATTTAAAAAATCATAGTAAAATTAGCCAGGCATGATAGTGCATGCCTGGATTCCCTGCTACTTGGGAGGCTGAGGCAAGAGGATTGCTTGAGCCCAGGAGTGTGAGGCTGCAGGCTGAAGCAAGGTCTGATGGCACCACTGCACGCCAATCTGGGTGATAGAGCAAGACCCCCTTTTCTTAAAAATCACAGTGAAATGTCACATTAAATTGGAAACCTATGACGTCCATTTGCTCAGATCTAGTTATTATTTACAAGTGAAACAATCATTTTGGGAATATGATTATGGATCTATGAAAAATTTTAACTGAAATTATTTGGTGTTTACAGTCAGGAATGCAAAAGATTTCTCTAAAATGCTTTCCTGATAAACACCAAGTTGATATTTTTGTTAATAAAATACAATCAAGCAAGTAAGCATTGAATGCAAAATGTATTTTTTTGAACTCAATGTTTAAAAGTACCTTTTTTATTAGTTTTAAAACTAATTACAGATTTTTCATTTACTCTAAAGTAACCCTCACAATTTTTGAAATAGTGCAACTATAGCACACTTAGCTTGCTAAGTTAACTTGTACTAAATTGAACATTGTAATCTAATACAACAAAGATACTTTTATTTCCCTAAAGAGACATGATTTTTGCATTTCCTAAGATGTATTTTGAGATTTAACAAACTTCTGATGTGGATAGAAACAAGATGGTTTCATTGTACTCCAAAATATTTTTTAAAAAACTGTAAATAACTCTAACCAAGCTGTGTGGTATTTTTTTTTTCACAGCTGGAATACTAGTTTTTATTACAGCTCAACTGGCATTGCAAATTAAAATTCATCTCTGTTTGTTAAACTGCTACTTAAAATGGCTTCCACCAACTGTTACAGTTGAATATTATGTTGTCATTTATGCATTTAGTGGGAATGGTTCAGTAGCATGAATATTTAAGAACAAGTACATGGAAAGTATTTTTTTCCCTATTGGTTTTCAATAGTTTACTAACTGAATTACGTTTTGAGTTGTTGGTCAAACATGGCTTAATTTTCCCTGGTGATTAAAGCAGATGTCAACTGAATTAATTAAATGGTGTTTATAGGTACATAACAGCTATAGTTTCTGCTTATAGCCAAACAACTCTACTTTGTTATTACTTCTCTGTTAAATTATCCTAGATTTGTCACTTATAGAAACTAAGGGATTTTGCAGTGACAATTAAACCTACCTCATATAGTAAGTGACACATTATTAACACATACACACACAAACCTTTTCTTCTATGTGTTTTAACATTCATTTTTATTGAATGCAAAAGCCTGCAGATTATTTTGAATGAAGTATATGTCGGCATTTGAATGTTCACTAGGCTAAGGTTGTGTGTGTCCAGAGCCATCTTTATTTACTGGATTAGTAAAATAAAACAAAGAAAAGCACTCTTAATGTCATAACATATTGGCATACAAAAGCAGCTGATTAGTCCTTCCTTTGATACCAATCATCCTAACTACCTCCTTTGGGAAACTTTTAATGACATTCCAGTTAGATATAATCACATCCTCATCTAAGCTACTCTGAATGCCCTGATTCAGTCTGTTCTTATTCTTACTATGATGGTTTTAAAACTTTTTTGTATGTCTGTCATAGAAAAAAGATCATGGAATGTATCCTATTCTTCATTATACCCATAATGTCCAGCACAGATTTTCTCACTCAGTAAGCATCCATCACTATTAAAATATTAAAATAGGATTTTTATGACTTATCTGACCATAAGGAAAAATAGTAAAAATGCAGCTAAATTCTTCTATCTAAAACTCTGTTCTTACCCAACCTGGAAGTCATGTTTTAATTTTGTTTATTTTATCACATTTCCCACTTAAATAGTCTCTCTTTTCCTAAGATAACAGAACTTCCTAAATTATCATTTACTTAAAAGTAAAAGTAACTTCATGTTCATTTTTTCCTTGTGATTTTCATGCATTAACTTTAAATTGAAAGAAAATGATACCTTGTTGTAAGCCCTATGTTGAGAAAAAGGACTTAGATTCAAAGACAGAGGGTCACAATTTTGCTTGAGAAAATAAAAATATGGTTAGGGTTAACCATTATTTCTGCAGGGTCATCAAAATTGTAATTCATCTACTACTTTATAGAACAAAGAAATTCTGTCTCATTATGTAGATTGTTTTTTAACGGATCAAATTCTTCATAAGCACTTAACACTGAGTAGGGTACAATACACATCTAAATTATAACCCATTCACTTGCAAGTGTTTTATCTTACTATACACCAAAAAAGATGACAAGAAAAGAGGATAAATCTTTGCGATAGTTTTATAGCCACCAGTAAGAAAAATGTTAACGTTTTCTTTCTTTAATATCCCACTAGAACCACATTTTTACCCAGCATGAATTTCTTTAGCTATGTTAATTATATTGTATGTTGTGAATTCCTAGGAAAATGTGCATTCAGCCTTTGGTAAAATGCTATCTGACTGACAGCTTGCTGTGTACTTGCCACTTAGCCCTAAATAATTTGACGTAGTCTGTTTGTCATAATGCTTAACATTAGGGAAACTGAACAACCCAAAAGGTAGGAGACAAACAAAAGTTTACAAGAAAATAGCTGAAATAAAGAATTTTTTATTAATCTGGAACCGTGGTATTTGACAGATCCAAGAAGGAAGCTTTAAGGTGATTGCTAAATATGCTGTGTTAATGAAACTGTTAAGCAGAAAAGGATGAATAGCAGAGATTACATTTTATTTTAAAGGGTAATATATTTGCCTTTAACTTTAGACAAATAAATATTGCAACATTAATGTTTTTTCTTCTAGTAGGTAAATAATTTTCTATCCGTCATATTCCATCAAATAAAAAAGTAAATAAAAGCAGTGGCAGTATTGCCGCTCACCACCTGGGAAATAGTGTTCAACCTGGACGGTTTTTTCTTCTTCTTCTTTTAAAACTAAAATAAAGCAATCTGAAAGTTAGTTGCAACTTTATAACTTCATAAAGTTAGATAATTGTGTCATATCTGAAAGTTAAAAATAAAGAACATTCTGTAGTTGGGACAAAAGGAAAATTATTGCCTTATTAAGGAATATAATAACTGTAGTCTCAATCCTAGGTGGAATTTTTATATGATTATCTTTAGGGTATATTAGATAAGGATCTTCAAGTACGTCCTTTGAAGTATCCTCTCTAATCTCAGTATGAATTCCTAACAAGATCTTCAAATCATTTTTTCCTGCTGTTGAAGGAAACTGTGTGTCTACACAGAGAAGAAGAAAGTAGTGACACACGCACACAAACACACACACATCTTTCTTGAGAAGACAGTCAAGTATAATGCCAAAATGGCATTATTTTAGAAAGAACATGTCACATTGATTAAGTGTGGGATCAGAGGAAATAAGCATTCACCTGATTAGGAGTATACACAATTTCACTTAAAAATAAAATTGTAGGGGGGGGTGTCGAGTGTTGAAAAATTACCTACCTGGTACAATGTTCGTTATTTGTGTAATAGGTACACTTGAAACCCAATTGCCACCAGTAAGCAATATACCCATGTAACAAACATGGACATGTATCTTCTGAATCTAAAATAAAACAAAATTTTACAATTAAATGAAATAAAAATTGTCATGTCTTATTTTTGTTTACATTCTTCTGTAGTCTCCACATCCCTTCTGATATTTTGCTTATCTTTTCCCAAGCCACACCATCCCATCCACTCATTCATTCAAACATATTTAGTAAATCTGTTTGCTACAACAGTGCTTTTCCTAATGGATCGCAGAGCAGTGACGATTTGGTAACTAATAATCTATACACATTTATGAAAGAAAGACAGAGGGCCTCATGAAAGTTGAGAACAAAGATTTGTGATCCAGATGAAATGTGGAAGGAAAGGAGCATGTCAGAATTATTTTACCAAAAAAGGTGAGATAAAAATTGATTATATGCCTTGCTTTATACACAATGTATAAAGTACATTGTACACAATGGTAGCCACCACCCCTATGTGCCTACTGAGCACTTGAAATGTAGCCAGTGTGAGTGAAAAACTGGATTTTTAATTTTATGTAAATTTAATTAAACAGCCATATGTGGACAACACAGTTCTAGATACACTAAAATACTCATCTGCTCTCTTACATATGGTACTCCTGTACTTGGTGATGGGCATACCATCATGTTTTCCCCAAATACAAATTTGTTTTAATAAAAATTATAATGCCGAAAACTATTAATGCAAAAAAGAGGAAATTAGATAAAAATTATTATTTAAGTTCATCTAAGATTTTTTATCTTAATATTTAAATTGAGAATCTCAATTGCCATCTTGAGACAGAGGGGGAGGGGGAAGAAAGAAGAGGAAAGGAGGAAGAGGAGGAATAAAAGTAAGATACAAAGAAAAATCAGAATTCTTTATATCCTGATAGTTTCACAGAACGTTTTTTCCCACTCTTGCTAGGAGACTTAGTGATAAAGACTGTTTATCTAATTTGTCTTTTGTCTTATGCACAAATTTAACTTAGAAAGTATAAAGGTTATAGAACTATGATAATGATGAATTTGAAGCATCTCTTCCCAGTAATAGCTGTGAATATAGATTTTCCTATTACATAGTTCTGCTGATGCCACCTTGAATAGGTCTCCCTGCAAATGTTTTGGATTACAATTACTCTTGTCTAGATGTAAAATGATTTTTAAGGGTCATATCTCTTTCCCCTGTGACATATAGCTTATTATGTAAATTAAGACCTGAATGATGCTTTTGTAAAAACAGCAACCAAGTTTTTCTACAAATTATTTTTTTAAAAGAATAAGAAAACTAATTCTTACTTAACACAACAAAGGATAAATATAAAAGTTCAGTAATGCTGTAATGCATATTAAGTTGGGTGTAACACTGATTTTCTCTTTCAATTTTGTTGTCCAGGAACTATTATTTTAAAAATTGTTTAAACGACTGGCCTTAGGGGGAAAAAGTATGTCGTTTTGTGTTCAGATGGGGAGGGGGATATTAATAAAGCCTCATTTTTCTCCTGCTTGGAAGGACCCATAATATTAAGTAGCTTACATATTAACATATAAATTGTCCAAATATAGTAACTATTAATCATGATCAGTTACTTATTTAGTTATTTCTTCATTAACAAATTTATTGAGTTCTGTGACAGAGTGTACAGGCCTCATATGACTGTATCTCTCCTGATAAAGCTCAGAGTCTATCATAAAAGAAATGAACCTGCATGCAAGAGTGAAATAGCCTCAGGCACACGCTCATTTAGAGGCACAGAAGATGGGCTCTGGCAATAGACCAAGAAGCAGGGAAGTGAAACCTGAACTGAGCTCAGAAATTTTCTGAGAGGGTGGAGGGAAAAGAGAAGAGAGCTTTCTAAGTATGATAAACAAGTCAAGCAAAAGAGAAGAGAAAAGAGATATTGCATTTCATTTAGTACCTTGTAAGCAGTTCATTATGGCTGGAGTACAGCATTATGAGGAAAATAAGAGAGAGAAATGAAGTTGATGATGTAGACTGGTACCACAAAATGAAATCCCTTGCAAGTAACACTAAAGGGCTTGGTGTTTATCCTCAAAACACTGTATAGTAGACATCCTTGGTTTTGCTAGTCCAGTAACATTTCTTTTAGGAAACTGTCATTTGTTCCATGGAACATTGGTAACACCTTCAATCGCAAGCCATGAGCATTTCAGACATTCACATTTGCGATACATCTGGAAACTGCTGGTAAAAGCCTCTAATATTTTAATTAGTTTGATTCATAAGCTTTATTTAAATATTTAGCTACTACTAAGATACTTAGCAACTCTGGGACCATAACCCTCATGCTTGCAAACAAAGGGTATGCAGATGGAAGTAATGGAACACAACATGGCAATGCTATAAGAGATATAAAGAAAAGCCTTCTCAGAGTGGGTTAGGATGCAGCAAATAGTTTTGCTTGAGAGAGGTTTACTGCCTCACTGAGGAGGTGGTACGTAACTGGATCTTGATGAGGGGGATGCTATCTATCATCTGTCACTTTTAATTAGAGAGTGTAAGGCAATCCAAAGAAGTATCACACACACGAAAAGCATCTGTACATGAAAGAGATCGCCATTTAGGGATGCTATCTTATACAAAATGTGAAGCCACCCAAATGTTTATAACAAGGGAATAACGTGTAAATTTGTGTTTTACAAAGGTAACTCCTGTGTAAGTATGAACTATAGTAAAGAGAAACTTGATAGGGATATATTTTTTAGCATAAAAGTGAAGTATAATGAGGGTCATCTACTGATTATTTAACCTTTCTGTTTTTTTCATTTCATAAAGATAACTTGGCTAATATTTAACAACACAGATATATAGACCTCATTCACAAATTATAGTAAGTTTAATACCACAGATCAATTCTCAGTAGAATAAAACAGTGACAGATTTAATGAAGAAAGAGGCCAAATTCATGACATTTTAAAGTTTGTTGAATTGAAGATTCATTCAGTTTTTTCCCAATATTTTAATCACTCACTATGTATTAAGCATTTTTCTAAATGCTGGGGACACAAGTGTAATAAATGATGACCTTTTTCTCCAAAAATTTTGTGGCCTAAATGTTATTTTTCTCACAATCTGATCTATAAACAACCTATGTCAGAATCACCTGAGGGTCTTGATAAAATTACACACCTGGATCCCAACACAGACCAAATAAATCAAAAGGAAGGATTGGAATCTGTAGGTACCTAGCAGGTCTAACACATGCTAAATTGAAGAATGATTAGTTTACCATGATGACAGACAGGACTAGGGGGTGAATATACTGAGGTGCAAATGTCACAAGTAGTACTTAGAAAAAATAGGTAGATGGTGATTCTATGACCTGAAATTGAGATTACAGGAGACAGCTTCATCATTGTTAAAAGATAACATGTTATGAAGTATTCTCAAGTAGATAAATCAAGACAGCTCTTAGAAGTAGATATTTGTCACTTTGGGAAGTGAAAATAAGTATTTGGGAGTCATCAACACAGAGATTATCATTGAGACCACGGAGATTGGTAATATTACCTAGGAAGAATGTTCTTGAGTACAGTAAAATTTTTAAAAAATACATAAGAAAAAACATAGACTTCAAAAACAAGCAGAAACCATAAAGTAGCCAGAAGTAAATAAAAGAAGTAAATAAGGCATTTTCAAAATTATATAACTCAACATTTGATGAGTTGGTCTGTCCTCAGCCCTGGTCAGATTAAGAGGCTCCAGTGAGGGCACCAGGATGTGATTCTCTATCATCTATTCCATCTTTTTTGTTGGCTTTGTTACCAATCATGTTCTCTTCTGTAGGCCCCATGAGGACTCCACCACTTGCAGATCTCATATTCCTCAGGTTGTTAGACATGATGCAGAGAGGAGCTGCTCCGTCCTAGTGATTAAAACAAGCTCTGGCCCTATCTGTTGTTGGTCAATTGTATAAATACCCACACATCACCAAATTATTAGGACTAGGGAAGTAAAATATGCTGGTTGGCTTAAGTCACTCAGAGATCACAACAGGGCAGAGGATGGGGCGAATCTCCCTACGGCCACCACCATGTCTGCCAAATCCTATGACCTGAGATGCAGAAAGAGGACAGACTTCAAAGAAAATGTGTAATAGCCTTAGGAAGTAGGAATGGAAATTAAGCAACCAGATATAACAAAAATGTCAACTTCATTGGGTATTAAAGTCATGCTCACAGCTCATTATTTAAGGAATATAACTTCCTCATCTTTTTGAAGATCATGATATCACTTTTCTGTCCTCAGTCTCTCTATTGCTCTCCCACTCCCTATTATTCTTCAAAGATCAGTGGTTTGGCAATATAATTTCCTATTTATTTCAGTACCCTGGGAAGTCACAAATCCTGACTGGGGTCCTTGAACTCATTTAAGACCTCTATTTTGGTGTCATTATAATGTATACACACGTCTGACTGTGAGATGCATTAAATATAACTACTCATTTCCATAATCATTCAAAGTTTTGCATTGTGCTAAATAAGTTTCAGGGAATTTTTTTTTAACTTCTCTCTATGCTTTGTCCATGGAAGAATGGTGCTTAAAGGGGAGCCTTAGATAATTTACATAGCTAAAGGTCATGAAGTCGGAAAAGGAAGAATGATAGAGCTGCTCATAAAAGTAGGCAAGTGATATTAAGTTGAGGCTATTTGAATTTAAAGAAATTGAATAATGAATAAAAAGAAAGAGAAAGTTTGATAGAAAATACATACATACATACCTTCAATGTTGAAATATTGTGGAGTTATTAAAAACAAAGATCATTAGAAAGAAGAAAGTATGCATATTTATAGTTGTGGAAAAACACTGGATAGTTATGTGCTAAAATTGTAATAAAATTATATGGTATATATATATATATATATATATAATTATTTATCTTTATTTTCCAAATTTTCTCTGTTAAGTATATATTTTCTCAAGATTAAAGCAAAAAAAAGATAAATATCTATTTGATTGTTATTCTCATCCACTCTTTTTAAAAAATAAATTTCATTGCTTAACCTCAGATTTTCCTTTTAAACAAAAATACACAAGATCATAGAGCCATATCTCAAGGTTTTCTGTACATAGAACATACAGTGCTGATTGCTTTGTTTTCCAATGACCCAGGAACTTTCCCTATCTAGAAAATGTCTGTGAAGCTAGCGAGAAGTTACAAGATAAGAACACTGTGAAGTATGAGGAATGCTGTTATACAGAAGCAGTACATTTCAAAATATGATTGACTTTGGAAAAAGATGATTAAATATAATGTGTTATTTTTCCCTGCAATAAAGTTAGTAAGAAACTTTATGCCTTATTTTCAGTGACTACTACCACCACCAACAAAAAGACAATAACTGAAAAATCACATACAAGTCACTTTTAAACAAAAGGAAGCAGTATTTTCATTTAATTACATGATATGCCTGATCTGGGCATAAATTAAATTAACCTCCTCCTTGACACCTTTGTCTCTCCTTGCCTAATCTCTTCTCCTCTGCAGTTTAACACATTCACCACTCTTCTGCGAGACCAATGTTTCTCAATAATTGTTTTTCCATTATCAACTTCCTAAGAACAGCTTTTAGACATATTTCCCTAATTGTCTCTTATGAAATTTTAATACCGAAGGCACACTTTGTATATATTTACTTACTACATATATATCTATGCTTTATACACAGCAAGATTAAGATTATTCCTTTCCCAACAACCAATTTTCACACTCTTGGAGATGACATCATCTGCATTGAGAATGCATGACATCACCCACATTGAGAAAATTGACTGTTTTTTAAAGGAAAGGCTACTGATGTTGGGGGATATGCTTACTCTGCCGGACTGATCCACAAATTGCAGGACTCTTAGCTTCCTTGAATCTTACCATGTAATTTTCAGTAGTATTTCTAGTCATTGTGATAACAAAAAACACTTCCTAAGAAAAGACATAAAGTTTCCTTACAGAAGAATTCCAAATAATAGACGTAGATACTCCTTATTTAGGAGGAGAAGCTCTATCCCCTCCCCCTCTCAATGGTGGACTGGATGCATGATGGACTTCCAATTAATAGAGTAGGGAAATTAAAAAAAAAAAGTAATGTTACCACAAAGGGATCTACAAACAGTATCTTAACCATGTGATAAAGTTTAACATCCCCAATGATGTCATGAAAATATCATGGAGCCCCAGATAAGATGTGACAAGAAGGGCATTTTGCATCTGTGACATTCTTTCAAAAAAGCCATAATTTTGGTCTAACTATAAGAGAAATATTAGAAAAACCCCAATTGAGGAACAATCTACAAAATTTCTGAACACCATTGCCCAAACTGTCAAGGTCACAAATAACAAAAAACTGAGTAACATCACAGACCAGAGGGCACTAAAGAGGCATGACCATTTAATGCAAGTGGTATCCTAATTTGATCCTGGAAACAAAAAGATGACAGTAATGGAAAAACTGGTGGCATTCAATTAATGTCTGGAATTTTGTTAATAGTAATGAACCAATGCTAGTTTTCAAAAATGTGCTGTAGTAATGTAAGATGTTTTACAATATGGGAAATTGAGTGAGCAGTATATGGAACTGTCCTACTAATGCTATAGCTGTGAGGTTTGTTTTGTAAATCTGAAATTATTCCAAAATAAAAAGGTTTACGTATAAAATCCCTTGCAAACACACACACATGCAAACACACACACACACACACTTCCAAACTCTGAGCAATAGTGCTCTGGGTTGAGAAGCCTGTTAGGCTAACCTTTTTAAAATGCATATACAATCATGTCACTGTCCTGCTAAAATTCTTATATGGCCATCTCCCCAGAACATTGATCACAGAAGACCTTCATTACATGGCTTTTGACGACCTTTTCAAGCTCATCTTCCTCCACTGCACCTCAGGTACCCTTCACTAGCCCTGGCTCCTTGCATTTCTCCAAGTGCATCTGTTGTTTCATGCTTCCATACCTCCACATTACCTACTATCATGATAGGAGACATCATTTAGAAATGGATTACAATGAAGATTTGTCTGACTTTAAGAAAGATTAAATGGGCCAAAGAGAATGGCTGTTTGTGTTCATTTTAGTTATTCCCTGCTACCTGCAATAGTCATCCTGTCTGACAGAATCTTTTGATCAAAGATCTGGTCACGTAGATTATTGCTTGCTTGAAAAATGGCCTGTGGTGCCCTAGGAATAAACTAGAGATGAAGCAGTCCATAGTATATGCAGTATCAGGCTTTCCAATTCTATCAGCTATATTCATAGCAAAACTTTGACAGATGGCTCTCAGAAGTAATACATTTATTTTAAGCATTTGATTGTTGTGATAATGATAGGATAATGATGAACATGGGTTTAATCTCTGAGTAGATTGGAGCTAAAACATAACTTGTGTGAGAAATAATAGAAGGGTTTTGTTTTGTTTTGTTTTAAGGGCATTATTTAGCAAGATATATAGGTTTGTTATCCTTGCATCCTCTTTGATCCATAAAGAATTTAAATCTTCATGGATTCAGTGAAAGATTCACATTGAAAAGAGTACTAAAATGAGAGTGATCACCTGGCTATCATTTTTGAAGTAGAATTTCAATACAGGTCCTATGGCTTTAATAAATAATGCTCTTGCACTGTCACTCTATGATTTTCCCAAAATAATTCCATTTAAATAAATACCTAGTTAAATAAAAGTTAATATTCATAGGTCAGGGTATTGGTTGTTGTTTGCAAATACTACAGTATATTTCAATGAAATATTAAAGCTTAATTTTGAAACACTTCTATATATTTCCTTCTCAGACTGTCAAATATGTAAAATTATTGAGTATCCATGTCTTGCTATGGAGAAGTCCTTTTTCCAAGATGCTAAAAAATTAAAGGCAGAGAAGGCAATGCGGGATGAGTGTGTGCTGACTCTAGATGAATATGTGGCATCACTAAATGATGAGCTTGGTTTCAGGGCAATGAGAGTTCAGTTATTTCAACCAATATTAAGATTGTGGATAACTATTTTTCCTGGATGATTCACCTCACAAGCAGAAATGAACAGTAAAAGAACAAGATTCAGATTTCCAGGGAAAATGTAGAATTGCTATGTCCTAGTATCAGTAGACTCATATTTCATATCAGAGGCAGGAATTTACTCTGCCCAGCTAGTGTCACCCAAACCTAAGAACCCCATTAGAGACCTACTAGAAAGGCCGTGTGTAATACACTGCAACTCTTATTTCTGTATGTATCCAGCTTGTGTCTGTTAAGATTTTGTATTCTTGACTGAATTAGCCAGGAACTTCTAGCTCTGCCAATCTGTAGCCATAATACCACTGTACCAGAAAAAAAAAAAAAAAAAAACAGAAAAGAAGAAAAGAGAAAATTAGTGGCAGCAATCTTTCATTAGAAATTGCTCTAACTAGAAAAATGA
Organism: Ateles fusciceps; assembly: GCA_036589455.1. Classification (NCBI taxonomy): domain Eukaryota; kingdom Metazoa; phylum Chordata; class Mammalia; order Primates; family Atelidae; genus Ateles; species Ateles fusciceps. Next base: position 705,639 of record JAZHEH010001685.1, on the reverse strand, counting down.
AAATAAAAATTGTCATAGACCGATTTCCCCTTTTAACATGAGCAGAGTGGCATGTATTAGATTAATCATCTGATAATTAATATAAAATCTTGATCCTCTCTTTAAAAACCCAGTAATTATACAGATGCACTGGTAAAAGAAAAAGTAGTTAGAAACTGGAGGAAAAAAGGAAACTGACCTCAGTAAATTTCATGTTTCTATGGCCTGAGTATACTTTCCAGTCTACCCAGGACTGTGTAGCTAGATAGTTAGAACTCAAGCAGAAACTTGTAGTCTTCTTTCTTTTTCTTTTTTTGAGATGGAGTTTCGCTCTTGTCCCCCAGTCTGGAGTGCAGTGGCACAGTCTCAGCTCACTGCAACCTCTGCCTTCTCGGTTCAGGCAATTTTCCTGCCTCAGCCTCCCAAGTAGTTGGGATTACAGACATGTGGCACCACACCCGGCAATTTTTTAATTCACCATGTTGGTCAGGTTGGTCTCAAACTCCTGACCTCAAGTGATCCTCCTGCCTCGTCCTCCTAAACTGCTATGCTAGGATTACAGGCATAAACCACTGTGCCCAGCCTATCAGTAGTCTTCTTGTCTTGAGAAGTGCAAGTATGAAGTTTGAAGTTGTCAGAATGTATGGAGCATGAGAGGGAACTCCTAGAATGGAGGGAACTACAGAGGAGTATCTTCAACGTTTACTTGAAAGCTGTATGCAAATCCCTGACAAAGTGCTGAAATTAAGTATACTGAGCACAAAAGATGCCATTTTTTTTTTTTTTTTTTTTTTTTTGTCCAAAAGAAGCACCTGGGAGACTTAGGGCAAAGATGGGGTGGAGACTCAGATATTTAATCTGCTGCCCACCTCAGGCAGGGAACTATTTGGATTTGGAGTCCAGCCATGTTAAATAATTTCTAGAAAAGAGCCAGGTGATCTGCCTGCCTTGGTCTCCCACAGTTCTGGGATTACAATTGTGAGCCACCACCCACCGGCCCCAAGATGCTAATTTTAAAAATCACAAAACTCAAGCTGGGTGTGGTGGCATGCACCTTTAGTCACAGATACTCAGGAGGCTGAGGTAAGAGAATCCCCTTGAGTTCAGGAGCTTGAGTCTACCCTGGACAACATAGTGAGACCCCATCTCTAAATTAAAAAAAAAAAAATTTCATCAAGTACCACACACAATAAATATGAAAAGAATCATGTGTGGGTAAACCAAAGAGTTGAAAATCAAAGATGAAGGGAAGATCCCGAAAGCCATGACCAAAGTAAAATCACATTACATACATGTACACAAAGATCTGAAATATGACTGACTTCTCAGCAGAAAATATATAGAAGCTATAGGTTGGGTGCTGTGGCTCATGCCTGTAATCTCAACACTTTGGGAGGCCAAGGTGGGAGGATCACAAGGTCAAGAGATCGAGACCATCCTGGCCAACATGGTGAAACCCATCTTTACTAAAAATACAAAAATGAGCTGGGTGTGGCAGCATGCGCCTGTAGTCCCAGCTACTCAGGAGGCTGAGGCAGGAGAATAGCTTGAACCCGGGAGGCAGAGGTAACAGTGAGCCGAGATTGCACCACTGCACTCCAGCCTGGTGACAGAGTGAGACCCTGTCAAAAAAAGGAAAGGAAAGGAAAGGGGAAAGGAAAGGAAGACAGAAAGAAGTAAATAAGGAAAGAAAGAAAGAGAGAAAGAAAGAAGAAAGAAAGAAAGAAAAAGAAAGAAAGAAAGAAAAAAAAAGAAAAAAAAAATATGCAGAAGCTATAATATAATGGAACAATATCTTCACAATGTTAAAAGGGGGGAAAATACCTGTCAAGACAAAATTCTAGATCTTGAAATACACTCTCCCAAAACAAAAGAAAGTTACAGCCATTTTATAGTAAGTAGGGAATTCATCATCAACAGACCTGCACTACAAGAAGCACTGAAGTACAATTTTCTGGCTGAAGGAAAAAGACACCACTAGAAACATGAATGTAAGGAAAAAATATATAAAGAATGCCAGGAAAGGTAAATAAGTGTGTAAATGTAAAAGATAATAAGTGCTATGGTTTCTTAATTACTATATGAGATATCACCCTGCCTATTACTATGAGAAATATAAACCCCACCATAGTATGGGGTTTATAAAATGTTAGAATACTATATATGACAATCACAGCAAAAGAATAGGGAACAAATAGAACCAGACTGCTACAATGTTGTTTGCATTTCATATGATAGCACAACATTAACTCTAAGTGGACTATATTAGTTAGGGACAAATATTTAAACAACCGTATAAACAATTATGCAAAACTATATACCTTCGAAGCCATGCAATAGTCACCTCAAATAATAAAGACAAAATCAAAACTATTAATATCGAAATTATGATTTACAATAAATGGTAAGTATACAACAGATACTGTGCTAAATTCTTAGGTATCCTTATTAAAATAAAAAGAAAGGAAATGAAATAGTAAATAAATAGAAGGAAGAATCTGACAGAGAAGACATGCTTGCTCTCTTTCTGAAACAGTCATTTAGGACATGATGAAAAGTCCACCAACATCTATCTAATCTACAGATGCCTATGGTGGTAAATAAAATCAACAAGAGAAACTAAACTGCCACTACTTATGCCATGAGAAGAAATTGATTAGTTGAAGAATATAAACTTTTCTTCTGCCAATAGTTGAGATTTTAGAAGAAAAAAAGTAGCAGCTGGGGGAAGCAAAAGAGCCAGTCAATGTGATTTAGATTTATGGGTATAACCTCAGATTCTTGACAAAAACACCATTGTGAAAGATGATGGCAAATCTTCTTCCAAAGTGGAAAGAATGTGTTTGAGCTCAGTCTTACTGATAGGACAAGAGGTTTATAAAGTAAATACAAAGCTACATAGCACGGAATAACCAAAATGACACAAATAAAAATGCAGTGCTAAATATAGGTGATTACTTGCATAATAAAAACATTAGAGAAAAAATTAAGAAGGCAAGTGATACAGTTTGGCTCTATGTTGCCACCCACATCTCACCCTGAATTGTAATTCCCATTATCCCCAGGTGTCAAGGGCAGGAGCAGGTGGAGGTAATTGGATCATGGGGTGATTTCCCCTCATGCTGTTCTTGTGATGGTGAATAAGTTCTCACAAGATCTGATGGATTTATAAATATCTGGCATTTCCCTTGTTTGCACTCCCTCTATTCCGCCCCCCTGTGAAGAAGGTGGCTGCTTTTCCTTTGCGATCTGTCATGATTGTAAGTTTCCCCGAGGCCTCCCCAACAATGCACAACTGTGAGTCAATTAAACCTCCTTCCTTTATATTACCGAGTCTCAGGTTATTTCTTCATAACACTGAGAATGAACTAATACAGCAGGCAAAAATAAGTCATAACCTGAGATAGCACTACATCAATATATTGAATAAAGCAAACCAGATATTTTAACATAGCCTGGTAATTTAACGTAACATATCTCTCCCTCCTCCACCTTATTTCTCTCCTTCCGTAAAATATTAGCTGTGACTTTGAAGAATTGTCTTCTTCTGTTTCTCCACAATTAACTTAGTTTATGTATAAAATTGTTTTCAAGATTTGACAAAAAATCATGTTAAGCAACTTTGCATAATGCATGGAACATCATATTTACTAAATAGAAAGTAGTTGTTACTAATGTTATTTCATCATCAGCAGCAACAGCAATGGATCTGAAAACAAGAAAACATAACCAATTGGCCAGTTGTAGAAGCAATAATGTCTTTATTAATTAGCAACATTTATTAAGTTCTTACTACAAATCAAACCCATCTGTCTAAAAAATATTGTGGGCACAAGTATGATTGGGACAAAGAAGAAAGTTACTCTTGGCTAAAGAAAGATAGCAAAGACCCAGATAGAAAGGATCTCTTCAGGATCGCACCACTGCACTCCAGCCCAGGAGAGAGTGAGATTCTATCACAAAAAAAAAAAAGAAAAGAAAAGAAAAGAAAAGAAAGAAAGAAAAGAAAAGAAAGGATCTCTTCAGGAGAGATGCTGAAAGTCACCAATTCTTGAAGAAATAAATGTTAAGCATAGTACATGTAGCATTTAGACTATTAGTTTCATATAATATGGCCATATCCAGGGAGAGGAGTTGTCATTCTCAGTCAGCAGACTACCTTTCTCTCTTCAAACTCTGCTGTCTGCCTAAACTTGATTCTTCATCCAATAGACACATAGGAATTATTCAAAAATGTTATTTGAACATCCAAACTATGTGTAGAATAACATGAATTTGAGAAGTACAGAAATGATAATTACTGGACTTCTACTAAGTCTAGGAACTTGCAAAATGATTGGCGTTAACAATATTATGTGATTATTGCAACACTTAGAAGTAGAAATGAGAATCTGCAATTTTTAGATGAGGATATCAGAAATCAGAGAGGTTCAGAAATTTTCTCAAGGACACACAGCCATTAAAGGAGTGAGAGGGAAACCACAGTCTGTTGGACGCACACTCTGATTTTCATTCTAGTACCACTGTCTCTCTAATCCACAAGCGATGCCATGATTTTCATCCATTGTACAGAATTATTGAGTCATTTAGGTGGTATTTAAACCATTATAGCAAAGTATGTTTGATGCATCATGATTAGCAAAAGTGATCAGCTAATTAAGCTACTAATGGAAACCCAATTGGTGTAATATTTTATTGCTTACAAAGCACTTTCTGATGATTGCATAATTTGATTCTTACAATGACAATGTGTGGCAGAGATTTCCCTCCTTACTTTTACAGGTGAAGAAAGTTGAGACTCAAAGAAATTAATTGACTTGGCCCCAAGCCATTAAAACTCGGAAGAGGAAAAGTTGGGAAATAAATTAATTCTGGCTCAGTATCATATGTTCTCCAAATACAATGTAAGCCACTTTCCAACAGGGCAAGATGATCAAGAGCAGAGCTCTCAGGAGCCCTTCCCCTTTTCAGCAATAATGTGTGGTATATTCCTTGGTGGGTAATTACCCTTTCATCTCCAGTCTTAGATCTTAGTTATGATTCTGGTCTCCTCTCCACGGAAAACATTTTTGAAAGGCCACTGAAGGACCCTGGGAATACAGATTCTGGTCTGACTTCTTTCATGCCACAGACAACCTAGGGACATTTTTGTCATCTTAAAGAAAACACTGAAAGCATTTTCTGCCATCAATTTCCATTCATATTTCTTATAGTATGCCATAAAGAAAATATTTTTAAATAAAAAAGTTATGCGTTTTAGTTTATTGAGAAATTGTACTCCACATAGTATTCTCCATACTTGATAGTAGGTTATGTCTGCTCATTCATATAATACATATAAAACATGAAAAAAATAAGTGTATTATTTCCTAGCTTGATTTCCAAGACTTGTTTCAAATAATTGATGTAATATTAGAATAATAGTGAGGAAATACTAGGAGAGTCTGTGAGAGAATAAAATAATATAATAAAGGGAATCTGTGAAGCACAGTTTTATATCTTCTTTCTTCTCTTCCTAACCTTTCCGAACAAAATTTCCAATTGGTAGACTTGACTTTTTAGTAGCAGATAAGTCCTAGCTGAACAAAATAAGATTTCTCAACCTTGTTTCTAAAGCACATATGCACACACACACACACACACACACACACACTATAACGTATATTCTAAAACTTTAATTGTAGTGTTATGTTTCATTTTATTTAGAATAGATATGTTCTATTGCATTTCTGTAATCCAAAGACCATTCCAAAATAGATATGGCCCAGTACTTTGCTCTCTCTGAGAATAACAAATGTCAGAATAGTAGTTGAAATAGACTGGTTTCAGATTTGGGCTTACACTCCAGTTAATCTGACAAATTGGAGGAATATGGAACAAATACATAAATGTCCTGAATCGTCAGTTGCTTATCTAAAAGTATAGAAAATCTAACTTTCCTTGTATCATTTTCACAAAGACTGGATGTAACAAACAATAGATACTGTTATTTATTAGACTCTATAATTATTCAGTACATTCTCTCTTATATGAAGTGGTTGAAGAGTAACTACCTTTTTTGCAACATATTTAACAAAAATTAGTACTAAAGTACATAAAGAATTTCTAAAGGTAAGTAAAAAACAACTGATTTTTAAATGTGCAAAATACATATATAGGAATTTAACAGAAACATGTTTGCACATATACAGTTTGTATAGTTTCACTGGTAATCAAAGAAATGCAAGTTAAAAACATGATGGATTTTTGTTTAGAGTTGGTTGATTCAACACATCAAAAAATTTTATAATATAGCGAGGACAACACCAAAACTTACAATCACAAGGACAAAGAGAAAAGATAAAGAATTGGTTTACTGCTTATGGAAGGAGGAGTTAAGTAAAAGAGTGCATTAAGAACATTAAGACCGCCTCCTCAACCTTTCCCCAGTATCTCAGGATACAGGCAAAAAAGCTTCGTTCATCAAGTTGAACATTGGAAGTGTCTGCTCAGAGGTCTACCCAGCCTAGATTTAAAAAAAATAAAACTAGTTGTGTCAGAGGTTTCCTGGTGAAATGGATCAGCCAGATCACTCTACCATCTAGTTCATATTAAAAGAACTCCCCTTCAGAGCTTTTCATCAGCTTATTTATTTATTTATTTATTTATTTATTTATTTATTTTGCCCAACTGTTAAAATGAGAAAAAGTCAGCAATTACCGGACAATTGTAAAAATTAACATGAGTAACATAAGCCAGAACAAGTAAAATGTAAAAACAGGGATGTCTGGGCCAGGCGGCTCAGACCTGTAATCCGAGCCCTTTGGGAGGCTAAGGTGGGCAGATCACCTGAGGTCAGGGGTTTGAGACTGGCCTGGCCAACATGGTAAAACCCTGTCTCTACTAAAAATACAAAATTAGCCAGGCGTGGTGGTACACCTGTAATCTCAGCTACTTGGGAGGCTATGATAGTGGAATCACTTGAACCTGGGAGGCAGAGGTTGCATTGAGCCGAGAATGCGCCATTGGACTCCAGCCTGGGCAAAAAGAGCAAAACGCCATCTCAAAAGAAAGCAAAAAACAAAACAAACAAACAAACAACAACAACAAAACAGAGAGGATATAGAACAAAATAACAGAAGGAACTTGGAGGAAACAAGCTAAAGAAAAACAGGGATGGCTGAGCCTGGTGGCTCACACCTGTAATTAAGGCACTTTTGGAGGCTGAGGTGGGAGGATCACCTGAGGTCAGGAGTTCAAGACCAGCCTGACCAACATGATGAAACCCCATCTCTACTAAACACATACACACACACATACACACACACACACACACACACACAAATTAGCCTAGTGTGAAATGGCGGGCGCCTGTAATCCCAGCTACTTTGGAGGCTGACACACAAGAATCATTTGAACCTGGGAGGCGGAGGTTGCAGTGAGCCAAGATCGTGCCATGGCACTCCAGCCTGGGCAACAAAAGCGAAATTCTGTCTCAAAAACAAAAAACAAAAAAATGATATGCTCATGAAAATGGCTCACTCAGCAGAGAAGAATTACATGGGACTAAACTGATGAAGAACTAAAATAATTTTTATGACTTTTTGTTTGAAACATTGCTGATTCTTCTTAGTTTTTCTTTTCTGGAGCTAAGAAAACCTTTTTCCCTCTTTCTAGTGATTGATAGCTTATAGGTAATGTATACTTCTGTGAGCAAAACTGAAACATTTACCTTTCTCTCTACCTGATTTTTCCACAGTTTGAAAACTATTCATGGGTATTCTTATTTAATGGCAAAATACATATTTGCATAAGTTCAATAAAAATGTTTTCTTTTGTAACATGACACCTTGGAGACACTGATTATTTCGCCAAGGTTTTGACTGGAATGGTATATTTTCAAATATAATGAGACTACTTTGAGGAATTAAAATTGACTTTATAGAGTCAATAGAAAGCCCCTTGGAAAGACTGCCCTGAAACCTTGTCTGTATGATTCCCTTACAAGGTTCCTGACCTTGTAATAAGTAAAGAAAATCAATTCCTGACAGACCCAGAAACTTTGGAATGTTTTGGAACCTCAAGAAAATAAGAATTGACCTAATTTATATAAGCATTACAGGCATAGACTGTCTGAGAAACTGGATTTGTCAGCCTCTCAGCTCCCTAGGCCTTTGTGGGTAGGTTTGCAATGTACCTACTTACCACGGAACACAGGCTAAATGGAGGACATGCCAAAGCCATCGGAGGCTGATGGAGCCACCAAAGGTAAGAGTATAGAGCTTGGATTGATTTTAAAATGCATCACCCTGTTCTTCACAAACTCCCTTAGGCACTTTTTAGACTTTTTCTAAATAGGAAAGACACTTTAAAAATGTCAGTGGCTTAACACAATACAATGTAATTGTTACTAGCTATAACGTGTGTAAATGCTAGCTCCTGTCAGGGTCATTACTGAGTGTGTAACTCAGATTGTGTCACTCAGGAGACCAAGATAGCAATGGCTGTGCTACATATAGGTCTACATTTGATGAATAAATTTTCCTCAGTATAATTCTGAATACTTGCCGCTATTCCATTCTATTAGCAACTGTCTTGTTATTGTATTGATTGGGGGCCTAATTAGTAAATTACCCTGACTACATTCCCAATAAAAATAAAGACATATATATATCTTGTGCTTATTATTTTTCTTGTATTTATTAATATTTTCAAGAGAATAGGAAAGTCATCTTTTGGAGGCCTTTGTTTTGAGCCTTGAGTATTTTAAGATTAATAACTTAAGAAATCTGACAAATCTGATAAAGATTATACACACGTTTTCCTCCAGAATGCATATAAAGATATTTTGCATAGAATCCCAGGGTCCATAGAAATGGATTTAGGACTCCCGACATATGTGATTTCATATAATTTATATAAAATATTTGGTAGCTGTTTTATTAATAATAAATATTATTTTATTATTAAAATTATTTGGTATTATTTTTAAAATAATAAATATGAAATAATATTATTTTACTTTACAGGTGAAGAACATACAACATACACGATAAGTGATTTACCCAAGTTCAGACATTTGATACTTACCAGAATTGGGAATTAAATTCAAGAAAATTTCATTTCACAGTCCATGGCCTTTCCACCACTTCATGCTTCTTTAGCCCCTGTAGTATATGAAAACATTGCCCAATTTCTCATAACTAACTAAACATCTCTCTTTTTTAAAGATAGGTGCATTTGCCAGTCCATTTCAACTCAAAATATATATTGTTTGCAATGGTATAAAGCCAGTGTGTGTATGTGAAAGAGAAAGGAAGATTAGTAGAAATTTTGAGACTGAGAGATTAAGAGAGATTGAAAAAGACTGAGAAAGTTACTATCTTTATAAATTATTATGTAAGGCATTATCTTCAACTGATGTTGATTTTTTAATCCAAAAATCTTACAGAAACTCCTGATAAAGCTAGCATAATGTAGCTTATCGTGCTTATTTCCAAAATTCACCCATCCACCACCCATAAAGGGCAATTTGGAGTTACCAAAAAGGCCCTCTTTCTTTGCTGCCTTGTTGCTTTTACCTAAATGTTTCTCCAGCTGGGAATTCTTTGCCCTCTTTGCCTTGCTTTATTCCACCCATCTTACTTAACACTTTCTCTTAATGGCCAAGCTTTTCTTCAAAAGACAAAACAAAATGAGTGAACAAACCAAAATAATCCACCATTCCCTCGTTTGTGTAGGAAAAAGAACAGTTGAGGAGGTCAAAGAATAGTGGTGAGGTAAGCACAACCTTGAGAATGTGTTTTTAAAAAATATTGAATTATACACTTTAAAAGTTTAATTTTGTAGTATAGGAATCATATCTCAATAAACAAATGAAAGAGTATGAATTCAAAATCAACCTGAGTTTGATTTTCCATTCTACCACATATTGTCTGCGTGAGCTTCAAGGAGTTATTAAACCTTGTAAATTCTAATTATTTAATCTGTAGAATGAGGACAATTATACCTGCTTATTAATGTTTTCTAAAGATTCAATGAGATTATCTGGGTGAAGTTAAGACAATCTGAACAGTCTGTGACTAGCAATGAGAAAAATAAATATAACCACATGAAATGAATATAGCCCCATATGTGCAAAAGTTATGCACATACGCCAGAAGTCAAAATCTTAACTAACAAAAATATTCTTAATTCTTCTTCTATCTTCAATGTTATATTCCTTTCTTCTTCTGAAAGAATACCATGTCTTGCTTTCTTTTCTAATGTGTATCAGATTATCTTTTCTAGATGTACATTCTACTTCTGTTTGTTGTTAAATCTCTTCTCAAAATGTTGACTTGGATTGTTTTTCAAATAGATAGTATAAGTTGTTCATTTGTAAGTAAAAAGACTTTCCTCCCTTTTGAATTCCAAAGTAATTCTAAAGAATTAGAAGGGAGGGATATGGGGTTGCACATGCATGTAAAAGAGAACTTATAAAACTACTATGTTAAGAAATGAGATTGGTAGCCCTTGTCAGTGGTAAATCACTCTCATTTTTTTTTGTTTGACATGTTTATATTAAATAGTGTAAATCATATTAAAAATATGTCTTACTTCCACAACACTGTCTTGCAGTAAGGATTCACACAATTGGCATTCTGACTGTGATCTACAAACGGGCAAGTCTCACGCTTCCCATAAGCCTCCCTTCATCATGCCCTGAGCCTCACAAACAGAGGCATTTTCTCAGTTCCTAGAGCTGCCACCCTCCTCTCTACCTTGGCACCTTTGCCAGTGCTTCCTGTTATCTTGCCTGGAATATTCTTTTCTCAGTTATTCACACCAGTGGATTTTGTCACCCTTGTGATCTCAATTAAAATGTTTGTTTTCTCCCAAATAGCTTGTCCGCCTTATCAGAAGTACATTCCATATTCTACCATCTTGTTTCCCTTCAGAGTATCCAGGTTGTGATAAATAATTTTACATCCTTCTTTCAGAATAATGATTTACTCTGAATTGTTTGATTTATTATTCCTTCTTTTCATAGACTATTCTTCAAGAAGGTAATGACTATCATCCCCTTTATTCTCTATTATATTCCCTACACCGGCACGGCTCTTAACACAAGAGTAGATACCTAATAATACTACTGGGAAGATGGTAGCCTTTCCACAATCCAGTAATTTCAGGAAATCTCTAAAGTTGATAGACAGAGTCAGTACTCTATTTCCTTAATGACTTCAGTGGACCTCTCACAGTTGTATTTTTAAAAATCTGACTAATGGCCAGGTACAGTGCGTCATGCCTGTAATCCCAGCACTTTGTGAGGCTGAGGTGGGCGGATCATGAGGTCAAGATCGAGACCATCCTTGCCAACACAGTGAAACCCCATCTCTACTAAAAATACAAAAAACTAGCCAGGTGTGGTGGCAGGTGCCTGTAATCCCAGCTATTTGGGAGGCTGAGACAGGAGAATTGCTTGAACCTGGGAGGTGGAGGTTGTAGTGAGCTGAGATCCCCACCACTTTACTCTGGTCAACAGAGCAAGACTCGGTCAAAGAAAGAAGGAAAAGAAAGGAAGGAAGGAAAGAAGGAAGGAAGGAAGGGAGAGACAGGGAGAGAGAGAGAAAGAAAGAAAGAAAAAAAGAAAGAAAGAGAAAGAGAGAGGAAGGAAGGAATGAGGAAGGAAGGGAGAGAGAAAGAGAGGGAGGAAGGGAGGAAGGGAAGGAAAGAAGAGAGAGAGGGAGGGAAGGAGGGAGGGAGGGAGGGAAGGAGGCAGTGAGAGAGGAAAAGAGGAAGGAAGGAATTGATACATGCCACAATGTAGATGGACCTTAAAATATTTTGCTAAGTGAAAAAGGCAGACACAAAAAGTTATATATTGCGCAACTCTTTATGTGAAATATCTACAGTAGGTAAATCCATAGGGACAGAAAGAAGATTGTGTTTGCCAAGGGAGAGAGGAAAGAAGCAATGGAGAATGATGACTTAGTAAGCATGGTTTTTCTTTTGGATGATGAAAATGCTTCAGAACAAGATAGAGGTGGTGGTGGCGAGGCATTATGAATATACTAAGTGCCACTAATGGTACACTTTAAAATGATTAATTTGATGTTATGTGAACTTCAACTCATTAACACACACACACACACACACACACACACACACACAAATTGGTATCAACCGTTTGTAAGCAAATCCTAGAGTTACTAATAAGCACCTCTTTTAGAAAATGTAACATTCGTATTGTATTAAAAGAGAGAATCTTAGAAAATGCAACATTATCAGCACTTTTGATGACATAAAAGATGATACTGAATGATAATAAGCACTAACAATTTTAAATAAATTTTCAAAGAACTTCAAAGGGTCTGCCTCTGAATCTTAAGATGTTATATAAATACCTAAATTCTAATATATTTCAAATTAGAGAGAAACAGAGATGATAAAACTGAAATTTGTCTACAAGAAATATATATAAGAACTTACTAAAATTATTCCAGGTGTTGAAAAAGCATGGCATTTGAGTACATTTGGCCAATATTTATTTTGAACATAATGTCATGGTTTTGTATTTTACAACTAATGGTGTGTTGAATTTTGTGAAAATTAGCAGATAAAATGAAAATATTACTATACTTTCAAAAGATGCTTTATATTACAATGGTGACCCATTCATTCACATACTCACCTTCACTAATCAAGGCTCTTGGATGTACTGAGCTGAATTCAGAATATAAATAATTAAAAATTTTACTATGGTTAAGTCTGAAGAACATTTGATTATAAAAGGATTTAGCATCTATTTCAAAAAGGATTCACCACCTTTCAAAAGTTCATTATTAAGTAGAAGACAGAAACCTAGGAACCTTATTGGAAACTGAGTGCTATTACAGAGGTATTTACAAGATAAAATTTGATTACAAAGAAGTGACTATAGTTTCCTAGAAATTTATAGGAGGGCTTGTAAAAGCAGTAGTGTTTTAACAGCATCTTACAGGACGGATACGAATTTTGATTTTATCTCATTAAAATAAAGCAAGAAGTCCATTTCAAACAAAGGAAATTAGTGGGATAAAAGTTTAAAGCAGTTTGTGAAGAGAATGCAAGAGGAAAGGGGACAGGTAAAGGATAGGGAACAGGAGACAAGGCCAGAAATCAAATGAAGAACCCATTAAAACACTGGATTTCTAAGTACCACATCAACAACGTTTTCTTACCTAGCTCTCTTAAAGCATTAGGCCATGGCATTAATCTTTATCTGGTCTCTTTGGTAAACCAAATTTGATATTAATAGTGGGAGGAGGTAGCCAAATGCCTAGACAGATAAGGATGGGTGCCTAGTGAAGCTCCATCTCCAAGGCAAGGCAGTTTAAAACCTGAAAGCCAAACTGCAAGTAAAATCCTCAGATGAGACTGAGAAATTGCCTTCCCGTTTGATGCACTTTACCCTGATCCCCACCCCTCACCTATTTTACATATTCCTGTCCTTTCCTAATTGTTTTTCTGCACTGTCATGCCCATCTTTGATTGGTGTCTTCATTTTAACCTTTTTTGCATAGTTACAAACCAATCAGCGCACACTCCCCATCCTGTGCCTAATAAGGACTCCAGACTCAATTGATGAGACAGACAGAACCACCCATCTGCAGGGGTGGGGGACCAGATCAACCCCCCATATCTCTCTGCTGAGAGCTGTTCTGTCCCTTAATAAAATTCTTCTCTGCCCCTAATCACCCTTCAATGTCCAGCATATCCTCATTGTTCTTGGGTGCAGTACAAGAGTTCAGGAACCACTGAATGTGGATACAAGCTATAATGCAGTCAAGCTGGGGCACATGAGCATTGGCCAAGTGATGTCCAGGTGGGGCATTGCTGGCCGGGGTTCCCTGGCTTGAAAAGTGACCAAGAAGAAAAATTCTACCTCAATATAGTACCGGGACCAAAGAAGGTTTAGACTTTGGCCTGTATCTGTGGCATATTATCTTACAATCTCTAACTACTCAATTAAAAAAAAAATATCAAAATGCTAACCCTATAAAATAGCTCCCGATTATTGAGGATCTACTTTTTTCCCAGGAATCAAGTTCAGTACACACCCATCACCCAAACACACACACACACACACCCCGATGTTTCAGGCAATATAATCATAGGACCACTTAAAAGATTAATAAATGTAACCTCATAGAGGTTTGACAAAATTTGCATTATCACAAAGCAGTAAGCTACTTAAGTCAACATTTAAGATTTCATCCTTCACATATTCATGTAAATATGTATTGAGTAAAGTTCTGCATTATCCACTTTGATAAATTATTTAAATAATTTTTATGTATAAGAATAATATAAATGTGTTTTTTCTAATTTCTCTGGGCCAAAGACTGATTAACGCAGATGTGCGATGACCCCATGATCTCAATCCTGAATTCCCTTGGTTAATTTTGCAAATGGTGTGTGTGTGTGTGCTCTGTATAAATGATTAATCAAAATAAATCAGAGGTAAAACATCTATTATTTTTGTTACAAACTGTTTTTAGTAGTAGCATAAAATACAGTTCTGGGAGTGTTGACTCATATGAGAATCACAAACAATGCCATCTTTGACATAATCATGTGATATTCCATTTTGAGAGTTCAGAAATTATACAATGACACCCATAATTTCTTTGAAAATAAATTTTTGAGCTCTGAAACTATGTCTTTTTACTAGAAAAAAGAGACTCACTGAGAACTGTGGTTAAATTATTTTTTAAAAAAGAAAGAAATTATCTATGGCATACATGTTCATGTTCTTGATATTGATATTGACTTTGGTCAAAACATATTTCATTTGTCTTGGAATCAATGCTGTTATTTATATTATCATCTGTTCTGCAAATTTGGTATACTGAATATTTCAATTTATTTCTCCACTCATGTCCCTTCTTCTTACACCATGAGTTGCTTGAAGGCAAGAATGATTTCTGATTAACCTTTTTATCCTCAGATTCTAGCATTCCTTCAAGCATGGAGCAACCTCTTGATAATTGTATGAATTGGTAAAGAGAATGGGAGTGTGTTTAAGTGAGTGACTGAGTGAACACATCAGTAAATAATTGAATAGGTAGCTCAATTATAAGTTTCCCATTTTATAAATGAAGAGTTTGAACATTAGAGAATGTGAGTGATAAAATATTACATGCCATTATTAGTATCAAGAAATGATTATGGACCAAGTATTCTAAGTAATTTGTGAAACTTTCAAGAGGTCTTTCCTCAGACTTTTGAAATCTACATAAGATAGGCTTGAATTTGGATGTCCACATACTTTATTTTACAAATAACAACAAATATGAAAGTTAAAAGTATTAAAAGAAAAACCATAGACAAATTAAATTTAAGTTTACTTAAGGAAAGAATGATTCAGGAATTAAGCAGTACTCAGAACCAGAAGAAGTTCAAAGAGCTTTGCCCAGCAGTATTGAGCAGTAAGCTTTTATAGGTTGAACAAAAGTAAAGTAGATGATTGGCCACAACTAGGTGTCTGCCTTGTTTGGGCATAGTGTGAGCAGTTGGCTACCTGTGATTGGCTGAATCTCAGCTATTTGTGATTGGCTGAAACTTGGAAATTTGTTAAAAAAAAAAATACTCCTGAGTTTGGTTTTAGTTTGTTGACATGCTAAGTTATGTTGTACTTTGTTATACTGGAACTCAAAGCACAGAATAAGTCTCAGACTAGTGGCCTCCTGCTTTTATTTAATTTAACAAAAAAGGAATTGTTAATAATTTTCTAGGACAATAGAAGCAAACTAGAATTGTCCCAGGGAAACTGAGATTAATTATCACCCTACCTTAAACTTTAATTTTTTTTTAAATGTAGGTCTCAATAGGAAAAGAAGTAATAGTAAAAGGCACATAGCAAATGTCTTCTACACTTTCATTTTGAGATTACTTTATTGTCCCTCAGTTTTCTATGTTCCCGTTCATGTCCCTTCCCTGTAGATTAATTACTTCTCTTCTTTCCTTCCTCCAAGTTATAGGAGCATAGTCCTGAAGTCATTAATACTGACACAGTGGGGAAGATTGTGGACAGAACACAAAAAGTGAATTTCTCAGTTTAAACTACTCTCACCATCTTTTTCTATAACATACACATAATGCAGCAGTACAGCAAAAATTCTGCAAAATGTTCATAAGGCAATACGTTACAAAGTAGGCACTCAATAAATATTTGTTGATAGATGTTAGGTCCCACAAAACCATTTCCTGAAAGCCCCTTTGGCCCAATTAATATCTTTGTAAGAAAAGACAAATCCACAGAGCCATGCTGAAAAAAAAATAGATTGATTTTGTATATAGCTTAGTCTATAGTCTTGAAGATATATATTGCTTGGAGAGGTACTCAAGGTGGTTTGTCATTCCTATCTTGTCTCTTTAGCATCAATAAAGAGTATGATGGGGAAAAGAACAGAATTTCCCACTAAATATTATAGGAACAAACACTAAGATTTACCGGAAAAATAAAGAATATCAATTTGTTTTCTATTTTTAAAGCCGTTACTCAAAGCAAGTTGGCTTTGTAAAGAATGAGGTGTGTTTATTATTTTATTTTCTGATGAAGGCAAGCATAAAGCAAAATAAATTTTTGGCAACCTGGAGTGGGAGACTTCACAAGGCAGTTGCCCTTTAGTTTACATAGAAATACGTCTGTATTCGCCAGCTGCAGTGGCTCATGCCTGTAATCACAGCACTTTGGGAGTACTAGGCAGGTGAATCACCTAAGATCAGGGGTTCACGACCAGCCTGATCAATATAGTGAAACCCGTCTTTACTAAAAATACAAAAATTAGCTGGGCATAGTGGGGGATGCCTGTGATCCCAGCTATCAGGGAGGCAGAGGTGGGAGAAATCTCTCAAACTCAGGAGGTGGAGGTTGCAGTGAGCCAAGATCACATCACCATGCTCCAGCCTGAGCAACAAGAGTGAGACTCTTGTTAACAGGTGGTTAAAAACACAGACTCAGGTGTTAGATTTTCCTGGTTACAGGCCTCAGATCCACCTTCTATTAGCTGTGTGACATTTTAAAATCACTTAAGAAATATGTTTCTATTTGTGCACAAATAAGTTTACACATGTATGTACAGGTACATGCTTAGGACACTTCTGAAAGAATGCACAAGAGATTGTGAAATGCCTTAGCCTTTAGAGAGTGAGACTAAATTTAAAAAGGGGAGTTGGTATTCAAAAAATTAAAGAATCCTTCCAGGTGTGATGGCTCACGCCTGTAACTTCAGCACAGCCCAGGTGGGCAGATCACTTGAGGTCAGGAGTTTGAGACAGCCTGGTCAACATGGTGAAACCCTGTCTCTACTAAAAATACAAAAATTAACCGGCTGTGGTGGCAGGCGCCTGTAATCCCAGCTACTCGGGAGGCTGAGGCATAAAAATCACTTGATCACAGCAGGCAGAGATTACAGTAAGCTGAGATTGCACCACTGCACTCTAGCCTGGGCAACAGAGTGAGACTCTGTCTCAAAAACAAAAAAAGAAAAAAAATTAAAGAATGCAATATAAAACCATTTATGGATAAACCAATAACAATAATAAAGAGACAGATTGGAAAATTATTATGCTATCTTATGAAACTTGAAAGACTATTTTCTTATGTTTCTTGACTTACAGAATAGGAATCAGTCAGAATTAGGTTTAGTTTTTTGTTAAGCATTATTTGCATTATGCACCTTCTTTATTTCTCAGTTTCTTGCTGTAAAAGAGAATAATGATATTTACTTCCTGATGGTATTATAAAAAGTCAATGAGAAAATCCTAGCCAGGCATGGTGGCTCACGCCTGTAATTCCAGCACTTTGGGGGGCCAAGGCAGGCAGATCACCCAGTCAAGAGATCAAGACCATCCTGGCTAACACGGTGAAACCTCGTCTCTACTAAAAATACTGAATTAGCCAGGTATGATGGCATGTGCCTGTAGTCCCAGCTATTCGGCAGGCTGACGGGGGAGAATCGCTTGAGGTAGAGGTTGCAGTGAGCCAAGATTGTGCCACTGCACTCCCACCTGGTGGACAGAGCAAGATTTCATCTAAAAAAAAAAAAAAAAACTTTATTCACTCCGGGCACGGTGGCTCAAGACTATAATCCCAGCACTTTGGGAGGCCAAGGCAGGCAGATCACGAGGTCAGATGTTCAAGACCAGCCTGGCCAACATCGTGAAAACCTGTCTCTACTAAAAATACAAAAAAATTAGCTGGGCGTGGTAGCATGCGCCTATAATCTCAGCTACTCAGGAGGTGGAAGCAAGAGAATCGCTTAAACCCAGGAGGGAGGCGGAGGTTGCAGTGAGCCAAGATCACACTACTGCACTCCAGCCTGGGAAACAGAGTGAGACAAAAAAAAAAAAAAAAAAAAAAAAAAAAAAATCTGATAAATTCATACTATAATGATTAATAAACATTAATAGTACTTTTTTTTTTTGAGACAGAGTTTTTGCTCTTGTTGCCCAGGCTGGAGTGCAGTGGTGCCATCTCAGCTCACCGCAACCTCCGCCTCCCAGGTTCAAGCGATTCTCCTGCCTCAGCCTCCCAAGTAGCTGGGATTACAGGCATGCACCACCACACCCAGATAATTTTGTACTTTTTTTTTTTTTTTTTTAGTAGATACGGGGTTTCTTTAGTTGGTCAGATTGGTCTTGAACTCCTGACCTCAGGTGATCCACCAGCCTCAGCCTCCCAAAGTGCTGGGATTATAGGTGTGAGCCACCATGCCCAGCTTACATTAATAGTACTTTTCTATTAACACTTACCATTGCAATCAAGAGGCCATGATCATAAATTGCTGATACATCTAGGATCGCTAGCCACATCTTCTTCCTTGTTGCCCTGTGCTTCCTTGCAATTTACTCAATGAAATGTAAGGATAGCTGCTCTAAATTAATATCTGCTGTGGATTCCCAGGCAAGATGGCCAAATAGGAACAGCTCCAGTCTGCAGCTCCCAGCAAGACCGATGCAGAAGGCGTCTCAGGCCAAAAATTTTTAATCTGATAAGCAACTTCAGTAAAGTCTAAGGATACAAAATCAGTGTGCAAAAATCACAAGCATTCTTATACACCAATAATAGACAGCCAAATCATGAGTGAACTCCCATTCATAACTGCTACTAACAGAATAAAATACCTAGTAATACAATTTATAAGGGATGTGAAGGACCTCTTCAAGGAAAACCACAAACCACTGCTCAAGGAAATAAGAGAGGATACAAACAAATGAAAAATTATTCCATGCTCATGGATAGGAAGAATCAGTATAAAAGTGGCCATATTGTCCAAAGTAATTTATAGAGTCAATGTTATCCCCATCAAGCTACCATTAACTTTCTTCACAGAATTGGAAAAAAATACTCTAAATTTCATATGGAACCAAAAAGAGCCCATATAGCCAAGACCATTCTAAGCAAGAAGAACAAAGCTGGAGGAATCATGCTAGTTGACTTCAAACTATACTACAAGGCTATATTAACCAAAACAGCATGGTACTGGTACCAAAACAGATATATAGACCAAGGGAACAGAGCAGAGGCCTCAGAAATACTACCACACATCTACAACCATCTGATCTTGGACAAACCTGACAAAAAGAAGTAATGGGGAAAGGATTCCCTATTTCATAAATGGTGTTGAGAAAACTGACTACCCACATGCAGAAAACTGAAACTGGATCCCTTTATGCCTTACACAAAAAATAACTCAAGATGGATTAAAGACTTAAATTTAAGACCTAAAACCATAAAAACCCTAGAAGAAAACTTAGGCAATATCATTCAGGACATAGGCATGGGCAAAGACTTCATGACAAAAACATCAAAAGCAACTGCAACAAAAGCAAAAATTGACAAATGGGATCTAATTAAACTAAAGAGCTTCTGCACAGCTAAAGAAACTAGCATCAGAGTGAACAGACAACCTACAGCATGGAAGATAATTTTTGCAGTCTATCCATCTGACAAAGGACTAATATCCAGAATCTACAAGGAACTTAAACACATTTACAAGAAAAAAAACAAACAATTCCATCAAAAAGTGGGCAAAGAATATGAACAGACATCTTTCAAAAAAAGACATTTATGTGGCCAACAAACATATGAAAAAAACGCTCATTATCACTGGTCATTAGAGAAATGCAAATCAAAACCAAAATGAGATACCATCTCATGCCAGTTAGAATGGTAATCATTAAAAAGTCAGGAGACAACAGATGCTGGAGAGGATGTGGAGAAAAAGGAAAACTTCTACACAGTTGGCGGGAGTGTAAATTAGTTCAACCACTGTGGAAGATAGTGTGGCGATTCCTGAAGGATCTAGAACAAGAAATACCATTTGACACAGCAATCCCATTATTGGGTATATGCCCAAAAGATTATAAATCATTCTACTATAAAGACACATGCACATATATGTTTATTGCAGCACTATTCACAACAGGAAAGACTTGGAAACAACCCAAATGTCCATCAACAATAGACTGGATAAAGAAAATGTGGCACATATACACCATGGAATACTATGCAGCCATAAAAAAGGATGAGTTCATGTCCTTTGCAGAGACCTGGATGAAGCTGGAAACCATCATTCTCAGCAAACTAACACGGGAACAGAAAACCAAACACCGAATGTTCTCACTCATAAGTGGGAGTTGAACAATTAGAATATATGGGCACAGGGAGGGGAACATTATACATCAGGGCCTGTTGAGGGGTGGGGAAAAAGGGGAGGGATAGCATTAGGAGAAATACTTAGTGTAGATGATGGGTTGATGGGTGCAGCAAACCACCATGGCACATGTATATCTGTGTAACACACCTGCATGTTCTGGACATATATCCCAATACTTAAAGTATGTTTTTTTAAAAAATGAACATCTGTTGTCAATCCTCTCCATGAAGTCTGAGTGATGCTTCTATTTCAGGCTAAAATTTTCTGCCCCATCCGCATTTAGAGCTATGTAGCACTCAACAACAGGTTGGGACAGAAGTGGCATGCGGGTTCATTTTGAAGAGCTCCATTTGGAAGTGTTTCTGCAGGAAAGCAATTTTTCTTTGGCCACCAATACTGTCAAAACCTTCCAGAAACTCATGTGGCAGAAACTCTACAAAGCACTCATGTCAGCTGAGAGGATGTTACTGTGACACACGAACATATTTTTTTCCTCCAGAATAGTGTTCCCTGCCTTTCTATTGTTGTTCCTCTTTTCCTTTCATTTCCTATCATAACAGTTAGGAGGAAGACTGGTAATAGTGTCATCTCTAGTCATCTCTTGTTAAACACTGCTTTCTTCCTGCATAAGTCAGAATGACCCGAGGCACAGGTAGCAAATGCGGTTATCAAAACCATGACCACGAAGCAAATATTTCTCTGTTTTTAAAACATTCTGACCACAAAAATAGTCATTATCATCACTCCTCTTGGTGAAAACTTGCCCTGCAAGCAAATAATTTCAAAAAGGCTCAAAGAACAAACATAAATAATACTACTTTGAGCAGAAAAAGAAATGGCAACGTGATAAGAACCATTTACTGATGGCAGAAGTTATTGCTTAGAGTGAAGTTTATAATATGGAATTTGAATTGGACTTTGAACTCATGTTTTTGTGACCTTGTGATTAATAACCACAAATGGATCATTGTTTTGTAACCATTTAATCAGTGAGTTTCTTCCCCAGAGAGAGATTTTATTTTCATTAAAAGAGTATCTCTTAATCGGCTCAGTTTAATATATCCTTGTGTGTATTCCATATCAAGTTTTCATTTGGTAAAAAGTACTTGCAAGCCTGGGAATCAGAAAACTGTGTTTCAGACTTCACGTTGATGATCATGAGTTATAGCACTATATGTGCTCTCTCTAGTCTTGAAAGGTCTTTCTGCCACGATAAATTTTGTACAAACAAATTATTAAGTGAAAGGACGAGAAGGTTGAATAGGATTTTGAAGCAATGATAATTGAGGTCAGATTCACACTTGTTTCTAGTATCTTCCTAAGAAACCCTTAGAAGCTCTCTGAGGAAAACAGTCTGAAAAACAACGATCTCCTTAAATTAAATCCCTTTTATAAAAGACTAGAAAATACTCCCTCCCCCCATATCCTCATCTTAATTCCTGGAAATGGTAAATGTTACCTTATTTGAAAAAAAGGATCTTTGCAGATGTGATTAAACTAAGGATCTTGAGAACAGAAAATTAACATAGCAAAGTCATTCCTGCATTTTAAACAAGACCAGACTGTCAGAATTGTGGTACGGTTCTTTCCTGAAATAGTTTCATCTTCAACCTTCACTGAGCATTTGAACAACAATCTGAATTACGGTAGTAGTCTTACTAACTTCTGTATCAGTCAGAGAACAGTGGACACAATATACACTACTAATCAGAAAGGGATTTATCACATTTTAAAAACACAATAGGCTGGGCGCAGTGGCTCAGGTCTGTAATCCCAGCACTTTGGGAGACCGAGGCAGGTGGATCACCTAAGGTCAAGAAGTTGAGACCAGCCTGGCCAACATGACAACCTGTCTCTATTAAAAATACAAAAAATTAGCTAGGCATGGTGGTGGGCACCTGTAATCCTAGATACTTAGGAGGCTGAGGCAGGAGAACTGCTTGAACCCGGGAGGTGGAGGTTGCAGTGAGCCAAGATTGGGCCATTTCACTCCAGCCTGGGCAACAGGAGTGAAACTCCATCTCAAAATAAATAAATAAATAATAAAAATAAAAATAAAAACACAGCAAAACAAAAAATCCTGGCTTAAGAATTGCAGGAGACCAAGTGCGGTGACACATGCCTGTAATCCCAGCACGTTGGGAGGCCGAGGCAGGCGGATCACCTGAGGTCAGGAGTTCGAGACCAGCCTAGCCAACATAGTGAAACCCTGTCTCTACCAAAAATACAAAAAAATAGCCGGGTGTGGTGGTGTGCTCTTCCTGCAGTCCCAGCTACTAGGGAGGTTGAGGGAGGAGAATCACTTGAACCCAGGAGGCGGAGGTTGCAGTGAGCCGAGGTCGTGCCATTGCACTCCAGCCTGGGTGACACAGTCAGACTCTGTCTCAAAAACAAAAAAAAAAAAGAAAAAAAAGGAATTGTTGGAAAGCCTGAAGACACAGATTCCTAGCTGAGTTTCTGGTAATGACTTCCCAAGCAACAATGTAGAATGAATTTACTACTAAAGGAGCTTCTGTTCCTGAAAAAATGAGGAAGCTGCAGAATGAGGAAGTTATCTGCTGAATGAATCCCTGACATGGCTACCTGCTCCATAAACATACATCTCCTGGACCATAACATATAACAGAAAAGAATTAATGTCTCTTCCCTGCCTCTTTGCCTGACTTGTTCCAGATCAATTTAATTCAGGCTATTTGACTGGCAAACTAACAGAGTTGCCCCCTCTGTCTAGGAATATAGGAAATGTAGTTTTAAACTTTCCCACTGTTGCTTGCTTGAAGAGGAGTGGAATGTAATTTAAGCAAGTTGATTCTCAGTAGCTACTTCCCTGTCTGAAGGGAAAGATATTAAATGTGATGGTATAGCTTCTGTAGTTGATTCACAGGAGCCACAGAAATTTTAAGTGTATTTGGAGGTTAAATTCTCATCCTAGAAACACTTTGGTATAAACAAAAAATTTGACTTTAACAAGACTGGCGTATACAGTGGAAAAATGAGATAGTGAATAAATATTAAGGCCCTATAATGTGTAGTCTTGACATAAGGCATCTTATTTAATTCTTATAACATCCATATGGGATGGGAATTCTGAGGCTTGGAGAAGTGTCACAGTCTTTCAGCATTAAAAAACAAAATCCCTATTCATTCCATTTTACAACATCTCAGGCCTCTTGATACTCTGGCATCTTAGCTTACCTATTTTGGTGAAGTTATGAAAGTCTTGTGTGTGACACCCTGACATTTGTTTAACTTTTGCTACACTCAATAGCTCAATAGCATGGGGGTAAAATTGCACGTAGTATGTAAGATGCCCTTTTGCAAAATCCCTAAATGAAACAAGTGAATATAGAAATGTACATGTACTCCCAAATGCCCTCAAGAGACTCTTCAGAAAGGTAAATAAATATCCCATAAAATCATGTCACTTGTTCTGAAAAAATTAATAGTTGAAAAGCAAAGCTGAAAAAGACAAGAGCTGAAGAAGAGTCACTTGAAAGCTTATGTGAGAAAAGAACATTTGCCCCAGAGATTTGGAAAGTAGAAAGTATATTAGAGGAGAAGATGTGAAAATGTGTCAAGAAGTATCCATCACCAGGCCGGGCACGGTGGCTCACGCCTCTAATCCCAGCTTTGGGAGGCCAAGGCAGGTGAGTCATTTGAGGTCAGGAGTTCTAGACCAGCCTGACCAACATGGTGAAACCCCGTCTCTACTAAAAATACAGAAAAATTAGCCAGGCATGGTGGTGCATTTTTGTAGTTCTGGCTACTCAGGAGGCAGGAAAATGACTTGAACCAGGGAGGTGGAGGTTACAGTGAGCTGAGATTGCACGACAGCACTCCAGCCTGGGCAACACAGCAGAGACTTAATCTCAAAAAAAAAAAAAAAAAAAAAAGAAAGAAAGAAAAAGAAAGAAAGAAATATCTATCACTTAGTAACAATTTTATGCATATTGTTGTGTGTCCCTGATTATAAGTACAGGTTAGGGGGGACAACCCTAGGTTATACCAAGAGAAGACCTATATATCTCCAAAGTGGAAGGACCTCTGGGTATAAAGTAAATGATCTCCCACACTATAGCTGAGAGATATTCTTTGAAAGAGATTCCATGATAAAATTAGTTAAGGAAATGCTACTTAATCTACTCAGTTTCTTAAAGAGTTGTCACTCACATTCCCAAAGGACTTCTTAGATCCTTTACAATCAAAGTATGTACACATGCATAACAACGTTTTACTCAGATCTATTGACTGGTAAACCATTTGTGGATGTGGATATGTATACATATGTGTGTCATGTATCTGAATCTATACCTATATCTGCATAATACGTGTTCACATTCTGTAGATATGAAGACACTAAAGCAAAAATTCTGACCTGACTCACCCTCCAATTCCATCAATTAACAGACAACACTAGATATGGTATATGGAAGTGCCTCACAGGGAATATACTGCAAAAAGCGCATGGAGGCCAGGCACAGTGGCTCATGCCTGTAATCCTAACACTCTGGGAGGCCGAGGTGGGTGGATCACAAGGTCAAGAGATCTAGACAATCCTGGCCAACATGGTGAAACCCTGTCTCTACTAATAATACGAAAATTAGCTGGGCGTGGTGCTGCATGCCTGTAGTCCCTCCTACTCAGGAGGCTGAGGCAGGAGAATCGCTTGAACCCAGGAGGTGGAGGCTGCAGTGAGCCGAGATCTCACCACTACATTCACTCCAGCCTGGGTGAGAGAATGAGACTATGTCAAAAAAAAAAAAAAAAAAAAGTACATGGAAGCAAATAGCACAGTCCCAGATAAGGCCAGGTAGAAAGCAATCATACATATACCTAAAGGAAAAATATGATTTTGAGTATTCTTTGAGAGAAACAAAATTGTTAGGGTCTTCTACTCTAGATTGAACCCTCAATAAAAGGACTTACTTAGATCTACTGAAATTTCAAAATGTATGATAACAATTAGCAAGTGATACAATTTATGTTCCACATTCTGGATAACATTAACAAACTATTTTTATAAAAGATTAATAACAATCTCAGATGAATAATATTTATAGGACTTGGTGGATCCATAATAAATTATTCTGAATTAATGAGACAGACATTGTATATTTGTTAGGTTTCATTTAAATGTGGTGAATATGGGTATAAATAATTTTATCAGACAAATGTAACACTCAGATAAAACCGAATGGTATTGTATTGTCTTAGATATATTTCAAATTTACGATATTTTACTTTTAAAAAGCACCCATTTTTAGAGAAACAATCATCAGAGGATGAAATTACACAAAGCTCACCTTTTCAAATAGCTAACTTAGAGTTTTTTTTTCTCTTTTTCTTTTAGTGCAGTCTAGAATTTTTATTTTCAATTCCTAATATATATGTATTTTTTAAAAATTGTTCTTCATATCCCCTTTCACCTATATTTTCTCTCCTTAGTATTTTCCCCTCCTATCACAGAAAATACCTGGACTAATCTCTCTTGCCTATATCCTCAGTTCAACTCAGTGTTGTGGGAGATAAGATTAGAGGCCTTGATCCCCCTGCTGTTAGAACAAGACCTCAATCTCTCACTGTCTCTATTTAATCAGATCCCTATTTTTAGCTGCCACAAAGCTGTCAACAAAAGAAAATAAGCTGTCCCCCATCAAGGGGTTAAATTGGATTTCACAGTGTGCAAAGGCTATTCTGAACAAAATTCCACCTGCACCCTCTGTCAGGCAAATTACTTCTGACTTTTAATTTATTTCTCCAGGAAATGGAAAGGTATGGCATAACCAAAGTCAACAGGGAATAAAGTACAAGGTATAATCAGGTACTCACCAATAGCAGGCCCCCTTCCCTGTCAGCTTTAATAGGTTCTCAGAACATATAATTTATAGAATGCACGACATGTCCTCTCTGTTCTGAGTTTTATTTTGGACTTGTCTAGTTAATGGCCCTAACAAATGACAACTGATGTTTGCTTGATGCAACAGTGCCTGGAAGAGATGTACATCGTACATTTTAGTTAAATCTGAGAGACTGCAAAATAAGAATAGTAACTGAACTCTTGGACTCTTGGCTTCTTAATGTATAATACCTATACTGGAGAAGAAATCTGATTCAGGTGATGGCGATATTCATTTTGGAGGATTGTGGATGTCAAGTATGGGGTGCATGTTGAAAACCAAAAAAACATATATTTTTAGATGAGGTTACTGTATTGTGGCCAAATCACCTTAGCAGCAAATCATTAAATAATTCAAATAATACAGTTTAATACAGCACCTTTTCCAAAATCTAAATATAAAAGTATATGATTTAATTTCACAAAATTGATTTTAAGAGATGAAGTAAGTTTATGTGAATTAATAACTGCAAGTACATATTGCTTTGGGGGAAATGGCAGGCATTTTTGTCTAAGAAATTAAAAATCAAAAATTACAAAGGTACAAGTTTTTATGTGTGCTGGGAATACCTCTTCAATGAAGGGAAAAAGAAATAACGACGATAATTTTATATTCATTATAAATTAAGAGCTAATGTAAATTCAGATACATGACACACACATACATGCACACATGTGCACACACACATCCACATCCACAATTATAAAACTTCTAGGAAGTTTTTTTTTGCTTTCTGATGTTATTTAATATTTAATTCAAGCTTGCTTTGAATTTCATACACCCCAAAAGAGTTTCAGTCCTTCTTCGATTGTAAAATATCATTGATTAATTTATATTTTGATTAATCATTTGAATGGTAAACAAGAGGATAGGAATTGGGTGGAAAATTAGGGGGAGGGTTATTGGGCAGTAATAAGGTTTTCCAACTGTATATAAATAAAACATGTTGAGTTCACCTAATAGAATTGAGTTAGAATTTTTTTTTTATTTTGTAATGGTTTCATTGGTTATTTAAATCAACCTTGGCAAACCAACTGTAGATTATGGATTTCAAGAGAATATGGGTTTTAAATGAGGATTTGGTTATGTAATTAGAAAATCCATATTCATTTTTATAAATGGAGATTTGTCCATGGTTTCTAAACCTGGAAAATTACCTCTGTGACTTTCTATGAAAAAGACTTATTGGCTTGAATCACTCATGGAATACATAAATTGACTATATTAAAAAAATTGTAGAGAGCTCTCATCTTAAACAGCTATCTTATTGGTACGTATAAAAAGATACAGCAGATATATAATCCTAAAAACTCCCTTGGCAAGATTTTTTTTAAAGCAGAAATCAGATCTAAAACAAGTTAAAATCCTTTGCATGCTCAAACTGCCAGCTCTGGATGCCCCACAGATCTGTAGTGAAGGGCACTCCAGCTTGTACTCCAGTAGCTGAGATTCTACACTTTCACTGCTGCAGCCTCAGTTTGATTCCTGGTCAGGGAACTAGTCCTCTAGAGACAAAAATCCTTTAACTTAGGATAAAATCAAACATTTTTAAGAACTAGTTCAAATTATTTCTTTTGAATGTGTGCTGTTTGCCTCTTGGCTTTTTGGGGTCCTCATTTGTTGATCCTTTGCCTACAATAGACAGTTGTTTTCCTGTTAATCTCTAAGTCTTTTGTTTTTGCTCTACATGTTTTTGGGGACGGCTCTGGATCTTGTGAGGACCACTTCTTTGTACCTCTTTAGAAACATCTCATGTGTTCTTGGTTAAGTCAATAAAAAAAAAATCCTTAATTTTGTTTCTAAATCACTTGGTTGATACCTTTGGCATGACAAAAAGAAAGTTCAAAAGCTCCGAATATTGATTTTTTGTTTAGGCTGAATAAGAATAGTAAGAGATGCAAAGTTTTTTGTGTGTGTGTTTTTAAGGGCTCTATGATCAGAAGTCAGCTTAATTAAAATCTGATATTATTAAAATCTTATATATATGTTTATATGAAATCTTATATATATATATATATATATACATACACATACACACACACACACACACACACATACACACAGAGCCTGAAGTGTGTGTGTGTGTATATATATATATGGGGGGGATGTATATACATGTGTTGTGTTGTGCGTGTGTGTGTGTGTGTGTGTGTGTGGTTTCTTTGTTTCCTTTCTTGGAATGTTTTTGCTCAAAAAACTGTAAAATTGTATTGTATTTGTCTTTTGGGGGAAGCTTATGATCTTCCCAAACCTGGTTCCTCCAAGATCTATTCTTCCATTTACTTCTGTTCCTCCTTTGTACCACCTATGATCTTCCATTCAGTTCTTTCAAATCATTAATATTTTCCCTTTTAAGCCTCTACTTTTTCTTCCACTGGTAGTCAGTGAATGAATACTAAGAGAGGACATCCCAGGTATTTCTTTGCATGTTTAGAAAGAAAAGCCTCAGATTTCTGACTGAGTCAAACAGAAACTAATAGTAAATGGCAATTTGGTATGAGAAAAGTCATTAGCTAGGTTGGTCAGTGGGGAATCTCAGACTCAGGACTACGGCTTGACAATGAGTGCCATTTGGTCATTTGGAGGCTGTGGAAACACCTCCCATCAGGAAAAAGAAAACCTAGAGGGGGATGAGCTAACCACAGAGAGGGTTGCTTGGAGTTAAGTCACCCACCAGCCTCAGGAGAATGTTCTTGCAGCAAGGCATTACAGACTTGGGGGAGCATTACAGAGCCCAGCTCATGGCATTTCCCTCTTGGGCTTTGGCCTCCGCTTTGGGATACCTGGGATTCAGTTCAGGAATGGAATCCTTAATTTCTGGAGATCCAGGTGCTTCACTTTGCAGCTGTACCTACCTTTTACATGTGTGAGTCCTTTGCCCCGAGAAGCTTCAAACGCTTCATCGGCCCTGTTTATTTACTGGTTCCTCCTGACTTCAGTGGTATAATTGAAAATGGAGACTACATTGAAAGTTGTCTATCTAACTAAAATTGATCTTCATATAAAATCCTATGGTAAATTCTTATGATTTTGTGTTGCTGTGGCATCCATTTTAAATCATCCTCTGTGTCTCTTCTGACACACCAAACTCTTTCTTATGAAAACTTCCAGTGTCTCTCTGTGCTGTCAGATGCACATTTGCTCCCCTATATTCTCTAAAACTCAAGAGCTTCTGCTATGTGGGACAGATTAACTTTGTTCCATTTACAGTCACATTTTGAATCCAACTGTCGTTTTAAGCTAGTGAGTTTTACTTATCTTACGGCTAAAATTATAAAAACCAAAGCTATGAAATTTACATTTATGTTTGTATATTTATGTATACATGTGTATCTGTCTGTGTTTGTATATCATCTACATGGGACCAAATTGACTTCTAAATAAATAAGCACTCATAAATTAAATAAATAAGGCCAAGTGCTTTTCAAGTTCATATAACTTCAGTAATCTTTAGTAAATAAAGCCAGTTTTTAAATTATTTACAAAACAGAATAGAAATGTCTTCAGAATTTAATTTAGACATTTTTGCCTAGGGCAACTGATCAGACAGGTTTATGCAGTCTCCAATAGATATTAAGATCATTAAGCTGTCATTTCTATAATATTTACCTGTAAGGTAAAGCTTTTTGGTCTGGCATCTAGGCTCCCCAAAAGTCCTGCAATTATTTTACTATAAGCTTATGATTTTGGTTTTGAGCCTCTAAATTGTGGGGTCTAGACAGGGGTCCATGGTGAGGCCTGGGGACATATGTGTGTCCACAGTGCCTTTGCCACAAGCTTCAGGCAGAGCCAAGCCCGATGTATGGCCCCATCCTCCCTGGACCAGCTCTGCCTCCTGGCCATATGGGAATGACTGGATCCTCCACACATCTTCATCACAGTTCTGCCCTCTATCCTGGGCTCTACACCTAGTGGGTAAATCTAGAACACAGATAAGCCCTGTTCTTCATAGCTACCCTGGGTGTCATGTGAAAACCCAGGACAATTGGAGAAGACATTGGTGACGGTACCTGTGTCCAGTATCTCACAGACTTTGCTAGATATAAGACTGACAGATGCAGGATTAGCCTGGTTTTGCTTTTTCAAAAGAAAAAACATAATTTAAATGGCTAGATTTATTTTTCACGAACAATTCAAATATAATTGTTAAAATGAGTAAATTAGATAACTCTAAACAAAATAAACTTTTTAATAATTACATTTCATGATCCGTTTATTTAGAAGTTTTTAAGTCTTTGATAACTAATACACTTATAGTTATGCTTAGCTAAATTAAATGATGGTTATTCATTGAATATCTAGTTTATTTCCAAATCTAATATAATGCTAAAACAATAATGAATAAATATGAGTTGAAGCCATATACTTCTGTCTTCTGATTTTAAAGAAACAAAAGATATTTGAGTTTGTTAGTAAATATTATCTGTTTCACACTGAAAAATTGTTCTACAAAGAAGCCTATGCTTCTAGAAATTATAAAATATGTATTCATAAAATGTTGTGGTACATAACAATTAAAATTTCTTACTTCCTATGTTTTCACTGAAAATTAAAGCTATAAAGAGTTAAAACTGTAGTTAATATATGTAATTACAAGTGCTAAAATTAAGAGAAACAATTTCACATGCTGAGTACAAAAAAAAAGACATGTATTTGATGGAAAAGGTTTTAAGGAAGTCATGAGAAAGTGGATTTTGTTAAAAGAAAATTAATTTTGTTTACTTTGGGAGTTATCTAACTGTTGTTTCAAAATTTAAAAAAGGTAGGCAAAAGTGAGTGGACATAAAAAGTTAGGGAAAAATGTTTTTAATTTTAAGTGGTTATGAAAGTTTATGGGTATCTTTGGGTGATCAACACTGGATGATATTAGATAGATTTCTGTATAAAGTTTTATTAAAATTAGCTTTAGTATTAAGGACATGTTGGTACAAAAGTTAACTTTGTTTTTCTCTTTTGAACAAGGTTTTTGTGTAATATTAATACAAGATAGCAAAAGATTTTTATTTACCTTCGATTGAACTGCAAAAAATGGAAGACTGAGAAAGAGAAGAGACAGATTTTGTATGTCTCAGGTCGTCTTTATTAGGTCTTTTGATTGCTTGGAAAATTAAGTTTCCTCTCTATCAAAGGGTAAAGGCTTTTGGTTTTTAAAAGGTTTCAATTATCACTTTGGCTAAATGAATGACTATTAATTTACAGTGACCCATAATCTTTTTTTGATCAAGTGTTACAAAACTTTGAAATATTTGACAATCTTCTCCAAATCAAATTTTGAGTTCTAAATTAAGTCTTTTTGGCCTGAAACTAACTTTGGGAAAAATACAGAGAACCCCTGAAAACATCTGAAAGAAAGATAATAAGCCAAATCAGGCTTATTTAATATGTTAAATAATATAGAAGATGTTAGCAAATAAAAAATAATATTTAACCTTCTCTGAGTTATACTTGTATAAATGTATTATTAGTATATACCCCAAACTTGCATTTGATTCCTAAAAATCTGATATGTTAGATTGTTGTAACAGAAAGTAAGCAAATTTCCTTGTCAGTTGCATCTTTAACTAAGGTCATTTTAAGTCATATTCTCCACAGTTAAGAGCTTTAGTGCTGAAGTTTTTTCTCAAAAATCTTTGCAAGCTATAATTCTAATGTATTGTGTTTTCGGGGAGGTTCCTCAAAAAGGTTAAAAAGACTCTGGTACTGTGAAATACAGACTTCTGCTGATGAATGAGATTATTCAATTAAACAGGGTAAGAATTTCAAAAGCTCCAGTAGGTGAAAAACTGGACTCATACAACTGCTAACCAAACATCAAGCAGAACAAGAATTAATCACATGGGACTGAACTTATGAACAATTATGATTTTTGTAACTTTTTTTGTTTGAGACATTGCTGATAATGTTATAGGAGTTATTAATAAATTATTTTAGGCAGATAGAGAGGAAAAGGACTTGGGAAGTTTTTGTTTCTTTTAAAGCAGCTCTAGAAATGTTTCCTGTCTAACAGGAAAGTCCCAGCTCTTAGAGCTGAGCAGACAAGCTTTGATATGCAAATGCTGGCCATTAGAAACTGGGTTCACTCAAACATGGTGATTCCCGCCATCTTCTCCCCTTCCCCACCATATGTGCTGGGCAACATGGCTGCCTCCACATATCCCCAAGTGTGTAAAACATCATGGAGTCCTGTATTTGCATATTAAAAGGCTAGGGTGGGAGGGCCAGTTTTTTCATGGGCTACATGAATAACATGCCAGGGCAAACCAAACCCCTGAGCCCTGTGCAAATCAAACACCTCCTCCTCCAGCCTCCTCATATAACTGGTTGTTTTCCATGGGACTTGGGGTTTTCTCTCTTGTCTTGGAGCCCCCCTTCCTCTGTCTTTGTACAGGGGGAGCTGCTTCCTCCCTTCTTGCCATTTAAACTCTCTGCTCCTTAAAACCATTCCACATTTATCCCATGTTATTTTATCTAAATCAGCTCAAAACCAAGGACCCTGGTGTTCCTCCAGTCATTGAAGCCTTATTAATAATTTTTATATTTTGTTTTCCAGAGTACAAAAAACTTCTTTAAGCTATTTATAGCTTACAGCAATTGAGTAAACTATACTTTTCTGAACAAAATTGAAATATTTGTCTTTCTTACTATTTGATTCCTCCAGAATTTGGATGTTTCATGAGTATTTTTATTTTATGCCAATACAGTTGTTGGAAAAGGGTTTATAAAAGGGAAAAATCCACACTGAGACAATGAATCACTCAGCAAGGCTAGTTTACTTCCTGCAGGAAGGGTGCAACTCGCCAGCAGTCTTGCCATAAGAGCACACCTGAACAAAGGAGACAGGGACATTTATAACATTTGTAACCTGAGGCAATCACCCTACTGCTGTGTCCAGTTTCCATTGGCTGGAATGGGACTTCACATTCTATGCTTGACCTGATTGGCTAAAAACCTGGCAATTTTGTAAAGGGGTAAAGGCAGAGAACAAAGGAAAAAAGGAAGTAACTTGAGGAATGCTTAGAGAAGTGATAACATTCCCAAATAAGGAAGGGGAATAAGCTATGACCTAAGACTTGCCTGGGCTTGTCCAGGCATGTCAGGCAGGGCAAATAACTAGGTTAAAGTGTAAGAACTAAGAACACAGGATGCTGTTATTTCTTTATTATAACTAACAGCTAATTTAAGATTATTAACAAAAGCTTTAAAGTAAATTAACCTTTGAAGAAACTGTTATTTATCCCTAATGAAACAGAAGGAAAGCTTTGACAAGGAATGCTTTTATTTATTCTTATTTCCTACAACAGTTATTTGCATAAGCTCATTAAAGACTTGTTTTCTTTGTAACAGGACACAATTGGAGATGCAAATTATTTTACCCAGACTTTGACTGGAATGTCATATCTTTAGACAGCTTTGATAAGCTGGGGTTGACTTTATAGAGTCAACCTCATTAGAACCTTGTATATACAGTTCCCTTATAAAATTCCTAGCCTTATGGTAAGTAAATAATTTCACTTTCTGACAGGCTGAGGAAACTCAAGAGAAGTTTTGGAGACCTCAAGAAGAGAGAAATTCACTCAATTTATACACGTATTACACGCACAGTCTGAAGGTGAGTCAAATCCTTGGCTTAGTTTCTTAGCTTTCAGTGGCTTTTAAAAAGTCTAATCTTGCTGGCCATGGTGGCTCATACCTGTAATCCCAGCACTTGGGAGGCCAAGGTGGATGGATCATACCTGTAATCCCAGCACCTTGGGAGGCCAAGGTGGATGGATTGCCTGAGATGAGGAGTTCAAGACCAGCCTGACCAACACAGTGAAACTCCATCTCCACTAAAAATACAAAATTAGCCAGGCGTGGTGGTGGGTACCAGTAATCCCAGCTACTCGGGAGGCTGAGGCAGGAGAAATGCTTGAACTCAGGAGGCAGAAGTTGCAGTGAGCCAAGATCAGATCGCTGCACTCCAGCCTGGATGACAGAGCAAGACTCCATCAGGAGAAAAAAAATAAAAAAATAAAAAAATAAAATTTAGTCTAATTTTGGAATTCCTTATGAGAATCCAAGCAAAGCCAATTTAAGTAGAGCCTATATGATAAATCATTATCTGTAACTTTACAGAAAGTAACAGGTCAAGTTAATGCAAGTTATTTTACAAGCAAGTTAGTCTTTCCATAAATATCTTAGGTAGAAGTAAGGGACCAGAGAAAGAAAATTATGCTTCAGAAGAAAATTATTGGACACTTACTATTAGATTCTAGCCCTATCCATTGCTTCTGAGTTATGTTTTATTATCTGAACTGAATCCTGAATTTGTAGTTTTCCCCAATATCTGGCTGCAACTCTCCATACCGTTTCCCATTTTTCCTCACTTTTCTGACTTAAAATCAGCAGAAATTAAAACTTCCTTTTTCCTGAAGCTCTATAACCTGAAGTTAGACAGCTTGATAAATAGGCACCACAGAAATCACCACAATGGCTTTTGTATGGACAACCTTTATGCCAGGAAAATTTGCGAGATTGCCACTGCCCTCCCTGCTCTAACTAAAGATGCTTCAGATGCAGTAATCTTTGGACTGGCTGCCCTCCAGATTCAAGAAAAATTAGTTTATAGACTACTGAACACAGTAAACTTTGGGTTTTTTTTCACCCGTTTTCATAAAAATGCCTCTTATTGTCCTGCTTCATATATAGAGGCCTAGCTTTGAGAATATATCTGGAACATCATCTTGATGATGAGAGGCAACTGTTTTGTTTTGGTTTGGTTTTGAGACAGAGTCTCCCTCTGTCACCCAGGCTGGAGTGCAAGGGCGCGATCTCGACTCACTGCAACCTCCACCTCCCAGGTTCAAGTGACTCTCCTGCCTCAGCCTCCTGAGGAGGTGGGACTACAGGTGCATACCACCATGCCTGGCTAATTTTTTATATTTTTAGTAGAGATGGGGTTTCACCATGTTAGCCAGGATGGTCTCAATCTCCTGACCTTGTGATCCACCTGCCTCGGGCTCCCAATGTGCTGGGATTACAGGTGTAAGCCACTGCGCCCTACTCAATACAACTGTTTCATTGGATGGGCCTATTCCCAGAAATGATAGACTGGTTTAATTAGGTGCGAAGAAAAGTGTCAGATTCATCCTTTTCTATGTATTCATTCTCATCCTAATCTATTTTGTTTTCTTTTTCAGATCCCTTGCCATTTAATTACCAACCTGATTTCTCTCTCCATAACTACCAATCCTATTTTAATCTGTGGAACTTTTTAAAAACACGATTTTAAATTGGAAACTGAACGAAATCAGAATATTTTATCCTGAAATATAGCTGAACTAAAGAAACAACGCCAGCCTCTGTCTGACCTTTCTCTACTCCTGCCTCTCAACTCTTTGTCTCTTCCAAAGCATGGTATAAGGCTTTTCTCTGAAGTTCTCTTACTTACCTGAAATCTGGGCCCCCGAAGACAAACACAATTGCCTTCCATCCTCTCCCTAAAATCTCATTATCTATGAAAGAAAAGAGGACTGAGTAAGTAATACAACCATACCGGGACAGAATTTTTCATATGATAATGTTTTCCTCTTGGGTTCATTCAAACTTCAGACAGAATTACTTACAAGTAAATTTCTGCCTCCCAGACCCATTCTTCTTCTCTAAAAATCATTTACTACCTAAGAATTGTCTATGTGCCCCATCTTCCCCTCCCCTACATAGAAGGATAGATAAAGTTTTGAACTCCATTAGGTTATTGGATAATCATGCTTCTGCAATTCTCCCAATGCTATGTATGTTAGAATGAATTTAGTATGCTATTTATTATTTATTTTTAATAGCATAATAAATAAATACATAAATAGCATAAGTCTCACTCTTTCATCCAGGCTGGAGGGTGGTGGCATGATCATAGCTCACTATAGCCTCCAACTCCAAGGCTGAAGTGATCCTCCTGCCTCAGCTACCCAAGTAGCTAGAAGAACAGGTAGGAGCCACCACATCCAGCTATTTCTTATTTTTTTATTTTTTAGTTAAGATGGGGTCTCAACTATATTCCACAAGCTGAAACGTGTGGGTATTGCAGGGGTGAGCTACCATGCCTGGGCTATGCTTTTTCTTCTATTAGTCTGCCTTTTGTCAATTAATTTTCAGTGAAACTTCAGAGGGTGAAGGGGATGTTTTTTCTTAGCCCCTACAATACAAAAGAAAAACTAGTTACTTAGAAAATCTACTGGCATAGTCATTAGCAGTGCTCCCAAACTTTTTCTTATCATGGAGCAAAGGGAAAGTGGTCTATTTTTAAGGTGTACCGTGATAAATAGATGAGTTTTCTCTAGCCAGGAAGGATGAGCCTGGGACCTTGCCATTTGTCCCTGAAGACTGAATGAATCAATATTTTGTCAAATCTCCCAGCTCACCGGTGTGCCATGGACTACACCTTAATCATGATTAAGAGCTTTTTTATGAAAGACACACTTGTTGACAAATTTTCTCAGGCCTTAATACCTGAGTCAGTCTTAGGAAAATGTAGTGAGGGCTACATTTTCCTAAGACTGACTCTTATTATGACCTTTAATGCAAGTCCACGGAACAATAAAGTCCCATTCAGTAAAAGCTATTCCATCAGAGGCTAAAAGATTATGATGCAGGTGATTATCTGGGTAGACCCAGAGAGAAAATATACCGTATCTAGAGAAATGGGTAGAGTACTTATCCTTCAGGCATGTTAAATCCCTTCTAGTTGATAAAACCTTGAGTAATCAGGAAATGAAGGAGACTAATAGTTTCACCCTTGATGAAAATTGACACCCACATGCAAGTCTCAGGGAAAGTGAATTTTCCAGACAAAACCTGCTTGGGTAATGTAAATCAAGCCTGGGAGGCACCATTTGAATGCAAACAGACTTAAGGACTCAGTGCAATTGCTTTCTGTCATCTGGATCACAAATAAAATGAACAGATTTAAAGTGAAAGGCTTAGCTATAAACCTGGTGGAAAATAGAGCTAGATCATTGTACAAAGAAATGAAGAAACTTAAAGGGGGAAGCAAACATCTACCCAATAGCTCTAAAATAGAAAGACCTTATCTTCCTCAGGGGCTTGTTCAGACACTCGGTGTCTTTTTTATTCCATCATCACTATTACATTCTATTCCTATAAATGATTTATTTTTTAAAAGTTCATAGGTATTTTCTCATTTATTTTCATACATAACTAAGGGGATTAAGGTAGAAAGAACTCTATAGGCATATACTGTAATGTTGTTTGGGGCACTGTAGTTTATTTTTTATGGTTTAGTGGCTTTTAAATGTAAGACAGAAAATATCTGTTCATTGAGCTAGTTTTAAATTTTATGGCCAAAATTTCCCTCTTTGTGACATATTATTTGCAAGGTATCCTAACCTGCATTATCTTATCTAGATTTAAAAGACTAGAGATGGGCCGGGTGCAGTGGCTCATGCCTGTAATCCCAGCGCTTTGGGAGGCCAAGGAGGGTGGATCACGAGGTCAAGAGATCGAGACCATCCTGGTCAACATGGTGAAACCCTGTCTCTACTAAAAATACAAAAATGAGCTGGGCATGGTGGCACACGCCTGTAGTCCCAGCTACTCGGGAGGCTGAGGCAGGAGAATTGCTTGAACCCAGGAGGCAGAGGTTGCAGTGAGCCGAGATCGTGCCATTGCACTCCAGCCTGGGTAACAAGAGTGAAACTCCATCTCAAAAAAAAAAAAAAAAGACTAGAGATGTATCATAAGTGGAGATATTCTACGGTTATCAAATTCAACATTAGCTTAAAGAATAAATTTATTCTGTTGACAGGCGGAAAGCAAAAAGAAACTGGCACATGAAGTAGGTCATCTTGGGGGAGAAATCTAAGAATTGGTGGCAATTTCTATGACTAGGAAATGGGCACACACACACACACACAAAAAAATGAGCAATAGTGTGTGCTATAGCTAGCCCCTATCTTCCAAACTTCTAAATGTTGATGTTTTTGAGGTTCAATTCTTTATCACTTTTTTCCTCTTTTAATGCTGTATTTAAATGATGACCATTCCCATGGCCTAAAATACATGCTATAACTTCCAAATTTGTTCAACCTTACTCTTAACTCCTGGTTTGGACCCAGAACTATTCTAGATAGATGTGCAGCACTAATATGAGTCCGGGTGGTGGGGAAGTTGTCTTAGTCTGGTCTGTACTGTTATAACAGTATACCAGAGGTTTGACAACTTATAATAAACAGAAGTTTATTTAGCTCACAGTTTTGGAACTGGGAAGTCCAAGAGCCTGGTACCAGCATCTGGTAAGGGCCTTCATGCTGCTTCATCCCATAGTGGAAGGTGGAAGGGCAAGAACAAGAGAACAAGAAGGGAGTAAACTTGCTTTTACAACAAAGTCACACTTACAATAACCCCCACAAGAGCAACATCAATCCATTCATAAAGACAGAGCCCTGTTGACCTAATCACTTCTTAAAGGTGGCACTTTAAAAATGGATA
Source organism: Ateles fusciceps (assembly GCA_036589455.1). NCBI lineage: Eukaryota > Metazoa > Chordata > Mammalia > Primates > Atelidae > Ateles > Ateles fusciceps. The sequence continues at coordinate 666,608 of JAZHEH010001685.1, read as the reverse complement.
TAGAAGATGCAGCCCTCATGTTTCAAACAAACAAATAAAAAATATTCTCAGAAATAGGTCAAGAAAGTACAAAGACTCTTGTAGCTACACAAAGTTAGGAACAGTCTTTGTGCATATAGTAGCTCTAGTACCTAACAAATTTAGGGAGAGTTCTAGTCACAGAATTGTTAACCCGGGATACTAGGTAGAGCTTCCTGAGATTGGATTTTCCCAGGACTAACCAGGCAAAAAGAGTTAAGACAACAAAAGCTTCTTATATATAGGACTTTTTATTAAGAAAAAATTTCCTGGCTGGGCATTGTGGCTTATGCCTGTCGTCCTAGCACTTTGGGAGGCTGAGGAGGGTGGATTGCATGAGCTCAGGAGTTCAAGACAAGCCTGGGCAATATGGCAAAACTCTGTCTCTGCTAAAACTACAAAAAATTAGTTGGGCATGGTGGCACATGCCCGTAGTCCCAGCTACTGGGGAAGCTGATTCAGGAGAATCGCTTGAATCCAGGAGGTGGAGGTTGCAGTGAGCCAAGATCACGCCACTACACTACAGCCTGGGCAACAGAATAGACTCTGTCTCCAAAAAACAGAAAAGAAAGAAAGAAAGAAAAAATTTCCTGACACCTTGGCCCATTAGGAACAGAGTATGCTGCTTAATATCTCAAGTGTCTCAGGACTCCCAGTCTTTTCAGAGTGGCCACTGTATATCATGCAGAAATCATGCCCTCCAAATGGTGAAGATCAAGAGAGAGTGCTCTCACTTGGTCACAAGTCACTGTCTCAAGGACATAAAACGAGAAGGAATCTTTATGACTAATACTACAGAAAGACAGAGACAAAGGACAAAGTAAAGACTGTTTTGGGGAGGAAAAGGATCAGACAATAAGAGTATTTATACCAAACATATACCAGAGTCACCACACCTAAGACTAGTCATCTAATTGTGTTTCTCTCGTTAATCTCAAATTTGAAAAGGAAAAACAGTGATTTTTATGACCCATCCCACTGGATTCCACAGAGAAGAGGCTAGGACTGCTAAGAATTTCTTACCTTTGCCTGCTAGTGAAGTCCTGTATCCCTTTAACTGTGGCTTCCAGAAGAGCAAAACAGTATTGGTTACTCTGCTGATAGTACCAAAACCATAGGGACCAAGGGAAAATGGTGCTTTTGCCCTCCAAATATTCACTGAAAAATCACCTGATGAAAGACAGATAAATAGGAGAAAAGGCATACAAAATTCATTTTAATGTGCATAGCATGGAAAAATTGTAGGAGTCTTCAGGTTTGACCAACTTTCCTTCCTTCCTTCCTTCCTTGTCTTTCTTGTCTTTCTTTCTCTTTCTTTCTTTCTCCCTTTCTCTCCTTCTCTTCTTCTCTCTTTCTCTCTTTTTCTTGCTCTTTTTTTGGAGTCTCACTATGTTGCCCAGGCTGGAGTGCAGTGTCACAATCTTAGCTCACTGCAACCTCCCCTTACTGGGTTCAAGTGACTCTCCCACCTCAGTCTCCTGAGTAGCTGGGACTACAGGCCTGCGCCATCACGCTGGCTAATTTTTGTATTGTTATTAGTGACAGGGTTTCAGCATGTTGGCCAGGCTGGGAGGTTTGACTTTATGTTTATTTTATGACTTTAGTTTGTGCATTTACAGGTATGTGCATGAATACACTTTGTGAGTGTGTGTTTGTGCATTTTCTTTTTTTTCCACTTAATGGTAATTCTATTAGTCACTGTCAATCAGAGACAAGGTGATAGATATATCAGGGTAACAAAATATTTAAAAATACTAATATAATAGGACATATACACAAACAAAACTGATTACTTATGAAACAAAACAGTTCTAATTTCTTCTCAGGACAATTTAACAGGTAGTAAAATTCTATCATCTTTTCAAATAAAGGCCAGTAGAAGGTGTTTTTCTCATAATGAAACTAAAAAAAAATATGCAATAAGTAAACTTTGGATTTTTTTATACAAGAACAAAGGTTATTTCTATTGTTAAATTCAGTTAATCTCCTCAGCTAGTCAAACTTAACATCACAGCTGAGAAGAGAAGGTAAAGTAAATCAAATGAAAAAAACAAAAACAAAACTCTGTTATTGAGCCAGACTTCCAATATTCCTTTCAGAATACAGTTACAGATTTTACAACAGGAAAAAGGAGGGAGATACATTGGTTAAGAAACATATCGGAACTTTATTTCATGCCATTCACTCCATTTCTAACCACTCTGTGAAGTGTCATTATGCACATCTTACAAATGAAGCAACTGAGGCTTATTGAGTTTCAGTATTTTCTTTAGGAAAACAGCATGGTAAGTGTCATCGCCAGATGTAAACCAGAAGCAGTGTAATTTCCACTAGTAGGATTTGTCTTTAATAAACCCATAAACAGTCTTAAAACACTTGACAGGTCTTTGTGGATACCAGATGCAGATATTTGTGGATACCAGATGGCCATTTCCATCTGGAGAATTTGGTAGGGCCAATTGTCCAGTGTGGAGCACGACCCTCATCACAGAGTGGTCATTTGATTGTCTGAGTCCTGATTCAGATAGAAGAACAGAGCAGTGGTAGAAATACAAATATGATGGAAAAGGGGGAAAGTGAATGTCTGCAAAAGGCATACCTTCTGCTTTCCAACCATGCCCAGACATTATTTAAAAACCTGACTAGGAATGCTCTGCAATATTTATTGGTCTTTGTGTATGGTGCTCTCATTGTCTGGTTTGGTTTTGACTTAATTTCATTCTACTGGTTAAGAAATTTCTCTACCTTCTATTTTTCTATACTTATTCATTCGGCCATTGTTTATTGAGAGTCTCCTATATGCTAGGTGGTCTCACCATTGTCTCTTATATATACTTCTGTCATAGCACTTAACCAATGGTTGACAATACTTTTTTCTTCTTTTGTATGAGAGTTCTTTTCTTGAATAATTCTAATTCCTAGGGATTCGGTAACATGTAAGACACAAATTCAGCCCTTGAGACATTTGGGGTGGTTTTTACTAGGCACTTATGCAGGCTGATGACATGAATGGATGAATAAATGAACTTTAGATCACCCAACTTGATATTTTTGGAAACTTAATGAAGAAAAAGTTTACATGATGGTCTGGTGACCTATTAAAACAATTTTTTTATAAGAATGAAGGAAAAACTTCAAAATATTCATAGGCACACATTTAAAATCAAGTGCTAAATGCTCACATAGGTGCTAAAGAAAACATAGAAAGTCAATCTATTTGATGCAGAATCTCTTCCTCATGTGAATAGTGCACACTAGTAGTGTCAGGGGAGAAGGATCAATTCCTTTATTATTTAATGTGTGCAGTAATTGGGGCTCATTTTAATGTTCGGAGAAACTGTGAGACAAACAGATTGATGGCTATTCACTGCAGATGAAGAAATTGGCTTTTGACTAAGCTAGTACCTGTATAGAAAAATGAAGAAGCAGACTAGTGGCCAGGCGCAGTGGCTCACGCCTGTAATCCCAGCACTTTGGGAGGCCGAGGCCGGTGGATCGCGAGGTCAAGAGATCGAGATCGAGACTATCCTGGCCAACATGGTGAAATCCCGTCTCTACTAAAAAATACAAAAATTAGCTGGGTGTGGTGGCGCGTGCCTGTAGTCCCAGCTACTTGGGAGGCTGAGGCAGGAGAATCACTTGAAACTGGGAGGCGGAGGTTGCAGTGAGCCGAGATCGCACCACTGCACTCCATCCTGGTGACAGAGAGAGACTCCGTCTCAAAAACAAAAAAAAAAAAGAGGCAGACTAGTGTCTAGGTATTGGTTTACAGTTTGAGGGTCACTTTAAGAAAATGTGGTGAAATGTAGGTTACCAAGCTTACTCCAGGGATTAAGCTCTAATAGATTTGCTATATGAACTTAAAATGTATGTATTTATGTTTCTATTTTATCAGATTCCTAGGCAACTGTAGCACCAATTTTGGGAAGCATTTCTTCATGCAGGGAGGACCCATGAAGTGTGATTAGACTGCTAAGTGCCCAGGAGACTCCTGAACTATGCCACTAAAGAAATAAAAAAAAGATAGATTTCCAAAGAGTATTTTTTTCCAAAGAGTATTTTCCCTTTTCAATCTTGAGAAAGATCTGTACAGCTTATTCTCTGCATTGCTAGTGAAGGCAGTGCTTTATATTAAAGGTTTCCTGCTGCGGAGCTATCAACGTCAGGACCAGCCTCAACTTTTAAGTGTTAATGATCATCAGCCCCCTGTTTCCCCAGAGGAGTGAAGCAAGCTTCTCTGTCCTCTTTAGGGACTCTCAGCACCAGGCTCCATTGTGGGCCTGATATTCTGGGAACTATCAGACAGCAGAGGCCTTCCTCTAATGTGTAGATTTGTTCTTTTCCAAAATCAGTCTCTCACCTTGCCTGTGTGCTACATGTAATCCAGGGATTCATGATGCAATCTTTGTCCACAGAAATGTCTTTCTGAAAATCTGTGAGTACATCTAGGGTATGAGAGACCAATAGAAAGGCTTGCAGTGGGGGTAGACCTGGTTCAAAAAGGGATTGGCCAATTACTAGGTGTCTAACATTTGCTACTTGATACCTCCAAGTTTCCCCATCTGTAAAATGAGAATAATAAATCTGCCCCTTAAAAAGTTAATTCATGTAATATGCACAGATACACTGATTGACTTTTAAGGACCAAGCACACTGCTTGGATGGGCTATATGTTCATGAATCAACAAGTCAACATCTCTGCCTTTTGGAATTTAGGAACAAGACAAGAAGTGCTGATATAAACAGCCAGATGCTCAATTTCAAATTATGGTAACTTTTGTGAAGTAAGAGATGCAATACGAGATTATATCAAAGGTTAAAGGGCAAGATTGGAATGCTTAGAATGGCAGAATCTTCCTGGGGAAGTAACTTGGGGGAACATGGTTAAGCAAACAAAGAGCTGAAGGAAGCATACAAAATAGAGAAAAACATGAATAAGGTCCCGAGGTAGTGGGGACTTCACCAAGGAGAGAAAAGGAGAAAAGGCCAAAGGCACCAGGAAAAATCAATAAGCAATGAGTTTAGAGAGTTGAATAGGGGCACAATCATTAATGGCCTAAGGAACTAGAAGTAGGAATTTGGGTCTTATTCTAAATATAATAAAAAAATATTTAAGGGGGAAAGAATATTCCAATTATGAGAATTATATCAGATATGACAGTTTCTCCTATAGAATAGGTATTCTATAGATAGTAGTTCTTCAGAAGCCATGATTCAGATTCCCAGTATAACTAAGCTTTCAGTCCCTGAACATGATAGAATAACAGAATCATTGGTTAGGGAGCTCATCAAATTATTGACTGTCACATAAATTGGAATGGCCCAGTCTATATAATACTCCAGTTCTCATATCTGTGAATTGATATTTCCTACAAATGCTGAAAAAAGTCAAAGGGCATTGTTTCAAAATATAGAATAGGAAAATAGGTACTTAATGAATATCGAGTGAAATAAAATATTTTTAATCAAAACATTTTTATATACAAAATCACTTTAAAGCCTATATGGAATAGACACTTCCTAAATACCTACTCTGTTAATTTTGTGGTAGATATTATGAACCAAATGCTTGCTGAGGAAGAGGGTATGGTTCAGGGTGGTTAAGTAACTTTTCCAATGACATCCAGCTAGTGAATGAGAGCTGGGAAGACCAAGCAAGCCAGATCACTGTATCTTATACTTATGACTATAAATTCCTAGACTGCAGAGTTCCTGTAGTTCTAATTTGAAATAGAAAACAAAGCAAGTAGTAGAAAAAGAGCAGGCTAACTAGGCAATTAAATGTAAAGTTCCCAATAATTGATAGCAGGTAAAAGATTATGCAAGTAATGAATATGGTTCCTGCTCTTAACTCAAAGTAGAAGTCAACCAAAATGTGATTTTTCTTTTGCATGACTCATTTGCTTGCTTTTTTTCTTTAATAGTTGGTGGTATGCGTTGGATCATTAGTTTTTAAAACTACTTACTTAGGTGTAATTGACATACAAAAAGCTGTACCTATTTAATGTATCCTATTGGGTGTAATTAATTTTTAACTTTGTTGTGTATTTCCTAAATTTATGGTTCTGTGAGTCTGGGTGAGAACAAATCCGTTTTTCGCTTGTCCCGATTTAATGACAGTTTCCAACATTATTTTGTTATTACCAGCAGGGGATCTTTTTTTTTTTTTTGCCCCTTTAATGGAGATAATAAAATTAATGCACTGGAAGGAGTGGCAGAGTTGGAAAATTTGTAACCATTATAATATAGATATAATAAGTTGGGAAAGAATCCTCAAAAACGTTAAAACAAGGAAGGAAAGTTTGTTGAGAAGCAAGATGTTCTTCTTTCCTGCTCCCCATTGGTCGATGGTGGTCAGAATTGTTCAGTGTAATAAATAATAGACATTTTTTCTTAAAAAAAAAAAGAAAGATTTTGTGTGCATGGTGGCTCACACCTATAATCCCAGCACTTTGGGAGGCCGAGGCAGGTGGATCACTTGAGGTCAAGAGTTCAAGACCAGCTGGCCAACATGGTGAAACCCTGTCTCTACTAATAATTAAAGAAAATTAGCTGAGAGTGGTGGCACATTCCTGTAATCCCAGCTAATCGGGAGGTTGAGGCGGGAGAATCACTTGAACTCAGGAGGTGGAGGTTGCAGTGAGCCGAGATTGCACTGCAGCCTGGGTGACAAGAGCAAAACTCCATCTCAAAAAAAAAAATATATATGCAAGTGAAATATTTAATAATTTTTTGACTGGTCTCATGACATCAGAAGACAATAAAACCTGAACTCCCATGGGACTAAGAATGGGATTAAACCAAATCATCTACATTTGAATAGTAACAAAAACCTTACTTGGTTAAAAATTAGTAAGGCCATTCCAACTAGAAATTAAACAATGGTATTTAGCATTTAAAATAGAATAAAGGAGCACCATTACTCTTCAAATAATATCTAAACCAATCCTCCCTTTCAGTTCATGCTTCTGGGTTTAACAAGGCAATCTTAATTTATCATCTTAATGACTCACAACAATGATGTTAGTAACTACGCAGTATGAATACATGGTGAAATGCAATTTAGAAATGTAGTACAAAGAAGAATGAGGCATGAGATTCTGGATAAGATGAAAAGGACAGCTGCTGTTTAATCAGAAATCCTGGCTCTGCCATATGCATGGCATAGGTCCTTTTTCAACTGAAAAGCAGTTGGCCTCAGTTTCTAGCTGTCCTTCCCCCAACTATAAAATATGAATAACACTCACTTTCATAAGATAATGAAAATGAAAACACTATCCAACACCATGATAGTGTTAGTTGCCACATTTAATGGCTCTAAATCACTTATTTATTTATTTATTTATTTATTATTTTTATTTTTTTAGGAGCGGAGGTTTAATAGGCAAAAGAAAGATAAAGGAGAAAACAGTTCTCTCTCTAGTGAGAGAGAGAACTTCCAAGAGGAAAAGGCCCTCTAAATCACTTTTTAAAAACAATTCTTTTAACAGGAATATGAAAAGCCATGTAAAATACAAATGTCAGCAATAAATGTAGATGTTAGAATCACATATTCTTCCTTCAAATAATCAATTCTCTTCCAATGATTGGTGTTGCTGTTTTTTTTTCCCCCCTCCCTTATCTTTTTCTTTCCAATCACAGATATCAGAGATGTGTTTCCGCGTGGAAGCCAGCAGGTGGCTCTCTGGTGTACTCTGCAAACCAAAAAACCTCTCAAATCCCCAACTTCCTCGTAATCCAGTTTGAAAATGTTTGATAATCCCCATAGCAGATAGTTTGAAAGGTCATATAAAATCATGACTAAAATCACAACCTTCCCTTGATGCACTGTCTTCAAAGGTAAAAAACAGTAGTTTAATTTCTGCTCAAAAGTCAACAAGCTAGAATGAAATTCTCACCATTCTGACAGCGTCGCATAGGTAGGTAATTTGTTTTTGGTTTTTATCCCTATAGTAAGCAGGATCCATTAGAACAAACAAATAGCAACAAGCAAATTCAGCCAAGAACACAAACATGAATTACCAAAATGGCAGAATTTATGTTTTTGGAGGAACAGTATTAACAAAGTAAATAATACATAAGTTTAATATTGATTTATTTAAACTCATTATTATCCTTATAATATTCATTTTATAACTCTTAAAATAACTTTGTGCCAAACTCTGCTGAATTCATATTGTTACAGGAAAGGGGTCCCTATCCAGACCCCAAGAGAGGGTTCTTGGGTCTCATACAAGAAAGAATTCAGGGTGGGTCCGCAGTGCAAAGTGAAAGCAAGTTTATCAAGAAAGTAAAGGAATAAAAGAATGGCTATTCCGTAGACAGAGCAGCCCCGAGGGCTGCTGGTTGCCCATTTTTACGGTTATTTCTTGACTATATGCTAAACAAGGAGTGGATTACTTATAGCTCTCTTTTTATACCATATATAACTTCCTAAGGTTGCCATGGCATTTGTAAATTGTCATGGCACTGATGGGAGTGTAGCAGTGAGGACAACCAGAAGTCACTGTCATTGCCATTTCGGTTTGAGTGGGTTTTGGCCGGCTTCTTTACTGCAAGCTGTTTTATCAGCAAGGTTTTTATGACCTGTATTTTGTGCTGACCTCCTGTCTCATCCTGTGACTTAGAATGCCTTAACCTTCTGGGAATGCAGCCCCGTAGGTTTCAGCCTCATTTTGTCCAGCTCCTATTTAAGATGGAGTTGCTCTGGTTCACACCCCTCTGACAATTTTAATATACATTCAGCCAAACTTCTGATCAGATATAATAGATTAGGGTGCAGCTTCTGATAACTAATCATTACACGCAGGTTTCTTAGGTATGCTGTGCCATGTTCACTACTCAGTCGAATACATTATACTCAGAATGAAGTTGTGATTTACAAGACATGGATCTAGGTGAATAGATTATGATATACTACGGATCTCTGAATTTGAGGCACAAACTGCTGTTTGGATTAAGATTGTTTAAAAGACAGTTATATATTTAGATTTTTAATCATAACTAGCTAAAACAGGTTATCTCCAGCCACACATTTGTTTTTGCCAAAGGAACTTGGAGTTTACTGAAAATATGGTTTATTAGGAATGAAATGTTACAATTTGGAGTGCTACTCAAGGCTGGTAACTTGCATGAATTAATTACTTATCGTGGCTTTAAAGTTAATTCTTACTTGAGGCTTTATAATCATACATATTTTAACATCAAAAGCTAGATAGTAAAAACTAAAAATAATTTTTAAAAACTCTCACAGTATTCCAGATTTGAAATGGAGCAGGTTATTTGTGTGTTATTCTGTAAAGGAAGAAAATTAACTCTCCTGGATATTAAGATAGCATCCCTTGGGGAAAAAAAAAAAGAAAAGGAAAGTAAATACCTAGACTTTGGCTTCCTATCTATTTTTGGAAACTACAGTGATATAGTTATGAAACCTGGTTTTTCTTTCTTTTTTTTTCTTTTTCTTATTTTTATTTTATTTATTTATTTATTTATTTTGAGAAAGGTTTCACTCTTGTTGCCCAGGCTGGAGTGCAATGGCGTGATATCCACTCACCACAACCTCTGCCTCCCAGGTTCAAGCCATTCTCCTATCTCAGCCTCCCAGGTAACTGGGATTACAGGCATGTGCCACCGTGCCCAGCTAATTTTTTGCATTTTTAGTAGAGACAGTTTCTTCATGTTGGTCAGGCTGGTCTTGAACTCCCAACCTCAGATGATCCACCCACCTCAGCCTCCCAAAGTGCTGGGATTATAGGCATGAGCCACCACAGCCGCTGAAACCTGGTTTTTCAAGATTCATAAGCATGCTGTAGAATCAGGACATCAGATTCCGCCCTCTGCCCCCGCCCCCCCCCCCCCCACCACACACTTACTGACTCCTTTGCTCAGGACTGTCAGGTAATCTTTTTACACCATCCTCTTTATCAAGGCAGCTAAGGGATGTACATCTGCAAACTCAGTCTTAATCAATGACCCAAACTGTTACAGTAGGTAGTATCAATTGAGAAAAATGACAAGACAAGTCTCAATCATTTTGGGAGGTTTATTTTTCAGAGTTAAGGACGTGTACCTGTGACACTGCTTCAGGAGGTTCTGACAACATGTGCCCAAGGTGGTTGGGGCACAGCTAAGTTTTATTCATTTTAGGGACACATGAGACATCAATCAATATATATAAGAAGTACATTGGTTCAGTACAGAAAGGCGAGGACAACTCAAAGCAGGGAGAGGGCTTCCAGGTCACAGGTAGGTGAGAGAAAAATGGTTAAATTCTTTGACTCTCTGATAAGTCTTTCCAAAGGAGGCAATCAGAATATGTATCTATTTCTCAGTGAACAGAGGGATGACTTTGAATAGGAAGCAGGTTTTCCCTGAGAAGTTTCCAGCTTGAATTGTCCTTTTAGCTTAGTGATTTGAAGGGTCCAAGGTATTTTCCTTTCACAGTAGCTAGTCAGACATAAACAGGGCGGGAGAGGGCTCCAGCCCCATCCCACCATCTAGGAATATCAGGTGACCATCAGGTGATGGTCAGGTGGTTGTTAACTGTCTCTCTAAACTCTCTTAAATAATAATTAGTGCAGATGGCCAGGGAAAGGCAGCCTCCACGTAGAACAAAACCTGAAAGTGGCGATCAACAGCTTCCTGATACGATCTCTGGAGTTGGGGTGAGTGAGCTCAAGCTTGCTGAGTAAGAAGCAAAATGGCAGAGTTTAACTGGTAACTGACCTCGCAGGGACATTCATTTCGTAAGGAAAGAATGCCTCAAGTGAGCATGTGTACAACTCCAATAAACACACTGAGTATGCTCACTTCCCAAGTGCTGGTAGGACACTGCACATGAGGACAGCTGACCCCAAAGGAGGAATCAGGGGAGAAGTGACACAAGACCTCACAAGTATGCCATCATATGGAACCCCAAGTCAAAAAGCCAAACCGTGCGCTTGTTCTTCAAGTTACCCATTCGGCCCTCTTCCAAGTGTACTTTCTTTCCTTTCGATCGTTTCTGCTTTAAAGCTTTTTAATAAACTTTCACTCCTGCTCTAAAACTTGTTTCTCCTTCTGCCTTATGACCTTCTTTCTTCTGAGGAGGTAAGAATTCAGGTTGCTGTAGACCCGTACGGATTTGCCATCAGTAAAAACCTTATTTCCACTCTGATTGTCCATAAACATTTTAAAAAGACAAATTTAAGAGCAAATTGTGTCTGCAGTGGCTCTGTTAAAATAATAAAGGCGGGAAGATGAATTCAGATGAGGTTGGATTGAGAAGGCTTCTGTGGGTCAAATTTGTTTGAACCAAGGAACAGTACATCAGATTTCTCTCTGCCACACAAACACACATACAAGCACATGCATGGGCGCATACACACAGGTCTTGTAAACTTTCCTTTTTTTTTTTTTTCACTTGCCTTGAGGGATTTCTGCTCCTTAACTCAATTGTGTGTTCATCTGCCTACAATCTAAAATGCAAATGACATCCCAATTGACTGCGTAAAATGGAAAGGTTATCTGCGCCTGACAGATACGAGTCCCCTAGCACTATTTCACTCTTCCCCATTGCGCACCATTCTTCACAAGGAGGCAGAGGCTATAAAAGCCACTGTCAGCTGGCCCCCCACCTCCTGCTGTTGGTTGTCGATATGCTGCCTTCCCACTGTGCTAAATCATTCAGTTCCTCTCCCAGCAACACCTCTCATTGATTACTCCAGAGGGGCTGCTACTAAAAATGTTGATTCAGCTCGGTGGTGAAGATGGGCTTGGTGCAAACGGAGTGGGGAGGACTGGCAGAGACTCTTGAAAACCACGTACCTCCTAGTGTTCATTGGCAGGAAAAGCAAGCACATCAGCTCCTCCATCCCCACCCCCCGCACCTTTTAAGCAAACTTCTGCCAGCCTGGCAAGTGATTTCAACTTGAAGTAAAGAAGGGCAAGTAGAAAATCCATGGCATAGCATCACACGAAACACGTTTATTTCTGCCCCTTTCTCTACACGAATACTCCCAGAGAACCTGAAACCCAGCTGCTTTCAGAGTTCTCCAGCTCTGCCAGGATTCTAAACCTGGAGAATTGAGATTAATGAAAAGTACTTTTGCCACTAAAAATACCTTTCCCAAAGCAGTCATTTCCTAACCCGCAACTGTTTAGAATGGCATCGTTTAACAATGTTTATAAGTCATAAAACATGCATTGGGTTAATGTATGAGTTTGTATCTTTGGAGGAACTAGAATTGCAAACAAACAAAAAAAAATGCAGGGAGAGAGAAAAGAAAAACGTTCTAACAGATGTGTTCACTACTAAATGGAACACACAACATGTGCTGCAAAATAAAAGAACCATTTGGCAACATAAAATATCTTGGCAACTGTGTTAGATTTGTAACCACAGTAAAATATTGATATGGATCATAAAAATTCAAGTTCTCTATTCCTGTGCTTCTGGGTGACTCTGCTTTGAAAGACTTTTTGCACTGTGGAATTGTTCTTGTTCATCAGAGACATTTTAAGACAAACCTGTTTTATGACATTGCATGATTGGCTCATTTTCAGAACATTGATGCAAAAAACAGAAACATCCGTTAATCCCAAATCGAGGCATAAATTTGACATCTTAAATGAGTAGAGAAGAAACAACACAGCTTGAACCCATTGATAGGAATGTGTATTTAAGAAAAGTGGGTCCAGATAAAAGGTCATTGAATACTAAAGATAAGTTTTATAAATTAAACTCATGTTTTGAAAATGTATCATGAAATTGGCCATTTTCAGAACAGATCTGATAAAAAGGTACTATCTATAAAGATCTAGAATATACTATACATTTCATAAATCAATTATATAAATGCATAATTAACTCATATAATATACATTTTAATAAAATATTAATTATAATTTATATTCACACTTTTAAACAATGAATATAATTGTGATATTATGTTAATAAATATATGTTTTGATCTCTGTGTCTAATTTCTGGCATGTGGTTTCTAAAATCCTTGGAATCTCTGGGAAGAGTATCTTTTTTATGTTAATAAAATGACTGGTGGCTGCTGGTCCCTGGGCAGTTTCAGAATGGGGGTTGGTCACCAGAAAGAGAAGGGATGATTAGAGAGAGACCTGGGACTTTTAGTCCCACCTGCTCAATCTCCAGAGAGAAGAAAGAAACTGAAAGTTGAGTTGATCATCAAAGCCCAATGATTTAATTTATTGATTGTGCTTATGTAATGAAACCTTCATGAAAAACTAAAGAACAGAATTTGGAAAGCTTCCAAATTATTTAATATGCAGAGGTACCTGGAGAGTAGTACTCCCTGAGAGGGCATGGAAGCTCCCAGCTACCTCTCCCATACCTTGCCCTGTACATCTTTTCCATCTGGCTGTTTATCTACATTTTTTGTGATACTCTTTATAATAAATGGATAAATGTAAATTAGCATTTTTATCTATTTTTTTGTAATATTCTTTATGATAAGCGGATAAATGTAAATAAGTGTTCTCCTGAGTTCTGTGAGCCATCCTAGCAAATTAATTGAAACCAAGGAGGAGGTCATGGGAACCCTGATATATAGCTGGTTGGTCACAGGTTACAACCCAGGGCTTATGATTGACAGCTGAAGTGGGGGGACAGTCTTTTGGGACTGAGCCCTCAACCTGTGGGATCTCACACTATCCGCAGGTAGATAGCTCCCAAATGAGTTAAATTAGAGGATACTCAGTTGCTGTTTACTGGAAGATTGATTTGTGTTTGGCAAAATCTGATGTCAGGGTGTTGTACTGAGTGGCATGTGAGAATGGAGAGTAGAAGAAAAAAAAATGGTTTGCTTTTCCTTTGTAAGGCAGGAGAAACCTGCTAAAATAAACTGCCATTAGACAGGTGAGCAGGAGAAAAGGCATAAACATTTATCAAGGTGGACATATGCATGAGAGCAACAGAAAATATGAAACTCAGAAGGCCCAGATGACTAAGGTTTTTATTATTGTACAGAAAGGGAAAGAGCTTGGAGATCCTTGGGAAAAAAACACACTGCAAACAAAGGTTGTTGTCTTATTATGCAGATAAACTTTCTTGGGTCCAGAGAACAGATGATAGCCTTTAGTAAAAGTGTCTTTGTCAGACCTTAAAATGTGTTAGACTCTTAATTTCCTTTTCCTGTGAGTTAATCATTCCAGATGCAGAGAAGGCAGATAAGGGGCTTTAAGAGAAAGACTGGATCCACTTTTTGCTTCACTAATGTAGATTTTCTTTCTAGAAGTAGATTTCTTTTACAAAAGGACAGTTTTTTAAAGCTAAGCCTGTTTCTCTGTATAGCTATCTAAAACTATGCTGAAGAAGTATATTCTGGGTGGCATATTTTAACCTCTCACATCTTCAATAATTATTACAATATAAAATGTTTTAAAGTAATATAAAAACCATAGTTTATAAAGATGCAATAGTATACAAATATCAATAGTTTTTTTAATAAAATGTCTCCATTCCTCTCATGAATACAACCACTACTTTAAATTCCTTTAACTTTTTCTTCTGATAGCTATCTCTATATTTTAAAAGTGTATTTATGGTGCTATTTCAAGGCTTATCAATTTTAGACACTATTAACTTTCTTATGAACATTTAGTGTTTTGGTGTGTATCTCTCAATATATTTATATCACAATTATGAGTTAAAGAATAAGAAGTTAAAGTTGCTTTTTATTGAGCAGTATTTATACAGTAGTAGTGAAATAATCATGGCATACTGGTTTGCTCCGAATGAGACAGAGTAGGGACCCCCACAGGGGCCATCAGGCACCCCAAGCATAGAAAAAGAAAGGAAATTATTGAGTTCCTTAAAGGAAATTCTAGGTGCCTAAGCTAGCCCCTGAGTGATAAATAGGCAACTCAACAAGGAAGAAGGTAATAGTAGTTTAAAACAATAGCCAAGGAAGTTAAAATGGTAGGTGTTTGGTTCCTTATAGAAACTAAAGATAACAGCTTACATATGTCCACGAGTTGTTTTTCAGAAACCTGGACCTCCACCAAACAGATCTGCTGTCACATAGACCTCAGATAAGGAGAAACTGAGGACTGAATTCTGAATGCAGGTCTTTGCTCTAAATGTCTTCTTGAAAAGCCTGGAGAAAGTCATATCCATGAGCCAGAGCTAACCTTCTCTTCTGCTAACCTCATATTTAAACAAAGCTTCTCTTCTTCCAATTACAAATAAGGAAACCTTTGCATCCACCTATGAATGATAAGCCCCCACATAAAAATATCCTGCCCTTTTAGACCAAACCAATGTATCGCCTTAATGAATTGATTTAGGATTTTGCCTGTAACTTCTGCTTTCCTAGAGTTTTCCCCTGCCTTTAAAGATCCTTACTTGAAAGCTATCAGAAAGGAGAATGGTCAGGTCATTTTTTTAAAAAAATTTTTAGACCGTCTCGCTCTGCGTCCCTGGCTGGACTACAGGGGCTCCATCTTGGCTCATTGCAACCTCAGCCTCCCAGATTCAGGCCATTCTTGTGCGTCAGCCTCCCAAGTAGCTGGGATTACAGGTGGAGATGGGGTTTCGCCATCTTGGTTAGGCTGGTCTTGATCTCCTGGCCCCAAGCAATCAACCCAGCTCGGCCTCCCAAAGTTCTGTGTCCACAGGTGTGAGCCAACCTTACCTGGCCTGAAAGATCAGGTCTTAAGTGTGAGCAGCTGGGTTCTTCCTGCTTGCCACCCTCCAAACAAACACTCTCCTTTCTCTTGCTGCGAACCCCAGTGTGAATGTTTGGCATTACTACACCAGGTAAGTGGACTCCAGTTCAGTCCAATAACAAGAACTGACAAATAGTCACCTCTTGCTAAAGTTTGTGATTTTATTTGCATCTATTAGTAGTTTATTTCAAACTCTAGAAGGTACGTAAATGTGTGCAGAAAAATTCATCAGGTAATTTACCAAATGCTTACCTCCACATTCTCATCTGTCTCCCAGCTCTGACATATCCTTCTTAAAGCTTTCTGTCCATCTCTGCCTGCACTGTAAACCTTCTTTCTTGGCCTCTTTACAACCGTCATCCTGGAATTTGTCTTCTCTGCTTCTT
Source organism: Ateles fusciceps (assembly GCA_036589455.1). Classification (NCBI taxonomy): domain Eukaryota; kingdom Metazoa; phylum Chordata; class Mammalia; order Primates; family Atelidae; genus Ateles; species Ateles fusciceps. Next base: position 650,526 of record JAZHEH010001685.1, on the reverse strand, counting down.
GATTATTTGCTTCATTTCTCTCATGTGCTGCATGCAGCCTTTATTCCTGAATTCTTTGTTATCTTGCTTGTTGGATTATTTCCTCATTTTTTTTGGAACACATTTTCTGGTATCTTCCTGAGAAATCATGTATGAGAGGGCAATTTCATTTTGAGACCTTGCACATTTAAAAGTATCCCCATTTATCCCTTCTACCAGATTAACAGTTTAAGCATTGAGACCGAGTTTGAAAATAAATATTCCCACATTCAGCATTTAGAAACATTTCTCAATGGTCATCTAGTTTTCTGTTTTTTTCAGAAATATCAGATGTCCTTATGTGTCACAGTACTTTCTGAGTTTTTGAAGATCTTCTCTATCTCAGGTGTTTAAAATTTTATGACAGTAAGTCTTGTTGCAGGACTATTTTATCATTAATTGTGCTGGTCCGTTGTGAGTTCTTTTAAAAAGGAAAAATGTGTCCTAACATTGGATACATTTTATTGCTTTCAGTTGTTTTACAGGAATTCTAGAAAAAGAAAAGGGATAAAATGTACCTTGGATTTTTATTGGATATTAAACCTCCTAAACTAGTTCTCATTTGCTCATTATTTTCTCTTTAATTTTCTCTCCCCTAATGTTTTACTTTCTTGGATATTACCTAAATTGTGTCTTCCATCATTCCTTCATTTTCTTTTCTTTTTGAGATGGGGTCTTTCTCTGTTGCCCTGCTGAAGCATAGTGGTGTAATCTTGGTTCATCACAACCTCCACCTCCCAGGTTCAAGTGATTCTCCTACCTCAGCCTCCTGAGCAGCTGGGATTACAAGCTCATGCCACCAGGCCTGGCTAATTTTTGTATTTTCAGTAGAGACGGTTTTGCCATGTTGGTCAGGCTCGTCTCCAGCTCCTGACCTCAAGTGATCTGCCCGCCTTGGCCTCCCAAAGTGCTGGGATTACAGTGGTAAGCCACCGCACCTGGCTATCCATCTTTTTCTTAATATTTCTGACATCTCATTTTTACTTTCCAAGAGCTCTTTTTTATAATTTTTTTAAGTCTCTTTTTTTAGAGAGATTTTTCTATTTAAGTTGTGTTTGTAATGACTTATCTCTGTGAAGATATTAATTGCTAGATTTTCCTTCTGTTCCCTTTATTATCTCTGTTCCCTCTGAATCCCATTTTGTTACTGTTTATTTGACTTATATTTTTCACCTAAATAATTTATTTATACATGTGGTGGTTAGAGGCTATCTGTTCCCATTTAAAAGTGAGACTCTTGGGACTTAGGCATGGTTGTTTAACTATCAGGAAGGAGAGAAATTATTTTGTTCTCCCATAGGGATTTATTTTCTGTATGCATTTTTATTAGAAAGTTATATTTAATCAAAATAACATTAGCTTGTTTTTCTTTTAGCTGTAAGAAAACAGAAGTTTAAATTCAAAAGAAGACTACATTTAGAAAATACAAAAATCAATAATAGAAAAAAAATTGTAAATCTTTTATTCCATAGGGAGAATTGGAATAAAACTTTTACAATTTATTCTCAGATCAATTGGTCATATCTTCTTTAAATTTTCTCTAAAAATACCAAGGGTCTTTAAGAGTGATAATGCAAACGTAACAAATGATTTTATTATGTTAAATATAACTGGAATAGGTAAGGTCCCCTCTAAATACAGCAAGTGCATAAAAATGCATAGACCACATTGCCAAAGATAGATCACTGTCAACAATTATATGAATTAAAGGAATTTTTTTTTGAGAACTAAATAAGCAAAATGTACACACAATGGATGAGATAAGCCATTAGTAAGAGTAAACCTTTAGTCTTCCTATAAAGATACCACTAAGTAGTTTTAAAATATCCACGGTTCTACTTAAGGTGACCTATGTTTAATCTCAGGGAAACTGAACTAAAATATAATGTAACTTAAAAAGAATATGTATAAACAATTGCATCAAACACTGTTTAGAAAAAGACAACGTGAATAAAAGAGGAGGTTCTCCTGAAACACAAATAAGAGAACCCAGGGAGCAGTATGTTGGCAAAGTCATCTGCTCTACACTATCAAAGTGATAAATTCATAAAACAGATTTATCAAGGTATTACAGGAAATTTGCCATCAAGCTTAAAAAGACCATGTATAAGCCTTAAAATTTTGCAGTAGTATACTATAAAAATAATTTCCAGAAATTCACCTCGCATTTTGAAGATGTCTCTATAATTATTCTGCCATGACTATAATGGCCCAAGTGAGATGGTGCCGTATTTGATCATCTGTCCAGATGTAACCAACAACCTATTCCTTGATTTTCTATTGCACAGCTGATAACAAGACAAAATATGAAATAAGACCTTACTAAATAGTCTAATAAATTTAAAAAAATAATCATCTTAGTAGAATAAGCAAAGAAATATTCAACTGCAGTTTTCTACTTAGGAAGTTCAGCAGACATAGGTTTTGCTTGGTGTACCCCATAGTATTATTTATGCCTCTACTGTCACAAAGCACAAGCCAAGTTTTCAAGGGTCAAACAAAAAATAACAAGTGCAGGCCGGGCGCAGTAGCTCATGCTTGTAATCCCAGCACTTTGGGAATCCAGGAGGGTGGATCACTTGAGCTCAGCAGGTCAAGATCAGCCTGGCTAACATGGTAAAACCCTGTCCCTGCTAAAAATACAAAAACTAACTGGGTGTAGTTGTGTGCCTGTAATCCTAGCTACTGGAGGCTGAGGTGGGTTGATTGCTTGAACCCAGAAGATGGAGGTTGCAGTGAGCCGAGATTGTACCACTTCACTCCAGCCTGTAAGACTCCCAGAGTAAGACTCCCTCTCCAAACAGAAATTAGCCAGGTGCAGTGGCTCATACCTATAATCTGATGAGCCACCTCCGGAGGACAAGGTGAGCAGATCACGAGGTCAGGAGTTTGAGACCAGCCTGACCAACATGGCGAAACCCCATCTCTACTAAAAGTACAAAAATTAGGTGGGCATGATGGCACATGCCTGTAATCCCAGCAACTTGAGAAGCTGAGGCAGGAAAATCACTTGAACCAGGAGGCAGAGGTTGCAGTGTGCCATGATCACACCACTTTATTCCTGAATAAAGTGGGCAACAAGTAAACAGCCTGGGCAACAGAGTAAAACTCCTGTTTTTTTGTTTTGTCTCAAAAACAAAAGAAAAAAACAAAAACAAAAACAACAACATTAAATAAATCACAAGTGCAACCATGTCTGGGCTTAGCAAGGAGCTTCTCTCAACTGCCCAGGTTTCTGCTTTGTGTCTGAGTACTTCCCTTCCCCTGAGTGACCGGCAGTAGGAATATGCATCCTCTTGCAAAAAATTACTCTGATTCTTAGTCACAAGGGTTTGCTTTTTTTCTGTGGTTCTGATATTTAGTCACAAGGGTTTGCTTTTTTTCTGTGGTATCAAAATAGAGACATTAGAAGATCAGTCTACTTATTACCACTGTGTAGTAATCCAAACTAAAAAATGCACATACACTGTAGCATAGAACTTAGTTTTAGGAAATGGGCAATACAATTAATATATCTGAAGGTATCTGTACTACCTCTCATGTTCTCACTGAGTTATCACACTAAGTAGACTTTAAATGGGAGACATGTATGTTGCATGTTCCCTGAAAAAGACAGTGGCTTTTCCATACACGTTTTTCCACAGAGAGGGGCAACATTAAAGATACCATAAAAAGCAGAAAACCAACAAGATAACTTAATTTTAATTTAATATTTACAAGCTTTTCTTATTTATTATTTTCTTTTGGATTGCTCTGCAATCTTTTATTAAGGTGTTTAGTTAAAGCTAGCCTCCTGAATCCTACCAATCTAAGGACCCTGACAAATTTGAGTTTCTTATCTTGCAAAGCTGATGACAAAATCTTGGGTCATGGTGACTGAAATAAGATACTGTCTAACTAGACATCTTGAAATACACTCAGCCTGTCTTCGTGATAGTGGTAAGCAGTTAATTGCAACCATAGCACCATATCGAGAGGAGAAGTTACAGAGAAGGACTGAAGCAGGACAAGCATGCCCCCAAATTGAGGCTTAGCCCAGGAGGGTTCTTGCTTTGCCCAGGAAAGAATTCAAGGGCAAGCACTAGTGATGTTAAATTGTAACTTTTTTTTTTTTGGAGACAGAGTCTCACTCTGTCGCCCAGGTGCAACCTCCACCTCCTGGTTAAGCAATTCTCCTGCCTCAGCCTCTCTAGTAGCTAGGCATGTGCCACCACGCTCGGCTAATTTTTTGTGTTTTTAGTAGAGACGGGGTTTCACTGTGTTAGCCAGGATGGTCTCCATCTCCTGACCTCGTGATCTGCCCGCCTCGGCCTCCCAAAGTGCTGAGATTATAGGCATGAGCCACCGCACCCGGCTGTAAACTGCAACTTTTCTTGAAGCAGCAGCCTACAGCAGCAGCAGAGGTACTAACTGCTCCACGGAAAGCAGGGCTACCCCATATGCGTGTGCCCACAGTAGCAGCTCAGAGGGAGTTTTGTACTCCTATTTCTACCCACTTTTAATTGCATGCAAATTAAGGAGTGGTTGATACAGAAATTGCTAGGATGAGCATGGTAACTTCCAGGTTGTCAGGTCATTGCCACGGAAAGGGGTAGTAGCTTCCAAGTGTTGCCACGGCAATGGCAAACTGACATGGCACGCTGGTGGGTATGTCTTGCGGGGGAGGTGCTTCCACCCCTGACTTGTTTTAGCTAGTCTTCAGTTTGGTCCAGGGTCCAAGCCCACCTCTGGAGTCAAGTCCTGCCTCCTACCTCAAGATCATCATTGGACAATGAGTAAGAAAATACCAATGCTGGCCCGGCGCGGTGGTTCATGCCTGTAATCCCAGCACTTTGGGAGGCCAAGGCAGGAGGATCATGAGGTCAAGAGATCGAGACCATCTTGGCCAACATGGTGAAACCCTGTCTCTACTAAAAAAAAAAAAAAAAAAAAAAAATTACAAATATTAGCTGGACGTGGTGGCACATGCCTGTAATCCTAGCTACTCTGGAGGCTGAGGCAGAAAAATTGGTTGAACCCTGGAGGCAGAGGTTGCAGTGAGCCAAGATCACACCACTGTACTCCAGTCTAGGGACAGAGCAAGACTCTGTCAAAAAGAAGAAAGAAAGAAAGAGAGAGAGAAGGAAGGAAGGAAGGGAGGGAGGGAGAGAAAATACTAATGCCACTTTAGGATAAGAGAGGGGTGATATTCACATCAGGCTATTAAAGAAAAAAATATATACAATTCAAGGGATCAAACAGGTAAATTGAGACCAGAAAACTGCATCTATTACAGATATTAAAGAAGGAAAGTTGTTCCAAAGTCATTGTCTGTGACTGTTATGTTTGCTGTTATGACAGGTGTTGGTTCAATGGTCCTGAAGTCCATTTATTGGCAGAACAGCAGACATGCTGGAAAAAGCAGTAATGTCTCCACCCCTCCACAAACCATGGCAGAACTACTCACTAGTGACTCAAGGCATATGAACACCCTTGAGTCATGTATTGACTCAAGGCAGAATCATGTATTGTAAATTGTTAAATTCAAGACCGTCCTATAGGGTGTTTTAGCCTCTGAGGGATGCACTAAATCTGACAGCAGGGTGACAAGTAGCACAATCTGTCATATGGAGATACCTATTTATTAGGAATTGAACTAGAACCGTCTATTCATTTTACCTAGGCCAGAGAATGGGAAGTAACTATTACAAACTAATGGCTTCCAGCTGCTATTACTCACAGCCAGTTTTGGATTAGTGGTGAGGAACTAAAAAGGCCTTAAGCACTTTTACAAATCCCGCAAAATGTTCTCCTAAGTTAAGTATATAATGATGCATGAGGGCAGAAACCATTTGCCTACACCAGGCTTTAATCTTAGATGTGCATATTTCTCGATGTCCTTAAAACTTGTAGACACTCATGCAAGAAAGATTTGAAGTTATTTTCTCATGAAGTGCAGCCACTTCATAGTATACATAGTTTCTTTTCGCTTTAAAAAATTATTTGATCTATACACTTAATGGGGTTTTCTTTCTTATTATTGCCCCTCCATTTTATTCGTTTATTTATTTGTTTCATTTTTTTTAGAGATGAGGTCTCACTCTGTTGCCCAGGCTGAGGTTCAGTGACACAAACATAACTCACTGTAGCCTGAGCTACAGTGGGCTCAGGTGATCCTCCCATTTTAGCTTCCTAAGTAGTTGCAACTACAGGTGTGTGGCACAACACCCAGTTTTTGTTTTCTTTTGTTTTGCTTGTTACTTTTTTGTGTGGAGACAAACTGTGCTGCCTAGGCTGGTCTTGAACTCCGGGCATCAAGTGTTTCTCTTGCATTGGCCTCGCTGGGATTACAAGCATGAGCTTCTGGGCTCAGCTCATTTTTTTTAACTTTTAAATGTATATGAGTATCTATGGGTTTGAACACCTGCTTAACTTCACATATCCACCATCACAATCAGGAAACAGAATAATTGCAAGTTTCAAATAATTCCATTGTGCCAAACTTTCATATTCAAATGCTCTCCCCACTTCAAACTCTGACAGTACTTACCTGTTCTTTGTTCCTATAGCTTTGGCTTTTTCTGGAACGTCACATAAATGAATTCATGCAGTTTATAATCTTTCAAGTCTGACTTTCTTCACTAAGCATAATGCATTTGAAATCTATCAGCTTTGTATATCAATAGTTCATTCCTTTTGATTACTGAGTAGTATCTCATTGCACGGAGGAATGACAGTTTGTCATTGAAAGACATTTTGGTGGATTTCAGTTTGGGGCTGTAATGAATAATGCCATTATAAACATTTCTATATATAAGTTCACATTTTTTCTTGGATAAAGACCTAGGAGTAAGATTTTTGGGGTTATATAACTTTTTGATGTTTACTACTTGCTTTTATTTATAGTTGAGCATATGGTTAGATTCTGACTGTGTCTATATATAATTAATATAACAGTATTTTGTTATTAAGTACATATTACATTCCGATAGTGCCAGGTACTGAGGACTCAGAGATGAGTAATGCATAGCATATTAAAAGAATGCACATACGTATAAACAGTGTATTCGTTTTCAGCAGAACCATGCTCCCTATAAGACTCCAGGTAGAATTCTTTCCCTGTCTCTTCATAGCTACTGGGGGTAGCCGTCAATCCTCGGTTCTCCTTGGCTTTCAGCCATCATCAATCTCTACTTCCGTCTTCATATGACATTCTTCCGTTGTATGTTCCATTGTCTTCTTTTATGAACAGCGATCATATTGGATTAGGGCCCACCCCCTATTAAGTATGACTTCATCTTAGCTAATTACATCTGCAACAACATTTCCAACCAAGCTCACCTTCCAATATTTGGAAGTTGGGATCTCAATGTATCTTTCCGGCAGACACAATTCAGCCCATAAAAAATAGTGACAAAATGTATTATGTGCTGACTGTTGGTCTGACATTGCCTAGGAATGGAGGATAGAATGGTCAGCAGATTAGAAAAAGCTCTGGGTTTTGTAGACTTTAGAGTCTAGTGGGCAAGGCTGACTTTGATACAATTGTTATAAAGAATCTGTTTATAAAAGTATAGTTCTTATTTATTTATATATATTTTTTGCGATGGAGTTTTGCTCTGTTGCACAGACTGGAGTTCAGTGGCATGATCTCAGTTCACTGCAACCTCCGCCTCCCAGGTTCAAGCGATTCTCCCACCCTAGCCTCCTGAGTAGCTGGGATTACAGGTGTGAGCCACTGTGCCCTGCCTTAAAGGTATAGTCTTTCTTAAGGGAAGCACAAGATGCTCTGAGAATGTAAATAGAGAGTCCCAGTTTGGTTCAGGGATTAGAGAATGCTTTGTTGAAGAAGTAACATTAAGGGTAAACCAGAGGACTAACAACCTTAAACAACAAAAATGGGGGAAACAGTATCCCACACAGAGAGAAAAACACATAGAAAGGATTGCAAGCTGAAGATAATATCATGTTCCAGGAATTCAGTATAAAAGTGTGAAGGAAAAGTGTGAGATGTGGCCAGAGAAACTGGAAGGGTTTGACTACACAGAGCTTTGTAGACCTGCCTTGGATTTTAGAATACTTTAAGGACAATGTGAAGTCATTAAATGGTTTTATTTCAGAGGTTGGTATGATCATAAATGCATTTATAAATGCATTCCCCATTCTGTTGAGAATAAACTGAAAAGAGAAAAAAAACTGAAATGGAGTAAATTAGAATATTTAAATGTTTAAAACAAGATACAATTGTCAATTTGACTAAAGTGGTGTCAACAGAAGTAGAGAGAGGAGGCGGAGATTGAGAAGTATGTTGGATGTTGCATCGATAAAAACTGGATCCAACATAAAGGTGAGGGGAAAAGAGATGTCAACGAAAAACTTCAAATTTCCAGGGTGAGACCTTAGGTGAGCAAAAGTGCCTTTTACTGACTGAAGAACCACTAGCAGACATTCCATTTGGAGTGTGAGATACACCAGTAGTTCCATTTGTGACATACTGAGTTTTAAATATCTGGAAAATACTCAGATGCTTATGTCAAGCTGGTAGTTAGATGTAAGACTCTACAGCTGGAAGAGGTATCTGGGCTAGAGACATAAATTTTTGAGTCATCAGCATATAGCTAGTAATTTAACTTAAAGAATGGATGAAATTATCTAGGCAGGGATGATACAATTAGAAGAGCTAAAATTGAGCCCTGAGGAATTCCATCATTAAAAGGTCAGGCAAAGAGAAAGTGCTGGGGGAAGGAAACTGAAGGAAGCTGACATGTTTGCCAATAGATACAACCCTGGCACAAGGGCTGGGGGTGGGAACTGATGGCAGACTCTGGATGCAGGGGGAACAGTGAAGTAAAAGGGCAAAGCTGCCAGAAAGTTAAATTCAAAACATACTGGCATGTTGGTTAGTTTGGTTGAAGAACAGAATGTAAGAATTGATGCAATAACAGGGGAAGTTTTAACATTACGTACGGCTCATATCAAGGAAAGCTTTGGCTCAAACATCTGATTTTTTTTATCTAATCGGTATCATTTAAAGAAAATCACTTTAAAACAGTGTTAAATGAACTGTAATGCAATCAATCCTGGAGGTGGGGGAGTTACTTCAGACTTTAATAGTGTACTTTAGTATAAAACTAGGTCCTAGTGTAGAGACTCTTTTTTAGAAACCAATATCCTATGCTTTCTTCTTATGCAAATGGATAGTTTCTGTTTATTCCTAATGAAGCTGATTTATACATGATAGTGTAAATATGGACTTCCTCCTCCTAACTATAACAACATTTTCTTGAAAGGCAGTCTTGGGGAAAAAACCCGGTTAAAGAATCTTTTTAAAAAACAAATATTGCAATCAACTGGCAGTTTGATTTCTGGCAGTCACACACATTTTCTAAGTCCCTAAAGTGTGATTTTCCTATTCCACTGAGCCAGTGTAGGCTACCATGGAAATCAGTCAAGAGCTGGAATTGACTCAGTACCCAGCACAGTGACTGGAGACATTAACTACAGTGTCAACCTAATTGTAATGTAATTCCAGTAATATATGCAGTTAGCACTGAGCACAATTTAGGGTTCCCTGCCTAGAGTTTCAGGAAAGCCATGCTGTTATTGTAATGAACCCACTGCTTTGCTGCTCCAGTTTTAGTCCTTAGTTTTATTACTCAGGAAGAGTTCCCCAGTTATTTCCAAAACTTCTCTAAAAGAAAGAATGGTAATGACTCTGCATACCACTATCATATTACTTAGAAAGGAATTATAAATGTTAGCTATTACAAGCTATTTCATACCTCAATACTGTACTTTTTGCATGCATTATATAATTTAATCTACTCAACAATCCTATAGGTAGGCACCATTATTAACTCTAAGTTCAGAGAACTTAATCAGAGTCACATAACTAGTGAGTGTCGGTGGCAGGGTTCAGACTTCCATCAGTCTGACCCCAGACTTTACATTATTATTAATATCCTGCAGTCTTGCATTCACCCGTAGTTGCATGTTAACTTTCTTTCTCAATTGAAGCACAAGTTTCTTTAGGAGTTCTGCTTTTTAGATACTTTGCAGACTCATCAAATAATGTTTATGTAGAGAAGGAAAAAAACATTAAGAGAATGAAAGGAAAGAAAGAGGGAGGGAGGGAGGAAGGAAGGAAAGAAGGAAGGAAGGAAGGAAGGAGGGAGGGAGGGAGGGAAGGAGGGAAGGTCTGATTTAAGTCTGCAGGATACAGCTACACTTTTCAAGGATTTTGTCTAAAATCATTCCCCTGCTTAGCTCCTTCCCTTCCCTAGCCTGTTTCTTCTAGTTTCTTACTGATTTCCTTTGGGAACAATTCCTTTAATAAATTATTTGCACATAAACCCTTGTCTTTGACTTCTGACTTCTGCTATATACTCTGTGATGACTCACAGTTAAGTAAAAAAAAAAAAAAAAGAAAATCAAGACAAGGCAGAGTAGAGTGTCTTTACTAACACCTACTTCATAGGATGGCTGGGTCAATCAAGAAGGATGAACTATGATAACCTTTGTATAGAAACTGGAGTATTTAGAAGTAGTAACTAGCTTTACTAACAGCTCCTCAGCAGTCTACACTAGATATGGTGCTTTTATTTATAAACTCTCATTTGACCATCCTAAGACTCCTTCAAACTTGAGAACATGTTGCATTTTCATGGTCATTTTAGAGATAATGCTAATAAAGTTCAAAGGAAGAGAAGAACTCAGATTCAGGGCCAGTCCTTTTAATGATTGTGCAAATTTTCAACAGAGATCCTTGGTCTCCAAGGTCATCTCTTTTCATTCTCTAGGAGATTTTCTTTTTCAGTGGAGTTTCGCTCTTGTTGCCCGGGCTGGAGTGCAATGGCATGATCTCGGCTCATGGCAACCTCCACCACCCGGGGTTCAAGCAATTCTCCTGCCTCAGCCTCCCAGGTCACTGGGATTACAGGCATGTGCCATCATGCCCAACTAATTTTTGTATTATTAGTAGAGATGGGGTTTCTCCATGTTGGTCAGGCTGGTCTCGAACTCTTGACCTCAGGTAATCCACCGCCTTGGCTTCCCAAAGTGCTGGATTATAGGCGTGAGTCACTGCACCTGGCCTTCTAGGAGATTTTTAGTTCTTTTTCCTGAACAGATCATTCTCTATTTTAAAAAGCATAAGTGGAATTACAAACTGCAAAGATGAGAGTTCTCCAGTGCACAGCCTCCATCTACCTAGCTTATCCATGATGGACCCAGCAGCCTCTTCCAAATTCCTAAGGCACTCCTGGACCCAGCTTAAAACTATGTCACTTCATCATCCTCAAGTAATAGCTCTGGTAGTAGCCCTGTCATCTCACAGCACAATCTGAAGGAGCTCAGCAGCTCAGGATGAAAAACTCAATCACTTCCATCCATCACTAGTGAAAGGCAGGAAAACAATTGGATGGGTGTCCTGAGCATGTTGTTCTCCACCAACTTGCTATATTAGACGTTATTACTAATGGAAGAAGGAGTGAGTAAATGCTCTACTGTGTATAATATCAACCGCATGAGTCTTGATAGATAAATGTAACTTTTGCAAACTTTATGGATTAGCCATCAGGAAAGCCTCTACCGTATTTGCAGACAGGTTTTCAATGCCACCCTAGATAGCTGGGCACTAACGTAAGTAAAGCAAACACCTATGCTCAAGAGAAGAGCTGCAGTTGATCTTTAATGGTCTGGCCAGAGGAGACCTTCAGTTCAAAGGATGAAGAATGAGGTTCTATAGCATTTATGGTTTCCCTTTGCCAGGTACTTTCTATCTGTTATTGCAGGCAAGGCCTTCATTGATCTTTTCTTTCAGCTGTTATTTATTTTTTCCTTTTAGCCTCAGCAAAGGGGGAAGATGAAGGGTCCAGGTACTTTGTCATTCTCTAGTACTTCTGAACAGTGTGATACTTTCTAGATAAGAAAACCAATAGTTATTTTCTTCAGCACTGTCCGCTGTATTTTGCTACCCTTGGGAATGCAAAGGCTGCCCCTTGGGAGTAGAGATATTGGGAAGGGTTGGAACTGAGAATATACCTAATTTATTTTTCTTCTTTCATTTCTTTTGGGATCTGTACTCTCTTGCACACTTGAACTTATAGCTCTAAACTTACAGTTCCCAAAAATACAGCATGTTCCTTCACCTCCACAACAATTCCCTCACTTTTAATATATCCATCTCTTTCTTCCTTCCCTGATCAAATTATTCCATCATAGGGAGGGGCATCTTTATAGCAGGATAATTCTAGAAGTGCCTTTGGCATCACAAAAGGCCCATGTTCTAATGCCAGTTCTATCACTTTTTACAGTGTGACTTGGGGGACAGGTTCATAACTTCCCTGTGCCTTAGCGCCCCCTCTATGACATAATAATAACAGCACTCACTTCCTAACATTGTGGTGAGATATAAGACAATGCGTGTAAAAAGGTTGTTTTATGGTAGGCATTCAATACATCAGTAAAAAATAATAATTATTTAATGTTATTTAAATGAAATTAATAGTAATGACAATAAAAATTCATTGCTTATTACTTTCCCCCAGGGTACCTTTCTTGATCTGGTAATAATCTGATTTAGAGGTCTTTCCCGGGCCTCACTTACAGCCTATACTTACAATGTTAGTTTGTTTGTCACATTGCTATAAAGAAATACCCGAGACCAGGTGATGTATAAAGAAAAGAGGTTTAATTGGCACATGGTTGGGCAGACTGTACAGGAAGCATAGCAGCTTCTGCTTCTGGGGAGGACTCAGGAAGTTTCCAATCATGGTAGAAGGCAAAGTGGGAGTGAAGCATCTCAAATGGCAGGAGCAAGAGCAAGAGAGAGTGAGAGGGTGAAGTGCCACACACTTTTAAATAATCAGATCCTATGAGAACTCACTGTCATGAGGACCGTATCAAGGAAGATGGTGCTAAAGCATTCATGAGAAATCCGCTTCCATAATCCGGTTACCTCCCACCAGACCCCACCTCCAACACTGGGGATTACAATTTGACATAAGATTTGGTGGGGACACAAATCCAAACCATATCACTTACTTACACTACAGAATTATGACGGCCAATTTATATATCTCTCTTTTCCTCTAGATTTTAGGTATCTAGAGGCAAGGCTTATACTAGATGATTTTTTGTGCTCAACACATAACATAGTACCTGCAGCAGGGTAAAATAAATGATTAGTGACATTGCTTCCTTTGCTTTATTCTAAAGCATTAATCATTTCAATAACTACTTTTTTTTTTTAAGATGGAGTCTCACTCTGTCACCAGGCTGGAGTGCAGTGGCATGATCTCGGCTCATTGCAACCTCCGCCTCCCAGATTCATGCACTTCTCCTACCTCAACCTCCTGAGTAGCTGGGACTACAGGCACTCTCCACCATGCCCAGCTAATTTTTCTATTTTTAGTAGAGACGAAGTTTCACCATGTTGGCCAGGATGGCCTTGATCTCTTGACCTCATGATCTGCCTGCCTCGGTCTCCCAAAGTGCTGAGATTACAGGTGTGAGCCACTGCGCCTGGCCTTCCAATAAGCATTTAATACCTTGACTATGCTCTATGGATAGCTGGACACTAATATAAGTAAAGCAAACACCTATGCTCAAGGGAAGAGCTACAGTTGATCTTTAATGCTCTGGTCAGAGGAGACCCCTCTCCCTAAGAGGTGTTGGAGATGTAGGTATGCGTTAGACATGGACTCAAGAATTCATTGTCCAGATGAAGACAGACATTTATAAACCAATAGCTTCTATTCAATGCAGTACATTGTATGATCGAGTGATGCCCAGGGAGCCAGAAGAATATAAAGAGAATTCTAATGCAGCTGAGAGTGAACAGGTACAAAGAAAAGAATCATGAAGGCCACCCACTGGAAGAGATACTCAGATGAGATCTTGGAAGGAGAAAAGTTGTTAAGCAAGTAGATAATAGGAAAAGAGCTGATTCTTACAGACAGAAAAAAATGGCCTGTGCAAAAGGAACGGAATTGCAAAATGGCATAGAGAATTTAGGGCATATCACACAGTTTCATATCCCCCATCACGAATATCAAGGCAGTGGCAGGAGATGAGCCTTGAGAGGTGGGCAGAGGCCAGATCACAGAGACCTTGAGTGTGATAATGGTAAAATGCCAAAAGCCTGGGAAGTACAATGAGATACATTTTTTTTTTTTAAACAACTCAGCCTACAGTCTTGACCAGCTATTTAATGTAAGAGGGTGACCTATATATTAAAATCTTCCTTTTAAAGTGGCATAGATAGTATTCAGCTGGGAGAGCAATTGAAGTGTTGGTATTCAAAGTGCAGTTCCCATCATGAAACACCTTACAGGTCGGAGCCACAAAGCAAAGGAAATAACAAAGTGCATGGATAGCAAATTGCCTCAGTAGGCAGAGAAAATGGAGCATGAAGTTGGAATTGTTGCTAACCTGTCACAAAGTACATGACTAGGAAGAAAACTTACCTACGGTGAGGTTACAGGAGAATGTCAGCACATAGCAATGAAAATGAAACTCTCATGGTCAAACCTAGCATCCCCATGAACCTATAATTAAGGAAGTGTGAACTCCACAGTGTCTTTGTTTAATGTGTGCTATTCATTTATAATTAGAGACGTGAACTGAATCTTCAGATCTAATTGTTATGATGAATATAACTATGGTGAGATTTTCTTCCACATTACCTCCTCCTAAAACATCTATTATGAGCCTATTAATTAGGATTAAAATGGACATTTTGAAATTTATTGTTTCTCTGCTTGAAAATGCATATGTAATTTTAAAATTCTATTCTTTAGCATCAATAAATATTTATTCACCTTCAAGATTTTTTTCTAGGCAGTACTCTGATACCAAAAGATTTTAGAAAGAGTACAGGCAAAATTGGAGTCATATAGAGTATATCTGTTTTACCAGCTATTGTTATCGTTTTAAAATTCAACCAATATCTGGTAACAAACTTTGAGATAATAGATACTGTGTGGTATACATTTTTATTCAATCTTGATTTACAGTGAAGTCATGACTTAGAACTTAGTATCCCCAAGAATTCTGAGGTCCAGAGAAATTAAGTAACTAGCTCATGCTAAAGCTAGTTAGAGGTGGAAATGTAATTTGAATTTAGGTCTGTGTGGTTTTAAAAGCTATGCTTTCAGAATATATAGCATTAGATATCACTGTGGCAGATCCAGAAGGCAAAACTGGAACAACTGGGACAAGATGAGACTTAGAAATCCTTTTCTGAGAAGAACTGAGCCAAGAACACATCACTCAACAGAGCAACTTTGAGATAACCTTGAGTTAGCATGAAAATGTGAATGTAAACCAGATTCTATGGTTGAGAACCACTGGTCCATCAAAACCATCATCTCTGACCTGGACCACTGCAATTGCATGCAATTGCATGTTCACCCTTACTCTCCCATCCCAATATATTATCTACAGAAGTCACAGTGACCCCCTTCAAATATGAAACTAATTATGTAAAACATTCCTCATCATATTGTATTGCCCTTTGAATGACTTTATTTTTTAGGGCAGTTGTAGGTTCATAGCAAAATTGGGTGGGAAGTTCAGGCAATTACCATATATCCCCTCTCCAACACTTGCACAGCCTCCCCCACTATCAACATCCCAAACCAGAGTAGTTTATTTGTTACAATTGATTAACCTACATTGACATATCATTACCACTCAAAGTTTACAGTTCATATGAGGATTCACTGTTGCCGATACACATCTATGGGTTTTGAGAAGTGCGTAATGATGAGTCCACCATTATAGCACCATATCAAGTAGTTTCTTGGCTCTAAAAATCCTCTGTGCTCCACCTAATCATCCCTCTGTGTCCTCTAACCTTTGACAACCACTGATGTGTTACTGTTGTCATAATTTAATTTCTCCTTTTCCAGAATAATATATATTGGAATAACACAGTATGAAGCCTTCATCATTGTTTTTATAGTCATTATTTCATAGCTGTCAGTCTAAAGACCAAATTCTTAATTAGCAGAGCTCCTGAGGCCCTGCTATAATCTAGCTGTCACCTCCCCTTTCTGTTTGTGTAGCAGCCCCAGTGGCTTTCTTTACATTTCTTGGATGCACTTTGTTTCCTCCTGTCAGAAGGTTCTTGAACACTCTATTCCTTCTGATTTTTTTTTTTTTTTTTTTTTTGAGGAGTCTCACTCTGTCATGCAGGCTAGAGTGTAATGGTGCAATCTCTGCTCACTGCAACCTCTGCCTCTCTAGTTCAAGTGATTCTTCTGCTTCAGCCTCCCAAGTAGCTGGGATTACAGGCACTGGCCACCATACCCAGCTAATTTTTGTGTTTTTTTAGTAAAGATGGGGTTTTACCATGTTGCCCAGGCTGGTCTCGAACTCCTGATCTCAGGTGATCCACCCACCTCGGCCCACCAAAGTTCTGGGATTACAAGCATGAGCCGCTGTGCCTGACCCCAATATTACATTTTTAAAAATCAATTGGGAATACTCGTGAAAAGTAAAAGTAACATAAATACTGATAAATGCTGCAACATGGATGAACTATGAAAACATTGTGCTCTGGGAAAGAAGCAAGACACAAAAGAACATATATGATATAATTCCATTTATATGAAATATCTACAAAAGGCAAATCTATAGAGACAAAAAGTAAATAATTTTTTTTTTAGGAACTATAGATGAGAATGAAACCAGCATGAGGGACCTTGTTGAGATGATAAAAATCTAAAACTGGGTTATACTGCTGGCTGACTACAACTCAGTAAATATGCTCCCAAATTCTCAAATTAAACACTTGCAATTAGTGTACTTTATAGTAAACTATACCTCAATAAATTGGTTTAAAAAATGAAAATTCATCCTATTAAAAAGAATTTAGTCAAGGGAGTACCTTTCTGAAGAAATATAAAGCATCCTTTGTTTTACATTCCTTTTCTAAAAAATGAAAACATTTTTCCTGCTTACCTTAAAATATATCCAACTCCAGTTTTCCTTTTCTGTAAAACAATTTGTTTATTCCCATTATCCTATAGGACACAGCTGCCTTGTTGAAACTGCTTTTCCTGGGCAATTTCCAAAACATAGATTTTCTGTTGTTTGTCCATTGACTTTTTAATTCCTAAGTTCTTGACAATAGGGACTCAATATGTGCTAAAGATTTAAAAATGCCAGATGAGACAAACAGAAAATCTTTGTTTCCTAAGTTTGAAAGAAACCTAATCCAGGTGGGTGTGTGGTTAACATTTTTGCCACAAGACAGAACAAATGATTTTCATCGAACTTTTTCTCAAAAGCAGTTTAGGCAGATGCTGCAAGGATTTTGCTTCCATTTCTCAAGCATGAATGAGCAAGTAGGCTCAAGGTAACATAATATTATTCTCATGTCCTCTAGACTACAGACAATAAACCCTTTCCAAAGAAGAATAACAATGCAATTAAGAAGAACAGTAGCATCCTATATACTAGTGGTTCTCAAAGTGAGGTTTTCAGAGATGTAGTAGCAGCAGCATCTGGGAACCCCTAGAAATGCAAATTATTTAGCTATACTTAAGACTTACTGAATTAGAAATTCTGGAGGTGAGAGTCAGAAATCTATCTTCACATTCAAAAGCCATCCAGGGGATTCTGATCCACGCCAAAGTTTGAAAAGTATTGCTATGATCACAAGAATTCAAATGTGAGTGTCAGCAGTTCTGGATCTGATGCATGATACTGGATGGACATTGCAAGCTACATTTGTGTGTAATACATTTAACTAATCAAGCCTCAATTTTATGTAGGTTAAATGACAATGGCAAAACCTGTATTAGTTTCCTAATGTTGCTATAACATTACCACAAATTTAGAAGTTTAAACAACACAGATTACCTCACACTTTTCATAGGTCAGAAATCCAGGCAGAATATGGCTAAGCTGGTTTCTTTGCTTAGAATCTCACAGGGCCAAAATTAAAGTGTCTGCCATCTAGGTACTTGTCTGGAGGCTTTTAGGGAAGAACACACTTTCAAGCTCACACTCATGTTATTGGCAGATTTCAATTCCTTGTGATTGTTGAACTGAGGTTCCAGGGAGCCTCCATCTTCAAATCCTTCTCCTGCTTTGACCCAACAGAGCATCAAATCCTCAGGCTTTGAGTCTCTCTGGATTAATCTCCTTCTGCCTTCCTCTTCTCTAACAAGCCGAAGACGGTTCTCAGCTCTTAAGAGATCATGTGATCATTTGTGCCTCTGCAATAATTCAGAATAATCTCTTTTTTTCTTAGTTCATCGGATTAGTACCCTTAATTACATATGCAAATTCTTGTTTGCTTTTTTTTTTCTTTGAGACACAGGAGTCTCACTCTGTCACCCAGATTCAAATGTAGTGGCTCCATCTTTGCTCACTGCAACCACTGCCTCCTGGGTTCAAGCAATTCTCCTGCCTCAGCCTCCCAAGTAGCTGGGATTATAGGTGCCTCCTTTTAAAGGTATTTTCAAAACATGTTACCAATGAATGAATAGGTCTTTTAAATTTTCTGCCAAATACTAAACCACACAATTGTAAATTGCCTCCACATTCCACTATAAGATGGATTTCATTTGAAAAAGTTCATAGAGATTGCAAAATTTATACAATTGTATATGTTTTATTTAACATATGAAAAAATACACAAATAAATATTGAGTTTATATTTATTAAGTGCCTTCAACTTTGAGGTAAATGTTAAAGAACTTATCCTTGGGATTGTTTTATTTTCCCAACATTCTGCTTCAATATGTTCTTATTTCTGATTTGAACATTCACATTTCTCTTTGGACTGACACTATGAAATATGTACTATTGTAACAAATATTTATTGAGTATTTACTATATGATACAAGCTTTTCCAGACATAAGGATATAGTTATGAAAGAAACAGACACAATTCTTGACTTCATAGGATTTACATTCAACATGTAAAGGTATCGTGGTGTGGTGGGAAACACAAAAGAATCTCTTGTCTCCCAACATTTCGTCCAGTTCTAGAGCTGACATCCAACATTGTGTTCCTATATAAAAGATAATTAATGTCTCTGGGCTTTTACTCCTCTAACTGGAAAGACCCTGGGACTATCTACTTCATTCATGTAAGTGTCTCACAAATAGGAAATACAATACTATTGTATGTTTTAGAATGTTTTTAGAAAGAATGAGAATTTTAAAAGTAATCTAAGCAGAATAGGATTATGCCAAAAGCTGATTTCATCACAGTCTAATACCAATTGACTTTAAAGTTATTAAAAGTTGCCACTAGCTGGGTGTGGTGGCTCACACCTGTAATCTCAGCACTTTGGGAGACTGAGGCAGGCAGGTTACCTGAGGTCAGGAGTTTGAGACCAACCTGACCAACATGCCGAAACCCCGTCTATACTAAAAGTACAAAAATTAGGCGGGCGTGGTGGCGGCACCCTGCAATCCCAGCTACTTGGGAGACTGAGCCAGGAGAATCACTTGAACCCACGAGGTGCAGGTTGCAGTGAGCCAAGATCGTGCCACTGCACTCTAGTCTGGGCAATAGAGTGAGACTCTGTCTCAAAAAAAAAAAGTTTCCACTATAGAAGGCCTGCAAGGTACTAGGCAGCTTACAGACTGTCTACTGTATTGATATGGCATGGGTGCTGCAAGGACATGTACTTACAAGTCTAGTTTTGGTTTGGATATTGGCAGTCCTATGAAATGTCTTAAGGCAGGTTGCCTTGGCAAGAAGGACTTTCTTCTTTCTACTCTATTCAAAGAAAGGATATTTTGAAGATATTGTATAATTTATAAATCCAAGCCAGTATATTTGCCCTGAGTACTATCGTGGGATCTTTGCCAATCATTATAGTTTGTGAATCATATCCTACTCACATTGCTGTGCCTTTCAATTAGTGAGTATCTGACACAGAAGAAACCTTGGAGTGAAAAAGTCTTGCTCTCTTGGGGCCCTGGATAGGTGAGTAGGGATAAGAATAGTCTAGCCAGTCTGTTTTCTAGATTGTTCTCTCTTATCTTACTGAATGAATGCCTTATTTTATAGAGGTGCAGAGAAGGAAGGTGACATTCTCAAAGCACATGAAAAAGATGGAAATCTGAGACCTGATACTATATAGCCATAGCTTTCTTTTCTTTCTTTCTTTCCTTTCTTTTTTTTTTTTTTTCTTTTTTTTTTTTTTTGAGATGGAGTCTTGTACTGTTCCTTGGGCTGGAATGCAGTGGCACAATCTAGCTCACTGCAATATCTGCCTCCTGGGTTCAAGCGATTCTCCTGCCTCAGCCTCCCAAGTAGTTGGGATTACAGGCGCTCGTCACCATGCCCAGCTAATTTTTGTATTTTTAGTAGAGACACCGTTTCACTGTGTTAGCCAGGATGGTGTCAATCTCCTGACCTCATGATCCGCCTGCCTCAGCTTCCCAAAGTGCTGGGATTATAGGCATGAGCCACCACACCCGGCCAACAGCCATAGCTTTCTGAGCTCTCCTATAGGATGCCATCAAAAGAAGAATAGAGAAATATCCATTGGCCAATGATCACTTTTACTATTGATGACCTTTATTTCTCCTATGCTTTAAAGCATTTGTAATTGCATTGTATGATGATAATTTTAGGAGTCAACTTAAATGGATTAAGGGATGCTTAGAGACCTGGCAAAGCATTATTTCTTGGTGTATCTCTGAGGGTGTTTCCAGAGGAGATTGGCATTAGAGTCGGTAGACTGAGTGGGGAAGACCAACTGTGAATATGGGCAGGCACCATCCCATCAACTGCAGCCTAATAGACCAAAAAAGGGAGAGGAAATGTAACCTCTTCCCTCTCTCCTAGAACTGAGATACTCTTTTCCTGCTCTTTGACATGAGAATTACAGGCTTTTATACCAGTTACCCCTACCCCTGGGCTCTCTGGCCTTTAGTCTCAACCTGAGAGTTACATTATTGCCTTCCCTGGTTCTGAGGCTTTTTGACTCGGACTAAGCCACGATACCAGCATCCCTGGATCCCCAGTTTGCAGATGGCCCATTGTGAGATTTGTCAGCCTCCATAATCATGTCAGTCAATTCCCCTAATAAATTCCCTCTCATATCTCTATCTATATCATCTCTATCTGTATCATCTACATATACGTCTATATATCCTATTGATCCGTCTCCATGGAGAACTCAGACTAATATACATTGTTCACTATCAGTGCTTATTTATTATTCTCACACTGATATATTTCCAGAATACCCACATATGCCAAGATAGCAATTTGGGGAACTGATCCTGTGAAATAAAGAAAATGTACTATTAGTTTGTCAGAAATGGTGAAGTGCAAATCCTTCATTTACTCTGTCCTCTTTTCAGCTTGCATTTAGTATCAGAGAAGCATCCCATCAGAGCTTGAGATCCATATTGGTGATTGCATAGTTACATTGCATGCTCTCCTCTGCTGTTTCTTGATTATAATTGAGTCACTTACACAAATCTGAGTAAAGGCAGAAAATCAGCCATTTGTGATGAATAATTCCTGCAAATTGGATGCAAGGCTACATTTTATAAATTCAGATTAGGTAATATTTCAGATTCTGAAGAATAACACTACAGATAGGTATATTATGTGATCTCACTCAATAACACATTCATTATACACAATTAGGGTGACTGCATGCCCTCATTTTCTAGGACAGCCTTGGTTTATACCTCCTGTCCTATTTACTATTTGTCTTAGGTAAAAGTAACTCACTCGGGAAGGTAAATTATATGGTCATCCTGTACAAAATACATATAATGTATATGCCTCTCAATAGGCAATGCAATCCTTTAGAAATTGCATAGATTTTAGAGTCAGGTGGTCCTGAGTGTAAATCTTAGCTCTGCCATCCATTAGTTATGTAATCTTGAGACAATTTCTAAACTCTTTGGGATTCTGATTCCTCAAAGTGAAATGTAAAAATTTAGCTCTGGGCTGAGCACGGTGGCTCATGCCTGTAATCCTAGCACTTTGGGAGGCCGAGGTGGGCAGATTCCAAGGTCAAGAGATTGAGACCATCCCAGTCAACATGGTGAAATTCTGTCTTTACTAAAAATACATACATTAGCTGGGCATGGTGGTGAGCACCTGTAGTCCCAGCTACTCAGGAGGCTGAGGCAGGAGAATCACTTGAATCTGGGAGGCAGAGGTTGCAGTGAGCTGAGACTGTGCCATTGCACTCTAGCCTGGCAACAGAGTGAGACTCCACCTCAAAAAGAAAAAAAAATCTAGTTCTGATTTCCATATAAAAATCATTGTGAAGATTAATTAAATCCTGCATGCATACAACGCCTGAAATATAATCTGGTATGTGGTTTTCAATAAAAGTTACACATCTGTGTGTGTGTGTGTGTGTGTGTGTGTATACATACATATAACTTTACTATTTTACATATATATAAATATATATTTACTTTTATAACTTTGCTGATATATGCATACATACACACAGTATCCCCTGTTTTGAGATTTGTCTTTTCGTTTTATTTTTGAGATGGAGTTTCACTCTGCCACTCAAGCTGGAATGCAATGGCACGATCTTCACTTAGTCTAAACTCTGCCTCCCAGGGTCAAGTGATTCTTCTGTCTCAGCCTCCAAAGTAGTTGGCATTACAGATGCCTGCCACTACACCTGGCAAACTTTTGTGTTTTTAGTAGGGACAGGGTTTCACCATGTTGGCCAAGTTGGTCTCAAAGTCCTAACCTCAGGTGATTCACCCACCTCGGCCTCTTAAAGTGATGGGATTACAGGCCTGAGCCACCATGCCAGGCCAGGATTTGTCTTTTGAAAGAACTTACACTTACTTTTCAAAATAAATGCAAACTGAATCCTGCCTACACCATCCACCCCAAAAAAACCTTGAAATTTGTCATACTACCTAGTTTTCTAAGTAGAAAAATATACATGTATAAAGTGAAATAATAGATAATGTTCAGGGAAGTTTTAGCTAACCAATGTTAAGGGATTGTTTCCCTTGAAAGCTTTTCCTGCTAACTCTATCCCCCTCATAATCCCTTTGCTATTCCTTTCCTTCTTCCTCTGTCTTCCTCTCTTCACTTTCTATGAGGCTTGAAGGAGGCAAAGCATGACTGCTTCTGTACACCCGTTTCAGACATTGCTGAACGCATGAGATGCTGCAATTAGAAGTATTCCCAACCTTCTATGACATCTTCAGCTAGTCCCCCCACAGAGCAGAATGTGTACTCTCATGCCTTTGGTTTTCTCCTTTAATGATAAGCAAAACTTGGCATCATTGAAGAGAGGTTTGCAGAAATTTGTTGAGCTTCACAGCCAAATCCATTAGCCCTTTGATGTTCCATCCTCCTCAGCATCTCCTTTCTCATTTTCTTCTGTGAAGTCAATAGCTCATTACTGCTTTGCATCTGCATTCAACCTTTCAGTTATTATCCATAATAATAAATAATAATTGTATTCATTTCCAATCTGAAGATCCACTGATATAAATACCAAATGCCCATGCTGATTTTTCTTTTATTTTCAACAGAAAGTACCACTTGAAAGATACTTCAATGATACAGATTTTATAATCTTTCATAAATACTTTAGGTAAAATGTATGTGCTTCTGAAGGGTAAATCTATTGCAATTTTTAATGTATATGTTCATAAGGGTCTTCAAAATAACTCCAGCTACTACTTATACAAAATCTTACTTTAACTCATATTAGCTACTGTAATTTTCTGGGTTAATGTATTTGGAGTAAAAATGTTTAGATAAGATTCTTGTTTTTTTCTTTTTAAAGAAAATATACAATTGTATTAAAGACATAAAAATCCTCTTTGGAAAAAACTTTGACAAAATAATGTGTACTATGATATATACGTGTGTGTGTGTGTATGTGTGTGTGTGTGTACATACAGAGTATACAAATAATGAACCATTAACAGCCCACAAATCATTCTGTAATTGTCAATCCAATTTATCCCTCCCTTCTCATCCTATAGAGGAAGAAACCTAGTCACAAATAATAAAATCCTGAGTAGGAAGTTAAGAGAAAGAAGGCCAAAGCCTTTCAGTATTGTGTACAAAAGATCCAGAACTTAATATAAAACACTGCAGTGTATTCAGGAGGTAGATGAGGGCAATTTGGTCACCAAATTGTTCACAACGAAATAGCTGACCCTGTCTCTGACCACTCTATTATCCCACAATTTCATAGTCAAACCATTATCAAATCATGGCATTTATACTTGCAAAATGTACACTAAGACCTTGGTTGAAGTTGTCATCCTTCCATGTTTTCTAATTTGCTTATTTGCTTCTGTTCTTAGCCTCCTATAGACTACCTGCAACAAGGCATGCAGAGTGATTCTTTTAAAAATGGATGTTCAAAACGCTTTCATAGCTTTCTGTCTCTCAGAGTGGTGGTCATGTCCTTAATGCATGGTAGGCCTCCAAGGAAAATTGCCAGGTCTAGCAAATAAAAATACAGAATGCACAGTGAAAAACACGGAACACTTGTACTGAACTTTAGTAAAGCTTCTTTGTTCTTTTACATTTGCTTTGCATGACTCCATTTCCTGCAGTGGAGGAGGCTGTCAGGTGAACAGGTTTGGGCTGAGAGACATGCTCAAATTTTGTCTCATCAGAGAGGCCTTTTCTCACACTTAACATAGCACTTATTACTACCTGACAGATAATAATAAAAACTATTGACGTATCGCCCTCCATTAAAATGTGTAGCTTCACAAAGCAGAGAATGTGATTTCCAATTGCCTTGTCACTAACAGCTAGAATGTTGCTTGTTACAAAATAGATGCCTAAAAAGTCTTTAATGAACAAATGTTTTTCAAGAGACTCAAGTAAAAACAACGGAATTTTTAAAACATTCAATGCATTGTTCAAGGCTGCATCAGTAGGAAAAGGCAGAGCTATAATCAGAAGACATTAAATCCAGCCTCTTAACCACTATCTTACCTTTGTTACATGTTTTAAGTGGGAAATAGAAATTTTTCACTTTCCTGTCTAGAATTTGTTTCTTGTCCATTATTCATGGTAAAACAATATTTCTCTGGGTTAGATAAAAAAACTCATGAACCAAATTTTTTTGTCCTTATTCCTTGTATATTATGCTATTTACTTTATAGTCCTCAATTTTCTGGTACTTTAAACTGATTAGGAAACAAGGAAGCAGTGATGATGGATATTGTGTTTAGGGTAAAACTGACAACTTTCTAAAATTCAATCATAATAATTTATACTGTCTAATCTGATAACTGTACTTACACATGTTGTATCATCCCCCACCAGGCTGCTGAAAGCTCATCAGAATGGGAATGAGAGAAAAAGGAGGAAAGAATTAATATAAATCTGTAATCATAATTCTAGAAAATACACTGTTAAATAAGCTTCTGAAGTACATATTATTTCAAAATATTCTAATACACAAGTAGAAATGAAATTTTTCATTTACCAAATGTGGAAACTTAACTCATTTTAATTAATCTGTGCCTTATCTATAAATTACATTAGTATTTATAATCAGTCAGCTATTTCTTTATACCTTAACTCCATAAAGGAGCTTAATCAATGGTGAGGTTGCCTTTCCTACCTGGATATATCCCTGAGAGAGGTGTTGAGTTCCCCTTGACCATATGAATGTGATTAACACATTGTATTTCTTTTTGTTAATCATGCTTTGAACAACAGTGATGTAAGGGATCAAAAAAAATTCATACTTTTCATTTTATTGGAAAAGTTGCTGAGAAATGGAGGGTTTTTGTAATCTCTGAAGGGTCATGCAAGATAAGGATCCTAGTCTTTCTACTCTCTATTCACAGCTATATTCTTTAGAGAACTGTAATTCGAGCAAGATCCTATATAAAGAACACTCCCAAGGAACCAAAAACATATTAAAAATTCAAACTAATTACGTCTTGAAGGAGAACAATATATTTTTGTTACAAACAATCATAATTGTTTATGTATATATAGATAGATGCATATATCTATATATACACATACATACGTTAGAAGATCTATATATGTCTTCTAATGCATGTGCTAGGAGCTGTGGTACCTAAGGGAAATAAGCCTAGTGGGAGAAGCACATGTATATAGTCTAAGCAAGTGGATATAACTGTGCAATGATGGTTTCTCGTAGATGCTGTGAGTGTCCCTCTAAGATCACTTTCACTGGGCAAGTGTACTTATCATATAGGATTATTTTAAGGCAATACAGATAAAATATTTTTTACAATTCTTGACAAACGTCTCATGCTCAGTAATTGACACAGAAGTTAATGTGTTTATTCTACTATACAGTAGAATCTCTGCAGTGTGGAGTGTGCAGATACCTTCTCCAATTTTCGGGAGGGTTCAAGGTCTTCTCATATAAGTTCTTACTGGTCTCTAAATCACACCCAGCCTCAGCCTGTGGCCTCTACCATGATGGTTTGTATAAAAGCCAAGTTTTATTATATGAGGAAATGTAAATAGGACGCAGTTTCTTAACAAGACCTCTGCCGTTTTTGGTTTACCAGCTGATTAATTGTGCTACATGGCTTTGTCCTTTTAAAATGCTCTTATCTGGTAAATTCAGTCTTTGAGAGACTGATTGGTTATAATCTTGAGCTCAAACAGTGGGAAATGCCACCATAATACCAAATTTCTATTTGGCTTGATAAAAATACATAGGATTTTAATCTAAGCTAGTAGGCTTCAGACCTAATAGGAGATCCCAGACTAAAGAAATCACATGGTAATGAGGGACTCATTCCCAAACGGTAAGAGAAAAAATTAAAACTGATTCTAAATGTGAAGGTGAACATGAGAATATATGTAAGAATCTTAACTAGGCCACCTAGTTCTGACAATTTTTTAAAATATTTTTACCTGAAACCAAAGGATATGCTAAGGCTCTTCAAGAGGAAAAGACTATTGGACATTGTTTTAAAATAGTATTACCTTTGGTCACAATTCCAGTATTAAGAGTGCCTATGAGAAAAAGCAATTGCAA
Organism: Ateles fusciceps; assembly: GCA_036589455.1. Lineage (NCBI taxonomy): Eukaryota > Metazoa > Chordata > Mammalia > Primates > Atelidae > Ateles > Ateles fusciceps. Next base: position 623,539 of record JAZHEH010001685.1, on the reverse strand, counting down.
ACTATGTGTTGCAATATTTGAAGTCAGAGGACACTATGGTTCAACTTTACATTTTTAGTGCCTAGCCTAGTTGTTCTAGATCTTTTCCAATTGTCACTCCAGATTCCTTTTCTATTTTGCCCCCTTGAATTCTCTGCCCTGGGCAGTGGATCTTCATAAACCATACCAACAGTTCACTTTACTCCCCTGCTTCCTATTACATTTGGCTAATGAGGACCCCTACAGAAACCCAAGGAAGTTATGGAGGATAGTAAGGGCAGTTTTTCTCCCTATGAGATCACCTTTAGCTGGCTATGTTCTTGACCTGGAGCTATTGACTTCAAAGACGCATTCTGTGCCCTAATATTTGTCAAACATTAACATGCATTCAAATCACCTTGGGAATTTATGAAAACATAGTTTTTATTCTGCCAATCTAGGGTTGGGCCTGAGATTTTTTCTTTTCCATGTAGCTTCCAGGTGAAGTCAATATTGCTAGTCTGTGGACGACATTTTGACTAGCAAGACTTTATGTGACTGTATTCTTCTGTCTTCTGATTTCCTTCCTTGTCACATCCTTTCTGGCCCAGTTGCAGCATTACAGTTGCAATGAGCTTATACATTCTGCAGTATCCCTTGTCGTCTCTTACACCACACCCAGGCCTTTAAAACTACTATCTTTGAAAGGAAACCAAACCTTCCTCAATTAGCTGGTTGGTACCTTCTGAAACACCTGTTCTTGGCACATAGTAGTAGTTCAATAAATGGGAAATCAATCTCTTTATATTTCAATTATATAGTGGAGGTGAAACTCTTTAAAAATATATTCTACCATATTTGCGTCTGATGAATAATTCATAGTATATAATTTGAAAGCATGAAAGAATGACTTGATTTTGAATAGTTAAAAGATTGGTGATTATATGGTTTGCCTGTTCCCCCACCAAATTCTCATCTTGAATTCCCACATGTTGTGGAAGGGACCTGTTGGGAGGTAATTGAATCATGGAAGCAGGTCTCTCCCATGCTATTCTTATGATAGTGAATAAGTCTGATGAGCTCTGGTGGTTTTAAAAATGAGAGTTACCCTGCACAAGCTCTCTCTTTGCCTGCTGCCATCCATGTAAAATGTGACTTGCTCCTCCTTGCCTTCCACCATGATTGTCAGGCTTCTCTAGCCATTTGGAACTGTGAGTTCTCCATTAAACCTCTTTCTTTTGTAAATTGCCCAGTCTAGGGTATGTCTTTATCAGCAGCATGAAAACTAGCCAATACAGGTGACTTTAAAACTAAATAGCTTTCTCTTATTTTCTTATGGCATTCAGTATAATGGCAGAGAAAACTGATACCAAGATAAAGGAGGCAGTTATATAATTGAAACGACTTAATTTAAAAAATATTTGACATTTTCCCTGGGCATGTGAACCAAACACTAGCAAATCACACCAGTTGGCATCAGGCCAACAATTTGGGAAAGACTATGACATTTCAAAGTATAATCATTATAAAGCTTTTAAACAATATTCAAAAACAGCTGAACTGTAACATATGCTATCTAAGGGAATTCCTTTTCCTTCAAAGTATGTATTTAATTAACACTAACATTTATGAAATCTGGAAATGCTGAAATATGTAAAAAGCATATTCTGTAATAAGTAAGCTAAACTATCCAGATTAGTTTCATCTTCTAGCAAATGTCCACTAATTATTTGGGTATAAAATGTCAGAATGAAAAGACAGCTGAATTTATTCAGCAAGTTCACTAAAATTTTATTGCTTGCCTATTATCTGCCATGCTATACAAAAGATTCTGAATTTAAATTTTTTTCTTAATTGCATTTTAGGTTTTGGGGTACATGTGAAGAACATGCAAGATTGTTGCATAGGTTACACACATGGCAGTGTGATTTGCTGCCTTCTTCCCTATCAACTATATCTGGCATTTCTCCCCATGCTATCTCTCCCCACCTCCCCACCCCCCACTGTCCCCCCCCATATCCCCCCAACAGCCCCCAGTGTGTGATGCTACCCTCCCAGTGTTCATGTGTTGTCATTGTTTAACACCCACCTATGGGTGAGAACATGTGGTGTTTGATTTTCTGTTCTTGTGTCAGTTTGCTGAGAATGATGGTTTCCAGGTTCATCCTTGTCCCTACAAAGGACATGAATCATCATTTTTGATGGCTGCATACTATTCCATGGTGTATATGTGCCACATTTTCCCTGTCCACTCTATCACCGATGGGCATTTGGGTTGGTTTGAGGTCTTTGCTATTGTAAACTGTGTTGCAATGAACATTCGTGTGCATGTGTCCTTATAGTAGAATGATTTATAATACTTTGGATATACACCCAGTAATGGGATTGCTGGGTCAAATGGAATTTCTATTTCTATGTCCTTGAGGAATTGCCACACTGTCTTCCACAATGGTTGAACTAATTTACACTCCCCACCAACAGTGTAAAAGTGTTCCTCTTTCTCCACATCCTCTCCAGCATCTGTTGTCTCCAGATTTTTTAATGATCGCCATTCTAACTGGCGTGAGATTGTATCTCAATGCAGTTTTGATTTGCATTTCTCTGATGATGAGCGATGATGAGCATTTTTTCATGTTTGTTGGCCTCATGTATGTCTTCTTTTGTAAAGTGTCTGTTCATATCCTTCATCCACTTTAGAATGGGCTTGTTTGTTTTTTTCTTGTAAATCTGTTTTAGTTCTTTGTAGATTCTGGCTATCAGCCCTTTGTCAGATGGGTAGATTGCAAAAATTTTTTCCCATTCTGTTGGTTGCCGATTCACTCTAATGACTGCTTCTTTTGCTGTGCAGAAGCTGTGGAGTTTGATTAGGTCCCATTTGTCTATTTTGGCTTTTGTTGCCAATGCTTTTGGTGTTTTGTTCATGAAGTCCTTGCGTATGCCTATGTCCTGAATGGTTCTGCCTAGATTTTCTTCTAGGGTTTTTATGGTGTTAGGTCTTATGTTTAAGTCTTTAATCCATCTGGAGTTAATTTTAGTGTAAGGTGTCAGGAAGGGGTCCACTTTCTGCTTTCTGCACATGGCTAGCAAGCTTTCCCAACATCATTTATTAAACAGGGGAATCCTTTCCCCTTTGCTTGTTTATGTCACCTTTGTCAAAGATCAGATGGTTGTAGATGTGTGGTGTTGCCTCTGAGGCCTCTGTTCTGTTCCATTGGTCTATATCTCTGTTTTGGTACCAGTACCATGCTGTTTTGATTACTGTAGGCTTGGAGTATAGTTTCAAGTCCGGTAGTGTGATGCCTCCAGCTTTGTTCTTTTTGTTTAGAACTGACTTGGCTATGCAGGCTCTCTTTTGGTTCCATATGAAGTTTAGGGTGGTTTTTTCCAGTTCTGTGAAGAAGGTCATTGGTAGCTTGATGGGGGATAGCATTGAATCCGTAAATTACTTTGGGCAGTATATGGCCATTTTCACGATATTGATTCTTCCTAACCATGAGCATGGAATGTTTCCCCATCTATTTGTGTCCTCTCATTTCGTTGAGCAGTGGTTTGTAGTTCTCTTTGAAGAGGTCCTTTATGTTCCTTGTTAGTTGTATTCCTAGATATTTTATTCACTTTGTAGCAATGGTGAATGGCAGTTCATTCTTGATTTGGCTCTCTTTAAGTCTGTTATTGGTGTATAGGAATGCTTGTGATTTTTGCACATTGATTTTGTATCCTGAGACTTTGCTGAAGTTGCTTATCAGTTTCAGGAGATTTTGGGCTGAGACAGTGGAGTCTTCTCGATATACAATCATGTCATCTGCAAATAGAGACAACTTGACTTCCTCCTTTCCTATTTGAATACCCTTTATTTCTTTTTCTTGCCTGATTGCTCTGACTAGAACTTCCAGTACTATATTGAATAGGAGTGGTGAGAGAGGGGCATCCTTGTCTAGTGCCAGATTTCAAAGGGAGTGTTTCCACTTTTTGTCCATTCAGTATGATATTGGCTGTTGGTTTGTTGTAAATAGCTTTTATTACTTTGAGATACATTCCATCAATACCTAGTTTATTCAGGGTTTTTAGCATAAAGCGCTGTTGAATTTTGTCAAAGGCCCTCTCTGCATCAATTGAGATAATCATGTGGTTTTTGTCTTTGGTTCTGTTTATGTGGTGAATTATGTTTATAGACTTGTTTATGTTGAACCAGCCTTGCATCCCCAGGATGAAGCCTACTTGATCGTGGTGGATAAGCTTTTTGATGTGCTGTTGCAATCGATTTGCCAGTATTTTATTGAAGATTTTTGCATCTATGTTCATCATGGATATTGGCCTGAAGTTTTCTTTTCTTGCTGAGTCTCTGCTGGGTTTTGGTATCAGGATGATGTTGGTCTCCTAAAATGATTTGGGAAGGATTCCTTCTTTTTGGATTGTTTGGAATAGTTTTAAAAGGAATGATACCAGCTCCTCTTTGTATGTCTGGTAGAACTCGGCTGTGAACCCATCTGGCCTGGGCTTTTTTTGGGTGGTAGGCTCTTAATTGCTGCCTCAACTTCTGCCCTTGTTATTGGTCTATTCAGGGTTTTGATTTCTTCCTGGTTTAGGCTTGGGAGGACACAAGTGTCCAGGAATTTATCCATTTCTTCCAGGTTTACTAGTTTATGTGCATAGAGTTGTTTGTAATAATCTCTGATGATGGTTTGTATTTCTGTGGAATCTGTGGTGATATCCCCTTTATTATCATTTTTTATTGCATCTATTTGATTATTCTCTCTTTTCTTTTTTATTAATCTGGCTAGTGGTCTATTTTGTTGATGTTTTCGAAAAACCAGCTCCTGGATTTACTGATTTTTTTTGAAGATTTTTTTGTGTCTCTAGCTCCTTCAGTTCTGCTCTGATCTTAGTTATTTCTTGTCTTCTGCTAGGTTTTGAGTTTTTTTGATCTTGCTCCTCTAGCTCTTTCAATTCTGAAGATAGGGTTTCGATTTAAGATCTTCCCTTGCCTCTCATGTGGGCATTTATCACTATATATTTTCCACTAGACACTGCTTTAAATGTGTCCCAGAGATTCTGGTATGTTGTGTCTTCATTCTCGTTGGATTTGAAGAACATCTTTATTTCTGCCTCCGTTTCATTATGTATCCAGTCAACATTCAAGAGCCAGTTGTTCAGTTTCCATGAAGCTGTGCAGTTCTGAGTTAGTTTCTGAATTCTGAGTTCTAACTTGATTGCACTGTGGTCTGAGAGATTGTTTGTTATGATTTCCATTCTTTTGCATTTGCTGAGGAGTGATTTACTTCCAATTATGTGGTCAATTTTAGAGTAGGTGTGATGTGGTGCTGAGGAGAATGTATATTCTGTGGATTTGGGGTGGAGAGTTCTGTAAATATCTATTAGGATTGCTTGGTCCAGGCTTGAGTTCCAGTCTTGGATATCCTTGTTAATTTTCTGTCTCACTGATCTGTCTAATATTCACAGTGGGTTGTTAAAGTCTCCCATTATTATTGTGTGGGAGTCTATGTCTCTTTGTAAGTCGTTAAGAACTTGCTTTATGTATCTGGGTGCTCCTGTATTGGGTGTGTATATATTTATGATCATTAGCTCTTCTTGTTGCATTGATCCTTTTACCATTATGTGATGTCCTTCTTTGTCTCTTTTGATCTTTGTTGGTTTAAAGTCTATTTTATCAGAGATGAGAATTGCAACTTCTGCTTTTTTTTGCTCTCCATTTGCTTGATAAAACTTCCTCCATCCCTTTATTTTGAGCCTTTGTGTATCCTTGCATTTGAGATGGGTTTCCTGGATACAGCACACGGATGAGTTTTGGCTTTTTATCCAATTTGCCAGTCTGTGTCTTTTGATTGGGGCATTTAGCTCATTTATATTTAGGGTTAATATTTTTATGTGTGAATTTTATCCTGCCGTTTTGATGCTAGCTGACTGTTTTGACCATTAGTTGATGCAGTTTCTTCATTTTGTTGATGCTCTTTACCATTTGGTATGTTTTTGGAGTGGCTGGTACTGGTTGTTCCTTTTTATGTTTAGCGCTTCTTTCAGGAGCTCTTGTAAAGCAGGCCTGGTGGTGATGAAATCTCTGAGTAATTGCTTGTTCATAAAGGATTTTATTTCTCCTTCACTTATGAAGCTTAGTTTGGCTGGATATGAAATTCTGGGTTGAAAGTTCTTTTCTTTAAGGATGTTGAATATTGGCCCCCACTCTCTTCTGGCTTATAGGGTTTCTGCTGAGAGATCTGCTGTGAGTCTGATGGGCTTCCCTTTGTGGGTAACCCGACCTTTCTCTCTGGCTGCCATTAGCATTTCTTCTTCATTTCTACCATGGTGAATCTGACGATTATGTGCCTTGGGGTCACTCTTCTTGAGGAATATCTTTGTGGTGTTCTCTGTATTTCCTGCACTTGAATATTGGCCTGCCTTGCTCAGTTGGGATGTTTTCCTGGATAATATCCTGAAGAGTATTTTCCAGCTTGGATTCATTCTCTCCGTCACATTCAGTTACACCTATCAAACATAGATTAGCTCTTTTCACATAGTCCCATATTTCTTGGAGACTTTGTTCATTGCTTCTTACCCTTTTTTCTCTAATCTTGCCTTCTCGTTTTATTTCATTGAGTTGATCTTTGACCTCTGATATCCTTTCTTCTGCTTGGTCAATTTGGCTGTTGAAACTTTGTATGCTTTGTGAAGTTCTCGTGTTGTGTTTTTCAGCTCTATCAATTCACTTATATTGCTCTCTAAGCTATTTATTCTCATTAGCATTTCATCAAATCTATTTTCAAGGTTCTTAGTTTCTTTGCCTTGGTTTGGAAGATGTTCTTTTAGTTCAGAGAAGTTTCTTATTACCCACCTTCTGAAGCCTGTTTCTGTCAGTTCATCACACTCATTCTCTATCCAGCCTTGTTCCCTTGCTGGTGAGGAGTTGTGATCCCTTGTAGGAGGAGAGGCGTTCTGGTTTCGGGCGTTTTCATCCTTTTTGTGCTGGTTTCTTCCCATCTTTGTAGATTTATCTGCCTGTCATCTTTGTAGTTGTTGGCTTTCAGATTGGGTCTCTGAGTGGACATTTAGTTTGTTGATGATGAAGTTATTTCTTTCTGTTTCTTAGTTTTCCTTTTAACCGTCAGGCCCTCTGCTGTAGGACTGCTGAGGTCCCCCTCCAGGCCCTGCTTGCCTGGGGATCACCTGTAGTGGCTGCAGAACAGTAAGGGTTGCTGTCAGTTTCTTCTTCTGCTATCTTTGTCCCAGAAGGATACCTGCCAGATGTCAGTTTGTGCTCTCCTTTATGAGGTGACTCTGGATATACGGGGCTCAGGGAGCTCCTTTCGGAGGTAGTCTGTCCTTTATAGGAGCTCGAGTGCTAAGCTTTGTGCTCCATTGTTCATTCAGAGCTGCTGGGCAGGTACGTTTAAGTCTGCTGCAGCAGAACTTACAAACTCCTATTTTTTTTTTCCCCAGGTGCTCTGTCCCAGGGAGTTACAGCTTTATTTATAAGTTTCTTTTGTGCTGCTGCCTTTTTTCAGGGCTGCCCTGCCCAGCTAGGAGGCAGCCTAGTCACAGTCTGCCTGCAGAGGCTTTGCTGAGTGGCTGTGGGCTCCGGAGCTTAGCTGTGGTGTGAACTTCCCTGCAGTCCTGTTTATACTGGTATAGTTAGAACTGCCTCAGCAATGGTGGCCCACCTCTATAATGGCGGACTCTCTCTGTAATTGGGGGCTGCCTCGGCAATGGTTGGCTGCCTCAGCAATGGCAGCCTACCTCCATAGTGGTGGACTGCCTTGATAATGGCAGACACCCCACCCCCCACAGAGCTGGACCGTCCCAGGTTCAGCTGTGCTTGCTGTGAAACTCTCAATCCACCGCACTTCAGATTGCTGTTTTTTTGTGGGGGGTAGGACCAGCTGAGCCTGATCAGCTGGCTCCCTGTCTCAGACCCCCCTTTTTTCTTTTCAGTTGAATGGGCAACTCTGTCTCACAGGTGTTCCAGTCACCTGTTGAAAAGGCGCTGGGATCTGTTTGATATCCCATGCGGTGACCCACTGCGCTGGCTGAAACAGCAGCACTGAGATTTGTGGCACTTTTTCACCTGGGAATCTCCTGGCCTAGCTCCCTGTTCAGTCCCCTTTTTTATCAGTTGAATGGGTGACTCTGTCTCCCAGGAGGTCCAATCACCAGCTAAAATGGCACCCAGACCCATTTATTTTGTGCAGAGACCCGCTGCACTGGGTCACTGGCCAAAACAGCCACATTGGCCAAACAGTCATGGTGGCGACCCGTGGGACTCCTCCACCTGGGAATCTTCTGGTCTGTGGGCAATAAAAATCTGCCTGTTAATGTGGCGTCCACTCACCCTCTGCATTTTCACTGGAAGCTGCAATCCTGAGCTGCTCCTAATCAGCCATCTTGGATCTGTCCCTGGATTTAAATTTTATACGATTGCTCTTGACTTCAAGTCTCATCTTTATCATGTAAGAACTAAGTGATCTTGAGAAACCACAATTAATTTGTTGAAAGCATTTTCAAAAAGCTAGTATATGTGAAAACCTAACCATAAAGCATGGGCTAAAATGAGACTTTTTTTCTTTCTTTTTTTTTTAGAACACGCAAGATTGTTGCATAGGTAAACACATGGCAGTGTGATTTGCTGCCTTCTTCCCTATCACCTATATCTGGCATTTCTCCCCCATGCTATCTCTCCCCCAACTCCCCCACCCCCCCACTGTCCCTCCCCTATTTCCCCCCCCGATAGACCCCAGTGTTTGATGCTCCCCTCCCTGTGTCCATGTGTTCTCATTGTTCAACACCCACTTATGAGTGAGAACATGTGGTGTTTGATTTTCTGTTCTTGTGTCAGTTTGCTGAGAATGATGGTTTCCAGGTTCATCCATGTCCCTACAAAGGACATGAATCATCGTTTTTGATGGCTGCATACTATTCCATGGTGTATATGTGCCACATTTTCCCTGTCCACTCTATCATCGATGGGCATTTGGGTTGGTTTGAGGTCTTTGCTATTGTAAACTGTGTTGCAATGAACATTTGTGTGCATGTGTCCTTATAGTAGAATGATTTATAATACTTTGGATATATACCCAGTAATGGGATTGCTGGGTCAAATGGAATTTCTATTTCTACGTGCTTGAGGAATTGCCACACTGTATTCCACAATGGTTGAACTAATTTACACTTCCACCAACAGTGTAAAATTGTAAAATTGTTCCTCTTTCTCCACATCCTCTCCAGCATCTGTTGTCTCCAGATTTTTTTAATGATCACCATTCTAACTGACGTGAGATTGTATCTCAATGCAGTTTTGATTTTCATTTCTTTAATGACCAGTGATGATGAGCATTTTTTCATATATTTGTTGGCCCCATGTATGCCTTCTTTTGTAAAGTGTTCATATACATCACCCACTTTTGAATGGGCTTGTTTTTTTCTTGTAAATCTGTTTTAGTTCTTTGTAGATTCTGGCTATCAGCCCTTTGTCAGATGGGTAGATTGCAAAAATTTTTTCCCATTCTGTTGGTTGCCGATTCACTCTAATGACTGCTTCTTTTGCTGTGCAGAAGCTGTGGAGTTTGATTAAGTCCCATTTGTCTATTTTGGCTTTTGTTGTGAAAGCTTTTGGTGTTTTGTTCATGAAGTCCTTGCGTATGCCTATGTTCTGAATGGTTCTGCCTAGATTTTCTTCTAGGGTTTTTATGGTGTTAGGTCTTATGTTTAAGTCTTTAATCCATCTGGAGTTAATTTTAGTGTAAAGTGTCAGGAAGGGGTCTATTTCTGCCCTCTGCACATGGCTAGCCAGTTTTCCCAACACCATTTATTAAACAGGGAATCCTTTCCACATTGCTTGTTTCTGTCAGGCCTGTCAAAGATCGGTTGGTTCTAGATGTGTTGTGTTGCCTCTGAGGCCTCTGCTCTGTTCCATTGGTCTATGTCTCTGTTTTGGTACCAGTACCATGCTGTTTTGATTACTATAGCCTTGTAGTATAGTTTCAAGTCCGGTAGTGTGATGCCTCCCACTTTGTTCTTTTTCATTAGAATTGACTTGGCTATGTGGGCTCTCTTTTGGTTCCCGCATATGAAGTTTAAGGTGGTTTTTTCCAGTTCTGTGAAGAAGGTCATTGGTAGCTTGATGGGGATAACATTGAATCTGTAAATTACTTTGGGCAGTATGGCCATTTTCATGATATTTATTCTTTCTAACCATGAACATGGAATATTTCTCCATCTGTTTGTGTCCTCCCTTATTTCGTTGAGCAGTGATATGTAGTTCTCCTTGAAGAGGTCCTTTACGTTCCTTGCTAGTTGTATTCCTAGGTATTTTATTCTCTTTGTAGCAATGGTGAATGGCAGTTCATTCTTGATTTGGCTCTCTTTAAGTCTGTTATTGGTGTATAGGAATGCTTGTGATTTTTGCACGTTGATTTTGTATCCTGAGACTTTGCTGAACTTGCTTATCAGTTTCAGGAGATTTTGGGCTGAGATGATGGGGTCTTTTCGATATACAATCATGTCGTCTGCAAATAGAGACAATTTGACTTCCTCCTTTCCTATTTGAATACCCTTTATTTCTTTTTCTTGCCTGATTGCTCTGGCTAAAACTTCCAGTACTATATTGAATAGGAGTGGTGAGAGAGGGGCATCCTTGTCTAGTGCCAGATTTCAAAGGGAATGTTTCCAGTTTTTGCTCATTCAGTATGATATTGGCTGTGGGTTTGTCGTAAATAGCTTTTATTGTTTTGAGATACGTTCCATCAATACCTAGTTTGTTCAGGGTTTTTAGCATAAAGGGCTGTTGAATTTTGTCAAAGGCCTTCTCTGCATTGAGATAATCATGTGGTTTTTGTCTTTGGTTCTGTTTATGTGGTGAATTATGTTTGTAGACTTGTGTATGTTGAACCAGACTTGCATCCCCAGGATGAAGCCTACCTGATCATGGTGGATAAGCCTTTTGATGTGCTGTTGCAATCGATTTGCCAGTATTTTATTGAAGATTTTTGCATCTATGTTCATCATGGATATTGGCCTGAAGTTTTCTTTTCTTGCTGAGTATCTGCCGGGTTTTGGTATCAGGATGATGTTGGTCTCATAAAATGGTTTGGGAAGAATTCCTTCTTTTTGATTGTTTGGAATAGTTTCAGAAGGAATGGTAACAGCTCCTCTTTGTATGCCTGATAGAATTTGGCTGTGAACCCATCTGGCCTGGGCTTTTTTTGGGTGGTAGGCTCTTAATTGCTGCCTCAACTTCTGCCCTTGTTATTCGTCTATTCAGTGTTTTGACTTCTTCCTGGTTTAGGCTTGGGAGGATGCAAGTGTCCAGGAATTTATCCATTTCTTTCAGGTTTACTAGTTTATGTGCCTAGAGTGTTTGTAGTAATCTCTGATGATGGTTTGTATTTCTGTGGAATCTGTGGTGATATCCCCTTTATCGTTTTTTATTTATCTATTTGATTATTCTCTCTTTTCTTTTTTATTAATCTGGCTAGTGGTCTGTCTATTTTGTTGATATTTTCAAAAAACCAGCTCCTGGGTTTGTTGATTTTTTGAAGGGTTTTTTGTGTTTCTATCTCCTTCAGTTCTGCTCTGATCTTAGTTATTTTTTGTCTTCTGCTAGGTTTTGAGTTTTTTTGATCTTGCTCCTCTAGCTCTTTCAATTTTGACGATAGGGTGTCGATTTTAGATGTCTCCTTGCTTCTCATGTGGGCATTTATTGCTATATATTTTCCTCTAGACACTGCTTTAAATGTGTCCCAGAGATTCTGGTATGTTGTGTCTTCATTCTCGTTGGTTTCAAAGAACATCTTTATTTCTGCCTTCATTTCATTGTTTATCCAGTCAACATTCAAGAGCCAGTTGTTCAGTTTCCATGAAGCTATGCGGTTCTGAGTTAGTTTCTGAATTCTGAGTTCTAACTTGATTGCACTGTGGTCTGAGAGACTGTTATGATTTCCATTCTTTTGCATTTGCTGAGGAGTGATTTACTTCCAATTATGTGGTCAATTTTAGAGTAGGTGTGATGTGGTGCTGAGAAGAATGTATATTCTGTGGATTTGTGGTGGAGAGTTCTGTAAATGTTTATTAGGTTTGTTTGGTCCAGGTCTGAGTTCAAGTCCTGGACATCCTTGTTAATTTTCTGTCTCATTGATCTGTCTAATATTTACAATGGGGTGTTAAAGTCTCCCACTATTATTGTGTGGGAGTCTAAGTCTCTTTGTAAGTCGTTAAGAAGATACTTTATGTATCTGGGTGCTCCTGTATTGGGTGCGTATATATTTAGGGTCATTACCTCTTCTTGTTGCATTGATCCTTTTACCATTATGTAATGTCCTTCTTTGTCTCTTTTGATCTTTGTTGGTTTAAAGTTTATTTCATCAGAGATGAGAATTGCAACTCCTGCTTTTTTTTCCTCATAAAAATGAGACTGTTTAAAATATATAATACATGTGAGATTTTTTATGAACATATCAATAAGGTTTATATAAAATATAGCAATGTAAATAAACTTTTTATTCAGACATATATCTTGATTTTTATTGATTCATGTTTCCTGCTTACTTTCATAGAGAAGACAAGGAATAACAGTTAAGCAATGTATGGGTTTAAAAAATATATATTTATTATACTTTAATTCTGGGGTACATGTGCAGATCGTGCTGGTTTGTTACATAGGTATACACGTGCCATGGTGGTGGTTTGCTGCATTCATTGCCCCATCATCTACATTAGGTATTTCTCCTAATGCTATCCCCTCCCTGAGTCCCCCCAGTCGTTGCTATTCCTCCCCTAGCCCCTAACCCCCAGACCCCGGTATGTGATGTTCCCCTCCCTGTGTCCATGTGTTCTCATTGTTCAACACCCACTTATGAGTGAGAACATGCAGTGTTTGATTTTCTGTTCTTGTGTCAGTTTGCTGAGAACGATGGTTTCTAATTTCATCTATGTTCCTCCAAAGGACATGGAATGTATTGTTTTAATGCCACCTTCAGAATCTGTATCATCCATTAAAAAAATATAGTTCATTTTTTTATGGGGCAGTTTTAGGTTCACAGCAAAAATGAGAAAGTTCAGAGTTTCCATGTATCCTTTGTCCCCCCACTGATACAGCCTTTCCCACTATCAACATCCCATGTCAGAGTGGCACATTTGTTACAATCCATGAGCCTGCATTAATGCTTTATTATTACTTGAAGTCTATGGTTTACATTAGGTTTCAGTCCTGGTGGTGTACATTCTATGGGTTTGGACTAAGGTGTAATGACTGACATCTACCATTATCGTGCAGAATAATTTTATGGCCCTAAAAATTTTCTGTGCTCTGCCTATTCCTCCCTCCCTCTTCTCTAACCTCTGGCAACCACTGATCTGTTTACTATCTTCATAGTTTTGTCTTTTTAAAAATTTCATGTAACTAAAATCATACAGTTTGTAGGCTTCCCAGACTGCCTTCTTTTACTTAGTAATGTGCATTTAAAATTCCATCATGTCTTCTCATGGTTTGATAGTTCATTTTTTCTTTAGCAGGGAATAATTTTCAATTGTCTGGATGTACTACAGCTTATTTATCCATTAACCTAATGAAGAATATTTTGCCTACTTCCAAGTTTTAGCCATTATGAATAAAGTTGTTATAAACATTCCTTTGAAGATTTTTGTGTGGACACAAGTTTTCAACTCATTTGCATAAGGAGTGTGGCTGCCAGAATATATGGTAAGAGTTCATTTAGGTTTTTAAATAAACAACCACAGTGTCTTCCAAAGTGGTTGGGCCATATTGCATTCCCACGGGCAATGAATGAGATTTTCTGTTGGGGAACATCCTCACCAGTAGTTGGTGTCAGTATTTTTAATTTTAGGCATTCTCACAGGTGTAAAGTGGTATCTCAATGTTTTATTTGCAATTCTCTAATGGCATAGGTTGTTGAGCATCTTTTCACATGCTTATTTGCATCTGTATACCTTCTTTGGTGAGGTGTCTGCAGGTCTTTTGTTCATTTTTTAATCAGGTTGTTTTAAGTTCTTTATATATTTTGAATAACAGTTTTTTATCATATATGTGTTTTGCAAGTATTTTCTCCCAGTCTGTGGCACTTATTTTCTCATTCTCTTGACAATGTCTTTTATAGAGGAGATATTTTTAATTTTAATAAAGTCCAGCTTATCAATTTTTTTATGGATAATGTCTTTTTTGCTATACTTAAAAAATCATCATCATAACCATAATGACCTTTATATTCTCCTGTTATCCTCTAGGAGTTTTCAAGTTTTTGATTTTACACTTAGGTCTATAATCTATTTTGAGTTCATTTTTGTAAGGGTTCACCTTACAATATCAAGGTCTAGATGCATTTTTATTGCATGTAGATGTCCATTTGTTCCAGTACCATTTGCTATGTTTCACCCTATTTTAGAACTACTAAAAGCTATTTGGGAGAAAAACACCTAGGCAGCAACTTGGACTCACACACATTTTTCTGATGCAACATGAAAATAACCCTACTCTACCTTCAAAGAAAATAACGTATATAGAAAACAAACATTTAATGTATTCTGTTGAAGAAAAATTGAATACAAATTGAATACAACAGAAAATGAGTAAGAGAGGGATCCCAGAATAATCCTTATGGGCCACAGTACACAGCTATATCCATCCCACTGTGTATGTGGTTGCTGTGCTTGTAATAAAGCTTTTATAAACTTGTATTGCCCATGGCATCTTCACTAAGGCAGATCACTGTGAAAAGTGCCATAAAGACCTATTTAGTCAATGGTGGCTGCTGAGCTCTTTCCTCTGGGTACTAGTGCCTATATTCTATGGGTTGTGGGCCAAAGATAGCAAGAATTTCTTCCAGGAGTGCTATAAGATGGGGCTTCAATATATATATACTCAAAATGGAGATTGTTAAGGGGCAATGAAAATTTAGTAACGTGGCTTAAGTAAGTAACAACTCATATAATTGTGAATTAAAATACTCCTCTTCAATCAGATTCCATAGAAGTAGAGCCTGAGTAGACTATTTGTGAAAAGCATTCATGGAAGGAACGTTCTCACAACAATCCCACAACAAAGTGAAGTAAGCAGGATAGAGAGAATAAGTTAAGGAATGATGTTATATCAGCTGGAATCTAGTCTCAGCTAGTTCCATTGCAAGCTCTGAAGCCTAAATGACCCCATGGTTTTAAACAACATGGAAGTAAGGGGGACTGATTTGTTGTACAGTGTCATTCTTGTATTGGCTGCAGGCTGCCCCAGGACATACGCTCTCAGGTACTTCCTAGTGGCTCCCAAAGGCAATTCTCTACAGAAGAAACAGTTATGAGGTGACAGTCAAGAATGCACATAACAGCTGGGGCATTCAAAGAGATTATAGCTGAACACCAACGGCATCTATGGGAGGTCATCTTTGCACCACTAGAATGAGTTGCTGCTTCCGTGAGTTTATTTTATCAAGCACAGGCTCTCCATAATTCTGGTTGGTCACAATCTGGGGAGAAATTCATAAGAAGGAGGCAAGTGACACATATTTCTCTAGTCTTGCATTAGTCCTAAAACCATAACATCATCTGTTGTTTCTACCACCATTCCAATTTCCCCCTCTTCCTTGGCTGCCTGTTCCATTGACCTACATGGCTTTCAATGTGGAATATCAGACTCTCATCCCCTAGGAGCCTGAAGTCCTGGTTAACATGGTCTCATCAGGCTGTAGCTGTAGTAATTCCACACTTACAGTTATATTTTGGCTTAGAAATATCAGGAGATGTCTCAGTGGATCACCTGACTGCCAAATGTATGCCCCCCGGCCAGCATTAAATGGCAGCATAACTACTTAAATTGTTGTAACTCCTTTTTTTGTTCTGCTCATTTTCTACCCTAAAGTTACCAGATGGTGGGCATGACATTTGAGTGAAGTGGAACTTTTGCTATGTGTCTTGGTAGGGAAAGTCCCCATCGGGAACCCAGACCTCTGGGCCCACAGAGCCTACATATGGGGAAGGAGCAGATAGCTCTAATACCTCAAGTGATAAGTGGAAGTGATGGTGGAAGTGGTTACTCTTATTCTCAAAACTTGTTTCTCACACTATTTTTTTTTTTTTTTTTTACCTGTTAGGTAGCTACCTCAGTTTAAAGTATATACTGCACCTCAAAAGATCTACTTTCAGGGAGTGTCATCTCCAAGTTGATTCCTCAGCTGTATATTTTAAAGACAATTCCCATACTCTTTCAGGGCAGCAACTTCTGAATGCTATTGTTTGCAGCAAATGTAGTGACTCTCAAAGTCATGTGCCTCAGGATGCTCTTCCTTTGTCTTAAAGTTGCAAAGTGTGTCCCTTGACACAAAGTAAATTTATGCAGTATCCTGTGTCAGAAGGTCAGACACTCTATGAGTCCTCAAATAATGATTAGGAGCTGGGGGCAAAAAAAAAAAGCACATATGGAGAATGGGTCAATATCTGTTTGGATAAGTCATTGTCCTTGCTAGAGAAGAAGGAATTTACTGTAATCAACTTTCCACCAAAAGGTTGGCTTTTCTTCTAGAAAGATGGGACTATGTCAGGGGCACAGTGTAGGTCTTATTTGCTGACAGAGCACTCATCAGCAGCAGGAGCTAAATCACACCTGATGAAAGGGGACTGTGCTAGGACATCTATCTCATGATTCACTCATCAAAGACCACCATGACAACGCCATTCAAAAGTCACTGCGGCCAGGTACGGTGGCTCATGCCTGTAATCCCAGCACTGTGGGAGGCTGAGGTGGATGGATCACAAGGTCAGGAGATTGAGACCAGCCTGGCCAATATGGTGAAACCCCGTCTCTACTGAAAATACAAAAAAATTAGCCAGGCATGGTGGCACATGCCTGTAATCCCAGCTATTCAGGAGGCTGAGGCAGGAGAATTGCTTGAACCAGGGAGGCGAAGCTTGCAGTGAATTGAGATCACACCACTTCACTCCAGCCTGCATGACAGAGCAAGACTCCATCTCAAAAAAAAAAATGCACAAAAAATTCTATTACACAAGTGTTCAAGTGATTAAGAAAGGAGTTTTGCTAACATCAATAACTGTCTGAGTCATTCTATTCTCACTTCATTGTCTCTTTTGTAATGGGTGCTCTCTGATAGGCACTAACATCTGAGAGTCCCACACTTTGTGCCAACTGCTTTAGGACTCTTCAGTGCCTCTTCCTACAGTCTTATCTCAATTTTCTAATCTTGCTCTAGAGTGGCACTTTCTATATATATGGCTAGTAGATTAGCATAAATGGAGTGTAGGAGAGAGACATAGAGAGTAGTTGAATCGTCCATCAGAAATAAGAGAGGCAAAGAGATGGCCAAGTCAATGCAGAAAAGAAAAAAACAATGCTTTTGTTTTAACTTTATTTACAACAGAAATGTATGAAGGTGTTTGACCCTTCTGGGGGAATAGCACAGAAATGACTTAGTGCAAGATTACTGTGACACTGGTATTGGATTGGAAGACAAGGAGGCCAGTTGGTGGGGAGGGGATGATAATTGTAGCAAATGCTCCAGTTCTGACATACAGTGAGGTTTGTGAAAATGAAAAAAAATGATGAGTTTGATAGATAATTAAAAGGTTGAATCTAGAATTTGGTGATTGATTAAGATGTAAAGTTTAGAGGAGATTAAATTTTTAAAAGTTCAGGGAGTTTAGGCATTATCTGGTCTCACAGGACAACAGGATAATTCTTTATTCAGCACATTAAAAGCACCTACACAGAAAAATACAGGTGATGCTCACACCTGATATTTAAAAGATCTTTCTATAATTATCACACTATGTAAATTCTGCAATAATATTCTTGATAATTGGTACAGTATTGTTGCATTAGTTTTTGAAATGTGTGTTTTTGCTTCAAATACACTGAACCACAGCTTCAGCTGCTTTAATTTTTTCTTCCCTTCTGGAAGTTAATAATGCTCCTGAAAAAGCAATTAAACTGAAAAATAAAGCTTCATTTTGAAGAATAAGCAGCTTGCAACCTGGTTTAACGCTGAGACGGCACCAATAACACAACACTTATGATCTAAGGGAGAAAATGAAAAGTCTTTATTTCCCCAAATGATGAAACAACCAGGGCCTAAAGACACACTATCACCATTTATTGCACTAGATAACGTGCATTTTTGTAAATGAAATGCTTACTTCTGAGCATTATATCCGCCACTTTAGTGATTTGGCTAAATAGTTAATTTGATCTCAAAACATAAAGAGCTCTAATGCTATTTCAAGACTCAGAAGCCAAGTGGAAAGGTGAGAGAAAACAAAACTAAGCAGAGCCAATGAGGCAGCCTCTACTCAGAGGTACGTGATGGGGCATTAATACTCATTTGTTTGAACCTAGAGAAAATCATCTTTGTATTTTAAGATCAGCCTGTTGTAAGAAAACCTTCTTTCTAATCCCAGCACTGCTTTCAACAAGGCGAAGGATTAGACAGGCAGGTTATTTTAGTAAAATAAAAGTGAAACTTGGCTTTTAAATGTGAGATTTAAGCCTTGCTTTCTCTATTGGCCTTGAGAAATTGGACCCACTCTTGTAGTTGGCATCCTGAGTCATTTTAGCACAGAAAAAAAAAAAGCTTTTCACAGACAGCACTTATGCTCCAGAAATGAGTACATCTTTATTCAATTTGACCCTTCATTTGGAAACTGCTATCCTAAAGATAAAATGTTGTATTTAAGGTAAAAGCCATTTTAAATAAATGATTTAAAGTTAAAAAAATGCCTAGTATTTCAAAACTTTCAACGCCACCACTCATGGTGGTAAGAATTGGTCACTATGCTTAGCTCTTCTGATGGTGGTCAGTAGATGATTAGGATGAGGATTGTGTCTTCTGAAAGAAAGCCATGTATCTCTAATTATCATAGACACCCTCACGCCATGCAGCATACATTGATTTTGAGAGCAGAGCAAAGTATATAATGCTTGTTTTCTTTCCAGAAAGATTCAAGCTCCACGTTAACAGAGGCGAAGGAATCTATGCCTTATTCTACTGTCACCCCCAATTTTTCCCCATTGGTTGCTAGAAAAATCTGTTCACAGCCCTTAACTTATTTTAGGTGCTTTCTAAATCACCTCTCTTCTCTCTCTTAATGGTTTTAGGGAACTTTTTTTATCCAAATAATTTCAATTTCCTCAATTTTTTCATTTTAAGTTTTATTGTAGTGAAGATCTGCTTTTAGTTTTTGTATGTAAGAGAAAGTACAGTTGAGTTAACCCAAACATTAGGGGTACCAACCCCTCCACCCCTGCAGTTGGAAATACATGTATAACTTTTGATTTCCCTAAAACTGAACTAATAGCCTACTATTGACTGGAAACCTTACAGATAACATAAACAGTTGACTAACACATAGACTAGTACCTACATATATTTTACACATCCGTTCCATATCTAGCACTTTCTTAATTTTTTCAATGTTTCTAAGGTACAAGGTTCATCTGTTTTTTTTTTTTTTTTTATTTTAAGTTCTGGGATACTTGTCCAGAACATGCAAGTTTGTTACATAGGTATATATGTGCCATAGTGATTTGCTGCACCCATCAACTCGTCATCTGCATTAGGTATTTGTCCTAACGCTCTCCCTCCTCATCCCCACAACCTCCAACAGGCCCCGGTGTGTGATGTTGCCCTCTTTGTGTCCAAGTGTTCTTATTGTACAACTCCCATTTATGAGCGAGAACATGCAATGTTTGGTTTTCTGTTCCTGTGTTAGTTTGCTGAAAATGATGGTTTCCAGCTTCATCCATGTCCCTGCAAAGGACATGAACTCATCCTTTTTAATGGCTGCATAGTATTCCATGGTATATATGTGCTGCATTTTCTTTATCCAGTCTATCATTGATGGGCATTTGGGTTGGTTCCAAGTCTTTGCTATTGTGAACAGTACTGCAATAAACATACATGTGCATGTGTCTCTATAGTAAAATGACTTATAATCCTTTGGGTATATAACCAGTAACAGGATTGCTGGGTCAAATGGTATTTCTGGTTCTAGATCCTTGAGGAATTGCCACACTGTCTTCTATGATGGTTGAACTAATTTACACTCCCAACAACAGTGTAAGAGTGTTCCTGTTTCTCCATGTCCTCTCCAGCATCTGTTTCCTGACTTTTTAATGATTGCCATTCTAACTGGTGTGAAATGGTATCTCATTGTGATTTTGGTTTGCATTTCTCTAATGACCAGTGATGATGAGCTTTTATTCATATGTTTGTTGGCTAGATAAATGTCTTCTTCTGGCAAGTTTCTGTTCATATCATTTTCCAACTTTTTGACGGGGTTGTTTGCTTATTTCTTGTACATTTGTTTAAGTTCTTTCTGCTTATTAGCCCTTCGTCAGATGGACGGATTGCAAAAATTTTCTCCCATTGTGTAGGTTGCCTGTTCATTCTGATGACGGTTTCTTTTGCTGTGCAGAAGCTCTTTAGTTTAATTAGATTCCATTTATCAATTTTGGCTTTTATTACCATTGCTTTTTGTGTTTT
The DNA here is from genome assembly GCA_036589455.1 of Ateles fusciceps. Classification (NCBI taxonomy): domain Eukaryota; kingdom Metazoa; phylum Chordata; class Mammalia; order Primates; family Atelidae; genus Ateles; species Ateles fusciceps. Next base: position 603,077 of record JAZHEH010001685.1, on the reverse strand, counting down.
AGTCATAAAGTCTTTGCCCATGCCTATGTCCTGAATGGTACTGCCTAGGTTTTCTTCTAGAGTTTTTATGGTTTTAGGTCTTACATTTAAGTCTTTAATCCATCTTAATTTTTGTGTAAGGTGTAAAAAGGGGTCCAGTTTCAGTTTTCTGCATATAGCTAGCCAGTTTTCCCAACACCATTTATTAAATAGAGAATCATTTCCCCATTGCTTGTTTTTGCCAGGTTTGTCAAATATCAGATGATTGTAAATTTGTGGCATTATTTCTGAGGACTCTGTTCTGTTCCATTCGTTTATATATCTGGCAACAGATATATAAACCAATGGTACCAGGTATATAAACCATGGTACCAGTATCATGCTGTTTTGGTGCTATAGCCTTGTGGTATAGTTAGAAGTCAGGTAGTGTGATGCCTCCAGCATTGTTCTTTTCACTTAGGATTGTCTTGGCTATACAGGCTCTTTTTTGGTTTTATATGAAATTTAAAATAGTTTTTTCTAATTCTGTGAGGAAAGTCAGTGGTACCTTGATGGGGATAGTGTTGACTCTATAAATTCCTTTGGGAAGTATGGCCATTTTTGTGATATTAATTCTTCCTAACCATGAGCAAGGAATGTTTTTTCATTTGTTTGTGTTTTCTTTTATTTCCTTGAGCAGTGGTTTGTGGTTCTCCGTGAAGAGGACCTTCACATCCCTTGTAAATATTCCTAGGTGTCTTATTCTCTTTGTAGCAGTTGTGAATGGGAGTTCATTCATGATTTGGCTCTCTGTTTATTATTGGTGTATAGGAGTGCTTGTGATTTTTGCATATTGATTTTGTATGTTGAGATTTTGCTGAAGTTGCTTATCAGCTTAAGGAGATTTTGGGCTGACACAATGAAGTTTTCTAAATATATAATCATGTCATCTGCAGACAGAGACAATTTTTCTTCTCTTCCTATTTGAATATGCTTTATTTCTTTCTCTTCCTGGTTGTCTTGGTTTAAATGGTTAAAATCTCCAAAAATGTTTTGAGTATATTTATTGAAAAAAATATATGTACAGTGAACCCACACAGTTCAAATTAAGCTGTTCAGGATCAACTGTGCTTATCTCATCTACATTTTTGAAAGTAGCCTCATCTTACAAAGCTTCTGGAGAGACTGAAAGAACAAAAGCATGAAAAGTGGGAATAGCTGAAGAAACAAAAAGAAAAGGGAGACTATTAATACAAATATCACAGAGTTGCTACTGCCCCCATTCAGAAGCCTACAAGTTCTAGACTTTCTTCCTTCTGTTCTATCCTCTGCCGTCTGTTTTCTAGTCGTCTAACGTACTTTGCAGACTCTTAATTCCTTCGATACAAAAGGGAGCCTATAAAAGAGTAAATGTGAACCTGAGAGAAAACTGTCCCCATCTGGCATAGATTAGGATCCTTTATGGAGAGCTGCTTGGCAATAACAATGTTTTTAAAAAGTACATGTTTGAATTCAAAAATTTATTTTTGAAATCTAAAGAGGAATAGTTCTATGTGTGCTCAGACTTATGTACATGGATGGGCACTGCCAAATTGTTCTAACATTTTTCTATTAAATAGGAAAAAATGCACAAATGCCTGACAGTAGGTTCATGATTAAGTAAATTCTAGTCTATATCCATAGTATGCAATTTTACACATAATGTACCACCTATGAATAAACTGAAAAAGATCTTCAAAATCTATAGTAAATTAAAAATATCATAGAGATATTTTTCAATATTTATTGGCCATTATTTTTCAATATTCATTTACTATTTTCAATAATTATTTCAATAACTATGTTGCTCTATGTTGAATAGAAGAACCCTCTCCAAAAATTTTTAATTATTTCAAGTCCCTTTATTTCCAAATTGTAGGCAAATGAAGAAAACAAATGTGCCAAAGTTTTTTTGATGTAGGCAGAGTAAATATCTTCTGATAATAAAATCCCAAATAGTCATAATTTCAAGGATTCTTTATTAGATTCGATTCCAATTCAGTCACATAGATGTCCTTCAGTTTTGATTAGCTTCATCTACGAATACTTTTGTACTCAGGAAAGACATGTCTAATGTGTTGTGTTTTGTTTCTTTTCAAACTATGTGCCTGAATGCTGAATTTAGATAGCAGACAATGTAATTGTTATGGTCATGGTTATTATCATTAATATGTAGAATTTATTGTACACTAAACTATGTTCTGGTAATAGTAACTTACATCACGGGATTACAATGAGAATTCTCACATTGACCTTTTCATGTTGACACATTGTAATAGTCATTACATAAAGAAGAAAGTTGAAACATGGAGGTTAAATATCACATATTCAAATAAAATCCAGATAGCTTGACTCCAGGACCCACGCATTAGCCACAGTCACAAAACTGTATAAGAATCGAGTTCGTTTAGAGTCATGAGGGAGATTCTGGTCATCTTACGTGTCATCATGCTCATGCATATTACTGGATGTCACTGCCTGAAATTCTATGTAGAGCAATCATCTTTTTGACTTCTTTGCCAGGATGACATTGTTATCATTTTTCCCCTCGGGAGACAATATTAGGCCATTTTGTCACCAATGAGAAGCCAGCAATTATTATTTTAAAGCAGTGTCTTTTACAAGATATTACCCCAAATGCCCTACTTAAATCTTCCCCTTAGTTAAATGAATGCTACCCTAAGTTTTTCAATTAAGTTTGAATTAAATGCATGTGAAGGACTCTGCAGGTTGGGAGATTGTGTGGGGGGTGTCCTCATTTCACACTCTTTGCTTTTTCTGGTAGATAAACCCAGATAACAACAGACCATGACTTGGGCTCTTAGTCATTTCCAAATCAATAGTTATCCAGAGAAGTTCATTAATGTTTCCAAAACAAACCAAAAAAGAAAAGAAAAAAAGCCTAGTGTCAAGTTGAACATGTTCATGCACTTAGGACAGAAGTAGAGCAGTAAATAAAACATAGAAAATCTAAAATAGGTTGATCCAGAACTGTTAAAGAATGAATATGTAGCTTCTAAGAGAGCCCCCCAGCCCCTAGTCATAACATACTATATTTACTAAGATAATTCCCCTATATCTGGGAACCCCTGGTATCGATTACTTCAAGTGGAGAGGCAGAAAGTTGGTAGGCTTGACTTTTCTCAAAGGGGAGAGGGAAAAATAAGAAGGGAAGGTGAGTTTTTTCCACCATTAAAAGGAGAGTTACTTTTTTCCTTTTTTAAAATATTTTTATTTTTATATATATTTTTTGAGATGGAGTTTTGTTCTTGTTACCCAGGATGGAGTGCAATGGCACAATTTCAGCTCAGTGCAACCTCCGCCTCCCAGGTTGAAGCAACAATTCTGCCTCAGCCTCCCAAGTAGCTGGGATTACAGGTGCCCACCACCACTCCCAGTTAATTTTTGTATTTTTAGTAGAAACAGGGTTTCACTACGTTGGCCAGGCTGGTCTCGAACTCCTGACCACAGATGATCTGCCTGTCTCAGACTCCCAAAGTGCTGGGATTACAGGTGTGAGTCATCACACCCAGCCTATTTTTTCATTTTTTAATTTGCATTTTTTATTTGCATAGAGCAGAAGTCTGAACTGTGGCTACCATAGGAGACTATGAGTGCTATCATTGCTATTGCTTTCAACTAACTTCTGACACGATTCCTGCTTCAAACTCTGAAAGAATCTGTTATTGCAAAAATAAAAGTTTATGCATATATATATTTTTTTACTTTTGCAATAACAATATATATATATATAGCAATCTATGAAAAATAGGAGATTGGAGGACATTTAAGAGGTGGCAGGTAAGAAAACAATCCACTCATAGCTTAATCTGAAACCTCAATTATGTATAATGTGCCTTAATTAGGAAAGATGAAACAATTGAAAGGAAACTGCAAGCACACTTTTTTTTTTTTTTTTTTTTTTTACCAAGACTAGTGACCTTTTTTAGCATACTTGAAGAATAATTATTCTTATTGTTTTAGCAAACCAAATGGAACACACTTTTACAAACTGGGGTTTGCATTTAATCTCATCATTTAAGTGATTATCTATTTGAAAATATGTGAATGAGCATTACCATTACAAAATCACCTTTTCCCCCTCATTTTCTTATTATGAATACAATTGTTTCAACATCTTTTGAAAATAAATATGCTTACAAGAGTTTTAAACTTGTGGTTTATTAAAATATAACACTTGGGAGTTGCAGAGTCCAAATTTTAAATGTTAAGATTCTTATTCAGCAATTTGTCTACTTACTGACAGATAATCAGCTTTTCTTATGAAATATTTTATGACATTACTTAAATGTATAATTCTGGTTGTTTGTTTGTTTGCTTGTTTGTTTTTGAGACAGAGTCTCACTCTGTTGCCCAGGCGGGAGTGCAGTTGTGTAATCTTGGCTCACTGCAACCTCTGCCTCCCGGGTTTAAGTGATTCTCTTGCCTCAGCCTCCCAAGTACTGGGACTAAAGCAGCATGCCGCCATGACCAGCTAATTCTTATATTTTTAACAGAGATTGGGTTTCATCATGTTGGCGAGGCTGGTCTTGAACTCCTGACCTCAGGTGATCCACTTGCCTCGGCCTCCCAAAGTGCTGGGATTACCAGTGTGAGCCACCTTGCCCAGCCTTAAATGTATAATTCTACTGTTCCTAGATGCAGAGGAGATTCATTTACTAATCTTTAAAAATATTTTTTAAAAGCAAAATAAATTAACTGAACTTCCTAATTTAATGCCTTGCATTTAGTGTTAGGTCGATTCCAAAATGAAAAAAGACAAAACGTGTATTTCCTGGCTTCTATGAGCAAACGTTTTAAAACAACATTGGGCATTTTTTCTCTTCTATTTGGATAGATAATTTAAGCATAATTGAGGTTTCTGGATTCATAACGGTATGAGAAAGCATTTGAATAAATGACTTTCCTTCATTGGAAATAGTAGAAAATACCACACAGTAAAAAGATTCTGAAGTCAACATGTGACTATGTTATGTGTAGGCAATTTATAACCAGTACAGTGGGGAAGAAATTGATATTTTCATTTAACAGATGATATTTCAACCACTCTAGATGGCACATTATTTGTTAAAAGAAAAAAAAACACTGTAAATTGACTTTTATTACAGATTATGCTTGTCTATATTTGCCATCTATATTGCATGATTTAAATCGACATATGTCTTCTTTCATCTGTGAAAGGACTTATTACCTTGTCCTTACTAGGCTCCCTCTTTGAATTTTATTTATAGTGAGCAGAATTTATGGAAGAGGCTTATAAGTAAAAAATGCAATTATTTTGAGAGCTGTATCTGTTATCAAGTTGGTGCTAGAGATAGAATAAAGTTTCTGATTCTTTCCAATTACTTTTAAATAAACATTGAGGTGTGCCTAATTAATCACAACAACGTTATTTACTCTGTCAGTCAGCATTTTAAAACTGGCCATAGGACGCATATTATGTGTGGAAAGAATGTGTTAATTTTATTTCAAATGGGGGAACCCCTGGTATGGGAAATGCTTTTCAAGATCTTACAATGAATCAGCCTAAGCATGACTTTAGGATTATGGGGAACTAAGAAATGGGTTTGCTGTCTCTAAGTTTCCCAAGCCTCCACAAAACATAATTCTTTTTAAAAAAAGAAAATTATATGCAATTATACAATTAGACTCTGTTTTTAGTTTGTTTGTTGTAAGCTTCATTAGCAAAGATTTCTGGGAAAGATCTATGTCTGGTAATTATATATGGAAATCCTGAAATATGAGAGACTTTGCAGTGTGTAGTACTTTTTTAGTGATTTTTTTACTCAGCCTGGAGTAACAGAAATTAGAAAGATAATGTTGTGTTTCTACCATTCATTTTGATGTTATGAAACTCCCCAGTAGATCCAATTTGAAATATGCCACTATTTTGATCTAAATTAGTACAATATTCTAGTGTTAACTTAATGATTAGTTATTGGTAACTCAATAATTTTTACTTCAGTATCTTTCTAAATTTTATATTCTAAGGATTATAAAATGTCTTGTTTATCTGACTGTTGTCATTTAAAAGAAACGTGGAAATATTAGACAAGAAGGCCTTGGCCTTACATTGTATGAGACCAATGCAAAAAACATTTCTATATGTTACACATCTCTTGTCAAGACTTCAACAATTCACAAGACAATTCTACTCTGAGTCAATTTCATTGCAATGTGTGCCATTTTTTCCCATTTGGGTGGTTGACATCTAATATAAATAACTACTTTTTAGTTGGTAAGTTTTCAACAAAATAAATTATGTAAAGGAATCTGAGCATAAATTATTATTTTTCTATAAGATTTTGAAAAGCAAGTTTTAGAAGTAGATATATTAATGTCCTCATAAATCAATGCTAAAGAACCTAATTGACTTTAAATTATCAGGAGCAAAAAGAGAAAAGCATGCCACCATGATACAAATGCAAATACATTATTAGTTCAGATATAGCACTTGACATTTAAAGGTGATTTATCCTAATTCAGCCACATCATATTCAGTTATCATTTTAAAACTTGGCTCAAATCAGGACTCTTAATATATGTTCAGTGTATAGTATGAAGAAAATTTAAAATAAAGCCTTATAAGAAATATTTAGTGAATATTAGCAGAAATAAACTCCTTAGTAACTTCAAAGAGTGAGGATGAAGTGAAAGAAACAGGCAAGACAAGAAAATAATTTACGTGTTTACCTTTCATATCAAATATATACATGAAAATACTTTTACATATGTATAGTTTTTAAAAGAAAATGTTTATATTAGGATTACTGTATATATTCGAATTGTTTTAGAATGATAGCCATGAAATAATGGTTTTTTCATCAGAACATCAAGATACAGAAAATTTTAAATGCATAATCGTATTTCGTCATTCAAATATGAAGGTCGAATAGCTAAAATTTTTGGCTATAACTTTAACCACATTAATAGTTCTTCCTGCTCACTTTCTGTAATCTCTATAATTTTCAAGCTCCATTTAAATTTCTTTCAGAAAAACTTTTCACTGTTACACTGCAGAATATCTGCCAACTGTAACCTGATGGCTTCAATTCTACCTGATGACTAAGAACTATAGGAAGAGAGAGGTTCCTCATTCTCAGATCTATTTTGTGCATATCCTCTTTCATTTCTTTCAAAAATAGGAACAGTGTTCTAACTTCTGTGTTATGTCACACAAAGCTGGGCATATTCTGAATGTTTGTTGAATACATATATATTTAATGATTTCATTGTTAGCATTTTTTTCATTTATACCCACCTGGTTTTTTCTTCAACTTTTGTTTTAAGTTGAGGGGTACATGTGCAAGATGTGCAGGTTTGTTACATAGATAGCATGCCACAATGGTTTGCTGCACAGATCATCCCATCACCTAGGTATTAAGCCAACATCCATTAGCTGTTCTTCCTGATGCTCTCCCTCCCCCGACCCAATTCACCAGGCCTCAGTGTATGTTGTTCCCTGCTATGTGTTCTCATTGTTCAGCTCCAACTTATAAGTGAGAGCATGCAGTGTTTGGTTTTCTGTTCCTGTGTTAGTTTGCTGAGGATAACAGCTTCCAGCTCTATCCATATTCTTGCAAAGGACATGATCTTGTTTCTTTTTATGGCTGCATAGTATTCCATGGTGTATATGTACCAAATTTTTATCTAGTCTATCACTGATGGGCATCTGGGTTGATTCTATTAGCCCCACCTTTTTTTTTTTTTTTTTTTTTTGAGACAGAGTCTTGCTCTGTCACCAGGCTGGAGTGCAGTGGCACAATCTCAGCTCACTGCAACCTCTACCTCCTGGTTTCAAGCAATTCTTCTGCCTCAGCCTCCCGAGTAGCTGGGACCACAGGCACATGCCACTACGCCCGGCTAATTTTTTTGTATTTTTAGTAGAGATGGGGTTTCACCATGTTGGCCAGGATGGTCTCGATCTCTTGACCTCATGATCCGCCTACCTCGGCCTCCCAAAGTGCTGGGATTACAGGGGTGAGCCACGGTGCCTGGCTACCCCATCCATTTTTAGAGATTATCTTTTGAATAGAATGGAGTCCTTATTTTAGGGTCCTGAAGAATGCTCTTGTTCTGGTTGCTTTTACATACTTTTAAATAGCTCCCATCAATGTGTGTGTGTGTGTGTGTGTGTGTGCGCGCGCGTGTGTGTGCGCGTGTGTGTGTGTGTTTACAGGAATTTTGAGGTTAAAGTTGAAATTAAAACAAGTTCAGGTATATAACTACTCAACTAAAAAATATAAAAATAAAAAAATAAAGAAAAGCACAAAAGAAACCAAATAAATATGTCTTTCGATCAGTTTACTTTATTTTGTCACAGCACTCATAATACTAACTTCATGACACTAAGATCTCCACATGGCCAATCCAGGGGACCTTTCTCTTATTCTCTGTTCTTAGCCTTTTGAAAGCATTGACATACTGCACCTTCCCTTTCCAGATGAAAGTCTTTCTTTCTCCTTCCCCAGCAACTCCATCTCAGGTTTCTGGACATAACCTTGACTTCTGTTAATCTTCAAATATTCCAATCTGGAGAGCTTGCTCTGGAGCGGGGTAGAAGCCTCCACTGACAAAATTGAATGGTGACTATGGAAAACATCCTAGCAGTAGGCACCGAAATTTTGCTCTCCCCTGTCTCAGATGTGCACTGAGAAGACAGTTGTTGCAGACACAGTTTCTTCTGGATAATGAGACTTGCATCCAGGACCAGCTTGGCAACTATAAGTGGTCTGTCTGCACCATTGCTGGGTGCCTGCTTTTCTGAGCTTGTGGTGAAGTGGAGCCCTCTACACTCCAACTCCAGGGATATCTCCAGGCATTTATTATTGTTTAATGGATGGATAAGTGAGTAAATATAGATTGAGGTAAGCAATATCAGTCACTTAACCTATCAAAATAATTGAAAATTATGCTAATTACTAGAAATGAATGTGACACACTACATCTTGAGAACTTCATATATACATACTTAATAAAATAAAAAAAAATACAATGACATATTCGTATAATTTTTAGTGACTAATATACACTTGATATATGTATACATGTATATATGTATCTGTATCCTTTATATATGCTATACTTTATAGTTTCCAGTTTATATACACTTTATACATATACTTTTACATTTACATATTTATGTGTGTATATATATGTGTGTGTATATATATAAAATGTATATAAAGTGGAAACTATATAAAGTGGAAAAAATATATATATTTATAATCTTTATGTAAAACATGTATATTAAGTGTATATATAAATATAATCTTTATATATGATCTTTATATATGTAAAACATGTATATTAAGTGTAACACACTTTATATATGTAACGTGTAATATAAAGTGTATTAATAAGTAGTATGAGAGTCACTTAAAAATAATTATTATCCCCAGGAGGAGCAGAAGCCAATTACTTACAAAGGATGAATAAAAAGGCATTTTTATCAACAACATGTCCATAGCCTGTGTTCACACAATGACTAAAGGACTTTAGCTTATATTGTGTGACTACCTTTTCCAGAAAGGTAAGCTCTCTAATCTTGAACAAAACCGTATAGCTAGAGAGGCATCTTGGTGTAATGGTAAGAGCACTGTCTGGACCTCATACTGGTGGACCCTTGAATTCAAGTTCAAATTATTATTATTATTGAGACAGAGTCTCTCTTTGTCACCCAGGCTGGAGTGCAGTGGTGCAATCTCAGCTCACTGCAACCTTCACCTCCCAGGTTCAATTGATTCTCCTGCCTCAGGCTCCTGAGTAGCTGGGATTACAGGAACAAGCTAAGACATTTGGCTAATTTTTGTAGTTTTAGTTGAGACAGGGTTTCATCATGTTGGTCATGCTGGTTTTGAACTGACCTCAAGTGATCTGCCCACCTTAGCCTCCCAAAGTGCTGGGATTACAGGTGTGGGCCACCATGCCTGACCTTTTTTTGCCTTTTTCTTTTTGTTTTTTTTAAGACTGAGTCTTGTGTTGTCACCCAGGCTGGAGTGCAGTGGTGCGATCTCTGCTCACTGCAACCTCTGCCTCAGGTTCAAGTGATTCTTCTGCTTCAGCCTCCTGAGTAGCTGAGATTACAGGTGCATACCACCATGCTTAGCTAATTTTTGTATTTTTTTTTTTTTTTTTTTTTTTTTTTTTTTAGTAGAGATGGGGTTTCACCATGTTGGCCAGGCTTGTCTCAAACTCCTAATCTCAAGTGATCCACCTGCCTTAGCCTCCCAAAGTACTGGGATTACAGGCATAAGTCACCATGCCTGGCCTTCAAATTACTTACCTGGTATTGGAATGAGTGAGTTATTTTTTTTGCCATGTCATATTTTATCTGTAAAATGAAAAATGTATAAAGCATTCAATAAGTATAATAATGCTGTCAATGCCATAGAATTATCTCTGTTAATGTTTACAACCATTCTCTCTACCAGGCACTAAGATAAGGACTTTATAGACCAACCTGCAATATATTCCATTTACTATGGCCACTCCATTATTATTGTCACCATTCTGAAAACACAGGCTTCTCATATGTGAAAGGGTGTGGTTAAGAGATGATGTAAATTTAAAGATCTCCCATTATCTGTCAATGGTAGACACCTGTTATTTTATAGCCAAATTTACTCTAACTTTAGGTCAGATGCATATAAAATGCTATTATTTGGTAAAAAGAAAATATTTTGTTGTTGACATTGTTGTTATAAAAATAAAACATATCCCAGTGTATTCCAGGCAAATAAATGTCTTCTCATTGTTTCCGTATTGTCAGAAACAGAATGTCCAGAAGAAGAGCAAAATAGATCCTCCCTCTTCTGAAATGAAAGAGGTGACACTGAGAAATTTATATCAAGGCACTTGAGGAGCCAGAAAAGCTGGTTAATAGGTAGGCTTATTGCACTATTTATAAAACTTTTTATTTCAAAGTCCATCTAAGCACAAAATATGATTGCATTTTGCTATTTTAATATAAATATCTCTGTTCACTAGTGAGGTTAAGTGCCTTTCTACATGGTTATTGCCACTGATACTTTTTTTGTGATTTGCTTTGTGTATGTTGGCTATTTTCTTTTTCTGGTGGTTTTTCTGTCTGTTTCCGATGAAAAGATGATATATTTAAATGTTGGGTATCAATACTTTGTTTCTTATGTATTGCTTGTCTTATATATTGTATTGCTTGTCTTTTAGCATAATGTACATTGTTCAATAACAGATTGGTTTATCTGCTTTTGTAAAAATATTTATTATAAAATGATACAACTCAGGAACAGTGAGATGGAAGAGATGCATAAGGCAAGGTAGGGGGAAGGGGAACAGAGCTTCCATGCCTTCTCCAGGTTTATCAAACTCCCAGTCCCTCCACAATTTCCCCAATCTAGCAACTTTCCAAATCCCACCCTTTTGTGTTTCTACGGAGGATGTATTACATAGGCATGACTGATAAATTATTGGCCATTGGTGATCAGCTCTACTTTTGGCCCCTCTCCCCTCCCCTGGAGGCAGTGGGATAGGGCTTAAAGTTTCAATCCTTTAATCACATGGTTGGTGCCCCTGGAAACCTGCCTCCATCCTAAGGCAATCCAGAAGCTCTCAGCCACCAGTAATTTTCTTTGAGTACAAAAAAGTCTTTATCACTTCGGAGATTCCATAAATGTTCAGAGCCATGTGCCATGTTCAGAGCCATGTGCCAGGAAATGAGAATAGAGATCACATATATGTTTACTATGACACACTCCATTCCTGGTTTCTGGCCACAAATCCCTTATAGGAAAATGGTCATAAACATAAAATATCCCATTTAGTTATTAGTAATTTAGTAATTAGTCTAGTCCATCAACATGTGATATAAAATATCTCCAAGGTGAGGCTACCCAAGTATATAGGCTTCTATTAGAGAGGTTATAATGTTTTGCTATGGCCTGAATGTTTGCATCCCTGCAAAATTCCTATATTGAAATCTAATCACCAATGCAATTATATTGAGGGTAGAACTTTAGGAGGTGATTAGGTCATAAGGGTGAAGCCCGCACGAATGTGATTAGTGTCCTTATAAGTAGGCCTGAAGGAGCCTGTTCACCCCTTCCCCAATGTGAGGACGCAGCAGGAAGGTACCATCTATGAAGTAAAGAGCAAGTCCTTACCAGACTCCAAACCCACTGGCACCCTAATTTAGATTTCCCAGCTTCCAAAACTGTAAGAAATAAATTCCTGTTTGTAAATCACCCAGTTTAAGATGGTTTACAGCAGCCTAAACAAACTGAAACCCATTCTAAAACCAAAGGCAGGAGTTGTCTCAGCAAACTTACAGTTTACCCTTTCAGGTATCCAGTATAACTGAACTCAAAGATAACATCATCTTTTGCTCTGAGTCTCTTTAGAGATATTAATGTAATATTGGATTTCCCTCTTTACATAACCCATTTATTTATTCTTTTATCCTCAGATACTATTCTTCTTTTAGACCTCAAATTGTCTATCATTGGAAGGTACATTCAGGAATGTACAGGGAGTCTAAATTGCAGGCAGTAATATTAGTCTAGCAAGTACCTCCCTCTCATTCCATCCTTATTCAAATAGTGCAAAGTTACATAGGGGAAGAAATAATGGGCTGTTTAGCCAAATTTACTGTTGAAAAATTTACTTAGAATTTTTTGCTTAGAAATCATACCTGCTTCCAGCATTTGTAATTGTACTACTGAGACCACTACATCAAACGGGGGAAAAAAAATAAGTTTAGGGGATGTGGATGAGAAAGAAAAAAAAGTACAATCATTAAACCAGTGTCTTCTCTCCCTGGCAAAAGCTGCATAGTCATACCAGCAATCCTTTTTCACCATCTCCTCCTTACATCTACCAGAAAAGGAGAGGAACTTATTTAGTGACATCACTCCCTTCAGCCCACCCCTGTTGAGTGTGAGAACACACTCACGAAGGTGTGTAAGTGAGCCCTTCATGTTGTATCTCCCCTGGGTTTAGATAACCAATGTTTTATTTGTTCATTCAATTTTCTGTCAAACTATTACATTGAGGAAAATTTCTCTCTGCTCATTGTTAAACATTATGGGCTATAAAGTGTGCTCCTTGCTCTGAAGAGATAAGTCAGCTGTATCTTCTATTCTGGTTCTTGAACAGCACTCTGAGCATTGGGATCTATTACAAAGTAAGCAAATCCAGTGCAGAGTCAGTGTTTATTTCTATGAAGACCCATTTGTAGCCCTACAAGGCTGTCAGCATGGGTCTCACTTGCGAGCTATGTTCAGAGCCTTTCTAGGGAATCTTCCACATAGCCATTTGCAGTCCCTGTCTCTGTCGCTGGCAGACAGACAGTTCTTACTGGCATTTTTTTCTTCAGAGTGTTCATGTGGAACATGTCTAAATCTAGCCCTCCTTGGCATTGCTGCAGTGTCACATGCCTACTTAGTCACAGACCCAGGTGGCCACACTGCACAAGCACATCGCAGCATCTACTTGTCAATTCCAACCACCTTTTCAATTTGGAAGAGAGTTCTTCCAATGGGCATTGATTGACATTTCGTACTTTAATGCACTCCCTCCTCAAATTTCCGTAATAATTTACACAGGGGTTTACCTCAATTGAGGAGCCCTTTACAAGGCTAGGTTTCTATTGTTGTTTTGCCTGACTGTGTGGCCAGGTGATTGCCTCTAAATCATAAAAACCCAAAGATAAGAGCTCTTACTACTGTTCAGTTCTTCCATCACTGTCAGAAAAAGCAGCATATAATGTAGCCCACTGTGATAATTTGTTTTTACGTTCTTTAATCATCGTGGTGGCCTTCCAAACAAGATGTTGTCATTCATTTTGGAACTGCCATCACAAGTTAATCAGCTCTTTGTTGGTTTGTTTACAGGATACTGTCCAAGTGATAATAGAATCCAGTAGCTCCTCATACAGTCCCAGAGTCAGCCCTAGTGGAAAGGAGCCTCCCTGCTTGTAAGTATCTCCTTCTGCAATTTCCCACACAGCATGGTCCCCTATAAACCACTTCCCATTTTTATTATGAAAATTTTCTGGGCACTATCCCCACTAGAATGTTTCTCTTACATCAGCATGACAACATGGGTATTTCAAGTTTCAAGATTATTTTATGTCCTTTATTCTTTGCAGTAGTTTCAATTACTATCCAATAGAAAGCTGATAATTGCACCTTGACAGGATATTTTTTAGTACAGTCCCAGTAGTCATTGCTGGGAGGCACTCACAGGCTTTTTCTATGAGCCCCAGTTTAGACTCCACATAGGATCTAGCACTAAGAATTTGTTCCTACCAATATTATAGCTTCAATTCTATAGAGTGTGGGCTTGAACAATCTTACTTGTTCCCATTTAGCATGCCCAATTAATATTATTTGTTTTTGTTTTTAATTTTAGTCAAATCTCCTTGATGTTCTTTGAGTATTATATCTTAAAAGATTGAAGACAGTGTGGTGATTCCTCAAAGATCTAGAACCAGAAATACCATTTGACCCAGCAATCCCATTACTGGGTATATATCCAAAGAATTATAAATCCTTCTATTATAAAGAATAGGATGCACATGTATGTTTATTGCAGCACTATTTATAATAGCAAAGACTTGGAACCAATTCAAATGCCCATAAATAATGGACTCGATAAAGAAAATGTGGCATATCTACACCATGGAATATTATGCAGCCATAAATAAAAATGATATCATACTCCTTGCAGGGCCATGGATGAAGCTGGAAGCCATCATTCTCAGCAAACTAACACAGGAACAGAAAACCAAACACCATGTTCTCACTCATGAGTGAGAGCTGAACAATGAGAACACATAGATACAGGTAAGCGAACATCACCCACCAGGGCCTGTTGGCAGGTGAGGGGCAAGGGGTGGGAGAGCATTAGGACAAATACCTAACGTATATGGGGCTTAAAACCTAGATGACAGTTTGATTGGTGCAGCAAACCACCATGGCACATGTATACCTATGTAACAAAGCTGCACATTCTGCACATGTATCCCAGAACTTCAAGTAAAATTTAAAAAAAAATTTTAAAAGAGTGGCTAATGGATCTGAAAACTGTTATTATATTTGCATTATTGGAGAATATCATCTGTGTGACACCAATAAAGCCACAGGGCTAAACAGAGAGATCAGGGAAGAGACAAAGAATGGTCCTGATTAAAACCACTGTTATGCCAGGTTGAATTTGAATATATACAAGATGTATCTTCTAAGAAGTGAAATCAGGGAGTTACGTATTCTTCAATGCCATAATCCAACCAGGTTAATACATAAACAACCAAGGAACAACAGAGAGACCTGGGGATGGTTAAAGAAATTAGAATCCAAATATGCCAAACTATATTAGCTAAATGTAAATTTTCAATAAAACATTATAAGACATGCCCCCCTCCAAAAAACAACAACAAAAAAACAACCCCAGGAAATTGTCACCCATATATATGTGAAAAAGTGGTCAATGGAACTTTCTTTCTTTTTTATTGCATTTTAGGTTTGGGGGTACATGTGAAGAACATGCAAGATTGTTGCATAGGTACACACATGGGAGTGTGATTTGCTGCCTTCCTCCCCCATCACCTATATCTGGCACTTCTCCCTTGCCATCTCTCCCCCAACTCCCCACCCCGTGCTATCCCTCCCCTAATTTCCCCCAACAGACCCCAGTGTGTGATGCTCCCCTCCCTGTGTCCATGTGTTCTCATTGTTCAACACCCACCTATGAGTGAGAACATGTGGTGTTTGATTTTCTGTTCTTGTGTCAGTTTGCTGACAATGATGGTTTCCAGCTTCATCCATGTCCCTACAAAGGACATGAACTCATCATTTTTGATGGCTGCATACTATTCCATGGTGTATATGTGCCACATTTTCCCTGTCCAGTCTATCATCGATGGGCATTTGGGTTGGTTCGAGGTCTTTGCTATTGTAAACAGTACTGCAATGAACATTCATGTACATGTGTCCTTATAGTAGAATGATTTATACTCCTTTGGATATATACCCAGTAATGGGATTGCTGGGTCAAATGGAATTTCTATTTCTAGGTCCTTGAGGAATCACTACACTGTCTTCCACAATGCTTGAACTAATTTACACTCCCACCAACAGTGCAAAAGTGTTCATATTTCTCCACATCCTCTCCAGCATCTGTTGTCTCCAGATTTTTTAATGATTGCCATTCTAACTGGCGTGAGATGGTATCTCAATGTGGTTTTGATTTGCGTTTCTCTAATGACCAGTGATGATGTGCATTGTTTCATGTTTGCTTGCCTCATGTATGTCTTCTTTTGTAAAGTGTCTATTCATATCCTTCACCCACTTTTGAATGGGCTTGTTTGTTTTTTCTTGTAAATCTGTTTTAGTTCTTTGTAGATTCTGGATATTAGCCCTTTGTCAGATGGGTAGATTGCAAAATTTTTTCCCATTCTGTTGGTTGCTGATTCACTCTAATGACAGTTTCTTTTGCTGTGCAGAAGCTCTGGAGTTTGATTAGGTCCCATTTGTGTATTTTGGCTTTTGTTGCCAATGCTTTTGGTGTTTTGGTCATGAAGTCCTTGCCTATGCCTATGTCCTGAATGGTTTTGCCTAGATTTTCTTCTAGGGTTTTTATGGTGTTAGGTCTTATGTTTAAGTCTTTAATCCATCTGGAGTTAATTTTAGTGTAAGGTGTCAGGAAGGGGTCCACTTTCTGCTTTCTGCACATGGCTAGCAAGCTTTCCCAACACCATTTATTAAACAAGGAATCCTTTCCCCCTTTGCTTGTTTTTGTCAGCTTTGTCAAAGATCAGATGGTTTTAGATGTGTGGTGTTGCCTCTGAGGCCTCTGTTCTGTTCCATTGGTCTATATCTCTGTTTTGGTACCAGTACCATGCTGTTTTGATTACTGTATCCTTGTAGTATAGTTTCAAGTCCGGTAGTGTGATGCCTCCAGCTTTGTTCTTTTTGATTAGAACTGACTTGTCTATGCAGGCTCTCTTTTGGTTCCATATGAAGTTTAGGGTGGTTTTTTCCAGTTCTGTGAAGAAGGTTATTGGTAGCTTGATGGGGATAATGTTGAATCTGTAAATTACTTTGGGCAGTATGGCCATTTTCACAATATTGATTCTTTCTAACCATGAACATGGAATGTTTCTCCATCTGTTTGTGTCCTCCCTTATTTCGTTGAGCAGTGGTATGTAGTTCTCCTTGAAGAGGTCCTTTACATTCCTTGTTAGTTGTATTCCTAGGTATTTTATTCTCTTTGTAGCAACTGTGAATGGCAGTTCGTTCTTGATTTGGCTCTCTTTAAGTCTGTTATTGGTGTATAGGATGTTTGTGATTTCTGCAAATTAATTTTTTATCCTGAGACTTTGCTGAACTTGCTTATCAGTTTCAGGAGATTTTGGGCTGAGATGATGGCATCTTCTCGATATACAATCATGTCATCTGCAAATAGAGATAATTTGACTTCCTCCTTTCCTATTTGAATACCCTTCATTTATCTTGCCTGATTGCTCTGGCTAGAACTTCCAATACTATGTTGAATAGGAGTGGTGAGAAAGGGCATCCTTGTCTAGTGCCAGATTTCAAAGGGAATGCTTCCAGTTTTTGTCTATTCAGTATGATATTGGCTGTGGGTTTGTCGTAAATAGCTTTTATTATTTTGAGATATAGTCCATCAATACCTAGTTTATTCAGGGTTTTTAGCATAAAGTGCTGTTGAATTTTGTCAAAGGCCTGCTCTTCATCAATTGAAATAATCATGTGGTTTTGGTCTTTGGTTCTGTTTATGTGGTGAATTATGTTTATAGACTTGCATATGTTGCACCAGCCTTGTATCCCCAGGATGAAGCCTACTTGATCATGGTGGATAAGCTTTTTGATGTGCTGTTGCAATCAGTTTGCCAGTATCTTACTGAAGAATTTTGCATCTATGTTCATCATGGATATTGGCCTGAAGTTTTCTTGCTGAGTTTCTACCGGGTTTTGGTATCAGGACAATGTTGGTCTCATAAAATGATTTGGGAAGGATTCCCTCTTTTGGATTGTATGGAATAGTTTCAGAAGGAATGGTACTAGCTCCTCTTTGTATGACTGGTAGAATTCGGCTGTGAACCCATCTGGACCTGGGTTTTTTTATGTGGTAGGCTCTTAATTGCTGCCTCAACTTCTGCCCTGGTTATTGGTCTATTCAGGGTTTCGATTTCTTCCTGGTTTAGGCTTGGGAGGATGCAAGTGTCCAGGAATTTATCCATTTCTTCCAGGTTTACTAGTTTATGTGCATGGAATTGTTTGTAATAACCTCTGATGATGGTTTGTATTTCTGTGGAATCTGTGGTGATATCCCCTTTATAATTTTTTATTGCATCTATTTGATTATTCTCTCTTTTCTTTTTTATTAATCTGGCTAGTGGTCTATTTTGTTGATCTTTTCAAAAAATCAGCTCCTGGATTTACTGATTTTTTTGAAGTGTTTTTTTTTGTGTGTGTCTCTAGCTCCTTCAGTTCTGCTCTAATCTTAGTTATTTCTTGTCTTCTGCTAGGTTTTGAGTTTTTTTTATCTTGCTCCTCTAGCTCTTTCAATTTTGATGATAGGGTGTCGATTTTAGGTCTTTCCTTGCCTCTCATGTGGGCATTTATCACTATATATTTTCCACTAGACACTGCTTTAAATGTGTCCCAGAGATTCTGGTATGTTGTGTCTTCATTCTCGCTGGTTTCAAAGAACATCTTTATTTATGCCTTCATTTCATTATTTATCCAGTCAACATTCAAGAGCCAGTTGTTCAGTTTCCATGAAGCTGTGTGGCTCTGAGTTAGTTTCTGAATTCTGAGTTCTAACTTGATTGCATTGTGGTCTGAGAGATTATTTGTTATGATTTCCGTTCTTTTGCATTTGCTGAGGAGTGATTTACTTCCAGTTATGTGGTCAATTTTAGAGTAGGTGTGATGTGGTGCTAAGAAGAATGTATATTCTGTGGATTTGGGGTGGACAGTTCTGTAAATGTCTGTTAGGTTTGCTTGGTCTAGGTCTGAGTTCAAGTCCTGGATATCCTTGCTAATTTTCTGTCTCATTGATCTGTCTAATATTGACAATGGGGTGTTAAAGTCTCCCACCATTATTGTGTGGGAGTCTAAGTCTCTTTGTAAGTCATTAAGAACTTGCTTTATTTATCTGGGTGCTCCTGTATTGGGTGCATATATATTTAGGGTCATTAGCTCTTCTTGTTGCATTGATCCTTTTACCATTATGTAATGTCCTTCTTTGTCTCTTTTGATCTTTGTTGGTTTAAAGTGTATTTTATTAGAGATGAGAATTGCAACTCCTGCTTTTTTTTGCTCTCCATTTGCTTGGTAAAACTCTCATCCCTTTATTTTGAGCGTTTGTGTATCCTTACATGTGAGATGGGTTTCCTGGATACAGCACACCGATGGGTTTTGGCTTTTTATCCAATTTGCCAGTCTGTGTCTTTTGATTGGGGCATTTAGCCCATTTACATTTAGGGTTAATACTGTTATGTGTGAATTTGATTCTGCCATTTTGATGCTAGCTGGCTGCTTTGCCCATTAGTTGATGCAGTTTCTTCATTGTGGCAATGCTTTTTACCATTTGGTATGTTTTTGGAGTGGCTGGTACTGGTTGTTCCTTTCTATGTTTAGTGCTTCTTTCAGGAGCTCTTGTAAAGCAGGCCTGGTGGTGATGAAATCTCTGAGTAATTGCTTGTTGGTAAAGGATTTTCTTTCTCCTTCACTTATGAAGCTTAGTTTGGCTGAATATGAAATTCTGGGTTGAAAGTTCTTTCCTTTAAGGATGTGGAATATTGGCCCCCACTCTCTTCTGGCTTGTAAGGTTTCCTGCTGAGAGATCTGCTGTGAGTCTGATGGGCTTCCCTTTGTGGGTAACCCTACCTTTCTCTCTGGCTGCCATTAGCATTTCTTCTTCATTTCAACCCTGGTGAGTCTGACGAGTATGTGCCTTGGGGTCACTCTTCTTGAGGAAAATCTTTGTGGTGGTCTCTGTATTTCCTGGACTTGAATATTGGCCTGCCTTGCTAGGTTGCGGAACTTTTCCTGGATAATATCCTGAAGAGTATTTTCCAGCTTGGATTCATTCTCTCCGTCACATTCAGTTACACCTATCAGACATAGATTAGGTCTTTTCACATAGTCCCATATTTCTTGGAAACTTTGTTCATTGCTTTTTACCCTTTTTTCTCTAATCTTGCCTTCTCATTTTATTTCATTGAGTTGATCTTCGACCTCTGATATCCTTTCTTCTGCTTGGTCAATTGGCTGTTGAAACTTGTGTTTCTCAGCTCCATCAATTCACTTATAGTCCTCTCTAAGCTGTTTATTCTCTTTAGCATTTCATCAAATCTTTTTTCAAGGTTCTGAGTTTATTTGCATTGGGTTAGAACATGTTCTTTTAGCACAGAGAAGTTTCTTATTACCCACCTTCTGAAGCCTGTTCCAGTCAATTCATCACGCTCATTCTCCACCCAGCTTTGTTCCCTTGCTCGTGAGGAGTTGTGATCCCTTCTAGGAGGAGAGGCGTTCTGGTTTTGGGTGTTTTCATCCTCTGTGCACTGGTTTCTTCCCATCTTTGTGGATTTATCCACCTGTTGTCTTTGTAGTTGCTGACTTTCAGATTGGGACTCTGATGATTGTTGATGATGAAGTTATTTCTTTCTGTTTTTTACTTTTCCTTCTAACAGTCAGCCCCTCTGCTGTAGGAGTGCTGAGGTCCACTCCAGGCCCTGCTTGCCTGGGGGATCACCTGCAGCGGCTGCAGAACAGTAAGGGTTGCTGCCAGTTTCTTCTGCTATCTTTGTCCCAGAAGGATACCCACCAGATGTCAGTCTGAGCTCTCCTTTATGAGGTGACTCTTTGGATATACGGGAGTCAGGGAGCTGCTTGAGGAGACAGTCTGTCCTTTATAGGAGCTCAAGTGCTGAGCTGTAAGCTCCGTTGTTCATTCAGAGCTGCTGGGCAGGTACATTTAAATCTGCTGCTACAGTACTCATAAACGTCTTTTTTTTTCCCCAGGTGCTTGTCCTGGGAAGTTATGGCTTTAATTATAAGTTTCCGTCATGCTGCTGCCTTTTGTCAGGGTTGTCCTGCCCAGCGAGGAGGCAGCCTATTCACAGTCTGTCTGCAGAGGCTTTGCTGAGCTGCTGTGGGCTCCTCCAGCTGCCATGTGAACTTCCCTGCAGTCCTGTTTATACAGGTATAGTTAGAACTGCCTCAGCAATCACAGCCCAACTCTTTAATGGTGTACGCCCCTCCCACACATAGTTGGACCATCCTGGGTTCAGCTGTGCTTGCTGTGAAACTCTCAATCCAGAGCATTTCAGATTGCTGTTTTTTTGCAGGGGTGGGACCAGCCAAGCCTGATCACCTGGCACCCTGCCTCAGAGCCCTTTTTTTTTTTCAGTTGAATGGGTGACTCTGACTCCCAGCCATTCCAGTCGCCTGTTGGAAAGGCGCCGGGATCTGTGTGATTTCCCATGCGGCAACCCACTGCACTGGCTGAAACAGCCGTGTGGAGATTCGTGGTGCTTTTTTGCCTGGGAATCTCCTGGCCTGGCTCCCTGTTTCAGTCCCCTTTTTGTTAGTTGAATGGGTGACTCTGTCTCCCCAGGAACTCCAATCACCAGCTAAAATGGCACCCGGACCCATGCATTTTGTGCAGAGACCCACCACGCTGGCCAAAACAGCCACCCTGGCAACCCATGGGGCTCCTCTGCCTGGGAATCTCCTGGTCTGTGGGCAAAAAAAATCTGTCTGGAAATGCGGCGTCCACTCACCCTCCACGCTTTCGCTGGGAGCTGCAATCCTGAGCTGTCCTTAATCGGCCATCTTGGAACTTTCTTGTGAGAGAGCTGTGATGTTGGATATGGCAGACAAAAACTAAAAAACAACTATTACAAATAAGTTTAAAGAACTAAGAAATCCATATTTGATTTACATTAAAGTATTACGCCAAAGTCTCATCAAATAGAGAATATCGATAAAGAGATATAGATATATGTCGACTGGATAAACAATGAAATGAAGGCAGAAATAAAGATGTTCTTCAAAACCAACAAGAACAAGGACACAACATACCAGAATCTCTGGGATACATTCAAACCAGTGTCTAGAAGGAAATTTATAGCAATAAATGCCCACATGAGAAGCGAGGAAAGAACTATTGACACCCAATCATCAAAATTGAAAGAGTTAGAGGAGCAAGATCAAAAAAACTCAAAAGCTAGCAGAAAACAAGAAATAACTAAGATCAGAGCAGAACTGAAGGAGACAGAGACACAAAAATCTCTTCAAAATAATCAATAAATTCAGGAGCTGGTTTTTTGAAAAGATCAACAAAATAGACAGATTGCTAGCCAGATTAATAAATAAGAAAAGAGAGAATAATCAAATAGATACAATAAAAAGCGATAAAGGGGATATCACCACCTATCCCACAGAAATACACACTACCATCAGAGATTACTATAAACAACTCTATGTACATAAACCAGTAAATCTGGAAGAAAAGGATAAATTCATGAACACTTGCACCCTCGCAAGACTAAACCAGGAAGAATTTGAAACCATGCATGGACCAATAACAAGAGCACATTGAAAAGCTATCCATCACAATCTAGTAGGCTTCATCTCTAGGGTGCAAGGCTGGTTCAACATATGCAAGTCTATAAATGTAATCCATCACATAAGCAGAACCAAAGTCAAAAACCACATGATCATCTCAATAGATGCAGAGAAGGCCTTTGACAAAATTCAACAGCCCTTTATGCTAAAAACTCTCAATTAACTAGGTATCGATGGAACATATCACAAAATAAAAGCTATTTACAACAAACCCACAGCAAGTATCATACTGAATAGGCAAAAACTGGAAGCATTCCCTTTGAAAACTGGCACTAGACAAGGATGCCCTCTCTCACCACTCCTATTCAATATAGTATTAAAAGTTCCAGCCAGAGCAATCAGGCAAGAAAAAGAAATAAAGTGTATTCAATTAGGAAGGGAGGAAGTCAAATTATCTCTATTTGCAGATGACATGATTGTATATTTAGAAGACCCCATGGTCTCAGCCCAAACTCTCCTGAAACTGATAAGCAACTTCAGCAAAGTCTAGGATAAAAAATCAATTTGCAGAAATCACAAGCATTCCTATAAACCAATAACAGACTAACAGAGAGCCAAATCATGAGCAAATTCCCATTCACAATTGCTACAAAGAGAATAAAATACCTAGGAATACAACTAACAAAAGATATTGAGGACCTTTTCAAGGAGAACTACAAACCACTGCTCAAGGAAATCAGAGATTACATGAACAAATGGAAAAACATTCCATGCTCATGGTTAGGAAGAATCAATATTGTGAAAATGGCCATACTGCCCAAAGTAATTTATAGATTCAATGCTATCTCCATCAAGCTACCAATGACCTTCTTCACAGAACTGGAAGAAACCGCCTTAAACTTCATATGGAACCAAAAGAGAGCCCACATAGCCAAGACGATCCTTAGCAAAAAGAACAATGCTGGAGGCATCACGCTACCTGACTTCAAATTATACTACAAGGCTACAGTAATCAAAACAAAGGCATAGACCAATGGAACAGAACAGAGGCCTCAGAAGCAATACCACACATCTACAACCATCTGGTCTTTGACAAACCTGACAAAAACAAACAATGGGGGGGAAGGATCCCCTGTTTAGTAAATGGTATTGGGAAAATTGGCTAGCAATGTGCAGAAAGCAGAAACTGGACTCCTTCCTGATACCTTACACTAAAATTAACTCCAGATGGATTAAAGATTTAAACATAAGACCTAACACCATAAAAACCCTGGAAGAAACCTTAGGCAATACCATTCAGGATATAGGCATAGTCAAGGACTTCATGACTAAAACACCAAAAGCAAGGGCAACAAATGCGAACTGGCAACCAACAGAATGGGAAAAACATTTTGCAATCTCCCCATCTTACAAAGGGCTATTATCCAGAATCAACAAAGAACTAAAACAGATTTACAAGAATAAAGCAAACAAACCCATTCAAAAGTGGGTGAAGGATATGAACAGACACTTTTCAAAAGACATATATGAGGGCAACAAACATAAAAAAATGCTCATCATCACTGGTCATTAGAGAAATGCAATCAAAATCACACTGAAATACCATTTCAAGCCAGTTAGAATGGTGATCATTAAAAAATCCAAAAGCAATAGATGTTGGAGAGGATGTGGAGAAACAGGAACACTTTTACACTGTTGGTGGGAGTGTAAATTAGTTCAACCATTGTGGAAGACAGGGTGGTTATTCCTCAAGGATCTAGAAATAGAAAATCCATTTGACCCAGCAATCCCATTACTCGATATACACCCAAAGGATTATAAGTCATTCTATTATAAAGACAAATGCACACTTATTTTCATCGTGGCACTGTTTACAATAGCAAAGACCTCAAACCAACCCAAATGCCCATCGATGATAGACTGAATAAAGAAAATGGGGCACATATACACCATAGAATACTACACAGCCATAAAAAATGATGAGTTCATGTCTTTTGTAGGGACATGGGTGAACCTGGAAACAATCATTCTCAGCAAACTGACACAAGAACAGAAAATCAAATACTGCATGTTCTTACTTATAGGCGGGTGTTGAGCAATGAGAACAAATGGACAGAGGGAGGGGAGCATCACATACTGGGGTCTGTTGGTGGGGGCTAGGTGAGGGACAGCAGGGAGTGGGGTGGGTGGGAAGGGATAATGTGGGGGAGAAATACCAGATATAGGTGATCAGGGGATGGAGGCAGGAACCCACCTTGCCATGTATGTACCTATGCACAATCCTTCATGATCTGCACATGTACCCCAGAACCTAAAGTACAATAAAAAAAAGAAAATCATACCAGATCATAACTCTCATTCACATAGAGAAATAAAAAAATAGTAAATAAGAAGGTTAATATAACAAACTCTATAAATATATTCTTTACTTTCTTTTCTGTGCTTTTATAAAAGACAAAACATCATATAAATTAATAATCATAACATTGTATTATTGTGTTCACAACATATATTGATGTAATATATGGTAATATGAAAAAAGGAAGAGGGAACAGATCTATGTATAAATATTTATATATTACACTGGAAATAGATTACTTTAAATCTAAAGTAGATTCTAATAAGTTAAGCTGTATATTTTAAGTCCTAGAGTCATGCTAGGAAATTAATAAAAATTATTAAAGAAATCATAAAGGATAAAGCTATAACACTGGAAAATATACATAATGAAAAAGCAGTTAAGGAAGAACAGGGGAACAAAAAGACAGAAGAGTTTATAAAAAACTAACAAAAATAGATGACAGATGTGAAACCAAGCATATCAATAATATTAAATGTAAATATATTAAACAGTTAAACAAATAAAATATTAGAAGTTGTCAGAGTGTAAAAAGAAGAGAGATCCAACTGCAAAAATCACATTTTAGATTCAAAGGTACACATAAATTGAAAGAGAATAAGAAGGTATCTCATGCAAACAGCAACCATGAGAAAGCTGAAGTATTTCTGCTGCTATGAGACAACCAGACTTTAAAACACAGACAGAAAATGTTACGAATGATAAAGAAGGACACTTAAAATGAAGAAAGGGTCAAACTATCAAGAAAGCATAACAATTTTTAATATATATCTGCACTTAACAACAGAGCTCTAAAATATATGAATCAAAACTGGTAGAATTGAAAGAGAAACAATCAAACAGTAATAGAGGATTTCAATACCACTTCTGTGGCCATCCACAGAAGTAAGACTGACCTCCTTCCATAAATTTGTATGGACAGTGAGATTGATGACTAGTTGTACACCAAGAGGACATGAAAATGTTTTTAACTTTACATCCTTAATTCTTGTTGGGAGAACAAAAAATGTTTCCTAATGTGGTCCATGCATGGTCTGAGCTACCTTCCAGTACCAAAGTGGAATATTAAAAAAATAAAGACAGCCATTTTATTACCCTTCCTCTCCATAATGAATAGTAAAACTAGACAGAAGATCAACAAGAGAATAGAAGATTTAAATCAATTATGTTTGACAGACACATAGACACTCCACTCAAGAACACTAGAATACACATGGTTTTTAAGTGCACATGGAACATTCTCCAGGACAGACCACATGCTAAACTATAATAAAGGCTCAATAAATTTAAATGATTGAAATCAAAGTACATACTCTGGCAACAATATGACAAAGTTAGAAATAAATAACTAAAAGAAATTGGGAAAAATTGACAAATAGGTGGAAATTAAACATATACCTAATCAATGAGTCAAAGAAGATATGTAAAGGAAAATTGAGAAATACTTCGAGATGAAAGAAAAAAACAAAAGAAACAATACATCAAAGCTTACTAGATTCAGCTAAAGGAGTGCTTAGAGGAAAATTTATAGCTGTAAATGCCTATATTCTAAAACAAGAAAGCTCCCAAATTAAATACCTAACATTTTACCTGAAGATTCTAGAAAAAAAATGAAAAAGTGAATTATAAAGCAAGAAGAAGAAAAAAAATAATAAAGATTAGAGTGGAAAAGATGAAATTTCTATTTTAAATGGAGATACTTGGTTGTTTAAAAAGAAAAAAAAATTGGCAAACCTTTAACTAAACCAAGAAAATGTGAAAGAAGATTCAAATTACTAAAATCAGAAAGTAGATATTACTACTGGGTTAATAGAAATAAAAAATACGTAAGAGATTGCTATGAACAACTATGCCAACAAATTAGGTAACTTAGATGTAATAGACAAATTTCTAAAAACTACAAAAATTTATTCAGAAATAAATTGAACATCTGAATAAGTCTATAGCCAGTAAACAGATTCAATTGGTGATTTTTAAAAATTCCCCCAAATAAAAGCCCAGGTTCAAATGATGGCTTCCCTGGTGATTTCTACCAAATGTAATACATTAATACCACAGTTTCACAAATTCTTTCACAAATATAAAAATAAGAAACATTTTGCAACTATCGCTCTGATAGTAAAACTGACAAAAATATCAGAGAAAAGGGAACACTAAAATATCTCCATACTCTTTGTTAATAATTCTTAAGAATTTAATTCTAAACACTGCTATTTAACCCTTCATCATTATCTCCAAATCACTCATAAACTTGCAACACAGTATGTTTTCTTGTCTTTATGTCCATTTGTTTCCATTTCATTTCTAGAGTGAACCACAAGCTTCTACTAGGTACATTTTGTATTCAAACAAGAGCTACTGTATTATAAACCCACAAGAGAAAGGGAGAAGAGAACATTTCTTCTCACAGACGGCTATCTTATATAGACAACTCTAAATAATTTACAAAAAAAAATCTATAGAACTCATAAACAAATTTAGCAAAGTTACAGGATACAAGATCAATATAGAAAAATCAACTACAGTCAGCTCTCTGTATTCATGGATTTTACATCTGTTGATTCAACCAACTACAGATCAAAAATATTCACAGAAAAAAGCAATAAAAATAACAGTGCAACAATTAAAAATAATACAAATAAAATACAGTGTAAACAACTATTAACATAGCATTTACACTGTTTTAGGCATTATATGTAGGATTTGTTTTCTTTTTCTTTTTTTTTTTTTTTTGAGATGGAGTCTCACTCTGTTGCCCCGGTTGGAATGCAGTGGTGCAATCTTGGCTCACTGCAACCTCCACCTCCCAGATTCAAGTGATTCTCAGCCTTTCACGTAGCTGGGATTACAGGCATGCACCATAACATCTGGCTATTTTTTGTATTTTTAGTGGAGACAGCGTTTTACTATGTTGGCCAGGTTAATCTCAAACTCTTGACCTCAAGTGATCTGCCCATCTTGGCCTCCCAAAATGCTGGGATTACAGGCATGAGCCACTGTGCCTGGCCGTATGGCTAGGATGATTTAATGTCGACAGGAGGATGCACGTCAGTTATATGCCAATACTATGTCATTTTATATAAGGAACTTGAGCATCTGGGGATTTTGATATCTACAGGGAGAGTTCTGAAACCAATCCTTCATGGAGACTGAGGGATAACTGTGTATTTCTATAATTAGCAATGAATACTTCAAACATGAAATTAAGAATACAATTCAATTTATAATGGTATTAAAAAATAAAATACTTAAGAATAAATAGTAACAAAAATGTCCAAAACTTTTGCTCTGAAAACTACAACACAATTAAAAGAAATTAAAGAAGACCTAAATAAATAGAGATGCTCAGAATGTGAGGATTTGATATTGTTAAGCTGTCAATACTTTTCATATTACTGATTCAATCTAATTCCCATCTAAATCATAGCTTCTTTCCTTTGCAAAAACTGATAAGCTGATTCTAATATTCATACAGAAATTTAAGGAACCCAGATTCATCAGAGTAATCTTGAAAAAGAAAAATAAAGTTAAATCATGCAAATTTCCCAATTTCAAAACTTACTATAAAGCTATGTTTATAAGAAAGTGATGCACTGACCTAAGGGTAAACATCTCTATAGAATATAACTGAAAGCCTCAAATTTAACTCTCAGACAATGGTCAATTGATTTTTGACAAGGGTGCCACATCAATTTAATGGGGCTATGAGTAACCTTTTTGACAAATGATGTTGGATAGCTCCATTCAAAGGAGTAAAATTGGACCCCTACCTCATACCATATACAAAAATTAACTCAAAATAAATAAAAAACTTGCAGGTAACAACTAAAACTATAAAATTCTTAGAAGAAAACATTAGCATAAATCTTTATGACCTCAAGTTAGAAAGTTGGCTTCTTAGCTATTACACAAAAAAAAATGGTAACAAAATGAAAGAAATACAAAAATTAGAGTTCAAATTTTTTTAAAAGTGCATCAAAGGACACCATGAAGAAAGTGAATGGATAAGCTACAGATTGGGAAAAAATATTTTCAAGTCATACAACTAATAAAGGAATGATATCCAGATCATATAATGAACTCTTACAATTGGATAATTAAAAATGAACAAAGAATTTAATAGACATTTCTCCAAGGAAGACATACATATGGTAATTAAGCACGTAAAATATGCTGAATATCATTAGTCATTAAGTAAATGCAAACCAAAATCACAAGGAGACACTACTTTACATCTACTAGGATACATTTAACCCAAAAGACAAAATATTTGGAGAGGCTATGGGAAGATTGGAACCCTGATACTTTGCTATTGCAATTGTAAAACAGTGCCATCACTTCAGCAGTCTGTCAGTTCCTGAAAATGTTAGACATAGAGTTTCCATACAACCCAGTAATTCCACTCTTAGATATGTAACCCACCTAAAATAAAAACATATGTCCAACAAAAATGTGTACATAAGTCTTCATAGCAGCATTAATCATAATAGCCCAAAAGTGGAAGCAACCTAAATGACCATCAAATGGTAAATAAACAAAATCTGAGATATATATGTGTGTGTATATATATATATATATGTATGACACTGCTGTAGAATGTATCAATACTTCATTCCTTCTTATGGTGGAATAATAGTTCATTCATCAGAAGGAATGAATATATAGTGTGTGTGTGTGTGTGTGTGTGTGTGTGTGTATTCAATGAACTATAATTCTGCCATAAGAAGGAATGAAGTGTTGATACATTCTACAGCATGGATGGACCTTGAAAACATTGTGCTAAATAAAATTAATCTTGTTACAAAAGACTCAGTAGTGTATAATTCCATTTATATGAATTGTACAAATAGGCAACTCTATGAAGAAAGAAAGTAAATTAGCATATGCCTAGGACTGGGTAGATTGGAGGAAAATAGGAATGAATTGCTAAAGGATACATACAAATAAGTGAAAACTTTCAAAAACATAGGAGTAAACCTTTATGACCTTGGGCTAGGTAATTACATTAGCTATGACATCATCTTGGTTATGTAATCTTATGTTTGACAGAATCTCTTTTGGGGGAAATGAAACATTCTAAAATTGATTTTGATAATTATACAACTCTGTGAATATACTAAAGAGTACTGACTTATATAATTTGAATTATCACCTACAATGGTATATGAAATATATCTGAATAAAGCTGTTAGTAATGACATTTTAAAGATTTATTTTATATTGAACAACCAGATATATAAAATTCTGATTTATATTTTTAGTAAATATTGGGATATGGGGAAATACAGAGAAAATAGAGCAAAAATTCTGGATAAATGAAAAATGAATGTGTGAGTATGCTGAGATAATGTACTATGTAAAAAGATATCAAATAAATCAGCTAAATTTTCAGATTTATCCTTCTGTTTTCCATGGCATGGTAAGATAGAATTTATTCCCTCCAAACATTGTCATTCTCTCATTGTAAAATATATTGCTATACCTATTTAGTGACATAAACACAGAGCTCCAAAATCTTTACCTAAATAAGTAAACCTGATTTCATCTTGCTAGTGGTAACAATTCCCTTTGATTTGCAAGTTAATCTGAACCACTCCTTGTAAGAATAACCTTTTGTTATTAGGTGTGCCCACTGGGTGAGCTTTGCGGGCAAACCTTGTCTACTGAAAGAAAATGAAGAAGAATGAATAAGTAGGAACAAAAGATTTCAATTTATCACCCAAACTGCATCACATGCTTTCAAATCTCTGTTAAAAGTTACAGGTTACATTTTTTTTTCATTTGGTATAAGAGCTCAAAAAGATTTCAATGAATATATGATCATAATTTTGTAGCAGAAATACCTGGTAGTTTTACAAATTACATAGACTATTTGGAATATATTTTCTGCTTTGATGAGTCCACTTATGTCGTTGAAGTTAGGCATGTTAGTGCCACATTTTACATTATTTAATTATATTTTTCACATTCCTAAATTTCTATAAAATATGTTTTTTCCATATTATCATTTGTCAATAAATGCTGAAATTCTTAATTTATACTCACAGAGTTCCTGCATTTATTAATAGAAATACACTATGGTATGTCAAAATATTTGGATCTGTAAACTCCCTCTATTATTGTGAAACTGAATTAATACAAAGTCAACTAATGAGAAATCTGGAAGAATTTCTTTGGTATAATAGAATGAGCACAAGTTTTGGAATCAGAGAGACTGGTGTTTTTTTAAAACAAAAACTGGGTTCAACCCTTTATTATCTGGGTGACATAAACAAAGTACTTAAATACCTTAAAGCCATACATTCACAATTTTCATAAAAGGGTCCTTATGTCTACCTTGGATGTTTTTTAGGAGATTAAAAAATAATAATAAACAAGAAAGAAATGAGACTATGTCTTAAGTATAATAGACCCTCAGAAAATGTTTGTTCTCTTCTTCCTTTCTCTTGTGGGTTTATAATATGGTACTTTTTGTTTGCATACAAAATGTACCTGTTAGAAGAAGCCTGTGGTTCACTCTAAAAGTGAAATGGAAACAAATGCATATAAAGACAAGCAAACATCAAACTGTATTGCAAGTTTATGAACGATTTGGAGATAATGATGAAGAGTTAAGTAGCAGTGGTTAGAATTAATTTCTAAAGATTACTAACAAAGAGTAAGGAATACTATATTTTAAGGGAAGGGAATATAGAGAAAATCAGGATAAAATATTGAGTTCTCAAAATACTGAATTCAAGGAAAACAGTATCACAATTAGATTATTCCACTGATTGTTTTGTGAGAGACAAAGAAGAGAGAAATTGAATACAGAAGTGATTAAGAAAATAAGTTATGGAGAAAAGACAATGATCATTTAGAAATTTTGTGCCTGATTGTGAAGGTGAATATAACATTGGAAAAACCGTGAAGTATGAAAAATAGCTAGTTTTAGGATGCTGAGTTATCTTACTTGTCTTCTTAGACATCTAATTAAAAATGTGTAATATGAAGTGTGTCAGGTCAAAATCAAATAGGCCAATTTTTTTATCTAGGTTCTTTCCTACCATTAGCTATATGCCGTTAAATACATTTTTTAATCTCTCCGAAATTGATCATTTTTATATAGAGAGTGAAGATATAACTTCATGAGATAGTTATTTATGAGAATCAGAATCAATTAGTATAAAGTACTTACCATAGTTTTGGGAATCCTATTAATACAGGTACTTATTAATGGCAGAAATATCATTGTGAGCCTTTCAAAAATATGTATTCCTTTCTTCTTTTAGGAAAAGGATGTGAATAGTATTTGAAAATATAGCAAGTTTTAGCTTTGGTCACATAAGTTCCACTATCTAAAGGTCTATTTACAGTAGAGTCTGTTTCGCGTAAGCTCTTGGTAAACTCCCTCATAGTTATATACAAAGAGTATCAATCATCCTCCTATAAGGCTTCGGGGGATCTTTTTATCCTTCAAATGTGTAAAGTCTGGTTTCAGTTACTCAGAGGATTCCAGAAATGGTTTCCCCCAGCCAAATCACCATGCTAAACCACCTCTTCTTGTTTGGCAGTTTCTTGTGAGAAACAACAACAAAAAAGTCACTCAAACTGTTAAGCAAGATAATTAGAAGCAGCTAGAACTGGGCTGATAATAGACATGGGAATTTTTCAAGGGCTTCCATGTCAAACACTTTATTTAATACAGGTCCAAGATTTGTGAAAAACCATACAAAGAGAAATGTTGCCTCTTTGGCTCCCTGAGGAGTTCAATCCTTGGCCAACATGAATGGACTGCATTGTGCACCGTCCGTTGGTCCATTTCTAAGCAAAACATTGAAGTGGTTAGTGTCAGTCTATTGCTTATATCTTCACAGTTAGCAACTTAAAAAAGAAGAAGAAAATTAAGTGGATTTTAAGCCTTTTAATGTTATACATTCAGAACTCTAACATGGCAATTTTTATACCTAAATGCAAGAAAACTATGATAGTTAAAATATTATGTAAATCAGCTCCTCTCAAGGGAAACAAGAAAATATTTTATAATGGGAGCATGTGATTTCAGAACAATTTTTTTGGTTTGAAGAAATACATTTATTTTTAATTGATAATTAACTCAAATTGCTGATTAGTACTTTTCAAAAATAATAAATGGATGAAGATATGAAAAGTCCTTAAGTAACCTTTTGTTTTTGCCATTGCACCCACTGATTATTAAAAAATAACTCAACTCTGCATTTACAAATATCTTGGTAGATATTTGTGGTGGTCGATACATTTAACAACAACAAAATGTACCCTAGGAAAAGGCTGTTGGGCAACAGGTAGTCTAGGAAAACTTCAGTAGTTTTTTCTTTTTTCCTTTGTGATCAGACATTTAAATGGTGTAACATTCTCTTAACCATCTCTAAGAGAGAATGCAATGTGTTAAATAAGATACACTTAAGTAAAATCCTCTGAGACACTGCCATTCTTTAAAAACTTCACCCTATGCTATTTCCTACTATTCCTCAGCCCTAAATACAGCCCAGAAGATTAAGGTTCTGAAAGTGACTTTTGAAACTTGAAGCTTTTATCTCCGATCTGTCTCTGCCCAACAAATATGTCCTGATAAATCATTTAGCAATACAGAAGCTTCATTTTACCAAGTCTAAAGATTCCTTATACTTTTAAGCTATACAAATATCCAAAACCCACTGCACTGATAAAATCAAACACCACATGTTCTCACTCATAGGCAGGTGTTGAACAATGCGAACACATGGACACAGGGAGGGGAGCATCACACACTGGGGTCTGTTGGGGGGGGGGGAAAAGGGAGGGACAGCGGGGGAGTGGGGGAGCTGGGGAGGGATAGCATGGGGAGAAATGCCAGATATAGGTGTTGGGGAGGAAGGCAGCAAATCACACTGCCATGTGTGTACCTATGCATCAATTTTGCATGTTCTTCACATGTACCTCCAAACCTAAAATGCAATAAAATATATATATATATAAAAAATAAAAATAAAAATAAATAAAATAAAAAAAAAGAATATGCATCCATGTTGGCCAAGTAATCTATTTCTTCTGCTTCTATAAACACAGAGAGACTTCCTCAGGAAGGCTATTACTTTTGAATAGGTTCCACAAAATTTAATGAAGTAAATACAACTAAAATGGATTTCCAATTCTGGTGAAGACACAGTTACGGATAGCCTACACATGCTCCAACCATAAAACTACTATACTGATGTGTACATTTTATGAAGCAGCTATCTGCAGGCATTGGACAACAGAAAGAATTAAAACTCTGTACGTGGTATAAGCTCAACATCTATCCCGTATTCTGTCTGTCCGAAGGCATTTTCCAAACTTCCATAGAGGAGCAGTGGTCAGTCAGAGAACAATAGTCTCAATGGGCAGAAAAAAAAGAGAGAGAGAGAGAGAGATTAGAATTTAGAGTTCTTAAACAGGCAGAAATTTGTGGGGAAGGGAAAGAGCCACAAATATCTGCATAGTGATTTTCTTGAGGCTTTGGTGAATATTAACTTGTACTTTCGGGGTAAGACTTGAGAAGACTGGCAGAAAAGAACTTTCTTTTTGAAGGCCAAATAGTGCTGGTGAAATGGGAAAAGTTCCCTTGTCTCCCTGGCAGGGTGTGTGACGGGGGAGTGGCTCGCTTCTTCAGTGCCCCGCTTCTCAAACCTCTAGGAGCATGCAGACAGGCAGGGTGTGGGGCTCCAATCCCATGGGCAGTGTCTAGGGGTGAATGTTTACAGTTGAAGCCCCAGTAGGCGTGTGTTATAGGATGCTCCATTAGTTTAGCCATCCATAGGTGGCTTGTGTTAGTCAGCTCAATTAGACCATTGCCTTATGGCAAGGACAGAGAGCTTTCTGTATCCCGGCATTCTTGCATTGGTGTACTGGAAGAATCTGGTCACACATGGGCTTAGAGAAAGAGTACAAGATTTTATTGAGTAGAAGTAGCTCTCAGCAGATAGGGGAGCCACACTCGGTGTCCTGACTCTTCCCAGACAGCTCTGGCCAAACTCTGCCTCCTGTTACGCCAGCTGATGGCCCCCTGGTGTGCCCATGTGCTCCTACACAGGTTTGTTCCTCTCAACTTCCAGCTGCCCCTATGTTCCTCTGCTAAGGCGCTTCTCTGGAATTCCAGCGCCTGTGTGTCTGCCTACTAGGGTCTCAGGATTTTTATAGGCACAGGATGGGGGCCTGGCTAGCCAGGGTGGTCTTGGGAATTGCAACATTTGGGCGTGAAGGTGGGAGTGCCTGTCCTCACCTAGGTCCGTGGGCACAGGCCCGGGGGGTGGAGCCCTAGCCAGGAACTATGCCCTCCTCTACCCAGCGTTTTCCTGCTCCTCTGTATCACTGGGAATAACTGGAGTTCTAATCAGCCACATAAAGAGATATCACTGAATACCCATTCAATTAAAATCCCAGAAAAGCCTATCTATATAAATAAAGCTGATGTAGCCTTAGAATACCTCTAGATGGTTCCTAATAAAACCTAAAACTAGACTGAGTATAATTAAGCTGATAAAACAGTAAGTGAAATGCTTAACAGAACAAAAATGAAGAAATACAGATTCTGAAGGACACAGCATACACATGGTGCAGTTAAAAAAATTGTAACACATGCCCAGGAGAAAACAGTGAATAGAAACATACTGAGTCATTATACTATTGTAGGAATTAGCAGAGTAGTAACTTAAAGCAGCTATGTGAATGTGTTCAAAGATTCAACAGAAAAGATGGGTATAATAATGTATAAAAAGTCCAAATTCGAAGTAAAGGAAGGTGGAAATAAAAAAGTCTCCTAACTTGATAGAAATATTAACCTACAGATTTAAGACGCAAAACAAACCCCAAACAGTATAAATAAACATACAAAAAAGGACAAACCTAAGCGCAGTATTACTTACATTGCTGAAAACCAAAGAGATGAAGTCATAAAACAACTCAATGAAGAAGAGAAAAACACCCTAGGGTGCATGGATAAGAATCGGTGTCATTAGAACAATGCAGCAAGAAGCTAACAAATTTTAAATGGCTAAAAATAAAAAAATGGTTCTTGAGTTATTTGGTCAGAGGAAATAGCATTAATCGTGTAGGCAAAATGAAGACATTTTTAGTTTAAGAGCTGACAGAGCCTGGGCGTGGTGTCTCATGCCTGTAATCCCAGAACTTTGAGAGGCTGAGACGGGTGGATCATTTGAGGTCAGGAGTTTGAGATCAGCCTGGCCAACATGGTGAAACCCTGTCTCTATTAAAAATACAAAAATTAGCAGAGTGTGGTGGTGGCCACCTATAATCCCAGCTATTTGGGAGGCTGAGGCAGGAGAATCGCTTGAACGAGGGGCTGGGGGGGCGCGGAGGTTGTAATGACCCGAGATCGTGCCACTTCACTTCAGCCTGGGCAAAACAGTGAAACTCAGTCTCAAAAAAAATAAAAATAAAAAAAGCTGTCAGAATTTGACACCAACAAAAAAGCAAGATAAAATGCTAAAGTAACTTTTTCAGCCTAAAGGAAAGTAATATCTGACACTATAATATTCACGTAAGTGAATGAAGAGATAGCAAACTGTTAATTTGTGTGTAAGTACCGCAGACTGCTCTCTTCTCATTTAAAAAATATTCAAGAGGTAATTGTTTAAAACAAAATAACAGCAATGTATTTGGGATGTATAATAAGTGTAATAGACTAGAAAACAACTGAAATAGAAAGGAAGATTATTGGAAATTGAGGCTTATTATTTTAAAATTCTTTTATATGAAGTGGTAAATTCACAACATAGTACACTGTAGAATATTAACACTGAATATTATAATCCCCAGATGTGCAGCTGAAAGTTAAGCAAATAAAACTGAAAAAGTCAGGGGCCTTTTAGAGGGTGAAAGGTGGGAGGAGGAAGAGGATCAGGAAAAACAGCTAATAGGTACTAGGCTTAATACCTGGGTGGTGAAATAATCTATACAACAAACCCCTATGACACAAGTATACCTGTGCAACATACCTGCACTTGTATCCCTTAAAATAAAAGTTGAAAAAAATCAAGGCCAAGAAAAACAAAGTACTTAGTTAACCCCCTAAAAATTCAGAAGAAGGATAAAATAAGAACAGATGGGACAGAAATATTAAATTTAAAATTTAAAATCACATAATGGTAGAAATAAACAAAAGCATATGAATAATTGTATGAAAATTCAATGAAAGTCTAATTAAAAGACAGAGATTCTCAGATTAAATAAAAAAGGGACACCCAACTATATACTGTTCACAAGAGGTGCCCTTTATTCTATTAGTAAATACTTTAAAGGAAAGCAATGGAAATAGAAAAAGCAGGTATACTTATGTGCCTATCAAACATAGTAGACTTCTAGAGGAAAGATGTACTATCATAGATAAGAAGGTATTTCATAATGATAAAGGTCAATTCATCAAGAAGACATACGCTCCACACTAAGTAATTGAGAGAAAATGTAGACTAAAACTCAGTAAGGATTTAGCCATTCAAATACAACTAAGAACCTGGTTGATATTTATAGAATACTATGTATAACCAATATGAACATACATTCTTTAAGAGCACAAAGAATATTCACAATAGCAGACCATATTTTGAACCATAATACTAGTCTCACTGAATTTAAAAAATTTGACATCATATAGTATGTATTATAAGATAGAATTAAATTATTAGAAATAAAAAAGAGGTATAAAAATACCAAAACATTTGGAAATCAAGCAGCACTCTCATAAATAACTAATGGTTAAAACAAGAGCTAAAAAAATTTAGAAAACACTTAGAATTGAATGACAATTAAAACATAGCACATAAAAATATGTAGGGTATCACTTTCATAGGGTTTAGAGAAACATTTAGCCTCATTTGTTCATATTAAGAGAGAAGAAAGGCATCATAATCAATTATACAAATGTCTATCATAAAAAACCCATAAACATGACCTAATTAACTCAAAACAAATAAAAGCAAATAATAATGATTAGAG
Organism: Ateles fusciceps; assembly: GCA_036589455.1. Lineage (NCBI taxonomy): Eukaryota > Metazoa > Chordata > Mammalia > Primates > Atelidae > Ateles > Ateles fusciceps. The sequence continues at coordinate 565,130 of JAZHEH010001685.1, read as the reverse complement.
GGGAAATTAAAGAAACAGAAACAGTCAAACAGAGAGGAAAAGCAATGAAACTAATTATTAGTGGTATGGAAATATTACCTCCTTCTTCAAAATATAAAATAGATTAATATAAAATAAACTTAAATTACCCATAACTCTACCAACCAAGGGAAAAAAGATTTTAGAAAAACACAGGTATCAAATAAGAAGAGGTGGCATCAATACATGTGCTATAATTATAAACAACTTGATGCCAATAAATTTGACAGCTCATATAAAAAGACTCATTCTTTGAAACACACAAGTTAATAGACATACACAAGAAGAAACAGATAATTAAAATAACTCTGTATTTGCTAAATCTATTGTATTTTTGTAATTAACTTTCCCACAAAGAAATGTTCAGGTGCAGATGGCTTCACTGTTGAATTCTAGAAAACATTAATGGAAGAAATACTATCAATCTCAAAGTGTTTTGGAAAATACTGGAGGAAGGAACTCTTTCTAATTCATTTTATAAGGTCTACATAACCTTGATAAGAAAACTAAACAAGGACATAACAAGAAAATAAAAACCCAAACCAGTATCCTTTGACACAAATAACAAAATATTTGTAATTATATATGAGAAGGAAAGAAGAAAATATATGATGATCAAGTTGTATTTATCCCTAAATGAAAGGCTGGTTTGACATTTGAGAATCAATCAATATAATTCAACACATTAACAAAATAAAAAAGGAAATAATATGATTATGTCAATAAATGTAGGAAAAGCATTGACAAAATTTTACCTATATTCGTGATAAAATTTCCCAACAAACTAGGGGAAAACAAGAGAACTTCCTTAGCTAGACAAGGGCCTTTGTGAAAATCCTACTACTAATATCATACTTAATATTGAAAGACAAAGCATTTCTTTCTAACATCAGGGCTAAGGTAAGATGGGCTGCCCTGACCAGTGCAACTTAGCTTGTTCTGCATGTTCTATCCAGTGCAATGATACAAGCAAAGTGAAGAAAATAAACATTGAAAGTATAAAGGTAAAAAAGAAGACATAAATGTTCTTTTCTCTGCATGTAGAAATCTTAAAAAATTCCAAAGTAATTACTAGAGCTAACAAGTGAATTAATGAACACCACAGATTATTTATATACACAATGAACAATAGGCAAATCAAATCAAATTGGCATTTACAACAGCATAAGAAATTATAGACCATGTAACATTGCTTTTAATTAAAATGTACAAGACAGTATATAAAAAATTGCAAGACTGGAGAAATTTTATAAAGACTTAAAATGTTGGAGAGATATTCCACGTTAATGAATTGGCAGACATAATATTATTAATGTGTCAGTGCAGTTCCTAACAAAATCCCAACAAAAATTTCTATAGAAATTAAAAATCCTTCCTTTCCTTACTTTTATCATATTCTTTCCTCCAGGATAAGGATCTTCTAGTCAGAGTTGGGTGAAGATAAATATATATTTTCATGCATATTTGTCAGATACTTTTCAAAACACTACTGCTATATTCATAAATTTGGGAAACAAACTAAAATTGCTCATGTATCTTTTCACTTCACTCTAGCAAGATCCTTATGACACAGGTATTGTAATTCTTTCCATGTTGCAGGTGACAAAACCAAGGCTTGCACAAGCTATGTTACTTGCTCAAAGTTGCACAGCACAGAAATAGAGAAGTCTGGATTCAAACTCAGTTGCATCCAAAGCCAAAGTGTTGGCAGGAATTATTTCCCACATATTGCTAATAGGGCAAATGGCCCATAGGCTTGCCACAACATCATGGAATTGTTATTACTAAGTCAACATTTCTTTTTCATCAAGTCCAAGGAAATTCAGTTATAATAGAAGCGTTTACCACCGTTACATTCTCATCATAACTAACACAAGCTAATATTCTGTGTAAAATTACTACCATGAATTAACTTTATGTCTGGAGAAAACGGGATTGTATGTAATTACTGATTTCCACTCACAATAAAATAAGCAAATTATCTTCCCCAACATAAATGCACCATAAATTGTTTTGAGGCATAATGAAGAAATGAATTTCTGAAAGAAATATGAGCCAAATCTGCCAAATTATTGTAAATGATAGCCCTTTAAAATTAGAGCATGTAATTGCAATTGGAAAACGTTATCCTCTTAATGGTTACATTTTTATTTGGGTAGACCAATAATCCTCTTTGCTGATGTTCCATTTCTGGGGTATTGACAGTTTTTACACATTTTCACATCAAAATGCCATCAAATTTATATATAGAATAATTTACTGTTTCCAATATGAGATTTGTCATAATGGAGTGTCATCCATGAGTGTAACATAATGACATTTTAATTGAGAGAAGATGCTTTGGCTTATAAAAAAAGAAAGCTGTTTTTCTTTGGATATTTCTGAGTTTGTTGACAATTTTCAGCTGAGTATACTTTCAATTCAAAAGATTGTTCTAACATATGGCCACATGCATTTAATCTTCATGAGGGAAAATAACCTTTACTATATGACATTTTAAATCAAATAGAATAATCAGCCTAATTTCATTATAGTATTTTATAACAATTATCTATTGCATTTTACATATGAATGCAACATCTGTATCACAAAATGCCACAGATAATAAAGGTATGATAATTTTTTAAAGATATCATGTTATCTAATAGTTAGAATCTTCTGTGTTATATAGCCAATTCTAGCCAACCAGTAACACCCAATTAAAATATTTTCACATCAAACTTTTATTGAATTCAGAGTGTCTAATCAGTGAGTGATTTGAGAGATCCAATGAATTAACTAACATGACCCCTTTTCTACATTGCATGCTCATTTAACAGAGAGACTGGCACGTTAATTTTCTTGTAATTTTACTAGTATTTCTCCAGTATTCACTTCTCCAATTGTGACTTCTCTAAAAAAAGTACATATATTCATATGCACATATATAGCAAGCACTATGTTAAACACTTTGAAACACTCAGTTAAGATGATTCCTCTAGGGATGTTGTTTTCAAAAAGTATACCTATCAGAATATGTGATCATTCTTATAATAGTAAAAACATCATTCTAAGTGATTGTTCCTAATAATAGAAAAATGAATACATTTATGAGAACCAATTTCATTTTGTAAAGATAAAAGAGATAAAGGGGAAATTATTTACATATTAACTTTTATTTTCTTTTAAATTTGGATTATCTGGATACTGATTGCAAGATGAAATTTCTCTTATGAATTATGACAATAATTGCTAAAAATTTCCTATATTTTCTGTCATGATAACCTTGTTCTTCGAGGCAGAGATACTAAATTTACTAATGAACTAAATTTTATTTTCCACATCTCTATTTTACCTGGAATTCCCCCTTTCAAATCCCCACTATATAAACATTTCTAAGCTTGGAAAACTTGACTAATCAAGAATTTATTTTTACCTACTTATTTTCATCTTCAGCTTTCAAAGTCTCTGAAAACTGCAGTTTCTAGAGGTAAGAAAAAATCATGAGAAATAACACTTAGCACTATTAGAATTTGGCAAAAGCAAACTAAGCTTCATTTTACTTACCTGTGTAACATGATCAGAAGAGTATCTACCTTAGTGGAAAATCTAGATGACTCGTTGACAGAATGTGTGTAAAACAAGTGGTATGCTAATGGCTACTTCTCCAGGAAGGTCTGTGAGGCCAGGACTCATAACTCAGATACAGTTTTGTGGAAACAAAAGATAGTTAAGTGCAGACTGGGCATGGTGGCTCATGTCTGTAATCCTAGCAATTTGGGAGGCTGAGGGGGGGTGGATCACTTCAGCTCAGGAGTTCAAGACCAGCCTGGCCAACATGGTGAAATCCCGCCTCTACTGAAAAAAAAAAAATAATAATAATAATAGTTAAGTGCAGAGCACAGGGTCGACGGCTAGCTCTACTGTGGCCTAGACTAGATTTCCTTCACAAAATTGCTTTTATAGGAATTTGTATTATGAACTAGTTAGTTTCATCAAATATGCAATGCTATATTTGATGAAAATCATATATAAAAATGACAAAACAATGTGTAATGACCATAACAACTAATTTTATGGTTTGAAAAAAATAATTATTTCATAAGTATTATTTGAGCAACTATGTATGTGAGATACTGTGCTGGACGCCAAGGATACATTGACAAATAAGGCAGACACTCTTCTAGAATTTGTTGTTTTTGAAGCTTGGTTACCATCTTCCTTTCTTTTTGAAAGAAATTCCAAACAAGTGAATAATACTATATATTATAACATGAATTATTTCAACTAGAAAAAAATTCTTGCAACTTTCTGAACTAGATTTTTTAAATGGGCTTCTAAATACACTATACATATGAATAGCACACTTTACAGCTCATTGTGAACCATATCCAGTAGTGTTTTGAAATAGATTTCACTATAGGACCTCTCTTCAGGAGGCATCTTTGGCTTTGTCTTCATCAAAAACTGGATAAAGATATGAAAGCCACATGCAGGTTGAATTTAAATCAAAAACTGGGGCCAACATCCAAAATAATCTCAGCAAGCTGTCATGAAGAACAACAATCAGCAGGAATAAATTTAACAGCTGAATGTTGTCTTGCTTTTATGTGTAATATCCCTCCTTATCGCTATACAGGACCATCATGTGGAATGGCTACCTGACAACATTGCTTTGCATGAAGTCTAGAACTCTCTCTAACCTCACATTTGCCTCTAGTGGGGCTACAAACCAAGCTAGAACATTCAGAGAACATTAGTGCCTATCATCTTGCTTGCTCTGCAATTTACTCACAGTTTCATGGTATAAAGAAGGTAGTTGTCGTGATTCTAAATCCTGGATCCACTATTTACTACCTAGTCTAACTATTCAACAGTTAAAAAATAAAATAAAATCATATCATTTGCAGCACCATGGATGGATCTGGAGGTCAATATCTTAATGAAATAAGCCAGGAACAGAAAGACAAATATTGCATGCTGTCACTCATGATGTGGGAGCTAAAAAAAATTGAACACAGAGGTAGAGAGTGGAAAAATAGATAACATGAATGGGAAGGGTGAGTAGGGGGAGAGTAATGAAGGGAAGTGGGTTAAAGGGTACAAACCTACAGTAAGACAAATAAATTCAATAATTGTTGCAGAATAGGATGACTATACATAACAAAATATATTGTACCCAGTTGATGGACACCCTGAAGGCCCTGATTTGATCACTATATATTATATACATGTAACAAAGTTTCTCAGGTACCCCATAAATTTGCACAAAAAAGAACAATCTGTAGCCTTTTGTCAGAATTGAAGTAGATAATGATCTTAGTTCTCTTGGTATACATATATACGTATTACCATTTATGGCACATCTTCCAGGAGCTAGAAGGAACTTGATTATCTTAATTTCCATATAAGTAGAAACAGAATCAACAAGAAAATCAGTAAAAATTTCCAAGGTCCTACTGCTGGCAAAGCCATGAGTAGAATACAAATGTGGTATCCAAATCTATACTCAATTTAAAAATAAATGAAAATCTTTGTTCATTCTGATAAAGGTAAGTACAGAACTATCTTTTATTAATGCTGCTGAAAACTAACAGTTCTTCAAATACTTGTCTTATTACTGCCTCTTAGTAACTGTTATAATTCTTTCTAAGGCAGCCATCTTAGTCCACTCTAAAGATTTTTATTTATATAACAATTGAAGTTGTCCATAATTCTGTGGATTTTCTAATGATGGAAGAAGTTCTGTATTACTGGCAGTTATCAAGGAACACTTTCATAACTTATTTCACAAAGGAAAAAAAGGCTATTTCCTTTCAAAACATACCAGTGACTTTTTGATGGATAACACTGAAGAGTCGTAAAGAAATATTCTCTGTTATTTTGTTCCCTGCAAACTGAAATTTCACTATTTTATGTGTTTCCCCCACAGCCTTACATGAGAAATTTCTGAAAATAGAGTAAATGGGGGCAAGATACTATCCCCCTCACACACACACTTAAAGGGAATTTGGGAAATGATGAAGCCCCCTTATGCCAGGACCTAACATTAATTCAGCACTAGCTGAATTCTGATAGAAAGAGTTCTGGTAGAAAAACAGGCTGCAGGAATTAATGCCACTTCCTGACAGGAGTAGTAGGAAAAGGAACAAATACTGGAATACTTACAGTGTGCCAGAGACAGTGTGCTAGGTATTGTACCCATGTTTTCCAGTTCAATTCTTCAAATGCTTTGGAGATGGGCATTACTATCTTTATGCACATAAAGAAACCAAGTCTTTGGAGAATTTAAGTAATATACTTCAGTTGAAGCTAAGAAACAGTAGGGCTAGAATTCAAACCTAAGTACAGTATATCTGACTTCAAAGCTCAAGCTTGTTCTCTGATATCAGGTCTTATTCTTCCACTTGGCTTCAACACCTTGCCTAGAGACCTAGGATTTGTAATTTATTGGTATCTGCTGTTCCATTTCAATTGTATTCTGTAACCTCAAATTTGATTGGGAGAACTCTTCGGATTTAGAAACAAGCTTGACCTTGTCACGTTCATTTTATCTGCACCCTCCTTACCCATTCATATGAGTTAGAAAAGTGACTGGTATTTGGTTTAAATTGCTACCATTTAATTTCTTTGCAAGTGATTTTGTTCTAGCTAGCCTTACCTAAGTTATTAGGGAAGTGCAGTCCTTTGCCATTGCTGTATAAAACAAGGACAGCTCTGCAGAGTCTGCGGGGATGCTGATCACTAGGAAATTATTTTATAATGAGAAAATAATCATTTACCATGATCAACATGAACAATATGTTGTTTGCCCTCAAGCAAAAGAAAAAGCCACTGGCATGTAATGTTGAGACAAACAGTCAAGGGAGGCCAAGGAAAGATGAATAATACACATACATAAAACATCCAGAACAGAGGATGTCCAATATCACATCAGAATCTGGAAGGATTAAAATTTATTGTAAATCAATTTCTTTTCTAGTGTTTTTGGTGATTATAAAGTAAATACAATTGACTTTAAGGTCAGGCTTACATATTTATATTTCATATCAGCTACAAATGTGCATACGTTACAATAATAGTTGCATTCTTGAATGGAATAAGTTTTTTTACACTAGAGAAACAAGGCTATTTCTGAAGTCTATTTGTAAAGCAATAGAACTCTAAAAGCAGAGGGAAAATATCTGCATTTTGATTATCTATTTAATTGTAAGAGAAATGAAATACACATGTGTAAAAAATGCAATAATTACAAATAGGTGTAAAAGGTAAGGTTTTTTTATTTTATAAAATCAGAAATTTTATTTTCTGTAAAGGCCAATTTTAAAGAAATGTAACAGCCTTTTCCCCTAGTTTTTACATAAATTTTAAGATTTTAGTTCATTTCATTTTGATATGTGGCATCATTTCACAAAAATATCTTGCCAACCATTTGTGTTGACATTCTAATATGATGAATAAAAGCAGCAATACAAAAATGACAATGATTTAAATCTTTCCTAAACTTTCATCATCATAAAACATCAATTGTGGACATAAGGTTTAGTACACTGAATATGAAGGCATAGTGTACATATAACTGCGCTACTGCCTTAACTAGAATGTTGCACAAGGATAATGGAAACGGGTCAACCACCAAGCATATGTTAGCACTGTTCTAACCTGTTTACAAAATTCTCTTATTTAAATATTCGTAACACTTAGAAAATACAAATTTGTATAGAATGGATCTTCTCATCTGTACATCATCTTCAAAGACGCTTATTCTTCCCTGTTTTGGGATGTAGATTGTGCTGTAGTTTAAATGAACTACAAAAAAGGCAATCTCAACCTCCTACTCCATATGCTGGAGATAGAATCCAAGACTAGGCCGGTGTATGGTATTTCATGCCTGTAATCCCAGCACTTTGGGAAGCTAAGCAAGGAGGATTGTTTGAAGCCAGGAGATTGAGACTAGACTGCGAAACAAAGCAAGGCCACTACAAATAATTTTTAAAAATTAACTCTGAGTGGTGTCATGCGCCTATAGTCGCAGCTACTCAGGAGGCTGAGGCAGGAGGATCACTTGAGCCCAGGACTTTGAGGCTGCAGTGAGCTGTGATGGCACCACTGCACTCCAGCCTCGGTGACAGTAAAATACTCCTGTCTCTTAAAATAACCCAAAAAACAAAAAAGAATCAGAGACTTTTGGCAAAAATCACACACTAGAACCAATTAATGTTAGGCAGAGAGACACTGACAAATCATTAGCTCCTAATAATCATGAAAGTCTAAGAAGGATTTTTCATACCTCAACTCTTTCTATTAGCTAAATTACTGTTACTGTTTTTTCACAAAAGATACTACAGCAGAGGGGAATTAAGACATTTCTCTCTCTTCATGTCACCCCATCTGCCTAAGCTCAGAACTAAAATTATTTCTAGCTTCATCAAAAGGAAATTCTTATAAACAGGAATGACTGATTGCCAAAGCTACAAAAAACAATGTGTCCTGGGAAAGGAGGGAAGAGGGGGGTAGGGTGAGGAGATGAACAGAGTAAAGGTTCAGTTGTCAAATTATGAAAAATAAATTAATAGGTGACCATAGATAGTAAGGGTCATGTTACATCACCCTTAAAGGATTTCAGAATTTTTCAAAAGCACCCTTAAAAGATTTCAGAATTGAACAGAGTGCTGTATAAGGTCACTACTGGTAAAGTTTATGGTGTCTGAGTGCAAGTCTTTAGTCTGGTGATTTCATATTTCATAAATATCAGTTTTTAAATTTAATTAATCCATACAACTATGCTCTATAGTAGATACTCTTATGAGCCCAAATTCACAGATAAGCAAAAGATGATTCAGGATGGTTAAGTTAGCTATTGAATGCATTATCTCCAGTAAGGGGCTGGACCAGTATTCACTAGCAGATACAGCTGTATTTAGATACATACCTCTTGAGCTTCATGCAAGAATAGAGAATTTCATAAGTTAGCTTTCAGAGGCAGTTTGGCAGAAGTGGCAGGCAGGGGCGGTTGTAGGGGAGACGCTTAGCCTTGAGGTAGGAGAATAGGGTCTGGAGGCAGGGAATTTAAGGCCAATTCACTTGGACTTCCCAGAACTGAATAAAAAGGAAAACCCCACCTTTCCACACTCAATCCACACTCAAGTAACAAAAGGATAGAGGCTACTTCTTTCACACCCTCAACCTTATACATTTCCCAGATGAAAAATTGGAAGTGTCTCTGATTGGTCCCCTCCTGCAATCAATCAAATTGGTCAGTGGCTGAGTCCTTATGGGCAATTTCCTAACTTCTCTTCAGCCTCTGATTGGTCACCTTTCTGGACCAATCAGACTGGTCATGGGCTACTCTTTCATTTACATAAGGTATAACCAAGTAACCAATAAGAGTATTTAAACTCCACAAAATTCTGTAAGCAGCACTCTTCAGCTGCTTGCTTGAGCCCACTTGTACTCTGTGGAGTTTACTTTCCTTTCAATAAATCTGTGCTTTCCTTGCTTCATTCTTTTGTTGCTTTGTGTGTTTTGTCCAATTATTTGTTCAAAACTCCAATAACCTGGACAACTCATAGCCAAGACCCTCCACCAGTAACAGCCTGGGAACAATATCCCTTGGATGCAACTGAGATAGACAAGGAGAACAGAAAAGGGATCCCTCCTTGTTTGTCCTTGCAAACTCCTAATGGACTAGCTATACTCAGCCTGGAAGTAGCACCACCACAGACACTTCCTCTCACAAAATCAACCATTTAGGCCTGAAAGAAACAAAGCACTCTAACCACAAACATCCTGGTTGCCAACTGTAGAGACTTTCAAGAGACATTCCCCAGTGCTGAATAATAGCTTAGTTTGTCCTAAGTTGAACTTTGCCTCATTTTAAAGTAAAAGTCACCTTTCTGGGTGGAGACTTAAGATGCAATGAGATATGCCACGCATGTAAATGCACGACGTGGGACTGTGTAGGCACAACTGCTGAACCATCCCAATAATGTCACCTGGAGGAGGCTCAAAGGAAAAGAAAAGCTCAAACTAACCTGATTTTGGGAAGCCAGCAGCAGGTTCCTTCCTGTTGTTGTTTTCCTTTCTGCTTGAGCTGAAAGCCACAATAAACTGCCTGCTCAAGCCCATTTCAGACTCTTGGTATGTATGTATGTATGTATGTATGTATGTATGTATTTATATTTTAGATGGAGACTCATTCTGTCGTCCAGGCTGGAGTGCTACGGTGCGATCTCTGCTCACTGCAACCTGCGCCTCCCGGGATCAAGCAATTCTAGTGTCTCAGCCTCCTGAGTAGCTGGGACTACAGGTGTCCACCACCATGCCCAGCTAATTTTTTGTATTTTTAGTAGACACAGGGGCTTCACCATGTTGGCCAGGTTGGTCTTGAACTCCTGACCTCAGGTGATCCGCCCACTTCAGCCTCCCAAAATGCTGGTATTACAGAAGTAAACCAGTCTCTTGGTTTACTTCTATTTACTGAGGATCAAGATCCACCATTGGTAACACTATGAGAAGGAAACCATGGACCTGGGCTGCTGATACAGAAATGGCTGAAAATCACTGGGGAATCTGAGTTGGTCTGCATGAAGTCATCATCCACATAGCTAAAGCCAAATATCTCTGTGTGTTGGCACAGAGTATACAAAATTTACTACAGTTTCCTTTATTCTACATAGGTGAAGGAACATGCATCTCTACACTTAGGGCAGAGGTTCTGCAAAGCTTTTCCAGCCTCAAGCATCCAAGACACACAATCTTACAGGAACAAACAGGAAATTAATATTAGATAACTTTTGCCAAAAACAAACTGAGGCAAAAACAAAGAGGATACTTAGATTACTTTCCCAACCATGAATTAACCAACAGAACTAACGCATGTTAGGAAGAGGGGTATTCATAGATGACCAGTGCTTAATAACATTGGAAGTCTTCTATGGTGATGCAAGATTCAGGTAACAGAACTAGTACAAAGAGCAAGAATTCAAACACACATTATGTCCCATCTCAGAGACAATGCTCTTTGCTGTGCCTTTTTATGTGCAGCTAGACAAGAGAGCAGGAGCTATGCTGCAAATGAATTGAAGCAATTACTATAAGCAACTGTTACAGAATATATTTTTTAAATATCTCTCCCTTTTGCTGTGAAAATTATTCTTTCCTCGAGTAAGCATTTTAACACTCATAGAATTAATAGGGGAGAAATCTAGCTCTTAGAATAATTTCTGCCAGAGCTTGTTGATTGATAGTCTTCCCTTCAAGGTTGATCAGAACAAAACCTGATGAGAAAAATACTTTGATCTATGAATTTTACCATCTGAATGAATGAGCCGGAAAAATAAGAAGCTCAATATGAAAAAATATTCTACTCTTTTGTGAGGAGGTAATCTTGAAGCCTTTGAGTGAGGGATTTATTTATTTCTTTTTTCCTACAAGTGATTATTAGGTGACTTGCAGACAAGAAATGAAAATGTTTTTCTGAAACAGCTATTAAAGTCTTCTGACGAAGCACTACTGATATTTGCAATATTTACTTAAGGTTTAGAAAGCACTTTGGTCTTCTGGGATTAAAGACGCTAAAGCATTTGGTGGGTTTATCATCATATTAACATTAATGACTGGTATTCAGTTGCTCATCAAAAATAAGACGGTATCCAAGTGTTCCCGTATTAATTTTGTTTCCACAACTAAATTTTTAGCAGAAAATAAAGAACACATTTTCTCCAAAAAAAAAAAAAAAAAAAAAAAGCCCTAGAACTACAAAAGAGATAGTTTATGAGTGACAGATTGTAGGATAAAACACCATAATCAGTGAAAATATATTATTTAAGGAAAGCAAATTACTTCAGTTTCTGGTGGTTGCTCTAATCACGTGAATAAAATAACAGTATGCAAATGCTTAGTCTAGAGTTTGACAAGGCTGTCACTTTCCCTTATCGGACACAGTGCTTTATCACAACGCAGTCAAAAGAAAGGAGGAAATGAGGTGGAAAATATTATCATAGGATTTTTAGGGTACTTTGATAGAAACTAGAGACAGCTGTTAAAACTACAGTATTTAAGAACAAATGTGAGTAATAAACCGTAAAGTGAAATATGTAAGGGAGGGAAATATTTCTGGCAATACATATGCTCTATGTAAATTTTACTTATGTATAAAGATACTAAAGTGTAGGCTGAGGCTACATAGAGACATTGATCAGGCAGTCAGCAGCACCACCTTGTTTATACATTAGTGCTTGTGTAGTACTTTCTGAAGAGTTGCAGAGTTGTCTTATGTCATGACATAGTAACTATATAATTTATCTCCCTCCTTCCTTTCTATTTATTTCTCCTTCTCTCTCTCACTCTCCTTCTCTCTCCCTCTTTGCACTGGCTACCAGGGAGCAGAGAGTGTGATATACTGAGCAAATGGCTCAGCTCTGCTTTGCAACAAACTTATCACTTTCTTATTAGTGATATGTTTTTCTATTTTTTCCTATATCCTTGCATACCATTTACAGTGTTATGCAAGTGATTTTATTATGAATAATTTCATGTACCTTTTAGAGAAGCAGATTGTGAATTCAAAGCAAACATGAAACAGATATCAGCATTTGCAATTAATTTTAAATAAAATTCAAAGAATACAGCAGGATGGTGATCTGATTCTTTTCCTTTTGTTTATTCTCTTTGCTGACTTTAACATAGAATGAGGTGGTACCAACAGTAAGATGTGCTATGTTGTGTTCAAAATCATTGCTAACAATGTTTTTGGGCAAATACATGAGTAGCAACACGTTGTACTGATTGTCGTACTGATTATCATTGCACAGTTTTTTTCTGTTAAAGCTTTATTATTTTTCTGGCATTGTCTGGGGGAATAGAACTTTTTTATTTATTACAAAAATATGTTTATCATTTGTCTAGGTATTTGTCTCCTTAGACAATATTTTGAGGTTGGTATGAAATAAATACCTAATACTTCAGAAGAAAGCCCACTGAATTGGAAAGATTTATTTTGATTTACAAAATACTCTGTTTTGATCTTTTTCATTTTAGATGACTGATAGTGGAGTTTTCTTCTATTTAATTGTTGTTTTACTTCTGACTAGTTTTTTAAAAAAATATTTGTTGGTGGGGGTAGGAAAAGAAAAAATATTGCTAAAGGGTTTGCTAAATGTATGAGCTGGTAGGAGGAAATAAAAGCAAAGTACTTATGCTTAAGCAAGTAGAGATGATTTTTTTAAAAAGCAAGTGAGACTACCTATAAAAACAAAGGTGTCACAGGAGTCACTGCAGTAACTGTATACACTAAGAAAAGGAGGTTAGAAATAAAACCTCGCCTGCTATTATCAAAGAGAGAGCTGCTTGACCAAGCAGCTAGCACATCTTTCTTCCCACAGAGAATGCTGAGGACAGGAAAACACAACACCTTCAGTTTGAACTCCGAATAAAACTTGGCCCAACAATCTTAAAACCCTAGTGGTCAAATTGAGAAGAAACTGGAATGAAATGTCATTTTAAACTCAGCAGCAAGCATCTATCTTTCAGGAGTCAGAGGCTTGAACGCTCCTCTGGGGTAGGCTGTCACTTCTTCCTGGAAAACAATTTGAGGTGCACAAATGTGAAGGCAGCCAGCACCCAGGAGGGGGAGCCCTTATCGCTCTCAACCTCAACTGTCTTCTATTACCCATTGCTACCAAGAAGATATTTGTGTGCATGTGACTTACATCAAATTCAGGAAAGGGTTCATTTAGTGTGTTTTTGTTTTGTTTTTTGAATAAGCATATGTATATCTATTACCTTTTAAGGTAATTATGTAATTCATCTCCAAAAGCTAGATATATGTGAGGATAAAATATGACTCTGTTAACAATGAGAGCAGGGCAGCAAAAACAAACTGGAATTAACATGGGTATTTAATCACTCTAACTTTGTTACCTTGAATATGTTTTCATTTGTGATACAATCATTATCATCATTTTGAGTAGAAGGTTTAGATGAAGCAAATGTCAATATTCCAGAAACAGGATCTTTAACTATCAGAATCTAAGACATGTGACTAGACACTGAACTGGTTCAGTATTTAGCCCAAGCCATCATCCCTAAGATTTGCTAGAGTCTCAAAACTTGTTCTTGTAAGGGTGAAATCTTTCTCTAAACTACAGCTCTCAAAATTTTTTTTTTTATTTTTTATTTTTTTATTTTTTATTTTTATTTATTTTTTTTTTATTGCATTTTAGGTACTCCAGATGGATTAAAGACTTAAACAGCTCTCAAAATTAATGTGCATATGCATGGACCCGGGGTGGGGAACAACACACACTGGGACATGTCAGGGAGGTAGGGGGAGAGAGATCATCAAGATAAATAGCATCAGGGTCTTAATACCTAGGTGATGCATTGACAGCTGCAGCAAACCACCTTGGCTCACATAATGAACCTGTATGTCCTGCACATGTATCACAAAACTTAAAACAAAATATAATTAAATTAAAAAGAAAAAATTAATCTGTATATAAATCACCTAGGCATTTTGTTAAAGTATAGCTTCTAATTCAGGAATCTTGTGGTAGGGCCTGAGATTCTGCATTTTTGACAAGCTCCCAGGTTATGTCAATGCTATAGTGTACAAACCCCACATTGAATAGCAATTCTCTAAATTATTTAAGTCGAGCCACAAATCTTGTTTATCTCTAATGTTGCCATTGAGAGCTCATTTCATCACCCTACTTTACAAGACTATGCTAGATTCCCCAGTGAAACCCCATGTTAGTATTCAGTAAACTAGTTACAAAGCATTGGCTACTGATGATAAATAGGAATCTTAGGAAGTCTTCTGCTAGCCCCCTCTGGAGAAAAGCTCTTAAACTAACTTTTTAAATTAATTTACTTGTAATTGAAAACTAATAATTGTGTATATCTGGGGGGTACAACATGATGTTTCGACCTACGTGGAAAACATTGTGGGAAATTTTAATCTAATTAACATATCCTTCACCTCATGCATGCTGACCATAGATAATAATAATGTATTATATATGCCAAAATTGCTAAAAGAATAGAAAGGTTTATAATACATGTGATGACTACGGGCTGTTTTGAATCTTCTTCCTAAAATTCTTTTATATTTTTGCTTGCTTCTCTGATCCTTTCCTCTCGATAGTAATAAGCTTACTCTTTGTATAAAAATTCCTCTTCTTTTGTTTGGAGAAGGTAAATTTCATCCACTATTTTCAATCTCAGTTCTGAGATTTCAAAACCAATGCTATCCTCTCCACTAGAAAAATGTCTCAACAATATCAACCTTTCCTCTTATGAAAAGAATCTTCTGACATTACCCTGCTTTCTTCAGCCCCATTTAGATAATTACTTTTGTCTTGGGAAGAGAAGCACACAGGAAAATTGGAGGGGTAGGGATTGGTAAGAGAACAGACTACTCCTTATTGTGGATTAAGGGGCTGCTGATGTCTACCTCTTTGTTTAGAGACACATCACCTGCAGATAACCTTTGTATCTCTCACAAAACCATGCATGTGAGACTCTGTCTTATGGTACTAATGCCTTTACCAACCCTTCTCTTATAGAATCTAACTTTAGAATATACACAAGTAGTCTTTTTATTTGAATACTTTGAAGCGTAATCCTGAAAGTATATACATAACCTCTGTCTGTATATGAACTTTTAAGCAACAGAGCATTGGAGAAATGAATAATGTTTATAGAGTTATCTTTGTATGCTGCCCTCACCCCCAGCCAGTAAACATATCTTGACACCTTTAATCAACAATATGGAAATGATACCTTTGACATACCCATATTGTTTTCAGGAAGGAGAAACACATACCTACACAAGCTCACATAAAACTCTCCACATTCAGTACATAGAGTCAATGCTAGGACACTTATCAACTTTCTTGTTCAGTAAATATTTACAACATTGTATAGAAAAATAACAAAAATTTTTTATCCCAAATAAATCAAAATAAACAGTATCATGATAAAATGAGAGATAAAACAATCAAATTAAAGAACTTTAAAGAATTATCTGATGTACTGCCTTCATTCTAGCTCCAGTTTACTGCCAGAACTGAGATAGATTATTGATCTGGCCTGCTTCCCAAACATCTTTATCTAACTATAATCAAAATGCTTAAGATTCTCCCAAATACACCTTATTCTGCACACTTTAAAATTAGGTAATTCCTGTTTTTCTTAACTTAGGCACATTCATGGAATCTAGTGATGACTGAAAAATCTACTTTTCATTCACTGTGCTTTCTGGACATCCTTGCTCATCTATAAGAGCCATAACTAAGAACTTATACACACTCTTAATATGTATCTACATTTTTAGTTGACCATTACAAAAGTCATTCCAATGAAAATGAAGAAAAGAACATATCAATGCTTCCTTAAATGTGCTGTGGCTAAACACTATCACTTAAAAGCCAGATGAAATGATTAGAATTTAGTCAGTCATGATATAAGAATAAGCAAATGGAGACTGGTGGCAGGACAAGATAGCTGAGTAGAAGCCTCCACTGATTGTCCTTCCTGTAGGAACATCAAATTGAACAACTAAAAAGCACCTTCATAAAAAACAAAAATCAAGTGAATCATCACAGTACCTTGTTCTAACTTCATATCACTGAAAGAGGCACTGAAAAGGGTCTTAAATTGCATATGCCACTACTTGTCCCTCCCCCAAGCAGCAGCTACATGGCATGTAGAGAGAATCTTTGCACTTGGGAGAGGGAGAGCACGGTGACTATGGGACTTTGCACTTAAACTCTGTGCTGACCTGTCACAGTGGAAAGCAACACCAGACAGAAATCAGCTAGCCCATGCAGACAGCATACAGACTGTCCCTAGCCAGAGGGGGAATCACCCATGTCAGAACCTGAATTCTGGCAGGCCTCACAACTGTGAGCTAAAGAGCTCTGGGGTTCTAAATAAACCTCAAAAATAGTCTAGGCCACAAGTAATGTAATTCCCGGGCAATTACTATTGCTGTGCTGGTCTCGGAGCCAGTGAACTTTGGAAGGCATGTGACAATAAGACACCAGCTGAGGTAGCCAAGAGAGTGCTTGTGCCACGTCTCCCCTATCCACAGGTAGTGCAGCTTACAGCTCCAGAAGAGATTGCTTCCTACTGCATGGGAAGAGGAGAGGGAAGAGTAAAGAGAACTTTGTCTTGCAACTTAGATATCAGCTCAGGCATGATAGAATATTATACTGGGCAGAGTTGTATGACCCACATTCCAGGACCTTGGTTTAAGATGACATTTCTAGACATACTCATGGTCAAAAGGGAATCCATTGCCACGAAGGGAAGGACCCAGTCTTGGCAAGATTCAACAACTGCTGACTAAAGAGTCCTTGAGTCCTGAATAGTGAGTAGTGGTACCCATATAGTATTCACCATGGGCTTTAGTGAAGTTCAGAGACTTGCTGGCTTCAGGTGTGACCCGGTACATTCCCAACTATCGTGGCTATAAGGTAGGACTCCTGTTTGAAAAAAAGAGGAAGGAATAAAGGGAACCCTTGCAGCTTAGGTACAAGTTTG
Organism: Ateles fusciceps; assembly: GCA_036589455.1. Classification (NCBI taxonomy): domain Eukaryota; kingdom Metazoa; phylum Chordata; class Mammalia; order Primates; family Atelidae; genus Ateles; species Ateles fusciceps. The sequence continues at coordinate 547,583 of JAZHEH010001685.1, read as the reverse complement.
GCCACAGTGGAGTAGAATACCAAGCAGGGTCTTGAAGTCACAAATTCTAGGACTTGGTTCTTGGATAGCATTTCTGGACATTCTGTGGGCCAGAAGGGACCCCACTGGTCTAAATGGAGAGACTTAGACCTGGCAGAATTCACTGAAAGTTTGGTAAAGATCCTTTGAGCCTTTAGTGAACATTGGCAGCAGTCAGGCAGTACTCACTGTGAGTCTGGGGCAGTGGTGGCCACAGGGAGAGACTCCTCTACTTGTGGAAAGGGCAGAGAAGAATGGGAAAAACTTTGTCTTGTGGTTTGGGTGTCAGCTCAGTTGTAGTAGAATAAAAGTCTTAGGTAGATTCCTAAGGTTTCCAACTCTAGGGCCTGGCTCCCAGATGGCATCTCTGGACTCAACTAAAACTTGGAGAAACTCACTGCTGTGAAGGAAAGGCTGGTTTCACAACCTGCGTAAAGTCCTATAGCCTTGAGCAAATTCAGGCAGTAGCCAGGCAGTGATTATCACAGTCTTGGGTGAGACCCAGTACTGTACTGGCTTCAGATCTGAAATCCACATTTCAGTGGTGGTGGTGAGAGGGGGTGCTTGCTTCACCCCACCCCAGCTCCAGGCAGCTCAGCACAGAGAAGGGGAGTACAAAATTTGGGAGAAATTAAGGGAAGAAAACAAGAGTCTCTGCTTGGTAATCCAGAGAATTCTTCAGGATCTTATCTATGACCAGTAAGGCAATATATCTACAAGTCTGCAGGAGCCACATTTTTACTTGGCTTGGGGTACCTCTCAGGCAAATATAACTGCAGTGACCAAAAACCTAGTTTACAATACTCCAATCGCTTCAAATATCTGGAAAGCCTTCTCAAAAAAGATAGGTACAAACAGGCCCCGCTTGCAAAGACTATCATAAATACCTAACTTTTCACTGTCCAAACACTGATGAACATCCACAAACATCAAGACCATCCAGGAAAACATGACCTCACCAACTGAACTAAATAGAGCACCAGTGACCAATCATGGAGAGACAGAGGTATGTGACCTTTCAGACAAAGAGCTTAAAACAGCAGTTTTAATAAAACTCAACAAACTTCAAGATATCACAGAGAAAGAATTAAAAATCCTATTATATAAATTTAACAAAGAGATTGAAATACTTTTAAAAAATCAAGAAATTCTGGAGTTGAAAAATGCAATTGACATACTGAAGAATGCATTAGAGTCTCTTAACAAGAGAATTTACCAAGCCAAATAAAGAAGTCGTGAAGTTGAAGACAGGTTATTTGAAAATGCATAGTCAGAGGAAACAACAGGAAAAAGAATAAAAAAGAATTAGCATGGCTAGAACATCTAGAAAATAATCTCAAGAAGGCAAATCTAAGAGTCATTAGCCTTAAAGAGGTGGTAGAGAGAGACAATGATATAGAAAATTCACCAACAGATATCAAAGAACTTCCCAAGCCAGAGAATGATATCAACACTCAAGTAAAAAAAAGGTTATATAACTCCAAACAGATTTAACATAAGAAAGAGTGGCTCAAGGCATTTAATAATCAAACTCCCAAAGATAAGGATAAAGAAAAAAATTCTAAAAGCATCAGGAGAAAAGAAACAAAGAACATACAATGGAGCACGAAAACATGTGGCAGCAGACTTCTCAATGGAAATTTTACAGGCCAGGAGAGAGGCATGACATATTTAAAGTACTGAAGGAGGGGGAAAAAAAACCAAAATACTTTTATACTAGAATAGTATATCTAGTGAAAATATCTTTCAAATTTAAAGAGAAAATTAACACTTTCCAAGACAAATATGAGCTGACAAATTTCATCAACAGCAGACAAGTCCTACCAAGAAATACTCAAGAGAATTTTTCAGTCTGAAATAAAAGGATGTTAATGAGTAATAATGAATCTTCTGAAGGTACAAAACTCACTGGTGATAGTAAGTGAACAAGAAAAACAGAATATTATAACACTGTCACGTGGTGTATAAACTACTCATATCTTGAGTAGAAAGACTAGAAGATAAACGAATTAAAAATAATTACCACAATTCTTTTCAAGATACAGACAGTAAAATAAGATATAAATAGAAACAAAATGTTAAAAAGCAAGGGGGACAAAGTCAAAGCGTGGACATTTTATTAGTTTCTCTTTGCTTGTTAGTGTGTTTATGCAATGACAGTTAAGTTGTGATCAGTTTAAAATGGGTTATAAGACATCATTTACAAGCCTCATGTAACCTCAAATCAAAAAACATGCAACATGAAATTAAAACAGACCATCAGAGAAAATCACTTTCACTAACAGGAAGACAGGAAGGAAGGAAAGAAGGGAGAGAAGACCACAAAGCAATGAGAAAACAAAGAATAAAGTGGCAGGAGTAAGTCCTTACTTATCAATAATAACATTGAATGTAAATGGATTAAACTCTCAAATCAAAAATTATACAGTGACTTAATGGATTAAACAAACAACCAAACAAAAACATAAAACAAGACCTAGGATCTGTTTCCTTCAAAAAACACACCTCACTTATAAAGACATTTATATATTGAAAATAAAGGGATGGGCCAGGCGCAGTGGCTCACGCCTGTAATCCCAGCACTTTGGTAGGGTGAGGAGGGCAGATCACGAGGTCAGGAGATCCAGACCATCCTGGACTACATGGTGAAATCCTGTCTCTACTAAAAATATAAAAGAATTAACTGGGTGTGCTGGTACATGCCTGTAGTCCCAGCTACTTGGGAGGCTGAGGCAGGAGAATTGCTTGAACTCAGGAGGCAGAGATTACAGTAAGCCAAGATTGTGCCAGTGGCAATAGTGCAAGACTCCATCTCAAAAAAACAGAAAAGAAAAAGGAATGAAAAAAAGTTATTCATGCTAATGGAAACCAAAAAGAAGCAGGAGTGCTATACTTATATCGGACAAATTGATTTCAAGACAAAAACTATAAAAAAAAGATAAAGAAGGTCATTATATAATGATAAGGGGGGCGAATGCAGCAAGAGTATATAACAATTACAAACATATATGCACCTAACAAAGAAGGACCCAAGATATGTAAAGCAAACATTATTATGGCTAAGGAGAGAGACAGACCCTGTGATGGTTAATACAGAGTGTTAATACAGAGTGTCGACTTGATTGGATTGAAGGATGCAATATTGATCCTGGGTGTATATGTGAGGGTGTTGCCAAAGGAAATTAACATTTGAGACAGTGGACTGGGGAAGGCAGACCCACCCTTAATCAGGCGGATACTATCTAATCAGCCTCCAGTGAATATAAAGCAGGCAGAAAAACATGAAAAGGTGAGACTGGCCTAGCCTCTCAGCCTACATCTTTCTCTCATGCTGGATGCTTCCTGCCCTAGAACATCAGACTTCAAGTTCTTCAGTTTTGGTACTCAGACTGGCTCTCCTTGCTTCTTAGCTTGCAGACAGCCCATTGTGGGACATTGTGATTGTGTAAGTTAATACTTAATAAACTCCCCTTTATATACATATGTCCTATTAGTTTTTTCCATCTAGAGAACCCTGACTAATACAGACCCCAATACAATAATAGCTAGAGACTTCAACACCCCACATTAAGCATTAGACAGATCTTCCAGACAGAAAGTCAAGAAAGAAACATTAGACTTAATCTGCACCATAGACCAAATAAATACAGTAGATATTTAAAGAACATTTCATCCAATGGCTGCTGAATACTATTCTCCTCAGCACATGGATCATTCTCAATGATAGAACATACATTAGGCCACAAAAAAAGTCTTAAAAATTTTTAACAAATTGAAATTACATGAAGTATCTTCACTGATCATGATGGAATAAAACTAGAAATCAATAATGAAAGGAATTTTTGAAACTATACAAATATTTGCAAATTAAACAATATGCTCCTCAATGACCAGTGGGTAAATGAAAAAATTAACAATGAAGTTGAAAATTTTTTTGAAACAAATGATAATGGAAACACAACATTGGAAACAAAACATACGGGATACAGCAAAAGCAGTGCTAAGAGGAAAGTTTATAGTTTTAAGAACCTACATCAAATAGGTGGAAAAACAATTGCAAATAAACCACCTAATAATGAATCTTAAAGAAACAGAAAAACAAGAGCAAACAAAACCCAGAACTGGTAGAAAAAAGTGATTATAAAGATTATAGCAGAAATAAATGAAATTGAAATGAAGAAAATAATACAAAAGATCAACAAAATTAAAAATTGCTTTGAAAAGATGAAACTGACAAACTTTTAGCCAGACCAAGATAAAAAAAAAAAGAGAAGACCAAATGAATAAAGTTGGATATGAAAAAGGAGACATTACAATCAATACTGCAGAAATTCAAAGAATCATTAGAGTGAGCCACTATATGCCTATAAATTGGAAAACTAAAAGAAATGGGAACATTTTTAGACACGTACAACCAACCAAGATTTATTCATAAGGAAATATAAAAACTGAGAAAATCAACAACAATTAACGAGATCAAAGCCGTAACAAAAAGCCTCCCGGTAAAGAAAAGCCTGGGACCTGATAGCTTCACTGGTAAATTTTACCAAACATTTAAAAGAAAACAAATACCAATCCTACCCAAATTATTACAAAAAATGGAGGAGAAGGGAATGCTTCTAAACTCATTCTGTGAGGCCAGTATTACCCTGATACCAACATTAGACAAAGATACACCAAAAAAATAAAACTATAGGACAATATCCCTGATAAACATTGATGCAAAATTCCTCAACAAAATACTGGCAAACCAAATGCAACAACACATTTAAAAGGTCATTTATCATGACCATGTGGGATTTACCTCAAGCGATGCAAGGACGGTTCAACATACACAATCAGTATGACACATATAGACAGAGTGGAGAACAAAAATCATATAATCATATCAATTGATGCTGACAAAGCCTTTGATAAAATTAAACATCTCTTGATAGTGAGAATGAAACCTTGAAAAACTGGGTACAAAAGGAACATACCTCAACACAATAAAAGCTATACAGAGCAGACCCATGGCTGGTATCATATGGAATGAGGCAAAACTAAAAGCCTTTTCTCTAAGATCTAGAACATGACAAGGACTCCCACTTTCATCACTGTTATTCAACATAGTGCTGAAAGTCCTAACAAGAACAATCAGAAAAGAGAAAAAAATGAAAGGCATCCAAATTGGAAAGGAAGAAGTCAAATTTTCCTGTATGCAGATGATAAGATCTTATATTTGGAAAGACCTAAAGATACAACCAAAAAGTTATTAGAACTGATAAATTCAGTAAAGTTGCAGGATACAAAATCAACGTATGAAAATCAGTAGCATTTCTGAATGCCCACAGCAAACTCTGAAAAAGAAACCAGAAAATTAATTCCATTTATAATACTTACAAATAAAATTAAATACCTAGGAATAAATTTAACCAAAGAAATGAAAGAACTCTGAAATGAAAGCTATAAAACACTGGTGAAAGAAATTGAACTGGACACCGAAAATGGAGATGTTCCATGTTTATGGATTGGAAGAGTCAATATTATTAAAATGTTCATACTACCCAAAGCAATGACATTCTTCACAGAAAGAAAAAACAATCCTAAAGTTTAAACATAAAGTTAAACAATCCTTTAGGTTTATATTCTGAAATGAGAATAGACCCACAATAGCCAAAACTGTGCTAAGGAGAAAGAATAAAACTGGAAGAATCACGTTACCTGACTTCAAATCACACTATGAAGCTATAGTAACCAAAATAGTATGTTACTGGCATACAAACAGACACATGGCTAGTGGAACAGAACAGACAACCCAGAAACCAATCTGTACATTTACAGTGAACTCATTTAAAAAAATTTTTTGTTATACTGTTAAGTTCTGGGGTACATGTGCAGATCATGCAGGATTGTTACATAAGGTACCCCACATGCCATGGTGGTTTACTCTCTCCATCCCCCCATCACCTACATCAGGCATTTCTTCCAGTGTTATCCCCTCCCCCAACCTCCCCACCCCCTGCTGTCCATCCCCTAGCCCTACACCCACCAACAGACCCCAGTGTGTGATGTTCCCCTCTCTGTGCCCATGTGTTCACGTTGTTCAATACCCGCCTATGAGTGAGAACATGCTGTGTTTGGTTTTTGTCTTGTGTCAGTTTGCTGAGAATGATGATTTCCAGATTCATCCATGTCCCTACAAAGGACACAAACTCATCATTTTTTATGGCTGCATAGTATTCTATGGTGTATATGTGCCACATTTTCTTTGTGCAGTCTGTGAATGTGTCTTTATAATAGAATGATTTATAATCTTCTGGTTATATACCCAGTAATGGGATTGCTGGGTCAAATGGAATTTCCATTTCTAGGTCCTTGAGGAATCCTCACACTGTCTTTCATAATGGTTGACCTCATTTACATTCCTACCAACAGTGTAAAAGTGTTCCTTTTTCTACACATCCTCTCCAGCATCTGTTGCCTCCAGATTTTTTAATGATTCCCGTTCTAACTGGCGTGAGACAGTATCTCAATGTGGTTTTGATTTGCATTTCTCTAATGACCAGTGATGATGAGCATTTTTTCATATGTTTGTTGGCCTCATTAATGTCTTCTTTTGGAAAGTATTTGTTCATCTTCTTGTCCACTTTTGAATGGGTTTGTTTGTTTTTCTTGTAAATCTGCTTTACTTCTTTGTAGATTCTGGATATTAACCCTTTGTCAGATGGGTAGATTGCAAAAATTTTTTGCCATTCTGTTGGTTCACTCTAATGATTGTTTCTTTTGCTGTGCAGAAACTGTTAAGCTTAATTAGATACCTTTGTCTATTTGGGCTTTTTGTTGCCATTGCTTTTGGTGTTTTAGTCATGAAGTCCTTGCCTATGCCTATGTCCTAAATGGTTTTGCCTAGGTTTTCTTCTAGGGTTTTTATGGTGTTAGGTCTTATGTTTAAGTCTTTAATCCATCTGGAGTTAATTTTAGTGTAAGGTGTCAGGAAGGGGTCCACTTTCTGCTTTCTGCACATGGCTAGCAAGCTTTCCTAACACCATTTATTAAACAGGAAATCCTTTCCCCAATGCTTGTTTTTGTCTGGCTTGTAAAAAATCAGATGGTTGTAGATGTGTGGCGTTGCTTCTGAGGCCTCTGTTCTGCTTCACTGGTCTATATTTCTGTTTTGGTGCCAGTACCATGCTGTTTTGATTACTGTAGATTTGTAACATAGTTTGAAGTCAGGTAGCATGATGCCTCCAGGCTTTGTTCTTTTTGCTTAGAATTGTCTTGGCTTTGTGGGCTCTCTTTAGTACCACATGAAGTTTAAAGTGTTTTTTTTCCAGTTAAGGGTGCTGTGTTAGTCCATTCTCAGACTGCTATAAAGAACTGACCAAGACTGGGTATATTATAAAGGAAAGAGATTTAATGAACTCACAGTTTCCTAGGTCTGGGGAGGCCTCAAGAAATTACAATCATGGTGGAAGGGCAAACAAACACATCCGTCTTTACATGGTGATGGGAAGAAGAAGAATGAGAGCCAAATGAAGAGGTAAGACCCTTATTTTACCATAAGATCTCATGAGAACTTACCCACTATCACTAGAATAGCATGGGAGAAACCATCCCCATGATTCAATTACCTCACACCATCTCCTTGCCACCATACATGGAGATTATGGGAACTACAGTTCAAGATAAGATTTGAGTGGGGACACAGGAAAATCGTATCATGTGCCAAGATCATACATTGGAGAAAGGACAGTCTCTTCAAGAAACGGTGCTGAGAAAACTGGATAATAAGCAGAAAAATGAAATTGGACTCCTATCTCTAGCCATATAAGAAATCAAATCGGTGGGGCTAGTGGCTCACACCTGTAATCCCAGCACTTTGGGATGCCAAGGAGCGTGGATCACCTGAGGTAAGGAGTTTGAGATCAGCCTGGCCAACATGGTAAAATCCCATATCTACTAAAAATACAAAAATTATCCATGCGTGGTGGAGAGTGCCTGTAATCCAGCTACTCAGGGAGCTGAGGCAAGAGAAACGCTTGAACCCTGGAAGCAGAGTTTGCAGTGAGCTGAGACTGCAACACTGCACTTCCAGCTGGATGGCAAACCGAGACTTGATCTCAAAAAAAAAAAATTCAAAATTGATTAAAACTCAAATCTAAGAACAAAAACTATGAAATTACTAAAATAAAACATTGGGGAATCAGTCTTTCCAGGATATTAGACTGAGCAAAGAATTTTTTGCTCACTGCTGGGGAGCGTATTGGGTTGGGGGAGGGGAATAAGTATGGTTAATGGTACAAAAATATAGTTACACAGAATGAATAAAATCTAGTGTTTCATAGCACAGGATGATTACAGTAAACAATAATTTATTGTATATGTAAAAATAATTAAAATAATGTAATTGGATTGTTTGTGTTGTGATTATTAAGCATGGTATGCCTGTATCAAAATATGTCATGTATCCTATAAATACATACACCTACTATGTGCCCACAAAAATTCTTTAAAAAATTAAGGAAATAAACAAATGCATAATAACTGCTCTCCTTTTTCCTTATAAAAGAGTTTCTTCTGCATTTCCTATTAAAATTAATGGAATAAGTGAAAAGGAGGCAAAAGAGGTAACAATAATTCTGTGCCGTATTAAGTGTGAGACATTGTGAAATATCTCTCTGCCTAATATTATTATGGTGATTGATTGTTATGATTAGAGATTAGAAGAAATTTTTTCAATAAATGTTTTCGTTTGTTCAAAACTCCCTTATGCCACAAGATAGGGACTCTACATGAGTCATTTGAAGTACTCTTAACTGGGTCTTATTATTCTCATATAGTGGATAATGGACCAGAGAGTTTAAGTAATTTCTTCATGTCTAACAGCTTGTTAGTGCCAGGCTTTGGAATCAGACAGATTGGTTTTCATTTGAATTATAATTTCATGTTCTGGTCATGACATGTATATTTTCTTAGAAGCTGCATGCTCTGAATGCAACCTGTTTTTTTATGTTGTCCATAAATATGTATACACTGATAATTTCTGAAATCAGAAAAGAAAAAGAAAAAACTTCTGCTTCCCAGAAATACTTTTTTTTTTTTTTTTTGCAATTGAAGCATAGGACTATTTATATTCTTGTACAAATTTCTTTTCCTCAATCAATTGTTTTTCTGTTAAGAAATTTGTTCCATAATCATAGATAAAATGAATAACACTATTTTGAGTTAATTATTGCATTAACCACCTACATTTCTACCTTTACTTCTGTAATAATTCGATGCTACTCTTATTAGCACTTTTTACATTCTCACCTCCCTTGTATTTCTGAGACATAATATTCTAGTATTGCACATTAACAACTATAAATCCTGCAGAAACAAAACCATAATAGGCCACAAAACAATGAAACCAGAGGCATAGATGACTTTTAACAAGTGCCCATGTCACTTCTAGGGGTAAAACCAAGCTGACTTGGCCTTGCTGTAAAGAGTACCTTTGTTCAAGTCTATGAAGTTCATATGCTAAAAGCCCATTGATTGAATTATTTCTGTATACATGACAATTTTATTAATGTATGTATATATATTTATATGTGATATGTATTGTGATTATTCTTCCTCTTCTTTCCTTTCCTCTTCTCTTGCCTCTTTTTTTTTAATTTTCTGAAAGCAATATCTCAGGTTTAATGTACTTGATTGGTTCACCATTGCCTAGATGAGTAATAATCTAAACATTTTTAGCAGGTACTTATCAGTAAAATTGGTAAGCATGTATCACAAATTTATGCATTTTATTTGCAAATAATACACAAGGACTTCACTAATATATGCTGTATATTATGAAATATACAGAAAATAAAACATTTAAAAATTGATAAGCTGTATAAAAAATAAGTTGTCATATTTGCTTTCCACATTTCAAAATATTTGTTTTTCATTTCACTTGGCTCAGAACATAATGTATGATCTCTGAAATCTAGCTTTCGTGGTCTAATGTACAATATATGATACCAAAATAATGCCCTAACTCTACCTCCTATCCATCATTTATCATTCCAGGCAGACATGTTTTTCTTTGCATGGGTTTTGACCTGGGAAAGGGGTAAAGTGACACAGTCTGTGTGAACTTGAGCATCAATAACTCTTGAATAATAGAACATTTGGCAAATATCTCTTTAGAACATTTTCATGTATAAAAATGTTCCTGTGCTTTGACTAAACAGCCAGGATCTAAAGGATATGTATCATAAATAAAGTGTATCCTTGTGTTTCTGGTTTTCTGCAAACAATTCAGAGTAATGTTTACATCCACTGACACCTACACAATTTAATGAAAGTCTCTTAAGAAGGCAGGAAATGACCTCATTGAAAAATCTTGGAAAAGCAATTTCCTTATATTTTGCTACCAGATGAAAAATATGATTAATGGAACATCAGAATATTTCAAGTGAATATCTTATTTGACATTCTTTAAAATTAAAAAAAGCAATACCTCATATGAATTAGGTTTTTCTATAGATGTCATAAAAAATAGGTAAATTGTTGCCCATAGATGCCTTAAGTACTTTTATTTTCTACATTGACACATTCATCTGAAAATAGAATAAACTTTAAGAAGAAGATATTTCAAAAAAAGATCTTCCTTTGTGGTAAGTGCCAACAAAGAACACATTTTAAGTTAATTGGTTGTCTCAGTCCAGACCATCTGTTTCTCCAAATGTAACGAATGCTGGCATTCTTATTGGTATGTACTCAATAGTTCAAATTGGTCTGAAATAATCCCTGCTCAAAAAGCTTGTTATAGTACCAGCTTGGAAGTTATGGAATGAATGTTAAGTTTCCTTTTATCAGGGTCTCTCCCAGTGAAAAATTTGAGTTTCATTATTCCATATATTGAGAGCATGGGCTTCACATAGATGCATTTTGTATTTGCCTAGCTGTATTATGCATTGGCCTCACATTATATAACTCATGTGTATGTATATGATATTACATAATGTAGCTGTTTAGCATTTTATATATAAAATTAAATTTTATGCATACCTTTTAATGGAGAGTTTCACTGGTTTCTGGCAATTTTATCAGATATGTAGGCAATCATCATTAGCTCCATATTACAGATGAGAAAATTAAGGCTCAGGGCACTGTTTGGTTTAGCTCATGACTATTTCTCCTGTGATACTCTTTTCTTTCATCCCGTTGGCATCACATCTGATCATTTCATATAGGCCAAACTCCTTCCCCACCCTAGATCTCTGTAATTTTTGAAAGAAAGAGAGAAAAGTTCCTCCAAGTTCCCTCTTTAGAGAGTGGAATGAGGCTCATCTTAAATGTTCCATCACCAGGAAATCATTCCTTCTCTCACATCAAGTTAGGTCCCTTCTATGTGCTCTTATGGATATTTATTTTTTCTTTTAAAAATAATATGATATTCATAATTAAAATAATAAATATACAAATATACTCCCCCAATAGAAAGTAAACTCCAGGATGAAAAGCAGAGACTTTGTCTATTCTGCTGGTCAAATTCAGCAATGATATTCAATTCCTAACACTGATTGAAAAGCTAATTATCAGATGCCATACTAGGAGCACAATAATAATCATGGACTGAGAAATATGAGGCTTTCTCTTAGTAGTCCTTTCTGTGCTAAAAGAAAAATGGAAAATGGAAAAGTAACTGACTTCAACTAATACTGTCATCTATTGCGGAGCTTGTGAGGAGCTTTTGGAATTAGATAGGTTTGAGATTGGTGAGTAGTTCATCCAGACTCTGGGGGTAACATTAGACCAGTCACTCCATTAACTCTGTAACTATTCATATCATCTTATTAGAAACATCTGTTCAGATGCTTTAAGAATTTTTCAATTCTTTGGAAATGGTTTGGAATATATGCCTTAATAATACAAGCATTTGATAGATAATAATTTATCTCACTCTCTGTCTCCAACAAAATATTTCATGAGGTTAAATGTAAAAAGCCTAGATTGTGAATAGCAATCATTGATATGGCTGGAATTACAAAATGAGGTTTTGGAGAAACCTTAAAAAATTAGTGATTGTTTTAATTTGTAGCTAATACATAATTCCAGTGAATTAAAAAAAACAAAAACAAAACAAAAAACAGACAAAAAAAAAACAGGTTACTTGACCACTTTCCAAAAACAACAGAAGAAATCCACCCAACATACCAAAGTCTAAAGCTGAGGACCAAGAGGCTAACTTTGCAGAGCTACCTATGATTTGGGCTAACTATCTCTACCCAGCGATTGTTTAGAATTCTGAATCCTTTACTGTTTAGATAACTGCTACCATTCTGTTAATAAAAAGTAGGAGTAGCAGAGGGGATGTTGGTCTCTGGGGGGAGGAGAAGCCTCTTAAGGAAGAGGCTACACCTTCACCATGTGCCATTTGCTAAATTCAATACTGTGATGTAATGGAAAACAAAATAGACAGATGTAGATCCTATCATCTGAGAGTTTATAGTTGATTTAACTTAAACAAATTACATGTGATTGTCTGATCAATGCCTATGAGAAACACTATCAAGGCGGATATGAATGTGCATGGTATGAGAAGCAGACATGGTCTGGAAGCTCAGGACATTTCAGAAGCAGTTAGAATAAAAGGGGTTTCCCCGGGGGAGAGGTTCCAAGATGGCTGAATAGGAACAGCTCCAGAGTGCAGTTCCCAGCAAGAACAATGCAGAGGGTGAATGTCCACCACATTTCCAAACAAATTTTCACTTCCCACAGACCAGGAGATTTCCAGACCAAAAAGCGCCATGAGTTTTCAGGATGGCGGTTTCAGTCAGTGTCAGGTTGGCACACAGAAACTCACACAAATCTGGGTGGCCATTTCAACTGGTGCCTGGAATGCCCGGGAGACAGAGCCACCCATTCAACTGAAAGGGAGGGGACAGAGACAGGGAGCCAGGCAATCTGGCTCAGCAGGTACCACTCCCACAAAACAAGCAATCTGAAATGCTCTGGATTGAGAGTTTCCCAGCAAGCACTACTGGACCCAGGAAGGTCCAGCTCATTGGGGGGAAGGGCAACTACCACTAACGAGGCAGTCCACCACTACCCAGGCAATTCACACAGCAGCTGGGCAGAGCCTGCAGCAGCTCAGCAACACCTCTGCTGGCATACTGTGACTAGACTACTCCGTGTGGGGCAGGGTATCTATGAAAAAAGGCAGCAGCATGACAGGGACTTATAAATAAAGCCGACCTGCCTAGGACAGAGCACCTGGGAAAAGAGGTGGTTATGAATTCCACTGCAGCAGACTTAAAAGTACCTGCCCAGCATTTCTGCATGGAACAATGGAGCTCCAGCACAGCACCTGAGCTCCTATAAGGGACAGATTGTCTCCTCAAGCAGCTCCCCCAACCCCAGTATACCCAAAGAGACACCTAATAAAGGAGAGCTCAGGACAACATCTGGCAGGTACCCTTCTGGGATGAAGATAACAGAAGAAGAAACTGGCAGTAACCTTTACTGTTCTGCAGCCCCTGTGGGTAATCCCCCAGGCAGACTTCCAGCAAGTCCTGCAGCAGAGGGGCCTGACTATTCAAAGGAAAACTAAGAAACAGAAAGAAATGACTTCGGCAACAAAAAGGATGTCCACTCAGAGACCCCATCCAAAAGTCACCAACTACAAAGACCACAGATAGATAAAGACACTAAGATGGGAAGAGACCAGTGCAAAAAGGATGAAAACACCAAAAACCAGAACCTCATCTCCTCCAAAAGATCACAACTCCTCACCAGCTAGGGATCAAAGATGGATGGAGAGCGAATCTGATGAAGTGACAGAAACAGGCTTCAGAAGGTGGATAATAACAAACTTCTCAGAGCTAAAAGAACATGTGCTAACCCAATGCAAACAAACTAAGAACATAGAAAAAAGATTAGATGAGATGCTAACTAGCATAAACAATGTAGAGAAGAATATAAATGACTTGATGGAGCTCAAAAACACAGCACAAGAACTTTGTGAAGCATATACAAGTTTCAATAGCCAAACTGACCAAGCAGAAGAAAGGATAGCAGAGATTGAAGATCAACTCAATGAAATAAAATGAGAAGGCAAGAATAGAGAAAAAAAGAGTGAAAAGAAATGAACAAAGCCTCCAAGAAATATGGGATTATGTGAAAAGACCTAATCTACATTTGATAGGTGTACCTGAATGTGACAAGGAGAATGAATCCAAATTGGAAAACACTCTTCAGGATATTATCCAGGAGAACTTCCCCAACATAGCAAGCCAGGCCACCGTTCAAATCCAGGAAATACAGAGAACACCACAAAGATATTCCTCAAGAAGAGCAACCCCAAGGCACATAATCATCAGATTCACCAGGGTTGAAATGAAGGAAAAAATGCCAAGGGCAGCCAAAGAGAAAGGTCAAGTTACCCACAAAGGGAAGCCCATCAGACTCACAGCTGATCTCTCAGCAGAAACTCTACAAGCCAGAAGAGTGGGGGCCAATATTCAACATTCTTAAAGAAAAGAACTTTCAACCTAAAATTTCATATCTGGCCAAACTTAGCTTCATAAGTGAAGGAGAAAGAAAATCCTTTATGGACAAGCAACTGCTGAGAGATTTTGTCACCACCAGGCCTGCCTTACAAGAGCTCCTGAAAGAAGCGCTAAACAAGGAAAGGAACAACCAGTACCAGCCACTCCAAAAACATACCAAATGGTAAAGACCATTGACACAATGAAAAAACTGCATCAACTAATGGGCAAAACATACAGCTAGCATCAAAATGGCAGGATCAAATTCACACATAAAAATAATAACCTTAAATGTGAATGGTCTAAATGCCCCAATCAAAAGACATAGACTGGCAAATTCGATAAAAAGTCAAGACTCATCAGTGTGCTGTATTCAGGAAACCTATCTCATGTGCAAGGACACACATAGGCTCAAAATCAAGGGATGGAGGAAGATCTATCAAGCAAATGGAGAGCAAAAAAAAGCAGGAGTTTCAATCCTAGTCTCTGATAAAATGAACTTTAAACCAATGAAGATCAAAAGAGACAAAGAGGGCATTACATAATGGTAAAAGGATCAATGCATCAAGAAGAGCTAACTATTCTAAATATATATGCACCCAATGCAGGAGCACCCAGGTACATAAAGCAAGTTCTTAATGACTCACAAAGAGACTTAGACTCCCACACAATAATAGTGGGAGACTTTAACACTCCACTGTCAATATTAGACAGATCAATGAGACAGAAAATTAACAAGGATATTCAGGACATGAACTCAGATCTGGACCAAGTAGACCTAAGACATCTACAGAAATCTCCACCCCAAATCCACAGAACATACATACTTCTCAGCACCGCATTGCACCTACTCTAAAACTGACCATATAATTGGAAGTAAATTATTCCTCAGCAAATGCAAAAGAGCAGAAATCATAACAAACAGTCTCTCAGACCACAGGGCAATCAAATTAGAACTCAGAATTAAGAAACTAACTCAGGACCGCACAGCTTCATGGAAACTGAACAACTGACTCCTAAATGCCGACCAGATAAAAAAATGAGATGAAGGCAGAAATAAAGATGTTCTTTGAAACCAAGGAGAATGAAGACACAATGTACCAGAATCTCTGGAACACATATAAAGCAGTGTCTAGAGGGAAATTTATAATAATAAATGCCCACATGAGAAGCGAGGAAAGATCTAAAATCGACACCCTATCATCAAAATTGAAAGAGCTAGAGGAGCAAGATAAAAAAAACTCAAAATCTAGCAGAAGACAAAAAATAACTAAGATCAGAGCAGAACAGAAGGAGACAGAGACACAAAAAAACCCTACAAAAAATCAATAAATCCAGGACCTGGTTTTTTTAAAAGATCAACAAAATAGACAGACTGCTAGCCAGATTAATAAAAAAGAAAAGAGAGAATAATTAAATAGATGCAACAAAAAATGATAAAGGGGGATATCACCACAGATTCCACAAAAATACAAACTACAATCAGAGATTACTACAAAAACTTCTATGCACATAAACCAGTAAACCTGGAAGAAATGGATAAATTCCTGGACACTTGCACCCTCCCAAGCCTAAACTAGGAAGAATTTGAAACCTTGAATAGATCAACAACAAGGGCTGAAGTTGAGGCAGCAATTAATAGCCTACCAACCAAAAAAAAGAAAACTTCAGGCCAATATCCATGAAGAATGTTGATGCAAAAATCTTCAATAAAATACTGGCAAATTGATGGCAACAGCACATCAAAAATCTTATCCATCACGATAAAGTAGGCTTCATTCCAGGGATGAAGGCTGGTTCAACATACACAAGTCTATAAACATAATCCACCACATAAACAGAACCAAAGACAAAAACCACATGATTATCTCAATAGACGCAGAGAAGACCTTCAACAAAATTCAACAGCCCTTTATGCTAAAAACTCTCAATAAGCTAGGTATCGAAGGAACATATCTCAAAACAATAAAAGCTATTTACAACAAACCTACAGCCAATATCATACTGAATGGGCAAAAACTGGAAGCATTCCCTTTGAAATCTGGCACTAGACAAGATGCCCTCTCTCATCACTCCTATTTAATATAGTATTGGAAGTTCTAGCCAGAGCAATTAGGCAAGAAAAAGAAATAAAGGACATTCAATTAGGGAAAGAAGAAGTCTAATTGTCCCTATTTGCAGATGGCATGATCCTATATTTAGAAGACCGCATCGTCTCAGCTCAAAACCTCCTTAAGCTGATAAGCAACTTCAGCAAAGTCTCAGGATACAAAATCAATGTGCAGAAATCACTAGCATTCCTATACACCAACAACAGACAAACAGAAGCCAAATCAAAAGTGAACTCCCATTTACAATTGCTATAAAAAGAATAAAATACCTGGGAATATGACTAACAAAGGATGTAAAAGATCTCTTCAAGGAGAACTACAAACCACTGCTCAAGGAAATAAAAGAGGACATAAACAGATAGAGAAACATTCCATGCTAATGGTTGTGAAGAATCAATATTGTGAAAATGGCCATACAGCCCAGAGTAATTTATAGTTTAAATGCTATCCCCATCAAGCTACCAATGACCTTCTTCACAGAACTGGAAAAAGACCACCTTAAACTTCATATGGAACCAAAAAAGAGCCCACATAGCCAAGACAATCCTAAGCAAAAAGAACAAAGCCAGAGGCATCACGCTACCTGACTTCAAACTATACTACAAGGCTACAGTAATCAAAACAGCATAGTACTGGTACCAAAACAGACATATAGACCAATGGAACAGAACAGAGGCCTCAGAAACAATACCACACATCTACAACCATCTGATCTTCACAAACCTGACAAAAACAAGCAATGGGGACAGGATTTCCTGTTTAATAAATGGTGTTGGGAAAACTGGCTAGCAGTGTGCAGAAAGCAGAAACTGGACCCCTTCCTGACACCTTACACTAAAATTAACTCCAGATGGAATAAAGACTTAAACATAAGACCTAACATCATAAAAGCCCTAGAAGAAAACCTAGGCAAAACCATTCAGGATATAGGCATAGACAAGGACTTCATGACTAAAATACGAAAAGTATTGGCAACAAAAGCTAAAATAGACAATGGGATCTAATTAAACTCCAGAGCTTCTGCACAGCAAAAGAAACAATCATTAGAGTGAACTGGCAACCAACAGAATAGGGAAAAAATTTTGCAATCTACCCATCTAACAAAGGACATATATCCAAAATCTACAAAGAACTAAAACAGATTTACAAAAAAAAAAAAACCCAAAAAAACAGACAAACACATTCCAACGTGGGCAAAGGATATGAACAGACACTTTTCAAAAGAAGACATATATATGAGGCCAACAAACATGAAAAAATGCTCATCATCACTGGTCACTAGAGAAATGCAATTCAAAACCACATTGAGATACCACCTCATGCCAGTTAGAATGGTGATCATTTAAAAATCTGGAGACAACAGATGCTGGAGAGGATGTGGAGAAAAAAGAACACTTTTACACTGTTGGTAGGAATGTAAACTAGTGCAACCATTGTGGAAGACAGGATGGCACTTCCTCAAGGACCTAGACATAGAATTTCCATTTGACCCAGCAATCCCATTACTGAGTATATACCCGTAGGATTATAAATCATTCTATTATAAAGACACATGCACACATATGTTCATAGCAGCACTGTTTACAATAGCAAAGACCTGGAACCAACCCAAATGCCCACTGACGATAGACTAGGACAAGGAAAATGTGGCACATATACTCCATGGAATACTATGCAGCCATAAAAAAGGATGAGTTTGTGTCCTTTGTAGGGACATGGATGAACCTGGAAACCATCATTCTCAGCAAACTGACACAAGAACAGAAAATCAAACACCACATGTTTGAACTCATAGGCAGGTGATGAACAATGAGAACACATCGACACAGGGAGGGGGTGCATCACACACTGGGGTCTGCTGGGGGAGGCCAAGGGAAGGACAGCAGGGGGTCGGGAGATCAGGGAGGGCTAACATGGGGGAGAAATGCCAGATGTACATGATGGGAAGATGGAGGCAGCAAACCACATTGTCATGTGCGTAGCTATGCAACAATCCTGCATGATCTGCACATGTACCCCAGAACCTAAAGTACAATTAAAAAAAAAAAGAGGTTTTCCATATGAAAAGTAGGGAGGAATAGGGGACATTTTAGATTGGGGAAACCGTAAATGCAAAGGTTTTGAGGTTGGAAGGAGCATAACATAAAAGCATGCAAAGCCTCATTCATCTTCCAGTCATTGTACACATAGTATCTCATTTAATCTTCACATCTACCCTACAAAATAGGTACTGTTATATTCCCAAGGGTCAAATATGAGGAGAAGCACTTAATGAAAATGACTGATTTATCCAAGGTCTCACAGACACTGAACTCATATTTGAACTCAGATCTAACATATCTGATTGAAATCAAACTCATTCTCAATTAAAATGCTGAGTTTATTAGCAAAAAATCATAAGACCTTCCTTGGGCAGTTTGCTGTGAAAATTAGATAAATTGATACACTTTAAGCATCTAGATGAATCAAGTGATTCTGTATCTGGAAATTCCAAATAAATGTCTAAATAGTTTTGGCTCATTATTTATCAGTTAAAATCAGTATTAAATCTATTAAGTGATGGTATTAAAATCAGCCAGCATCCTACACTTTCCTTGCAAGCAAAGACTAGCTTTGAAATTATTTACAAAGGCTGACAGATGCTTCAAGATTATTCAACCTGTTTTAAGTACAGAAAAACAGATATCATATTCCATTTTTTTCACTTCTACATTTAAATGTTTAAAGCTCATTCTAAAATTGACTACAGCATATCTACCTTTGAATATGGAGCTATTTATTGCAAAATGCCATAATAGCACATATGGTTTATAGCAAGTAGCCTTTTCTTCTACCCAAAAGGAAAGAACAGAGATGAAGTGGACTAGATTCATAGTGACGATCTTCATGATTTTTATATATGTTCTTATGCTTGACAGCTTCTCAGAAGATACTATACCATAGGAAATGTTTTAGTTATCAGACTATATATGTTATCTAAGAGCTTAAAAATATGAAGGCAGAAAAAAATACAGGAATATTTACCTATGAAAATAATAGATTACTTTTTCCCCCCCATGTATTCAGAAGAAACAAGTGTCTTTGAGTCTCATTAGATTGACAACTTCTTTTGCAACAATTCATGGTGAGCTATTGCATGTCTCTTTAAAACCTGAAAAAATGTTTTCAAGTCTCCCAGGAACAGGAAACTAAATATGACATAGATTGTTTTCCATGTGGCTACCAACAAACATTTCATGCTTTGTGCTCCCTTAAAGTCATGCCCAATTATGTTTTAGACAGGTTTCTGGGAAAACCCACTAAAGCCTAGCTCTATTACCAGATACTGTAGTCCCTAAGGAGAGGCCAGTGGCAGGACATTACATATTGCATTGTTTGTGTAAGGCTGAAATATATATTATGGAACATCCAGGTAGACTTTTGAAAAAATCATGGTCATCATTTTCCAAAGCCTCCAAAGACAGGATATCAGCCATGATAATTTAAATTGCATTTAAGTCATAAACATCTGTTTGGATTTTTAAAATACTTTTAATTCATAGTGTTGTATATGCTAAGGGGATTTTTAAAACTTTCTACATACAAGGTGATATGGCTTGGCTGTGTCCTCACCCTAATCTCATTTTGAATTCCCACCTGCTGTGGGAGGGAGCCGGGTGCAAGCTTTTCCCATGCTGTTCTCATGACAGTGAATAAGTCTTGCAAGATCTGATGGTTTTATAAAGAGGAGTTCCCCCTGAACAAGCTCTCTGTCATTGCCTGCCCACATCCATGTAGGATGTGACTTGCTCCTCCTTGCCTTCCACCATGATTGTGAAGCCTCCCAGGCATGTGGAACTGTGAGTCCAGTTAAAACTTTTTATTTTGTAAATTGCCCAGTCTCAAGTATGTCTTTATTAGCAGCATGAAAACAAACTAATATAGTAAATTGGTACCAGTAGAGTGGGACACTACTGAAAAGATGCCTGAAGATGTGAAAGTGACTTTGGGAACTGGGAAACAGGCAATGGTTGGAACAGTTTGGCAGGCTCAGAGGAAGATGGGAAAATTTGGGAAAGTTTGGAACTCCCTGGAGACTTGTTGAATGGCTTTGACCAAAATGCTTATAAAGATATGGACAAGAATTCCAGGTTAGGGTGGTCTAGAGAGAGATGAGGAACTTGTTGGGAACTGGAGCAAAGGTGACTCTTGTTACGTTTTAGCAAAGAGATTGGCAGCATTTTGCCCTTGCCTTAGAGATTTGTGAAATTTTGAACTTAGAGAGAGACAATTTAAGGTATCTGGCAGGAGAAATTTCTAAGCAGCAAAGCATTCCAGATGTGACTTAGGTGCTGTTAAAGACATTGAGTTTTAAAAGGAACACATCATAAAAGTTTGGAAAATTTGCAGCCTGACAAGGAAATAGGAAAAGAAAATTCCATTTTCTGAGCAGAAATTCGATCTGGCTACAGAAATTTGTGAGAGTAACAAGAAGCCCAATGTTAATCCCCAAGACAATGGGAAAAAATGTCTTGAGAGCATGTCAGAGGGCTTCACAGCAGCCCCTCCCATCACCCACCTGGAGGCCTAGGAAGAAAAAATGGTTTTGTGGGCTGAGTCCAAGGTTCCCATGCTGTGTGCAGTCTAGGGACTTGGTGTTGTGCATCCCAACCACTCCAGCCTTGACTCAAAGGGGCTGAGGTACAGCTTGGCACACGACTTCAGAGGATGCAAGCCCCAAGCCTTGGTAGCTTCCACATGGTGCTGAGCCTGCGAGTGTATAGAAGTCGAGAACTGAGGTTTCGGAACCTCCACCTAAATTTTATGAGATGTATGAAAACGACTAGATGCCCAAGCAAAAATTTGCTTCAGGGACAGGGTCCTCATGGAGAACTTCTGCTAGGGCAGTTCAAGAGGGGAAATGTGGGCTGGAGTCCCCACACAGAGTCCCTACTGGGGCATCACCTTGTGGAGCTATAAGAAGAGGGCCACAGACCCCAGAATGGGTGATCCACTGACAACTCACACCATTCACCTGGAAAAGCCAGATACTCAACACCAGCCCATGAAGGCAGACAGGAGGGAGGCTGTGCCCTGCAAAGCCACAGGGGTGGAGCTGCCAAAGACTATGGGAACCTACCTCTTGCATCAGCATGACCTGAATATGAGACATGGAGTCAAAGGAGATCATTTTGGAGCTTTAAGATTTCACTGCCCCACTGATTTTGGACTTGGATAAGCCTGTAGCCCCTTTCTCTGGCCATTTGGAATAACTGTATTTACCTAATGCCTGTACCTCCATTACATCTAGGAAGTAACTAACTTGCTTTTGATTTTACAGGCCCATAGGCAGAAGGGACTTGCCTTGTCTCAGATGAGACTTTCTACTGTGGACTTTTGAGTTAATGCTGAAATAATTTAAGACTTTGGGGGATTTTTGGGAAGGCATAATTGGTTTTGAAATGTGAGCCCATGAGATTTGGGAGGGGCTGGGGGCAGAATGCTATGTTTTGGCTGTGTCTCCACCCTAATTTCATCATGAATTCCCATATGTTGTGGGAAGGTCCTGATGGAAGGTAGTTTAATCATGGGGGCATGCATGTCTTTTCTCTGCTGTTCTCATTATAGTGGATAAGTCTCACAAGATCTGGTGATTTTATAAAGAGGAGTTCCCCCTTCATAAGCTTCTCTGTTTGCCACCTGCTGCCATTCAGGTAGGATGCGACTTGCTCTTCCCTGCCTTCTGCCATGATGTGAGACCTCCCCAGCCATGTGGAACTGCAAGTCCAATTAAACCTCTTTCTTTTGTAAATTACCTAGTCTTGGGTATGTCTTTATCAGCACTGTGGAAACGAACTAATATATAAGATAACACAGGTTTACATTCTCTGCTTTCATGCTTATTCAGGTTACTGTATTCAGGTTACTGTCTTTTCCTTCCCATGTGAAATGCTCTAACTTCACTCTCTTGTCAAGATTCTTTTTGACACAAGAAACAGAAACATAATTTGGTGGGTTAATCTTTTCAAGCAATCGATTGAAAGGACACTGGGTAACTCACAGAATCAAATGCAAAGCTGAACACCTGAAATGGTTTGGCACTGTGTCCTCACTCAATCTCATCTCAAATTATAATCTCCACGAGTCAGGGGGAGGGGCCTGGTGAGAGATGATTGAATCATGGGAGTGGACTTCCCCCTTGCTGGTTTCTTGACAATGAGCGAGTTCTCACAAGATCTGGCTGTTTTCAAAGTGAGGCACTTCCTCCTTAGCGCACCCTCTCTCTCCTGCTCCACATGGCAAAGATGTGCTTGCTTCCTCTTCCTTTTCTGCCATGACTGTAAGTTTCCTAAGGCCTTCCAACCATGTTTCCTGTTAAGCCTGTGGAACTATGAGTCAATTAAACCGTTTTGTATTTATAAATTACCTAGTCTCAGGTAGTTGTTTATAACAATGTGAAAATGGACGAATAAAACACCTGAATACCTGGGAAGAGAAAACTCATCACACGTTGAAATGTATCTGTAACAAGTACTAATGCCGAGTCTCCTTATAGCATTGACATTTGCTGTGTGTCATTACGTTAAGAATTAATTGTAGAGATTGTTTTAGTTTACATCTTGAACTCACCATAGTTGGGAGATGGAGGAAGGGAATTATTATAGGAGTCTCACTAGCACAATATAGAATGTAGGAGCGGGAGATTCCCAAATGACAACTGAGGTGCTGTTACAGAAAAAAAAATAAAGGAAGAAAATGCTCATAAACATTGCTTTCATTTTGTTTGGTTTGTTTTTGTTTGCTACTCAAATGTCCATCCATCATAAAGTGAATAAAGTCTGATATATGCACACAATGGAACGTTATACAGCAAGGAGAACGTGCCTTCTATAACTGCACAAAAAAATAGATGACTCTCAGAAATATAATATTGAACAAAAGAAGGCTGACAGAAAGATAACATCCTGTATAATTTTAGTTATTTAAATTGCAAAAATAGGTGAAACTGATAATGTTAAAAAGCAAGATTTTGGTAACTCTTGAGTAAAGGTACGAGTGACTGGAGGGACACTTCGGGAGGATGGACATACTGTTTAAGCTCTGTTTCTTGACCCGAGTGCTCATTTCAAGGATTGTGCTTTTTTGGTGAAAGTGCGCTGAGCTGCAAAGTTATCCACAATATTTGGTGTGGACACTGCCTGAAGCAAAAGGAAAATTCAATAATATGGGTCCTGTCTTAAAATTTTTGATATCTGGGCACAGTGGTGCCAGCCTGTAATCCCAGCACTTTGGGAGGCTGAAGTGGGAGGATTGCTTGAGCTCAGGAGTTTGAGATCAGCCTGAGTAACCTAGTGAGACAACTTCTCTACAGAAAAAATAATAATAATATGGGCATGGTGGTGTGCACCTGTACTTCCAGATACCTGAAAGGCTGAGGTAGGAGGATCAGTAGAGCTTGGGAGGCAGAGATTGCAGTGAGCTGACATTGTGCCACTGCATTCCAGCCTGGGTGACAGAGTAAAACCCTGTCTGAAACAAACAATTTTGATAGTGTGTTAATCATGGACTTTATCCATCAGTTTTCTTTAAAAAATGTATTGCATTAAAATGTTATTTATTTTAAATACTGTATATTTGGGATCCCTCAAATCTTGTGGTCAAGGAAAGTCTCTCACTTGCTTTCTACCTTAGCCCAGGCCCTGTGCTTCACCACAGACAGAATGACAGCCAAAGGATGCTAAATGACTGAGTCAAGTCACAGAGATCATTTCCTCTAGTGTAAAGTATTTTTTTATCAGTTATGGATCCTTCCATGTCTACATTCTGCTTTTATATGGTTACATAACATGGAATGAGTCTCACTACCTTTCCATATTTTTCATTATTCAGCCAAGTCATAGCTTTCATTTCCAAGAGAAAAAAAAATCAAAACGCCAAACACACACACAAAAAGCAAATGCCTTCTTTCTCAAGACTCATTCATGTCAAAGTGAACAATTGTTTTTTGGTCTAAATGTCAGCAAATTAAGGAAATTCAGTTATAATAAGGTCCAAGGTCAGAATAGCTGTTTAAAAACTGTGGAGTCTATTATTCAATTTACTTAAAGAAATTTACATTTTAAAATCATCAACGATTTCGGGATTATTTATCTTCCTTTAGAAAGATAACAATAGAAGGCAATTACAGACCAAAGTGGCAGAACAAATAATTTATTATGCTTCAACTATTGCTGTGTGTGTTTGCGTGTGTGTGTGTGTGTCTTATCTTTTCTTTAACAATAAGATGTATCTAATGTATTTGGGTTCTCTTCCTTAATGGTTTAAGGGTCTCTTGAGTACTTTTGTTGCTCCTTTTGCCTTGGTTTTTGCTTTTGAATTGCCTATTTCTGATTAACAGAAGGTTGAAAGTCTCTGGTTTGGAAGTAAATCAGAATGCTGCTGCTTAATAATGGTAAGCTGAGCAGCTGACACTTTGCCGGGCTAACATCTTTTCGACAAAATGATTACATCTACTGCACATCAATCACTTGACATACCAAAATAAAGCCAGCTTAATAGAACAATATCTCATGATAAATACCTTCCCTTGAAACTTCTCATCTTTGCCTTCACACTTATATATTGATAAATGATGTTCCTTCACCTTGATGTTCTTTTCCTCCAAGCAGAAGGCTCATTGTCCTGTGACAGCTTCCTGTTGAATTCACTCCAATACCTAGATGTTTAAGGCAGTTTTCAAATAAAGTCTTCTCTCTGTATATTAACCAGTTAATCAACAAACACTAAGAGGTAGCCCAAAGTTTAGAAAAGGCAGCTGTTTTCCTTCATCCAATGGAACAAGCAAGACACCTCTTTTTTACTTTCTGTCATCTTTATACTTACCAGCAAAATCACGGGCTAATATCAGAATCCCTGCCATTCTTAGCAAGTTTCACAAGTCATAGGTGAGTGTGAACTCAGTCTAAGCTTCCATCTTCAATGGTTTGTTCCCTTAATAGAGTGAGACAAGCAGTATTTGTTTCTTGAACACTTATAGTAGGACAATCAAAAGCAACTGTTGGAAATGCACAAGACAGGCTTAATAATGGACATATCATTTTTTGATTGCTATAGTGCTTCTTTGTAAGTCAGTTTTTGCTATCCTCTAAATGAGTTAAGACAAGTTCTTATATAAATTCTGTATTACTCAGATCTTGCTGTAAAAATGTCACCCCCAAAATCTGTAGTTTTTGGAAATAAGCATTCATTATTGCTCCTGAGTCGACAGGTCCTCAGGGTCAATTTGGTCAGGCTCAGTGTTCTTCAACACTGGCAAGAAGTGACTATTCTAGTATGACCTCACTTGCAGGTCTAGAGATGGGATGATAGTCAGCTTGGACAATGAGGTGACAGGGCTACTTATGTCCCATCATCCCACAGACAAGCTTCAGCTTATTTTACATGGCAGTGGCAGAGTTCCAAGACACTGTAAGAAAGCACAAACCACAACATTGCATCTGACATATTCTGTTGGCCAGAATAAGTCACAAAGACAGTATAAATACAAGGGATGGTGAAATACATGCTACCTCTTGATGGGAGGAGATTCAAAGTTCCTTGGAGTCTGAATATGGGAAAAGGAAAGAATATATAGTCAATTTTGTAATCAACTTATGGTAAATTCAATAGCTCCCAAATAGTCATATAATAAGAAATATATTTGCATAAATTTTTAAAAGTATGACTCATCTTAAAATTTACTTTATTTTGGACAACCAGCTCAATAAAATTACTTCTTGGCCAAGTGCGGTAGCTCAAGAAGTAATCCTAGCATTTTGGGAGGCCGAGGCAGGTAGATCAGGAGGTCAGGAGTTTTAAGACTCCTTTGGCCAAAATAGTGAAACTCCATCTCTACTAAAAATAAAAAAAAATTAGCCAGGTATAGTGGCACTTTCCTGTAGTCCTGGCTACTCAGGAGGTTAGAAAGAAAAGAAAGAAAGAAAGAGAAAAAGAAGGAAAGGATAAGGAAAGGAAGGAAGGAAGGATATTACTATTTCAAATATGTATTGAGTACTAAATTATGTAAAGATAAGGAACGATAATAATCCAAAGGTTTCAATAATCTATAAGAGGGGACACAAGAAGTTAATTTATTATAAGAAAAACAATAGAATAATTGTTTAAACAAATATTTTAAAACTTAATTGCTATTTCTGTATTTCAGTCTTTTTTAAGTAGGCTTGTGAAAACTTCAAATATTATATTGAATTTTCATGGTTCACTACCATGAGAAGTAATTCAATAAAATGTATGACAAATTTTGTTTGTTATTTCATTCTCTCTTCTGAGATAAAATCATCAGCAAACAATACAACAAACTTTTGACAGGGTCATATAAATTGTCTGCAAATCTGACACCATCACAAAACCCTTTTTGCCTAACTGAGGGTTTAAAATGAAGAAAAAATACATGTCTCAAGAAAAATGGCTAGAGGAGTTTTTGTGGTCAAGCTAGCTTGGAGACTTGGAAATATTTTGTAGGATTATTGTGAGATTACATAAGATTATTGTTACAAATTGCTTAAAATTGCACATGCCCAAAATATGGGCTGACAACACTATTACCCTCAAAAGTATTAGCATCATTATTATCACTATTATTATTTTTAAAACGTTTTGAAATGTAAAGATTTTTACAGAGTTCAATTTCATAAAAGAAGTGCTATAAGAGCATTTGAATTTATCTCTTCTATCCACAGCTTTTTACTCTTATCCACACATGTTTTAACTGAAGTTGATATTGGGGAAGAGATTCCTAAGTCAAAGACCTTAAATAATTGTCATTATAATCATAAACCAGGCCATGAAGAGACAAAGTGATACTGCATCTTCAGCTAATTTTCTCTGCGTGCTCAGTCATTTCCAAAGCAGTATAATAACCCTCCAAGTTAGATAAAGAACTAAACTTTTTTTTTTTTTTTCAAAGAAAGCAATACTGTTTTCTAACACTTTACGGAAACATTTACTTTTGCAGCCTTTTCCCTTTTAGGAGTTGCATAAAGACCTAAAGCCAGATAAATGCCGACCTCCACTTTTCCCATTCAATTCTGTGTCATCCTCCCTTCTTCAGTTCCACAAATACCCTTTCCCTGGGATAAAAAAATGGAACACTTACGTGCAGCCATGGATCCCTTAAGAACCAACTCTGTCTCTTAGGTGTAAGACTCTTTAAGAGAAGAAACTGTGCTGATTGAACTTGTTTTGCACAGTGTGTACAAAGTCACCAGAGCTCAGAAAGATACTTAATCAATACTGACTAAGGATGGTAATTTGAGAAGTGAAAGAAAATCTATGTGGATTTCTTTGGAAAAGCCTGAACCATCAGAAACAAGATATCAATTTAGAGTTTAATCTGTTGTAACAAATTTATACAAAAATGTTTTAAGTACTCCACGATCATGTCAGCATATTTTTGAGTACCAGAGTGATTTGGACACTGCGTTGCTTGAAATGTAAATGTCATTTAGGAACACATTCTGCTCTGGAGGAGACACTGGGGGCAGTCTAGTGACATTTTCTGGGATTTTAATATTTTAACATATTAAAGAAGAATAAAAGGAAGTGATGAAAATAGTGCCTTTGAATTCAAGGACAAAATGTTAACGTGAACAATCAAATATTTATCAACAAACATTTCAAGGAATTAACAAAACTATGCATTATGTGTATTCAGAACAATAATATATTAACTAGTACTATAGTAATAAAAAATGATAAGCCTCCACTATTAAGCCTGTCTTGTACATTTCCAACAGTTCCTTTTGATTGTCTTACTGTAAATGTTGATAAAACATTGTTCTTCTCACTCCAGTAAGGAAACAAACTGTGAAGGTGGAAGCTTAGACTGAGTTCACGCTCACCTGGGACCTGTAAAACTTGTGAAGAATGGCAGGGATTCTGATATTAGCCCATGATTTTGCTTGTGACTATAAAGATGACAGAAAGTAAAAAAAAAACAAGTGTTTTGTTACCTAGTTCCATTGAATGAGGGGAAAACAGTTGCCCTTCTAAACTTTGGGCTCTCTCTTATTGTTTATTGATTAATTGTTTAACATACAGAGACAGAGAAGACTTTGTTTGAAAACTTCCTTAAACATCTAGGTGCAGGAAACTTAAAGAATTTATGCATCAGTCCTTCAGATTTTATCCATCTTCGTCCACTGGGCTTATGATAATTGTACCCAAAGAAGCCTGCTCTACATATCATGATGCTAAGTTACTTGTAGGATATAACCATACAAAGATCACACTACTCTGTTACCTTTTTAGGTAGAAGAAAACTTGTTTATCTTCTCTTAACATCTTAGTAAGTTTAGGATATGCAATAATTTGAATTTTCTCAAAGATTAGGTTCCTAGTCCATGTGCTACACAATTTTTTATATAAGACGTATTTGCCTTCTTTATTAAGTTGATTGTTTTCTGGAGAATAACAAAAGAAAGAACAGTGACTTTTTCTCTTTGTCTTCCTTTCTCTTTGTCTCTTCTCTCTCTATAAAGTTGCACTAATACTTTTCATATGGATTATTTCAGTAAACTTTTACACCAGTAGTTTAAGTTCAGTTTTCTATTGCATAATTGAACATTGCAAAATAACATTGGCTGAAAGAGAATTAAAGTCTATTTTCACATATATAAAATAAGTTTGAACATAGTCCAGAGCTGACTTGTTGACTTCATAGTGCTACCTGGGACTCAAGCTGTGCCATCTTTCTGTTCTGCCATCCTGTGCATCATCTATTTTTAAGACCACTACATGGTTCAAGATGGAGGCTGAAATTCCACTGATTTATGCCAACTTCCTTCTGAACAGAACAGAAGCAGAGAAAAGACAGAGGGTCAAGAGGAATCCTCCTACGTGAGATAGCAGCTTTAATCTTTAACCTGCACAGAAATGACATGCAACATTTCTACTAACATCACATTAGCCAGAACACAATCTTTTGACCAGACTTGGAAAATAAGCACATTTCACCCCTGAATAATATCACAGTTGTATTCACAAGGAGGAGGAAGAGAATGAAACAAAGGACTTGGAGAAAACTAGCTGACACTGTCCCTGACAAACCTGTGAGCTATCCAAGTATCTAGGAAGAAAACCTGAGATTAAACTTTCAAACTCACTGGATCTTTTCTTTGCTCACTCATTTTTTGGGACAACTAATACTATTATTGATTTTTTTTCTACATGCTATATAGCACCTGAGGTATAAAGAAAGCAATGTCTAGTGCCACAGCAGATATCATACTTGCTTTCACAGTGCCTCTAGTACAGCCACAAAGTTTGGTCAAGAAAAAGGAAAATTGAATATAATATGATATGATCCATGGAAGGGTAAGGAACTATGAGGACAAGCAGACAAGACCTATTCCATTTAGATCCCACTTGCTCTGAAATTTCTGATCAGTCAAGGGTTATAATTGGTAATTGCCCAAGTAAGATCAAGAAATGTGAGGGTTCAAGTCAGAGATAACTCATATTGCACCTCAAGACCACAGAGATCATAGCATTGAAGAATTTTAGTTCAGTGTGAGAATTGCCATCAGGAACGTAACAACGGACACAGGAATAGAAAAGACATAGACAGAAATAGGACTTAATGAACCACTTAGTTAACTTTCTTTTTCACAGTAGAGCTAGCCATTGGTGCAAACAGAAAAAAAAGTGACTAGATTAGCTTAGATTAGCTTTGCCCTAAAATATTTAGGATTCAGGAACCAATGGATGGCACAACTGGTCCACTAACTAAAAACTTCATGTGCTTTTCCAAATTCTCTTTTCTAAATAGGATGATAATATTTTCTGAATTCAAATATGGAAGAAAAGCCTGAAAAACTGAAGAAATTTTATCTGTCTTAGAAAATCCAATTTCATAGTTCTGTTTTTATTGAAGAGCTGTGCTTCACATGATATGTGTACTATTTAAAATCATATATAGAATTTACCATCACTCCTAAATTCAATTTACATAGTTTCTAAAATAATTTTCATATCTTTAATGAGTTTTGTAAATCACCTCTGAGAATACAGACTAATATTCTTTGTGAAGCTACTAAAAGAACAATACTCATAAAAGAGAGCTATGCTAATGAATGAATTATATTGGAATGTTTTTTCACTTTATGTTTTCCATTATTTTAATCAAGCAAGTGACAAAAAGAATCTCCATACTCATTGTGCAGCAACAACAACACCTGCAGAAAGATGAGGACTATGGCTGTTCACAAATGTAAAACATCGAGTACGTTAAAATCAGCAATATTTTATCAGGACTGAAAATAACTCCTCAATACTAAGAGGAAGAGTTTATATGGTCATTCATAGCAGTTAAATAAATAATTATAACAGATCCTGAAATCCAGTCAACATAATCACTGTACCTTAGTTGTCTAGGGTTAAAAGAATAAGAAGAAAAAAACCTGTGATTATATAATATTCTTTTTCAGAGATAATCATTAACCAGAAAAAAAGTGCTGAATTGAAAAAAGAAAAAAAAAACCTCTTACTAAAGTGGAATCGTTTTTATGTTAATTATGTCCAGTGAGACTTCTTCAGTGACACTAAAATGTACATGCTTGTATGACAGGTAATTATTAGGATAATTATAATGTCCCCGGGGAATGAGACAGTATGAGCCTTATTCAATATGAGTTCTGATATCAAG
Source organism: Ateles fusciceps (assembly GCA_036589455.1). Lineage (NCBI taxonomy): Eukaryota > Metazoa > Chordata > Mammalia > Primates > Atelidae > Ateles > Ateles fusciceps. The sequence goes on along the minus strand of JAZHEH010001685.1, from coordinate 516,264 downwards.
GCATCAGAACTATTTTGAAGAGTCCTTACTTTATCTTTAAGAAATAATAAAAGAGACATACATTAAAGAAGATACTGATAATCTCAGAAAAATAACTTCCAAGTATAAATGGTTCTTAATAATTTTGACATAAGAAAGGTACTTATGCTTACATTTGTCCAAACTGCTTACTATGTGACAGCAAACAGCAACCTGGATATCAAATAATTCTTTAGCCACTCTCAGAGAGCCTTTGCTCTCTTGAATAAAAACATAGATCATGCTGCCTCTCTTTATTTATTAATTTTATTTTCATACCTTTTTCAAATAGTTAAATTCAGTTGGGAATCTGAAAGTATCTTAAACACTTAGACTTATTCAGAACTGAAGTACTATCAGAAATCTCTAGCATTAAAGTGAACTGGAAAGCTAGAATTCCATAACTTCAAAAGCAAACTTGCAATTGATACAAAGAGAGTTGATGAGGGAGTTATTTTGAAACATAAAACCTATTAATATGCAAGTTCTTAAATAGTAATTTTCTATCAGGTCAACCAATTGGAGAATCAATACTTTATGTATGCATAAATGAAACTGTGGATAAATTGGATATCAAAATGGTTGTTTACAATACTTTTTAAACAAGCACACCTCAATACATTTATTTGATTTTTTAATTAACCCACATTATTAATATATCTTTATCATTTTCTTGGTATATATTTTAGTTGTAGGTCCTAGGTAAGTGTAAACCAGTGAATAGAGAGATATAATATAGTACATAAAGGGGAACATAGAACTAGTATATACAAATATGGTCTAGAGAAATATAGAAGAAAAAATATTCTCTGAATTAGTATACTTAGGGAAAGTTTCCAGGAATCCGTTACCCACCCTTTACCTCCACTTACCCATCCACCAATCTATCTTTAAAACCATTAATTGACTTGACTACTCCAGATAATTTCTTAATGCTGAGTATATATGAGGGGGACTTCAAGTATATTTTATAGAAAAATGGAATTAAAAGATAAAACTAAAAAATGCAAACTTTATTTCTCAACAGAAACTCAATCAAGATCAAGACAGTTTTTTAAGTGATGATACAAGCTGTTTAGTCTATTCCTAAAGAACTCAGGCTGGTGGGAATTTAACCATGTCAATAAAGTCTTTTTCACATTATTAATGGAAGAAAGTGGCCCCCTTTAAAGATGCTTTAAAATTAAGAAAGAAGAAAATCAGAAGCAGCCAAGTCAGGACTGTAAGATGGAAACCTCACGATTTCCTATTGCAACCATTTCTAGAGATATTTGTGAGTGTGGGTTTTTTGTTTTTGTTTTTGCTAATGAAATAGATCCTTAAAAGATTCACAGAAGGCCCACAAAGCTTTTGCAAGCACTGTAACTGCAGAAACAGTCAGTTTGAACTGAGTTGATAGAGCGCAAAATGAAAAACTTTTAGATACTCCAATTTCTACTGAAAAGAAGCAGAATGAGAAAATGACTCAGCTGCAAACATGTGGTGTCTTTCATGATACAGGAAGGATTACTGAGAGTTTTGAACCTTAGCAATCTCCTCCAACATACTGGCCTGACACAGAAGATGAGATTCTAGAATTTGATCTGATGCTTGAAAAAATAACTTGAGGTGCTGGAGAAAGGATACATATATATTGCATGTGTGAGGGAAAGGAATCATTGGGGTCAAAGGGGGAGATTGTGGTCACCTGTCTGCAAGGTGACCACTGCAAGGACCCACAATTATCCCTGCTTTTTGGTACTCACACCCTCGTGTAGTCCCTCCATGATGTTAGAGTATGGGTCTGTGTGATTCAAAGCGTATGGTAGTATCTCACTTCTGAGATTAGGTTGTAAAAGACATCAGTTTCTGTCTTTGATGCTTTCTTGTTCTCATGTTTCTCACTCTTGGATTCCTTGCTCTTAGCAAGCCAACTGCCCTGCCAAGTAGCCCCATCATGAACACATAGTGAGGAATGGAGACCTCCAGTCAACAGTCAGCAAGGAATGAAGGCCTGCCAATATCAGTGTAGGTGATCTTGGAAGCAAATTCTCCATCCCCCACTCCAGCTATGGGATGACTGAAGCCTTGAGCAACAGCTTAACTGAAACTTCACGAGAGACCCTGAGTCATAACTACCAAGTTAAGTCATCCCTGGTTTCCCAAACCATAGAAACTGCACGATAATAAATGCTTAGTGTTTTAACTGTTAAGTTTGGAGGATATTTGTTAGGAAGCAATAGGTAATTAAAACACTGTCCTGATTTTTTTAAATGCCTCATCTTTCGTTAATAGTAATACTAGGTGCTAGGCCAGGCGCAGAGGCTCATGCCTGTAATCCCAGCACTTTGGGAGGCCAAGGAAGGCGAATCACTAGGTCAGGAGTTCAAGACCAGCCTTACCAACATGGTGAAACCCCATCTCTACTAAAAATACAAAAATTAGACAGGTGTGATGGCATGTGCCTGTAATCCCAGGTACTCGGGAGGCTGAGCCAGAAGAATCGCTTGAACATGGGAGGCGGAGGTTGCAATGAGCCAAGTTCATGCCATTGCACTCCAGCCTGGATGACAGAGCGAGACTCTGTTAAAAACAAAACAAAACAAAACTAGGTTCTATGGCTGGAACTAAGGGCAAGGCAGGTTTGGGGGAAAAGAAAAATGGACAAACAGAACAGCTCCCAATTGGACATTTTTAAGGCAGTTTATTCTCTGCAACCGGGTCTCTTTAAAATGCTGAAAGATCTGTCTTTACTCACAGAGGTGAATTTGTTAGAGAAATAGTCCAGTCCTTCCTGGCAGACAAGACTGAGAGTATTCATTAGCTGAGAGTGGCTCCTGTTATATTCAGTGTACGTGTATATTTCTGACCGAATATGAAATGTTATCCTGGGAATGTATCTGAGTCTCTTTTGAGGGGCTTAATTGCTTCATGGAATTGATGGTAATCACCTTCCATGGACCGGGTTGGAACTGGAGTCCTGGCAGAAAAACTGTTACTCTGGAACTTGACAAAATGTCTTTTAGGCATATTAACATCAAATGACAAGTCAAGTTATTACAATAGCCTGACGTTGGTTCTCATGCCCCAACATTGCGTATCACAATATTTCTTAAAATATAACTAATATTTCAATTTTAGTATTTACTTAAATCATATGCAAGCACCACATTAAATAATGAAAACAGCATTTATCTTTGGTATTCTCTACATAGCTGAGAAAACAAGGCAACTGAATGCTCAAACAGTTCTTGCATCAAGTTTTAAAAGGAAACTTTTGCTTATAAATCCCTTGAATCATAAAGTATACCCTATGCTGTTCTTTCCAAATGCTGCAATAATTATTTTTAAAAGAATAAAAGTTCATTTTAAAAGGCAGAGTAGTTAAGAAAAGTAATATGAAAGTGGGTGTTGGGGTTGGCGGCAAGATGAGATAAGCGTGCAGGGGAAGAGAGAGCCAGGAATATAAGCAGAACTCCAGCATTGGCTGAGGCTGCGACTTTGAATGTGGAAGTAGAACACAGAGGTGAATCGCCATGTACACTAATAATGTTGGTTCAGACTGAGTGGAGCCTGAGGTTTTAGTAATTTTATAGTCCATGATACTACTCTAAGGAAAGCTGAGACTGGGCAGTCCTTATTGGATAAGTTCAACATTAAAAGACTGAGAAATGAATCATATCAATATTCACATTTAGGTATAGCCACCGTTTTTACATTTTTTCTACTGTAAAACAAATAATGGTTGATTTTTATATCTGTGAAAAATAAATTCTATTAGCATGCCCACTGTTGTGCATGCTAGCTATCCTTTTTCTCTTAATCAAGAAATTATGGTAGGAATATAACTGTGTGAGCATGACATTAGATGTCTTGCTTGCTTTCCTACTAATTTATTACAAAAAGGAATAGTCCTCTATCATGGATACTGTTCCCACTAGTAGTCACATTTCTCAAGATCTGCATGATTGGCCTGACATGATGGCTCACATCTGTAATTGCAGCACTTTGGGAGGCAGAAGCAGGAGGACTCCTTGAGGCCAGGAGTGTGAAAAACATTTGTGACAGACAGTGTTTCACACAGACTCGGCAATCATAAATATTTTAGGTACTCTAATAGACTTGGGAGCAGCTGTAGTTAGTAAAAATAGTTGCATAGCTCCTGCCCCAGCAGTAAATTGCTTCTTCTCATTGGTTTTATGTCCTCTGCTAGGTGCATTTTAATGGGCATTCAGGTCCCCTTAAAAGAATATGCATATATATTAGAGTCAGTGCACCTGTAGTTATAGCTACTCAGTAGGCTGAGGTGGGAGGATCGCTTGAGCCCAGGAGGTCAAGGCTGCAGTGAGCTATGATCAAGACACTGTACCCCAGTTTGGGCAAAAAAGTGACACTTCATCTATTTAACAAAGACCCACATCATTAGTAAATACCAAAGTTGTAAACCTTCAAAATCCAAAAATAAAAAATAAAAAAATAAAAAACCAAAAAAACACAATTTTGTTGGGAAGGCTGTCAAAGCGGTGTCCAGTTAAAAAGAAACAAAAAGAGGATCCCAGCAACTAACCATTGTGATAAAAATCAGAAGGGTGTCAATAGGGAAATTGACATCTTGTGAGATTAAACTATTATAAAAAGAATTTCACGTCTCAACCTATGTATGTTTCATTTTTTCACTATGGTTGAATTGAAGTGGTATCTAAAAATGCTACTATATTATTTTCTAGATGTTTTTGGTTAGAAACAAAAAAGCTATGGCCTGTAGTCATAGCTACTCAGAAGGCTGTGGTAGCAGGATGGCTTTCTAAGTAGCTAGAAATGTTAGAAGGGACAAGAGGGAGAGGATTCAGCAGGTATCTTTAAGCATGGATTTAATAAGTACTTTGAAGTAAAACTGATCATTGCTTGGCAGAGGGTCTGGAAGAGAGAAGGAACTAATAAATACATGCAGAAATATGAGACCTCAAAATTATAAAGTGGATGGCACAAACTAGAATTCCTATGGCAGCTGATTCTTTTGAAAGATGGAAAAACTTCTTTTTCCTAAATGATTTAGAAAATTAATGATAACACAGTTGAACACTTAGACTGTGGAATACCTCAACCGCTTATTTACTCAATGTACTTGAGCAAATGATTTAAATTCTATGAACCTCATTCTCCTGAGCATAACAAATGGTTGCTCCAAGTTCTAACATTTGTGTAAAGTGCTTAGCGCAGTGCCTGACACATAGAGAGCATTCAGGAAATGATAGCAGGAACGTTAGTACACAAAGTTGCTAACAGACCAGAGATGAGGACTGATGTCGCTTGCATCCCACGCTATTTTTACAACTATTCTTAAATTCTAATTGAACTATGATTTACTGACCTTTTCTGCATGGTACCTATTAATTTCACATATGTTCTTCCTAATCTTACCGCATGCTGCCTGAATATCAATTTTCCCTATGATCTCTTTTTGTCAGAATTGCTAACAGTAAATGTCACTACAACCAGCTCATTTTTTCCAGTAATTCCTTCTGTTATAATTTCTGAACATTTCAATTCACCGATGTTAAAGATAATTTCCTCACCTCATAAAATATTAACATTCTTTTTTGTGTGGCTAAGAATTGTCTTGAAGCAAACTTCTTCCTGTCATTAATTAAAGTAATGAATAGTGTAATATTAAATGTATAATTCTCTGACAAGCACTCAAGTGTTTGCCAAGAAGTCCCTTTCTACCAAAAACATCTGCAAAATAATCTGGTAAATTAAAAAGTTGACACTTTAATATACTAGAGGGTAATCCCCCAGTCTACGTAGGTAAAGTGCCAAATTGGCAAAGCTCTTGCCCCTGGCATGGTGCCACACCTTCCTCATTTTTCTTTTCTTTCTGTGCTGTCTGAGGATTTTGCTCAGCCCCTCTCTATTTCCACTCCATTAATTATCAGACAAGAAAATGACAACAAACACGTTCCAACACAGGTTAGCATTTCTGCTTGCGACAGACGGTGTTTCACACACACACAGTGATCATAAATATTTTAGGCACTCTAATAGACTTGAGGATAGCCGTAGTTAGTAAAAATAGTTGCATGGCTTCTGCCCCAGCAGTAAAAGTAAATTGCTCCTTCTCATTGGTTTTATGTCCTCTGCTAGATGCATTTTAATGGGCATTCAAGTCCCCTTAAAAGAAGCTACTGTCCTTTCCTTCTTTTTTCCCCTTTCACAACTTTATGTTTTCAGGGTGTTGAATAGTCTATTAAGAGCTTGAAGCTTTAAAAGTCAGTCATCCAACACGTTGTGAAATGAGTTGCTTGATTTGTCCAGGACATTACTGTTCTGATTACAGCTCTACATGGCCATATGATGTTTTATAGTTTGGAAAAGACTGTCGTATTCCTAACATACTTGATCCTCAGATGTACACGAAGAAGGGTTAATTTTCCCATGTTTCTATTGAGAAAACTGGAGCTCAGAATTCTAAGTAGTTCCTCCCGAAGTCAAAAGACAGAAAATGCACAGATGTGCTTATTAAAGTGTAAAATTTGCATGAAGATAATCATTCTAAATATTAGATACAAGTAAGTGGAAAAACAAAGACTTGGACTAGAATTCAGATCTTTCTGACCCTACATCGAGAAATCTTTCCATGGTAGCACCTTGAATTATAAACTCCAGGGAGGAAAAAGAGAAATAGTATATGAAAATAGTATACGGAAAGACTTTCAGATCATATCCAAATATGTCTCACCCATTAAGTCCCAGGAAAAATATCATTGAAGACCTTTTTTCTTTCAAATTAAAACAATCCTATCTTTCTCAATATTCCTGCAAAATTTTTCTCTTTTATAGTGTAGAACATTTTTCTACTTTGTAATTTCATTATTTATATGTATATATTTTACCTATGGTACATCAGAAACTCCTTGAGAATATTAGATTAATTTGTCTCAGGAGCTTCCAAAGTACCTTATACTGAGCCCTGAATGCAAAAGGTGCTTATTATGTGTTTGGCAATAAATGTATTAATTTATATTTGTATTCCCCAGCTGCAATCCAAGCAGGAGGAGGAATGTGAGGCACCAGAGCTGGCTCCTTAATATAATTACCCATGCGCTTAATCATTACATTTAGGAGAAGGCAGAAACACTGTGCATGAGTCTGTATGTGAAGGCAGTGACTATGATTGTTCTCTTTGCAACAGTATTTCCAGCACCTATACAAGGTAAGTCACATAAAAAAGATTCAGTAACAATTTTTCTGACGTTTTATTTATTACATTTATTTTTAACAGGGAAAAATATTTATCTGATGTTATTACTGAGGTCGTCTATAAAACTTCATTTAATATATGTGTCAAACTTACCTTTCTGCATTTATGTGTACTTTACTCAAAACTACAAGTAAGTTGTACTGCTACCATGATAGGTATTTCTCTTGACTCTTGCCATTTCACTTTCTTGTCAAAGACTCATTACCAGAATATAATGATCGTATTTATGTATGTTGGAATCACTTATTTTCTCTAGCTCTCACTGTATTAAGTATTTCATGTACATGATTCCATTTCAAATTTAACATCATTTTGAAGTCAGTATTCTTTCATGTCTTCATTTTTTAGCTCAGGACACCAAGACGGCAAGTCACTCTCCTAAGATCCAAGAGCCAGTAAACAGTGTGGCCACGTCTTTTTGCTGCACTCTGCTACACAGAAAATTCAAACTCAATACATTAGCTTAATCCATTAGCTTTTCACAAATCCAATTCTTCAGCAGCACTACCCATCAGGGTAAAGAATCATCACTTCCTTGCAAACCAGTCATCTAAATCCAACTCATTCTTGGCCCCCAGTCATCCATAACTCTCTTCTTCATCTTCCTCATCTAGTTGCCAAGAATCCTTTAATTTCTAACTCTAAAGATCCCTGAATTCATCCTTCCAATTCTTGCTCACTCCTCTTAAGTATGAAGACCTGCAAAACTTATTGCTCTGTGGTTACACTAACCCCCTTGCTCCCAAGAAAATAGGAGAACCCTCTCCCTCTAAATTCCTTCTTCAGTTTCACAGTTCCCAAAACAGGATATCATGCACGAAGATGAGCCAAACTGCAAAGGAAAACAATTCATTTCAGCAAGATTGCAACGTCTTCCTGACCAAAGCCTACCTCATTGCACCTATAAAAGCCATCTCATTACCCCTGATTGGAAGACACACCACGTGGGTGTTCTCTCTGTTGCAAGAGCCTTAAAATACTTTTTTCCTTATAATTTGAGTCAGAATTAATTTTTTAAAGTTTGATAGCAGATGCCATGACCTCATTTTTTTGCATGTACTACAACATCATCTTTTATAAGTATTTTTTTTAATGAGACACAAAATTTAGTATAAAAATTCTAATGATAGAAGAGGAAACAGAGCTAAGATAAATCACTATCTGTGTTTTTTTTCCCTATGGCCATTTGACTGATCTTCTCTGTCATATACCATAAAAAACAAAAAAACAAAACAACAAAGAAAAACTCTTAGTGACCTCCCCAGTGTCCACAAGATTAGCTCTGAATTCCCCAGCAAGGTCATTATGCTCCCTTCCACTCTATTAGCTACATATTAAGTCCCTCCCTCCAACCCCACCAAATCCATGCATTGTGCCTGCTTAACCATTGCCTCTTGTCTTTTCTTGGTACTTAAAACAAAGAATTCCTTTCTCTATGTCTTAGGTAAAGTTATCCAGGAAACAGATTATGAGATGGATATTTGGACTACAGGAAGTTTGTTGGAGCATTGTCTCTGGGACAATAGCTGAAAGGAGTAAGAGAAGTAAAATTGGGCAGCAAGAGAAGTTAAACTGTGAAACTATTGAAACAGAGGCCTTAGAAAATCTCATTTAGCATTTTTCTGAATTAAAGGAAAGAAACCAGAATTATATAGCCAAAACCTACCTGTCATTGAATGTAGTCTTTCTGTGGGGGGGGGCATGGAGGGGTGGTCTTGAACAAATCATCTTTCTTTGGCTAAACACAAGCAACAGAAAGAGATTCCACTGTAAGTTATCAACAGTCAAAACTCCAGACAGATGGAAGGATAACTTCCTTCGTCTAAAAGATAAGTCTCAGTAAAATACCACAGTGTCCCCCTTAGACTGTAAAGCCATTCTAGGCTCTTTACACAAGACAAATGCAGGGCAAACAGCATTGTCTTTGTGAATCCATCTGTAATCACTCCTCTAGAGTTATTCTTACCATCATTAGTCTACTGTATATTTTATGTCTCTAAAACAGTATTTGTCACAAGCCTCACTAGGCTGGGGGCTCTATGAAGATAGGCTCTGAATCTTGTTGGTCACCTTCTCCCCAGTGCCCAGCATAACACCAGGCTATAGTAATTAATGAATATTTAATAAAAGACTCACTGAGCCAACAGCATGCAGGTTCTCTCACTGAATAATTTCCTCCTTCATATCTCAAGATGTAGTGGAAGTTAAGTCATTTTCGTGTATAACTAGAGATTATCTGCTGGTGTTCTGTCCTGGGGTTCTTGCCTGAAACATTTTGTTGAGGGAGGATTTGTATCATTTATACCCAGAAGAGAAGGTAAAGTAAGAGACAGCTGTGGTAGGAATTGCACATAAAGTTAGGAGAGCTAGCTTCAATCCAGACACAGCCATGTGCTAGCTGGGAGATCTTAGGAGGTACTAGCACCAGGATGAAGTGAGGAATGTTGAAGGAATGGAGTATACATCTCCAATGGCGAAAGGAAAGGAGTAAAAGGGAAAATAGCAAGAGAAAAATGAGAATCTAAAACTATGCATACATTCTGTATCAGTTTCCATGTGCAGGAGAACATTTTAAAATAAAAGATTAAATGTTCCAGTATTCCTAAATGCATTCTTAAATTCATTTTATTTAAAATGGCTTTGACCAGGCGCAGTGGCTTATGCCTGTAATCCCAGCACTTTGGAAGGCTGAGGCCGCTGGATCACTTGTGGTCAGGAGTTCGAGACTAGCCTGGTCAACATGGTGAAATGCTGTTTCCACTAAAAATATAAAAATTAGCCAGGTGTGTTGGCAGGTGCCTGTAATCCCAGGTACTCAGGATGCTGAGACAGGAGAATTGCTTGAATCTCGAAGGCAGGGGTTGCAGTGAGTGGAGATCACCCCATTGCACTCTAGCCTGGATGACAGAGTGAGACTCCATCCAAAAAAAAAAAAAGTCTTCTAGAAATCTCATCAATCTAATGTCATTCAATTTTTCTATTCCGAGTATGGACAAAGCTATAAAAAGATGTACTAGTCCACAGTGTTACTAGATTGATTCCCAGCAACAAGTATTGCTGTCATCCAAAAGATTTCCAGCATCCGATTAAAATATTACATGTATAAATACCAATGATTATTGTTGAATTTTGTTCTCCTTGAAGAGGTACATGTCCATGGCTTTAGCATTACAACAGAGGAATCTGTGAAATATTTCATCTCTCTTTTGATTTCATTTGTAATATTTTTCTTTTGTTTTGCCCAAATTATATTTCATCAGCTTTTGTTTTTAAAAGATCAAAGGGGGATTTCTGTACATGGGAGAATGCTGACGTTAGCTGAAAATGTTTAAGGTTTTTGTAGTTTACTATTTCAAGTCAAGATAGAAAGTGAAGTCTGGGATATAGTAATCCCAGAAATAAGAAAGCTATGACAGGGTAAATCATAAAAATGTGAAAAGAAACTGACATAAAAATGTGACTCCTAAACTGTGCATATGCAGAGTGAAATTTCAAACAAAAGCATAACTATAATTGAACAATTTCATCAATTGCCACCATAAAATTTAGGATTTGAATCTAAACAGTTTAACTGGTTAATTAAACAATTAAATATTCTACAGAGGAAAATAACAGAATCCAGTGACTCTAAAATGAATTATTCACAATGTTTAGTATGAGATAAGAAAAACAAATGATATATAAAAAATAAAGATATATAGCCTATAATTAAGAAAGAAATAACTAGAAGCTGCCCCAAATTACAAAGATATTTTAGATTCAGACAGGGTTTTAAAGAAGTTATTATAAGTATATAAATAACTTTTAACAAAAGTAATCACAATGAGTGAAAATATGGAGACTTTTAACAGTAAAAAGAGAAATAATAAAAACATAATAAAATGGAAAAGTTAATATCAGAAGTGAATAATTCATTTGAAAGTCTTAATAGCAAAATGGAGAAGTGGAAGTAGTAGAGCAAAGGGTCAGTAAATTCGAAGAGAAATGGAAAGATATTTATCAACTTTATCAAGACAAAAAGAAAGTAAAAGAGAAATAAATGAAGTTTTAGTGACCTGTGGAATAATATCAAACCATAGGGTTGGAGTGGAAAGACAGAAAGACAGGAGAGAGAGGAGAGGGAGAGGCAAGGGAGAATGGGATAGAAAAATGTATGAAAGAATAACTTTAAAATACAGATATAAAAATACACACACACATTTTGTCCATTTCTTTTATCTTATAGAGATTTAAAGTAATGGCATATCCCTAGCAAAAAAGGATGGATAGCATTCAGCTTCAGTTTTCCAAGCGCAACCCTTCTTTAAACTAACTTAAGGTGGCTTCGAGGAAAGACTGAATTCAAGGCTGAGTCAGGGAAAGTAAACAATAAACTTGATACTCTTGATATGCCTTGAAGTAAGGAATATATAAAGAAAGATAAGTACATATCCAAGTGACACAGAAGCCAGCTTAAAGGGACTTAACTGGCCAAAAACTAAAGACAATTTGGACATAAAAATAATAATAAGAGTAATGGGCTATGACTCATTGAGTAACAAAAGGATTTGTGAGTTCAAAATTAAATAGATAAATAAGTGAACAAGTAAAGAAATGAAAAAGAAAACTTAACTTATAGCTGAAGTTTAACTAATAAATACAGAGGAAATTGTGGCTTTGGAAAATCATCAATGGAACTAAAACTATTGAGTGACACTTTGTCAAGAAAGAGAATGTTTGAAAATTTTTAGAGTATCTGTCCGCAAGTGACTCATTAATTACAAGGAGAAAATAGTAACTTCATGGTAGATGTAACTCAGACACTCTAAGTGTCTTGATCTGTTCTTTCTGCCATAACAAAATACTTTAGACTGGGTAATTTATAAATAATAGAATTTTTATTTCTCACCATTATAAAGGCTGGAAAGTTCCAGAGCAAGAAGCTAGTAGATTCAGTGTCTGGTGAGAGTCATTCTCTGCTCCATAGATGGCGTGCTATTGCTGCATCCACACATGGCGAAAGGGGCCAAAAAGACCAAGCAGCTCTCTGAAATCTCTTTTTATAAATGTCCTTATGGACATTAATCCCATTCATGAGAGTGGAATTCCCATGACCTATCCTCCTCCCCAAAACCCCACCTCTTAATACTGCTGCATTAGGAATTAAGTTTCAACATATGAATTTTGGAAGGACACACACATTTAGACTATAGCATCAAATTCTCAAAGTTAATATCACCAACATTGGGACTAACAGATATCATGTGCTTATGATAAAAGGTTGAGTTCGTGTCCTTTGTAGGGACATGGATGAACCTGGAAACCATCATTCTCAGCAAATTGACACAAGAACAGAAAATCAAACACCGCTGTTCTCACTCATAGGTGGGTGTCGAACAATGAGAACACATGGACACAGGGAGGGGAGCATCAAATACTGGGGTCCGTCGGGGGGGAAAAAGGGGAGGGACAGCGGGGGGGTGGTGGGGGAGTTGGGGGAGAGATAGCATGGGGAGAGATGCCAGGTATAGGTGATGGGGAGGAAGGCAGCAAATCATACTGCCATGTGTGTACCTATGCAACAATCTTGCATGTTCTTCACATGTACCCCAAAACCTAAAATGCAATAAAAAATATATATAAAAAAAAAATGCACTGAGAAGGATACAGCACTATCTCTGTAGTATTCCTTCCAGAAAGGCATATAGGAATCTAATCATTAAACGGAATCAGACAAACTCAAACTAATTTTGACAAACTCAAAATTAGTAACTCTCCAGTACTCTTCAAAATTCTCATAGTCAGCAAACTCAAAAGAGAACTGTTTCAGATTAGAGAGCAAAGAAACATGAACACTAAATACGCTGTGTAATCCTGGATTGGATCCTGGCTTAAGAATAAAATACTATACAAAACATTACTGGGATAACTCACAAAATTTAAATATGGGCTGTAGAGTACATAATAGCATTGTATCCACGTAAATTTTTCTAATTCTGACCACAGTACTGTGCATATGCAACATACTATCTTTATTCTTAGGAATTACACTATGAAGTATTTAGAGAAAAAGGGCTATGATATTTACAACTTCCCAAACACACCAAAAAATAATGTGTATATATATAATTAGATCATGCAGCTTTGGTTTTATATGTGCAACATTTATTTTACATATATATCCATATGCACAGAGAGCAATAAAATCACTTGGTGAATCTGGATACAGGATTTACAATTTTCCTGTAAGCTTCAAGTTATATCAAAATTTAAAAGCACAAATTTAAAAGGCAATTGCTGAAACTGTTAAATTATAGCCTACTGCAGTTATTTAAAATTTCACTCTGCATATGCACAGTTTAGGAATCATTCAATAATTTGAAATGGGTTTCTTTTCATATTTTTATGATTCCTCCACTCATAGCTTCCTTATTTCTGGGATTACTACACCCCACACTTTACTTTCAATCTTGACACATGTAAAAATATTTATGAATTGAATGTGTATTATATAATGCCTCACAGTAGCCCTATGCTATGTATAAGCTTGTATGGGTTAATACAATTTTATTTCTAAATAAACACATCAGTTACTTTCAAAATTAAAAACAATGCAACAATGATGGGTGCAAATGTTTTATTTTCATGTTTCATCATTCAGCGATAGACTATATTAAAATACACATGTATGTTTGATTGGTAATCCATATATCAAATACTAGGAAAGCTTTAATTCAATAATGATGACTCCAGTGATATATCACATCATTTGTAGCTTGCCCTGATTCACTCTGGTATTAAAGGTGTACCTTTTGTTCAATTTGTTGTTAACAGTATCCATTACACATTGGCCACATTTCCAAAAAGCATAAAATATGTAACTCAACAAGCTTTTACTGTCTAACAAGGAGGGATCATAGGTCAGATTTAACAACATTAATTTTAAGAAGGTCAAACTAAGTAAAAATAGATGGCTGACAGATCAGAATATGAATCCTACTCTTGCTAACCAGGTGAACTTGCACAAGTCACTTAACTTCTCTGAGACTCATTTTCTGAATTTATAAACTAGAACTAATAGTGAGGTAAGAGAGATATGGTGGAGAGGTTGTAGAGACAGAAGGAGAAGAAAGAAGAAAGAGAGGGAGAAAGGAAAGGGTAAAGGAGAGGGATAGAGTGACAGAGAGAGAGGGGAGAGAGAATCTACACACAATTTCAATGAGAAGGAAAAAGACAGAGAAGATAGTGTAGTAAGAAGATAAGCCAATGAGAAAACAATGAGACTGGGAAGGGCATAGAATAAAGTTAATCAGTGAAAAAGAGAGTATAAGACAGTAAAAGGCAGTATAAGAACAGGAATGTCAAGTATTCTGTTTCAAGGGAATACATTATTGAAAAATAGAAATAAACATTCCTTTACACTACTGTATTCCCAGAATCTTCAATGTTCTGCCAATCTTTAGCTTTAAATGGCATCAAGGAATTGAGAAATTGCTAAATTCCCTATCCTGACTAGTTAGGTTAGGATAAGAATAACTGTATATAGAAACACAAACCCCAAACATAGCCTTTGAGAATACAGTTAACACATTAAACTCCAGAAATATTGGTGGTTGATTTAAACTTCCATGAAACAGAGGACAGGGTTGACATAAGGATATATAACTCTCCAGAGATCAAGAACTTATACCTGTCATCTGGACCATATTGTGTTTAGAGGAAAAAGTATGCTATAAGCATTGTCTTCAAGTAGTGGAATTCTACCATGCAGGAAAGAGAGTCATTTTATTTATTTATTTTTCTTATTGTTTCTAGAAAGCATAATGTAGAATTTTTTTACAAAGATTACAAAAAAGGTTAAGTTTAGTCCATTAAAATAAAGACTATTTTGACAATTAATCATGTACATAATTATTGGGATGTTGGGAACCATCTGTTCCATAAATCACTTAAACAGAACAATGGGACCACTAGTTGCCATTACTGCAGAAAGGATTTAAGAGTGAGAGAGGAAAATGAAGTGGCAAATCTTTTTAGGGGCTCCTTCTAAAAAGAAGTATAGAAAAGAAACAAAACAAAGGAAAAACATTAGAAAAGGAACAAACTGTAACATTTAGTAATAACTGGTTCTGACTTGAATGCAATTTTTAAGAGAATAAATTAAGTCTAAATGACAGAGGAGGAGGGCAAGAATCCTGCCTTCAGAAAATTCTGAAAATAACAGACACTGGGAAGTAATGATGAAGGACTATGGAGATATAACATTTGAAGCAGAGAAATGCTTACAGCCTAATAGTCCCCTTAGGGCTGATTTTATGGCATTAATATGAGTTCGAAGCCATTAAAGAAAAAATGTGCATCTGAGGGATGTGAGAATTGAAAGTGGAAGCTGTCATATGTCTCTATAACATGTGGGTAATGTGACAATTTGCACATATCTGGGAAAATATGCAAGGTTTTATATACTTTTTATCACTCAACAATGATTTATTGGATACCAACTAGGTTTTGGGTCTTATAGTTGAAATGGAGAATGAGATATGGGATAAATTTTCAGAGTTGACTATAGATAGCCAATTAAGCACACAGTCACATCACTGTTTGGTAATAACAAATGTATTTGGTCTTATCTGTAGATGCTAGAATCAATTCCTACCTTCTCTATTCACTTACAATTTGACTATTGTTTAACAGCATCCTTAAGTTCTCTTTTGGAGAAGTCAGAATACACTAAAATATTTTCAAAGTCTTCTTACTTACTTTGCTCTTACTCAAGACTATGGCTTTTCTACATTCTTATGCAATCTTATCCCATAAAACTTTTATTTTAGTATCTTTCTGTCATTCTCCTTCATTCTTTTCTCCCACTTTTTTTTTGCAGAAAATAACTGTAAAGAACCTGTTTTATCTTTCCAGATTTCCACATTCTCTTTCTTCTTTAGAGTGAAACATCCCATTCTGCCGCTTTCTCCTTCTAAAATTGGCGAACATTTTCTGATCATTCAAACTTCAAATTAAAAAGCACTTTCTCAAGGTGGACTTTTATGATACCTAGGCTATGGCATTCTTCTTTTCCTAGTGTTCAAATTAGACCGAACACTCACTGCACACTTCCTTGCAACTACTTGTTAAAGCTTGTCTTCCAGACAAGAATGTCAGTGAAGCCAGGATAGGTAATACTGTCTGTTCATTCACTGTGTCTTCGTTATGGTTCATTCACTGTACCTTCATTATCATTGAGTGTCATATAAAGAGCTCACTATTTATGTGAGAGGTGATAAATTATTAAATAAACAGATGGCTAGATTTGTGGATAAATTGATATGTCTAAACCTACCAGGTACTAATAGTAATACAGATAATATGGGAGTGGAATATAGAATCAAATTGGATGTGGTCCCTTACCTTAAGATGATAAAAAATTATATCAAGAGATACATGTGTTAATGACTAAAACCAAGGCAGGAGAATAAAACACGTGCTATTTCAAAAAGTATAAGCAAAGTACTGCTTGTGGCACAAAGGAAGGAGTGAGTCTAAGTAGGAGCATTAGGCAAGGCATCATAGAAGGATATCTTCAGTCTAAAAAGTTGATGAGTTCATGTCCTTTGCAGGGACACAGATGAAGCTGGAAACCATCTTTCTCAGCAAGCTAACACAGGAACAGAAAACCAAACACCACATCTTCTCACTCACAAGTGAGAGTTCAGCAAGGGGGAACACATGGACACAGGGAAGGGAACATCACACACTGGGGCTTCAGTCTTTAAGGAATACTAGGACTTCAGTCTTTAAGAAATAACTAGGAGACTGATAATTGTGGGGGCAGTGAAAATACTGTTCCAAGCTGTAAGAAAGGCTCAGAAGCTTGGTCAAAGATGAGATAATCAGGACTGTTAGGTCTGGGCTTTGTAGAAGTACATTCCTATAAAGTAATTTAATCAGAAAAAACAAGGGCATAGGGACAAATAGATAACTTTAGCAATTAAGCTAAAGAGTTTAGAATTTATATCTGTAGTAAACAGAGAGCCATACAACTTTTTTCAGAAAAATAGAAGTTAATTTTTTAACGATAATAGCTCTGGTAGTAATACAGAGAGTTACCTATAGAGACTGAAAGTATCCAAATTAAATAGGTCATTTAAAAATAATAATGACAAGAGACGATGATAAATGTAATGCCATAACAAAAAAACAATAATATAAAGTTCATATGTCCTACTAAACTTGAACCACCATCCTCAATGTATTTGTAACATGCACATCTATTTAGATGTAATGCTAAGCCATTTACTAAAATCTGTATCCTCAAACCAAATTTAAAAGGAGACATGTATTCAAACACAAATTAAAACAATGAGCTCATTATGAATATTTATCTGTTAAGTCAATCAATATTAAGTTTATAGATGTGTTAATATTAAGTTAATAGATGTGTTAATATTAAGTTTATAGATGTGTTAAATCAATATTAAGTTGATTTATTATGGGAAGTTTCTATTGCATCAAAATTTGTCTTTAATACTATCGTGACTTTTTTTTTTTTTTTTTACCTATTTTATTTATTTTTATTTTTTTATTGCATTTTAGGTTTGGGGGTACATGTGAAGAACATGGAAGATTGTTGCATAGGCTACTATAGTGACTTGTTTTAAGATCAATAGTCCATAAAGTGAAATAACGTGTTACATTGGTAACTTGAAAATTTTCATAACATATATATTGACTTCAGAAGTTATTTATTTAGCTTTTCATTATGCATGTTTTTAAGTTATTGCAGTGGTTGCAGAGGTGGGAATATTAAAAGAAGGTGATTTAAATGGCTGAATTTATTTTGAAGTCCTTGGATGTGTTTGTTTCACCCTGATTAAGCTGCAACTTGTGTTAACCTTGGTGAATGCTTATATTTTTCCTGATTTAATTGCAATTGCCTGGAGCTTCAATCTGCATTTACCACTGTGACAGCTTATAAAATAACAACAAAACAAACCCAAACCCATGTCAGCTGGAAGGAGGAGGGAAAGTGAGAAGTGGGGGCTTTCCACTGTGAGCACATTACATATTTGTTAACACAAATCTTTTCCTTTCCAGATGCTATCTGTGTCTTCTTTCTCCAAAGCAATTTAGTTTTTATCTATAGAACAAGGTTAGGAAGTGTTGTTCAATCAAGTTTTCTAGGCATTACCAACTGTGAAATGGAAGAATAACTTAATTTACACATAAAAAGTTAAATTACAAAAGATGCTTCATTCTAAGTTCTGACGCTTAAAAGCTTGAATAACAAAATAATTATTTTTATTTTTACGGTTGCTTGTATGCACTCCTGGTATAGCTGGCTTCTTTGATACACAGTCTATACCTGTGCCCTGTAGAAACCTGCCCATGAGGATGGTACAGGATTAGATGGACAGAGAGGACATTTTTAACTGTGGGATTCTTATATGAGGGTGAAACAGCCCTGTCAAGGTGAGGAGTAAACCAGAAATACTGTGGAGAGAAGTCAAAGTAGAAATTTAGACAGAGAACCCTAGTTGCAATTATAAAGGATGAAAAGTGCAGAAATAAAGAATGATAAACATCTAGGTTAAATACTAGATGTATTTAACTAGGTGCAACGCAAATTAGTGTCTATGGACTTCTCAAAGAGTGGTCAAGAAAGACTGTTAACTTCAAGAGAGACCAGAATTTCCTACAAACTTGATGTTTTCCTAGCAAATTGGGGTTCACTCCACAGTCACATAGAAGAATCATTAACATTATGTTATCATTTTAGTTATTGCAAAAAATAATCTGGCCTTCCTGACCACCACTTCCAGGCTTTTGAAGTCCTCTCCTTCCTTGGCTTCTGTGATAGTGCATTAGCCTGGATTCTGTCTCCTCTCTTCTCCTGGCTAATCTTCTCCTCAGACCTCCCATATTAGGGATCTCAAGAAGAGTACAGCCAACTGTCATGTTGCTTTCTAGGTGCACTTGTGGCATCTCAGAATCAACATACCAATTGCTTGCTTCTTTGTTTTGTTTTTCAAGACAGTCTTGCTCTGTCACCCAGGCTGCAGTGCAGTGATGTGATCTCAGCTCACTGCAACCTCAGCCTCCCAGGTTCAAGTGATTCTTCTGCCTCAGCCTGCCAAGTAAGTTGGGGTTACAGGTGCATGCCACCACGTCTGGCTAATTTTTGTATTTTTAGTAGAGATGGGGTTTCACCAGGTTGGCCAGGCTGGTCTGGAACTCCTGACCTCATGATTTGCCCACCTCGGTCTCTCAAAGTTCTAGGATTACAGGCGTGAGCCACCGCACCCAGCCTCAGTTGCTCATTTTCTTTATCTCCACACAAACCTCTTCTCTTGACCTCTGATGCCATTTAATAGCATCTTTAGCACCTGGGATAGTATTCTCCTGATCACTTTTTGGCTCCTTCATCTTTCTTGCTCACTCCATCTATATACTCCTCTTCTATCCCTGTGATTGAATTTCAATAGCAGTAGCATAAACAGAACAGCATTAAAGATAAGGGTTATTCTGAGAAATAAAATAAAATCTAAAAGTTCCTACTATTTTGCCTTAGATGTAAATTTCTTATATCTGGGGGAATTTTCTGTGTGGGATTTGAATTCTTTTGTTTAGAAATACTCATTTTAATTTATTTACATGTATGACAGATGTTCTTCAGATTTCCTTCTAAAAATATTTTGTTGTGCCTCTTTTAGTTGTGTGTATGTGTGTTGTTTCTGTATGAAAAGCACATTATTTTCCCTATTGAAATTTGTGTATTTTTCTCCTCACCAAAGTCAATTAGCTACTGCATAAGCAATTGTGAAGGAAAATATGTCCCTGGGTGTACGGCTCCTAATAGTCTTTGAGGTGCATTAGGTGCTAGATAAGTGAGGTGGGTGGTGAATGTCATCAATGCTGTTGCTATTATGGGATGCTTTAAGAAAGTGTGATGTTGAGACCAGCCAGGCCAACATGGTGAAACTCTGTCTCTACTAGAAATACAAAAAATTAGCCAGATGTGGTGGCAGGCACCTGTAATCCCAGCTACTTGGGAGGCTGAGGCAGGAGAATCACTTGAACCCAGGAGGTGGAGGTTGCAGTGAGCCAAGATTGCATCACTGCACTCAATCCTAGGCAACAAGAATGAGAATCAAAAATAAGGAAAGAGAGAGAGAAAAAAAAAGGAAGAGAGGAAGGAAGGAACAGAGGAAGTAAGGAAGGAAAGAAGGAGGGAAGGAGGGAGGGAGGAAGGAAAGAAGGAAGGAAGGAAAAGGAAGGAAGGAAAAGAAAGGAAGGAAGGAAGGAAAGAAGGAAGGAAGGAAAACGAAGGAAGGAAGGAAGGAGAAGGAAGGAAGGAAGGAAAGCAAGGAAGGAAGGAAGGAAAGACAGAGAAAGAAAGAGTGATGTCTATTAAAAGGAGTGAAGTGGGTAAATGATACTAGATGTAGGAATATAGATATTAGTAAGCATACCCACTGACAGTTGGACTTATAATGTAGAAGATGAATTCATATCATTATTATTATTATATAACAAAGTCAAGAGCTCATAAGACAAGGGCACATGTGGCCAAGCAAATCTGCTTATGCATCATTAATACTCACCAATGGGACTTATTTCATCATGGTCCAATTATTGATGCAATAAACTCTGGGGTCTTTTAGAAAATAAATGTAAATTTATCTTAACTTGGTTTAAGAAGACAATGAAGCATGCATGTCATTTAGAAAGGTTTCTGTTAAAAATCGTTAATACTTTAAGTTAAAAAGATGCATTTAACTGAAGAAATTTAGAAAACTGAGAGAAAAATTGCTATGCAAATATTAATGTCCTAAGAGAATGGCACATCTGAGAAAAGAAAATACAAAACAAAACCCTTTTACCAGAAGTTGGCAGCCTGTATTTCTGCCTGCTTTGCATGACTGTTTGGTATCCAGGTACCAGGTCACGGATACAAGATGTTGAAGACCATTATACAATGTAAATGTTTATAATGTATCATAATTACCAACACACCTGTAGTAAATAACTTTGGGAGGTTCTGCAGCAAAGATGCTAAAAATGCTCAATAGAGAAAGCGAGAAATAAAACTCTCTCTCATTTTTAACCTGCGACTGGATGGGATCCAATTTGAATGTTTCTTAATTTGAAAAAGCTACTTGCAAAGCTATGAAACAGACATTTGTCCTATGCTCCCTCCCCCTTGTTCCCCACTACCTCCTTAGCTCCCAATATCAACCAGTCAGGTTGCTTGGGGGAGTGAATCCATTTCATTGCCTTGTCTTCTTTTCTAAGAAATGCCTTATGTTTAGCTTTAAAGAAAAACAAATAGGTATTTACTCAAGAAGTCAAGCAACTATAATTAACAAGTCAAAAATTATTATAAAATCTAAGTTAATAATTTTAGTAAAGTTTTTCAATATGAAACTGACATATTTACCATATCACAAATTAATGTATTTTCTTCTTTAAAAGTGTGTTTTGCATCCAATTTGTCTCAATGATATCCACAAAGAAACTTGGTTTAAGACGGAATATTCAAACAGATCTGATGTTGGCCTCAACTATGCACTGGAGAAGATTCTCTGGAGACCAACATCACTGGATATTTAGAATGCTAGTTTTAAGATCTATTCTTGGATTATATAGAATGAATAAAAAGCACCTTTTTTTTTTTTTTTTTTTTTTGAGACAGAGTTTTCCTCTTGTTGCCCAGGCTGGAGGGCAATGGCGTGATCTCGGCTCACCAAAACCTCCACCTCCTGGGTTCAAGCGATTCTCCTGTCTCAGCCTCCCAAGTAGATGGGACTACAGGTATGTGTCACCACGCCTGGGTAATTTTGTATTTTTAGTAGAGACAGGGTTTCTCCATGTTGGTCAGGCTGGTCTCGAACTCCCGACCTCAGGTGATCCCCCCCCACCTCGGCCTCCTTAAGTGCTGGTATTACAGGGGTGAGCCACTGAACCCAGCCGTAAAACTCCATATTTAATCAGCATTATTGTACTCTTCCTACTGTCCCCCAACTTCATTCCATTTATGTTATTGAAATGTGTTTCAACCTTATATTAATGGGCAAATTGAGAAAAATTATTTAAAGTGGCATCTGTACAAGGATATTTCTGAAGAACTGTTTTCATTACAACCTATAATATTCTCCTGAGTACCATTAGATATTAGAGAAATTGAACAAACAGAAATGATGAATACCTGGGGTTTTTGTTGGTGTGTGTGTGTTTTGTTTACTTTTCCCTTTCTTCCCCTCTATAGATATGGAAAAGGCTTACAGTCCCTAGGTTAATAATGAAAAAGTCTGGAGCCCAATTTAAGGCGCATTGCTGAAAATGGTGCAGGTTTTCAAGATAATTGTGGGTACTAGCGTCATTCCCATTTTTATTATCTCATTCTAAGTCTCATTTTCCATTTGTTCTAATTTCTTCACTCTCTTAGATTTTATTTTTATCTTAGGTGTTTATATGTAGCAGGAGACATACAATTATGTAAATATTTTCAATGTATCGAAAGAAGAAATATATTATCTAAGCCTTTGCCTTGGCGTATTTAATCTCTTCTCATCAAACAAGCAAGTTGAATAAAAAAGAACCCTCCCTGCCCCCTGCAAATTATTAAATTACATCCTCTGGAGAAAGAAGACCAAGGACATAACAAAGAAACCATGTTTCTGTTGTGGAAAGTCTCAGAAATAGATGTTATGAATACCTAAGCCAGAGCTTATAATAGCTAATTATTTTTTTTTCCCCCCAGCTTTTAAGTTAACATTTCAAACTGAACTCTCTTATGGGTCAGAAGTGCTCACAAAGGAATCGGCAAATGCTGCACAGCCCAGCAAGGCTGGATGTTGATATAATTTTAAGAGGGAGAGGAAAATCTTTACCCCATGAACTCACTGAGGAAGAAACACAGCCTGAGGCTATATCAACAGGGAATTAATGAGCCACAGGACATAAAGTCTAATAGAGAGCAAGGCATATTAATGAGCTTAAAGCTCTTGTTCACCCTCAACCAATCAGTCTGAGAAGACCTACCTGGTGTCCCCATCTCCTGATTCGTCTTCAATGCATGATTCACGCTGCTGCCAAAGGGTCACAGCATTCCACATTTCAGTTCACTGTCACCTAGAAAATGAAGTCCAGAATGTTTCATCTAGCATTCAAGGCCATCCATAATTAGATCTAAAGTTACCTTCCTACTTATCAGATATCTCATATTACTTACAGCCATACTTTCTGCCACATTTTTATCTGAATACATCATTCGATTACAAGTTCTTTTGGATCTTTGGTACAGAATGATCCTTTAGAACACAATATCCTTTCCATCATGCTCTGCCTGCTCAAACTCCACTCATTCTCCAAGATACACCTCAAACATAAAATCCATTGTGAAGACGACCTAAATGTTTTTCTTGACATCTTCATAGATGCAAATTGTACCCTGGAAAGTAACTACATTTGTAGTGCCTAGCATTTTGATAGATAATAAAACGAAGCTGACAATTTAGTGGGGCTAATGTTACTGTTTAGTTCCTAGGTTTGCTCAGAGAATTTAAAAGTATCTAATACATTTTGTCCTTAGTACTGGATACATGTTAATTACTTGGTAAGTATTCATACCAACAAGTGACAATTTATTAACTCTAAATCTGAGCTCTCTAACTCCAAGAGTTATCTTTTACAAGTGAGCATACTTGTGCTGAGGTATGATGCTAGTCTAGTACTGCAAACTCTGTGTTTCTCAGATTGGTTTATTTACTCTCTTAGCCTCTTAGAGACACATCGTTCACAAATGAACATACTGGAGTTCTTTTATACTGTATTTCAGACAATTGCAAGACCTATTCAAGTCTAAAGATGCAGATACAGATGGTCATGGAACAAGGAAAAATTAAGTAGTACAAAAGCTAGTAGCGCTGTACCAAGCCACAGAGAATGGCTAGCATGAGACGGAATTTATCAGATTTGTTTGGAGTTTTGACTTTACCATATGGGTTCAGACAAAACTGAAATGCAAAACAGAATTCTAAATCATTCAAAACTGTGAATGAAAATTGCCAAGTTTTACTCTCTCAACTATAAAATGATGAGACCATGAGAAGCAAGAGAGGTGTCTTAGAGGGAGAAATGACTTCATTCTCTTCAACTTATACTTAATGAGCACTTACTATGTATGCGACATCTGTCAAAGATGATGGGGAAACAAAGAAAACAAAGAAGAAAACTCTCCTTTTTAGCTATACTAGAAATTTAAATGTGGTTAAATACACTCCACTTTTAGAAGGAGGACATGTCTGTGGTTTCCTCCCTCTTCTACTCAATAATTGTGATATCCTGGACAACACGAATTTTGGTTAAACAAACAGTAGTTGTATATCTTCTTTGAGCCAGGTGTTTTCAAGTATTTAGTGATCCCAAGATTGAGTATGATAATTACACCTGAGTTTTGAGAGGAACTAAAAGGCTGATTATTATAAACATTTATGAAATATTTTAAAAGCATAGCCAGACACATGGGGTTACACATACTTCTCTTTGTACAATAAAAATATTGAGTGATAGCAGGTTTCACACATTGACACCCAATATGATTTGTTATCACCAATATCTTTGCCTTTTTTAAAAAATTAGCAAATATTAGTATTCTAATATATATACACATATAAAACATATAACTTCCAACGTATAGTTATAATGTGATTTATTTCACATATTTTTACTTTTTTACCATAAAAACAATAATGAAAACTATAAAAACCATTTTATTATAAAAACAATGCCACTTTCTAAATGGCACAACAAATAAGTGTATCTCCACATTTTCCTATTTTATGTATGTATATATTTATATACTTAATAAAGTTTTTACTTCACAAGTTTTAGATGTATAGAAAAGTCGGTGGAATATGAGAGTTCTCTTATATCCTATGCATGGTCTTTCCTGTTGTTAACAACTCACATCAGTTTGGCACGTACTTCAAAATAAATTAACCAGTATTGATAAATGACAATTTACTAAAGTTCATACTCTCATCAAAGCTCCTTAGTTTTTTGTTGTTTTATTTTTTTTAAAATATTTACTCTTTGGGAGGCTGAGGTGGGAGGATCACAAGGTCAGGAGTTCAAGATCAGCCTGACCAACATGGTGAAATACTGTCTCTACTAAAAATACAAAAATTGGCTGGGCACGGTGGCTCACGCCTGTAATCCCAGCACTTTGGGAGGCCAAGGCGGGCAGATCACGAGGTCAAGAGATTGAGACCATGGTGAAACCCCTCTCTACTAAAAAATACAAAAATTAGCTGGGTATGGTGGCGCATGCCTGTAGTCCCAGCTACTCGGGAGGCTGAGGCAGGACAATTGCTTAAACTCAGGAGGCAGAGAGTTGCAATGAGCTGCGATTGCACCATTGCACTCCAGCCTGGGTGACAGAGCCAGACTCTGTCTCAAAAAAAAAAAAAAAAAAAAAAAGTTTTCTTTGAGGGATGCATAGATCCACATGCAGTTCTACCAAATAATAGAGATATCTTTGTACATTTACTCAATTTCACCCAATGATAATATCTTGGAAATCTGTAGAATAATATCACAACCTGGATATTGACATTGATGCAATTGAGACACAGAACATTACCATCCATACTAGGAATCTTAACCCTTTGATAGCAACAATCATTTCCATCCCACTTCCACTCTCTCCTTATCACCGACAATCACAAATTTCTTTTCCATTTCTATAATTTTGGTTATTTCAAGAATCTGATATTAAGTAACATTTGGGAATTTGCTTTTTTTCACTCAGAATAATTCTTGGGCGATTCATTCAAGTTATTGCCTACATCTATAATTTATACTATGTTACTGCTGACTAGTATTTCATGGCAGAGATGCACCACAGTTCATTTATACCTTGAAGAATAACTAGGTTATTCTCAGTTGTGGATTATGAAGAAAACTACTATGAATTTATATATAGTCTTTATGTAAACTTAGGTTCTCATCTTTTTAGAATAAATATACAAAAGTTCAGTTGCTAGGTCGTATAGTTAATTTTACGCTTAGTTTTTAAGAAACTGTCAACTTTTTTTCAGAATGGCTATGTTTATTACCTGAGTGATGAAATAATCTATATATTGACCCCCTGTGACATGCAGGTTACCTCTATGACAAACTGGCACATGTACCCCTAAACCTAAAATAAAATTTACGATGAAAAAAGAAATTGCCAAACTTTTTCAGAATGGCTATGCCATTTTATACTCTCACAAGCAGTATATTAATAATCCAATTTCTCTTGATCCTCTAGAGCATTTTATCAGTGTTTTTTTTCTTAGTCATTCTGATTAGTATATAGAGATATCTCATTATACCATTAACATACATTTCCTTAATGACTCATTGTTTGAACATTTTTATGTGCTTATTTGCCATCTGTACATACTCTCAGGTGAACTCTCTTCATGTTTTTTGCCTATTTTCTAATTAGATTGTTTTTGTACTGTTGAGTTTTGAGAGTTCTTTGTATTTTCTAGATTCTACTCTTGTTGGATGTGTGGTTTACAATATTTTCTTCCATTTTGTGCTTTCCTTTTTTAACTGTTTAACAGGGTCTTTTGCAGAGCAAAGGTCTGAAATTTTATGGAATCAAATTTACCCATTTTTCCTTTCATGAATTGTGCTTTTGGTATGCATTCTAGCTGTATATCTCAAAGATTTTAATTTTTTTCTAAAAGAGTCATAGTTTTACTTATAAGTATGTGATTATTTTTAGTATTTGTATTGGGTGTGGAATTAGGTTGAGGTTCATATACCACCCCCTTGTATGTCCAGTTACTCCAATATCAATTTTGATTAGACTACCTTTACTGCATTAAACTACTTTTTCACTATTACAAATTATTAGTTGGGTATATTTGCATAGGCTTATTTCTGAGTTCTCTATTTTATTCCATGGGTCTATATAGTCATTTCTTCACAAATACCACATGGTCTTGATTACTGGATCTATATAAGTCATGAAGTTGAATTAACTAATCCCTCCTACTTTATTTTTTTTCAAAATCGTATTAATTATTTTAATTCCTCTGTCTTTCCATGGCAATTTCAGAATAATCTTTTCTATGTCTACAAAAAACACTGCAGGACTTTAAAAGCGATTGCTTTAAATTTGTAAATCAGTTTGGCAAGAATTGACATCTTTACTATGTTAAGCAGCTAGGGGAGGGACAGCTGGGGGTTGGGGGGGGGATTGGGAGGGATAGCATTAGGAGAAACACCTAACGTATACAATGGGAGGATGGATGCAGCAAACCACCATGGCATGTACATACCTATATAACAATCCTGCACAATCTGCACATGTACCCTAGAACTTAAAGTGTAATAAAAATAAAAATAGACGACTCCTCAAAAAAAAATTTTTGAAGCTCTTGTATATGTTGCTTCTTTTATCTTGTTGCTTTTATCATCCTTTCTTTGTCTTTGACCTTTGAGAATTTGATTAGTATGACCCTTCAGGTAGTCTTAACTGGGTAAAATCTGCTTTGTGTTCTCTATCCTTCCTTTATCTGGATATTTCTATCTTTCTCAAAGTTTGAAAAGTTTTCTGCTGTTATTCTTTGAATAGGCTTCCTATCCCTTGCTCACTCTCAACTCCCTGCTGAAAACCAGTAATATTTAATTCAATCTTCTGAGATGATTTTCTGTATCTTTAGGGAATCTTCATTACTTCTTATTCTTTTTTTATTTTCTCTTCTGTGTATTTTTAAGTTGCCTATCTTGAGGGTCACTTATTCTTTCCTCCACTTGAGCCATTCTATTTAGAGACCCAAATGAATTTTTCAGTTCATCAAATATATTTCTCACTTCTAAGATTTCTACTTACTTCCATTATTGTTTCAATCTTTTTGTTAATTTTTTTCTGATACATTTCAGAATTGCTTTTCTGTGTTATCTTGGAGATCACTGAGTTTTCTTAAAACTGCTATTTTGAATTCCTGGTCAGAGAGCTCACATATTTCCATCTCTTTACTGTCAGTCAATGGTTCTTTGTTTTGTCCATTTGGAGAGGTCATGGTTCCTGTTTGCTGGTGTTTCTTGTGGCTATGCATCTATGTTTTTGTATTGAAGTATTATTTATTACAGTGTTTTCTGTTTGGCATGCTTTAATTTTTTGTTGTATGTGTTGGATAATATCTTTATTTTCTTCCATTACTGAAGAATATTTTACCAGAAAAGTTGACCATTTATTTTAAATGTTATTATTGATATGTCAAAGCATAAGTTTGCCGTTTTATGTTTTGATTGTGACTATTCTCACTGTTTATAGTTTTTTCTTCTCTGTCTACTAATGGGTTACTTCAACAATTTTTAGAAATTCATTTGTTATATTTGCAGTGATTTTGAGTGTGTCTCTGCATAGCTTTTAAACTGTTATCGTAGGTATTATTTTTAAAGTTCATAACTCATCACAGTATGTCACAATGACAGTTGCTGATGTCATTAATTTACAGACTCAAGTGCTGTATGAAACTTGCTTCCCATTTTATCAGTCTACCATTATATTTAATAATATAATTGTCTTGAATATTTTTATATAAACATTTAGAACCACATCAGACAGTGCTATAATTTTTGTTTCAAATGTCAAACATAGGAAACTCAGCAAAAGAAGAAAATGCCTTATGTTTGTTATATTTTTACTCTTTCAGTTTTTTTATTCCGATGTTTCAAGACTCTTTCTAAAAATTGTTTAATTTCCTTTCAGATCACTTCCTTTAGCTTTTTTTTTTTCTTTTTTAGGGTATCTACTGGTAACAACTATTTTTGGTTTTCCTTCATCTAACAGGGAACATCTTTATTTTCCTTCCATTCCTGAAGAATATTTTGCCTGGTAATACAATTCTGGACTGACAGTTCTATTTGTTCAATACTTGAAAAATGTTTTTATTTCTTTTTTGACCCATAGTTTCTTATAAGAAATTCACTTCCATTTTAATTGATTTTACCCAATAGGTAAGGTGTTATTTCTCTCATGACACTTTTAAGTCATTTTTTTTTTTTGGTCTTAACTTTTTAAAAGTTTGATTTAAGAATGTGTTTTGGAGTAGATTTATTTAGACTTATTCTGTTTGGGTTTTCATCTGATTCTTGACTGCTTAGGTTTGCATATTTTGCCAACTTTGGAAAGTTTTAGCCATTGTTTCTTTAAGTACATTTTTAGTACCTCCCTATTTCTTCTGTTTTTCTGCAATTCCAGTTACATGGATGTCAGATATTTTGTTTTAGTTCCACAGATCCCTGAGGCTCTGTTTATACAAGATTTTTTAACTCTCTTTTGTCTCTGTGGTTCAGATTGGGTCATTTCTTTTGTGCTATTGTCAAGTTGACCCATTTTTACCTTGGTTTCCTCCATTCTGCTTTTAAATTCATTCACTGAATATTTTATTTTAGTTACTAAAGTTTTTAGTCATAAATTTCCATTTTTTTCTATTTTCTATTTTTTTAAATTAATAACTTCTATTTCTTGCTGTGACTTTTGATTTCTTACTTGTTTAAAGCATGTTCACTATTACTTTTGGAAGCATTTTTATAAAAGCTGCTTTAAAATAATTATCAGATAATTCTAATATCTTTGTCACCTCAGTGTTGCAATCTTTTGGTTGTCCTTTTCTATTCAATTTGAGAAGTTTTGGACTTTTAGAAATACAGGTGGTTATTTTTTATCGTAACCCAGACATCATCAGTGATTATTATGTTATAAGACTCTAGATCTTAATTAAATTTTTGTTTCAGCTAGCTTCCTCTGAACTGTTCTGGGATGAGAAGGAAGTGGTAGTGCTTCATTACTGTCAGGTGCATGTAGACATCCAAGTTCCCCCACTTGTTCTCCATTGATACCTACGGGGGATCACCTTATTACTTCTGGATGGGAGTGGGAATTCTGGATTCTCACTAGGTCCCCACTGATAATTTCTTGATTGGGTAGGGTAGGTGTGCCTTGTTACTTCTCCTTTATTTATACCAAGGTTGTAGAAGTTGTCTTCTTATTGCTGGACCATGGTTAAATTCCAAATTATCCCTTAGGTTTCTTATGACACCAACTCAATGTGGGGAGAGGGGGAATTAGCAACCCGTTACTGCAAAGCAGGGATAAAAGTTCAGGTTCCCCCACTTGGTCTCACTGCAAAGGGGAGAAGGAGGGTTTAATTAATGTCAGTAGGAATAAAAGTTATAACTTTTGACTTGGCCTTCTCTAGCAGCACCCCATTATTGGAGTGCAAGTACATTATTACAACCAGGTAAGAGTTGAATTCTAGGCTCTCCATTTGGCCTTTAATAGTGGGGTAAGCATGAGGCTATAGCTTTTTCTAGAGCATGTGACTAAAATAGAACCATTATTGTCTAAAAGTTTTTTTCTTGCTTAGCTACTCTTTCCCTTGTTTTTAAGCTACAAAAAGCAGACTCTTGTTTGTTTTTGTCTATGCCTGTTGTCATTTCTGGATTGCTGGTTTCTTCAACTCCAAGTCTGAGGCATATGAGAAAAAAAAGAAAACCTAGAGAATTCACCACTCTGCCAATTTTTTGGGTCCTGAGTCAGTATGCTTTCTTCTATCCAATTTTCAAAGTCTTGTGTTTGTTTTCTGTATGATATCCAGGATTTTAATTTGTACTTAGCAAGACAAGTAGGGACAAATACATCTACACCACTTTTCTGGAAGTGGAAATGCTCTAATTATATTTTTAGTGTTGCTGCTCCGAATTGCATTTCTAATTTTTTCAATTATACCAGGGTGTAGAAGAATTCAGAATAACAATTTATTTTTGTACCAGACAGTTCTGGATTTTTATTACCATAATAGAGTTTTTGTTTTCCTCTCTGTAGAATAAAAATAAAAACATGTACCTTGCTGGATTCTACTGGAAATCAAAGAAAATATAAATAAAGCATTTGGCAGAGTGCCTCACACATAGCCACTCAAAAATAATCCAAACTTGAACTTTTAAAAATTAAAATCCATGTGATTTTAAACTTCCTATTTTTAAAAATGCAAGAAAAAGCTACCATTTTAACCACAAAATTGTTCTTAGTTTAGAACAGAACTCATGGAATTTATATTGGTAACCTCTAGCCAGAACTTGAGACAGGGATTATCAGCAGAATGTTAGAAATAAATATCAACTATAATTATACATTTTGGAGCCCACTGAAATTTCTAGTCTGAGGATCAGAGTAAAGGAAG
The DNA here is from genome assembly GCA_036589455.1 of Ateles fusciceps. Lineage (NCBI taxonomy): Eukaryota > Metazoa > Chordata > Mammalia > Primates > Atelidae > Ateles > Ateles fusciceps. The sequence continues at coordinate 484,779 of JAZHEH010001685.1, read as the reverse complement.
CAAAATAGTTCATACATTTACTCTTGTGATAAATGGCTTCAATCTGAAAGGATTCCACCTCTTTATTAAAAATATATTATTCCTTTGGATACTTTGCACTGGATATTTTACTTATTTGCCAGAACCAGTAAAATTCCTTTCTCTTTCTCTTTCAGAGAATTGAGATGCAAAACAACTAGCCTATTGGTCATTCAAGCAGGATGGCCGAGCAACTGTGATTACTTCATCTTACAACTATATTTAAGGAGAAGGCAGAAGGGGCTGGGACTGTTCAATCTAGACCTTCACCATTCTGCAGCTAGTCATCGGACCAGCAGCACTGGCATTATGTGAGATCTTATTAAAAATTCAGGTTACTCAATTCTGACCCCAGATTTACTGAATGAGAATCTGCATTATTTTAATAATTCTTCATGTTATCTATGTGCATATTATCTTTTAGGAAGAACAATTTTAGGAATTCCTAACCACCTTATGTGATTTTCATCATTTAGCCTACCTCAAAAACATAAACTAATCTACAAAATGCAGTTCAATTGCTATTTTTTTCATGTAAGAATTTGGAAATTCACAAACACCAGACACCAAATTTTACCCTATAGAACAATGGGAGAAGAGGCAGTTAAGATCCTACACAGACAATTATTTCATGGACTTATTCCAATATTAGCTATGATATTTATCTTCCTTGTAATTATGGGGTATAGCCATTATAACATTGTTTATCCAGATTGGCTAATTGGTAATGGAAAAATTTCATGACTAACCCTCTATTGTACTTTGCAGGTATTCTCTAAGGATACACTTCTCTCTTTTTTACAAACCAACCAAGGGTTTTGCTGCTGCTGTTGTTGTTGTTGTTGTTGTTGTTGTTTTAGAACAGGGTAAATACTGACAAAAGTTACAAAAATGAGGAGGAAAGACTGGTTTAAAGATTAAAAGTTTGGACTATTTTGATGCAGGGCAGACAGGTCCCAGAAGTGGGGCTTACCCTGGGAGGACTTTTGGCTTCCCCCAGGAAATACTTCAAGCACAAGCCAGTGGTGTTAGAAACTTTTACTGAAGGGGCAGTATACAGCAGCAACATAGGTACTGATTCTGGAGCAGCAGGGCTATGTCCATAGACAATGTGCCCAGGGTAGCAGCTCAAAGGCAGTTCTGCAATCATATTGATACCCACTTTTAATTATATTAAAGTTAAAGAGCAGATTATGCAGAAATTTCTGGAAAAGGGATTGTAACTTCCGGGTTGCCAGATCATTGCCACCAAAAGGGGCAATAACTTCTGGATGTTGCCATGGCAATGGTAAACTGACATGGCACACTGGTGGGTATGTTTTATGGAAAGGTCATTCCACCTTGTTCCTGTTTTAGCTAGTCCTCAATTTGGACTCAAATAAAATCGAGTTTGGTAGGTTAAACTGGGGTATTAGAATTCAAATTATCAAGCTTGGAGGAGGTTTAGTATATATTTGCTTTAAGACCCTCAGGTGAACAAAGTAACCTGAGTGATCAAGTGACTTGCCTAAAGATACACAATCCATAAATAGCAAATTTGCTCAACTTTCTAGACCACCAGTCCTGTTATTATGGAAACTATTGTGAAAAGTAAAAAGTTCCACTTCAAAGTTTCCCTTTTTGTTAAAGAATAAATAATAAGGGTTAGAAATAATAGTTTCTTTTAAAAACGAACTTCCTTCAAGCTTCCTTGCTTTTTACTAATAACTCTTTGTTAAGCCCTATGTAGCTGCTAAATATAATAAGGGAATAAGTATATTCTATGTCCTTGTACTTTAACCAAGTTTTTTGCTCTGGCCTATAGCCTGTTCAGACATGTCCGAACAAGCCCAGGCATTTCCCGTCTTACAGCCTACACCTCATCCTTATTTGGAAATGTTATTATTCTGCTAGTTTCCCATAAACAACCCACTTCCTTTCTTTGTTCTCCCTTGTGTGTTTACCTGTTTAGGAAAGTTTTAAGTTTTTAGCCAATCAGGATCAGTTTAGATTGTGCAGTCCAGCTCCAGCCAATGGAGACAGGACACAGCAATAAGGACCCAATCCGTCAAGGATGAAAACTTCTGCTTTTCTTTGTTTGGTGTGCTCTCATGGCAATCAGACTTCTTAGAAGCACCCTTTCTGTAAAAAGTAAAATCACCTTGCTGAGAAAAGTTCTTTGAGTGCTGTTTCTTCTTTTCCACACCAAGGATCAAGTATTTGTTTCCAACACCATCCATTTCTCTTAACTGCTAATTTGAGCTCAATATAAGTGAGAAAATACAATATAACAAATGGATAGCTGCACCAATTCAGGCAGACACATAATAGTGCTCAGCATTTTTTTCTTTCTCTATTGCCTGATTTTTACCCAGTTTGTTATTGTATTTGTCAATTTTTCTTTTATGTTGTGATTTCCTTTGTTTTTCCATCTGGCTGTCTTCCTGGATATCCCTTCCATTTATTTAAAGACTTCTGCCTATAATCCCAGCACTTTGGGAGGCCGAGACAGGCGGATCACATGGTCAGGAGATGGAGATAATCCTGGCCAACATGATGAAACTCCATCTCTACTAAAATACAAAAAAGTTAGCCGGTGTGGTGGCATGCACCTGTAGTCCCAGCTGCTCAGGAGGCTGAGGCAGAAGAATCACCTGAACCCAGGTGGTGGAGGTTGCAGTGAGCCAAGATCGTGCCACTGCACTCCAGCTGGGTGACATAGCAAGACTTCATCTCAAAAAAACAAAACAAAACAAAACAAAAGAAAAGAAAAACTTCTTAAAAATTTTGTGTGCTAGTTTTGGATGAAATAACTATCTCAGTCAAAAGGACATGCCACAGCAATTACTTTCAATATTCGATAGTATTAACAAATTTAGTTGATCCTACCACATTAAATTTTGGCTAGGGTCAGGTACTGTGCAAGGTATATTATATGTGTTTTCTCATTTGATCCCCTAACTCCATGCTGACAGGTAAGGAATTTGAAGTTCAGACAACTAAAAATTACATGACCTTGGGCTAGTTACTTAATCAGGGAGTCAGAAATGAAATCCAAATCTTAATACACCAATAAGTATATTCTGTGGTGACACAAATAGTACTTTATGATTTCTCATGGAAAAAGTATGCTACAAGCTTCCTCTTTTGTAGGCCTTTGCAGGTTATGAATTTATAAATGGGTAAGGAAAACAATGATGGTAAATTGGGTTATCTCCACTCTCTTTGACCATTTCCATCTTATTAAAATTTTTAACATATTAATTGCTAATTAGACAAATCTAGATGATAATCACAGTGATTTAATTTACCCAATATCATTTATTGGAGGGAGAGATTTGGCACTTGGAAATTATAATTAACTCATCAGAACAGTTCAGTGGTTGTAAAAAAAAAAAAATACTCAGGAGTTATGCTAAAAAAAACAGTTGAGATTCTATGGTTACTAAATATACTGATGCAAGGCAAAACACGTTCTTGTAGGTATCCTGCTTGCAGTCCTAAAGCAGGAATTCTTAGTAAAAAAAATGCTAGAAAGATCTTTGGATATTTTAATATCTTAATGTAAGTTGGAAGATCTGTAGGTGTTGGGTTTTCTAATGCATAATTAGAATTACAAATTAATTTAAAAAATTTTTGGTGTGTGTTTTTGTTGTATTTACAGAAGAGATATACTACTTCTATGGCAAGGTTTTTGTTTTTCTTTTATCATCTCATCTCCCTGTTTCCATAACATACAAATACCACAGACAGTCACAGAATAATGAATTTCATTACAAACATCATAGAGCAAAGAAATGTTAGATTTTTAAATTTCAATGTTCATGGAGAACATATGTGTCAAAGATGTGAATATTAAATGTGAATATTAGCAAGAGTACTGCATCTATTAGGAAATATATATGTAATCAGTTTCCATTAGCCTTTATAAGATCATGGAAGGAAGTTTAAACTTTCCCTCTGAAGGTTCAATAATTGAGTCATCCTGCTAGAGTAATCTGACAGTAAATAGATTAACAGAAAAAAAGGCATACAAATTTATTAACATACATAAGAACAGTAAAACCACAAAATGTGAGGCTTGAGGAAGACCCACATGACTAAAGTTTTTCCTTTATAGAGAAAGAAATACATGCTTGGAGCATGGTAAAAGGTCATAGGAGTGAGAGGGGAAGTGTTGGGGTCCAACAGGCAGACCCCAACCCTGTTGAATGAGTTAATTCAACAACAGATGAATAAACTCATTCAAACACAGATTACAGTAAAAGAGCAGGCTAGAGGTGTTCATGGCCACTCACAGACACTCCTGAGAGAGAAAGCAGCTATGGCCCCAACTCACTGTCCTTCTTGGCCTTTATTCAACACACATTAAATGACAAAGGCTTTCAGTCAACACCACTAGAGGTTAAAGATTAATGGCCAGGTTCCAAGGCCTAAAGCAAGCAATCTTTGTGGATAATAAACTTTTGCAGACCCCCTGAGTAGGAGGCAGTTAAGCATGGATGAGTAAAGATTGGTCTTGGAACAACAAGCCAATTAGACAAACTCCTTTGCATTCCCCCTGTTAACTGCCTTATGCTTCTAGCCTCAAGATAAAAGAACTAGCCACCTTTGGCCCATGTTCTCATTTGAAGCTATGCAAACTGCCCAGCCTTCAAAGGGGGTCTTGTGACTATTTTCTGTAACTATCTCTAATAGTTTTCCTTTAATATTTTTGCCACTACCCTGACTGAACTACCACAGGGAGGAAAGGAATAGTGAGCAAATGCTCACAGGTAAATGGGCCTCTGAAAGAATAGATGGTAGCCTATGAAAGTGTCTCCATCAGATGTTTAAAAGCATTAGATTTTTATTCTCCTTCCTCTGTGAGTTAATCTTTCCTAGATCTGAATAACATAGATAAAAAGGCCTCTAAACCTGTTTGCATTCCTTTTGCTTCAGTAATATAGATTTCCTCTACAGATGTGAATCTCCCCCAACAAAGGACAGCTTTTCAGAACTATTCCAGTATCTGTAGCCCTCTGAATAGCCATCTCAAAATATGCTAAAGAAGTATATTTTCAGGTAGTATATTTTGGTTTCCCCTCAGTCACCTAAATAGTACTAAGCAAATTGCCTCAGCCTATAATAGATCTAAATCTAGATATGCAAAAAAACTCAAATATTTTATTGGCTTGACTTTCTTGATTCTTGCAAACTATTTTTAACAGAATAATATTTTTTAATTAAAAAAATGAAATCATCTTTAAAGATAAAAATTTAAAAATATAAAAATGAATAAGAAATATGTGTGTTTTTAATATCTAGGTACAGGGCATATAATAGATTATTTTGTACTGTTAACTCATCTGTTTCTATTCCAAGTTAAAATAGTACCAGTCCATACCTTTTTAACACTATAGGACTCCTCCAGAAACACTGCAATTCCTGAGCAGTGATATTTAAAGATACTCTCTAAACAGTGGCTTTTCATTATAAATTTTGCATGTAAACACTTTGCATGTTCTGATTTAATGAGGCCATTCAATGCTTTCTTAATACCACTGAAATTTTCTCCCTCAGGACTCCTTTGATTGCTCAGAAATATCCTTGATTCATTTGCATTTACTAATTCAGGAAACCATGAGGACATTTGATAAGCCCTTCCTAAATTCCTGATAGTAAGCTCTCAGGATACAGCAACAAACAAGACAAATGTGGTTCTTGCCTTCACCAAGCTTGTAATCCACTGACTAAAACAGATTTTTGATAAAATAATTAAAAGAACAATGAACTTAACAAAAAATTAGAGACACAATGCAAATACAGATATTTCATATAATATAAAACAAAGTAAAGGGGGTGGTGCCAAGATGGCTGAGAGGAGGTAACACAGGAATGCACCTCCCAGCAAATGAGACACAGAGGGCTAGAGGACTTCATCATTCCAAGTGAGAGGCTGGGTTCATTTTGCGGGAACTGGAAGGACTCTGAAAGTAGCCCAGGGAGGGAGCCAAAGCAGGATGAGAGCCACCCAGGGAGAACGAACCAAGACAGGGTGGGGCACATCCCCCACCTGGAACATGCAGCCAGCTCGGAGGGTTGGGAGACTTCACCCCCTCAGTGCTTCTATTCAGTTCCTGTGCTTACCTCATCCCCTCCTCCAACCCACAGTCCATGAGAGCCCCGCCAGACTGAGGGGCGCCATGGGTTGTTGATACAAATCTGAGCAACAGCTCCCACATGGTGCCACAAGTTGTCGGCTGGACCTGGGTGGAAATTTGGACTAGCAGCAGTGGGATGGAGCCATCCCACAGAAAGAGGCAGAGTTGAAAGCAGGGAAACAGGTCATAAGGCCTGGCAAGCCCCACTCCCCCATAAAACTCAAACTGAAGCCCTCACACCAGAAAGCTTGGTGGCAAATACACCAGTTTGACCCCAACCAGGAAGATCAAGCTGAGGGAAGGAGAGCCACCATTGGGAAGGCGGGGCTAATCTCACCTGCAAACAAACCCCAGGGGAAGACCAGCCACCCAGCAACCTGACTGAATCTGAGGTAGCTCAGCAGTGTCTCTACAGGCCAAAAAGATATTTCTCCAACTGCAACAGAAAGGACATCCACTCAGAGATTTCTCCTGAAATCACCAACTTCAAAGATCAAAGGGAGATAAATCCATGAAGATGCGGAAAAACAGCGCAAAAAGGATGAAACCTTCAAAGACCAGAACACCTCCTTCCCCTCCCAGGGATCACAACTCCTCACAATCAAGGGAACAAAATAAGACAGAAAATGAGCATGACGAATTGACAGAAGCAGGCTTCAGAAGGTGGATAATAACAAATTTCTCTGAGTTAAAAGACTAATCCAATGCAAAGAAACTAAGAACCTTGAAAAAAGGTTAGATGAAATGTTAACTAGAATAACCAGCTTAGAGAAGAACACAAATGACTTGATGCAGCTGAAAAACACAGCACAAGAACTTTGCAAGGCATGCACAAGTTTCAACAGCCAAATTGATCAAGCAGAAGAAAGGGTATCAGAGATAGAAGCTCAAATCAGTGAAATAAAATGAGAAGGCAAGATTAGAGAAAAAAGGGTGAAAAAAATGAACAAAGCCTCCAAGAACTATGGGATTATGTGAAAAGACCTAATCTATACTTGATTGGCATACTTGAATGTGACGGGGCGAATGAATCCAAGTTGGAAAACACTCTTCAGGATATTATCCAAGAGAACTTCTGCAACCTAACAAGGCAGGCCAACATTCAAATCCAGGGAATACAGAGAACACCACAAAGATATTCGTCAAGAAGAGCAACCCCAAGGCACATAATCATCAGATTCACCAGGGTTGAAATAAAGGAAAAAATCCTAAGGGCAGCCAGAGAGAAAGATTGACTCACCCACAAAGGAAAGACCATCAGACTCATAGTGGATCTCTTGGCAGAAACTCTACAAGCTAGAAGGGAGTGGGGGCTGATATTCAACATCCTTAAAGAAAAGAACTTACAACCCAGAATTTCATATCCAGCCAAACTAAGCTTCATAAGTGAAGGAGAAATAAAATCCTTTAAAGACAAGCAATTGCTGAGAGATTTCGTCGCTGCAAGACCTGCCTTACAAGAACTCCTGAAGGAAGTACTAAACATGGAAAGGAACAACCAGTACCAGCCACTGCAAAAATGTACCAAATGGTAAAGAACAATGAAGCAATGAAGAAACTGCATCAACTAATGGGCAAACCAGCCAGTAACAAAATGGCAAGATCAAATTCAAACATAACAAGATTAACGTTGAATGTACATGGCCTAAATGCCCCAATCAAGAGACAAAACTGGAAAACTGGATAAAAAGTCAAGACCCAACAGTGTGCTGTATTTAGGAGACCCATCTCCCATGAAAAGACTCACATAGACTCAAAATAAAGGGACGGAAGAAGAACTACAAAAGCAAATGGAGAGCAAAAAAAAAAAGCAGGGGTAGCAATCCTAGTCTCTGATAAAACTGACTTTAAACCAACAAAGATCAAAAGAGACAAAGAAGGTCATTACATAATGGTAATCAATGCAACAAGAAGAGCTAACTATCTGAAATATATATGCACCCAATGCATACATAAAACAAGTTCTTAATGACCTACAAAGAGATTTAGACTCCTTCATAATAATAGTGGGAGACTTTAAGACTCCACTAACAATATTGGACAGATCAATGAGACAGAAAGTCAACAAGGATATTCAGGACTTGAACGCAGATTTGGACCAAGCAGACCTAATAGATGTTTACAGAACACTCCACCCCAAATCCACAGAATACACATTCTTCTCAGCACCACATCACACTTACTCTAAAACTGACCACACAATTGGAAATAAGTCACTCCTCAGCAAATGCAAAAGAACAGAAATCATAACAAACAATCTCTGAGACCACAGCACAATCAAATTAGAACTCAGGATTAAGAAAAGCACTCAAAACTGCAAAATCACATGGAAACTGAACAACTTGCTCCTGAATGATGAATGGATAAACAATGAAATGAAGGCAGAAATAAAGATGTTCTTCAAAACCAATGAGAACGAGGACACAACGTACCAGAATCTCTGGGACACATTTAAAGCGGTATCTAGAGGGAAATTTATAGCAATAAATGCCCACATGAGAAACAAGGAAAGATCTAAAATCGATACCCTATCATCAAAATTGAAAGAGCTACAGGAGCAAGATAAAAAAAAAAACTCAAAACCTAGCAGAAGACAAGAAATAACTAAGATCAGAGCAGAACTGAAGGAGATAGAGACACAAAAAAAACCCTTCAAAAAATCAATAAATCCAGGAGCTGGTTTTTTGAAAAGATCAACAAAATAGACCACTTGCAAATAAAAAAGAAAAGAAAGAAGAATCAAATAGATGCAATAAAAAATGATAAAGAGGAGATCACCACTGATTCCTCAGAAATACAAACTACCATCAGAAATTACTACAAACAACGCTATGCACATAAACCAGTAAATCTGGAAGAAATAGATAAATTCCTGGACACTTGCACACTCACAAGACTAAGCCAGGAAGAAGTTGAAACCCTGAATAGACCAATAACAAGGTCTGAAGTTGAGGCAGCAATTAATAGTCTACCAATCAAAAAAAGTGGTAGGTCCAGATAGATTCACAGCCGAATTCTACCAGATGTACAAACAGGAGCTGGTACCATTCCTTCTGAAACTATTCCAAACAATACAAAAAGAGGCAATCCTCCCTAACTCTTTCTATGGGACCAATATCATCCAAATACCGTAACCTGGCAGAGACACAACTTAAAAAGAAAACTACAGGCCAAGTTCCATGATGAACATTGATGCAAAAATCCTCAACAAAATACTGGCAAACTGAATCGAACAGCATATCAGAAAGCTTATCCACCATGATCAAGTAGGCTTCATCCTGGGGGATGCAAGGCTGGTTCAATATACGCAAATCTATAAACGTAATCCACCACATAAATGGAACCAAAGACAAAAACCACGTGTAGTCTCCTTCTCTCTGTACTCTGCTTTATATATTCCAGCTGTCTGAGCCTTACGGAGCTCCTATCTCTGTCACTTCAACTCAGAAGGGACACTGTGTTTTTATTATGTCTTCCCTCCTGTCAGCAAAGTCCGTAAAGTGCTCCTAGGAAGAAAGTAGAGTGATTGTAGAATTCATCCTATACTCCCTTTTCTCGAATATCACATTACTGTGCCTCCTACTGTTTCCAGTTTCTAGAAGTAGTTGTTTTATTTTATAGTTTGTTCCATTATCTGTGTGTGTGTGTGTGTGTGTGTGTGTGTGTGTGTGTGTGTGTGTGTGTTAAGAAGGAAAGTTTGGTCTCAGTGACTCTATCACAGCTAGAAGTCCCCCCAGCTTTCTTATACCATTTCCCCAAAGCTAAATTTAGCTCCAAAAGACACTTTCCTAGGCATTGTGTTATGACAAGGCTGCTCACAACATAATGAGTGTTATATGATCCACAGGTAACTTCAATGGTCTCATCTCCCCAAAAGAGCACACAGAAGAAAACTATAATTGCCTATCAAATTATTTGTTTTCACTACAGAAATGAGTAATGGGATATGACATTTTATCTCATAAAAATACTTGTCAAAATAGTTTATGGCTTCTCCATCTGTGACTTCTTTGATGAAGAAAAATAAAAACTAGCTGTGCTATCTAAGATCCAACAAATTGCCTTTTACACACACACACACAGAAAAATAATCACAAAAGTTTCTGAGCAAAAAAATGATAAAGTTGTATCTATTTATGATACTCATTAGGGTAAATAGGTTCCTGCAGTTAGTAAGCATGGTTTTATTGTTAATTAGTATTCTTATTATCATGAATAATAAAGAAACTGAACCCCATCCAATGAGACTCCAAGATATTGTACACAGATACCTTGAGGTAAAAATCAAAGGTCATCAATCACTTAGTCTGTCTCTTCATCCCAAGCTATATCTACCATAATACACAAGCAACTTGTGCATCACGTGTATAACAGTCTGCTTGGAACTTGTTTATCTGATGGTGGTAGTCTTCATTCAGTCAGTAGACCTGAAATTTATTTTCAAGTCAATTTCACATTTGAAATATTATTGAATCTTAGTGAAATAACATAGTAACACGAAGTTAGTCTTCAGTAGAAATAACGTAATAACAAGAAGTTAGTCTTCGGCATCAGAAAACTTGGTGCTAAATCTTAGCTTTACAGCTTCTGGCCCAATGTCACACAGGTAGAAACTTCCTGAGCTTCAGGTTTCTTCACTGCTTAAGCATTAATAATAATAATAGTGCCTAACTCATACAATTTTCATTTTTGGTATTAATGAGTTACCAACAAACATAGTAGTTATTTGTAAAAAGATCATGTGTAAAAAGCTTGCTAATACCCAGTATTCACTGAATGGCTAATATTTGATAGCTACATTCTTGCTTTTGAATTACAAATATTTTATTTTATTTATTATTTTTTTATTATACTTTAAGTTCTGGGGTATGTGTGCAGATTTTGCAGGATTGAGATACCATCTCACGCCAGTTAGAATGGCGATCATTAAAAAATCTGGAGACAACAGATGCTGGAGAGGATGTGGAAAAATAGGAACATTTTACACTGTTGGGAGTATAAATTAGTTCAACCATTGTGGAAGACAGTGTGGCAATTGCTCAAGGATATAGAAATAGAAATTCCGTTTGACCCAGTAATCTTATTACTGGGTATATACCCAAAAGATTAGAAATCATTCTATTATAAAGACACATGCACATGTATGTTCACTGTGGCACTGTTTACAATAGCAAAGACTTGGAACCAACCCAAATGCCCATCAAGGATAGACTGGACAAGGAAAATGTGGCACATATACAACATGGAATACTATGCAGCCATAAAAAGGATAAGTTCATGTCTTTTGCAGGGACATTGATGAAGCTGGAAACCATCATTCTCAGCAAACTGACACAAGAACAGAAAACCAAACACTGCATGTTCTCAGTCATAAGTGGGTGTTGAACAATGAGAACACATGGACACAGGGAGGGGAACATCACACACTGGGGTCTGTTGGGAGGTCGAGGGCTAGGGGAGGGATAGCAGGGGGGTGGGGAGATCGGGGAAGGATAACATCAGGAGAAATACCTAACGTAGGTGAATTGGGGATGGAGGCAGCAAACAACCATGGCATGTGTATACCTATGTAACAAATATTTTAAATGTAATTTTACAAAATCGATTTTTCAAAATGTAGCATTTTAAACTCAAACTAACAAGCAACTGTAATGAATCAGGGCAGTGTACCATAAGGTCATCCACCTGCTAGTGTCACCTTGGTGTAACTCAGCATTCTATAGTAGAGCCACAATCTTCTGCATGCCCTGGAATGGACTTGTTTCATACATGCACCACGAAAATGATATTTACTTACTGTTGTGTTGGGTGATTGAAAGTACTGGAACCTGACAGGTTTGTTCTTGAATCAATGTACAATCTCCAAAGAATGTTGTTTCAAAGGGCACTAGTCACCATCACTTTCCTGCCCCTTCTCCACCCCCAAATCAATTCCTGTGAACCAGGCTAATTACTGATTAGGTCTCTCTTCTGATTGACACACACATACGCATCACACACATTCTCTCTCTCTTTCTCTCTCTCTGTCTCTGTCTCTCTATTAACCTGTTCATAAAGGCAACAGTCCAGCCTTGCTGATCGGGAGTTATCTGCCTTTTCAGATGACTGGACTAGTTGTTACATATTCAAGGAGAAATAGCATGTTCTATTTCATACTATGATTGAATGGCACAAGAGTAAACTGTTGTATTACTTCGCACAGCAGAGCTATTCCTGTGCAATTTGAAGTGATACACTTGATTCAGAAGTGTGAGGCAATTATAACTCCTGATTACAATTGGGAGAGATGTGAGGTATCCCAATAACGATTTGGTTTTGGGAAAAATAATATTGCATTGATCGTTACAAGTTCAGAAATAAAATGGTGGCACTTTCACACCTGGTGGTAATTTACAACTTATGAAGATTGACTTCTATACTGACATTCAGCACTCAAGCTGTCATTCACTCACCACTGAACTGTAGCATGTGAGAGACTGAGAGTTGAGCAGAAATTCAAGTTCAGAGTGGGCCATGCTTGATGGTCACACACATTCTTTGTCCCTTAGGTTGCATTCAGTGCTGCCTGAGCAACAATAACTAGAAAACGCACTTCTTATTCTGCAACTGACAGAGATTAAATTCTCAAATTGTGATCAAAATACCATAGAGATGTCTTTCACAGAGTCACTATCAATGTATCTCTTTTATAAAAAGTGTCTCTTCATGGGCTTAATTGGTTGCCTTGAATAAATAATTTAAAATATTTCAAAACTCTTAATTCAGAATGTAAGAATACTTTACAATTGGCTTATATATTTGACAGTAAAAAATGTTTTGCTCTCAAAAAATTACTAAAGCACTTATCAAGCATCATGCATTTCTTTGCCTTCCATCATCTTTATACAGAACATTTTAAGTGCCTTTTTAAGTTCTATAATAATTTATCTATGCTAACAAAGTGAATGTTAAGTGTTCTCGCCACAAAAATAACTATGTGAGGTAATGCATACCTTTAGCTAGATTTAGTCATTCCACAGGGTGTATATATACTTGAAAACATGTTGTATGAAAGAAATGCATGCAATTTAATCAATTTATAAATAAGTATGTAAAATAATGTATTGTTTTTGCTTAACATAGTAACATTTATTCTAGCATTGTGCCTGGAACGTAGAAGTCACTCATTAAATATTTGCTGAGTGAATGAATAAATCAGCTTTGAAAAATTATAAAAGTTATTGCCTCTACTATCCCCTCTTTCCTCCTCAACTTCTCCCTTTCTTTCTCTGATACAGTTTGTGTTAGGAGGAGGTAAAGGGAAGTTTGAGCAGAAAAAGGAAAAATGAAAACTATCATACCACTTCCAATGCTTACTTAGAAAATAACACTATTGTTTATATTTTAAAATGTTAGCTGTTACAGAGGTTAATCGTGGCATCAGGCAGTGAACTATATTCCAAAAATAGAATAAACTCAGATGGATAAATCAATACATTTGACCAGACAAATATCAATGATAACTTGAAGCAACAGAAGAAGAATCAGCATGTTTAATCGTCCAGCCAATAAAGGGAGAAGCAATGCCTTTGTATAAATAGAATATAACTTGAAGAAAATACACACACACACACACACACACACATACACACACACGCACGCACACACACACCAGTTCAAGGTTATTTAATGAATTTGAATGTCTTTGTCTAATTATATATTTAGGTAAAATGAATCTACTCGTTTTACTTGAAAACATATAATTTGTGAATTAGAAAATAGTAAAAACTCTGTTAATACATAGTCTTTAGTTGGGAAGAAATGAGGCTGATGTAAGGTAAATCACTTTGGCTTCTAGAGTCAGACAACCTGTGTTCCAAAAGTGTATTCATCATTCATTCACGATGTGATGTTGCTCAGCCACCCTTGAAGAGTTGCTCTGAAAATTGAAGTTACTACGTAACAACACAACACTCAGTCTTGTCCATACTGTAGAAACTCTGTGATTGAAAACTTTTCTTCCAAAAAATTTAACTTTATTACAGATTTATTAGTGTGTGTGTGTGTGTGTGTGTGTGTGTGGTATGAGAGAGAGAGAGAGAGAGAGAGAGAGAACATGCCATAGTTTGTAGTTCCTTTTCTCAAAGATTTTTTCAAAATATATAGGTCATAATTATATTATCTTTCCTAGATGAAATCTAATTGAGGCATTAAGTGCTCATCTATCTCTGAAAGAAAATGTTTCCTGGTGATTTCACTTAATATTTTAGCTGGGTAAGATGGGAAGCAGCGTAGGAAAAAGAAAGATGAATATAAGTTAGCTGGGTCTGGTGATGCATACATGTAGTCCTAGCTACTTGGGAGGCTGAGGTGGGACGATCACTTGAGCCCAGGAATTTGAGGCTGCAGTGAGTTACAACAGCACCACTGTGCTTCAGCCTGGGCAACAGAGCAATACCCTGTCTCGAAAATAAAATGAAATAAAATAAAAACTTCCATCCACTGGATGTTTTGATGGTGAGTGCAAGTTTTATGCATGCACATGGAAAGCCTACTGACAAATGTGGCCTTTGCAATATTTATTTTGAAACTAAACACTGCAGTATATAAAAATCCTGAAAAATTCATTTTTTTGAAAACACAAGCATTTAAAACAAACATGTCTCTTGCTTCAGTGAATACTCAATAGGCTAAATGTTATAATTACTTTTAACTGCCAAGGAAGTTGAAGAAATAAAAGATAAAATTACACTGACTGCTTCCCTCATGAAAAATCATTCTTTTAGTAATTCAGTAAACAAAGAAGCTTATATAATACTGTTCATCTGTGAAAAATACTTTATGACGAAGATGTCTCTGTGATAAGAATTAATTAAGACCAACCATCTGGTTTTGAGAATTTTTATCTAAAAGAAAATGGGAAAAATTGTATTATTGAATTATTTTAAAAGGGAACATTTGTTAAAAATAGAAAAATAGATAATATTATTGTGATTAATTTAGGCAGAAATGTGTTTTATGTTTAGGAAAGAAGGGAATTACCTGGCTTGAATAAAAATTAAATAAATATGTCTATCTAGATCTGTGTTTCCATCTACATCTCTCTGTATATGTCTATCTGTATATCACATGTGGCCCATAGCATCATTGTTTTAACTTTGAATTTAGACTTTTAAATGAAATATTTAGGCCTTTGAAAACTTTCCTCTTAGAATTAATTTTGTATACCTCTCCCTCCCAAATCCCAAATAAAAGTAAGTTTATAGAGCTTTCTGCCTGTTCTATGATTTTTATTGCTTCTTTAATTCTACTGGAAATTTTGCAGAAAAATTACAATCATTGAACAACCTCTATTGTCATGACATTTTTCTGTCTCCTTAAGTTTAAACCTTCATAAAACAGCTGCATACATCCATTCCTAGTAGTAAAGATAAGTATATTTTTCAAAATAAAGGTGATGTTGGCCTGCTATTGCATATATGTTATACTTGAATACATTTCTGAAGTGTGTTTATTGATCTCACCAGTAAGAATGAGGCAGTTAGCTTCCAAAGCCCATATTTTCCCAATCCACCAAAAAGACCTTAATGTAAAGTTCTGTGTCATTTACTACTCAGGTGTCTGGGACAATTTCACAGGATAGTTAAAAAATGAGTCCTCTTATTATTTTTCCTGATAATCCTGCTAGATGTTTTCTAAATGTTTAGCACGGGTCTAGCAAAGAGCAGGTGCTCAATCAATGTTAGCCATACAGTAGCAAAATGTTTTTAGAAAAGGCTTCTGGCCAGGCATGGTGGCTCACGTCTGTCATCCCAGCACTTTGGGAGGCCAAGGCGGCAAGAGCCCCTGCTCTTTGCTAGACCCATGCTAAACATTTTAAAAACATCTAGCAAGATTATTAGGAGAAATAACAAGAGAACTCATTTTTAAACTATCTATCCTGTGAAACTGTCCCAGATCAACTGACTAGTAAATGACACAGAGATTTAAATTAAGGTCTTTTTGGTGGATTTATATATAACATCAGTTTCTCTGGTTCTCAGGCTTTTGGTCTTTGACTGAATTACACCGATGGCTTTTCTGGGTCTCCAGCTTGCAGGTGACAGATCTTGGGACTGCTTACCCTCCATAATCACAAGAGCATATTAGTCATAATAAATCTGTCTCTCTCTGTCTCTACGTGTGCATACAGTCATAAGTAGCACATGTTTCAGTCAATGACAGCCAGACAGCAAATACCATGGTGATCCCAAAAGATTATAATGGAACTGAAAAATTCCTATCACCTAGTGATTTCATCATAACATCATAGCAACACATTATTCATGTGTTTGTGGGGATGCTGGTGTAAAAAACCTACTGTACTGCTAGTTGTATAAAATTATAACACATGGCCGAGTGTGGTGGCTCATGCCTGTAATCTCAGCACTTTGGGAGGCTGAGGCGGGCAGATCACAAGGTCAGGAGTTTGAGACCAGCTTAACCAACATGGTGAAACCCTGTCTCTACTAAAAATACAAAAATTAGCCAGGTGTGTTGGTGTGTATCTGTAATCCCAGTTACTCAGGAGGCTGAGGCAGAAGAATCACTTGAACCTGGGAGGCGGAGGTTGCAGTGAGCCAAGATTGCACCACTGCACTCCAGCCTGGGTGACAGCGAGACTTCATCTCGAAAAAAACAAAAAAAAAAGTATAGCACCTATAATTACATATAGTACATAATACTTCCAATACTTGATAGTAACTATAAACAACCATGTTATTGGTTTATGTATTTACTATACTATACTTTTTATTATTATTTTAGAGTATATTCCCTCTGCTTATGAAAACAGTTAACTGTAAAACAGCCTTAGGCAGGTCCTTCAGGAAGTACTCCAGAAGGAGGCATTGCTCTCATAGGAGATGATAGCATCACCCATGTTATTGCCTCTGAAGACCTTCCAGTGGGACAAAATGTGGAGATGATATTGATGAGCCTAACATTTTGTAGGTCTAATATGTGTGTTTGTATCTTAGTTTTTAACAAAAAAAAATTAAAAAGTAAACCAAAACAATGTTTAAAAAAACCCAAAATACCCAAAGACTTACAGAATAAGGACATAAAAAATAAAATATTTTTGTGAAGCCATACAATATATCTGTACTGTACGTTGAGTGCTATTGCAAAAGAGTAAAAGGTGTTTTTAAATTAAAAAGTTTATAAAGTGAAAAATTACAATAAGTTGTAATTTTTTGACTTTCAATAAAAGTCACTTAATTATTGAAGAAATAATTTAAACAATAAATTTAGTGTAGCCTAAGTGTCATGTTTATAAAGTTAAGAGTAGTGGGCAGTAATGTCCTAGGGCTTCACAACCACTCACCACTCACTCACTCACTCACTCACCCAGAACAACTTTCAGTCCTGCAAGCTTCATTTAGTGTAAGTGCCCTATATAGATGTACTATATTTTATTTATTATACTTTATTTTTACTGCACCTTTTGTCTTTAACTGTTTTAGATACACAGGTATTTGCAATTGTGTTACAACTGCCTCCAGTATTCAGTACAGCAATATGCTATAGAGTTTTGTTGCATAAGAGAAATAGGCTATACTACATAGTCTATGTGTACAGTATGCTATACCATCCAGGTTTGTGTAAGTGCACACTGTGATGTCCATACAAGAAATAGCCTAACGACTCTTCCCATAGCATATTTCCTTCATTAAAAAATCACGGTACTATACTGGTCCTGTTTCTCTGGAGAAACCCTGACTAATAAAATACCTATTTCCACAGAGTCTAATTGAGGTTTTGGAAGTAAATGAGATAAGGTGGCTTTTCTAGAGATGTGATTTTCTATTTGTATTCCAGACAATGATCATTCAGAAACTTCTAACAGTTCTCAATGTCATTAATAGAACATACAATTTCCTGGAAAGATGTGTTCTGTGAGTCTAGGTTTTTGTCTTTCTACTACAGAACTTTTTTTTTTTCTTTTTAACAATATTGATATGCCAAATGTACTACTGAATCAAAAGATGAGATTTCTGGCATTGTGCCCAACACACAAATATCTCATGTATAATAGACAAGTAAATATTCATTGAAAGTGTTTGAGATGTGAGTGCCTGAGGTAAAATTATAGAAACAAAACTGCATTGGAAAAAATTATCATCACTGCATCAGGCGGAAACCAGTCAGGAAGCAGAGA
Organism: Ateles fusciceps; assembly: GCA_036589455.1. NCBI lineage: Eukaryota > Metazoa > Chordata > Mammalia > Primates > Atelidae > Ateles > Ateles fusciceps. Next base: position 466,461 of record JAZHEH010001685.1, on the reverse strand, counting down.
CTATACATTTATTTTAACATAAAAGATTTTATATAAAATAAACTATTGTTAGCTAGGTATTGACAAACTGAAAAGAAAGAATAGAATACTAAGATATTATAGAGAGAACAAACTCAGGAAGCAGATACTATCCCCTGAGACTGGGAGAACCGGGAGAAGAATTATTGAAACAGAAGCTTGAAAGTGGAGCCCTGTGCAACTGAGACTCAGGCCTCTGGAAGAGGGTACTGGCCAGAAGGTGCTGGTATGTTTATGAGCTCAGAGAAAGGGCCATGTGTCTGGGAAATAGGTGGATGCCAATCAGTTAGTTCTGCTGTATCTTAAGGGAGTGAAAGGGAAGTGATGGGGTTGATTCTGCAGTTGATGGAAAATCTACAGACTGAAACCTCACTGTGTTCACATTGAGAGGAACAAAGAAAAAAAAAAGGAACATAATCTTGTTCCTCCTTTTATTAGTCTGTTCTTACACTGCTATGAAGAAATACTTGAAACTGGGTAATTTATAAAGAAAAGAGGTTTGATTGACTCACAGTTATGCAGGGCTGGAGAGGCCTCACAAAACTTACAATCACGGCACAAAGGGAAGCAAACATATTTTCTTCCCACAGTGGCAGGAAGGAGAGGAATGAGAGCCAAGTGAAGGAGGAACTAATGTTTGAAGCATACGTAGAATGTAGACATGTAAAAACCACTTCCTCCATGCAGCCTTCCTGAAAGTCTTCTCAAGGCTGGAATTTAGCAGGTTTCTAACCGTTTTATGACGTTTCCTCAGATGGGAAATACCTCAAAGTTTAGATAGATACTAATACATATGACTTCTCCTTCCTATGCAACTGCAGGCTCCATGAGTGTGAATATGAATTTGAGTGACTCGTGTTCATAATTAAAATAAGAGTGGTAGGTAATATATCTATACTGACATAGCTCTATTTCTAATGTGCCTTATATAGATAGACTACTATTTTTGCTGTTTAGAGGTAGCTTTATGGTTGTTATCCGTGAATCGGAAATGGATAGAAATATTTTTGTAATTTGAAAGCAGAAACTATACTTTTTCTATTCTATTATTCTCTCTTTCTCTCCTCTGCCACTACCCTTTTCTATCTCAGCTGTCCCTAGATTTTCCCAGCTGTCTAAAAACCATTTATTATCCCTGATTCCAGGTTGTTTGAAAGGCATTTGATAGTCTTTGATAATTCTGACTGGTTGCTTTTTTTTTTTTTTTTTTGGCCCCTGGACCTTTTAAACAGCTTAATTGTTAAAGTAGTTACTTTGTTATTAACTGATTAAGTAACAGAATCCTGCCAATGACAGTGTTTTAAATTACCTATATGCCTTATAGTGTTTTGGATAGTTGCAAGCTTTTTGTCCAGTAGTTCAGTGGCTGTTAGCTTTCAGTGCAGTTTTGACTATTCATGTCCATTCCTGAAGACACATGGCATGTAGTGATTTTTGATTTTCTTGCTGCTCAAATTTGAAATGTGTGAATTACAATGCTGAAGTTCAGAGACAGTCCCTTAGACAATTAAGTGAGCCTGGCTGAGCACTTGGACTCCAACTCACCCCATTTTTGCTATGGCATCATTTAATCACTACTTCAATCTTGCTGGAAAGATTGATTAATCAGGAAATTCTTGTCTTAATGTAGGAAGTTTTACGTTCCATTTCTCTCTGAAAAGAGCAATTATTAGAATTTAGAACATAAGTTTCTTGTATATTGAAGGAATCCAAACTTTTAAGGAGAGCTGGGTTCATATTTTAGTTCTTATGTCCTCTTGCGTCACAATGGGAAAACTAATTTGTGTCCCAACCTTTAAATATAAACATTGTATTTTTCTTTCTTTTTTTTTTTTTTTTAAAGATGCGCTAGTCTTTGCTTCTTAATACTTAGCATGGTTATTAGTTGATCTTTTCTAACATAGCAACATAGTATCAATCATTATGAAACATGTCTAACCTAGAGTTTTGTTTGTTTTGTTTTTTTTTCTGAAATCATTACACTGTCTGCTGGGAATCCTTAATCCATTTCAATGGGTTAGCACTCTTATTAAAGTTTAACACTTCTTATAAGACATGGGGAATAGAATAAGAAAGTCAGTTCAAAAACTAAAAATTAATTTATCACTTTAATATCTCATTTTTCAAATACGTTTATTTCCATAAAAACATTTTAATTTTTTAAATCCAAAGAAAAAGTACACTCCACTCTTTATATGTGTTTTCCACTGACTTTACAAGGAACAACTAACCTGCTGTTTCAAAGCAAAGCAGGCCCTCTAGTTGTCTATAGAGATTTTGCTGCATAAAGATTATTTTTCATTCCATCATTTTGTTCCCAAATAAATTATATTCTATGATATCAAAACTTGCGGTCTGTGCATAGTCACTCTTTTGGGAAAGGGGAATCAACTCCAAAGGAGAGGTAAAGTATTCTAAAGCACAGAGAATCATCATTTGGGGGCTTATTTGTATTTCACATTGCATCGCAGTTACCCTAGATTTGAAATAGGAGACCATAGGCTGGTTTGCCCTGTTGTTAGGTACGCTTTCCTAAAATGTAACACTACTAACTCTTCCTTCGGACTGTTCTGTTACTGAGAAGAATGACGCTGTTTAAGGTAAAATGAAAGAGGATTCAAATAAAATACTGATTATAAGGTTAAGCCACCAAATATCATGACATTTGCATATGGAATTACAGGCAAGACCTTGAAAATGCAATATTAGCATGGATCCCATAATCTTGTATTCCCCTTGTCTTCCAGTGTATAGAAATTGCCTGCTGGCTAGTCTCCTTGCCTCTAGCTTTGACCTAGTTATATGAACATTGCCTATAGGACTTCTAGCAGGTACTCTTTAAAAAGTAACACTGACCATGTCATTATTCTGCTTTTTTTTTTTTAATTGTAATACCATTACAGTGCTTTGTGATTTTCAAGAGGAGACAGGATGTTCCTCAACATGGCTTACAATATTTCTCCATTATCTTGATCCTGCTTACACATCCTGCTTTCTAGTTTCATCTCCTGCCAATTCATCATTGCTTTAAAAATATAAAAGGCAGAGCTCCACAATCCTCTTGCTGATCACTTTGCCTGGAAGTTCTGTCCCCTTTTTATCTCTTATGTTACCCTTCCTTTATAAGCATCTTAACTCCTGCTGTTCACATTATAAATCATTTCAGGCCTGACTTTTTCAGAATAGCTTTTCTGGATTCCCCAAGATGGATTGAGTATCTATCATCAATATTTGACATAACTTAGAAACTTTAAGACTTAAATACAATATATTTGTCTGTTTTTTCACTCCCCCTATGGACTACGTACTTCTTGAAGAAAGGGATTATTTTACATTTGTTTCTCTGCATCCAGCCTAATGCTTATTCCCCAGTAGTAATTTAGTAAATGTTTGCTTAAATATTCTGTAAGGTGGCCAGGCATGGTGGCCAAGCCTGTAATCCCAGCGCTTTGGTAGGCTGAGGCAGGCGGATCATTTGAGGTCAGGAGTTCAAGATTAGCCTGGCAAACATGGTGAAACCCAATCTCTACTAAAAATACAACAACAACAAAAAAAATTAGCTGGGAGTGGTGGCAGGCGCCTTTAATCACAGCTACCAAGGAGGCGGAGGCAGGAGAATTGCTTGAACCCAGGAGGTGGAGGTTGCAGTGAGCTGAGATCGCGCCATTACACTCCAGCATGGGCGACAGAGCCAGACTCCATTTCCAAAAAAAAAAAAAAAAGAAAAGATTATATAAGTTAGAAAAATGACTGAGCCTCAAAAATCTGTCTTTAAGTCCCATTAATTAATTATGCCTGATAAATAGGGTACCATGATATTTTCTCCTTCATTTACTCATTTTTTTTTTTTTTTGAGACGGGTCTTACATCATCATCCAGGTTGACGCGCAGTGGCACAAACATGGCTCGACTTTTGAGGCTCAAGTGATCCTCCTATCTCAGCCTACCAAGTAGCTGGGACTACACGGGGACTACAGAAATGCACCCCCCACACCCAGTTAATTTTTGTATTTTTTTTTTGTAGAGATGGGGTTTTGCTATGTTGCCCAGGCAGGTCTTGAACTCCTGAGTTCAAGCAATCTGCCTGCCTCTGCCTCCCAAAGTGCTGAGATTTCAGGCGTGATCCACCATGCGTACTCCACTGAGTTCTCTCAATTGGATTACGGGCATAGTCATCTAATGAGGCTCCAGATTACTCTCCACTTGTCTGCAGCCCATTTTAGGTGTCAATGTAGATGAGCCTTCTGAAATCACAGGTAAAATGGTGCTAAGTAATCATAGGGCATCTCTTTGCTGGACTGGAAATGTAGATGGTCAGGTTCAGGTATTCTAATTGAAATAAAAGGCTAAAGCACTGATTCCTAACTTGATTTTCAAGATATCCCATGATATTTTCTCACCTTTCCTGAACACATCTCCAGTGTTCAACTTAAAGGTTTTCATCTGGATTTTTCCTTGATCTGCAATCTCTGCCTACATGTTTGTTTCTGTGCTCATTCTAGTCTGCATTCCAGCCATGTCTTACTCTCTAATTTTTAAGGCCTTGTTTAATGTCTCTTTATCATTGAAACTTTCTCTTATTTATTTCCGCAGCAAAATTGGAGTCTTTTTCCTCTTCAACTCAAACTGCGCTCTGTACATAGTTGATAACACATTTTTAACATAATTAAAAATGTGCATTTTGTTTCTCCTATTTTAAATTGGAACATAGCTAGAGGAAGGGACCTATCTGAAGTAGTACAGTGAAATACTAAGAGCACATCCTTTGGAATCAAATTTAAATAGCAACAGTGACTGTAAATTTTTTTTGCATTTAACTTTCAATTTTTTTGTTATTATTTTTTGAGTCTCAAGTTTTCTCTGCTAAAGTTGGTATGATGGAACTAACTGTTTAAAATAAAACCTCCAAATGAAGGCATCCATATTTGTGTAGCTAGAAAAATCAGATTTCATCTGGCAACATAGAAAAGCCTCTGCTGAGAGCATGTCTGGTTATGCACAGGTAAAGAAAACGACTGCCCTAGTTTGGCTTGGGAATTTCCAGCTTTTAATACTGAAAGTTCCACTTCCTGGGAACCTCCTCAGTTCCAGGCACACTGTGATGGATGGTCACCCTAGAGCTAGCTGGTATAGACATTCTTATAGATCTCTGAGGACACAAACATAAGATTTCATGATGTGTTAGATTATGAATGACAGAAGAATTAACTAGAGAAAGATTGAGATCAGAACAATCAAGTGGCAAACTGTTATGCAAATCCAGCCCTAAATTGTGAAATCATTCTGCTAGTAGAATGATGAATAGGTAGGACTTCAAAGGAATAATGAGCAGAATAGGTAGGACTTCAAAGGAATAATGAGCAGAATTAGATAGAAGAATTGAAGTAAAGGAACTACAACTTCAACAAATTAAACTAAAAATATTGCCAAGAAACAGATATCGGATCATTTTGGTGGATGGGAGTCAGGACTAGATTGCAGCTCTGGACAGAGCAGCATGCAGAGGCTCGCATTGTGAATTTTAGTTCCAGATCGACTGCAAGGGCAAACCAGCAATCCAGAGAGGACCCACAGACCCTCTGAAGGAAGCAGACTGCCCCCCACAGAAACTGGGAGACACCTGGGTTGGCGTGCAGTGACAGGAACATGGCTGTGAGTGCCTCAACTGCAGAACTGGGAAAGGGAGACCCTCCTCTCCCCAAACACACACCCTCACTGGAGAAACTAAAGGTCTGTTTGCATGAGAAATTTCTAACTTTACCAGGAGTTGAGTCAATTCAGAGAATGAAGCAAATTACAGGAGTAGAGGAAGCAGCAGAAAGGCTCTGGGAGCTCACTGGGCCCCCAAGCAGGCCATTCCTGCCTGGCACCACAGGGATCCATTGGGAACGTGGCCAGAAGAGCAAGGGGCAAAACTCCACAGGGAGAAGGAAATTGCTTGCTCAACTTTGTAACAATTTGAACAGGGCGAGAAGCCTCATGGGCAGAACTTGGGGAAGTCCAGTGTGCAAACTCCACGGGTGGGGGGAAGAACTAAGCCGTTTCTTTTGTATCTGGGAGGCAGGGATCCTCGGGCAAGTTTTCAAGCCTGTCTCACCCACCTCCTGGAAACAGACTCCAGACTGTTGGGGGCAGGGACATGGTGGGAGTGAAACCAGCCCTTTGGTTTGGATGGGAGCTGGGAGAGGCCTGTGACTGCCAGCTTGCCCCCCATGTCTCTGACAACCTGCATGGTAGAGGCAGCCATAATCCTCCCTAGGTACACAACTCCATTGACCTGAGAATCTCACTCCCATCCCCCCACAGCATGTGTAGCAAGACCGGCCCAAGGAGAGTCTGAACTCAGACACGCCCAGCCCCACTCCCCGCCACCTGATGATCCTTCCCTACCAGCCCTGGTAGCAAAGACAAAGGGCATATAATCTTGGGAGTTCTAAGGGCCCACCCACTGCTGGTTCCCTCCGTACTATTATAGCTGATGCTCCCTGGAAACACCACCTTCCGGCAGAAGGTCAACCAGCACAAAAATAGAGCATTAAACCACCAAAGCTAAGAGCTCTCACTAAGTCCGCTGCAGCATTCCCCCCATCACCTCCACCAAAACAGGTGCTGATATCCATGGCTGAGAGACCCGTAGACAGTTCACATCACAGGACTCTGTGCAGACAACCCCCAGTACTAGCCTGGAGCTGGGTAGACTTGCTGGGTGGCTAGACCCAGAAGAGAAACAATAATCACTGCAGTTTGGCTCACAGGAAGCCACATCCATAGGAAAAGGGGGAGAGCACTACATAAAGGGAATACCCTATGGGACAAAAAAAAAATCTGAACAACAACCTTCAGCCCTAGACCTTCCCTCTGACAGAGCCTACTCAAATGAGAAGGAACTGGAAAACCAACCTTGGTAATATGATAAAACAAGGCTCTTCAACACTCCCCCAAAAAATCACACTAGTTCACCAGCAATGGATGCAAAGCAAGAAGAAATCCCTGATATACCTGAAAAAGAATTCAAGAGGTTAGTTTTTAAGCTAATTATGGAGGCATCAGAGAAAGGTGAAGCCCAATGCAAAGAAGTCCAAAAAAACAATACAAGAAGAGAAGGGAGAAATATTCAAAGATACAGATAGTTTAAAGAAAAAACAATAAAAAATTCAGGAAACTTTGGACACACTTTAAGAAATGCAAAATGCTCTGGAAAGTCTCAGCAATAGAATTAAACAAATAGAAGAAATAAATTCAGAGCTTGAAGACAAGGTATTCAAATTAACCCAATCTGACAAAGACAAAGAAAAAGGAATCAGAAAACATGAAGCCTCCAAGAAGTCTGAAATTATGTTAAATGATCAAATCTAAGAAAATCGATGTTACTGAGGAATATGAGAATTCTAAAAGTGTGGAAAACATATTTGGGGGAATAATTGAGGAAAACTTACTTGGCCTAACTAGATCTACACATCCAAATACAAGATGCACAAATATCACCTGTACCCAAATAACTTATGGAAAAAAAAACAATATTGTCAAGAAAGAAGACAGAATTTTCATCAGACTCATTTCTTACCAAACATGATCAGCTAAATATTCCCAGAACATTGATACAATGAATATTATTGAACAGAAAATTGTCAGAAAACAAAATTTAAATGAGTAATTGAAATTGGAGTATCAGATTTTATTTTCAATTAAGTCAGATTGTATAACATTTTAGACCTGGAGTGGAGAACATGTATGAACATGTCTGAAGAATGTGTCAGTATTGAACATAGGAAACTAAAAATGAAGCAGGTTGAGCTAGAGAGAGTGAGCTCCAAATTCTGCCTTTCAGTTTTCATAAGTGATAAAAATAGTAAGAAGAGTAAATATTCAATAAAACAATCATCAACATGTCAGGCAATGTACTAAACACAAAAGTTATCTTACTCTCACCTCAAACATATTCAGACATTATGAATCTATAATATTTGACAAACTACTTGGATTATTTCTATTTGAGGAGGTAGGAAACAGACAAAAGAGACAGAGGTCTTGGAGAAAAATGAGATGGTCAAGACTTCTATTCTTCCAAGCAGGTACATCTCCCCCTCAACCACCATAGAGTCAAAGACAAGGCAGCTAGCAAGAGAACTTACACTAAGAGGGGGGAAGTCATGCCAGAGACAGATTTGATATATATAACATATTAAATTTAAATTATGAAGTGATTTTGAAGAAATACATTTATCAGCAATGTTTTCTGTCAGTAACTTAAAGGGTAAAATCATTTCTGAATAATATTGAATTGGATTTCAAAATATAACACTTCAGAGTTACATTCTTATACATTAAGAGAGTTTTGTTCTTATACATTAATTTTGAGATTACATTTGAATCCTTCCTTAAGTTTCACATTACAGATGTGAAAGAATTGTTGTCAAATAAAAAACACTTTTATAGTTAAACGTTAAGTGCAGTTTGACTTTCTATCAAGATGCTATAACCTTTTTGAAGAAAACTATGATATGGAGTGAGGCTGAAATAATATTATTGAAATTTAACTATGGAAACAAAGTTGTTTTTACTTGAAGTATGCCCTTTAGGTGTGCGATGGAGAGCTAAGGGAGAGAGTACATGATATTTAGGAATATTATGCCTTGAGAAAATTAACAAGTTATAGCCCATTTATACATCATTTTCTTTTTAATTAAGCATAGGAGAACCACTTGTCAACATTGTTCTTCAATCACTTCCAATATCTGGCATTAGATATTCAATAAATATTTCTATTATTTATGTGCAACTTTTTCATCTTATACAGCTAAGGCTGAGAAGGAGTTTTTACAAACAACTTTTAAATAATTAGGCAATTTAAGTCTTGAGAATAATCTTTTATAAACCATTTTAATATGCTTATTCTATGAATGAGGAGACTAAAACTAAAAGGGCATTTTTCAATTAAAAACAAATCATTTTAACAAATATTTAGATACAATTTTCTATTAAGTTTCAGACATTGGAGGTATATCAGTAAACAGCATACATGTATCAGTGGCCCTCATGGTCCTTATAGTCTATATTGCTTAACTATGGCCACAGAAATGCTGCACATCATACAACCATCAGATCTCAGAATCACAATAGTGTCTATATAGCACACAAATATGGGATTTGCTGGAAGTTGGCTAACCTAAGAGAGGTTCAGCTGAGTGGCACTGCTGATCTTTTATGGGCCCACTCATACATCTCAACTGACCACTCATCAAGTTTGCTAGTTCTTTTTTCTGCCCACTTAAAAGCTACTTTTGAACTCCTCTAGTGGATTTTTCATTTCAGTTATTGTAGTTTTTAACTCCAAAATTTCTATTGGGTTCCTTTTTAATTACCCCGCTCTTTATTGATATTTCCTATTGGATGAGAAATTGTATACTTTCTTTTATTTCTGTAAGTATGACCTTCCTTAATGCTCTGAATGTATTTAAAATAGCTGACTTAAAATCAGAAGAATTTAAGTTCAACATCTGGGTTTCCTTAGGGACAATTTCTGTTAACTGCTTTGTTTCCTGGGCGTGAGTTTTGCTTTCTTAATTTTTGAATGTCTTGTAATTTTCTGCTGAAAATTGGATATTTAGAACAATATAATTTAACAAATATAAAAATCAGATTCTGACCCTTCCTCAGAATTTGCTCTTGCTGTTGTTGCTTGTTGTGTTTATGACTTGCCTGAAGTCATAACTTGTGTGTGTGTGTCTAAAGAAGTTGTCAGTTCAATTTGTGGCCTGCTAATAGACAGAGATTTCCTCAAATGCTTGAAACCAGTTAAGTTTCACATCTTTGCTAAGAGGTTTGGTGTGCATTTTGGGACCTGCCTTCAACATTCAACTGGGTAGTATTCACCTTGACTTTGATTTCTTGCTTATGCTAAGTCTCAAGATAAACCATGGGTGAGAAGTGATAGCCTTTCTCAGGTATTTCCTGAGAATGCACATTCCTGGACATGCACACAGTCTACCAGATTTTCAGGAATCTGTCAGAGCTTTTCATGAACATCTCAATCAATTGCTTTTCCCAGCTTAGTCAGCCATTATATTAAACAACTGCCTCTGACGGTTTGAAACAAAAGCTGCCAGGGAAAAATGCTGTTTGTCCCGAGAAAACTAAAGGAAAGACAGCATTATGAATAGGGTAATCCAAGGAACCATCGAACAAGTCAAATAATGATAATTCCCTGGGAATGGGACCTTGAAAAAGCTGCATCCCATTATGTCCTCTCCAATGGCTTCCAAGTTACTGGTTTTCTTGTAATTATGGGCAGTTAGTTTGCACAGTCACCATGAAGCAGGAACTGGGGGGTCATAAAAATAAGGTGAGCTAAAATGTCATAAAGATTGTTGTTCTCATCAAGATTTAGGCATTTTTCTGGAATAAATGCTTTCCAGAATGCTGCAACCTTTAATTTACAGGACACTGAACATGTTGATAATGATAATTTCTTGCAGTATTCCTATTGCTTTCATGGAAAAGAGCAGAGGAGTTTTGGAGGTCCTCAATTCGCCATTTTTGCTGACATTCTCATATATCTAGATGTCAGCTGATTTAGGCTCTTCTCTACTTGTCATTTATCTTTCATCTGTGACCACTAGGCTTGCCTAAACATGTTCATCTCGGAGTGCTGGCAGAGGCAAGAGGAAACATGAAAGCTTTTTTACAGCCTTGGCTCAGAATTGACACAATGTTAGGTATCAACAATTCACATTTCAAGGAGGGTAAATACATAGAAGTGTGATGGTTGGAGTTTGCACTGCCACAAAACTCTCATGGGTGACACAAACATTAAGTAAGTAGCTCACTTGAGATGAGTGTTATGAAAGAGAGTATATGGGGTGCTGAGGGTTAGCTGGATGGATGATCACTTGTACAGGGATATAGACTGAACAAACCAGGAAACAGGTATGATTAAATTGTACCAACTTAGATTTGAAAGAAAGCATTGTACTCTATTGATTTTAGGATGTCATTTTAAGTTTGGAAAACCAATAGTCACAAACATTTTTCTGGTTTTTGTAACTTATTTTCTAATCTCAGTGACTAAATTTTCCCCTCAACATACACAAGTGATATTCTGATACTTAGGAGGAATGGTATAATGAGAAAAAAAAAACACTGCAAGTAAAGGGATCAAACCCCAAATCAAACATTTCACTGATGTCTCACCTTGGACAAGTTTTTCACTTTCTGGTGAACTTTATCTCTTTAGCCATAAAGTGGGAGGTGGTTATACAGGGTTGTTTCGAAGCTCAAATAATTTACTATATGTGTAAGAGCTTTATAAAACATTAGAGCATTATGCAAATACAAAAGACTCTTACTATGCTATAAACACAAGTGTGATATTGTCCTGCTGGCTTTATTGGCGAATAAATGCTGTGCCTTGATTATGCGCAAAGAAAAATAGGGAAAGATTTTACTAGCAGCTTTTACCACCATCACCACCAAGTTCAGAATTGTACTGTGGACAGATTGCCACAATCACATAAAGAGTTATAGAGTTGCAGAGATATGAGTGGTCCTTTTTAATGTAGCAATTCTCCCAGGTATGCTGATGATGCATATAGTCCAAAAGGTTATAGTAATTTACTTCTGTACTACTGCATAACTTGGGTAGAAAAAGCTTTTACTTAACATCAAAACTATTATATTATTATTATTTTATATTCTTTAAATAATAATGATTAATAAATACTAAAATACTATATCATTACTATTTATAAATATTAGTTATGTTTATAATATATAAATACCATTTATATCTTCACTTTTACTTTATACTTTTGTACTATTAAAATTGATACAATACTATCATTACGGTTTGTATTTACTTTTAAAATTTACTGTAAAAATAAGAGTGAATTATTATTGCCACTTATTAAATACTATGCCCTTTATTAGACATAGATAATCCCATTAATTACTCAACTGGGTATGAATTATCATCCTAAATTTACAGATTTTTAAATATGGAGACTTAAGGGGTTTAAGGAAGAGCTTATAATAAGTGGCCAGGATGAAACTTAAACAAGATTGTCCAATTACTGAGTCTGGGCTCTTGAAACACCAAAACACATCTTCTTTTTCTCTCTGGTTAAAAGTATTTAAACCAAATCTCCTTGAAGTAACATAATAATATATTCAATATCTAACATTTGAAGCCTATTCCTGTAACTTAAGGGACACTTTGACATATAGATATCGAAGAAATACTGACATGGTAAAATAAATCAAATAGGAATAAAATTGAATATTCTCGATGATGTTTTCACTAAAGCTCTCTATTAGTTGGTAAGGAATTTCTTAAGGGATCTCTGACCCTGCTCAGTATTCGTAAAGCACAGAAAAAAGAGCACCTACCTTCCCTAACACATACAGCTAAAGCATGTAGCCCCATTTCTCTGCAGGCTTGGGTTAAACCTTTAATATTTTAATATCATCATATGCATTAGAGAGTGTCACATTTAATGATTAGTCAAAGTACACTTTAGAGAGGACACGAATGAAACCTGAGCTATGGAAACAAATTCATATACTGATGTTTTTTATTTCAAAGAGATCAGTTTAGGCACATAGTATATTTTCTCAGTTTCTTTTTACTGAGGCGCGTGCACACACACACACACACACACATACACACACACACACACAATCTATCTGCATAACGTATTTGGAACAAACCAAACTTTTGATAGTTCTTTTTTGGACTTAGGACTCTTCCTTGACTTGTAAAAAAATTTTGGCAAAAAACATAAAATTTACCATCTTAACCATTTTTAAGTATACTGTTCAATAGGGTTATGTACACTTACATTGTTGGCAGAACTTTTTCATTTTGCAAAACTAAAATTCTGTATCCATTAGACAATCACCTCCCACCTCCTCTCCAACCCCTGATAACCACCATTTTCTGTTTCTATAAATTTGGCTACTTTAGATACCTTATATAAGTAGAATTACATAGTATTTGTCTTTTTGTGACTGGTTTATTTCACATAGCACAATGTCCTTAAGGTTCATTCATGTTGTAGCATGTGACAGGATTTCCTTCCTTTTTAAGGCTGAATAATATTTCATTTTGTTTATTCATTCATCTGTAAATAAACATTTGGGTCTACTTCCACCTCGTATGTATTGTGACCAATGCTGCTATGAACATGGGTGGGCAAATAACTCCTTGAGATCTTACTTTATGTCCTTGACTATACACCAACAAGTGGGGATACTGGATCATATGATAATTCTATTTTGAATTTTTTAAGGAATTAACATACTGTTTTCCATAATGGTTGCACCATTGCACAATAGTGCCAACAGTGTCACAATGGGTCCAATTTATTCACATCCTCATCAACACTTGTTATTTTGCATTACATTTTATGGTAGCCATTCTAATGGTATATGGTGATAGCTAATTGTGGTTTTGATTTGATTTTTATGATTATTAGTGATGGTGAGCATCTTTCAGGTGCTTGTGGGCCATTTGTATATTTTCATGTAAGATATGTCTATTCAAGTCCTTTGCCCACCTTTTTAATTAGGGTTATTGAGGTTTGTTTTGGTTGAGTTCTAAGAGTTTTTTATGTATTCTGAGTATTAGTTGCTTTCTAGATACATAATTTACAAATATTTTCTCTTATTCCATAGATTGAATTTTCACTCTGATGATTTTTATCTGTTGACTTATGTATTAGTCCATTCTCACATTTCTATAAAAAACTGCTATAAAGAACTAAATAACTGAAAAAAACAACAAAGAGATTTGACTGAGTTCCTTATGGCTGGGAGGGCCTCAGGAGACTTATAATCATGGTGGATGGTGAAGGAGAAAGGCACCTTTCTTCACAGTGCCAGGAAAGAGAAGTGCTGAGCAAAGGGGGAAGAGCCACTTATAAAACCATTAAATGTTGTGAGAACTCACTCACCATTATGGGAACACAATGGGGGGAACCACTCCCATAATTCAATTACCTCCATTTGGTCTACTCCATTGACAGGTAGGGATTATGAGGATTACAAATTCAAGATGAGATTTGGTTAGGGACACAGAAGCCTTATCATATCAATACACGAAAAGCTTTTTAAATTTGACATAGTCCTATTTGTCTATTTTTTGTTGTTGTTGCCTGGGTTTCAGGTGTCATATCAAGAAATCATCACCAGTTCCAATGTCATGAACTTTCCCCTCTGAGTCACCACTGCCTCCTCCTCCTCCTTTTTTCTTCTCCTCCTTTCTCCTCCTCCTTCTCTCTCTCCTCCTCCTCCACTTCTTCCTCCTCCTCCTCTTCATCATCCTCCTCCACTTCTTCCTCCTCTCCCCCCTCTTTCTTCCTCTCCTCTCTTCTTCTCTGCTCTCTCCTCCTCCCTCCCTCCCCTCCTCTTTTCTTCTTCTGCTTCTTCCTCCTCTCTTCCTTCTTCCTCTCCTCCTCCTTCTTTTCTTCTTCTCCTCTGCTCTCCTCCCTCTTCCTCCACTTCCCTCCCTCCTCTTCTTCTTCCCTCCTCTTCCTCTTCCACCTCCTCTTCTTTTTCTTCCTTCCTCTTTCTCCTCCTCTCCTCTTTCTTCCCTTCCTTTCTTTCTTTCTTTCTCTTTCCTTCCTTCTATCTCTCTCTCTCTCTCTCTCTTCTTCTTCTTTATTCCATGCAGTCCCTCTCTGTCACCCTGGAATACAGTGGTACAATCTTGGCTCACTACAACCTTCACCTCACAGGTTGAAGTGATTCTTCTGCCTCAGTCTCCCGAGTAGCTGGGATTACAGGTGCCCACCACCACGCCTGGCTAATTCTTATACTTTTTTGTAGAGACAGAGTTTCACCATGTTGGACCAGGCTACATTTGAGTCTTTAATCCACTTTTAGTTGATTTTGTGTATGCTATAAGATAAGGATTCAACCTCATCTTTTTGAATGCAGATATTTCGGTTTTCCCAGCACAACTTTTTAAAGAGATTGTGTTTCTTCACTGAATACTCTTAGCACTCTTGTTGGAGATCATTTGACCATATAGTTAAGAATTTATTTCTGGAATTTTTATTCTATTCAATTGGTCTGTTTGTCTTTATTCCTGCTTTGATTACTATTTTGATTATTGTAGCTTTGTAATGTGTTTTGAAATCAGGAAGTCTAAGACCTCCAACTTTGTTCTTTTTCATGGTTGTTTTTGCTATTTGGGGTAACTGAATATTCCATATACAACTCAGGATGGATTTTTCTATTTCTGCAAAATGCACCATGACATTTTGATGGAAATTATGCTGAACCAGTACATCACTCTGATAGTACTGAAATCTTAACAATATTAAGTTTTCCAATCTATGAACACAGGACCTGATTTTTTTTAAATTACAAGTTTTTCATTAAAAGTGTATTTCTTGTGGCAATTTGTTTCATTCATAATCTCATTGTCAAGACCTTTGGAAAATATTACAGTAGAGCCAATATATGAAATATCACCCAAGTTTAAAATTCACTGCCTCATTTTGCATTATTTCTGTTTGTAGTTGGCAGTACCACTAATTAAAGAAGCCAGTGACCTGAGATTTCATTCTAAATGACTTTAGGTTCTTATTCCCTACAACTCATTGTTCAATAGCTCTGCTGATATTGATTTATAAATGCCACTCAAATTTCCATAAATTTCAAACCACAGCCAATCCCTAGTTTAACATCCATCTTTCATTGCTGAAATCATAATCACAGCCAGCAATAAAAATTTGAGAGCAGTCTCTCAATCCTACAGTTTTGAGTATATTCAAAAATGTTAACTTGTAACCCATCAAATACAAGATAAATTAAAAACTTTTGACCTACAAGACCCTTTATGATCTAGCTCTTTTCCATTTCTTAAGTAACTCCTTCCAGTTTTCCCCTAACCCTATGATTTTGTGACAGACTTATTTACAATTTTTGATATTTCAGATTCCTCACATTTTAATACCTTTGTACCTGATGTATCTTTGCCTGAATGCTCATTCTCTTCCTATATTATTCTGAAAATCTGATTATTATTAAGTCTCAGATTTAGCAACTGTCTAAAGGAAAGCTCGATGTTTCCATAGCCTCTTTTCTCACATTTTAGGCTAGAAGTTATCACTATACATGGTAATTGTTTCATTAGTATTATTTTCCTGACCTCTGGACTCATTGAGCTGGGGTGTGGAAAATAAAGCAAGTACCCTTTCATAGCTCCATTGTCTGTGAGAACATGAGCTGACCGAAGGAGAAGACACAGAAGCACAGCTTTAAATCTTGCTGTGCCCTAGCTATGGGTGACTCTCAGAAGAATAAGTACTCCGTATTTGGAAAAAGGTTGATAAAGAAGCCCAAGCCAAATGCATGTCTCCCTTTTACATCAAGGAAGATTAAGTGTTGCTCAATATTTTACAAATAATCAAGTAAATGTTGCTCAATATTTTATAAATTTAAAAGTATTCAAATTGTTTTGGGTTTCCACAGTTAAGACTATGTCAGTTATGATTTCATACATAGCAAAAAGCTATCTTGTCATTATTCCTCCTAGGTGTCCTAATAATGGAATATATTTTCCATGTACAATGTACATACTTTTTATTGCTAGCAAGAAATATTCATTAAGCAAAATTAACAAGAATTCATGTTTATAAACATTAGTGTTCCTTGAGTCCAGTTAGTTTGAATGAGCCTCCCCTAAATCTGATAAACTCTCAATGGCCTCATCAAGCCTTTCCCAAGATAAATTTGGGGAGCAGAGCAGAGCCTGAATCTTGGAATATCAGTCAGAGGTAGATTCTATCATGGGTTGAGCCTAACCATTTGGTCAGTTAGCATCATTTCTGAGCCTTTAGGCAAAATTCTTGCTTTTCCATACCAAGTCAATTTTTGGTGTCTGCCTCATCCACATGCCTGTAATAAAAATCTTAACTTTTGTAATTAAACTTCCTCAGTTAATTATCCCATTGTCTTTATAGTTTAAAATACTAGGATGGACAAAATATTTTTGATATATGTATGTATATATATACATGTGTGAAAATATATGCATATATATACACACATTATACATGTATACATTTCATATAGTACCATTATACATGTCATCTATATCTATACACACACATATATAAGATATATATATTACATATTATATAAAATTCTGTTTTTAACTTTCAATATCTCCTTACTAAAGAAAGCCTTAGTGGGTTGAGGCTGAGTTAATGGGCTTTATCAAAAGCTCATCCTTGAACAATGGTCAAATCATCTTTAATCAATGGTTTCCAGGACCGTTCTTTGGTTTCTTTCTGTTTCCCACTTGACTCTGTGTCTCACGTTGTTTATCTGCAGTATTCAATGATATATACATTGTGAGGCTATTTCAATCTCTTCAACTTCAGTTGTTCAATATTTATGAATTTAAGTCAAAGATTTTCAATTGTACTTTTATTTTTCTTACTCAGCCTGTTGCAAACTGGTTACCACCAATATCCATGCTGAGCTGACTTCCCAGTGTCTGGTCTAGAAAATGCCTGCTGCAATTTACCCTTCTACTTGTGGTTGACTTCACACTGTTCTGAGAACCCTCTGATGTTGAAGTGGCTGCTGTAGATTCTGACTGGAGCAAGAATGACTTCTAAGTTGTATGTGACCTAAAAACAGCTCCCCTACTGAACAGAAGATATTGCCTTTTATGCTTCCCCCTGTATTGCAATGTCAAACATACTGGTTGTCAGTAGCACCCTGGGTCTTTGTTGTACAGCCATTTCATTCTCTCCTCTTTGTAGCATACTCATTCTAGAGTGCTATTTAACTATGTTTTTAGTTAATAAATGCCCAAAAAAATGGATGAGTAGATGAATTATCTCAGACATGAGCTGGTAACATAACAATATGTTCCTTTGTGGCTTTGTTGAGCTTAATCATGATGAATTTTATATTCTTTCAGATTTAAAATAAGCCCACCCTCTGTTTTTTCAAATTAGGTACAATGGGAAAGTATCTTATTATCTTCAAATGAGATATGCCAATCACCAGACAATAATTCTAAGTAGACAGTCATAGAAAAATGATAAATATCTGTATTTAATGAATAAGAACCCAAATCCTAGGAAAACAGAGCACCAAGGATATCAAAGATTGATCTCCAGTAATTTGGTGTTGACATAACTGAAGAATAATATCACTATTGACTGAAATATATAATGTCCTTAGTGAATAGCTTGTCAGGACTAATATAATCAAATACAAAATTGATACAAGCAATCATGATCCTACATCTCAAACACCACTCTGGGCTTCTCCCACAGAGAGGAAAGTAGTTAATTAATTTCAGCTGGAGAATGTCTGCCTGTCTGTAATTAACAATATATGCACCTACCACATTCTAATCCTCCACTGTGGTGAGGGTGTACAAGGTGATTAGTGAAGGCAAATTGCAAACACACCTCTTAGTTGTTTCTTCTTCCACCTCAAACTCTCTCATCTTCCCACCCCATCCCACTTTCTTTGTAAAGTATTAAATGGAATTTTTAAATCAATTAAAGCACAAAATTATTTGTTTTCTCACATAGGTACTTTTACTTTAGAATTATATCTGGAATCGTAAAGTAAACTTCAGTGTGAACTCCATTTTGGTTTATTAATACAAGAAGTGTTTACAGTGTTCATAAAATGCATATTTCACATACTCTGTCATTTTTCATTTTTAAAGTGATTTTTAACTTCTAAAGTATTTTAAAGTGATATTTATAAATACATGGTAACGATGCAACATGTTTGCTTTATTTCAGGCTCTGGCCTTGAATCTCTGCAAAGTAGCAAGCACAATGGAATAATCAAGTAAGTGAAATAGTCAACAAGGTGTAATGGCACAAGGTTGGTGTCACAGCAGAACTTTTAACTTTGGCTTTGCCACTTCTTAGCAGTGTGCCTTTGGGCACATGCTTAACTTCTCTGTAATTTTCTTACCTTACTCATGAAAAGGAGACATCAAATGCTAATAATATGGCAAGCATATAATTATAGATATATTTAAATATCTATTAAATATATCTATTAAATATAGATCCAATAGTTTTCCCCTAACTACAGTTTCACTTTACCTCAATTTCAGTTACTCCCAGTCAACTATGGTATGAAAATATTAAATGGAAAATTCCAGAAATAAACAATTCTTAAGTTTTAAATGGCACACTGTTCTGAGTAACATAAAATCTCATGCCATCCTGCCCAATCCTGTCCAGGACTTTAATCAGCCTCTGTGCAGTGTATTCACCCTGTAGATGCCGCTCCTTGCCTGTTAGTCACTTAGTAGCCATCATAGTTATTATTCCACAGCATCACAAGAAAATAACAGTGAGTACAGTACATTAAGATATTTAGAAAGCAAGAGATATCATACATCTTTTATTACAGTATATTGTTATAATTGTTCTATTATATTATTAGTTGTTGTTAATCTCATTACTATGCCAAATTAAACTTTCTCATAGGCATGTATGTATGGGAAAAGCATAATATGTGTAGGGTTCAGTGCTATCTGTGGTTTCAGGCATCCACGGAGGTCTTGGAATATATCACATGAAGATAAGTGGGAACTACTATATTTATAAATAGACATTTA
The DNA here is from genome assembly GCA_036589455.1 of Ateles fusciceps. Classification (NCBI taxonomy): domain Eukaryota; kingdom Metazoa; phylum Chordata; class Mammalia; order Primates; family Atelidae; genus Ateles; species Ateles fusciceps. The sequence continues at coordinate 446,828 of JAZHEH010001685.1, read as the reverse complement.
ACTGTATAATTTACACACATAGCAAACAAGTGCACAAAAAATATGCTCAGTATCATAAGCCACCAGGAAATTACAAATTAAAACTATGGTGAGATACCACTATATGTCTGTTAGAACAGCTAAAATAAAATATAGCAAAATGCTAGAAAGGATGTAGGAAAAATGAATCTCTCACACATTGCTAATGAAAGTTTAAAATAATACAGCTAGTCTGAAAAACAGTTTGACATTAAAAAAAAACTAAACACATATGTACTATATGATCAAATAGTTGGACATTGGGGTATTTATTCAGAGAAATGAATACTGTATCAACAGAAAAACAGGAACATTACTGTTTTTCTGTGATAACCAAAAACTGCAAATAACTTACCTATCTTTCAACTCATGAATGGTTAAACAACCTGTGGTATATCCATAGCAGGTAATACTACTTAGCAATGAAAAGAAATGAACTGTCAATATGTACAACAACATGGATGGATCTCAAGGGAGTTATGTTGAATAAAGAGCCAAAATCAAAACATTATGTAGTATATAATCCATATAGTATTATAATTACAAAATTATAAAAAATAGAGAGCAGCTTAGTGGTTTTATATTGTGAAGGATCTTTATGCTAACGGAACAGTGTTTTGATTGAGCTGGTTATATAAATCTATACTTGTTAAAAATACATGGAAACATACACACACACACACACACCTCCTCTGTACACAGATGAGTACAATAAAATCAGAATAAGCTCCGTGAATTGTAACAATATCAAACTCCTGATTTTGATACTGTACTATAATATGAATTGTAAAATGATACCATTTAGGGAAATTGGCTGAAGAGTACAAGGGACTTGCCTGTATCATCTGCAACTTCCTGTAAATACATTTTTTAAAGTTAAAAATATAGATATTTAAGGCACAGCCTACAGCATGGAACATGGAAGTAACTAAATAAGTGTTATTGTTTGTATCACTAGAAAATACAGGTTTGAGCCCCAGATACACAATTTATACATTTTGTCACAATGAAAATTTACCTAGCTTCCTTTTTTCAAAAAAATGTTTGCGATGATGAGAGCAATAATTTCCCTGCTTATCTCAGTGAGTTCTTATGAGATCAAATTAGGTCTGTTTTTAAATACTTTTTTTTCTGTTATGCTGATTTAGTCACCAATAAAAACATCAGTATTAGTCCTTGCTTAGCTTGCCTCAAAAAAATATACCAGTGTCTGCTATTCCACTTTTCAGTCTTCTTGATGAACTATTATATTATTTTATTATTTATTTATTTATTTATTTATTTATTATTTTTTATGAAAGACCAGGGGAAAGCGCGAACGCAATCCCCCCCCTACCACAAATTATGCAGTCGAGTTCCCCACATTTGGGGAAATCGCAGGGGTCAGCACATCCGGAGCGTAATGGATAAGCCACGCCCTGGGAAAAACCACCTTCATGATTATGGTATCTCCCCTGGCAGGTAAGTATGAACTATTATTTTCATATTCTTTCTCTCTCTTCCCCCTGTCTGTTTCTCAAATTTTTATGAAAATAGACTTCTATAAAAGAGTTTGTGAAACTTATTATATTTTATCTCATTTGCCAAATACCTAATTTATTATTCCAATTTGCCCTAAATGCTTAGGGTATTTTGCTAAACTTTTATTCTTACCCACCCTAGGACTCACCTCATTATCATTAATATATACATACACATATATATCAAATGTATATATAATGATATTAAAAATAAGGTCCTCATCATTTATTGTGAATTAGTTGAGTAATCAGTTATATGTTTTCACACACTTATTAATATCTCATTTATATATAACAGAATTTTCTCCTTACTAATTGTCCATTGAGTGTGACTCGATGTTTGGTCAAGTTGTTGATGGATTCATTAACACATTCATTCATTTAAAAGTAATTTCTGGTTGTCTTCTATGTCCTAGGAATGTGATTGAATTGCATATGCTATACAGTCTTTGCTGGCACAGAATATGCTGTTTTAAAGAAATAACCTTCTGTACTGCTTAATGAAGAATAATAAACTGTGCATGTCATTCTCTGGTGAAGAACAGGTACCAAGAGAACAAGGGAAAAGTACACTTGGCTCTGACCTCCTTTTCAGGGAAAGATTCTTTGAAGAAGTGGCATATTAGCTAAGAACTTGAGTAACTAGTAGAAAACAGTAAACTGAGTCATATAAAAAGAATATTAGTCATTCCTATGGAAGGGGCTGGGTGGGTGCCTTACATAAATGATGTGTTGGAAGAGAATGATAAAAAATATAAATGAAAGATTTCATTTAACCTTGGTTTTTCAACTACAATTCCTCTAGGAAAAGACAAGGAGGACATGCAGGGACTGCAATGTTGAAACAAAGACAAGAAATTCCTGTGACCAGCTAAGAAGGCAAAAAGTAAGTGAAACAAACAAAAGCAAATGTTTTGGGTGAATTTTAGAGCTAGGACTGCAAAGCTTACAGCAAGATCATTTGTTAATTTCTGGTGTTCATGACCACGGGTGCATCACCTTCTTCTAAAGCACCTGAGGCTGGACTAGAAAAATTTTATTTGTTTGCTTGTTTTTCTGCCATGCCAAAAATGAACCAGTACTGGCACAATCCTTTTAGGGAACTTATAATTTATTTAAAAAAGAATATTGGCATATCTATTGTCTTCCTATTCCTACCACCGGTTTTCCTAAAGCGAGAAACATGCTGAGTCCTTCAGATAGCATCAGTGCAATATCAACATTTCTAGGGCAGTTAAGCTACTCTGTGTTAACATGGCTTTTATTTTGGAGGAACTCTGAGAAAACTATTGGATGAAGAAACCTGTTTACCTTTGTAAATGAGCATGATTATGCATAAAATGGTATATATTGTGCTAAATTGTTAGCTCATTATCATTTATTTGGTTGCAGATGTGCACAAGAAAAGTTGGAGTTGTCAGCAGAAGGCTATGCATAGAGGAAAAAAGATAAATAAAAAACATTACTTTGTCATATTGAAGTATAAAACTTGGGCAGCGGGAACTAATTTTATTGTTCTCTATTATTCTGACTGTAATGTTAATGCAGAGAGCAACTAACTTGGCACAACATTTTTCTATAAAAATATTCATTCATACATTATCAAGTGGAGTAGCTTTTAGGAAGAACTTGCTTCATACTGATTATTGTTTATTATCACAAAACTTGTTCACAATAGCTGTATTTTAAATAGAGATTTTATTTTAAGTTGCCCAGCCCAATCCATGACTTAGTTATTTCTGTGCTCACAGATACTCACATGTTTTGCTTTCTGCTGTAACATAAAAATGTATCTGATTCAGTATATTTATTTTCTTCTTTTTTCTTTCTTTCTTTAATTAGGGAGTAAAGACAGAATTTCTCACTGTAGCAAGATGGCAGACTAAGGAATCTTTAACATTTTATCACCATAAATATGTTAAAATATGGATAAATGATTTAAAAAAGTATTTATAATAAACAGCTAAACTTACAAGAAAGAAAATCCCCGGGTTGATATAAACAAAGAGGCAACTGAAAACAAGAGCTGAAATACTTGTTTATTTTGAGCTGTAAGTGTGAGAGAGAGAGAGAGAGAGAGAGAAGGTGTGTGTGTGTGTGTGTGTGTGTGTGTGTGTGTGTGTGTCCCCAGTGGGGAGACAGACACTTGAAGTTAGGTATAATTGATGTTGGTAATCTAGTGGCTTGGGATTTAAGGTCAAATCAGACACTTCTCAAAGAAGACATCCATGCAACCAACAGACTGAAAAAATGCCCATCACTGATCATTAGAAAAATACAAATCAAAACTACAATGAGATATCGTCTCACACCAGAAAGAAAAGAGATTATTAAAACATCAAGAAACAACAGATGCTGGTAAGGTTGTGAAGAAAAAGGAACCCTTCTACACTGTGGGTGGGAATGTAAATTAGTTCAATCATTATAGAAGACAGTGTGGCAATTCCTCAAGGATCTAGAACTAAAAATACCATTTGACCATTTGGGTATATATCCAAAGAAATGTAAATCACTCTATTATAAAGATACATGCACATGTATGTTTACAGCAGCACTATTCACAATAGCAAAGACATGGAATCAACCCAAATGTCCATGAACATTAGACTGATTAAAGAAAATGTGGAACACATGCACCATGGAATACTATGCAGTCATAAAAAGGAATGAGATCATGTCCTTTGCAGGGACATAAATAGAGCTGGAGGGTTGATAAAATTTAAAACAAAATTTAAAATAATTTTAAAAAATAAATTTAAAACATAAAAAAAATAGGCCAGGCATTGTGGCACATTCCTGTAATCCCAGCTGCTCAAGAGCCTAAGGCAAGAGAATTGCTTGACGTGGGAGACAGAGGTTGCAGTGAGCTGAGGGTCATCGCACTGCACTCCAGCCTGGATGACAGAGCGAGACTCAAACTTAAAAACAAACAAACAAACAAAAAAACATGCCTTGAGTTAAGTAGAAAGAAACCAAGAAACAAAGAAACAAGGCATTATTTAAAAACCAGCAAAATATGAAAAATAGCAAAATAGAGCTCTGGAAAGGAATATATCTCTGTAGTATATACCACATGAAAAACTGATTATATAATTTTATCAACATATTTGACAAAGTTGAAGAAATAATTACTGGTTTATAAGACGATTAGGAAGACTTAAGAATTCAGCAGAGAAAGATGCACAATATCTGAAAGAGGTTAAAAGACATTGAGGATCAGATGCAAAATTTCAAACTGTACATACACAATAAAAATTCCAGAGGGAGGTAAGAGAAAGAAAGGGGAAGAAGCCATAGTAAAAGTAATGTGGAGAGTTATAGATGGCGATCGATTCTTAGATCAATGGGTGGAGCCCATTTGATATAGTTTCAATGCTGTCCCCTCTAAATCTCATGTTGAAATGTTATCCTCAGTGCTGGAGGTGGGGCCTGGTGGGAGATGATTAGATCATGGGGGCAGATTTCTCATGAATGGTTTAGTGAAGAATGAGTGGCTTCTTGTGACATCTGGCTGTTTAAGTGTGTGTGGCATCTTCCTACTTGTTCTCTTGCTTCTGCTTTCACCATGTGCCATGTCTGCTTCCCCTTTGCCTTCCACCAGATTCCCTGAAGCCTCCCCCAGAAGCCGAGCCAATGCCAGTGCCATGCTTGTACAGCCTGCAGAACTGTCAGCTAATTCAACCTCTTTCTTTTTTAACTACCCAGTCTCAGGTAATGCTTTATAACAATGCAAGGATGGCCTAAAACAACCTTTTCCTTCCTATTGAATCTGGATAAGCCTATAACTGCTTTGACTAACAGAGTACAGTAAGTTTTGAACTTCGACTTTAAGATGATTTTCTACTTCCTCTTACTAGCTGAGAGTTCTGGGCTGCCATGTAAGAAGTTCTAGTACCTTGCTGTGGAAACCATATAATCTTAAGATAGGAAGCTTTAGGTAGGAATCTTGAGATTACATGGAATTAAGCTTAGTTTTCCAATCACCTCTGCTAAAGCACCAGGCTGTCTGGACCCTCCAGATGAGACCCATCACCAGCTGAATACCACTGAGTAACCTTTCAATGCAACAGGGAGCAGAAATATCCAGCTAGCCTTGCATGAATTATGAAGCTTAAAATCATGAGGTATAATTTAATATTTGTGGTTTAAAGCCATTAAATTTTAAGGAAGATGGCTAGGAAGCAATAGATGTCTTCAAAAATTCTGAGAAGTCTGCAGGATGAACCAAATGTGAATCCTTAACACGTTTTGGCGGGGGGGGGGGGGGGGGGGGGGGGGGGGGGGGGGGGGGGGGGGGCGGAAAAAAAAAAAAAAAAAAAAAAAAAAAAAAAAAAAAAAAAAAAAAAAAAGAATCACATAAAGGCTCAATAAAGAGAAATAAAAGTTATCCCTACTGGGACATACTGTTGTAAACTGCAGAACAAAAGAGCACAGTGAAATCTCAAATAAAGTAAAAGAGGAAGAATAGATTATATACAAATAAACAATATTAAGAATTAATGCAGATTCCTTTAACACCGAGAAAAGATTAGAATGTAATGGAGTAATACTTTCCAAGCAATAAGGGGAACTGCCAACCTAGAATTCTAAAGCCTGCTAAATCATCACTCAAGATTAAGAGCAAAACCAAGACAAATTTGGTCCTAAAAGACTAAAAGAATTTGTTACTAACAAAGCGTCTCTGAATAAACTTCTTAAGGACATATTTCAGTCTGAAGGAACCTAAACTCAAAAGGAAATAGAGATGCATGAAACAATGAGTAAAAACAAATAGCACTCTCTATCTATAAGAAAACTCAAACAAAAAAGTGATTTAGGCAAAAGTAAAGATCTTTTTACATAAATTCCCAAAGGTCTTCATTAGCAGATGAGTATTTATGCATGATAATTATTAGTACTATTATTATTTCCTGATACTTTGTGCATGACAGAAATCACAACTTAACTCATTTAAACTGTATAAAATATGTATTAATGTCTCCACATAATGGAGAAAATATGGGGATTAAAGAATGAATCAGAATGTGAACAGCTAGTGAGTTGTGGAGATGGAGTTTGGAAATAGTGATTGCAAAGATAATGACCAGCTCCTCTAAACTATATAGTCTCCTGTGTATTCTTTAGAATTTATTTTGCTTGAATCTCTTACTTTTAAGGAACTTACAAAATGTAGAGATAGTCTATATGAATTTCTCTTTTCTCACTCCTCATACACTCACCTTTTCCTTTTCCATCAAACACCATTTGATAGCAAATGAAAGGGTGTTTACTTGGAAGACAGAGAATTGTCGAAACAAGTTTCCCATAACAAAAATATCTGTGAAAATGCCAAATTATACATCACCTTGTAAAATAATAATCTTTGTGAAGGATAATTATCTGGCTCTGAAGGACAGAGATGGTATCTCTTGTGTATTTAGCAGAGGAGGTATTGCTTCTCTTATTTTAAAACAGAGAAAAATTAAGCTCAGACAGGCTACGTGATGAGTCCAAGATCACAGAACTATTTAAAAAGAAAGATTCAAAATAATGTATTGTGTCTCTGAAGATAAGGGATATTCTGTCACCCAGGTTGACTCACAGTTTGGGAAAGTCTATCATGTGTCTAGCATTGGAACTTGGGACTATAAACAACTTGTCATACATCTTTTCTGATATTATACCTTTAAGTGTAAACAATTCCAAGTGGCAGTCACCAACATTTATTGATCATCTATAATTTTTTGCCCATTGAATTATTACTTTACACAGGTGCTATAATTAGGCACATATCTGGAATGTGGACAAGACGTCCCTGGTATAAAATTCAAAATAAAGGTGTGAAGGAAGTGAGGGTAAAGTTTTTGGGGGATGTTCAGGCCACACACATCCCTCAGCTACTTTTTCAAAAGGAACAGTGGAGAATCTGACTAAACTAATAAAAGTTAATTATTGTAGTGATATTCTTAAGGGAGGCAAGGTAGAGCAAGAGGGAGAAATCCTCAACCTCGAGCGAGGAGAAAGGGGTTTACATCTAATAAACTCTTCTACTTGCTACTTCACTGGCCATTCTGACCTTTACTTTTTTGGACAGTAATGTGTAAAGTGACACTTACATGTAACATTTGTGTGAGTGTTGGAAGACAACAGGGGATATCAGACAATAAAGACAAAAACACATAGCACAGTATTTAGCAAAATAACGTTATTCAAAATATCACATGATTGTTTATTGACTGAGAATCCATCGTGTTGTTTGACAAAAGAAGCTAGTAAAGAGATTAAATGTGAGTATTAAAAGCCTATTTTTAGGAATGGGCACTTCCCTCTCATAAAAGAAAAGAAAAATGTTCTTATTAAATGTTTTTATAAGTATTTTTTCTATTAATTTTAATTAGGTTCTGTTAAATATTCAATGATTTCTTTTAATGATAACCAGACTTACTATTGAGATATACCATTAATTGTAGATTAAAATTCTTGCTTGCTGAATTTATGTGTGTGCATGTGTGTAATTTAGTTTCATTTAAATGTGGTCCTAACATGGAATCCGATGACATACCCTCAAAAATGACACTACATGCCGTGTGTATTATATACAGAGTACAGGTGTTCCTCTCAGTGGGGACTTTGTCCTGAATAGTGTAATTATAGTTAGAGCAAAAAGTTGCATGAGTCATTAATCTGGTACCATATTTTAGTGGTTATCATAAGCTAGAAATTTAACTCTGGCCATAGAAGCAAAACTCAACTGCCCAGACAACTAACGAATACTTTTCTCTAATGATAATTTGCAAATTGCTTCTTTATGAATCTACTGAAATTATCCTTCAAAATAGAAAAGTATCTCATGAAAGAGAAGATATTTAAGTGTGAAAACGATTTATGGAGACTGAGATCTAAGCTCTCATGCTATAGATAGAGACAGTGACAACAGCTGTACCTAAAGACTATGGCAGGCAGGGCACGGTGGCTCAAACTATAATCCCAGCACTTTGGGAGGGGGAGGAGGGTGGATTACCTGAGATCAGGAGTTCAAGACTAGCCTGGCCAACATGGTGAAACCCCATCTCTAATAAAAATACAAAAGTTAGCTGGGTGTGGTGGCACATGCCTGTAATCCCAGCTACTTGGGAGGCTGAGGCAGGAGAAGTCGTTTGAATCAGGGAGGTGGAGGTTGCAGTGAGCTGAGATTGTGCCACTACACTCCAACCCTCCAGCCTGGGTGACAGAGTGAGACTCTGTCTCAAAACACAACAGCAACCAAAAAACCCAAAACAAACAAACAAACAAAAAAAAAAACACTGTGGCAAAAAGTTGGGTTAAAAAGTATTCCTAATGAATTTCTTATTCATCAGTTTTTCTTTCATTTGTGAATTTTCCACACTGAATTTGAGTATCAAAAAAGGAGTCTTGAAGGAAGGAAAAAGTAGGCTTTAGCAGAAAATAAAGAGAGAGAGGGAGAGAGAGATGGGGTAAATATTTCTAATACCCACAAAAGGAAGTAGTTGGAAATGGTCTATCAGCTTGAAATTTCAGCAACTATAAAAGTAATTTAGAACTGGATAGTAGCTGAAAGTAAGATCAGAGAGCTGTGCCATGATATATCATGGAGGTACTTCTGTGCTAAATTAAGAAGTTTGAAATTTACTCTGAAAATTATAAAGAGTCATTGATCAAAATTGAAGCATTAGTTTCCTATTGCTGCTGTGAAAAACTATCACAGATTAGTGGCTTAATACAACACAAATGTATTATCTTACATTTCTGAAGTTTCAAAGTCCAAAACAATTTCACTGGTATAAAGTTAAAGCGTTATCTTAGCGGGTTCCTTCTGGAGACTCCGAGAGGAGAATCTATATTCTTGCCTTTTATAGCTTCCGGAAGCCACCTGCATTTTAAGCTCATTGCCCCTTCCCCCCCATCACTCCTACCTCTTGCTTCCATCATCCTATCTCCTGCTAGTGATTCTCTTCCTCCTGTTTTGCTGTTTATTAAGGACCACATGATCACCTTGGGCTCACCTGAATAATTCAGGATAATCTTCCCAAATCAAGATCTTCAACTTAATTACAATTGCAAAGTCCTTTTAACCATATAAGGTAATGTATTCATAAGTTTTAAGAATTAGAACATGAACACCTTCTGGAAGCCATTATTTTTGACTTATTAAAAAGTGTAAATAGAAACATGATGTGATAAGCTTTCTGACACAATGGGAGTTAGTCTTAAAAAGTATCAGCCTGGTAGAAGGAGAGGTTTTTGTTGTTGTTGTTGTTGTTTGTTGTGTTCCTGTTGAAAATGGCTTATTCTATACCTAATAATGTGCAACCTTAAATCCAAGACTACTGATTCCCATTCCTTTCACAGAACAAACACCTCTATAATTAATAGCAAAAAACATTTGTAGGATACCTTTCAGTAGAATCTAGAAACTAACTGGATAGGGAGAGAAGTGAATGATAGAGAAAAGGAAGTGTCTTCAATTACCAAATTTGAATTATCTTTACTAGAAATAGGAAACTTAGGAAATGAAGCAAGTGAAAAAGAATAGAGAGTTTTCAATCAAGGACCCTATTAGATTTTCGAGCACCATTGTACAGATTAGAAAAAGACAGCCCCTCTGGATAGATGCAGTCTCACAGACCCATGGCTTTGTCAACAGTCACCTCTTTATATAGAGGTTCCTCCCTTCCAACTGATGCAGCTTCTATATAGGGCCCAGTAGGAGCCTGCTACAAACCACAGCCATAGCTGATAGAGGTCCTGAGCTCAGTTTTGTACATGATAGATATGAAGTGCCAGTAAAGTCTTGTACAGAATTGTCTAAAGGGCACTACTCAGAAGAAAAGTAAATGATCTGGATGCCAGTTTTAGAACTATCAGCAGAAAAATAATATATGCAGGTCTAGAATAGTTGAGATTGTACAGAAAGAAAGTTACATGATTTAAGAGACAATTAAGTTGAAACACAGAATGTCCAAAATCACAGTATCATTGCACGCACCAAAATGGGACAATCTTTTCATAATCTTGGAGAACAGTGCATTCAATCAGTGCTCATGATAAACCCATGCCTTTACTGTAGAACTATTTGTATTTGTATAATTTTTTGAAGGGAAATCATTTTTGCAGCAATAATGAAAAAGGAGTAAATCTATATTACTTGCTATCAGCAAAGGGAAAGATTAGAATAGGGACATCTGAGATATATCAACCATGCTAAAAACAGCTAGAAAATCCCTTGATTCTCACTTAAATCAAAGTCTCTTAGAAACCTCTGGAAAGGAAAAGGGACAGAATTGGAAAAGGGAGAAAGTGAGCAATTTAATTTAAAATATTTTTTCCTTGATTTTTCAACCAATTTATTTTCATGTTGAATTAATTCCATGAAGTGATGCATGATCCTAGTTATTTGAACCTGTGTGAAATGTTTTGACAGAGAAGAATGCATTTCCTTAAGTTCCAATTGTGGAATTTAGTTATCTATTCAATATATGTATTTCATTTAACTTCAGCTGATTTGAGATACCCAATTCTCCATTGGGAGGCACTTGGCTTTTCTCATAAATGTGTAATTTTCAGCTTGAGGAAACACTTGCACCTTCAGGGAGCAATATATTCTCTTTCCCAGTAGTTCCTTATTTTATTTACCCTGTCAAGTAGCCAACAATAATATTTTCTCACAGTGTACCAGACATGAAGAGTGAAGTTCAAGCATTCAGTTTGCCCAACTTTTCCAGGAGAAAATTAGAAAATACTCTCAAGCAAAGTAACTAATAGGAGTTCTTACTGAGCCATCAGCCACCTGTTTAGAATTATCAATTAAATTAACTTCTGGAATAAAGACCAATTTTTTTAATATAATCCATTTTGAAAGTTTTTGCATTTTGCATTTGGCGTCTCCGCAAAATATTGGAAGAAAAGAGTCTGAATCTTGCAGGATACATTTGTTAATTGTTCCATTTTGCAGTAATCTAAGCATGAAAAAGTACAAGTGCTCTCTCTCTTATTGGTTATTTAGTGAGCTGCATAAAATTGAATATGGCAAGTTCTGAATTTTTGGATTGTTATTTGTTGAAAATGTATATAAATGAAGCTATCAGAAATGTTCTTTTTAAATGAATATTGAATAGAAGGTAGTGGCATCTTTCAAATAGAGTAATTTTTTCCTTAGTTACAATGGCCTTAGTTAGAGGGGGAAATCCTATTTCAGTTTCATTTTTTCCTCTTCTCGTTTATGCCCAAAGTATATTGTATGTAGAAGTATCACGTCATGGACCCAGTAATTGTTCTGCTGTAGACAATTTCCACCTGACTGCATTCTATTACTGGGGCTAACCTTCAACTCAGGAACAGCATTCACAATTTATAGAGAATATAGGGGGAAAAAAAGAGGTCTTCCATATAAATATGGAATTCTAACTGTGTGAAGTATAAATGAATTGCATAACTTTGGAAGTGAATATGAAATCCTTTTGCGTTTTATCCTTATGGGATGAATTGCTAGATTGTCACTAACCGTGAACATTTTCTTGGATGTGCTATTATTTTTCTTGTATCATATGTTTGCAAGACATTTCCTTGATATTTCCCCCCCCAATGCATGAGGAATCAGATTTATTTTGACTAGAAGAGGCTGAAGATTAGAAATCTAGTTAAACAAGAAGCAGTGGCAAAAACTAAAGGCTAGTTAGTTTTGTTATCCTGGGTCTGGCAGACCAGAGATTGATTCAGGCAATCTGGCTCAAAGAAGAAAAATTAAAGAATACTACATTTAAGCAGACAGCATAAGGTAATCCAGAGCTGCCCATGACAGATCTGGCTGTTATTACTGGCTTTGTTAATAATGTGCTATGTAACCTTTAACAAGTAAACTAACACATCTGTGGTCCTTTTCCTCATCTTTAAAAAGGTGATTGGAATTGTCTGATTTATAAGATTTTTCCAAACTCCAAGCTTTCTTATTTGAAAGAGGAACAGATTTAGTGAGCACATAGTATAAAGTATTTATCTGACTAGTGGGCAGAATTACTGTATGTTCTCTGACCTTTTTCCTGTCCTGTCATACATGAGCAGGGCAGAACTTACACATGACTGTTTTCAGCCAGAGGAGAAGACTGAAGATATTCGCTAGGTTCTTTTGAATGCATAGTTTAGAAAAGTGAAGGTCTATATAAAATGCCAGGCCATGACAGAAGTATAATATAGCCTATAAGCACATTGGGCTAGGTGTGGCTATAAATTTCATCCATCCATCCATCCATCATTCATCCATTCACCATTCATCTCTTCCATACATCCGTCCATCCGTCCTATCCTTCATCAATACTTGGCATTCGACCAATATGTACGTATACATAATATGTTCAGTTTCTATGTAAGGACTGAAAATACACTGGTCAACAAGACATGACTGTCTCTACTTCATGGAATTGTACTAAATAAACATACAATTAATTATACCTGTGGAAGCTATTATTTAAGAAAATACAGAATAATAACAGTGTGTGTAACAGGCAGCCTTTTCTTCTATAAGAAGCAGGACACACATGACTATCCCCACACAAACTAATCTCTGTATTCAAAGGAAGGTGGAGATGCAAGTTGATTAAAAAGTCAAGAATAACATTCACTTTTCAGTGTTCAACCATTTGCAAGACAGTATCATCACAACATTAATATTACTGCCTTCTGAATAACAAATCATTAAATGTAGAAAACGTCTCATGCCTGGAATGACTTCCAAAGAGGTTTTGGGAAAGATTTTGCCCTTGTGAAGACAAACAGAACTACAGTAACCTTTAATATCAAATCAGTATTCCAAGTACACTAAGGCAATAAAGAAGAACAATAACAACTAAGTCCTGAAGGAAATAACAGATTCAGCCTTTATTTGGCTGAGAATGGCAGAGAATGGCATGCAATTATAAAGCTATCAAGACTCCAAACTCATAAATTTAATTAAGAATGAGGACGGGTGAGTATTGAAATACTAATGAGGAAACTTTATTCTTCTAACGAGATTATGCAATTATGACCCAAATATCTCTTTCTAGATTAGATTGACCAATTGTCTTTCCTGTTTTGTCTGGGACCTAGGGTATTTCCAGATACAAGACTTAGTACTAAAACCAGGAAAGTTTTGAACAAAGTGGGACAAGCTGGTTCCCTACATATCTTCTATAAAGTAACAATAATGTAAGACTCCCATGATATATGGTTTGGAACTACTTTGATTTGTGTTCTCTAAATGCTTGGCAAGCCACGCACTACCCATGCTTTAGAAAAAGACCTTTTAGAATCCACTAATAGGTCAATACAATTATGTTGTAAGCAGGGAGTATTTTGTCCAACGTAGTATTAAGAAGCAAACATGCATAAGCTCTAGTGAGTCTTTGCAACTCTGTATTTCCACTTTCATTGGTATCTGTAGTTAATCACCATCACTAGCAAATATCAAGATCCATCAGTGGGGTATGCTATTGCACACTTTCACTGGCACTGCAATCAGGCACCATATGATTCTAGCTCCACTTCTTAGCCTGTTCTATCCAAAGTTACTCAGCTACAAAAATATCAACACATTAGTTAATCTCTCTTAGCCTCAGTCTCCTCACCTTTAAAAAATACTTTGCATTTAATTGTCACAAGTGAAACAGTCTCCCCATGCCTAAGGTTGTATTTGGTAGATAAAGAATACAGTACAAAGTTGTCAGCTAAGTCTTTTATATACATTACATGAATATATGGACTGCTTTGTCGAATTTCTCATGAAATCCTATGAGGTATGCATTTTTACTATATATACGTATATATATATATATACACACACACACGTACTTACACACCCACACAATGCATGTGTGCACACTCTCACAGATGTATGTGTGTGTGTGTGTATATATATATATATATACACCTAGATGAATAATTTGCTAATTTACCCATGATAACTCATATTTATAAACTAATGGTTAACTATCCTCTAATTACCTTTCAGAATGGGCTAAGGAATAAACAATATAAGTATATTTTAAGGAAGAATAACACATAAGCTTTTGCTTATAGCTATCATATATCAAGCACTAAAATCAGCATTGTTTTCATAATAGCCACTAAGTTATGGAATATTCCTAATTTGTTCCTTTAAGCATTTAAAATTTCTGGTTTTCCCCTGAGCCTCAGAGTAGTTTTAGAACTGACATTGTGTTTCCAAGTTCCAGAATAGGAAGACATTCTCAATTTTGCTTAGTCTAAGGCAGACAGTCATCTGTGGACAACAACTGAAATGACTATGAAGTACAAGATGGCATAAAATTGAACCTAGGGATTACGTCCTCACAGTAGATGCAGATGATGGAAGAGGAGCCAAAGCAGGTGGATCACCTGAAGTCAGGAGTTTGAGACCAGCCTGACCAACAAGGTGAAACCTTGTTTCTACTAAAAATACACAAATTAGTTGGGCCTGGCATGGTGGCAGGCATCTATAATTCCCAGCTACCCAGGAGGCAGAGGTAGGAGAAGTCGCTTGAACCCGGAAGGCAGAGGTTGCGGTGAGCCGGTACCTCACCACTGCACTCCAGCCTGGGCAACAGAGCGAGACTCCATCTCCAACTCCAAAACAAACAAACAAAAAAACAAAAACCTACACAGAGAGTGTACAGATAAGCACTGAATGTCAACATTTGAGCTTTCTCAACAGAATCAAGAGGTACGGCACCTTCTCATGAGTTCACTATGGCAGTTGCCTTGAAATAAGGGGAAATATCAGAATCTCCTGCAAGGGGACAGGAAATGTCTACTGAATCTCTGTTCTACTGCCCACTCTTGGCAGGCAAACGTTTCCTGGAAAATAATTAGATAAACAATCTTGGAGTCAATTCCTAGATTTTGTTCATCTTTGACCACTTACATGGGATAGTGGACATGGGGTTTTCCACATTTTTTTAGCCTAGATTTCCTTCTAATAGTTTGGGTGACAAAACTGATATGCAACTACATGTCATATTTCTCATACCAACTTACCCAGAAAAATTTATTTTTTTCAAATAAGAGGAATGCTATCTCAGTTTTGCTCTTTGTTAGTAGAATCCACCAAGCATGGTAGGTACCATCTGACAACCATATGGTAGTAGAGATATTGAAAACAATTACATTTCCAGGAGAATGGCCAGAACGATTAAAGAAAAGCCAAGCATTTAAGGATTTGGAGGATAAAATAATACTGTTGAGATTTGAATGAGACACGTGAGGTGGGCACATGCTAGGTATAATTTATGAGATATTTGAAAATAGTCACTATTTACTAGTCCTTTAACTTTCTCCTAAAAGACAAAACCAGTCATTAGAAGGCAGCAAATCATACTGCCATGTGTGTACTTATGCAACAATCTTCCATGTCTTCACATGTACCCCCAAACCTAAAATGCAATAAAAAAAAATAAATAAGTAAATAAAAAAAATTAAAAAAAAGATAAAATAAAATTACCTCCCCAAATTTTCAAATGCGTTCAAAACTAGAACAGCATATCTCATGTATGAATGTTTCTATTATGTAAACACTTCAAGCAAGAGTGTCAAGTAAAGTATTTCTAAATATTGTTTTTACCATGCCTATGATTTATACATACATTTACAAGGTTTGTAGGAGGGGAAGAGTAGATCCAGGTTAGGTTAAATGGTTCTCCTTAAAATATAATAATATATTATTGAATATTATTGGAAAACAATGGGTTAAATTAAGGTAGACTCTTTTATTTCAGGACTTATCAGAACACTTTACATAATATTGTACATTTTCAAGCAATGAATGGAAAGAAGAGGATATGGATAAAAAATAATCTCAAAATTCATGGATCTGAGATCCCAAGATATTGGTTTTTTTCCTTCTTATTAACCTTACTCGAAATGATGTTTAAAAATGTGTTGCTTTGTAATTTAGAATATTAAAAAATAAAAATAAATACAAATAAGTTCTAGATATGTCATCGGGTCACCCATTTCTGTAACTGGAGGCTGAAATGAATAATCCTTTTCTACTATCAGTGAGTCAGTTGACATGGATCAGCCCCTAACCTGTTTGCTCTCAGATCTAATTCCTTACCCTTTATCTGTTTTGCTCTGGGTGACAGGAAAGCTGCTCTCTGAAGGTTCTCAGATTAGCCAGCTTCTGGGTAGGTTCAGCCAACAGGAGATGTTGGCGAGAAATTGGAAGACAGGAGAAATAGGAGATCCAAAGATATTCCTTTTCTTTCTCTGCCTCAGGCTGAATCTGGAGAACATCCAAATTACATTAGTGGTTCTAGCTGTCTTCAAACTGTGGTTCTAGTCCTTGGAATCTGGTAATTCTGCCCCTCCCTTGGTACCTCCTCCCTAGGGTGGTAAAGGCTTTTGCTTTTGCCAATTTCTGAGTTGCACCAATCTTCTGTAGCTTCTTAGCAATTCTATCACCCATACAATAAATTTTCCTAGCATTGTATCTTGACTTACATACTATTTTTTTTTTTTTTTTTTTTGAGATGAAGCCTTGCTCTGTCACACAGGCTGGAGTGCAATGGTGCAATATCAGCTCACTGCAACCTCTGCTTCCTGGGTTCAAGGGATTCTCCCACCTCAGCTGAGTAGCTGGGATTACAGGCACCCACCATCATGCCTGGCTAATTTTTGTATTTTGTAGAGAAGGGATTTCACCATGTTGACCAGGCTGGTCTTGAACTCGTGACCTCAGGTGATCCACCAGCCTCGGCCTCCCAAAGTGCTGGAATTATAGGCATGAGCCATCGTACCCGTCCTACATACTTTTTATGGTTTGTTTCCCCAAATAGATTCTGACAAAAATAAAGATCCCATCAATGATAGACTGGACAAAGAAAATGTGGCACATATACACCATGGAATACTATGCAGCCAGAAAAAAACAATGAATTCGTGTCCTTTGTAGAGACACGGATGAATCTAGAAACCATCATTCTCAGCAAACGTACACAAGAACAGAAAACCAAATACCGCATGTTTTCACTCATAGGCGGGTGATGAACAATGAGAACTCTTGGTCACAGGGAAGGGAACAACACTCACTGGGCTAGGTGGGAGGGTGTAGGGGAAGGGAAGGGAGGGGGAGGGGAGGGAAAGCAGCGGGGTGAGGAGGATGGGGAGGGATAATACCGGGAGAGAAATGCCTGATGTAGGCGATAGTGCTGTGGGGGGGATGGAGACAGCAAACCACCTTGGCATGTATGTACCTATGCAAAAATCCTGCAGGATGCGGGATGTACACATGTACACCAGAGCCCAAAGTACAATAAAAAAACTACATTTAAGATGCATAATTTTTTATATTAATGCATTATTATTTTCTCAGAGAATTTCAGAGTTGAAAAAGGACTTTAAAGATTGCTGAGGCAAAGGGCCAGACTCCAACATATGGTGGGGGAGGGGGAGATATGCAAATGGTAGGGATGTGAAATTCTTACCCTTGCTTCTACAAAAATCACTGTAAATATGTACTAGTTCTGTGCCAGAAAAAAGTGTTCCATAGATATATTTGCTTTCCCAATATTACGGAAAAGTCTCGGGTAAGGATTGACTTTTAGTCCAATTCACTTTCTACTACATTCTTTCAGATTCAGCAACCTTTTATTAAACAGATCCAGTTCTTTTATTTTCTCCCCAAGCATTGTAAGGGACATTGTCCACATTGTTTTGCTTTATCTTCTCATCGACCCTTTGAAGGTAGAAACAGTATTCAGAAATTGAGGTTTAAAAAGGTGAAGTGGCTTTCCTACATCTACACGGTAAATAAGCATCCCAAACCAGATTTAAACCTTAAATTAAGCTCTTTCCACAACACAGTCCTGCTTTCCTTGATGATTAAATGCTTATCTGATCTTAAAGTTGCAAGAAGAATTTTAGGAAGTAAAATGATGAATTGCGGAAATGTCAAATAAAAAGCAGGTGAATGTGCCTTTTAGCAAGACTTTAATTAATCTGATGTCTGATCTACCCTGATTCAGTAACTTTTGCCAACTTTGCTGTTTTGTTTCAAAAAGTATCTTATAAAATATCCATTCCCTAAGCACAGGATGGATACTAGTACCAATAAAACTTGCTCTTCACTACCACTTAGAATATGCTTTACTTACAAATCATTCCATCCAAGTCTTTCAATAAATATTAATATTGTAGCCCTCATCATCATCCTTTCCAAAATAATTCAGTGTGCAAATTTGGTTTCATGAGGGGGAAGGAGAGACAAAAATCTTGAACAGACTCACATATAGAAGGGAAAAACCAATTAAAGATTATCTCTGAACCAGGAATGCCAGTATGAGATGAGGTGCATAACTAATCAGCCTAAAACATACAACAGGTGAAGTGATGAAAATGGGATTGTGAGAAACGCAACAAAGGTCTGATGTGCATAATTCATTTTTCCCATGGAGCCTCTGCCCATCTGCTGTGGCTCAATTGAATATCAGAAAATGGAAAGAGGCCATCATTCATTAACTCATCAGACTCCTTCTGGTCCTTCATTTTGTTTTTGTTCTTGTAGCAAAGACTTAGAAACCACTAAAATTACTCTATGAGTTTCTGAACTTTTCAGGCTAGGATCTCATCAGCTTCTCTTCTAAAGGTTGCAGAGGTGTGGAGTGCTTTAACACAAAGAAAAGAGAGTTTAACATTTGTTAAAGCTCCAAAGAGCTGCCTTCTCTGCTATGATGGATTAAAATCATGAAAATACGAGCCTTAATCCTAATGTCCTTGGAAATAATCCTCTCAGGCTTTATTTTTCCTATACTTGCCTAGATTCATGCAGGTTTCAACACTGTTTCCATTTGGCCTTTCTAGTCATTGCTCAAAAGAATTTCTGAACTTAAATGCACACATGGAATGAATAGATGATTTCAGTCTAGTTTTGTATAATGTATGGGTCCTTTCTTTAAAAAGTATTTATCAAATGATGCTTTGTATTGAGATGTCCTTAGTTAATTACCTATTTGTATTTTAGGAGCAGTGCGAGTCTCTCTCATTCAGCCGTGTATTCACTGATTGACTGCACAATGAATCCCTTCTGTACCAAGGTAGGTGTTTGGGGTTCAGTCAACACTAAAACCCAGTTCCTTCCTTTAACAAGCTCAAGACCTGTTTGTTGCCTGTTATTTTTATTAATGCCATAACAAGAATGTATATTATTTTCCCTCTCAGATGTTTTTCTCTCCAAACCCCTGAGTCTTGTTCCCATTCTTCAAGCTCTGTGTAAACTCCCTGATAATGGTGACTGTGTCTGATTTTACTCATTAGTTGTTTATCTCCAGTCCCAATAGTGCCTGCCACAAAATAGGCATTCAGTAAATATTTGAATTACTTTATTCATTTATTGAATAAAAACATGTTTTATGAAGCCAAATGACTTCTATTTCTTGGAATTCTGCTTTACTTAGACAAAGCATTGGTATTAAATAGTTCTCAGAATGCATATTAATATTTATCTATATTTATTTATTGACACAGGGTCTCACCCTCTAACCTAGGTTGGAGGGCAGTGGCCTGATTATAGCTTACTACAGCCTCAAACTCTTAGGCTTAAGTGATCCTCCCACCTCTGCCTCTCAAATAGTAGGGACCACAGGTGTGCACCACCACACCTAACTAATTTTTATTTTTTATATTTAAAAAATTTTGTAGACATGGAGTCTCCTTATGTTGCCCAGGCTGGTCTCAAACTCCTGGGCTCAAGTGATTCTCCCACCTCAGCTTCCCAAAGTGCCGAGATTACAAGTGTGAGCCGCCACTCCCTGTCTATGTTTAGAAACTAGTTGGTGTTATAAAATGTGTACTTTTTGAGGGCAGAAACACATATTAAATAGATTGGTAATTCTTTTAATCTTAAGTGCATTGTTAATGCTCCCTGCTTTTTAAATTGTTATTTAATGGATTTTCTGTCTGACCAGTGGAAAAACAAACATCATTGTCTAACGGAATTATAAATAAAATGCCTTTATAGTAACATTTTTTCTTTTGCTAAAATCTAAGAGAATATAAGAATACTTAATAAGAATATATACTATAATTTATATTATATTCTTATTAAATATTATATTTAATGAAAATATTTAAATATAAAGATTGGTGAGTTTTATAAATCTGTATAGAAACATTTTGATTTTTTTTAAGTTCTTCTTATTATTACTATACTTTAAGTTCTGGGGTACATGTGCAGATCCTGCAGGATTGTTACATAGATATACACATGCCATGGTGGTTTGCTGCCTCCATCCCCCGCTTCACCTACATTAGGTATTTCTCCTAATGTTATCCCTCCCCCAACCTCTCCACCCCTTACTATCACTCCCCTAGCCCCCAACTCCCAATAGACCCGAGTGTGTGATGTTCCCCCTCCCTGTGTCCATGTGTTCTCATTGTTCAACACTCACTTATGAGTGAGAACATGCAGTGTTTGGTTTTCTGTTCGTGTGTCAGTTGCTGAGAATGATGGTTTCCAGCTTCATCCATGTCCCTGCAAAGGACACGAACTCATCCTTTTTAGGCTGCATAATATTCCATGGTGTATATGTGCCACATTTTCTTTGTCCAGTCTATCCTTGATGGGCATTTGGGTTGGTTCCAAGTCTTTGCTATTGTAAACAGTGCCACAGTGAACATACATGTGCATGCGTCTTTATAACAGAATGATTTATAATCCCTTGGGTATATACCCAGTAATGATTTGGGATCCTTTGGCTATGAAGTAATCTTTATAATAGAATGATTTATAATCCTCTGGGTCAAATGGTATTTCTATTTCTAGATCCTTCAGGAATCGCCACACTGTCTTCCACAATGGTTGAACTAATTTACACTCCCACCAACAGTGTAAAAGCGTTCCTATTCTCCACATCCTCTCCAGTATCTGTTGTCTCCAGATTTTTTAATGATCACCATTCTAATTGGTGTGAGATGAAATCTCAATGTGGTTTTAATTTGCATTTCTCTAATGACCAGTGATGATGAGCATTTTTTCATAAGTTTGTTGGCCACATAAATGTCTTCTTTTGAAAAGTGTCTATTCATATCTTTTGCCCACTCTTTGACGTTTTTTTTTTTTTCTTGTAAATCTGCTTTAGTTCATTGTAGATTCTGAATATTATCCGTTTGTCAGATTGGTAGCTTGCAAAGAGTTTTTCCCATTCTCTTGGTTGCTGGTTCACTCTAATCATAGTTTATTTTGTTATACAGAAGCTCTTAAGTTTAATTAGATCACATTTTTCTATTTTGGCTTCTGTTGCCATTGCTTTTGGTGTTTTAGTCATGAAGACCTTGCCTATGCCTATGTTTTTCTTCTAGGTTTTTTATGGTGTTAGATCTTATGTTTAAATCTTTAATCTATCGAGTTAATTTTTGCATAAGGTGTAAGAAATGGGTTCAGTTTCAGCTTTTCTGCACATGGCTAGCCAGTTTTCCCAACACCATTTATTAAACAGAGAATGTTTTCCCCATTGCTTGTTTTTTTCAGGTTTGTCAAAGATCAGATGGTTGTAGGTGTGTGACATTATTTCTGAGTGCTCTGTTCTGTTCCACTGGCCCATATCTCTATTTTGGTACTAATACCATGCTGTTTTGATTACTGTAGCCTTGTAGTATAGTTTGAAGTCAGGTAGTGTGATGCCTCCAGCTTTGTTCTTTTTGCTTAGGATTGTCTTGGCTATTCAGGCTCTTTTTTGGTTCCATATGAAGTTTAAGGTGATTTTTCCCAGTTCTGTGAAGAAGGTCAATGGTAGCTTGATGGGGATATAATTGAATCTATAAATTACTTTGAGCAGTATGGCCATTTTCACAATATTGATTCTTCCTAACCATGAGCATGGAATGTTTTTCCATTTATTTATGTCCTCTCTTATTTCCTTGAGCAGTGGCTTGTAGTTCTCCTTGAAGAGATCTTTTATATCCTTTATTAGTTGTATTCCTAGGTATTTTATTCTCTTTGTAGCAATTGTGAATTTGAGTTCGCTCATGATTTGGCTCTCTGTTTGTTATTGGTGTGTAAGAATGCTTGTGACTTTTGCACAGTGATTTTGTATCCTGAGACTTTGCTGAAGAAACATTTTAACATTACCCTTTTAATAGGTTATTAACAATTGAGAACTCTGTATCCATTGCATTATTGATAAGTGGACTCATTTTGCAAGTTTTCCCTATTAGAAATATCAGAATATACATGATTGTTTTATTTTTTCTCCATTGCCACTATGACAATCTATTTTATTTTTAAAAAATTAAAATTCAAATCAATGTTTGGCCTCAAAAGAAAAAAAATATTTTTTCATGAAAGAATAAAATGGTGTGAGAGATTAGCTTTGGGTAAAACATTGTTATAGCATTTTGTGGATATGCATACCTTGAAATATAAAACCTACTGCTTTTCCTTAGGGTCTCTTCTTAAATCTGAGAGGACTGGCCAGAGACCACCACGTTGGTTCCAACAGGATAGTGGCCAAATGTCATGGTTTACCTATAATTTCCAAAAGCAGATTAGAAACATAAAGACCTTAGGAACTGCTAATATAATGCAAAAATTATGTAGTATTGAGGATTATATTTAAAAATTTCTACCAAGATTCTTAAGAATGTTAGCTTACCTGGAATTGGAAAGCTTTGAGTTCTACTTTCCTGCCAGAAATCTTAATAAACTGAAACCGTTGGCATGGCCCACAAACAATAAACAAGATTAGCAGAAGTTACACATCCTACTCATTATTGTTTTGTTGAAGAGTCACTCAATTGAGAGAACAATATTACAGGAGTTATTTACACTGATGTGAATCATTTGGTCCATAAACAAATGAGTAATGACCTGTTAGTCCAGGAGATTAAAAGCTAAGCAGATGTTTCACAAGAATAAAATTAGTCTGAAGGAGGAAACAAAATAAATTCATATTCAACATTGGCTTGCAGAGCTAAATGGTGTTTGAGAAGTTGTGCTTGTTGCATGGGAAAGGGAGCAATTTTGCCATTTTGCTCAGGATCATTGTTAAAGAAGTTTCAAAGGTCTTTTTTGAAAAATCGTTTTTTAAACAAGGAAGTAGCTACTGAAAAAAACGGGTCCTCAAGCAGCTCACCACTAACTCCTCCTTTGAAAAAGGCTGCCTAGTATCTCTTGAATGGATTGAAATTTATGGTTTGGTGGTGTATTTTATTGGGCTCCATGCAAATTATTGATCCATGAACCCAAGACAGTAGGTAAATACTATATCCTATAACCGTTTTATGCTACCCATCAGTAAATTAGAGAGAAACTTTCCTCAGGATTTTGGAGAAAGACGAACAATAGGAAAGTGAAGTCAAGAGAAGAAGAGACCCTCCCAATAGAAGAGATCAAGAAAATTACTCTGATACAATATAGTTAGAGTAGATGATTCATAAGGGCTCTAAAGTTGGTGACTGTGTTTTTCAAAAACTCATGAATTGATTGTCTACAATAAGCATTGGATTAAACTAAATACTGATAGTGCAGAATTTCACCCCCTTTCACCAAGGAACTAATTGTCTCATTTAAAGTACTTTACAGCTTTATAATGAGATGTTCTCATCCTGCATCTCTGGGCTTCCAAGATCAACTCTTACTTAGAACCCTGTTAGGGGTTAGTCACTTAGTTCAAGAATATTACTGATGCTGAAATGAGGTGAGGATGTGAATTTACATTGATAAAGTAGTTGATGCTTAACCTTGGAATTTCACATGCTTTTTTTTAAACGGAAATATAACTACTCATTTATTGCATAACACCAAGTCCTAAAGATATGACCTTCTTTTTTTCAATTTTCAAGATCATCATACACCTTAGTGAAAAATTAAAATCATGATGTTTCAGTTACGGAATCTAAGATACTGTGTTTAACAAAGTTGCTGAAGTTACCACAAATGTAAGTAAAAGGCCAGGATTAAACAATCCAGATAGATTTGAGTCCAGTCCAGTGTTTTTTCCACATATCCAATGTTGGAGTATTTCGAGGTGATCAGGGTATATGAATCAAATGGGGAGCTTTTAAAACTATACATACCTAAATTGCATCCTCGTGATGCTCTTATACTATTATTGAAATATACCTCATTTTGAAAAAAAAAAAAAACCAAGCATTTAAAAATTATTTACTCTCTATTAAAGGTATACTGGCTTAGTGTTTCACAGGTTTTAGATTTCTTAACCTAGGCACACTATTTGAAAATTATCCAACTATGCAAACTAGAATATTCATTGCAATGCCCCAATTAAGAATATACCATTCTTCTCGATGTAATTTAAATATGCCTTTTAGTTAAGCTCTAAAGCTGCATGAATATTAGGAAATTTTGAATGCATTTACTAACATGCTGATTACATAATCAATGATACTGATCATGTAGTAGGATAAATTGCCATTGACTTTGAACTGCCTTCAAATTCCCCCAAACATAAATTACCATACATTTTTAATTTGAATTGACTTTGTTTCTAGAAAAAGCATCAGAGACTATCATTTTGTCTATGTAGTTATTTGTGATTCATTGACAATTAGCGTTCTTAATATATCAGATGAAGTCTTTCAGCTGAACATTTTCCTGAAAAAAATATATAGGGCAGATTTCCTGTTTCCCTACCACACACTTTGTGCTTATTCCACACCTGATAACCTCCCCTTCACCCCATTCCTCACATTTTCTATCCTAATAACTTCTCTGTTGTGTGTGTTCAAAACATCACATCCTAAAAAATTTATTGTTTTCCAGTACTGGTTCTGGTATATAATGTGTGACTAATATATTCTCATGGACAGAGAGAAAGGAAAGGGAAAATATAATATTAATTATACAAATACTAATGTTAACAATAATAGCAGATAACATTTATTTATACTTACTCTATTAATAACTTTATAACAGTCATGCTGTCAAGGACCTCCAGCTAAAACCACCAAGTAAATATCTATGGTTCAACAAGTTGTATTTATTACTCACAGCAAAAGACATGGTGTGGGGTTTCCTACACAATGAGGAGCCATGGCATATCTCAGTAGCAGCCTGTTAAGAGGGATTTATGATAGGATTTGTGCTTTGGTTGGGTTGAAGCAGACCCAAGGAAGAAGGGCCATGCTCTGGGTTGGGAATGTCAGAGAGTGGGGATGGTTCTATGCTTGAGCATCTCATCAAATCCTGTATATAGGGATGGCCAAATAGAGAGAGGCTAAAGCTGTAACTGGGAGAAAAAACAGCAGCGGTCAGTCACACTAGCTGGGAGATGGAGTTGTTTGGTATTTTGTGGCTTGAATAATATTCATATTTTGTCAGTTTTTAGACTTGATTATGGAGGGTCTTGTTTTCATCTTGATCCATCATGACCACAGTGTCCTTGTCCGATGTTGACAGTCTAGGAAATCATTTATTTTCAACACTAGAAGAGCAACTCCTAGCAGTGAGTGTTGAGACAACTTGTAGGTGATAGTACCAGTACAGCTTCTTATGTTAGAGACTGCTTTTCTCTTTCTCAGTGCCTGCTGTTTCATTAACCAACAATGCAATCACTTTTATACTATTATTATCTCCATTCTACTGGTGAGATCAGTGAAAGTCAGATGGGTCATGTAACTTGCCTGAGGATGCCGTGCGAATAATCGGACCCAGTATTTGCACATTAGGCTATGTGCATCCCTGATTCCAGGGGGTCACATTGAATTAAACTAAACTCTCCATAAATATACATTTGAGAGTATTAATAATTTTATTGCTTTTACTTTTAAGCCAAGTTATTACCCTAAGACAACAAATATTAAAACGTGTTCTCAGCCAGCCGCAGGTACTTGGATGGCTGGGGTGGGAGGATGGCTTGAACTCAGAAGTTTTCAAGACTATGACGAGCTATGATCACACTACTGCACTTCAACCTGGGCAACGGAGTGAAACTCTATCTCCTTTTTTTTTTTTTTTTTGAAACTCTGGGCAACGGAGTGAAACTCTATCCCCCCCCCTTTTTTTTTTGAAACTCTATCTCTTTAAAAAAAATAAAAGTGTTCTTGTCTAGATCCACTGATGTTGTCCAACATTTCAAATTTAGCCCTTTCTTTTCTCCTTTCTCCTTAGCAATGTTTTGTTTTATAAAGTTATTATATCTGTAGTTTGCTCTGTAGTGTTGATAGGAATACTAATTCAAAGTATGTTATTCTCATGCCTTAAGGCTGAAATATGGAAACCATATATGTTTCTAGACAGAGCCACCCAAACCCGTGAATAGGTAAAGCTTACAACCTTAAAAAAATATATATGAGCAGAGAGGCTTTCTTAGCTAATTCTGCAACAACGTCTGAGGTGTTTAAGGATATATTTGGTTCACAACTCCAATCACAGCAGCTCACAACACAATATAGCTTCTCATGGCTTCTTTTTATACAGGTTAGCTTTATCCTTCCATCTAGAATTCAAGCACTTTTGAGGAAGAACACAGAACCATGTAACTCCAGATTCCACAGTTTTAACAAGAAAGACCATTGATCATTTGACCCAAAAGTTGGCTACCCCTCAATCAAAAGTTAAACCGTTATTTTACTTTTACAACCATATCTCATTTGACAGACTTACATCATGTGCTAAGCCCACTGCAGAAGGTCTATATATTATCAGAGGTAAACTACTAGTTCCACAACATGACTGCAAATTCTTTGACACTCTTCTCCATGAGAAGTATGTTAAGCTCCCATCTCTTGGGATTTGGACAGGCTGATGACTGCTTTAAACATTAAAATATGACAGAAATGACACAATGTGACTTCTGAAGCTGTGTCATTAAAGACCATGTAGCTTTGTCCCCTGTTTGTTGGAAAACCCATCCCTGAAGCCCTGAGTCACCACATGGCAAGTCCAGTGACTCCAGAATAAGCCTGACTGTAGAGATGCACCAACTCTGATGAGTACTGGACATTTGAGTGAAGCTGTCCTGGGCCCTTTGGTCATTCGCCATCTTAAAACCATTGACCAACATCTGACAGCACCATGTAGACAAAAGAATCATTCAACCAAGCCCTGACTGGATTTCTAACCCACAAAATCACAGCATGCAATAAAATGGTTATTGTTTTGTCATGTTTTAAATACAGAAATAGGTCACCGGAACAAATATATTTACCTCTGAAGAAGTGACAGAGGCAAGGATTTTCACATGGCAAGGATTTTCACATGGCCACAGAAATTGTTTTTGGCTATTACTTTCTGGTTAATTAAAACAAACTTCAGTCTTTTTTGAAAATTTAGTTCACCATGAACAGGATGTGTTCCCCTCCCCCCTCAAGGAAATACAGATGTATGGATGTATTCAGAGGCAAACAGGTATTCCTTTCAATTCTTTTATTTAAACTATACCAATTATTATTCATTTATTCAGTCACTGAATCAATAAATCATTCTTCACTGCAGAGACTATATTTTAATTTGGGCTTTATTAGGTGCCAGACACTGTGCTAAACATTAAGGCTACAATAGTGAGAATGCACACAATTTCTCCCCAGGGATTTTGTAATTTAGAGGAAAAATACAAACATTAAAAAAATTATATTATTTTCTGTGAAATATCTACAGTCCTTGTTATTTTTTAATCTGTTCAGTCATGTGTATTAATTTCTGCGTTAAAATGTCAGCCTAGAAACACAGGTAAGTGTCATGAATAATATCAAATGATGAACATGAGAGTGATTTTAGATAGCAAAAAGTGATGTCAGTAGTAATATACATAATTTTCTTGATCACAAAGATGTGGTTACACAATAAAAATTGAATTACCTAACAGAAAATTTACTAAGTGCTGGTTAGTGTCAATAGATTTCCCATATTATGTCCATATTTTTTTCATAAACTTTGGTCAAATGTGTGCAATAATTTTTTTATTTAAAAAAAAACTCTGAAATTTTGTCACTAAATCCATGTATTAATTGTCTTTGGAACATGAAATATGTAAATTCAAGTGAGGAAAATCATGACTGATCCCATTCTTGAAATTTAGTTTCTAAAAACTACATTAGGAAAATACACTTGTTGTCCTAACAAAACATAACTACATTTGACTACTAGCTACTAAAAATCTGTAACCCCTTATGACATTATAATGTTTTGTCATAAGTAATCAAGATTTTTGATGAGTAACAATAACTTTTTAAATAAGTAATGTCTCACTGTAAATAGTTGGAACATAGAGGTAAATAGAAGTGTTTAGAAACCCACTAGGGGTCACAAATATAGTATGATGAATGATGAAACAAAGGTCAACTAGACTGATAAGAAGGCCAGAGAAGGCATTTCTGCCATATTTTAACATTTCTTCAAAGTGTTCCATTGAAAATACCATCAGATCAGCAGGGTACAGTGGCTCTCCCCTGTAATCCCAGCAATTTGGGAGGCTGAGGTAGGCAGATCATGTGGTCAGGAGTTCAAGACCAGCCTGACCAGTATGGTGAAACCCTGTCTCTAGTAAACATACAAAAATTAGCCGGGCATGGTGGCTCATGCCTGTAGTCTCAGCTACTCAGGAGGCTGAGGTAAGAGAATCGCCTGAACCTGGGTGGGGGAGCTGAGATTGCACCACAGCACTCTAGTCTGGGCAACAGGGTGAGACTCTGTCTCAAAACAAAAATGAAAACAAAAGCACAAACAAAAACCTATTGGATCATTTAGCTATCCCAATCAGAATCATCCAATGTCTCACCATTTTATTCAGAATGAAAGCTGATCTGCTTGCAATGCCATGTCAAGGTCTGGCTGATGGTTATCTACTTGATCATCTGTTATAAATCTCATCTTGCACCCAACCCCTGGCTGCTATAGAGATGTTCCTTGAATATCCTCGGCACCATCTCTTCTGAGATCGATGGCATTTGTTGTTCCCACTGCCAGAGACACTTTGCCCTTAATACTTAAACAGAATATCCTTTCCTCTCCTTGCTTAAATTCATCTTTCCAAAGATCCCTGCCCTGACTACTTTTTAAAGATTATGATACCTCCATACCCATCCTGAATCCACCACCTTGGCATTTTAGTTCCAATTATCTACTTGGTTTCCCCTCCCTTGTTCTTACCTCCCTATACATTAATATGTAATTTGCTTATGTGATTTATTTTCTATCTTCCAATCAGAGAGAGAATTTTTTTCTTTTACTTTACTTTTTCTTTTTTTAAACTGCTACATCCGAACTGCCTTGGCAAGTGCCGAGTACAGCAAATAGAAATATTTTTCAAATCAATGAATAAAAAATAAATGAATATTTATAAACACCTAAAAAGTAATGCCATTGATTATTAGCATAAGTTTTTCTGAAATGGCAATGTAATCTTTATGGTTAAAATGCAGCAGAACATTAAATATTCAACTCTATCAGATCTAGGGAAAACATATATTTCCAAGAACAATTTTAGTACTAGCTGGTACTACATAAAGGGTGCCATGTTGAGATAAGCTACATTTATGCCTGACATTTGGGGACACCTCCATTCCGAAGAGTCTTTGTACTCTTAACTAGGTAAGTTGGTCTTAGTAATTTAGCCCTACCCAGGTGAGTGTGTGTAGCTCTAACCAAAGTGTTATCACAAGGATGCCTTAGTGGTAGTAAAATTATTAATTTAAATCAATTAATTTTAAAAGAACTATTTATAACAAATTACTGTCTAGATAGGTTTAAATCCATGGAGATTTATACTAAAGGCTCATACGTGGAAAGCTCTCCCCAGATGTTGTAGATTACTTGGAGGGAAATGAGCTAGGGATTTTGCTGTCAATAGGGGAAAAAAGAAACAAAACCAAGGTCTTGTTCAGTAG
The DNA here is from genome assembly GCA_036589455.1 of Ateles fusciceps. Classification (NCBI taxonomy): domain Eukaryota; kingdom Metazoa; phylum Chordata; class Mammalia; order Primates; family Atelidae; genus Ateles; species Ateles fusciceps. Next base: position 416,481 of record JAZHEH010001685.1, on the reverse strand, counting down.
AGAATGGCTAATTGGGACACTCAGAACTTACCACATTAACTGTTTTGCAAGTTAGTGTTTACATACCATTCCTTCAAAAGATGATTGAAGTGATAAAATCAAAATGGAACGATGATTTATTAAGACAAAGTGTCAAATAAGCCTAAGCCCTTGCACCATTTACTTCCTCAGTCTCCATACAGCTCTACTGTTCCTAAGAACGTCATATATCTTCAAGAAGGCTGAATGCTAATACAAATGTTTTCAATGAAATTAGATTATGTTAATAAACTTTACTTGTCTTTTTTTTTTTTTAACTTTTTGAGGTACGTATATAATCATTTAAATAGCTAACGTAATTGTGAAATTTGGATGATAAATTTCTGGTCTTTATAAGATTAATATAATCTTCAAAAATATTAATGCTTTATTCAATTTCTCACTAGTTCTCAAAGCCCAGGCTTTGTTATTACTCATAAAGAAACCAAAATCCTGTGTTTCTATACTAGATTTACACAGCCCAAATGACAGGATATTGAAGCAAGCAGGAGAGAGAGGCTGATCACTCATCCACTCCATCATCACCATGCTCCTAAAGCTCTCTGTTTTTCATTTCACATCGTGTATCAGTAAAAATGTGGCAATGACAAGGTAATAGAAGGATGATTACCTTTAATGTACTCCCTTTCATGTTTGTAGTTAGAGCAAATATGAACTAATTTATACCCTTAGCTATTTTTCTTTTCTGTATATATTGTAACAAATATGAAAATTGCTGGTGTAAGTGCAATCGATCAATTGAGATAAATGCAAGTTGAGTTCAATGAATCTTTAACAAATTTTCATAAGGCAACCTTTCTTGGTAAAAACTGTTAGTAATTTTTATGTCACTGTAAAGACTGTAGAATCCTGGGAACTCCAGGTTCTGGGAGACAATATGGATTTTTTTATTAAACAAGTGACTAAAATAGCAACACATCAAAATAGCAAATAATTGGGTGGCACAGGACAAAGAAATCACAGAACTTGTATTTAATTTTAAAGATACATTTTATGTTATCAACAGAACAGTTAGTCAATACTTTTGAGGATTAGGACAACCGTAAGATTATGTAGCCAGTTAGTTCTAAATAACTCTAAATGAAATGCACCCACAAATTATTCAGTATTTTATTTGCAGTTTTATTTCTGTATACCCTTTAAATAGTATGAAATGCAATCAGAATAACTAATAGAAACTTCATCAAATTTAATGATATATTTAATATACTAATAATAAAGGTCTCAAGTTCATTTTAAAGGTATATGCAAATATTAGTTGGCTCAAGGCTTCCAATAATAGAAATTATATATATGCATATTCCCCCCCAAAAAATCTAATTTCAGGCTGATATATTGATATAGGGCTTTGTTAGAACTCTATGTTTTGTTAAAGGAATAAACATTAAACAACATTTTGTGGGGTCTCTAATATTAACCTTGAATGATAGAATGATGAGGGCTAGAATAAACTATCAGTAACACCAACTTTCATTTCAAAAAATCTGATATTTTTACACACTATTTCACTTTGTGATATGATGTGCTGGAATAAAAAAGAAAGTTGGAAGTTTATTGTCCTTCCAAGAATAACAGACATTTATATTTTGGAAAGAGGAGAGTCTTTCAAACTTCACCAAGGAATTATGAAGACTTACATCAGAACATGGTATGTAAATTGAGGTGTGTGTCTAATATAAAAACCATTTTATTGAAACTAATTTCACAATATAACATTTTAGGAAATGGTAATATATATATTCTGTTTTGGTTTAGGGAGAAAAGAAGGGAAATTTGGAAATAAATATGTATTATAAAACTTTTCCTGATTTTTTTCTGATTTAATAATGTATCCTATTTTTATTGTCAATAAACTATACATTTTATATTTATGAATAATAGAAAACCAAGGCCTTAAGGTGTAATCCAAACACATGTACCATCTAAAAACATGTAACACTTAAAAGCACCTAGAGATAATTCAAGAAATAATAGTCCTTGCTTAATTTTTCATACCTTGCTCAAACAGCTAAAAATTAACATAGAATTTTCATTTCCAACATCTGAAGATTTTGGAAATCAACACTCACAAAACTACAACAACATAAAGTTGGACAAATTTATAATCAGTGACTTTTCATGGAGTTATCAAAGGTGTGACGTTGCAGGAAAACATGCCACCTCAGTATCTGGAGAGAGAGGACTACATCCAGAAAGACACAGCTAAGATTTGTTTACGCGGAGCAGAAGCCACCGAAGGCACAAATTGGTAGAAATATTTTCATGGTACTTTGACAAATTGCTGTAGGCTAACAGTGGAGTAGAGTGAATGAGAAGCTCCTGGTTGCTGCAGTCTTGGAGGGGTACACTTTTATGGAATTTATCCCAAGAAACTCCAGCAGGTTCTCACAGTGAAGATCTGAGGAAGATAATTGCAGGGTTCTGGCAAGACGAGGCAAGAGCAACCATGTGGCACACACCCCAAGTCTTCCTTATAACGAAGGCCAAATCTCCAAGGACTAAATACTTTCCCAGAGCCTTGTCTCAGTTAGCAAAAGGATGTTTGTCCTGCTTTAGCCCTGTCTTGCCTTCTTATCTCACCTATGGTGAAGTAAAAGAAAACACATATCTAACAGGACTCAGAACTTCAAGGAAATAGACTAGGAATGCCACAGGCAAGAAAGGGACGGCATGGCAGGGAGAGAATTCTATGACACTGAACTCTTGCAAAGTCCACAGACTCAAGATATAGCCTCAATAAAACCCTGAGATTTTATTATGAGATTGTAAAATATCGCCCTTTCCCCACTTCTGACCACATGCCATAGAGGCCCAAGTGTAGGAACAGTGGATGACAGCTGAAAGAACTGCTAATAGATTCCCTCTCAGGAGAAGTAGCTATGGAGGCTCAGAATCAAAAAATCAGACCAAAATAAGAATTCTACAGGAACATGAAACCTCTAACAACTATAGTTACAGCAAATGTTAAATCCAGCCCAAGTTATAGCCAGATTAACATAAATACTTACACTAAAGACATTTACCTAAGTTTCTAATACCCAATATAATGTCTCCATTTCTACAAAAAAAAAGTTAAAAAATTTAAAAAATTACAAAATGTATCAAAAGGTGGATCAAAGCAGTCAATCATCAGAACCAAAATCAGCTATAACATAGATGTTATAATTATTGGACAAATGATGTAAAATAACTAATATTATTGTGAATATTCTAAAGGAAAGAAGAGCAAATAAATATTGAGAGCAGAGAGCTGGAAACTCTAAGAATTTAAAACATGGTGAAAATGAAAAATACTGCAGCAAAAATGAAGAATGCTTCCACTCATTATTGTACTTGGGATACCCAAAGAATGAATTAGTGAGTAAGCAAATATAGCAACTAAAAAAGAATTTAAATTTAATAACTGTGAGATAATTATAGACATGTAATGCACATGTAATTATAATAACAAAAGGAGAAGAGAGAGTGAAGCAGAAGAAATAAAATTGTAGCAACTGAGCACTTTCCAAAATATATATGACAGACACCAGAAAGCACAGAAAATAGCGGTACATATGTGTGTATGCATATGTATGTGTATGTAAATAATACACAAATTCACTTACGTCTAGACATATTATATTCAAACTGCGGAAAACCAAAAACAAAGAGTAAATCTTGAAAGAATCTGGGGGGGATAGGCAGGTAGGGACACTTTATATACAGAAGAGAGAAAGGAAAAAATATTTAACGAGATGAAATAAAAATTTGAACAGCTTAGAATTATACAGCTAAATTAAACTATGAAATTGATGAAAAATTACTTTCTCAAATACTGAGAAAATTCATTCCAAGCATGCTCACCCTGCATACAATGTCAAAACCATTTCTCAGGCAAAAGGAAAATAATGTAAGTCATAACCTTGGATCTACATAGAGAAAGGAGTATCTAGAAAGAAAGAAAGAATGGTAAAATAAAATGTTTTATTTCTTTATTCTTAATTGATCTAAAAGATACCTTTTGTTTAAGGCAATTGTCTTACTCTATTTTTGCTGCTATAACAAAATACCTTAAACTGAGTAATTTGTAAAGAACAGAAATGTATCTCTTAAACAGTTCTGAAAGTTGGAAAGTCCAAGGTCAAGGTGCCAGCAGATTCTGTGTCTGCTAAGAACCAATTCTCCGCTTCCAAGATAGCAACACTTTGGTGTATCCTCACACGGCAGATGAGACAGAAGGGCAAGAAAGAAATGAACTCTTTACCTGATGCCCTTTTATAAGGACACCAATTACATCTGTGAGAGCAGACCCTTCATGGCTTAATCACCTCCCAAGGGCATCCCCTCAATACTACTACCTTGGGTATTAAATTCCAACATATGACTTTTGGAGGGACACATACATTCAAATCATAATGGTAATAATAGTAGAAATATAGTACATATGAATAAGTGAAATGAATACCATTAATGTACAATGAATAAGAAGGGAAGATTGGGAATACTCTGTGCAGGATAACTTTTAAATATATTTTGGCTTTATCACAGATTTCTGGCACAGAGCTTCTAAAATTCTTGGAATTTTCTGAATGATAGGGGTTATCTTTTGCTATTCATAACAAGCTCCTTAATATTGTTGATGTCATTTTTTCCCTACTTGATCTCTAGATTTAATGAAATCTCAATCACAATCCAAGCATGCTATTTAGAGATTCTAAAGTTTACATGGACAGCAGAAGACCTAGTGTAGCCAACACAATACTAAAAAATAAAAAATATGGAATAGTCACACATTATTTCAAAACTTATTATGAAGCTATAGTAATCAAAAAAGCATGGCATTGGCAAAATAAATAAATAAATGAAACAGACCAAAAATCTCATAAGTAGATCTATATAAACATAGTCAACTTATTTTCCTCAGGGATACAAAGGAAACTCAATTGAGAAAAGCTAGACTTTTCAAACAATGATGCTAGAATAATTGAATGTCCACATAATAATAATAAAATGAACCTAGAAAACACAGGCCTTACACGTTACCTAGAAAATTAACTAAGGGTGGTAAAAATGGATCATAAATCTAATGTGTAATAAAACTATAACATTTGAAGAAGAAAAACTAGGATAAAATTTATAAGATCTTGGGTTTAGTGATGAGTTTTTAGTTATAACATCTAAAGCACAATAAATACAAAAACTTTATAAGTTTGACTTAAAATTTGAATTTTTAAATTTTTAAATTTTCTGCTGTGTGAATGACACTGTTATAAAAAGGCAAGCCACAATGTCCTGGATGGTAAGAAAATGTGGTACATGAACACCATGGAATACTACACAGCCATAAAAAATGATGAGTTGGTGTCCTTTGTAGGGACTTGGATGAATCTGGAAACCATCATTCTCAGCAAACTGACCCAAGAACAGAAAGCCAAGCACTGTATGTTCTCACTCATAGGTAGGTGTTAATGAGAACACGTGGACTCAGGGAGAGGAGCATCACACAGAGGGGACAGTTGGTGGGGGTAGGGGAGAGACAATGGGGGGTGGGGGAGGATAACATGGGGAGAAATGCCAGATATAGTATGCACCTAAAGTAAAATTAAAAAAATATAAAAAAAAAGGCAAGCCACAGACTGGGAGAAAATACATGTGAAATACGTAACTGATAAAGATCTAATATCCAAAATATACAAAACTCTTAAAACTAAAAAAGCCACCCAATTTAAAAATAAGCAAAAGATCTGAGGATACCTTACTAAAGAAAATGTATATACATCAGATAAACATATCTTTTGTTATTAGAGAAATGCAAATTATAACAAATGAGACATGACTTTTAGAATGACAAAAAAGTCTTTAAAAAAATGACAATGTCAGTTGCTGGTGAAGATGCAGAATAACTGAAAGTCTTATTCATTGCTGGCAGGAATGCAAATAGCATAGCCACTTTGGAAGACACTTTGACAGTTTCTTATAAATCTAAATACAGTCTTACCATACAATCTCAGAATCACGCTCCTCGTATTTACCCAACTGATTTCAAAATTTATGTCCACAGAAGGACCAGTATGCAAGCATTTATGATAATTTATGATAATCATAAAAAACTAAAAACAATTAAGATGTCCTTTAATAGGTGAATGGGTCAACAGTCTGTGATACATTCATGCAATGGAATAGTATTCATTGATAAAAAGGGATGTGGAACTAAATCACTTAAAGACCTGGATGAATTTTAAATGCATATTGCTAATGATAATGGATGAACACATTTATATGCTATTTTAGCAAAAGCAAAACTATAAAAATGCTGGCAGGGATTAGAAGGTAAGGAGAGAATAGAAGCACAGGATAATGTTTAAAGTGCTGAAACTATTCTGTGCTATAATGTAATACTGAATATATAACACTAAGCTCCCAAAACTCATAAACTATAGAGTACAAAGAGTGAATACAAATTAAAAATACATATATTGGTGAGATGGGGAATCGAAAAATGGAAGGCAGGATGTGATGAAAAAAATCTTAATTGTTTTACAAGTGTATGAAACAGACTAACTTTAGGTGTTGGGGAAATAAAGTACTAACAACTTTGGAATTGAATGCAATATGCAAGGGTAAAGGCAAAAGATATTGTATATAAGTATGGCATTATAGTTGGTAAAGTTGTTTCCTACATAAGTATGTGTTAACAATTCTGAAATCATTATACACATATAATAAAACTGAAAAATTACCTAAATGATGACAGATGGTAAGAGAGTTTTCTTACTGTTGGAGCAGAAAGTAACAAATAAGGGGATAATGGTAGAATGATCTATATAATAATAAATTAGAGTTGATGACTCAGCTTAGCAGTGATACGAATGCAATTTAGCAGATCAGTTTAGCAGTGATATATCAGTTTAGAGGTGATACATACGGTTAAAATTACAAATATGTATAGGCATGCATATATGTATTGGCTAGTGTAATCACCTATCCTTGCTCTACTGGCTAAGAAATTCTAGAAACAACACCCCAGTAGCAATGAGCTCACTAAGTAGCCAGATCTTGGTTACTAATATGTATTAAAATAAAAGGAATGTAGCTCCTTGAAGAAATGGCTTATTCTAGGATTGAGTTAGAAAATACAGTAGTTGGAGCATCTTATAGTGCCAGAAAATAAAGAAAATGCTAAAAACAAAACAAAAAACCATAATGATGGAGTTGCATTAAAGGGACACTATAGTCAACTGAAAGAGCTCCCAACAGCCAAATTTGAGCAACATAATAAATAAAGAAGTAACAACTATAAGCTATCACATAAAACAAGTATCCATGAGTCTTTATTTACATAAATAAATGATAGAAAACAAACAAATACTGGAAAATAATAGAAATATATTTGATGTGAAACAATTCCAAATACTTTCTGGAGATACTTCACCCTGAAAGAAACAAGTATAACTTTCCACTCCTAAGTGGAAACTGTATATAGTGACTTCCTTCCAAATAGAAGTGTGTGGAAAGGGAGTTACTTGTTTCCCCTATATTGGCCATTGCAAATACTTTTGCAATGAACATGAGAGTGCAATTATCTCTTTGAGACCTTGATATTCTTCATTTTATAGTGAAGAAACATGACAAGCATTACCTCAGCCACAGTGATCAAGGTCAACATCCACTGTGATAAATCATATTGATATTATGTATTATGATTTGATGATATGATTTGGTATCATCTAATGATAATATGATTTGATGATAATGCCATTTTACCTCTGTGATCATCCTCCTTTAAACTTGTAACTACCATCAAGTCAGGCACAGTAGCTGACGTAATCCCAGTATTTTGGGAGGCCAAGGCAAGTGGCTCACGGGGTCAGGAGTTCCAGACCAGCCTGGTCAATATAGTGAAACACAGTCTCTACTAAAAATACAAAAAGTAGCCAGGTGCGGTAGTGTGTGCCCATAGTCCCAGCTACTTGGGAGGCTGAGGCAGAAGAATCGCTTGAACCCAGGAGGTAGAGGTTGCAGTGAGCCAAGATTATGCCACTGCACTCCAGCCTGAGCAATGGAGCGAGATTCTATCTCTAAAAAAAACAAAAACAAAAACAAAAACAAAAACAAAAAAACCCTATAATTGCCACTTAATTGTGATAAAAAAAATCAATCAAATCTTATTCAAGTGACAGTCTGCAAAATACCTAACAATTACCTATTGAAAGCATGGTCTTCAAAAACAAGAAAAGTCTAAGAAAGTTTTGCAATTCAGAGGATGTTATAGAGACTAAGTATTTATCTAATAGAATTGAAATCAAGATCCAAAGAGATACTAGCACTCTCCTGTTCATTGCAACAGTATTTGCAACGTCACATCAAGTGTCCATTGATGCATAAATTTAAATATGTGACATATACATAAAATGGAATATTCTTCAGCATTAAAAAAGAAGGAAATCCTGTAATATGTGACAACATGGATTAACTTTGAGAACATTGTGCTAAATGAAACAAGCCAGTCACAGAAGAACAAATACTGCATGATTCCATTTATGAGGGTTATCTAAACGAGTAAAGCTTATAGAAATAGAGAATATAATTGTGCTTGTCAAGAGCTAGGGGGAGCAGAAAATGAATAGTTGCTAATCTATGTGTAGAAAGTTTCAGTTATGTAACATGCAGTTCTAAAGCTCTGCTGTATTGCATTGTGCCTGTAGATAATAACACTGTATTGTACACTTACAAATCTTTTAAAGGGTAGATCTAAAGTTAGGTAGTCTTATTATACTAAAATAATATTTTAAAAAGTATAAAATATGCTCTGTGGCACTGTATACTCAATTCACCAGATAAATGTTTTTTCTTAGAAATATATATTTAAACATTTTCAATAGGAATTTCAGCACCTAAATGAATTTTGCAGATATTTGAAATGGTAAAGTATTACTTAGTCTAATTTTAGCTACATTTTATTCCTAAGTATGCCAGTCTTTATCATGGTTTATAAAATATTCCTGGTTCCCCATTTAATCTAACAGTAGGATTGTGTTTCTCTACTTCCTGAAGTTAACGTGGCCATATGACTTTCAATAGCCAATGCAACTTGGATGGAAATAATGTATATGACTTCTAAGTGGAAATACTAGAAGTTTATGCAAAATTTCCCATATTTAACATTTCTGCCTTTGCAATCATGACACTGAATCTACTTTATGGTGGGTCTCTGAATGAGGGTAATGTGGAACTAAGCCCATCAGCTACTCTCTGCAGTTCACGTACTATGAACAAGAAGTAAACCTGTGTCATTTTAACCTGCTGACATTTTTAGGGCTGTTTGTTATGACAGCATAATATAACCTATTCTGACTAATACATTTGTTATTACTTCTATATCTTTTTCTAAAAAAGAAGAAACACATAGCTCATATTCTCCAAAGCCACATGATAATGAATAAAATATCAAATATCGAATGCATATAATTTAACATGGAATCATATGATATGCTCTTTTTTTTCAAAAAAATCATTCCACCAGATTAGAGGGCATGTAACAGTCATCCGTCAACAAGTTGTCACTTCGCTCATGTTAAAAGAAAGTTATTTTTTAAAATCCTTTGATTTAAAATGTTTCATTATTAATTTTACCCAGAATCCTATCTGCCACGCTGTTATGACACCAATCAAAAATTAAAAAATTATACTGATCAAAAATAGAGATATGATAACTTGACAGCTTAAGGCATCTACCTTTTAAGACTGATAAAAGTTCAAAAAGTTGAAAAGTACATTTGAAAAAGGCACACTCTCTGCAATAAATATCACATTTCTGAAAGAGAATTCAGATTGCTGTTTGCATACTAGATATGCCAATATAAATCACATTTGAATGAAATAAGACCATATGAATTGGAAATGTCTGTTTCCAGTCCCTTTACTGTCAGGTGAATCTGTATGACAGGCTCTGCCAATAAAATGTGAGTAAAATTGATATATATTATTTTGATGTATGAGGCAGTATAAAGCTTATGCTCAATTTCTTACAATCTTTTCCCAGCTCTGCAATCAAAGAAGCCTCATGTTTTAGGTAGGGCAGGTGAAATATGGCAGTAACTTTGTCAGTGCTGCACTATTTCTTGTGGTTCCTTTATACTCTGCTAATACCTTAGTGAATTGCCTCTTTATGAAACATCCCTTGAATTACACTAATTTAAATATGCCATCAGTTTCTTGCTGGGCCCCTGACTGATAGAATTAGGCTAGGTCCAAGAGTTTTATGTAGAAAGCAACCCCCCATATCCATCCATCTATGATAAATACGTAAGCTTAAGAAAAAATATTCCTGGTATATTAGGCCACTGAAATGTGGGGGATTCTTTGTTTTTTGTTTATATATATATATATAGTTGTGTTTTAGGTTTTGAGGTACCTGTGAAGAACATGCAAGAAGAACATACAAGATTGTTGCATAGGTACATACATGGCAATGTGGTTTACTGCCTTCCTCCCCCATCACCTATATCTGGCATTTCTCCCCATGTTAGCCCTCCCCCAACTCCCCTGCCCCCTGCTGTCCCTTCCCTAGTTCCCCCCCCCCCCACAGACCCCAGTGTGTGATGCTCCCCCTCCCTGTGTCCATGTGTTCTCATTGTTCAATACCCGCCTATGAGTGAGACACTGTAGACCTAACCTATCCTGACAAATACACATATCAAATTAGGTAAGGAATGCTTCATAGGCAACTGCTCTTCTAAGAAATTCTCTAGGGGAAACTGATAAGGGAGTGGATGTTGAAGAAAGAAAAAACAAAAGGGAATAGAATTTTAGGATGCTGGGTACTTAATTGGTCTGCTAAAAAGAAAAAAAAGTATAATTTTAAGATACATTACCCTGATTTTTCAGAGGAAGTTATGGAATATAAGTGACATCTCAGAGTTTGTCTGCAAATGAGATGAGAGTTTGAATTTCATAATGAGCATTTCTTGATAATTATAAGGTTTTTTAAATACCTCTGTGTGGGGGCAAAGGCTCTACCTTAGGTTGTTTTCTGCTATATTTGCAAAACAGTTTATTTGTTATATTTGCTATAACCAAATACCACAGACTAATTTATAACAAACAAATTTACTTAGCTCTCGGTTCTATAGGCTGAGAAGTCCAAGAGCATGGAACCAGCATCTGGTGAGGGTCATTCCATTGCCAAAGGCATCACACATGGTGAGAGCACAAGCACAAGAGAGAAAATCAGTACAAATACATACTTTTCATCAGGAATCCACTCCCACAATAAGTAACCAACTCTTGCAGTAATGGTATTAATTCAATTATGAGGATGAATCCCTCAGAACATAATCACTTCTTAAATGTGCTGCCTCTCAACTGTTGTGTTGGGGATTAAATTTCTAATACATGAGCTTGTAGGGGATGCATTCAAACCATAGCAGGCTCCAAGGTTAATTTTCAAAAAATGTGCTCAAAAACAGGTAAGGGCAAAAGGAGCCTAAAGGAGTTTAATATATAATAGCATAAGCAGTGTTTGCTAGAAAACCTTTCAAAACAGAGCACTTTATCAGTCAATATTAGCTGTTATAGTCTATAACATATAAGTAGAAGGTGGCGGACCAATGTTTATATTTATAAATATCACAAAAATTAAAATATATGGTCTCTATGTAAATAAAAATTGAGTACATATAATTTTAAAAGCTTTCCATTTTAAATTAGATATACTGAGAAAAATTCATTATTAATTAACTTCTTATATTTTAAGTTACTTTCTCAGAGTATTGAAGGAAGAACTGTATCTGGTACTTTATAGCCAAGAAATGTTATTATTTCTTTAAAGAAATACTCATTGTGGGACTACTATACACTATGGGGAATACAACAATAAATATAACAGTTTCTAGTTCCTTCAACAGCTCACATTCTAATGGTAAAGACAAAAAAACATAAACAAATAAAGCTATGATACATCACTTTGTGGTAAAAAGTATTATTCAGAAAACATTAGCAGGAAAAGAGGATATCCAGTAAAAAGGAATGGTTCTTTTAGATAGGTCATAGTAAGTTGCTATAACCAAATAACTTTACCTCAGGAACTAGTGAATTGAACGAATAAACCTCGAAAATATGTAGGAGAAAAGTATTCCAGGTAAAAGATACACAAAGTAAATGTTCCCAGAGCCTCAAGCTGCTTTATTATGCTTAGAAGACAATGAGGCCAGACGTGGTAGCTCACACTTGTAATCCCAGCACTTTGGGAAGCCAAGACAGGTGGATCACCTGAGGTCCAGAGTTCGAAACAATCCTGACCAACATGGAGAAACCCCATCTCTACTAAAATTACAAAATTAACTGGGCGTGGTGGTGCATGCCTGTTATCCCAGCTACTCGGTAGGCTGAAGCAGGAGAATAGCTTGAACCTGGAGGTGGAGTTTGCGGTAAGTGTGGAAAGCACCATTGCACTCTAGCCTGGGCAAGAGAGCAAAACTCTCCCCCAAAAAAAAAAAAAAAAAAAAAAATGAAAAATAAAAAAACAATGAAAGCCAGTGTTCTGGTTATGGCTAATCGAGGGAGAAAGGAAATACTGGAAAATACAATTTGAAGAGGTAACTAAGGCCAGATGATATAGGGTTCTGTCTGTCAAGGTAAGGTGTATGTGTGTGGGCGGGGGGAGTATGTTTTGTTATTGTTTTTACTTTTCGTTTTGATGCAGTGAAGCCATTAAAGATCATGAACATGTGTGTGCCATTAATTATAGATATGAATAAGAAACAAGGACTGAACTTAATTTCTCTCTGTAAACTGCTAGAAAACTGTACATAAGATGTAAAACAAATATTTTTGCACATTGGAAAATAGGTAGCACAGGATGTGATCCCTGAAAAAAAAGGAAAAATGAGTTGAGTTCTACATTTGCCCTCAAATTCCAGACTGGATGCTATGTCTAGGCTGTAGTCACAGAGAGGGGAAACATAAGAAGAACCAGGGAGTCTTGTTGAATTCAGAACATGGAGACCAGAGTTCAGTGAGGCTTAGGTAGCTAAAAATAGCAGGGCAAAATTCTAGAAAGATGTAACTATGCAATAACAAGGCTTCAGAAATCTACAGAAGGGTTTCTTTGTCTCTACTTAATACTTGCTTATATATGCATAATGTAAAACTCCACAAGTCTTTATACAAAATACATAAAGTTGTAAGATAAAAATTTGGCAAAGTTCACACAAGGCAAGGAGTTCTTTAAAGTCTAACCAGCCAGAAGGTATTGTCCTTGGTGATCAGCCAGAACATTTGGTGGAAGCTTCAGCAGAGTCTTATTTTTTAATTATGGCTTAATTATCCCTGGAGTAAAGACTACTCCAGATATACACTACAAAAACTTAAACAGACCTCAAAGCCGTAAAACCTATCCAAAATAATCTGATTGCCAAGTTAACTGCCAAACAGTAGCATAAGATTAATAAGGCCCAATCTCTAATCAAAATATTTTATACATGCCAAGAAGCAAGAAAAACTAATGCATAACCAAGAAAAAAAATTAATTGAACAAACAAAGAAATAATGGAAATAATGAAAGAAAATGATATTAAGATAAATATAACTATAAACAAGTATTTAATTAAAAATATAAATAAGATAAATTAACAAATTCTATTTCCATACAGTAAAACAACAATATCAAAAATTAAAATACTATTAGATGGGATAAATAGCAGATTAGACACTGTAAAAAAAAAATAACAGTGAACTTCAAAGCATAGCAATAGAATCAAACCAAAAAGAGGAGAAAACAAAATATTAGAAAGAATAAAGAGAGCTTTCATGATGTGCAAGCTATATTCAATAATCTAGTACATATAAATGGTCTCCTAGAAGGAACACTGAGACTAAGGAGAAATAAAAATATCTGAAAAAGTTGTGGCTAAAAATGTTTCAAATTTGATAAAAATTATGAGGTCATAGATCTAAAAAGCTCTATGAACTCAAACAGAATAAACACATATGCAAATGTGTCTGGGCATCACATGTGAATCAAATTGCTGAAAACAATGAATGAAGGGAAATATATCAAAAGCCACCAGAAAGACAAAAATGCACATTCTATACAAATAAATGACTATAAGAATAAATGCAATAGTTAATACCCCAGAATCAGGCCTATAGACCTTAGTTCAGACTGTGTATTCTGAAGCAGCCCTGCAACTCAGTTCCATTAACTCTCTGCCATGATGCAGGGCCTGTTCCTGCCCACTCAAGGACCCACACAATGACCTGGTGAGAGCCTTGTCATGGACCAGGTGTGAGTTATCCATGTATGCAGTAGGTAACAGACACACCATCTGAAGACCCAACTGTATACCACAAAATAGATCTCTGTCCTAGCACCAGCTTTGCTGGCTAAGATCCTGAAGGAAGTCCCATCGGCCCAGTAACCAAGCAAGATCCACACTCCCCCAAGTCCCTGGTAACAGGCCCACCAACCTTGAATCCCACTGCAGACTCAGTGACAGCCATGTGACCTGCCTTGAACTCTTCTTGACAGAGATCCCAGAGACAGTCTCATCACCCCTGGGATCTGACAGAAAAAACCTTCACCTTCCAAAACCAGTCTTTAAGGATTAAAAGATGTTTGCTCCTTCAAAAGTACACACACTGATGCAAGGCCGCACATCATGAAGAATCAGACAAACATGACACCACGAAAGCAAGCTATTAAAGCCTCAGTATTTGACCCTATAGAAATAGAAATCTGTGAATTATCTGACAAAGAATTCAACATAATTATCTTTAAAAGCCTTAATGAGATGCAAAAGAACACAAATAGACAGACAAAATGAGAAAAATAATACATTAAGTATGAAAAGTTTAATAAAGAAATAGAAACCCTGAAAGAGAATCAAACAGAAATACTAGGGATGAATAATACAATGAATGCCCTTTAAAATACAATAGAGAACTTCAACAGCAGTAAACAGGATTAGGAAAAAAATAAAGAGTAAACTCAAAGACAAGTCATTTAATATTAGTCAATGGGAGCAACAACAACAACAACAAAAAAAAAACAACAAAAGAATGAAGAAACATAAGGAGTTTAAGGGACAACATGCAACATACCAAGAGTTAATCACAAAGAAATGATTACTAATAATAAGTAAGGAGATTGAATCAATAATCAAAAATATCCTATCAAACAAAGACTATAGCCTGATAGCTTCGTGGCTGAATTCTACCAAATATTTAAAGAATATAATTTTTTCTCAAATTCTTACAAAAAATTGAAGTGGAGAGAACACTTTCAAATTTATTTTACAAGGCCAGTATTACCCTGATACCAAAGTCAGACAAGGACACTAGAGGAAAAGAACTTTATAGCCAATATTCCCCTCTAAACATGGACACAAATATTCTCAATAAAATGCTAGCAAATTAAATTCAACAGCATATTCAAGGATCATTTGCCATGATCAAATAGGATTTATTTCTAGAATGAAATGATGGTACAACATATGCAAATCAATAAACACAATATACAATATTAATTTAATAAAGGTAAAAATCATATGATCATCTCAATATGTGCAGAAACATTTGCCAATATTCAAGTTCCTTTTATAATAAACACACTCAATAAATTAGGTATAGAAGGAATGTACCTCAACATAACAAAGATCATATATGATAAATCCATAGCTGACATCATACTCAATGGTGAAAAGCCAACAAGGATGTCCCCTCTCACTACTTCTATTTAACATATTATTGAAGGTTATAGCTTGAGCAATTAATCAAGAAAAAAAATAAAAGATCTCCTTACTTATTATCTAAATTGTAAAGGCAGAAGTAAAAATGGCATGCTCTTATATAGAGAAAACCAAAACACTCTTAGAATGAATGAATTATAGCAAAATCATAAGGAAGAAATTTACATTCAAAAATCAGTATCCTTTCTCTATGCTGACAACAAACTATGAGGAAAAAAATACATTATAAAAAAAATCTCATTTACAATAGCATCAAAAGCAATAAAGGACTTAAGAATAAACTGAAACAATTATGTGAAAGATCCATACACCAAAATATAAGACATTGATGAATAAATTGAAGAAGAAAAATACATGAAAAAAATTCTATTCTTATATGCTGGAAGAATTTATTGTTAAAATGTCCATACTACCTAAAGCAATCTACAGATTTAATTCAATGCCTATCAAAAATTTAATGACCTTTTTCACAGAAATTTAAAAAATCTTAAAAATCATAAGGAACCACAAAAGACCCTGAATAATCAAAGCAATATTAAATAAAAAGAACAAATTTGAAGGCCTCATCTTTCTGATTTTAAATTATATTACAAAGATATAGTAATCAAGACAGTATGGTACTGGCATATAAATGGACACAGACTAATGGAACAGAGTCTAGGCATAAACTCACACATATAATGCACATATAGGGGATGGTAGGAGGAAAGAGGAGATACTAGTCAAAGAATAGAAACTTTGTTATAAGATGAGAAAATTTCCCATGAAGCACATGTACAGCACACTAGGAATAACCTAGCAAGGGTATGGTTTGTCTGCCAACTGTGGCCACTGCCTGAGTGAGCCCTGTAGATTAGAACACTCAATAAAGGAAACAGGGCCATGGAGACAGTAATAAATGGTGAGGGGGATAACTGTTGAGCCATGTGCTGTAGACTGAAACTGGACCCCTTTCTTCCACCATATACAAAATCAACTCAAGATGGATTAAATAATTAAATGTAAAACTTACAACTATAATAACTGTAAAAACCTACAAGTAAAAGATAACCTAGGTATTACAATTCTGGATATAGGATCTGGCAAAAAATTAGTGAGGAGAAAGGCATAAACAATTGAAACAAAAACAAAAATTGACAAACAGGACATAATTAAAGAGCTTCTGAACAGCCAAAGAAACTGTCAACAGAGTAAACAAACGACCTACAGAATGGCAGAAAATTTTGCATACTATAAATCTGACAAAGGCCTAATATCCAAAATCTGTAAGCAACTTAAACAAATTTACAAGCAAAAAACAAATAACCACATTCAAAAGCGGGAAAAGGACATGAACAGACACTTTTCAAAAGAATACTTACATGCAGCCAATAAGCATATGAAAAAATGCCCAACATCACCAATAACTAGAGAAGTACAAATCCAAACCACAATAAAATACCATTTCACACCAGTCACAATGACTATTATTAAAAATTGTGAAGAAAAAGGAAGCATATACACTGTTAGTGGGAATATAAATTAGTTCAGCCATTGTGGAAAGTAGTTTGGCAATTTCCCAAAGAAGTTAAAACACAACTATCATTTGATCTAGCCATTATTGGGTATATACCCAAAGGAATATAAATCATTCTGTCATAAAGACACATGCACATGTATGTTCATCACATCATTATTTACAATAGCAAAGACATGGAATCAACTTAAATGTCCATCAATGGTAGACTGGAAGAAAATATGGTACATATACACCATAACATACTATGCAGCCATAAAAAATAAAATCATATCAATTTACAGCAATACGGATGGAGTTAGAGGCCATTATTCTAAGCAAATTAATGCAGGAACAGAAAACCAAATACTGCATGTTATTATTTATAAGTGTGAGATAAACATTGAATTCATATGCACACAAAGAAAAGAACAGCAGATACCAAGGCCTAGTTGAGGTCGCAGTGTGGGAGATGGGTGAGGATTAATAAAACTACCTGTAGCAGGCTATGCTTATTACCTGACTGAAGAAATAACCTGTATACCAAACCACTGCGACATGCAATTTACCTATATACCAAACCTGCACATGTATCCCTGAACTTAAAAGTTAAAAAAAAAAAAAGAGAAAGAGACAGTTCTGATGATCTAATACAGAACATAACGATATACTACTCCAGCTTTGTAAGTTCTCAAAGGCAATGCCCCTAATTCAGGTTTTTAAATATTTTAATCCATTCATCTATTAATGAACATTTGATTTGCTTCTAGTTTTGGGCTGTTACAAATAAAGCTGCAATGAATATTTATGTACTTTTTTTTTGTATGGGACATTTACTTTTATTTCCCTTAGATAAATATCAATCAACGAGACGGTTATACAATAAGGTAGATGCATGTTCAAATTTCTAAGAAATTGACAAATTTTTGTATTATTTTTCATTCCCTTTAGAATATGTGAGAGTTCCAGTATCTCCACATACTATATAATACCAGGTATGGTTAATATATTTTCAATTTTATTATTTCTAATAAGTGTATAGTAATATCTCTTTGTTGTTCTTATTTGCATTTCTTTCATAGGTAATGATGTTGAGCATCTTTTTATATGTGTATGTGTCATCCATGTGTCTTCCATGGTGATATGTCTCATCAAATGTTTCCCATTTTTTCATTTTTGGTCATTTGTTTTGCTTTTTACATTATTGGTTCTTGAAATGTCTTTAGATGGTCCAGGCAAAGTCTAAATAATTAGGTATATAATTTAAAAGTATTTCCCCTAACCTATGTCTTGTGTCTTAATGAGCTTATCAGTGTCTTTTAAAAAGAAGTTTTCAATTTTAAGTCCAACTTATTTTTTTTATTTATACAGAGTATGTTTTTGATATTGCGTCCAAGATACCTTTGACTAACCTAAGGCTTCAAAAAATTTTCTCTTATATTTTTGTCTAGAAGTTTTATAGTTTTAGGAGTGAATAAATTTTGTAAGATACAGGTAAAAGTTGAATTTTTTGGCATATGGATATCCAATTATTCTAATACTATTTGTTGAAAAGATTATTTTTAATCTATTACATTGATCTGCAACTCTACCAAAATCAGTTTTTCATATATGTGTGGATCATTTCCTGGATTATTTAATCCATTTAATGGATCTGTTTGTCTATCATGATACCAATACCATGCTGTCCTAATTACTCTACCTTTATAATATATATTTAAATTGAGTGGTGTTTTTTTCTCCGTTTACTATTTTACTTTTTAAAGTCATTTGGCCATCTTAAATTATTTGCACTTCCATATAAAAGCTAAAGTCAGCTTGTTAATCTATCCAACAGTTCCTGCAAGGACTTTAACTTTATATTGAAACTATTAATCAGTTTGAAAAAATGTATCATCACAACCTCAACTCTTTAGACTAAAGAACATTTCATATATATATATATATATATATATATATATCTCCACATCCACCTTTATTTAAATTATTCTTTAGTTTTTTTCTCAAGTGCTTTTAGTTTTTAGTATATATTTTTGTCAGATTTATCCATATTTCATATTTTTGATGCTACTTTACATAGTATTGTTTCTTAATTTTATTTTCTAATTGTACTGCTATATAGAAAAATAGACTTTTGAATATTGATCTTGTATCCTATGATACTTACATATTCCCTTATTATTTGTAGCAAGGTTTTTTTTTGATAAAAT
Organism: Ateles fusciceps; assembly: GCA_036589455.1. Classification (NCBI taxonomy): domain Eukaryota; kingdom Metazoa; phylum Chordata; class Mammalia; order Primates; family Atelidae; genus Ateles; species Ateles fusciceps. The sequence continues at coordinate 397,009 of JAZHEH010001685.1, read as the reverse complement.
TGGTAAGATTTTCTATATAAACACTGATGTAATCTACCAGAAAAACACAATATTTGCTATTTATGTATTTATGCTTTATTGCACTGGAGAGAACATTCAAAACAATGTTGAATACAAAAAGTGGTAGGTAAAGGCATCATGTCTTGTTTCTAACCTAAGAGACAAAGAGTTCAACCTTTCACCACTAAGTATGTTAACTGTAGGTTTGTTTTAGGTGACTTTTATCAGCTTGAAGGAAGTTTCATTCTATTTCTAGCCTTCTGAGAGTCATTATCAGGAAGGGTGTTGGGTTTTGATAAACATTTTGGGGGGGTTATATTGAGGTAATCCTATAAGATTTTTGTAATTGTGTAAATGTAATAAATTATATTTGTTGATTTTTGAATGTTAAACCAAACTTAGTTTACTAGAATATACTCCAGTACAATATTTTAATCTTAGAAATATTGTTTTATATTATCCATTCTTTACATACAGTTTCAAAATAATACCATTATACTATTCATAGTACCTGCATCATTTCTGGATTAGTTTTGATTAATATTTTTGCATTACTATGAGTCATATTTTTCCATCTTTATATATCTGTTTATTTTTTCACAGGATGTCAGATACTGTGATTTTTTTTTTTTTAATCTATAATTGCCTATAATTTACATTCCTACAAGTGTTCTTGAGTTTTGTTCTGGGATGCATTTTATTACTAGGAAACAGTTTGATTTCTTTTTAGATCATGATTATTTTTTGTTAGTTTTGTTTCGAAGTTTTGTTAAGTGGAAACAGATCAATGGTGAAGATAGGGCTAATTACTCACCCACTATTAAGGGAAGTCCCTGTAGATAATTTGACCTGTAGATAATGCTTCATAAGTTATGAGATTTTTCCGTTGTGGCTGGTGAAAATAAGCACTCTTCTTGACCCTGTGTAAGCCCTGATTAACATTATCTCTAATCATTTCAGGTTATCCTTTCCTCACCCTATATAGTTTCCTCACACCTGCACAAATAAATACTCTCTTGCTCTAAAGAGAACATCAGAGTTCTCTCTTTTCATAGCTCTACTGTTTCTGTAACTTGTCCTGTGAAATCTATTGTCTTAATCTATTTTCTCTTGCTATGACAGAATGACACAGACTGACTAATTTATAAAGAAAAGAAGTTTATTTGGCTCATAGTTCTGAAGGATGGGAAATCCAAGGGCCTGGTGGCAGTTTCTGATGAGGGCTTTTGTAGTACATCAAAACATGTAAGGAAAGCTGAAGGGCAGGTGAATGTGTGCAAAACAGCAAAACGTAAAGGGTGACATCTTCGTAATAGTTCACTAGCGTGGTATTTAAATCAGGTAATGAGAGTTAGTACTTACTCTCACAAGAATTAACCTAGTCGAGTGAAAGTGGTGTTAATCTTTCTTAACTACCTAATCACCTCTCAAAGTCCCCACCTTCAACACTGACACAGGAGAGGACCAAGTTTTCAACACGTGAATTCTGGAACACCCATTCAAGCCATAGCACATATCCACACCTTTCCATTTTGGTCTTTATGGACTCTTAGCTCCCTCTCCTCAACTCAAGGAGTCTTCTGGGATTCAGCAAAGAGTTTGAGTCCACTCTCCCTGAATTTCACCCCTGCCAACACAGGAAACTGTCTCAATACAATAAGATAGGGCAATTGTCAGGCTCATTTCTTTTCCATCACTGGAGATTCTTCTTTGCTGTCTGATGTTCAATGCCTTAAAAACCATTTGACTAATTCTGTCCTACTTTTTTTTTGTTTGTTTTTCAGATGGAAAGGTAAATTCAGTCCCTGATACTCTAGACAACTTTATAACTCTTTCAAGTACTCCTTTTCTAATGGCTTTCCTTCTTTTCTCTCTCTCAGATCTAGGGCTGGTTATGGTGTATTATATTACTAGCTATAAAGTTCTGGAAACAGTTCCTTCATTTAACTCTCCTGAAGTTGCCAAATTTGAGTGTTTCATCTATGTTTTGCTTTACTTTAATTTACAAGAAGAGATAGAATCTCATAAGCAAATGAAAAGCTTTTCACCATGAAAATAAAATTACTATCAACCACCACAACCATAATAAAAGCAAAATTTGTACATCTATTGTCATAGAGAAAATTACACATCATGAGAATTAAGATTAGGATGGGTTGGTAGATTTATTGGTATAAATAAAAGACAGTCCTTTTCTGAGTGCTTAACTTTCCTTAATGAAATAAGAGCAACATTATTAATTGTGAGAAAGAAAAGGGACATCGAAGATTTGAGAAACATTCAATGTCTAAATAACCATCAGAGAAAATGCTAAAATAATTTTATAATAGCAAGAAAATGTAGGGTACTACCTAAATAGTGATATCTAAAATATGAAAATCCAATATCCCTTTTTTCATGATTTGTGAATTTCTAATACAAGAGATCTTTAGGAATTTAAGTCACAGCTAGAAATGCTGAGAAAAACAATATTTGATGGTTGGTCACATTGTGATTGAATTACATTTTTTTTCTTTAGATGATGAAAGTGAAAAGATCACCAAGTCATCCATAACCCTAAACATTTTGGCTTTCTAGTACTTTGCTTCACTCACTGTATTCTAAATACATTGACATTTTACCCAGTTTTCTGAGAAGCATGTCAAACTTAACCCTATTCTGTTTTTGCTCATGCTGTTCCGTCTGCTTGTAATGCTCTTTTCTAGGGACACGGACTTCTAGTATTTAGTTTCCTGCTCACACGTCTCTACTTTATAAGAATAACTGTCAAATAAGCAACAGGAGATGGAAGCAGACAGAGAAATGTTAGTCTAACAAACCACACTGCAGACTAATTTATTTTTAAGAGCATATCACGATGTTAAATTATTATTTTGTCTATTTTTTAACCTTCTCTACAAAGGATGATATAGAATAAATCTATCTTGCCCACTAGTATACTGACTTCCCATAGAAGAGTACCCAATATATACTGAGTACTAAGCAAATAAATGTGTAAAAGAAGAAGCTACAGAAAAAAAAAATTAAAAACAAACTGGATTTCAATAAATGCCTCAAAAAACTTTTTCTCAGTGTTTGGCCTTGGGTCATTTGCATCCTGTTTTGAATCTGTATAAATCAGTTCTCTTATTGGGAGTTAAAATGTTATCCGTTTGCTCTTTGGGAAATAATAAAGCGAGATGAAATTGAGAAGGCATTTGGCCAATATGCCCTGTCTTGAGTTCTTCTAGGGAGATGCATACACAAGAATGAAGCAAGGCAGAGCAAAACTTTGTTAGTGGCCGTCGTTTATCCCCAAAGCCCCGTGAAGAACGAGTGATGTAGGCTGGAACCGCTGCAAAAATCATTTTTAATCTCCTTTGATGACCTTTGTAAACCACAATAAAGAAGGCTAACAGTTGTTTTTTCTCTATTTTCACCCCAAAGTATAGACACAATTCTCAATTCTCAGCATTGCAGAGAAAGAGAGAAGACTGGCCAAGAATACAACTGGTCGGGGAAAAAAATAATTAAAAGAAATTATGAGTTTATGATCTAGCATCATCATGGACCATGGTTACTATTTCCCTGCTTAGCTACGTTCAAAGAAAAATAGTTTCTTAAGAGAAGGAAACTGCACCTTCACAAACAACAACAAAAAAGAGATGTCTGGATTTCTTTCTATTCAAGCAAACTTTAACTCTTTAAAGAGTGGAGAGATAATAATTTGGTGAGATATGATCAAGGTTAACAATCACACGCATCTCTCTTTCTTATGTGATAGGGAGAGTAAAAAATGGCCCATAGGTGGGAAAAAAAAAAAAAGAATGGCTAGAACTTCTCCCAAAGAAGTAAGGCAACAGCTTTACTCAATGTTTCTTTTAATTATGAGATCACAAAATGACATAAGGCAGAAAGAAAGAAGTGATTAGTAGTATGGGCCCAAGTTCCTCCCTCATAGGAAGAGGCTCTCCCTAGTTTATGTGAATAAAGCAACAGACTGAACATAAAAACAGGTAATGGCCAAGCCATTCATGACAATGGGACAAACTCAGACTCACAATCTCTGCAACAGCATTTCAGACAGCCAGAACATAACCTCTTTTTATTCAACTCAGAGTGGTTAGAACTTAGTTTTAAATCACAGCTTTCCTATTTTTGCCTCTGCTTTCAATGCAAAACCAATCATATAAAGCTAAATATACTCTAACGAATTATTCACATAAGATGTTTCACATATAGTGAGTCCACCTCCAGTTTCTCCATGCCAACAGCTTCTAATCGAAGTATACCTGAAGCCTTCCATGTTTTTCACTACGAAGCTCTCCCATACCCCTGCCAAATTGGAGACTTTGCCAAACTCAAGTGATAGCAACTGAATACCTGGCTATATAGATAGCCCTGAATGAATAGCCTTTGATTGTCTTCATTTGGGTGGTCATCATCTATTTCTACAAAAGAAGGATCAAATAAGACAACATGAACTTTATCCTCATACATAATGAAAAGTGATAAATTGCTGTAACAGCATTCTATTTTCTAAAATAAGGTATTTCCTACCTTATTGGTAAGGACTGGTACCTTGAAAATCTAATTAATCTTATAGCATAATATCTAACTTTAACTCTTGAATAATGGCAGGTTTAAATCAAACAAATTCATACAAATAGCTGTTTATGTTATTGCTGATAACAAGACGAGAGAATTCTATAGCTTTGTGTGTTAAGTTTCCTGATTGTATTTGTTTTGTTTGTAAGATTTTACCACCACAAGAGGAAGCAAAAGGGAACTGTGTAGAAGCTGGTAACAGGAGCTCTCCTACAGCTTTTAAGTCTAAGCACCACCAGCTTCTCAATGAGCAAAATTCTATACAAGGTTCAGGAGAGAAAAATATCCTTATTCTTTTGAACCTGGTGTCTCTCTTATCTTCTATATCAATAGCTCCTGATCTTTAACCCCTTTGTAAAATAGCGTCCAAATTCTCCTCTCTCTCTATCACATTGGGAATGATTTTGCAGGCAATTGGGTTGCATCTTAAGTGATGTGAAGACAGAGGTGCAGCTTCAGATCTTGTGAGAGGAGCAATTTTAGGACAAACCTTCTAGTTGGGCAAAATGGGCCTCCTCTGAGCATAGTGCTAGAAATTATGCTAAATGCTTTAATCACCTCGGTTAATTTAATCCTCACAATAATCAAACTAGAAAGTAATGCCCTTTTAATGAAAATCTGGTTTACAATGAGAATGGGGAAACTTTAGTGACTTTTTATCTATAAGACTGTAAGAGAGTAAAAGAGCTGATATGTGAAACCATATATCTCCTTGACCCCCAAAAGGGTATTCTTAATCAATACTCAATGCATAAAAAATATTCTTGGAAAAGGGCACATTTCAGAGACATAGGCAACACAGTAACATATTTGTTTTCCATATTTGGATCTCAGTTTATTATTCCATAAAGCCTTTTTCCTGAGTAGCGGTAGCATTGTTGAGGACATAGGAACCTGATAATTGAGCTTCAATTTTGGCTTAACATGTTCTATTTTATTTTAACTCAATGGAAAATGAACTCAATCTGATCTGTTCATTGAAACGTACTGTCTCATCGATTGGGAAAATATATATTATTTCAAATGTTTTGAAAAGTCCTGAACCAAATACTTAGCCCAGATTTCCCAGAAAACAAAGCCTGAGGGAAAGCTTCAGGTATAATAGAGCCTGAATTATATCCCCAGGGCAACAAGAACAAGGTTGAAAATGTACTGGGTTTGAGAAGGGCTGAAAGCAGATACAAATGGTACATTACTGAACTGACAAGATCCCTACTACTTCAGATGTGTAGGGAATCACTGTGCTTCATTGGTCTAAGTTTGCTCCTCTGGGAAAGAACAGCCCCAACCTGCCATACTCCCACAAACTGACCCCTCCAGAATGTGCAGGGGTGGGAAGAAGGCACTGGGAGAATAGGAGATGATACATAATCTGAGTCTCATGCAGAAATTTCATGAAATCTGTATTCAATATTCTGTCAACATTCCTGCTGATTATTTCCTAATTAATGAGCAATATACGTAAACAAGATGTGTCAAGTGAAAAGCAAAATACAAGTGGTAGGATTTATTTAACAATCTGTATCCTGAAGTAATCCATCCTAGATTCGTTTGTCATCTATTAGTTTGTTTAATTAATCCCATTCATTCACTCAGCATCTACTTATTGTTAGGCTGTATTGTAGGATCTAGAATTAGATCAGTGGACAAAACAGAAAAAAAAATCCTGTTTTTTACATTTTAATTAGTTTATTTTTTTGAGACAGGGCTCACTCTGTCACCCAGGCTGGAGTGCAGCAGTGCAATCCCAGCTCACTGTAACCTCCATCTCTGGTTTCAAGTGATTCTGGTGCCTCAGCCTCCCGAGTAGTGGGGATTACAGGCATGCACCACCATGCCTGGCTAATTTTTTTTGTATTTTTAGTAGAGACAGGTTTCACCATGTTCACCAGGCTGGTCTCAAACTCCTGACCTCAAGTGACCTGCCTGCTTCAACCTCTCAAAGTGCTGGAATTGCAGGCATGAGCCACCATACCTGGCCAAATTCCTGTTATTTAGAGCTCAACCTATTAAGATAGCTATTAGATACTGTCATCCAATGATAAATCTTTTAAAAAGAATAAGAGAGTGCAAGGTACAGAAAGGGAGGAACAGAGTTAATTTAGATGGGTTTTGAGTCCTTAATGATAAGAAGGAGAGAGCCAAGCTAAATAGGGGGCATGGGCAGAGATGAATCGTTTTCAAGGGGGATCAAACCACAGGTGCAAAGATTCTACAGTGCCATGAAGCTGGTGTATTTGAAGAATACACCAGCAAAGATTCTATGGTGCCCTTTTTAAGATTCTCCATTTCTCATTCTTCTTTGCTAGCTGAGATGTGTAGTTAAAGTTTATATGGAAAATGATATCTGCAGATACAGTTCTAAGAACATTATTGGGAGATGAAGGGAGCAGGTGGTGGAGTGCAGAGTATTCCTTCATTACCTCTAAAAGGACAGTGATATAAATGCAGGAGAAATCTCAAAAATACATCCATGGCTCCTCAAAGAAAAGTTATGCTAGAGTAAACCTTAATCAGCCATGAAGAGTGGCTAATTTCTACCTCAGGGGTTTTAGTGAATAAAAAGTGATACATTCATGAAAAAAGAAGAAAATTTTGGCCTTGGTCATATAAATAGATTTCTGACACAAAATTGTCCTTGTACCTAGAGGGTAAAGCTTTGAAGCATAAGCCTTGTTCAATATTTAAACCAAAAGCCAATCTGAATGCATTTCTTTAAACATAAATGTTTAATTCAAAAGATAAATGCAAATTAAATATATCCACAGAGGAATGCCAGCTATTTTATTTCACTTAGAGAATTTTCTGTTTTGTTTTGTAAGGTGTTCATTAATTCTCAAACAACACCTAGAAGGAAAGATGGAGATGAATGAAGAGAAGGATAAGAAGTACAGCTGCATTGCCTCAGCTCTCAGCAATATTACAGATGCTTACGTGAATTCATGACAGATAATTATGTTCCATATATCACACTGACTTTTGTTACAGTGGTAGAACCAAGTGCTAGTGAAGGTGAGGTATATTTGTTCTATCATTCACTGATAAAATAAGTATATTCATTCTTAAAATCAATATCTATCAAGAGCTTTCAAAAACTAGTATTTAATCTGGTAATACTACATTGACTAGTTTTAACTTTTAAGAAAAAAAAGATTTGTGAGAATATTTTTCTCAATATGGTAATGATAAGGAAGTAAAGCTTAAAAAAATTAAAACAAAAGGAAATACCAGAAATGTATGAAAAGCAGAATCTTTAAATAAATTATGATATAGCCCAGAGTGGAAAATGAGATAGGATTATCTTTCAGAAACAAAATTGTTATTGACATGAGAAAACGCAATTTAATATTAAGGAGAAAAATCAGATGCAATAGCTAGTGTATTAGAGAGCTTTACATGTTCACCAAATTTCATGCACTTTTTTTCTGCAGAATGGGGTTGTCACTGGTAAATAATTGTTGAACCAGTTACTACATTTTCTAGCTTCTCTTACCTCTATATGTGTTCATGAGACTTTTGATTGTGAAGAGAAGATGAGGGGAATTGATGTGTGCCATTCTCAGCCAAGGCTTTTTTAAAGAAGAGAATGTGTCTCCTCCATGTTTCTGTTTGGTTGGTTGTTTCATTTTTACCCTGTTATCTTTACTTCTGTATCTTTTATGGAAGCAAATACCTACAGTGCCCTAGAGAATGGCAGACACAAAAGATGAAAGGAGCCAGGTCCACACGGCACTCCACAGAATAGGGTCTCCTAGAGACACACAATAGTGCCACTTGTATGCAAAGCCTCTATTGTGTTTGAATCTTTATGTGTTTTGAGGCTGTTTTAGCAGCTTTTGCTTCCTAACTAGTTCAGAAATCTACTTGCTATAGTGAAAGAAAAGCACTGAGAAGCTATTACTACTTCTTGCTAGGTAGCAAAATTGTAATTTCTATTAAAATTATAAGATTTGTATAAGTAGTGCATTTTATGATTTCTACTCTAAAATATTTTCGTTATTCTTTAAGTATAAACATAATTTTGTGTATTTATTTATTTAATGACAATTGCTTTGTCGCCCAGCTGGAGTGCAGTGGCACTATCTCAACTCACTGCAACCTCTGCTTCCCAGGCTCAAACAATCCTCCTGCCTCAGCCTCTCAAGTAGCTGCCACTACAGGTGTGCACCACCATGCAGGGCTAATTGTGGTATTTTTTTGTAGAGATGAAGTTTAGTCATGTTGCCCAGTCTGGTCTCAAACTCCTGGGCTCAAGCAATCCACCTGCCTTGGCTTCCCAAAGTGCTAGAATTACAGCCATGAGCTACCACGGCTGGCCTTATAATTTAAATACAATATATATACATGCATGTATACACACAGATAAATTGAACTAATTATGCAGCTTGAGTGAAGCAAAATAAAATATTTGAAGTCTTATTTAAGAAACGATAGATACTTTATATATGTTTGACTATAGATTTTATCTGCAGGTTTTCTATCCATTCTACCCCTACAATTCTCCCTTTACCCTCCAACACGTATGAATGACTGCCGCATTACTAAATCCAATGAAAAATCCAAGTTTACTCCTGACTCATCAGTGGGATTTTATGCAGACGTTCCTTCCTTCTTGAAGAAATCTTTTTTTTTAAATGCATATTTATTGTACTTTAGGTTCTGGGGTACACGTGCACATAATGCAGGATTGTTGCATAGGTACATACATGGCAATGTGGTTTGATGCCTCCATCCCCCCATCAGCTGTATCTGGCATTTCTCCCCATGTTATTCCTCCTCAACCTCCCTACCCCCATTGCTCCTCCCCTATTTCCTCCTGACAGACCCCAGTGTGTGATGCTCCCTTCCCTGTGTCCATGGGTTCTCATTGTTTAACACCCACCTATGAGTGAGAACATGGGGTGTTTGATTTTCTGTTCTTGTGTCAGTTTGCTGAGAATGGTGGTTTCCAGATTCATCCATGTCCCTACAAAGGGCACGAACTCATCATTTTTAATGACTGCATAGTATTCCATGGTGTATATTTGCCACATTTTCCTTCTCCAGTCTATCATCGATGGGCATTTGGGGTTGGTTCCAAGTCTTTGCTATTGTAAACAGTGCCGCAATGAACATATGTGTGCATGTGTCTTTACAATAAAATGATTTATAATCCTTTGGATATATACCCAGTAATGGGATTGCTGGGTCAAATGGAATTTCTATGTCTAGGTCCTTGAGGAAGCGCCACACTGTCTTCCACAATGGCTCAACTAATTTACACTCCCACCAACAGTGTAAAGTGTTCTTATTTCTCCACATCCTCTCCAGCATCTGTTGTCTACAGATTTTTTAATGATCGCCATTGTAACTGGCATGATGTGGTATCTCAATGTGGTTTTGATTTGCATTTCTCTAATAATCAGTGATGATGAACACTTTTTCATGTGTTTGTTGGCCTTATATATGTCTTCTTTTGAAAAGTGTTCATATCCTTCACTCACTTTTGGATGGGTTTTTTTTTTTTTTCTTGTAAACCTGTTTTACTTCTTTATAGATTCTGGATATTAGCCCTTTGTCGGATGGGTAGATTGCAAAAAAATTTCCCATTCTATTGGTTGCCGGTTCACTCTAATGACTGTTTCTTTTGCTGTACAGAAGCTCTGGAGTTTAATTAGATCCCTTTTGTCTATTTTGGCTTTTGTTGCCATTGCTTTTGGTGTTTTAGTCATGAAGTCCTTGCCTATGCCTATGTCCTGAATGGTTTTGCCTAGGTTTTTTTCTAGGGTTTTTATGGTGTTAGGTCTTATGTTTAAGTCTTTAATCCATCTGGAGTTAATTTTAGTGTAAGGTGTCAGGAAAGGGTCCAATTTCTGTTTCTGTACATGGCTAGCTGGTTATCCCAACACCATTTATTAAACGGAATCCTTTCCCCATTGCTTGTTTTTGTGAGGTTTGTTAAAGATCAAATGGTTGTAGGTGTGTGGTGTTGCCTCCAAGAAGATGAAATCTTATCCCTTGGCTCACAGAACCCCAAATGTCCTTGTTACTCCTGTCTCCTCACTGCTGCTCTTTCTCTGGCTTCTTTGATCGTTCCTATTTCTGTTCTCAACTCCATATTGAAATGTTCAAGGCCCAATCCTTGGTTAGCTTCTCTTTTTATCTGTACTTACTCCCTGGATGAGCTCATTTAGTCTATTGCTTTAAAATTCCATAACTAAAAACTCATTTTTTTCTCCAGCAAAGTCCTCTCTCTTAAAATCCAGATTCATATATTCAACTTCCTACTCAAAAATCACCATCTGAATGTTTAGGAGACATTGAAGATTCAATATATGACATAATGAACTCCTGAAATTTCCCCCAAACTTGCCCCACCTACAGCCTTCCTAATCACAGTAATGGCAATCATCCTTCTTAGTTGTCAAGACTGTGAAAGTTGTCAGAGTCAAAATTTAGACACTAATGGTAAGAAAACCCTGACAAATAGAGCCGGGAAAGGCCATGAAGTGAGTGTTCTCATGGTTGTATGACTGAAAACAAAAATTATCACAAAAGACTGCAAAAACCACAATGTGCCAAAAAGGCCATTGCGATCTTTCACCAAAAATACTTCTGCAAGGGTATCCTCCCAGCCTGTTCAACCTCAGACTCCTGTCACCCTTGTTATTCAAGGATAATTATTCCAGAACAATTATGCAATCCTCCTCATTTTGTCCTTTAAAAACCTTTGTCTTCTTTTCCCCCTTAAATATGCACATAGTTTACTATTACAGCATGCATATTGCCATTGTGATGCATTATTCCCAGATAAATATCTTTTCTTTCATAGAGCCTTTTTCTGTTTATTGTATAGGTTGACAAGGTCAAATATTGAAATTATTTTTGACTCATCATTTTTTCTCATGCCCTATATCCAATACATCAGCAAATCATGCTGACCTTATCTTCAACATATTACTAAAATTTACCACTTTTCAGCACATTTGCATTTAAATTCAAATTATAAAGTACAATTGTTTTCATTAAATAGAGATATTCAGTAGTTACACATATTTTTAGAAAGCACTGATTGGTTATATTAAGTCATTAATGAAAATTATAAGATGTTTCAATCCTACCGCTAGTTAGTCATGCCATTTTTAGTTATCTAATAGCACTAAACCTCAGTTTGCTTATATTAAAAAATGGAATTAAGATCACCAACCTAAAATAATTTTTGTAAGAAAGAAATCTGACCTCTAAGGTTTCATCTTGAAGAATCATAGCTCTAAAATAACAGGGAGTGGAGGGAGAACAGAAAACGAAAATGCCCAATATAAATCTCTTTTAGTACAACTTACTCACGGCTAACTTTTGTGTTGATTGCAGAATGTCTTCCCTGTGGTTAGCTGTGTTACACTGCTAATTCTGTATGTCTACCAATTCCACTGTAAAATGAAAGATGGATTCAATATTTCAAGTCTGGGTTTTATTATAAAGTAGGAAAACAGATAACAAGCTGGTTTGAAGAAAAGATGATGGTTTGGAGGGAAGAAGGACTTGAATGTAGAGTATCGTATATGAGAGAGAGAGACCCCTCAAATGTTAGAGATACTGGCAGAAACTCAGCAGGAGGCAGGGGACTATAATATATAATTGAACTCTTGGAGGATGATGGTATCTTTAGAAGAACAGAAATAAGAAGGCCTAAGAAGACAAGCCAGTGGTGCCAAAAATCTTTTCCTAGCCTCAGCTTTTGAGCTTTTGTAGCTCTAGTTGCAACCAGCATAGGAATATTACTCTTTTATAGTTTTTCTCTTGTCCAAAAAAACATGCTATGTTTTAAAAGCTTTTTCTGGCAAGTAAATGGTCTTCTGTTGATTATTTTAATGTACCTTACAAAATCAACCTGTGATTTCACTATAATGTTGTCCATGACATTCAGACATCAAACTGCCTTCTATATGAAGCACTTCTTAACAAAATCGCTTAAATAATTCAGTGGCCTAGCTTATGTGGATACATTCTAACACAGACCTAACTTATCTAAAATTCCACACTGCAACAAGCAGAGGACAAGCAGGATGCTGCAGAGAATCTGCTTGAAGGCCATTTGCAGTGTAACATCATAAAGAGCACCAAAACTCTGAAGTCAGAGACCTGGGCTTTAAATCTACCACTTTTATAGTTTTTGCTTTATAAGCTATTTCTCCTTCTGTGAAATGTACACCTTCCTTGCAGTAATTTTGTGAGCATTAAATGAGATCAAGTGCAATGAAAACAAAGCAACTGGCACAGTTGCAGACTGATGTCAGGCATTAAGACCTGTTTGCCTCATTTGTCAGCATTTTTACTGGGGGAGCATAAGATAGATAATAGGGCTCTTTGTAAACAGGCATGGAGCCATTATGAAATTATTTTGAAGAGTACATAGAATCCCCTTCCTGGACAGCGCAGGTGAATTTTTTTCCACTGATTGACTCTTAAGAAAACTGTTCTCAATGTTTCCCCTTCTTTTCATATAAACCTAAGAATAACCCAGAAAGACAGTTTGAATGCAGTCAATAAAAATGTGAAACATGTTCCTAAGAATATGAAACTATTCTTATTATGGTCTCTGAAGGTCTAATATTGTTACTTGATGATCTTGAAACGAAAGTGAACCTATTATTGGTTGATAGCATTACTTTTCCCATATCATGTTCTCAGGAATATAAAACTAGATTGAACTGGCAACCTTATTTTAAAGGTACTTTAATTTAAATATGTAAATGTCTAAAATTTTATTAAGCACACTCTTGCCACAGGAGCATATGTTGGATTTTTTATAAACTTGTTTTTGTATTAAATATAAGTAGAAATGAAAAGAGATGCCCCAATACAATGTTACTGTAAAAACCATATGACTATAAAAAAAATTTTGACTTCTGAGAGCTTCCTAACTTCAATAAAGAGATACAATATGACCAATATGGAAATACTTGTTAAAGAAGGTAAAATCTATTAAGCAGCAGTGATCTGATTCTAACAATTGAGACTTAATGAAACATTCAGAATATGCTATTACTGATACTGTTCATTTAAATATGCTATTACTGATATTGTTTCATTAGGTATACAATTTCTTGCTCAGTGTTTTCATGCCTAAGTGACCTCTAAATTGGTCTGCTGCAAATCACTGCTAATAGATTCACAACAATCTATACCACTCAACCGTTTACAGAGACTGAACGATACAGAGGAGAGATTCAGATTTCTCAAGAGAGAAATAAAACTTCAAAATCAAAATATGCCTCTTTTCCCTCTGGTTTATCTCTTTCTCTCTTTTTCCCTCACTTTTTGCTTTTCCCTTCACTTCCTCTTTTATCTCCCTATTTCACCTCCACTCTCTTTCTCTTTTCTTCCATCTTCTCCCACCAGTTTCCCCATACATATAGCAACTGTGAGGTATAATTGAGAAGAATCTTAGAGTGGAATGCTTTGCTATCTGGAATAGTAGACCACATTGTTCAAAATTGTGACTCATGGAAATATGAGAAGTGGAATTTCTCTGTTACTCTATTCTACATGACAATCTATCTGTAAACCTAAAGCCAACACACTAGTTATCACTGGAATGTAAAGGGAACATGGATTCTGAAGCTTGACAACAGGAGTTCAAATCTGGACTCTCGCTGCCTATATAGCCTGGAGGAAGTTATGTATCTTTGCAGTTTGTTTTAGTCTGTTCAGGCTGCTATAACGATAACATAAACTGGGTGATTTATAAACAGCAAACATTTATTTCTTACAGCTCTGGAATCTGGGGAGTCCAAAATCAAGGCACTAGCAGATTCAAACCTAATGTTTCCTTATCTAAGTAAATGTGTAACTTGTTTTTTTAGGACTCAACCTCACTCTTGTCTGCCAGGCTGGAGTGCAATAGCTCAAACTGGGCTCACTGCAACCTCTGCCTCCTGGGTTCAAGAGATTCTCCTGCCTCAGCCTCCCGAGTAGCTGGGATTACAGGTACCGCCACCACACCCAGCTAATTTTTGTATTTTTAGTAGAGATGGGGTTTCACCATGTTGGCCAAGCTGGTCTCAAACTCCTGACCTCAAGTGATCCAACCGCCTTAGCCTCCCAAAGTGCTGGGATTACAGGTGTGAGCCACCACACCTGGCCTAAATGTCTAATATTTTATTATGCATACATATGAACTTTCTTTTGTATTAAATATAAGTAGGAATGAAAAGAGATGTCCAAATACAATGTTACTGTAAGAAACATATGGTTATAGAAATATTATAACTTTTTAGAGCTTCCTAAGTTCAATAAGGGGACACAATAAAATAGCACCTTCTCTCTGAAACCTCACACAAAGGAAGGTGTTAGCTAGCTTTTTGTGTTCTTTTTTATGAGGTCACTAGTCTCAATCATGAGGAAGCCTCATGATCTAATTTCCTGTCAAGAACCCCAACTCCTAATGCCATTACCTGGAAGGCTAGGATTTTAACATCTGAATTTTGGACAGGACACAAACATCCAGAGTATAGCACAGAGCTTTTGCTTTTCATACAGATTAAACAATGCATTTATTTAATAAATGTTTATTATTTATTTACTCTGACTAGAAATTGCTCAATGACCTGGTAACACAGCAACAAACAAAATTTAGACAAAGCCCTTGACCACTGGAGCCTATAGTCTGGTTAGAGGAGGCAGATTATAAACAAATATAGAAAAATGTGAAGTAACGATAACCGCAATAAAGAAAATACATATGAAATGCTTAGTAGCACGGTTAAAATGTATTAAATGCTCAGTAAGTATTTACTAATTCAGGGAAATTT
Organism: Ateles fusciceps; assembly: GCA_036589455.1. NCBI lineage: Eukaryota > Metazoa > Chordata > Mammalia > Primates > Atelidae > Ateles > Ateles fusciceps. The sequence goes on along the minus strand of JAZHEH010001685.1, from coordinate 381,629 downwards.
TCATATAAGGTTACCTGGTAAAAAGTCAGTATCCATCATGAAATGAACATAGTCATTAATCTTAGCCCTCGGCTGAAAACGCCACAGAGGCAATGACTGCCTTGAAGCAAGAGAGGATCTGCCAGCTGCCTGCATAGAGGGGTATATAGTGTATTTCTCTCTCCTCTATGCAGCCATGTGCCCTCCGGCCCCTGAAAGGTGAAAATAAAAGCCATTTTGTTCAGCTTATAAAATAGTGTGTTCAGTGCCAGAGAAAACGAAAGTTGTTATTTTACCCTGACAAGGTCACTAATAAAACTAATATATAAGGATCTATTGATTTTTTTGGAGTTTGTATTTGTTTGTTTGTTTTGTTTTGTTTTGTTTTCCTTGAAGTTTTATGTTTACCATGCCCAAGTAAAAGGAAATTTATTTTGGATTCCCTAAGTTCCACCAAGGAGTCATTTCAGAGTTTCTTTTGAAAATAAGGGCATGGTAACAAGATGACCTGCATGTTCATATAATTGCAACTAGCTGCAGGAAAGGGAAACAGAGCCCAGTGAGTCCTGGGAATGTCTCTCCTATAAATAGAGGAGTAAAAGAGCAGCTTAGAGACATGAGAGGGAACAGCAGGGGATAGTGAAACAGGAAAACACCCAATTAAAAGTCAGAGGCTCGTGTTCTATGGCCACTTGGCATTTATGCAGACGTAATTAAACAACAAAGCAATGTGAGACTTGATATTTGGGGAGGTTGCCCTGCCTGTCCTTTACCGGCCACCTTCAGCAACTTCAGAGAAATGAAACCATTAAGTGGGGGAGCGCTGCATCTCTTCCCTGATGTGCACTTAATTTGTCATTCGGGCCATCATCCCTAAGAATAGCAGTGTTTGGGCTGTTTCAAGCTGAATTGGCAATGCCACTGAGTTACTCCATAAGGGAAGTCCAATTTATTCCCCTAATTTATGCTTTTAAAGCTCTCTGCTTACCGGAATCAATCTAATGGGCCATTTATGACACAATAATACCCATTCATTTGGGCTGCCTCTGCCAGATTTATCAAATCATTTGGAGGCTTTAGTATGGTATAATTTTAGTCCTCCAGAGTAAAGCACGACACACGCCACTACTGACTAAAGATTGCTTTGGGGATAAAGGGGATATACATTATTTTACAAATAATATATAGGTATGTCTGTGTATGTGTTTAAGTACTCATCACATAATGCCTTGGGCTAGGAACACAAAATAGTGGCAGCAATTTGCTACAGGCTGAAAATATTTATAAACCATGATTATAAATTTAACTCACGCTGGAGGAGTCAAAGCTTATTTGTGCTGAAGGCTAAAGGGGCCTTAGGGCATCACTGCTTAAGAGTTACAGGATTTCAAATAACCATTGCTGCCCCCAATTTTGTTTTACAAAGTCTAAAGCATAGCACCCCTCCTTTGCCTCCACTTTATTTGCTTGGATTGTCCCCAGAAAAGTTGAGAATCTTTGATGTACAGAATACTTTCTCTGTGATATTAAGATAAATTGCAGGATCATAGGACAAGTCTGAGAATAAAATAAGACTAAATATAAAAGGGTCTTGGCCAGGAACAATAGTTCATATCTATAATTGCAGCTTTTGGGAGGCCAAGGAAGGAGGATCAATGGAGCCCAGGAGTTCATTCCTGCAATGAGCTGTGATTGCTCCACTGCACTCCAGCCTGGGCAACCGACTGAGACCCCATCTCTAAAAAACCAAAATTTTAAAACAAAAGGGCCTTAGCACATGAGAAAGTGGCCAAAAGCTGATGATGTATTTGAGAAAAAGTAAGTAAATTAGTGTATCTGGAGCATAGTGAGTCCAGGATAGCATGATACAAGAAGTCAGAAAAGCACCATTTCTACACAGTTTGTAGCAGAGCGACTGATGTATGGTGATTACTGGTTGAATACCTTGTGGAAGGAATGAAAAAAAAACTGAGGGAGGAAGAAGGAAGGGAGGTTGATTATTATTGCTATGGTTTTAAATTATTACACGTTGCAGGTGGCATATCTTACTTCCAGGCATTCTCCATTTTGTTTTATCCATTGTCCATACTTTTATTTTAATGGATATGAGGAAAGAAAGGACTTGGGTTTTTTTTTTTTTTCTTACTTGTTTTGCTTCTAAGATAATGTGGCATGTTTGAAATAATACAGCCGTGTCCTAACACAGATAAGAGTCCCAATTCCATTCTGACACTTTCTAGTTAGGTGACTTTAGGCAGGTTATTTTCTGAGTCTCAGTTTCCTTCTTTAGAATTGGGACAGTAATGCCTGCACCTTAGGATCATCATGGGAATTAGATGAACACCTAGGGTAATAGTAATAGCTGCATCCTTAAAGGAGGCAGACGTGAGGTGATATGGAGCAGTTCTCTAGCATACGTGCACGCACGTGTACACACACACACACACACACACACACACACACACACACAAGGCACACACTAAGGTCTTCCCTTTGAACAGCTTCTTCACTCCTTCCTTAGATGCTCCAAGCCTCCTGCGTCACTCACAAATGGTTTATAGTGGGGTACATTGCTCTTAAGCTCTTGTTCCTATACATTCTTCAGAATCCAGTTGTGACTCAATGTTTACAAGGCACTGATCTCTGAATTTAGTAGGGTTTCTATATCCACTGGAGTTCCATAATCAAAATAAACTCAGTAATTTTTTTCTTATATTCCCCAGGGGTATTGAAACCTGAAGAGACATCTATTCCTTAATGAATCAGGCCAGTCCATTCCTGGAGGCCGTTAGGGAAGGATGGTTGCAGGGAAGCAGGATTCTGGCAAGGACTAGATAATAATCCTGTGATACCCCCAAAAAGGACTATGGACACATTTTATATGAGTCCTGTTGTGTCCCTACAGAAACCTTTCAGTAACTTTTCCTTCTAGGCAGCACATTTTACTGAAATTATCTGTAATATAAATATTATTTCTGTGTCTTTTTCTTTTCTGCTTCTTGCTCACTAAAACATAGCTAGTGTAACTAGTGCTTATGTTTAAGAATCCCGGTAATGTGAAGGAGGCAGTTGGGAAATATCTGCTTATTTGGGATGAAAACACAAATGTGTCTTAAGGTGTACCTAGAAATTACTTGAAGTGGTTGTTTTTTTAAAAGGCAGATTCACGGACTCTATTATTTATAGGTTGAATCAGAATCCAAGAATTTTGGATCAGGAGCACTACATTTTAATATATTTTCCAGGTGATTCCTAAGTAGAGTTTAGGAAGAGTTTGATTTATAGGTAATCGATCTGAATAACTCAGGAACCACTTGGATTACACATAATTTGCCTGCTTTTCTAAGGGTCAAACCATTGCTAGTCCACATGAACAATGACACTGATATTTACTGAGAATTCATTGTATATCCAGTGTTCTGCCAGGCCCTTGCTATGCAGAATCTCATTCACTCTTCCCAGCAAAGGTGAGAAAAGTTTGATTATTTCCCATTTTCCTGATGAGTCAATAGAGTCTCAGAGAGATGAAGCCTGTAAGATGTCAGTCACACAGTGTGCAGATGGTAGAAGGCAACCTGTCCACCTCTAAGCCTATCCTATGCCCCAGAGTGAATAACGTCTCATTTTTCTTAACAAATTCTTACATACTGTCCCTTAAAAGTACTTCCTGGGAGGCCAAGGCAGGTGGATCACCTGAGGTTAGGAGCTCAAGACCAGCCTGACCAACATGGTGAAACCTGTCTCTACTAAAAATACAAAACATTAGCTGGATATGGTGGTGCAAGACTGTAGTTCCAGCTACTTGGGAGGCTGAGGCAGGAGAATTGCTTGAACCTGCGGGGGCAGAAGTTGCAGCGAGCCGAGACAGAGCCATTGCACTCTAGCCTGGGCAACAAGAGCGAAACTCCATCTCAAAAAAAAAAAAAAAGTACTTCCTGGGTTATTTATCTAATTTATGTTTATCAGACTGAGTTGGTTTCATTAGTTACAAACTTTTATGACTTGTGTTTCTGGTTATTACTGACAATATGCTTCTCCTGCAGTGCCTTGGTAGTTAAATCCACGTTATTTATCTGTCTGGCCTTTTAATAGAATGCACCTATTTGCACAATCCCTTCCCTGTGCAGATGTTTGTTTCTTAGTCCAGCTGTACGTTTATTATAATGTCCATGTTCATGTTCTTATGGGTGCTATAATAAAATAAGTTTAAGTTCTTTATTAAAAATGCTAGATGCTGTAAAAGCCATTGGTTTTTTTATTATTATTTTTATAAAAGACTCCTAGTTCAAACTTCCTAAGTTCTAATCCAAGGACAGAAATTAACTTTTTGGTGTGAAGTTGAGAGCTATTTATGGAAGCTGATGGAAATAAAGTGCTTTTTTTCTAGAATATATGTAATATTATTTTAGAAAGTCAACAAATACATTTTAAGACCAAAAGCAAACACTCCCACACACTGCCTAGAATAAATAACCTGCTGGATTTAGAAAAGTACAATAGTCCCTTTATGCTCAGGGGGATAAGTTTCAAGCCCCCTGTGGATCCCTGAACCTACAGAGAATACTGAACCTTATATATATGATGTTTTCCCATATAGATACCTATGATAAAGTTTATAAATTAGGCACAGTAATAGATGACAACTATAACTAATATTATACAATAGAAATATCATAAGAATATGCCAGTGTAACTACTCTTGCACCTTGGGGCCATTGTTAAGTAAAAATAAGAGTTACTTGAGCATAAGCACTGCAGTATGGAGACAGTTACTAACAGGCTGGTAGCATATACAATGTGGATACACTGGACAAAGAAATGATTTATGTCTTGGGCAGGGTTAGACAGGACCATGCAATATTTTATCATGTTACTCAGAGTAGTACACAATTTAAAACTTATGGCTGAATTGTTTATTTACAGAATTTTCATTTAATATGTTTGGAACTTGGGTTGATCATTGGTAACTGAAATCACAAAAAAAGAAACCATGGATAAGATGAGGATACTGCACTGGAATTTTAGTTAAGTCACACATTCTAAATGTGACCTGTTTGAATCCAACTCCCTTAGAGTTAAACTGTAGTTTAACCATTGTCTATGTGTGATACAAGATCTACAATTAACGTTCAATATTATGTGCTGCTTTGACAGCTGCTGGAATAGAAAGGGACTCAAATGGCTTAACCAAAGGTTCGCTTCTCCACTTTGCTCCTGGGAATAAGGTCCCTTAGCCTAGCAATCCTATTGTCAAAGGATCAAGTGCAATCTTGGAGTAGCAAGTTTTAGTTTTTTGTTGGCCCATGGAACTACTCAAATAAGCCAATTACATCTTTCCTACAGGAACTAGAAGGCACTTCCTCCCTTTGGTACTACAAAGCCTGCCTCCTATATCCTCTGGTTGTGCACTCTGTTCCCTTGTGCCATCCATGTAGTCCCACAGGGCATACAGTGCCCTCCTCCTGCAGACTGTGAGTACATGTAACCAATACACTAATTTCATCTGTCCAGTGTGGGGGTGTCTTGTGTTTAGCCATCTCTATAACCCTAGGGAGGGGATCCTCCCCTTACCAGTGGAGTAGTTGGAAGATGATTGAAACACCATGCCATTCTTTTTACTCTTCATTTTCAGAATCTGTAACATTTTTTTTTTTTTTTTTGAGACAGAGTCTCGCTTTGTTGCCAGGCTGGAGTGATGTGGCAACCTCCACCTCCTAAATTCAAACGATTTTCCTGCCTCAGCCTCTGAGTAGCTGGGACTACAGGCGTGCGCCACCATGCCCAGCTAATTTTTGTACTTTTAGTAGAGACAGGGTTTCCCCATGTTGGCCAGGATGGTCTTGATCTCTTGACCTTGTGATCCACCTGTCTCGGCTTCCTGAAGTTCTTAGATTACAGGTGTGAGCCACCACCACTCCTGGCCCAGAATCTGTAACTTCTATGAATCTAGCTGAGATCTTCATAGTAGAAGAAGTTAACAGGGAATATCTATATTTTGAGAAGAGACTCCATAAGTCAAACTTGCTTAGCCAATATCTGTGTGATGAGAAATCCAGTCATCCAGATTAACCAGCTTTAGAGACCAGAGTATGCTTGGCATAGGAAATTCACCATCCTGGGTATTTTGATGATACTGCACTCAAGGAATTATTTCTTCAGATCTTACTCTATGACTGCTGCCTTCAGTGAAAGCATCTGCTAAGTTTCTTTTCACTGAAGAATTATGCAAAATAGACAATCGTCATAGTTGTAAGAACACAATGTACTTCAAAATTGACTCAGAAATTACTGAAAAAAGCTAAGCAGAAAGTAAAAGTCACTCACAGTCTTACATGTATTTTAATAAAAGGAAGTTCTATCCTTCCACTTCAAAATCCTAGTTCTGAAAATTTGATGTACAGCCTTCTTTGTTTTTGTCAGACTTTCATAAATATAATTATATGTACACATGTATATGCATATGCATAATTTTGTTTTACAAAATTAGGATCATTCAATACACACAACTTTGTAACTTACTCTGCTTTAAAATTTCCAACTCACAATTTATCCTGGTGATATTTTAAGGTCAATACACAGTTAATAACTCATTATTTATTTTTGTTAATTATCATTCTATTATTTTTTTGTAAACAATTTAATCAACCCCTAGTGCATTGGGACGCAGCTTATTTTCAGTGTTTTGCCATTACAAACGGAATACACAGACATTGACATCAGATTAGGGTTTGAGTTGCATATCTGTCACTTACTAGGTAACTTATCTGGGCAATTTACTTAATTTATCTGAATCTAATTTTCATTTTATACATAAAATGGGGAATAAAATAACTTTTGAAAGTTGTTGTAAGACCAAACAAGATTATGCACGTAAATTGACAGTACATTCTATGTAACTGTTTAATAAGAGACATGATTTAAAAATCTAAGAACTATTGTTAAATACCTTAGGTATTTTGCTTATTAAGAAGTTTAGACTTTCCTCAACTCCAGCCATTTATAGAACAGTTAGGGATTTGCCATATTTGTGAGCTGCCTTTGCTCTTATTTATATAATATGTAAGTCATTGCTTTTAATTTAAAAAGTGAGTTGTTGTGAGGTGAAAACTATATTTCTACCACAAAATAATAAATTTGAGTCTAATTATAATTTCATAGTAAACATAAATTGTAATCAAAATGTTAAATAATTTTTAATATTAAATAATACATATTTTGTATTACTCAAAGATCAATCAGAAGACAGAAATCACACAGGTTTCAGCAGAAAAAATTATTATAAAACGGTACTAACTAGTAAAATTGGTTAACTACTAACAGAGATTTTTTAAAAAGCTTTCTAAGAAATAGAGTCACAGCGACTATAGAGAAAAGCTGCTACTTCTGGAGTTGATGGGGAGCACTCAAGGAGTGAATGAAACATGAAGAGTCCTGGCTCCCCAATACTGAGATTCTGTCCTTGAATGCAGCTCTCTGGAAGGGGGAAAGGCTTTTTTACCTGACTTGGGGAAGAGCTTATGTACGGGAAGTCACCACCTAAGGTGTCAGTGAACTGGATCTAGCCCATAAGAAGTGGCACAAGAAACTGATTAAATATTGAATGCCACTGAATGTCCTGCACACCACTGAGAGCCACAAGAGGAAGGAAAACACAGGAACCGAGATGACAAGCTCTTTGCTCTTTCTATACCTTTCCACATTTCTCTCACATCCTCTATTAAGAAAGCCCAATATTGCACTACCTATCAAGGGAGAAAGACTTACTTGGTCAAGCTAAGAAAATACAGTAACGCTAAGAGTGGATTTGGAGCTGAGAGCAATGTAATAACTTGCTTATTTTTTCCCTTACCACCTAAAATCATCTTGTGTAGTCCTAGTGCATTATGCACCATATGGGAAACACTGACATGAAAAACTAAGTTTTAAATATACAGTTCCTCATCTATTATCACATGTCATTCTTACATTCTCTATGTAGGTGAATAGTGTTTATAGTCTAGACTTAATCCCATTTTATAGATTAAAAAACTGAGGCAAAATGTTATTACCTATAATAACCTATTTAGTTAGCAGATACAACTGAACTCTTCTGACATCTAATGTGGCTTCTTGCTAGATATTTAACATTCTGAAGTAGTGAATTATAACATGAATGCTTCTTGGATCTTCCAAATAATAATTTCCAAACTGTTTGGCTAACTTTCTAAGTTTTTTCTTATTGTAAATTAGAAAATGATAATCTTATATTGAGTTGGAAGGTACTGTAACACTAAATTAGATTTGACTAGAGCAGGAGAGGGATTGAATTTGCATGAGAATAATCCTATGCTCAGCTTTTTGATATTTTACTTTTAACCATACATTTTCCACAGTTCTGCCATGTGACCTAAAACAAATCACTTTCACCTTTCTCTGTCAGTTTCTTCATCTGTTAAAAGCAAAGAGGAATTAAACAAAAGTTATCTGTAAACTTTCTTATAATCCCATTATTTTGGAGGTAAGATCAGTGATCAGAGTGGCAGTCTCCCTTGGGACATACAGAATTTCATTGTTAATCATTTTACTCTTTCAAACTGCATAAACCTCAGGCTTTACAGGATAAATTCTGAGCATCTGAATGTGATATACCACGTTTTCTAAGACCCTGTTCTTACTTTTTATTTCAGCCTCATATCTCAATCTTTTTTTGCTTCTTGGACTATTTTAGCTACTCTACTGATTCTGTTTCTATTGGTCTCTGTGCATACCCCCTCACTTCTTCACTTGAATGACTATTACTGGTTCTTCATCATCCAGCTAGAGTCCATCTCTGGGGTTGAGCACCACATGAACTCTAAGAAGCACTACATGAACTCCTCAGTAGGCTGTGTCCTTGCTTCATCCTCTATCACAGTACTTTGCAGTATCCTTCTAGCATTAAGCATCTGTTTGTGTGTAGATTGGAGTTATCTATTTGAATGTCCTCCTGATAAGCATGAAGGAAGCATCAAGAACATTAATATTTGTATCTATATCACTCAGTACTAACAATTAAGCAAATACTCCCAAGCTTTTTACTATTTGGTTCTTCCTGTCTTCTCTTCTTCATATGACTTTAAGAAAGCTTTGTAGAACATTATTTACATTTATATGTACCCTGAAAAGTTTGTGTTAATATTTGACCAGGTATTAACCAATCTAGGTGTCAAGTAATTTATTTTGAAGTAAATTTTAGCATCCTTGGGCAAAATCTCTGCATTTGTGGATATAGGTGTTAATAGTACTATAATATCAAAGCGTCATTTCTGATCTGGAAATGCTTCACTTCAGCCACAAATGAATATTGTCAAAGGTGATTAACTGTGTCACCTTAATAGATGAGGCCATTCTTCATGCCAGCACTTACAGAAGTGCTCACCTGGAAGAAATGTTGCCTTATAAAGGAATGAAAAGGCAAAGGGGCAATCTGGTAGAGAAAAGAGTGAAGCAGACCATTAGCTTACTGAGTGTGCAGGGCATGGTTTTTAAGTTGAGTTGAGGTTCAACAGTTTGGCATTTCTGATATTGTTTAACTATCTAGAAATTGAATTAGACCCAAGTGCTTTTTCCTTAGTGACCCAGAAATTTCTCAGTTGAGAAAGGAAAAACATGGAAAAACAAAAACAGATAGCTGCTTTCAAATATTTCCATGCTGAATCCAACCCAGAATGGCTATTCCATACATTACTTGTATTAATCAAATACACTAATATTTATAAAGTTTAAGGTACTAATCGGGTAAAATATATTTTTTCCTACATACAATTTCCTCCACACACATACCTCATGTTCAACCTTTAATAATCCTAGTTTAATGATTCTATAGTATTCATACATTCTCAACAATTTAAGATATACAATTAAATTTTCTATTTAGAACTGCAGAGAAAATCTTAGGTGATAAACAACATGAAAGATCTTTTGTATATGTTATTGTATTTCTATTTTTTTAAAAAAGGTAGAAAGCATAATCTGAGTTTCTGTAATGAAAGTTACATTCCTTGATTATAGGCTTGAATTAAGAGTTAATATTTACATTTTTCCAATAAGCAATGTTGTAGTGTAGTAGAAATCACACATATAGTGGAAGTTTGGTGATTTTTCCTTGTTTCTTTGTCTTTTGTGAAACATCCATTTAAATGAAGGTGAGAGAATTCCAGAATAGATTCATAATGTCCTTTCCAACTTTAACTCCTCATTTTGCAGGTGAAGAAACTGAGTTATGGAGAAGTGATTTGAATTGGGTAATGTCAGATTGATGGACAAACTTAGGATTAAAACTGAGACTCTCAATGTTCCAGAAAAATACACTGTTTTTCCTCCCTTTTTCTCCTTGCATAGAATTCAGCCCTTTTGGTTAACTATTAACAAGATATAATGTATAAGCCTATAGTTTTAATTTTTGAAATTGAGACAGCTTGCACAAATGTATGCATTAATATAAAATACATATAAATCTTGTAATAAATATAAAATTTTTATGGTAGCATGTGCCTGTAGTCCCAGTTTTTTTTTTTTTTTTTTTTTTTTGAGATGGAGTTTTGCTCTTGTTGCCCAAGCTGGAGTGCAATGGTGCGATCTCAGCTCACTGTGACCTTCATCTCCCAGGTTCAAGCAATTCTCCTGCCTCAGCCTCCAGAATAGCTGAGATTACAGGCGTCCACCATCAAACCTTGTTAATTTTTGTATTTTCAATAGAAACAAGGTTTCACCATGTTGGCCAGACTGGTCTTGAACTCCTGACCTCAAGTCATCCACCTGCTTGGCCTCCCAAAGTGCTGGGATTACAGATGTGAGCCACTGCCCCCAGGCAGTCCCAGCTCCTTGAGAGGCTGAGGTGGGAGGATTGCTTGAAACCAGGAGCTTGAGGCTGCAATGAGCTGTGATCATGCCACTGCACTCCAGCCTCGGTGACAGAGTGAGACCACATCTCTATAAAAAATAATAATAAAATTTAAAAAGACAAAGTAAAATTGGATAAAGCAGGTATAGTGTCACTGTGCAACAGGCTTGTCAAAAAGAAAAATTCAGTTGTTCAGTCAACAACAACTTGGCTTTGTTCTTCATTTGGTTAAAGAAAAAAGTTTAGCTAAGAGCACCCTACTCTTTGTAAAATAAACACCAAAGACTTTCTTGAAGGAAGTACTAAATTTCTTAGCAGTTAAATATGAGGAGGACTTCCAGTTTCCAGTCTGGCATGTGAAGAGTTTGGAAGTCATCAGTCACCTAACAACAATAACCAAAGAAAGCTGAACAAGTTGAAAATCAAACTCTTTCTAAATCTGGCAAACAATGAAGGTCACAGGGGAAACTAGTGCCCCTACAATTGGAGATACATAGAGGTAGTTAAAGAGAATCACAACATACCAGAGTAGAAGCCCTATAATAGAAACCCCCATAGAAACAAGTTCTAGGATAAGAATATCTAAATTGCAATTGCCAAATTCCTGGGGGCCCAGTGTAGGCAAGTGTGAGCATTAAAAACACCAGGGAAGCTCACTCATAGGAGAGCTACTAAACTTTTATAAGTTTTACCACCAGGAGCCCTACCAGGTTCTCACAGTGAAGATCTGCAGAATGAGGTTCTCACAGTGAATATCTATATAGTGCGGGGACAAGTAGCCGTTCTGGAATACTCCCAGAACATGAGAAAGGCCTGCCTTGAAGAAAATCTATTAACCTAACTGATGGATTTTATCAGAGCCTAACCAACCTGGGAGAAGGAAAATAACCAATTCCAATAAGCTCTAGCCTTCCTGTCACATCTAAGGAGGCAAAAATTATGAGGAGCACTTGTGAGGTACACAGGCTCATTAAAAGACTGAAACCCAATCATAGGATTACAGAATGTCTCCACCCGCATATACATTAACATAAGACTCCCATGCAATAGGGAAGAGAAAGAAGTGAAGAACACCAGAGAGAATTTAGGCTCCTGACACCTGTAGCTACAGCAAATAGTAAACACAATCAAACTCCTATGCATATAAACAGAAAATCTCACATGAAACACTTATTTACCTCAGTTCATTTTGCCCAGCACATCATGTACTGCTTTCAACAAAAAATTGCAAAGTATAATCAAAGGCAAAAAAAATCCAAATCCCACAGTTTGAAGAGACACAGCAAGAATTAGCACCAGGTTCAGATATGACAGAGATATTAGATCTTCACACTGGTAATTTAAAACAACTATGACTAATAGGCTAAAGGTTATAATAAAAAAAGAGTATGGCTTGCAAAAAAAGATGGGTAATGTAAACAGAGATATGGAAATTCTACAAAAGAATGAAAATAAATTCTAGAAATCAAAATTACTGTAACAGAAAGAACACCTTTGTTGATCTAAATAGACTGGATATAAGGCAGGAAAGAATCGGGGGCTTGAAGGAATAGCAAGAGAAATTTCCCAAATGATAATGCAAAGAGAAAAAAAGAATGTAAAAGATGAAACAAATGATCAAAAAAATTAGAAAACTTACATTACAATTAGACACAAAACCATAGAATCAAGAAGTTCAGAGGATACCAAGAAATAAATACCAAAAACAACAACAACAACAAAAAACGATAGTAAGAGAGAGAACAAAATCCACAAAAACTAAACCTAGACATATCATACTCAAACTTCAAAAAATCCAAGACCAAGAGTAAATCATTAAAGAAAAAAAGGAAAAATAAACCTTACCTATAGAGGAACAAGGATAAGAATTCTATCAGACTTCACCTCAGAAACCATAGAACTAACCAAAGAGTGAAATGAAATGTTGATACGTGCTCCACCCTCCGCCAAAGATCTCTAATACTTTATCAAAAGAAGTGTGAAGGAACAATAAAGACTTTCTCACATAAACAAACACTGACAGAATTTGTCCCCAGCAGACCTACCTTGCAAAAACTATTACAAGAAATTCTTCAGGAAGAAAAAAAAAAATATATATATATATATAGGCCAGAAACTCAGATCTCTATAAACAGAAAAAGAACATGACAGGGGATGGATGCAGCAAACCACCATGACATGTGTATACCTATGTAACTATCCTGCACAATCTGCACACGTGCCCCAGAACTTAAAGTATAATTTTAAAAAAAAAAAGAAAATGAATAAATTAAATCAAAATGTTTTATTTCCATTATTCTTCATAGATTTAACAGTATGTTCAAATGGTAATAACAGGAAAACTAATAAGAAAACATTAGTTGGAAAGTACATATTAGACCAAATAGAACTAGTAGACATATATGGAACTTTCCACCCAAGAGACTTAATGTGATATATTCTGAGAATGATCCATGTTCACTTTAACATTCTTATATATAAGAAGGTCAAAATGTACCAAGTATCTTTCTTGACCATGATGAAATCAAATTAGTAATTAATAATAGCAAGAAAATCAAATTTACAAATATGTGGAAACTAAACAACACACTCTTGAACAGCCATTGGGTCAAAGAATAAATCAAAAGGAAAATTTAAAAATATCTTAAGACAAATTAAAATGAAAACACAATAAAAACTTATTTTTAAGGTTTATAATTATGAACACTGACATTAAAAAAGAAGAAATAAATCAAAAGGATCAAAGAATAAATCAAATGGAAAATTTAAAAATATCTTAAGACAAATTAAAATGAAAACACAACAATAAAAACTTATTTTTAAGGCTCACAATGATGAACGCTGACATTAAAAAGAAGAAATCTCAAACGAGCGATTCAACTTTATGCTTAAAGAAACCAGAAAAAGAGGAACAGACTAAAGCTAAAGTTAGTTTAAAAAAAGTAAATAATAAAGATCAGAGCAGAAGTAAATCAAATAGAGGATAGAAAGAAAACAGAGGCCAGGAATGGTGGTTTATGCTTGTAATCACAATGCTTTGGGAGGTTGAGGCAGGAGGATTGTTTAAGCCCAGAAATTTTAAGTTGTAGTAAACTATGATCTATGATCATGTCACTGCACACCATGGGCAACTGCCTGGGCAACAGAGCAAGACCCTGTCTCTAAAATTGAGAAACCCTCCTGGATTGACTAAAGAGAGAAAAGACCCAAATAAAATCAGAAATGAAAGAAGACGCAATACACTAGATGTCTCAGAAATGAAAAGGATCATGAGATTATTAAAAAAAATTATATGCCAACAAATTGGATAAACTGTGAGAAATGAATACATTCTTAGAAATATGCAACCTACCAAGAGTGAATCAAAAAGAAACAGAAAGCCTGAACAGACCAAAACATGTAAGGAACCACTAATCAGAACCTTTCCAACAAAGAGAAAGCCCAAGACCAGATACTTTCATAGGTGAATTCTACTAACCACTCTAAGAATGAATAGTAATTCATGTTAAACTCTTCCAAAAAAAAAAAAAAAAAATGAAAGATTTTCAAAGCCATTTTTTTAAGCCAACATCACCCTGATAACAATGCTGGACAAAGACACCACAAAAAAACACAGATATAAACATCCACATAAAATATGAGGAAACTGAATTCAACAGCACAACAGAAAAGACTATGCACCATGACAAAGTAAGACTTATCCCTGGGATGCAAGATTGTTTCAACATATTCTAATTAATCAGTGTAATTCACCATATTAACAAAATAAAAGATATAAATTACATGACCATCTCAATAGTTACAGAAACAGCATTTGATAAAATTCAACATCTATTCATAATAAAAACTTTCAACAAAATAGGTATAGGAGAAATTTATCTCAACACACTAAAGGCCATTTAAGATAATCTCATATCATAATCAATGGAGTAAAACTGTGAGTTTGTCTTGTATGCGGCAGTACAAGAATAGAAAACCCATTCTTGCCACTTTTATTAAACAATGTACTCATCCTAGCCAGGGCAATTAGACAAGAAAGAAAAACAAAAGATATATAAACCAGAAGGAAAGAATTAAAATTACCTCCAGTTGTAGATTACATATTTCTATATGTAGAAAACACTAAGGCTTCATAAAAAATGTTTCAAATTAAAAAATAAATTCAGCGAAATTTCAGAGTACAAAACCAATTCACAAACATCAGTAATGCCTCTTCATATCAACAATGAAATATTTGAAAAAGAAATAAAAAGTTATTTCCATTTAAAAATCATCAAAAAGAATAAAATAATTAGAAATGTAACAATGAAAGTAAAAGATCTGTACACTAAAACTATAAAGCACTGATAAAAGAAATGGAAGGAGACACAAATAAATGGAAAATTTTCCTGTGCCATGGATTGAAAAAAATAATGTTTTAAATGTCCAAACTATCTGTATTAGTCAGGGTTCTCTAGAGGAAAAGGACTAATAGGATAGATGTATATATGAAGGGACTTTATTAAGGACTATTGACTCACATGATCACAAGGTGAAGTTCCAGAATAGGTCATCTAAGCTGAGGAGCAAGGAAGCCAGTCTGAGTCCCAAAATCTGAAAAATAGAAGCAGACAGTTCAGCATCAGTCTGTGGCCAAAGGTCTGAGAGCCCCTAGCAAACTACTGGTATAAGATTAAGAGTCCAAAAGCTGAAGATGTTTGAGGGCTGGAAGCATCCAGCATAGGAGAAAGATGAAGGCCAGAAGACTTAGCAAGTCTGCTCTTTTCCACCTTCTTCTGCCTGCTTTACTCTACCCATGCTGGCAGCTGAATGGATGGTGCCCACCCAGATTGAGGGTGGGTCTGCCCCTCCCAGTCCACTGATTCAAATGTCAATTTATTTTGGCAGCACCCTCACAGATACACCCAGGAATAATACTTTGCATCTTTCAATCCAATCAAGTTGACACTCAATATTAACCACCACACTATCCAAAGTGATCTAAAGATTCAACATGATCCTTTTAAGTATTCCAATGCCAATTTTTTCAGAAATTTTTAAAAAGTACCAAAATTCATATGGAATCAGAAATAACCCCAAATAATCAAAGTAATCTTGAGAAAGAAGAACAAAGTTGGAGGATCCCCACTTCCTGATTTCAAATATATTTCAAAGCTATGATAATCATCTAAACAGTATGGTATTGGCATAAAATTAGACACATAGATGAATGAAGCAGAAAAGAGTGCCCAGAAATAAGTCTCTTCAATAAACGGTGTTGGCAAAAGTGGAAAAAAAATATATATATATATATATGCAAATGAATGAAATTGGAACCCACCTTATACCTATGTACAAACATTAACTAGAAATAAACTAAAGATTTAAATGTAAGACCTGGAACTTTAAAACTCACAGAAGAAACCATAAGGAGCTTTTGTTCCTTAATATTGGTCTTTGCAATGATTTTTTGAATATGATACCAAAAGTAATGACAACAAAAGCAAAAATAAATAAGTGGGACTACATCAAATTAAATAATTGCTGCACAGCAAATGCAACAGTCAATATTTCTATCTGTACATATTTCTTTAATTTTTTATTTTTAAATTTCTTGGGTACACTGTGGTGTATGTATTTATGGAGTAAGTGAGATATTTTGGTATAGTCATCCAACGTGTAATAATCGTATTATGGAAAATTGGGTATCCATCCCCTCAAGCATTTATCCTTTGTATTACAAACAAGGTGATTATACTCTTTTAGTTATTTTTAAATGTAAAATTAAATTATTATTGACTATAATCCACCTTTTGTGCTATCAAATACTAGGTCTCACTTATTTTTTCTAACTATATTTGCACTCATTAGCCATCTCCCCCACAGCACTCCCCCAACCACTACTCTTCCCAGAGGCTGGTAACCATCCTCCTATTCTCTATGTATTTCTGAAACCATACGTTCATACTGATACCTTCAATTTCAATCCAACACACTTTATTTCAGCCATTTTTCTTTCTTTGTCACTTCTTTATCAACATGAGAAACTTGGTTCTCATTATAAATAATATATTTAATTATTTGTTCAACATTTAAACATACATAAAGTAGTTAAAATTGCTAACTCATACTCTGGAGAGAAATACCTTTACTAACTACAGGGCAGTGTTTATGCACAGTTTGTCTTTAGCCTTAAAGTATCCAATCAAAACACCCTTCCCCCCATATCCCTGTTGGTTTGTTTTTATTTGCATACAGTAAAATTCATTTCTTGTGAGATATAATTCTATGGTTTTTGACAAGTACAGAGTCATGCATCTTCCCCTGTAGTCACAATAGAGAGCATTTTAGACCCTGTACCCATCAGTTCTTGAAATGTTTGGGCATTTTCTTTTCCCAAGTTTATAATAATTCTAGAAAAGGGCTGTAGTTTTTGTTGTGAAAGGATAAAGATTATTACTGAATACAATTTCTGTAGTCCTGTACATTCAACCTCTTTTTGATCAATGAGTTCTCAGTCTAAGCACTGGTTCAGGATCAGAAACTGGTCAAGGGATAACATTTTTTTAATTTTTGTGGTTGCACTTTGCCTCTTAATCATCCTTTGAAAATAATTTCTTTCCATTATGTTGTTCGAAGTATAGCCTTGTTAGCTGACCATCTATCTTACCCTTAAGAATATTACTTTCTATTAACCAACTCCATTGATCTCCTCAAGTAACTCCTCCTGGCACTCATTAACCATCTCCCACCTTCCCCCAAAGCTCCTCCTGGCTGCCACTTTGACCTTGCCGTTTATTATAATTGTACCTACATTGCTTCGACAGTTAAACACTGTGACCCCTTATTTTTAGAGGTCCTATCACTTCATTGCTATCAATTAGTCCAGTTCCCTAAAAACATTCCTACCACTGGTTTGGGTCTACAAAACACAACAATCTTTGACTTTCTCTGCAATTCCAATGCTCTCTCACTAGTACATCCCTTACTGCTAAGCTCCTAGGGCACACAGACTTCTCCTGGACACCATCAGCTTACCCAGTATGTCAACTCCATCATGCCCACCTCACTGAGCCATTTGGTCCCTTCTTCCATTGTCTAGCATGGAAATCCTGGCATTTTTATGTCATTTAGTATGAGGCAGTCTTTTATTCAAGTTTCCAAGAACCATCCGAATAGTATATTATCCATTAGTATCCCATGATACACACTTTAACATCCAGAGTCTTTGCCTGGATATTAAAGTATGTATCATGGATACTAAACCTTCTCTTACACAACTTTGTGACCCCCTCAATTGCAGCATCCTCAAGATCCTTCCATACAAACTCTTGTTTTCCTCTGGTACATTTTGGCTAGGTCCTGCATCCCTCTTTGGGTATGTTCTTTTTTCTCCTTTTCATGCCCATCATTTCCCTTGCCAAATTATATTATGACTTGACCTGATGCATTGGTCTGGTGGGTCAAGATGAAATTGGAGGTACATTCTAAAATGTATTCTTCTTATGGTCCTGCAGGCAAAGTTTTCTATATTTTTTTCAAGAAAGACTAGAATACTTTCCTTAACAGGTCACCGTGGTCTACTTCTATAAGCCCAGAGCATAGTAAGGCATTTGAAGATTCAAGACATTTGGATAGATCCACCAAGATATTTTCATTTCATATTTTCAGAAGATCCTAGTCTTTCCCAATCAAGACTCTGTTTTTGGCAAAATCTATATTCTAAGATGGACAATTCAACCCGCTCTAATATTCTCCTATTCATTAATTAAGTCCTAGGCCAGACCTGAATTATTTTCTGCTTTTTGATTGCATAAGAGTTTCTCCATATGACATTACCAGTGCCTTCTGTCTTCACGCTTAGCTGGTAGTCATCTATTTCCATTGTCCTGTAATTTACTACCTCCTCTAAAATTGCACGTATACTAGAGACATTACCCTTGTCAGCACAATTTCTTTCACCAATATCTTATTCATTTTACCATGACTGAAAAATTTTTAAATTGCACAAACATAGCAGTGCTATCCGTACTCTGTTTAGTCTAAATACCAAAATCCTTTGTGAGATCACTCTTCTTGACACCGCCTGCCTTAGGCCAGATCCCCCCAAGACACACATTCTAAAAAGATTTGCATGTAGAAAGATTATTAGAAAGTGATGGAAGCATGATCAAACAGAGGTCTGGAGCAATTTAATTTCAATGCATCAATAACAAAGCTATCAGCTGATTCCATGGGGAGCTTTGGGTTGGGATAAACTTTCATAAAGTTGTCATGATTTGAGGTTAAGAAACTAGGCATTTTCACCCCCATATTTACCAATGAGTGTATGGGAAACGTCCCAAAAGAAAGGGCATGACTATGGGAAGAGGGGGCTTTTCATTATCTGAGGACAAATTCTCAGTGAAAATTTCAGCTATCAGCTGACAACACTCCAGGTAGTTGGAAGAATGTGTGCTTCAGCTCGGAAGCAGGATCTGTACATGCATCACAGCAATGTGTCTAGACTAGACTCTTCTGTGAGATTCTTCATTTATACTTTCTCTGACCAATACTGAGTGTTTTATAGATACATTCAAAATCAGAATACACCTGCAATTCAAATATTTGTTACCTTGGACAAATTAACCTTCTAGGCATCAGCATGTCTACATACCAGGTAGAAAGAGTAAAATCTTCGCTAACTTACTCTTCACATCTTGATGAGAGGAAAATAAAATGATTAAAGCAAAGACTTGAAAATTATTGTATAAGACCACCTGAAAAAGATTCACGTAAACTCCTACTTTTGCCTAAGCATGAATTCATGCCTGTTTTTCATGTCTTTATTCTATATAGTGTCACGAGCCACTATCTGGGTGAAATTTGATGTATAAAGTTTTTTTGGAACAGGAAGAATGTAAATATCAGATAAGAACTTATTTTTTTTTATGTTGGTGAATTTCAGCACACATTTTACTTCTAATACACCTGGGGCAGAACAAGTGCAAGATGTATATAAGTAGATGGGCATAGCCAGTGAAAAGATTTATGCTGACAAGCAAGCAAGCAATAGATGACAGCTTCTATGTTACCCTCAGGGGACACCTAAAACCACCCTTCTCAGAAATTACCAGCCAAGGTGCTCTGAAACATCGAACAAGTACATAAAAAAAGAACTTTTTTTCCCCACTTCGTCTTAGAAGTGGAACAAAACAAAATAAATGACCTGCTTCTGTCTACTCCAGGGCATAAAAAATATGGAAAGAAAGAAAGGAAAGAAAATGGTTCCATATCATGCCAAGTTATGCAACTGTTAGCTAGAGATGACTCAGAACTCAGAACCACCCACACTGTTTGGGTAGAATGCCAGCAAGCAGATGGAACAGCTTGTAAAATATCTTCAGATGGCCCCGACCATTTATTGCATCTGTTTTTACGATGTGAATACAGGAAAAAAATAATTGTCTTTGCCTTCCTAGATTTTTATTAGTTTCAGAAATCAGGTTATGTCATTTTAAAATCTGCCTGCAGAAGGAAATTTACTTAATTAAATCATCCCAATAATGACTGAATTTAAGCTTTCAGTGTTGACTAGACTGTATTGATGCTATTTACAATAATCTCTCTGTGTAATTTGCTTTCAAATTCAGCCGTTCCTTTCCATGAAGCAAGCTTTTGCTTACATCTCTGCTAGCCATCTTTTGACCATTAAGGGGACTAGTCTGAGGAACATATAGCACAGCAGGGAAGAAAGACGGAAAGACAGATCCTTCATGTCAACACCAAACCTCTAACTAGGTTATCGAACCTCTAACTAGCTTACTTATGTTAGGACTTCTTCTTATAAGATACGATCATATTTTTTCTTATATGGTTAATTCATTTTGCATTGAATCCACTGTTACATCTGAACAAATATACAAAGATAAAGGAAAAAACTCAGAAGGAGTTATTTGTAATTTAGGCAGAAATGACATTGAACAAAATACGCCAAAAAACTTGGGCTATAGACTGTGTTCTACTCTTTATTAACCATGTGGCTTTGTTATCCGATACAATCTTTCCCATTGATTAAGTGGAAATAACTGCCTTATCTCTCCTGCAGAAATTTTGGGGGGAAAAAAGTATGGTAAATGCTGTGTTCTGAATGAATGCGTCTCCCCCAAAATTTGTATGTTCAAAACCTAATTCCCATCATAACGGCATTAGAAGGTGAAGCGTTAAGCATGCGATTTGATTATAAGGGTGGATCATGAATGGCATTAGTGTCCTTATAAAAGAGGGCTTAGAAAATTGCCTTATGCTTTGTACCATGTGAGGACACAGCCAGAAGATCCCATCTATGAGCCAGGAAACAGCCTGCACCATACACCGAAGCTACTAGTTTCTTGATCTTGGACTTTCTCATCCCCAGAACTATAAGAAATAAATCTCTGTCATGTATAAGCAAACCAATTTATGGTATTTTATTATAGCAACCCAAATAGACTAAGGCAGTGAACATATGTGAAAAAAAAACTTTGCAAGTTACTAAAGATGCTATATAATATGCTTTTGAAAATGCAATATTCCATGAGCTTATACCAAAATTTTAACTTAGAGTCGTGCCAACAGAATGACTTCCATGTGTGAAGTGTGTGTTTAATGACATGATGATTTGATATAACTAAATGAACTAAAGCTTTTATGTCATATCCACAGCCATAGGCCCTTCATACATACTAATATGATCAGAGGTAGTAATTTTGATTGGAAAAATTAAATACAACATGCAAGAAAATAAAGATTTCCAGAACAATGCAGCCATTACAAAATCACCTTCAGGATATTAGGGAATTAAAAATCCTTCATTTATAAAATCATGTTTTCCTGGTAACTTTGATGGGTTGCAGTTCAATTTTTCATTAAGAAAAATGACAACAAATTCTTAGCTCTTCCAATGGGCTGGTGTAAATGGAATGAATTTGTCTCAAGGGACTGTATGTCAAATTTTTAAAGATAAATTACCAAGGTTATCTTAAAAATTCCCATTTGTCAGAAATGATAAAAATTTAACATTGATTAATCAATATCAGGATTACATTACCACCATTCAAATTATTAACCACGTGATTAAAAAGCTGACTCACACGTGGGTAAATAATAATAAAATTGGCAAAGAACGTAATTTCAGCACATATATATTTTTCCTTTTTTAAAATTGACTTTTAGAATGTCAGTGACGGAAAATTCTGAGTGAAGTTTAATCACTCATCACCACACCATATTTCAACTTAGCATAGCCAAGGCTTAGAAAAGATAAAAACCACCATTTATTGATACTTATTATGTGGAAAGGACTTGACACTCATGATTGAATTTAATCCTTGCAACAGCCTGTGATATTGGAGCCATTATCCTAGTCTTACAGATGAAGACAATCAGGTTAAATAACTAATTCAAGGTCACACAGCCAGTAGACAAGAAGAAGAGACTCAAGCCTGCATTTATATGACTTGAAAGCTATTGCTTATATCCATTACTTTATGCAGCCTTGGAAGTCAGGAGACCTGAATTTTCAAGAGAAAATGTGCAGGTATTTGAATCAGAGAGGTGCGGGCTGAGATGTGGTCTGTGCCACTTGATACTAAACTTCTTTTTTTTCAACATGTTTGTGGAATTGAAATAGGATGCTAGAGATAATTTTGAATTTGATTATCTAATATTTAATATACTAAAGCTACAACTTTGCCAGAGGGATCCAATGTTTCATTCAGACTTAGTGAGGAACTATATGGCACACATTGGCAAAGCTGATGGCAAAACCAGATTACCCACAGGAAATATTTTATCTTTATGCTTATTCTTATGGGCTACAATTTATATTGGATGTCATGCTTAGTAACTTTATTTTGGTTGCATTTATGTCACAATTTTAAAATCAGTCATTGCAGGTACTGGAAACAATAATATGGCAAGACCTAACCTAGTTGCTAACTCTTTCTCACCTCACTTAGGTGCTGTCCTCAGTGGAAACTCAGTGTTCCAGAAAATTGAGACTAAAGAAAGATCGTAGACTCAAATATTTCTCTCTTAAATGGCCTTTTTCAATAATAACAGCAATAACAATATTATCAATAATAATAGACATATTTATTGGGTCCTTATGATGTGCCAGGCACTGTGACTGAAGCAGTTTATTACAATGACTCACTGCAATATCATGAGGTAGGATCCATTGTTACCCCAGTTGAGATGAAGGAACAAATGGTTACAAAGGTCATGTGCCTTTCTCTCAAACTAATGAGTGAATGGAGTCAGAGTTCAGATTCCAACCTAAGCCCATTCTGTCGAAGTGCCTGACCTCAACCACTTAATCATTTTTTGAGAATTATGAATATCATACTAAATAATACTAAATATTATTTTGATTCTGTGCTTGTTAAAATTCCTCTTTCCTCTCATTTTCTTACTGGGTCCTCATAGCAACATTGCCTTGTAGGTATGATCATCCCTGTACAGGAGATGAGGATGCTGAAGGTTAGAAGACAGAATGTGACTCACATGAACTATCTACCGACACCTCATCTCCGATGGGAAAATATAAGGAAATGAAAAACTCTCCCTTTCAAACAAATCTCCATTTATTTTCTCCATTTTTCTCCTGAAAAAGAAAATGCACACACTCCACCACACACACACACACACACACACACACACACAAAGAACATTATTTTGGATACATTTTTATAAAGCTATACATTGTAATTATGGAAATGAGATTGTTATCAACTTTAATCATGCTAAAAATGCTCATCTTTTTTTATAAGAAAAAGAGGAATAAATACTCATTAACACTGAAGGCCTCAAGAACTTAAATTAAATTTTACTTTGAGATGGAAAATTGGTGTGAAAAGAAGCCTGCATTAGTTATCCCCAACCACTCCTCCCACCCTCTTCCATTAAAAAATAATTTATACAAGTAATCATCTTTGAAGCCAAAAGTGATTTTCGAGGAAACTTCAATCATCTACCCTTTAGAATTTAAACAGCATCAAGCCACACCAAATGTGTAGCTAAGCATTAACATTCTTCTCTGCCTAGAGAGCCTCCCCCTTCTGGTCTCCTATGTCTCCGAAGATTGAGGGGGGTAGGATAGTGGCAGGAAAAGTTGATTGTGCCTTGTGTATTATGTGTGTTTTGTGCATGTATACAGATATATGTGTATATAAATATGCATCTTGCATGATTCTTGTGTGTTATGAGAATTAAAGTATGTGTCATAAGAGCCCAGATATAGTGAAAACCCCAAATATTTTTTGCTATCTTCCTGAAATCCTTCTTTCTAGGCCAACCTGCAGCTGCTTTTAGGTTGTAGCTATATTTGTTCTGTTTTGAATAACTGAATTATCTCTTTAGAATATCACAATTCTCCTGGCCAGGAATTGGAAGAACTACTAATTTATAAAAATACAATATGTTTTACTTCTCTCTTAGCAGCAGCATCCACCTCTTTCATCCACTTAAATTCAAGTGTGCCAGTTTGACTTAGTACTCTTCTGTCCAGGAAAATGCAGAGACACTTCTCACTGCTATGAACAATAAGAGCAGAAAATAAACTAATATTCATGATAACATTTAACATGTAGAGTTTTTGTCGCCGTTGTTGTTGTTTGTTTGTTTGGAGATGGGGTCTTGCTCTGTCACCAGGCTGGAGTGCAGTAGCTCGATCTTGGCTCACTGCAACCTCTGCCTCCTGGGTTCAAGCAGTTCTGCCTCAGACTTCCGAGTAGCTGGGATTACAGGCACACACCACCATGCCCAGCTAATTTTTGTATTGTTAGTAGAGACGGGGTTTAACCATGTTGGCCAGGATGATCTTAATCTTATGACCTTGTAATCCGCTTGCCTTGGCTTTCCAAAGTGCTGGGATTACAGGCGTGAACCACCGTGCCTGGCCCTTAACGTGTAGTATTTTATATGGACCAGGTACAATTCAAAGGGCTTTACATCATTTTTGCTTTTCACCCTCATAGTAAGCCCAAACAGTACACATTATTATTAACTTTCTGATATGGTATTGGATTTGGGGAAGAATGAGTGACTTCCTGAAAGTTATGCTGTCACAGAGTACCAGTGTTACCGTCAGCTCTGCATTCTCATCAACAACTTTCTGACTTTACAAACTTTTCTTAGTCCTCAGATTAGGTCACTTCCTTATGTTTTGGATCTTTCCATTCTTCTTCCAGATCCACTTCCCACCCTTTCACACCCTCCTCCATTACAAAGGGAGGTGACAAGGGTGTGTGATAGGCAGAGACACTCTTACCCTGTGCTTCCTAATGAATCCAGTTCACGATGAGCACCTGAAGAAGAGCAGAGAGGAAGATGGAAGGGAAGGGATGGCCTTTATTCTCTTGGCTTTCCCATGTGCTGGAGGAAAGCTGTGTTCTTTCAGGTGGCCCTTTCACCCAGGCTTCTCTGTCACTGGGTCTTGAAAACCATTCCTCCCCTCGTCCTTCCAAGCCTGCAGTTGTTACTGGTTTCCGGATTCTGCATAGTCCTCTGTACTTTACCCCACCCTGCCCTCATCTTTGGAAATGGCCTTCTTATCATTCCCTTTTACTAATTCCAATTGACCTTGCTGTCTGCTTCCCATGAGAACTTGACTAATGGATTCATATCCCTGTCTTTCTATAATTTTGAGCAGGGTTCTTTCCTTTTAAAGTACTTGACATTTTTGGTTAGTACAGGCAAGAGCAAAGAAACGTATTTTTTACTAGCTTAGTTGTTTACTCTTTAGTCTGCATCAGGGCAGAGGCCATGTCCTCTTTACTCAGTCTTGTATCCCTGGTGCCTAGCAAAATGCCCTGGTGCTCAGATGGCATGCAAAAATATTCACCAACTGAATAAATTCCTCAAGGTAAGTAGAGTGGCTTATAAGATATCTCCGTAACTTATAGTTTGTCTTTCAGAAAACAAGAGAGACTAGAACACCACCCCAAAGCTAGTGAGCAGTTTCTTCACTTAAATGCATGAACAAACAAGTATTTTGGACATTTGGCATAGTAAGTAGGAAACCAGCAGGCATTCCAGGCCAGAAACCTAATCTCTAAAACCATATAGATTCTTTTCCTCTAAAAGGAATTGAGTGTTGTGAAAGTGATGATGGGCTGAGAAATGACCAGGTTTGATGCCTGAGATTTCATGTCTCCATGAGGTTTTGATGTAGCCTTTTACAGTGCCCTTAAAAAACGTCTATGAAGACATGGAAGAATAATAAAAATCACATCACAAGAATCAACTAAGATTGGCAAATATATAACTACATTCCCAGAATGAATTTTTAAAGGTCACCTATTGATAGAATACGGAGAAGGGGCATTATGGTTTATGCAACAAAGACTGCTCAGATATTAAAGTGTCAAAAGACACAGTACTTTCTACCTCAACTCTCCATACCCTCACTCAAGTCTTGGCCCTGTACCAAACAGATAGCTTGACAATTCTCTTCCTACCGTTTTTTTTGGGGAAAAAAACTGTAAAATGTATAAACATCAACTTGTAGCTTCATTAAGAATAATCTTGTAAAATAGTCACAGGGATATAGCTTCTTACAAAAGAAATAATCTCTTTCAAAACAACAACCAATATTACCTTTATAGTGTAATAGTAGACTACATTTAGGTAGTCTAATTAAAATCAGCAGCACGACTAAAATTTAATGCTACTATTATTAAACATTGTTCTGAAGGTTGCATTCAATATACTTCGCAGAAACAAAAGCAAACCAAAATAAAAAGAACAAAATTTGGAAAAGAGAAGACAAAATCATTATTCCTTACAGATGATAGATATATGTATAGCATGGACAAACTTTAATGCAGGAACTGAGAGTCTATTTAAATAGGTGAGTTCATAAAAGTGTCCAGTATACAAGTATACAAAATAAGTGTATAGAGTCAATACAAACTTTCAGGACTTTGCCAGAAGAAAAAGAAAAGAAAAGAAAGAAATGAATGTGATCCTTATTGAAGTACATTTAAGAAGAATGTTGTAGATTAAAATGCAATACGAAAACAGCACTAATTCTACCTTTTTTTAAGTAACCCTTATAATATTTTTCAATTAAAATAGTGGTTAACAGTTAACTTCGTAATTTTTTGTTATGATTATTAAACTCCTGAAACATCTGTGCTTGACCATACTCAGCCATTAAAGAGTCTTAAAGTTACAGAAGTTTCACATGGTTGAAATTGCAGGAAGCAAGGTGCACTGATTTACTGGCATTCTGTTACTGTGAATCACCTATGGATGGATGTCTCCTTAGTGTCACATTTTTGGATTTCACAGTGAATTCCTCATGGAGTCCCATCTGTTGGCAAGGAATTATAGGAAGAGCGGGCATTTTGTTCTCCAAATGGCTGTGTCTGAAGCGGAAGATCTCCGTGCTTCTCAATGGGAGAGTGCATCCCCTGGCGTGCAGATGCCAGTAGATGAAGTTGGAGTAACTGCGGGGCAGCCTGACATGAGGAACAACATAAGCATAAGTAGACACATATGTCTCCACCATGTCCTCGGTACGTTTTAAGGCTGGAAAACTTATTTTCTTTCCAGCAAAGGAGATAGGAAAAACAGAGTGTTGTTTTGTTTTGTTTGCTTCCTTCTCCTTCCTCTCCTCCCCTTCTTTTGTGAAATGATGGTGTCCCAGAAACTGTAGAATCTGACACTTCCATGGGACTTTAATGGTTGACTCTGTCTTCTGCCTCTTATAAATATTAGTAAGTCTATAAATAACTGCTTTGTATCCTACACACCTCCAGTCAACGCCTGTGTTATGCAGGGGGTGCTTAGTCATGGTCATAGAATCAAACCAGTCTGGGCCAAATGCCAACACTGCCACATTTGGCTGTGTGAACATAAGCACAATCCATAGTAAGCATTCTTTTTTCTGCCACAGTTCTCCTCTTTGTAAAATGAAGATAACAGTATTGCTTACTTCAGGAGGCTATTGTCAGAATTAAACAAAATAATGTATGCAAAGTGCTTAGCATTTTACAATAAATATTACTTTATCTACTTTAGTAATTAAGTTGTTAAAAATAACTCTGTAATCTATTCTTTAAAAGAAACATTTCTTCTGGCTGATATTAGTCGGAATATCTTTGGTTGTAAATATATTAAAAAATGGAAGACAATTAAAAATTATAGAGAATTTACTGGATTATGTAATTTAAATATCCAGAGTGAGTTCAGGTGTAATTTAGTCAAGGTTGTGATTTATTTATCTTTATTTATTTTTTTACTGTCATTTTCTTTGTTCAATTTACTTCTTTTTTCACCTGAATGCTCAAAGAAACTTCACTTCAAGAAAGTAGCTGTAGAAATCCTATATTTCCTGTTTGTGTCCCATGATGTCTAAAATAAGATCAGTAAGTTTAAAATTCTAAGGCAAAATGTTAACTTTCTTTGTAATTGAACCACAACTCAAATCAGCTAATATGTCTAGAGGAAGCCATGGTAGCAGTTGGCTTAGGATTAGATGAACTGAACCAAAAACCGTGGCTAGTAAGATATGATTAACCCACTTATTTCAATCAGAGCCCTTTCCCCTAGAACTGGAGGTGGGTTTATGCAAACTTTGAATTATCTGTTTAGGACACTTACGAAGCAATAAAGGACTTTGGAAATACAGGTATATTAATGAAGCATGGTGAAGACAATATTCTTCCAATAGATTGTGTATGTCTGTATTAATAGAATAGCATTTTCTAAGATTTCCTCCCTAAGTTCTCACATTTGCAGGCACAGTACCCACTTTTAGCTTGACATCTGGAATCCAAATCATGCTAAAGTGTATATCCAAGCTCAACCATTAATGAGCTGCAAAATTTTCAGCAAGTCACATCTGCTCCCTGGACATCAGTGTGGTCACTTGTAATAAAGGAGGCTGGATTACATGATCTCAAAATTCCCAGTGGTTTTATGGGTCTCCATGAAAACAGTACATTTCCTTCATAAATGGAGAAGATGGCTATTAAACAATCTCTCAACTTCTGTTCTGAAAATTACACAAAATAACCCAAGATCCTTTTATCTTTCTTCACTAGAACAATTTTCTATCCCTTTTATCTTTTTGTTGATATTCTAGAGGCCTGCTTCAATATTTTCTCCACATCACATTCTCTATATGAAATTTCTAACTGAAAAAAAAAATCTGTTAGAGATATCAATAACATCTCCTAAGTAAGGAGGTCTCTAGTCCAAGAAATTATTGTGAATTTTGCCTGTGTGTTCAGCAATGCTTTGTTCTCACGAATTTTCATCTTAGACAATTTTGCCAATTGTTTAAAATATATTGCTCTTTTGAGTTATTTTTGTTATAAAATTTAAATACAACAAAATTTACAGTTCTTATTACACATTTACTGAATTTTGACACACGTCCACCTGTGTAACCCAAACTCTTATCAAAAAATAGTACCTTAACATTGTCTAAGAATGTTTCTCATGTTTCTTTCAATTCACTCATCACTCCCATGGATACAGAAGGAATCATTATTTTGATTTTTCCCCCATAGATTAAATTTGCCTGTTCTAGAACTTAATATTTAAAAAGATGCAATATGTGACTCTTTCTTGTCAAAATTCAATTGACTATATTTGTACACGTCAATTTCTACATATCCTTATTCTGTTCTATGGGTTTATGGATACTTATTAGTTGACAAATCCTATACTGCTTAATTTCTGTAACTTTATAGTAAGTCTTGAAATCAGTTATTTAACCTTTCCTGCTTCAATATTCTTTTCAAGTTTGTTTTGGCTTTTTGAGTTTCTTTGCCTGCCTGTATGAATTTTATGATGAGCTTATTGATGCCTATAAAGAAAATTCTGGTAGGATCTGTAGAGAAATTTTGAGAGAATTGGCATCTTTGCAGTATTTAGACTATTGATCCAATTTAACTTTTCATTATTAAAACAAAAAACATCTTACAGTTTCCTTCCTAGCTTTCTTGAGCAAAGAAAAACCTGGGATTTAAAATAGTGGCACTAGTCTTTGGAAGAGAGGAAACAAATCCAAAAGTCTTGAGAAATCTCTGACTATGGATAAGAAACTAAAAATTATAATTTCAGTAAACTAAACAATAATTTTTGAAATCCAACTGTCAGTGGATTGATTGACACCAAAATAAAATAAAGATGCTAAAGCAGATCACCAGCAAACATTCTGTGTCAATCTTCAAATTGATCAAGCATGGTGAAGGGAAAACATAGGCAACTGAGAGCCATGCAGTAATAAGGTGACAGGGGCTTGGTCTAGTTAACTCTTTTTATATTCTGAACTTACAAACAGAGAAGCCTTAAATGGAATCAACTCACTCAACAGTTATACTACTTTTTTGTTTTTGGTGTTTTCTTTTCTTTTTTTTTAGAAGGAGTCTCCCTCTGTTGCCTAGGCTGGAGTCTGGAGTGCAGTGGTGCAATCTCAGCTCACTGCAGCCTCTGCCTCCTGGGTTCAAGCAATTCTCATGCCTCAGAGTCTCGAGTAGCTGGAATTACAGGCACACGCCACCACATCAAGCTAATTTTTTTGTATTTTTAGTAGAGATGGGGCTTCACCATGTTGCCCAGGCTGGTTTTGAACTCCTGACCTCAAGTGATCTGCCTCCCCCTCCTCGGCTCCCAAAGTGCTGGGATTACACGCATGAGCCACTGCGCCTGGCCAGTTGCAATACTTTTACAGATCACAAAACTAACGGTTTAAGTACAACAAACCCATATGTGATTCATACTGAATCTCTTGTTCCAGAGTTGCTAAGTTACTGGTATTACCAATAAGTGATGCAGATGTTCAAGGAGATGGTGATGAGTTTCAAAATGTGTCAACTGAAGGCTATAAAATTGAATTCAGTACTAAATAATAGTTACCTTTTAGATTTTTGGAAAAATTGAGGAAAGTTAAAATAATACTAAAGATGCTTTGCTGCTTTTCTTTTTCCCTTATCCCCTCGTCCTCACCATATCTTACTTCTTTCATTCTGACGGCAAGCATCAAGTATCCTCAGTGGGTCAGTTTCTTGCTATGCTTTGAGACCACAATCATATCTTTACTTCTCTCTGACTCCTTATTCCTGAAAAAGGAGTGACCTGAAACTCAGTGAGTTTCAGCTAAATCTCATTGCTTCATTAGAGTTATTCTAAAGAAAATCTTTTCCTTTTATTCTTTATACAAGTCACTTATCCCTAATTTGTCTCCATCTTTGCACTTACTTGTTAATTTTTCTGTTTTTTTTCCTCCAGTACAATAAACACTATAGTGTCCCCCACTACTTCACAGGATGAATGAATTAATAAACAGATGTCTTCTTCAACTACTCTGTAAATCTTTAGAGAGAAGAAACTTTCTCTAATTCATCATTCGACCTGAATACTCTGATCTCAAGAGAAATATCTATAAAAAATATTTAACATGTGAAGTGTTACAAAGGTAATTATAGAATTTTGCATAAGGTAGGTGGAGTTATCTCAGTAGGAGTTCTTCAGTACCCCAGAGAACACAGAAGGATTTCAAAGAGGCAATAAGCTACATGCTGGGTCTTCAAAAAATATTAGGCATTTGCTTGGCAGATGAAGGGGCTCAGCTCAGACAATCTTACCAGTTTTGTTGTATAACTTAAATCTAGTAATTTATTTTCTCATTTAATAAGCATTTACCAAGATACTATGTCAGTTCTATCCTAAGCACTTGTGATACATGATAATGAACCCAAGACATAATGTGTGCTGTCATTTACCTTAAAAATCTCAACCCCATGAAGGGGGTGAACATTAATTAAACAAACATAAAAGATACAGCACTTGAGTGCAGTAAGCATGTTTTCTACAGTATTTCATTTCATTTTCATAAATACCTTATGAGATAGTTACTATGATTAGCACCCACTTTATAATAATAAAATTGAAGAAAAAGAAGGAATTAAAGATGACAAACCCCCCACACCAGATAAGCCAAACTAGGATTTATACTCAGACTAATTCCAGGGCTGAGCATTGGAATCATGGTAACTATAAAGCCAGTTGTACATCCCCCCAAATATTTTATCTAAAATGAGTAAAAAAAGACTTAAGTCAATTATAGCAAAGTACAAACTGATGTGAGGTTAGATTTGAGGGTTAGACAGGACCAAGCTTGTGGTGGCCTTATAGGTCTTGTAAATATATATTGTTTTCTTTTCAGAGCAATGGGAATCCACTGATGGGTTAATGCTGATGAAGATGAGGGTAGGCAGGGTGATGTGAAAATACTAAAGATGGTGCAGAGGTCTTTGATAAAACCAATAAAGAGGCCATTACATTCTTCTGGATAAAATTAATGGTGATTTGGAATAAGATGACAGGTATAATTGAAGCAAAGATAAGTGGATGAATTTGAGAGCTCCTTAGGAAGGTCTCTAATAAAAAATATATTGATGGAATAAAGTAAAGTATAAGGAGACCCTAGCACAGTAGTATTGATTGAGAGATACTACCCTATTTGGCCATGAGGAAGGGAATTAATAGGAATAAATCTAGATAGTATGATAGGCCAGTATACAGCTTGTTGTAGCATAGGAATGGAGGTAGTGTGCTAAGATGGATAGAGCTTTCAGTTTGAATATCAAGTTTGCAGTTAACTTTCTGAGTGACTTTGGGCGAGTTATTTTTCCTTTCAGGAACTCCATTTCTCGTGCAGAAAGTCAAGACCTTACTGATAAATAGCCCAGGAAGATTTGAGATGAAGTAACATTGCGTGTGTGACAGAGTTACAGAGTTCTTGGCTTGTGGGAGGAAGGGAATGCTACTCTGATAGTTATCTATTTGGCATAGTAAATACCTTCTTCCCTGTAATCCATCTCAAAAACCAAAATACCCAAATATCTGAAGTCATGACACAGCTTGATTTTCAAGGGTAAAATTGATAATTTATTTACCAATTACTAATTAGTCCAGAAAAAATATATAGAACTTGTTGTATTGCCATGCTAGACCGTGCTCTTGGAGCCTACATTCTGATCTCTGAAGCAAGGTAGAAAACATGGTAAAGAAAGCCTTCTGACAAGGGTTTACAAAATTTAAGTAGACAATTGGGATTTTATTACATATAATACACAGACACAAAATATTTTTTCCTTTCATTTTAAATTATAAAACCTAATTTTAGACCAAGAATTGAGAAGCCAGGCATGGTGGCTCACACCTGGAATCCCAGCACTTTGGGAGGCCGAGACGGTTGGATCACTTGAGGTCAGGATTTCAAGACCAGCCTGGCCAACATGGTGAAACCCATTTTTACTAAAAGTACAAAAATTAGATGGACAAAGTGGCATCCCAGCTCCTCAGGAGGCTGAGGCAGGAGAATCACTGGAACCCAAGAGGCAGAGGTTGCAATGAGCCGAGATTGTGCCACTGCACTCCAGCCTGGGTGACAGAGTGAGATTCCATCTCAAAAAAAAACCCACAAGATTTGGTAGATCCAAATATAATAAATAAATCTTAAAAATGAATTTAGCTGTCCATTCATGGTAGCATTAAAAAAGTTTGAGAAATTTAGAAGCAATATTATCTAGCTATTAAGAAATAGAGAGATATCAGACGTGATTCAGGTTATATCTAACTCTGTGGTTGGTATCTTGCTAATATTCATAATTTATTGTGAAGACAATGTTCCCAGAGTTTTCTTGCTCACCCAAAGGAAGTGGGTAATAAATTAGATTGAGTCATGGAAACTTGTATTGAGTTGAATTGAATAGGAGAGAGGAAAATTCATTTTTCCAAGGGAAAATGCATAGTAGACACACAATGTGTAGCTCATTCTTAATTGAGATGAAGTCTTGCTCTGTCACCCTGGCTGGAGTGTAGTGGCACCATCTCGGTTCACTGCAACCTCTGCCTCCCAGGTTCAAGTGATTCTCTTGCCTCAGCCTCCTGGGTAGCTGGGATTACAGGCGTCCACC
This sequence comes from Ateles fusciceps, assembly GCA_036589455.1. Classification (NCBI taxonomy): domain Eukaryota; kingdom Metazoa; phylum Chordata; class Mammalia; order Primates; family Atelidae; genus Ateles; species Ateles fusciceps. The sequence continues at coordinate 347,852 of JAZHEH010001685.1, read as the reverse complement.
ACCATGCCCATGTTTCCCAGCTGGTCTTGAACTCCTGACCTCAGGTAATCCACCTATCTCAGCCTCCCAAAGTGGTGGGATTACAGGTGTGAGCCATCGTGCCTGGTCCAGATCTTTCAATTTACAAAGAAACTTTAATTTGCCATGCCAATCTAAGTAGCTAGAAACATTATAATAGATCAATATAATGTTTCAGCATCCCAGTGTTTCTTGCAGAGAACTTGCCTTGCTCTTCTAAACAAATATATATATATATATATATATATATATATATATATATATACATATACATACATATATATATATATATATATAAATTTTTAAAGTTAACATTTAGTAATTTGTGTTCATGTGCCTTTTATTTTTAATTCAACCAAAGATAAAAACAGTTGGAAATAACAAGGTGAATGGGTGAGTCTCAGTATCTCTCTTTAAAACCTTGTAATTATAGTTGTGCATGTTTCTCTTTCTGAAATATAACAGTATCAGAACACAGGAAGCCCCTAAAACGTGAAGATATTAAAGTATCGTGGGTGTTCAGAGAAGAATATCACATTTTAAAAACCTGCAAAAAAGTTTCATAAGATCTGTGAATTCAGCATTGGATTAGGGAATGTGATGGGCAATGAGAACTTTCCAGATACAAAGAACTGCAGAAGAACTACAAAGAGCATGATGGAGGAATCCTTGACTTGGTCCAGTCCTATTTATCATTGCAGTAGTTTTGGTCAGAAAGTCCTAGAATATAAATCTATGTAAGTCTTTGGGTATGGCCCATTTGAATACAGGAAAAACAAATTGTTTTCTCTCTACTCACACATACCACACAGCACAGAATGCTTCTATGACTGTGTGTGTGTGTGTGTGTGTGTGTGTGTGTGTGTGTGTGTTTCCATCATACCAAGCACTTCTTTAGCAGTAGATACCAGTAGAGTGTCTTATAATTTAATTCAATTCTGACATATCTACCTAAAAATAGCACCAGATCCCACAAGTTGAGGGCTCAGTCCCACAAGACTGCTTCCCACTTCAGATGCCAATCACTACCCTCAGATCATGACCTGTGCTTCTGAACAACTGGCTATAAACCAGAGATCCCACCACCCTTCCTGGAATTCAGTTAAATTACTAGAGTGTCTCAAAAAACTTTAGTAAACACTTTACTAGATATCACATCTGATACTGCTCTATTTCTTAATATCTAGATAATATTATTTCTAAATTTCTTGGACTCTGTTAATGCTACCATAAATGGAAAGCTAAATTGATTCTTAAGCTTTATTTATTAATTTGTGATTTCTGGATCTTCTAATTCTTGGTCTGAAATAAGGTTCTAATATTTAAAAAAAAAGAAAAAAATTTTATGTCTATACATTATACATAATAAAATCTTCAATTGTCTATTTAAATTTGGTACACTCGATTAAGAAGGCTTCCCTTACTATGTTTACAAGAGTTCGAGGAAACACTTTACTTATGTCTACCCATATATTACAAAGGCTATTTTAAAGGCTACAAATGAACAGCGAGATGAAGGCATACACAGGGTGGGGTCTGCATAAGTCCTGAGCACAAGAGCTCTGTCGCAGAGTGGATATGATCTTATTCACTGACCTGGAAGCTCACTATACCCAGTCCTTTGGGTTTTGGGGGGCTTCATTATGCAGGCATAATTTATTAAATAATTGGCCACTGGTGATCAACTCACCTTTCAGTCCTTCTTTTCTCCCTGGAGAAGGAGGTAGGGTTGAAAGTTCCAATCTTTTAACCACATCATTGGTTCTGTCAGGAATAACAAAATACACTCCTCTTTCACCTTTATCACTCCAGAGCTGTTCCACAATCCAGGACAAGAGGCCAAATATTCAAATAGAGGATACTCCTATTGCTCTAGTCATTTAAGAGTTACAAAGGTTTCAGGACCTCCAAGCCAGGAACTGTGGATCAAATCCATAATATATGCAGTCAGCCCTCAGTGTCTATGGGTTCCATATCTGTGAATTCAACCAATTTTGGATCAAAAGTATTTGGGGGAAAAAAGGATGGCTGCATCTGTACTGAACTTATACTACATGTATGGACATTTTTTCTGGTCATTAATTCCTGAACAATACAGTATAACAAATATTTACATAGTATTTGCATCATATTAGTTATTATAATGATAATTTAAAATATACAGGAGGATGATTTAAAGAGATGATTTAAAGTGTACACGAGAATGTGTATAGCTTATATGCAAATACTACAGCACTGTATGTATGAGACTTGAGCATTCATGGATTTCGGTATCTGCAGGGCGTCCTGGAACCAAGGCCCCATGGTTACCAAAGGATGTCTGTATTTCACAATATCTCAGGCTACTAGTGATACAGGCAGGCTTGGGGAGGTAGAGCCTGTCAATATGACTCTGACACTTGTGATCTGAGAGACCAAAATAGATACCCCCATATTGACTAAGATGGACTCTAAGGTTAAGAAATCAAAAGTTACCTACTTGTGTAGTTATTCAGGACTCAGCTGGCACGGCAACTTCCTAAATTCCTATAGCTATAAGATAAACCACACTATTGCTGGACTCCCTAAAAACAGGACCTATCAGACAAATTATCAGACCCATCCTAACTTAGATTTACAACCCAAACCATTACTACTCTGATTGGACAAAGGACCAGCCTTACAAACTTTTTTTTTCTGAAAAGCAGCTACAGACCTTGATCCAGATTCAGCCAGCTTAAAGAGCCTGCACACAAACTTTGTGTCCTACAGATCACCTTTTGATGTAAAGAACTAAATTTGACTTCATTTTAATGTTAAAACCCGGCCACACAGTGAATATGGGATGTCTGTTATGTATATGTTTACCGATTGCACATGTTCTTGACTCTTCTCATATGTATATCTTTTCCCCCAAAAGTGCTGAATATGTATGAATCTATTGTGTGACACAGGTGCTGTGAGGCATAAAACCCAAACTGCCCTTTCCTTCTTCAAAGAGAGGGTTCCTCCGGCCATGCTGGAGACTTTCTCTTCCTGGCTTGCAAACTAATATTCCCAATAAAACTCTTCTTTCTATAATTTAGCCTTCCTGGTCGTATATTAGACAACACACTTCAAACATGAGTGACTCAAAGTTGTATGTAGTGTGGGGTTTTTTTGTTTTCTTTTTTGAGACAGAGTCTTGCTCTGTGACCCAGGCTAGAGTGCAGTGGTGCAAACTCAGCTCACTGCAACCTCTGCCTCCCAGGTTCAAGAGATTCTCCTGCCTCAGCCTCCCAAGTAGCTAGGATTACAGGCATGCACCACCATACCTGGCTGATTTTTTGTATTTTCAGTAGAGACGGGTTTCACTATGTTGGCCAGACTGGTCTTGAACCCTTCACCTCAAGTGATCCATTTGCCTTCTCCTCCCAAAGTTCTGGGATTACAGGCATAAGCCACCGCACTTGGCCCTGTAGTGTGGTTTTAAAGAAATGTTTCTAGCACAAGAGAAGGAGCAGATTTAGGAGAAATTATGACGTTATTCTGCGGATGTGTGATAATTGAAATTCCTGGTAAATGTGCCCTTTGGCAATTATAAACACAGCACTGAAGTTTGAACAATGGTGAGAAGCTGGCAGCTGGATATTTACAGCACTCTCCATAGGAATAATTGTGTGTATTCCCGTAGACTAGACTCCTTCCACTGCTAAATCCAACAACCGTGCAGCTTGATACTCCAGGAATACTAAACTTTGAACTTCCCAAATATTTTATGCTGTCTACTATCCCCATTTACTTTTCCTGCTATTTCTCTTCACTTAGGCTGGCTGAGTTATGCTAGACTTTCTAGCAACTACCTACAAAACTTTTAATCATCAGTTTAAATGCTTGGTATTTTGTGAAAAACTTTTGAGCTAACCCCGACTGATTTAGCTTATTTTCCATCTCAGTTATTACTTCACTCTATAAACAGTGGGCTGGATGCCTTGCTGCATTTGGATTATTTGCTGTTATGTGTATTTTCCCAATAGGCTTAAATATAGTTAAGGAAAGGCAGAATGCCTGCATTTTTATCTGTTCATCCTTGGGCCGAGAAGTTCATGGCATAGAATTTTGTTACTAGAAAACGTATTCAAAGGTTTCTTTAGCTAATGTAGGGTCTGAGAAAATGATACCACATAATGAAGTCCTCAGAAGCAATTCTCTCTGACCTTTCCCTGACCTCCTGTCTCTGGCCCCTCATCCTCCCCTGAGGCTAGTCTTCAAAACTAGAAGCTTTTCTCCCAAGCCAGTTACAAATCCTAAAAATATTACTCTCATTTTCCTCCCTTCCTTCCCGTGTAAAACCTGGCCATACAGAAATTATCTGACCTACCTTGTTTCATTATAGTTGTAAGACCCCTATTCCAGAGAGGGTTATGTTCCATGCTCAGAGAGGAGTGAATATGCAGAGAGGCCAAGAGGAATCTAGACAGACAAGTCTTGCTAGATATCTCCACTAAGTTAAGTCAGTTATAACCTTTTTTTGACCCAAATAGGTTTGTTGCCCAATACCCATGGCAAGTCAATACATCAGGACATCAGGTTGCAGCAGAGAAAGAGGTTTAATAGTAGGGCCATTGAATGAGGAGACAGGAGGAAGCCTTAAATCCATCTCCCTGAGGAATTTGGGGTTACTTTTTAGGGATTTGGAGTGGGCTGAAGTGTGGAGCTCAGAGATCACTTATGGTTGAAGAGGGCAGGGTGAAGTCATGGAACAGGGAGGGGGAAGAAGCTGTATCTACATGCTGGTCCTGTTCTTCTGTGGGAGTCTTCAAATTAAGTGCGGAAGTTTGGGGGTCTGAAAAACATCTCAAATGATCCTTAAACAGGAGTCTTATGATTCCAGTATCAGAATCCTCTCTGTAGGAACAATGGGGATGCAAATCAATTCTTAACCATTCTTACGACTCTAATGTCAGAACTCCTATCTATAGGAACAATGGGTATGGAAAGGGTCAGTATCTGGTGTTACCTTTAGCAACAAGGAAACAGGCCAGAATGCATCCTGATTTGTGCTTAATTATAACTATATTTCAGTCAAGAAACTGACATTCAATTTTTGTCAACCCTATCAGGATGGTTCCACTTTTGTCCCAAAATATTTCTACATGACTGTCCATATGTTGCTGAACCCATGCATAAAAATGTACAGTTTCCCCTATATCTTTGGGTCTTCATTCTAAAGACTCCCATGTCACATAAAACCATAACCAACTAAATTTGTATGCCTTTCGCCCGTGAATCTGCCTCTTGTCAATGATTTTCAGTCAACCATCAGATGGCAAAGGGGAAGTATTCATTTGGTGCCCTCACTACTAAGAATTTTCTGCAAATGGTATTTTTACTGGAAAGGGGTTCTGATCCAGATCCCAAGAAAAGGTTCTTGGATCTCGTGCAAGAAAGAATTCAGGGTGAGTTCGTAAAGTGAAAGCAAGTTTATTATGAAAATAAAGGAATAAAAGAATGGCTACTCCATAGACAGAGTAGCCCAGAGGGTTATTTTTGTGGTTATTTGTTGATTGTATGCTAAGCAAAGGGCAGATTATTCATGCTTCCCCTTTGTAGACCATATAGGGCAACTTCCTGACATTGCCATGGCATTTGCAAACCGTCATGGCACTGGTGGGAGCGTAGCTGTGAGGACGACCAGAGATCACTCCGGTCAGCATCTTGGTTATGGTGGGTTTTGGGTGGCTTCTTTACTGAGATCTGCTTTATCATCAAGGTCTCTTTGACCTGTATCTATCTTGTGCCAACCTCCAATCTCATCTTGTGACTTAGAATGCCTTATTTTATCCAGCCTCTATTCAAGGTGGAATCGCTCTGGTTCAAACACCTCTGATAGTATTATAAGGAAGTGAAATGACAAAGCAGATGAGCATGGGAAAAAAGCAAGATGGAAAAGAGGGTGAGAAAAACCTGGAAAGAGAGAAATTCAAAGCAAACCAGCATCCAGGCTATCAGTTACCCAGAATCTAATGGACATACCTTCTCTTAGGTACACTTCTGCCCCATAGACTCTTCCTTTACCTTAGCCTATTTACCCCTATTTCTTCACATCAATGAGACAGGGATGTCATTATATTTGATGCATTTTTTTCACAGTTAACAATATTAAATGGTAAGTTTTTAAAATATTACTAGCTCTTTGCAATTGTTTTATCTTTCCTTATTTTGTTATATAACCTCAGGACCAAGAAAAATACCTGACACATAAGAAAAACCCTCATTGTACTCTGTCAGGCTACTTAATATAATTAAATAATTTGTGTTATTATTTCCATTAAAAATTTAAATCTCAGTAGTCATTTAACTAGTATTTATTAAAATATGTTGTAAATCGTATTTAAAATGTAGCATCTCTCAAAGTTTGGTAAAGTTAGGAGAAATTATTCATTTAACTCCTATAAACTTAGTATTTGGTAATAAAATAAGGATCAAATACATAACTAGTTTGAGTTTTTTACTCAAAAAGTATTTTTAATATTATAGCATTAAATTATAGAGTTACCATTATTAGTCATATTTATTCATGAGTGGTAATTTGATATCTTACAAAATAACCTAATACATGTTATAATCTCTTACAGTCTAATTTTTCATGGATGAGCTCTTGCATACTTAATATCCTTGGAGGTTATATTTTAACATAGTCTAATTACCACTTTCCTTTTATTTCTATTCAGTTTGACACAGCCACTTTGCCTACAATAATTTAATATTCTTATGAATGAGACAGTGTTAGAACTAGCCTATAACATCAATTGCCTTTGTTTATGCCAACAACTCTATTGAATTAACATACTAAAATGTGAGAACAAATGGCCCTTAGAGGGAAGTGAAAAAATATTCTTCACAATTTTTAAATGATTGCCAAAGAATTTTAAGCATTTCCAGTTTGAGTACCATTTACCTGTACTACAAGTCAGGGTCCTTGGTAGTCTAATTAATATAGATAAGAAAAAATACTTTTCTCTCTGTTTTTCTTCTATTGCATCCTTACCCACCCAACCAGGGCACCAGGCTGCCAGATTGGTCCCAGGCGCTTTGGTTGAGACCAGAACATTTTTGGTAAAACATCGCATGGCATTTTCACATCATCCCTCTAACGTAGACACACAGACAGCTGGTCTTTGCACAGTGGAGATTACAAGTGTAATTCCTGAAGGTAGATGCTTACGACCAAATCCTAATATTGACTCTTCTTTTTTTTTGAGATGGAGTCTCACTGTGTTGCCAGGCTGGAGTGCAGTGGCATGATCTTGGCTCACTGCAATCTCTGCCTCCCGGGTTCAAACCATTCTCCTGCCTCAGCCTCCTGAGTAGTTGGGACTACAGGCATGCGCCACCACACCCAGATAATTTTTGTATTTTTAGTAGAGACGGGCTTTCACCATACTGGCTAAGATGGTCTTGATCTCCTGGCCTCGTGATCCACCTGCTTCGGTCTCTCCTAATATTGACTCCTAGCAGTCATACTACTTTGGGAGAGATGTTGCTTCCCTTAGCCTCAGTTTTCCAACTTCTAAATTATGTCAATAAGGTTGTGCAGATCATAAGAACTGAATAAGATCATCCATGTTAAACAAGTATTTTAGTCTGGTATGTCACACAGTAAAAGTTCAAATACCATCAGTTGTTTATTTCTTTTCCAAGATGGTGTTTCACTTTTATTACCCAGGCTGGAGTGCAATGGTGCAATCTCAGCTAACAGCAAACCTCCACCTCCTGGTTCAAGTGATTCTCCTGCCTCAGCCTCCCAAGTAGCTAGGATTACAGGTGCCCACCACCACGCCCAGCTAAATTTTGTATTTTTAGTACAGATAAGGTTTCATCATGTTGGCAAGGCTGGTCTCGAACTCCTGACCTCAGAGGGTGATCCATCCGCCGTGGCCCCCCCCAAGTTGCTGGAATTACAGGCGTGAGCCACTGCGCCCAGCTCAGTTGTTTATTATTATGATTACTAGCATTGGCCTAAATTTTAGACAATTATTTGTTTAATGTCAATGCTTCCTGCATCCTTCAGGGTGCATCATTTAGCAGAATTTAATAGATGTCAAGGATCTATCATAACATTAGGGACCAGATCAAGACCTTCCAAAAGGCCAATAAACTTTACAAGATTAAACAATAAAAAAGCTCAGCTATCCAAAATATTCGTTACTGCTTTTCTAGCTTTTTGACCTGATTCTAGCATCAGCAGTTTATAAATGACTGACAATGATATCACCATACTAAGATATGTTTCTATTAAGACATCAAGAGCAATGTAAAAAGCACAAGATACAAAAAGAAAAAAAAAAAACATGATCATAGTTACTACCTTCCATTTCATAGTTACCTGCCTTATTGGGAAAGAAAACAAATGTAGACTGCAATGGGCCAAAGCCATAGGAAGTAATTATTCACCAGATCATGATTGTGAAACACTGAAAATCTATAACAGACATTTATAATTTAATTCTCAGGATGTTCTTGCTAATATATTTACCTTGGTTGAAAGTAGATTCAGTCTCCAGCAAATGTGTGCAACACTTAGAAATAACCAGAAACATATTGATTTGCAGATTTCATGTTTCGGTTTCTATCTATCATTGCAAATGTTCTCTGTTAAATGCAGACATTAGCACCACTTCTGTACAATGATCTCATCGCGGTAATGCAAGAAAACAGTGTTGCAATCTATAATGTCTTCAGAAAGCAACCCTGATGAAATAAATCAAAATATACATTTCTTTTCATAGCTGGACTCTAATCCACTCATGTGCTGAGTTTAATACTCATTCCAGGATTCTCAAATCTGATTGATGATGTCTTTGAACAGTTTGGAAAAGGATAATCAACCACAAAGCCCAACTTGAAGCTGAGATGAATTTCCAAGCCCAAACATTTAATGTGTTTTGATTTATGCTTGCTGAAAGGCTTAAGAAATTCAGGTTGTGTATGTATGTATCATCATTCAAAGGCTTAAAATTCAATTCATTACCTGAGATATTTTTGTTTGTGAAGAACATTCCAGACTTACCACCTGACCTTCAGTAAAACTTAAAATCAGGATGGTGACCATCTCGTGCCATCATTGGATAAATTTATGTCCACAGTAGAAGCTACATTTCATATGTCATCAATACTAATTATATATGGTTTATTGGTGATTATGAATCAAATCTTGTGATTGCTGAAAGATTTCGAATAATCTAAGACATTGCTGTAATGTTCCAGTGCAGGAATATCTAGAATTCCTCTGAAATAGAAGTGATTGTAAAATACCTGTTACATAATATTTGTGGGGGTGGGAATAGTAGAGAATTTTAAGTTTGTTTTAGAGGTTCAATTAAGACACCAGAATGGAGGTTGAGGGGGGAGAATCACTTGAGCCCAGGAGACCAAGGTTGCAGTAAGCCAATATTGTGCAGCTGTACTCGAGTCTGGATGACAGAGGGAGATCCTCTCTCAAAATAAAAACAAAAATAAAAAAAGAAAAAGAAAAAATATAAAGACAGCAGAATGTCATGTATTAAGATATTGTAATTACAATTTCATATTCTTCTGCCTTGCTCTCAGAATGTTCATTACACAGTAATTGAGAAATTCTGCCTATTGTATGATTATACAACATACAATTTACCTTTCCAGAGTCCAGAGAACATGCTAGACATTTGATACGTATAATTACCAAATTTTATTTTCCTTACAAGCTTATTACCTCTGGTTAAGAAAATCAGACAAGTAAGTGGCCTAATTCTTACTTTCAGCTACCTGAAAGATGATTTGGAAAGAAAATTGTTTTTCACTGAGATATTAATGTTATCTGATGACAGGTGAGAAAAATGAGAATTACTCTACAGGGGACTACAGATTGAAGTCTGTAGTTATCACCACTCTTATTAGATGCATAAGAGAGCTAATGAGTTCATTTTTGAACTGCCTCATTTTCCCATGGATGGTGAGCCACCAGGGGACTAATAACAAAGATAGTCAAAAAGACACAGATGGATGCAACTGTAAATTTGTGTGCTACCCAGTTTAGGGTATGTGTGACTTCCAGGATGTTCCAGTCACACATCAGAGATAGGACTCAGTCAATCATTTATACAAAACACTCCTCATCGTATGAAAGTGTCCACCTCACACATCCCATAGACAGCATTAGAGTATTCTAATTCCCTCCTCTTGAGTGACAATGAGATTATAGTTGTAATTCATTCTGCTCCTGGCAATCATGAAGATTTTATTTTATTACATTCTTAGCATCTCAAAAATAATTACTGAATGAAAAATAATTACTGGGAAAATTTTGGTAATTCAAAATTCTCTCTTCCTGAACCTGATTTTTCAGCTCTTAAATTTGCACAAATATGCAAAAGTTGGCGCCATTTATTAAGTAATAATCGTCTTTGTTACCTTGGATTAAAAATATCATCTCAATCTCTATTATACATAAAATACTTGAAGAATATACCTGACCTGCTTACAATACCCAGCAGCCATTAATAGATGAGGCAGAGAAAGAATAAAATAGATATTTTTAAACACAAGATACATGTTAGGATGAGATTTTGCTATTTCTTTTAAGAAAAATTAAGTTTACACACTTAGTTAAAAATTTATAATGGTAAGAGTTGCCATTTCGCCCATCTTTGTTGTAGGGGCCAATGGAAAACTTCCCCTTTGCCCTCTGAAGATTCACCAAAAAGTCAATTGGCAAAAGGCAAATTAATAGGTGTTACCCAAAGCTGTCTCCCTGTAAGTATGACATAAAGGTTTCTCCATAGACAGTGACCTGTAAATTATATGTAAACAGACTATAACCCACTCTTGTACCAATCACCAAGTACTGGTCAATCACAGGCCACCAACTGTTCAAATCAGACAAACACTGAGTTGTAACCAATCCAGCTGTTTCTGTACCTCACTTCCGTTTCATTTACAGCACTCTTCTGTCCGTAAATCCTCTTCGACCACAGGATAGCACAGGAGTCTCTCTAAACCTATTCTGGCTCAGGGTATAGGCTGCTTGATTTGCAAATTGTTCTTTACTCAATTAAATTTTGTTAAATTTAATTTGTCTCACATTTTTCTTTTAACATAGGAGAAAAGGCATATGCATCTAATACCATGCACGCAAGTCAAACGAAATGTAAGAACTCAAAGACATGGCCAGGTTATGGGAAGGGGAGAAGAGGAGGCCTGGCTGGCAAAGATGGTCTTGTTATGTAGATAAACCTCACAGGTAGCAGCCTTCAGATATAAGAGCTGTAAATGTTTCTTTTGGATATTTCAAGATGTCAGACTCAATCTTTCCTAGATCCAGACAAGGGAGGACCTCAGAGAGTACACAGTCTGTAGAGTGCAGATTCTCTACAGATGCAAATCTCCCCCCACATAAAACAGCTTTGCAAAGCAACTTCTGTTAGTATGTCAAAGAAGTATATTTTGAGGTGAAATATTTTGGTTTTCTTCACTGTGTTTTACCAGTGCTTGCAGAGTCAACCTATTGGAGGTATTAATACAATGAAAATACAAACACCATGTAAAATGAATAGCTCACTCTATCAAAGCTCTAATCTTTGGGTTGAAAGTAATCTTAGAGTAATATAGCTCAATATTGCATTCATGACAGGACTTTCCTTCTAAAAACATATTTTTAGTGGGTACCTGGCATCTTTTGCATACTTCTTTAAATACTTTTATTACTTACTATTATTATTATTATTAGGTGTTTCTGTCCCCTTGTACTACCCTGAAACTTGCCTCCTATAATTTTCACTCACCTTTTGCCCACAGAACTTGTGAAGAATCTCTCCTACAGATGCCAGTCCTATTCAGGTCCAATCAAACATCTCCAGTCTCTTTAAAATGTTTGTATTTTTCCAAGAATGCTATTTTTACCACATCCAATTGGAATGAATGGCCCAACCGGGACAATCAAACATACTGCACTCTTCTGTGTCCTCAACACTTCATACCTTGTTAAGCATCCTTAGCTCACAGTTATTGTATAAAGTTTTATTGACACAAAATAATTCAGAATTCACACTGTCAGCATTGAATACTAATGAGCTCTTTCTTCTGATGCCAGATTCACACAGATTTGAATATGTGTAATCAAAATCTCATTGTCTGAGAAGCATCTTCCTAGTCCATCTCCTGTGCCTTTTGTGGACCTCCCAAACCAACCTTGGATGGTTTTCAGTTCATTGCGATCCCTGAGGCTCTTCCAGAGTTCCTGAGTCACACTTAAACTCTCACGGTTAGTATGAGTTTTGCTGATGGCGGCACTTTTAAAGAAGAGGGAAAACTCAGACTTGTGTCTCCCTTCCCTCTTGCATAGGTATATTAAGCATCATTATCTTCAACACCATCGTCATCACCACCAGCACCACCACTGCCCTTCATTCATCCTGTGTTTATGCTAAATACTTGACAGATCAAAGCCAATCCTTAAAATGACCTTGTGAAAGTACAATTATTCTCATTTTAATATAAGAAAGGGGTTCAGAGAAATAATGTCATCTAAGTGAGACCGGGGGATAGGAGAGATCCCCAAATGTCAGTGGGAACTTTGCCCAGGCCAGTGCCCACGCTCTTAAACTCTGTTTCCAGAAGTAACTCAAGAACAAACCAGGAAACACTGAAAGTGTGGGAATTTATAGCAAAGCTAAAATTCACACTCAAGAAAAGGGAGTTCGGACATAAGAGAGACTGCATGCAGTGGGGTTTGGGGTTTGTGGTTTCTATCTTTACAGGTTTCTTTAACTAAAGGGTAGAATGTTCATAAAGATTTCTGGGAAAAAAGTGAAGATTTCTCAGAACTGTGTTGTCACTCATTTTTATACCAAATATGAATGTTCCCAGAACTGTCATGGTGCTGGTGGGTGTGGGATTTGGTACATTAGTGAGCATATAATGAGGTCCTAGGTGAAACCTAGCTCAGATCCAGTAGCATGTTGGGTCCAGTTGGTCTTAGTCAACTTGGCCCATATCCTGTTTTTCAGATTATGCAGTTATTTTAACAGTTTCATTTTTGCTAATCATATAAATTTGTGCTGCCTGGAATTTTCTATTCTCCTGTGATCCTTTCTCATAAGGTCACACTGCTAGTGCATAAGACAACTGTTTACAAATGTATATTCCCACCAGTAAGTATCAGAGTTCCCATAACCACCTATCTTTGGCTAAACTTGGTATTGCCAGACTTTGTGATTTTTACATTCTGTGGGTCCATATTTTTTCTTCATCCATTCAAAAAAAATATTGAGTCATTTATAAAACTAGTGGTGACCATTTTTTTTTTCAATGTGTGGTTGTGAGGATTGTTATGTGATCATTGGTCAAATGCTTAACATATCACACTAATCAAGAGAGGCTTTTGCGTGGTTCAGGATCTCCAGAAGGGCATAAGGGATTGCAGTCAACTGAAAACCATCCTGAGTTTTTGTGGGAAGTACACAAATGGCACAAGGAGACAAGCTAGGAAGATGCCCTCAGCCATTGCCATTGTGTTTTAGATGACATATATCCAAACAAGGCAATATTTTTTTTCAGTTATGCCATCTCTTCTCCTTAATCCGTCTTTTCACATATCCATCATTTTATTGCTTTGCTGTATTTTTCTGCTCCCCCAAAATGAAAACAGCCTGAAAAGTCTTCCTATCAAATCTACAAACAACCCTGGCAGTAGTGCTCCATGTTTATAATCATTTCGTCCCCTATGGAGAGTAGAGAGGCTAGTGTGTTACATTTATCTTTTCTTGCTGTCACATGAATTCCACCAACATAGGCTTCTCTCTTTTCTTCTCACACTTTCAGGGCATGTACACAGCAGGTGCCTCAGTACTGACAACTTCTGGGTTTTGATTTCTTAGCACCCTAAATATTCAGTGTTATCTAGTCAGGGGGAGGAGAAAGTATGGTTTGAAATCAACAATTCCAAAAGAGACCTAGATATGAGAACAGACAGAAAATCAGATATAAACTTGCAATGTAATATGCTGACATTTGAGGAAAATTTTGCCCTGAATATGTATGGACACTGTGCTAAGATTCCAGGAGTTGATAATACTTCTTTCTACAATTCCGCTGAGGATTTACCTAAAATGCTTTCTCCAGTTCAGCTCGATAATGCCTGTCATCCTTTTCCTTTTTTAAAAAAGTGTTTTCCATTTAAGCCACTTAGTAAAATACCTCATGATGTTCAACAGTGAAGGTATTAAAGTTGCTTCTTATTTTCGTTAGTGTCCTTTTAAAACTTGATTCCTATTCTGAATGCTTCCCTGTAACATGCCTTAAGCAAATCAAAGGCATATTTTGGATGCAATTTTTCAACCCTCAGAAGCTTCACATCTTTCTGTGACACTTTAAGGGTCACCTGGTGAATAGCACTGATCTTATTCTATGCATGAAAGAGCATTCGCTGAACACATTCTTTGTTTCCCAGAAAACATCAAAGATTTGACACTACCAAGTACCCTTTACTCTGAATCAGTATGAAGCTCTTATATTCAGAAGAAATGTCTGTAATTGAATAATCTATTTAGAAATAGCCTTATAGATTCTGCTTAATGTTAGCTTGTCCTTCATATACCCTTTATGGAGCTGAGTGTGCAAGATAACATCTACATACCTCCACCATATCTCTCTGAATGTCACTCTGACCCTCGAGCCCCTGTGTTTTACCTGTTATCTTCTCTTCTCCCCTCCTCAATGAAGCAGGCAAAGACACTTTTGCCAACTAGTGGCAATTCAAGGTCAGTCAGTCAGTCAGTCATCTGTAAAATCATTACAGAGACTTTAAGGGCCTGCTATTTGAGAAACCTGAGATGCCAATAAACACATAATGCACTTCTCACCCTCAGGTTGCTTGGAGTCTAGGAAGCACAGATAGATGTGAAAATCATTGAGGACCCATGTGAAAATGCTAAAAGAGATGCATGCAATGTGTCATGGGCTCATCTCAAAGGAATAGATAACTATTTCTTCTTGGAAAGCAGGGAGAGTGATATTAGAAAAATCCAGAGGGACAGGGAAAGATAGAGAAGGATATATATAATATTGCTACAGATGCAAGCATATCTAACTCACACACTGAGCACCTCCCCACCTTCTCTCTGACAGCATTAGCATTCCATAAGTGCAGTATGCAAAGTATCCTTTCTAATATTAGGACCTTTATTTAGCACAAAAGCTAGAAAAGGCACCACCAAGGATACAGACTTAACACTTCACTGTTACTTAACTGGAAAGAAAATGAGAGTCAGTATTTATCTGTTGCCAGGCAAACCTGAATTCTAGAAATCCTGTCCTATAACCTTGAACTAGCCACCACATTCTTTGGGATTCAGATTTCTCTACCAGAAGATGCCAGGTTTCTTATTCCATGTAGTGTTGCTATAAAGGAATACCTGAGGATGGTCATTTATTTATAAGAAAAAAGGTCTATTTCGCTCACGGTTCTACTGGCGGGAAGGAATCAAGATTGGGCATCTGGTGAGGGCCTCAGGCTGCTTCCACTCATGGTGACATACGGAGGGAAAATGATGTGTGTAGAGACCACATGGCAAGAGAGGAAGCAAGAGAGATCGGGGAAAGAGCCAGGTTATTTTCACCAGCCAGCTCTTATAGGAACTAAGAGAATGAGAACTCACTTACGCCTCTGCTCCCACCAGGGAGGGCATTAATCTATTCATGAAGGATCTGCCCCAACGACCCAAACACTTTTTATTAGGCTGCTGCACTTCTAACATTGATGATAAAATTTCATAAAGACGTTTGTAGTGGACAGATATCCAAACTACAATACTAAACAAGGTGATATTTAAAGATAATTCCATGCCAATGAAGCAGTGACCAAATCCTTGCTTACCTAGCAAGTAGCTGATTAACGTGGGCACAGCTTTATGTTTCAGTTTCCTCATTCAAAAAGAGGAGATAATAAAGCCAGCTTAATAGTATAATAATGAGGATAGAATCTCACACATAAAGCACACACAGAATAACATGTGGTATATAAACTAGCTACAATTAGGGAATGCTTACTTCCAATTACTAGTAGCAGTAGTAATATTAACAGTGGTAGCAGCAGTTGAGTTGAATCAGGAAGAGAAGAAATAGTACTGGCTGTTAGAAAGACTAGAAAACCAAACATGTTTTTAGTTCTCACTCATAAGTAGGAGTTGAACAATGAGAACACATGGACACAGGGAGGGGAACATCACATACCAGGGCCTATTGGGGTGTGGGGGGCATGGCGAAGGAGAGCATTAGGACAAATACCTAATGTATGTGGGGCTTAAAACATAGATGATTGGTTGAGGGTGCAAAAAACCACCATGACACATGTATACCTATGTAACAAACCTGCACGTTCTGCACATGTGCCCCAGAACTTAAAGTAAAATTTTTAAAAAGACCAGCTTAATATTCTAGGATTCTGTGAGTATGCATGTCTTACTCCTTGATGAGATTCTATTTTCAAGTAAAGGATTTTTAGCTATAATGGTAATTCTGCTACCTATCAAATATTTTTCTGCCACACAAAATAAAATCTGAGGGGTTCTTTGCAGAGAACACATATTTCTCCAACTACCGGATAGTTAGAGGGACTCTTTTAGCTCAAAGTATTTGCAAACATGGTTTCAATTATTCTAAGGCAGAGAATCCATTACTTTTCCCAGCCATCCCATTCTACTGGTCTATGCTTGTCTCCCTAGTGATTTCCTGGTATATCACAGAGGTGTCAAGAGACGTCATTCTTGGATTAGGTGGGGTTTAACTGTACCTTACACAGAGCGGCAGAGAATACCAGCATTCATAAGTGTCTTAGCAGAGTGTCCACCTTTCAGGCAAATAGAAGACACATCCTATAAGTCTCTGTGAAAGGCAGTGTATAGAAGGCACATGTACACTGATGACAGATGGGGACTGACATGTTGACAGCTAGCCAGCCAGCAGCTTCTAGCATACAACCAGGGGATGAAAGATGTGAGACTGGAAAATAGACTTGTTAGCTTGGACTGATGGAAGCTGTGCATTTTCAGTGCATTGGAAAGATAGCCATAGACTGTTTGCAAGCATCAGGTGGTTGTTTGCTACGCATGTAAATCTTTATTTCTAGGAAAGCTCTGAGTTTGGTGCAGATGGCAAAGCAGTGAATCAATAACCTACCTTGATGTCCACACATGCTGACCTCTCTGTTTTACCTAGATGTGGGTGGTATTTATGGGACATTAAATGTGTGTTGAGTGCTGGACTAAACATTTCCTATGAATTTCCTTATTTTATCTTCCTAACACCATAAGCTGGGGCTCTAAAGTCAGATACATAATTTACTAGTTTGTGTGACTGGGGAAAGTTAATCCTCATTTAAGCCCAAGTTTTCTCATTTCTAAATTACAGACATAATAGTATTGTTTTGTAGCCACTCCAAAGAAATAGGACAGACCCCCTTCCAGAGTTTAGTTCAGATGTTAAAACTGAACACGAACACACACACACACACACACATACACACACACACACACATCCCAAGAGAGTATTAAATGTTTATTAGTCACAAAATGAGTCTTTCTGGGGAGAAAAGGGCAGGCTTCCCAAGCTGGTCCTAAAATGGCTGGAGAGATCAGGAAAAGGAGATTGGCTTGGGGCTTTTATCATAGTTGGGGCGGGGATGTGATGAGAGTTTCCATTGTTTGAACTCCCTTGTAACACTAAAGGAGGGAGCACTCGGGCTTTCTTATTAGCTTGCCCAGATGTAAGGCATCAGGGAAGAAGAAGAGGTAAAGCTTTACAGCTGGTACGGACACAACGTAGGGAATAACACACACCTGGGCCTGTCAGGGGATGAGAAGCAAGGGGAGAGAGAGCATTAGGACAAATACCTAATGTATGCGGGGCCTAAAACCTAGATAACAGGTTGATAGGTGCAACAAACCACCATGGCGCATGTATATCTGTGTAACAAACCTGCACATCCTGCACGTGTGTCCTCGAACTTAAAGTAAAATAATTTTTAAAAAAGGAAACAACAACAACAATGGAGTCAGAATTCTTATTGCAAGTGTCTACCCTCAGAGTTTTCATGTGAAGATTTAATGAAATAATTCGAGTTTAACTTTTCATGCAGTGTCAGGCAGAAGCCATTGGTCAGCTTTTATTTACCTACATATCAGAGGAGACAAAATAATCCCCCTTTAACAAGTAAGAACATTGAGGTTCTGAGAGAAATATGAGTAAAATTGCACAACTGACGAGTAGAAGAGTATTAATTCCAATGTAGGTCTTAGGAATTTGAAACACTGGCCTTTCAACTATCATACAAATAAATGTACACCAGTACATAGCATTTCTCATATCCAAGAAAAGAAAATATTGCATATAGTGCCATGATATGTTTCTATCAATAGTGCACAATGCTTCACAATGTTAGCTTTGCTTAGGCAATCCTGGCTTGAGTTCCGGTACTTCCAGTTATAACTGAGTGACCTAGGTTTGCATATTTAGCAAATAAAAATACGGGACATTCAGTTAAACTTGGTTTTCAGATGAGCGACAAATAATTTTTAGTATAAGCTTGTCTCATGTAATATGGGATGAGTAACATATTGCCTGGTCTTGTAATATCCTTGTCAGAGGTTAACATAAATTGCCCAATTTCTCTGTAATTTTTCTTCTTTCTTTACAAGTGAAGATATTATGCTTTAGGGCAATTAGTGCTGGCTCTTAATTTAGCCATGTATTAAACCTTTAAAGTGTTAAAGTCCATGTAATTCTAAACATTTCCATTTTAGATTGCTTGTTTCCCTTCATAAAGTAGACAAGCACATGTATGCATGCATGTACCATAAGTAAACAGGATTGCTTTTTACCCAGGGACATGGTTCCAACCAAGCCCATGGTAATTGTGGAATCACTTCATTTTAAGTCTCAAAAGGGAAGTGTATGATTCCTTTTTTCTTTCTCAGGGGAATAGTGTCTCACATTTTGCAATAACTGAAAAAGCTATCTTGGGAGGGAGCAAAATGCTGAATTCAATGCAAATGCTCTGACTTTGATGAGAATATTCCCTTCTAACATAGTCTAGTTTCTTAGCCTGGAGTCAAAACCCCTTTTCAAAGGAATATGCATGACTCTGGGATTCAAGCCAGCTTGGCACAAAAATCCTTCCATGTGGCTTTTCTCAGCTGCCAGCAGCTTTGGGTCCTCCAGAGAGAGAGAGAGAGAGAGAGAGAGAGAGAGAGGAGAGAGAGGGAGAGAGAGAGAGAGAGGGAGAGGAGAGACAGAACGTTAACTGCTTACTCCTAATTGCAGAGAAAGCCTTAGTTTGTTGTCACTTTGCTCTTCTGCAACTGTATGAGGAAAAAAATAATGAAAGGGAAAAGTCCCTGAATGCATTGCTGAGTGCAAAATACTTGTCAGTAAGTTCCTTCTATGGTTTAGATTCTGAGAAGTGGAGAGTGGAGCTGCTTTCTCTACCAGTATCTCTACTAAAAGATGCTAGCTCATTGCCATTGGACATTTATGTGCACTAATGCACCATCCTTATCTCTCCACTTCCACCCTGGTTACTCCATATGCAAAATTCTTTCCATTTCTCTGTTTCAGCCTTCTTGTCAATTTCATGGATTTCTGTTTTCCAAGATTTAGCTTAGAAGCCACCATTGCATGAAAGCCTTCACTATTCAATGACCTGCATGTCCATCTCCCCACTCTCTCTCATGGCACCATGTCCCATGCCTCTATCTCTTCCACAAATGAACTCACATCATACGCCCCAATAGACTATGATCCCTTTATGTCTACTTACATAGAATGTACTTAGACATATTTAACCAAATGTGCATGTATGTGGTCGTTACTCTCTTGAGACTAAGAGATTATACCATTTGATAAGGTCAACCTTAGGATACTTGTAGTTCTGTCTGCAGAGATGGAAGATGTTGTTTTGCCCCACCCATATCCTCTTGCTCTCACGGTTGTAGTGCATGTCTGACTTCCAGCTGGGAAGAGCTGCATTTCTTTGTCATAGATTTATACTGGCAGCTTGAGCCTGCTTTGCTTACATCAGAAGTAGTTCCAAGAAATTTCTCCTCCTACCCCAGCACATCCCCTGCTAGGAGCTGAATCGTGTCAGCAGAAAATTCATAAGTTGAAACTCTAACCTGCAGGACTTTGGAGTGTGATGCTATTTGGAGATAGGACCTTTAAAGAGATTAATTAAAATGAGGCCATTAGGGTTGGCCCTCATCCAATCTGACTGATGACCTTACAACAAGAGGAAATTTGGACACACAGAGAAACACCAGGGATGCATGGCCAAGGAGGAAAGACCAGGTAAAGACATACTGGAAGGCAGCCATCTGCTAGCCAGTAAAAGAGGCCTCAGAAGAAACCAAGCCTCCTAACACCTTGATCTAGAACTTCTAGACTCCATGTCTGTGAGAAACTGAATTTCTATTGTTTAAGCCCCTACTAGTGTGTGGTATTTTGTTGTACCAGCAGCGGAAAACTAATACGGCCCTCAAACAATGACTGTCAGGAGTTGATGCCCTGGATCCCTCAGATCTTGAGTGAAATACTCTGAGATGTGCTGTACTCCATTTCTCGAGGGAGTAAGTTTCAATTAATGCAGCAAAACTACTGCAAGTAAACAGAAAAGGCTCTATTCAAGGTGCCAGACCGGCTAAGTTTTTGTTTACTTTTGTGAAATTCTCACAACATACAGTTATGAAAATTGACTCCTCCATTATCTCACATCCGCA
This sequence comes from Ateles fusciceps, assembly GCA_036589455.1. Taxonomy (NCBI): domain Eukaryota; kingdom Metazoa; phylum Chordata; class Mammalia; order Primates; family Atelidae; genus Ateles; species Ateles fusciceps. The sequence goes on along the minus strand of JAZHEH010001685.1, from coordinate 327,069 downwards.
GAATGTCATTTTATGAATGAAATAAGAAAAAAAAAGGATGAAAGAGAAGAGTGTTAATTCAGACCACTTTCATTAACATAAGAAGTGTATTGAATTTGCAAAATTTACATTTACAGTTACTTCTATTTTTAAAAAGTTCAAAGCACATTATAACAGAACCAATAAAATATCTAAAAAAATACCCCAAATTTTTGAGATAAGTAAAACATAATGTGTTATCAGACAACTAGGGTAAATTGTCACTACAATTACACTTTTAACTCTAAACTGAAAGATAGGCAAGGCAAATTAAAAAAGAAAAATGTTGGGTTATATAATATTCATTGTAAGATTCTAGTGATGTAAAAATCACAGCCAAAAGGACTTCTTTTCTTTCTTTATGTAAGCAGTGGAATTATAAATTGTATGTTATGTAAACTCAATTCCTTCCAAGAGTGTTTTTTTTAAATTGTATATTGTGCTATATGTATACAATGAAATGCCATTCAGCTTTGAAAATGGAAGGATACAGCACAATTTGCAATAACATGGAACAGTTTAGAGAATATTATACTAAGTGACACAAGCCAGACACAGAAAAAGAAAATACTGCATGATCTCACATGTATTTGGAATCTAAAAATACTGAATACATAGAAACAGAGAGGAGAACAATGGTTCCACATGGTTTAGAATAATTTACAGTAGCCTTAATTAAATATGTGGTTCTCAAACTAAACTTTTTAATCTTAGAATTCCACTGCAATTTTAAAAATGGACAGCCTCAAATATCCTCATATGCTTGGGTTATATCTATCAATGTTTAACACATTAGCAATAGAAAGGGAGATATGAGATACAAAGCTATACAAGCTTTGTATACACACTCTATACAATCAGAGTAATGTGGCCTCGGAAACTCCACTGTATGCCAGTGAGAGAAGCAGAATAAAAAAGGTAAATAATATATTTATATTATGAAAATAGCTTTCATGAAATAGTTTCATGGATTCCTGAATGAGTATTGAGGACTTTCAGGTATCCCTGGACTACATTTTGAAAAATGCAGTGCTTAATGAATGTTTCTAGCATTAGTTAACACTAGAGCAGTGTGAAGCAATTATAAGGTGATTAAAAACTGAGGCTTTGGAATCCATCTGTCTGGCATTCATATTCTCAATCTCCCCCTCTACTACTTGCTTGCTAGGTGAACTTTAATTTCCAGTTACTCAGATGTTAAATGGGGGTAAATGGTACCTACCTCTTAGCACTGATGTTAGTATTAGAGGACTAGAACTGGCTATGTATTGTTATCATTATAGTAATAACAAAGCATTTTGTGAAAATTCAGAAGTACCTCTGTGGTCATACAAAGCAATATTATCCAGATATGATTATCTCGTTTGTCTCTACTATATGTAAGGAGAGAACTGAGATAATTTCAGAATAAGAATTGAAAAGTTTTAGAATAAAAACACCTCAGTTATTAGTATTTCAATCAATCTTCTGATGAGTTTCAAAGTTCAGTGTCTGGCAAATAGCTTAGGTGCCAGTATTTATACCAGAGAGATATCACATGCTGACAGCATCAAAATAGTAGAGAAAGAGTTGTTCTGGTATCAACATTAGGACTTTTTAAAATTTACTTTTTATACATGGAGGCCCCTTTTTTGACAGAGAAATGATTAGGGAATTGCCTTTGGATTGGATAAACTCCTTTCGAAACATAATTTAAGATAGTGATATGAAGAGTAACACAGACCCTTTCATCAGGGAAACAACCATAACTGGTGAAAATGTATATTTTAAAATAATGCAAATTCTGGAAATTTTCTTAAGGCAATGCAGCCAGCAAAGAAATGCTTATTTTAAAAAATCTAAATTTTAATAAGAATAGCAAGGCTGTGGTAAACTGAGCCAAGACTAGCTCCCCCACTTTCAGCCACCCAGCTCAGCATGATGGGGCTCCATTTTGATGGGTGCAATCAAGAACATAGGACTCCTTTTCTCTCCACTTCTCAGTTAAGGGCTACAGTATCTCCTTGGGAGATACAAGTTGCCCTTGCTTCTCATATTCCCAGCTACATGTTGCAGGACCTCTATGCTACGTAAGACTGGCCAAGAGGTCTGGGGTTTTCTTTGTCCATTCAGCTCCCACTCATAGGTAGAAGCAAGAGCCCAGGTGCAGTAGAGTGAGCATACAGTGGCCCCAAGGGCCCTCCATTCAGTTTGCTCGTAAGGTAGATGTTACACCTCAGAACAGGCAACCAAGAAGATTCGAGGCTGCTTCTCCACCTCATTGCCCCACATGTGAAGCAGAAGTGTCACTCAAAGTAGATCAGTCTCCCCTTCTCAAACTCCTAAGCAGTGATGCAGAGGTTTTGTTTGGGGGTGGAGAAATTCTACAAAGAAATTAACTTTATTTGGAATAAATAAAGGTTAATCCTAGCAATTAAGAGGATGCTGGTAGCTCCAGAAAAGCTACAAACAAGCAAGAGGTTTAAAGAGAGAACCAAGGAGTGACAGCTAGAAAAGGGAACAAACCTCAAAAACTGGGCTCAAAATTTACCTTTGCAAAATGACCTGCATTTAAGTGAATTGGACTAGAGCAATTTATATGCCCAGGGAATAATTGAAAACAATAAAACAAACAACTAGAAATTACTGGAGGCTAACAGCTTTATGTCATACAAACTAAGGCAGACAGCTTAACAGAGAAATAAAAAAAGATACAAAGAGAGATTTGGGAAAGACTGAAAAATTAGTATTCAGGGTAGTTACAAGACTTTTTTTAAGTGTCTAGATTTTAGAACAAAAATGTACAAAATACACAAATAAAGAGAAAAATGTAGCTCTGAGTCATGGGAGAAAAAACAGGCAATAGAAACTGCTTTTGAAAAGGCACAGATGTTAGATCTAGATAAAAACAAAAATATAAAAATAGCTATTATATGTATATATATATATATTCAAATAAGGAAAGCTATGCTTAAAAGAAGTAAAGTGTGATAATGTCTCATCAAACAAAGGATTAAAATTAAGACATAAAAATCTCACAGATTTGTTGTGAGGTGAAACACTGCACAAATAAAGAGGTATGAGCACTAGCTCTGGAGTCAGATAGACCTGACTATAGTTGAAACTACAGCTCCATGGCTTACTGTGTGACCCTAAGCAAGTTGCAAAATCTCTTCATTTCCTTCCTCATCTGAAGAATAGGATGAATAAATTCATAGGTTTACTATGAGGATTAAATGTGGTAACATGTAAAAATGATGGGCATGGGTGCCCAAGCATACAGCAGTCACTTAATAAGGGATAATTATCACTATTGCTAGAATTATAGTGATAATTATCACATAGGGAGAATGTCTAGCTCATGGTTTCTGTAGGTGGCACAGTTCATACATCTCCCCCCTAAAGACAGAGATTCCGCGGAAAGATAAACACACATCTGGGGCTGGAAATCAACTGGTTGAAGGCCCCAGCTCTCACACTCCACTATTGTCTTAAATTTCTCATTGACTTCATCATAGAAAGGAAGTGTGTTGAGGAGGGAGGCCCAAATGAGTTCCCAGGATGACTCTGTGGCCCCTCTCCTTACTGCCAAGAGGGTACTTACTGCCCCTGGAGGCCTTGCATGAGACCCAGGAACAACACATCCCCCTTCTTAGAGGCAGCTTGCCTTGGGCACCTGCTCCCTATGAGGCTTTCTGTAGACATGGAGGCTGCAGAAGAGTGTGAATTCTGGGTCAACCTGCCTGGATGGGAGGTAAGCTCTGCCTTTACCTCTGGGCCCAAGATTCCTAAACCGCCAAATACAGCTGAGAAAACCTCTACAACTTTATTGTCAGATTTTGAAATGCACATAAAGTACCCAGCATAGTGCTCAATAAATAGTAAATAAAATTATCAACAAAAGCATGAAAAAAAATTGTAAGAAACAAAAATTTTGGAGCTGAAAAGTACAATTATTTTAATAAAACATTTACTGCAGCAATTCAGCAGATTTTAGCAAGCAGAGGAAATTAATCAATTTGTTAATTAGTTAATTAGTTAATTCATTAGTTAATGAATTTGGAGACAGAGATTTTGCAATCTGAAGAATAGAGAAAAAAATAATGAAGAAAAGAGATCTGCCACTAGAGAAACTCACCGACCAGAAGCTCAGCAACACACGAGTAACGGGGAGCATCAGCAGAACAGAGAAAGGAAGGAGTAGAAAACATAGTCAAAAAAATGACAGCGGAAAACTTCTTAAATTTGATGAAAAACATTAATCTGTACTTCCAGGAATCTCAATAATCGCCTAGTAGGATGAACACAGTAAGATCCACATCAGACACCCCAGTAAAAATGTTAGAAGACAAAGAGAATCTTAAAAGCAGCAAGAGGAAGACAAGTTATCACTTACAAGTAAGCTATAACAACATGAATGGCTGATTTCTCATCAGAAACAATGGAGTCCAGAAGGAAGTAGAATGACATCTTCCAAGTTTTTCAACTTTATATCTAGCAAACCTACCTTACAGAAATGAAGGCAAAATAAATGAACATAAATAAATGGAATGAAAAAATAAATAAAAACAGATTTTATTTTTTTGCTAGCATATCTACTTTATAAGACATACTGAAAGAATTTCTTCTGGTTGAAAATATGTAATCCTAGAAAGTATTTCAAATCCACATGAAGAAACAGAGTGCTGGTAAAGATAATTACGTAATTAAAAGAGAGAGTATAAATTCATATTTCTTATTTCTTCCTTAATAAATTTTAAAATGTGATTGTATTCAACAACCAATATGTACCTGTAATTGTTTTGTTGGGCTTATATCTGACAATAACAGCACAAAAGAGGAGAATGACAGAAAAGCTGTGCTGAATAAGGAAATGACACCAGATGACTACTCAAATCCATAGAAATAGATCAAATGATAGATAAGGTTAATATAATAGAACTTTAGACATATATACTTCCTCTCCTTTGTTCTCTCAGCTCCTTTGATATGCATAAACTCATGTAAAATATAATAATGTTATTTTGGGCCTGTAACTTATATAAATATAATGCATTTAAAAATAATAGCACAAAATGAGGGTAAGAGAGAATAGGGCTATCTAGAAATAGGATTTTTACTTCTCATCGAATTTAAATTGGTATAAATCTAAAGTTGATTCTGATAAATGAATACTGTAGGGAAACCTTATAGAAACCATTTTTAAAAACCTCAAAAATACAATGAAAAAAGAACCAAATATAAATTAAAAGGCTCTGCTACAAAATATTCACTCAATGCAAAAGAAAGAAATGGAAGAATAGAGAAGCACAAAGTTACCTGAGAAACGAAAAGCCAAAAGTTAAGTGGCATACACGGATCCAACCATGTTAATAACAACATTAACTGTGAGTGGATAAAACAGAGATTTTCAGGCTGGATTTAAAAATAACTGTGGTTCAACTATATGTTGTCTGTAGAATACACATTACGGATCTAAAGACACAAATAGATTCAAAGTAACAGCGTAGAAAAAAAGATGTATCATTCAAACAGCAACCAAAAGAAAGTTGAGTGGCAGCACACAGTGGCTCACACCTGTAATCCCAGCACTTTGGGAGGCCAAGGCAAGTGGATCACTTGAGGCCAGGAGTTTGAGACCAGCTTGGCCAACATGGCAAAACCTCATCTACACTAAAAATCAAAAATTAGCTGGGTGTGGTGTCATGTACCTATGATCCCTGCTAGTTGGGAGGCTGAGGCAAGAGAATTGCTCGAGCCTGGCCGGCAGAGGTTGCAGTGAACCAAGACTGTGTCACTACACTCCAGCCTGGACAGCAAAGTGAGACTCTGTCAAAAAAGAAAAGAAAGAAAAGAAAAGAAAAAAGAAAAGAAGAGAAGAGAAAGAGAAGGGAAGGGGAGGGGAGGGGAGGGGAGGGGAGGGAGGGGAGGGCCTGACATACCTATAGTAATAGAAAAAAAAGATTTTTAAAACAAAAATACTAGAGATTACAAGAGACATTTTATACTGATAAAAGGATCAGTCCATCAGTATCATATAAAAATTATAAATATGTATACATAAACCTAAAACAAAGCCTCAAAATAGATAAACCAGAAAGTGACAGAATTTAACTACAGTAGTTGGAGACTTAAAATGTCCTACTCTCAGTAATGGATAGAACAGGTATATAAAAAAAGAAATAGAGAACTTGAACAAGACTATAAATCAATTAGATCTAATAAACTTCTATGGAATACTCCACTCAACAACAGGAGGAAATACATTCTTCTCAAGTGGATATGTAATATTTTTCAGCATAGGACATGTGAAGGGACTTAAACAAGGCCTCAATAAATTTAAGAAAATTTAAATCATGGAAAGTACACTTTCCCACTACCATTGAATTAAATTAGAAATCAATAACAAAGGCCTGGCACAGTGGCTCATGCCTGTAATCCCAGCACTTTGAGAGGCTAAGGAGTGTGGATCACTTGAGGTCAGGAGATCAAGACCAGTCTGACCAACATGCAACATAGTGAAACCCCATTTCTACTAAAAATACAAAAAGTTAGCCTGGCATGGTGGCACGGGCCTGTAATCCCAGCTACTCAGGAGACTGAGGCAGGAGAATTGATTGAACCCAGCAGGTAGAGGTTACAGTGAGCCAAGATCACACCACTGCACTCCAGCCTGGGACAGAGCCAGACGCCGTCTCAAAAACAAAAACAAATTCCAAATCATATATCTGACAAGGGACTAGTATCTAAAAAACACAATGAGTACTTAGAGCTCAAAAATTAAGATGACAAATAACTAAATTACAAATGGGCAAAGAAATTGAATAGACATTCCTCCAAAGAAGATATGCCAAAGGCCAATAAGAACGTGAAAAGATGCTTAACATCATTAGCCATCAGGAAAATTAAAATCAAAACCACAATAAGATACCTCCTCATAGATACTAAGATGGTTATGATCAAAAAACCAGATAATAATAACAAGGATATGAAGAAATTAGAACTCTTGTACATAGCTTGTGAGAATGTAAAATGGTGCAGTCACTTTGGAAAGCAGTCTGATAGTTCCTCAAAAGATGAACCATAGAATTATCATTGAACCCAGCAGATTCCATTCCTTGATATTTTCTCAGGAGAAATGAAAAGATATATCCATGAAAAACTTGTAAATGAACCTTCACAGCAGCACTATTCCTAGTAACTGAAAAGTAGAAACAACCCAAGAGTCCTTAAGTAAATAAATGCATCTATAAAATGTGGTACATTCATACAATAGATTTTTGTGCCATTAGAAGGAATGAAGTGTTGGTACAAAACATACATGGACCCTGAAAACAGGGTAAGTGAAAGAACCCAGTAAAAAAGATCATATGTTTTACAATTATATTTATATAGAATGTTCAGAATAGGACAATCTTTAGAGGCAGAAAATAGATGAATGGTTATCTAGGGCTGAATTGAATGCCGGTGGGGGTAAGGAAGAATGATATAGATGTGGACTTACTTTTGCAGTAAAGAAAATGTTCTAAAATTAGATTTTGATAATATTAGAATATGTTAAAATATTAGAATATTAAGTTAGAATTTGGTAACACTGTGATTATATTAACAACCACTGGATTTTACACTTTAAATTGATGAATTGTATGGCATGTGAATTACATCTTAATAAAGTCACAAGAAGTGACAATTTTAATTTGTGCAACAGATTGAGCAAAGACTCAAATGGAACTTCATTTTTCTGTCACATAAACTATTGACAACATGCCAAACAATTCATTAGATGTCCAATACATGCTTGTTGTGTAAAATGAAAAAGGTTTAATCATTTGGGAAAATTCCATTGACATGCAATATTTTCCAACACAGGACCTGTGGTAGGCCTTAAACAGGCCTCAATAAATTTAAGAGAATTTAAATCATACAAAATATATTTTCCCACTACCATGGAATTAAATTAGAAATCAAGAACAAGCTCTATTTATGGGAGCTTACTTATAAGTATGACTTGTCTTCCCCTTGCTGCTTTTAAGATGGCTCCGTTCTAGCTTCTTTCCTTTCTCTCTCTGCATATCAGGAACATAAGTGATAAACAATAAGATTTGATGAAATAATAAGAGATAAGATACTTCTCAATTTACTAGAAAATCAAAACTTCAGGACAATAAAAAGAAAATTAAGTCTGTTAGAGTCATTTGTATTTAACTATGTCTTCCTTCGGCATCTTCACATCACCTTGGTAAATGTTCCACTAAAACTGTGTCCACAGTTGTAGGGTTCTGAATTGTGTTTTCTTACATTGTGGTAAAACATACATAATATACAATTTACCATTTTGCCCATTTTCAGATGTGTAGTTCAGTGGCAGCAAGTGTATTCATATTCTTAGATTTGGATGACCTTTTACAAACACTGTAACATCAGCATATAAGCCACTGCAAGGATAAGGACACATCTCAGTTAACTATATGTTTCCATTTGTTTTATATCTGTTGTCCCAGGTCACTTATTAATAGTGCCCCCTTTCATAAAATGTCCTAATTTGGGCACGCTATAATTATGTCCTCACTTACATCATCATCATAACTTTAATTTTGCTTCCCTCTTTCTTCTCTCCTGCTGTTTCTTCATCCTGGACCTAGACCCCTGGACTTCCTTTACATGGCAAATCACTACCCATCACTGAAGGCCCTGCTCAGGTCACCTCTCCTCCACCTCCTTTAAAGATTGGAAGATCTACTCCCTCCCTTGTCTGCATCCATACTCCATTTTTTAAAAGATATAAATCTAAGGCAATTAGGTCATTCCCATCATGCTGAAATCGCTTCAGAATTTAGGATTTAAAGTTACACCTAAAATAATTATTCTCACACTCCCTACTTCTTATACAATATAGGATACACCAAACACACTCAAATGTTTGTTAAATGAACATATATTTAATGATTTATATTAAATAATTTGTGGCATTGTAGGGATGGTAAATATCTAACTAAATTTATTAGATAAAACTACTTCTGTGCTATGTTTGTTTGATTACCTCTTAAAATAACAACATGCACATATACAACAAAAACAAGAAAACCTCTCTTCCCCATGGCTACTCAATAAATAATAAACCACACTCATAAAGCTTGTCAAAGTACTACTTCCCGCAGGAGAATTTTGCTCTTCTCTCTCATTTATCTAGGCATGTATAGAGGCTTTTGACCCAATTTAGCACAGATAAATGACCCATGATGTGAAATTTTCCAACAGTTTAATAATGCATTTAACTCAAAGTGACACTTGCTTGTAGCTGCCTTAAAGCACTTTGGAGACCGATATACATCTCTTTGAAATGATGGATGGTGAGGAGTCAGGCCTGTGTGAGAGATACCCCACCCATCTCCCCTAGGGAAGAAGTGAGGAAATCCTCTTTAAATTGCCCACAGCAAATTCAGAGCTTGTGAGACTTAATTTAATATATACATTTTCCAGTACCATTTACAGTTATGACCATTAGACTAACTGTAGTATAAAGCTTTTTGTATCCTATATAATATTCCTTTTTTTCTGTCACATACTTAAGAGGTTTTATTGATTTCCCCCTCCAAAACATCAAGAGCAGAATATTTTTTCTCATTGCTTAAAATGTTTTCACAATCTACAGAACAATTTAGCTGAAGCACAGTTGTTTTGCATGACTTAAAAATAATATGCTATGGTTGGGAATTCTTTACCTTATTTTGACTAAATTCAATAACCATCAAATGAGTAAATCCAAATAGATTTTTTTGATGTTTAAGATTCTGGCATAAAAAGGAAAATGAAAGAAGATGAACTGCCTGTTTTCTGTTTTCACTTTCTAATTTTTTTAGAACCACATTCCATATTTTGTTGTAACAATATGTATTTTGTGATAGATATTAAGAACAAAAAATTTTGCTATTTATCTCATAATTTTTCTTAGATATATTCATAACCCCTCAGAAGATACAGAAAAATTAAGCCACAGAAAAATATTTTGGACTGTCTATATCTGTAAAGTTGTTTTATTCAACTATATTCTATCTCTTTTCCCTTTTTTTTTTTTCTTTCTTTTTTTTTTTTTTTTTGAGATGGAATTTCGCTGTTGTCTCCCAGGCTGGAGTACAATGGTGCAATCTTGGCTCACTGCAACTTCCTCCTCCTGGGTTCAAGCCATTCTCCTGCCTCAGCCACCTGAGTAGCTGGGATTACAGGTGCCCAGCACCACATCAACCTAATTTTTGAATTTTTAATAGAGATGGGTTTTCACCATGTTGGTGAGCTGGTCTTGAACTACAGACCTCAAGTGATCCACCCCACCAGCATATTCAACTATATTCTTTGAGTTTGGTAACGACTTTGGGGGGAGATTCCAACACTTCAGCAGTCAGTAAAGTATGATGTAGAATACTGTTACAGTCATTTGCTGAGTTTAATATACACAAATAATTATATCCACGTGAGAGATATGCACAGAATTTTTTGTTGAGTACAAAATAGAATTGAGTGAAAGATGACTAGGGATATACTATCTGGAGGCTACGGCCTGTGAAGTTCCTGAACCAGAGTGTTGCATCCCAAACAGAGTAGACTATCTTCTACACTCTATTCTTTTCCATATTGATCCGATATTTTCTACAAACATAGCTTGCATATGTAGATGAGCAAAAGCACACATATATGCACTCCCAGAGTGCACACACACAATCAAAAGCAGGAGGCCAAGAATAACGGGCTAATATTTACATCCTCATAGCTGACAGTACTAACGTCTCTAAATTTCAGATTCCACCTGACTTCCAACTGAGCCCACACCCTGACTGCTGATCAGAAGTTTTGAATCAATTGCAGTCTCTGTCAATAGGTTCAGGGTTAAGGCATCTTCACTCCTGGCTTTACCTGGGCTTGTGCTTCCTCCTTTATGTGTCAATCACAGTAGATCTGACAATGTTTTCTAAATTTTTCCCACCCCCTACCAACCTATTCAGTAGAAGGAAACTTTGATATCAATCTGTGTTTCATGGACTGGCAGCTATTCCCTCCCTATGATATTGCATAAACTCTAATATCTATAAATCAGCCTCTTTTTCAGTTTCTGCAACTATCAATGGCACACTTATTCTCTTGACCAGATACCAAAGTTTTCATTAATAGTCTGTTTATATGCACTTTTAATGTTATCCAATAAGCACCTATATTTCCCTTTGTCATTTTTTTTTTAATTGTACTTTAGGTTCTGGGGTACATGTGCAGATCATGCAGGATTGTTGCATAGGTATACACATGGTAATGTGGTTTGCTGCCACCATCCCCCCGTCACCTACATCTGGCATTTCTCCCTATGTTATCACTCCCTGACCTCCCCATCCCCCAACTGTCCCTCCCTTGACCCCCCTACAACAGACCGCAGTGTGTGATGCTCCCCTCCCTGTGTCCATGTGTTCTCATTGTTCAACACCTGCCTATGAGTGAGAACATGCGGTGTTTGATTTTCTGTTCTTGTGTCAGTTTGCTGAGAATGATGGTTTCCAGGTTCATCCATGTCCCTACAAAGGACACAAACTCCTCATTTTTTAAGGCTGCATAGTATTCCATGGTATATATGTGCCACATTTTCCTTGTCCAGTCTATCATCGATGGACATTTGGGTTGGTTCCAGGTCTTTGCTATTGTAAACAGTGCCACTATGAACATACCTGTGCATGTGTCTTTATAATAGAATGATTTGTAATCCTTTGGGTGTATACCCAGTAATGGGATTGCTGGGTCAAATGGAATATCTATGTCTAGGTCCTTGAGGAAGCACCACACTGTCTTCCACAGGGTTGAACTAGTTTACACTCCTACCAACAGTGTGAAAGTGTTCCTATTTCTCCACATCCTCTCCAGCATCTGTTGTCTCCAGATTTTTTAATGATCGTCATTCTAACTGGCTTGAGGTGGTATCTCAATGTGGTTTTGATTTGCATTTCTCTAATAATCAGTGATGATGAGCATTTTTTCAAATGTTTGTTGCCCTCATACATACGTCTTCTTTTGAAAAGTGTCTGTTCATGTCCTTCACCCACTTTTGGATGGGTTTGTTTTTTTCTTGTAAATCTGTTTTAGTTCTTTGTAGACTCTGGATATTAGCCCTTTGTCAGAGGGGTAGATTGCAAAAATTTTTTCTCTTTCTGTTGGTTGCCGGTTCACTCTAATGATTGTTTCTTTTGCTGTACAGAAGCTCTGGAGTTTAATTAGGCCTCATTTGTCTATTTTGGCTTTTGTTGCCAATGCTTTTGGTGTTTTCGCCATGAAGTCCTTGCCTATGCCTATGTCCTAAATGGTTTTGCCTAGGTTTTCTTCTAGGGTTTTCATGGTGTTAGGTCTTATGTTTAGGTCTTTAATCCATCTGGAGTTAATTTTAGTGTAAGGTGTCAGGAAGGGGTCGTTTCTGCTTTCTGCACACTGCTAGCGAGTTTTCCCAACACCATTTATTAAACAGGGAATCCTTTCCCCATTGCTTGTTTTTGTCAGGTTTGTCAAAGATTGGATGGTTGCAGATGTGTGGCATTGTGTCCAGGGTCTCTGTTCTGTTCCATTGGTCTATATGTCTGTTTTGGTACCAGTACCATGCTGTTTTGATTACTGTAGCCTTGTAGTATAGTTTGAAATCAGGTAGCATGAGGCCTCTAGCTTTGGTCTTTTTGCTTAGGATTGTCTTGGCTATGTTGGCTCTCTTTTGGTTCCATATGAACTTTAAGGTGGTTTTTTTCCAGTTCTGTGAAGAAGGTCATTGGTAGCTTGATGGGGATAGCATTGAATCTATAATTACTTTGGGCAGTATGGCCATTTTCATGATATTGATTCTTCCTAACCATGAGCATGGAATGTTTCTCCATCTGTTTGTGTCCTCTCTTATTTCCTTGAGCAGCGATTTGTAGTTCTCCTTGAAGAGGTCCTTTACATCCTTTGTTAGTTGTATTCCTAGGTATTTTATTTTCTTTTTAGCAATTGTGAATTGGAGTTTGCTCATAATTTGGCTCTCTGTTAGTCTGTTATTGGTATATAGAAATGCTTGTGATTTCTGCAAATTGATTTTGTATCTTGAGACTTTGCTGAAGTTGCTTATCAGTTTCAGGAGATTTTGGGCTGAGATGATAGGGTCTTCTAAATATACAATCATGTCATCTGCAAATAGAGACAATTTGACTTCCTCTTTTCCTAATTGAATATCCTTTTTTTTTTCTTGCCTAATTGCTCTGACTAGAACTTCCAATACTATATTGAATAGGAGTGGTGAGAGAGGGCATCCTTGTCTAGTGCCAGATTTCAAAGGGAATGCTTCCAGTTTTTGCCCATTCAGTATGATATTGGCTGTAGGTTTGTCATCAATAGCTTTTCTTGTTTTGAGATATCCTCCTTCGATACCTAGTTTATTGAGAGTTTTTAGCATAAAGAGCTGTTGAATTTTGTCGAAGGCCTTCTCTGCATCTATTGAGATATTCACGTGGTTTTTGTCTTTGGTTCTGTTTATGTGGTGGATTACATTTATAGACTTGCATGTGTTGAACCAGGCTTGCATCCCCTGGAATGAAGCCTAGTTGATCGTGATGGATAAGTTTTTGATGTGCTGTTGCAATTGGTTTGCCAATATTTTATTGAAGATTTTTGCATCTACATTCATCATGGATATTGGCCTGAAGTTTTCTTTTTTTGTTGAGTTTCTGCCTGGTTTTGGTATCAGGATGATATTGGTCTCATAAGATGATTTGGGAAGGATTCCCTCTTTTTGGATTGTTTGGAATAGTTTCAGAAGGAATGGTACCAGGTCCCCTTTGTATGTCTGGTAGAATTCAGCTGTGAACCCATCTGGACCTGGACTTTCTTTGGTTGGTAGGCTGTTAATTGCTGCCTCAACTGCAGCCCTTGTTATTGGTCTATTCAAGGTTTCAACTTCTTCCTGGTTTAGGCTTAGGAAGGTACAGGTGTCCAGGAATTTGTCCATTTCTTCCAGGTTTACTGGTTTATGTGCATAGAGTTGTTTGTAGTAATCTCTGATTGTAGTTTGTATTTCTGTGGAATCAGTGGTGATATCCCCTTTATTGTTTTTTATTGCATCTATTTGATTCTTCTCCTTTTCTTTTTTATTAGTCTGGCTAGTGGTCTATTTTGTTGATCTTTTCAAAAAAAACCAGCTCCTGAGTTTACTGATTTTTTGAAGGGTTTTTTGTGTCTATGTCTCTTTCTGTTCTACTCTGATCTTAGTTATTTCTTGTCTACTGCTAGCTTTTGCATTTTTTTTTTTTTTTGCCTTATTTGGCTATTCACCCTAGAGAAATCAAATAGCCAGATGACTCAAAGATAGCATAATATTATTGAAAGAATATGGGCTTTTTCAATGTAGTTTAGGAAATGAATTCAAATTTTCTGTGCCTCTTTTCTTATTTTTAAATATATTTATTAACATTCATCTCCCACATGATTATTGTAAGTATCACATGAGACAACATATACGAAAACATGTAGCATGATGTCTTTCTCATGGTAAGGACTTTGATTAACAACAGTAACTCCAGAGTGAGAATTTCTGGTTTTAAATTCCATCTACTTCAGACACTGGTTGTGTGACTTCGGAAAATACACACATAGAATATACTAAGACTCAAGTGATGGAGGATTTAAAGCTAGATTTTAAAATCCAGAGACATTGATAAATTAGTTATTTAATCTTTCTAGTCTTGTTTTTCTCCTCCTGAAAAATGAGGATAATAATAGTAGCTATTCTACAGGGTTGGTGTGAGAATTCACTAAGTTAACATGCAAGAATGATAGTTAACACTTATTAGTTACATTCACTGCTTTCATAGCAGAAGGAGGAGGCTGGGGAGAAGAAGAAGTAATTATTATTAACATAATCCATCTTTCTCCCTTTATGCATACCTCTGTACTGATTTACATAAAACCTATAATGCTGGAAAGAGTTAAGATATATACAATCAGAGAATTATAGCTTAACGTAATTAATTTAATTTTTTAAGGTATCTGATTGGTAAAACTGTTCTGTTAAGAATCATGGCCCAAGAGAATATTTATATGTTGTCTACAGTTCAGTGAAAATGATGATGTTATACACACATGTAGTAAATGCCATTGTTTCCTCTTTCCTCACATTCACTTTTTTGGGCCTGTGCACCCATTTCACCCATTTCCCAATATGAAAATGTTGTATCACATTTTCCTCCATTCATCATATAATTGTAATTTCATTTAGTAAGATAATCGTTCTATTCTAATGTGCATTATGACATTCTATTTTCAAATTATCCATTAGACTAGGTTTTAGGATTTAATTTGCACATGAGAAAAATGAAAATCAGAGAGATTAAGCAACATACCTGATATCAGTGACAAATTTAAAACTCTCAACCTCCAGTCATCCTTATTTCCTTTTTCCCCTTCCCCTCCCCCTTCTCCCTTTCCTTTTTCATCCTGTTTCCTTTTCTCTCTCCCCCTCTTCTCATGCCTTTCCTCTCCCTCCCCTTCTTTTTTTAACCTTCTCCTCCCTCTTTCTCTTCCCTTCTCTGTCTCCATCTCTTTTCTCTCTCTTCTTCCTACCTTCCTTCTTTTTTTCTTTCTCAGTTCTTCAGTATTATGATCAATTCTCATTGTACTCTTCTTACTGCTTCAAAGATACCACAGGAACTAGAACACTAAGATAAAATTATTTTTAATAATCCTTCAATAATTATGTCAATTTTTCTGCAGTGAAATCTCTACCTTCTCATTTACTCAAACTACTGTGCTTCACTCAGGATTATTTTGTCAACATTGCGGATTGGAATGCATCTTCAAGAAAATCGATGTGATCATGGGGCTCACCTTGCTGATTTCCCTTTTCTCAGAGGTCATGATCTTATGGTGCTTATTTCCACTGTCTAAAATAAGTCATTTTATATCTTTTGTTTGGTGTTTACTGTAGGAGGGTAAGCTCAGTCCCTATTAATTAATCAAGACAGTTGCAGAAGGAATCAGTAATAATTTATAATTTGTCTTACTTCTCCCAGTTCTGAGCCCATTAATCACCATTGCAACCATAATTAATATAAAATAATAATGTATTCTCTGACTACTATTTATTTTTTCTTAAACTTTAAATGACTTTCCATATCTATTAGCATTCCTTCTCAATATTTAGGGGAAAAGAATGGTCATGTTTTAAAATTTCATATGTGGTGTATTGTCAAGGCTAAAGGTAACTATATGTACATAATCTTTGCAAATCTACTACATATGATTTTTTTAGCAAAAACAAATTATTTTATTCCATTATAACTACATTTGCCTTTTTGGTAGAATAACCATTAGGAGGTAATATGACACACCTTGCCTTACAATTTTCTCTGGTTAACTCTAGGAATTTGTGAATAATTTTCCTCTTTCTTTCCCCAACAGCCTTTCATACTTGGGTAATATCTCTGGCCAGTCCTCTAGAATGCTGATGCTGCCAGTGCCAATCAGGGTATCCAAGCAGAGAAGAGCTGATAAGGTGGATACTCATAACTGGACCCAGAAATGATGCAAAGAAGAATAACACCAATGAAAACAAGTCTTATGTTTAATTATTTTTGTGAACTCCATTCTGATAGAAAATCTGAAAGTCCATTTGGCAGTTGAATCAACTCCACAAATTATGTCATATGATATGGTAGCAACATGAGTAGAAGAGAGGAACAGCATAATTTAATGCATGAAGAGAACAAATGGGCATTAACTATATCACTCCAGCAGAAACACTCCTAAAGTCTTAAGAAGGGTGTGCAGAGGAAATGGCAGGCCAATTACACTGATTATAGCAGCTGCAAATATGTGTGGCTACCTTCATGCTTCAATGAGGCTGTAATTACGGTTCTAAGAAATGCTCTATGCAGGCAACCTCATTCCTATTTCAGTCCTGCTGTTTATTTCCTGCCATCTTAGCATGCACTGTTACGAGTGGAGTAATACATGTTACACCACATAATGGGGTGCCACTGCCAATAGGCCGTGAAAGTCATAGACGTTTTAAAAGATCATCTTACCCATTTTCTTTCTATTTTAGGAAAAGTTCTACCAGTCTTTATCAAATCAATTTGTGCTAACATGGCACTTTAACAAATTTAACATCTTACATATAAATCCACTGTCTGACCTTAAGACTTAGGGTGAAATTGTGAAATAATGATATAGGGATGACCTGCCCATAATTATGCCATACGATTATATGCCTTTTACTATCTCTGTATGAGCAATTCATTTGAGAATTAAAGATAATATATGCGTATTTCAATACTAGGAAGAAGTTATACTTTAAATTTTTTATCTTGTTTGTTATTAGTGCTTATATCCATTAAAATATCCATTTTACCTATGTGGAATATGTGTAAATGTGAAATAAATAGTTGAATAATTTTTGGTGAATAAGATTCCATAAATAGCTGATATCCAGATAGTTTCAAAATGACAACATGTGTTCCTTTTATCTCTCAAAGCCAGCTCCCCCCATTTCCAACTTATTATCAGCCACACATATGGAACATGAACTTTCCTCCTTCTCTTATTTTAAATTGCACTTTGGAAACATAACTTAAATTCAGAGGATGGCCTGAAGACCACAACCTGAAGCTAGGGCAAGAGTCCTAAAGATGGGAGAATATGACTTAATAGGAAGACCCTACTGGGATAGACTAAGCAAGATTAGAGTTTGGTTGGGAATTTGGTGATGAGTCTGAAGAAAAATGAGCAGAACTTGTTAACTAATGGATGTAGGGCTAAAGGGAGACAGGTAAATCTAAAATGATTTTCACATTCTTTTTTAGTTACATGGGGGGATGGTGATGATATTATTGAGATGATTTTATAAGAAGATAATGAGTGCAATTTTGAACATGATTTTTAGGTGTCAATGGGATGGTTTCTCTGCAAAGATGAATGTTGTTTCATTACCAAGAAAAATGGGGAAGGTCATAGGAAAGAATTAGGGACTTTGCTGAAGGCTGGAAAATGCATCTACAATTTCAATCATCCTTGAAATATTCAGAGAACAGATTAGGTACACTAAAACAACTGCTTCTCTTTACTATATAATTATTTATCTGAATCTCCTTTAATGCAACCTTTGGTTAAGCTAAAAAATGTAATATTTTGATGTTTTAATTAACACTAACATTCTTACTTAGCCAAACATTTAAATGATTTTTAAACACTGGATTCAGAATATTGAACTCTGACAAAGTCATAATTCATTTCTACTCACTTAGGTACCTGGAGTGAGCTACAAAAAGGTAATTATATTCATTGTTAATTTACATGCTAGACATATCCTGGTAAGCATTCTGTAGGAAAGTGTTACAGGAAGACACAGGTGCTTAAATTAACAAACATTAGGAAATCAGCAAGAGACTTAAACTACACTAGTTGTTTCCAAACTAATTATTTAATAATTGAACATCTCTATACACCTGGTGCCAAATCAAGGGATTCCATGACCTCATGAGGCTTCAGGTTCATACTTGATCATTTAATATCAAATTTGCATAGTGCAGGGCAGTGAACTGGGTAGTTGTTGGAGGGCAATTTAAATTTCCCTGAAGTTCTCCAGAAAGTTCACAAATCAAAACATTCACATTTGTAAAACAGGAGTGTAATTAATTGTTTAATTGTTAAGAAGCCTTGTTAGTACTACAAACCTGAGAACAAACAAGACCTGTTACATACAACTAAGTTCCCTGGCAGAATTTTTGAAGGAGGCATTAACTCACTGATTATTCATGGGCATGACATAGCAATTGTCATATTCTCACCTTTGGGACAATACTGTCTCCTTGTTTTAAGTTCTGTCCAAAGGCTGTGCTCCCCCAGAAATCCCAGAAGCCTTAATTTCTACCTTAGTCATTGACATTCTGAAAACAGCATGCTAGCCTGAGGAATTTCAGTAGACTCCTTTGCAGCTAAAGCTGTCTCAAAGAATCTATATACACTTTTCCCTTGTGTAAGATTATTAAAAATATAACAGATACATTTAGAGTAATGTTTCTGTTTTATATACAACTAGCACATAGTACATTAGACATTCACAAAATATTTGGTGAAAAATTATAGAGATGGACAAATAAATGACTAAAGGAATAACTAACTGAATGAGTGAATTGAAAAATTAGTAAATGGGATAATTTCTTGACTTCCCAATAGTAGTAACAGCAAGAGTAATGACTGCCTAGCCCTTTACCCATTCATAACAACTCTGCAAGTGTTTTTTCCTTATAGGTTAACTCGTTTATATCCAATAAGCTCCCATTCACTGGAGTATACAGAGAAAATCACACATGCTCCAGATTATGAAATCCAAAGTCAGGAATTGTTTAACTCTTAAATGTTTTTTGAGTTGAAGAGTTGACCAGTAACACCTTAGATATGTCAGCTACAGGAAAAATTAAGCAACATAAGAAAATCAGAAATTATATTCAATTCATGGTTTATAAATTATTTAATTAAAAATATTTCATTAATTTTTAGATTGGCTAAGAGAAAGAAAACTATCACTTAGGGAGCTCTAACTAATATGTGCTAATATTCTATGAATATCCTCTTGATCTTTTCCCACTCTGTGGGAAAATTACACAGGGTCCTCTTTTATTTAGCAGATAAAGCAACTCATACTTAGACAGGTTAATCTCTTCAAAATCCAGCTCATCAATGACAGAGCTAATTCTAATACCCTTGTCATTTTGATTCTAAAGGCCATGTTCTTTCTGTGTCATGGTACTTCCTGAATTCTGTATAGAATACAGAACGTTGGAACTTTAGTCTATTTTTTCAATCAAGCCGACTTTTTCCTAAGATCAACAAATTAGGAAACAGTTTATACCTAAATTGTACCATAGATAGGGACATTTAACTGTGCTCCAGAAGGAAGACAAAACAGACAGGGAGAGAGGAAGGATTTCTATAGTAAGATGGTGCAGAGACTTTAAAAAAATTTTTTTTTTTTTTTTTTTTTTGCTAATTGAGGTATGTAGCCTTTATTTAAAAAATTACAGATTTTAGGTGTGCGGTTCAATGAGTTTTATATCCATCATCATAATTAAAATATACATTTTCATCATACTAGTCACTTGTTTCAGGACCAGACCATTTTTAAGTCAATCCTTTCCTTTAGAAGCAACCGCCATTCCACTACCTTAGCTTATTTTTGCATGCTTTTAAACTTCATATGAATGAAATCATACCATGTATATACTGTGTTTTTCTGGTTTCTTTTGTTTAAAATATTTTTAGATTCATGTATGCAGTTATGTGTATCAATATTGACTCCATCTAATTGCTGAGCAGGATTCCATTGTGTGAATCCCACAATGTGCTTATGCCTTCATCTGCTGACAAATACTTGAGTTGCCTTGATTTTTTATTATAAATAATTATTATAAATAAAACTGTTATGAACATTCTTGCATTCTTGTCCATTTTATGGACACACTTTCATTTACTAAGGTAAATATGTAGCAATGAAACTCCTAGATCATGGGTGAAGTGTCTCTTTAAATATATGAGAAACTTCCAAATATTTTTACCTTGTGGATTTGCCATTTTACACTCCCAACACCAGCTTCCCAACAATTAGTATTTCCAGAGTGTTCATTACTACTATTGTGATCAATATTATTCATTGTAATGGTCATAAAATGTTATATCAGGTGGTAAGATGATTAATAATGCTAAGCATCTTTTCATAAGCTCACTGGCCATTTTTTTTCTTTATGGAGTATCAGTTCAAGTCTATTTAAACATTTTTTAATCTTGCATTGTTTGTCTTTTCATTTTCTTCTCCATAAGGTGTCTTATCCTGCATATAAATCCCTTAACTTTATGTATTGCAAATATTTTCTCCTACTCCATGGTTAACTTTTCACTTTCTTAGTAGTGCCTTTTGAAGAGCAGATCTTTAATTAAAATTCACACAATATAAAATTCACTATTTTAAAGCATCCAGTTCAGTGGCTTTTAGTACATTCTGAGTGATGTGCAATGATCACTACCATCTAGTTCCAAAACATTTTAATCACCCGCCCCAAAAAAGCTCACAGCCATTAAGCATGCCTCCCTTTCCTCAGCCCTGCACAGCCACTAATCTGCATCCTGTCTCTATGGATTTGCCTATTCTGGACAATTCTTATAAATTTTGATGAAGTCCACTTTATCATTTTGTTTTATCATAAGTCTACTGCAATTTATTTTATTTGTGAAATTTTTACTTACCCCAAGATGGTAAACTTTTTATTATAGAAATATTACGGTTTATAGTTAGGGCTATGATTTATATTTAATTATTTTTTGAATAGTGTCAGGGGAAGATTGCTGTTTTTCCCAATGAATATTTACCTGTTTCAGCTCCATTTGTTGAAAGACCATCCTTTCCCAGTGGAATTACCCTATCATCACTTTATAAAATAGATCCAAACATGTATTTGAGCCTACGTGGAGGTTGCAGTGAGCTGAGTTAGTGACACTGTGCTCCAGCCTGGGCAATAGAGTGAGATTCCTTCTCAAAAAAATTTAAATCAATAAATAAAATACACATACACACACACACATATACAATATATGTATATATTATATATTCTCAAAATTAGATTTGCCACTCCTCTACCATTGTTTTGTAACATTTTTAAAATGAGACACTTAGAATTTTTCTAAAATAGTAAGAATCGGGTTTTAATTTGGGGACTTGGATCATGATTACATCTAAAGTATGTACTAGGGAGGATTGACAACGAAAGACGCTACTAAATAGCATCTTGAATTCAGGTACACAGTATGTCCTTCTACTTACATTTAAAAAATTGTCTTGGGCCGCACGTGGTGGCTCACACCTGTAATCTCAGCACTTTGGGAGGCCGAGGTGGGCAGATCAGCTGAGGCCAGGAGTTTTTTTTGGTTTGTTTTTTGTTTTGTTGTTGAGATGGCGTCTTGCTTTGTCACCAGGCTGGAGTGCAATGGCGCGATCTCGGCTCACTGCAATGTCCACCTCCTGGGTTCAAGCAATTCCCCTGCCTCAGCCTCCCGAGACCTGAGACTACAGGCATGTGCTACTACACCTGACTAATTTATTTTTATTTTTATTGTAATTTAGTAGATAATAATGCTAAGCATAAACGATTTCACCGTTTTGGCCAGAATGGTCTCGATCTCCTGACCTCATGATCCACCCGCCTAGGCCACCCGAAGTGCTGGGATTGCAAGCATGAGCCACCGCACCAGCCGTAAATTTGTTTTTATATAGCATTTTCACTTTCAATCTCATAAAGTACTAGTTCTCTGTCTTTTGATTGAAAATTCAGCCAACTCGCATAACATTTTGGGGGGGGAAAAATAGTCCTATGATTATATTTGTATAAACACAGTCATAACTTAGAGATTAAAATGCATAATTCCATGTAATTAAGCTAAGAATTTAATCTGAACTGGATTTAAAGTTAAATCTTGCCTTCTCCACATTCATATTCTTTCAAACAGAAAAGCCTACAGTGCAGAAAGATGGGATAATCAATTTCCTCTTCTTTTTCTTTCCTTAATATGAACTCCCTAGACTTCCTCCAAGTTTGGAGCTGGAGAGGGAGGAAAGGTAAAAAAAGACCTTACTTGATAGGTACTGTTGTGGGCTAACCGTGTGCTTATTGGATATTGCAGAGGTTGAAAGATGACATAGCATTTTCATGGGTCCTTGGGGCCTTAAGCAACCTTCCATCATTCTACAATTATTTGATATGTCTGAATGCATCTACACACTAATTCATATTCTTTCCTCAGTGCTTAGGAAGCTGGTAATATTTTCACCTTCTGCTAAAGTTCTGTCTACTCTGCCAGGCAGTCCTCAGAGATAGGATGCAAGATGAGTCTATTGCCATCCCTCTTACATGTGGCCCCTATTTGGTCCATAGTCTTGTTATGGTATACATTTATGGAGTACAATGTGAACTTTTGATATATGAATACATTGTGAAATGATTAAGTTAAGCTAATTAACGCATCCATCACTTCACATACTTTTTTCATGTAAGAAGATTACAAATCAACTCTCTTAACACATTTTAAGTATATATTAACTATAATTAACATGCTGTAAAATAGATCTCCAGAACCAGTCCTCCTGTCTGACTGAAACTCTAGACCCTTTGACCAACACTTTCTGATCCTCCCTCTCCTGGCATCTAGTAACCACAATTGTATTCTCAGCTCCTATGAGCTTGACATTTTTACATTCCTTATACAAGTGAGATCATGCAGTATTTCTCTTTCTATGTCTGGCTCATTTGACTTGGTATAATGCCCTGCAGTTCATCCATACTTTCACAAATGACAGGATTTCCTTCTTTTTTTCTGGACAAATGGTATTAATATTTCATTATATATATATACCATATTTTAAAAATTCCTTCATCTATTGATGAACACAGGTTGATTCCTTATCTTGGCTACTGTAAACAGTGCTGCAGTGAACATGGGGGTGCAGATATTGCTGACACACCAATTTAATTTCCTTTAAATATATATACTAAGCAGTCAGATTACCGGATCATATGGTGGTGCTATTTTTAATATTTTGGCAACCTTTATGCTGTTTCCTATAATGGTTGTACTAATTTACATCTCACCCTTGCCTTTTGATAACTGCCATTCTAACAGAACTGAGGTCATACATCATTGTGAATTTGATTGCATGTCCTTATTGATTAGTGATGCTGAACACCTTTTCATATACCTGCTAGCCGTTTGTATGTCTTGTGTTTTGAAAACATGTTTTTGCAGGTCCTCTGCTCATTTTACAATTTTACAGTTGGGTTGTTTTCTTGCTATTGAGCTGTTTGAGTTCCTTATTTTGGATATTAACTCATTATCAGATGTCTGAATTGCAAATATTTTCTTCCATTCTGTAGGTTTAGGTTGTCCCTTCACACTGTTGGGTTATTTTCCTTTAGAGGGCAGAAGCTTTTTATTTTAATGCAACGCCACTTATTTTATTGACTGTGTTTTGGGGCCCATATCCAAAAAATAATTGCCAATACTAATGCCAAGGAGCTGTTTTTCTGTGTTTTCTTTTAGTAGTTTTACAATTTTATGTTTAATTCTATAATCCATTTTGAGTTGTTTTTTTTTAATATGGTGGAAATTAAAGGCCAAATTTGATTCTTCTGCATGTGAATATACAGTTTTCCTCACATCATTTATTGAAGAGATTGACCTTTCCCCATTGTGTGTTCTAGTTATGTGTGATTAGTTGACTATAAATGTATGGATTTATTTCTG
Organism: Ateles fusciceps; assembly: GCA_036589455.1. Classification (NCBI taxonomy): domain Eukaryota; kingdom Metazoa; phylum Chordata; class Mammalia; order Primates; family Atelidae; genus Ateles; species Ateles fusciceps. Next base: position 302,742 of record JAZHEH010001685.1, on the reverse strand, counting down.
GGTTACCTACTCTGCTCCATTGGTCCACATGTCTGTTACTATACCATTCAATTAAGATTGCTATTTGATTACTGTTGCTTTATAGAATATTCTGAGATTAGGCAATGTGATGTCCAAGCTTTTCCTCTGTTTTGCATTTTACTAAAGATTGCCTTGTCTACTCATGGTCTTTGTAGTTTCATACAAGTTTTTTCTGCTTTTCTTTTTACTAGTTCTATGAAAAATGTCATTAGAATTTTGAGTGGAATTTTATTTAATCAGGGAATTACTTTAGGTAGTGTAGAAATTTTAAGTATCAATTCTTCTAATCAATGAACACAGGATATATGGTCATTTATTTGTCTTCTTCAATTTATTTCATCAATGTTTTATAGTTTTTTGAGTACATATTTTCTTTTCCTTATTTAAACTTGTTCATAAGTCTTTTATTTTTTGATGCTATTTTAAATGGGATTGTTTTCTTGATTCCTTTCTCAGATGATTTGTTGTTAGTGTAGAGAAACACTATTGATTTTTGTATGTTGATTTTGTCTCCTGCCACTTTACTAAATTTGTTTATTAACAGTTTTTTGATAGAGTTCTTAGAGTTTTCTATATATACAATCATGTCATCTGCAGAGACAATCTAACTTCTTTATTCCCAAATTGGATGTCTTAAATTTTTTTTTTAGTTTAATTGCTTCGGAGAAGATTTCTAGTACTATGTTAGATAGATGTAGAAAGAGTGGACATCCTAGTCTTGTCCTATCTTAGAAAAAATGCTTACACCTTTTCACCATTGAGTATGAAGTTAACTGTAAGTTTATCATATGTGGCCTTTATTATGTTGAGGTACATTTGCTTTTTACTTAATTTGTTGACAGTTTTTATCATGAAGACATGTTGAATTTTTTCAAATGCTTTTCCTGCATCTATTGAAAGAATCATATTTTTAAAAACTTCATTCTGTTACTGTGATGTATCATATTTAGTGATTTTGGTATAATGCACCCTCCTTGCATCCCATGGATAAATCCCCCTTGATCATGATTATTCATTGCATGTGCTGTTGAATTAGGTTTCCAGTATTTTCTTGAGGATTTTTGCATCTACATTTATCAGGGATGTTGGCCTGTAATTTTGTTTTTCTGGTAGTGTTCTTTCTAGTCCTGATATCAGGCTAATACCAGCATTGTAAAATGAGTTTATAAGTATTCTTTTATTTCATTTTTCAAAAGGGTTTGAGAAGGATTGGAAATAGTTCCTGTTTAGATGTTTGGTAGAATATAACCATGGAGCCATCAAGGTTTTCTTTGATACGAGATTATTTTTCACTGATTCAATCTTCTCACTCATTTTATGGATTTGCTTAGATTTTTTTGTTTCATCAGAGTATAAGTCATTGTTGGTTGTATGTGTCCAGGAATTTATCAATTCATTCTAGGTTACTCAATTTGTTGGCATATAATTGTTCATAGTACTCTTTGAATCTTTTGTATTTGTGTGGGAACAGTTGCAACATCTCTTCTTGCATTCATGATTTTATTTATTTGACTCTTTTTTTAGACCAGCTAAAGATTTGTCTATTTATTTTTTAAAGAAAACATATTTTAGTTTTGTTGATTTTTTTTCTAGTATCTATTTGATTGAAGTCTGCTGTGATTTTTATTTAGTTTCTTCTACTAACTTTGGGCTTAGTCTGGTTTTGTTTTTCTAGTCTCTTGAGATATAATATTTGATTATTTATTCTTCTATATGAGAATGTTCTGAATTACTCATAATTTCATATCTGGGTGTCTAAGCAATCCCATGTTTTACCAGAACCACAAGTTTAGAATGGAATGCTTCACAGGGGTTAGTAAATTAATTAAAGTTGATGAGTGGACATCTATAAAGTGCCCACTATAATGCTCACCATTGAGGACTTGGGACACAACCAAAAAGAAAAGCCATATTTTGTTCAAGAAGATTTCTTAGTATTGAAAAATCACTAACTAAGGCTCAGGTCCTAGAAAAGGACAGATGGGAAAGGTTTATGACCCTCAGGAATTTGCTTTAAGACAAGAGATGGGGATTGAGTCCCCATGGAGAGAGCTGGGCATGGCAGAATTGAAGGAGACAAGGATTCTATGAGTTGGGCATGTTGTGGGAAGTTGCAGTTAAGGAAAAGATCTCAGAAGGGTAATGAGACTGCATTACTATCTTCTGCCCTCCAGGATTTGGCTCTGCCTTTGAATGGCTTCTGACTGAGACCAGGAATATAAGACACCATGTCCACTCTGGCATGACTTGCTTTCATATCTTGGGTTATCAGAGCATGGACTCAACAGTCATGATGATGGACTTATGGGTAAGAGATATCTTAGAAAGAGGGATGGTAAGGTTACCAGGGGGAGTGGTGGGAAGTGGTGGGGAAGTCCTTGGGAAGATAATGAGCCTGACCTTGGAAAATGTCAATGAGAACAGCTTTCCTGATTATGTCTCCTGAACATCTACCTAAAGAGGAGTGATTATTTGAAACACACACACACACTCACACATGAAAGTATGAGCATTTAATAATCATAAAGCAAATACCCACATAAATCTCCTGTCAATTAAAGACACAAAGTATTGTCAGGACTTTAAAAGCCCTCTCCATTGCCCCAGCTCATTTTTATAGATAACCTTAATCTTGACTTTCATAATGACTATGCCGTCACTTTTTTCTATAGTTTTATCATCTATCCCTAAAAAATATATTGTTTTGTTCTATTTTTCATTTTATATAATAAAATCATACTTTAAAAAATGTAATTTCTTTAGTAGTTATAGAGCTCTTCAAAGTTACCATTTCCTACAAAAAAAAAATTAGCTGGATGTGGTGATGTGATTACAGTAGCCTGCAATCCCAGCTACTCAGGAGGCTGAGGCAGGAAAATTACTTGAACATGGGAGGCAGAGGTTGCAGTGAGCTGAGATTGTGCACTCCAGCCTTGGCAACAGAGTAAGACTCCATCTCAAAACAACAACAACAACCACAAGAACAACAAAAGTTATCATTTCTAGTTTCCTTTTCAGTTTGGGCTAAGTTAGGACTTTCAAGGAATTTGTACATTTTGTCTAAGTTATCCAATTTAATTTCAAATATTGCCTTATTGTCCCTTTAAGATGATTAAAGCTTACATTGGCACCTCCTCTTCAATTTCAGTTGTGTTTTACATGTTCTCTCTCCTGCCTGTTCACTTGTTTGCTTGTTCTCACTCTTGTGTCATCTCTAGCTCTCTGACTGGTTCAGATTAGATATGTGTTCATAATTTTATTAACATTTTCAAAGAACCAACTTTTGGCTTTGTTGATTTTTTAATGTTGTTTGTCTTAGATTTTGTTCTATTTTTTTCATATTTCTGCTCTATTATTTTCCTTGATTTTAATTACATCCTCCTCTAACTTCTTATAGCAGAAACTTGAGTCATTAATTTTGTGTCAGACAGACAGAGGTAGATGACAGATAAATAGGAGGCAATAAGGATCATGGGAACAGAACATTGAGGTAATTAATTAATATCTCTTATCTGGAAAAGAGCTTCAAACTTTATTTCTTTTTGTTTTAACATAAAGTATTTATCATGGTATAATTTAATAATAAATGATCATTCTATTAAAATTTTTCACCTTTTAAGTGTGACACTCTGACAATAATTAAAGAATAAAAGAATAAGAACATACATTACTATGTTTTTTGGTATTGAAATTAGGTCAAAACCAGTAACATACCCAACATTGGGCAATGTATCCGTGAATCTGACTATATAAAATATGCAATAATAAAAACTTTCTGATTTCCTATTAGGTTAAAATTGTTTCCAATTTACACATGAATATGAATGTAGGCAATAGTTTTCTTGGCCCAAAGGGATTATTGTTACATTTACAGGCAAAAATCTTCAGATAGGACAGAAACCTATTCCCTCCTCTGCAGGAAGCCTTTCTCCCATCACTGCCATTTTACGACAGAGTTTAGCTGACTTCTCTTACAGTGATGGTATGCATTAGAGTCTTGGCTGAGTGTATGTGTTCTCTGGTATAAAATGATGAACTGAAAAACGATAATATTAATAAAATCAACCCAATTCTTATATGGGCCTTCTAAAAAGGAAGAACTAAAGAAAAAGCAATTAATTAATGTGAGACTAGATTTTCAGTGATGCAGTCTTTAGAAGACATTTTTTAAAAGTATGTAACTGTCTATTCTTAATAGCATAGTACCTAGAGAATAATGCTGAAGTGTTGAGAAAAAAATATCCCTCACCTATCATTTTTATTCTCTTTTCATATGTAGTACATCTTTATGATAAAATATATATAAAATATCGATACATTAAAAAGAATGCATATATTAATTGTCCGTTATCCCACCATTAATTGTCCATTATCCCATCAAAAATGTTTTTGATGCTTTTTTGCCTTTATATGCCCAATTGCACACCTACTTGTCCTCCTACTCCCAGAACCTACATCTCTTTGTCAGCATCTCTGGACACTGGAAGCAGTTCTTTCAGTTTACATAGCAGGTAAGAAATGCCAGGGAATTAATGCTGATTACCACCCCAAGGGCAACCCACAACCAATAATTGATTGGAATGGTTATATAAATAGTCTAGCTTTCTTCCTCCTTGGATAGAATAATTCTGAGGTTCTACACTGCTCCCAATATTCCCCAGCAAGTTTTATCTCAGCTGTAGCTGCTCACAATGACATCTTGGTTGAAAACACAAATGTAATAGTTTCTATTTCTTCTTGCTCTCAGTTTCCCCCACTCTCCTCTTGGTCTTTCCTGGGCCAATCTCCACTATACAGTACTGTCCAAACCAAATCTATGGAGAAAAAGAAGGAAATTCAGGTGCTTATAGTTAAAATACTTTAGTAGCACTCTCCAGGTAACAAAACACAGCTATGATTCTTCGACTTAACATTGTAGATCTGAAGAGGTAAATGCTATGAATTGAGACAATGTTTTTAAATTATCTTATATAGATGTGAGCCTTTATAATTTTCAAAGTTACAATGTCAATGATGATAAAAACATAGAAAGCCAAAACATTTTGTGTATGCTTTTATTATTTTCAAATAGGAAATTATGAGGTAAGACAATAAGGGCTTGCTATTTGTTGTCTTGAAGGTAAGATTGTAACTGTAATTTCCCATTTCATGGCTGAGGATGTGGGAGAAAGATCTGTTTCTTCATTTGAAAGATGGGATCACAAATACGTAAGAGAACACATATGAAGTGCCTTTCACTGTGTATGGTAGACAGAAATTAATTCATACATACAAATCTTCTCTTCGTTTTCTTTGTGGAAATTATTTAGGAAGGCAAGTTTGCGTATGTCTGGATAAGGACCCATATTTCATTCTCAGTTTGGGAATCCTTTGAAAGTTTTCTTCTCAAGGAGGGCCATGATCACATTTTTAACCAGGAGCACACATTGGCCCACAAGAAACACATGTGGGATCTGTTTCTCTTCCTATTTACATCCCCATTAGAAATTGACAAACAAGACTTTTATTCTAAGACTCAAAATAGTTCATAATTTACATTATTATTATGTTTTGCACATACATATACATTTAAAGTTCTTAGAGGGTGATTTATGTGTTACTTCTCTTGTGAAACATTTTCTTCTATACATTTTATAAATAGGCATGCTAAACTGAAAGATGTTAACTCTATTTTTAGGCAATGCTTGATCTGCTTTTTAAAATTGGGGTTCTCCTTTAGCTAAGCTGTAACTTCTCATTGATGGGTTAGATGGTCATAGGTTCAATGTTAGTCTATTACATACTATCTGCATAATACCTTGGGCCTGCATATCGTCTGTGTAGTAACATGGACAAGCTATCTAACCTATCTTCTTCCTCTGAATAATGGGGCTATTATTACCCACATCTTTAATAAGGAGCTACCACATTGTGTAACACATAATAGATGGTTCAGACCTTTCTCTTCCCACTTGAATCTAGTGTTTTTTATTTTTTTCACTCTTATTTTAGGTTCGGGAGCATATGTGTCAGTTTGTTATATAGGTAAATTGCTTGTCATGAGGGTTTGGTGTACAGATTATTTTGCCACTCAAGTAATGAGCAGGTTTTCATTGAGTCTGAGTATCATGAGTCACTATAAAGATTTGTCTGAATTTAGGAATAGCAAAGAGTGACAAAGGAAAATGATCAAGCATGGTGTAATCACCCTTGATTATCTTATAATAACTGCAGAAAGGTGTGCTCAGTACAACCATTGTCAGACAAAATATTTTGATCAAAGTCCCAGTCTGAAAGATTAGTACCCGCTTGAGAAATGAGCTGTGAATTCACCAGGACTAAACGAAGATGCAGCTTTCTATGGTGGCAATAGACCTTGCCCTCATAGTTCTGTATCTGGACATAGCTCACTTCTAACAGATGGTACTGGAGGGAGCCTTTCAGTGTTTAAAAAAAAAAAAATGTTGATTTACAGCTACAGGCTATAATTGAGGTGGTTTAGTCTTCTGGTCTCCAGCCCACATGGGAAAGTGGTTAATTTGCAAAGTGGGAGAGTGGGCATTCCTGTAATGTTGGAAAGAACACAGAATTTCCAGGAAGAGGTCATGGTTTCTATCCTATTTCTGAACCCTTTATTATGTACCTGATCTGTCTTTGCCCCAGCCCCCCTGTAAAATGAAAGCCTCATAGTTTAGATCTGGCTCTGAGGTCTGCACAATCTGTCCAATTCTAATGTTCCATACGTCTACGAGAATTTTATTAAAAGTTACCCAGGTAATATGCAAAAATAATTTGGGATGTTCAACCCTGTGGTGATATTTAATATCTTAGAAATCTCTTCTCTAGGCTGTGACATCTATCAAGAAAGATGACAGTTCTGAACAGCAGTTAAAGTGAGAGAGAATTTATCACATTTCCCATTAACTGCAAATTCGTGTGATGTTTGAAAGCTGCAATTGAACTCTTAAGACTGTGGTCACGGAGTGGCCTTTAACATGAAATAGGTCTGTGGCTGAACTACATCTTTAAGACTTGGTATTTTAATGAGGACTTATCCCACCTCAGCAGAGGCAAGGAGGCCAGGAAAAATGCTATGTCTGCTAGACACTTGACAGCTTTTGTCCTGGGGGAGAAGTGGTTAGGCTATGTTAGAGCCTACACAATTTTAGTTATTCTTCTGTTTCTTGCAGTACCCCAAAGCTTTCATGTGGAGGTCAACTATCTCATGTCTTTTAACACCCATCTGTACCTAAAGATAAAGAGCTAATGGACATTTCCAAACTTATGGCACCACATTGGCAATTCATTTACTTCCCTGACATTTCAAAGTGATCTTCTACCTTTGTAACCTTTAGAACAATAGATTTATTTATGCAGGTATTTCGGAAGATGTACAGAACGTTAAAATTACTGAAGCATTTTGTGGGCTGCTGGGGACACGGGGAAGACTGAAGTGTGAGGGAAATGGTGATTCCCTTTTAGTTACTTTTGAAATGACTTAAATCATCACCAGAATAAAGGTTACACTAATAAATGTCTCATTTGTTTTAAATGCTCTGAAACGTGAATACTTTCATGGAACATATAAAATCATATACAGTAAATGGGTTGTGGTAAGATACTATGAATTGCAGTAATTCCTTTTCAGAGTTGCTCATTTATTCTCCTTCCCCTTGACCAAGTTCTAAATTGGAGTAGAGTGGGGGTGAGAAATATAGAGTGGCAAATACTGATATTTCTTGAGTTCAAAAGTACTGTGAAAATGCAGAGTAATTCAAAATGTGGTTTTCATTATTAGTATGGCATAAAAGAAATGATGTGAAGTGACCATATTGTTCTCTCCAACATATCCTTCTATCATTTTCTCCTCACCCATTAAAAGTGAAGAATGCCAAACTATAATTCCCCCAAATGTGCCATGCCTTTGCACATGCCTTGTCTAAAATGTCCATTCCTTTATCTTCTATTTTTCCTTGGAAATCCAACTACTCTTAGAAGCATGACTGCAACATAATTAATCAAAGCTTTCATTAAATTAACTGTATCTTGGAATTGCATTTTCAAGCTGTGTATTTTAATGCTTAACTGTGTGGGTTCTAAAGTCAGATTGTCAGACTATAAATCTTGGCTTCATTATATATTTGCTCTGCAACCTTAACCTTAGGTGCATTTCTTAATCTATCAGTGCATCTTATTTGTATCCAAAACATGAAAATGTAGTTTGCAGTTCCACATGGCTTTTGTAAGGATGATAAAGGTATATACTAAAAAATTTTAAAAAGCAGTACTTGACACAAAGTGTTCAATAATTGTTAGCTATTTTTGTTGTATATCTGTTATTGCATATGTAATACAACATGATAATTAGGTGAAATCCACTACATTAGTAACATTTCACTCCCCCGGTACCTTGCCTGGAATAATATTGATTTTCTGTACTAATCTAATTCAGGATCACGCTGCTCATCTTTTGGCCTCGTCATTTGTACCAGTGCTCTCTGCCTTTCAGCCTTCATTAATCTCTCAAGGAAATATGGACATCGGTGTCTTGTTTTTCCATGCCAAGGTAAATTCAATTAGGGAACAGCCCTGTTTTATCATTTTCTCCAAACATTACAAAATAGAATTTTAATTCTTTGGAATATTTTGATTATTCAACAGTTCTGCTACAACTAAATAACTTACGTGTTCCATGAAATGTGTCTTCTTTCAAACAAAAATAATTTTTAAAAGTAAAACAGTCTGCAACATTTTTTCATGAATGCATCTGTTCACAGCATTGTTCAAAGTTACGCATTCTGCCAAAACAGTGACTCATAGCAGGTACGTATAGTAAGCCTAGAGCTCTCTGTGGTCCCCTTTGGTACTTAGAGAAGATGTTGCTTTTAGAAACGAAAACAGTAAGTCAGCATAAATCAAGCTATGCTGCAAGATAGAAAGAAAATACATCTCTGAAGACATTGTTTGAACACCTAGATCTAGTTATATCACTTCCCATCCTTATGACCTATTAAATAATAATTCTTGTTGTTAGTAGTGGTAGTGAGGGCCATAGTAGCAGTACTTTGCTTGTACTAGGTTCTATGTGGGGTCTGTCAACCTACACGGGAATAATACTTCTCATATATCTGACAAACTTCCTCATTTTAAAAAGGGATACAAAGGTCGAGTATTTTCGTTCTTCATATATATTCCGAGTGCATAGTATATTCCTGATGCCACTTGTGGCACTGGGATACAGTAGTGAATAGGTCTATATACTCTAGAGCCTCACGTTTTGGATGTATGAGACAATCCATGGGTCTGGCACATGGTACAAATACAATAAAGATAGATCCTTTCTCTTTACTCCTTCTGACATTATCTAGATAACTTAATACCTCTGTAATAAATCCAAAAATATATAACCTGACATTCAAGAAAATGGGAACATTTAGCCAATAAGGTAGAAGATATTCTAGAACACAATCGCTATCTATGATTATTTGACACAATGTCACATAGTAAGAAATTATACCATCTTATAGAATTAAAAGAAAAAACTGATGAGGAACAATTAGGAACACATTATGGCTTAATGTAAGAAATTCCTTCTCACAGGCATGAATGTGTTCTTCACGAGGTCAGGAATCATGTCTATCTTATTTCCCAAAAACTGTATGCTTAGGACAGCAGGGGTACAAGATAAGCTTCAATTGATATCTGTTGAACAGAGTAATGAGAACTTGGCAGACTAAAAATGAATGATGTGAGACAATTGCCTCTTATTGTTATGTCTTCCCATTCACTTGAGTTTTCAAAAAGCATCTGGGCAAGCTTCCTGCTAAAAGTCCTCAGTAACTGGAATGTAGAATCTGATTAGGGCTAAATGGCCTTAGAGTTTACCCCTCAATGCTTAGATCTTTTTCTATGATTCTATGCTTTGTCATGGATTATCCTCTATCTCTCTCTTTTTTAATTTGCCAATATGGAGTTCCCCTCCATTTACATCAACATTACTGTGTTCTGCTCTATTAGTTTCTTAATCTCTTTGCTAATTCCCATATGTTGCTGCATCATTTAATTAAGGGCTACGCTGTTGTGCGGCTGAGGCTCAAAATGTCCTTTCTTGCTGTGAGCACAGCCAGACTCTTGGGAATGTGGAAGGACTCATTCCTCCTGGATTTTAGAAAACTTAGTCCAGCTTACATTTCTCAAAAATTTTGCTGTAAAAGGGATTCATGCATACTTTAAACAGAATTAAAATCTTGGAATTGTTGGTGTTTATTCAGTAGTTTTTCAATCAGAAGAAGAGGAGTAAAGATATCCCAAAATATTAGTAGTATTTTGTAAAGTGTCTGATCTAGGTGGGAAAAGACCAGGATTCAGTAAAAGGTTTAGTCATTTGTCTACTAATTGCATGACGTTGGGAATGGGATTAGTTTCTCAGCTCTACAAATTTCTTGCCAATAAAATGAGGGTGAGCAAGCTATAATTTGATTTTCTCTTACTATTTACAAATCATTCTACCAGATATTTTCAAATATTAAATTGAATCCTTCAACAATCCCATAAGGTAGATTGAAAATATGATTGCATTGTAATTTACAGAAGACCTGCTCTATAGACTAGAAAGTTGATATGATTTTAAAAACTATGTATAGAGTAAATGCTTTTTTACTGATATTATAAAATGCTCTGTAAATTGTTGAATGAAACTTTAAGTTCTTCACAAAATGTATAAGAACTACCTAATCTACTTTAATCCCACACATACACACAAAAAAACTAATAAAGTAGCTTATGATTTTTCTACACACTTACAAGAATTCTTTAAAAACAGAATGTTACATAAAATAGTCCAGAAACAGAATCTATTAAGTGTCCACAATATTTCCACTACCATAGGCAACACTGAGGAAAATGAATACAAAAATACTAAGCCTTCTAAAAAAGCTATTTCAGGCCATTAATAAATGAGATGATCATTCTCTATATTACTTAGACTACACCTGGAATATTGTATGCCATTTGGGTTCATCCCAAATTAAGAGAGTAATTTTGTTCTTGGCCAACCTTCAAATGTCTTCAAAGGAACTGCAAATCATAAACTATAAAAAATATTTGAAAGAACTGGCATTTAACCAGACAAACAAAAAGGAAACCCTCAAAAGCATATGACAGAACTTCCAGTTTTAGCTGGAGGAGCTTGGAAGTCATCAGTCCCATCCTTACAACAAGAAAATGCTTGGCAAATTGAAAAACAATAACCTTTTTTGCAGCTATTTGTGAATAGAGTTAGCAGGACAAACCAACACTCTGAAACCTGGGGAGATGGCCAGATACAGAGAATCAAGCCAGTATCTACTTACTGAAGCAGAAGCTGCCGGAGCCATAAACAAGTAGAAACATTTAAAAGGGCAATTTTGATCAACTGCTAGAGGTTAATGGTGGACTGGTTTGGAAAGGGCCCCACGTTTTTATGGGATTTATGTTCAGGAACATTATCAAGTGCTCTTGGTAAAGATATAAGAAAGATTCTCACATGGCCCTGGTAGGAGGAGAAATAAAGAATAATTGTGACTATGCCGAAAATTTTATCCATAACTCTCCAGGCATAAATAATTTATCAGAGCCTGTCCTAGATACATGGGAAAAAGGAATTCCTCCCCATGTAGCCATATAGAGTCTTTCTATATTACCTGAATAGAGTAGAGGGGACTATATAGAAAAAACATCTGTGAAGGTTGTAGGTAAGAAAAACAGACCCACTAAAAGACTTAGGTTTAATTAAAAAATTATATAAAACTTCCCCTCCTCCAAATCTTACCACCATACCAACAGTGGATAACAGTTAAAGGAGCTGCAATAACCAGGCCCTCAGAGGAGAATCTGGGGAAATTTAAAGTCAAAAAGAGAGACAAAAACAATGATACTAAAGAAAGTTAAAGCCTCTGAACTGTACAGCACCAGCCAACATTAAACGAAGGCCTACTCCTAGCCAGATTAAGAAAATCCTAACACTTGAGGCCTATGTTCTCCAGTTCTATGTTACCCAATATAACATGTCCAGCTTTAAACATAAAAAATTGCAAAGCACACCAAAGACCAAAAAATGCAGTCTGAAGAAACAAAGCAAATATCAGAACAAAACTTAGATAGGGCATAGATACTGGAATTATCAGACACAGAATTTCAATAACTTTGATTTATATATTAAAAGATTTAATAGGAAAAATAGGTAAGTTGCCAGAACTAATGGGTAACATAAACAAGAGAGAGGAAAAACTCTAATAAAGAATCAAAAGGAAATGATAGAAATCAAGAACACTGTAACAAAAATCAAGAGTGCCTTTGATGAGCTCGTTAATAATTAAAAATGGCCAAAGAGAAAATTAGCAAGTTTAAACATCAGTTAATGGAAATATTGTAAACAGAAATGCAAAGAGAAAAATGAATAAAAAGTACAGCAGTATTCAAGAACTATAGGACAATTTCAGAAGCTGTAATATAGGCATACTTGGAATACTTGAAGGTGAGCAAATAAAAAATTGAGTGGAATAAGTATTTGAAATAATAATGGACAAGAACTCTTCAAAATTAATGACACTAAATTACAGACTAAAAAGCTAAGAAAGCACCAAATAGAATAATGCTCTCTCCCCCCAGCAAAAGAAAGCCTACATTTAGGGATGTCATATTTAAATCCACAAAACCGAACACAAAGAGATAATCTTGAAATAAATCAGTCGGTGGAGGCGGGGGAGACAAAGTTACCTATAAGAAGAACAAGAATAAGTATTACGGTAGACCTCTTGCCAGAAATCATGCAGTCAAGAAGAGAGTAGACTGAAGTATTTGAAGTGTTGAAAGAAAATTAAAATACTAATCTAGAATTCTACATCCAGGAAAATTGTGCTTCAAAAGTGAAGAAAAAATGAAGACTTCCTCAGACAAAAAAAAAAAAAGAAAAATTAAAGAATTCTTTGTCAGAGACCAGCCTTGCAAGAAATGTTAAATGATTTTCTTCAGGCAGAAGAAAAATAATACAGGTTAGAAACTTGTTGAAAATGCATATTATAAACTCCAAGGCATCCATTATATTTTTGTGAAGAATAGTGATTTATCAACAAAGGAGATATAACAAAATGCTCAGTTAAAACAAGAAAAGGCAGGAAAAGTAAAAAATTTAACAAAGTAATGGATAGAAAATAGTTATAAACATATTCGATATTTATCCAAATATGTCAATAATCCCTTTAAATGTTATTTCTCTAAATGAACCAATTAAAAGACAGAGATTAGATTAAAAAAAAAAAAAGAGTTTCAACTGTAGGCTGTCTACAAGAAACTTACTCTAAATGGAAAAACTCTGATAAGTTCAAAGTAAATAAATCAAGAAAGATAAACCACATTAATACTAACCAAAAGAAAGCCGAGTAACTATTTCAGACACAGCAGACTTCAAAAGAAGGATGATTATCAGTAATAGGGGCCCTATATAATGATAAAGTGATCAATTCTACAAAATTACAAAATAATTGTAAATGCGTCTGCATCTGCTAACAAAACATCAAAATACGTGAGAGACAAAGATAAAACCAAAAGAAAAAGTAGACGGATCTATTACAGCTGGAGATTGCAACATCCATTGTCAGCAATTGCTAGATTCATCTGTCAGAAAAAAATCAATGAAAGTATATTTCACCTGAAAAGCACTGTCCACCAACTTGATCTAACTGATACTTATAGAATATCTCTTCCAACAACACATTCTTCTCAGCTTGCATGGAACATTCACAAAGGCAGACCACAATTTAGGCCACAAATCATATCTTAGCAAATATAAAATAACAGAAATCATATGCTATCTTTTCTCATTCCACAATGGCATTGAATCATAATTTAATAACAAAAGATAGCTGCAATATCCCACAAGGTATTTGGAAATTAGCCAACGCACTTCTAAATAACAATGGTCAAAAAGAAGTCTTGAGATAAATTAAAAAATCTCCTGAAGTAAATGCAAATAAAAACATAATGTACCAAAATGTATGGGACACAGAAAAGGCAATGCTTAGAGAGCAATTTATAGCGTGAAACGTATATGTTAGAAAATGAAAAATAATTTAACTCAATAGAAGATTCCACCTTAAAAAACTAGTAAAATTAGAGCAAGTTAAGCATAAAGCAAGCAGAAGAAAAATAATAAAAATTAGAGCAGAAATTAACAAAACTGAAAACAATAGAAAACATTTGCTGAACCAAAAGCTGGTTCTTTAACAAGATCAATGAAATTGGATAAAACTCTAACCAAGAGTAAAATAGAAATAACACAAATTATCAGACATAAAATATCAGAAAATTTAAAAAAGGATTTTTCTACTGATCCAATGAGCATTAAAATTAAAATAAAAAACACTACAAGCAATTCTATGCCCACAAATTTAATAATTTAATGAAATGAACCAAATCCTTGAAAGACATAAACTATGAAAACACACAAAAGAAGAAAGGCAATCTAAATCAATTATTAATAAGTTTACAAAAAATAAATTACCAGACCCAACTGGTTTACATAGTGAATTATAGGAAACAAGTAAAACTGTGGTACAAACTCTCCTTAATCACTTCCAGAAAAGAAAAGCAGAGGGAACACTTTCTGACACATTCAAAATGATCACTTAAGTGTTGGAGAGGATATGGAGAAAGAGAATCCTTGCACATTATTTGTGGGAATGTAAATTAGTACAACCATTATGGGAAACAGCATGAAGTTTCCTCAAAAAATTAAAAACAGGACTGTTGTATGACCCAGCAACCCTACTACTGGGTACATAACTAGGTGAAATGAAGTCAGTATGTCAAAGAAATGTTTGCAGTCTCATGTTTATTGCACAATTATTCACAATAGCCAAGATATGGAATCAACCTAAGTGTCCATCAATGGATGAATGAATAAGGAAAATATGAAATTTATGCACAATGGAATACTATTCAGCATTAAAATGAAGGAAATACTGTCATTTAAGACAACATGGATGAACCTGGAGGACATTGTGCTAAGTAAAATAAGCTAAGGACAGCAAGACAAATACTATGATCTTGCTTATATATGAAATCAAAAAAGTCTAACTCAGAAAAGCAGAGTAGAACCGTGGTTACCAAGTACTAGGGAGGGAGTGGAGGCAGATTGCTGAGATGTTAGTCAAAGGATACAAAATTTTGGTTAGACAGGAATAAGTTCAAGAGATCTATTGTACAACATGTTGACTATAATTAATAACAACTGATTATATACTTGAAAATTTCTAAAAATGTAGATTTTGTGTTTTCATCACAAAAAAATAAATATGTGAAATGTTGATTGTGTTAATTAGCTTGATTTAGCCATTTTACAAAGCATACCTATTTCAAAACATCATGTTATATACCATAAATACATAATCTTATTTGTCAATTAGAAAAACAAAAGAAAAATTTTTAAAGTGAGCATTTCCCCTAATACCAAAACCAGATAAAGACATGACAACTAAGTAAATTAAATACTAATATCTCTCATGAATACAGATCAAAAATCCTTAATAAAATATTTGCAAATTGATCCAACAGTGGGTAAAAAGAATAATCATACCACAACCAGTTGGGATTTAGTACAAGTATCCAAGTTTGCTTTAACATTCAAAAATTAATAAATGCAACCAATGCAACAGACTAATGAAGAAAAATAAATACATAATTATATTAAAGGAAGCAGAAAATTTGACAATATCCAGTATTAATTCATAAGGAAGACTCAGCAAACTAACAACACAGGGAAATTTCCTCAACTTGTTAAGAACATCTACAAAAACTCTGCAGTGAGCATTATACTTATTGGTGAGAAACCAAATGCTTTCTTGCTTAGATAGAAAAGAAGGCAAGATGTTTCCTGCCACTATTCTTACTTAACAGTGCACTGAATTACTAGCTGGTATAATAAAGTAAGAAAGAAAACAAAACTATACAGACTGGAAGGTAAGAAATAAAGCTTTCTTTGCAGATTATCATCTGCAAAGAAGAGTAAAGGCAACTCAAAGAGAAAGAATAGCCTTTACAAGAAATAAAGCAGAAATACTGAATACCCTATTAAATAATGTTGTACAAAATGATTACCTATCTAAAATACCTTTAAAAATTATCAAAAACAACAACAATAACAACAAAACTTCTGTAACTAATGAGCAAATATAGAAGGAGATAGGATATATGGTTAGTATACAAAAGTCAATTGGTTTTCTATATACCAGTAATGAACAATTGCAATTTGAATTTTAAAATTTCCATTTACAATAGCACAAAAATATGGCATAGCTAGGTATAAATCTAACAAAATATATATAAGATATATATGGAGAAAAGTATAAAAATATTGATAAGAATATCAAAAAATCTAAATTAATAAATACATTGACTGAAATAAATATTCTAGATTCAAGAATTGGAGGAATCAATCTTGTTAAAACGTCAATTTTTCCCAACATACTCTAGAGGTTCAAAGCAACCCCAATAAAATCCCAGCACACTCTTTTGTAGATATTGAAAACTGTTTATAAAGTTTACATGGAAAAAGGAAAGACCTACAATGGCCAACACAATACTGAAGAAAAACAGAGCTGGGAGATTTACACTACCTAATTTCAAGACCTATTTAAAAGCTACAGTAAACAACATGTTATGGTATGAACTAAAGAAAAAACATAAAGAAGAATGGAACAGAAAAGAGAGCCAAGAAACAGTCAATGTATCTTTGATGAAAGAGCAAAGGCAATTCAAAGGAGAAAGGATAGTCTTTACAAACAATAATGCAGAAACACTGAATACTCTATTAATTAATAATGATGTACAAAATAATAGTAACAAACCTAGAGCCAGACATTAAATCTTGCACAAAAACTCATTTCAATGAATCATAAGATCTAAGTTTAAAATGAAAAACTCTAAAAGTTTTAAAAGAAACCATAGAATAAAATATACACCACCTTGGGTTTAATAGGGGGAGATTTAAATACAATACCAATAATACAATACAATATATAATAGAAAAAAATATAAATTGAGCATTATTAACATTATGATTTTAAAAGTATCTGCAAAAGATTCTGTTAAGGAAATGAAATACAAGCCATAGACAGGGAGAAAATATTTGCAAAGAACATATCTAATGAAGAATTTGTATACAAAGTAGACAATGAACTCTAGAAACTCATGATAAAATAACTAAAATATAGGTAAAAGATTTAAGACACCTCACCAAAGAAGATATACAAGTGGCAAATGAAAACATATGAAAAGATATTCAAAATCACTTGTCATTAGGGTATTAATTTGTTTTAAATGCAAAACCACTCTCCACCACCTGTTAGAATGGCTGAAATCCAAAAGCTTAACAATAGCAATTACTGGTGAGAATGTGAATGAACGGAACCTCTCATCCATTGTTGACAACAATGAAAAATGGTACAGCCACTTTGGAAGACAGCTTGGCAGATTTTTACAAAACTATACAAAGTCTTATTATGTAATTCAGCAGTCATACTGCTAGGTATTTACCCAACTTATTTCAAAATTTATGTCCACACAGAAACTGGCACAAAAATGTTTACAGCAGCTTTATTTGTAATCATAAAAATGGAAGCAACTAAGATGTTCTGTCAAGGAAAAATTGATAAATAAACTGTGGAGCATTCATACAATAGAATATTATTCAGAGTTTTTAACAAATAAACAAGCCCTGAAAAGACATGGATAAATCTTAAATATGTATTGCTAAGCAAAATAAGTCACTCTGAAAAAGCTGTATACTGTACTATCATAGTTATACGACATTCTGGAAAATGCAAAACTACAGAGATTATGAAGAGATCAGTGGTTGCCAGGAATACAGTGGGTGGGGAAAGGGGAGAGGGCTGAATAAATTAAACACCGAACATTTTTAGGGTAGCGAAACTATTCTGTAAGCCACTAAAATGACGAACAGGCTGGAGAATCCCAAGATCCGATGTAGAATGTGACAAAAAACAATTCATTACAGATTTATGAAACAACCTCACTGAAGTGGGTGGTGGGATAGGTGGAATAAGTTGCTGATGCAAGTAACTTTAAATGTGAATAAAGTCTGTAAGACTAGAGGCAAAGGAACTGTACATAAGTACTATATTCTAGTTGATAAAGTTGCTCCCCATAAGGGTAGAGGTTAATTGTTCTAAAACCACTGTGCTTGTATACTGGAACTGAACAATTTAGTACATGGATGGCAGAGGTAGAAGCAAGTTTTTTCACTGTTGGAAAGGGATATTACAGTAATAGAAGTATACAGTAATACAGATATATAAGTAATAGAAGATGAAAAGAGTGATTCATGTAGTAATGGATCTGAATTGGAGACATCAGCATAAAGGCATGTTTAACTTATTATAGGTACAGAAATACTTACAGATATGTGCATGTGCATGGGTTAGCACACACACAGAGCTCCTTGCTTTCTCAGCAGAGAGGTCCTAGAAGCTATAACATCTCAGTAGCAATGAGCGTATCTAACACCCATAACTTGTTTATTAATACCATTCTCTAATAAAAAGAATGAGGGTTTCTCTGAGAAATGTCTAATTTTAGGACTGGGATAAGAAATATACAAGATGAACCTGGAATGGCTTATAGATCCAGAAGGTAAGGAAGTAATACACACACACACACAAACACACACACACACACACATACACACACATACACAGAGAGAGAGAGAGTCAAGAGCAAACTGAAAAAACTCACAGTGACCAACACTGGAAAAATTTGAGCAACATAAGTAGTTATGGATTATAATTGAAAGTATAATACAAATGTCTGCAAGTCTAAACTGATATAAACGATTGAATAAATAGACAGTAAATGGGAGACAGACAAAACTCCCATGCAGAAGAATTGCCACTTGTGAAGGCACTTCACCTTTGAAGAGCAGAGCATAACTCTTCACTCAAGTGACGACTACACATAACAATTGTTTTCCAAAGAATACAGTGTGGAATAGGAGAAAAAAGAATAACTTTCCAGTGAAGATACCTGACAAACACATCTACAGATGAATAATATTAACATCAACTGTGATAAGTGATGTTGAAAGTATGTGCCCTTGACGTAATGTGATGAGAATGATATTTTACTTCTATAGTCTTCATTTGAAAACCCAAAACTCCAGTCTAATTATGAGAAACGCTTCAGACAAATCTCATTTGAAGGACATTCTGCAAAATAACTGACCAGTAATTCTCAAAATTGTCAAGGTCATTATAAATAAGGAATGTCTGAGGAATTGTCACAGGAAAGAGGAGTCTGATAAAATGTGACTATTCAATGTTGTTTGGTATCCAGAATGAGATCCCTGAAGAAGAAAAAAGAGAGACATTTAGGGAAAAATGAGTAAATCTGAATAATGTATGAAATTAAGTTAATGAAAATGTATTGATATCGGCTCATCAATTGTGACAAGTGTACTATTCTAATAGAAAGTTATAATAGAAGAAAAGGATACAGAATATGTAGAAAGTCTCTGTATTACATGTACAATATTTTTAAGTATAAAACTGTTCCAAATTTAAATGACTATTTAAAAATAAAAGAATATGGCGGTCATCTTCCAATACTGGAGAGGATCTCATACGAAAACAGTTGTCTTCTCCACTGCTATTTTCAAGATTAGATCTAAATTCATGTATGGTCACAGTCCAGACAGATAACAAAAATGACAATTTCACATCACACACACACACACACACACACACACACACTTTATTTAGACAAGCTTGACCCAGACGGTAGTGAGATATCAGAAGAATTTTTAAAAAGACTGGATGGCTCACAGCGATGTGGCACTATAATTCTAGCAGCACATGGATATTATATTACTGTCTACTATGGCCTGTGGGCTGGCCACCTGTTTTTGTAAATAAAGTGTTATGGGGAACACAACCATGATCGTTTGTTTATGTATTGTCTATGGCTGCTTTTATACCATAATGGCAGATTTGAGTAGTGATAACAGAGAATGACTTTCAAAGCTCACCATATTTATTATCTGTTCGTTACCATGAAACTGCCAATCCCTGCGTTAGAAAACATCATCAACATTTTGGGCCTTTAATTACCATAATTCCACATTCTCTTCTCCTCCACATGATCCCAGGTTGAATGTTTATCTGATATCAAAATGTTCAATCCCATTTACTCTATTCAAGGTTCTACTTAATGTGCTGTTCCTGCCAGCATGGCCTATCAACTTAAGAGAAGGCAAACATTGCCTCCAAATAAACAATGACAATCACACAAAATCATAGCATCAAATGTCTCATCTATTCGGTCCCCCAAGGACAAGTGTAAAAAGTGAATGACCAGGTAAGCAGTGAAGCATGTAATATTAGTGCATGCAACATTACCCATAGCACATTGTTTTTAATCAATTTCTACACCTTTCACCCCAGACCTCCTCTCCTACCAGAAGTAGAAAGGAGATGCTAATGCTATAAAACATGTGTTTCGTAAGCAGAGAAAGTGTGAGTTGTTTATTCCTTGTTTCCAATTTTTCTAACAGAAACCTGCCATTTCCTTTCCTTCTTTCCTTCCTTTCTTCCTTCCTTCCTTTTCTTCTCTTCTTTTCAATTTCCCTTGTAATAATTTCTTTGTTCATTTATCTTTTGCAAACATATTGTACATAAAAGTGACATCCAGAGTCAATGACACAACTTCTTCCCTAAGGAATTCATCTCATTTTGGAATAGTCTGAGAACTCCAAAATACACTAAGAGTTATTAAGTACTATAGCAAAGGTATAAATAAGGCCTTATTATGAAAGATTTTCAGAGGAACTGAGTTGTGTGCAACATTTTTTATTGTTTACTCCTACGAGAACCAAATAAAGAAGATATTTGGCCTTAAAGTTTTAGCAGAGGGCATCAAGACTCACTCACTGCTTCCCACATAAAAGTGGACTGTTATAGAAATAATAAAGTATGGCTAATCCTTATGTTTGTGTAGTACATAGAAGTTCACAAGTCGTTTTTATATTCAATATTCCAAAGACAGGCTTTTGTAAAACAATAGATCTAACAGACAGAAGAGGTGAGTATGCGGTATATATGCATCTCTGCTGCTATTTTATACCCAAATCTCTGTTCCATAATGCTGATTTCCCCACAGAGATCATTCATGAATTACATCTCTTCTCAGGAGGAGGCTCAGCAGCCCCACAAAATCTGGCATTCAGGTTGAAAAAAGTGTGCAATCTTTTCTGTAAATTATAACATCTTAAAAACATGAAAGCTACCATGCACTGGCACGTGTTGCTTGGAAAGTGTAATCAAGTGAGAATGAGTAAGAGAGAATGAGAATGAGTAACTTGTGTAACTCTGAGGCTTTCATGTGCAGTTCCTAGAACCCCATTTTTATCAAACTGAATTTGCTTTGAGGCTAATGATTACATCCTGCAATCATTGTTTTCCCAGCCTATCACAATGTTCAGTCCCAAGGTGTTCAAATGAGTTTGGCTTAATTGAATGAATTTTATTTTTCCTTGACAGTGTCAATTCTCCTCAGCATCCCCCTCGTGACAGTTTTTCCTTTGATATCTTGGGGGCCTTTATTTGCCAAGGCTAAATTCTGCAGCTTGAATAGTCATGGATTTTATGTCACTGATCTTTTTAAGTTATGCTGGTTCTACCTATTATTTCTGAAGAAGTGAGCTTGCTTTGTCAGGAAGTGGGGTTGGATAGTTTTCTCATCAATTATCCTCCCTTCTCTGCACTGATCTTCTTTCTAACAATGTTGTTCAGGAAAAAAATCATCACCCCTAGTGTTAATATTTTCTGATTGGGTGCCAAAGACGGAAGCTTTTCTCTTTTAGAATCTCACTCTACACTTAGTGTCACATTTACTTTGCACATATCCATCTCCATAATTTTCATCCCATCCAAAAGTTCACAATTCATTTTTTCTTTTCTTTTCTTTTTTTTTTTTTTTTTTTTTTTGTAGACAGAGTTTTGCTCTTGTTGCCCAGGCTGGGGTGTAGTGGTGTAATCTCAGCTCACTGCAACCTCCACTTTCTAGTTTCAAACTATTCTCCTGCCTCAGCCTCCCAAGTAGCTGGGATTACAGGCACCCACCACTGTGCCAGGCTAATTTTTGTATTTTTAGTAGAGACAGGGTTTCACCATGTTGGCCAGGCTGGTCTTGAACTCCTGACTTCGTAATCTACCCATCTCGGCCTCCCAAAGAGCTCAGATTACAGGCATGAGCCAGTGCACTTGGCCTACAATTCTTTTCTTCTTATTTTAAGTTGTCTATAAAAGGAAACGTAAAAACTGATGCAACTCTCAATTCCACTCCTAGTCACACTTCTCCCTGAAGCCTCCCATTTACAGTAGGCTGATATAAATGACTCTGGATTAAATCCAGTGTACCACTTCACAAGATGTAAAACTCCAAATTATCCCTCCCTTTTCAAGGGGCATCTTTGCTCCACCCTACAATGGGTTGAACTTGACAGTATAGAGTATCCTAGACTAAGCCAAGTGTTTCATAGATGAGTTACCAGCATAACAGAGATACTCTCAGGTAGATCAAGGGAGTGATACTCTTCCTTCCCCGGGGTCTCTCACATCCAGACAAACTATCCTGTCTATAATACTAGAACTGTGTTTCCAAGAAAAGTACTGTAGCCATATGAAGGTCACTTTGGTAGTAAGTCCTGCCCCTGCATCTGTGATTTAAAATAACTCAGGCCAGTTCATAGTAATTTTTTGGACCCTACCTGCTCGTCACAATTATAAATATCAAGACTCCTAAGTGCTCCTATGAAAATCAATATTGGTTCAAAATCACTTATCTGGACATTTAATTATCCATTCTGTCTCATTGTCATCTCCACACCATAAATTCTCTAAGCTTCAGTACATTCACTTATAAAATCAGGATTATTATACTCTCCTCGAAGGATCACTTAAAAATCCAAAACAAGTTAATGCAAGAAAAATATTTCTCACAACGATGGGCATTTACCAGGCGCTCAATAAATACTAAGTGTGTTGTATAATATAGACAATTTGGAGAAGGTCCTTAAGGGAACAATCTATTTTCTTTTCATATAGATCAGAATGAGAAAGTATCTTTTAACTTTCTCACCATAACCCTTTTTATAAATGAGTAAATGGTCCATTTGGCTAGGGAAATACCACTTGTAAAAAAATCTAACCCAGGCATGGAAGATGACTAGTTAGATCAATTTTTCACCATATTAAGACATGAAAACTTTACTTTATGAAGGAAAACAGCTTTGAACTGTTAAAATTTCAAGATCTTTCATTTTCTTTCTCCTCTGCTCTTCAAAGTTACAAATGTTGAGACTCCTAAATGCCCTGTGAATTGCCACATTTATGTTATTTCTGTTAAAAATTGTCTTACTAAAAATCTTCTGGCTTAGAAGCATGCTCAATATTCTTTGCCCACAACTGAGTATCAGGCAAAAGCAAAAAAAAAAAAAGAACTCAGGACTTCTAAAATCTGTATTGTAGAGGGCACACACTGAGGTCAATTACTCTTTGCTAAAAGGGAGTCTCTTGGATATTCACTCAGAATCCATGTATTCCTGTCTTGCCACAATTGTAATAATGGTTGCTATTTGATATCTTAGTTTACAAAATACTTTTAGTATCAAATTAAAAGTATCAGTTACCAGAGTGTTCTGGGGTGAGCTTATATATTATGCAAACCTATTCCCAAAGGCTTGGGGAGATGAGAAGCTAAAGAAAGAGGCTGACAAATCCAGTTTTTCAGAAATAAATATTTAACAGGGACTAACGAACAGAAACAATGCTTTGAGTAGCTGTGTGAGACAGTGGATACTCTATATTCACCATCTAGAAAACAGCCTTTAAGTAATAAGCTTTTATAAGACAGATGAAGCTCATCATGTCTAAAGACTTTCTTGCCCAAGGATCGTGAACATTGGGTAGGTTAGAGAAGCATTTTTATGAGGTGCTATCTATGCCACAGGCGCTGTTTAAAGGCCTTCCTGCAGAACACCTACGTGAGGGTCAGACAGTGGTCATCATGGAAGTTTTGCTTCAAGATGGCATCACTCTCATCATGCAACATGCTGTTTTCCTACATCTGAGTTAGGCACACTAAAAGATATTAAGAAATTTAAAGGAACAGGAAAAGAAGTAACAAACTAACACTAAAATTAATCAAAAGAATTTCAATGTGAGGGACATTGAGAGAATACATACTTAGAAATCCAAACACCACCATTATTCCCTGGGAAAATAATTATAATTGTTTTAAAAATTATCCTGAGTGATATCAGCAAGATGGCAGAAGAGTAGGCTCTGGACTCTCCCTCTACTCACAGATACACTGAATAAACAGGTATACATGGGTCAATACCTGTAAGAGAAATCCGGAAACTAGTTGAGAGTCTCCTGCACACTTGGTAAATGAGAAAATTATTCCACATTGACCTGGGTAGAAAATGGATAAGACACACATTTTGGTCATAAATCTCATTCTCAGTACAGCACCATACAACTGGGAGAGAATCCCCAACTCCAACCTTCTCCCCTAGGAACAAAGAGTTTATTTAGACTACACATCTAGCACTACAACTTTTAAAACTGCTATCCAAGGGACTGGCTCCAAACTCATTCACCTATCTCTGAATGAGGTGTATCATATTCTAGTCTCCATGGACCACAAAGCAAAAAGAGGTGGCTTTAAACAAATGCATAGCACTTTCACTGCCTTTTCCTCCTAGCTCATCAGAGCAAGCAGGCAATAAAGTTGAACTCTCAGCCTCTACCTGGAAGAGGTTAGACTGCACATCTAATGTCTGACTTTTCCAGCTGCTTCCAGAGGATTGGGCTTCTAATTTACCTGTCTCTGGGAGTGACAGGGCAAGAAATCACTAGTTTCCTTGAAAGTGAATGGGCATGTGGACACTTCCTATGGCTTAGAGATTGAACAGGAATGTGAGCCCTTCCCTTGGCTCCTCCCCCTCAGCTCATTCCATTGATAAAACTAAGAATGCAGCTTCTCCCTATAAGGAACTGGACTATACATCAATCCCTTCAACTTTTCTAGCTGCTACTCAAGGACTGATCTCTAACTTGCCTGCTTCTGAGAGCTGATGGGACCCAGCATTTGCTAGGTCCATGGGGGACAGAAAGTAGAGCAATGGTTTGAAATTGCATATGATCTGAAGGAGAATACAGGCATTTGCCACATTTCTTCTCCATGCTCACTAAAAACAGATGATAAACTTCAAATCCTAGCTTCGCACTGATGAGAGAAGGAATAATTGTGCCACACTTCAACTTTTCTGACTGCTACGCAAGAAACTGTCTTCTGTCTCACCTGTGTTGGAGCACGCATGGAATCTGGCATACTCTAGTTTCCTGGGAGCCACTAAGAACAAAGGCAGTGGTTTGGACAAGCACCAAACCTTGGAAGGCAAACAGAATCTCTGTCTGGGCTTATTGGTGAGGTTCATGTTCTATACAAGGCAGTCTGTGAAGAGGGGCAAAGATGGATATTTTATCTAGTGTATAGAAACCAAAGAAATAATTAAGTAAACTTTAAAAATGGGAAAACATACTCCAAACAAAAGAACAAGATAAATCTCTAGAGAACAATCCTAATGAAATGGAGGTATGTTATTTATCCAAAAAAGAATCAAAATAACTGTCATAAAGGCACTCACTAAGGTCATAAGAACAATTAATAAACAAACAGAATTTCAACAAAGAGATAGAAAAAAAATTATTTAAAGTATCAAACAAAAAACAAAGCTGAAGAATAGTATAACTTAATTAAAAATGCAATAGAGGAGTTTAGCAGCATACTCAGTTAAGCAAAAGAGAGGCTGAGTGAACTAAATATCACCTAGTCAGAGAAGCAAAAAAGAAATAAAAATGAAGAATAAAGAGTAGAGAAAAATAAAGAAAAAAGGCAACTTAAGAGATTTATGGGACACTGTAAACTAGACTAATATACACATTATGAGAGTTCTATAAGAAGAAGAGAAACCAAAAAAAGCAGAAAGCTTATTCAAAGAACTAATGATTGAAAACTTCCCAAATCTGGGGATGGAAATAAACAAACAGATCCAGGAAGCCCAAAACGCAATAAATAAGATGAATCCAAAGAGACCCATTCTGAGACACCTTATTAACAAACAATCAAAAATTAAACACAAAAAAATTTTGAAAGCAGCAAAAGAAAAGTGACTAATTTTGTACAAGGGAGTATCATTAGACTAGCATAGAATATTTCAGTAGAGAACTTGAAGGTTAGATGGGAATTAGATGAAGTATCCGAAGTGTTGAAAGCACTTTAAGCAAGTAGTATTTACCCCTATGATGCAGAGTTAGTTTAACATACACTAATCAATCAATACTGATACACCACATTAATAAAATAAAAATGAAAACCATATTACAATCTCAATGATATGGGAAAAATGTTTGATAAAATTCAACATCCATTTATGATAAAAATTCTCAACTAAATAGGTATAGAAAGAATATATCTCAAAACACACACAAAAAGGCCACTTCATGAAAAGTCCATATCCACATCATAATCAATGAAGTAAAACTAAAATCTTTCTTTCTAAGATTCAGTGGAAGGCAAGGATGCCCACTCTTTTGACTTTCATTCAATATACTACTAGAAGTCACAGCCAAAAAAATTATATAAAAACCAATAATAATGGACACCCAATTAATAAAGGACAACCAAAAAGTCTGTGTTTGCAGACATCATGATTATATATGTAGAAAACTCTAAAGACTCCATTTTAAAAACTATTGAAATAAATAAATTCAGTAAAGTTGCAGGATATAAAATCAACATACAAAAATTAGTAGCTTTTTTACATCAACAGTGAACTATTTAAAAGGAAATCAAGAAAACAATTACATTTACAATAACATCAAAACTAACAAAATATTTAAGGAATACATTCAACCAAGGAGGTGAAAGACTTGTATACTGAAAACCATAAAACATTGATGA
This sequence comes from Ateles fusciceps, assembly GCA_036589455.1. Classification (NCBI taxonomy): domain Eukaryota; kingdom Metazoa; phylum Chordata; class Mammalia; order Primates; family Atelidae; genus Ateles; species Ateles fusciceps. The sequence goes on along the minus strand of JAZHEH010001685.1, from coordinate 275,664 downwards.
AAGAAAATGGAAAAGAAACAAATAAATTGAAAGACATGCCGTATTTATGGATTAGAATTAATCTTGTTAAATGTCCACACTTACAAAAGTGATCTACAGCTCCAATGCAATATCTATCAAAGTTCTAATGGTATTTTTCAAAGAAATGGAAAAAAAAATCTGTTCTGGAAGAACTTTCAAACCATGTTTTTCCTCTGCTCTCCTACCAACATAAAAACGATCAACACAGAAAACTCCTGTGACCCCAAAATAAATGAGGATTTCTCCCCCACCAGCAAGCAAGCAATCAGTTCTGCAATGGATACCAGCTGAGTATTCTCCAATTCAATTCCAACACCATCTGCCTAGAGATAGTGTCAGACCCCACAAGTTGAGGGCTAAGTTCCCAGGACTCCCCATACTTCCTGCACTGCCACATCCTGACACCAGTTGCCAAGTCTGGGCCTCTGGAACTTCTAACAGACTGGCTTCAGGCTGAGGTTCTCACAACCCCCTTTTTAGGTTCAATTAATTTGCTGGAGTGGCTCCTAGAACTCAGGGAAACACTTATGTTAACCGATTTCTTACAAAAGATACAGATGAAGACATGGGTAGGGTGAGGTATGGAGGAAGGGGCACGAAGCTTCCATGCCCTCCCTGAGCATGCTATTTTCCAGAACAGTCACGTGTTCAGCTGTCCAGAACTCTCTGAACCATGTCCTTTGGGTCTTTTTTGAGAGTTAATTGGTTGACCATGATTGAAGCATGAACAACCATGTCAAAATGTGATTGGACAAAAGGGTTACAATCTAAACCCAGCAAGGCCTGTCTGTACAGATTCTTCTTGGTCTCTCTGTTTACCAGTTCCTCTTCCAGAGTAGGAGCAGGACACTTTCTGGAATAAGAGTCTTATGACCCACTATCAGATTAGAGTCTTACAGGCAGGTGAAAGAAGGGAAGGATAAGGTCAGAGAGAGAGAGATTCTATTTCCTGAGGCCTGCTCCTAAGGTCTAAAGCACCCAAATACTATAACAAAATATTGTAACAAAGGCAATGGGAGTAATAAGCCAGGAAACATGGACAAAAAACTGTGTGTGTGTGTGTGTATATATATACACACACAAACACACACACACACATATATACACACATACATATATATATAAAACATATATATGTATGTATGTACAAAGTCACCTAATATTGCACAGTATAACATTCATATGGGACCACAAAAGACCACAAGTAGCCAAAGAAATATTGACCAAGATTAACAAAGCTGAAGGCATTATACTTTTTTATTTCAAACTATATTACAAAGTTATGGTGATCGAAATAATATGTGTCAGCATACAAACTATATTACAAAGTTATGGTGATCAAAATAATATGTGTCAGCATACAAACAGACACATAGACCATCAGAACAGAGAGACCAGAAATGAATGTATGCATATTCACAAGGGCACCAAGAATGCATAATAAGGAAAAGATAACGTTTTCAGTAAATGGTGTTGAGAAAACTGGATCTTCACATGCAGAAGAATGATACTGGATTTTTACATTACACTATACATAAAAAGCTACTTAAATTAGATCAAAGACTTAAATGTAAGACCTGAAACCATAAAACTCTTTAGAAGCTAACATAAGAGAAAACATAGAAAAACTTAAGAGAAAGATCCTTTCACCTAACTTGGCAATGATTTTTTTTTTGGATATGACACCAAAAACAGGCAACAAAGCAAAAATAAACAACTGAGACTATATCAAACTAAAAATGTATACACAGCAAAGGAAATAATTAACAAAAGGAAAAGGCAAGCTACAAATTGGGAGAAAATATTTGTAAAACATATATTTAATAAGGAGTTAATATCCAAAATATATAAGGAATTATTCATACAACTCAAAAACACAAAAACACATAACCCTATTTAAAAATAAGCAAAGGACCTGAATAGATGTTTCTCAAAAGAAGACATACACATGACCACAAGGTATAAGAAAAAGTGCTCAACATCACTAATAATCAGGACATATAAATCAAAATGACAATGAGATAATACCTCACTCTTGTTAGAATGGCTATTATCAAAATGTCAAAATATAAGTGCTGGTGAGGATGTAGAGAAAAAGGAATCCTTTTACACTGTTGGTGGGAATGTAAATTGGTACAGCCATTACACAGCTTTTTTAAAAAATTAAAAATAGAACAAGCATATGATCCAGCAATGCCACTACTGAGCATATATCCAAAGGATATGAAATCATTTTCTCAAGCACAATGTCTGCAATCCTATGTTTATTGCAGCATTATTCACAATAGCCAAGATAGGGAATCAACTTAAGTGTCTACTGACAGATGAATGAATAAATTGAGATCTATATATATGTCCACAGCCACTTCAGTCTTGAAAAATAAGGAAATCTCATTATTTGCTACAACGTAGAGAACATTATATTGAGTGAAATAAGCCAAATACACAAAGATAAATACTGTATGATCTCACTTATATGTAAGAGAAGTATACACTTTAGCATTAAACTACAAGGAAGTATATATTATAAACAATAATACTATGAACACCATTTTAAACATGTCTTTGGTAACTTTAAGACAAAACATCCTTTGGACTAGTTACTAGAAGTGTCATTGACCAAAAGTAGGTGCTTCTAACTTTGATGTCATGCATTGGTGGAGTCTCACCTCTAAATTATACTCCTTGTGAGAATGAGAAATCACTCTATTAACGATTAGAAACAGGCTAGTCTTGGTTTAAGACCCAAAGTGATTACAGTCAGACCAGGAAATAAGCTGTGATTTGAATTCCTTTTTAAATCATTTTAACCAAGAATAAAGCAAAAGTATGCAATTTAAAATCACCATTCACTGACATAAAACTTATATTTAACCTTTAATATATTCCAGGCCCTCTGTACAAAATAATGTTCTTAAATTCAAGGAGATTATCCAACATGTTAATGGACTCAATAGATTTGTTGCAACTATGGCTACAATTATTCACCATATCTGTATAACGGAACCTTTGCAATGTGACTGTGTGGCTGCTCCCACCAAGAGGCAGACTTTGTTTCCCACCACCTTGAATCTTTGCTGTCCATGTGACTTGTTTTGACAGGCAGAATGCAACACAGGTGACACTGTGCCCATTCAGAGTCAGTGCATCAACTCACTCTTAGAAACTTGTCTAGTCACTACAAATTGGTGTACCCTGCTGGATGACAAGGGGCATATGGCCCAGTTTTCTCCAACACTGCATTCAAGGGCCAGCCAAGTCTCTAAAGTAGAGCCACAGATGCATGAATAAACCCAGCCAAGACCAAAAGACCATCCAGCTGAGCCCAGCTCAAATTGCCAAACTACAGAAACAAAAGCTAATATATGGTTGCCATTTTAAGCATGAACTTTTGGGATGGATTTTTATAAAAATAAAGTTAACTGATATATTGAGTATCTTTCTCATAAAATTTATCTAAAAGTAAAGAGAAGAGCTCCCAGAACTGGCAGAATAGGGAATTTTTTTTTATGAGAGATGGCTTTTGGTCTGATCCCTGGAAGAACTAAAATTCAACACATAGTATTTACAAAGGAGTATTCCAAGAAAGTAGAACCATCCCATAGTTATCAACTCTGGGGGGTATTAGAGGAATGTTTTATGGACACTGTTTAAAAGATGGAAAATATTACACCCTAGGGTTAAAGCACTTTTAACACAGTATTGTAAAAATAAACAAATCAAAATATATAAAGTGCCCAGAAGAGTGCCTAGCATTTAGTAACTGTTAGCTATGTCTTATGCCTAATCAAGAGTTTGATATTTGTTTACCTGTCAGACTGTTTTGTGCTGTATGTGCCCATGCACACATGGATATGTATAGGAGGTGGCCAAGCACAGAAGGTAGGAAAAGATATTTCTGGGAAAGGTAGAAGCATGACCATAGAAGTGGCATTTTTGTGCCATGCCTCTAAATAGTGGCTTGTAGTTTTACCAAGAATTTTCACACCACTTTTGCTCACTGTCTACAGCAAGCTGAATAATTCAGCACATGTGTATTAGTTCTTTCACATTTCAGGCATTGCGTTAGATAATACTCGAGTAATGTAGGATCAACTATAGGTAATATTAAATTCATGGACCCTGGAAGTCTTGCATCTCAGCAAGAGTTCCTCTTTAAATTTCCTGTGTAAACTTAAGTAAAATATTCAGCCCAACTCTATAGTAAGTGTTTACCTTTGTGTATTAACATTGTCCCAATTTAAAATTATTGTCCTACTATTATCATTTTTAATCCACTGAATTAGTGTCTTTATTTCAGATTCCCAACTTTTTTTAAATAGGGAGAAACATTAACACCTAGTGAATTAAATACTTTGCCAAAATAGTCACTCCTAGGTTTTTCTGCTTTGGAAGGTGAGATATAAGGCTACATTTAAAAATAACTTTTTATAAACACAAATCTATAGACTAAATAGAAGAATAATGTAGATTTGTTCGCATTTATAAAGTTTGCCTCCACACATTTCTTACATCAGAGTTATCCTTACTGCATTGATATATTCATGTTTTCAAATCCTCTTTTTGATTTTTATTATAGATTTAAGAAAAGGGTTTGTCAACAATGGCACTGTTGACATCTTAGCTTGAATGAGGGGAAGAGGCTTTTCTACAGGATGTTTAGCATCATCTCTGAAATCTGGTATAGGAAGTTTGTTTCATCCATTTATTTGTTTATTTAGAATATTGTTGAAATAGCATGGAAGAATCCAATAATCTAAGTGACCTCTAACAATCACAGCTGGCAATGAGAAAATTCATGAAATTACAAAGTATGGCAATGACATTCAAACTATAAAACATAGAATCAAACTGTCTTCAGAATGATCAGTTTGTAACAAAACAGCAGGAAGTTTATTCCCCTTCTAAAGAAATAGATGTATTTTATTAATTATTGTGTTAAGAAAAAAAAATCCTATTTGTTTAGCATATAATAGACAAAACTACATGTTTTTATCAAGGATTTTCTTTTCCTTGCAAACTACTCATTCAACTCTGCTGAGTTTTTAATGTGCAGCATTTCATGTGCAATAAGACCATTATGTTAATATAACAGATGTCTTTCAAACTGTCAAACATTAATTACAATTAACTAGAGTGTTTTTAAAATAAGATTAAATTGTGACTTATTTTGAATTATGGTTCAACAAGCTAATGTTCTTTTCCAAAAACTACATATTGACTGATCATGGTAAATATTGATTGCAAGATAGTTTTTTTAAGGCTAAACACAGAAAATAATGTGATATTTTGTGCACTATCTTTGAAAGAGTTCTCAGTCCTTTGCATAGAGTGTAATGTATGTTTACCATATTTAGTGCAAAAACATCTCTGTATTAAGCAGAGGCTGAAAAAAAATGCCAATTTAAAATGCTTATCAAGAAGCAGGGTTCTAAAACCACTTGGAAATCTTTGATACATTTGTAATAATTTATTTTTGGTAATATTTAGTGTCTGCAGAAAAGGAGATTGCAGTCTTTAATTTTTAGATTCTTCTAGCAAAGCCTCAAAATAGTAAATAGACATTGGTCTGGGTAGATCAATGTTTGTCTTGCAAATGTAAAAATCCCTAAAATGCACTTGCATAATGCACGTCAATTTGACTTGTAAACTTTTGACTAATATTACTAATTTCTATTTAAACTGATATTGAACTTGAATATATTAAATCTACATAATAAAACAGGTATTCCTGAACTTAGATACTATTTAATCCCTGCTGACCGTATATAATCCATTACTATAAAATGGTAAGAGTTAAAATTATATGGTACCCTTAAAACATCACTAAATTTAAAACCAAATTTACTCTCAAATTCCTGTCATAACACTTACTATACACGTGAACATGAACAACTCATTTGATATCTACTTTCTAACTTTCTCAGCTATAAAACAAGACAACTAAAATAAATTCTACTTGCCACTTTGTTGGTTCATTTTGTTATGTATTTTTCACTGCCCCATTCTGGCACCTGATAAGTGTTGGATGAATATCGCCTCCATTAAATTTCCATATGGGGAGTTCCAAAATTTGACATATGACATGTTATGAAAATTCTTAATGGATTTCTGGTAACTGTAGCTGAGGGATCCAATCATTCTAATGAAAATAACATATAAGAAATTCTGTGATAAACAGAATAACAGGTTCCCAATGATGTTCAAATCCTAATCCAACAAATCTGGGAATATGTTACCTTACATGACAAAATAAATTTTTCTGATGTGTTTATAGTTAAGGGCCTTTATTTAGGACCTATTTTTCAAACTATACAAATAATAAAAATGAAAGTTATACCTCTGACATTAACTTCCAAAATGGATGTATCAGCCCTGTACCACTTCTCTGTTAAAATCTAATTTGTAATCCCTTTAGACTTCCTTTCTGCTAAAATTGTTTTGATGGAGCATATCAGATTATTTTTTTGGTTCCCCTAAAAGTAGGAAACTAAAACCACCAATCTCAACCTCTTTCAAAGACATCAATTATACCTAAAAAAAAATTCAAAATCCAATCACAGCAATTCTAATACGTCTCATTATAACTATGGTTTCCTTTTAATAGTTATAGTATTAAGTATAGTATTGTATTGAATCTTCTACAAAGCACTACTGTTCATCCTGTAGTATTTATACGTTATCTGGTAGATTTTAAACTTCTTAACTGTTATATAAAATTTGTTGAAAAAACATATACACAAGTATAAATAGTATTTGTGTATTTTAGAAAACATTTATTTAATTCTACTACATACAGGTACTGTTCTTTTTTTAATATACTTTAAGTTCTGGGCATACGCTCAAAGGATTATAAATAATTATGTTATAAAGACACAGGCACATGTATGTTCATTGCCACACTGTTCACAATAGCAAAGACTTGGAATCAACCCAAACGTCCATCAATGATAGACTGGATAAAGAAAATGTGGCACATATACACTGTAGAATACCATGCAGCCATAAAAAAGGATGAGTTCATGTCCTTTGCAGGGACATCAATGAAGTTGGAAACCACCATTCTCAGCAAACTGGTACTGTTCTTTTCAAAAAAGAGTAGAAATGCTTAACAATCAGAAGATCCTTGTAAAGAAAAATCTGTTTCTTTAAAAAGATTATAATCTGCTTAAAAATTTTAGCAAAGTTATACACTGTACCTAATGTATGAATCAGACCATCAGCAGGAAAGAAGATACAACCCAAAAAACCACATGTAGAGGAACTACACATGTGTGTGAACAAGTTAAGGGATACTAAGGCACCCAAAGACTAGCAACAGTAGTAATGCATTATCATCCCTAAGACAAAAAGAGCAAGAAGACATTTATGCAGCCAACAAGCATGAAAAAAAGCTAACATCACTGATCATTAGAGAATTTACAAATCAAAACCGCAATGACATATCATCTCACACCAAGCTGAACGGCAATTATTAAAAAGTCAAGAAATAACAGATGCTGGCAAGGTTGGGGAGAAATAGGAATGCTTTTACACTGTTGGAAGAAATGTAAATTAGTCTGACCACTGTGGAAGACAGTTTGCCAATTCTTCAAAGACCTAGAACCAGAAATACCATTTGACCCAGCAATCCCATTACTGCTCATATATCCACAGAAATATAAATCATTCTACTAAAAAGATACATTCATGTGTATGCTCCTTGCAGCACTATTCACAATAGCAAAGGCATGAAATCAACCCAAATGCCTATCAGTGAGTGATAGACTGGATAAAGAAAATGTGCTATTATATACTATGGAATACTGTGCAGCCATAAAAAGGAAAGAGATCATGTCCTTTGCAGGGACATGGATGATGCTGGAAGCCATTATCTTTAGCAAACTAATACAGGAACAGAAAACCAAACACTTCATGTTCTCACTTATAAGTGAGAGCTGAACAATGAGAACCCATAGACACAGGAAAGGGAACAACACACAGTGGGGCCTGTGCTGAGGGGATGGGGGGAGGAAGAGCATCAGCATAAATAGTTAATGCATGTGGGGCTTAATATCTAGGTGATGGGTTGATAGGTGCAGCCAACCAGAAGAGCACACATTTACCTATGTAATGAACCTGCACATTCTGTACATGTATCCCAGAACTTAAAATAAAATTTAATGAAAAATAAAAACAAAAAGACATTACAAAAAGAAGAAGAAGAAATAGAGAGTTACTGGAGCACAATGTGAACTGGAGCCATGGAGAAAAGGTTGTGTAACAGGAAAGGGGTCATGGAAGGATATATTCATGCCAGGAACAGAACTTAAAATAGGTAGAGCACATGAAGGAATGGCCTCCTCTCCCACTGACTCCTCTATCCCACAACTTGTAATTTTTTCTGGGTGCCACAGACTTAGCCCAAACAAATGTCATAAAGCAAGAGTAGGGAAATGAGAGAAGCACTTGGAATCAGACTTCTGAGCATTGGGGCAGGAAAAAAAAAGTCTATACCATGAATCTGAGTACACAGAGGGAGGGTTGAACCAAGGCAGAGTAAGAAGCACACATGCTCAGTGTGGAGAAGCGTGTATACTGGGTATATTTGAATAGAAGGGAAGGGAGATTTACAGGGAGAAGTTTAATTGGAAAGACAGAAAAGGCATTCGAAGTAGAGACAATTGCATGAACATGTGAGAGGACCTTGGTATAACAAGAAGGTCAGTGTGCCTCCAAGGAACAGGTATGGGCTGGAAGAGTCTGGGAAAATATCTATAACCCATATCATGTTACCTGTAGTGCCTGAGCCACAAATGTGGGCAGATATTCACTGACTAGTGTTGGGTGAATGAATGACCAAATGAATTAACTGAAGTTTCCTTTATGTTGATTTTTACACAAATCAAGAATGGCAGATGCAGTATTTCTGATCATCATACCATAGTTCTGGTAGATGCTCTCTTGTGAAATATGTCCTGATAATTCAACTTCAGTAAATTCCAGTTGTTTTTCCTATTAGTTTTTTGTTGTTTGTAATGAATAATGCACTCTGGGCTTGAGATGTTGAGTAAAACTTCATACCAAGATACGTATATGTTTTTTCTAATATTTTAAATTTCAAAGGAAATTGGAAATTAGCAGTAATTACTACTTTCATTTAATTAAAATGAAGTTCAGAGATATAGTACCAGATAATAATAAAACATAAAATATGTTAATGATTGTTAGAAATAAAATAAAAGTTGAAAAAATGAATATACGATCACAACATTTTTTCGTTTCAATACCTCTAAAGTCTGTTGGTAATAATTAATAATCTAATATCTTTAAAGTTCATGAAAAAATAAGATCTATAGGCTACATGAATTAAACTACCTTAGGAGAAACTGATATTTATCAATACCCAATAAAAACCTTACGTTTATCAGCTCAGGCAGATGTCTTCGTATTACATCAACATCACAACTTTTCTTGAGTTTTTCTAATGCTCTTATCTCTATGACAAAGACATTGCATAAACTATTTCATCTAGATGTCATAATAATCCAGTGAAGTAGGGACATTTATCTCCACTTTACAGATGAGAAAACTTCTTCAAAAAATTTGAGTAATTTTCATAAAAACACATTAAACCACAGTGTCAGAGGTGTTAGAACCAGACTGACTCCCATTTTGAGTGGGAGTTGGGTAAAATGAGGCTGAGACCTACTGGGCTGCATTCCCAGCACATCAGGCATTCTTAGTCACAGGATAAGATACAGGTCCGCTCTGATAAAACAAGATGCAGTAAAGAAGGCTGCAGAAACCCCCCAAAACCAAGATGATGACCAAAGTGACCTCCGGCCATCCTCACTAGACACTAATTATAGTGTCTTATACCTAATTATAATGCATTAGCATGATAAATGACTCCCACCATTGCCATGACTATGTTCAGAAGTTACCTGTATATGGTCTAAAAGTAAGGCAAATCCTTAGTCCTGGGAAATCCTCATCCCTTTCACAGAAAACTCATGACAATCCATCCCTTGTTTAGTACATGATTAAATAACCATAAAAATAGCCAACCAGCAGGCTTTAGGGCTGCTCTGCTTATGGAGTTGCTATTCTTTTGTTTCTTTACTTTCTTAATGAACTTTATTTCACTTTACTCTGTGGACTCGCCCCAAAGTTTTTTCTTGTATAAAATCCAAGAACCCTCTCCTAAGGTCTGGAGCAGGACCCTTTTCCAGTAACAATAGAGCTGGTATTCAGACTGAGATCTGACTTCACAGTTCACAGCCTGAATCATTATGCTTTATTGAATACATGGCATACTTTTTACAAATAGATGTTCTCCACCTATTTTTTTATGCCCATAATCCAACTAATCTTAGGAATTTGGTTCAAGTGGCCTATTCCCTGAAATCACTGCCTCAGTCAGAAGTGATTGTTCCCCACATTTTGAGGCAGGAGGTAGGTGAGACTGGATTGGGGACTAGAATGGAGACCGGCAGAAACTGGAAAGAGGAACTGAAAGTATCTTTTCATAAGACATGCTCACCAGCGCCATGACAACTTGCCATTGCCATGGCAACAGCTGGAAGTTACCACCTACTTTCTAGCTTTTTCTGAATAACCAGCCCCTTAATTAACATGTTCATAAAAAGGGGGTATAAATATGACTGCCTAAGGAGTAGCCTTGCTCTGCAGGAGCTCACAGAGCTGTTAACATTGCTCCCCCACCTCAGGAAAGCTGTTTTCTTCTACCACCAGCTTGTTCTTGAATTTCTTCCTGAGTGAAGCCAAGAACCTTCCCTGCTTCACTTTGAGTTTCTAAGATTAGTGATTTGAGCATAACAAATATTTGTTTTGAACATACCACGATGGAGGCACTGCTTTTCAAAACTTTTTCTTTAATTTAAAAAACAATATATAAGTAAAAATAAATAAGCATACTGCTTGTTGAATTTTCACAAAGAAAACATACCACTGTAACTAGCACCCAGAACAAGAAACAGAATGTTTCCAAAATCTCAGAAATCCCCTCTTGCTCCTTTTATTTAAAAAAAAAAAAAATTATTATTTCTTCTTTCATTCCCAAAGGTAACTGTTATTCTGATTTCCAAGAATATAGACTAGTTTGGGACAGATATTATTTTAAGTACTTTACATGTAACTTATTCAATACTGTTGAGCCCTAGGCAAAGAGATAATCTAAATAATTCACTCAGGTAATACAGCTGGTGAATTGTAGAGCTGGGATTCAAATTGTAGCCATTTACTACAGAGAACAGTCACTTAATCTATAATTCTGTACGGTTCATGTGGCAAATAATACCTTATACCTTGTTTCCTCAGTTGTGGCTATACCTATTTATTCCAGATAGACAGTAAGTTCCTAAAAGATAGGGTTTATGTCTAATTCATTATCTCTGGTTTAACATTCAATTTAGTGTGTGGCATATCTACTGAATAAATATCTGTTGACTGATTAAATGGAGGAATAAATAAAATGAAACAAATAAATGTTCATTTAAAATGCTGTGCAATGACACTCGAGAACCTGGCAATATTAAAGTGATTTCCCCTCACAGTTGAAAGCACTGCTTTTTATTTCTTATTGCCACCAAAGAACACATTTCTGTAAGTCCCATGTCACTCAGCATTTTTCAGTAATTGTGTACTTTCCATTAAATATAGTCATGTAAGCAGTAAAAATCTGTGCAGAACATGTAATGTTGTCTGATGGGATTTGGAAGAGAAGAATTTTTCCTTAATATGAATAGTCACTACTCAGGCAGCATCTTGCAGCCTCAGATTACAAAATACTTAACTGTTTTATTCACTTTTTTCTTCTGCTGACATTTCTTATTGTTATAAGCAAGATGACTTTGATAAATCCCTCTCTACCACTTTCTCAAATGTAGCAATTCTGTTAGGTGTTAAAATACATTTCTCCCCAGTACTTACAAACTAATATTTTCATTAGTATAAAATATTAAGCAAAAGAGGCAACGTCAGTAAATGTCAAGGCTAATCCTTCAGAGTTACTACTTGTTAAGATTTTGGAGGTTGATGAGCTGAGCTCACCTCTTCACCCAGAGAGGTGAAGTGAGTTGACCAATGCTCAGCTTGCTAAAACAATTGCATATCTGGGAGCTCTATCTTCCAAACTCTCAGAACCATGTGCATTCCACTACTCCACTAGAAAGGACTATCTTCTCCTTCTTAGTTGAAGGTCAGTTGATGAATTACCTCTCTTGACCTTACTCTGAGTTCCTTATTCATTTTTTTCTTAACCAGAACAAGAATGGTCCCTCTGCTCCAAGTATTGCCCTCCTTTTCTTTGCTCTGCCTCTCACCAAAGGGCATAAATAGCCCACACATTGTAGACTATGCAGTACTAAAACAGAAGTCAGAAATGTATTGCAATTAAGATAAATGTTTAATTATCTTACCCTAGGAGAGTCATGGAGCCTATGCTTCTACCAAATGAAAGGTCTCATCTTTTGCTCAGATTCCACTTGAAAGTTATCCATTACACAAACCAAACAATACAGTTTTGACCATTTGTGACAGGAAATATTGAAGATTTTTTTGCAAATAGTAACAAAGACATGGATTTGAATTTTGGTAAGCTCCATGTGATAGCCTGAATAGTGCCCACCCACAAAGACGTTTTCATCCTAGTCTCAGAACCAATGAATATGTTACCACACAGGATAAAAGGTACTTTGCAGATGTTATTGATTTAAGGATCTTGGGATGGGGAGATTAACCTGGATTATCCTCATGGGCCCATTGTAATCACAGAGAGAGAGGGGAGGGTTAGAGTCAGAAAATAGTGATTTGTTGGGCAAAGAAAGACAAATGTTGGAAGATGCTATGCTGCTGGAAGAAAGCTGGAGCCATAAACCAACAAATGCTGGAAGCCTCTGGAAGGTAGAAAAGGAAAAAGAATGAATTCTATCTTGAGAACACAGAAAGAGCACAGCCCTGATAACCCATTTAGATTTCCTCTAGAGCTGCAAGAGAGTAAATCTGGGTTGTTTAAAGCTACTACATTTGTGATGATTTTTTACAGCAGCAATACAACATAACGTATACACTTTATGCTAAAAATTATGGGACAAAAGACTTGGATGTACAGACTGTGGATCAAAAGAGATGAAGAGAAACCTGGAATAAAGGAGAAAAACAATTTAATAGCTAAAATAGGTTAAGAATGTACATCAACTATTTAGAAAGAAAAGAATTGGAAAAATACTGGAATTCACTTCTTTATCCTTTATAGTATTTTAATATAATGATGTTCATTTGTATGAAATAGTAAAATTCTATGTCGTTTCTTCTGTACAGATTAGTTTGGTTCATTTCAAACTAAATAAACATTTTCGTCTTCATATAGAATCATTTATTGAAGAACTCCTGCCAGATTTACTATAGATTAATGCATGTCCTCAACTGATTTTTGTAAAATTATAAGTGGAATATTTACATTATGCTAACAGGCAGATGTGTGTGTATTTGTATGTGTGCATGTTGAATCATCATCTGGTTCTATATTTTAAAAGTTACTCTTAACAAGAGTAAATAAAGCCCCTTGAACAATATTTAAATTTCAATGTCATGTATTTTCCTACATGAAATTATTTTAGTCAGCTAAATTTTAAAGTTTCCAGAATGTCACACTGAGGCTGGTTACAGAGATAATTTTGTATAGAGTTGGAAAAGGCAAAACCAGAAAGAGAGCAAGCATGTGATAAGTTGAATAATGACCTCCAAAATGTATCCACATCCTACTGCCTGGAACCGTGAATGTTACCCTACATAGCAGAAAAGCCTGTTGCAGATTTGATTACATTAAGAATCTTAGAATAGGGGGATTATCTTGGATAATCCAAGTGGGCCTTCAGTGTAATCCACATGTGTCTTTATGAGAAGGAGGTTTGACACAGAAGGAGAAGGAAATGTAGCTATAAAGGGATTAGACGTATGTGACCACAAGCCAAGAAAGGCTGGCAGTCACCAGAAGCTGGTAGAGGCGAGAAACAGATTATTACTTAGAGCTTCCAGAGGGAGTGCAACCCTACTGACACCCTGATTTCAGCTTAGTGATACCAATTTCAGATTTTGGGTCTCTAGAACTGTGAGAGAATAATTTGTTTAAGCCTCCACATTTGTGATGATTTGTTACAGAAGCCATGAAAAACATACAGAATTTGGTACCTAAAAACTAAACGTCTAAAACCTTTAACAAATACCTAAAATCCTAAAAACTGTAACAAATGTCTTTAAAAATCTTGTTGTGATGAATATCTAAAAATGTGAACATGGCCTTGGAATTGGGAAATAGGTAGAGGCTCAAAGAATTTTGAGGTACTAGAGGAAAAGCCTATGTTGCTTTAAGCAGACTATTGGTTGAAAAATGAGTATTATAGGTTCTGTTGCTGAGGGCTCAGGAGTAAGTTAAGAAAATAGGACAGAAAGTCTCTATGATCTTAGAGTATACATATATTATCATCAACAGAATGTTGGTAGAAATATGCACATTAAAGGTTTTGCTGCTGAAGGCCCAGAAAAAAATAAGGAACATGATTTTTGCGAACTAGAGGAGAGGGACCCTTATAATATAATGACAGAAAGCCTAGCTAAATTCTGTCCCACAATTATTAGGAAAGCAGAACTTGAAAGCAAATAACGTGGGTGTTTTTCTGAACATTTTAGGCAACAGGTTGAAAATGGTCAGATTTCTTTTTGCTGCTTATAATAAAACGCAAGAGGAGGGAGATAAATTGAGGAAGACCATTAAACAAAACCCAGGATTGCATAATTGGGAAATTCTCTGCCTATTCATGTTTCAAAAGAAGCTAAAACTAGAAGATTCATTCTTAGGAAAGTGTGCTCTGAAAAGAAAGTCAAGGGTGTGATTAAACAACTATTATCCTGTGTCTTAAAAAGACCAAAAAATGAGTATGCTCTCACCCAGAGGGTTCTTTGAAGAGATTGAGCATGTGACTCATGGATCCATTGAGCATCCCAGCAGAAGCCAGGAATAAAGATGAGAATACATAGGAAAGGATCTTAAAAACCAAGCAGACAATACTTACTGGATTCCGCTTAAGTTTTCTTCTCCAAGCCAGTACTTTTAAGATACATTATTTTATATATTAAAGAAAACTGATACCACCTTTATGGGTAAAGTTTAATTATTCCCATTTTACATGTACAATATATTAGTTACAGTTTCACATGTACAATATATCAGATTTGTTTTTGGTTGCAAGCAACGGAGACCACTGCAATTAATGTAAAAATGGGTGCCAGTGGAAGGTAAATAGGCAGTTCATAGAACTGAAGGAGAGCATGAAGAATCAGATATTGGAAACAGAAAACAAACATTACAAAATTCAGACGTTGAAATTTTGGAGGTATGGTAAACAGGACAAATGGATAGTGCTTTGGGGATGATTATACCAGAATAAATCAGTTCTAAACCTTTTCCATGTTTGTGTCACTTTGCTCAGGACTTCATTTCTCTATAGGGAGAGACTGGTGGACTTAGCTTGTGGCAACAATTAATATTGTGTGCCAGAGGAGGGCAGGATATCTGAATTGAAAATCCAGTCAAGAACACAGGCAATTCAAGATTTTGGTAGTTCCCAAAGAATAAAGTGAGGTGCTGAAGAAGGAGAAATGGATGCTGAACAGACTCAAAAAATAAGATAGAGTAAATGAATATTCCCTACCATGATGCCCAGGGTTGTCTAATGACTTGCCAAAAATCCCTATCAAGAGAATGGCTTATCCTTTACCCAGATCACTCAATTTAAATTAAAAAGTTTATGTGTATATATACCAGGGAGCTAGGAGAAGAATAAAAGGGGGTTGGGGGATTGGGGAGGGAAAGCATTAGGAGAAATACCTAATGTAGATGACAGGTGATGGATGCAGCAAAACACCACCATGGCACGTGAATACATATGTAACAACTCTGCACAATCTGCACATGAACCCCGAGTTTAAAGTACAATAATAAAAAAAATTTAATTTAAAAATGTTCATGTGTGTATAATATACCTGCTAACCTTCTCTTATGGGATTTCAGTCCTCCCATACACATAATGAGGGAATTAGGCATATATGACCTTTAAGGGTTCTTCTAACTTTTAGCATTCTCCTTGCATGAACCAGCCTGTTGCTTTCAGCCACTGGATAGCTGTTTCTATCACTGACAACAGATATTCTCACTTCATTCTTATTTACATAGTCAGAAGCTGTGTAGTGACAAGGTCTCTTCAAGGCTGGAATATTTCGTTAATAATATGAACAAAATAGCATCTGCTATCAATCTTGTCCCACTGACTTGACTGTAGTGATTTAAAGCTTTCATTCTTTGAATTCAAAATCTAATTTTTAATGCACTTTCTGTCAGCTGTCTTCATGGATTCTAAATGAGTTTCTGTCATCCTGACAGAGTCCCAGATAAATTGAAACTTAACTAGGGAAAAAAATAAGTGTTAAAAAATGATTTGTTCTGAATAGAATAAATGTGATATATATTTTAGTTATTTTCTCCCCTAAATTGTCATTGGTTTCTCTGTATTAGTGAGCTGATGAGCAGTGTGATGATCAACTACTTCTGTAATTTACTGCCTGACAATAGTTTGTAGGCAAATTGCCAGGCCGACTTTAACTGAACACATCAAGCGTTATTTCCTTTCAAGTAAACTGACCTAAAGAAAAGACTCAAATAATTATTTTTTCAGCACAACTTAAAATTACTGAGTATTCCAGCTATTCTTTCCTCCAAGTGTTGGCTTTAATTGGATGTGTAATCATATTTCGTGAAGAAAAGTCATATGATGGCCAAAGGTGAGTGAGAAGGCAATATTGTGGTTCTCTTTCACTGGTATAGAACCAGGAGACAGGAATGTTAAGCAAGGAGAGAGTGGGGTGAAGAAAGAGAAAGAGGGGAGACAGAGAGGGAGAGAGATTAGGTATGTGGCATTCTATGAGGTTCAACCAGCATACAAAAGTCTAACTACCCAAGGCATTCTATCCTAATATCCCAAAGTGCCTGGTTCTCTCAAAATACATATAACCGTCCACATTTGTAAAGCAATGTACTACTTAAATATAATATTACTTCCCTCCTCAGAGTCTCAAAATATACTTTAAGCACAAAGAGCTTTAATTATAAATTAGGAACCTGAGGTTTCCTGAGAACAAGTGATTTAATCCATGTCACACAGCTGGTTGATGGCAGACACTGCATCAGGACCAGGTCTCTGCCTCCTCGACCCAGTGTAATTTCCATATCACCTCATTGCCTTTACATCAGAGATCCTTAATTAACTTCCACCAGATGTTAATTACATTTTTATTTCCATGAAACTTTCCTGAGAAAGTTTCTGCTGTTGCTTTTGAGAATGTTCTGCACCAAGTAACACTATAGTTTCTGAAGACAGCCTTGAATTAAGACCCTGATGTTGAATTGAGGCCACTCTACCTTGCTGGTTGAGAAGATGGAGCCCTGGTACAATCTTAACTGATGAAAATTCTTCAGTCTCTACAGAAGTGTTGTGTGGGTACCCTCAGCTTAAGTAATATGACTTGTAATATTTCATTTGTTACTTGTTTTTGAGTAACACACTTAAAGTATTTAGACTTCATGTCATTAACCCTATTCTCTTAAGAATTGAGTGAGCTAATTCAGGGGAAAGCGTGCAAGATGTTGATATTAATAAGATGACATTTCTCCAAAGGTAGGACCAATGTGTACTTCAAATACTCTTTGTGATGACTGAGCATTGTGCAGGAATGGAAAGTGTCTGCTTCAGAATATCTGTAGCAGATGTTGTTAACACCTCACCCATGTCTCCTTGGACTCATCAATCCCATACTAGCTGTAGCTTCCAAAAACAAGCACTTGAGGTCTTTCTCTGGCATGCTGGGCTGGTGATAGACACACAAGGATTGCAGTGTTTGCTATTCCCAATAAATAGCTTTCTGCCAATAATAGGTAAGAGTTGAAGGACAAATACGCAGCTGCTTCTCACTCCAGGTCGAACAGTTGTAAAGAATCCTTTTTAAATTACAATGCTTGTGGTACTACAATGTTAATAATCTTAAAGAATAAGCTGCAAAGCAGCTGAATAAATCCAGTGGGCTACCTTCATGCTTACTTCCTCTATGACCCTAAGGTCGTAGAAGCAGAGAAGATATATCCTAATAGTCACGCTTGTATTTTGAGATCTAATGACTGTCTAGCATCATTGCCTTCATGCAGACTATGTAGATATGCTGGATAACTAACTATACCATTTTATGACCCTATGAGAAGACATAATGCCAAAGATATATACATATTAGAAATTATTTTAATTTATAATGCTAAACTTATTGGTGGAGGTATAAATCTTGAAAAATGAAAGAAAATTGCCTGAAGTTCATATATGTATGTACATATATGTGGGTGAATATATATATTATGTAATTACCCACATACATATATGTGTATATATGTATATTATGTAATGTATACTGTTAACACCTCACCCATGTGAGGTATATGTATAATATAATATATGTGTATAATATGTACATTATGTGCATTAAATATACATGTATACACATATATATGCATATACACATATATACATATACACATATGTACATATATACATATAGGTATAATACAATGGGTTAATAATATACATATATACACATATGTGTATGTGGGTTAATAATGTACATATATACATTATATACATATGTGGGTTAATAGTACAGAACTGTAAGTTAATAACGTACATATATACAATATACATATATACACATAATATACATATACACACACATATTTCCATTTCAGAGACTATAAAAATCTGTGTTGTGTTTATTTTGTCTTTGCTTCAAGCTTGAATTGGTTCATTTCCTGACTCATGGGACATATTAAATGTCTTATGACCAATAAAATATTATTAAAAATACTCTGGTCTAGTGATCTACTTCAAATGTCTATTTTAAGTCACTACAGAACACTAAGGTCACAGAAGCAGAAGGGATGTATCCTAGTAGCTACATCTGTATTTTTAGATCTAACTTTGTCTGTGTCTCTCATCCACATTGTTATATATTTATTATTCATAAAATAACCCAACTATACGTGTGTGTGTGTATAAAACATGCAGAGATGCACACATTTTTAAAGACCAACCTGCTTGTGTTTGAATCCCAGTTCTGCCACTTCTGATCTGTGTGATCAAGAGCAAGTTACTTAATCTCTCCATGTGTCAGTTTCATTTTTATAAAATAGGGATGACAACAGAATATACCTCTTAGGGTTATTGTGAAAATTAAATAATATATATAAACTCTATGATATGGTTTGGCTCTGTGTCCCCACCCCAAATCTCATCTTGAATTATAATACCCACATGTAGAGGGATGGAGGTGATAAGATCATGGGGGCAGTTTCCCTCATGCTGTTCTGATGAAAGTGAGTGAGTTCTCATGAGATCTGATGGTTTTATTTGTGTTTGACAGTTTCTCCTTCTCATGCTTCTCTCTTCTGCGGCCTTGTGAAGAAGGTGCCTGTTTTCCCTTTGCCTTTCACCACTATTGTAAGTTTTCTGAGGTCTCCCCAGCCATACAGAACTGTGGGTTAATTAAGCCTCTTTACTTTATAAATTACCCAGTCTCAGGGAAGTTCTTTATAGCAGTGTGAAAATGGACTAATAATACAGTCTGGCACAGATTAAGCACTATTAACATTTTTATTATCTTAGCACATATTCTATCTATCTATCATTATATATATATATATATATATATATATGCATATATAGATAAAATTTGTCCATGTATATTTCTGAATGCTATACAGGTACATCATAATTATATGCATATAACATAATGAGTATCCAATGTGACTTTGGTGATGTTGCTGACTAATCCCATTAAAAGGCAATCTCCCTCCTGTGGGGGAGTTAAACAGGGTCTCTCTGGGTGCTCCATGATAGATCCAACCCTGAATAATTAAAAACCTTCATAGCACCACTTGAAATACATCTTCCAGAACCATTATTCAGTTCTCCCCTTACTGGTTAAATTTATTTGCTTCCAGTTTCAAATGAACCAATCAATCCCTTTAAAATAAATAAATAACATAAATAATCATAAGCTGTCACATTAACTGGAGTCATTTTCCTCCTGGGTGTCTCTAGATGGTGTATTCCTTCCCTGATCAGCCTGCTGATCTGAGATTAATATTCAGTGCTCCCTGCAGCTGCTCTTCCCACAGAGTTGTGAGGTGAAGGATCTAATAGGGGGACAATGAGAAAACTCAACTGTTCAGCATTACAGTCACTGAGACTCCCTGCCATGTTACTTACAAAAAAGACTAGAGAATTACCATTGTACAGAATTGAAATTATTATCTATTGAGATAAAGGTAGGAAAAGAAAAAGTAAAAGACAAAAAGAAATCTTGATTTAAATCATCCTCATAACTACCTCTCTGGGCGTATCTCTTCTCTCCTCCTTTCCAGAGACTGTTCTCCAGCCATTAAACTCCAGACCATAAAACTAAGGTCACCTAACCAGGTTTTGTCACATCTTCTTACCTTCGCCTGGCATCCCTATGAATTCCTTGCCTATTCTAGTAAATTAAAATATTGTCTCCTTATTAGAAGATTTTTATTCTGGATAAGTTTATGTAAAGATAACTGCTGGCTTGATTTGGATGGAGAAAGACCAAAGGAAATTAGTATTTATTTAGGGCTAACTATGTTTTCACACGTTTTGTTTTGCATGCATTATTGTATTTCATCCTCATCTCAATTCTCTGAGATATTGTTAACTCCAGGGTATAATTGAATAATCAGAGGCTTAGATATGTTGAATAATTTGTACAATGGCACATACTAATGATTGCACAGCCAGGATTTGAACCCAGGCTTATCTTACTCCCAAGTCCAAGCTGCTCTATTTTTGTTGCACTGCAGAAATAGCAGCCATCAATAGAAGGAAAAAAAATCTGATTTCTGTTATCAGAAATACAAGAGCTTGCCCATGATCATTTCACAAAGTTTTTGTACCTTAAAAGTAGCCACATGTAGAACATAAGTGTAGAATTTCAAAACATCGCTCCAAAAATCTTTGATACTCCTCCCATTTTCCACAAAAGGCAGGATCTACATGCCCTATCCTAGAATCTAGAAGAGTTGTCAGTGCTTCTGCTAATAGAGTGGAGCAGAAGTGATGCTCAGTGGTTTCGAAGAAGGGCTACAAAGGACACTGGGACTTTCTCTGTATTTGCTGAACACTTCCGCTTAGAGACTGGAACCACAATAAGAAGTCTGACTTCCCTGAAGCCACCATGCTGTGGAAAGGTCACGTCACATGGAGATGCTTTGGCTGGCAGTCTGTCTTTGAGTCACACCAGCCCGATCCACATATCATTGAATGAGACCCACAGCTCTTTAGCCCTCCCAGATGAAGACCCAAACACTGTGAAACACAGATGTGCTCACCCTGTGCCCAGCCTGGATTCCTGACCTCAAATTCCGTGAGCATAACAAGTGAGTTTATTTAAGCTACTAAATCTTGGCATATGTGTTGTTCAGCAAAAATAATGGAGACAAAAAATTGAGATCTAACAGAACATAAAGCACAATTCTATATACTGTGAAGAAAACAAAGCTGAAATACAAGTGGTCCCTGAATATGAATCTACAAAGAAAAAAGACATATATGCTATTATTTCTGATTCTGAGAGAAATAAAAAAAATAAAAAAGAAAGTCTCTTTCAAGTTAGGTCTAAAAATAAAAAAATAGATAAGTAATATTTATAGAGACTCAAGAGTAGACAAATAATGTTTCAAAAAAGAAAATCATATGAACAAGCTGCATAGCCTCTTTTGGAAAGGACACTTGGAACAGAATAATCAGAGTATTTAATGTGTGGAAGACAGTGAGATATCAGATGGGGCCAGGCCATTAAAAATTTCTGCTTGGAAGTTTTGGATTTGTTCCATAGGTGGTGCGGGACCCTTGAAGATATTGAGCTTTACAAGCATATGCTCTCACAATATCCCAAGGCTAGACTAGAAGTCAAGAAAAGAATGGAAGAAAAAATAATGAATAGCCCTCAGTATTCTAGATTATGGATGACAAATCTCCAAATAAAGTCAGTAATCACAGGAAGAGAGGAAATAAAAATGTACAATATACTTTTTTAGGGCAAATTGAAATGATTCATCCAAAGATAAAAAGAACAGCATGAAGCACCTGACAAGCCATAGTAGAGGAAGTGCATGGTAATAAGAAAAATCATTTCTAGATATTCAGTACATTTTAATACCAAAGAAGCATGTTTTTCTATTTTTGTATGTGTAGAGAAATCCAGTCACTGCTGATGTGAGGCATAAAGTACATTAGAGGTTACTTTTATTTGACTTGTCTTGAGCCAATATGGTACATGTGCACTGGGCTTTTGTGTCCCTTTGTATTTGTTTCTAGACATAACTCATGGAAATTCATTTACTTTTATTTCCCATCCACTCACATTCTTTCAATTCTATTAATGCTTAAAATCACTGTCTTCAAATTACTTTGTTAATGTCAGTTTTTTGCTTTTTCACATCTTATTTCCAATACATTTGAAATTATAAACCTAAAGAGAGAGGGGAAAAAACAACAACAACTAAAGCAGGTTCTTGCTTTTTTGTGGAAACCACACGTGATTTCCTCACCATTGAAATACATCAGCCATATTCTATCATCCTTGCATATTTTCTTTCAGGCCTCATACAGTTTGTATCTGTATGATTGTTGTTTAGTAGACATCTGATTATTGGTTAGTAAAACACCTCGAGATTGATTTGGTTACTTGCATTAATAAGGCTTTAGAGATAAAAAATAAATTTAAAAAATATAAAAATAGGAAAATGAAACAAATACGTAAGAATAAAGGCAAGATAAAATAATTCTTAATTAACTCAACAAATACTTATTTAGTACTATTTGCCAAATACTGTTGTAAGAGCTCAGAGTACAACAGTCAATAAAACAGACAATTTTACCTTCAGAAAATTTACAGACTGACGGTGGGAAGGTTTAGTGAGAAAATAAGTAAGTAGAACTCAAGTACGTTAGATGGTTATATATACATTGGCAAACAGTAAGCAGATGAAAGAGGAGAGGGAATTTTGGAGACAGACACGTGGGAGGTGGGGATAATGTGACATTTAATCAGATACTCAAATAAGCAGGAGGTGGTTAGAAAGAGCAAATCACACAGATGTTTTTGGGAGAAGGCATTTCAGGAAGAACAACAGATGCAGAGTCCCTAAGGCACAAGTGAGCATACTTGCCATGTTTGGGGAAGAGTAGAGTGGCCTCGGTGGCAGGAGAGGAGTGATCTAGCAATGAAAGGAAGGTGATTACATTAGAGAAAGAATGGGCAGTGACAGGCTGTCAGATCATAAATGGTCTTCTAAGTCAAAGTAGCTCCAAGTGAAGTAACAGTAGCTTTCACTGTGATTTCAGTCCTGTCTCTGCCATTGCCTACCTCTAGGATTTTAGTAAGTTACTCAACATATGAGCCTTAGTTTTCTCTTCTTTTAGAGGTAAAATTGGATTTCACTTGTAAGTTTCCTGGGGAGGTAAGTCAAATAATGTAAAGTAACCTTTTAAAAAGTGCTTATCAGAGTGACTGAAAAACAGAAAACCCCCCAGCTAACAGTATTACTGTTATTTTAGAAGATAATATGTACTGAGAGCCTTAGATGTACTAATTTGGGGCATGCGGTGGTAACAGTAGTATCCTCAGCTTTTAAACTAGAAAATAATAAAAAAATTCTAAAAGGCTCCTTATATGCTTCTGTGTGATGTCACATGAACTGGTCAAGAAATGTGATGATGAGTGGCAAGAATTAGCAGAAATGCACTTTACCTTCATTTTCTACCTAGAACAATTCTCATTATTACACATGCCCAAGGCCTCTTCATGATTCAATGAGTCAGACAGAAAGTATGACCTCCTGCAATAAATAAAATTATTCTCATCCCTATCAATTCTGCTTAATGCTTCGTTAGAGCTTGACGAACAACCAATATTTATCTTGGATATTTAAAAGAAGTGATCATTTAACTCATTTTGAATTATATATCATTTTTCCAACTTTTGAACTTAAATTGAAGTCCAAATCTTTGGAGTTCTTTTCTATTCAAAGTAGTATGAATGGATCATGGCCTGCTGGGGAGTGAAGGAATAAGGGAGGGATAGCATTAAGAGAAATACCTAATGTAGATGATGGGGTGATGGATGCAGCAAACCACCATAGCACATGTATACCTACGTAACAAACCTGCATGTTCTGCACATGTACCCCAGAGCTCAAAATATAATAAAAAATAATTTTAAAAAGATCCCAGAAGAAAAAGAGAAAGACTATAAATGTTCAAGGTACACAGTAATAGTTTAATATATGTATATTTTATGTAATGATTATTAAAATCAAAGTAATAAACATATCCATTACCAAAAAAAAAAAAAAAGTAGTATTACTCTTGAAACTTCTTCGACATTTGCAAATTCTCATAATTTTTAGGAATTACCATCAACCTTAACCTTGACTTTTTGTCTCCCACTTTGCAATGGAAGCTCCTAGCCATTTCCTTCTGGCCTGCATTCCATGTATGGGTGGTGATGAGTGGGATGGGCTTGAAAAGAAGAAAGGAGATGTCTGACCCGAATATTACCCCAAATTGAAGTAATGAACAGAGGTTCCCAAGTACCTGGCAAGAGTCAAGTATACCAACACCAGCTCTACTATTCCCCATTGCAGGCAGAGACTCTTACTAACTACATAAGCCTCTTGAAATATTTTGGGAATTCCCATATTTCTCAGGAGCTTATTTACTTCTGATGCATTTTTCTCTATACTCTTCTTTAAATTTAGATATATCTCTTCTTCTCTGTTCATTACCTTCATGGTTAAGATTGGAATAATATCATGTTTTTGTCAAAAACTTTTTGAGGCTCTGTGCTGTCTACAAGAATATTTTTTCTTTGTGTGAGATAGCATTGGGTTTTACATCTAAAGAGTTCCATTGATCAAATAGGTATAGTAAACACTGGATTAAACCAAGGTAATTTGGTTTCTAAGTGAAAGACTTCTTAGATCTGATTAGAGGCTAACATACATTTTAACTTCTCAAGGGGAAGATACCAAGTCAGAATCTTCTAATCGTATATATCCATGGGTCACATTTTTGAGGAACAGATATGGCTGCTAGCATCCTGGGAAACTCACTCTGGGAATTTCTAGGTTGGATTTCAAGACTTTTTCACTATTTAGTACAATCTATTCCATACTTTTTCTCACACATCCTAGCACTTTTCATGCTTCCACCACACAGAACTAACACCAATTCTTGAATATAAGGTATTTTTTAATGCTGTACACCTCCAGTGCAGAGAAGACACTAACAAGTAAACAAATCTTTTTAATGCAATTATCTTTGTCTTTTTGTATTAATTTGAGAGCCTAGCAAAGCCATTAGCACTTAATTACTAGAATCAATAAATAATTGAACCAATTATACAGCCACAGATATAGTCAAGTTAGATTATTCTTATTTCTCATATTTTTTCTTATTACTTAGGTATCTAATTTTCTTAATATCATAATCCAGATCTTTCATTTTGATGAAAAACCTACATACAGAATTTTTCATGTGAATACAAGAATTAGCACTCTTTTGTCTGAAAATGTACAATGTAAACTTTTCTGCAAGATTTGATTACCTTTTTTGTAATTAGAGATTCTCAGTGTAGTTGTATTAAATTTTCATATTTTGAATTTTACTAACCTACTGAAAGAAAGTCTACTATGTAATAAAGAGACGAGGAAGGAAGGAAGGAAGGAAGGAAGGAAGGGAGGGAGGGAGGGAGGGAGGGAAATTTGTAAATATCAGGAAATAGATAAAGTAGGTAAAATATCCTCCTGGGAATTTAGTGAGGTATTCACAAATGGAAAATTGGAAATAAAATTTGATCCTCCAAATTTTAGTCCTAGAAATGTAGTTCAAGTAAATAACTACAAGTGTGGGTGTATGTATGTGTAACACATACACACAAACACACATATATATGTGTATATGTTTATATATGTATGAGAAATAATTACAGTGTAACCTGTAACAACAGGAAAAAGAAACAAAAATGGAAACCACAGCATTTTTCAACAATAGGGGATTCATTAAGGAAAGAAAATTAAATTGTATGGATATTTTAGGTACCCACAGAAATAATATCATTTAACTATCCTTCAAGCTATGTGTAAAGGAGTTACCAGGGGATAACTGATTTAATCTTAATCTAAGGACTTAATTTCATAGATGTGTGTAGTCCATTTTCTAAAATGACCCAACTTTGAAAGCCTTCCAGGCATTCTGTGAATATGGAATTACTGTTTTGTATACTCTTAGTGTCAAGATATGCACAAGACAGTTGTTAGCTTTCTCTCATTCACATTCTTCTTACCTCAGGATTCCATGACCTGAGGTGCTGAGATTCTTTGCAACTGATTTGAAAGTAGAAAAAGACTCTTGTCAAGTGAGCTGTGTCTGCTGTGCTTCATGGTCCTGTTTGCAGACCTGAACAGATGTGCCGGAAGATTCAATTTACCTTAATTCATCCCGGTTTCATTAGCAGCTGAGTTACTCCTGGCTCCAGAAAAGCAAGAAAGTGACAGTGTGTGTAGCATAGTGTCTGTCCTCTGGAAACAGCTTTCCCCTCTGGAATGCTACTTGATCAATAAAGAAATCTTACCACATTGACAACAGAAGGGACATACATCTAACATCAGCTAATTCTAAACAAAAGAGTCATTCTCAGCTTAAAGTAAAACTCGTATCTTACTTTATTATCGGCTATACTATTGCAGGGAAAATGGCAGATGAATTAAAACATAATTCTCCACCCAACCTTGAGAGTTCAGTCCACATTTGCAAGTTCTCCATCACTGAGGACAATTTTCAGGAGCATAAGCTCTTATGAAAATAAAGTTAAGGTAGAGAAAACAAGTTTAGGAATAAATCCATTATATCATTGTATTAACTAACTAGAGAAATCCAGATAATGCCTACTAAAGACTAGTCAAATTTCTCAAGCCTTAAAAATATCACTATTTCTTTTTTACATGTTAAGCCATTGAAGATGAGTTTCCAGGAGGTTCTCAGTGAAGTATAAACTGTGTTCAGTTGTATTGAGGATAATATGACTGCTAAGAGTATCTTTTGTTTTTTCTTTGTTTTCTGTTTCATCTTCCTGATTATGTGATACATTTAGAGGTTAACTCCTGTCTCCCGAGGTTAAATCCTGTCTCCCATCTCCGTTCTACCCAGTTTCTTTTTCTATATACATGTCTTAGACCATTTTTCTCACATACATAATAAGACTACAAGCACAAGTTTACCTTGCTCATTTTCTAAACAGGTCCACAAATTGATTGACTTATATGAAAACTCATATCCTTCAGATTGCCAAGAAGGTGTACAGAAATACAACAACATATATCACATTTCTTATAAAGAAAAATATCTGATAGGAAGGTAGTTAAATGTCAGGGTCTATGAAAGCATTAAATACTTTGAAATTAGACTAGCCAAATATAGATAATGCTACTTAATATTTGTGGACATTTTTAACCCTGAATTTATGTTCTTAACTGTGTTTGTTAAAAAGATATAAAGGCAGATCACCTTATAATATGGGTATAATCACAATACATGGTTGCTTAAATAAATTAGTCATAACCAAGAAGTAACTGGACAACTAAAATCAGAAGTCACTAGGAGAGGAAGAAAACACTACAAGATTATCGGCCAGGTAGAGAATCCTCAGTTATAATGCTAAAAACGGGACATTGGGCACACGTATTTTTTGTTTGTTTTGTGTCAAGTACCATATCAAATACTACTTACACACACACACACACACACACACACACACACACACACGTATATAACCTACTGCTATCTTCACAAAAACTGTTAAGTAATTATCATTATCTTTATCCACAGATTTTTGTTTTAAAAAAAGCAGACAGAAAGAATAAGTTGCTATGGTCACCCTAAAGAATGGCAAATTACAAATCAGTTTGATGCGTTTTACATACTATAAACTCCTCACAATAGAGGATAACACAAGGAAATGATACTAAAGAGTGAAAACAGTATTACTACATGCAAGAGGTAAAACACTGTATGCAAGGGGAAGAGTTGAGCAGGCTGGATGCTGTTCATTTATGATATTGCCTGCTTTGGGATATGTTTCACAGATAGGTGTTATGATTCAAGTGAGAACTAATGGAAGCCACTTTTTGAAATATCAACAGCATTATGCAATCTTTGTGATGTTACTAAGACTGCGGAAGTCCATGGCTCTCTGAGCAGCTAGCAACAGGAAGTAGATGGATTTCATTTTTTTAAAGGCAACTAAATTATTATCTATAACAGGGTCAGTTTTCAAAGCAGCTGGTGAAAGAACACTGGGCTGTGAAAGCTCTGGAAAGTACAATTTGTGCGGGAATTTTGTGGGAACTGTGAAAAATGAAAACAATTGCTAGTCATAGTGTAGTATGATGGTTAGAAAATGTGCTCTGAGGTCTAATAGCCTTGGCCTCACCATTAACTAATTTGTTACTTTGGATAATTTAAGCCCTCTTAACTGACTGGATGGACTTAAAGCTCTCTATCTCCTCATATTTCTGGGAATATACACTGAGGTGGGGGTATAGTCAATAAGCTTTGATGGTTTGCCATTTCCTAACATATTTAATATCTCACTAACTAGAATATCTAGCATACATCAAATTGCTGAGGAATTTGAAAAACAAAATATGCTACATGCTGTACCTCACCAATTGCTCCTACCCAGAACCTGGTCTTGTTTGGGTATCAGGCCAGTTCATTTGCACTTTGCTTTCCCTAGTTCATGCTTTGCTGACATTGTTTCTCCCATAAACATAGGGCCTTGTAGAAACATGTGAAATCCTTCCATATTGCTGCCTCCAGCATCCATTGAGATGCCGAAGATTGCTTCATTCAGAAGAAGATTGCTTCATACTCTTGGTGGGCATCTCATGTACATTATGTTGTCTTTACTAAAATGCTGATGTCTCACTTGTTCTGTTGACATTGTTGAACTCTCTATTGTCACCTGTGCTTTCTAGGCTATTCTATCATAAGCCCCTCCCCCTCCCCACCACCCATCTCCAACTCTAATGAGAAATAAATGTAATGCTTGTGTAATGTGCACATAAAGCGAGGTCAAATAATGTAATACCAAAGAAATATGTAGAGAAAGGTTACATACAGCTAGTGAACACCAAATATTTGCCTCAATACCATTAAGTTCCTGTTTTCAATAGCATCAATAATTGCTTCCCACTGCTGTAACTTCCATAATACTATGGTTTGCATAACCGGACCAAATCACATTCTTAGAATATTACATTTTGTTTGTCTTATTTACATACCCAGTACTATGGCAACTGTATTTGACAGGCAATGGCCTTTAAGTCAAATGGGTTTTCTTTTAATAATTATTATAGAGTTTTAATTATTCTTCATTCATCAAATATTTATTAGACACCTCCTATGAGCCAGATAATGTGCCTGGGATAAATTCAGCACAAGTATACTCTTAAAGAATTTCGATGGAAAGAGTCAATTACATTGATAATTGCTATAATTTTTCATTAGTTCTATAAATAGATAAGTGGAGAATGCTATGGAATTACATACATAAAAAGGGTACCCCTTAAGCCAATATTAGGGGGATGATTTTTCAGGACAAAGAAAAATCTAAGCTGAACCATACAGGGTATTTTAAAGTTGGTTATTCATTCATTCATTCTATTATATAATAATGAGACAGGAGGTTGGCAGGACTTATTTTCTGGTCACAACCCTAGTAACCAAAACAAGATCTGGTTCAGACAGTACAAAGTGAAGAATCTGCTGAAACCAGCGGATAGTGACAAAAAGGATCCCACTTCCCTCATTGCTCATAGGCATAACACATTCCCACCAGGGCCACGATAGTTTACAAATGCCATGGCAACCACCTGGAAGTTATCAGCCCTTTCTATTGCAATGACTCAAAGGTTACCACCTCTTTTCAAAGAAGTTCTAAAAACCTACCCCCTAAATTTGCATTAATCTTCCCATTTATTTGCAAATAACTGAAAGTGGATATAAGTAAGTATAAATACAGTTGCCAACGTTGCCCACTCTGGGCATACTGCTTATGAGTTAGCCCTGCTCCCCAAGGAGTAGTACCATTCAATAAAAGATTTCTGTCCAACACCACTGGCTTACCCCTTAATTCCTTTTTTGGGTTAAACCAATAACCCTCCCAGGCTAAGCTTAAACTTTGGGCCTCACCTGTCCTGCATCTATAATACATTGAAAACTTTGGCAAACACACAGTATAGTATCCTACGTGTACTAGGAGTGGAAGAAGAGAGTGCAAAAAGTGAGAATGGGCTTGACTTTCAGGAACTTGTGGGTCATCTATATGGAGACATTTGTTTCTGAATTCAGAGCAAAAGACAGAAAAAGTTAATAAAGGTGAAGATTACAAATAAGATCAAAAGTCTCTTTTGAGCAACTCAATTTAATTCACAATTAGAACAGTTTCTCATCCTGTCCTTTCTAATATCTTAAATCTGATGAATTATTGAACTTATTCATTCATACCATATTTTTTGACAGTTGCTATGTTCATGCATACAAAATGTAGAAACAGATAAAAATTAGTTCCTGCCATTAAGAAGTTCAAGAAAATGAGCTACATGTGTTTTTCTCAAACATTATTCCTTTAACAGTCACCAAGTATTGCCTCACATTCTTTACTTTTCTGAAATATTAATAGGAATTTTTGAAGGGAAGGGCCTCATGATCAAATATATTTAGGAAATGGCTATATTTGGTCTGCTTCTTGGTGATTTGCACTGTGATTAGCACAATGGTGCTAAGAAAACCTGTATCAAAGAAACTTGCTTGAGTTTATTTGGCCATGAAACTTATTGTTGTTATAGTTTGTTTGTGTACTTGCTACATATTAATATCATATAATAACATTCCTCTTTATTTTTCTCTTATGTTGATATCTACTAATACAAACTCTAAGGACTGTACATATTTAGTTTCTTCCAGCCTAGGCACAACTGGACTTTCAATCACACGTTTTCCCAGAGAGCTGCTAGACAAACATGCTCAGTACATCCTCAACTGGAAGTTTGAAGCCAGCTTTCCCTGAAAATCTTTGATTTTACCAATATTTTACAAAATTTTATTTTTTTTCAGGAAGTTTTCCAAAGCACATACTATATTGGAAAATTATGTATGTTTTTATGTCTATAAATAAACATATATGTTTAATATTTTATCTAAATTGACTTAATAATTTTTTGCAATTATCTAAGTAAAATATTTGTGACATAATGGGATTGAGGTGCTATTTGCATTTGATAACACATATTTTGAGGGAAGTTCATATACTACTTAAAATTATCTCACATTTTATAAGTGTATGGGTACAACACTTTGAGAAAGAATGAATTAAATAATAAAATCTCTCTCTTTTCTGTGATCACATTTATAGATGCAAAATACCAAGACTTCCTAGAACAACAGTCAGAATTCTCAGTTAAACAAAAATATAAATTATAAGCCAGCTTCCTCCCAGGTAATTCATGTAAAATTATAGAGGTTATTAGCAATTAACAAGATATTTAAGAAGGTTCAATAAAAACAAATCAATCATCTTGTCTTGAAGGTAACCTTAATTGAAAAATAAATACCCTAAAATAAAGACCATAATGAAAGTATAAAAACAATCAAACAGAAGATAAAATATTTAAAATACTCAGACACTGTAATTGTGGTTGACAAGTAAGAAAACTCTATTTTCAATGATATTTGAAAATAAATAAACAAGACAGACATCTCCCTTTGATTTCCAATTTCAGTGAGAGATGACCAATTCAAGGATTGATGTGTGGTCCTTGTTTCTAGAACTAATAGTGGAGGTATGCCATCTTCAGTTGAATTTGACATTTGCTTCCTCGTGGCAACAAGTTACAATAAAAACACTCATTATTTATAAGGTCTATAGCTTAATGTTATAGCTTTATGTTATCATCAGTTTGGGTATACCATTAGAGAATTTATTTATTTATTCTAGATGGAGTCTCGCTCTGTTGCCCAGGCTGGAATGCAATGGCTGTCTTAACTCACTGCAACTTCCACCTCCTGGGTTCAAGCAATTCCCCTGCCTCAGCTTCCTCAATAGCTGGGATTACAGGCACCCACCACCACACCTGGCTAATTTTTGTATTTTTAGTAGAGACAGGGTTTCACCATGTTGGCCAGGCTGGTCTTGAACTCCTGACTTTGTGATCTGTCCACCTTGGCCTCCTAGAATGCTGGGATTACAGGCGTGAGCCACTGCGCCTGGCCAGCATTTTTATTATTTAAGACTCTCTGTCTAAATCAGTTCATTATGGTTTCCTTGAAAATATTTGAAATTTTAAATGGTCAATCCGTGAATGTACATGGTTGACACATTAGAATGAGAGAAACATATAGTCCTATTAATAAAACAGTCCAGCTCTGCTACAGATTAAATGGGTTTTGTGGGTCTTCCTGAATATCTAAGTACAACACCACCTTACAAAAAATTCCAAAATGAAATATACATCAATATGCATGTAATATTAAAAATGTTAGAAACATTTAGAGTACAAAGATTGTTCATAAGCTGAAAAATTTCTGCCTGCTACCTGTACCACCACTGCCACTGTGACTACAATAAATACAGATACTAACTTTTCTTTAAAGCATACATCTGCAAGATATATTCCTAAGATCTTTATATAATTTCATGACTCTTCAAAGTAATCTTAATAAGTATTGTTATTATCTTCATTTTCAGATGAGGAGACTAAAACTTACAGAGGTTGAAAGACTGAATGCATTACATCATATTTATAACAACATGATCTACATAACACATGAGCAAAGACAAAGTCACATTCCTTTTTGAAGCAACTTTAATGACAACATTTGTGAATAACTAAAATTCCAAGTGCAGTCCTTGGTACACGTTAAGGACTCAATACATTTTAGTTCTCCAATCCTCTATCAAATAAACTTAGTGGTAAAACAAATGGTGGCTGTTCTTTTGTGTATTTTTCTTATCAGATTTATTGAATCATTCATGATTATTTGAAGTAGATGATACTAATAACTAATAAAGGAACTTAAAGTGATTTGCTCATGTCCTATAGCTGTTAAATGATGGGGCCAGAATGAAAACCAGGCCTATGAATTACAGATATGATCTTCTATCTGTCTTCAACATAAAGGGGGATCTCTTTTGTACCCATTAGAAGCTGGGATGAATTTTATGATTCTCTAAGAAATGTAGGTAAGTTACAGGACACACTGAGGACCATGTAGAATGAGAACAGATAAAGAAAGGACAGTTAAAATGAATGAAGAAAATGATGACACAATTTTAGGCATGTCAATCTCCTTGGAAAGTGCAGTTTCAGAAAGAGTGAATGGTGAATTTACTCTAGAGCAGCAGCTTTGGAAATGAAAAATGGACTGTAAAAGTGTCCTACATTTCAACGAAGTGTTCAACATATATAAAATGGGATGCTTGCAGGAGTTTAACAGGATTAAACCAAGGATCATACAAAATGACAGCTCCACTTAAAGGATGACTTGTAAAGTCACAAAAGTTACAGAGGGAGGTCAAGCCACAGCAGGAGTTTATTGCTAACGGACTGATGAAGTGACATTTTCTAATAAAGGAAGAAAAGGATCATTTTGAAAAATAAAAATCAGAATTATATTCTGGGCTTCTGGAAAAGAGTATAGATGCATTATCAGGAATCCTTTAAAAAGCACAAAATATTTTATTTAGGGTATAATCAAACTGCTCAAAATATCCCTGTTCAAGTTCAGAAATAAAACAGTGTATTAGAAAAACATCACCTTGATGTTAGCCTGTTAACGGGGTTAGTTCTTAATTAGTTTTATGTGCCAAAAGTGAACAATATCTGAAAAAAATTGTCTAATTAGTATGCACACAAGCTAAGTAAAGGATTTTGTCTTGAGAGCTAAAAACAGAATATGGATGGAACTTCAAAGGATGCAACTTAATATTTCTTAATGTATTTTACTGCATTTGTGTATAAAGATTCAAATATCACTTGTGGTTTTCATTAATACTTTTGACACCTTGAGGATATTTGCAAGATTTTTTTTAATGACAACTTCTATTTAGGACTTTTTAGTCTGAAGAGTTTAAAGTGCTAAGATGCATACCTAACTTCCATTATCAATGCTGAAATAGTGAAGGTGTGATGGGACATATGAACATGCCATGGAGTATACAGGAGGTAACAAAGCCAGATAAATTTATGGACGAAAGTAAAATGACATAGTCAAGGTCTCATTACTCTTTAGGAGCACAACTACCACTAGTTGAGTCTTTGCCATTTGAAAAATAAAATAAAACTCTAAATCTAAAAGATTCCCAGTGCTGACTTGTCTTGCCTTTTTCAAACACTACTTTGCAAATATTTTCTGAAAGCATAGACTTCCCTTGGATTTTAAACTACATGACACTAAAACTAACAATTTTGCATATCCTCTACTTTTAAAATTCACATTGGTATATATCTTGCTAAAATGTGATTGCTTCTGTGTCTCTATTTGGTGGATGGAAGGGGAAAAGTGGGGAGAGTCTATGAAGAAGAAGAATATACTTTATGCACATATCTCAGGAAAGACACATAACCTCAGGAATATGTTTATCATATTGGCATTCCAGGAAGAATTTCAGAATAAGAAGTAGAAAGTCAAAGGAAGCAAGTTTCTCAGGACCTCGTTGACTGATTTTAAACCCAAGGTGTAGATACCACCTGATATGCCAGGTTACTTTTTAAATTGATTGATTATTTTTATTTATTTTTTAGAGACAGATTTTTTTGGCAGGGGGGGTCACCTAGGCTTGCATGTAGTGAAACAATCATGGCTCACTGTAGCCTTGAACTCCAGGGATTAAGTAATTCTCCTGCCTCGTCCTTTTGAGTAGTTGGGACTGCAGGCACACCACCATGCCTAGAAATTTTTTTTTAATTTCTTTTAATTTGTTGGGTTTTTTTGTTTTTGTTTTTGTTTTTTTTAGTAGAGACAGGGTCTCACTTTGTTATCCAGGCTGGTCTTGAACTTCTGGATTCTAGAATTTCTCCCTCCTCAGCCTTCCAAAATATGCCAGATTTTTAAGGCCAAGTTGGCACTCCTCAATAATGATAGGGAGTAATTTATGTTAGAGATATTAGTGAGCTAAGCAGAAGGTAGCAGTGATGGGATTTTGATAAGGATGAGCAATAGCAAGTGCAGAGAAAAATACATGGAGCCACGGAGGTGAATATGACTACTTAATGCAATTAAAGCCAGAGATTCCTTCTTAACTGACATGAAGAGGGACCAATCTCACTGTCGAGACAAAGATTCATGGAACCAAACATAAAGAAAATTAAATGGATGATAAGTAGACACCATAAAAAAGGACTGGTGGTGATCAATAAGCATAGATTTTAGTGGGCAGATAAAGATACAGAGTAGGGTGCAGGAAATTCTACTGGATAGATGTCTTAGTCCTGTAATTTTCCTCTCTTTACATGAGTTCACATCTTAAGTGTCCCAACTATTACCCTTATCAAATTGACACATACTTGAGTGAAAATACATGGCAATACAAGAATGTGTGTATAAAATGGAAATTACTTTCTGGCTTCTCTCTCCTCCCTTCAATTTCCATGATTTTTAAACAAAGTTTCTATCAAAAGCCTTAAAGATACTTCCTAAAGAGGACTTTCAAAGACATTTTTCTTAGGTAACAATTGTAAAGAGTTATATGAAAATGGTCATAAACATTTTAGATTTTGATTAATAGTATTTTCTATATTTTACTCTTGCAATGGTCCCACTACCTAGAGCCTAGAGTGTGGTGTTTATGTGTATGCTGATTTGGCTAATGGTTGCTTCTGGTTACCATTAAGACCTATTGATACATGATCAGCAGAAGAAACTACAGCACGACAATAAACTCAACAAGGGCTACAGAACTCATATATGGTGTATTAGTCCATTTCCACACTGCTATAAAGAAATACCTGAGACTGGGTAATTTATGAAGGAAAGAAGTTTAATTGGTTCACAGTTTTGCATGGCTGAGGAGGACTCAGGACACTCACAACTACAGCAGAAAGCAAAGGAGAAGCAGGCACCTTCTTCACAAAGTGGCAGAAGAGAGAATGAGAGCAAAGAACACCTTATAAACCCATCAGATCTTGTGGGAACTCACTTATCATCATGAGAACAGCATACGGGAAACTGTCCCCATGATCCAATCACCTCTTTCCCTCCACAGGTGGGGATTACAGGTCCCTCCCTCAACACATGGGGATTACAATTCAAGATGAGATTTTGGTGGGGACAAAGCCAAACTATACCATATGTTATTACATAGATACGCTAAAGTTGAAATCAGTCATCTGAAACCCAAACACTTAAGCCATCTAAGTCGTTATCCAAGAATGTTTCTTTCTTTAAAAATATAACATAAGACATGGAATCAACCTAAATGCCCATCAACGATATACTAGATTTTAAAAAGTTGTACATATACGCCATGGAATACTATGCAGCCATAAAAAGGAATGAGATCATGTCCTTTGCAGCAACACAGACAGAGCTGGAAGACATTACTGTCAGCAAACTAACACAGGAACAGAAAACCAACCACCACATATTCTCATTTATAAGTGGGAGCTGAACAAATGAGAGCACACGGACACAGGGAGGGAAATAACACATACTAGGGCTGTCAGCAGGGAGCAGAGAGAGGGAGAACATCAGGATAAATAGCTAATGCATGCTGGGCTTAATACGTAGGTGATGGGTTGATAGGTACAGCAAATCACCGTGGTACATGTTTACCTATGTAACAAACCTGCACATCCTGCACATGTATCCCAAATTTAAAATAAAATAAAATATATATAACATATACATAGAGACAAAATTCAGATTGGCAGTTGCCATGAGCTGTGAGAAGAAAATAGGGCAAAGGGATTTACTCTGGAGGGATGAAAATGTGCTAGTGTAGTTAGTTGCACAACATATAAATGTATGAAATGCCATTACATTGTTCACTTTAAAATGATTAATGTTATATTATGCAAATCTCACCTCAGGAAATTTCTGATTGTGTTTATTTGTATCATCTCTCTTTTTTCCTTATTGATCTCTCTAGTAGTCTATCCTGTTTCTTTTTTATTTTTCCCCCAATCTCACCACTTTTATTCAACATCATACTGGAGGTTCTAGCCAGTGCAATAAAGCAAGAAAAATAAATAAAAAATATACAAATTGGAAAAAAAAGAAGTAAAACTTTTTCTTCAGACAACATAATTGTGTATAAAAAAAATCTAAGGAATCTACAAAAGAACTACTAGAAGTAATAAGCAAATTAAGCAAGGTTATGAGATACAAAGGCAACATACAAAACTAATTATATATTGGCAGTGAAAAACTGGAAAAAGAAAATTTGAAACACATTATTATTTATAACATTAAAAAATTTCAAACACTCAGAAAAAGTAAAATGAGAGCAGTTTAAGATCTCTAGGCTGAAAAATAGAATACATTGCTGAAAGAAATTAAAGAAGGCCTAAATAAATGGAGAGGTATATCATGCTGATGGGTTTGAATAATCAATATTGTTAGGATGTCAAACTCTTTTAAATTGATCTCTGTATTTCATGCAGTCCCATTTATATTCACAGTCAATTTCTCTTATAGAAATTGACAAGCTGTTTGTAAATATATTTGAAAATGCAAAAGACCTAAAAAAAATTTGAAAAAGAAAAACTTTGGATGATTCACATTGCCTGCATTCAACACTTACTCTAAAGCTACTACCTGGTACTGGCATAAAAATAGGTAAACAAATCAATGGAACAGGACAGAGTCCAATGATAACTCCATACAGGTATTGCCAGTTGATTTTCAACAAAGGTACAAAGACAGTTTAATGGGGGAAACGATGTTTGTTTATCAAATAGAGCTGGGAACAGCTAGATATTCTTTTTCTTTTTTATTATCTTTTAAGTTCTGGGGTACATGTGCAGATCATGAAGGATTGTTACATAGGTATACACATGCCATGGTAGTTTGTTGTATCCATCCTCGCATCATCTACATTAAGTATTTCTCCTGTTTCTTTTTGACAAAAAAAAATTTCTGGATTCACTGATTTTTGTTATGTTTTTCACATCTTAATTTCCTTCAGTTTGGCTTTGATTTTGGTTATTTCTTGTCTTCTGATAGCTTTGGAATTGGTTTGCTTTTGTCAAGTTCTTCTAGTTGTGATATTAGGTTGTTAATTTCAAATCTTTCTAACTTTTTCATTTGGACATATAATGCTATAAACTTCTCCCTTAACACTTCCTTAGCTGTAACCCATAGATTCCGGTGTGTTGTATCTTTGTTGTCATTAGTTTTGAAGAGTTTCTTGATTTCTATCATAATTTCATTATTTATTCAAAAGTCATTTAGGAGCAAGTTGTTTAATTTCCTTGTAATTATGCTGTATTGAGTGATTTTCTTAGTATTGATTTCTATTTTAGTTGCACTGTGGTCCAAGAGTGTGGTTGGTATGATTGTGGAATTTGCTGAGGTTTGTTTTATAGTCAATCATGTGGTTAGTTTTAGAGTATGTTCCATGTGCAGATGAGAATAATATATATTTTGTTGTTTTGCGGTGAAGTGTTCTATAGATTGCTATTAGATCTATTTAGCCATGTATGGACGTTTGAGTCACAAATATCTTTGTTAATTTTTTGCCTGATAACAGTCTAAATACTGTCAGCGGGATGTTGAAATCTCCCATTATTATTGTGTGGTTATCTAAGTCTCTTCACACGTCTCTGGGAACTTGCTTTATGAATCTGGGTGCTTCTGTGTTGGCTGCATATATTATTTAGGATAGTTAGGTCTTCTTGTTGAATTCAACCCTTTGCCATTATGTGATGCCCTTCTTTGTCTTTTTTTATTGTGTTAGTTTACAGTCTGTTTTGTCTGAACTTAAAACATCAACATCTCCTTTTTTTCTGTTTTCCATTTGCTTGATAGATTTTTATTCATCTTTTTACTTTGAGCCTGTGGTGTCATTGCATGTGAGATGGGTCTCTTGAAGACAGCACATCATTGAGACTTCTTTATCCAACTTGTCACTCTGTGCCTTTTAATGTGACATTTCACCTGTTTACTTTCAAGGTTAGTATTGATATGTGCAGATTTGGTTCTGTCATCATGTTGTTCGGTGGTTAGTACACAGACTTGTTTGTGTGGTAGCTCTGTAGTGTCACTGTTCTGTGTAGTTCAGTGTGTTTTTGTATTGATCGTGGTCAGACAATGGTCTTTTCTTTCCATGTTTAGCACTCCTATCAGGATCTATTTTAAGACAGTTCTGGTGGTAACAAAACCTCTTAGCATTTGCTTGTCTGAAAATGATCTTATTTCTCCTTCACTTGTGAAGCTTAGTTTGGCTGGGTATGAAATTCTTGATTATCACATTTTTTTAAGAATGCTGAATATAGATCTCCAATCTCTTCTGCTTGTAGGGTTTCTGCTGAAAGTCCCCGTTAATCTCTTTGTAGGTGACCTGCCCCTTCTCTTTAGCTACCTCTTACATTGTTTTTATTTCATTTCAACCTGGGAGAATCTGATGACTATGTGTTTGGGAGATGGTCTTTTTGTGAAGTATTTTGCAGGGTTCTCTGCATTCCCTGAATTTGAATGTTTACCTCTCTAGAGAGGTTGGGAAATTTTTAATTGATGATATACTGAAATATGTTTTCTAAGTTGCTTGCTCTTTCTCCCTGTCTTTCAGGGATGCCCATGAGTCATAGATCTGATTTATTTACATAATCCCATATTTCTCAGAGGTCTTGTTTATTCTATCTTTTGTTTTTTCTTTACTTTCTTTGTCTGAGTTGGAGTTTTTATTATTTAGGAGTTGGTCTTTAAGCTCTGGTGCTCTTTCCCCAGCTTGATCAATTCTGCTGTTAATACTTGTGATTCTATTCAGAAATTCTTGAAGTAAATTTTTCAGGTCTAATAGCTCAGTTTGCTCTCTTCTTAAAATGGTCATTTCGTCTTTCATCTCCTGTATCATTTTATTGTATTCCTTAGAATCCTTGGATTGGGTTTTGACTTTCTCCCTGAATGTCAAGGATCTTCATTCCTTCCATATTCTGAATTTTATTTCTGTCATTTCAGCCTGGTTAAAAACCATTTCTTGGGAACCAGGGTGATCATTTGGAGGTAAGACGACACTGGCTTTTTGAGTTGCCAGAGTTCTTGTGCTGGTTCTTCGTCATATGTGTGGGCTGATGTTTCTTCAGTCTTTGAAGTTGCTGTTCTTTAAATGGTTTTTTGTTTGTTTGTTTTGCTTTTATTTTCTTTAATGTCCTTAGGGATTTAATTGTGGTATAAGGTGGATTCAGTTGACTGGCTTCATTTCTGGTAGTTTTCAGGAGTCCAAGGCTCAGCTCAGCACTTCTGGGCAATGTGCTCTAATTCTGGGTGACTGGTATCAGGCACCCAGCTTTTGTCTCTAGCCCCTCATTGTTGGAAACCTGCTACTCTAGATGGGTCAATGGGTTCCTGGACCACTGGCCAACACTCTGAAGGGTGGTGCCAGCCAAAGAGCTTTGTTGGACTGTGGCAGCAGGATCTGTGCTCACTCCCCATGCCAACAGCAGTGACAGCACGGCAGGGTGCAAGTCCATCAGCTGGAAAGGAGCTCTAGCAGGCCCAGGGCTCTTGGTCTCCATGCAGACCTTGGCAGCAGCAGCATTGGCCATCCAGGGGGTAGTTGGGGGAAGGCAGGAGGGGTCTGCTGGGTCCATGTTTGCATTCACACCAGTAGTGGTGTCAGCACAGGGGCAGGGCACCAGTGGACACAGTGCTGGTGGCCTCCATGTGTGTATTCATGCCAGCAGTGATGGCAGCATGAGACAGAGGGCAGGGCCATCAGTGTCCCTCTGAGTGATCACATTGGCAATGGCAGTGCAGCAGCAGGAGGGTGGTGGATGCACTTACACCAGCAGCAATGGCCAAGTGGGATGCATACACACTCACAAACTGGCAGGGAAGGAGAGGTGAGGTCTTCCCTCACCCACACATGTGCACTGGCAAAGTGAAGAGATGGTAGACCATGGGCAAGTGCATACAGGCAAAGTGGCATGGGGAGGCTGTCGTGGGGGGTGGGTGGAAGTGATCTTGTACATTTCAGCAGAGGCTGCTCTGCTGGAGCTCTCTGATGGTCAGGTGTGGTCCACCAGTGCAGAATCTATGATATAGGCTTCCAGGATAGACCCTGGTTGGGAATCTAGGCTGGACTGCAAGCAGCCATGGCCAGGCTAAAGCTCAGGTCAGACTGGCCCCATCCCATAGGCAAGATTACCCTGTTCAGTATAGGTCTGACAGCTCCCCTAAGGCTAGAGTCTCCCAGGGAACACGGGAAACCTTCAAGGATGGGTAAACTTGGTTGTGCTCCCTGCAGACATATCCACAGCAAACCCTCTGGACTCTGCACAGGCTGGAATATTGCCCCTATTACCTACCTCTCTAAGCAGTGCTGTCTGTCAGTTCCAGTGTTCATGGGGGCAATGAGGTCTCCTGCTGCCAGGATGCCAGAGGTCCATGGCGAGAGTGTGTTGCATCTTATCTGCTCAACTGACTCTCTCCCCCAGGAGTTGTTGGTGGCAAGAAATGAGTCCCAGTGCGTGGTAGCGCCATGCAGGTTTCCCAGCTTCCTCCCTCTTCAGTGCAGCCTGCGTCCTCCCTCCATCCACTCTCAATGGCTTCCATCTGAAGATCTGAGAGTCCACACCAGCTTTCCTAGTGTCCAGGTCCCTTGGTGGTAGATGTTTCTCCTAACTAATCTAGTCAGCAATCTTGCCTCTCTTCTGTTTTGTCTTGTTTTTGGTATTGTTGGCTGTGCTTTGAGAGTCATATCCATAAAATTATTGCCCAGAACAACATCATGAAGATTTTTCCCTATGTTTTCTTATAGTTATTTAACCGTTTCAGCTTATTTTTAATGTATTATGAGATAAGAGTCTAATTCATTCTTTGCATGTGGATATCGTTTTCTCACCAGCGTTTATTGACAACTATCCTTTCCCACTGTGTTCTCAGCACCTTTGTCGAAAATCAATTAATGACAAATAAGTGGATTTATTTCAACCCACATTTTTACCCAAGGAACATAACAGGGCTATTCCCTCAGTTGGTCTCACTTCTCAGATATTTTGTGTAATTTTTTTATGTACAATGTGGCCCCTTGAAAACAAGATGACTGCTTCCTTTGGGGTTCAGTAGGAAAGAAAGTAACATTTCCATTCTAAAAAAAAAAAAAAATGCTCTACTTGACCCACTTGCAGATGCTTTGTTCTATGTTGTAGATTATGAGTGATTTAAAAACTTTTTGAGAATCATTTTCACCTTCCTTGCTGACATGAAAATCATCCTTCTATGTAAAAACATCATCCTTCTGGAGAATTATCCTAAGCCAGATATGTAATCTTGTGATAGTCACTTAACCCTTAGGTCTCAGTTTTCTTATCTACTAAAGGAGATAAGTAATCCTTAAGATCCCTTTTATCTCTAACATTCTGTAACTCTAGAAAATATTGTTCAATGCATGGAATGTGCACAAAAACATGTTTTTCAATGTAAAGTTATATATTTACATATTCTGACTCTCAGAGCCACTACCACTGAAGGATCTTTCTTATCCACC
This sequence comes from Ateles fusciceps, assembly GCA_036589455.1. Taxonomy (NCBI): domain Eukaryota; kingdom Metazoa; phylum Chordata; class Mammalia; order Primates; family Atelidae; genus Ateles; species Ateles fusciceps. Next base: position 232,701 of record JAZHEH010001685.1, on the reverse strand, counting down.
CATTTCCACGGACCTCACCTAACGGATATTCATTCCTTCATCAGGTATATTAACTGTTAAGCTGGAGAACGTTTTCTTATCCAAATTTTAAGACTTGGTTACCCTAACTGTTTTTTTTAGATCATAACATAGAATTCAAAGCTAAAGTATATTAAAAAAAAAAAAAACAAATTTGAGAATGTGATTCACTTTCAAGATATTAGCAGAAAATGTAGATGAGATTATTTAAAACAAAGAAATCAAAGTTACAGACTTTTGGAAGATGGAGGGGGGAAAATCAAAACTAAATTAGATGTTTTTAGGCCAAATGAGTCACTTTGATTCATAATGTTCAAATGGTCGAAAAATGTTTGTGTTATGTCTATGAAACAGCAGGTATTTTATGGAGCAAAAATATCAACTATGAAAGAAAAATAACTCATTTTCGAAAGTGTCAAAACATAGTCTTTGATCATTGATATAAAAAGACACCTGATTTTTGTATTATATCCTCTTCTTCCTTTTTCCTTTAGATTCACTCTAGTTTTGATGATAAAACCCCTTAAGGTAATGATTTGTTATAGCCACAATCTTAAAGTACTCAATAACACACACAAAAAAATGCTTTAAATTAAGAATATTCTGAAAACACATTTGTTACCTAACAAAGGTATGTTTTTTTCAGAAAGGAGAAAACACAAATTTTGAAGAAGAAATTATGAATATGTTGGCAGAAAGGACTAATGCCTGTGTACCCTTCCTGGTGTTAGTATTTTTATTAAGGAGACATTTTGTCTCTTAGAATGACACCTCCTAACGCAATGTGAATCACAGCTAGAAGGCACCTCAAAGATCCCGTGCAATCCTAGTCATGGCCCAGTGACTTGGAAGAACAACCAGCAAAGTCTATGATTCCAGAGCCTGTCTGCTCTCATCTAAACCATGACTTTCTTGCTAAATCACCCCCCTCTTTTCCTTATCATTTAATTTTTTCTCTCTCATCATTTCATTAGTATATAAAGACATTGGCAGCTTCCACCTTTAAAAATAATCAAGCTGAAACTTCTTTGAAACTATTTTCTCCTCCAGCTTTCAATCCCTTTTATAACCAAACCTCAGTAAAGAATGTCCTACTCTCTTCATTTTCACTTCTGCCATCTCCACTTTCGTCTTTAGTTCCTTCTCATTCTCCTTCTTTCAGAGTTGCACATCTACTCATAGCACTGAACCTGTTTCAGTGGTCACTGCTTGTCAGGCCTCTCTACATTTTTCTTCTAATATCTTTAATCTCAAAATCTTCTCTTCTCTCTCCTTTTTTTTACCCTCCTCTTCTCCACCCTTCCCTATCCCCTCGTACTGACTTCCCAAGACGTGGCATTGAGTCCCCATTCCATAGGTAAGTAAAGCATCATTTACATCTCGAATACAAAGCTAATTTCTAAGCTTTTCCCCTGAATATCTTCTTGCTTTTCAATATATTTATTTAAAAACATATTTTTCTTTGATATACATGTATTCATCTTAACGTTATATAGTAGTCAATATAAAATGGCTTTGTCTTTCCAAACAGCAACAACACATTTTGTCTGACAATAATAAAACATATTAATAAGTATAATAGCATAAGTAGTCCCAGAAGATTTCTAAATGTAAGATAGAAAGTGTGACCCATGAGGAAATGTACTACACTCCAAAAGAACTATTTGAGTTTTTTAATTTATATAAGCAAAAATCCAGAAATAAAGGGATGGAAATAAGAGTGGCACCACTCACTATCACCCCAAGCAATCTACTAACAAAATTTTGCTTTCTGTTCCCATGGCTCTGCTCTCCTAGAGGTCTTAGTTTCAAAAGAAATGCTTCCTCCAGGAAACACAACAACGATTCCACTGAACTGGAAGTTAAGATACCACATGTCCATTTAGGGTTCCTCATGCCTCTGAGTCCACAGGAAAAGAAAAGAGTTACGATGATGGCTGGGGTGATTAATCTGATCCACCAACGGGAAAATGAGCCACTACTCCACAATGGAGGTAAGGAAGAGGGTATCTGAAACTCAGGATATCCTTTAGGGTATCTGATAGTATTTTACCATTCCTGTAATTAAGGTCAATTTAAAAAACAATAACCCAATGCAGTAAAGACTGCAAATGACCCAGACTCTTCATTAATGAAAGTTTGGGTGACCCTTTGAAGTAAAGAACTACAACAAGCTGAGGTGTTTACTGAAGGCAATGGGAAAATAAATTGACTATTGGAAAGCAGTTATAAATACCAGCTATGACCATAGGACTAGTTATAGAAAAGGGATTGTAACTATCATGAGTATTTCCTCTTTATTTTGTTATAAATGTTTTTGTGTGTATATATACATATATTAAGAAATATCTGCTCTCTTTCCTCTCATATTCCCTTATTATGTAATATAAGATGTATTGCTATCAGAAGAAGAGTAAACATTATTCAAGGATTTTGCCTGCTCTTTCTGGAAAGGAGTTAGTGTGTTTGGAGCTGTATACAGGACAGTTCTGTTATGAGAGATGGAATTATAACTTGTTATTGTCTTTATTTGGAAATTAGATATGGTTTAAGAAAATACATTTGGGTGCCAATTGGAGAAGAAGTAGACTTCAGGTGATTAATATACATATCAATTTGACAAGGGTAAGGGATATCTAGATCCCGATTCTCAAGCTTTTGAAATCTTGACTTACACCGAAGGCGCAACCCAGTTCTCAGGTCTTTGGACTCATACTAAATTATACTGGCTTTCCTGATTCTCCAGCTTGGAAAAAGCAAATGATGAAACTTTTACGACTACATGAACCAATTTCCAAATCTCCCAATGGTTCCATTTCTCTAGAGAATCTATACTAATATAACTTACCAACATTTCCATTTAAAAAAATATTTTTGAGGCAAATATATTCATCTTAATGTTATATAATAGTTAATATACATTGGCCATATCATTCCAAACAAAAACATCACACATTGTCTAATAATCATAAAGTATATTAATGAGTATAACAGAATAGTTATTAGATATGAAACCATTTCAGAAAAACCCAGGTAACATATCTATTATATTAAAATGCATATTTATTCTTGGCTCATGGAATGGAATATTTTCTCCGTAATATGTTGAAAGATCTTTTACTTTTCATAGTTTTCTGCAATTTAACTTTGTAGCATGGGAAAGATAGTGCCTGTCAAGTCATGTCCATGAAATTGAATTATACTAACAGAGATATAAATTATCTACCTAAGTAATTATAAAAGCAACAAAAATTCAAAACAAATCCACATTTGCCACACATGATAATATATAACCACACAACATCTTATAATAAATTATCTTGGAGGACTACTGAAAATAGCTTAAAAGTCAGCAAGACTGAAGCAAGAAAGAAGTATTTAAGAGCAGCAAGAAGTTTGTTTATTTTGTCCCAATAAATTGAGTATTTCCTCTACTGTCCAGCAATAGAAAAAGAAATAATCTGGCTTAGTAATAGGAACAATGTTTATTTTGGCAATTTTGTTTGTTAGGCTAGGTTATTTATTTTATTTTTAATTAAATAATAATTAATTTAATTAAATAATAATTTATAATTTAAATAATTATTTAGTTTAAATAATTATTTATTCAAATTAAATAATAATTATAAATTATATTAAATTATAATTATTATTATTTAAATTATAAATAATTTCTAAGCTTTTCCCCTGAATATCTTCTTGCTTTTCAATATCTTTATTTAAAAAAATATTTTTCTTTGATATACATGTATTCATCTTAATGTTATATAGCAGTCAATATAAAATGGCTTTGTCTTTCCAAACAGCAACAACACATATTGTCTGACAATAATAAAACATATTAAGTATAATAGCATATAAAAACATAAGTTAATTATTGTTTAAATTATAAATAATTATAAATATTTATTAATAATTTAAATATTTTAAATAATAAATAATTACAATTATTTATAATTTAAATATTTTAAATTATTTATAATTAAATTATAAATATTAATTAAAACTAAATTGTATAGATTTATGGACTACAATGTGATGTTTTCATACATATATACATTATAAGATGATTAAATCAAAATAATTAGCATATCCATCATCTCATCTACTTATTTTGTTGTGGTGAGAGCATTTAAAATCTACTCCTTTTAGTAATTTTGAAGTATAGAACATACAATTATAAACTTTTTTGCCATGCAGTCTTACTCTATGACTTTCCTTCTCCTATCCTGTTTCCTTCTTATAGAACGTTACCATTTTCTTACACTATGGAGTTCACTTTTTTTATAACAGTGACCAGATATAAAATATTGAGGGCAAAATATGGTTCCAACTAATATTTGTATCTATTCTATAATAACTTTTATTTTATCTTGGATAAATTAATACTTTATAGTTGCATCAGTTAGCTTTTGCTGCATAGAAAAACATCTCAAAGGATAGTGGTTTATTAAAAAGTATATATTCAGCTCATTATTTTAGAGTTGTAATTTTAGGCTTGGTGAAGTGAGATGGTTCATCTGGATTTTGCTGGGCTCGTTCAGGCATCTGCAGTCAGCAGCTTGGGTAGCTGTGTCAAATTGGGCTGGGCGTGCTCACATGGCTGGGATGATTACGATCTGATCCATACGGTCATTCACCCATGCCACATCCTGAGGTTCTTCTCAGAGTTGTAATAGAGAGACTAGAAGTTTGCAAAGTCTTTTGGAGCCTAAACTCTCAACTGGTACAATGCTGCTTCTACTACATTCTGTTGACTAAAGCAAGTCACACAACCAGCACAAATTGAAGAAATTGGAAAATAGACCTGACCTTTTAAAGTAGGATCTGGGAAGTCACACTGTAAAGGCATTAATACAGGGATGAAGATAATTTATGGTTATTTCCATAATCTATCATAGTAATTTTAGTATTTTTCCAGTAGGCATTGGTGGTTTAGTAGTCCACATACTTTTGGTCTAGTATTGCACATATTTTTTCTCTCTTAATGAGAGTTTGCTATTATAACCACTACTTACATTTAATGTGGGAATCATTGAATAATGCACTTAAAACCTAGATCAGAATCATAGTGTACTTATTAAATCCTCATTTTTAGATTAAAAAAAAAATGCCTGGAGAACTCCCATGACTTGCCTAAAATCGAGGGATGAATCAGCCCTAGAAACCAGGTCTCCTGACAGCTACTAAAGTTCTCTTTTTGGCAATCCACACTACAGCCATTCTTACATTAACAACTTATCTCTAATATTTATTTTTAGTTAGGAATATTTCAAAGTATTTTTATTATAATACATCTCACTGTCTGCAAAGCTGGAATTTATTTATAACTGACATATTTCAGTCTTTTTAAAAATTAATTATTCCCAGAAAGTCTCACTTTGAGCATTTGCCTTGAAACCAGATTGTAATTTCTTCATTCAATTTTTTCAAGTATATGTATGAAACATTTAAATACATGCTACTAAACATAGATACATTAGTGCTACTTGATTTAAATGGCCATAATTCAGACACTGAAAAATGTTAATATACCATATACTGAAATATTATGGAATAAAAGCATGCAAAAATTATAAATTATATATATAAAGCTAAATATTCATTGCTTCCCTTATTCATTACACAATGAATGAATGTATCAATGATCTCTTTCTATGAATTATGTCAAAAATAAAGTCAGAATGATGCCAATAAGTGAAAAAAGAAAAACAAGAAATTTCCTAGCAAATGACATGTCTGCATGGGTAACTATCTGAAGTGTACGGTATTTAAAATAATACACCTAACATAAAAAAAGAGTTATATCAGTGAGGTTAATTACAAAAATGAACACATGGATAACACCAGATAAATATAAAGTAAATTTCCTATTTGGAAATTTCTGGAAATTAGAAAATAGGAAAAAACCCAAGGAATCTGTACACTACTTTTGAATTATCAGGAGGGACTCTTTTGGCCAATTATTTATTCTTATTATTATTCATATTTCCATTTACCCTATCCCCCTGATAACCACCCAGGACTGTATTCAGTAATGGCCTATGTATAAGGTGTTTGAATGCCAAGTAATAATAAAATGAGACAACAGTTTCAAATTCACATTAAAAACTAGAACACAGTATATAATTATAAAAGATGATGATTATATAGCTGTTTTACTAATGAAGAGGTTGCCAAGGCTCAGAGCTTTGAGGGTAGAAGCCAGTCTATTTCCACATTGAATCCTAAGTGTTGAAGAACAAGAGATAGGTCTTGTCCTATAGGAGAAACTGAAGAAAGGCTTGACAGACAAATGAGTATTATTTCTAACACTGTGTTAGTGTCATTCCACATTACAACATACTGCATGACTCTCCATTTAGAAACTGGATTAGTTCAATTAACTAAACATTTCTTATGTTACAGATTGAGCATCCTTGATCTAAAAATACAAAAGCTGAAATGCTCCAATATCTGAAAACTTTTGAAAGCCAACATGATGTCAAAGGTGGAAAACTCTACACCTGACCCCATGTGACACTGTTAACACTGAAAAACTACCTGTAGATGGCAGGGTGAAGACAGATGATGGGCTTATTAAAGGACTAGAGCAGTATGCATTCATAGCAGAACAAGAAATCATGACAGCTTATAAAATCAAAGAGAGAATTCTAAGAAAAAAAAGCATTGCTAACCAGACAGGTGACTCTGGTGGAATCGGAAACACTTTAAAAAGCCATCTAGCAGAAGCCATCTAGCTTCCTTACCTGTCTAGGAATAAAGAGATCCCTCTTCCTGGTCCCTCAACTGCTTCTGGTGTTTCTTCTTACCTAAAAAAAAACCCCACAATACACACTAACCTGTTAACCAAAACATAGCATCATGGGTGGGGACTGAAGCCCACTATTGTTTGCTGTTGCTATGGTTTAACACACATACAGCTATTCTGAGGATGCTACTGTGCCGTTTAATACAATGAACATGTTTTTCATTGTTGTTTTGTTTTGCTTTTGCTTCTGTTTCTGCTTTGTGTTTTTGTTTTTGTTTTGAGACAAGGTCAAACTATGTCACCCAGACGAGTGCAGTGGCAATGACCATGGCTCACTGCAGCCTCGACCTCCTGGGCTCAAGCGCTCTTCCTACCTCAGCCTCCCAAGAAGCTGGGACTATAGGTGCATGCCACCACACTCAACTCATTTTTGTAATTTTTGTAGAGATAGGGTTTCACCATGTTGCCCAAGCTGCTCTCCAACTCTTGGGCACAAGCGATCCACCCACCTGGGCCTCCCAAAGTGTTGGGAGACAGGCGTGACCTACCAGAAAAATGAACACGTCATTTTTTCACTACCTTAATGATATCTCATATATTTTTTACTGTTAAGTATTTAGGAGTGAATAAGTATAAGAAGATGAATGCTTATCAGTAGTATATATACATTGAAAATCAGAAATGATGGTGATGCCAAACAATCACAGATCTTTCACCTGGATGGCTAAAATAGTGACACCTTTGCTTTCTGATAATTTGATGCACACAAACTTTGTTTCAGTCACAGAATTATTTAAAATGTATGAAATTACCTTCAGGCTATATGTATAAGGTTTATATAAAACAAATGAATTTCATGTTTAGACTTGAGCTCCATGCCCGATCTATATTATTATGTATATGCAAATATTCCAAAATCTGAAAACAAATTGAAATGTGAAACTCTTCTGGTTCTAAGAATTTCTGATAAAGTCCACTTTATTACAATAAAAATTAACCTAAACATAATTTATTCTTTGTAGTCACAAATCACACTCAAAGCAGAGAATATGATTATAAAATACACCGAAATAAAATTTTTACTTTAATTAGTATTGGAGGTAGAAATTGATTATTAGATCTATAAGAACAAATATATACAGTGCATTCTATTTTACAAGTATTCAGTCACTCGTAATTTGTTTTTTTTTCTTTGTAATAGTCCGGATAGTCATTTCATTCTAATACTTTTGACAGTGAGAACAAGTAAATCCTCGCATTTTAGTTATGTGGGTTGAAACTTAGGATCAGATATTTTAGTTACACTAACTTTCTCCTCCATAGCAAGGATGTTTCTTTCTCCTGTACTGAACAACAAAGGGTTTGGTTTGTTTGCCTCACTTGGAGTTATGAGGTCTTTTCCATTTTTAAAAAAGGTTATTTTAAATTTTAGAAAATTGATTTCAAACAGATTCCAAACACACCTGAAAAAAGGACAAACATACTGAGGATAATGGAAAGAAAAAAATTAATCCAAGCAAAAATCTCTAGAGAAATTAAGAAAGAAATGTACCATACCCAAACAGGTAAGAATGAAAAAATAAATATTATAACTTCAATTAAAAATAGAGTATTTAATGGACTGTAAAGAGAGGTGGGAATTAACTGGCTGATAGATCTCAAACTGCTGTATTAAATCTATAATATCTGTTTGCCTTGCTATAATTTGTAGTCTACCATTGCCTAGAGGTCACCTTTGCAGAAGCAGAGAAAATCAATACATTTCACTATCAGTTAAGTAGTGTCATTTACCTCTGTTAAATAAGGCTTTCATACTTAGTGAAAAAAACACACAGAAAACAACCCAGACCAGCAGTGGATTTTCTGGTTTGCAGGTAGACATTTCTTGTATACTTCTTTGAAGTTATCAAGATCTTTCTGATAGTCTCTGATATTTTATAGGAGTGAACCTAGCAGGCCTTCTGGTCAGGGTACTAATATTAGGCTGAGATTGTCAGAGGTAGAAATGGTCATTCAAAGTTTAGAAGTAGAAAGCCCCAAAGGACTAAATAAAACCTCTGTCCTAGAAAATTCTGAGGATCACAGTGGGGGAAAAATCTAATAGGACCATGAATGTAGCCCAAGGAATGATCCCAGCAGAAATAACAAAAGACTGGGTAAAAGTGATCAGAAGCCAGGTAGCTGCTGGAACAGAGTTAAAGATGGTGATTAATGATCAATTATTAATAATAAATCAATTACGTATTTGGATTCAGCTAAGCTCTTATAACAAGACAGCCATTGTGCAAGACACTGGAGCCAGAGCAATGAATAAAGCAGACATAGCACCTCTACAAGAATTTTCACTATCATTTTAGTGAAATTCACATAATTTCCTGTGGAATTTTGATTACCACATAAGCTACTACTGAAATACTGAATTAAATGCAAATCTTAGCAATGTTTTCATTATAGAAATTCCAATTTTACAGTGATATTATTTGAGATTTGGAGTCTTAACTGCTTCCTCTAAATCTAAAAGTAAACCTATTTCCACCTTTCTACTCATTGATAATTAACTTTAATGGAGTTCTTTCTGGCAAACTATATCCTACAGCCAGTAGATCTTAATTTATTCTGTTCATTACTAATGACCATGGTCATTATCAATAGATTGACTTTTTGAATGATGTTGATATGTAGTGATCATCCACAACAGAATATCTTCATAAATTTTTTAATTTAAACATGCATTTCAAAAGTAATGGGGAAATGGACTAATTGATTCAAAATAATGTGGTCTCTGTGTTAGTTAAGGCATAGACTCCATATCTAAATTTTATGCAGCCAATTCCTAACTTGTCTATTTAGTAGGAGTGTAAAGTTGGTTAATTTCTGAGACTTAGTTTGTGCATCTGAAAACTGGGCAAATTCACAGGATCCTTGTAAAGATTAAATATAATAAGATAAACATCTAGTACAGTGTTCAGTATATGAGTGATCTCTATATGAAATTCTTACCAGAAAAAAATATTATTGATATTTACTAGTTACTTCCATAGTAACAATGACACAATAAATTGTTACTTTCAGGCATCACAAATATCTGAGACCTACACCTACATTATTAAATATTATAAAAACCAGTAGCCCTAAGAAAGCATAGTTTTTAAAATTTAAGATAGCACAGTAAATAATAAATTAAAAGGAAACAGCACCATAAGTAAAAAGTCATAATCAGTTACCCTTTTAATGAGTTAAAAGGAGTCTAAAAGGCAAAACACAAAAACTCTACTTAACCACTTGAAACACTTAGCTAGATGAATTGGAGAAAAAGGAAGAAAAAAAAAAAAAAAAAGAAAAGCAACATATCAAACACGTAGTTTGCCTCAGACCAAACAAACAAATCACCAAGTTCAGAACAAATCAAATTTCTAACCAATATGTCTAATATTCCTGTGGGTGTTTCTTTAACTTAAGTCATAGTCATCATAGTAAGAGGTACAAATATACTTTCTCTTGAAAATGGTGAACATAGGATCAGACTTTTACATGTCAATGTTTCAGGCTGTGTGAAAAAGCTACTTCAATGACTTAGCAATCCCAGTCTCAGGAAAACACAGTCAAATACATGAAGTGCCTTCATAAAAGCTATTAATTACCTTTGTAATGTTTAGCATTATTATTATCAGGCTAAAAACCAAAACTAGTTTTCTCATATTTGTTTTGGAAGATGTACTTATCTCAATTTCAAAATCAAAAATTGTCTAATTTCAAAATGTTAAGATAGTAAATATCCCTTTTAGTTTGTTTATTGAAATGTCAAAAGACATATGTCTGAAGCAATAACATATAATTTATCTGTCTAACTAGATTTCAAATTATTTTGATAAGATAGAGACAGAGGATAGAGAAATTTATGTTGTTTAAATATGTACAAGTGTTTTGTTTGTAGATAATTAATAAAATTTTTAAAATATTTTTATTGTCAAACTAAAAGGGAATCGTGTGTATATTTTGCCATAAGTGTTATCAATTAATTGTGCCTCCATATTGTGCATACTTAATTCCAAGTGCAAAGATAAACTGTTTGCAAAGAAGCAGCAAAATATGAAACTCAGTGCCATCATATTACGACATTATAAAGATAATTAACAATAAAAATATACCCACCCAAGGGAAAAAAATATGGGTAATAATTATTTGCCCAAGATTAGCTGGAAATCTTGGGACTATTTTCTTCCCATGGGTGACATGCACAGATCGTTCATGCGTTAGCATCATTCAGCAACATTAGCCCCACAGGTAATCCTCCTCATGTGATATCCCACTTTCTTTACAGCAAAATTATTATGTGTAGCTGCAAAGGAATAGCACATTCTTTGGGAAGTTTAAATTATTAATACCAAATCCTTAAATTGTCAGATGCCAATCACATCAATTCACATGGGTAATGGGAAAGCCAAAGAAGATACCATAACCATTTTTGTTTTAGTTAAATCTGGAAGCACCAAGTGTCTCACATGAAAAATACTCCATAAATCTCAGTTTACCCTCATTGAATATGGAGACAAAACAAATAGAATATCTGTTTATAATGTTGGGCTGGCAGGGATTGAAACCAACCATTAAAGGAAGTCCCAAGAGATTAAGAAACTAGTTTTCATCAGAGCCAATGAAAGAAACCAGCTTTTAAAGGAGATGACTGACAAATTTAATTAATTAAAATATCATAAGGCAAGCAAAGTAAAAAGCCAAATAACACAGTGGAAAAAACTGTTTGCCACTTATATCATGAAGTATTCATATTCCAGATGTACAAAGAGCACCTCTAGAATAGAGAAGAAAAATGCTAGCAATGCTATAAAGAACCTGGACAGTTCAAATAAAAAGAAGCACAAATGCGTCTCAACCATTTGAAAAGATGCTCAACATTACTCATAGAAAGATAAATGCAAATTAACACTTTGCTAGGATAGCTATTCTATCAGATCAGCAAAAATCCAGAAGTTTGACAACACAGTCTGGCAAAGCTGTAGGGAAACAGAATTCTTCTACACTGCTGATGGTAATGCAAAATGCTAAAACTCTTGGGGAAGGAAATTTGGCAATAGCTAGAAAAAAATTACATATTCATTTACTATTTGATGACACAATTACAGTTCTAGGAATCTATCCCTAAGATACAGTGGCAAAAAAAACCATATAAACAAGAATATTAGTTGCAACAACTGTATAAACATATAAACAAGGGTATTAGTTGCAGCAAATATATAAAACAGGATACTGGCATTCACTGTAGTATGCACCTGTAGAAAGAAATGAGGAGTATGACTGTAAACAACAATGGAGTATTCTTTAGGGTACATTGTCAAGTAAAAAGAAAATCAAGATGGAAGGAATGTGTTTAGTATACTACCACACTAACTCATATATTATCTTTCATCTCAAGAAAAGGCAATGGGGCAATAAACTATAAAATAAAAGGCTTCCTTTTAAGCAAAGGGAGGGAGAAGGATGGAGAAAACAGGGATAGAATCCAGACGTTTATGTATCTATCTTGTTTAGTGGACTTGAATTTGGAACTATACACATTTTTTTACATAACTATTTTCCAAAAATTAAAAAGCAACTCCCAAGAAATAAAAGTGGCATGGAATAATGATCTTATTATGTATTCAGTTGTCAGCACAACCACCTAGAGAGTTGTTCCAAATAACTATAAAATGCTAATTTTTCTGCACATCCCTAGTAGAATATAACCTTCTTGATATAAAGAACCACAAGTAAATAGATAAATAAGAGAACCAAACAAACTGTTTTCAGTAATCGGATTTTTAGTGCTACTGTTGGTATTGTTATACATGATATAGCATAAAAAAATGAGTAACTTGGTTGTTAATTGGAATTTTTGCCATGATTAAACAGCAATATGATATAAGATGAATCAGATTAAGTAAAAGCCTGAATTTTATTTGAAAGTATTAGTATGAGTTAATTATGTATTTTATCTTAAAATTACAAAATGCAGTATCTTGGTGCATTGAAAAGTCCCAGAAAGAAGAACCTACTTAAAATACCAGAATGTACCCATGGTATCTAGACTGATCGCTAATTACCACTTTCTAAAAAGAAATCAACACTTAAAGAAATCCTGACTACCAATCTGAGACAGGACCTATAAAATATGAGCCTGGGACATCTTGTCATATCTGAAAGCAGGCAAGCCATCAACAGCAGTCTAGGTCTAGTGTAGGCCTAACTACCAATTTTCCAGAAATACTAAGTTGAACCACTAAAAATTGCCATTTCGTAAATTAAGGCCGGTTGAATATTAGTAATTTCACATGATTAGAGCTAATACAAGGGAAAGAGGATAATTAAATAATGCTAGAGAAATATCAGCAAGAAGTGTATGGATTGTGGAAAAATCAACAAGACTAGCAACTCAACTTCTGTAACAACAATTTGCAAGAACAACAGATTCAGGGAAGCCTATAAACTAAAAGAGAATAAAAGACATAGAAGACATCAAATAAGATCTAATAATATATAGAACTTGTTAGGTAAAGATTCAAATGACTAAATCTTTAGAAATCAGGAAATGTGAGCTTCAATTGGAATGATTATATTAAGGAATTAAATCTTGTTTGTAAACGTGATGATGTTATGACAACTTTTTCTTAATCTTATCTCTAGAAATTCATACTATTTATAAGAAGATATTTACTTTAAAATAAATAGGGATGAGGAATATTGGGATAGATAAGATACACATGAAGCCAGACAGGTATGGGCTTATTAGGGTTATGAGACTCTATTCTCTACTTTTGTATATATTCAAAATTATTCCTTATCAATTATTATTATTAAAAGTAAAAACAAAGGCAAGCTTGAGGATTTCTTCTTACAGCTAGAAATTCCTTATAATGCTTTCTAGATTTTGTTGAGGAGGAACTTTTGGGTATCAAGAAAGAAAATTACAATTTACTGATTGCTTATTACAGTCCAAAAATTTGTTCTTGGAGATTTGCATGTGTTAGCTCAAGTTATGTATTATTATTTCAATCTTATATTGTTACCTTTACATTAATTTGCAAAATAAATTGCATATTACTAAGAAGCAACTGACAATTAGATTTGAGTAAAAAGCAATGTGGCTGCTTTCAATTTAAAATAATATGACTCAATGTATATCTATTCCTGATACATAAGCTACAGGAGTTTCCACATACTTGGAAAATATTGGGAAGTAAAAATGTAGCATTAACTTTCACAGGCCCAGAAGGTAGGTTGGGGTAGAAGGAGCACAAAATAAAGGAAAACATTTCAGGTGGTGGGCATGAGGATTATGGCAAGGACTCTCTTTTTACTTCTCATTCAGCTATTGAATAGCCAGATCATTCTGACTATGCATATGATTGACAAGTTGCCAAGCAGATAATGTTTATCCTCTTTCTTTCTGTCTATCCACACACACACACACACACACACTCCCTGCTTAAAAATTTTAAACACTCTAATAAATAAATAAACTTAATTTATCCTCCAAATGATATTCACGGGTAACATTTTTTCTTTTGCAAGTCTCATTGTTGAAAAATAATGATATGATTAGGGACTATTGTTGCTGTGAGAGAATTTTTCTAGTTATTTACTTTTATCATTATAGATATCTCATCTGTATAATGGGAAAAATATAATCTAATAGAGTGTTTATAATTAACAGAATTAATAGACTTCATATCAAAGCCTGGCTCTGTCTTTTAGGAGCTGGGAGCTCTTAAGCAAGTTACTTTTACTCCCCCAGGCCTCAGTTTCTCCACCTAAAAATGGCTCTCACAAACCTGTTTGAAAGGCTAATGTGGCATAAAGTGCTTATTTCGATGTCTGGTAAATAATGCTCAATGATGGTGAATCATCCTTTATAGGCTTTCGATAATTTACTAATATTGTTATATTTTATATAGAATTTTATGTTCTGTTCTTTTTCAATTAATATCAGAGCAGTAACATTTACCATGCTATTAAGAGTATTTCATAAACATCCCTGTTAATGGAAGAAGTACTATATTGACAGGTGGGTATGGATGCAGGAAGACCATTTTCTGCTGGAGAGACATCTCCCATGCATTTTTATGAGCCACATTTCCTGAGTAATAGATGGTGACCAGTTAATCATTTTGTCAAACTATTTTCTAAGGCTTCAAGTTGTCCAGCCATAGCCAAATGCCTATATTAATTTTGTGCCACTTAATTTTGCTAAATGTAGTCTTCTCTTACTGTGTGTGGATGTGTACATGGAAAAGCTTTTGTCTCCTTGAACATTATTGTCCATCAAGAAAGGAGTTTCATTTCTGGCTATTTTTTTTTTTTACAACAAAGGCAGATATGCTCCTGAGTGACAGTTAAATTTGTTGAAAGTATTAAATTGCTAATGCTAATGCATTTTACAATCTTTGGAACTGATTTAATATATTAGGCTGCCACTCAAAGTTGTAATAAACAATACCACACTCTTAGTTGGAAATCATTCTGTCAGATCTGGAGGCTTTCAAAAATGCCTACCTATGTTCAGAGTTTACAAACATATTTTTATTTCTCTGTGGGCTGCCCCACAAACCAATGACATAAATACTTCAATTTGCATTTCTTGTCACAGGGTTTGGAACTCGCGTGGAGCTGTAATAAACACCTGGCAGGATATCTCTGAGGCTGGGAAATCATTCCCCACTTAAGGAGGTAAGGTTGTTATTTCACATAAGGGAAACACATGTAAAACTTATTATCACCTAACTTCATGTACTTGTCGTGACTTCGTGTGTATTTCCCAGGTGTGAATAGAGACAATAGGCACTCACAGGCAATAAAATGACAACAAAAGCAAGAAAGCCTGTCTGCAGAATAACTGAGGAAGTCTAAGACTGAGATATGATTAAGAAATAAATGTATGTATATATTTTTTTTTCTTTGAGTGTCTTCTTAGCTGTCAAGAGAAAGTGTTTGTCCGTCTTAGTTCAATAATAATAATAATAATACTATCCTAATAACATTGCATTTAAAAATTCTGAAAGTGTTTTATGTATGCTCTCATTGGATTTTCACCATGAACCTGGAAAGTGGGGAAGAAAAGTGGAAAATCCATAGGGAAAAGAATGGCACATTCAAACTTACACAGCATACTGTATAATACACTGTCCAATATTATGTAAGAAAGTCAGATACATGGGATCCAGACAAACTCAGATACTTTGCTTTTCAGTTCTAATAGTTCATTATACTACAGTAACTCTCTGGGAAGAAAAATGTAATTTCCTTATATTAATTTGGATGAAAACCTTTATAAAAAATAGGTAAGTTGGAGATTTGTTTGGGGTAATGTCAATCTAAATCAATTTTAGTAAGCAAAATTACTACAGGTTCTGCATCCCTAATCTGAAAATCTGAAATTCCAAATGATATAAAATCCAAAACTTTTTGAGTGCTGACATGACAATACAGTGGAAAATTTTATACCTGAATTCATGTGAAGGGTCCCGATCAAATTGCAGGTGCACAATGCACAGTTTATTCATGTCCCCAAGGGATAAAGGGCCCTCCCAACCCTGTTCAGCTGTAATATATCTTTTCCATGCACAGCATAATGGTGATGCCAAACAATCACAGACTGGCCAATGGGTGGCTGAGATAGTGACACCTTTGCCTTCTGATGATTTAATGCAGAGGTTCCCAACCCCCAGGCCTGGACCAGTACAAGTTTGCGGCCTGTTAGGAGCCTGGGGGCACAGAAAGAGGTGATCAGCAGGGCTAGCAAGGATTATGGTCTGAGCTCTGCTTCCTGTCAGATCATTGGCGGCATTACATTCTCATAGGTGCCCGGACCCTGTTGTGAACTGCACATGCAAGGGATCTAGGTTGTGCGCTCCTTATGAGACTCTAAACTAGTGCTTGATGATCTGAGGTGGAACACTTTCATCCTGAAACCATCCCCCACCCTTTCACAGCCATAGAGAAATTTGGCACCAGTCCCTGGTGCCAAAAAGGTTGGGGACTGCTGGTTTAACGTACATAAACTATGTTTCATGCACAAAATTATTTTAAATATTGCAAAATTTACCTTCAGGCTATGTCTATAGGGTATATGTAAAACATAAATGAAATTTGTGTTTAGACATGGAACCCATCCCCAAGATATCTCATTATGTTATATGCAAATATTCCAAAATTTTGAGAAAAATCAAAAGAAATCTGAAACACTTCTGGTCTCAAGTATTTCCAATAAGGGATATTCAACCTAAAGTTCCCCCTCCCCCACCAAAAAAATGACAACAATAGTGGGGTTGGAGACAATAAAGAAGAAAAGACAAAGTTTCTGTCACCAGAGAACTTATTTTCTGAGAGAAGAAACAGAATACAAGTAACTATTGATATCTGGCATTATATTGTATAAGCATTCTGAAGAAAAAAACGCAGAATCTAGGGATAAAGACTGATGAAAGGTGTCATGTTAAGCAGGAGGAGAAAAACATCGAACAGAAATAAGAATAATATGAAAGAGTCAATGAATATTGGGGAAGAAAACGTTCTAAGAAGTAGCTACAGAGGTGATTGATAAGATGGAATCTTATTGTACCACTTATTTATTGAATATTTTCCCAGAAAAAAGCAAGCAGATAGCAAAGAAGAATCAAAATAAAACACTGAAGATGATAGATTTATTTTGAAATGCTGGCAACTGTCCTGAATACAACGTATTTTCTACTTAACTTACTATCTCGTTTTATTCGATCTCTAACTCAGGAAAAAGCTAAAACTTCTGAGAAGGTTGTCTTTGACGCTGAGGAGGGTCACCAGGAAAGGCCAAATGCCAGCCTTCCATAGCCCTCTCGGGGATTGCAATCATTACCATAGCACAGGATCCACTTCATTCCTGCAGTCTCAACAACGCTTTTGTCAACTCAAAGAAAGCGGTTCTGTGTACACGTGCATGTGTGTAGTTAGTGGGAGGTAGCCAGGCTGTTTATAGTCTTCAAATTCATATGACCAATGAATAAAATCAAAGGGACAATTTATGTACAATGAAAAATTTAATTGTCCATTGAAGTAGAATGTCCTTAAACTCAAAGAATATTACAGTTCTTTCCTACAAAGTCCCTGACACTTAGTATGAGCTTAATTAAATTCTGATTGAGCTGGATGTTTCCTTGTGGGAGGATAGACTGTGTGATTAGGCATATGATAATCAGAAGGATGCATTGTGAACATGACTCAGAGCAAGAGTTTTCCTTTGGAAAACTTGATAGATTGATTCTTCTATATATACAATATCCTTGACAATTGCAATGGAGAATTCTAACCATTGAAAATGCTTGTAGAACAAGAGTTCATTCTCCCTTCATCCTTGCTGGAACGTAACCAGATAGAATTGGACGATACAAACTAGCTTTTCTACTCACTCTCCTCTAGAACTCCCACTGCTGACCAAACTGCCTTGGAGCATCCCTGTTCTCCTCGATTTGTTAATATTCTCTGCATCCCTATTCTTTCCTCAGATTTGTTAATACATTCTCTGCATGACTGCAAATATCAGTCATGCAGCCTCTTAAAGGGGATGTAGCATATTTCTGCTTTAATGAATTCTGTGCTCTATCAGGCCCCCTCTTTCAGAGGACTCTTTCTTCTCTTCTCATTAACCTAACAGAAAGCAGTGGAAACAAAAATACAGAGAGTTTATTTTAGCTAAGGTTGAGGACTGTAGCTCAGGACACACTTCCAAGTTGCCTGAGGGAATGCTCTGGAGAACAGAGAGAGAGACTCGAGTTTTTAAAGGATGAATCAGGAAAGAGGGCAGTTATAAAAGTTGTTTGTCAGGCATTCTCACTGGTTTACAGGAATATCATTGGTTAGTGATTGCACATATATTGTTGCCCTATAGGGTGTGTGTCATTTTATGGCTAGTTGGCGACAGTCTAGAGCTCATGTCACAAATTGTCCACCTTTGTTGAAATATTTGTTTAAAAATTCCACTATAGGAAGAAAGGTTGGAAAAAAGTGAAAATTCTCAGAATACCAAAGAGGTTTAAGACACTGTACTCAGCAAAACACAGTTTCGGTCATGAAAGAATGTATCCCTGGTGGGTGCAGTGGCTCAGAAATGCAAGCCCAACACTTTGGGAGGCCGAGGTGGGAGAATTTATTGAGCCCAACAGTTGGAGACCAGCCTGGTCAACATAGTGGGACCCCCGTCTCCACACACACACACACAGAAAATTTAATTACCCAGGCTTGGTGGCATGCTCCTTTGCTCCCAGCTACTCTGGAGGCTGAGGTGGGAAGATCACTTGAGCCCCAGAGGTTGAGGTTGCAGTGAGGCAAGATCACAATAGTGCACTCCAGCCTGGGTGACAGAGTGAGACCCTGTTTCAAAAAACAGAAAAGAAACCTATCTGATATACTTTGCCTATGTACCCACCCAAATCTTATCTTGAATTGTAGCTCCCACAATTCCTGTGTATTATGGGAGGTAATTGCATCATGGGGGTGGGTCTTTGCCATGCTGTTCTTGTGATAGTGAGTAAGTCTCATGAGATCTGATGGTTTTATAAATGGGAGTTTCCCTGCATATGTTCTCTTCTCTTGTCTGCTGCCATGTGAGACATGCCTTTCACCTTCCACCATGATTGTGAGGCCTCCCCAGCTACATCGAACTGAGTCCATTAAACTTATTTCTTTTGTAAATAGCCCAGTCTCATGTATGTCTTTATCAGCATCATGAAAATGGACTGATACAATATCCCTGGTTGTAGAGGTAACATTACTACATGAGACAGATATTTAAAATACCAGGCGCAGTTGGTAGTTCCCCTTTACTAGGAAAGGCAACTGTTTTGTCCTGCCAAACCCATGGCTAAATTCACCCCAAAAGCAGCTGTAGCTGATTCACCCCAAAAGTTCCCACAAGGGAGTGCTGCAAACTTTCCCAAAAGAGGGCCAGTTTTGATTTCAAAGAAAGAAGCACTAGGCCGGGCATGGTGGCTCATGCCTGTAATCTCAGCACTTTGTGAGGCCATGGCAGGTGGATCATGAGGTCAGGAGTTCAAGACCAGCCTGGCCAAGTTGGTGAAACCCTGCCTCTGCTAAAAATACAAAAATTAGCAGGGCATGGTGGCTGGCACTTGTAATACCAGCTACTTGAGAGGCTGAGGCAGGAGAATTGCTTGACCTGGGAGGTGGAGGTAGCAGTGAGCCGAGATCATGCCACTGCACTCCAGCCTGGGAGATAGAGCAAGATTCTGTCAAAAAGAAAAGAAAAGAAGTAAAGGAAGAAAAAGAAAAGAAGGAAAGAAAGGAAAAGAAAAGAAGGAAGGAAAGGAAAAGAAAAGAAAAGAGAAGTACCAAACACCAGGATGATCCAGCCAAAGCATTTATTAGGAGAGCTTACTTAGAGAGGTGCTGCAGCAATCCTCGCAATGGTCATCAAGAGAAAATGGGTGTCTTCCTAGGTATGTCTACAGATCAGGATATGGAGTCTTTCAGAGGTTTTAAGGAACTCATTTGAGAGCCAGGGTCAGTTTCTTTCTGTGTTTTGGGCAACAAGCTAGATTCTTTTATTTGTGCCTGGGAATATTAAAGACCTGGTTTGTGTTCTATCCTTCTGGGAAAAACCTGCAATTGACTGAATGACAGTTGTCAAAGTACTCAGTGATTTTCAGCCAGGACAAAAAACAAAAAAACAACAACCAAAAAAAAACAAAAAACAAAACAAAAAACAGGGAACAGGGGAACATGGAGATCTTACAACTTTAAATTTCTTAATTTTTATGGAGTGAAAACTTATTAAATAACCTGTGTGTTTCAAACTTCATGCATGCTCTTGGGATGCAAAGATGATGAAAACATAGTCTTTTGTGATCTAATGCTGGTATACCTGTTCCACCTTGCCTGCCACCATTCCCTAAAGCCTTCGCCCATACTGAGCAATTACTTTGCAGACTCACCCAGCTGTTCAAAGCCTCAGATCTTTTGTAAACACTTTCCTCTATTTGGAATGCCCTTCTTGCCTCTTCTGCCTGGCAGATACCTTCTCTTCTTTCAAACCCCAAGACTTCTGATTTATCTAACATTAATTACTTCTATTGTCTTAGTTCTGGTTATACAGTTATAATATCCATTACCTTATAGCATCATTATTTTTGCAATTTTCTGACTCACCTTAGAGTCTAAATGACTGGAGGTCAAAGACAATATTGTCCTCTTTCTGAATCCTCAACTGCTTATTCAGTGCCTGACATTCCATACGTGCTGAGCAAATGTTGGTGGGAAGAATTAATGAATATGTTATATGAAAAATAAATGCTGTAAAAGTTAATAAAAGAAGAGGGTCACAGTAGGATGATACTAGTGGTGTGCTGACAAATATTTAATAGCTGACTCCCCAGGAAATAAAAAAACCACCACTTGTAACACTGGCTGCTTTTCATTATGTAAATCCCTCACCATGTCTCATTTCAACATCTTGTCACTGAACATGGAGGTGGGGAGGCAGTAACACATTATTATGTAATAATTCTACCATTCTCATACAGTGTACATAAGTAAAACCCAGAACATAGATTACAGCAATGTAGTAAAATAATCAGGAAGTAATGATTTTTATTATGTGTTTATTTTGGTTTCTAATATAATTTAATTGTAAATTAATATACAATTAATTTTAAAACAATGGCCATGTTTAACAATTGGTTTGCAAAATTCCTGAAAATTTAAAAACTGGCTCTCTTAAATGCTGTTATGAATTGGCTTCAGCCTACCATTAAATGAGACATTTTGAGATGA
This sequence comes from Ateles fusciceps, assembly GCA_036589455.1. Lineage (NCBI taxonomy): Eukaryota > Metazoa > Chordata > Mammalia > Primates > Atelidae > Ateles > Ateles fusciceps. The sequence goes on along the minus strand of JAZHEH010001685.1, from coordinate 211,118 downwards.
GATAGGTAAAGTAGTAAGAAGATCTTACAGAAAAGTTAGCAGTTAACCTGTTCATTATGAAGCGATTATCTCAATAAGACAATTATGTTGGATGGAGAATATATAATCCACGAGGACACCGATTTTTGTCTGTTTAATTCAATGTTTTATCCCTGGTGCTAAGATGAGTGCTGGACATGTACTTAGTGCTCATTAAACATTTGTTAAATGGAAAACTTTTAATAAAAACCACATTTTATAGGCCTTTTGAATGCAATGCTAAGTCAACTTTAAAAAGCCTCCATTGGTGAGGTCTGGAGAAAAGGGTACTTAATTGAATCTCATTCACACAATTTTTACTCACTGCTTGTATTTAAAAATGAAGAAGAATGGTGAGTGTCTTGCCCAACCAGAGACCTCAGTCATCTGAAAGTGGTTGGTGGGGCAGACAGCATGATAGTTGTTAGGCCAACAGGTCAGTTTGGGGTTCTTACTAGAGTGGGATCTCACCAATGACTTTGTGCATCCTTTGAAGCTAGTGCAATCAAAGCTCCTTTTAGAGCTTCCAGCAGGACCCTAAAACTGCATGAAGTTAGGTTTGAAAGGGCAGAGGGTAGAGAAGACCGTCCCATGCTCCAATTACAGCAGTAGTAATAGTCTATAATTTTATCCTAGGGACATCGACTTGTGCTGCACAGAGGCATCCTTTATAGAGCTTGAGCTTTGGGTTTCGTGGGAAATGCTCCTGAATCTACTCTTTGCAGTAAATGCTCCCATGCCCTGAAAACACACAGAGAGCAAAAGGAAAATGACTGAACCTAAGGATTAGCTCTGTGGGTGAAGGGCAAGAAGAGGGCCAAAAAGCATCAGTTTAGAGCTATATCCCTGTGTGTCCAGTACCCACCCTACCTGAGTGAGACCTGAAAGCCATTCAGTGACAGCCACCTTTTGAATAATTTAGTCCTGTGAAGGAGACGACACTGCAAGGTAGTTAAGAAGTGGGGGGGTTTTGCAGAAAGACTGTCTATGCTGTGAATTACTTAATAGTAACAGTGCCTGTTTGCTTACCTAGAATATGGGAATGTTAATACCCACCTCATATTTTCTTGGGAGGACAAAATGTTATAATGAATGAGGGGTAGAACGCAATGCCGGTAATACAGAAAGTATTTCGTAAGTGGTATCTATGGCTGTGTATTTTTATCATTACATTACTATTATTTGTTCCGCATTCACAACAGGAAAAAGTTTGAATTACATCATAAAGACTGTTTAAGGAATAGTCCTAAAATGTAAGACAAAATTCCAGGCCTGAGGCACATAGGTGTGCCATGATGAACCACGTTTCTTTGATTGGATTTTAATTGCCATTATCAATAAGACTTTTATATTCTATGACAAAGATGAAATTTCCATATATTTCCATATATTGACCTATACCAATAGCAGTAAGTGAATTTATGGAGGGAGAAAGCAAAAACTCAGTTGTACAGCATGTTAAATTTGAGATGCTTAATAGGCTACATCAAACTAAGGCAGAAATTAAGAAGAAGAGTTATTTCTGAAAATATGGATTTGGAAGACTTCAACATACAAACAAAATCACTACAGCAGAGCTGGATGATTCCTCCAAAACAGACATTATGGCAACCTCATTCTTCTTGGACACTGATTGGTCCAAAAATGGCAGTGTCTTGTTTTCCTGGCTAATGAGGATTTAAGGAAATCTTCTTGGGAGGATTTTACACCCCTTTCCTGAATATAATTGACCGTTGAGCAACATGGGGGTCATGGGCACCAACTCCTGCACAGTAAAAAAAAATCTGTGCATAACTTTTAACTCCCCCAAAACTTAATGACTATTAGCGTACTGTTCACCAGAAGTGGTAACATAAACAGTCAACTAACATGTAGTCTGTATGTTATATGTATGATATACTGTTTTCTCACAATAAAGGAAGCTAGAGAAAAGAAAATGTTATTAAGAAAATCATAAGGAAGAGAAAATATACTTAGTATTCATTAAGTGGAAGTGGATTCTTATAAAGGTCTTTATTCTAATCGTCTTCATGTTGAGCAGGCTGAGGAATAAGAGGAAGAGGAGGAGTTGGTCGTGCTGTAACGGGAGACAGAGGCAGAAAAAATGTATGTATAAGTGGACTTGTGCAGTTGCAACCTATGTTGTTCAAGGGTCAATTATATATAGACAAATCCTTATTAGGTAAACAGTTTTGCCTTTTAATCTTTATTTTCTCTCTTTCTAGCATGTAAGGGTACCATGGCCATTCTATACTCATGAAGAATAAGGACAGTGTTCTAAAGGAAAACTCCTCAGGAAATCAAAAGACCACCATTTATAATGTTGGCTGGTCTTCATTGTGCAAACATGGAGACATGCAAAAATGAAAAGCCCATATCATTTAAAACATCTGTGAACAGCTGAACCAGTAATAGATACCACCTACTTTGACATTTCTCATTATGAGAGCAAAATAATCCACCATTTATTCAAGCTACTCTAGGTTGAATTTTGTGTTACTTGAGGCCCGTGTGTTTTCTAACTAATATAGGTAAGACAACATGATGCAGAGCTATTTTTCAGCATGTGCAGAAGGGAAAAAGGTAAAATTGATAGTAAAGTCAGCCTGCAGCCCATAGGCAAAATACCTGGGACATCTAAACACAACACAAACTTCTCTTTCTTTCCAGCTCAGAGCACGTTTATAATGCAAGAGACGGTAGGCTGTGCAGTGCATATAGGGAGCCAGAGTATAAGAGACACATAAATAAGCTGCCTGTGATAACAGAAGAATGTCATCGAAGATATTTGACATTCCCTGTACAGTTTGGGAAACTGATAAAATCATAATGGTAAACAAGACAAGCCGTATTGCCAATCCATTGCTGCTTCTTGCGTGCAGTCTGACACATATGTCTTATTGCTCAGCACAAGCAGCAGAAGGAATGAACAAAAAGAAAAGAGCAATTTCCCCCACTGTAAATTGTAAAGTCTGCCAACCAGCTAAGTGATCTGCTATCAATCAGTGTTAAATTCTCCTTAGCTGCAGAAAATTCAAGGGCTAACTATTACTGAGAGATTTCACACAGTGACTAATGGTATATGACAAACACATTTAAAATCTGCACAGACCAGCACCAGTTTAAAGTGTAACATGAATAATAAATAATTTTAAAGAAATCCTAACATGCAAAATAAGATACAATCTTTTCTGACATAAATTACACAGAGAAGATTATAGTTCTAAAAAGGCACTTGCAAACTGACCAAAACAAAGTCAAAAGTGTAATTCATTCAGAAGGCAACTATATCTGATGACTCTGCATATAAACAGATTTTGAAAATGTTAGGCAAATAAGCTATAAAACAGCAGTCACTGAGGTGTAACCAGAAAAAACAAACAAACAAACAAACAAACTCAGGTCTCTGATCAGTTATAAATGGACATCAGTGAAAATCCTTGACAGACACAAATGCAGTAAGACAGGCTTTCTGTTTCCCAAGAAATACTCCGAGTCCTTTTTGAGAGTAGTAAGAAAATGTTCTCCTTTTTAAAAACCAAGCTGAGGTGCAAACCTGGAAGAATAAATGTCTAGATGAAAGACGACACTGGAGGATTTAAACATAAAATTCTCTTAAGTTTATGAGTCTTTGAATTTGGGAAAGTAAAATAAAATAATAGTACTGAATTTGGAAACCTGGAATTGAGACTGTATTCCCAAAGTTACTGTCTCACTTTCTCTGTAGATTTTGTAACATGACTAATCTCCTAAGACAGTTGCGATGAGCAAATGAGGCATAATGTTGAGAACTCATTACAAATGGTAAAGGATCATCTACACATTTATTATGATTGTTTCTTGTATTATTTGGCTTAAATCTAGGACTAAATGAGTGTTTGGGTATCATAGGAAAAATCACTGTAATGGATAAAAAGCAGCGTGTTTTTTACTTGTCTGGAACACACACACACACACACACACACACACACACACAAACCCAGCTTCTCTAAAGTATTCAGATAATGAAAACAAGCAACAAGCTTGCTGGAATTAAGACCCTGGAATTTTTGACTACTTCGAAAGTTAAATAAACAGTCAATAAGTAAAAGCAATTTTTAATCATGAAAACTAAATTTTGTTAATTCATTTTCCAAATATTAACACATTTATTCTTCAATTAAGTCATATTTTCCACAGGTATGCTGAGATGAACTATTTTTCTTTGATTGTATATTAATTGTTATTATCAACAAAAGTACATTTTTTTACAAAATTGAAATTTCCATGTATTAGTTTTGTGAATTAATGTACAACTCCTTCATTCTGAAGCAGAAGGAATCAGCATACAATAGCACTGAGACTATATTTGCCATTTAAATGAAATTGAAGACCCCTAGTCATTGTGAGAGCATAAATAATAATAAAAATAAATCTATTGATGGAGAAATTTAAGAATAATATATAATGTTTTTAAACTTTTTTTGCCTTTATCTGGCCCTCACAACAGACCCCTGACACAGGATAAGACATCACTCATAATTCCTTTTGAAAGATGAGAAAATTGAGTACTGAAATGTTCTTGTAAACCTTCCAGCAAATTCATAACATTGGTGAGATAAGAATTTAAGTCCTTCCACGTTCTTCTGAGCCACATTTTGTTCATACCAATCTTAATCACATTCAAGACAACCACCCTAATTTGCTATCTGAAAAAATAGCATTAAATGCATAGAAACTATAGTTTTTGAATGCTTTGTTAAATTAAGTTTTGCCTTTTAAAAATATTCAAAGCAACTGAAACTGTACTGGTAAAATCATTTAGAATATCACTGTGGTCTTATTCTATGATATTTGATTATAGCAACCCAAGCTGGCCAATACAGGGTGAAGTACAATCCTTCAGTGTGCAAGAGAGTGGAGTAGGGCCAGGTACCAGTAAAACAGTGCTAGTGCCTGTCATGGGAAAATATGACATGCCAAAGTTATCTAGATTAACATATTAGCTCAGTTAAATCCCACGAAAATCCTGAGAACATCGTATCATTTGCCATCTATTACCAACAAGAAGCAGGCTCTGAGAGTAAAGGATCAGTCGAGACCAGCTTCTCCCAACCCACACTCTATCTAGAGTTCTGCAGATACCTCCGTCATTCTGAGGTTTGAAGCTATCTCTAAAAACTAAATAGTGATGAGGTCGGAACATTTTCAAGTATATAATCAGGTACTGAATATTTAAATCGGGTTTTAATGGTGAAAGATAGAATTCAGGTAACAGTAGCTTGGTGAATAGATATTGCCTACAATGTTTAGGAAAATAGCACTCAGTTGATAGGGGAAAAATCTATAAGAACAAAACATGTCCAAATAGAAAGAGAGAATACCGTAAAATAGTTTTAAGACTGGATAGTCAAACCTTTGAAATTAACCCATGGGAGAGAACCACCGGAAAAGAGCATTCACACACATATATGTGCATGTGTGTATGAGTATGTAGACAGATATAGATATATTTGTGCATTTATTGTGTGTATATATGTATAATTAATTTTTAGCCTAATGTGTAGTGGAATATTTCTAAGGCCAGCTAATAATGTTATTTTAGATAGATAAACAGACATAAAATATCACAAAGAAATAAAAAGTGCTATCATAAGAAAGGTTTTCAAATATTAAATATCTTGCTGTATAACTGATAGCTCCCATTTATTCTACTATTAATATGACCAAGCATTATTGTTAATGCTTTATGTATCTAATTACACTTAATCTTTAGAATGATCCTATATGTCATGAATTAATAAAACTTTCAAAAATAAGGAAACTGAGACAGATAAGTTTATTAACCTTCCATAGTTCGCACAACTCCAAACCAAGTCTGTTTAATCCAAAGTATGACCTGTTCTATTGCCCTGTGCTGCAAGGCAGGTCTTGGCTTTTGCAGTAGTTCCTTTTTATTATTTGTTATTGCCTCTTTCATTTGTGTGTTTTATTTTATTTATGCCACATTACAAGAATAATATGATCTTGTGCAATGCACTATCTAATGTATTCTTGGATTTAAAGAAAATAAAAATTCCTCAAAGTGCAACATTTGCTTGATTTAGTTGATCACTATCAAATCAGATAATATGAGGAAGTAGTAAACTGCTACACCACATTAAGAATTCCATGTTGGAAATTAACAGATGGCAGCCACTGTAACTTTCTCTTTAGCAGCTCTGTCTGCAGCAGTCACAGGTGTTATACCTGCATATTTATGTTAAGGAACAGGACAGGAGCAGTGTATTGGTTTGCTGCAATTGTTCCATGATTCAGCAATTGAATTACTTGATTACTACCACACATATACCAAGTCATATAATTTTAGGAAGTGTCTAGTGTGTGAACCATCCGTTACAATAAATCCACAGTGCCTTGGGAGATTACTGGGTAATTCTTGTGGTGTCCCTTCTTGGGTAACTAGGCTATGCTTTTACTGAAGGTAAAAAAGCGTAGGGAGACTGTGTTGGAATTACGTCTCCTGAGGAATTGTACATAGTTCATTTCAACTTGTTGTGGCATATTAACAACAACAACAAAAAGAATCTTGCTTCTGACCAACAAATGGTGTTGTCTTTTCAATATATCAGGAATTTGAAATTCTCTTTAGAAAAATATTCATAATTTAACATATACAGCTTCTGGCTGGAGGCCTAGAGCCACAAGGTGGGAATTTTGCCAGATTCTACACTCAGCATAGTCACCTCTAGGAGTAAAATAATGTAACTTCCTTGATAAATATTTGTAAAAGATGTACAAATATGACCTAAGGACCTAAAAGAAAGGTTAAAAGACCAATGTAAACAATTAGCCAACCATGTATTAATCTCCTACAATGTGTACGATACAATGTTAGGCACTGACGTAAAAATCAGCACTCACGGTCCACAGCATCAAGGACTCATGGTCTATAATATGATACATAACTATGGCAAAGTATCGCAAGAGCTATGGAAGAGCTAAATGCAGGTTATTACCAAAAGGTAAAAGTGAACAAGCTACCCAGTCCCACAGCTGGAAATAGAAGGACGAGGATAGCTATCATAAATATTAAATCTAGGAGATGATCCAACTGGAATTTAGTCTTGAAGGATCTGTGGTTTTGAAGTTCACACATGACATGCATTTTCTTTCAGGTAATGCTCAGTTCATCTACCCCTCAGATATTCACTGAAGACTTGACCTGTGAATATCTGTGACCAAAAGCCCAGGTGAAGTCTTGTGCATTGATAGTGGAAATGGGAAATGAAACATGTTCCTGTGGAGGAGAATTTGGTGGTATCTAGTAAAATAAAGTGTGTATTTACTCTTTAATCTAGAAATCCCATTTCTAGGAATTTACTTGGAAGATACTTAGAAAAAATATTCAAAAGATATGCACAAGACTATTTACTTCAGCACTATTTGAGACAGCAAAAGACTGAGGAAAAACAAATTTTCATCCATAGAGGACACTTTGAACAAATTACTGTACAACTACACATCACAATATCATGAAACAGGATAAAGTAATTCAGAATAAATCTATACATTACTGTAAAGTGATATCCAGAAAATACAGTAAAATGAAAAGAAGAAAGAAGCAGTAAGGAGGGAAATATAATGATACCATTGTGTGTGTGTGTGTGTGTGTGTGTGTGTGTGTGTGTGTGTGTGTGTACAGTGGAGCAATCTCAACTCACTGCAAACTCTGGCTCCCAGACTCAAGTGATTCTCTTGCCTCAGCCTCCAGATTAGCTGGGATTACAGGTGTGTGCCACCATGCCCAACTAATTTTTTTTTTGTTTGTTTGTTTGTTTTAGTAGAGACAGGGTTTTGCCATGTTGGCCAGGCTGGTCTCGAACTCCTAGCCTCAGGTGATCCACCTGCCTCGGCCTCCCAATGTGCTGGAATTAGCAGCACGAGCCACTGAGCCCAGCCAATGATACCGTATCTTAATAAGAGTGTATACAGTGTACACACACACACACACACACACTCTCTCTCTCTCTCTCTCTCTCTCTTTTTCTTTTGAGACAGAGTTCCGCTCTTGTCAGCCAGGCTGGAGTGCAATGGCGCGATCTCGGCTCATTACAACCTCTGTCTCCCAGGTTCAAGCAACTCTCCTGCCTGGAAGTAGCTGGGATTACAAGGGCGTGCCACCACACCCCTTGTATTTTGTATTTTTAGTAGAGACAGGGTTTCACCACGTTGGGCAGGCTGATCTCAAACTCCTGACCTCAGGTGATCCGCCCACCTCAGGCTGCCAAAGTGCTGGGATTATAGGCATGAGCCACTGCACCTGACTTCCCTCTCTCTCTCTCTCTCTCTCTCTCTCTCTCACCTCTTTTCAATGGAAGCATAAATCACATAATGAAATATAGATTACCTATGAGATGAAAAGTTCAGGGATGAACTAGACTAGACTACCTTGAATATACCTTGTTTTATAGATCTGACTGTGAAAATGTAAATATTTTACAGAATCATAAAACAATTTAATAACAAAACAGTCCTTTCAAAATCAGAAGTGAAATTCAACAAATGAACAGATAGCCATATATCTCATTTTCAGCAATAGTGACAAAGTCTCCCAGGGGTCAAGAAAAAAGATCTTTACACCATGTTAGTATTAGAATATACCTTAAGGCAAAAATGCTACGAAACAAAACCTCAATTTTTTTTGTTTGAGTGATATATTGTGAGTAGGAGAACAGCTATTGCCATATTAACATTATTGTGTATGTTGCTATTATAGGATCAAGAAAATGGGTATTTATGCTGATATCATTAAAAACCAGGTTTCCAGTTTGGGAAAAAGGAGATGTAAGATCAATGTAGTTAAAGAAAAATCCCATACTCTTGAAATCGAATAGTAAATATCAATATGAATTTATGATGTATTTTACCCTAAAAAGAGAAAATAAAACTCTTTTCTCTAGATACTCTACCTATGCCTACTTTCAAGGCCTGGAAACAGTGACCAACCCCATAGTCAGAATCAACCTCTTAAGGCCTAGAGTTTGGTATATAAATACCATTCCCTTCTATTAGATGCCAGTCTTCCTTAAAGAAGCAGCTCAATCCAGCTCTAGAGTAAGAAATACACAAAATGGGCTGGGCATGGTGACTCACACCTGTAATCCCAGCACTTTGCGGGGTCAAACCCCGTCTTTACTAAAAATACAAAAATTAGCTGGCGGGGGGAGGCGGGGGGTGGTAGGTGCCTATAGTTCCAGCTACTGAGGAGCATGAGGAAGGAGAATCACTTGAACCCAGGAGGTAGCAGTTGCAGTGAGTCCAGATCACACCACTGCACTCCAGCCTGGGCAACAGAGCAAGACTCCACCAAAAAAAAAAAAAAAGAAAGACGGAAGGAAGGAAGAAAGGAAGGAACAAAGGAAGGAATGAAGGAAGGAAGGAAGGAAGGAGAAATACACAAAATGATGGAGATCAGAGCATAGACTCTTTCAAAGAAAACAGGTACATATGGAGTCAACTTGCATATGGTACTGCTAGCAGAAGTTAAGGTAACTTAAGCAGCATGGAGTCAGTACATTCAATGGCCTGAAAAACACAGGTGTTTTCATTCACAGATTCATGATAACTCTGAAAAACAAACCTCGTTTATCAGTTTTGAAGGATTACAAAGAAACAACACTATTTTAAAAACTCATCAGTGGAAAAATTAAACTGCTTGTCTTTTCTTAAAAAGTCAACAGTATACATATATGCATTAGGGATAAACCAATAAAACTGTTAACCATTCACTCCACATATATATATATATATATATATATATATATATATATTTTTTTTTTTTTTTTTTTTTTTGGAGATGGAGTTTTGCTCTTGTCACCCAGGCTGGAGTGCAGTGGCCTGATCTCAGCTCACTGCAACCTCCGCCTCTCGGGTTAAGGCAATTCTCCTGCCTCAGCCTCCCCATAGCTGGGATTACAGGTGCATGCCACTATGCCTGGCTAATTTTTATATTTTTAGTAGAGATGGGGTTTCGCCATGTTGGCAAAAATGGTCTTGAACTCCTGATCTCAGGTGATCCACCCACCTTGGCCTCCCAAAGTGCTGGGATTATAGGCATGAGCCACTGTGCCCAGCCCACTCCAAGAATTTTTAAGTTCCAAGACTATCTAGGGTACCATCTACAAAGCTACACATAAGAACTAGATTGTGCTGCCCTCTCATATACCTGCAGTCATTTGCTAGTAAAGAGGTCTCTATCAATCTTATGATTCAGGTGGATATACCAGGAACTTCTTCAGATGTTTATAAAAGTGTTTTGAAGGACGTGAACTTTTAAAAATATTGCTCAATAATGTATGCATAAAGAACACAGGTGCAATTTCCTCTAGGAGCATAAGGTAAAATAATCAAAACAGTAATATCTTGGCCCTGATGACACATGACATTGTTTACTATGAATAAGAGTGAATATACTAATAGTGAAGGTTATTTGTGCACCATGATTCTTAGCAGGAAAGACAAATTTGTTATTATAATATACAACCTCCTTCAAAAAATTTTTAAGGAGAATACAACAGAAGTTATGTATAGAGAACGCATAGAAATAAAATAAGAAAATCAATGAGTGTTATTCACTGAAAAGGAAAGACATGCCAACTATAGAGATAACAGTATTTATAACTGTTAAGCTGTAATTACAACTATAACCTTAGGTTCTGAGCTTCCTGACAGGCAAGGGAAAAGGGAGGATACAAGTGTTCATACTGATTGTCTTTATCAGAATAGAGAAAACTCGAGTTCCTTGGGGCTTTGTCTACAATTGCATTCTAAAGCACATTTCTTTAGCAGATCTTCGGAAGGGACACCAAGATATAATGAAGAATATTCCCCCAAAATGTCTACATTTCTGTACCTAATTCTTAATTTTAAATTAAATAATGCTCAGGGGCTTAACACACAAACACCAAAAAGAAAAAAAGCAAAGAAAGTGAAAGTGATTCTCCCCACCATCCAAAGAAAAACAGAAAACACAGTTTTATGTCTAAGTACTGTGGCTCCTTTCAGCTCCCTTGTCTCCTTATATAGTTTTCCTTTCCTGGCTTTTTCAATATTTGATTTTGACTTCTAATCAGTGCAAATGGCTTATAAATATCATATCTTGCACACTTGCTATAAGTTTCCTGAAAACCTCTTTGGAAATAGGCAGGGTTAAAAGGCAAACAAACAGGGACATTCCCACTCTCCTATTGAGGAGAGGAGCTTGCCCTTTGCTTTTGAATGACCAAGGCAAAATTTTATTTAAGTCTCCAGGCTGAAGGAAAAGAAATCAGAAAATTAATGAAATGAAAATGAAACCCAAAAAAATGCCTGGAGCCTTAGAAAGTACAGAGAATAAAGGGACAGCAAGAGCCATGAATAGTAATGAGATTCCAACTACACTGATATCAGGAACTATTCTTTCCTGTCCATTTAACCAAGGCCTCAAGTCACCTCCCCTGCCCTGTTGAAAGAAGCCCAATCTATTAAGTCTTCCTCAGAATTGAAACATTCAGTGACATTGGAAATTGTGTTAGCAGCTATTTAAATTTGGCTTTTTGTGTTATTGGGGTAGATTCCCGTCCATTTTTTGAATGGATATATAAATATATAGCCACAAATGCTAAATCGAAAAATACTTCTATTCTAGGAAGTACATTGCTAAATTAATTCATACACTTTTGGCCTGATTTGAAAAGTGGTGTCCTTTTACAATAATAATCATTATTTTTATTAATTACTTTGTCTACAATAATTAGCCTAGCATTCAGAAAGAGCTCAAAAAGGGATAAATATATTTTATATGTTACATTCATTTAGTTCTGAAAATATACCTGTAGGAGAAATACTATTTCTATTTTACAGATAAGGGTACACTGAGGCTTGGAAAGAGCTATGTCTTTTGATCAGGGTCACGCAGCTAGTAATTGCAGAGCTGGGCTAAGGGAATGGAATTTGCTGTGTGACCACAAAGGCAGAGCTTTAAACAATAGGTTCTCTCAGATGTCAGAAACACACTGGATTTGGGAAAGAGATACAGTATAAATTGAATATTCAGATTTCTCAAATATTGAATGAGACACCATTAAAGCAGGCATAGGAAAGACAGATCTAACAGTATTCATGTTTATAATAGCAATGCTTATAAGTTATATTATTAAGTTAACATGTACAGCTGTTGGCTGAGCACAGTGGTTCATGCCTGTAATCCCAGAATTGTGGGAAGCTGAGCTAGAAGAATCACCGTAGTCCAGGAGGTGAAAACCAACCTGGGCAACATAGCAAGATCCATCTCTATCACCAATGATTTTTTTAAAATTAGCCAGACATTGTGGCACATACCTGCATGCCAGCTACTCAGGAGGCTAAGGCAGGAGGATCATTTGAGCCCAGGAGTTCAAAGTTATAGTGAACTATGATTGCACCACTTCACTTCAGCCTGAACAATAGAGCAAGACCCTGTCTCTCTGTGTGTGTAGATACACACACACATACATTAATATATGTGTAACTATTATATATAATTTCCATTTATAAATATAAACTAAGGACAGAGCCGTGAGGTAGAAAGCATGAGACTGTAGAGTTAGCAAGCGGCAGGATCAAAATTATGAACACGCCCTTAACTAAAACGTCATTCAGGAAAGATAGTGTCCTTGAGTTCAATTTTATCCTCTTTTGGAACTGGATGTGTACTCTTGATAATTGCTCAGTCTCAACGAACTTCTATTTCTTTGTCCCATTATTTGTGTAACAGTAACTTCCTTGCCCTTCTCACAGTGTTGCTTTAATGATGAAATTATCACAATTACAGTCTCATAAAAAAAATTAGAACAGAATTATACATATGGACAGCCCAGCCAGGTGGGCAGCACTGCAGATCTGAGGCGGGAGGATGATAAGTATTGAAGTTCTGTTTACTTACTCTCTGTATTACCAACCGCTTTGGAGATCAAAGTTATCAACATTAATCAAAGGTCTAAAATGGTATCTGAACTCGAGTAGCCAAGGGAATTAGATGAGGTGACTTTAAGATTCTTTGTATATTTGAGATATGATAGCTAAGGAAAGACAAATAAACCTTTCTTGTTAATCACAGTGCACATTTTCTCTGTGCACCTCCATGCACTGTTCCTGTACATCCTTCCATTAGAACACACTCAACTTTGTGGTTTTTCAACTATCTATCTATTCAGTTCTTAATTTCCTAGACTTTGTGGGCAAAAAAGAGACACAATTCCTGCCTTCTTAGGGTTTAGAATCTGTAGGGACGTGAGATAATCACACTACAAAATAGGAAATTATTACCAGGAAAGAGCTACGAAAGAGAAGAGTGTATCCATGTATTGGAATTGTGTGTAATTATAAAAGGAAGATGTTGCTTATTCAGGGAGGTCAAAGTAGACTTCCCTGGTGAAATGCTTTGAGCATAGACAGGAAAGTTGGCTGGGCATGAAGTCCATGAGGCAGGTATATCCTACAGAGGGAAGCATGTACTTGAAGGGGAGTCAGTGCTTCCAGACCAGGTATTTTGAGGAAGGAGACCCATCTGAGAGGTGCAGGAAGGCTTGTGTGACTGGAGCAGAGAACAAGATGAGTTATCTCAGGGAGGGCACTGAACTGTATTGGGACCACATCTGATCATATTTTAAGTTGTGCTAATGATTTCCATTTTGGTCCTAAGAGCAATGGAGGTCATGAGTTGGTTTGAAACAGGCAAGTAACATGATCAGATTTGGATTTTAGAATGATTACTCTGGCTGTGCTGTGGAAAATACCCTGAAAGGGCAGGAATTGAAGCAGCAAGAACAAGTAGAAGGTAGCTGCAGAAAGACAGGAGCTCAAGCTTGGGTGTGACGTCTTTAGGAAAATACGCCCTGTCTTATGTCTGCATTCTGAGGGACCTGCCTGGGCTCAAACATTAAAATAATACTAAAAACAGTAATTGTGACACAATGTGATAAATGTAGTAATGGAGGCATGCATTTGACAAGGCAACAGGAGGACTGTGGTGAGAATTGTCAGCCCTTACATATGGCAGGACAGTTAAGGATTCAGCTTCTGTGTTTTAATCCTGGCACTGCCACCTATAACTGTGTTAGCCTTGATTAAATTCTTGATTTTTCTGAATAGCCTCATTTTATACACAATAAAATCGAGTGTCTACTTCATAGGGTTGTTATGAAGATCAAGTGATGTGACCAAATAAAAGCACTTAGCCAAGTGCCTGAGGAGTATTGAATAGTCACTGAATAATCATTTGATCATTTTTGTTTTATGTTGTTTTAATAATCATTACTTTCACTATTATCTATAAGGGGAAAATAATTGATCTTGATGAATGAGGAAGAATTCAGCAAATGGACAATAGGAATCATGTGTCTACTAAAAGATCAGAAAGCAACATGTAAATGACTATTATTTAGCATTGAAGAATGAACATATCATTATATAGTGTCTGAAGAAATCAAGAAACTATAATAAATTAAATGGAATTTGGCAATCAACTCTCAAGTCTCATAACAACTTCACAGCTCTTAAAAATAATAAGAGAACACAGAAAGGTAGGTAAGTGGCTGGAAACCAAAGCTAAGTCCAAGTTCAACACCTGCTGCCATGAATCAGCCACTATAATCTGCTGCTGCTAACTCATTCATCTGTCTCTGCCTTTGGCCCCAAGGGGCTTTTAGCAGCGATGATCACCTTTAACATTTTCAGAGTTCTTCCTCCACTCCGTTTTAATTCTGTCCTTTGCCACCAGGTAGAGACTCAGAACAGAAATCCTCCATAGAAAGAATAAATTCCAAGGTATCTCTTATACAGCAAGGTGACTATGGTTAATGGTTTTGTATTGTATTCTTGAAAAATATAGAGTAGATATTACGTGCCCTTACCACAAAAATGATATGAGGTAATGCATTTATTACTAGATTTAACTACCCCACAATGTATATGTACTCAGATCATGTTGTACATGATAAAAACATACAATGTTATCTGTTAATTTAAAAACAGATATTGTTTTAAAAAATCTTCTTAGAGTGTTTTGCATTCTGATCTTCAGTTTTTCAGCTCAACTGCCTTTTCAGTAGTAAACACTATTTACTACTATTTATTTATTTATGGAAATTGTGTGAAGGTACCAACCAAACACACATTCGTTGTCTAAATATAACTCTGTACCCACAGAGCTACCTACCAATGTCCCCACGGATGACACAAGCAAGGACTGAGGGCAAGGATTCTGGGGGCCTTGATATTAAACAGAGAGCAAGAAAATTCTAGCTTAGCCCCAGCTTTGGAGCTCAAGAAATAGTTAGGCAACATTTCCAGTTTGATTGACAGGTGAGAGGAGGAGGAGGACTTACTCCACAAGGGTACATGTCCAGCACTCTAATTCTAAAAAGAAATAGTGATTTATAATAAAATATACGGGTCGGTGCTAGGTCATATTTGGTGACAATTACAATTGTTACATCACTAGTTTATGATTCTGTAACTACACTCTCAACCAAAGAAATCAAATCGATAGAGAGGAAAAAACAAAAATAAAAAGAATTTGTGTCATTTCCCAAGGACTTAGTTATTTATTGCAGACATAAGAACTCAAAGTTGGAATTGGTTTCTTAATTCTCCCCACAGTTGCTGTACTTAAGACTGTTGCTTTTTATTTGGAACTGTGACTTCACTTGTAGTTTTCTCTTCTTCTTTTTTTCCCATAAAGACTTCATAAAAGCTTAAGGGGCTAATATTTTTTGGTGTGTATGTGTGTGTGTTAAATATTAATGGCAGTTTGTTCTGAGTCAGCCTTCCCTATAGAGTCTTTAAAAGCTGAATTATACCAAAAGTTATGACATTACACAAGAGGAGCAGCAATCTTTTCCATAATGAAGTCATTTGTTCATCAGTCTTAAAATATTCAGCAGTTCACTTATGCCTCCCCTTCCTCCTCCCTCCCTCTGAGACAAGAGAGCCTTAAAAATGCAAAGGACACACAAGCCATTACTTAGCACCCTTTTTAGTTGGAGCTCCCCCTTGTCTTTGATACCTATTGCACATTAAGAAAAAAAAAATGTCCTTTTCTCTGAGCATAAACACACATTTCAATGCTCTGCTCAGTAGCAATTGATAAGAGGAGCTCTTTTCATATTGGAACAAGCTGGATATGTGTTGGGCACCATTTTGGTTAGATGTGCCGGGATGAGGTGTGAGGAGGATGCGTTAGGGGTGCCCACACATCAAGCCCTTGAGTACTTAGGATGACTTGCTCTCTGCCCTAAAGAAGTCAATATCTAAAAGTATTATAATAAACTCCTGTTGATTTGTAGATATTTGCTGAGAGTCTCCCATGTTCTGAGGACTGCACACTGTGCTAGAAAATTTACTGTGAATAAAACACTGATATTCTCAGGAATCTGTCATTCAGGGAGGAACTGGCCATGTGCAAAATTTTAGGGGGATAAAAGGAAATCAACTAATTTATATACAAAAAGGAAATAACTTGGCTTATAAAACTATGTGTAACTGAGTACCACCTTTTTTCTAAGAGATAGTTTAATAATTATTTCCTCTTTCCTTGTCTTTGACCCCCAAATCCCCCCTTCCTACTTTGCCCTATAGAAATGCAAATATAGCCTTTCACCTCCCCTTCACCACTCACCAGTCACTCCAGGGCAAGTTTCTCTAACTATGTGCTTACAAGTTCCAGAAAGAAACTCTCACCCACCAAGAGGTTGCCTTGAGAGATAACAGACTATCTCTATGAGACTCTCTCCTATCAGGAGACTGCCTCAAGAGATACAAGACTCTCTCCCACCTGGGGAGTTTTCTGCTTAGTCCTGCACAGGAAGGCACCAGCAGTCAACAGCTTAAAGCAACAGAGCTAGCATGTGGACCACCCTTCTTGCTCTCTTCCTCCCCCTGCATTTTAAAAGTGTCTTCTTTCTTATCCAAAAGCAAAGCAGTGCCCTTAAAGCAGGAAGCCAGTATTCCTTCCCGAAGCTAGCTTTGGAGTAAATCACTTTCTTTATACCAGACCTTGTTCTTGTTAACTGCAAGCAGCAAGCAACTAACCTGCATTCCAGTTACATGGGCACTCCAAGGTCTATCTTTAGAAAACAATTATTCCCAATAGCTCTGGCCAAAACCCTGGGTTGAGAGTGAGGAGGGGCTAGGGCAAGGGCTCTTATTAGTCAGGCGTAGGACACGTAATGTTGGGCCTGTGACTACACAGAAGCAAGAGCTGAGGCTTGGGAGCCTCCCCTTAGATTTCAGAGGATGTATGGAAATGCCTGGATGTCTAGGCAGAAGTCTGCTACAGGGGCAGAGCTCTAATGGAGACTCTCTATCTAAAAGGGCAGTTGCAGAGGGGGAAATGCCAGGTCAGAGCCCCCACACAGAGTCCCCACTGGAGCACTGCCTAGTGAAGCTATTAAAAGAGGACCACCATCTTCCAGTACCCAGAATGGTAGATCCAGAGACAGCTTGCACTGTGCAGCTGAATAAGCCTCAGGCACTCAATGCCAGCCCATGAAAGCAGCCATGGGGGCTGTACCATACAGAGTCACAGGGCAAGAGCTGCCCAAGGCATGAGAAGCCCACCCTTTACATCAGTGTGGCCTGGATGTGAGACATGGAGTCAAAGGAGATTATTTTGGAGATTTAAAATTTAATGACTGCCCTGCTGGGTTTCAGACTTGCATGGATCCAGGAGCCCCTTTGTTTAGTCCAATTTCTCCATTTTGGCAATGGGTGCATTTACCCAATGCCTGTAACTCCATCACATCTTGGAAGTAACTAACTTGTTTTTTATATTACAGATACATAGGCAAAATATACTTGCCTTGTCTCAGATGAGACTTTGGATGTGGACTTTTGAGTTAATGCTGGAATGAGTTAAGCCTTTGGGGGACTTTTGGGAAGGCATGATTTGTTTTAAAATGTGAGAAAGTCAGGAGATTTGTGAGGGGCCATGGGAGCATTTATATCATTTATGGTTTGGCTCTGTTCCCCACACAAATCTCATGTTGAATTGTAATCCCCAGTGTTGTGGGAGGGACCTGTGGAAGGTGATTTGACCATGGGGGCAGATTTTCTCCTAGCTGTTCTTATGAAAGTGAGTGAGATCTCATGAGATCTGGTTATTTAAAAGCATGTAGCACTTCCTCCTTCACACTCTTTCCTCCTGGCCATGTGAAGATGTGCTTGCATCCCCTTCACCTTCCACAATGATTGTAAGCTTCCTGAGGCCTCCCCAGCCATGCTTCCTGTGCAGCCTGTAGAGCTATGAGCCAATTTAAACCTCTTTTCTTTATTAATTTCTCAGTCTCAGGTAGTGCTTTATAGCAACATGAGAACAGACTAATCCAGGTGTTGTAAGCAAAAAAGACGACGATGAGAAACACTGGCTAGTTTTAAACAACAATGGCCCCTTTAAGACTATGTAATCCATTCAATTTTGCTCAGAAACAAAGATTTCCTTAAAGTAAGGCAGACAAGTAGGAACATGCAATACTCACCATTAAGTCATACATTTGTACAACACTTTATATTTTGCAAAGTACATGCAGTGTTGAGACCAATACTTAGAAGACTGACATTCATATTTAACACAGTGGGTAGGTGAGTCATATACTCAGGACCACAGAGTTAAGCATTCCAAATTCGAACCCCCACTTTATTACTGTGAGCCTGGTCCAAAGAGAAAAAAAGTAAAAGGTAAAATTTCCTTAACATTTCTGGGTCTCAGTTTCTTCATCTATGAAGTGGAATGATACAATGACATCTAAATTAATTTCCTAGAGTTAGTAATTGACAAGATTTTAGTCAATGCATCATATAGATAGGGTAAATTTCTTAGTAAATTGTTGTACAATCTAATAGACACACAGACTTACCCTGCTCTGTTGTATTATTTTCATGTCTGTCCTTGTGAAATGTATCTTATTAGTAATCTTTGAATTCTTGGTACTGATTTTATCCTCATGTGGTCCTTATCTAATGAATGAGAAATTGACTATATATGCAAATAAGATAATGAAAAGAACTTGCTCTGACACAATGTTCTACCACCTATTTTCTGTATTGAATGGTGTTTATTAAAATTGGAGATAAGAACAATGAAGTTTTTCTCAAAGGAGAAACATGTATAGATAGCAAGCAGGTATTGGAATCCGTGGATGAGCAAGTGATTTTACTCCAGCTCTATCGAGAGTGCACCACATCTGTGTGCCTAAGGATTCATAATGAGATGTTCTGATTAGAGAATTCTTTATATTAGAGTTGCCACCTAAAATGCCACTCAGGAAATATGTATAAAAGATTCCTGGCACTGTGCCATTTGGGCCCTGATACAAACATGAATCAAAATTCCTGGGTTGGTTGCCTATTATTGAACTATTATTAGACTTCATCATCTCAACCTCTTAGAAGAGCAATTCTCTTGTAATCTAAGGAAGTCTATGTGGGTGTTAGGTAGTTCATTCATGAATTCTGATGCCAGACTGCCTTGGCTCATATCTTGATTCTGATACGTGAACTGGAGTAAATTGCTTAAGCTCTTCATGTTTCATGAAAAATAGTACTTAATTTATAGATTTATTGTGAGGATCAAATGAGCTAATGCATATTAAATACAGGAAAAATACCAACCACATAGTAAGCATTCAATGAAGTTTAGTTAACAGAAGTAGAATTATGATTTCTACCTGTCCTTGATGTGTCATCTTAAGTCTAGGCTTATGAAGTGAGAAGTGACTCAACATTCATTCATTGCATACTGCTGGCCAAGGCACTGAATACTAATTTCTGGGCTATTCATATACTATTCCCAACAGCCCTGTGAAAGGTGGGTAAAGATTGTAAATTGGCTGAATCTATTTTATTCCATCATCCTTATACTATTCCTTATTGCATACAGAAAGATGGAAAGTTAAATTCTCAATTTCCTAGATTTCCCTACTACTTTGGATATCTTCTAAAGTCCTCCAAAAAACACATCTGCATGATATTTAAGAGAAAGCAAGAGCTGCATGTCTCTTGTTTCTGCTGGCAGGTATAGTTAAGAGCTGCGTAATGCTTCTGTTACCACTACCATAGTGGGTGAGCAAGGGTGGAATAAATCATCCATTCAGTAACATTATGAGTGTGAACATACAGGGCACAGGAGAAATATCTTGCTTGAGGGGGGTTGTGGCTAACACAGTGTAGTACCGAATCCAACAGATAGGCAGTATGATGAGTAAAAGTCTAAATCGATCCTACAGTCTCCACCTCCAGCAACCACTTGAGCCTGGAAGAAGACCCAGAGCCTTGGATGAGACACTTTTATTGCACACACATGAGACCTTGAGAGAGGGCCCAGCTGTGATGACCCAGAACTCCTGCCCCATGAAAGTCATGAGATAATTATTATGCTACTTTTTAAATCACTACCAGTGTGGTAATTTGCTAGGCAACAGTAGAAAACTAATACAGATAGCAATTTCCAAATTATCAGTTTCTTATTACTGCAGAGGTAGTTAATATCTTGGAATTTTCCTGTAAGTTGCAAAAAGTTACATGGGAAATGAGGTCATATATTTATTCAACTTAGAAGTCTGATTAGCTTTGAAGCATACACCTCAAATCACAAGGACTTCTTTGGCTTCCCTGGACTACAACCAAGTTATTTTCTCAAATGCTACTATCAGATTCATTTGCACTTAAACATATTGACATTTTAACTTTATGTCCAGGTTTTCTAGTTACATATCTTCTCATCAGCTGATTTATCCAAGGCAAGGTTCTTATTAATCAGTTCTATCACCACACAATAGAAGAAGGAATATCATTGAGATGTTCAACTTGGCTCATCTTTTCTGCTTTTCTAATCTCCCATCCAGCGTCAGAGGTATGAGAGACCTAAAACTAATTTCAATATCATACGTAAAACTCTAAGCTGATAGGGGAGCATCAAGAATCCTGCCTGGGCATGTACCCTACATGATTGGCACCTACTATCCACATATCCTAAAAATCTTGTGCTCACTCACCTCACTTTCAGAAAAAAGAGAATTTTGTTCCATCTGCTTAACCTGCCACGCTTGTTCCTGCCTTATGGTATGTGTTCTTATTGTTTTATGTTTGTGAAACTCTTCTCCCTAATGATTGTCATCAGGACATCTTTCAGTTATTCCATATCATCTAACATCATCTTTTCAGAGAGGTCTTCACTGACCACCCAGATTAAAATAGCTATGAAATTTCATCTATTAAATACATTAAATAAATACAACAATATTATCCTATTTTGTTTTCTTCATAGAAATTATTAAAATCAAAGTTTTTATGTGTGTAATTCCTCTCTCCCAAAGATCAATTTCCATGGAACAGAGACATTAATCTTTTTCAGAATTGTATTCCCAGCACTTACAAGAGTGCCTGTTATAAACTGAGTCTGAATAGCTATTTTAAAGACAACAGATGAGGAAAGAATTTAGAGAGGAGAAAAAAGAAAGGAAGAAAGGAAAGTACTGGCCAGCTGGTAGATGGCAGGAAGATCTGAGTTTGTGAAACAGAATTAAAACAGACTGATATAACCGTTCTAATTTTTGTGTGGTGGTTGGTGGAGTTACTGGATTATTCGCTATGTGACATGTTTTCACCACATTATAAAAGACGGACTTGACTTGATCAACTGTTACCAGGTCAAAATTGGTGTTTACATGATTCTGAGAGTGAAGACCTCCAATAAATGTGCCCTAAGTATCTCACTTGCCTCACCCTAGTCCCACTCCTGAAGAAAGGCTTGAGCCATCCTGCTTCCTGGAAATAAGCAACATAGATTATAGCAAAGCAAGAGCATAAGGTATTAATGTTAAGTAATATTTAATATCTCTTGCTCAACATTATAAAAACACTTATTGCTTGGTTATATGTAATATTTCTATTTAAAAACTTCCAAATCAAGAAGGTAAAAACTGGTTAACAATCACTTATTCTGGTTTTCAAAAGGGGTATAGGTAACCTTAAATTCTAGCAAAGCAGGTAATGTTCATGGAGCTGAACTGTGGTTGATGGAGACAAAAGAGGTGGGAATCCTCCCTGTTCTAACTCCTAAAAGAACGTAAAATAAATTGTAATGGAAGAGGGCTTAGAAAACAAAGAAGACTTTTTGAAATCATTACTTAATGTTATTTCAAGTACACAAAGAAAAGGGCACAGTTAAGAAAAACTTTTCTGGCTGATGACTATTAAAAATTTGATTCTTTTTTTTTTTTTTTTTTTTTTGAGATGGAGTCCCGCTCTGTTGTCCAGGTTTGAGTGCAGTGGCGCGATCTCAGCTCACTGCAACCTCTGCCTCCCAAGTTCAAGTGATTCTCCTGCCTCAGCCTCACAAGTAGCTGGGACTACAAGTGTGTGTGCACCACCACTCCCAGCTAATTTTTGTATTTTTGGTAGAGACAGGGTTTCACTATGTTGGTCAAGCTGGTCTCAAACTCCTGATCTTATGATCCACCCGCCTTGACTTCCCAAAGTTCTGGGATTACAGATGTGAGCCACTGCACCTGGTCTCTGATTCTTTCTTACTGCCACATTAAAAGGATACAAGTATTAATTTAGAGACAGCAAAAAGAAGAGGATTTCCCTCATTTTTAGCCATAAATGTCCTTAACAGTAAGGGTTTATGTTCAACCATGGTCAAAACTGCAAAAAAAAGAAAAAAAAAAAGTATAGAAATGGGAATCAAGCTAAATATTTGGAAGAGTAAAAACTAGAAAGAAGCAGAAAGGAGGAAAGTCCAGAAAAGAAATAAAGAATGGCAGTGGCTACTGGGGGGGAATGGAAGGGCCTATGTCATCTAATAGGTAGATGATCACACAGTGTACTGGTGGGTTGGTACAACTTAAAGTTCCAAACACGTGGGATTAGGTAAGAGTGGCACCAGCCAGATTAAGAGTAGAGATTTTACACAGCCTCAGGGTCCATCCATATTGAGTTCTGTTGTCTCATCTCCAGACTTATATTTAGGATCAAGTAACTTCACTTGTAAATTGTAAGAGCTCTCCACACCACATTTAACAGAAGAGTCTTAATAGAGTTATAATTTAAGTGAGGTAAGCTGTGTATCTCTTTCTAGAATCAGATTGCCTATCCCTTACCCCAAGAATAGGTAGGTCCAGGTGACTAGGTCAGCAGGAGAAGGTGAGGGCATTATATATTTAGAAAGTCATCATTATCTGGTGAGTCATATAATATAGAAGTATCTGATTCTTTCATCGATTCATTAATTTATCATTTCAATAAAGGTTTATGCAGCAGAGACTTCTGTTTCTGGCCATAATTAATTGAACTGGCACCAAACTAGGCCTCTCAACTAAACAACATTAAAGTTGGATAAATTTATGAGACAATAGTTCTTTTTTTTATTGCATTTTAGGTTTTGGGGTACATGTGAAGAACATGCAAGATTGTTGCATAGGTACACACATGGCAGTGTGATTTGCTGCCTTCCTCGCCATCACCTATATCTGGCATTTCTCCCCATGCTATCTCTCCCCAGCACCCCACCCCCTGCTGTCCCTCCCCTATTCCCCCTCTCCACTGACCCCAAAGCACTGTTTACAATAGCAAAGACAATAGCTCTTAAGTAGGCAATGCAAGCATGAAATCTCAAACAGAAGGAAAACTCCTGAGGCAGTCACCACAATCTCCCAGCTCTCTAACAAGGAACAATTTCCTAAGGCAACACAGAAAGAATTCCAAGAAGGATATAGCAGTATTTCTGAGATTAGATTTGAGGGGGAACTCATGGGTAACAAATGAAAATCTGATGAAAAGGGAATGGGAAAGGAGGAACTTTTGCAGAGAAGAAGGCCCAGGAGTCCACAAGGAGGTCTCACACAAGTCCCTGGCAGAGGACGGAGATGCTCATAGTCAGGTCAAGATCACAAGGCTAGCCCAGTCTCAGCTGCTGTGAGGTTAATAGGAGATCAAAGATACTAGAGAATAACCAGTCATACAGAAGAGCCAGCTGGAAGACTTTATATTTCAGGCCCTGCCAGACTAGAGAAATCTTCCTGATACCCTGTTAAAATAACTGCCACTCAGCTGAGATTACAAAAAGGTCATGACTAGACCTTTCTGTCATGCCCTAGAATAGAACTTATCCTAGACTCATTTTTACAAAGCATAAAACAAGTCATAGCACAGTCTTCTAGGAAATTGAGCCCCAACAGTATTGAATCATTTGAGAAATACTGTACACAAATTCCCACCTACACAATATGAAGCCAAGCCTATATGAGTTTAAGATGATCAGGTAGTAATTGAACTGACTGCTAAAAAAAAAAAAAAAAAAAAAAAAAAGAGGCAACATCTTCCAGGGGAAAAATATAAAACTCTAGACTTTCCAAAATGTAAATAAATAAATAAATGAAAAACAAAAACCAAAGCACTGTGATTCATAATAATAATTTTAAAAAGTCAACAGAAATTGAACCTGATGGTCCATGGTAGAATTAGAAGACAGAATATAAAGTATTATTATGAATGTATTCAATAATTAAAGGAAAATGTGTTCTTAACAAAGAGAGGGCACTCTCATCAGAAAAGATGAAGAAAAATATAGTAAAAAGAAGCAAATCGTAATTCAGGGACCCTAAAGCAAAATAACTAAAATGAAAAATTCACTGCAGGAACTTAAGATCCGATTGGAAAATGAAGAAACGTTAGCAAATCTAAGAACAAATTAATAGAACTTATCTAATTTGGAAAATAGAAATAAAAATTTGGGAAGAAAAATAAAAGAGCCTCAAAGACCTGTGAGATAATATGGATTGTCACCTGAAATAAAAGAGAAAAACTGGAGTAGAAAATAAATGAAGAAATGAAACATTCAAAGTCTTCAAAATGTTGATGAAAAATTAAACAAATAAACAAAAAGCTTGACTTACTGGTTCAAGAATCTTTAGCAAAATCCAAGCAGGATAAAAAAGAACCACACCTAAGCATATAATAGTGAAACTCTTGAAAAGTAAGATAAAGGGAAATTCTTCAAGGTAGCCAGAACCACTAACCTCCTACCACACCACAAAAATCTCAGATATATCATGTCCATAGGAACAGGAATGGAATAAATACAGTCTTCATTATCGGAAACAATTGCTAAAGAAGATAATGAAATAATATCTTTGTAGTAATAAAAAATGTTTTAAACTTTCAACTCAGAATTCCATATCTAGAAAATATTTTTTTTTCAAAAATTAGGGTGAAATACAGATAATTTAAGATAAATAAAAGTACAGATACTTTGTCCCCAGGAGGTATGTACTATAAGAAATGCTAAAGGATGTCTTCAGGCAAAAGATAAATGATAAACAAGCAAAAGAGAAAGATGGAAAATCGAATCTATAGGAAGAAATGAGGTACACTAGAAATCGTTTTTAAAATAGATACTTTTAAAAGTGTTGTTCTACTTATAATTTACTTAAAATACAACCATTTAAAACAAAAATATAATTTATAATATTTAGAAGTAAACAGAATAAATACAATTGCATAAAGAACTGGATGTCACACACACAATTACAGTGTTGTAGGGTCATTATTTTGCAGTGTGGACTCTATGAATAAGAAGCAAGAAGCAGGAAGTGATAAGGAAAAGAGGAAATGAGCAGGGCTGGGGGCAGTGAAAGAGAGTGAGTTAGTAAGTGAGAAAGAGCCAGATGTGAGGCATTAAAAAAAAAAATTAAAGTATGGACTTTTTTTTTTTGAGATGGAGTCTGGCTCTGTCACCCAGACTAGAGTGCAGTGGTATGATCTTGGCTCACTTCAACCTCCACCTCCCAAGTTGAATCAATTCTCCTGTCTCAGCCTACCAAGTGGCTGGGACTACAGGAGCCCATCACCACACCCAGCTCTAATTTTTGTATTTTTAGTAGAGACAGGGTTTCACCATATTGGCCAGGCTGGTCTCGAAATCCTGGCCTCAAACGATCCACCCATCTCAGCCTCCCAAAGTGCTGGGATTACAGGCATGAGCCACCAAGCCCTGCTAAAGTATGACTTTAGCCTTTAAATAGAATTTTAAAGTGTTCATCAATTGATAAACAAACTGTGATATATCAAAATAAATGAAATTCTATTTAGCAATAAAAAGTAAAAAAGTGATGATACATTTAGTAATGTGGATAATCCTTAAAACATTTTATCCTAAATTCTGTTAATATGACAATTTGGTTACTGTAAAACTACTGGTACAGAAATTAGACTTGATTGCCATAGCTAGAGATAGGAGAAGATTATCAACAAAGTTTCCCTGCAGAAAGTGTTGGGATGACAGAACTATTTTACAACTTGATTGATATATGCCTGTATACATGTCTCCAAGTCATAAACCATATATCCCTAGTGCATTTTGCTGCATGTGAATAAAATCTCAGTGAATCTGACATAAAATTAAATTAATGATTTCTGTTCAACAAAGAACACTATGGACAAAGTCTAGACACAAAAGATAGATTTGGAAGTGATACTTGAAATATCTAAAACCAACAAAGGATGATTATCTAGATATACAGGAACTTGAGCAAATCAACATCAATGGAAAAATGGGCAAATAATGGAAAAAGTAAATTTACAAGAGACTAAAATGTGTATGCAGAGATGCTCAACTGTATTAGTCATCAAATAAAAATTTAAACATGAATACAACAGCATTTTAAAAAAATTATTAAATCGGCAAAAATTAAAAAGTAGGATAATGTCAAGAATTGGCAAAGATGTGGGGCTATGTTAATCCTCACACCCTATTGAAAGAAGTAAAGATTAGTGGGCTATCCTGAAGCTAATGTAACAATACCTGATCAAATTAAGTATAATGAAACTTCTTGACTCAACAGTTACATTCTTAACCACTTATCTCAAGAAAGTCTTACAGATATTCTAAAACAGCAGTCTCCAACTTTTTTGGCACCAGGCACCGGTTTTGTGGAAGACAATTTTTCCATGCAGCAGGTTGTGGTGGGATGGTTTCAGGATGACTCAAGTGCATTATATTTATTGTGCACTTTATTTCTATTATTACTACCCTGTAATATATAATAAAATAATTATACAACTCGCCGTAATGTGGAATCAGTGAGCTTGTTTTCCTGCAACTAGATGGTTCCATCTGGAGGTGATGAGAGATAGTGACAGATCGACAGGCATTAGAGTCTCATAAGACGGATGTGGGCAACTTCTCTTGAATGCGCAGTTCACAATACGGTTTGTACTCCTATTAGAATCTAATGCCACTGCTGATCTGACAGGAGGCGGAGCTCACACAGTAATGTGAGCACTTGGCTGGCTTCTCCACTGCTCACGTCTTGCCATGCAGCCAAGTTCCTAACGGGCCACAGCCCAGTATTGGTTTGTGGCCCTGGAGTTGGGAACCACTATTCTAAAAAGAGCACTATGAAGTTGTTCATAGTGGTATGTGTGGGACAGTGAGAATTTGAAGACAATTTTAGGGGTCTGCTACTGAAGAGGGAAGATGTATAGTATATATAGAATGAAGCAATGAATAATTTATGGTGTGAATAAAGTGAAGAGGTAAATTATGGTAGATATGTACCACAGGACACTATGCAGTGATAAGCAATGGACTATATGTACACACAGAAATACTAGTCTATCTTTAAAATAACATAGTGAAGAAAATAAGAAAAAAGGAGGTATAGTTTCATTTATGTCAATTAAAAATACATACACCATACAGAACAATAACACACATTTTAAAAGAACTTACCTAAAAAACAATATACTATTAAAGAACAGCAAAATGGCTGCCATTGAAGGAGGGATAAATAGGCCTACTAGGGACAGAAAAAGGAGAAAAGACTTTCACAAACTAATGGTGATAATGTGCCTTAAACTGAAACTATGCTTAATTCAACTTTCTTTACCTAAAGTGAAGAAATAAATGCGTTTGAATTTCTAAGAAAAAAATAAAAGAAAATAAAGAGATTTAAAAGATACAGGATACATATAGTAAGTATATGAAGATGCATGTGACCATTTTAACTCCAAAGTAAAAGAGATATCAAGATAAGGAGCTTTATGAGAGATAAAGGAGATCGTATAATGATGAGCAATTTACTAGGGAGACATATCAATCAAAAACACATATAATATCTAAGCATCCAGTGCACGAAGTACAGACTGATAGCACTAGAGTAAGCAAATGTAGAAGCATAGCAAGGGATTTTAGCATCCCACTCTCAGTAAGGGAAGAACAAGTAGGAAAAAAGATTAAAAATATATATAATCGAAATCACACCATGAATTACCCTTACCTCACTGACCAAGTACAGATGGAATGTTCAACAAATTAGACCATGTTGGGAAAGAGAAGCAAAAAAAGTCTCAATACATTTGAAGAAATTAAAATTTTTATATTTTATTTATTTTAAATTTATTTTTATTGATACTAAAATCTTAGAAAGTATATACTTAAACACAACAGAATTACATTTGAAATCAGTAACAATAAGATATCCAGAAAACTCTAAAATATTTGGAAATTAAATAACATACATCTAAATAACCAAGAATCCAAGAAGAAATTACTAAAGAAATTAGATTTTTCTTTTTTTTTTTTTTTTTTTTTTTTTTTTTTTGAGGTGGAGTCTCACTCTGTTGCCCAGACTGGAATGCAGTGGCACAGTTTCGGCTCACTGCAACCTCCGCCTCCCAGGATACAGCAATTCTCCTGCCTCAGCCTCCTGAGTAGCTGGGACTACAGGTGTGTGCCACCACGCCTGGCTAAGTTTTGCATTTTTTAGTAGAAATGGAGCTTCACTATATTGACCAGGCTGTTCTCGAACTCCTGACCTCATGATCCACCTGCCCCGGTCTCCCAAAGTGCTGGGATTACAGGCATGAGCCAGTATACCCGACCAGGAAATACTTTGAATTGAATGCCAATGAAAAAAACGACGCTAAAACCTTGGTAATTCAGCTTAAGTCATTGCAAGAGAAAATTTTATAAATCTAAGTGAATATTTAAGAAAAAATGAAAGGCTAAAATCAAGCACTATATGTTGTTCTCCAATTTAAGAAGCCTGAAGTTTGAGAGGCTAATAGAGCAAACAAAATACAAGAAATGTTCAAGATAAGAGCAGAAATCACCAAAATAGAAAACAGGCAAGCAAAAGAGAAAATCAGTTTGGAAAAAAATTGCTAATCAACATCACAGTGAGTATCAAACATTCAAAGAAGAAATAAGACCAATATACAAACACTTTCAAGAAAATCAAGAACACTTCCACGCTTCTTGAACAAGGCCAGTGTAATCATGCTACTCAAATCTGACTCCCAAGAAAAAATTCCAAGAGACTTATAGATCAGTATCTCTCATGAAAATAGATGCACAAATCTTTAAGAGTATGTTAGAGAATCACATCTAGGAATATATATAAAGGAACATATATTATGACCATGCAGGGTTTATCCCATAAATCCTAGCTTGTTTTTGTATTCAAAAATCAATTATTATAAGCCACCACCCTAATAGAATATTGTGTGATCATATCAATAGACAAAGAATAGCATTTGATGAAGTCTTAACACCATTCTTTGAAAAATAAATAAAACCTCTTGGTAAACTGTAAGTAGAATAAACTTTTATTAACTTGATGAAGAGCATTTATTTAAAAAAAATACCCTACAGACAACATTATATATATTGGGTAAAGACCAAATAATTTCTCTCTAAAATTGAGAACAAGAAAAGTATGTTCACTCTTAAAATTCAAGATTGTATTATCTATTGCAATCATACAAAAAAAGGAATGCAGTGCATAAAGGTTGGAAAATAGAAAGCAAAACATAATTGTCTGCATAGTATATCATAAGGAATACACCAAAATATTGCTAGACTTAGTAAATTAATCAACAAAGTGATGTCTAATCGTTTATGGATAAATGAAATTAAAAGATAAAAATAATAAACTTTATTTTTCAACGTAAGCTCCATCAAGACCAAGACACTTGTGTAAGCAATAATACCAGCCATTTAGTTAATCCCTAAAAAACTGAAGGCCATGGGAATTTAATCAAGTCAAAAGAGTCTCTTTAACATTATCAACTGAAGAAAAAAATTGTGCTAAAGATTTTTTTAAGATTATGAAGAAAAAGCAGAAAACTAGTGGGAAAGACTCATTGCTGAGAGAAATATTTAAAAATCTATATAAATGAAAAGATGTCCCTCACTTACAAATTGAAAGATTCAATACTATTAAGATGCCCATGCACACGTATGTTCATTGCAGCCCTGTGTACAATAGCAAAGACCTGGAACCAACCCAAATGCCCATCAATGATAGACTGGACAAAGAAAATGTGGTACATATATACCATGGAATACTATGCAGCCATTAAAAACGATGAGTTCGTGTCCTTTGAAGGGACTTGGATGAATCTGGAAACCATCATTCTCAGCAAACTGACACAAGAACAGAAAGCCAAACACTGTATGTTCTCACTCATAGGTGGGTGTTGAACAGTGAGAACACATGGACACAGGGAGGGGGAGCATCACACACTGGGGGCAGTTGGGGGGGGTGGGGAGAGACAATAGAGGGTGGGGAGGGAGGGGAGGGATAACATGGGGAGAAATGCCAGATATAGTATGCACCTAAAGTAAAATAAATAAATAAAAACAATATTCTATATGTATGAATCACCTATTATTTGCCAAACACTATGACTTGCTAGAGTAAAATGTACATTGAGAGTTACAAAAAAAAGAGATGCCCATTCTTCCCACATGAAATCTCACTGAAAATCACAGCAAGCATTTTGTGGAAATTTCCAGATTGAGTTCCAAATATTTATATGGCACATTATAAAGAACCTAAAATAGTCAAAAATATTTGGGAGGAAAAAATGAGGTTGAAGTGCTTCCATTCCCTATTTCAATTAGTCATCACAAAACCACAGTATTCAAGACACGATGGCACAATCATAAATATAGACATGAATAAATAAATCAAAATAAACCAGAAATACAATTTTGCTTCATTTATCCATATATCTGTCTTTATGTTTATACTATCATGTCTTGAACACTGTAGTTTTATAATTAATTGATTATATGTAATCAATTAATTTTAAAATTGATTATAATTGATTATATGTAATCAATTGATTACATATAGTCAATTAATTATAATCAGTTAATTTTTAAAATAGTCTGGTATTTTAAAAATTAACTGATTATAATTAATCAATTGATTATAAATAATATAATCAATTAATTTTTAAAATACTCTTTACTAGAATAATATAAACAAGTCATATCCTACAATTTATTTAAATTGTACAATTAAATTATTTTTAGTATATCCACAAAGTTGTGTAAGAATCAACAATCAACTTTAGAACATTTTTATCACTCCAGGGAAAAACCCTACAGGATTAAAAGTCAGTCTTCTTTCTCCTTAAACACCTCCTCCAGCCCTAAGCAACCACTAACCTACTTTCTGTTGGCACAGAGTTGTCTATTCTGAACATTTCATATAAATAGAATCATGCAATATGTGATTTTCTTTTGTGACTGGCTTTTTTCACTTAGCCTACTGTTTTCAAGTTTCATCTGTATTGTGACATTTATCAGTACTTCATTCCTTTTTATTCCATTGCATGGATGTACCACATCTTATTTATCCCTTTATTGATTGTTGGACATCCGGATTGTTTTCACTTGGCCATTATGAATACTGATGCTATGAACATGCATGTGTAAATTTCCCTGTGGACATATGTTTTCATTTCTCTTGGGTCTATATCTAGGATATAATTGCTCATTTAAACAGTAACTTAATGTTTGACATTTTGAGAACTTCCAAACTGTTTTTCAAAGTAGCTGTGTCACCTTATGCTCCTACTAATAGTGTATGAATGTTCCAGTTTCCCCCACAAATCATAGTTATTGTCTTTTTTAATTACAGCCATCATAGTGGGTATGTCTCCTTATGGTTTTAATTTGCATTTTTCTAATTTTACCTTAATTGATTTTTGACAAAGATGCCAAAGTAATCCAAAAAATAAAGAGTAGTCTCCTCAAAAACTTGTACTGAAATAACTGGTTACTCACAGATGAATAAACACACACATACACATAAACATACACATTAACACAATCCTTATGTTACAGGATTCAAAACATTTAAACTTGTAACATAGACCAAAATGTAAAAGCTAAAATTATAAAACCTCCAGAAAAAAGCAGGACAATATCTTTAACTTGGGTTAAACAATTATTTCTTACTTCAAAGTAGCACAGAAAATTAATATGTTTAAAGCATTAACAATAAATAAAAAATGTATAAATTAGATCTTGTCAAAATTAAAACCTTTTGTTCTTCAAAAGATAATATATAAGATGCTAGTATAGGGAAAACTATTCTTTAGTGATAGAAATCAGATCAGTGTTTACCAGATGAGGCAGGCATTCGAACTTTTCTTGGGTGATGGTAGTTTCTCCATCTATCTCAATCAAGCAGCTGTTATAAAATGTATACATGTCTGCTTTACATTTAAAGTTTGTGAATTTTATTACATGGAAATTGTACTTCAATAAACTTTACATTTTTTAAAAAGGATTGTGAAGGAGTTGTTCTATTCTAAGCACTGTGTTGTGTGCTAGATACACGATGAAAACAGAAATATGGGTAGCCCCTGGTTACATGAAGGGTATAAACTAGTCTGCTTTTATATGTATTGTATCATCTTACTTAAACCTAACAACAATTTTGTAAGGAGATGTGGGCTGGAATTATTATTCCCTTTTCAGATGTTAAGTGAAGGCCGAGCATGGTGTCTCATGCCTGTAATTCCAGCACTTTGGGAGGCCAAGATGGGTGGATCACCTGAGGTCAGGAGTTCAAGACCAGCCTGGCCAACATGGTAAAACCCCATCTCTACTAAAACTACAAAAAAAAAAAAAAAAAAAAAAAAACGGTGGGAGTGGTGGCGCACACGTGTAATCCCAGCTGCTCAGGAGACTGAGGCACGAGAATCGCTTGAACCTGAAGGCAGAGGTTGCAGTGAGCTGAGATCGCATCACTGCACTCCAGCCTGGGCAACAGAGTGAGATTCCATCTCAAAAAAAAAAAAAAAAAAAAAAAGGAAAAGAAAAAGAAAAAAAGAAATATTAAGTGAATAGCTCAAATCAAAGAGACACAGGACACAGCAAGGACTTAGGCCTAGATTTCCCAACTCTAAAGGCAACCTCTTTTCTACAAACTATAAAATGAGCCAATTTATCATTTCACAAATATTTACACACAAATACACACATACATAGAAATAAAAGTGTAACTTGTAGGAAGCAGTATAGTTCAGACAGATTTATTTGTATTTTAGCTCCATCTATACTTCTTTCCAGTTTTATTACTTTGGAAAATGTTCAAAACCACTTTGAGATTCATTTCTTTTTCTCTAGGACTGGAAATAACTATCTATGTATAAATGCCAGAGATATTACAGTTACCCCGGTTTAGAAAGTTCCTTCTATACCTTCCTCTATGCTTATAAGAATATGCATAAATATATATTGTTACGACAGTCTTTGATAATGGAAAAATTCATAAATATATACATGTGTGTATGTGTGTATGTGTGTGTGTGTGTGTTTGTATATCTCAGCCATATGCATTTAAGCTCAATATAACATACATCATTCAGGTCATTATGTAAATATCTAACTCATTCTTTTTAATAGCTATATACTCTTCCTTGTGCACACAACTGTGTTGGTGCTATTAATTCTATAGGATGGATTCTTTAAAAAAGGTGAACTGCTTTCTGAAAGTTATGCATTTGTAATTTTAACAAATATTACCAAAGTATTGTCTAAAAGTTTGTGGTGATTTGTACCCCACGACAATGTATATGGGTACATATTCCAAGTCACTTTCCAGCTGTGATTTTCAGTTCAAATAAATAAAGCTATACTTGTCATGTCCCACCCCTGCAAGCTCAGTGCCTCCATCTTCCTTTCCATCTTCCTTTATCCTAGGCAAGTGTCATCATGTTGCAACTGGGCTATGCTAAGCCATCCCTCAAACACAGGTCTGAACTCTGAGCAGAGAGCCAATATGCCAGGGTCCACCAAGCGGGAACAAGAGAAGCAGGCTTTTGCGGCAGTCTAGCAGCTCATGTATTTACTCTTTTCCACATGTCTGAGCTAATGAATCTGCTGATCTCAAGCAGAGGATTATACTAAGCCACTCTTTGTAATGCTCACTTGACTGAGGATGAACTCAGGATGAAATGATGTTTGTAATGTTCTTTTCAGGAATTGCAAGCCATTGAATTTATCAAATATTTATACTGCACAACTGTTAGGTACAAAGTGCCTACAGCATCTATCTGTCTTGCTCTCTATCCATATCTATCTATTAAATTCTGCTCTTTTGTTCCCTACTATTTTCAAATGGTTTACGGATATAATCTATAACCAGATAGAATATAATCTTGTATATATCCTGTAACAAGGTCCCACGTGAGGGTACTAATGGTTTCATTTTGCCCACTAAGTCTATATTCAGTCCTTGTACTTACCCATTTTTACACTGCTATAAAGAAATATCCGAGACTGAGTGATTTATAAAGAGGTTTCATCGACTCACAGTTCTGTATGGCTAGGGGGGCCTCAGGAAACTTAGTCATGGTGGAGGGTGAAGGAGAAGCAGACCTTCTTCACAAGGTGGCAGGAGGAAAGTCAGAGAGCAGAGAAAAAATTGCCACTTCTAAAATCATCAGATCTCACGAGAACTCCCTTAATATCACAAAACAACATGGGAGAATCCACCCCCATAATCCAATCACCCCCCTTCCCTCAATACATGGGGATTGCAGTTTCCTCCCTTGACATGTGGGGGATTACAGGTCCCTCCCTTGTCACATGCAGATTACAGTTGGAGATGAGATTTGGGTGGGGACACAGAGTCAAACCCTATCAATCCTTTTAGTCATAATCATAGATAGGGTCCAAATGTTCCTTATTCCCTGTTCCCTTTTCTTCTTTCAATTTCTACTCCTCTTCACTTCTTCAAAGACTCCAATTTAACCTTGAAACTATTATTTATAATTGATATTGTTAGGATTCACCCTGGTTCCAATTTGGATGGCAATAGGTAATCTTTAGTGAGGAGCATCTTTAACTCTATTTTGTTAACAAGAGTGGTTAATGGGCATAGAAAGAATTAAAAGAATAAGACCTATTATTTAATAGTACAATAGGGTGACTACAGTCAATAGTAACTGTACATTTTTAAATAACCTAAAGAGTGTAATTAGAT
Organism: Ateles fusciceps; assembly: GCA_036589455.1. NCBI lineage: Eukaryota > Metazoa > Chordata > Mammalia > Primates > Atelidae > Ateles > Ateles fusciceps. The sequence goes on along the minus strand of JAZHEH010001685.1, from coordinate 175,749 downwards.
TGTTTGTAACTCAAAGGATAAATGCTTGAGGGGATGAGCACCCCATTCCCCATGATGTGGTTGTTTCATATTGCATGCCTGTATCAAAACATCTCATGTACCCCACAAATGTGTATATACCTACTATGTACCTAAAAAATTTAAAAATAAGAAAAAAACTATTTTCTATAGCAATCTGGAATAGCCAATATTGTTCTAAGATCTCTTTCCCCGTGAGGAATAAGAGTGGGCAGGAACCAAGTTTGGGAAGAAAACAGAAAATCACATCCTTCCATGTTTAGATGAATGAGTCATAGTCCCTGATCTCAAAGAGCTCCAGCAAGATGAGAGGCTTACACAACTAGTAAAAAGGACACAAACTTGAATGGGACAAGGATGGAGAATCAGAATAAGGAATACAGGGTAACTTGATAGCACAGGCAATTGAGTATCTTGCCTTGATTTAATGGACAGGAGAAGGCTTCATACATAAGCTGGGCCTTAAAAGATGGGCAAAACAAGAAAAGGCCAAAAAAAGGACATCAGTGAAAGCAGAGTGACAGTAAGGAGCACAGCACTTTGAAGCATGTGTCATTTTGTAAACCTAAGCCATCATAATTAGAGAAAAGTTTCAAATTTAGATTCGAAGACTTATGTTCATATAGATGTCACTGGAAGAAACCAGAGGATATTTTGTTGAGAAAATCATGGGGACTTTTTGCAGTTTGTCATTATTTCTCGTTTTTCAGCTCAAGCTCCAGTGCACAGACTGAATCTCAATATTTCCAAAGGTCTCTATACACAAAAGGGAATGATAGGCAATTTACAGTCAGGGAAACAAGCCACTTGGGACACAGTCAGAGAGTGACAATTCTGGACATTGTTAATTCTGACCCTGTGGCTAGAAAATCTGAGGACACCAGCACATGTATAACCAGCCCCTCCAGCTCAAAACCTGCAGGGAAATATCTATATCATGATTAGGACCCAGTGAGCCCTTGATTCCTTGTATATTTGGGAAGATGCCTGGAGGCCTGGTCTGATAAACCAGGCTCTCTCTGTCCTGAGCATACAAACGAAGACATGATAGTTGACAGATTCAATTGCTGTTAATGCTAATAAAAACATCTCACATCTCACGTTCTTTACAATAAAAACAGTAAGCCCCCTGTTCTTAACACTGCATGAGAAGGACATGAAGACAGTAACAAAAGTGAAATAAGGCATATATACAAAAGTGAAGAAAATAGTCATCTACAAAAATAAGACCTTTGCCAAATCAATTTTTTTTTTTTGGTAAATAATGTATGAACAAATGAACAGATCTGCTTATAAAAATCGTGTGAAGTCAGCACTTCATTCCAGATAATGAAAATGACCAGCAACAAGATCCATTACTAAACATTGCTAGTCAATACCATAGTAACTGTAGTAAAAACAATGTTCTAGAATAGTGTTTGTTTTAGGTTCAAGTTGTGGTTGCCAATGTTATAAAGAGCATTTAGGAATAATGGGTTTGGAAGTGCAGATGAACTGGACAATTGAGATCCGTTGGTCTATTTCTTGGGACGATCGTATATGTTTACTGCTTTTGCCAATAATTTGACCTCATTTTTACCTCAGTCTATTAATAGAAATGATCATTCATTTTCCTCTTGTTTTACTCTATGAGGTATGTGTATATGTGTTTGTGCATGTTCATATGTGTCAGTGAGCCACAAGTGTATACATTTGAGCACTGGAGTGACTATATGGATATCAAGTAGCAGGTGGGAAAATGTTTTCAATACTGGAAATGGAAAGTACATGATAATCAAACTTTATCACAATACTTCAACATATCTTTGTGTTGGGTTCTGTATTTTGTTTTCTTACCTAAAACCACATTATCAGGTATGACTTTTGTTAACCCAATTTCCATATGTGCCAGGACTCAGAATTAAGCGTGTATAGACCAAGTCCATTGAATGGAGAGGATTTACAATATTATCCTTACCTTCAAACAATTTCTCAAGCAAACAAAAATATGAGAAATTAGGAAACAATTAGCCATTATACTCTTTATTGTTGAAAAAGAAAGGTGCAGATACTGAAATTTACCTTTACTTTTTTCTCTATGTTCTTTTTTTCTGGTCCTTTGGCTTCCTGTGCTAGACAGATGCTCTTCCTCCCACTGACTGACTTAGCTTTTCATGGATGATATGATCTTGATAATCTTGCTGCTCAGTAAAATCAAGATCATATTCTTATAGATGGCATTTATATGCCACCTTGGAAGATAGAAAAGTGTTTCTGACACCTTTAAAATCACAGAACTTTAGAACTAGGAAAAAAAGAAACTTGAAAAGGATCCAGTTGTGCTGCATTATTTCTGATGGGTTATTAAAAGACAACACCAAACATTGGTAGCAAGTCTTGTACTAGAAACCAGCAAGATCTATTCACTTGTCATCCAGGGATTTTATTGCTGTCTCATTCCCTCTGTCCTACATTCATACAATCATTTAAAGAGTATTTAACTGTTTACCTGTACACATTCTAACAAGAACCGTGAAATAAAATGTGTGAATTAAGATCAATAAGAGAAGAACCCCCGTCATCAAGTAATGCAGTCCTCAACTGAGGACATGAAACTAACAGTTGTAGTATGCCATGGTGCAAGAGAACTATAGGAAATCAACTGTTTCTCACTATAGCTACAAGAAAAAAAATTCTGCAGAAAAAGTGCATGGAGATCAAAGACATTTATAATAAAAGTCATGAAAAACATAAATACTTATTATTGATTATAAGCATACATTATCCTGATACGTTTTTGGCTGTGTCCCCATGAAATCTCATCTCGATTTGTAGTTTCCATAATGATGTAGGTCCCTCACATCATGGGAGGGGACCAGGTGGATATAATTGAATCATGGGGGTGATTTCACCCAACCTGTTCTCATGATAATGAGTCAGTTCTCACGAGATCTGATAGTTTTATAAGGGTCTTCTTCCTCATTCCTTTGTACTTTTCCTTGCTGCTGCCATGTGAAGAAGGATGTGTTTTCTTTCCCTTCTGTCATGACTGTAAGTTTCCTGAGGCCTCCCCAGCCCTGCAGAATTATGAGTCAATCCTTTCCTTTTTAAATTACCCAGTTTCAGATATGTCTTTATCAGAGTGAGAACAGACTAATACATATTATTTAAGGAGAAAACAAAGCAACCAAAAATAATTGAAGTTAAACTGAATTTCTACACACTTTTTAATGAGTCAGGTGGCAGAATATTCTTGCATCAGTGCTTATTATTATAGAATGTTTACCTTGGGGAAGTAATTCTATTTTTCAGGGCACAGTTATGTCCTGTGCAAAATAAAGGATATAGGTTTAATGTCTGTGGTAGGCAACATAGTGGCTCCCAAGATGTTCCTATTCTAATTTCCAGGACCTGTGAATATGCTATGTGTCATGACAAAGAAGAATGAAGATTCCAAGTGAGATTAAGATTGTTATCAGATAGCCTTAAGACGATGAGACCATTCTGGAGTATACGGGTGGGCCCAGTGTAACTACAAAGGGCCTTAACATGTAGAGGAAGGAGGCAGAAGAGCCAGTGTCAGAATAATACAGTGTGAGACTCCACCAGCCGCTGCTGGTTCTGAAGATGTAAGGGACCACAAGGCGGGGAATGTAGGCCATCTCAAAGCTAGAAAGGGCAAGAATGTATATAGTCTCATAGAATGTTAAGAAGGAATGCAGCCCTGCTAATCACTTCACTTTAACCCAATGAGACTGGTTTTAGATTTTCCAAACTATCTAATAATAAATTTGCGTTATTTTAAGCTGTCAAGTTTATGGTAATTTGTTACAGTAGTAATAAAAACTTAATACAGTATCCAATGAGCTTTACAAGGTTATGACAACAGTTATCTCCAAACCCAAATTCTCTCTTTCTATCTTCCCCCATCCTTACTTCTTCCTTTCCTCCCTTCCAAAAATCTTTGAACACTCCCTACTTTCTACCTTATCTTGTTTTATAGGCCTGCCTTACTCCTTTCTCATTTCAGGCCTTCTTGTTTCTGTTCTATATTAATATTATTTCTATTCCATTAGAAATTAATAAAACCTTCCCTGGTTACCCTCAATTCTCCCTTTCACCCATTCTCTTAGTAAGTATGACAAGGTCCAGTAATCAAGAAAACAAAGATCAAATATTATGTAGGAAGAGGAAGTTGTGAATATCAATATTTATTTACTTACATATTTATTTCTCTCATCACAAGAAATTTTCTGAAGAAACTAGTTTAAAATAAGAGATAACCATGCTTACTTTATCAGAATCTTGTGTGGTCACAGCTAATTTATAAATAATTACTAATAATATAGAAGGTGCTCAGAATATATAAGCTAATGAAAACATTAATTTGAGTTCAGGTCCAATATCCTGAAATCAACATTTTTCAACCCTTATTGAAATTTCTTTACATTTGTCATAAAAGATATGTATTAAAGAACAAAAAGAAAAAAAATAATTATAAAAGGATTCAGAAAAATTGCTCAGTTTTGTAAATAATGCATTTTGAATATACTTGAGTTAGCCATTTCCTTGAATTTATCAAAATGCAGTATTCAGTTAAGCTGAAAACTAATCCTGTTTCAAACATGGCTCAATGTGCATTGAAGAAAAAAGATGACTGAGTATGTAGAAGCGCATATGAATATGCATTCAATATAAACTAATAGCAGCTGGGGAAATAAAATGCTTTTGATGCAGATGGGCAAATGTTCTATAGAAAACATTTTCATCCTTTTTTAATAGAGTTTTTTCTCACTTAATGCAGACATAATCATAAAGAAAATTTCAAAGAATTCATTGCAAAGTACATTTTTAGAAAAATCCTTTGGGTTTTTAAATTTTCTCTGTGTGTGTGTATGTGTGTGTGTATGTGTGTGTGTATGTGTGTGTGTCTATAGAAGACATGTATATTCCATACAAACAGGTTAGTTTGCAAAAGTTTATTCTCAAGCAGTCATTTGATACTCAAAATATTGTTTCCCATCACTTGATATGGCAATCTAAAAGTATATTTAACTAACAATAAACTAAAACAGTAAATTTCATCTGAGGAAATAAAAAAGAATGTTGTAATTTTTGGACCAATGAACAAAATTAATCAGTAAGTAGTTAGCCTTCTGAAATACCTATTTTTAAAAATTGGAATTTACTGGGTGCCACATATTTGAAAACATGTGAATGACATTCATTAGTATTTCATATTTAGAATGTTAGATGTATGAGTGAAGGAAATTCCTTGCATGTTTAAGGGATGTATGACTCTAATCCCATAACTTTAGCTCTTCCCACAATAACCTTTTATCAGGACAAAGCAAGCCATCATCACTACATTTCAGCAGATACTCTACATACATCATTATTATTTATTCATTCAATAAAATTTACTGAGCACAAGTAAGTGTCCAGTAACCTTTCTTTGCAACAGCCTTGTGAATAGAAGATTGATATTCCCATATCACAGATGAGACAAGTGAGACACAGCATTTTTATAACATGGCTAACTTTCTGTATACTCACTACGTGACTGAGAGAACATGTCATCTCATTTAATCCTCACAACAATCTTATGAGATCAGTATTTTTATTACTTACTGTACTGAAGAGCAAACTGAGAATTACAGAATTAAGAAATCTGCCAAAAGTTACACAGTAGTTTAGTAGTGGATCCAGGAGCCAATCCTGAATTTTGTTTGATGCTGGATCCCAAGATGTTAAAATGCATATTTAAGTCATTTGTCAACAATGCAAAATTATTAAGAAGTAAAGTTTGGGCTTGAACCCACATTTCTTTTTCATTTTATTTACTTTATTGTTTAATTTAATTTAATTTAACTGTATTTTATTTCATTGAGTTGGGACCTGGCTCTGTCACTCAGGCTGGAGTACAGTGGTATGGTCATAGTTTATTGTAACTTTGACTCTCAAGCTCAAACTATCCTCCTGTCTCAGCCTCCCAAGTAGCTAGCACTACAGGCATGTGACACCATGACGAGCTAAATTTTTAAATTTTTTCTGTAGAGATGGGGTCTCGCTATATTGCCCAGTCTGGCCTCAAACTCCTGGCCTCAGCTGATCCTCAACCTTACAAAGTGCTGGGTTTGCAGGCATGAGTCACTGTGCCCAGCTTAAACCCATACTGCTTACGTCAAAGCCTAATGACCAATCTAGTGAAGGAGGTAAAACATGTAACCCTAGCATTATAATGCAATATGAAAAGTGCCATAGCCAAGGTGTGAGGGGTTAAAGCAGGGGTAGGCTTTACAAAGCAAGTTTACTGAGCTGAAGTTTCAGGGTGAATGTAAATTAAACAGGGGACAAGTAAAGAGAACAGCATTTCAGCAGTGGGAAGACGTTTCCTAGTGGGAAAGGTACGTGGAAGTGCACCCATATTCAGGGGACTACAAGTCTGCAAAATAATGGAAACATAAAATTCATCCATTGGAAGTGAAGGGAAATTAGATTGGAAACATAAGTGAAGATCAGTTTGTACATTCCTTTTATTAAAGTTGGTGATTTCTTGCTTTGAAAAGAGTAACTAATTTACCTGGTAAGAGTCAATGGCTCTTCATGTTTATTTTGAAAAAAGGGACAAATAATGGCTTTGCAATGTAGTTAGACTTTGTGTTTTCTCTTTTTCTTATTTTAAACAAATCACAAACTTTTAAAAAGTTGAAGTGTAACAAACATAGGGTACACTGCATAGGTCAAACAGGATACAGTTTGCTGAATTCTCCAATTCTCCAATTGCACACGTACGTGTACCCCATAAGATATTGAATTGGCCAGGCTCCCCCCAGATTTGCCCTGTGTTTCTTCCAACCAGTGTGACCACCTCAGGATGACAATAATCCATAGCCTGATATCTAATACCATGGATGAGTTTTGGTTACTTTTGAAATTTATGCAAATGAAATAATACAGTATGCATTCTTTTTGTGTCTGGTTTCTTTCATTTAAACTTATGTTTGAGAACCACCTTCTGAAGTTAAAAAAAACTTTAAATATATAATGCATTGAAATGATTTTTTAAATTCAAATAAGATAAAAAGATTACAGTGAAAAACTCTTGTCTCTCAACCCAGTTCTCCACTTCCCTTCTCTGAAGATGACAAATAGTAACAACTTCCTGATCATCTTTGGAAAGAAATTTTAGGCACAAACAGGCCTCTTAATGTGTTACCTTACTTCCCCTGCACATAAATGGTGGCTCATACTACACATAGAAGAAAAGTCCTTGGGAGATGTACTTCCTAAATATTTCCTGAGTCAGCCTACTAATTCTTCATTCCCATTATTCCACTCATGTTGAAGAATACAAGTATGTTCCTTTAAAAGACTGTCATTCAGTTTGGGTTTGACTCATGTTTGTCATAACTAAATTCAGCTTACATACTTTTTTGGCAGTAATACTACAAAAGAGATATTGTTTTCTTCTTAGTGCATCATATCAAGAGGCATCTCATGTAGCTTTGTGCCATTACTGGTGATGTGAATTTCAGTACTTTAGCTAAGGTGAATCAACCAGGTTTCTACAATATTACCAATTTTCCTTTTGTGACTAATAAGTAATCAGTGAGGAGATTTTTTGAGACAATGTATAATCTTGTTTCCTCATCAAGTATTCATTCATTGATAATTTTTGCTTGCATCAGTCATAATTATAATGCATAATTATAATGACTAAAAACTGATATTATTAAGTTTATTTTCATTGTTCTTAAGGTCTGCTGCACTTTCAGGCCAGGCTATGTCAGTTGAACTATGTGGTGCCTTTAGTACCTGCCTGAATCCTGCCATCTTGTTTGCTATCTGCACAGGGCTCAGCTTGCAGTCCCAGAAGAAAGGTACATTTCCAGAAGAGTGAAAGAAAGATCTGGGGCCTAAGCTGATGATATTGAGTACTCTGAATTTGTCTTTGTGTCCACCTTGTTTTGGTTCAAGAGAAATGAGACAGTTGATAGTGAGGCTGGTGCCACATTGTGCAGCTTCTAAACCTCAAACATATCTCGGAAATTTTGTTCCAGGCTTTCTCCTTGTTCTCAGGTCTTATTTGCTTTTTTTCTGGACATGAAATCTACATCTTTAATTTTGAAAAGAAATTTAGATGCTTGACTATGTAATTCCAAATTCTTTAGCAAGTTGTTTTCTGGACTCAGTCCCAGACTTAGGGTTGTTTATAAATACCTTGATGCTAGTGTGTGATTGGAAGGAGGTATAAGTGGTAGGACACTGTCTGATTTCTCTGCTTGGAATCTCCTTTTCAGTATATTCTTGGCCTTGACTTGATTCTAAAGCCTCCTCAGGTCCTAGTCTTTGCTGGAATCAGTGCCTCACTCTTCAATTCTGAAACCAAATCTGGATTCTAGACCAGATTCTTTTCTTTGTTGATTTCTAAAGAAAGTTTTTGTTTGTTAGCATAACCCAGGTAAAGTATTTCCAGTTGATCTGTGAAGTTGGCTACTGCACTTAAGATTTTTTGCTATGATCTTCATTGGAGAACTGTCCTCAAATAGTCCATATTGGAAGAATCCTGGTACCTGTGGATTCAAATAGGCATCTTCAGGCTCAGTGTTCATCTGTATGCAGTTATGTGTAAGCACTAGGAGCTGAGCCTGAAGAGTACCTGTGAGGCAAGATTAACTTTCTTAGGAATTTGTTGGCATGTCAGAAAAAATTTTGATTGGTTCACATGAAAACAGTTAATTTAGCAAGAACACAATTTAGAGAGGGGGAAAACCTAGATCTGCTCACTGACGTATGTGCAAGATGAGATGCTGGCAGTGGAATTGTGTATTTATGATAATTTTGCTATTGCAGGGCAAGGGAGGCCATCTACCAGGGAATTGCAGTAATTAGATGAGGAAAGTGATTGTTCCATAAAACTCAGCTAAAATGTTACAGTGGAGCAGAGAGAATGAAGAATAAAAAGTATTTCCCAAGTCAGAAAAGATTGTTTTATTGTCTATTTTACAAGCATAGTTAGGATGTTAAATTGGAAGCAAATCTAGCTGGAAAGCAGTAACACACCAGATTTGGCCATCAAATTAATTCTGTCGTAATGAAATGTGAAATTTGACAGAAATGAAGAGGAATTGGATTTAGGCTGCTTATGCTGGTGGCTTTCAATTATAACATAACATAATACACACCCTTTTGTAAAACATAAAAATAAATGCTGAGCAAACAGAGGGAACTACTGAACAACGACAACAAAACACCATAAAAAGAATTGCCAATCCAGAGATTTCCAAGGCTTACCTGGGAGGTCATCTGAAAAATGAGGGGATCATAATACATAATTTCTAATGTCCTTTTCTGCTCAACTACCAATGCCTGCAGCCATAAATTTAGGTCTTAGGAAAGATCAACATGTCATGACACACAATAAAGTAATAAAGTTGGCAACAATTTACTTCTTTATAAGTTAAACAGCTTCAGCATTATTTCTGTAATGATGGCATGCTTGCTGTTCTGATTTTGACTATACTTTCTTAAGATAGAAAGTGATTAAATTATAGCTAGTATCCTAGGCCCATGTAAGCATGGGTGCCATTGGAGGAGTGGAGATATGTATCCTATTCACTTATGTGTTAGCCCCAGAGCAAAGCAAAATTTCTATCATGGTTCGTAGGACTTCTCTCCATACTATTTTTTTTTTTAAATCAGGTTTCTTCCTTAAGAGAGAAGAACTGGACATACTTTTATGCATTTTATTTGGCTTGTCTGCACAGGAATAAGTTATTGAGACAGTGCTATAGTTTGTATGTTTGTTTTCCTCAAAATTCATATTGCAATTTTATCCCAATGTTGGAGGTAGGGGTCTAATGGGATGTTTTTGGGTCATGGAAACAGACTCCTTATGAACAGATTAATGCCCTCCATGGGAGGGGCTCTCCTGCCATTAGTTCCTGGAAGAGCTGGTTGTTTATAAGAGCCTGTTACCTTCCCCCGTCTTTTTCTTTCTATGTAATCACTAAACATGCAGGCTCTCCTTCCCCTTTCTCCATAAATGGAAGCAGCCTGAGTTCCTCACCAGAAGCAGATACTAGCACCATGCCTCTTGTATAGCCTGCAAGGCCATAGCAAAATGACTCTCTCGTTTTTATAAATTACTCATCCCTAAGTATCCCTTTAGGGCTAAACAGACTAAGACATGAAATTGGTACTTAGGAGTGGGTAATTACTATAAAGATACCTGAAAATGTGATAATGTCTTTGGAAATGGGTAATTGGCAGAGGCTGGAAGAGTTTTAAGGACTCAGAATAAGATGAAAAGATGAGGGAAAGTTTGGAAATTCTTAGATATTGGTCAAATGGTTGCTACTAAAATGCTGATAGAAATACAAACAGTATTGGTTCCACTTGGTGGTTTATGCCTGCAATCCTAGCACTTTGGGAGGCTGATGAAGGAGGATCTCTTAAGGACAGAAGTTTGAGATCAGCCTGGGCAATATAGTAAGACCCTGACTCTACTAAAAAAAAAAAGAAGAAGAAGAAAAGAAATGAAAAAAATATATACATAGTAAAAGACAAGCTGATGAGGTCTTAAATGGAAATAAGAACCCTATTGGGAATTGAAGCAAATGTCACCCCTGTAACACCTTTGCAAAGGAATTGGCTGCATTGTACCCATGCCTGAGGGCTTTGTGGAAGGCTAAAGTTAAGAGTGATGACCTAGGGTATCTGATGCAGCCTCAGGACATGGTGCCCAGCATCCCAGCTGCTTCACCTCCAACTATGGCTAAAAGGGGCCAAGGTACAGTTCAGGCCATTGCTTCAGGGAGTGCAAGCCCCAAACCTCGGTGGCTTCCACATGGTGTTGCACTTGTTGGTGCACAGAGTTTAAGAATTGAGGTTTGGGAACCTCTATCTAGATTTCAGAGGATGTATGGAAATGATTGTATGTCTAGGCAAAATTTTGCTGCATGGGTGAAACCCTCATTGGGAACCTCTGCTAGAGCAGTGTGGAAGGGAAATGAGGATTCAGAGCCCCCACACAGAGTGCCCACTGGGGCACTGCCTAGTGGAGTTGTGTGAAGAGGGCCACCCTTCTACTGACCACAGAATGGTAAATCCACTGACAGCTTGCACTGTTTCTGAAAAAGCCACAGACACTCAACACCAGTCCATGAAAGCACCAAAAAACCACTACAAAGTCATAGGAGTGGAGCTGCTGTGGAAACTCCCGTCTCGCATCAGCATGACCTGGATGTGAGACAGAGTCAACTGGATCATTTTGGAACTTTAAGGTTTAATGGCTGCCCTATGGATTTTGGATTTGCATGGGGCCTGTAACCCATTTGTTTTGGTCAATTACTCCCTTTTAGAATGGGTGTATTTACCTAAACCTATACCTCATTGTACCTAGAAAGTAACTAACTTGCTATAGATTTTATAGGCTCATAGGCAAAAGGGACTTGCCTTGTCTCAGATAAAACTTTGGACTTAGACTTTTGGGTTAATACTGGAATGAGCGAAGACTCTGGGAGACTGTTGGAAAGGCATGATTGTGTTTTGAAATGGGAAGACATGAGACTTGAGGAAAATTAGGAGTGGTATGACATGGTTTGGCTGTCTCACCACTCAAATCTCATCTTAAATTGTAGCTCCCACAATCACCATATGTTGTGGGAGGGGAACCAGTAGGAGGTAATTAAATCATGAGGGCAGTTACCCCCATGCTGTTCTCATGACAGTGAGTGAGATCTCATGAGATCTGACAGTTTTATAAGGGGCTTTTCTTCCTTTGCTCAGCACTTCTCTCCCCTGCTGCCATGTGAAGGATGTGTTTGCTTCCCCTTCTACCATGATTGTAAGTTTCCTGAAGCGTCCCCCAGTCACATGGATCTGAGAGTCAATTAAACCTCTTTTCTTTATAGATTACCCAGTCTCTGGCAGTTCTTTACAGCCGCATGAGAATCTACTAATACTACTGTTAATTTTGGCTATATCCAAGAGCAAGAAATTGGTTCATGTTGGGTCTAATCTTCAGCACAAGATCTACAGCTTGGTCCATACACCCTACAAAATCCTATGTGGTAGGGTTGAAAGTAGCATGTCTGTTTTATAGTAAGAACTCTCCTTTCATAACTTTCCCATAAATGTGATCAATCAGAATCCCAGAGAAGCTATGCATGGATGGACTGAAGTTAAGAAGAATTTCTGATCAATCCAAGAAATGCTCTACAGTAGCTGTACTTGGTACCTTCCCAGATGCCCTTCACTGGGCCAGTGCTCTCATCCCCTGAATGCTATGTATTAGCTGCCAACCGCCTACAAATGCCATGTCCTTCAGGAGTTGTCCTTGGATAAATGCAAGGACATCTTTCCAAGGATATTACACTCCTTAACTGCTTATAGGGGCCAGCAACAAACAACTGATTTATAGGAGGCTAAAAGGCTAACACCCCTTAACTCAAGGCAGAACTAACTCTGTGATAAAACTGTTGATGTAGAGCGCTACACAGCACAAGGTTTAAATCATTCCCAGCCAAGTTTGCATCCTTACTTATCTTCCTTTTCATGGTATACCTTGCCTTCCTCACCTCCCTTCTTTGAGAGAAGTCTTCATCAGTCCCTCTCATAATTCTCATCATATGCTCTAGATTCTGAGAACTCATTAACTTTCCAATGTTAATTAAAATACTCTCCCTATTCCTAAGTTTAAGCATCTACTAAATAAGGGATGTAAAGCATCCCATACACTAAAAAGTAAAGCCATAGGCTCATATTTCTTATGGCCTGTATAACACTATAAGACAAGTCACCTAGGTTAGTTCAAGAGCTACTTATGTGGTAAGAAAATCTAGAATGAATGGTTGACAAGATGGATAATGACTATTATTCCATTTTTATTGCTTTTATTTTACTAACAATTTTAGGATTATGGATAATAGGAGGGGGGGTATTTCTGAAGGCATTTCAGGGGAAGTAATGTTAGATCTGACTTATAAAGATGAGTAGGAATTAGCTAGGAAGAAAACAGGAGGAGGAGGATAGTATAGACAATGAGAATAGAACAATCAGAGAGGCCTCAAAAATAGAGGCAATGTGTGTACTCTCATGTCATTTATAAATGCTTGAAACAGAACTTACTATTTGTGCCATACAAAACAATATTTAGATTTAAATTTTTATCACATAAAACTTCTTAATTAGAAGAATATAGTGAGATTTATACTTCTCCTCTTCAGACTATAAGTAACATTAGGGCAGATACTATGTCGCTTTTAATTACTCTTGTTTCTCTATTGCTTAGTAAATATTAATCAGCTCTGGGCCCTTGTGATTATTCTACATACTCCAGTTCCCCAGTAATTTTATGTTAAGCCATGATTTAAAATATTATTTTATTTTTAATAACTTTAAATTTTATAATTCTAAACTCTAACTTGAACTATGTATTTGTAGATGCAACTGACCACTTGACATATCCACTTGCATGTCTAATGGGGTCTATTTGTTAAATGAATGGACAAACACCTTCCAGATGAGTTCTTGAGGCTTCCAGAAGGTCTGGCACATAGTAGGTACTTAACAAATTCAAACAAACATAAAATAATGTAGCTTGGCTCAAGAAATATGAGTTTATATTTATTAGGAAAGGAGTAAAACAGAACTAAGGTAAAATAGTTTAGAACTTAAGAAGGAATTACTTTTTAAAATGTAAATTTATTCCTAGTCTAAGAACTTTGTCATATATGGTACATTTTAAGCCACTTGGACAGGACTTATGTGTATGTATATATATGCATATCTATGTGTTTTGAGGAGTTGACATTATTAGAAAGACAAGAGAAGGAACTAACATGCAGAATTGGCCAGTAGATGGAGTATTTCAATCTAATGTAAGAATACCTCCCTGAAATTAGAAAAATTAAAAATGAAATGAGCTATTTGGTGGAAAGTCTCCTCTCTTTTTAAATATTTACTTCACTTCTGAGATGAGATAAATGTACTTTTCCTTATTTTTTTTCCAAATATAACTAAACATCTGGGCAGCATATATAAACAAATACAGGACTCTAAATATGGAAAGAAAAAGACCAGTTAGGGAACTGTAGAACCCAAGAAACAACATGGTGGTAACTTTCCTGGGTTTTCTTTTTGTCTGACATATACCAGGATTGAAGCTGAAGAAGTCAGCATTCAGGAAGCATTAGTATGTGCAAACAAACAAAGTCCTGACAAAATGGCAGACGTAAGCCCAAACATATTAATAAATGCATTAAATGTAAATGGCATAACTACATACATAAAAATACAGAGGTTGGTAATGCAGATTTGAAAAGTTACCCAACTTTATATTTTCTTCAAAAAACACACTTTAAACATAACTGTATAGACACCCTGGAAGTAAAAAGATGGAAAATACATGTATCATGCAAAAATTATCAAAGGAAAGAAAAAGTAGCTATATTAATATCGGATTAAATAGACTTCAAAGCAATGAAATTATTACAGACAAAGAGGAACATTGTGAAGGTTAAAAAGGACAATCTACCAAGAAGAGACATTGCATCCTAAATGTGTATGTACCAACAAAAGAACTGTAAATAGGTGAAGCAAAAACTTGTAGAACTGAAATAAGGAATAGACAAATTCATAATTAATGAGAAATAATTAATGAGATACATAAATAATGAGAAACTTCAATGACCTGCTATCAAAAATTGATAGAACAACTACACAGAAAATCACCAACAATACAGAAGAACTTAAATACACCAAGATTGAATCAATATATGCAGAACTACCTACACAATAACAGCAGGATACACATTATTTTCAAATGTGCATGAAATATAAAACATAGAACATCATATCCTGGACCACAAAATAACCTCAAAAAAATTAAAACAATTGAAATCACATAGAGTGTGATATTTGACAAAACTAAACTAGGATTCAATAACAGAAAGATACAAGTTACCAAATACTTGAAACCAAACACACTTCTAAATAACCCATGGGTCAAAGAGGATGTGTCATGGGGAATAACATAAAATACATTAAATTGAATAAAAATACAACATATCAACATTTGGGGGACATAGCTAAAGCAGTGATTCAATGAAAATGTATAGCAGTAAATGTAAACATTACAAAAAAAAGAAAAGTCCCAAGTAAATAATCTGAGTTTCTACCTCAAAAACTTAGAAAAAAGAAGAGAAAATTAAACCCAAAGCAAGCAAGAAGGAAAAATAATAAAGATAAGGGCAGAAATCAATAAAATTTAAAACAGAAAATGACAAAATTAATAACACAAAGAGCCAGTACTTTGAAAATCTTTTAAAAATTGAGAAAATGCTACCAAACCTAACAAAGAAAAAAGAGAGAAGATACAAATTACCAATTTAGTAAACAAAATATGGACATTACCATAGAAGTTACAGACATTAAAAGAATAACAAGAAATACTACAAACAACTCTACATAAATCTGACAACTTAAATAAACCAATTTCCCAAAAAATACAAACTGCCACAACTCACTCAGTATGAAACAAACCACTTGAAAAGACATACAAATGTTAAGAAAATAGAATTTGTAATTTGAAGACTTCCAAAATAGGAATCTCCAGGCCCAAGATACAGTGTAAAATTCTATCAAATATTTAAAGCATTAATGCCAATTCTACAGAATCTTTTCTAATAACATAGAAAAGGAGAGAATATTTAACCATTCATTTTCTGAAACTAGCATTACCTTAATACCTGTATTAGTCAGTTCTTTCAATGCTATGAAAAAATCCTTGAGACTGGGTAATTTATAAAGAAAAGAGGTTTAATTGGCTCACAGTTCTTCAGGCTGCACAGGAAGCATGGCTAAGGAGGGATAGGTCCACTGTCACATTGCTATAAAGAACTACCTGAGACTGAGTAATTCATTTTTTAAAAAGTTTAATTAATTCATAGTTCTTCAGGCTGTATAGGAAGCATGGCTGGGAAGGCCTCAGGAAACTTACAATCATGGCAGAAGGTAAGGGGGAGCAGACACGTCATACATGGCCAGAGGAGAAAGAGAGAAAATGGCAAGAAAGAAAAGGGAAAGATTTGATTACAATCCGATCTAATGAGAACTCACTCACTATCATGAGAACAGCAAAGAGGAAGTCTGCCCTCATAATCCAATCACCTCTCACCAGGTCCCTCCTCCCAACATTAGGAATTACAATTCGATATAAGATTTGGGCAGGGACACAAACGCAAACCATATCAATACCAAAACCAGAGAAACACAGTGCAGAAAAATAAAACCACAGGCCAATATTATTCATAATATAGATACAAAAGTCCTTTAAAATATTAACAAATATAATTCAGCAATACATAAAAAAATTATACATCATAATCAAGTGGGGTTTATTTCCAGCAAGAAAGACTGTCTTAATATTTTAAAATTAATCACTGTAATCCACCATCTTATCATTCTAAATGGAAAAAATCTTATGATTGTAAAAATATAAATAAGCATTTATAATAGAAACCAAAAAAAAAAAAGGAATAGAGAGAAATTTCCTCAGTTCCTCAGTGCAGTAAGAGATATACTAAACAACATATAGCTAACATTATACTCAGTGGAGAAAGACTGAATGCTTCCCCCCTAAGGCAAAAGGTGGAGGTGAGGCAAACATGTTTCCTGGAAGTTCTAGCCAGTGCTACAGGCAAGAAAGGGAAATTAAAGAAATAAAATGTATTTCTGTATTCTAGCAATAAATTCAAGGCCTCAAAGTTAGCAATATAATACCACTTACAACTGCTCAAAAAAATAACATTTCTAGGTGCAAATTAAAGTAAATGTGTGCAAGACTTTTATGCCAAAAAATTATATAATCAAAGATCTGTATAAATGGAAAGACACACTATGTTCATGGATTGGAAAATTTAATATGGTAAATATGCCAGTTCTCTCTAAATTTATATCGAAAAGCAATTTTTATCAAAATCCCAGTATCATTTTTTTAGATATATATAAGATTATTTTAAAATTTGTATGTAATGGCAAGTAATTTACAATAGCTATACAATATCCAAAAATAAAAAAATACATTGGGAAAATGTTCCACCTGATTTTGATACATATAATAAAGTTACAGTAATTAAGACTACGTAGTGTTAGAAGACAGACAAATAGATCAATGAAACAGAATGCAAAACCAGAAATAGACCCATATAAATATGACTGACTAATATCTGACAAGCATGAGAAAGTATTTCAATGAAAGAAAGTTACCCTTTTCAACAGCGTTAGAGTAATTGAATATCCACAGGTAAAAGAGAGAATTTCAACCTCAGTCTTACACCTTACAAGAAAAAAAATGAACATGGATCATAGAGTTAGATGTAAAATGTAAAACTATAAAACTTTTGGAAAAGGAAAACAAACAAAAGAAAATCTTAAATCTTCAGGATCAAAAGCTAGGTAAAGACTAAATGACTAAAATAAAAAGTAGTGACAGTATCAACTGATGCAAGGATGTAAAGAAACTGGATCACTCATACATTTCTGGTGGGATTGTAAAATGGTACAACCACCCTTGAAAATCATTTGGCAATTTATTTAAAAAAACTAAACATGCAACTAGAATAAGGCCAAGCAATTGCACTTCTGGGTGTTTAACTCATATAAATGAGAAATTATGTCTCACTAAAACCAGTACACAAATGCTTATAACAGCTTTATTTGGATTGGCCTAAAACTGGAAATAACCCAGATATCCTTCAACAAGTGAATGACTAAACAAACTGTGTATATCCAGACCACAAATAATCTCCGCAATAAAAATAAGGAACTATTGATGCACATATTGACCTGGATAAACTTGCACAGAATCATGTGACATGAAACAGCAAAAACAACTAATCCTAAAGACTACCTACCTACATTGATATAAATTCTTGAAATGACAAAATTATAAAAATGGAGAACAGAGTAGTGGTTATAAGAGGCTAAGGAGAGGATGAGGGTGGGAGAAAAGTAGGTGGGGTAACATAAAAGATCCTTGTGTTGATGAAAATCTTCTGTACCTAGGGTCATATAGACATTAATATCCTGGCTGTGGGCCAGGCATGGTGGTTCACGCCTGTAATACCGCACTCTGGGAGGCCGAGGTGGACGGCTCACAGGTCAAGAGATCGAGACCATCCTGGCCTACATGGTGAAACCCCGTCTCTACCAAAAATACAAAACTTAGCTGGGCACGGTGGTGCATGCCTGTAGTACCAGCTACTCAGGAGGCTAATGCAGGAGAAGCTCTTGAACCCAGGAAGTGGAGGTTGCAGTGAGCTGAGATTACGCCACTGCACTCCAGCCTGGTGACAGAGTGAGACTCAGTCTCAAAAAAAAAAAAAAAAAAAACTCCTGACTGTGATACTGTACTACAGTATTACAGATGTTACCATCACGGGAAGCTGGGTGAAGGATACACAGATCTTTTTGCTTTGTTTCATGTGATTCTACAATTATTTCAGAATAAAGTGTTTAAGAATATGGAGCTGGAGGCCATTATTTTTAATGAACTAATGTAGGAACAGAAAAACAAATACTGCATGTTCTCACTTATAAGTGAGAGTTAAATGATAAGAACACATGGACTCATAGAGGGGGAACAGCACACACTGTGGCCTATCAGAGGATGGAGGGTGGGGAAGAGGCAGATAATTAGGAAAAATAACTAATGGGCACCAGGCTTAATACCTGGGTGGTTAAATAATCTGCACAACAAACCCCCATGGCACACATTTACCTATATAAATATCCCACACATGTACTCCTAAACTTAAAATAAAAGTTTTAAAAAAGAATAGTATTTAGAAGTCAAAAAAAGAATATGAAAGGAGAGTACAGATCAACAGAAATTAGGGTTACTTTAAGACTTGGGACCAACCCAAATGCTCATCAATGATAGACTAGATAAAGAAACTGTGGCACATATACACCATGGAATACTATGCAGCCATAAAAAAGGATGAGTTCATGTCCTTTGCTAGGACATGAATGAATCTGGAAACCATCATTCTCAGCAAACTGACATAAGAACAGAAAACCAAACATTGCATGTCCCCCACTCATAAGTGGGTGTTGAACAACAAGAACACATGGACACAGGGAGGAGAACATCACACACTGGGGTCTGTTGTGGGGTGGGGGCTAGGGTAGCGATAGCAGGGGGTGGGGATGTTGGGGAGGGATAACATTAGGAGAAATACCTAATATAGGTGACAGGGGGGATGGAGGCAGCAAACCACCATGGCATGTGTATACCTATGTAACAATCCTGCAAGATCTGCACATGTACCTCAGAACTTAAAGTATAATAATAATAATAATAATAATAAAAGAAATTAGGGTTGCTTTAAAGGAGGTCAGTGTAATGGGTCAAGATTATACTAAAAGATCTCTGATGTTGCAGTCAAGCAATACAAAGGTCTATAAGACAATGATTTTATAGACATTCAATTCAGAGTTATTTGAAAAACAAGAAAAATTATTTTCTTTGTTATTGCATTTGGAACAGTAGAATCTCCATAAATATATGTTGAAAGATCATATGTGCATGTTTCATTTTATGAATTTCAATGAACTACACATATTTATAGGAAGATTTTAAATAAATCATATAATTATAATTTAAATATATTCATATATAATATAAAAAAGCAACATATTAACATTTAATTAAAACCTCAAAATTTTATCCAAATAAAATATGAAATGCTTCCCCATTCTGCATTAAATTTATAAATGCAATTTTTAAGCTATTCCTTACAACTAAAGAACGAAGAAGACTAATAGAATCTCTCAGTATAATTACTAGGTTTGCAGATAAATAAAACCAAGCACAGGTTAATATTCTATCCTCCCCTCAGGTCGAGACATGTTTTATCAATTGGATATTTGCTATATTTTTTTAGAACTCCACCCCAGACTCAGTGCACTTCCAAAATTGTTACTGAAATACTGCAATTACAATTCTTACCTAGAAGTGTCTTTTCCACCAAATCAAAAGTTGCAAAAATGTTGAGGAACTCTCCTTCTGCTATAGTATTTTGTAAGATTTACTTCAAGGATTGGAAGGGCAAGAACAACAGAACTGCCAGCCATTTTGTGTATCTGTCACAAAGCTTGAATAATAATTTGAATAAGAATAACCAGAGTTTGAATACTAACAATGGAAACCAGGCTGGGCTCAGTGGCTCACATCTGTAATCCCAGCACTTTGGGAGACCAAGGCCGGCAAATCAGGAGGTCAAGAGATTGAGACCATCCTGGCCAACATGGTGAAACCCCGTCTCTAGTCAACAAAATACAAAAATTAGCCTGGTAGCGTGCACCTGTTGTCCCAGCTACTTGGGTGGCTGAAGCAGGAGAATCACTTGAACCCAGGAGACGGAGGTTGCAGTAAGCTGAGATGACGCCACTGCATTCCAGCCTGGTGACAGAGTGAGACTCCATCTCAGAAAAAAAAAAAAAAAAAAAGAATAATGGAAATGTGGAAATGTAAAGATCTGATGCATGACATAAGGACTATAGTTAATAATAGCGTATTGTATTCAGGAATTTTGCTAAATAAGATTTTAGCTGCTTTCACCATAGGGGGAAAAATGGTAACTGTGAGATGATGGATATGTTAATTTGATTCAGCATAGTAATCATATTACTATGTTTTTCATAATATCGTGTTGTATACCTTAAACATATACAATAAAATTTATTTTTGAAATAAATAAATGATACCATGGAGGGGGGAAAAAAGAATGATGGAAGTCTTTGAACAACAGGAGATTACTTATTTCATCAAAATGGCTCCTATGGTCAGACTGCCAAGATTTCTTCCATCTGATTATAGCTACAGAAAAGCTGGAAATGGTAAAAATTAAATCAACAGGTGGCTTTTAAATATTCACTTAATGCTAGTCACTGTGGAAATGACTGCCCAAGTATGCCCAAGAAGAAAGAACACTAATAGCTAACAGCTAGTAAAAGCCTATTATGTGGCAGGCATGTGGCAAGTGATTTGCATATATTACAGTCTTTAATCTACATGACAACTTTATAAGGTAAATACCATCATAAACCACGCAAAATTACTTAAATTCTGTATGGAGAAAAAAGTCACTAAATTTAATTGTATAAATATGTACTAAAAATCAACTATGTATCATTATGATTAGGTACTTTATACAAATTTTTTTTTATCTCTTAACACTTACCAATTTGTTGTGAATAATATTGCCCTTGTTTTTTAGATAAGGAAACTGAGACTTGGAGGTTAAATTTTTTGCCCAGCTGGTAGAAGTGAAACTTGAATCAAGGCAAGCTTAGTCCAGAACCAGAGCACTTAGCCTAACACTACACTGTCTTCTCCATCTACCACCTCATCACATTTCCTTGGTACACAGAGGGGCTTTCTGAGCCTTTGGCAGCACCCCAAAGCCTAAAACTCTCTGACTCTGCTCCTTTAGGATTTTGATCCTAAATTAAATATCAGCTCAGATAAAAACAAAAAGAATTGTGGCTTCGTTGAGGCATCATTCAACCTATGTAAGCTGCTAAAAGAAGCCCATTGACTTAAAATAATACTGTGGCAGCCATGAAAATGTGCAAGTCAGCTGTCTTGCACGGGGAGCAGAGGTAACTGACAGCCCAAGTTGCTATCTTTCTGGATCTATTACGGCACTTACATAACTTACCCAAAGTCAAAAAGACAGTAAGAAATAAAACAGTCTGACTGCAATTCAAAGTTAAAGTTAGCATGAGGCAAGGGAAACAATTCTGGTACAATACTTAAGAAGACATTCATGGCTGGGCGCGGTAGCTCTTACCTATAATCCCAGCACTTTGGGTGGCTGAGGTGGGAGAATCACCAGAGGTCGGGAGTTCAAGACCAGCCTGACCAACATGGAGAAACCCCGTCTCTATTAAAAATATAAAATTAGCTGGGCATGGTGGCACATGCCTGTAATCCCAACTACTCGAGAGGCTGAGCAGGGAAAATCACTTGAAGCCGAGAGGCGGAGGTTGCAGCCAGATTGTGCCATTGCACTCCAGCCTGGGCAACAAGAGTGAAACTCCATCTCAAAAAAAAAGAAAAAAAGAAGACATTCATTCTCAGGTTTGTGCAGGTGTAGATTCTGCAAGTGTTGATCTTGCACTTGTGTAACCCTGAGAATAAGCACCTCCTTCAATCTGCACCCTAGGCCTCTCTTACCCTAGTCCTAGACCTGCTGTGATCAATACTTCAGAAAGAATCAAACTTTCAATGATGATTGTAGATCCTCTCCTTGCAGAGTCTCCATGCTGAATATGTCTATGCACACATATAGCTTAAAGGGAGCACTACCTCTCATTTTACTCTTCAAGGCAATCCACCTGTTCCCTGTTTTCACTTGGGAATAAGTGGATAAGTGAATATAAAAGTGAAATATAGAAGCCTTATCAGTACCATTGTGAAAACTTCATTACACTCTGTGACACCTGAACTTCCCCCAAATCCTCTCCATCTTCTTTCTTTCTCCTTCCTCCACTTTGTTCTTTTCTGTAACTTTGATGGTGATTAGTTCATGCCTACCACCAACTCAAAGTCTGTCTAGGTCACAATAGCAATCTTTCCTTTCTTCCCTATTGTTATTAGAAATCAAAGGAAGGGAACTGCAGCATTCCTTTTCTGTTATGAACTTGTCTGTTGTTGAAATACATTACACCACTCCACTCTCCTTGATGTTTTTAAAGAATCTGAGTCAGTGGCACCCCACAGCCCATATACCTTAATTAAATATTTTATTATACTTATACATACATAATTATCTGCAGACCTGCTTACTGATGCAATAGTTATATAACCTCTGGCTTTTTAAATTGATTACCCAAAACTGAGATTACAAAGGTAGACACAGAAACTAATGTCTCAGTAAAATGGCTCATGAACGAAGAGTTTACTTAGGCACAGTGATATTGCATCAATCACACTGGGAAATTTAAGGTTCATGAACCCACCGTTCCATTTCTTGTGCCCCCAGCTTAATACCAAGTGTCTCCAGTTAGATACTTCTATTATTAAAGTGGTTTTCTTTTTCCTTTTGGAAATTGCAATTCTGAAAGGCTTACAGTGTTTTTGATGGCCTAGAAGTTCCACTCAATGATATAACATCATGGCCTAATATTTAGCATAGAATATGGAAAAACACCAGAGAGGATAATTAAGTTCACCAAATGGGACATTGGATTTCTTCATGAGCCAATGATAAAATGAAGACTCTTATTAAACTTATATAACAAAAGTTCCAGTCTCTAACTCTAACTACTTGAACTTGTTGGTTTTTCATGGTCATTTTTTGTTCCTATAAAGGAAACAGCATGGAGTTGGTATAACATAAAAACAAAAACTTTAAATAATGGAGGTAAAGTACTAGCCTTCATTTATATTTGCATCTTGCCCAATCAATCATGTAGCCTCACTAACATGGTCAGTGGGTAACAAGAACATTTATATATAATTGATTCTAAAAAATCAATTACATCATCATGCATTTTTTTATCTCAGAATATAATCTCCAAAGACTTTAATCTCAGTGGGATAATTATTTATTTGGTATCACTTCTGATCTTCTAAATAAGGCTAATTATTTTTCCCCCATCAGGAAGGCCATCCAAAGTTTGAGTAGGAGTAATTTAAATTCCTTTCACAGTTATATTTTAAATGTTTATTACTGAATTTATTTTATTGAAAATTTACAGTGGTGTTTGCCAAGAGATTTTTTTTTACCTTTTTTATACCCGCAATAATTTTTGTCCATTTTCAAAGTGCCAAGCCTAAAAGTGGGCACATCAAACCTGCCTTTTTATTTTATTTTCTCCTTATTTTTAACACTAACTTTTCCTCTTCATTTCCTACTGGCTCCACTGGGACCCCTAAAACACAATTTACAGTTGCTGCAAACCCATAGCATTGCTTTCCAATCACTACATGTTGCTGCTTTGGGATTCACAACTTATGCCTCTTCCTTAAAAATGTTAAAAATATCTTATGAGATGTGATGTGTTTCCATAGAGATTCAGTAGTATAAATCATTTTGTATATATCCCAAGTCATTACGGAACTCTTAGGAAAGAGGCTATAATTTTACAAGACTCTAGTGTTTTTTGGATATACAGTTTACAAGAAGGTAGAAAGTGACAATGGTATCAGCTTCCAGAAATATCTAGAGATCATGTAGAGGAACATTAAAGATCCAGAAACTTTGTCATTTGAAAAAAAAATTATATGTAATACAAAGGTTAAAAGGGCTTCCTTATCCTAAATAACTTGAGAATAATATTTATATCAATCCTTTTAAGTACCTTATGTTCTCAATGTCTTGCATATGTAACTATCTATTCATTCAGCAAATATTTTCTGAGCAGCTACAAGTCTCAGAAATGACAGATGTCAAATATCCCATTTCCAGTGCCTGGAGGAAAACGGTCTGTGATTCTGTCATTCAACTTTTATCAGCTTGATCTAATAAATGTTTTTGTTTAAATTTTTCTCAGCTTGGCATTTTTTTTCATGTCTCAGTTGTTAATTATATTAACTCTAAACTTTTAGCCTAGTGCTAAGCTTCCTGGAACGCTCTTCCTTCAGTGAGAAATGCTTCTGGAAGAACTGAGACTGAGAAGAGAAAGAAAGACTGTTTGCTCTCTTCCTGGAAAATCCTAATAGATGATCCCCACAATGTGTAAGGAATAGGTCAAGGAAGAGGATCTTTTATTTATTTCTTTATTTTTTGAGATGGAGGTTTGCTTTGTCACCCAGGCTGGAGTGCAATGGCACGATCTTGGCTCACTGCAACCTCTACCTCCCAGGTTCAAGCAATTCTCTGCCTCAGCCTCCCAAGTAGCTGAGATTACAGACGTGTGCCACTACACCAGGCTAATTTTTGTATTTTTAGTGGAGATGGGGCTTCACCATGTTGGTCAGGCTGGTGTCAAACCCCTGACCTCTAGCCATCTGCCCACCTTGGCCTCCCAAAGTGCTGGGATTGCAGGCGTGAGCCACGACACCTGGCCAGAAGAGGATATTTTAAGTACTACCATACGTCTAGGATCACACTGAAACTTATGGGTATTCTAAGAGACATGTGTTCACTTGAAACATATAAATAATTTAGGAAATGGTAGTAATTATGGTAAGAGAATAAAGAATTTAACTGATAGTGATTTTGTCTCCTCTAAATACTAGAGAAGTTAGTCATTAAAAATAATGTTCAAGCTATATTTTAAGAGTAGATAAAATTTGAAAAATTGGAATATGTAAGAGAGATCTGTAAGAGCAAGACAGTTGTGGTTTTCAAGGCATTGGGGAATAATTAGGTGTTATGATTTAGCTGAGGTTGGATCTAGGTTTCACAGTTTGAAGCTGACGAAAGTTAGATTCAAAGTATAGACAAACTCCTCATTCTCCTTCTCAGGAAAGATCAAGGTCTATTCTAGATAATCCATGTTGTCTTCTAACTTTGCCATGACTCTGTCAGTAAACTCTGCTCTGGTCGTGACCTCCATGGAAGAAGATAAATAGAAGAACTACAAACTGCTGGGAAATTAGCCAAAAAAAACTATCAAAGAAATGAGGACCTCATTTCTAGTTTGAATTGTTTTTTCAACCTCCAGGGTCTAGCTTTTTAACCACAGCTCTGTATTTCTATTCTGAATCTCAATAACATTTTTATTCTGTTTGGCTGACACAAACATTTCAAGTACAAGTCATGAGTCCTTAACACTATGCTAGGTAATATTCAAATACTATGCTAGGCAATATCCAAATATCCAGTGTAGATGACATTGACAGTTTCTACACTTCCAGACTTTTTGTCTGAATAGAGAATATATTTTTAAAAATAAAAGCAAACAAACACAAGTCATATGCAAAAGTGACATAGACAGATGGATAGATACTCCAAAATTATAGAGAATCTGAGACCAAAAATGGACAATCAAGAGAAAAATTCAAGAAGCTGAATCTGTTCACTGAAGCCATTAATCAGGATGTTTATTTTTGTGTAAAATATTTCCTTCTTAGCAGGCTGGATGATAAAGCTATGAGTGAAGAGGCTTAAAGCATCACATGGATTTTTCCCCTCCTTTTTTCTGGTGCTTAATAGCTGGAATCTTTTCACAGAGCACACATTTCAACAGCTATGCAAACAAAGTCAAAGCAATGTGTCTAATTGAATCTTCAATATTCAAGTCGATTTGTGAAATATCTTACAATTGTCTTTCAATTTGTACCCCAAGTCTTGTCTGAAGGTGATAATGGTGACTAATGCTATTGCAAGAGGCAGGCAGTTGTCACAATTTAAAAGGCCTTCAGTCCTGACATAGTCTAACACAAAACAAAAATGAGCTTGCCCTTTAAAGGCTGTGACCATTTTCCTCTCAAGTTACTCTCTTATTATACAAATGAATCACTCTCCAGTGATTATGCTGAAATGAACAAAGCAAAAAATCTTCAGCTCATATTCTACAGAAATCTGAACTCATCCAAGGAACTGCTGGCTTGACTTCTCACAGAGAAATAAGAAAGTCCAACACCAGAATTGTTTGGCAACAAAATTTAACAAAAGGAATGGCTCTCAATGCTTCCAAAGTCTCAGAGGATATCTCTGAACACTTCACTCAACACTTCAGAATTTTGCATTATCAAACAAAGATCTACAGCCTTACTGAGACCTCTTCATCCTATTGTAGACTGTGGAGGAGAGTTATACAGCTTAATAAATTGATGTCTTATATCTATTTATTTATTGCCTCTGAGCAAGGTTGCTGGTTAGGTTTCACCCCAAGTACTGAACCAAGGATATAACCTAGTGGGTACCTGTTCTGTATTCAATAGAGTATAGAACAATGTATACAGTACATATAGAATACTTAGAATATCTGATTTGGAACTAGAATAGATAATAATAGAAGTCATACTCTACTGTGTGAGAGATTCAGTAATTCAATTTACCAAAGATAAAGGCAATACAGCCTATGAGATAGAAATCTAGGTTGTGAAACTGAAATCCTTAGGTTCTTATTACATTTTACATAATTCTTCTAAACCTCTCTTTTCTCAATTGTGACTGAGGATACTTATATTTATCTTTCAGGGTTGTTGCAGATCCTATTACAAAAGGCAGCATAAAGCACTTGGCTTGATACCTGGATGATACCTGCCAGTATATTTATAGTTGTTCCATTTCTTTGCTATTAACATCTTTAAAATTTTACAGTTCAGTTTTTCAATGCAAATAAACTATTTCAGTTGTCTTCCTCATCATTGTTGTCATCATTATAATCACTTAAATTTACATTTTCCAAACATTTTACATTTATTATCTCATCAAACATTTACTGCTTCAACACCTCTAATAACAAAAACAGCTCTGGTAGTATCTTCCATAGATCAACAGCTTAGGTCACAAAACAGTTCTTCCTTATGTTAAACAGATACCTGTCATCCTGTAAGTTTCACTCATTAGTTCTTGGTCTCTCCTGTTTGAGCATTTTTAAACATCTCATACCTTCATACCTCTTCTATATAATAGCTCCTTTGAAATCTAAAGATTATTGCTACATTCTTCAAGTTTTCTCTAAGAAGTTATATACAATCTTGTATAAAATTCTATGACTCTTGTCATGCAGAGTACGAGGCATTGTCCCTAGACTCAAAAATCTGAATTTTTTTCTTCACAATCTCAGAATCTTGACAGGTGGTCCAAAGTTGCACAACGAAAGGACTAGAGAGAAGAGTTAGCTAGCTTGCCTTAGGTAGACAGCAAAGGAAGGGTCCCTGGAGAGTCCCTGACCCATGGGCTGGTACCTCAGCCCCACATAACACAAAAAAGGAGTCTGGAAAACACATCAAGCTGCAAGCCCAAATAAGGGAACCAGCACAGGAGGTTGTGCCTACAGACACGCCCGCAGATGCACAGACAGAATCTCCAGCCCACTCAGATGCACAAATCACTGGCTCACTCAGATAAGAGAATAGGCCTGACACAGAAATATCTTTGTCCTTTGTATAATCAGCAGGCTCCTAGGAAAAAGTTTCTTCTCCTTTTGTGGGGGATCAACACAGAGGGCTCCAGTAGGTTCCAGTGAAGTGGGCACTTCCTCTTTTTTTTTAGAATGTGAGCTGGCCTCTATGAATCATCAACTTCAGCTCCTGATTGGTCTCAGGCCAAGGTCCTAGGTCAAGTTTTCACTTCAGCTCCAGATAGGTCCTGGGCCAAGCTTAGTAGCTCCTACAAATCATCACTTCAGCTCCTGATTGGTCTCAGGCCAAGCTGAATCACACTTTCTTCACAACAGCCCACAAACTAAGCACATTCCTTCCCCTTCCCAGTCCATAAAAACCCCAGACCCCAGCCTCATAGCATTATGTCAGACAATGAGAGACTGTTACATCTTGGAACACTGGGGAGACTACCACACTTTTGTTGAATATCCAGTTTACTTCTGTAGGTTCCCTCTCCCCACTTCTCCACTCTGCTCTGTGTTCTCAGAGGCTGAATACAGACTATATCTCCAACTCTTTGTCTACTTTTTAGACTCATATGACTGGTAGCACCAGCAGGAGATCAGAGAAAAAGAGCTGGATGGGCTACCAAATCTCCTGGCTTCTTCTCAAGAGGTCACTCCAGGCCAGACCAAAAGGCATCTCCTCTCAGGGGCCCAGCTTATAGTAAGCACTTCAGGTTTCCAGCAATCACTTCTTCCCACTGAACCTTCAAACCTCCAAATGAAAAAGAGTCCATGTCTTACGAGTCTAGGGAGCTGCGCCATCCCTGGTGATTTCCCTTTTGTAAATAGTAAATTTATAAAACTCTCCCCAACTGTATCCAGTTAGATTGTGCTGGTCTTTTTATGCTAGGTTCCTGGCTAATACACTGGTTTAGACCAAAGCTGGTTCAAATCCCCCTTCTCTACTTGTTAAGCAATGTAGCTTAAGGAAGTTATGCTCCAGAAGACTCAGTTTCCCTGCTCTGAAATGAGATAATAAGAATACCTGCCTTGGCCGGGCTGAATGGCTCATGCCTATAATCCCAGCACTTTGGGAGGCTGAGACAGGTAAATTACTTGAGGTCAGGAGTTTGAGACCAGCCTGGCCAACATGGTGAAACCCCATCTCTACTAAAAATACAGAAATTGTCTGGGAGTGGTAGTGAGTGGCTGTAATCCTAGCTACTCAGAAGACTGAGACAGAAGAATCACTTCAACCTGGGAGGTAGAGATTTCAATGAGCTGAGATCATGCCACTGCACTCCAGCCTGAGTGATAGAGTGAGACTATGTCTCGAAAAAGAAAAAAAAAGAATAAGAATACCTGCCTCCTGGAGGAGTTACAAGAATTAAATACATTTGTATATGAATTGCTTACCTAAGAGCCTGGTACATAGTAAACATTTGATGAGATTTAGCTAAAATTAAATTATGATTAAAAGTCATTTTTCCAGCCTAAATCAAAAACGACTTAAACTTTAAACCCAGAGATGCAAACAGAGGATTTATTTAGGAAAAAAAAAAACTGTAACATATCAAAGGAAGAGAAAAGTATATTTTTAAGATAAATAGTATTTAAATAAGATTTCAATAAAATAAACATATTTCTCACTTTTACCTCAAAAAATGTCTGAAGTTACAGAAATCTTTTCAAAATAATTATCTGATGAAAATTTAGGAACACTTTTCATTAAAGGGGGTTAGGATTCTAAATTAGAAATATAACAAGCTTTAGCTGATGTTTTAAAAAGTCCATTAAGGTAAGAAGATCCCCGATACTAGTCATATTAATTTAGTTTGACGAAAGTTGAAGATAAAAAATGTGGGAAAAAATAAGGATTAGACCAAATCCTATATAATCTTTCCAGTAGGATTACTTACGTCCGTCTGAGGGTTTTCTCTCATCTTAAGATAGCACCTTGAAAATTCTGGGCTTACTGGGAACACGAAGATAACATGAATCTTTTCAAATTTATTTAATATTTAAAAATAACTCACATTGGCTACATGGGAAAAAGGCTTACTCTGAGAATAAACCCTGGGGCAATACTCCTATCCACATTCATTATAGTGTGTGCCAGCACTGCATCATTACTTCAGGTCAAAGCAAAATCAATAGCAAATCATTTGACTTTGTAATAGCAGAAATACAAGACACCACCAACTTAATCAAAGAAGGCTGTCTTAGAAAAGGTAGCTACATGCACCACATGAAAATACTGTGAATGCTTTCAGCAACAATTGCCTGAAATCTAGCTTTTTTATGTGACTGTATATGTGAATATATTATATATTTTTATTATTTCAGGGCTGCCTTGATATGAATCCTAATATTTGACAAATTACCTCTCTTGGAGATGACGTCAGTTTCTGCTTTTATAAACTTGTCAAAAGCCAAAGAAAAAGTAACAATCACCAGCCAAACAAGGAGATACTTCTCATAACTAAAAAGGTATCTATTTGCAGAAATCTCATAGGTATGAACAGAGATGGGCCCCAGCTTCTGGTGGCTTCAACGAAGTATTAACAACAAGCCTTATGTTCCCTATTTGAATACTTTCTATATGTTTAGTCAGTTTACTCATATGTTTCAATTCTCATTCTATTAATAGTTGGACAGAAAGGAGAAGTTAGCTATTGGCTGATCTGACGTCTGCCATGTACAGCCTTGTTTGGATTTTTAAGTGGGCAATCCAATTAACATAAAAAACAGAGTTCTTGAGGGCAACAACAGATAAACCTTTTCTCACTTGCTGAGATATTCCCACAGTATCTCTTCTGATGAGAACCAGAACCACTTCCCAAATGACAAAGGCAGGCTGGATCTCCCATCTCAGGCTTAAGACTAGGAGTGTATTTGTGTGGGGGAAATCTTTGGAAAGCTTATGTATTTTATAAAATGATAAATTATCTAAACTTCAAGGAAGTGGAGGCAACATGTAATTTAATCTTTAAGATGAGGATACTGAGGTCCATGGAAATACAAGATCTACTAAAAGGCTTATATTTATTTAAAAACTATAATTAAAGCATCTGATTAATTCATTCATTTATCTTTATTTCATTTGCTCTCTTATCCTCTGATTAAAATTTTTCTTTTCATATGCTAAGGGTGTTTTCTTTCTATAATGACTTAGAATATACTGATTATCTTTGTATGCCAGAGTAGATTAATAAATACGCATTATGGTTTTAGAACATAAATTACCAAACAAGACATTGAGTTAATAATTTATTCCTGAGAAAATCATCATAAAATCAAGCTATGAACACTGAGGACAACATAGATAACAAATTTTTGCCTATTGGCTTAAGAAATGAGGTGGTGACTATATCCATTTGCTAAGTGCTAGCCAACACACAGGTTTTGAACATTCACTTTGTTGATTTGTTCATTTATTCCAGCAATCATTGTTGAAACTTCCGTCCTCAGATTTAATATAAGAGAGCACAGAACTAGGGTTCTACGCAACAAGCTCCAGGTCTGCAGAGCTGATGGATGTGATTTGCCCATAAAGCCTTCACTTCAGAGCTGAAGCAGCAGCAGCCAGAGGAAGAAAGGAAAAGCAGCTATACAGGGAAGGGTGAGTTTTTGCTTGTTTATGTTTGGGACACATTCAAAACTCATGTAATTGTCACTAATGCTCATGCAAATAACGTTGTTTTTCCAGTATTTGTATGGATTTTTAAGTTCCTGATCTTTCCTACTATGGAAGAATCTCAGTACTCTTGAAATGCTATTAATAATAAGTTGAAAATAATAGGAATAACACTAATATTTATTAAATGGCTACTCTAGGGGCTCCATGTGTGTTAAAGTATTTAGTCCTCACCATAGCCCTAACAGTGAGTCATGAGTTATTACCACTGCCCTTCCAAAGACAAGAAACCTGAAGCACAGAGTAGAGTAACTTTCCTTAAGCCACCGGCTAGGTTGGGGGAACAACCAGGATAGGAACATGAGTGTTCTCTCTCCACGTCTACTTACATCATGCTGCCTTTTAATGATCTTCTTGTTAGTAATGTGTTAAGAGCTTGGCTATGGAGTCAAGCACAGGGGTTCAAATTCCATCGCTTCTTAAAGCATAACCTTCAGCAGGTTACTTCCACTGTTTAATCATCACACAACCATCCGTTTGCACAAATTAAGCTGTGTTCCTTCTGGTTTGAATTGTTTTCTTGTTTCCATTGTGCCAAAGTACTTTGGAAGAATTAACCCTTCTGGCCTTTATTTTCATTTTCATAAAAATATTTTTGCAATCATTTATATAAGCACCTCTTGCTTGACTAGACTTAGTGAAAACTAGACTCAGTGAAACTTACGTAAGGGAGAAATGTAGATTTGACTGTTTCAATACTGTCAGCCCTGCCACCCAGAAAGAGACAAATGTGATAAGACAAATAGTGGGTAAATTACATGACATTTTTTTCTGAATTTTTACCAAATACAAAAGGATTTGAATACCTTTTGGCAATTGGATTAAGAGACAGTTTCTTGGATTGGAGATCTAAAGATTAGGCTTTACCAGGTGTAACAGTGGCTTTATTCAAATAGTAGTCTAGGCTTCTGGTAATGGGGGGAGAATATGATAAGTAATCTCTACAGAAGTGAATAGATTGGTTTTCCTTTTAGGAAAAGGTGTCAAATACTTGTCAAAAGTCAGGGGAGATTACTGGTTGTTCCTTCAGAGGGGTGGGGACCCCCTGGGGGGATTATCTGATTCTGAAGGATAATCACCTTTGATTATCTTTCTTATTGATTCATCTATAATATGTAGCACTATAGTGAGAAGTTTAGTTGAAGAAAACTGAACATCATACAAATGATTACTGTCATAACAATAAAAATGAGCATAGTCCTGAAAAGATATAATTGATTATCCAATCTGTAGAAAACATGATGTCAAACATTGTATTTTATTGCTCTATGGGATTTTTGCCAGTCTGTCATGTATTAGTACATTTATTTTAGCATCCCTGATTGCCTGATAATACTTTTGTCTTTCAGATTAACCTTTAAGCCTAATTTTAGCATCTTACTGGTTCTCCCATTAATGTCTCATAATCTGTGACAGATTATCATTTTTTATTTGTTTGAGTCATGACTTAACCTTCTTGTAATTTATACTTTAGAATTTTACACAATGGTTTTAAATGTGTTTGATTATTTTTGAGTAACACTTATTTATCCAACAGGTACTTACTGAGTTCCAACTTTGTCTCAGATAGTGTGCAAGACACTGGGGATTCAAGAGTGAGAAGGCAGAAAATATCCTAGCCTTAATGGATGTCATAGTCATAGTCTAGTGCAGATGACAGGCACTGAAATTAAATATATATTTAACATTTTAACTAAATATATATTTAACATTTTAATGAAACATAGTATACACACATGCACATACACACATATATATAATATTCTGCTATAAGTCAGAAAGGAAACAGATATTGACTTTTGAGAGCAAATGATAGAATTGGACCTGATAAGGCAATTCTGCAAGATGTTCCTATGGTTTGAGCTAATAACTTGAAAAAAGTTACTAGATCATCATGGGTGAAAGGTGAGAATGGGGAAGAGTCTTTCCACATAGAGCAGTTAACACTTGAGAAGGCCTAGAGATAGGAAATGCAAATCACTATTGAGCAGAAAGCCAATGATAATGTGGTGCCACGTGGGGAAGGCCATGCCAGCCCTTGTGTCTATAAGTATTATGGTCAGAAAAATACAAATTGTAATGTATGTCGTTAAGATTCCATAGTAGGTTCCTATATCTATAATTTAAAAAAATTTCTAGAAATACATCGAGGATGGAATGGAGGGTGAGCAGCACAGATGGGATGATATGCTTTTATTTGGTTTTATTTAGTAGGAATAATGAGTTTGACTTCATGTAGCATGAGTCAAAGATGCTTTGAAACTTCAAATGGGCATTGATGTAGGGAGCTATAGCTATATACAAAGTCCAGTGTGTTAGAATAAGCTGAGGAAAGGGAGGAACCAAGTATAGACACACTCAGGATCCCTGCCAACCACAAGATCAAACCTATGAATCCTGTAAGTAGGAAATGAAGGTGAACTTGAAACTATTATTACAGGAAGAACCAGGCAGAGAGAGACCTCAGTAGCAGGCAAGCCTTGTGGTATTAGGAATACTCTATGGAACAGGGGACATAACCAAGAAGCATGGACACTGGACCCACCACCAGGACACTATAAGCACAGAAATTAGACAACTCAGTTCAAGATGACTGGGAATTTTCTGTTGATACAAAATTAGTTGTGGCTTTCCTCAATTTGAAAGAATAAGAATTATTCAATCCTCTAGCTTCT
Source organism: Ateles fusciceps (assembly GCA_036589455.1). NCBI lineage: Eukaryota > Metazoa > Chordata > Mammalia > Primates > Atelidae > Ateles > Ateles fusciceps. Next base: position 141,354 of record JAZHEH010001685.1, on the reverse strand, counting down.
CACAGTTCTGAATTGGACCACATTACAACTTCCAAAAGTTACTTGGTCCAGGTAATGTTATACAAGTTCTTTGTGGATGTGTTATGCATGTTTTTAACATAATAAGCTTGACCTTGGCCACTATAGGCAAATATATATTTCTGGATACTGTCACTTATAAAAATACTTTGAGCAGCAATTGGCTTTGTTTACCAAACTAATAATGTAACAACATTATTGTAAATAATACATATAATAAATAATAAAACAACATGGTCTGTTTTGAGAGGATATCTTGAGTTACATTTTTTTTTTCAATTTCTTCTTTAGATAAATGTATGTCTGTCATCCCATAGAATAATGGGAACTACTTAATCCACGTTGCTTCACCTCTCATAAAAGAAATTTAGCAAAAAAGCCAAGTATGGTTATGGTTATTGTATTAAGTGCTTTGTAATAGTAATATTAAATATATATTAATAGTAATATTAAATATATATATATTATATATTTATATTTATATATTTATATATTATATATATTACTATTAAAATATAAATATATTTTAATAGTAATATTAAAATATATCAATAATGATAATGGCAGTTCTTAGTATAATACTCCTGATTACCAGATATGTGATAGATAAGCTTTAGTCTTAATTTTAGTTTGATTTACCTGCATATTTATTCTATCAGTTCGGTTCATAACATGATTTTGCAGTTTTATCAGCATATTTGTGACATGCCTTCCATGTGCAGGCACTGACTTATGTACTAAGAATTAAGAAAAAAAAATAATTATGATTCCTGATTGTAAGCATTTTTAAATTTAAAACTAGAGTTCTAGCCAATGAAAATCCTTCTAGAAAAAGGTGAAATAACAATATTTTGAAATATTTCACTTCTTAGACTATATCATCCAGAAATTTCTAGTCTTGTAAGAATCTCTGTAAGAATTCCAGACTCCTTTTTTCCTAATATAGGCCAACTTATAATAAATTATCCAAATAATTCAAATAAGAAGTATAATTATTATCTAGAGGTAGAAGAGAATGGATTGCGTATTTCTTAAGCAATGTGTGGGACATATTTAAACCTTATAAGAAAAGCCTTTGATGTAGACATTATCTGTATAAAGATGAGAAAAGAGATTCAGGAAGGGTATTAATTGCCAAAGCCCATGCAGCTTGTTAATTAAGAACTAAAATGTGAGTCATTTATCTTCAAATTTCATTTCCTTTCTCCTACACCATATGGTTTTGTGTTGGTATGAAATTTTTTTTATTCCTTTGAGGAAGACAATATGGAATCAACATTTTTGTAAAAAGTGGCCAAACACCTGACTTAATCTTCTGTGTCACCTTCTTTCAGTTATAGCTTTTTTATTCTCTGAAACTTTTGTCCAAATACTAGAAGAGCTCTTAAAACAAATCATGTTACAAGAAAATGTACCTGTTTTAGAAAACTGATCAAATAATCCCTTTACCAAAAGGAAAACATACAATCATGGAATCCACAGGCATTGCAGCTAAAGACAGGGTCTTCAGCCCTGTTGAGGAGAATGACTTTGGAGTGCAGTGTTGCTGTGCACGTGGAATTGATCAAGCCCCTTATTTTCCTGTGGATCCCTATCATGTTTTTATATCATGTAACATGATTTGTCAGCTGTCTCTTGCTCTCTCTCACACACACCCATGCAAAGGTATTTGTGCAGGCACTCTTTATGCTCATTATTTCTACACTTTTTCCCAGTCATATTATCTTACATTATAATTGACTCTTCAGAGTACAGTGGGGACCAGGTGAGTGGTGCTCTTTAGTGGGGAAAATAGATACATTTTCTGAAATCCATAAGTTCTGGAATTGTGGCTTGCTCAGTAACTTATTTGAAAAAGCCTAAGATACTCAATAAATGTTAATTTAATTAATAGATTAATGTATCCTTTTAGATAAGGTAATATGCAATGTCAAATCACTAAGCAATTTAACCAAGGACAACATGATTCAATTTATATTTTAAATTTTATGTTTTAAATCCACTTGGTGAGGTGGATTAAAGACGGGTGGGAGTGAAAGCAGAAACATAGAAAAATAATGATTCAGGTGGGAAAAACAAGGAGCTTGAGGATAAAAGTCATTTTTACATCTGAAATTCATCATTATTTTTGAAACGATAATGTAGATTATATTTTCTGGTATATTTAAATTTGTCTTCATGAATACCACAAAATATTTTATGGTAAATAATTAGATCACCATTTTTTCAGTAACAGACTCAGCGTCTCACAGCTGAACCTGTGATTAAATCCCAACTTTGCCACTTTCTGTTTCTGTTTTATGAAACCCTGGCTCTGTCAAGGAAGTACCTACAGTGATTACATAGAAATGAATATTGAAACTGAGGCAGGAGACCTGGGCAAGTGCTATGTTCCTGCCCATGCAACAATCCTCTTTTTAATTCATTTGTACCACATAAATCTGTAAAACTCTATAAATAATAAAATCAAAACTCCCTTTCTGACATTAAATCCCAAAATGGATGAACCAGACCGATTCCATTTTTCTCTGTTGAAATAATTTTTAATACTTTCAGATTTCCTTTATGCAATAGTTATTTTAATAGTACATATCAAATTATTGTTTGTTCCATGGAGAAGACCAACTTTGATGGGGCTGAATAGGCCAGCATTCACAGGGCACTTTTGCTGGACTACAAGGAGAATAATTGGCCTCTCAAAGAGGCAAATCCCTGCAAATCACGAATATATTACATCATATGGCAAAGGAGAATTGGTTGCAGATGGAATTAAGATTGCTAATTAACTAAACTTAAATAGGCTGGGGAAGGTGGCTCACACCTGTAATCTCAGCACTTCCAGAGCTGAGGTGAAAGGACTGCTTGAGACCACGAGTTTAAGACTAGCCTGGGCAAATTAGGGAGACCCTATCTCCAAAATCATATAAATACTTAAACAAATAAATTATTTTAAATTTTCTGGGTAGGCCCCCTGTTATCACAAACGTACTTTAACAGTGGAGGAGAGAGGCAGAAGAGGCAGAGTGATGCAATAGGAGAGACACTTAACTGGCCATTCCTGGCTTTAACGATGGAAGGGGGCCACATGCCAAGGAGTGGGGGCAGACTCTAGAAGCCGAAAAAGGTTACAGCCTCCAGAAAGAACCAGACTTGCTGATACCCAGTGAGATTAATTCACACTCCTGACCTCCATAACTGTTTGACAATACACTTGTATTGTTGCAAGCCACTACAAGTTTGATAATTTGTTACCACAGCAATAGGAAACTAATATACTGACTCTGATAAAACTCGTTAAAATAAAAGATTTTCTTCTGATAAATCATAAGGCAGCAGACTCAATCTCATATAGACCTTCAATGGGCCCATCTGCCATAACCCACCACACCTCCCAAATTTGCTGAAGTGACTAAGCTGAACTTAATGGTCAATATCTTTAGTATCAAATGAAAAACAAATACAGACATAGGTAAAAAGAAACTTTATACAAACAGTTATTGAAATAAAACAAAGGGCGATTATATTAATAGCAATGGGGAGACTGTTGTGACCATGATATCTACAAATATCCCAAAAGTCAGGCAAAATTATCTTTTCTTTTGTAGATAGGAGTCAATGAGTGCTTAGTAATCATGTTTATAAGACAAATCCTGTCTTTGTATTCTGTATTTTTGATGCTTTGACAATTGGGCCCTTGCTGAGCCTAGAGGGACTGGCTCTCTCAGAGCTAGCCAATTTCTAGAGACAGTAAAGAACTCATATGTTAATGAATACACTTTTTATATGCAAGACAGTGAATCTGGAGCCCACGCCTACACCACATCCTTTGTTAAGATCTCACAGGGCTTTACACATGGGCCGCTATTCCTCTGACCTAATTGTAAGGCCGGCTGCCTCTCCGGGAACTCGGACACACCCATCCCCTCCCTGAGCCTGGAAACCACGTCACCATTCCACGCTCATCTAGCTCCGCCACGTAGCTTCCCCAACGCCCACTTCTGCACTCCGCACCCAAATCTGCACTCAACACCAAGCTCTGCACTCAGCACCTAGCCCGCCATTAAAAAACACTGCTGAAATTTGAAAAACCCTGTTTCCCAATATCCAATCAATTGCCTCATGCTGTTTCCCCAATATCCAATCAGTCGCCTCTAATGCCCGCGCACTGAAATCCCGCCTACCTACCAGTTGCAGCTCGCCCCGTCCAAGCCCTGTTTCCCAATATCCAATCAATTGCCTTATGCTTTGTTTCCCCAATGTCCACTCAATGGCTTCTGACCCCTATAAAACTCCTTGCCCCGGGAAGTTAAGCGTGACTTCTCTGGCCCCCCCTTTCCCGGACCACAGAACCTCGCCCAGGAGCTTAATAAATTGGCATTTAATTTTCCTAGGCTGATCTCAGTTTCCTCATTATAAACTCGGCAATATTCCTTACACTAATCATCCCAGGACTAGGAACCAGACAAATAGGGACAGGCACCATGCTGCAGAGTTTGCTGAAATTATTCAAACTAGCCACCCCTACATCTCCTTATCCAGCCTCCCCGTTTCTTCTGCAGAAACCAAGATAATGGCTTTCGTTCTTGGCTTCCCCCTGTATTAGTTCGCTCTGACACCGCTACAAAGAAATACCCAAGACTGGGTAATTTATAAAGGAAAGAGGTTTAATTGACTCACAGTTCCGCATTGCTGGGAAGGTCTCAGGAAACTTACAACATGGTGGAAATTACAGCAGGCACCTTCTTCACAGGGCAGCAGGATGGAGTGAGTGCCAGCACAGGAAATGCCGCATGCTTATAAAACCATCAGATCTCACGAGAGCTCACTCACTATCACGAGAACAGCAGGAGGGAAATCACCCCTGATTCAATTGCCTCCACCTGGTCCTGTCCTTGACATGTGAGGATTATTACAATTCAAGGTGAGATTTGGGTGCAGACACAGAGCCAAACCTTACCACCCCTCACTTCCTCTGCCTCCTGATGAACCCCAGTGCTCCATTATATGGCCCTGTGTGTCCTTCTGTGCCTCTTGTTTTTAGGGATCAATGACTAGAAAAGTCTTCTTTCAATGCCAGTCACTGTCATGCCTGTGTATTTCATCATACCTGGTTAAAACAAATCTCAGTTACCCTTTTAAAACAAGGCCAGAAAATATCAGGTGTAGGGTACTGCTATATGGGGGAGATGTGATTGGACAGTTGATTAGGGAATGTTTTTACCTGAGGTCAAGCAAGCCTCAGGAGGAGCTGTTAAAGAGGGGTTGTTCCTTATTCCAATACTCAAGGGTAGGCCAGAGTTTACAGGTCTGAGTTAAGAAGAGAAACTTGATTAAAATTTAGATAAGTAAAGTTAGTGGACATTTTGTCCAGATAGATTAGTAGAGACAAATCATTCAGTTAATTGCTTGTGAGACAAAGAATGGAAATTTGGAGGAGCTATACATCTGGCTTTGTCATAGGTCCAAGGGGCCATCTTTGACTCTTATCTAAGCCATAGGGAAAGAGTGGTCCTTTGCAGTAAGCCACTTCCAGGAACACAAAAGGGATGGGAAGATTTCTTGGCTGTTCCTGTTGACCCTGTTTTTCAGGAGCACAGGGCTCAGGTAAAGTTTGATATTGTCACTGGTCTTTTTGGAATAGGAGGACTCTTATCATGGCAGATCATATTATTTAAGACTGCCTTTTCACTTTTTTCTCTACTTACGGTGGCTTTAACAGTGATAATGCCATGGGATAAAATAAAAACTATGTAAGTCGTAAATATTGTTTGTGAGATTTCAATCAGATGCAAAACCAATTTTGCTGACACAATTTAGGGTTCAAATAAAACAAAATGAAGATTTATTCTCATATAAATGATTGCATTGTTTCACAAAAATCTTGCAGAATATTCACTCATTTTATATGTTATCAGACCGGGCTTCAAAAAGTTAAAGCAACCTAAATCCTTCCTGATATTTTCTTCTGGGTCTAATACAGATGATTTAAAATACGGATGTCTTTGGATTTCTAACTCCCCAAACCATTGAATGGTCTGTCTCACTCCCTTAAAATGCTATGCCTCAATCCCTACCCTTCTGAGCGTGGAACTGTAATCGGTTCATTGCCCAATGTGCACGGCAAGGCAATACACCAACACACGAGGTTGCAGTAGAGAAAGAGGTTTAATTGTAGAGCTGCCAAATGAGGAGATGGGAGAAGACCTCAAATCCATCTCCCCCAAAGAGCTTGGGCCTGGAGTTTTTAATGAATTTGGAGTGGGCCAAAATGTGGAAATTGTTAATTGGTGGAAGGGTGCAAGGTGAAGTTATGGGACAGGAAAATGAAGAAACTGAATTTTCATGCTGATTTCATTCCTCTGTGAGTCTTCAAACTGGTAAGTATCAGCTATTCTGCTGGAATTCGAGACCTGAAAAACATCTTAAGCAATTCTTAGACAAAAGCCTTATGATTTTAATGTCAGGATCCTATCTATAGGAACAATGGCAATAAAACAGGCAAGATCTGGAGCTCCTGTAACTCTCAGTTACAAGGAAAGTGGGTCAAATTGTAGTCTAAGTAATGCTTAATTATAAATATATTTCTGTCTAGAATTCTCATTAACCCTGTTAGGATGACTTCAAGAGGGGCTGGGTTGGTGAAAGAGAGAAGGACCGAGAAAGGAGGGTGTGCAAAGAATTAACTTTGATGTATGGATTTGCCTCCCTTGGAGTCTCAATCACAGAACAGAGAGGAAATAATAACAACGAAATTGCATTCATGCATATTCACTTAGAAGAGATTTTATTTATTATTAACAATATCCCAAGTCATCATGATTTAGCTAATAAACCAGCAAAGAGCAATTCATATTAACATTGTTTGACTTCCTGTCAAATAGCTGCATTCTGGTACATGCAGAAAGAATGAAATAAACAACTTCACTGAGAATTAATGAATTGGGAAATACCTGAAAAGCTTTGTCTATGATCTGGGTTTTTTGGAAGAATTCCAAGTAGTAGTCTTGATTTTGATTAATACTACAATTTATCCTGTTAAAGAAATACCTCATAAATACTCATGAAGCATTTTATTAGATGATTGTAAATACTTAAAATCTTATTTTGCAGTCCTTTTCATCACAAAGAAAAAAGAGGAGCAGGCTGTGAGCAGTATATCATTTAGCCTTGTTCGTTGACGGCAAAAGTCACATCACATGTTTTAAAAACAAAATGTTTCAATACTCATGCTGTCATTGCACAAGGTTGGTGTTCTTGTAGGCCTGCCTTGCATGAATGTGATGTATAGAACCGATCCTGTGATAACGCATCCTCCCCTACACCCTCTAGTGGCACGTCTTCCCTAGAGTCATCACAATCATGTGTTAAAGACAGTGAGTGTCTATTGACAGCAACTTAGGCAAAAGGCAACACGATATGTCAGCAACTCAGAAGGAGAAGTGCTGAAACAGTATCTCAAAACCATATTGCAGGAGGAAACTTCTGCAAACCTTAAAGTTTTAACCATTCTTGCTTTCCTTCACATTACGATAACCATTCCTCCTCTTTGTCCACCCTCCCACCACCACCACCACTAGCACCAGTGTCCTTCCGGTTTCTTCCCTCCATACCCACGTCTTCATTATTATAACACTGCACATCATAAAACAAACAAAGCCAGGCTTGCTTTGGTCTCTCAAAGGGAGAATGAATAGCGGCTTACGGTGATTTTGTTCATCTCAAGAATAAGCAGAACTTTGAGATGCCAAGAACCTGCAGAGCTTCTCAGTCTCCACTTACAATTTCCCTACAAGTTCAAGATGACATGGATATCTTTGCGCCAGGGATATTTTGTCTCCAACATCCATTTATAAAAATAAGTCAGTTAAAATCCATTTGAACCACCCTCCTTCTTTACTTAAGTTCATCTGGGCCTGCCTTCTTCCTTTCTCCTCCATGTTCAAACAAATATTTAGAAGGTCTCTTGTTTGTGAGCTCAGCCTGATCCATTTGGTTCTATCACAAACCTGATCCTTCCACTCAAGCCCATTTGTTCGTCATGTGAAAACGTTCTATAAATGCTTGCACTCTGATTCCAGAAATCATTCAGATCATTCTCTCTGCTTTGAGTTTCCCAAATTTTCTTTAATCATCACCTGGGAATGTTTATTTAGAATATAAATTTGAAGGCCCATTCCCAATTTAGTGAATTATTCTCTAGAAGAGGATCCAGAACACTTGTATTTATGCTTTTTTCTTAATTTTCCACAGGCAGCTTCGGGAAACTGCTGAGCCTCCTCTATTTCTGGGTGGGTGGGTCCTTCCTGGCTCACTCTCCTGAGTTGGGACATTGTACTTAGCTTACCATCTCTGCTTAATAACCTGTAGTTCAGTCCTTCACCTTTGAAGCCTACACTTTCACTAAGGATTTTTTTGTTTTTGTTTTTGTTTCTCTTATTTTTGAGATGGTATCTCACTCTGTTGCCCAGGTTGCTATACAGTGGCAATATCTCAGCTCACTGCAGTCTCCACCTTCTGCGTTCAAGTGATTCTCCTGCTTCAGCCTCCCAAGGAGCTGAGACTACAGGCGCCCGCCACCATGTCTGCTGTTTTTATATTTTCAGTAGAGATGGGGTTTCACAATGTTGGTCAGGCTGGTCTCGAACTCCTGACCTCAAGTGATCCACCCATCTCGGCCTCTCAAAGTATTGGGATTACAGGTGTGAGCCACCATGCCAGGCCCTTTCTCCAAGATTTAACTCCTGGTATGTGCCCTATGTACAGAGGGTAATAAAATCACATTTCAGAATAACCTTCCTCAGTCTTCCTCCTCTGGGAAGAACTATTTTCCTAGTAACTCTTCCATGCACAGAGATAGATGGACAAATCAGATACAGCTCTTTTCTTTCAGAGCAGCCATCACTCTCTCCCTATCCCAGGATTCACGGTGATGATATAGTTTCACACAAAAGTGTGATTGCTTTTTGTTATGATTCAAACTTCTCTCCAAGATAGTTTTCAATTTTTTTAATCTTATGGACCTTTTACATGCTTAAAAATTACTGAGGATTCCAAAGAGATTTTCTTCTTGTGGGTTATATCTGTTGATATTTACTGTATTAAAATTTTTAATGAAGAATTGTTTAAGGTTTTATTTATTAATTCATTTAAAATAACAATAAACCCATTAAATATTGTCTTAGTCCATTTGGACTACTATAACAAAATACCACAGACTGAGTGGCTATAAATAATAGAAATCTATTGCTTACAGTTCTGGAGGGTAGAAGTCAGAGATCAGGGCACCAGCATTGTCAGGTTCTGGCAAAGGCCCAATTCCTCTTAGCCTTTTTCTCACTCCATCCTCACAGAGTAGAAGGAGCCAGGGAGTCTCTCTTGAAAGAGCACTAACGCCATTCATTCAGGTTCTATCCTCATGACCTCATCCTCTCTTATTACCTCCAAATATCATCACCTTGGAGGTGAGGATTTCAACATATGAATTTTGGAGGGACATAAACATTCAGACCATAGCACATGTTAACATAAATAACATGTTAACATCTACAAAAAAAGGAGCGAGAAAGACAGCATTGTTTTATACTTTTCAAATTTTAACGTCTCAATAAAATACAGCTAGAGTCAGCCAGGCGCGGTGGCTCATGCCTGTAATCCCAGCACTTTGGGAGGCCGAGGCGGGTGGATCACAAGGTCAGGAGTTCAAGACCAGCCTGGTCAAGATGGTGAAACCCAGTCTCTACTAAAAATACAAAAAAAAAAAAAAAAAAAAAAAAAAGAATTAGCTGGGCATGGTGGCCTTCACCTGTAATCCCAGCTACTCACAAGGCTGAGGCAGGGGAATCGCTTGAACCAGGATCCGAGAGGCAGAGGTTACACTGAGCTGAGATTGTGCCACTGCACTCCAGCCTGGGCTACAGAGCCAGAACTCCATCTCAAAAAAAAAAAAAAAAAAAAAAAAGACAACTGGAGTCTCACAGCTGCTTCTGCATTCAGTCTATTGCATGTCCTTTTGGTTGAAGTAAATGAAGAAAATTTGACTTCACAAACATATGTCATTGAAAAGGAAACCTCAGACTTCCTCAGACCCCTCTTTGAGAATGTCTGCTCAGGGAAAAACAAGAGGTATATTCTACATTCTAGTAACTCTGTGAAATTCTGTATTAAAAAACAAATTAACCAAAAGGATACATTTATCCTTTCACTGAGCAGTTACTAAATTCATTGGAATGAGAAAGGTTATTGAACCGAGGGCATATTATGTTGGGTTTGAATTTCAAAATTGTAATTAAGGTTTATTTACCTTTCTTTCTATTTTCTAACTAGTGTTGTTTCTTTACATTCAAGTTTGCCCCCGGGCTGAGACACTTAACTCCTCTAAATGCTGTTAGTGGTTGTTCCTTTCCACAGCTCTGTCTTCCTGTGCATAAAGGAGAATTTGGGCTGCTCCCCTGTGGGCACTGCCTGGGGGTCTCCCCACCCATCTTCCTGGCTCTCTGGGATGCTTCTCTGTGCTTAGTTCACCCTTGCTCTCTAATTCTCTCTTTTCAGGAATCATCTCAGCTAGGAACTTAAGCATAAGACCTGTGTGTGCACAAACAGCAACTTTGCTGTCTGCTATTGTCTAAGGTTGAGATGGTAATAGATGTAAACGAAATGTATAGTGCATATGCTTTGCATTCTGATAAATGCAAATAACTCCATACTTTTTTTCTTTTCACAGCAACCTTTTTGTATGTGAATACTTTTTCCACAACATATCTAATCCAGAAATCATCAGTATGAATTTTGCAGATTGAAAAACATGGTGTATCTAATGAGGTAAGTGTAGTCATCTAAACTGTGGTCTGCCACATCTACCAATATTCTTTCCAGAACCATATGGCAAATCTGGATCTAAACCACACCTGCCAAAACCTTTTAGAAATAGTGTTGGCAAGTCCCCTGTGGTCACTTAGTGCTCCCGGAGTCATGACATTAGTTAAGACCTACACTATCCTTCAGGCTTCCATATTTCTTTTTAAAAACCACATAGCAAGCTATTTCATAGAAACATTGGGTAAAAATTAACATTAATATGGAAAAGCATGCGGAACACAGAACAGAAGGTTTATCTCTGACCAATTAAAAAGTTAAATCAAGCAGCTTGGTCTTTCTTTCCAAAATAACCACTCTTTATTTTGCTCAGTTTCTGATGTGTTTAAAAAAATAAGCAAACAAAAATTAACAAAACTGAGAATAGAGAGAAAATAAAAAGTGATTCCAACAAGGTCTAAGGTAAGGTTTATAAAGAAAATGACATTTAATCTGCTTTATATAGAAGATCCTGAAGCTTGGCCAGTGAAGTTTTTAAGCTGAAAAAGATAATGGATCAAAGATTTGAATATTAAAAAAAATGCAGAGTATCTTTAGGCATATCTGGAGGAAAGTTCTGCTTCAAAGATTTGTTGATTAGAGCCAATGTATTCTAAGGAGCATTTTCTCTTACAAACTGTATTCACTCAGAATTAGATTAAGGACTTTATAGGCCAGAAGTCATTCGAACTCAATACGGATGAGCAGTTGTCAAAAGTTAATAACTTGCACTGATTATTTATGATCCCATTGAAGTTTCTTTAATTAAGCTGGCTTTCATAATCCCTTTCTAATGCCTTATCAACTTGATTCTTATCTGTGTAAGCGCTGGCTGCTGCAAACCAGGGGGTCTGTTATGAGACTCAAGATGATACAAAAGAATTTTAGACAAATGAACAATTGATTAGTTAGCTACCCACTCAGCATGGGTTAGGGCAAGACTGGTCTCTGTGACTGAACTCTTTTATCCTGAGATTCTGGTATATAAGGCTCCACTGCTGAAATTGGATCGGTTGTCCTACCACTGCTAGACAATCCTTTGCTGTGTCCAATGCATGGGCTTTGGCTGCTCTCAAGCCAGCCTTCATATTCCTTTTCAGATTTCTTAATTTATTTTTTTACATTTTTAGAGACAGGGTCTCATTCTGTTGCCCATGCAGGAGTACAGTGGTACAATCACAGTTCTCCGAACTCTCCAGCTCCTAGGCTCAAGAGATCCTTCTGCCTCAGCCTCCCACGTAGCTGGGATTACACACCTGGCTATTTCTTAAATCTTTTGTAGGTACAGGATCTTGCTATGTTGCTCAGGCTGGCCTCTAAAACATTCAAGTGATTCAGAAATCTCCCAGCTCAGCCACTCAAAATGCTGAGATTATGGCATGAGCCACAGCTTCTGAGATTTCTTATGTAGGCTCAATGATTCCATCCGTCCTGAATTTGCTAGTGTTGAGCAAACTTTTTCTGTAAAGAGCCAGGTAATAAAAATTTAGGCTTTCTGGTCTCTATGGTCTCCGCTTACCTCTATTATTATAGCACAGAGGCAGACACAGATGTCTATAAATGAGTGGGTGTGACCAGATTTGGCCTGGGGGCCATAGTTCACTGCCCCTTGAACTAAGCTATCAGATTTGTGTAGTGAAACCTTTAATAAAATCTCAGAAAAGGAAAATTAAGAAAGAAAAGGGAAAAGATTCTAAAGGTACAAAGAGAAAGTACAACAAAGAGGTCACAGCTTCAAAGCAGCTGATACCAAAGAGAGAACGAAGAAAGGGAAAGTAACTGGCAACACAAACAAAAAAAAGAGCCATTCTGCCTCATCAGCTCCTTTTTTATACCTCCAACAGAGTCTGCCAAACATCTCTGATGATTAGATTTACTGGGAGTCTCCTTAGACAGGCAGATCTTCAGACTCTAACCCAGGCTTCTTGGATTAGGATCTCCAAGGTAAAAAACTAGAGATGACCATATTTGACAAGATTCCTAAACAATTCTTATATACACTCAAGCTTATGTATTGCTGTAAAGCCTCAAGAACATGCTTGGCACTATTTAGCCTCCTAATTGTTAACTAGCAGTGTGAAGTCTCCAGAAAAAGGGGAATGTGTTGCCCACTCCCTTTGAATTGGTGTTTTGGTCTGTTAATATCTAAATTTACTCTCATCTCCTAGGCATATCCTTTGACTTTATTCATTATGATTAAGGGCCACCCTTGTTAGCAAACACAGCTGATTCTGATTTCCTCACTCAACCAGAATCAGAACCTCAGAACTTTCCACTTAACAGGATTCTTCCTGCTAAGTGTGGGCTGAGAAGTAATGAAACAATGTTTCAATTATGAAAAAATTCTTGGTAACAGTTTTCCTATGTGCATCTCTTTAAGGCAATACAGTTTAGATTTGGAAATATCCACTGGTAGAAAAAAAATCAAGAAAATATCTAGATAAATGTGAATTGCAAAACAAAGCAAAATAAAATCTCTGGAAAAGAATGCTTTTGGTTTCTCCACGTTTGAGGCAAAAACAAGTGTACAGAGAGTGTATAAGTGTAATAGAAACAGAACAATATTGCATTTTATTATACTTTTAAGTTAGAAACAAACTTAGAATTTTGGATGATACCTTGGGGTGAGTGCCTGTGTATGTGTGAATGGATTCCATCACCATGTAATTTGATACTAAAAATATCAATTCAGAGACAGGCTTTTATAGAAAGATGAAGTTATCAAGCTATGGAATATTAAATAATATTTTTAAAAGAATTAGCAAAGGGCTAAATAATTATGTCTTCTCCTAATCTGGTGCTTTTCCAAAGTGAAGTTATATGTTCTTTTAAGCCAATTTGTTCTTAGGAACAAAATTCAATACAAATTGGGCTCAGATTTAATTTCTTTTTGTCCTAGGGATGGATTTGAGAAGTGACTTTTGTTTTCTTTGATTTTTAAAATAGCTTTGAATGATCTCCTCTTAAGGATAGAGAAATGGCTTTGCAGTCTTTTGTTGTTTTCTTGTTAATCCCCTAAGACTTCTGATCTGTTAAGTAATTTTTATCTCACTTGTCTTTTTTTCTTGCCCACTTTTCTCCACTGGACTTTGGGATTTATGCAAATCTCATCAGAATTAGACCGTCCTGTTTAAGAATATTCATTTTTTATACTTCTGTTTTAACCTGAATTTCTTGATCCAGTCACTTTTGGTCCAGAAGCCCAAGTTGAACTTGAAAAAGAGTTATTTATTTCTCAGGGGATATGCTTATATCATTTTTTTCTCTCTCAAATGACTTATTAAAATAGATTTCTGGGGACTAATTTATATTAATTCCAAAGTATGACTCTGAGGGCATGAACATTAATTGAAAGACTATTTTTATCACTCATGCACTCCTTAAAAAATAAATGACATTTTTCTTACACTTAATTTCAACTTTTACTTTAGAGTATTAAATGTCAAAAATTATACTTCTGTGTATGTGTGCCTGTTTAATAATTCTCCAACAAATGCAATTAGTCTTAAGAGAATCAGGTCGTGATGGTTTTCTTTGAATTCCACAAATGAAAACGGTCATTTTTGACAAGGCAAAAAATACCTGGAAGCATTTTAGCCTTAAGTAATAAGTAGTTCACAAATTTACCCACCCTTTAGAAAGTAGACATTTTTGAAACCCATATAAGCAAATCTTTTAATAATTTATATTCAAGGTTTATAGCACCAATGCATATAGAAACTATAATAGATATAACCTTTAGCTTCAAAATAGTGTGAAGCTATTTTGTGTATGTTCATTGCAGCACTATTCACAATAGCAAAGGCATGGAATCAACCTAAATGTCCATCAGTGATAGACTAGATAAAGAAAATGTGGTACATATACACTCTGAAATACTATGCAGCCATAAAAAAAGAATGAGATCATGTTCTTTGCAGGGACATGGATGGAGCTAGAAGCCATTATCTTTAGCAAACTAATACAAGAACAGAAAACCAAATACCGCATGTTCTCACTTATAAGTGGGAGCTAAATGATGACAACTCATGAACACATAGAGGGGAACAACACACACTGGGGTCTATCAGAGGGTGAAGGGTGGGAGGAGGGGAGAGGATCAAGAGAAATAACTAATGGGTACTAGGCTTAATACCTGGGTGATGAAATAATCTGCCCAACAACCCCCCATGACACACGTTTGCATGTGTAACAAACCTGTATGTGTACTCCTCAACTTAAAAGTTTAGGAAAATCAAACCTGTACGTGTACTCTTCAACTTAAAAGTTTAAGAAAATGAGAGAAAAAAAGACGAGGTAATAATAACAGTTACATTAATATTTGTTGAATGATTACTAAGTGCCAAGCATGGTGCCTCTTTTGTTTAATTTAATCATTATAATCCTAAATGGCTATTCCAATTATTCCCATTTTATATAAACCGTCCAAAGTCACACATAAAGTAGTAGAGCCAGAATTCTAATTCACGCTTTTTAATTGAGACCCCTCCATCTTTAGCCCCACACTATATCTGAATATTTCAAGGAAAAATTTTTAAAGTAAAATATTGTTTTTTAAAGTGAAATATCATGGGAGAGTTTTAAATTAAACACTCCACAGAGCTGAGTGTGTTCACTTGTAGGGAAGGAGTCTGATGATGACATCTACACATGATTGAGGTTTGTCAAATTCACATTTGGTTAGGTAAAGAGTTTACCATGTCACAAGGAATCTGGTTTTGGACAGCTCCAAGAACTATAGGATCCATTTTATCTGTAGACTGCAATACTGCTGCCAGCCCATTTTCTTTAAAATCCTTGTTAAAATAATCAATTCGGTTGGGCATGGTGGCTCACACCTGTAACCCCAGCACTTTGGGACACCGAGGTGGGTGGATCACAAGGTCAGAAGTTCAAGATCAGCCTGGCCAATATGATGAAACCCCGTCTCTACTAAAAATACAAAAATTAGCCTAGTGTGGTGGCAGGCACCTGTAGTCCCAGCTACTCAGGAGGCTGAGGTAGGAGAACTGCTTGAACCTGGGCAGAGGTTGCAGTGAGCCAAGATGGAACTACTGCATTCTAGCCTGGGCAACAGAGCAAGACTTCATCTCAAAAAAAAAAAAAAAAAAAATTGATCAATTCAACAAATATTTATTATGAGATAATTGAAAATGAACTCATGAAGTGGACTAAGATTCTAGTGACGATTCCAATGACCGCTGGAATGAAGAAATCCAAAACTTATCTTGCCAAATCAAGATGAATGGAGAAATTTTTTAATAAAGTATAATTTTTTCTATTTCAAAAAGCAAAACTACATTCTATCATTTCATAGATTGAGAGCCTGTCTTCTGCCCTCCTTATACACATACATATGGACCCACACATGTGCCCACACACCTAAGTGTCAGTCAGTGCTTCATCTTAAAGGAAATTCTATTCTATGTAGGAAATTGTGGCACACCATGTGCCACTGTGGAGTATGTTTCCAGTGTATTTATTATGCATGTTTCTGGTGTGAGGAGTTCTGTCATCTGCTTCTACTAAGAGCACCATTATTGACCTCTGCCACAGAAAAATTATGTTCAGATCAGCAGACTTCTAGGATACAAAACATTGAGATTTCAATTTCCTTTTTCACACTGAAAGGAGATATTTTATTTTTAAATTCATTGATGTATAATAGACAGACAAAAACTTGCCTACATTCAGTGTATACATCTTGATGAGTTTGGACATAATGCCTATACTCATGATACCATCACTACAACATGGCAACAAACATATCCATCATCTCAAATTTGTTTGTGTGTCTGTGTGTCTGTGTGTGTGTGCGTGTGTGTGTTTGTTTTGTGTAAGAACATTTAACATGAGATCCATCCTCAATGTTTTTTAAAGTGCTCAATACCATATTGCTAATGATAGGTACTATATTGTGCAATAGATCTTTATAACTCATTCATCTTGTGTAATAGAAACTTTAACCCAACACGGAACAGTTTTTCATTTCCCTCTTCCCCAGCCCCTGGCAACTGTCATTCCATTCTCTGCTTTTATAAGTTTGACTATTTTAGATACCACATATATACGGGGTCATGCAATATTTGTCCTTCTGTGATGGGCTTAGCATAACGTCTCCTTGGTTCATCTATGTTGTTACGAATGGCAGGATTTCCTTCTTTTTTAAGGCTGAATAATATGATGTATACAGTCATCCCTCAGTATCCACAGGAATTAGTTTCAAGATCCCCCATGGATACCAAAGTCCACAAATGCTCAAATCTCTGATATATTAATAAAATGGTGTGGTATTTGCATATAACCAACATAAATCCTTCTGTATACTTTAAATTTGTATGGAATTATTTATAATAACTAATATAATGTAAATGCTATGTAAATAGTTGTTACTCCTTTATTTGTACTATTTTTTATTGTTGAATTGTTATGTTTTTCTAATATGTTTTATGTTTTATTCACAGTTTGTTGAATTCACAAATGTGGAATCCAGAGATACAAAAGGCAGACTGTGTATTTATATATAGAGAAAAAAAATATGTGTGTGTGTGTGCATCTGTGTGTATCACCTTTTCTTTATCCATTAATCTGTCAATGAGCATTTGCATTGTTTCCATATCTTGGCTATTGTGAATAATGCCTAATTGAACAAGAGACTGCAGGAATCTCTTCAAAATATGTCAATTTTAAAGTCTCTTGGATATTTAAATATATACTTTATCCTGACATATGTTAGAATTACAATAAAAGGCAAAGTTTCTTAAGAGTCCACAACAAACACAAATAGTCTGGGTATCATCTTACCACTGAAGAGAAACTGAGGCTTGGGTTTAACATATGTCAATTTGTTTCATGAAGTTAATTTGTGAGCTTTTGTTAAAATTATCTGATATGTGAAAACCTATATTATCAGTCCTAGGGATTAATTAGTGCAATTTGGGAGAGGAAAATAAATATTAGCCACAAATTTTACTCCTATTCCTATACTCTGAATTCCTATGGGAACAAATTTTGCAGATTCGAGTCAACCAAACTCACATTGAGGTCAAGGACTATTTCAGGTGAGTTACGGAAGAAAAAAATTGCCATCTGTTTTGATATATTATTCATTTAGAATATTCAGAGAATTGCAGATGTGAACAGAGAATATTAGATTGAATGCAAGGCCTCCTTTGCATATTCAAACAGCTTTGTGTATCCTTCATGAATCAAACCAGAGTGACTAAATGAGAAGTCACAGCAAATGGGCTGTATTGAACAAGAGGATGCAGGCAGAATCTTCCTTGTGAAATCGCAATAACTTCTGGCTATTGAAAGATCTTCAAGGTCAAGTCAACTAAAAGAATTTAACACTATGTGCACTATAATCATCTAAACATTTTTTTCATATGTAGGTTAATCTGTAACCTAAAATGTATTTGTTATCTATACTTAAACTTATAATGTGCTAAATGGTGCCCTAAATTTTTCATAGGTTTAAGGTTTACCAAGAGATTTTATATTTGGAAAATATGTTTTCTGTCATATATTATTTTCAATTCAACTATATCAGACATCAGGTTAAAAGAAAAGTGAAGACTTCAGTCCAACTGTTTACTGGTGTGTGTGTGGTGTGTGTGTGTGCATGAATCTGTGTGCATGAATCTGTGTGCATGTGTGTATGTGTATGTGTGTATCTACCTTTCCACACATATTCTGTGTTTTTATATGAATTTCTATGATTAATAGATGAACATCACAAATTTAATATATTATTACTATGGAATAAATTCTTTAAAGATTATTTATACAAATTAAATGGTTCTATATAAAATATTTGTTAGCCTATATATTAACTAGTCATCTATGAGAGAGGACAATACATTTCCTATATATGAAGCAAAAATAATATCAGATCTTTAAAAAAGCATATTTTCAGTAATAAAATAGATTTTAGTTTGTTCCCTTACTTAACTGTTTCACTTTCTGGTTTGCTCATGAATTTTTCCTAGTCTAAAATTTGTATTTATTTCACAAAAGGGCAGCAACACCTATAGAGATCACCCTGGATCAAAGTAGATCTCTTTGCTCACTTCCTTACAAAACATCAACTTTCTTCTTTCAACTAAATTGTTTTTACCATATTTATTTACTGTAACTCCTTGCTCCATCAAAAACCATATGTATAACAACTTGTAGCTGTGGACTCATAAAGAAAAGATATAAACAAAGATTTGAACAATGAAAATATTTGTCTTAAAGATCAGAAAGATATTCTTTGATGCATCCATGCAGACAACTCTGAACTGTCTCAAACAGTCCTTGAGCCAGCAGCACTGATGGCTGTGGATAAAGGCAACTAAGAGCACTAGGAAACTAAAAATATGCTAGGGTCATTCAGGACAAGGCAAATCTACCCCACCTAGCAATAAGTCCTGCAGGCCTTCTGAATTAAAATGGGTAGCAATGATGACTCCAGTCTGTGAACAATTGAGACACCCTAGTCATGAATTACGTCCATTTAATGCTCCACTGTACGCACAGCCTCTAGCATAGCAACACTCATTAGTTAATTTACTTAGCAAATATTTATTGGCCTCATGTCACAAAGAAAATATTCTCTATGTTAGGTATATTTTGCTTTAGAAAGGAGGTAAATGTGCACTTGTATATGCATACACAAGCGTATACATCTATTTTTATATACACACACACATGTTTACATAAATACAAATTTGTGGGTATGTTTATTTTGTGATGTTGAATATTTCATTGCATGAATAAAATATAAGGAAAAATAAACATTTATTTCCCAAACAAAATGTTCATTTATTTTCTTTTTTTTTTCTGCCATTTTGCTAACCTATGGTAATGATCAAAGATTCAGCAGTAAACTCTTGTCCAAACACTGCCTATTAGAACTACTTATTACTTAATTTCTATTTCCCTAAAGATCAAGGATCTCTGACCTATTCCCTGCTTGCTTCTAGTTGTTAAAGTTTTTCATGACTATCCTTTTGCTTTTTTCACTTTTAGTACTTTAGAATGTCCACAGTAATTTTACCTCTGTTTTGGATACAAGTGGCACAATATCATTAGCAGCTAGGATTATAGCGCTTATAATACTGTTAGATTCCATGGTATGATTTTGTCTGATTTATCTGAATTTCTGGGTGTTCTGAATTGCTTGTTTGACAAGTGGCCCATGTGTGAGCTGTGCTGGATCCCATTATCTGATAGATGAATTGCTCCTACATTTTGCAATAAACATGCTTCTTCTTCCTAGAAAGATATATCTTGAAAGTGGCATGGCTTCTACAAAGGACCCATGTGCTCAGGGGATTATACCTTCTGATTACATAGGAATAAATACGCATTTTATATATCATCTGCATTTTAAAGAAATCATAGGTTCTCAAACAGAATCTGAAGTTATCATTTTCTACCTAATGTCTGAATTTCCCAGGTGAATTCTCCAGCCAATGGTCACAAAGCCATCTGTTTGAACACCTTCAGTAACAGGACAGCACCTTTCTTCTCTCAGAAGGCAATCAGTTAAGACATTTCTGAAGATAAAACTATTAGATTGGGATTATTTAATCAGCCAGAAAGTACCTTAGAGTTTGACTTAGGTTTTCCATTCTAATTTTACACAAAATGAGTCCTACACTTTTATACTTAAATAACTCTTACTTTTCTGACACCGTCAAGCATGACTATCACCTAAAAATACCTGCTAAACTGCCCCCCATGCCCTAGGCAGGGTATATAGACCCTTCTCAGTGGTACCTAACTGACAATATAGGAGCACAATTTTGCACTTAGGTCATAATTCACTGTAGATACCATCTCTTAATTAATAATTTGCTTATCAAAAGAATTCAGAGAAATTATGTTATATGAAAGGCCTAATTCTAGGAATTCAAGTATATTCATTTCACTTTTGTCAGAAATTTTCCTCTGGCAACTCTTAAGGTAGCTTAAGAAAAAATAAAACAGAGAAAAAGATCACATCATCCTGGTGGGCTGTACCAGGCACCCATCTGAATCCATCAAGGCTCTGCATCCCACCATTCTAAGCTCCGTTTGCCTCCATCTCATATGAATATTTCATGTGCTTAGTGAAAATAATCACTGGCAACTCTGGGCTCCCAGCCTGTGACTCCAGCAAATGCAGTTAATCCCCTATTGTCTGAATATCACATTTTCAAGAATCCCGATTAGCCCAGGCATAAGACATGGTGCTACTGGACAGGCCCAGCACAACTGCATGTGTTGAAGAAGTAAAGCCCTCCAAAAGAACAAAATCTGTGCCATCCATGTAGGTTCATTTAAAATGGGTGCAAAATTGTAGGACAAATGAAGAGACAAGAAAAGAATGTCACTTGTGACCTACCTAGTCACCAATTCTGGCTTTGGTTAACTAGTGGGAAAAGTAAAATTTCTTTTTTTTTTTTAATTTTACTTTAGGTTCTGGGGTACATGTGCAGGTCATGCAGGGCTGTTGCATAGAAAACTTTCATTTTATTTTCAGAATAGGTGGCAATGGAGGGCAGCTTGACATTCACAAAGGCCATATTGTATTTCAGTCTCATGTTTGACACTACATACATCCCATTTCTTGCACCTGAGAGGTGATTCAATAAAGTAAAGGAGCTGATAAAGAGGTAGAATTCAAATAGTGAAGAAGTTGGAAGATCACAATTTAGCAAGATTCCAACTTGCCAAAAATCAGGAGCAGGCAAGTATCAAAGAATCTGGAGATTAGTACAGGATCACACTTTAAAGAGGTAAAAAGCATTGCCTCATGTATGGTATTAGGGCATCGCATGGGTAATTTAAACTCCTTATTGGAACAAAGTTTGTTTCTGCAAAAGGATTTGTAAATGTTCTATATTCCATTACAATAACCCTGTCTTCTCCCATACTAAACACTTGATTCCTTTAATTCATAAAAGCTGATTTTGGTTCATATTCCATACTCTATTGAAACACATAAACACGGACTTAAATCTAGGAGAGAAGTGCCTCAGATAACTGTCCTTGTCTTAGCAACCACCTCTACCTAATTCAGTGGTTGGCCCACAGTAGTTACTCAGTAAATGTTATATCAAAAGACTGAAAATCTTGGGTTAGATTATCTTAAAGGTCTGGCCACTTTTTGATATCTATGTTTCTACTTGTGCCATTTATCAAGTAAATTCATGAAATTTGTACTAGATCCTTTTTACGTTTTCATTTATGTTTTGTTTTAGAAATAAAGCACATTTTTCAGAACTGCAAATTGGTGAAAGTATATTTTAACGCTATTGTCTGTCCATGTTTAATGTTTCAAGGAATTTTCACATTATGACATTTCCTCTTCAAAGCAATCCTATCCTTGTGAAAGATATTATTGCCATTTGTTTTTCAGATGATGGAATGGGTTCATTATAGGGCCTTAGGAAAATTCCTGAACTATTTTGTGTTTCAGTGATTTCTCTGTCACCCATTTTACTCTCCCATTCTGATTTCTGACTGAGCACAATGTTCAAATGCCTTTTCTGCATAAAATATACAAAAAAGATACTGTTCGCAGAAAAAATTTTCTGTCTAAAACCTGTGCCAAATATGAACAATTAAAAAATGCCTAATTATGTAAAGTTTACTGCTTAATTTAAAAGCCTTTCTATTGTACAGGATCTTTTTAATTACTACTGTGAACTGCTATCTCCTGTGATCTTTCATGTATACTGCCATCTGTTTTCAAAACATCTTATGATCTTGAAATAACATGGCATACAATCCACAGTTTTTTATTCAGACTACTGGGACAATGAGAAAGACCCCACACAGCGTGACTGCAAATCTCGTTGCTTTCTATGAATAAAGGAAAACAAAGTTAACTACAAAAACCCAGTATGTTTTCAAACTTCATCTGTACCACAGCCTCTGGATTAATAAATTGTAGGAAACAGTCCTGCTGCTAATTAGCTGCATGACAGTAGGTAAGGCACTGTAGCTTGCTGATATTCAGTTTTCTCGCTTAAAGGAAAAATAGATTTGATGAAAACTAAATAACCTCCTAGACTTAAGACATCTATGAACCATGAACTCAATTTTGAATTGTACAGAGTTCAATACTGTGGACTATGATCTACCCATCTCCAGAAGTTTTGCCTTGTCTATACATGCACATTCACAGACACTCACACACCCCTACACACAAAATATTAAATCAAGGCTTTGACATAAACTTTTGCTTAACAGTTAATTCCAGGTTTGATTTTATAGAATCTAGTCTTTCTCTGGTTATTAAAAGAATATTGTAGCTGAGGTAGGGTGTGGTGGCTTATGCCTATAATCTCAGCACTTTGGGAGGCCGAGGCAGGATTGCTTGAGCTCAGGAGCTTGAGACCAACCTGGACAACATAGCAAGACCTCATTTCTATGAAAAAGAAAAAAAAATGAATACTGTAGTGGAAAAGTGAACAAAAGTAATTGTCATTCATTCTATTAAGTACCCATATGTGTATATTATGTTATTATATATGTTTATGATATTTTCATGATGGAGCACAGAAATTCATTAACTCAACAGCAATAAAAACTCAACTATATTAAGGGTCTAAAAAATAAAGGATATTGGTTTAATTCACCTTTATGTCTTATTAGAGCTTAAAGCTTTCCCTTGCACATAGTAGATACTAAATATTCACTGATCTTCAGAATTTTGTGATTCTATGATTATAACTATTTGAGTGGAAGAGGTAAGTTAACACATGTTAAAACACTGCAGTCTGCTCAGTGCCTGATATATGCAAAACTCAACTTTTAATTAATCTATTTATTTGAATTAAGAAAATGTGTTCAAAATATTTGTTAAAAAAGCCTAGATTTTTATTTTTTTTCTGGGGTTATACATTGTACAAAAAAATAATATATACAAACATATAAGCATAAGAACGATCAACCCAAGGATTTATAATAGCAAAATATTTAATACAAACTGTCAAAAGCTGGGTTAGTTAAGGTAATTATAGGGCATCTACTAATATATGATGCATTTTTAAAGGGCAATAATATATACAGCTGTTATTGTTAAATAAAAGTTAGAATAGAAATTGTGTAGTTGTCTGAAATGGATTTAACTTTACTTATAAAAGCATGATATACTTTGCTAATATAATAAATTAAAATTTTACATATAGTAAAACATTTGCTAACTTGGCATCATATTATATTGTATTTAACAAAATTTAATTAATGTATTACATATTATAATAAAGAGTCTCAACTGAAAATTACTTATACCAATGACCTAATCAAAGAAATGAGTAAGTCAGGCTGAGCACAGTGGCTTGTATCTGTAATCCAAGCACTTTGGGAGGCAGAGGAGGGTGGATTACTTGAGGTCAGGGGTTCAAGACCAGCCTGGCCAACATGATAAAACCACATCTGTACTAAAAATACAAAAATTAGCCAATCATGGTGGTGCATGTCTGTAATCCCAGCTACGCAGAGGCTGAGGCAGAAAAATCACTTGAACCAGGGTGTCAGAGGTTGCAGGGATCTGAAGTCACTTCACTGCAGTCCAGCATGGGCAACAGAGTGAGACTCAGAAAGAAAGAAAAGAAATGCGGAAAGAGGAGAGGGGAGGGGAGGGGAGGGGTGGGGAGAAGAAAAAGAAGTGAACAAGGCAAATAGAGCAATTTTATCACTCAACCATTATTAAATCCTTGTGGAAATATAGATTAACATATATTAATTACCAAAGGATATTTCAACTGCACTTGTATGCCACCCATTCATTGTAAGATTCTTTAGTGCAGAAGGTAAAAAGTCAAATGCCTACCACGAATACCAACTATTGCAAGGAGTGCTAAAGATTGAAACTAGCCTTAATGCAAAAGAGAGGCCATAGAGACTAAGAAGGAATGTGGCAGATTGGAAAGTACACCTTCCAGGTGTCCAAAGCATACAGACTGCTTGGCCTCCACTGACTGTTGCCACGTGGAAATGTGGGCTCAGCATTGTCAGATCATCAGCAAGAAATCCAGATTTTGTTGGTAGTCTCTCAGTGTTGAACAACGGCTATGTTACTAACTTTTGTCTTTATGGTTATTTGTTACTCTTATGACTATCATTTTATGTGCCATGTCTGGGAGCTGCAGCTGAAAAAAAAGGCCATTCCTTTCCTTGCCTTTAGCCTTCAAGGTGGCAGAATGTGCCATACAACATGAATCAGAGTCCCAAGAGGAAACTGACAGTACACTCAGGTCAGGACAGTTGAGGAGCATGAATTAATAAAGGTGTTAATACAGGGTGTACAGGAACCACAAGGACTGATGCAATACTAGGAAGAGAAGATGCTCAAGAAGGGATGAAAAACAGGATCTGAAGACAAAGAATCCTCAATACGAGGTTGTTTGTGACCAAAGCAGGGACCTTCAGTTGAAGACATAATCATTCTCAAGGGACATCAGAGAGAAGGAACCAGTTCCCCCTCAATCTCTGGCCAGAGATGCCCATTAACAAAGTCCAAAGAAAAACCAGCCCCGAGCAGGTCCACTGACATGATCATACAGATCAGCACCATGGACAGAGAGCAGGGTGGCGAAGGGCAAGCTAAGAGAGGATCTCTTGAACAAATTGTAAACTGTTGTTCAAGAAGTGTCAAAGCCAGGGTTTATCTCAACAGTGCTTTGTAGCTTTCAGGTAGCCTGCTATTTCTCATTCCAAACAGGATATTTACAACCAAATACAACCATTTCACCAAAGTGTAACCAAAGATAAATTAATGTACAACTTTATACACCACAATGTAACAGGCTGTTAAACAGCATGATCGAATTAAAGGTCCTGAAAATGGCATAACTAATGGCACTGTCTTGAAAAAAAAATAGTGCTAATGTGGAGGTTCATGAAATGTGTATGAACCGTATAACATATTCATGCCCTATTACTGAGAATTTCAAAGTGTCTTACTGCTCAAGATAATAGGCCTTGATTCAACTCAGTCTGATGTTGCATGAATTTCATGTGCTAATTAGTAAAGCATTTCTTAATGATTAAGGGGAAAAATCAGATAACATTTGATTGGAAACCCAACTGTCAGAGATAAAACATAGCTACAACCGAGGTTAGAATGAATGCCATTCATTTTGAATTCAGGTGTCTTAATTATGATAATTAATGATTGTATTCTCTCTATAAATGAATTCAACCAACAAGATAAGCATATGGTAATTAAAGTGCTTTTTACAAGTAGGAAATTTAAACAAATGGCATCAATAATAATCATGTTCCTTTTTTGCTTTTTAAGTTTGGTTTTATATCAAGGTCTGTTTTCCCCCTTCAGTCATTTATGAGTTTTATATACTGTTACTACCTTAATAACAAGTCTACTTCTAAGAGTTGATATCTGTTGACATTGAATTCCTGGCAAGAATGTTTCCTATTTGTTAAAGTCATAAATAGTGAATCCTGCTCTGTAACAGTGCTATGAAAGTTTGTTAAAAACAGTATTGGATTTATCAGACTCCAGTGCCTAGAGTTAATAAAAAATAAGTAACTGACCCAGTAGATATCGGTTAACATGGATAGCATTATATAAGGATAATTACATAAAATTTGATAGGTTATTAAAATTCTGAATATTCTGAGTGTAATCTAATCACATAGAATGTTTTTTAAAGGCTCACTTTATTATTGCGGGGTTGTTCCCACTGACACATATTGATTCAGACTTCATCACCTCTTGCCTGACTTGCTGCAAAAACTGTTCTACCTCCATTATCTTCCAACACCATTCCTACACACATTACCCAGTACATTTTTCTCACTTATTACTTCAAAATCATTGATGGCTCCCCAACATGAAGTGAACAAACTTCAATTTAACTAACTTGATATTAGAGATCCTCCATGAAAAGATGCCAATCTTACTTTCCAGCCTCATATTCCACTTTTGTTTTCTTTGTTCCTAACTCTTCTGGCCATTTTGCTTGGTGCTTTGTAGAGCTTTACTCTTCTGCCACCATGAAAGTCTTTATTCTCTCATTTTCTTCTCCATAAGACTGTGAGATGTA
The DNA here is from genome assembly GCA_036589455.1 of Ateles fusciceps. Taxonomy (NCBI): domain Eukaryota; kingdom Metazoa; phylum Chordata; class Mammalia; order Primates; family Atelidae; genus Ateles; species Ateles fusciceps. The sequence goes on along the minus strand of JAZHEH010001685.1, from coordinate 114,436 downwards.
AGAGTATAGGTATTCTTTCCTCTCCCCAGTGCCAAGAACATGTTTTGACATAAAACAGATATTTTCTCAAGGTATAGGTGATTGACTGATTCATCTTATTCACTGAGGATGTTGTTTTAACAATAAAAGAGGAATATTTTTTAAAATATATTATTTCATTATTTAAAGATATTTATTAAGATTCATCTTTTGATATTTAAGAGTATGAAACTCATCCTCCATTGCTCTAATGTGTCCTTGGAAAACTACCATTTCCCCTCTACTAAGAGAGGGAAATTAATTGCTGTATAGTGGTAGAACAGGTGAAGTGGTGAATGGTGGTAAAGTGATATGGCTCTCAAGTACCAAAACAAATTTATTTGTAGAGGTAAAGAGAAACTCTAGCTCACAGTCTTTATGAAAAAAAAAAAACATTCCATTTTTGTTTGTATACTTTTGCTAAGAGGGGGATTTTCCAGTCTTAATTCTGAATGACCCAAGAAGAGTTACAGAAAAATACAATGGGCCAGATGCAGTGGCTCACACCTGTAATCCCAGCACTTTGGGAGGCCAAGGCGGGTGGATCACCTGAGGTCAGGAATTCAAGAGCAGCCTGAACCAACATCAAGGAACCTCATCTGTACTAAAAATACAAAATTATCCAGGCGTGGTGGTGCATGCCTGTAATCCCAGCTACTCAGGAGGCTGAGGCAGGAGAATTGCTTGAACCCACGAGGTGGAGGTTGCTGTGAGCCGAGATCGTGCCATTGCACTGTAGACTGGGCAACAAGAGTGAAACTCTGAGAAAAGTAAGAAGGAAGGAAGGAAGAAGGAAGGAAGGGAGAGAAGGAGGGAAGGAGGGAAGGAAGGAGGGAGAGAGGGAGAGAAGGAGTGAGGGAGAGGGGAGAGAAGGAGTGAGGGAGAGGGAGAGAAGGAGTGAGGGAGAGGGGAGAGAAGGAGTGAGGGAGAGGGAGAGAAGGAGTGAGGGGAAGGGGGAGGGAGGGGGAGAGAGAGAGAGAAGAGAGAGAGAGATATAAGCAAGGGAATGATCAAAGAAATGGAAAGCCCCTACTCCAAAACAGAGGACATGATGCTGTGACCCCATCTCCTAATGCTGAGCTAAAGTTTAAGTAACTGTATAAACAAATGAGTACATCTCTCTGTTCAGAGTGTAGATTCATTCTTCAACAGACTCTTTTGTTTATTATCTGAAGTCCCAAGTAGAAGAAAATGTTTCTGTTGATTTCAGTCAAATAGCCAACCAGGGTGAATCCCAATAGACAGTAAAAGCCAAACTTCCATTATATTCTCCGAGTGAAAAAAAAATGACCATGCACAGGGATTTGAGTGGCCATGAAGGTAACCTGTAACAAACTGTTTTTGTTTCACTTCCCCTTCTATTTCACGTAAATGTTTTTATCATTAAGATGTGGTCATATGAAACCCACAGTGGTCTGCTACTTTAATTAGGCTGGCATAAGCCATTCCTAAATCTATAATTCGTAAGTATTAATGATCAGTAACTGTATTTGCATTTAGAATGTTTCACATGCCTTTAACCATGGTCTTATACCTGAAAAATGATATGTTAAACTTTATATCTGAAATCCAATATATTGTTGATGGAGGGTAACAAAGAGTAACTGAGTTACAGAATACCACACTTACAACTTTCGGTCCCAAAGGCTACACTGAGTCACTTCTGATTACTTTCCCTGTATGTCAGGATGAATCACGCTGGTAGTAGGGGTAAAGTAGGGGGAGTAGGTGGGATTTCCCTTTTAAATGTCCAGCAAAGTACCTTTGTATTTTGTACTGTTTCCTTTTTGTTACCTCTATCTTAATGCAATACAATTTAACCACAGAAATAATAAGTTCTTTGTTTTTGTTACAGTTTAAGTTTGGCATAGTTTTATTTTACATTATATTGTCCATTAAAATAATCTTTAAGGTGACTGACACTTCTTTTACTTGTAAGACTTTCAGTCAAGCTATGTCCACAAAACAAAAATATGCCACCAAATGTATATTGGAATATATGTTTCCTATTATTGTAACTAAATTTTGGCAACATGGAAGCTGGATCTGTGCACATTTGGAGTCCAGAGCATTTCAGCAAAGACACTGCCCACTCAGAAGCAAACAAAAATGCTTATTTATACTGAGGCCAAAGCTAACAGAGTTCAGATCCATCCATGTTCTATAAGAAAACAAGGCATGCAATTCTCTGAGCATTTGAGACCAAGACTGCAGCATCCCTATCTTCACAGATTAATCCCAATAAGTTAATCATTGAATAGATTTCTTTCTTAAAAATGGATACTTTCATAAACCTACCATTTTTGCAATTAAGATGCGTTACTCTGATTTCTTTTTCTGGAAAGAAAATAAAAATAAATATGAAGAAAGACAAAATCAAAGTCCTAAAACAAAGGGATACATTATTGCTGTTTTCTTTATTTCCTATGAAGCAGCTTCTATCTATTGAAGTTGCTTTGCAAAGAGGAAAGTATGAGTTAGGGGCCAATAAATTGCGTGTTTTCCCAACTCAGTTCCTCTGCCTTTGCAATAGGAATTTCCCCTGATAGCTGAAGCCTTCTACAAGCCATAATTCTTGCCTTTCCACCCACGTACACTTTTACATAAAACAAGAAAGACTGCCACTGCATGTACTTCAGAGCAGTCAAAATGTAGTACTGGGAAAGTTCTTCTGTAGTTTCCTAACATTACTTTCTCTCTTCTCTGCTGAATCATATGGTAAGCATATTCTGAATTGTCAGTCTATCACAACATGTGCCTCAGTCACTGCTTCGTGGAAGAGGTTGGCATTGCTTTGTGTATTTCACTTCCTGATAATCAGTGTCTCCATCTTCCTCATCCTCATCAGATTTCATAATGCATTTGAAATCTTGGGCCCTTTCTTGCCTGAAAAATGTCTTTAGGAAATGCTCTGGGGACACTAGCAAGAAGATCATTGTTTTCTATTCATTTCCTAGGAATTCCTTCCATCTTGTGCTCACGATGCTTCTAGCAATGCTAAATGCACAAGGTTGGAGTAAACTGGTTTGATGGACCCAACTGCAGCATAGCCCATTTGCGAAAGTGTAGCTTTTCACTTCATTGGACAAAAATACAATTTAAACATCTTAGAAGTGTAGTTTTCAGTAAAATCAGTACCAAATGGGGTGTGCAGAAATGTAGCTGAACCACTTGAATCTTTTTTTGTTGAAGAGTAACTTAAATGCCAAGCTTTAGGGAGATCACATTTTAACTATTCTCTCAATATGAGCTAGAATGTACAGCAACTGCTGTGTTATGGCAAATGATAAATATTAGTCTCCAAAGATGTAAAAAAGAGTCACAAACCCAAGCAATGTTAATTATGAGTTGAGTTCATCTCATCTTTTTCTACATGTGTTTCCTGCAGGTCTTGAATAATGATGGTAGCAATGATGGTAGAAACTGCCAGCAAATACAGTAGTCCTTTCTTATCTGTAAGGGATAAGTTCCAAGACCTTCACTGGATGCCTGAACCTTGGATACAATCGTATATATACTATGCACAAATTTATTATTTCTTCTTCTCAATTTCATGCATAGAAGATTAGTTCTTACCATAGATCTTAGGAACTTCAGCATACAATATTTTTCTTTCTTATTAAGTCAAGAACTTTCACCTTTTCACTTAAAAGAAGCACTTTATGGGTTTTTTTTTTTTTTTTTTTTTTTTTTGAGACAGAATTTCACTCTTGTTGCCCAGGCTATAGTGCAGTGGCAGAATCTCAGCTCACTGCAGACTCCGCCCCCAGATTCAAACAATTCTCCTGCCTCAGCCTCCCGAGTAGCTGGGATTAAAGGTGCCTGCCACAATGGCCAGCTAATTTTTATATTTTTAATAGAGATGGGTTTTCATCATGTTGGCCAGACTGGTTTCGAATCCCTGACCTCAGGTGATCCATCCCCTCCAGCCTCCCAAAGTGCTGGGATTACAGGTGTGAACCACCATGCCTGGCTGCACTTCATGGTTTTTCTTTGGCATATCTAAATTGTCAGCATCACCACTCTTGTGCTTTGGGACAATTATTAAGTAAAATGAGGATTATCTGAACACATCACTGCAATCTCCTGACAGTTGATCTGATAGAGAGATGGCTACTAAATGACCAATAGGCAGGGAATGTCCACAGCATGTGGACACTGAACACAGGGACTACTTCCATCCCAGGCAGGGCAGAGCAGGGCAGAATGCGATTTAATCACATAACTCAGAATGGCACACAATTTAAAATTTATGAATTATTTGTTTCTGGAATTTTTCATTCAGTGTTTTCTGACTACAGTTGACCATGGATAACTAAAACCACAGAAAATGAAACCAAAGATTATACAAAAACATCGTGTGTGCAGTTTTATATAATGATCACAAAATCAAAGAGTTACCGATATTACTCTAAGGCATGCAGGAAGGAGGAGTGATGAGTGCAACGTTCTTTGAACTGACTGCACCATGGACTACACCATGGTGACCCCTGTGACCCACTCGTACACCTACAGATGGACTCCTAGAGCCAGAAAGTCTGAGTCAACCTTGCGACACTGGACCCTGTGGCCTGATAAACTGACCTTGCAACATTTTGCCATTCTTCCTGTCTCAAACATTCTGGCCTCAACAGATAAGCCAACTTGATAACACTGGACCTTGGACCTTGTGACACTACCCCTGGCAACACCACCCCTCCCCGCCGCCTAGCTTGCAAAAACTGCCCTGAACTACTGTAACTTCCAAACCCAAATCTATAAAACCAACTCTTGCCCTACCACCCTGTGCTGACTCTCTTTTCAGACTCAGCCTGTCCACATCCCAGGTGAATAAACAGGCATGCTGCTCACACAAAGCCTATTTAGGTGGTCTTTTCATTCAGAGCATGACTAACATGTGGTTTTGAAATCCAAGATAGGAGTACTCCTTTGGGAGACCAGCCCCTTGTCCCTGTTCTCCCTCTGAAGAGACCCACCTGCAACCTCAGCACATCAGACCAGCACAACAACCCTCTCACCACCTTCAGATCGGGTAAGCAGTCTCTCTCTCCCTCTCTCTCTCTCTCTCCTCTTTAAATCTTTCTCCTTCTAAGTAGAAGCAAAGGAGACACTCTTTATCTGTGTGCTCAAAAAAGTTCAACGCTGATCACGAACTCAGGAAGACAATATTTCCTTGGTGTCTGGTCAATAGCGGGGACACCTACCTTGACCAGTCACCCACGTTACAGCCCAGGACTTAGTCAGGGACCGCTACTTAAAACACTGGTAGCTGCTCTCATTCTCCTTGTCTCTTCTTCTCTCCTTAAAACTTATCTCCTTCACCAGGGGCAATATTCCTTCCTCTATTCCTCTGTCTTTGCCTCTAGCCTGCATCCTAAAAAATCTAAAACCTCTTCAACTGTCGCCTGATCTGAAACCTAAATGTCCAATTTTTTCTATAACACGGCCTGGCCTCAGACACAAATGAGACAATGGTTCCAAATGGCCAGAAAATGGTACTTTCAATTTTTCTATTCTGTGAGACCCACACAATTTTCGTTAACAAATGGGCAAATGGTCTGAGGTGTCTGACGTCCAGGCATTTTTTACACTCCAATCCCTCCCTAATCTCTGCTCTCAATGCAACCCATCCAGAATTTTCCCTCTCCCTTCCGTCTGCCCCTTCTGCTTCTGCCAGTGACTTAGAATCCTCCTTGTCCATCAACTCTTTCAACATTTCTCCTCCCCCGCCTGTCCAAACCAGGCCCTAATCCAGGCCTTAACCGCCCCACCCCCCCCCACAGCCTCCCTCCTCCTCCTCTGCCCACAATCCACCTCCTTAAGCCCCCTCCTGTCACCTCCCCCACTTCATATTCAGTCCAGCTTACAGTTTAGTCCTGTGGCTAACTCCTCTGCCCCTTCCCACAATTTCCCCTTTGAGAGGTGGCTAGAGCCAAAGGCATGGTTAGGGTGCACGTTCCTTTCTCTTTATCCAACCTTTCCCAAACTGGCCAATGGTTAGGCCCCTTTTCATCAGATCCTACTAAATATATACAAGAGTTCCAATACTTAACCCAGTCCTATAATCACACATGGAGTGACTTAAATGTCATCCTTACCTCTACTCTTACCCCTGAAGAATGCTTAATATGCATTTTATCACCCAATCAGCTCCTGACATTTAAAAAACTACAGAAATTGAAATCTGACCCTCAAACCCCACGACAGGAATTAATCAGCCTTGCCTTCAAGGTGTTCAATAATAGGGGGAAAAAAAGCTGCCCGGCAGCAGCACATCTCAGAACTACAGATGTTTGCCTCTGCTGTAAGACAAACCCCAGCCACACCACTGGCTCACAAAGACTTCAAAGCTCCCAGACTGCAGCGTCCAGCTGCCCCTCCCAGACCTTACTTCAAGTGACGGACACCTGGCCACTGGGCCAAGGAATGCCCACAGCCCAGGATTCCTCCTAAGCTCTGTCCTGTCTTTGCAGGCCCCCACTGGAAGTCGGACTGTCCAACTGACATAGCTGCTCCTCTGCTTGGCAGCTGAAAACTGACGCTGCCCAAACTCAGAGGCCCCCTGGATCACCATGGATGCCAAGCTTCAGGTAACTCTTACAGTGAAGGGTAAGTCCATCCACTTCTTAATCAACATGGGGACCACCCACTCCACACTGCCTTCTTTACAAGGACCTGTCTCCTTGGCTTCCAAAACTGTTGTGGGAATTAGGCAAGGCCTCCAAGTCTCTCAAAACACCCCAAGTCTGGTGTCAATTAGGCCAGCACTCTTTTCCATATTCTTTCCTAATCATCCCTAGTTGTCCAGTTCCCTGTTAGGCCAAGATATCCTAACAAAATTATCAGCCTCCTTAACTATTCCTGGGCTACAGCCACACTTCATTGCTGCCCTCCTCCCAAAACCTGTACCTCCCTCAATAGCTCCCCTTATGTCCCTCTACCTTAACCCTACGTTGTGGGACATTACCTCACCATCCCTTGCTCACTCACCCCTTGTCATCCCCTTAAAACCTAACCACCTTTATCCTGCCCAGCACCAGTACCCCATCCCAGCACAAGCCTTAAAAGGCCTGTAGCCTATTATTACTCACTTATTACAATATGGCCTTTTAGTTTCCACTAATTCTTTCTACAACACCCCCATTCTACCCATCCAAAAACCGGACAAGTCCTACAGGTTAGTCTAAAACCTTCACTTTATTTATTTATTTATTTTTTATTGTACTTTCAGTTCTGGGCTACATGAGCAGATCTTGCATGACTGTTGCACAGGTACACACATGCCATGGTGGTTTACTGTCTCTATCCCCCTCATCACCTATATCAGGCAATTTGTCCCAATGTTATCCCCTCCCCAACCTCCCCCACCCCCCACCATCCCTCCCCCAGCCCCTCCACCCCCCAATAGATCCCAGTGTGTGACGTTCCCTTCCCTGTGCCCATGTGTTCTCATTGTTCAACACCCACCTATGAGTGAGAACATGCGGTGTTTGGTTTTCTGTTCTTGTGTCAGTTTGCTAAGAATGATGGTTTCCAGATTCATTCATGTCCCTACAAAGGACATGAACTCATCCTTTTTCATGGCTGCATAGTATTCCATGGTGTATATGTGCCACATTTTCCCTGTCCAGTCTATCATAGATGGGTGTTTGGGTTGGTTCCAAGTCTTTGCTATTGTAAACAGTGCTGCAATGAACATACGTGTGCATGTGTCTTTATAATAGAACAATTTATAATCCTTTGGGTATATACCCAGTAATGGTATTGTAACCGGATTTTTAAATATTACCTAGTCATTGAATGTGACTATGTGACAAGGACTAGAATAAGTACTTTATATTTATATCATTTAATATTTAAAGTAGGTAAGACCATTCCCATTGTATAGATGAGGAAACTGAAGATAGAGGAAGTCATCATTGTTATTTGGAAAATGACAGAACACAGATTAGAGTCCAGCTCTTTATGACACCAGAAACCATACTCTTAACTGCTGCTTAATACAGCCTTGTCATATGGAGTCTTCATGGTCTAGATCCAGTGAGTTTTTCACCATCTCTTTATGTAAACTTCATTCCTGTCCTTAGGGGGGTCACACACTCTATTCTTTGCTACTTTGATGTAATAAGTTACCTTTCTGGAGCTCCCTTGCTCCTTCTTCACTTGATGCTCCTCTCTTACCCCTTAAACACTCAGTTCATATTTATCTTGAAATCTGAAATTCTTTGCAAAAAGTAACTAACTACTTAACCAGATGATTTTCTTCTCCATTTCTCAAAGCATGAGTTAAATCATGGCTGGCATCATGTCTAGCATGCCTGAATAAATAAATAGTGGATTCAAAATTTTTATATTGATTAACATAATAACAACGCTAATAGATATTCTGGCCATATTACTTAAATTAAAATTTTGTAAAGAGTTTACAGCTGAAAACAATATGTTTTAAGAGTTAGCATTTGCAAAATAACAGTAGCTGGACCAGAGTGCTGGGGAATGGGGGGACAAGCCCCGATCCTCTGGTCAGTTCCACTTCCCAGGTGAGGCAGTGCCCTGCCCTGCCACGGTTTGCCCTCCTTGGGCTACACCCACTGTCCAGCCAGTCCCATTGAAACGAACCTGGTACCCAGGTTGGAAATACAGACATCACTGGCTTTCTGCATCTCTCTCATTGGGAGCTGCTCTCCGGAGCCGTTCCTATTTTGCCTTCTTGGTAGAATCCCCACTTCAGTTTGTTAATCAGATAGTGCTCCCCATCTATCCTGTAGTGCCAAACCCCTATACTCTCCCCCAACTTCTCTGAAACTCACCCAAATTCCTGAGGAAACTTAAATGCCCTTCTCCTATCTTGCCCACTTCACCGTCTTCCTCCATTCTGTTTGCCAAGACATTTCCTGGTTCCAACCCTCAGATGCCACTCTTAACTCTCTTCTAAAGTGAATAAGTAATCTTCTTTTCCAAGGTACCCCATGTAATTTCTCCCCAAATAAAGTATAACTATTTACTTTCCTCCCCATTCTTTGTCTGCCTATTCCTCCTGCTCCCTTGGCTGCCCCACATAATTTCACTTCTCCTTCCTATTATTTTCAAGTACCTCTATAAAACCCTTAACCCATTCTTTGCTAAACCAGTCCAACCCAACCCTAACAAAAGGTTGCTGGCTTTGCATCTATCTATCAGCTACAACTTATACTGCGACTCCCATCCCTGCAAAAACTTAGGTTCTTACATACCTAACTTATCACCCTCACTATGAAGACAAAAGCCCCTTTCAGCTCTTAAATATGCAGTCATCCCTCACTAACATAACCAAACATACGCTAACAGGACTCTCAGTACAACTTCTGCACTCCTACATTTCCAACCTCATTCCATATACAGGTAATAACAAAACCACACACAGTTCTGTAACCACAAATACTGTTTTAACTTTTCAGACCCCTTTATGTTTCCAACACAATCTATCCTCTAGCCTACCTCTTGGCCACCTACTGTCTCATTAATGCAACTTTACCTTACAACTCCAAGCCCCAACCGACTATCAGAACTTTCTAGTCACCCAAATCACTTCATTTAGCTGACTTGTCTGCTTTATAGGACCCCCAAAGTCAGCACCACCTCTTTGCTTAACAATCAGGGTTTTGTATTGGCAGACATACGCCTTTCATGACTATTCACCCCTGAACCCATTGTAACACAGCTCCCACTGCTCTTAAATACCTGCATCCCCAAAGAGGAATCGTCTTTTTCCTAACACTATTTGCAAAAAGCCCTTACAAAGTTGCCCCCACTACTTAAACCACACCTCAGAAAGTCTCTGTTTCTATTATTTTCTAACTGTGCTCAAATTCACTGTACTCATTTACTCTTACACACCCTGTTTTTGTTTAAGTTGCCAGTTTACACTTTTCCTCCAGGCAATTACAGCTGATATTTTATGGTTTTACCCTCAGGCTGCCACCCTTAACTCCCTCTTAGAGTGGATAGATGATCTTCAGTGGCAGGGGAACTCTCCAATTCTTCCACGCCAATGAAGTCCTCTTCTTCTCTTTATACTGACTCTTAACCTCGCTCCCGTTCTCCTGCTACCTTCTACCCCTACCTAATTACCTCCAACATACCATCAACCTAACCTACTCCTTCCTAACTATTTCAAACCCTTCCTTAGCCAGCAATTGTTGGCTATGCAAATCCCTCTCCTCTTCCTCCTACACAGCCGTCCCTGCCCTATCAGCAGACTGGGCAAACTCTCCTGTCTCTTTATACCTCCGGAGGCTGTCTCTCGCTCCGTCCTTGGCTGCCTTCTCCTTGTTCATCTGACACTCCTCCAGACCCCTCTTCCTGTCTGCTCATACCTAACCTTGTTAATGAAAGTAAATGGTTACTCATAGATACCAAAACTTTCTCATACACCATGAAAACAAGACCTCTCCTTCCACACCATTACCCTATCAAACCCCACTACAACCTTTAACAGCCATGGCCCCTACTGGTTCCCTTGGTATCTGGGTATAAGACCCCAGTCTCCCCCACAAACACTTTTTCATCTCTTCAGTCTACACTTCCAGTTCTGCCTCAGCCAAGGACTCTTGTCACTCTGTGGCCCTTCCACCTACCTCTACCTTCTTACCAAGGTACCTGTACCTTAATTTTACCTTCTACCTACCTCTGTCTTCCTACCAAGGCACCTGTACCTTAACTGGACAGGCACCTGCACCTTAATATTCCTTCCTCCCAAAATCCAGTTTGCCAATGGAAATGAATCCCTCCCTGTCCCCCTTGTAACTCCTACACAATAAAAGAAGTCATTCCATTAATCCCCTTTGTTTGTAGGATTAGGGGTCTCCATTGCTGCAATTGGAACAGGTATTAGCAGGCCTTACTACTTCCATCACCATATTTCTCAGCCTCTCTAATGATTTCTCTGCCAGCATTACAGACATAACTCAAACACTATCTGTCTTTCAAGCCCAAGTTAATTCCTTAGCGGCAGTTGTCCTACAAAATCGCCGAGGCCTTGATCTAGTAACTGCTGAAAAAGGAGGACTCTGCCTATTCCTAAATGAAGAATGCTGCTTTTATCTAAACCAATCTGGCCTTGTATATGACACCATCAAAAGACTTAAAGACTGGGCCCAAAACCTCGCTAATCAGGCAAATAATTATTCTGGACTTAGCTGGCCATTCTCTAACTGGGTATCATGGCTCCTTCCATTAGCAGGCCGCCTTATACCCATTCTTCTCTTTCTCTTATTCAGACCTTGCCTTTTCTGACTAATCTCTCAATTCCTACAAAATTGTATCCAAGTTATAACCAATCAGTCAATATGACAAATGCTCCTTTTAACAACCCCACAATAACAACCTTTGCCCCCAAGTCTCTCAACAGTCTAAATTCTTTCCCATTTTTAGGTTTCCGTGCCACCTCCAATGTCACTCGAAGAAACCCTGAGAAATGTCACCCATCACCCCTCTGTACTGCCCCCAAAATTTCACTGCCCTCCCACTTTTTCTACTTTTTCCTTTATATTATTAATATTAAAAAGGCAGGAATTCAAGGTTCTTTGAACTGACTGCACCATGGGCTATGCCATGGTGACCCCTGTGACCACATGTACACCTCCAGATGAACTCCCAGAGGCAGAAAGTCTGAGTCAACCTTGTGACACTGGACCCTGTGGCCTGATTAACCAACTTTGCAACATTTTGCCATTGTTCCTGCCTCAACCATTATGCCTCAACTGATAAGCCAACTTTATAACACTGGATCTTGGACCTTATGACACCCCCCCGCAAGACCCCTCCTCCCCCAGCTCACAAAAACCACCCTGAACTGTAACTTCTGTAACTTTCCACTGCCGAACCCAAACCTATAAAACCAACTCCTATCCCACCCTGCTCTGCTGACTCTCTTTTGGAATCAGCCTGCCTGCACCCCGGGTGAATACATAGCCATATTGCTCACACAAAGCCTGTTTAGGTGGTCTCTTCATTCAGAGCACGCCTAACAATGGGCATTGTTCAAACTCTGAAGACTTCATGAGCATGGCATTGGTTTGAAGAAGAAGTACATATTTTCAGTTTTATGTGAGATATTACCAAGTATTAAGAGGAAGCATTACCACGTAGAAATGTTACCAGTTGTAGAGTGTGTCTATTCCAATGATGCATGCCAGAACTGGGTAAATAGCCACTGTGTGGGTTTCTAGAACTACTGAGCCCACTATGAGATAGACCTGAACTAAAACTCCATTGATGACCTGACAACCATTAGTCCCAACTCTGACCAGTGGGCCACAATGATGTTTTGGATCTCTTGGAAATAGTATTATCCACTAGTTCCTGAAGAATCTGATTAATTTCTTTTTCCCAATGTCTGGTATGAAGCCTCAAGTCTTTTTGGGGAAGGCTAGTAGTAATAGTAGTATAAATATTTGGTGATGTAATAGGCTTCTTCCTGCAAAGGACCCAGCCTCTCCTTCATTCAAGAAATTCTAGGTCTATAAACTGGTTCAAGTCTGGGAACTGACTGAGGGGCCATGATACTGTCTTGGTGATTCAAATTAGACTTTGGTTTATTTGACCTAAAATTCTGTCTATAGGGATCAAGAGAGAATTTAGTAGAATGCCCATCTACGTTTTTTGTAGGGATGAAATGACAAACTAGTCATTGTCATAGGTCTCAGCAAGTCGGACTGTTCTATTACTGCTTGGACTGTGCTGTGCATTATAGTAGTCATGCCCACCTTGTCTTTGGTGATTAAGTGCTGATACCTGGCCCCTGACAGTAATTATCCCCCTTGCATTTAAGGATCCTAGTTTGGTGATGGCAGCTCACACTGTAATTTCTGATCTACAGTGCTCTTAAATGACACTGGGGCTCCCCTCACAAATTTATTTCTCACACTTATGGTGAAAGGTGTGCCCTCTGGACACTTGTAGGGTGGGTGAACAGGTCTTACAAGATAAATCGTCTCAACATTCCAATCACCCTAAACCTTTGGACACCTCCCTCCAGTATATGAAAGCAGCTCAAGAATTTCAACTTCATTTAATGTAGGCTACCTTTTCAGCCATGTTTTGGCCAAATAATCAAACAAACCATGAGAGCACTTTCTTACCCTTTGACCTACAAGATGGAGTCCAGAAACTCTGCCTTGTGGGCCCATATGAATAAATTCATCCTGATCCAACTTTATGTTCCTTACACCATTATTCTACACTTTTAATATTCATTTCTACTCATATTCTTCAGATTTCTGCATGAAAAGAAGTTTGTATGTGTTTAATGTATATGTGTGTGTTGGCCAGTTAAGATATGAAATACCTCAATAGTCTTTATTTTTTCTTTTTCATTCTTCTTTTTCTAGTGACAGTTCTTAAAATTTTCTTTTCTCAATTTCACTCAAGATTAAAATATTGACTAGGACAATTTGTATTTCATAGGTTTAGTATGTTTTAAATTCTGGTCTGTCTGTCTGCCTGTCTCTCTCTCTCTCTCTCTCTCTCTCTCTCCTGTGTGTGTGTGTGTGTGTGTGTGTGTGTGTGTGTGTGTGTATTGTGTGCAGGGGGTTTAGGTCACTGTATTAGTCAGAATTATAATAATTAGTCAGGATATATATAATAGGATATATATATCCTATTAGTTCTGTTCCTCCAGGGAATCCTGACTTACATATATATCTCCTATTTGGGGACTAGGCCATCTGCAAGCTGAGGAGCAAGGAAGCCAATCTGAGTCCCGAAGCTGAAGAATTTGGAGTCCAATGTTCAAGGGCAGGAAGCATCCAGCCCCAGAGAAAGAAGTAGGCTGGGAGGCTAAGCCAGTCTAGTCTTTTCACATTCTTCTACCTGCTTTTACTCTGGCTGCACTGGCAGCTGATTAGATTGTGTCCACCCAGACTGAGGGTGGGTCTGCCTTTCCCAGTCCACTGACTCAAATGTTAACCTCCTTTGGCAACACCTCACAAACACACCTAGGCACAATTCTTTGTGTCCTTCCACCCAGTCAAGTCGACACTCAGTATTAACCATCACAGTCACCTTTATTGAGGGCACTAATCTTGTCCTTTTCCTCTTCTTTTGTTTTATGAACTTTTGATAGAACTTTTTTTTAATTTGAATTGCTTAAGATAATAGGCTAATTCAAAAAAATAAAAAGTACAACTAGCTAGTAACAAACGAAAAGGTTGAAGTAATTCTCAGCTTTACAAACAACCATGTAAATGCCAAAGAGTAAATATGGATACCACTTTCCCTTCAAATTATACACACATACACACAGAACAACTACAACAGTAACAGCAAAGGGAGAACTCATACACCACTGGTTGAAATATAATGTAATACAACATTTCCAGCAGAAATGTAGCCCATTTGTCACTTTATTTTGATTATATTTCTATAAATATTAAATCAATGATAATATTTATAGATCTATAGATAATGTCCAAAAATAGGGGAAAAGTAAAATAAATTGGAAAATGCATGTAGCACAATACAATGCTGCAAATGTAAGGTCCATTTTAAAGTTTACACAGTGTAAGGATGTACACAAATGATGTTTATGCACAAAATTGGGATCACATAGTTCATGAAATTTTATAAAGAAAATATATTTATTTGTATGAACAAAACCGGGTATCAACATAAAAACCACCATTGCTTCTAGGGATTGAAAATATTAGTAAGTTTTTTTTAAAAGTCCACAATTTTTCATCTTAATGTTTTGCAATGGGCTCATAATGAAAATAAAGAATAAACATGCCTAGATTGAAAACCCTTATCATTTCTCCTGAGTTTCAAAATTTTCATCTTAAGATCTGCCTTTGAAGTTTTCAATTCATCTGAATTAGATACACAGACTCTCCATGTTCTAGCCTAGGTTTTTCCAAAAAGAAAATGCAAGCAAACGTTTTCATGCAGGTAGTTTAATTTTGGAAGTTATCCCAAGAATAGGATTCAGGGAATCAAAAGAGAATGGGATAGAGGGAAAACAAACCCAAAAGTATGATCTGGTCACCAATGTGAACAGCTGGGACTTATACACTAGCTATACACAGTATAAGATTCCTTCCAAGGCTCCTCCTCGTTGATTGCTATTACAAGCTGTGTGAATTTAAGCCCATTTGATTATTTCTGTGTTTTAGATTTAAAAACTATTATCAGGAGGTTATTTTACTTACTTTGTATTTGTGAGTTCTTATAAAGATAAACGTTTATTAAATTTTATGAAAGAACTGTATCATGCTTTAGAAGCATTTTCCTTATGTGGTTAATTTGCATATTCTTCATGATGACAGATGATAATTATTAAAAATGTTCTTGTAGTTAAACATAGTTACTGCTACATCTTGGCAAAGAACAAGTCAGCCCCTATTAGAAAAGTTCAGTAGGGCACCAAGATCAAGGGGCACTTAAATATAGCAGTGAGAGAGGAAAGAGAACATATTCACTGACCAATTTAACCAGAGAAGCCCTTCAATTTATGTCAAGCAGATGCCACAAACAGATGTTCATAAGAACAATCAGTGTTTTATAGCAATGCAAAACAAATTCAGAAGTGTTCCCTTTTCTCTACATCCTCACTAGCATTTGTTGTTGCTTGTCTTTTGGATATAAGCCATTTTAACTGGGGTGAGATGATATCTCGTTATAGTTTTGATTTGCATTTCTCTGGTGATCAATGATGAGCAACTTTTCATATGCCTGTTTGTTTGGCATTTGTAGGTCTTCCTTTGAAAAATAAGCCAGGCACAGAAAGGCAAACATTGCATGTTCTCACCTATCGTGGGATCTAAAAATCAAAACAATTGAATTCATGGGCATAGAGAGTAAAAGGATGGCTACCAGAGGCTGGGAAGGGTAGTAGCAGGGGTGGAGAAGAGGTGGGAATAGTTAACGCATACAAAAATGATAGAAAGAATGAATAAGACCTACTATGTACTAACACAACAGGCTGACTATAGTCAATAATAACTTGACCGTACATTTGAAAATAATTGAAAGAGTATATGTGGATTGTTTGCAACACAATAGATAAATGCTTGAGGGGATTCTTCATGATGTGCTTATTTCACATTGTATGCCTATATCAAAACATCTCATGTATCCCATAAATATATACACCACGTATGAACCCACAAAAATAAAAAATAGAATAAATTCAGAAGGGGCAAATGTCATTCACATATAAATGCAGTTTGTACACCTATACAAAAAAGTAGAACATGACTGAAGAGTTACTTTTCTGATAGCTTGTTCTAAGGAAATAACACAAAGTAAAACTTCATATATAACACTATTGAGTTGGCAATAACCTGTAAGTTCAAGGAGAGGGGAATGAACAATTAAATCATTTTTCCACTTGATAAAAATTTAAACAAATATTACAATTATGGCTTCCTAAATATTATCATAAAGACTGTGTTATTTGCTTTTATTTAAGTTTTAAGTTATTTTATGTTTTATAGTTTTTTTATTTAAAACTATAAAAGATATATAGAATACTAATTTTTTTTTTTCTTGACAGGATTATAGGCATGAGACACCATGCCTGGCCAAGGACACTATTTCAAATACATATACATGATTCTTGTGTAAGGGAAAATTATAAGAGTAACTGAAATCAACAAATGAAGGTGGAGAATTAAAAGTATTTTTTTAGTTTTTGTTTTAATAATTTAATATTTTAAATTTGTATTCACAGGCATTATAACACAGTTGTTACAAACACAGGATGTAAAATCAACTGCCTGAATTAGAACTCTGATTTTATTCCATTTGCTAAATGTGTAAACTTGAGCAAATCACTTCATTTCTCTAAGCTTCCATTAGTTCTTCTGTAAGGGAAGAACTATAAAGACTACTTTGTATATGAGGTGGTGAGAACATCAAATGAGTTACTGTATGCTAAGTGTTTGGCACAGTGCCTAATCCATAATAAGTGTTCAGTGAACACCATCTATTTTTATTATGTTGAAAGATGAATTCAGCATAATTACTTTCATGAACACCTATGTCAACCATAAAAATTATGGTGATAATTTCCAAAGACTATGGCATCATAGATTTCTCTTTTTTAAATTAAACTGGAATAAAAATGTGCATATGCTGGTAAAAGCAAACAATGAATACCCTTTGTTAATGACTGGAATTAATGAAAATATGAAGATTTTAGCTATTAGACATATACAATGTCAATATTTCAGATGATTTAAACTTTCTTAATCTGAGTACTAATTTGCAAATTTGTGCTGCAAGTATTCTTGACTGTGAATTTTGAACTGATAAGTCAAAAGCCTTATGTGTGGCTATTTGGCTTAGCAGTTTCAGCTCATGAGTGCTATGACTCTCTAATAGGCACATGTGGCAAGACAAAGTAGTACAAGAGCTTTGCTTGCAGGGATATGAGCTACTTTAAGTTGTGTTTATTGTATTTTATTTTTCTAGCCAGAATGCATGCCAGTAATAGACAGCAAAACCAACAGGCAGGATCTCACAGACTCCAAATGCAGAGGTGAACAATGTGCTTCTTCTGAGTTGCTTACACACGGCCTCTCATCTGACTCAGTTTCCCTGTCACTTTGTCCTGAAGCTGATTGAAAATCAAATGATAGGAGTTGAGAGGCTGAAAGCATGGGATCTGAATGCCGCTAAATGATTCTCCAAAGCACATGTGCTAAACTCTCTTTGGTGGTAGGTAGCATACTGATGCTCGCTGTTTCTGCTCTCATTACGAGTACAATGCAAAGCAAAGGGCTTTTTCTTTAAGTTCAGGGAAGCATGTGCAGGTTTGTTACATAGGTAAACGTGAGTCATGGGCGTTTGTTGTACAGATTGTTTCATCGTCCAGGTATTAAGCTTAGCGCCCATTAGTCATTTTTCCTAATCCTCCCCCAACCATCCACCACCCAACAGGCACCAGTGTGTGTTAACACCTCTATGTGTCCCTGTGTTTTCATCATTTAGCTCACACTTATAAGTGAGAATATGTGGTATGTGTTTTTTGTTCCTGTGTTAGTGTGCTAAGGATAATGGCCTCCAACTTCACACATGTCCCTGCAAAGGACACGATCTCATCCTTTTTTATGGCTGCATAGTGTTCCATGGTGTATATGTACCACATTTTCTTTATCTAGTCTATCACTGATGGGCATTTACATTGATTCCATGTCTTTGCTATTGGGAATAGTGCTGCAATGAACATATGCATGCGTCTTCATAATAGAAAAAAATATATATTCCTTTGAGTATATACCCAGTAGTGGAGTTACTGGGTTGAATGGTATTTCTGTCTTTAGAACTTTGAAGAATTTTCACACTGTCTTCCACAATGACTGAAGTAATTTACACTCCTACCAATAGTATATAAGCATTCCTTTTTCTCTGCAACCTCACCAGCATCTGTTATTTTCTGACTTTTTAACAGTGGCCATTCTGACTGTTGTAACATAGTATCTCGTTGTGGTATTGATTTACATTTCTCTAATGTTCAGTGATGTTGAGCTTTTTTTCATATGATTGTTGGCCACATGAATGTCTTCTGCAAAAGGGCAGAAAAATCTAAGGTATGGAAACTTCCCTTTTACTTCTCAGTTTGTTGACTCAATTTTGTTCTAATTCACCCTAAATCATTCATCCTCATTCTACTGAATAATAAAAAAGACATGAGTTTTCCTCAGAAAATCCACATGAAGAACAAACAAAAGTATTAAAAGCAAAGGCTCTGAAATACCTAAATTGGTTCATCACTAAATTAAGCACTTATTAATTCTGAGAGTTTGTCAAGTTTATCAAATCTCCCTTAGCTTCAGTTTGAGCATCTATGAAATGGTAAATCATGTCTACTAAGGGATTGCTGTTTGTATTAAATGAAATACCTGTAGTACAAACTGGCATGCCTATTATTTAACTCTAAGTAAATTTACACTCTTCATTTATATTATCATTATTTGTGCTCATGAGTGTTGAAAGAGCATAAACAATTTCACGCAGCTCAGACAAAAAAATCCATTAAATAACATCAAAATAGGCAAAAGTCACAAAATCTCTACCCTGATGATGTTAGGATAAGGGCAAACGTAGAAAAACAACCTTGCTAGAAAGCATTATCTTTATATAAAACCCTAGAAGGAAACAGTCCACCTACAAAAGAATTATTCCACTTATTAGGAAAAAAAGATAAATGCTACTGAAACAACTTAGGAAATGCCTCCCAAATTTGCTATCTCATTTGTGTATTTATTTCACAATTTCTTGAGTGTCTAATATGTGTCCAGCACTGTGCTGGATCATCAATATACAATGGAGAACACAGCAGACTTGATTAGTACCCCCATATAGCTTACATTCCAATGGGGCTAGCCTGATTACACCACCATGGTTCAGCAACATTATGTTTATATGTTTAGATAACTTTGTTGTTCTATATAATACACCTTCCTCCATAGAAGGTCTAATTTTATCTCCTTTCAGGTTTGCCAACACCAATTCTAAAACAAGAACAGAGGTTTTTTCACATTATGAATATCCTTTAAATTTCTGACTATTGTCTATCATGAAGAAAAGCAATCAAATTTGTATTTTGGAGGATAGTTCTCAGGAAGAAAAAAACAGAAGTTTGGGTATAGGAAAAGTTATATTAAAAGAATGAGGCTTTCAAGAAAGTTCAATATATTCAAAAATTGTGCTTTAAATGATATGAAATTGTCCTTCCCTTTTCTGGAGAGCCTCTGTCCCCAGAAATTTGGTTTCATATTTTATATGGTTGTTTCTTAATGATTTGGTGTCACACAGTACTCCTATCTGTTCTAACATCAAGAAAAACAGCTCTCCTCCAGCCACGTATCTGATGAGCAACTGGTCATAGCTAAAGCTCCACTCCCTTGAACCTGTATTGCTATCACCAGTGAGTGGTGATTTGAAGTTTTATGTGATAATGCAGCTATGATAGATGACTTATCTTGCCCTTTCTGCATATGCATGCATACATATATGTACCTACATGTCAGGAGCAGTTTAAGTCAATATTAGAACATATTTCTCTCAGTTGCTGATTTGGTAACTATAGTTGTAAACCACAGGATGTTAAGTGTGGAATGTTTCCAACTATGATGTACCAATTTGGGAAAGCACTTAGCAATCATATAATTCAATCTTCTATCCCAAAACATGGAAGCAGCACTTTTAGTTAGGAATCAGGATATAATGAGAGAGCTGCATGTAGAGTCAAGTCTTATAAAGAGACCTCCGAAGAAATATGCCTGCCTTCTATGCAACAAAACTCAGATATGCAAAAGTAAGGTTTATTTAATTGGCAAATTTGATGACCTTAAAATTAACACTATACAAAAAACTATGATTGCAAACAATATTGCCTTAATGTTTTGTACTTTTTTTTTTAAAAAAATTCTTGTACTATACTAAGTGTATTCTATTTTTAATTAGTTATTTTATTCTATTATTATTATTATTATTTTGAGACTGAGTCTCGCTCTATTGCCTAGCTGGAGTGCAGCCTCCCGGGTTCAAGTGATTCTCCTGCCTCAGCCTCCAAAGTAGCAGAAATTACAGGCACCCAGCACCATGCCAGACTAATTTTTGTATTTTTAGTAGATTCGGGGTTTTACCATGTTGGCCAGGCTGGTCTCAAACTCCTGGCCTCAAGTGATCTGCCTGCCTCAGCTTCTCAAAGTGCTGGGATTATAGCCATGAGCCACCATGCCCAGACTATTCTATGATTTTTAATATGACTAAAATAAAATTATTTTTTGTTTATTGGAAAGGGAGCGAAATTTCTACCCAACTTCCATATGAATAGAAATTCTCCCACCAACATTTTTGGATAATCAGTACTTTACATTTATATGAGTAAGTCTGCTTCTAAGCTCTAGCAATCTTTTTTCCTTCTTGCACAATAAAATACTGTTTAATTACTTTATCTTTGACATGAAACTTGGTATCTGTTAAGATGTATTTTCTCTCTTTATTCTTCACAATATTAATTTAGCCCTTCCATTGTACTCTTGGAATTATGTCAAGTTACAATAGAAAACCTAGTTGAGATTTTTATTTGAATTTTAATTAACTATAGATTAATTTTAAGAATTCATCTTTATAATAAGGTTTTCCCTTCCATAAATAAGCAATAATTTTTGTTCCTTTTAAAAACTCATATTATTTTTTTCTAATAACGTTTTTTCATAAAGTTGTTATCTATCTATTGTCATTTTTTCCTAGGTACCATTACGATATTTATTGTGATTAGAATAGCATTTTTAAATATATTTTTAATTGTTTATTGTTGTTGATATTTGTATACTAAACTTAAAATTAGCAATCTTTCTTTCTTATTAGTTCTAAAAGAAACATTTGTGATATTTAAAGATTACATTATGTGGACAAATGTATGTGAATAATGATGACTAATCCCCTTGAAAATCTTTACACTTCATATTCATACTGAGTGTTATGCTTTTGGTAAGACCTCAATACATTATTAAAAATACAAGTTTTATAGTTAACTTATCTTGTTCTTGCCTTTAGTAAGCATTAGAGAATGCATGAACATTTTACAATTCAGTGTCATACTTGCTGTATCTTTCAGTAACATTGAATATATACATATGTGATATTCCCCGATAACAAACCTGAATATTTACCCGCTGTAGCTAACATAAAAGTTGAAATTATTTTTTTAAAATAATGAAAATAGAATAGGGAAAAGACTTATATAAAAACAGGAATTTAGAATAAACTAAAAAAGTGTATTTATAGATACACACAGAATAGAATTAAACTTTTTCATGATAAATGTTACTAAATTTTTTTTCTCTCTAGTGACATAATCATATAAATTTTATGCATCGTACATTGTTGGTGTTAACTGCTCTATTATATCCTATTTTTATCAGATCTGAAATCAAGTTACTTATACTATTTGTATTTTTAAAAATTTAAATCTAATGCTATAGCTTCTACACAGAGAGAGAGAGATTATACAGCGATTATAACAGTAGTGAAGATCTTCGTTATACCTATTTTAAAATATTATTTATGTTTGTTCCACAATCTTGCCAAATTGTCTATCTGGTTACTCTCCTCAAGAAGGAAAAGTTTCTGATCACATTTTCTATTGCTTTCATGCTTTCTCATTGAATACTTATGCTTGTAACATTAATATTACTTTAATACTACTTTGCTTCCACATTCTTTGTTTACTTTTTTGCCCCCTTTACAATTTCTTGAATTACATATGTTAAAAAGAGCTTCTAACCGTGGTATTGGTTTGCATTTCCCTGATGATTAGTCATATTGAGCATTTCCTCCTACACCTGCTGGTCATTTGTGTGTCTTTTTTTTTTTTTTTTTTGAAAATATATTTAGGTCATTAGCCCATTATAAAATCAAGTTGTTTGTTTTCTTGCTATTAAGTTCCTTATATATTTTAGACATTAGCCCTATCAGATATATAGTTTGCAAATATTTCTCCCATTCTGTATGTGGTCTCTTCACTCTGTTGAGTGGATTTTTTTTTTTCTGTGCAGAAGCTTTACAGTTTGATTTTATCTCATTTGTCTATTTTTGCTTTTGTTATCCCTGCTTTTGAAGTCATATCCAGAAAAGCATTGCCCAGATCAGTATCATCAAGTTTTCATAGTTTGGGGTGTTACATTTAAATCTTTTATCCATTTTGAGCTGAGTTTTGTATATACTGAGAGATGGGAGTCTAGTTTCATTTTTTGCATTCCCCAACACCAGTTATTGAAAAGATTGTTTTTTCTTATTGTGTATTCTTGACACCTTTGTTGAAAATGAGTTGACTGGAAATGTAGATTTATTTCTAGTCTCTCTATCATCTTTCATTACTCTATGTCTGTTTTTATGTCAGTATTATGCTGTTTTGGTTATTATAACTGTCGTGTATTTTGAAGTAAGGTAGTGCCAAGCCTTCAGCTTTGTTCTTTTTGTTCAAGACTGCCTTGGCTATTAGGGGTCTTTTTGGATCCACATAAATTTTAGATTTTTTTTTATTTCTGTGAAGGATCTAATTGGTACTTTGATAGAGATTGCATTGATTCTGTAGATCACTTTGAATGATATAGACATTTTAACAATATTAATTCTTCTAATCCATGAGCAAATATGTTTGTATCTTTACTTTCTTTCATTAATGTTTGATAGTTTTCAGCATAGAGATTTTTTTTTACCTCCTTGATTAAGTTTATTCTTAATCTAAGTATTTGTTTTAGCTATTTTAATAAGATTGTTTTCTTGACTTCTCTTTCAGTGGGTCCCGTGTTAGTACGTAGATACAGGTTTTGTGTGTTGGTTTTGTATTCTGCAACTTTTCTGAATTTATTTATTAATTCTAACAATTTTTGGTGGAGTCTTCAGGGATTTCTATATATAAGATCATGTTATCTGTAAACAGTGGTGATGTAACTTCTTCCTTTCCAATTTGGATGATTTCTATTTCTTTCTCTTGCCAACTGCACCTGTCTTTCTGATAATAGCCCTTCTGCTAGAATCACTATTATCAGAAAGACAATAGATATTAAGCACTGGGGAGGATGTAGAGTAAAGAAACCCCTTGAAAACGGTGGTGGTAATGTAAATTGGTACTGCCATTATAGAAAACAGTATGATAGTTTCAATAAAATTTAAAATAGAACTACCATACGATCCAGCAATCACACTACTGAGCATATATCCAAAGGAAATGATATCAGTATGTTGAAGAGATATCTGCACTTGCATAGTTATTTCAGCATTATTCACAATAGCTAAGATAAGAAGTCTACTAAGTGTTTATCAACAGATGAATGGATAGAAGAAATGTGTTTTATATACACACAATGGAATACTATTCAACTATAAGAAAGAAATTCTGCCATTTGTAATGACATGGATGAACCTGGAGGACACTATGTTAAGTGAAATAAGCCAGACACAGAAAGACAAACACCATATAATCTCATTCACATGTGGAATCTGAAAGAGTTGATCTCATAGGAGTAGAGAGTAGAATGGCAATTATGGAAGGTAGTTAGGGGAGAGAGGAGGTTTGGAACATGTTGGTCAAAGGACACATATATACAGTTAGAATTAATAGTTCAAGAGAACAATTGTACAGTGTCATGAATGGTGCAAAGTTAGAGATAACAAGGTCTATGCATGCTTATGTCTTTCCACAATGGAGGGTTTTATTGATGTTATTTCAATGACAAAAGCCACGAGTGACATGAAGCTCCCCAAGAAGAAAATTCTCCTTAGTAATTACCATTCACTCAGTAATCAGAGCCACCAGCACGCAGGCTCAAGCCACTCCACAAGTCAGTCAGTTTTGCAAACCATACATAATAGAATATTTAATCTATATATAAACATTATAGGTTAATTATTCCACAACAAACAAAGTAACATTTAACATCAAGAGGAAAAAGAGATGGGAGAAAGGGTTAACAAACCATTCCAGGGGAAACTAAGAAGACAAAAAGTCCTGGTCTGGGCTGGGCAGTCTACTGCTCTTGCATGGAAGAGTGTATGAGATGATAGTACCTTTGGAGGCAGATGCCAAATTCTCTTTTTGGGGTTGGGGGGTAGCAGGGGGACACAGTCTCGCTCTGTTACCCAGGCTGAAGTGCAATGGTGCGATCTTGGCTCACTGCACCCTCTGGCTCCTGGGTTCAAGCTATTCTCCTGCCTCAGTCTCCCAAGTAGCCGGGATTACACGCGCACCACCATGCCTGGCTAATTTTTGTATTTTTAGTAGAGACGGGGTTTCACCATGTTAAGCTGGTCTTGAACTCCTGACCTTGTGATCCACCGGCCTCAGTCTCAAAAGTACTGGGATTTCAGGCATAAGCCACCATGCCCGGCAGCAGATGCCAAAAATTATTTGTTTTTTGTTTGCCTGTTTGTTTTTGTTTTTGAGACGGAGTCTCACTCTGTTGCCCAGGCTGGAGTGCGGTGGCACGATCTCAGCTTATTGCATCCTCTGCCTGCTGGGTTCAAGTGATTCTCCTTAGCCTCCCGAGTAGCTGGGATTACAGGTATACCCACCAAGCCTGGCTAGTTTTTGTATTTTTAGTAGAGACAGATTTCACCATGTTGGGCAGGGTGGTCTTGAACCCCTCAACTGAGGTGCTTCACCTGCCTCGGCCTCCTAAAGTGCTGGCATTACAGACGTGAGCCACTGCGCCTGGCTGGCAGGTGCCAAATTCTTATCATAAGTGACTGCAAGAAGATGTCATTTAAGATGGCCATTTCGAGCTGTGGAGGCTTGGTCTTTTAAAGCCAAGGAGTCCTCTGGTGAGAACTCGGAGTGGAAGAGTGTCCTTGTTTGGGTCCCTATCTGGTTGGATGCAGTCATTATTTATTTTATTTGCTTATTAAACAAAACATCTTATCCTTGTTGGCAAAGTGCCCTGTGAAATATAAAATGGAGTCTTTTTCTAAGATGAGTTAGTTACGTCAAGGGTGCTCTATACGTACAGCATGGTGGCTACAGTTTATGAAGATATGTTGTATTCTTGTAAATGCTAAGAGAGTGGATGAGTTAAGCATTCTCCCCACAAAAATGATAGCCACATGAGGAAATGTACTTGTTAATTAACTAGATTTAACCATTCTACAATGTAAATATTTGAAAATATTATGTTGCATATAATACAAGAAGAAAATTTGCAAAGTGGTGAGCTAAATGTTTGGGGCTAAATATTTTACTTTCAAAATTTTCTTTACTAAATTCCTCAAGTTTTCGTTGTTACTGTTCCTGGGTTCAGAAAGTCATAGCAAAGAATTGTCACAGCTGCCCTGGGACTTATATAGAAAGTCTAGGTAAGAGAAATCTCAAGAAGTTTTTGGATCCATAATGACCTTTAGAAAAACGATTAAATGGAAACAGAATAAAGAGAACACTGGATGTGCGTATGACTTAAGCAAGCCTTATTTTGGTTAATGAAAAGCAATTTTTTTACTATATGGTCATTCCCTTTCTTTTTCACCATCAGAATGTTCAGAGCTAGATGACAAAGTCCAGGGTATAGATCCATAGGAAGTGGCCAAAGTATAGTATTTTAGGTTGTTTCTCATCTAGAACTTAAAATGCAAGGATCAAATGATAAATATTCAGATTTATAACTATATTATAAATAATTATAATAAGTTAAAATAAATACCATAATTAAAATATTATAATAAATTAAATAAGTACTATAACTTCTGTCTTTTCAAGCTACCCTAGTATATTAAGCATTACCTAACCCCCCAAAACTGACTACAATTAATCATCTGTAATATCATATTTGGATGTTTAATAACCCTATTTGCCACAGCACACTGACAGGCTAAGGAAGGGGATTTGTTTACACACTTTATGTAAGTTATCATTTTATTTTCAAAATTTATTTAATCATAAATTTAATACCTGGTGCTAAGTAAACTGGGAACATGATTTTGTTAATATATACATTTAAAAATATCACTTAAGACAACAACCATGCCATATATCAAGGAAAATGTCTAATGAGACTATTTTTGCAACTGATAGTTTGAAACTTCATGGTCGCTAGTTAACTAAAACATGTATTAAGATATTTTTAGGCAAAAGTTATGAACAATTAAAGTGCATTAGAACAGACGAGATTGGGTGCATTCTGGGTCCAGTGGCTCAAGCCTGTAATCCCTGTAGTCTTTGGGAGACTGAGGCAGTCAGATCACCTGAGATCAGGAGTTCAAGATCAGCCTGGCCAATA
This sequence comes from Ateles fusciceps, assembly GCA_036589455.1. Lineage (NCBI taxonomy): Eukaryota > Metazoa > Chordata > Mammalia > Primates > Atelidae > Ateles > Ateles fusciceps. Next base: position 87,659 of record JAZHEH010001685.1, on the reverse strand, counting down.
TGGTGAAACTCCATCTCTACTAGAAATACAAAAGTTAGCCCAGTGTGGTGGTGAGTACCTGTAATCCCAGCTACTCAAGCAGGAGAATCGCTTGAACCCAGGAGGCAGAGATTGTAGTGAGCCGAGATCACACCATTGCTCTCCAGCCCGGAATCAAGCGAGACTCCATCTCAAAAAAAAGTATGTTAGAACAGATTGATAAAACTCATTACCATTGAGAGAGATACTCCTCTCTCAGCTTTGTGTAATTTACATATTTGCTAATGAGGCTTCTAAAATCATTATCCACATTATTGATTATATTCTAATGAAGACAAAATGTCTCTTACTTGTGTCATTTAGGAAGTTTTCCAATATTCAGCTGTTTTCAGAATTCATCGCATATTTTGAATAACTGCAATTATTGATCCAGGCAACGAAGTGAAACTTATCTTTCTTTTATGTAGTAAGTCTCTTATCTTCTGAATATATTTTGTTTTCATATTAAATAAATCTAGTTAGGATTAATTTTCTCTTATATGAACATATTCACTGTTCAGATGTATATTATTAAATGCCCCTTGCTTTTCTGTAATTCTCACAGTTTTGAATCTTTACCAGTAGCAAATTGTCCCCAAGGGACTATGATAATCTTTATCTATAAACTACTTTTAACAATAATAGTAAATGCTTAGTCCATAATTGACTCATGTCCAAAACAAACAAAAAAAAAATGTAGGTTTTGCTATACAGATTTTTCTCAAGTTTTATATTTTATTTGTATAAATTATATTATTTGAATATAAATAGAAGATTTATGCATTTTGATGTAGAGACTAAATATTACCATATATTATCATTGATGATAATGCACTAAAGAGGTAAATACAATTTAGAGGTTCATATTATCCATATATTTGAAAAGTTGTCATCATAGATGTATCACTTAATTTCAATTTCTTAACTGTAAAATGGGCTATTGACAATTTATCTACACCAAGAGGTAACCTCAAGTAAAATAACTCATGAAAAATATTTTTTAAAGAATATAAATGAAGTCGTAAAGCTTAAATATTTTTTAAATGTTCAAAATCAGGAGTCAAAGCAACTCTTTTCTGTAAAGGATCATACAGCAAATATTTTAGATTTTGTGGTACATATATTTATATTCTCCTCTTTTTTTTTTTTTTTTTTTTACAACCTTTAGAAATCTAAAAACCATTCTTAGCTTTGGGCAGAGCAGTTTGGCCTGAGGGATGTAGTTTGCTGATATGTGTTCTTGAGTATCTCCTTTCTAAGTTGTTTATTTATTAAATCATATTGTTTTAAATTTTTAAAATTTAAAGCAAAACAGTTGTACTGTTACAATTTTTATTCTAAAATATTTACACGTAAAGTCTTATATGATCTGCAGATTTTTAAAAAACCAGAGGAAAAGGAGCAAGTGAGTTTAGAAAGTATTTTTCTAACCAAGATTATTTATTCACACAACAAAAATGAGAACCAATCCCCAAAGAGCCAAATTTCTGTAGCTTGCTAAAGAAAAATGGTCCTATGGGAATCAGTAGATGGAGCATTCAGAGTAGGGACCTACATGTAAAAACCTTCAATGAGATCTCTATTTCTAGTCATATTTGGTTTTGTTTATTTATTTGTTGCTTTGCCTTTCAAAGAACTATGCAAGATCCTAAATTGCAGCCATCTGTGTCCTTCTCTAAATTAGAGAAGCGACTTTTCTCTCTCCCTGGTATATGATGTCTGTCTGTCTGAACCCTTGCTAAGAGTTGATAAAGCTCTTCCTCACAGTTAATCATCTATTTAATTGGTCTAATCCCTCTTTCTGCTATATTTGTCCCTGGCCTAAATAAGAGAATAATTTAAGCTTCTCTGTGATAGATACAGAAAACTCATTACAAAATAGGTATTACTTTACCTTAAAATCAAGACAGTAAAGATACTAAAAATATATTCTTCTGGTGAGATTAAGAAGCTCATATCATCACTGCCCATACAAGTAAATATTCAATAGAGTTTCACAATTCTGTCAATAATTAGCCCTTATCCAGGTATTAGACAAATTCAAAGGAATTGCATTTTTTGCTATTCTCATGGTTTTAGAGCTAGACAGGATAGAATTGTCCCAGATACAGACTGCAGAAACTTGTGAACTATCCAAATACGCACAATTTACACACTGAAAATGACTCAGAGTAAAACAGTAGCAGTCATAGTTCAAAGAAACTATTCTTGCCTTCTGGGGGAAAATTTAGAACATAAAAACTTGAGGGGCATTATAAAATTTAATAATTAATGAGTTAACATATCTTTTAATTCAAACTGTTTAGCATTTTAAATAAATTTAAAATTTAAAAATTTATAATTTTAACTTAAACTTTCCAAAGTGTTTTATCTAAAAAGCCTTTGAGACAATCCAATAAGGAATTTGAATTTTTCCTGGCTTTGTTCTCATCTTTATGAGGTCACATAACCTGTGACTTCAGTGTCCCTGTCTCTGCCACATCATTATTTTTAAGGATTAAATGACAAAACTGATTCACCCAGAACCTCAGGCAAAGTAGGTGGTCAGTTAATATCTTGCCCCACTTCCCTCTTGATGTCATCATCTGAAAATTCATATATAATAATCACTTTTGGTATTGGGGAAGGTAAGAAAATTGGAATGAAAAAAAAAATATCTTTAGTGAGGAGAACATTGAATCCAATGTAGCTAGAGACTCCTGCTTATATATTTTTAATGCTGATACTTACTGGCCTTGGGAAGATAAACATTCAATCTCTGGCTATAAATTTAAGATGTTTGACAAGATACTATCTGAAATACATTTTCCTGATTTTAATATTATTATGGTATATTACCTTCTGTATGGTCAGGGCTACACTCTCAATCCAGCAGGTGTATGTTCAAATTCTGGAATTGTTGGTTAGTAATAAATTATCTTATAAAAAATATTCAACTTTTGTATACTCCAATTACTTATTTTCCCATAATTTCTGTTCTCTTCCTGAAATAGTTGAAATAATATCTTATTACTATTTAACAGGCATGTTGCACACATGATGATGTTTTGCAAACAACCGATACCTGATACATGATATATATGATGCATATCAAGACAAAACTCAAGTATTCACCCTAGACTCCTCCCACACCCTAACTATCTCCCAGCATATGAAAGGGGAGGAATAATCCTCATCACTGTGCCAAAACACCTGACAACAAGAAACATTCTAAGAGTTAACATGATCTTTAGGAAACAGATGTGGCACACAATTCCAGTATCCCTAACAGACATCACAAATAGATGCTAGTGGAAGTTTCATCTACCAGATGAGGTCTCCCAATACTCCCCCAGACAGTGTTCCAGTAGGAATGTTAACAATCCAAGGCATCAGGGAATAAAACCCAAGTTTATTCTCGCTCCACAGCATACCCAGCAGGCCACAGTAAGGAGTACCCTAGTGAAAGGAGTAAACTATAGTCCTCTAGCTGTGAAAAATGGTGCTGAAATAAACCTGGCACAATCACTTCATTTTATGATTGTAGTAACTTGGGTTCAGTGAATTTAAGCTATTTACCCAAAATCTAACAAATAGTGGGACAGACAGTAGAATTCAGCTGTCTCTATTTTTCAGTCTAGGGATCTCTTAATAGTTTACACAACCTGCCCTTCTTGGGACAATAGCATTGCTACCATGTCCTTCAATGTAGCAATTTAGGGGGAGTAATGAAGAAACATCACCCGTGTGGCCAATAAAAGAAAAAGCCCCTGGCCTTAATGCCCATTAACACCATGATAAAATGAGCAATTACTCAGTAAAAATGCTTTTCTTTCAAGGACTTAAAACTATAATTACATTTATAATGAAAACAATTAAACTTATAAACGTCATCTGCTCAACATCCTTAGCTATAATTCTTATATTTTAGTCAATCTTTGATGATAAATTCTTGTAATCACCCACTGTTCATTAGAAGCAAAAATAACCAGAGGCTGGGTGCAGTGGCTCATGCCTGCAATCCCAGTACTTTGGGAGATCAAGGCAGGAGGATCGCTTGAAGCCAAAAGTTCAAGACCAGCTTGAACAACACAGGGAAACCCTGTCTCTACAAAAAATTTAAAAATTAGCTCAGCATGATGACACATGCCTCTAAGCCCGGCTACTCCAGAGACTAAGGTGGGAGGATTGGTTGAGCCTGAAGGTCGAGGCTACCGTGATCATGACACTGCACTCCAGCCTGGGAGAGAGAGTGAGATCTCAACTGAAAAAATAAAAAATAAATAAAAAAGGAACTGGAAACATTGCTTAATAAAACCAAGAACCAAGGTTCAGTGAGAAAATGTGACTTGCTCAAAATCACACAGCTTATCAGAGGAAGATAAGTAACAAAACCCATTTTGTTACTTCCTCTAATAAGCTGTGTGTATCAGCTTTTTTGTGTAAACACGTATTGACCTTCATGTAGGCATCTACTGATTTGCTCCAGAAGGTCTTGACACTATTTTGAGCATCAGAAGCAAGCTGGCTATCTCAAGACATCTCACTCAGCATGTGAGAATCTATGCAGTAGCCAATCGCCTGTTGAGGAATGGAAAAAATTAAACCCACTCATAGGTGGTATTGGAATAAAGTCCATTTCCTTGTTAATATCCTTGATGTATATATCTCTACATACCCAGTGCCTAGAGCTGGCAAAATTCCTATATGGCATCAGTAAATATTTGTTTAAAAAGCTAAGGGATTTCTTCATTTACTCAAAAAAGTTAAAAAAAATCATATTCTGGGGAATAGCCAGTCATCCAAGAATTTGTATCAACTTTTCTTTCTGGAAATAAAAAAAGAGTACAAATAACAAATAATCTCGTGTAGTTATTTATGATAGTGACACGTGGACAGCTGAGATCTATTCCTGGCTTATGCCTACTTTCAGGAAATAACTCACTTATGTTCTCTGTGCCTTAATATCCAGATCAGTGAACTAAAGGATTTTTTTGAGAAGATAATTGATGAAATTCAATGGCCCCTTTTTCCTAAATGTATGGAATTTTGAGGCAAGGAAGATAAACTACAGCTCATATATTCTTAGAACTGTCCAAAGGAAAATATTCTTTATCATGACCTATGGTCTTAAAAAAATGAATCAAAGCCCATCATATATTTATCAATCAATTTAGAATTGTTTATTTCTACCTCCTAATAATATTTAATTTCTACATTTGCTGGATATGAGGCTTTTCTGATCCTGATCTTTGCCAACCCTAATTACAAGAAAGGGGAGATTATGTAGGTCTAAATAATGACATTCAAGGGTATGCTGTTAACTTCACACTTTCTCAAATACAAAAGGCATATAAACTTGAATCCTTCCACTCCAGTGACAATCTTTTTTAATTCTACAAACCACCTATGAACAATACATTACCACCATGACCACTGCAGCTTTAACTTTGTTTTACATCTGCTTTTTTCCTAATGTCAGATCCAGAGCTTACACTCTGGTTGTTCTTCTAACTTATGAGCCTCAGGGTTCAGAAAGGTGTTGGTCAGTCCCCATAGATCACTGCAATTGTCTAGCCAACTTTATGAGCTCTGGAGTCTCTCCTTGCACAAAGTCCTAGACTAGTGATAAATGACTTACATTTTATCTGCTGAGTACTTTGGTTTTATATTCCCAGTTCTAGCTTTACAGATTTTCTTTCTAAGTATAATTTGTCACTTTTCTTCTTATAAGTCACTGCATTTATGATGCAAGTTACTATAAGTTAATGGGCAGGAGCAAGAAAGAAGTAGTGGTTGGATGTAGCAAGCCTCAAATGAAGTTCATATTCTGTTTTTGCAGCCTGACTCCCCTCAAGAAACATCATTGAATCATGAAATGCTGTTCTCTCTCATGTTCTTTTTAAATTTTCATCTTCTATTAGCTGCCTGGAGAATTTAGGTCATTGGAGACATTGAGGCTATATAGAGGTCTTTTTTTTTTCTTTTTAGAAATGCCTGGAGGAGAAATATTCTGTGTCTCTGACCCTTTGTACATTGATTTCACATCTGCCTGCAAACACACTATATCCCAAAATGTTATAATCTTAAGTATGACTTCCAGCTATTATAAATATTTCTCTTTTAAAAATAATGTTGGTGATATTTTAATTTTTTTCCAACCAGTTTATATTTTACCAAACACTTTTCCAAGGGCTGGACATACAATATATACAAGAAGGTGGAAATGTCACCCAGAGATGTCTAGCTTGTTGCTGAACTACAAAATTTATTATTTAGAGAGTTTACACTATACATGTCATCCAGAGAGTTAAGCAATTCTTAGAGAATCTGACCAGATCAAACAACTACACAAGGGAATTTATTTTCCCTTAAAGGCAGAGATACTAAAAGAAAGTTCAAGAGGTTAATGCCATTATGGGTAATTTCCCCTGCTCAATTCCAATTAATGGTATGGCTATAAAAACCTTCAGGTAACTGTTCATATCTGATGACTGAAAAAGAATGGCAATTCCTGGCAACTTTTATTCTATTACACTTTTTCCCATGGAAGCAACTAAATCTTTAACAAAGTGGAATTACTTATCACAAAATGGTAATAATACTTAAAGTTTTGTTGCTATCCTAATACTTGGAGACAGATAATCTTGAAAATTCATCTGTAGCAATAGCGTTAAGACTTAATGGAAAAAGAAAAAAAGAAGAAAATTCACTGTATGTTTTTTCCTCACTATACGTCACTGTCTACAGTAAATGGCAATCATGTTTAGCAATATACATTATTTTTCCACATTGAACTGAACTTGCCAGTTATACATGTATTGAGAAGCCATCGGGTATAAGACTCTTTTGGAGGAAATGGATTCAAAATGAAAATTATAGAATTCTTATTTTTCAGTGACTCTATAGCTTAGTGGCACAAATAGATATTTTTACAATGCACATCATTTTAATATTAATTCATGCAGTGTCTTTATACTGTGTGCCAGATGCTGTATTAGAATCACCTCTTCTCTTAGGAGTATCTCCTGCTTCAAAGTACATAATCTTTGGACTGTGAAGCTAATCACAGGGACAAACAAATCAATTTTATCGAGATCATCAAAGGCTTTCGGTAGAAGTTATCTAGCAAGGACTTTAGGCATGTGTAGGCCCTTCTTTCCCCATTTCACCTGACTTAAAATGTTTAGAAAGAGAGAGAGCTGTTAGTGACGAGGCCTTGATTTGAGAGAGAGCAGAGTGTATTTAGCTTGAAAGACGTCTGAAAATGCTCAGGGGGGCAAAGGATTTTTGAGGACCTCAATTCCAAATCTAATATTGAGCTATAATATTGAGCAGTTCAAGATTTTCTGATCTCTTGTTACCCATGTGACCAAGTGGGAAATAAAAAGTGAGATGAAATGAAACTACAAGATAATTGAAGTTTCCCCTGTTCTCCTGTCAGGTTGAGAGAATATTTAAATATTTTATTTTTAAATATTGTATTGTATATTGAGAAACAAAAGTGAGATGAAATGAAACTGCAAGATAATTGAAGTTTTCTTCTCCTGTCAATTTGAGAGAATATTAAATGCTAAAATATTTCAAACGAATGATGCTCTTATTCTCAGCTCTTCTGGACAAAGCACCATTTTGTTTAATTTCTCATTAATTAAATACTGTATTGTTTGTATCATTTACAACTACATGCACTTAGTAGTTTATCTTTTTAAAAAACAAACACAAATTTTACTCTCCTCAATTTATCTACCATATCACATTATTATTTTCTTACCATACTGTAATCTAATACTTCTGAGAATCATCCTAAACCACAAGGGCTACATCTGTTAGTGATCTAAAGGAAAAAGTGCACAGAGATAATGATCAACTAAAAGTAAAGAATACAATTATTCTCTTCTGAAACTAAGGGCATACAAAATGAAGCTAAGATATGGAACCACCTGTGTGCTACAATACAGACACATTCCAATGGTTCTCAAATACTTTCTTTCTACCAGATATATACTGTACAATATAATCTAAGTTATGGCCAGAGAAATTAGGTAACAATTAAAGTAAAAAGTATCCAGATTGGGAAATAAAAAATAGAAAGAGAAAGTTATGGTCAGAGAAACTAGGTAACAATAAAAGTAAAAAGTATCCAGATTGGAGAATAAAAAATAGAATTCTCTTTATTCATAGATGACATGATTTTATATATAGAATCCTAAGTAATCCATAAAAACTATTATATTTAATAAATTAATTCAGAAAAGTGTCAGGATATATCAACCTACAAAATCAGCTATATTTTTATACATTAACAGTCTTAAAGTGAAATTAAGAAAACAATTTTATTTGCAATATCATCAAAAAGAATAAAATACTTATAAATAAATTTAACTAAGGAGATGCAAGACTTGTGTACTTAAAACTATAGAACAAGGTTGAGAGAAATTAGAGTAGATAAGTAAGTGAAAAGATATCCCATATTCATGCATTGAAAAATAATATTGTTCAGATTGTAATACAGCACAAATTGGCTTAGATTCCATGCAATAGCTGTCAAAGTTTTGACTGCCTTTTTTGAAGAAATGACAAACTCATCTTACAATTAATATAGAATTTCAAGAGAACGTGAATAGCCAAAACAGTCTTGAAAAATAATAAAGTTGGAGGACTCTACAAATGCAGACAAAAGAAAGCACACCAAGCTAAAGGAAAATGATACAACATGGAAACTCACTTCTACAGAAAAAAATTAATACCAGCTTATATATATATATGAAATATGTTTATATAACCTATATATCAATCTGTTGGATGTATTAAATTTGTTGTATATATAAATTGAAGACAAGATATTATATTTGAATATTATGCATCTAATACTATATATGTATTATATATAATTTATTGCCTTCAATTTATATATTCATATGAATTTTATAAGTAGGCATATATGTGTTCATATATGTGTATGAGTCCATATATATATATATACTTATATATAAATATATGCATTCATAGATACACAGGCACACACATGGGCACAGATGACCACTGTAAAGGTAAGCTAAATTAAATAAAATAATGAGGAAACGTCTTATATTTTATGTGAAGAAAAACAGTGTTAACCCCATATAGACTTTGAAAATTAACAATATGTATTACAACAACTGGAGAAAAAGCTAAAAAATGCAAATATTTTGACATAAAAAATAGATAAAAGAGTATTTGAAAAAATATTTAATTCAGTCATAAAGTGGAAAATAAGCAGAAATAGACAAAAATAAAGGGAACAGGTTAAAAACAAATGAGTCATTGTAAATGTGAATCCAAACATATCAATATCAATAATGACATTTAAATATTAATGGAATAAATACTCCAATATAAAAGTTGAGATGAATAGAACTCATTAAAAAGTTGCAGCTAACTTTATGTTGTGATAGGTTGAAGGAAGATAGATGAATGTAAAAACAATAGCATCATAAAGAATAAAAATGATAAAAAGGCTGAAGTCACTATATCACGATCCAGATAAGTTAAAGTGTAGGAGTATTAATATAAACAAAACATTTCATAATTTTATAACAAATATGAAAATTTATCAGAGTTATAACAATTGTAATTATGCATGTGCATTATAAATGGCATTCCAAATACACAAAACAACACTTAATAGAAATAAAGATGGAAGTATATAATTCCATGAGCATGCAGGGAACTTTTAACTGCATTCGTAGTAAGGCTGCACTCAACAACTGAAGAATAAACTTCTATTAGGTGCATATGGCAAGTACACCAAAAATGGATCATAAGCCAGGCCTTAAACAAGTTTTAATACATTTTTTTAAAAACTGTAGTCATATTGACTATGTTCTCTTGCAATAATTGTATTGAATTAGAAATCATCAATAATAATATCTCTAAGAAGTTGTTCCATGCAGTAAATGTGCAAGAGGAAAGGAAAAGACACACATAGTATTTTTAAAGGTAAACAGCTTATCCCAAGTATATGGCAATACAGATATAATAAGCAAAGCATATAATAAGCAAATTGCAATGCGCAGAGGAGAAGAGAAAAACATATATGTGTGTGTGTGTGTGTGTGTGTGTGTGTGTGTGATTTTTTACACTCACCAGACTATTGAGGATTCATCACCAGATCCACAAGCAACAGCCTGGGCTCCAGAGTCAGCCACTTGTCTATTCGTAGATGAGGAGAGGTCTCACGAAGCTTTGGGTGTGGTCTGCGACTCTAGCTCTTTTTGTAATGAGTTGTTTGGCATGAGACCCAGTCACAAGGGCCCTTCATGACTGGGCTCAAGGAACACAAAAAGGACAACTTGTTTTTGAGGTTGTCTGCTGTTTTTCAATAACTTACATACAGGAAAAGATTGAAACAGATATTTCTCTGAAACAGTGCTGGATGAATGCCTCAAGGGGCTCACACAACCTGTTCCAGGACTTGGTGACAATTGTTTGTGTCAATGATCAATTGAGTTCAAGTTTAATATTTAACTTCTCCTCCACAGAAATATAAATTTCAAATACTTGAAAATTAAACAATACACTTTAACAACACACTTTAAATTATTCATGGTTCAAAAGCACAAGAAGAATACCTACCTGTATAATAAGGCTTCTGGTTAATCTCTTTAATTTTCTTATTAAATTTCTGTACGAAATCTGGCATTATGTGCCTCCTGCTTTGTACTGACACATACAGTATGTAATATATTTGCTCCCAAATATGAATCATAAGCACCCGTAGAAGTAAATATTTGGCCGGGTGCCATGGCTCACACCTGTAATCCCAGCACTTTGGGAGGCTGAGGAGGGTGAATCACCTGAGGTCAGGAGTTCAAGACCAGTCTAGTCAACATAGTGGAAACCCCGTCTCTGCTAAAAATACAAAAATTAGCTAGGTGTGGTGGCAGGCACCAGTAATCCCAGCTACTAGGGAGGCTGAGGCAGAAGAATTGCTTGAACCCGGGAGGTGGAGGTGGCAGTAAGCCAAGATCACCCCATTGCACTCCAGCCTGGGCAACAAGAGTGAAACTCTGTCTCAAAAAACAACAACAAAAAAGAAGTAAATATTTATGTCAGTCCAGTATATGCACCTTCTATAAATTAAAAAAGCCTAGTTTTAGCAAAAATTATTGCAATGAATAGACACACACACACACACACTACACTCACACACACACACACGAAGAGAGGAATCGTTCTACCTCAGTAGAAACTAAAAAGACACAAACAAATAAAATGGGTAAAATTTTATAGAATTATAATGAAACAAACATTAAAAAGCTGAAATCTCTTTTGAGATCAGCTTGTAGAAATTTGAATATTTTCATGAAACAGCATTTTGCATGATAACATGCAATTATTTTTAATTTTCATATGTGTAATATTGAGGTTATGCAGAAAATGTTTACTAAATATGTCTACTAAAAGTAGACAAAATTTGAACTGTTTAGGGGTGAAGTAGGATGACGCTGCTAATTCAAAATACATTCTTAAGAAAAATATGCTTGAATATAAGTACATATGTGTTTGAACTAGAGAGACAAAATCAAATGCACTAAAATAACAATACCTGGTGACTCAAATATGAATACTACAAGGATTTAATTGTAGTAAATATTCTCCTTGAAATAGGCACAATATTGTTCAAAATTAAAAAGTTAACAGTAACACATCTTCTCACAAAGAATACCCTAGTTCAACATAGCTGTGCAGGTAAACTCTCCTGAATATTTAAAAATGAATCATTACCAATACAACATAAAAAATAACCAAGGACAGCAGAGAAAGAGATAGCACTTTAAGTTTTTTAGTGTGTCTGGCAAGATTTTATATCAAAATTTAGCGAGACAGTAACCTATAGATACCCCAGACACTCATTCCTTACAGATATATTAAATAAAGAACTAGAGGTGGATAAAATACCTTTGTAAGTTCCTCATAATCTATGAAAGATCTACAGTAATCAAGCAAATGCCCCCTGATTCCAAAAGCTGTCTTTAAAATAGTAAGAAAACTGATGGCTGTGATCCTTTTCTTGAGCAGTTGTAACAAAATACCACAGATTGTATGGCTTAGAAGACAGAAATTGATTTTCTCATTTTATGGAGGCTGAGGAGTCCAAGATTAGGGTGCCAGCAGGGTTGGTGTCTGGGGAAGCTTCCCCCACTTGTGTTGCAGATGGTCGCCTTCTTGCTGTGTGTTCACATGGCTTTTCTTAATGCATACAGGAAAAAAAGGGGAGAGAGGAAATAAGGGAGGGAGGGACAAAAGAGAAAGAGAGAAAGCACTCTCGATTTCCATTCCTGTAAGGACTCTAATTCTAACAGATTACATATAAGAAAAGAAACACAAGAGAGTAACTCAAAGGCATTAAAAAAAAATAGAAAGCTCTCCAGTAAAGGTAAATGCATAGACAAATATAAAAATAAGTATCTTGTAATTATTTATAACTCTGCTTTTTATTTATTTTATTTATTTACTTATTTTTTGAGATGGAGTTTCGCTCTTGTTGCCCAGGCTGGAGTCCAATCTCCAGCTCACCACAGTCTCAGCTCACTGCAATCTCAGCCACTGCAACCTCTGCTTCCCGGATTCAAGCAATTCTCCTGCCTCAGCCTCCACAGTAGCTGGGACTACAGGCATGCACCGCCACGCCCGCCTAACATTTTTGTGTTTTTAGTAGAGAGGGCGCTTCTCCATGTTGACCAGGCTGGTCTCGAACTCCCGACCCCAGGTGATCCACGGCCTTGGCCTCCCAAAGTGCTGGGATTACAGGTGTGAGCTACCGCGAACAGTCCACATTTTATTTTTCTGCATAATTTTAAAGATAAAAGTACAAAAATAATTATAAATCTATGTTAATAGGCACCCACTATACAAAGGTGGAATTTGTAACCTCAGTAACATAAACACTGATTTAACATAAATAATCACAAATCAATACCAAAAAAATACAAAGTATTAAAGTTCTCAAATGCATTTGAAGTTAAGTTGATATCAATTTAAAATGGGCCATTCTAACTTTAGAATGTTACATGTAATCCTTATGGTAATCACAAAAATATATATATAGAATATATATATATATATTTTTAATATTAAAGGCCTCCATTTAATAAAAGAGAGGAGAGATATGGACAAGGTGTTCTGCTAAGTATTTTTGGTATGCATCTCACTCAGTCTTCACAACAACCATATGTAAAAGCTGTAAGTGTAACCCATTGTAGAGATGAAGTAACTCAGTAACTTGCCAAAGAGTACCCACTTAGTAACGACAGGATCAGAAAAACAGCCCAGCAGTGTCTACTCTAAGCCTGGTTTTTAATGACCCACCATAAGCTTCCTGGTGCTGCATCTCACAGGGAAAAGACAGTGAACTCAGAGGGTGGGGGTGGTGGTGTGGAGGATCTGGTGTCACAAAGGAGGTGGTATTTCAAGCGCATCTCTAAACAACCTGTTATCAGACAGTTGAGGCAGGAAAAGAATGTTAGTCAGGGAAGTGGAGCACAGAGAAGTATATTATAGGGAGGTTGTGGGGGAGCAGGTCCAAAAGTGTGAAAGAGAAATGCATGTTTGCCAAAATGCCTGTGCTATTAAGGTAGGTAGACGTGCCCTTGCAGAAGGCCTGGATACCATCTAGATTTCATCCTTTAGGTAGACACTGGGATAAAAGTAAGAGTGCAGTAAAGATGGGGCCTCAAATAATTTTAAGCACGGAGAAGTGAGTTATAGGATTTGTGCTTTAAAAAGTAACTGGCAGAGAAGTGTGGAAAGTGGATGGAAGAAGGCAGTGGTGGTGCTGGTGGTGGTGAAACTAGAGGCAGGGAGCCTGCTTCCTTGTTCTCCATGAGTGATGATCAGGCTATCACCAAAGGCTGAGAGAACTGGCAGTCTGAGTCTTGATGCACAGTTGAATGTAGAGAGAGGAAGGAGGTACATGATGCTCAGATTTCTGAATTAGGGAACTGGAAGGATGATGCCCCCTTCCTTGATGGAACTTTAAAAGGAACATGTGAGGTGAAGAAGTAATGCATTCCATTTTGCATGTGAAGACATTGCAGTGGCTGTGTGCCATTCCATTGGCAGCTTGTCACGAGGTAGTTAGGCATATCTGGGTGTCATTATTTCATTAACAGTCCCACTCAAGAGCCCCCTTTATCTCTGCCCTGCCTGTCTTTTTTTTTTTTTTTTTTTTTTTTTTGAGGCAGAGTCTCACTGTGACACCCAGGCTGGAGTGCAATAGCTCAATATCAGCTCACTGCAAACTTTGCCTCCTGAGTTTAAGCGATTCTCTTGCCACAGCCTCCCGAGTAGCTGGGACTACAGGCATGTGCCACCATGCCCGGCTGATTTTTGCATTTTTAGTAGAGATGAGGTTTCACCATGTTGGCCAGGGTGGGTCTCAAACTCCTGACTCAGGTAATTCTCCCACCTTGGATTCCCAAAGTGCTGGGATTACAGGTGTGAGTCACCGCGCCCAGCCTCTCCTCTTATCAGTCAGCAAGGCCTGTCAATTCTGTCTATTCCTCCTTCCTTCCTTCCTTCCTTCCTTCTTTCCTTCCTTCCTTCCTCCCTCCCTCCCTCCCTCCTTCCTCCTTCCCTGCCCCCCTTCACCCTCCCTTCCTCCCTTCCTCCCTCCCTTTGCCCTCCCTCCCCCTCCCTCCCTCCTTCCTCTCCCTCCCTCCCTTCCTTCCTTCCTTTTTCTTTCTTCTCTCTCTCTTTTTTGAGAAGGTAATCAGAATGTGTCATTACAAAAAAATCAAACGTAAAGACAGTAATGGAAGAAATGAGGAAGAAATAAATACAAGGCATACAGAAAATAACAAAATGGCAGAAGTACTTTCACATCAATAATTACTTTATATATAAATGGATTAAACTCCCCCAAATAAAAAATAGATAAGCTGAATGGATAAAAACAAAACAAAAAGATTGAACTATATGCTGTCCACAAGAGGCTCACTTTACATATAATCACACTCATAGTTTGAAAATAAAAAGGATGGAAAAGATATTCTATGAAAATACTAATCAAATGAGAGGCAAGGTGGCTACAGTAATATCAGACAAAATGGGATTTACATTAAAAGCTGTCGCAAGAGACAAAGAAAGATGTAACATAATGATAAAATAGTTCACTAAACAGAGTAATAGTTATAAACATGTATGCACCCCAAATTTAACCCTAAATACATGAAGCAACCATTGACAGAATTAGAATGGGAAGTAAACCATTCTATAATAATAAGAGACCTCAATATTCCACTTTCAATAATAAATAGAACAACCAAACAGAAGTTGAATAGGAAAAGAGAGAGAGGAGCTGGGGGAGGAAGGTGGCCCTCGATGCTCCCCGCAGACAACACTGCATCGATGTCTGCGAGCCAGGCGAGTGCCTCGCCCATGGCAGGGTAGCCTGGGCTTCCGCCTCCCTTGGGTTCCCCTGGAAGCGGACCCGTGGCCAGGCAGGAGAAGCAGCAGAGGTGGAGGCCCCAGTGTGTCTCTCTCCTCCCCTTTAGCCTGAGCCAGGGGAGGCAAGTGGCCCAGGTGTCTGGAGGGGGGTCTGCTGCCCGAGAATGGGAATTCTCTTAACCAGAATATGGAGACTGTTCAATCACCAGGAGCACAAAGTTATTGCTGGGCTGAATAATGCAGGAATAACTGCCATCCTTTACCAATTTTTGTAATAGTTGTTGTGGACAGTACACAGAGAGAGGATTTCTGTAACTAGAGAAGAACTTTATGAAATGTTAGCACATGAGGACCAAAGAAAAGCTGGATTGCTGATTTTTGCTAATGAAAAAAGATGTTAAACAATGTCCCACTGTAGCAGAAATCTCCCAGGTTTTAAAACTGACTTCTATTACCAGTGGCATATCACCACCGGCAGATCACCAGTGGCATATCCAGGCATGCTATGCTCTAACTGGTTAGGGATTGTGCCTAAGACTTGAGTGGATGATGTCATGACTTAAGATTAAATGATCTCTACTGACCTTTTCTCATAGACTTTGTATAAATTAAGTGCTGGACTTTACCTGAAAGCTGCAAAAATTAATGGTTTAGATATATTTATAATAAACTGATTTAAACTTTTTCTCTATGAAGAAAAATTTAACCACTTATTTGGAAACAAAGATGAAGTCTCACCTTCCAGTTTGCTTTCTCATTAGTTTTTTCCCAAGTAAGTTATTAAAGCTGTGATTGACATTTTTCTCATAATAAACCCTCTCAGGACATTGTGTAGCCTGTGGTAAGTACAAAGGGAGAGGAAGACATTTTGAATTTTAAAAGCTTTATTATCAGTATAACCCTTCCTAGTTGAATGTTGTTTTCTTCTTGTTCCATTAAGTCAAAATACGAATCAGCACAGATATTCAGTTTTCCAATATTTTAAAATGTAATGTTACTTATGAAAAGTATTTTGCTTAAGGTTGTGTGTGTATTGTACATATACCTCAGAGTTCAAGTTACTGGCATTCTAAAGAAAAACAAATAACACAAATGTTAATAATATCCTTAGTTATAACCATAATGCGATAAATATTAGCATTGGTGTTAAGTGCCATTTTATACTTTCTCTCCATGTTTTCTGTATTGTACTAACCAACCTCCCACATCATTGAGCTGCTTGTTAAAAAAAAAAAGGAAAAGGAAAAAGCATGACATTGTGTATTGATGTTTTGTTATTTATCAAAATCACACACATGGAAACATGTAATTCAACAGAGTGGGATAGCTATCAGATTCTTGGCTTAGTATTACTAATGGGCAGGATTGTACAATGAGCAACTATCAGATTGTTCCTTTCAATGGTTCTTACGGCATCTAAATTACTGAATAAATCTTAATCCATTAATCAGTGAATCATAAATTATGATTAAAATCATCAAATAAATTCTAGCATATACAAAGATCTCTTAAAACTCAACAATGAGAAAATAAACAATCTGATTAAAAAATAGTCAAAACATGTGGACATCTCACCAAAATGGGAAACAGGCATACAAAAAGATGCTTAATATCAAATGTTATTACAGAATTTCAAATTAAGACAACAATGAAATATCACTATATACCAATTTGCATGACCAAAATCCAGAATTTTGAAAAGAGAAAATTTTGTCAAGGATGTGGAGCAACGGGCACTCTTGTTCATGGCTGGTGGGAATGTGAAATAGTACATAAACTTTGGAAGACAGTTTGGCAGTTTCTTACAAGACTAAACAAACTCTTAGTGCATAATCCAGCAATCCTGCTACTTGGTATTCATCCAAAAGAGTTGAAAATATATGCTGACACAAAAATCTGCATGCAAGGTGTTTATAGCAGCTTTATTCATAATTGTCAAAATTTAGAGGCAACACGATTGCCCTTCAGTAGGTAAATGGATACATAATTGAGGAATGTCAACAGATATTATTTTTATAAAAGTTGTGGTATTAGATCCAAATAGCTGAGAAGAAATAAATAAGTGTCATTAGTGAAACTTCTAGACAGAAGTAATTTTGATGGTTTAATAAACAACTGTCTTCAAAATTTAGAAGTTCTTTTTGATTATTCTGCTGTGACCTGTATAGATGAAAAGGCTTTTGGAGAGGATGAATTTGATGATAAAAACTAAATACAATTACACACAAACCACATATACATACACAAACATACATCATGTATGCTATGAATTAACATATGTATATTCCTATATATGCTGTGAATTTGTGTATGACCTAGATAATTTGAAACTCTCAACTAGTCATCCAATTATTTTAAAACCTGGAAATTTAAAAAAAATATAATACTTACATTAAATAAGTGATTAATAAATATGGGGTGATTGTCTTTCTTTAAAAAGTAATTTTATATTCAACATCAATTATAGTCTAAACTTCGGAATGAGTTTGTGCTTTTTTCATAATGCTTTTTCCCATTTTTTTTTATTTTCTGAGTTTCACCAATTTTTCAAGGCATCGTCTATCTTATAACTTCTCACATATTACACTCATTTTTATCTTTGGACATTTTCTCATATTTTACTATTTTTTCTATTCTATATTATACATTCCTTAATACAATATACATTTGGAACATTATACTTCTGATCATTTAGTCAGATAGCTCTTCTTCCTCGAAGTGTACAAGAATGTAGTTTGTGAGTAGACTTAAGTATCAAAAAGTTAGTTAATGCAGAATTTCCTCTGAAAACTAAAGGTTTATAAAGTGAAGGCTTATCCTAGGAAATTTAAACTCCAAGACTAGCACATGTCACAGGAAAAAATGTTTAAATTGTATTTAATAGCTAGATGCATATTTCTAGTTATTTCTCGTTTTTTAGAGGATTTGAGAGAAAATGACAATTTTTTAATGTGTTAGAGCTAGAAGTGACAATTCCACACGTAGCAATAATGATACTATAGGCTCTTTAGCTGGGAATCACAAAATATCAGCAAAGGAAGCTTTCATTTATATCAAGATAATTTCAATTCCTCACAGAAAAGATTTATTCTTCTGTCAAGCTTACCTAGTTTATATACAGAACTGAAAAATCATCTAATTAAAATGAATAAGTTTTTTTCTATTCATAAGAAGAGATTCATAAAAAGAACTATCTTCAGGAGAAAATTATTCCTACCAAATTCAAGAGCTAATGAAAATACAAAGCTTTTGATTTCACTCTTTGAGCTGTCAGAAGTGACAGAATGATGAAGCATATGATTGACAAGCAGCATCAAACTGGACCCCAAAATAAAACTGGCTATTCCCTGGAATATACATAAATTAGTGTTTGATACTACAAAGAATAAATTTGATAATGAAAGGCATTCCAAAAATCGTAACAGTGCAAACAGTTATGAAAAACACCAATCAAATTTGCAATTAGGATTGCACATACTCCTCGAAATACATGCAATTCACAGATGTACTTAAAATATAGCAAATTGTTTTCCTTGATTGAAGTAAGGTGCCAAATTGAAATAGCAAGAGTAAGGTGCCAAATTGAAATAGTCAGTTGCAGGATGTGAGTTCCTAGCAACATGACATTGGAAATAAAGGAAATTTAAACATAATTTTAAAAAAGGGTTCTGTGAAGTTTACACACTAACCAAAACTGGCAACACTTAGTCTTAGAAATTAAATACAAATCTATTCGAAGAGCTCTACTATAAGACACAACATTTTTGCTGAAAACTGAAGTAAAAATATTTTTCTAATAAAAATATATTGACATAACTTTTCATATTCAAAGACTATGCCATTTTCAAAAGTATTCTTGCAAAAATATGTATTTTTTTCCTAAGGAAAGCACAGTCCTGTAGAGGTGATAATATGCCATATCTCTCAAATACCAAGAATTTTAAAAATCTCATGAAATTCCTGAAACAGAAAAAATTTACCTGCCAAATTTGAATTATCAAACTAGTTTAATTAACTAAACTACCCCAAACAGGAATGTTGCAAGAAAAATTTAGACAGAATTGGAGGGGTTCTGTAGTGTAAACTAAAACACCTGAGCAAGTAGGGAACATAATTATAGAGGAGAAATTTGTCAGTGATGGGATTATAAATGTGTACTCCACTTGTCTGAAATACTAAAATTCAAAAATTAAAAATATGTGAAGCATCAACCTTAAACTAATGTGAAGAATACAAATTAAACACATAGTAAATAGAAGAAAGGAAATAATGTGGATCATCATACAACCAATAAAATAGAAAACAGAAAAATGTTATAGAAAATAAGTGAAACCAAAAGCTATTTTTAAGATCAATAAATCTGATCAAATTATAGCAAGACTTGATCAGAGAAAAAAATACATAGGATATAACTTACCAATATCAGGGAGTGAAAGACAGCAAGAAAACAGGAATATTAAATCTATAATATGATGAACAAATTTCTGCCAAAAAAGCAACTTATATAAAATAGGCAAATGTTTGAAAGACACAAACTAACAAGGCACATCAAGAAGAAATCAAGTGAATAGCACTATATTTATAAGAGATATTAAATTTGTACTTAAAAATTCTCCAAAATACTTCTGCTCTTATTTCATTTAACATTATGATCTCCAGTTCTGTTTATGTTGTTGCAAATGACTGAATCTCATTCTTATTTGTAACTAAATAGTACTCCATTGTGGATCTTTACCACATTTTATTTATCCATTCATCTTTTTTTTATTTTGATGAACACATATATTACTTGCAAATCTTCGCTATTGTTAACAGTCTTGCAACAAACATAGAAGTGCAGATATCTTTTTGACATACTGATTTTCTTATTTGGAGTATATACCCCACCATGGGATTGCTGGATTATATAGTAGCACAATTTTTAGTTCTTTGAGTAACCTCCAAACTTTTCTCCATAGTGGTTTTATTAATTTAACTTCCAAGCAACAGTGTATAAGGTTTTTGTTTTTTTTTTCCCCTCCACATCCTCATCAGCATTTGTTGCTGCCTGATTTTGAGATATAGGCCATTTTAACTGGGTAAAAAATATTTTATTTAGTTTTGATTCGCATTTATTTGATTATCAATGATGTTGAACACCTTTTCATATGCCTGTTTGTTATTAGTATGTCTTCTTGTTTTCTCCCATTCTGTGGATTGTCTCCTCACTTTGTTGATTGTATTTTTTACTATATGGAGGCATTTAACTTGATATGATACCTTTTGTCTATTTTTGTTTGGCTGCCTGTATTTATGGGATATTACTCAAGAAATTTTTGCCCATACCAGTGTCATGGAGATTTTCTCCAATGTTTTCTTGTAGTGGTTTTGTTGTTTGGGGTCTTAGATTTAAGTATTTAATCCATTTTCGTTGATTTTTCTATACGGAGAGAGAGAGGGCGGGGTAGAGTTTCAGTCTTCTGCATGTGAATATCCAGTTCTCTCAACACTATTTCTTAAGGAGACTGTTCTTTTCTCAGCGTATGTTATTGGCACTTTTGTCTAAAACAAGTGCACTCTAAGCATATGGATTTATTTCTGGGTTCTCTATTCAGTTACATTGGTCTGTTTCTGTTTTTTTTTTTTTTAAATCACAATAGCATGCTGTTTTGCTTAGTATAGTTCCATAGCATAATTTTAAGTATGGCAATATAATTCCTCCAGTTGTGTTCTTTTTGCTTAGTATAGCATTGTCTATTCTCAGTCTTTTGTGGTTCTACATGAATTTTAGATTTTTTTCTATTTATGTGAAGCATATAATAGATATTTTAACAGGAATTGTATTGAATCTGTAGATTGCTCTGTGTAGTACTGGAATCTTATCAATATTAATTTTTCCAATCAATGGACATGAAATATTTTTCTGCTTTTTGGTTGGTGACCTCTTCAATTTGTTTTTACTAGTGTTTTACAGTTTTCATTATAGAGATTTCTTTACTCTTTTGAGATAATCCCTAAATTATTTAATGTGTGGCTACTGTAAATGGGGTTCCCTTTTTTTACTTCTTTTTTACGTCGATCACTGTTGGCATATAAAAATGCTCCTGATTTTTGTATGTTGCTTTTGCATTCTGCAATTTTACTGAATTTGCAGTGGTAGTTTTCTGGTTGAGTGTTCAGGCTTTTCCAAATATAAAATTAGATCATCTGCAACCAAGGGTAATTAGACTTCTTCCTTTTCTAATTACATACCCTTTGTATTGTTCTCTTGCCTGATTGCTCTAACTAGAACTTCCAATGCTATGTTGAATAACAGTGGTGACACTGGGCAACCTTGTCATGTTCCAGATCTATGAAGAAAGGCTTTCACTTTTTTGTCATCAAGTATAATACTAGCTGTGGATCTGTTATATAAGGCTTTTATTATGTTGAGGGTTGTTCTTTCTATCCCCAGTTTTCTGAAGGTTTTTATCATGAAAGACTGTCAGATAGTATCAAACGCTCAAAAGCTCTTTTAGCATCAATTGAAATGTTCTTATGGCTATTATCCTATATTCTATTTATATAATGTATCAAATTGATTGATTTCATATGTTGAACCATTCTTGCATCCCTGGCATAAATTCCACTTGGTCATCATAAATGGTATTTTTAATATATTGTTTAATTTGTTTAGATAGTATTTTGTTTAAAATTTTTCATAAATATTTATCAGAGGTGTTGTCATTTAGCTATTTTGTTGTTGTTATGTGTCTTCATTTGTTTTTCATATCAGGGTAACACTGGCCTCGTATAATTAATTTTGAAATATTCTGTCCTCATCTATTTCTCAGAATAGTTTTAGTAGGGTTGGTATTAGTGCTTCTTTAAATGTTTGGTAGAATTCAGAAGTGAAGCCATCAGGTGTTGAGCTTTCTGCTACTGGGTGACTTTTTAATAGGACTTCTATCTCATTACTTGATATCAGTTTTATCAAGTTTTAGATGTTTTATTGTTCATTCTTGGTAGGTTGTATTTATTTAGGAATTTGTTCTTTTCTTTTAGATTTTTCCAATTTATTGAAATACAGTTGCTCATAGTAGCCACTAATAATCCTTTGAATGTCTGCAGTATCCATTATAATGTCTTTTTTTTCTTTCTGTTTTTATTGGTTCCTTTTTTTTTTTTTTAAATATTCAAAAAACCAACTATTTTTCACTGGTCTTTTGTATTTTTATTACAAGTTCTTTTTTTTTTGCCCTATTATTTATTATTTTTTTCTTCTAGTACTTTTGGGTGAGGTTTGCTCTTGCTTTTCTAATTCATTAAGAGGCATTGTTAGATGGTTCATTTGAAGTTTTTCCTCTTGTTTAATGTAGGCATTTACAGCGATAAACTTCCCTCTTAGTACTACTGGATTTGCTGTATTCCACAGGTTGTGGTATGTTGTGTTATAATTGTTATTTGTTTCTAGAAATTGTTCAATTTTCTTCTTAGTTGCATTTTTTTTCCTACTTGTCATTCAGTAGCATACTTTTTACTTTTTATGTATTTATATAGTTTCCAAAATTCGTCTTGTTTTAAATTATTAGTTTTATTCCATTGTGGTCAGAGATTATGCCCAATATTATTTAAATGCTTTTATCCATGTGCTGAGGAAAAGAAAGTGTGTTCCACAGCTATTGGATAAAATTTTCTGTAAATATCTATTATATTATTTGGTCAATAGTAAAGATGAAGTCTTATGATTCTTTGTTGGTTTTTTGTCTGAAAGATCTATCCAATGCTGCAAATATGGTGTTGAAGTCTTTAGCTATTATTGTATTGGAGCCTATCACTCCCTTTAGCTCTAATAAAATTTGCTTTTTATATCTGAGAATCCATTGTTGAACGTATATGTATGTAAAGTTGCTATACTCCCTTGCTGCATTAGCCCTTGTATCGTTAGACAATGACCATCTTTGTCTCTTCTTATAGTTTTTTTTCTTGCAGTATAGCTTGACTGAGATAAGTGTAGCAACTCCTGATTTTTGTTTCTTTGTTTCCATTGACGTGGAATGTCTTTCTTCATCCTTTTTATTTGCAGTCTACCTAAGTCTTTATAGGCAAAGTGTGTTTCTTTTAGGTAACAAATCAGTGATTCTTGTTCTTTTATCTATTTAGCCAGTCTGTGCATTTTATTGGAGTTTAGTTCATTTACATTTAGTGTTATGATTGATAAGTATGTACTTACTCTTTCCATCTTGTTCTTTGTTTTCTGGTTGTTTTGTTATCTTCTGTTCCTACTTTCTATTCTTTCTGTCTTCCTCTAGTGCAGATGATTTTTCTGGTGATATGAGTTAGATTATTGCTTTTTATTTTTTATGTATCTATTGTATGTTTTTTGGTTTAAAGTTACCATTTGGCTTACAAACACTACCTTATATCCCATTATTTTAACCTGCTAACAACACAATTTGCATAAAAAAATTAATCTAAAAGTAAACTATAAAAACTCCATGCCTTAATTTTGTCCCCCCTCCTTTTTTAACTTTTTGTTGTTTCTATTTGTCTTATTGTATTGACTATGTTTTGAAAAGTTGTTTTAGTTATTTTGTATTGGTTTATTCTTTAGTCTTTCTACTTAGGATAAGAGAAGTTTATACACTGCAGTTCAAGTGTTATAATATTCTTTATTTTTTTTTTTGTAGTTGCTATTATCAGCGAGTTTTGTACCTTCTGGTAATTATTTATTGCTCATTATTACTCTGATTTTCTGATTGATGTACTCCCTTTAGAATTTCTTATAATACAGCTCTGGTACTAATAAAATCCCTCAGCTTTTCTTTGTCTAGGAAAGTATTTCTTACTCATGTTTAAAAAATATTCTTACCAGATATATTATTCTATAGTAACAGATTTTTATTCCTTCAGCACTTTATGTTGCACCTTTCATTCCTGACTTGTAAATTTTCCACTGAAAAGTCTACTGCCCAAGTTACTGGAGCTCCATCATATGCTATTTTTAAATTTTCTTTTGGTATATTTAGAACTTTTCCTTTATCTTTCACATTTAGAAGGTTAATTAAAAGTTTTGAGGTATTCTACTTTTGATTAAATTTGCTTGGTGTTCTATAACCTTCTTATACTTTGATATTAATATTTTTTTCTAGATTTGGCAAGTTTTGTGTTATTATCCCTATGTTTATCATTACCTCTTTTTAAGGACAGTAAGTTTTAGATTTACCATTTTGTTTTCTAGATCTTGTAGGTGTACTTCATTTTATTTTTATTCTTTTTGCTTTTGTCTCATTTGACTATGTATTTTTAAATAGCCTCTTTCAAGCTTACTAGTTATTTCTTCTGCTTGATCAGTTCTGCTAGTAAAGGACTCTTATGCATTCTTCTGCATGCCAATTGCATGTTACAGCTCAAGTGTTGCTGCTTGATTCTTTTTAATGATTATGATTTATTGTTAAATTTATCTGATAGAATTCTGAATGCCTTCTTTGCATTACTTTGAATTTCCTTCGTTTCTTCAACACCACTATTTTGAATTCTCTGTCTTTTTTTTTCTCGGTCTGCCAACTTTTTTTTTTTAATTTATTTATTTTAATTTAGGTGCATATGAATTCTCTGTCTTAAAAGCCACACATTTTTTCTTATATACAGGATTGATCCCTGGTGCCTTATTTAGTGCATTGGATGAGGTCATGTTTTCTGAATGGTATTGATGCTACTATGAGAACATCATGGGGAAATCACCCTCATGATACAATAACCTCCTAACTGGTCACTTCCTTGACATGTGTAGATTATGGAAATTACAATTAAAGTAGTTTTGGGAGGGCACTCCTAGCCAAATCATATTATTCCACTTCTGGCCTTTCATAAATCTCAAATCCTCACATTCCAAAACACAATTATGTCTTCCCCACAGTTCCCCAGAGTCTTAACTTATTCCAGCATTGACCCAAAATTTCACAGTCCAAAGTCTAATCAAAGGAAAGTTAGTTGCTTCCAATATACAATGAGGGTACAGGCATTGGATAAATGTTCCCATTCCAAATAGGAGTAATTGGCCAAAACAAAGGAACTACAGACCCCATGCAAGTCTGAAACCCAGTGGGACAGACATTAAATCTTAAAGGTCCAAAATAATTTCCTTTGACTCCATGCCTCACATCCAGAGAACACTGATGCAAAAGGTGGGCTTCCACAGCCTTGGGCAGCTCTGCCCCTCTAACTTTGCAGAGTACAGCTTTCTGCCCTGGCTGCTTTAATGGCTGGCATTGAGTGTCTGTGGGTTATCCTGGTACAGAGTACAAGATATCAGTTGATCTACCATTCTAGGATCTGGAGGACAGTGACTCTCTTTTCACAGCTCCACTAGGCCCCAGTGGGGACTGTGTGTGGAAATTACAACCCGATTTCCTCTTTGCACTGCCCTAGCAGAGGTTTCCATGAGGGATTTGTCCCTGCAGCAGACTTCTGACTGGACATGCAGGCCTTTTCATACATCTTCTGATATGTAGGTGGATGTTTCCACACCCCAATTTTTGACTTCTGTGCATCTTCAGACCCAATGCCATGTGGAGGCCACCAAGGCTTGAAGCTTGCACCCTCTGAAGCAATGGCCTAAGTTGTACCTTGGCCCCTTTTAGCCAGGACTGAAGCTGGAGTGGCTTGGACACAGGGCACCAAGTCCCAACCCATCTATGCTCAGAGGAGGGAAGAGGAGGCCTACATGATCTTAGTAAATTTTTATTTTAATATACTGCGAGAGTCTCTTTCCTGGATTTATATATATAATTATTGTTTCTACATTCATAAGTAAGAGGTACCTTCAAGTTTTTAAATTGTTTCAATGTTTTATTATTAATGTTATTTTGGCTTCATACTACTTTATTTTTTGTTAGCTTGTCATAAAATTTTTAATAATATTTGAATTATTTTCTTTGTCAAAGTTGGATAAAAGTGTACATGAGAGATTTCTTACCTTGATGTATTATTTAGTGGCAGACACTCAAATTTTTTAACAATTTATTTTGTGATAATATATCTAAATAAATGTTTTACATCCAAGGAAAATTTTGGAAAATTACATTTTGGTAAAAAGTAGCCTGTTTCCTCTATATTTTTTATTTACTTGTATATAGTAACATGGTATTTTCTTGTTATTATTTTCATATTTTCATGTAAATGTGTTATTGCTCTTTTTTAGTGTTTACTTATATGTTTAGCTCTTATATTGTGTTATTCAGGCTCATAAGGGATTTATTATATTTTTCAATGAATCAGTTAAGAGTGTGTTTTATCACAATAAAACCAAAGAAAGTAATAATTCAAGTTGTCAATGCTGCCAAATTAGCTCCAATATATAGTAACTTGGAATATCATTTGGTGAAAAATCAAATTTAATTTTTAATTATTTATTTAGTGTCTGCATATTGATATGATATTAGGAAAAAATGCTATTAATCAAAATGACTGAACCCATGTTTGCAATCACATAGTTTTCTGAGAATCTCTTAATTCAAAGTGTCTTTTTTCATTTTGAAATTTGTTTCTCAATTTCACATTAGTACTGTATTAGTCCATTTTCACACTGCTGATAAAGACATAGTCGAGACTGGGAGGGAAAAGAGGTTTAATCGGACTTACAGTTCTAAACGGCTGGAGAGGCCTCAGAATCATGATGGAAGGTGGAAGGCACTTCTTACATCGTGGCAGCAAGGGAAAATGAGGAAGAAGCAAAAGTGGAAACCCCTGATAAACCCACCAGATCTCATGAGACTTATTCACTATCATGATGATAACATGGAAAGAAACGGCCCCCATGATCCAATTACCTCCCACTTGGTCCCTTTCACATTAGGAGGGAATTCTGGGACATACAATTCAAGTTTAGACTTGAATGGGGACACAGACAAACTATGTCATTCCACCCTTGACCACTCCAAATCTCATGTCCTCACATTTCAAAACCAATCATGCCTTTCCAACAGTCCTCCAAATTCTTAACTCATTTCAACATTAACCCAAAAGTCCACAGTCCAAAGTCTCATCTGAGACAAGGCAAGTCCCTTCCACCTATGAGCCTGTAAAATCTAAATCAAGTTAGTTACTTCCTAGATACAATGGGGTTACAGGTATTGAGTAAACACAGCTGTTTAAAATGGGAGAAACTGGCCAAAACAAAGGGGTTACAGGCCCCATGCAAGTCCAAAATCCAGCAGGATATTCAAATTTTAAAGCTCCAAAATGATCTCTTTTAACTCCAGGTCTCACATCCAGGTCACACTGATGCAAGAGGTGAGTTCCCATAGTCTCAGGCAGCTCCACCCCTATGGCTTTGCAGGGTACAACCTCCTTCCCGGCTACTTTCCTGGGCTGACGTTGGGTGTCTGTGGCTTTTCCAGGTACTGGGTGCAAGCTGTCAGTGAGTATGGGTATGGAGAACAGTGGCCCTCTTCTCACAGCTCCACTAGGCAGTGCCCCAGTAGGGACTTTGTGTGGGAGTTCTGACCCAACATTTCAATTCTTCACAGCCTTAGCAGAGGTTCTCCTGAGGGCCTGCCCCTGCAGCAAACTTTTGCCTGGACATCCCAGGCATTTCCATACATCCTCTGAAATCTAGGCAGAGGTTCCCAAACCTCAGTTCTTGACTACTGTGCACCCACAGATTCAACACCACATGGAAGCTGCCAAGGCTTGGGGCTTTCACCCTCTGAAACCACAGCCCAAGCTATATATTGACTCTTTTCAGCCATAGCAGGAGCAGTTGGGATACGGGGCACCAAGTCCCTAGACTGAAAAATACATTAGGACCCTAGACTGGGCCCACAAAACCACTTTTTCTTACAGTGCCTCTGGGCCTGTGATGGGAGGGGCTGTGAAGGTTGCTGAAATGGTCTGGAAACATTTTCCCCATGGCCTTGGGGATTAACATTAGGCTCCTTGCTACTTGTGCAAATTTCTGCAGCATATTCGAATTTTTTTCTCAAAACATGGGTTTTTCTTTTCTACTCCATCATCAGGCTGCAAATTTTCTAAACTTTTATGCTGTTTCACTTTTAAAACAGAATGCTTTAAACAGTACGCAAGTAACCTCTTGTATGCTTTTCTGTATAAAAATTTCTTTGTCAGATACCCTCAATCATCTCTCTTAAGTTCAAGTTCCACAAATCTCTAGGGCAGGGGCAAAATGCCACCAGCCCCTTTGCTAAAACATAACAAGAGTCACCTTTGCTCCAGTTCCCAACAAGTTTCTCATCTTCATCTGAGACCACTTCAGCTTGGACCTCATCATTCATATCACTATCAACATTTTTGTCAAATCCATTCAACAAATCTGTAGGAGGTTTCAAACTTTCCCACATTTTCCTGTGTTCTTCTGAGCCCTCCAATCTGTTCCAACCTCTGCCTGTTACCCAGTTCCAAAGTTGCTTCCACATTTTTAGGTATCTTTCCGCACCCCTCTTCTGGTACCAATTTACTGTATTAGTCCATTTACACACTCCTGATAAAGACATGCCCAAGACTGGGAAGTAAAAGAGGTATAATTGAACTTACCATTCCACATGGCTGGTGAGGCCTCAGAAGCATGGCAGAGAGAAAAGGCACTTCTTACAGTGCATCAGTAAGAGAAAATAAGGAAGAAGCAAAAGAGAAGCCCCTGATAAACCCATCAGATCTTGTGAGACTTATTCACTATCACTAGAATAGCATGGAAAAGACCAGCCCCCATGATTCAATTACCTCCCCCTGGTCCTTCCCGGGCCCCTCCCAGTACACATAGAAATTCTTGGAGATGCAATTCAAGTTTAGATTTGAATGGGGACACAGCCAAATCATATTAAGTACCTATGGAAGTATTAAAGATACTGCCATCTGCTACAGCTAAATTACAGCAAGCTTAAAGAAAAGAAACTATTCACAATAGCAAAGACACAAAATCAACCCAAATGCCCATCAATGATAGACTGGATAAAGAAAATGTGGTACACATACACCGTGGAACACTATGCAGCCATAAAAAGCAATGAGATCAGGGTATTTACAGGAACATGGATGAAGCTGACAGCCATTATCCTCAGCAAACTAATACAGGAACAGAAAACCAAATGCAGCCTATTCTCAATAATAAGTGGGACCTTAACGATAAGAACACACGGACACAGAAAGAGAAAAACACACACTGGACCTGTTGAGGGAGGGTGTGAGCGGGGGAGAGCATTGGGGAAAATACCTTATTCATGCTGGGCTTAATACCTAGATGATCGGTTGATAGGTGCAGGAGACCACCATGGCAGCTATTTACCTATGTAACAAACCTGCACATCCTGCACATGTTGTACCCAGGAACATAAGAAAATAACGTAAAATAACTAAAGGAAATTGGCTATAGCATGAACAACAATTATTACTGAAAAATTTTTCACTTGAAAGAAAATAATAGTGATAAATACATGAATAGCAAAAAATTAAAAAATTCTTTTTTAAACTCACATAATGCTATTTTAAAGCACTTCAAAATTTAAAAAAAACATTTTAATTTCTAAAATTTCTACATTTACTGCACTTTTGTATTAGCAAAAATCGTCTAAAGTAAGAAAAATATACTAATAAATTAAAATGAAGATCCATGGATATCTTTTAACCTACTACATATAGCATTTATAGTTATCAGAAGACACATTTACATATTTTATCATACAGGAATGTGTAGCATATTGAGGACATAGGAAATTTAAAAAGATCTAACAACTAAACATTTTCAAAGACTTGCTAATTTCCTTTATTACAACACTTCTCTTAGTGAATCTTAAGATAAATAATATATTTCTTACTTGACAATATGTCAGAAAATTGATAAATTTCATGTTCACGGTTAAATAATGTTACAGTCTCACCAATGCACCAAGATGTAGCAGTTTCTCTTTGTGAGGTATCACTCAGAGTTATTTGTCTCATGACCAAGAGAATTAAGGAATGTGGACACAAAGAGTGAGGTTGCTGTGAAAGTTTAATAAGCAAAAGAAGAAAGCTTTCCACCAAGGACAGCAGGCCGGGAAGAGGGTTGTCCACTCTAAGTTAGGGTCTGAATTTTTTACGGACTGGGAAGGGAAGAGAGTACCCACTGGTCTTAAAGGAAGTCTACTCAGCTTGGCTTGGGGCCTCAGCTTGGGACCAATCAGGATCTGAAGTAAAAGCTTAGCCCAGGACCTTGGCCTGGGACCAATCAGGAGTTGAAGTGAAAGCTTGACCAATCAGGAGCTGAAGTGATCATTCATAGTGGCTTTGCTCACAGTCCAAAGCATGTCCTGAAAAGGAAAGGAAAATACTCACCAGAATCCACAGGAGTCCACCATGTACAGGCCCATAAAATGAGAAGAGACTATTTCCTGGAAACTTGTGGGTTATACAAAGGACAAAGGCATTTATTTGTTGCTTCTTGTTTCCTTATCAGTGTAGCTGTGGGCGTGTCTTAGTCACAAAGGACAAAGGCATTTTTATGTTGGGCCTTGTTCTTTTATCTGAGTGGGCTGAGGGTTGGTGCAAGTTTTTCTGTCTGTGCCTGCAGCCTGATTTTTCATGTTGTTTCTCTGATTAAAAGGAGTTTTGCCAAAGACCAGCTTTTAGCTGTCTGCCAAACTAAGTTTTCCTTTTTTCCTCCCTCAATAATATTACTGGGTTATTTTTATATGACTGTGAAAACAATGTTGTGTTTTGAACTCTGGCTCAGACAAACCTGGTATGTAATATTGGCTCAGTCTCTGACAGTGAGATAATAGATTATTTATATATGTATATCAAATATGTATACATATATATGTATATATATATGCAGTATTATATAGGTAAAATACAAAGCTACTTTACATATATATATATAGACATACAGTATTATATAGGTAAAAAACAGGGCTACTTTTCGAGAAATGCTTCATTAGGTGATTTTGTTGCTTTGTGAAAATCAGAGTGTATTTACACAAACCTAGGTGGTACAGCCTACTACACACCTAAGCCATACTGTATAGTATATATATTTATAGTATGTATATATTTATAGTATATATATATATAAATAAATATATACTGTATATATATTTCTCCTAGACTGCAAAATTGTGCAGCATGTTACTGTATTGAATTAAATAGTTAATTATTACATAATGGTCAGTATTATGTATCTAAACACACGAAAAGTACAGTAAAAATATGGCACACAGATTAAAAATGTTACACCTGTATAGGGCACTTACTATGAATGAAGCTTGCAGGATGACAAGCTGCTCTAGGTGAAACAATAAATGAGTTAATTAAGTGAATGTGAAGGCCTTAGACACTACTGTATGCTCTTGTAGACTTTATGTACACTTAGGCTATACTAACTTTATTTAAATTTTATATTTTTGTTCCACAATAAATTAACCTTAGCTTACAGTAACTTTCTTACTTTAGAAAGTTCTGTTGTTGTTATTGTTGTTTTTTGAGATGGAGTTTCACTCTTGTTGCCCAGGCTGGAGTGCAATGGCACAATCTCAGCTCACTGCAACCTCCACCTCCCGGGTTCAAGTGATTCTCCTGCCTCAGCCTCCCAAGTAGCTGGTATTAAAGGCATGCACCACCACGCCCCACTAATATTTTCTATTTAGTAGAGATGGGGTTTCACCGTGTTGCTCACGCTGGTCTCAAACCCATGACCTCAGGTGATCCACCCGCCTGAGCCTCGCAAAGTGCTGGGATTACAGGTGTGAGCCAACATGCTAGGCTGAAAGTTTTTAATTAAAAACAAATCTTCACATTTATAAATACTTTGCTTAAACACAAACACATTGTAAAACTGTTCAAAAAGTTTCTTTTCTTTAGACTCATTTTATACGCTTTTTAAATTTTTGTACTTTAAAAAGTATTTTTGTTAAAAATGAAAACAAAAACTTACACATTAGCCTTGGCCTACACAGGGTCAATATTATCAATATTACTGTCTTCCAACTCCACATCTTGTCCCACTGGAAGGACTACATGAGCAATAATATTCATAGATCTGTTATCTACAATAACAATGCTTTTCTCTGGAATACTTCCTGATGGACTTGCCTGAGGATGTTTTATAGTTAACTTTTTTTTTTTTTTTTTTACAAGTAGAAGGAGTACACTCTAAAATAACAATTAAAAGTATAGTATTGACTGGGTGTGGTGGCTCACGCCTGTAATCCCAGCACTTTGGGAGGCCAAGGCGTGTGAATCACCTGAGGTCAGGAGCTCAAGGCCAGCCTGGCCAACTTAGTCAAACCCTGTCTCTACTAAAAATACAAAAAGTTAGCTGGGCGTGGTGGTGGGCACCTGTAATTCCAGATATTCAGGAGGCTGAGGCAGAAGAATAGCTTGAACCCAGGAGGAGGAGGTTGCAGTGAGCCAAGATTGCACTATTGCACCCCAGCCTGTGCAACAAGAGTAAAACTCAAACTCAAAAAAAAAAAAAGTATAGTATTGTAAATATATTTACCAGTAACATAGTTGTTTATTATCAAGTATTATGTACCATATGCCATACATAATTGTATGTGCTATTCTTGACTGGCAGTGCAATAGGTTTGTTTACACCAGCACCACCACAAACAAGTGAGTAATGTGTTGTGCTATGACATTAGGATGGCTATAATATCACTAGATTATGGCAATTTTTCAGCTTCAGCTCTATTATAATCTTATGAGACCACCATCATAATGCAATCCATGATTGATCAGAATGTCATACAGCTCAAGGCTTGTATGTGTGTGTGTTTGTGTGTGGATGTGTGTTTGTAAAGTAAAACAGAAAGCTTCATAGAAGGTTGCAATGAGAATAGTGAGGATTAAATGTGAAACATATAACAATGTGCCTGCTATGTATTAAGAATTATAATGTTCTCATTTCTTTGTTTCCTTTCTGTTTCTAGTTAGTGTCTGAGAATTATGAAGATACGACCATTGTTATTTTTTTTTGCATGATTTACATTGGATCTTGATATTCTGTAGTACCACCATGAGAATAATTTATCTTGGATTCTGCTGATGCAGTTGGGTCACTTTGAAAACATAAATAAAAATAAAGATAGTTTCTCACCATTTCACTTTCTACACCATTTTTCAAAGGAAGATAGAACAACCACTCACTATCTGAAAACATAACAAAGTGGAGTTTACACTTTCTATAGTAAGGAACTGATCTGCTCATCAGACACTATCTCTCTAAGCAGAGCAGATAGCTTTTAAGAAGTATGGAATACAAGGATTGATTGGAAATCAGTGATGTGATTAGATTGTCATCATCTGTAGAAACTTTGTTACTTAGATAAAACTGTTATTTTTTGATTGACATTTCAAGGCATGGTTATCAGAATGAGGCTATCCCTGATTGACTGACTTTGAAAAGAAAAGAACAGGCATTGATTAGTTGGCTTAGAAAATTATTTTCAGCATAAAGGCAGACAGAAATTAAAGAATAAGAGGCTGAATGCTCTCTCATGAAAATAAGGGCAGATGCTTCTTCCCAAACCTTTGTTTCAGAATTTATTTCTCTGTCCTTCTCAAATATATGTGAATTTCATAATGAATATGTTAGACTCTTCCAGTCTCACAATCGAGGAATATTTCCTCAAGGAACTTGTATCCAACATTCTGAAATATGTTAGCCTCTTCCCAGTGGTAGGAAACCAGCCCCCACACCCCATCCGTGGGTACCCCAAGTTTGGTGGCAACAAAGGAATGAGAAAAAGACAGATTAAGAGAGATAGTGGGACCAGGGGATCATCACTTCTTTTTGCTTGAGGCAGTGAATACCCTGAGCTCTGGTTTCCACAATATTTATTGAACACAATCACTATTATCTATAGTGCAGGTGGCAGGGTGAATTGGTGAAGAGAGGCTGTGCATCAAACATAAAATTGATAGCAGTGGCAGTTTATGTGAGTTTCTCATGAGCTAAAAGTATATGCTTATCAATTGTCAGTACAGCTGGTGGGAGTGGGCTTAGCAAGGAGTCTACATGTCTGGTTACATTCCAGTGCTTCAAGGGAGTATTATGCCCTTGGGCACTATGTTTAGCATATCAGAGCTTAGGACACTCTGCTCCTGGGAACATGCTGGCATACAGAGGCCTTCGTCCCCAGAGGCCTCCCCAGCCTTCCGCAGTTTATTGTTCCCGATTTCTTTTATACATTATTTATAACTAATTTATGTTATACATTACTTATAACCAGTTTATGTAGGCAGACTGTAAAGCCTTCCTCCATTGCTGTTTCCCCCAACACCAGTCTTACAACTGAGGAATGTTTCCGCAAGGAACCTGCATCCATCGTTCTGAAATGCAAACATCAAGGGAGGTAGTGCTCATATTTCCCAGTTTCTTTGGCGGGGACAGGAGCCTAACTTCAGTGGGTATTTTGCTTCAGTTTGCAGTAAGTTTGCTTCTTCTCAGGGTAAAGCCAACACAGGGGTCTCTCCAATTGCCATGATAAAGCTAAGACAAATTATATGTAAAAAAATACGTTAAGTCCTCTTATTTGAAAATGTTATTATCTGGAAAACATTTATATAGTGGGTTGTGTCTGCTTAGCTGTATAAGGGGGTGAGATTCCTTTCTGTCTTTAAAATTTATTAAAAGCTTGCCTGTGATGGACATCACATTCTGGTTTAATGCTTATTCAATAAGAAAACTTTTTTCTTTTTCTCTATTACCTTTTTGGGGAGGTTTTCTGGGTTGTGAGAAGATTTTGTTTTAAATTAAATTTTCCACACACTACTTGGGTACAGTTTTTGTTAACTTCTTGGAGATTTAAAACCAGTTCTAATAGCTACTTTTGATTATAGCTACATAATAATTACTATTTTACTAAGTTTGTAGTATTTTACAAATTTGTGCATACTTTCTGTTGCCACTGTGTAACATCATAGGCATTAGAGCTTAATCAACACAACTGATTAAATTGTATCACACAACTATCAGTTCAAACTTCCTGGGTTAGTGTCTTACACCATTTTCTACTACTATAACAGAATACTACAGACTAGGTAATTTGTAAGGAAAATAAGCTATTTTGACCAAACTTCTGGATACTGGAAAGTCCAAGAGCATATTATTGGCATCTGGTGAGGGGCAGTCCATGGTGAAAGTTAAGAGAGACACAATACACGAGACATGTGGAAAAGGAACCTGAACTACTGCAATAACTAACCCACTCTTGTAATAATGACATTATTCTTCCTGCCCTGGGCACATTTTCAAGTCCCCACCATTGAATTCAATTACATTGACAATTAAATTTCTACATGAGTTTTGGAGGGAACATTCAAACCATCATGTTTTGATTGCTACTCTACATTTACTAGTTATGTGATCATCACCAAATTACTTTCTTTTCTGTATTCCAGTATCTTTATTTGTCAACTACAGATACTAAAAGTTGCTACTGTGTAAGTTTATTCTGGGAAAATGATATGTTACTAAATGCAAAGTAGTTTCATTAATTATGTTTATAATTAAATTAATTGTATAAAAATATATTAAATGTATACAAATTTTATATAATTAAGTTATAATGATATTAAAATACTATCTGACATACAGTAAGGAGAACACATTGTGTTTACTAAATTAAAGAAATATTTTTAGGCTATGTATGTCATTTTTAAATCAGAATCTACAATTGATTTTTTTATATCCTAATAGCACCTAATACTAATGTGTGGACCCACTCGGGACCCCAGGGTTGCTATAAAAATTATTTTAAGCTGCAGAACTTTAAGATTGAACAAATACAAAAGGAAGCACTTTTTGAGCTTCCCTTATAGGACTAAAACTTCAACTTCTGAAAGATGAGGCTTCCGTATAGTCTCTTTGATCAGAGACTACCCCCTGTAGGAAGAACAAAGACAATCCTGCATAAAGCCTTCTTCAAAAAGATTTGTAATCCTGAAAAATATGGAAAGACGCTCATTCATGTGTAGAAAAATGTTGTTTCATTTGTTAACTTAAAATCCCATTTCCCCCCAAAGGAATCCATGTTCTTCCTGTAAGAACCTTTCTTGAGCCCTCCCTTTCTCAGCTAAGTTAGGTATACAAGCTTCTAAGTTGAATTATTTAATGTGCCACCTATTCCTTGGTTGACTCCTGTATATATACCTATAAAACATTTTCTCCCGTTAATCCCTTTTTGCCAGTTTAATTCACTGTCCTCCAGTAATAGAACATAAGAAGTAAAGTTTCTTCTGCTTGATACTGATAATTTAAAAAAAAATGTACTTTATAGTTCAAGTTTACAGAGTATATAACGTGTAGTTACTCAAAATTGTGTAATATAAATTAATGTGTATATATTTCCAAGAAATGAACTACAGAATGGAAAATGGTTCTGAAGCAACAAAATCATAATAGAACCAGGTCGTCACTCATGATGTCTTAGCGTATCCAAAGACATTCTGTATCAGAACATATGGGGGCATAAAAACCAATTTTAAAAAGGGATTTTTATAAACATCATATGTAGTTTTGGCCTCAGAAATAATGGTCAACTTTTAAGAAGCAATATTGCAAAATGGAAAATGCTCTGGTTTTATTTTTAAGCTGAACCTAGATTCAAATATAAACTACACTGTGCATTAATATTTTCAGAGTTTTAGATTTTGGCCATTCTAATAGGTATGTAATAGTATCTCATGGTTATTTTCATTTGAATTTCCTGGATGACATATGATGTGGGACATCTTTTCATATGCTTAACCTTAGGCTTTGTAGGAAAAAATTGAAATTCTTTGAAATTTATTTGTAATTTAAATTGAGTTATTTTCATAATCAAGTCTTAGTTGACTAGCATTTGTCATTTGTTTTCCTCAAACCAGGTCCTATTGTAACTTGGGCGGGAGCAGGGGCTCAGCTCCCTCCCTGTCGATTGCCAAAGATGTAACCAGGGGACAGGAGCAGAGCTGCCAGGGTGTCCCAAATATGCTCCCAGTTCCCCCGGTCTGATGTGCTCAGGTCCTTGGCTTCTCTTGTCCCAGGAATGGGGGAAGGGGTCCTGAAGGTGCAGTGAGCTTACCGTTCGAATAAATATTATGGACCCAAAGAGTTTAGCAGAGAGCGTTTTCTTAGGCAGAGAGAGAGACAGAAAGCAAGAAGGAGAGAGAGAGAGAACTCCCATGCTGCCTGCCATGGGAGGGGATCCAAGGGAGGAATCCGAACAGGTAAGAGGCAGTGGGTTTTTAACTTTGGAGTTATTCCTGCCCCATTTATGTTCTTGTCCAATGAGAGGAGTTCTTTCAAACTTCCACTGGAGTGATTGATCTTTGACTTTGATATTGGCTTGGCTGCTAGGTCCGCAACAGAGGCCCTTCCTCCCAGAGCTTTTTGCGGGATTTTTAAACAAAGGAGCACACCTGGAATTTCCACCTAGCCCACAGGCGGGGAAGTCAGACAAAGAACTTTAGTTTCCTGAATGGGGATGTGGATGGAGGCATGGTGCTGGAAAATTCTTGCTTTTGAAACCACGCCCCTTGTGGACTCGGGAAGAGAGTTTTGTTTTTTTTTCCTTAATACAGTCTCTCACTATTATAAATGATTCCCCTGTCATCTTCCAACTCCAAACCTGCTGATGCAACTATAGCCTTTCTGATTTCTTTCCAAGGTACCAAACTGCCTTGGTGACAGTTGAAAACCTGGATGCTCTGTTTATGTATTTTTTTCAGATTACTGGTTACTAAAATGAAAGAAAACTGTATGCTTCCCCCTCAAGAGGAAATAATACACATTGAAATGGACAATGATTGAACTGTGTTTACAAATGGGCAAAGTCATTATATTTAAACCAACCCAGGCAGAGCCTTCTGTCAAGAGGACCTTGTACTCAATCAATCAATCAATGTATCTTTTTCTACCTATCCCAGCCTAAGTGTGCTAATCATTGTTTTGTGTCCCTCCACAATATGGTTAAACAGAAAATGGCAGGAGTTCAAGCTTTCGATTTAGGCTTACGAGGAAGTAGAATAGAATTCCTATTGAATTTTAAGCCTAAGCTGCATTGGAGTATGTGATAGATGGCATTTAGGAGTGCCTAAATACCTTTCTTTCATAAGAATGAAAATGAATCTGTAAGCCAGAAATAAAATCTTAGTCTCCCCAACTGACTAAGCAGACCCCCTCTGGGCCACGCAAACCTCAGAGAAACCTAAAAAACTAAATTTTAAGCCACAGTGGGAAGCAGGTTGGGTATGCCTTATTATACCTCCTCCCTTTGGACTTTAGGTGGAACCAACCAGCATTATCATTAAAACAGAGATACAGGATTAACAAAACAGACTGTGGCAATAAGATACCAATTCCTGACCAGACTCTGGTCCAGCATCATATGAGATAACATATCTTGAAAAAAATAAAAATACTGTACCCTAAAATACATTTCTTTGACATATTTTGAAATGGCTTTATAAAGCCATTTTTGTGAGTGAAATTTGCATCTGTAGAGAATCTCTATTAATGCAGGAAGGCCTTCCCTTTCTAGGCCTTTCCTAAATCTAGGAGACAGTAAATGAGTCTGACACATTTAAGTTCTGAAAGAGATATTTACCAACTAGTCCCTCTGAAGGCTGCTACCTATGAGCTCCATCTACATAACAAAACCTATGCCTCCACAAGCTCCCTTATCTTAACTCCAGTATTTCTTTCAATTCAAGTCTTTAGACAGATCTTAACATTTTCAACCAACTGACAATTCGAAAATCTTTGAGTTCACTTGTGACCCATAAACAACCCCCTTCTGCTTCAAAAAATGCTTTTTGTGCTGTACCAATGTACACTTCCCATGTATTAATGTATAATTTTGCCAACAATTCCCATCTCCCTAAATTGTATAAAACCAAATTCTAAACCAATTGCTTTGGGCACACTTTCTCAGGGTCTTTTGAGACTGTTCCCTGAGCCATGGTCAATCATATTGGCTAAAAATAAACCTCTTTAAATATTTTACAGAGTTTGGTTTTTCTATTAACAGATGTTGTTTTTTTTTTTTTTTTTCCATTTTTTTAATTGTATTTTAGGTTTTGGGGTACATGTGAAGAACATGCAAGATTGTTGCATAGGTACACACATGGCAGTGTGATTTGCTGCCTTCCTCCCCCATCACCTATATCTGGCATTTCTCCCCCTGCTATCTCTCCCCCACTCCCCACCCCCAGCTGTCCCTCCCTATTTTCCCCCCCCCACAGAGCCCCAGTGTGTGATGCTCCCCTCCCTGTGTCCATGTGTTCTCATTGTTCAACACCCGCCTATGAGTGAGAACATGCGGTGTTTGATTTTCTGTTCTTGTGTCAGTTTGCTAACAGGCCTTGTTTCTTATTGGTTTTATGCTGCATTTCTGTCTGGTACATACACGAATCAGTTTACATGTATACAT
Source organism: Ateles fusciceps (assembly GCA_036589455.1). Taxonomy (NCBI): domain Eukaryota; kingdom Metazoa; phylum Chordata; class Mammalia; order Primates; family Atelidae; genus Ateles; species Ateles fusciceps. The sequence continues at coordinate 47,859 of JAZHEH010001685.1, read as the reverse complement.
GTTAACATGTTATGTATGCATTTATGTATACATGTTAAAAAATTTCCCAGAAAAGCAGGATGATTTAAGCACCCCTTATTTTGTTATGACTATAATTACATCTTGATACTCTCACAAATATATCTCAGATTGTCACAGCTAGCAAGATGAATACATAACATATAGATCACTGATTTTTATTTCACCTCCTATTCGGATAACGTAATATCATGTGACTGCAGAGTATAATTTGTGTGAGAAAACGTTCAGTTTAAAAAATGTACATGTTTTATAATATAAATTCAACAGAATGATTGGTAGGGTGTAAAATAAAACTTATTATGAAGTAGTATTTGATAATATATGATTTCATAAATAACTTTAAATTGTACTGTTAATAATAAATATGTACATTCTGGGTGAAATTAGTCAACAATGATGTATGCCTATTTTTAAAGTAGGTGTAGAAATAAAAGGCAAAAAGAAGAGCATTGAAACTGAAAAATTATTAGCATATGAAGTTTAATATCCATTGGAATCAGGTGATTTTACCACTATACATTTGTAAATATATAAAGGAGTAGGTTGCTAAAAAATATGAGAAACATGGAAATAACAGGAAGATTACCTAAAGCTTGTTAATTTTTTTTTTTTTTAGCTAAAATGCTGAGGGTTGTTTGAATAAGAAATTTTCTCTATGTCAAATTTAAATGCTTCTGGTTTTGGCCTTAACTGTGAATATCACAGAAACAGCATTAGTTCTAGTTGTATTCAACTGTGTTAGAAACCTATAATAAATGACACAATATAAGATTATTCCGTTTGCACTCAAACCTTTACATTATTAATATAAAATAATTTTCTTCAAAATTTATCTTTCTGCAATGTATTCTTTGATATATTACTTAGCTCAAACAATACTAATAAACTACTTATTTTTGTCATTATTAATTTTACTCACAGATGATCGATTACCAACTCGGTGTATGCATAACAGTTCTTACCTCAATAATGCCTCTTATGTCTCCTTCTGTCTCTCATTTTTTTAAATTTTTATTTACTATTCACTAAATCAGACATTCATAACCTCTCACTGACAACAGTACCTGAAGTAATTTTGCTGTTTATAGCATTTCCTCAGTCTGGTTAAACTATACAGTGCTACCTGGATTTTCTTCTGAACAGAGGTCAGATCATATTGCTCAACAATATTCAATAAATCTTTCCTGACCCTTGAGTACTTCCATGTATGTATATACACATGCATGCATGTATGTGTATTTTATATCCTCAGGGAAATAAATAGATTAAATATATTTAGAAAACTTCATCATGTTTTGCTTGGAAAACACTTGTATTCTACATAGAAAAAATCTCAAATATGAAACTTCTATAATACTTTATTGTAGTTGCTTCTTTTACCATTTATTCAATGGGGAAACAAAATAAAGAAACATTCACAATATTGTTTCTAATGTAGCCTCTTCTGGAATGTCAGTCTTTCTAAAAAGACTCAAAATAATTAATACATAATTATCCTTAAGCCTTTAAATAACTGCTCACAGTTTGCCCATTTTTTTCTACATTTTTCTTCCTCATTTAGTTATAAGTTTTGTCTTCCTCACCTAATAATCAGTTTGCCAACAATCATGTTATTTCCTAAATGTATACTTAGGCCTTTAAAAAGCAATCACTGAGATTTGTCTCTTTATAATTATGGCGTTATTTCCTGAGTGCTCTTTCAAACTAAGAAATTAAAATAAATAATTTTATTAAGTTTTAGATGTCAACCATGACACTTTACAGCACTTCCTACCATTTACTCTATAAAATCTTCAGAATAGTAGTATCCCTGAAACTGACTTGTGTATGTACCAGACAGCACAGTGAGTTGGTTTCAATATAGACTAAATTTCTTTAGAGTCTGATGAAAACATGACCATGATTGAAGTGAATTTTTTATTATTTTCCCTTTTAGCTGCGCTAAGAATTAATGTTTTAAAATAATCCATTACTGCTTTATAGCATTATATAAAGTATTCTTATTTTTCTGATTAGTCAAATAAAATGTGCCTAAGCAATTATTTCTAAGGAGAAACAGCTCCATCTAAAGGTGATTATGAATTATGTCAATCTTCTTTTTCATTACCAAATTTGCAAAAAGCTATTGCAAAAATGATTTTACCGGTAGAAACAAAGCCTTCTTTGTTTTTAAAATAGAACTCTATTTAGCATACATATTAAAAAGAACATATATATATACTTATACAGCATGCATATATCTATTTTAGCATACAGATTTAAGAATATATATAGCGAGAGACACCCACATCTATATCTATCATCTGTCTTATCTGTCAGTCTATATCCTAGATATCTTAACTAACATATATTTGAATAAAGGAAAACAGATTCTGTATTTACCAAAGTTTTATGTGTTTCTTTAGCAAAAGTTGATATAGATTCAATTTTGTGTTGAGTTTGAAATATGGCTTGTGCTTTTGAGATACAGTATATTGATGCCTATTGCAATATTAAATTACTTTTTTATCATTATGAAAAGGATCATTTCACCATATTGATTATACCTTATTGGTGCTATTTTATCAAAAAAATTATATTATTAATGTTTGTTTTTTCCTGTAAACGAGGTTTCCAAGTCACCTATAAATTTCGTTTAATCTTCAGAAGGAAGTAATATAAATGATATGTAATCTGAACACTTGTTAGAAATAAATTTTTGGTCATAATGATTTTGCAGGGTAGTTTTTATGGTTTAGACATTGATATGGTTTGGCTGTGTGCCCATCTAAATCTCACCTTGAATCCCCACTTGTCATGGGAGGTACACAGTGGGAGATAATTGAATGATGGGGCGGTTACTCTCATTCTGTTCTCACTATAGTGAATGACTTCTCATGAAATAGGATGGTTTTATAAAGGGCTTTTTCTACTTTTACTGGGCACTTCTTCTTCCTACCATTATGCACAGAAGGATATGATTGCTTCCTCTTTTGCCATAATTGTAAGTTTCCTGAGGCCTCCTTAGCCATGCTGAACTATGAGTCAATTAGACTCTTTTCTTTATAAATTACTCAGTCCCAGGCAGTTACTTATACCAGTGTGAGAAAAGGCTAGTACAGTAAATTGTTACTACAAGGTAATGGAGCATTGCTATAAGAATACTCAAAAATGTGGAATCAACACTGGAACTGGGTAACAGGCAGAGGTTGGAACACTTTGGAGGGCTCAGAAGAAGATATGAAGACATGGGAAAGTTTGGAACTTCCTAGAGACTTGTTGGATAGCTTTGGCCAAAATGCTGATAGTCATATGGACAATGAAGTCCAGGTTGAGGTGGACTCAGAGGGAGGAATGTTTTGGGAACTACAATAAAGGTGACTTTTGCTATGCTTTAGCAAAGAGACTGGTAGCATTTTGCCCCTGCCCTAGAGATTTATGGAACTTTGAACTTGAGAGAGACGATTTAGGATGTCTGGCCGAAAAACTTCTAAAGAGCAAAACATTCAAGAGGTCACTCAAGTGCTGTTAAAAGCATTCAGTTTTATGTATTCACAAAGATATGGTTTGGAATTGGAATTTATATTTAAAAGGGAAGCAGAGCAAAAAAGTTTGGAAAATTTGCAGTCTGGCAATGTAATAGAAAATAAAAAAAATTTCTCTATCTGGCTGCAGAAATTTGCATAAGTAACAATGGGTGAAATGTTAATTGCCAAAAATCTGGGGATAATGTCTCCATGGCATGTCAGTGATCTTCACAGAAGCCCCATTTATCACAGGCCCAGTGGCCTAGGAGGAAAAATGTTTCTGTGGACTGAGCCCTGGGCCTTGATGCTTTGTGCAGTCTTGGTACTTGGTGTCCTGCATCCCAGCCATGGCTAAAAGGGGCCAATGCACAGCTCTGGCTGTTGCTTCAAAGTGTGCAAGCCCAAAGCCTTGGTGGCTTACATGTGGTGTTGGGCCTGTGGGTGCACAGAAGTCAAAAATTGAGGTTTGGGAACCTCTACCTAGATTTCTGAGGATGTATGGAAATTCCTGGATGTCCAGGTATAAGTTTGCCACAGAGTAAGGGCCTTCATGGAGAATCTCTCCTAAGGTAGTGTGGAAGGGGAATGTGGGAATGGAATCCCCACAGAGTCCCAGACTGGAACACTGTCCTCCAGACCCCAGAATGGTAGATACACCAAAAGCTTGTATCATGCACCAGGAAAAGCTGCAGACACTCAATACAAGCCCATGAAAGCTTCTAGGAGGGGTGTGTACCCTGCAAAGCTAGAGGGTGAAGCTGTCCAAGACTATGGGAGTCCACCTCTTGCATCAGAGAGACCAGGATGTGAGACATGAAGTCAAAGGAGATAATAGTGGGGAACTTGAAGTTTTAATAACTGTCCTACTGGATTTAGAACTTGCATGGGGCTTATAGCCCCTTCTGTTTTTCCTAATTTTTCCTGTTTGAAATGATGTATTTACCCAATGCTTGAAGCCCATTGTATGTAGAAAGTAACTAACTTGCTTTTTATTTTATAGGCTCATGGATGGAAGGGACTTGGCTTGTCTTAGATGATACCTTGGGCTTGTACTTTTGGGCTAGTGCTGAAATGCGTTAAAACTTTGGGGTACTGTTGGAAAGACACGATTGTGTTTTAAAATGTGAGGACATGAGATTTGGGAGGAGCCAGGGACAGATGATTTGGTTTGGCAGCGTCCGCACCCAAATCTCTTCTTAAGTTGTAATCCTATAATCCCCATGTATTGTGGGAGGGACCCAGTAGAAGGTAACTGAATCATTGGTGCAGTTAACCTCATGCTGTTCTCCTGAGAATGAGTGAGTTCTCACAAGATTGGATGGTTTTATAATAGGCTTTCCCCCCTTTTTCTGTGCACTTCTCCTTCCTGACATTATCTAAAGAAGGCATGTTTGCTTCTCTTTCCATCATGATTGTAAGTTTCCTGAGGCCTCCCCCAGCCATGTGAAGCTGTGAGTCAATTAAACCTATTTCCTTTATAAATTGTCCAGTCTCTGGCAGTTATTTATAGCAGCATGAGAATGGACTAATACAGACACTGTGGTAACTGAAATACCCATATAGAATATTTTCTTTCTAGGGATTAGGTATTTATATTTATTAATATGGATCTACAGGAACATTTATTCACTAATGCATTTCATTTGTGTTCTCTAATATAAAATCACATTTTCATCTTGCCTGATTTGTCTGCAGCTAAATTAGAAATTTCTAGTTTTCTCTCTAAGAAATACAATGATGTTATTTCTCATAAATTACCTTCTCTGATTTTCTTGTGGGCCTGCTTCAAGAGAATCTATGTGTTCAAAATGATTCCTTACAGTTTTTCCCCCTACCAAATGCTTATTTATTCCAAATATCTGAGCAGCAATCTGAGGTAATCCTTCTGGAGAAAATATGGTTGAACATTCTAGACCACTGGGTAGTTGAAGAAAAGTACACACATTCATAGCTCTCCAGACTGGTTTAAGAAGAAAACAGCTAATAAATTGATATGTAGAGTGGCCATACATTACTGGTCCACAAATCGTATTTTCCACTTGCCACTACCACAAGTACAGTAGGAATGCTATCCCCCTTCATACTCAGCTTTCATCATCAGAGTATCATCTGGTCCATTATGTGCTGATGTTACTCAAAATTCATAGGAATTTCCAAAATTTCCATAGGCCTTCCTAATTTTTTTTAAAGTGACCATGATCAGAGTAGAGCCCATCAATACTACAATCCTCAGCTGACTTTCTGATGTCAAAAGCAACTCTATGCAACCCACTCAAAGATTTTCTTTACTATTTGGAGCCCTTCAGGAGTTACTTCTTTGAGGTCCCAGTAAGACTGTTTGTCTTTCTGTTGGCTTAAATCTCCTGATGGCCAAGTCTCCAAAAATTATTATCAATAATGCCAGCAAGAACAATTAATTTGAAGGTTACATGAACACCAAATTTAATCTTCATTTCAACCAGTGTACACTTCTGGGGCAAATAGGATTTCTCCAGTACTTTTAAATAGCCTGTGTTGCATGACTCATAATATCCACTTGAGTTTGGCCTATAACAAGTCCTATGAAGCAAAATTTTGTGGCATTTAGCTATTCCTAAGATCACTGTGGGTCATTATTGGCATCATCCTTGAAAAACATTACCACTCTAAGAAGAATAAAATAGAAACAATAAAAAATGATAAAGGGGATATCACCACTGATCCACAGAAATACAAACTATATTCAGAGAATACGATAGACACCTCTAGGCAAATAAACTAGAAAATCTAGAGGAGATGGATAAATTCCTGGACACATACACCCTCCCAAGACTAACCAGGAAGAAGTTGAATCCCTGAATAGACCAATAACAAGTTCTGAAATTGAGGCAGTAATTAATAGCCTACCAACCAAAAAAAGCCCTGGACCAAATGGATTCACAGCTGAATTCTACCAGAGGTACAAGAGGAGCTGGTACCATTCCTTCTAAAATTATTCTGAAAAATAGAAAAACAGGGACTCCTCCCTACTTCATTTTATGAGGCCAGAATCATCCCGATACAAAAACCTGGCAGAGACACAACAGAAAAACAAAATTTCAGGCCAATATCCCTGATGAACATTGATGCAAAATCCTCAATAAAATACTGGCAAACCAAACCCAGCACCACATCAAAAAGCTTATCCACCACAATCAACTCAACTTCATCCCTGGAATGCAAAGCTGGTTAAACATACACAAATCAATAAATGTAATCCATCACATAAACAGAACCAATGATAAAAACCACGATTATCTCATTAGATGCAGAAAAGTTTTTCAATAAAATTCAACACTGCTTCATGCTGAAAACTCTTCATAAACTAGGTATTGATGGAACATATCTCAAAATAATAAGAGCTATTCATGACAAACCCACAGCCAATATCATATTGAATGGGTAAAAGTTGGAAGCATTCCCTTTGAAAACTGGCACAAGAGAAGGATACTCTCTCTCACCACTCCTAATCAGCATAGTATTGGAAGTTCTGGCCAGGGCATTCAGGCAAGAGAAAGAAATAAACAGCATTCAAATAGGAAGAGAGGAAGTCAGAGTTGTCTCTGTTTGCAGATGGAATAATTGTATATTTAGAAAATCCCATCATCTCAGCCCAAAATCTCCTTAAGCTGATAAGCAACTTCAGCAAATCCTCAAAATACAAAATCAGTGTGCAAAAATCACAGGTGTTCCTATACACACATCATAGACAAAGAGAGAGCCAAATAATGAGTGAACTCTCATTTACAATTGCTACAGAGAGAATAAAATACCTAGGAATACAACTTACAAGGGATGGGAAGGACCTCTTCAAGTAGAAATGGAAACCACTACTCAAGGAAATAGGGAAGACACAAAAAAGGAAAAATATTCCATGATCATGAATAGGAAGAATTAATATTGCAAAAATGGCCATACTGCCCAAAGTAATTTATAGATTAAATGCTATTCCCATCAAACTACCATTGACTTTATTCACAGAATTAGAAAAAACTACTTTTAATTTTATATTGAATCAAAAAAGAGCCCATATAGCCAAGACAATCCTAAGCAAAAAAGAACAAAGCTTGAGACATCATGCTATCTGACTTGAAACTATACTACAAGGCTACAGTAACCAAAACAGCATGGTACTGGTACCAAAACTGAGATGTACACCAATTGAACAGAACAGAGGCTTCAGAAATAACACCACACATGTACAACCATCTGATCTTTGACAAACCTTACAAAAACAAGCAATAGGGAAAGGATTCCCTATTTAATAAATGGTGTTCGGAAAACTGGCTAGCCATACGAAGAAAATTGAAACTAGACCCCTTCCTTACACCTTATACGAAAATTAACTCAAGATGGATTATAGACTTAAATGTAAGACCTTCAAACCATAAGACCCCTAGAAGAAAACCTAGGCAATACCATTCAGGTCATAAAGACTCTATGACTAAAACACCAAAAGCAATGGCAACAAAGGTCAAAATTGACCAGTGGGATCTAATTAAACTAAAAAGTTTCTGCCTCGGCCAAAGAAACTATCATCAGAGTGAACAGGCAACCTACAAATTGGGAGAAAATTTTTGCAATCTATCCATCTGACAAAGGCCTAATACCCAGAATCCACAAGGAACCTAAACAAATTTACAAGAAAAAAACAACTCCATCAAAAAGTGGGCAAAGAATATGAACAGACACTTCTTAAAAGAAGACATTTATGTGGCCAACAAACATATGAAGAAAAGCTTATTATCACTGGTCATTAGAGAAATGCAAATCAAAACCACAATGAGGTACCATCGCACACCAGATAGAATGGCAATCATTAGAAAGCCAGGAAACAACAGATGCTGGAGAGAATGTGGAGAAACGGGAACACTTCTACACTGTTGGTGGGAGTGTAAAATAGTTGAACCATTGTGGAAGACAGTGCTCACGATTCCTCAAGGATCTATAACATACCATTTGACCAGTGATACCATTACTGGGTATATACCCAAAGGATTGTAAATCATTCTGTTATAAAGATGCATGCATGTGTATGTTTATTGCAGCACTATTAACAATAGCAAAGCCTTGGACCCAACCCAAATGAACATCAATTAGAGACTGGATAAAGAAAATGTGGAACATATACACTGTGGAATACTATTCAGCCATAAAAAAGGATGAGTTCATGTCCATTGCAGGGACATGGATGAAGCTGGAAACCATCATTCTCAGCAAACTAACACAGGAACAGAAAACCAAACACCGCTTATCTTCACTCATAAGTGGGAGTTAAACAATGTAAACACATGGACACAGGGAGGAGAATATAACACACTGGGTCTGTCAGGTGGTGAGGGGGTAGGGGAGGGATAACATTAGCAGAAATACCTAATGTAGATGATGGGTTGATGGGTGCAGCACACCACCATGGCACGTGTATACCTATCTAACAAACTTGCACATTCTGCACATGTATTCCAGAACTTAAAGTAAAATTAAAAAAAAAAAGAAAAACATCTTCACTCTAGGTGGGTGAAACCTAAATCCTTCTTTGACACCAGGATTTCTTTTGAGAAAAGAACTAGTTGCTGTTATTCTGCAAAGTCATTCAATTGGGATTATTTTACACTGGGGCACAATGAAATCTGTCTCCCCCATATTTTGTGGTAAAATAAGTTTTAATACCTTCTTCCTGTAACAACTGAAAAATACAACTGGTAATTTTACTTGAGATTGCAGGTTTTCCATCAAGGTGACTCCTCTAGCTGCATTTCCAGCTATAATCTGGTCCTTGGACTGTAGGAGGACTTATCCTTGACTATCTAACATTTCATAAATAAATAAATAAGAAGTATTGCCCTTCAGAGAAGAGAAACATAGTAAAAGTACTATCATTTCTCAAACTACTATTTTGAAGATATGGCCCCTATCCTCAAATAGTTTATGGGGAATTGTCATCCAAATCTTATAGTTTAGATAATTAAGGTCCACAGTGATAAAATATAAACTTAAATTACAATAGCTTTTGGAGTTAGACTGAAGTCAAATTTCTGTTCTTTTTTTTTTTTTTTTTTTTTTTTTTGAGACAGAGTCTCACTCTGTCACAGGCACCAGGCTGGAATGCAGTGGCATGATCTCAGCACACTGCAACCTCAGCCTTCTGGATTCAAGCAGTTCTCCTGCCTCAGCCTCGTGAGTAGCTGGAACTACAGGCACGCACCACCATACCCAGGTAATTTTGTATATTTTAGTAGAGACGGGTTTCACCATGCTGGCCAGGATGGTCTCGATCTGTTGACCTCGTGATCTGCCCGCCTCAGCCTCCCAAAGTGCTGGGATTACAGGCATGAGCCACTGTGCCTGGCCAATTTCTGTTCTTTTATTGGATTTGTCACATTAAACAAGTTACTTAACTCCATGTACATCAGTTTCTCATCTACAAAATGAAGATGATGAAAAATATATATGGTTTTTTATGTATTTGTTGTAAAGACTAACTGAGTTAACATATGTAAAGCATTTAGAACAGTACCTGGAAGGACTCTGCAAACATTTTTTTGTTGTTATTACTTTTACTCAAAGTCACACAGTCAGTAAATGAACTAGCTGAGATTTAAGTCTAAATCAAATTGAAACCAAATAACTCTCCACTTTAGATAATTTTGCCAGTTATAATGAAACAAATTTAAAGGTGGCTGTAATATTGTGGAAGTAACTCTGTGTAAGGGCATTTTGAACACAGGCGTTTCAATCAGATATGTTTTCCTGAATTGAAACTTTAGGAAAGTGTTGGTTTTCTGAAGTATACAATGGGTATAGTACTAGAAATACTTCACGGAGTTGCTAAAATATTAAATGAGATAAAAACGTGAAAAACGTAATATAACTTTAAGCTTAAAGTTAAAACACATAAACAATGTAATTATTAATACAATTATTTTGATGATATTGACAGTATTTAAGAAATCTCTCTTTTGTTGCAGTTTTCTTCTAAAATCATTATACTTCTTTTAATCATGACACATTTTTTCTTCTGAGATTATATACAATTTTTTTTAACAGTTAGGGTATCAGAAATAGAAATAGGGAAGGAAAAATAGAAATCGAGAAGGAATAGAAATTGATCAAGCTGGATAGTACCATTGCTGAATAAAAATAAGGTTTAAGTATGAAAAGTGATTTCTTATGTGACTCATACATTGCCTCTGAAAATACTTCAAAATCATGACAACATGCAATTGAATGTATTCTGTGTTTTACAACCCTATTAACAGTAAATTCATGATTTTATAATTTTACAGAGTACAGTTTGGTTTTGGTTTTTGAAGTTTTTTATCTGTGAAGCATGAGACTTGGATATTCTTACAATTCACCTCCATGTAGTCTTGAAAAATATATACAATCATCTCTGTCCTACGTTTATTCATACTTTAAAATGCTATGTGATTCTTAGAAAAGCCACTGGAGTTTGCATTTAAGTTGTTGAGACTAATCTTTTAAAATATGTTGTGAAGGTATAATGATCTCTGAAAGACAACATTTATCAAAATAAGTTGAAGAAGTTAAAATTATGCTGTAGGTAGGTGTTAAATTTTTGTTTTCCTGCTCTGCAGAGAAGAAAATAAAGAACATCTGTCAATTAAAAATTTTAGGTTGATCAACTGGGTAATATTTTTTCACAAGACAGCTATTTCTTTTAAGAAGCACTTTTAGCCAAAATACCTTTGTTCCCCCAAATACTCCATTATTTGTCAAAGCCATCTATATATTCAATAAACCACAGTATTAGTTTTCTATGCTGTGTAACAACTTATCATAAACTAAGAAGCTTAAAACAAGACACATTTATTATTGCATACGTTCTGTGGTCTAGTCACTTGGGCAGGGCATATCTGGGCTGTCTCATCAGGGTTTCACAAGGCTGGAAATCATGGTATCAGCTCAGGATGAGTATTTATCAGAGCCTTAACTGGAGAAAGAACTGCTTCCAACATACCTCATATTATTGTAAAAATTCACTTCCTCGCACCTTTAGAATTCATGGCAGCTTGCTTCTTTAAAAGCAGCCACACAGGGACAAAGCAAGTCTGCTAGCAATATAGAGACTTACAAAATGTAATACAATTACAGGCATGACATATCGTCACTTCACCATGCTCTATTTGTTAGGTGAAAGTCACAGGTTCCGCTGACAAACAAAACATGGTATTAGAATCTGGACATAAGGTGTTGGAATTCAATGGGTCCATCTTAATGTTTGCTTTTCACATTCACCTGACATGTCTAAGCTAACTAGAAATTCTTTAGAATTTCTATCTATAAACCCAAATTCATATATACAATTGAATTAAGGTGTAACTAGTCTCAAAGTGTCAACATCAAACACACATTTAAACTCAAACGCATTGTTTCATTCTATATGCAGACATTTTCATTGACTAGAGCTAAATAACACTGGGGGAATAAATGGCTTTCTCTGCATGGTGAATATAATTGATTTTATGTAGGATGCTGACTATCTTCTGAGTTTTATAGGAAATTGAATTTTAACATTAAGCATATATGGCACATTGGAGAGATGTATGATATACAGATACTTGGATTGGAAAATGTCACCTGTTTAAAAGAGTCACCACAGCTCTTTCACTAACTAGTTGATTCAACAGAACATGTTTACTCTCTGACAGTCTTTTAGCCCGTAGACTCTATCTTTTGTGAAGAAATCAAAAGCTACTTCTTACTTAGCACCCTGGCAACCATTCTTTTTTTTTTTGAGACGAAGTCTTGCTCTGTTGCCCAGGCTGGAGTGCAGTGGCTCAATCTCGGCTCACTGTAACCTCCGCCTCCTGAGTTCAAGCGATTCTCCTGCCTCAGCTGGGATTACAGGCACCTGCCACCATGCCTAGCTAATTTTTGTATTTTTAGTAGAGATGTTGGCCAAGCTGGCCTTGAACTCCCGACCTAATTAGTCACCCACCTCGGCCTTCCAAAGTGCTGGGATTACAGGCGTGAGCCACCGAGCCTAGTATCCCTGGCAACCATTTTTAAGTTTTTATTCAAATTATTTGCTACAAATATTATTTTAGCACCTCTAACTCTTGAAATACATGGTTGGTTCTACAAGTATTTGTAAACCAATGACACTGTTATTGATATTAGTATTATTTTCATCTCAACAGTAAGTACTATACTTGGTAGATCTCTTCCTTATAGTTTTTCAGTAAAAGTATGGTTTGCACAATTTGTTATGAAATCTGCCATCATGGTAGTAAAAGAGTAAAATAAAAAGTGCAAGCACCGTTTATCCAATACTTCAACAATTTTGCTAAAACCCTATTCTATTCAAGACCATACAATGTACTAACACAAGCTAACATTTTCACAAATTTCTATCCCATTTAAGTCATTTGGAGTTTTTGTTAAAAATCGTAATCAAAGACATACCATTTACTTTACCAAGATAACATCATCAGAATTAAGTTACTGAAATTAGCAATCTCATTCTGGACAAGCTTGCATGTCAGTGGAATCTTTTCAGAAACTAATTTTTTTAAATTTGTCTTGTTTTTGTTTGGCACAATGACTACAGCATTATTCTTGAAGCTGTGTGATTTTTGGAGGTACAAAGTAAACATAATTCTGGGGTTAATTTTGCAATACTAGCAAAAGTTCTATTACAGAAAAAATTTTGTGCCAGTAAACATGATAAATTCTTACTCTGGGTTAGAGAAGTTTGAATTGAATCAACTGCATAATATCAATCATTTAAAAGTGTTGATGGGATATTGTAGGAAGATATTTTAAAAACACTGGGGGATATGGGCCTTACTGCATATTAACTGAAATGGCACTTTAATAAACTGCATTTCATACTTTATATTATTTAAATATCCATATTGACATAAACTCTTTTGTTTCTTTTTCACTAAGGCAAACATCTTAGGTGAATATTAAAGATTATTTGTCATAAATTTGAGAAAAAGTTAAGTTTCTGCTATGTAGCTTCTATAAAAATAAATTCTAGATTAAATATTTCAGTGGGAAACAACTCAAACTATACATATTTTAGTAGAAAAAAATTGGAAAGGGATGTTCACTATTAGTTCACAGAAAGATAAATGAAAATGACTGATAAAAACAAAAAAAGAATAGTTTGTATTTAGGTTTAACTAGTTTATACCTAGTTTATATCTAGGTTTAAATAGTTTATAACTAGTTTATATCTACAGAATAGTTTATATCTAGGTTGATTCCAGAAATTAAATATATCATGATGATATATAATAGATAACAAGTAAATAAAACTGACAAGCTTAAGAAAACATCTGAGGCAGATGCTCTGGTCATCTATTCCTTTCAGATATTCTTAATTGTTACCCATAAACAATCTCTTAGGCCCACATGAAGTCAGACTAAATGACCAAAAAATTAAGCAAAAACTAACCAAAAAATGGCAATTAAAACTGTGAAAATTTAAAAATAACTAATTGGCAAAGTTTAAGGAGAATGTTAAAACATGGTGATGTGAAGGAAGTGAGAAATTAGACATTTTCATTATGTAAAGGAAATGTAATGTTAACCTCCCTGGAGATTTGGCTATTAATTGTATGTGTGTGCATATCCATAAAATATTAAAATCATATACACCTTTTCAAGTGAGCAATCCGATTCTAGAAATTTATCACATTGAACTCATCAAGTTCAAGATGTGTTGATTTGAATGTAAATTGCAATGTTGTGCATAATACTATAATTTTTAAAACAGAAAATAATTAAATATGTAAAAAAGAATATAAATACATTTATGTACAGCTATGCAATGAGCTACCATATAGCCATTGAAATGGTGAGGTAGAATATTTAATAACATGTGAAAATGTTTAAGTGATAATAAATGAACACTTCTGCAAACAACGTATATTATAATCTCATTTTATGAAAGATAACTCTAGGGAAAAAAGGTAAAAGAAAATATACATATTAATAAGGTATCTCTAAATGGTGAACTTGTGAATAATGTTTCCTAAATAATAAGTATTATTTTTGAAAATTTAAGCAGTTAGTGCTCTAAAAACATCAGCAACATTGTATTTGTTCATTTATTAAATATAGAATGTCTTCCAGATGAATTTTCATGAATATCAGTGAATAGTGTAACTGTTGCTACTTCTCTTTCAGAAACGTTTCAGCCACACTTAAACATATCTAAGACACTTAAGTAGAAGACATTGAGCAGTAGTCATCAGAATTATTTTTCTTCTAGCAAAATGGAATTATGAAGTATTTTTTTACTAATTACAATTAGAATTGATTCATTTCCCACAGTAAGTTCCCCTAAATTGTTCAGTGGTAATACTCATAGGGAGAAATAAGCATTCTTTTAGGGAAACATACAAGTAACTTGAAATAATAAATTCTTATTAAGAATAGCAAACCTTATTTTAAGAATAGAAAACTAAGAAAATAAGTGACTGATTTTACTACTTATTAGAGTAATATTTTATACAAAATTTAATAACTATTGACATTTTGTAAAATTATACCAAGTAGAGACATAAAATTTTATATAGCATCATAAATCCTCTATCATTTAGTGTTGGGTAATGACAATATGATTAGAAGCACTGTGCTTATCAACACAAGCAAACTTAATCTTAAGAAAATTCTTTCATTTATTTTAATTGTAAGTTCTACTTTACTAGCAATCTACACACCACCTGATCAAAATTTACAAAATGTATACCAGGACTTTATTAGCAACTTGGTAAACCATTTTGTAGTTGTATTATCAAGCTATCAATTGTTATAGCACAATATGTAGTCATCCTATAACGATTAATAAGTCAGTCAACCATAATAACTGGATCATAAAGTGATTAAACCAGAGACTTATAGATTAACAGATAATTCAGATAAGATAATTTAAATGCCAGATTTTCAAAATACCTATCAGCTCAATTTGTCTTCATCTTGGCTAAAAAAGGCATAGAAAGAACTAGAACTTCTGACCTTTAAGTGTTTTCAAAGAAAGCAACCTACAATGAAATAAAGAATATAATGTAACCAGGTTGTATTTGGAGGAAGATATCGATTTTCTGATTTTAAAATCACCTTCTACTCTTTAACTGATTAATCAGAAAATGCCCTGAACTCTCAGTTGGTGTGATCCTATGTGAGAAACACATGTTACTGATGTGCAAAAACAAGAGAATGTCCTAACAGATGATGCACACATGATTTTAGCTGCATCCTGCTACACAAAATAGTTTTAGGTTGCATCTTCATGAGATCACCTACTATGATATCTTCTAAGACATTATTCTGCAACTCCTATAGCTGGGAATTAGAGTAGACATGCATAGAAATCAAATGTATGCATCATTTTTTATCATCATCAGCAGAAATCCCGCTTAATATGACAATAGCCAAGGTATATTACCTGCACCTCAGAGTTTAGTAGAATAATCCTGTCACTACTTAAGCCTGGCTCAAAAATAACAAGAATTATTTTTAAATAATAAAAGAAAACTACAAAGATGAAGAAAAAATCATTTAATTATATTTTACGTTAATGATAATGACCATCTTAAGGGTAAAACTTTATTACAGGTTTGTTTCCCTGGGAAGCAGACTCTGAGATGGAGTTGAGTGCATAGGGTGAGGCTCTCTGGAGCTGAGGCAATCTCTGACAGGGCTAACAGATAAAAACTATTTATGTTTCTGGAAAATAAACAATTAGCAAGTTAATGACAGATGGTGGGGGCCATGTTTCTTATTGTTGGAGAGGAATGTCAGCATTGTTAATGTACATCTCTATAGGAAACAATTTTATCAATTGAATATCAGTGGTTAGGTGCACTGATTTCACAGCTGGAAATGAATTGCTTATCAAATTTTTCTTTCATGAATTATGCTTTTGGAGTTGCATCTAAAAATTATTGCTAAATTCAAGGTCATCTAGGTTTTCCCCTATTTTATCTTCCAGAGGTAACATAGCTTTTTATTTTACATTTAGTTACATAATTCATTAGAGTTAATTTTTGTGAAAAGCTTAAGGTAAGTACATAGATTACTTTTTTTTTTTTGGAGGGGGGTGGATATTTGATGTTGGAGGGGGGGGGGTGGATATTTGATGTTGGGGGGGGTGGATATTTGATGTTTGGTTGTCCCAGCACATTTATTAAAAATACTATCCATTATTTCTCTATTAAATTTCTTCCAGTTCTTTGTCAAAAATCAGTTGACTATGTTTATGTGACTCTATTTCTCAGGTTTCTATTCTAGTCGGTTGATATTTTTTCTATTATGTTGCCAAGTAATACATTGTCTTGATTATTGTAGCTTTATATGAAGTCTTTAAATAGGGTAGTGTTAGTCTTTCAACTGTAATCTTATTTAATATTCAAGTGCCTTTCTATATAAACATTTTTCATTAATATTTTCCCTAACACAATTTTTTAAGAAAATATTTAACAATACAGAAGGATTGACAAAATGTACAGCAAATATCCACATATCCATCACCTAGATTCTCCAATTTAACATTTGCCCCTTTTGCTTTATCACATCTCTCCATCTCCCTCTATCCATCAGTTCATGTTTTTTAATGCATTTTAAAGTAAGTTGCACATATCAGTACACTTCTTTCCCAACCACCTCAGCATTCTTATATTTAACATAATTTAATATTTATGTATTTGTTTGGGGAAGCATTTACCTATTAAAAAATGCACATGTATTAATGATACAAGTTAAAGAGGTTTTGTAGGTTTGTTTTACATTATTATATTTTCATTCATTTCAGGGGCAATTTAAGATTACAGAAAATTTGAGCAGAATTTAAAGAAAGTTTCCATATACTCTCCTATTGCAGTTTATCTTCTTATTAATATTAACAGCTTGACTTGGTGTGGTTCAATTTTATAATCGATGAAACAATTTTGATATATTATTATTAGCTAAAGTCCACTTTTTACATTAGGATTAACTTTATGTTGTACATTCCATACATTCTGACAAATGTATAATGACAGAAAAAATTTTGGTAAACCTTTCGATCGTGTAAATGTCAATAATGAAATGAAGTGTTTCCATCAACCCACAAATTTGCCTCATGCCCCTTCCTAATCAATTTCACCACCCTCCAGGAAACCAATCTGTTTTTTTGTTGTTATTGTTTTTATTTTGCCTTAGATAAGTTTTCTCTGTTAACGCTTTTTAATTTTTTTATTATAGTAAAATATATATGACATTCACCATTTTGATAATTTTAAATGTAAAATTCAGTGCCATTAGGTACATTCATATTGTGCAACCATCACTGCTATACATCCCAAAACTTTATTTTAAACTAAAATTCTGCCTATTGAACAATCACTCTCCATTCTCTCCTCCCTTGTTTACCACTCTTCTATATCACCATTCTACTTTCTGTTTCTATGCATTTGACTGTTACGACTACCTCATATACATAGAATTATACAATGTTTGCCATTTCATGTCGCTTTTTTCACTTAGCACAATATTTTAAGGTTAATTTCTGTTGTAGCATATACTGATATTTTATTTATTTTTAAGGTTGAAAAATATTCCATTGTATGTATAAACCATATGTCTTGGTGAGTTTGGGCTTCTATAAAAAGCACCATAAACTAGATCATTTATAAACAATAGAAGTTTATTTCCTATAAATCAGAAGTCTATACCAGATCAGGGTGCCACCATAGTTGAGTTCCCGTGAGAACACTCTTCCAGGTTGCAGACAGTCAACTTCTCATTTTATTTTCACAAGGTAGTAAGAGGGCTAGATTGCTCTCTGGGATTCCTGCTTTGAGGGCACTAATCCCATTCATAAGGACTCTAGCATCATGACCTAATTGCCCCCACAAAGGCTGAAACGATACCATTACATTGAGAGTTAGAATTTTAACATATAGATTTGGGGGGAGGGGGGCACACATATTCATTTTATTGCACCCCAACCTTTGCTTCCTTCTCATAAATACATATCTTTCTCACATGCAAAATACATTTATTCCTTCCCAAAAGTCTCGAGTCTTATAACAGTGTCAACTCTGAAGCCCAAAAGTCTCATCAAAGTTCAAAGTTTGATCAAAATATTTAAATCAGATGTGGGTATGATTCAAGATATAATTTATCCTGAGGTAAAATTTCTCTCTAGCCATGAAGCCAAGTTAATTATATGCTTCCAAAATGCAATGGCACAACAGGCATTGATTAGTCATTCCCATTCCAAAAATGAGAAATAAGGAAGAAGGAAGGGGTGACAGATCCCAAGCAAGTCCAAAATTTAGTAAGGCAAACTCCGTAAGATATTAAGGCTCAAAAATAATCCTATCTGGCTCAATGCTTTACCTTCCAGACCCTCTGGAGCAGCAGTCCTGGCTTCTTGGACCCACTGGATAGCAATGCTGCCCACATAGATTGGCAGAGAACTGTCTCTAATTCGATGTTCTTTGTTGTGAACCCACTCACGCTGTAGTTCTCTGTTGGGATAGGGGTTATACTATCAGGGCTACACCCAGTGGTCCCATCCCTATAACTGCTAAATATTGATCTTGCACTTTGAAATCAAGGTGGAGGAACAATCCTTTCCCCTCCCTGCAAGGATTGTTCACTCTTAGCATATAGTGGGAGTGACAGCCCTGATGATCTCTGAATGTTCTTCAGGTCCTTCTCTTGTCATAAAGAATAACATGTGCTTGTAGACAAATAGCTTTTCAGTCCATTCCTGCAGGGTCTAAGAAGTCTGAAGGTCTTCCTTCATTTTGTCCAATTTTATCTGTGCCACTTAGTGTTAACTAAAAGTATTTCTGCTGGTATAACCCCATTTCTATTCCTAGGTTTTGTTGAGGTGATTGATTAAATTCACTGTTCACATTTTTATGCATTTATATATTTTTTCAAACAGTAGCTTGGCAACATCTTAGTGTTCTTTTCCAAACATTCTTTATCTTTTTTTTTTTTTTTAATACAAATAGGCTAAGAATTTCCAAATCTTTAAGTTCCGGTTTCTTTTTTGCTTAACAATTCCATTTTCCTTTCTCTATCCTCACATTTTACTATAAGTAGTCAGGAAGAACCAAGCCACTTCCTCGAAACTTTGCTTAGATATGACATCAACTAAATACCCAATATCATCTCTCACAAGTACTATCTTTCACAAAACACTAGAACACAAACATAATCCAGCAAAGTTATTTGCCACTTTATAACAACTATTACTTTTCCTCCAGTTTCCAATACCATGTTTCTTATTTATGACTGAGACCTCATCAAAATAGCCTTTAGTGTTCATATTTTTACTAACATTGTGTTCATGATCACTTAGGCATTCTCTAAGACAATAGAAATTTCACTATAGATCTCCTCTTTTCTTTCTGAGCTCTCATTAGAATTACCTTTAAAACTTTGATCACCAGCAATCTAGGCTTCTTCTACAGTGTACCTTAAACTCTTTCAGCCTCTACCACTTACCCGTTTCCAAAGCCACTTTCATATGTTTTGGTATTTGTTGCAGCAGCACTATCATTTCTTAGTACCAAATTCTGTCTTAGATAATGTTGCTATAACAAATTACCATATACTGAGTATATTATAAACATCAGAAATATATTTCTTATAGTTCTGGAAGCTAGAAGTTTGGGATGAAGGTGCCAATAAAATCAGCTTCTGGTGAAGGCCCTTTTATGTTTCAGGTGGCCAACTTCTAATTGTATCTTCACGTGAAGCTAAGAGGACTAAAGAGGTCTTTTTGGTCACTTTTATAAGATCACTATTTCAATTTATGAGAGCTCTACCCTCATGACCTATCTCCCAGAAGTCCCACCTTCTAAGAAAGAACATCACATTTGGGATTAGAGATTCAATACATAAATTTGGGGGGTAACACAAACATCCAGTCCGTTGCACCGTGGTTTGTTTATCCATTCATTGGTTGATAAATATTTGAGTTGTTTACAACTTTTGGCTATTATGGATAATTCTGCTGTTACCATTAGTGTACAGATATCTGTTACAATCTCTGATTTTAATAATTTGAAGTACACGCCCAAAAATAGAATTACTAGAACCATCATGCTATTTTCTATAGCAGGTAGAATATTCCAACAATACACATCAGTATATATATAGATATATATACACATACTTTTCAATATTTAGAATTTTCTGTTATTTTAATAATATTCATTCTAATGTGTCTAAGGTATCTCATTATGTTTTTGATTTGCATTTTCCTAATGGCTAGTGATGGTAAGTGTCTTTTCTTGTGCTTATTGTTTTCACAATATAGTCACTCTAATCTACATTAAATGGAATGAGCCAGTTACAGAATGACCAATATGACATGACTACACTTATATGAGGTATTTAAAATAATCAGAGTCTTACAAATGGAGATAGGGATGTTAAGAGTAATATTGTTTAAATGACAAACTTTCCAATATTTTCTTTGGAGAAAAGTTGATAGTCAAGTTATTTGTCTATTTTTAACTGGGTTTCTTGTTGAGTTATACAAGTTTTCATATATTCTAGATAACAATCTTTTACAGGACATTTAATTTAAAAATATTTTCTTCCATTCTGTGGGGTGTATTTTTACTCAGTTTGTAGGTCTCCGTGATACATATATATCTTTTTCACTTTTAATAAAGTCCAGTGTATTTTTCTTTTCCTTTTTTTTTTGTGACCTGTGCTTTTTGTCTCATATAGATGAAATCATTGCCAAATCCAGTGTCATGAAGCATTTTTCTTATGCTTTCTTCTAAGAGAGTTTTACAATTTTATCTTTTATATTTGGGTCTTGAATTCAGTTTTCACTTAATTTTTATATATATTTTAAGGTAAGGATCCAGCTTCATTCTTTTGCATGTGGATATTCAGTTTTCACAGCACTGGTGGTTGAAGACTCTTCTTTCCACATTTGATGGCAATGGAACCTTTGTCAAAAAGTAATTGACCATATATATGAGGGTTTATTTCTGAACTTTCTGTTTTATGCCATTCATCCATATGTCTGCCTTCCTGAAAGTACCATTCTGCTTTGGTTACTGTAGCTTTGCAATAAGTTTTGAAATAATAAAATGTGAGTTGGTCCTTTGCACAACTCTATGAGCTGTTTGACATCCCTTGAATTTACCTATGAATTTTAGAATAGGTTTTTCTATCATTGATGAAAATGTTTTTGGGGATTTTTCAGAGATTGTATTGAACTTGTAGATCATTTTGGGTCATATCGATATTTTAACAATGTTGACTTTATAAACATAGGTGTCTTTCCATTTTATCTGTATCTTCTTTAATTTATTTCAGTAACCTTTTGTAGTTTTCTCTGCATAAGTCTTTTGCCT
Source organism: Ateles fusciceps (assembly GCA_036589455.1). NCBI lineage: Eukaryota > Metazoa > Chordata > Mammalia > Primates > Atelidae > Ateles > Ateles fusciceps. The sequence goes on along the minus strand of JAZHEH010001685.1, from coordinate 25,958 downwards.
CTTTGGTTAAGTTTATCCCTAAGTATCTTATGAATTTTGATGCTATTATACATGTAATTGTATTCTTAATTTATTTTTCTTATTTTTTATTGCTTATAGAAATAGCATAGCTTTGAATGTTAATTTTTATCCTAAAAATTTGCTGAATTTATTAGGTTTAACAGATTATTTTTCATGCGGGCTCTTTTTTCTCCATATGAGTTTACATCATCCACAGAGATAATGTTACTACTTCCCTTTTTAATTTACATACATTTATTTTATTTTCTTGCCTAACCTCTCAGATAAAAGAAGTGGTAGATAAGTACAAGATGAATAGTAATTGTGTTTCATTTAATAAAATTAAAATGTGTTTTTGTTGTGTGGCTTTCTTTTATTATTTTGAGCTTGTGATTAGGCCAATTTATGGTAGAGGTGGAAGAGGTTAAAGCTGTAAACAAGGTAATAGAGACAGAAGTAATGGGAGAGAAGAAAACTTCATAGGCTAGGGAAATTATAGAACCAGTAGAAACCATGAAAGTGAAGCCAGTACAAGCAGTGCAGCTATTAGAAATCATGAAGAATGTAGAGATTATATAGGTAGTAAATAAATAAGAGACAGGGGGAGGGGGTAATGGAGGTTAAGGAGTGATTGCAACCAAGTGTAGCTCTTGAATTCAGTGTAAAAGAACATTGTTCATATGCATATGGTCTAGGTTTGGAGCACCCTAGGGCTTTAAATTTCCAAAGGAAGTATTGTACTATTTTGAAAGGAACATGAACTCCTGTCACTACTATTTGTTTCTGCATGTGATATGTAGCATTTCCACATATTCCAAATAGAGTTTCACCTTCTACATCAAATCCTTAAAAATTTTAACTAGAGCTCTAGGTAAATTACTATGTCTTCTAATTCCATTAATTCCCATCTACTTCCAGAAGTAGAAATTTCCTTTTTATGTTTGCCATTATTATTCATATTACATGTTTCAAATAGCCTTTTAATACATACATTGTGTTAAAATGTATGCGTTTTGCAATAAACATAAGCTGACTTACAAAATAGTTGTAGTTGCAAACTAAGTAAGTCTAAAAGACAGATATTATTTTGTAAAAAGTTTGGACCAGGTCTGATTACATTCTTAGTCTTCATTCCTGCAATAGATAATGAGATAACAGGGAGAAGAAAAAAGGTTTATTTTATTTTTTTGGTGGGTCAGTCTGATCATTATATAGATAGGGACACAGTCTCTTCCAAGGCCTGTTGATTTCTAAGGTTTTTTTAATTCAAAATATTCTTTATACTAGGGGGACATCTTTTTGAGTAAAATTTTGTGTGCTCCTTTATTCACCTCTTGAATGTATTTCAGTTTACTATTATAGTATAAAAACATCACTGAGTTTTCAGAAACAGGAATTTTAACAATACTTTAAAATATTTTCTATAAATTCTGATTTCTGTTGGGAAATCTAGGAAATATATTTTAAATAGTTTAGGAAAACATTGTGTTAAATTTTGTAGTAGTCTTTTCTGTTTCATTGAGTTTGAGAAGAAAATTAAGAAATGGAAGTAAAGGAAAACAATCCTCAAATTCATCTTTGTATAATTCATAACCTTGACTGTCAAAAAATAAGGATAATTCTAAAATTTTTCCTTTTCTCACTTCAGAAATATACTCTATGCATATTATAAATGCAACTAAGAAACAAATACAGTTTATATTCACAAGGCACTAGGCTATATTTATGCTTTTTCCCATATAAAAATTTGACCAATTTATAGTAAATCATTCCAGTACCCCCAAATGAAGCAGGAGTATTTATGTTTTTCTTAAATGTTCTAGAATTGTAGTGACCTAACACAAATCTCATCAGAGAACAATTAATAACAACAAATACTTTCTGGTGTACATATATATAATTTCAATGCTAAGTAAAATCATAAATTCTAACTCCCTCTGAAATAGTCAAATCCAGGTATTCAAGACTGTGAGATTGTTTACTTATAATAATAAGGAAACCTTATAGTAAACACATTTAAAATGACATTTTTGGGAAAAGAGTGTATACATCAAATAGCTTCTCAAGCAAAAGTGTTTAAATATTTCCTTTCTTCAACGCTTGTGATTCAATAAAAATAGAAAGCCATGTTCATATTGAGTTTATAATCTTGTGAGTGAGTTGAAGACTGCTACTAATAAAGCAAAATAAACAGATGGAAAGAAAAAAACAACATAAATTCTCATGCTGCCTTTTTTATTCTGAGAAGGGAGAAGTTATGAGCAGAAATAGAATCATGACTAGATAAAGTGGCCTCACAGGCACATTTGCAACAAGGTCTTCATGACAGAAGGCAGAAGACATGCTGTTTGTGAGAAAAACAAAGAAATTAACATTGATAGAGGATCTACTATGTGCAAAGAAAATACCTCAATTTTCTTTCTGCTCCACTTGGGAGCCTCTTGTTCCACAAGTCAGCCCTAGAGAAAAGTAGAATAGCATTATAGTGTTCTAATTATGTCTTCTACTACTTCCACTACTAATTTTACTGAATATATATCATGAACCATATATATGTTTTTGAGACAGGGTCTCACTTTGTCACCTAGGCCGAAGTGCAGTGTCATTGTTATGGTTCACTGTAGCCTCAATCTCTGGGCTCAAGCACTCCTCCTACCTCAGTATCCTAAGTAGCTGGTACTACAGGCCTACACTACCAAGCCCCAGCTATTTTTTGTTGAGACAGGGCCTTACTATGTTGCCTAGGCTGGTCCTGAACTTCTAGACTCAATTAATCCTCCCAATCAGCCTCCAAAAGTGCTAGAATTAGAAGTGAGCCACCATGCTCAGCCATGAGCAGTATAATTTGTTAGGTATTTTATTAAGATATGGTCTCTGATATGATTTGGCTCTGTGTCCCCACCCAAATTTCAACTTGAATTCTAATAATCACCACATGTCAAGGGAAGCACCAGGTGGAAATAAATGAATCATGAGGGTAGTTTCACCCCATCCTGTTCTCATGATAGTGAGTTATCATGAGATCTGATGGTTTCATAAGGGAATCCCCACCTTTGCTTGGCACTCAATGTCTCTCCTTCCACCCTGTAAAGAGGTGCCTTCCACCATAATCATAAGTTTCCTGAGGCCTCCCCCACCATGTCGAACTATAAGTTATTTAAACTTCTTTTCTTTATAAGTTACCCAGTCTGGGTATTTCTTCATAGCATGAAAATGGAATAATACAGGAAATTGCCAATGCAGAGAGTGGGGTGCTGCTATAACAATAGGCAAAAATGTGTAAGTGGCTTTGGAATTGGTAACAGGCAGAGGTTGGACTAATTTGGAGGTCTCAGAAGAAGACAGGAAGATGTGGGAACGTCTGGAACTTCCTAGAGACTTGTTGAATAGTTTTGACCAAAATGCTGATAGTAATGTGAAGAATGAAGTCCCGGCTGAGGTGGCCTCAGAGGGAGAGGAGAAACTTGTTGGGAACTGGAGCAAAGGTGACTATTGCTGTGCTTTAGCAAAGAGACTGGCAGCATTTTGTTTCTGCCCTAGAGAACTGTGTAACTTAGAACTTGAAAGAGTTCATTTAGGGTACCTGGTGGAAGAAATTTCTAAGTGGCAAAGCATTCATGAGAAAGCAGAGCATAAAAGATTGGAAAATTTACAGCCTGCTGATGCAGTATAAAAAGAAAAACCTATTTTCCGGGGAGGCAATTCAAGCCCACTACAGAAGTTTGCATAAGTGTTAATCACCAGTACAATGGGAAGAATGTCTCCATCCCTTCACAGCAGCCCCTTCCATGACAGACCCAGAGGCCTAAGAGGGAAAAATGGTTGTGGACAAGTTCAGGGCCTCCCTGCTCTATGCAGCCTTGGGACATGGTACCTGCATCCCAGCTGCTTCAGCTTCAGCTGTTGGCTAAAAGGGGTAAAGAAAAGCTTGACCATTGCTTCACAGGGTGCAGGCCCCAAGCCTTGTTGGCTTCCACATAATGAGGAGCCTGTGGATGCACAGAATTCAAGAACTGAGGTTTGGGAACCTTCACTTAGATTTCAGAGGATGTATGAGAGAGGCCTGGGTGTCCAGGCAGAAGTTAGTTGCAGGGGAGGAGTATTCATTGAGAACCTCTGCTAGGTCAATGTGCAAGAAAAATGTGGGGTGGGAGACCCCACACAGAGACCCCACTAAGGCACTGCCAAGTGGAGCTGTGAGAAGAGGGCCACTGTCCTCCAGACCCCAGTATGGTAAATCAACAAACAGCTTGCACTATTGCCCTAGAAAAGCTGCAGACACTCAACATCAGCCCATGAAAGCAGTCGCAGGGGTGGGGTGGGGGGTTTGTACCCTGCAAAGCCACAGGGCCAGAGACGCCTGAGGCCATGGGAGCCGAGCTTTTATATCAACATAACCTGGATGTGAGACATGGTGTTGAAGGAGATCATTTGAAACTTTAAAGTTTAATGACTGCCCTGTTTGATTTTGGACTTGCGAGGGGCCTGTAGCCTCTTTGTTTTGGTCAATTTCTTCCATTTGGAATGGGTGTATTTACCCAATGCCTGTACCCTCATTGTATGTAGGGAATAACTAACTTGCTTTTGATTTTACAGGCTCATAGGCAGAAGGGGACTTGCATTGTCTCAGATGAGACTTTAGAGGGACTGTTCGAAAAGGCAAAATTGTGTTTTAAAATGTGAGGACATGGGATTTGGGACGGACCAGTATCAGTAGAATGATATGGTTTGGCTTTATCTCTGCACAAATCTCACCTTGAATTGTAATAATCCCCATGTGTCAAGGGCAGGACCAGGTGGAGATAATTGAATTATGGGGGGACAGTTTCCCCTATACTGTTCTCATGATAATGAGTTTTCATGAGGTTTGATAGGGTTATAAGGGGCTTCCTCCTTTCACAGCACTCATTTTCTCTCATACTGCCCTGTGAAAAGGTGCTCTCTGCCATTATTGTAAGTTTCCTTTCGCCCTACTCTAGATCCTGAACTCTTTATTGCTATCCTGTTATGCTTCCAATTACCCTTGAATAAATTGTGATGATACATAATTTACACAGGTAATGATAATAATAGTAGTAGCTCATCATTTATCAAAATCTTACTGTGGAACACATTCTCAGTGAGATTATAATCACTCTGTCATATTTACTCTCATACTTTCTTATGCTCACATAGAGGTTCAGTGCATTTGTCAAGATTCCCCCAACTAATTGTGAGAGAAAAAGAACTGGAATTCAAATGAATGTGGGGAGTTGATATTCTTTCCCTCCCACCTCAGTCTCTTGAGTAACTGAAACTACAGGCATGCACCACCATGCATGGCTAATTTTTTTATTTTTATTTTTTGCATGTTTGGTAAGATGGGGTTTCACCACTTTGTCCAGCCTGGTCTCAAACTCCTAAGCTCAAGTGATCCACTCACCTTTGGCCTCTCAAAGTGCTGCTGGATTACATGACCCACCACACCTGGCAGTAATAGACAGTTTGTAAATGCACGCTTTTCTTTCTCCCTCCTCCGTCTAGTAGTCTGAATTGTTTATTATCATCTTTATTTTTATGTGTACTCAATGTTTAGCTTCCACTCATAAATGAGAACACACAATATTTGGTCTTCTGCTCCTGTATTAATTCTCTTAAAATAATGGCTGCTGGGTGCATCTATTTTCCTACAAAGGACATAATTTCATTTGTCATGATTGTGTAGTATTCCATGATGTATATATGCTATATTTTCTTTCCTTAATCCATCATTGGTGGACACATAGGTTTATTTTATGTCTTTGATGTTGTTCATAGCTCTGCAGTAAAAATACGAGTATATGTATCTCCGTTAGGATAACTTATATTTGTTTGCATAGATAACCAGTAATGAGATTACTTGGTCAAATAATCTCATTAGCTGTGTTTTCCTTATTTAGAAAACTTAAAACTCCTTTCCACAGTGGTTGAACTAATTTACATTTCTACCAATAGTGCATAAGCATTCTCTTTCTTCAGCCTCACCAGCATCTGTTACTTTTTGATTTTTTAATAATAGTCATTCTGACTGGCATGAGTTGTGATATGGTTTGGATTTGTGCCTCTGCCCAAATATCATGCCAAATTTTAATCCCCAATGTTGGAAAAGGAGGCTGGTGGGGTAGTGATTGGATCCTGGGGGCAATTTTCCCCTCGATGTTCTTGTGATAGTGAGTGAGTTCTCACGAGATCTGGTTGTTAAAAATGTGCGGCACTTCTTCTTTTCTCTCCTCCTGCTCTGGCCATGTAAGATTGCTTACTTTTCCTTCAGCTTCCATTATGATTGAAAATTTTCTGAGTTCACCCTGGCCAATGCTTCCTACATAGCCTGCAGAACTGTGAGACAATTAAATCTCTTTTCTTTATAAATTACCCAGTTTTAGGTATTCTTTTATAGCAATGTATGAACAGACTAATACAAGGTGGAATCTCATTGTAGCTTTGATTTGCATTATTCTGATTATTAGAAATAAAGAGCATTTTTTAATGTTATTGGCATTTGCATATCTTCTTTAAGAATTGTCTATTCCATGTCCTTTCCCCCATTTTAATGACCTTATTTAATTTTTTCCTGTTGATTTGTTAAGTTTCTTATGCCTTCTGGATATTAAACCTTCATCCGATGCAGAGTTTGCAAACATTTTCTTCCATTGTGTAGGTTGTCTGTTTACTCTATTGATAGTTTCTTCTGATGTGTGAAAGCTTTTCAGTTTATTCGGTCCCAGATATTAGTTTTTGTTTTTGTTACAATTGCTTTTGGGAACTTTGCCAAAGATTTATTAACAAGGATGATGTTAAAAAGGGTATTTTCTAGCTTGTCTTCTAGGATTTTTAAAGTTTGAGGTGTTACATTAAATTATTTAATCCTTCTTGAGTTAATTTGTGTATATGGTAAAATGTAGGTGTCCAGTTTTATTCTTCTGTCTATGCCAGAAAAAGAGCCAGGTTATCACAGGGGCATTTATTAAATAGGAAGTCCTCTCCCCCTTGTTTGTTTTTGATGATTTTGTTGATGATCCAATGAATTGCAGGTGTAGGGCTTTATTTCTGGGTTCTCTATTGTGTTTCAATGGTGTATCGGTCTGATTTTGTACTAATACCATGCTGTTTTGGCTACTGTAGTGTTATATTATACTTTGAAATCAGGAAGTGTGATGGCTCTGGCTTTGTTCTTTTTCGGTTAGGATGGCTTTGACTATTAAGTCTCTTTTGGTTACATATGAACTTTTAGAGACCTTTTTATAATTCTGTAAAAATGACATTTGTAGTCTGAGAGGAATGGTGTTGAATCTATAGATTGCTTTAAGCAGTATGGCAATTTTAACAATACTGATTCTTTCAATCCATGAGCATGAAATGCCTTTCCATTTATTTTGTCATCTTTAATATATTTCAGCAGTGTTTTGTATTTCTCCTTGTAGAGATATTTTACTTGATTGTTTAGCTATATTCCCAGGTATTTCATTTTTTCAATTTAAAATGTTTAGTTTTATTCAGTATTCTTTATTTTACTCTTTAGATTGAATGTTATTGATGTACAGACATGCTGCTGACTTTTGTACAATATTTTTATATTTTGGAACTTTACTGAGGTTGCTTATAAGTTCTAGGATCCTTCTCGGCAGAATCTTCAGGATTTTCTACATACAGAATTATGTTGTAAACAGGAAGACAGAGCCTGGCTTCTTTTCCTATTTGAATCCTCTTTTTGAAAACAAAGAAGTCTAGGCTGATTTCTCTGTCTAGGACTTCTAATGCTATGTTTAATAGAAATGGTGAGAATGAACAATCTTATCATTTTTCCAGTTCTCAATGGGGGTGGTTTCAGCATTGTCAAATTCAGTGCAATGTTGGCTATGTGTTTGTCATAGATGGCCCTTATTATTTTTGGGTTTGTTACTTTGATGGCTTATCTGTTGAGAGTTTTCACCAAGGATGTTTTATCAAAAGCTTTTTCTTTTATTTTTTTGCATCTATTGAGACGATTATATTGTTTTTGCTTTTAATTGTTTATTTGGTAAGTCACATTTGTTGATTTGCATATGTTGAACCAGGCTTGCAATCCAGGAATAAAGCCTACTTCTTGATGTGCTTCTGAATTCCATTTGGTAGTGTTTTTCTTGATAATTTTGCATCTACATTCATCAGGAATATTAGTCTGAAGTTGTATTTGTTCATTGTGTCTCTGCCATATTTTCTTATCAGGCTTATGCTGGCTTTATAGAATGAGTTAAGGAGATTTCTCTTTTAATTTTTTGGAATAGCGTTATTAGAATTAATACCAGCTATTTGTGCACCTGGTAGCACTAATCTATTAATCCATCTGGTCCAGGGCTATTTTTGGTTGGTAGGTTTTTTATTACTAATTTAATCTTGGAACTTGTTATTGGTTTGCTCAGGTTTTCACTTTTGTCATGGTTCAATTTTGAGAGATTCTGTGTTTCCAAGGATTTATCCATTTTTTCCAGGTTTTCTAATTTGTATGCATAGAGTTCATAATAGTCTCTGAGGATCTTTTGTATTTCTGTGTAATCATTTGTTATGTAATCTTTGTTGTTTAAATTGCAGTTTTTTAAATATTCTCTTTCTTTGCTAATATAGCTTGTAGTCTTTTTTATTTTTTAAAGAACCTTCATCGATGTTTTCTATGAATTATTCCATCTCAATTTCACCCAGTTCTAATTTAGTTATTTCTGTGAACCTGAAAGTCTCTAAGACAAGTCTCAATCAATTTAAAATGTTTATTTTGCCAAGGCTAAGGATGCACCTGTGACAAAGACTCAGGATGTCTTGACAACATATACCCTAAGCAATTGTGGTATAGCTTGCTTTTTTACATTTTAGGGAGACATAATACATTAATCAGTACATGTAAGATTTACGCTGATTCCATCTGAAAAGGCAGAACAACTTGAAGTGGGAGCTTTCAGATCATAAGATAGGTTAAAACATTTTCTGACTGGCTATTGGTTGAAAATAGTTATTTTGACTATTGGTTGAAATAGTTATTAGCAATAGAAAGGATTGTAAAGTTATGATAAGGGATTGTGGAGACCAATGTTTGATCACGCAGATGAAGCCTTCAAGCAGCAAGCTTCAGAGAGAATAAATTGTAAATATTTCTTGTCAGACTTAAGGTCTGTGTTGATGTTAATGCTGGTCAACTTTCTCTGAATTCCAAAAGGGAGGAGGGTCAGATAAAGCATGTCTGATCACCTCTTTCATCATGACCTTACCAATTTTTTTTAACTCTGGGAATGCCCTTAGCCAACAGGAGGGATTCTTTTAGATGGTTGAAGGGCCTTAGACTTTTATTTTTAGTTTACACTCTCCGCCTCTAGCCAAGATTTTCCAGAAGCAATATCAGTGGCCACCAAATTTTTATCTAATTTTATAGCATTGTTAGGCTGGCATGGCTGTCTGCACCAAGTTCATCCTGTCTCTTGCCAGTACACTTTATGGTCAAGAGACTTAAAGCCAAAAAACTCTAATTAAATGTGCTACACCAAATAGAAAGGAATGTGAACAGGCATTTATTACCTATTAATTTTTATATGCAAAAAGCCAAAAAACAAAAAGCCAAAAGCAAGGTCACAAAAACTAATTTATCTTTAGCTTCTCTGCATTGAGCTACTCTAATTTTTATTCTAGTTACAGACATATAGCAACTAGCATTACAAAATATAAGCATAAAATTTTTATAAATTCTTTTTGTAACTAATTTTATTACAAAGTAGATTATTCATAGCATGCGTGGATTTGCAGGTTTTTTCTAAATAATTTCTTTCTTAAAAAACATACCAAAAATTCACCATACAATTATTTTTAATATAAAATTACTTTTTTAAAGCTTTCTAACTAAAAATAACTCTTGATTTTATAACTTTGTTTACATGCATTTTATTTTCTGGTTCTTTTTACCTTGTTTTGCATATAACCTTTAAATAAGTTTTAGAATTACAGAAAAACTATTTACCTATTAATAAGAACACTTTTTTTAGAAAAAAATGTTTTTCTATAATTGTTTTAAATTGTAAAATATTTAATCACTTACTGAAACATTTATTATTTATTTAATATACCTTTAGATTCTTAATTATGAAATCTTTGTTTGCAAGTATTCATTTCATTACATTTGCCTATTTTTTTTGATAGTTTACCTAGTTTATTTATAAAAACTGTGATAGTATCATTTATAGTTATTTACCTGTCAACCATTTTTAAGGCCTGTAAATTTCAGGTTTTTTACATAAGAATCTTAGTAGTAAATATATGGTTACTTTACCAATTCAAAATTTAGCTGTTTTTATTAAATCAACAGTATTAATATTTTATTTATCAAAAATTATACAAGCAAAGGTCATTCTGTTTTTGAATGAGTTTATAGTTTGTGACCGTTATGCCAAATTTCGACACCTTATAGTATTTGGCAGAGATGAGTCTAAAAATCACTAGATCAGAGAATGCAAACAGAAATGTAGGCTAGAATCTTGAAACATTTCTAATATTATTTACCAATAATTGTAAAGCCAGCTAATTTATTAGAGTTTACTTATGTCACATGAACTTGAAAAGCAGTTTTGCTTCTTATTTAATTTATGAGTACTCTTAAGTCAGTTTGGTATTTTGTGGCCAAAACCACATAACAAAATAGGCATACATGATATGGTTTGGCTGTGTCCCCACCCAAATCTCAGTTTGAATTTCCATGTGTTGTTGGAGGGACCTTGTTGGAGGTAACTGAGTCATGGAGAAAAGTCTTTCCTGTGCTGTCTCATGATAGTGAGTAGGTGTCATGAAAACTGAGGAGTCTCAGTAAGGGGAGTCTCCCTGTACAACTCTCTTTTGCCTGCTGCCATCCACATAAGATGTGACTTGCTCCTCCTTGCCTTCCACCATAATTGTTAGGCCTCCCCAGCCATGTGAAAATGTAAGTCCATTAAACCTCTTTCTTTTGCAAATTGCCCATTAAAGTATGGCCTCATCAGCAGTGTAAAAATGGACTAATGCGGTGAGTTGGTACCAGTAGAGGGTGCACTGCTAAAAGATACCAGAAAATGTCAAAGCAACTTTGGAACTAGGTAACAGGCATATGTTAGAACAATTTGTGGGGCTTAGAAAAAGACAAGAAAATGTGGGAAAGTTGTAGAACTCCTAGAGACTTGTTAAATGACTTTGACCAAAATGTTGTTAGTGACATGGACATTAAAATCCAGGCTGAGATAGTCTCAGGTGTAAATGAGAAACTTGTTGGGAACTGGAGGCGAAGATGACTCTTGTTATGCTTTAACAAAGAGACTGGTGACATTTTTTTCCCTGCCCTAAAGATTTGTGGAACTCAAACTTAAGAACAGATGATTTAGGGTATCTGGCAGAAGAAATGACTAAGCAGCAAAACATTCCACAGGTGACTTGGGTTCTGTTAAAGGCATTTAGTTTTATAAAAGAAGCAGAACATAAAAGTTCAGAAAATTTGCAGCCTGACAGTATGATAGAAAAGAAAATCCCATTTTCTGAGGAGAAATTCAAGGCAGCTGCAGAAATGTGCATAAGTAATGAAGAGCTGAATGTTAATCCCCAAGACAATGGGAAGAGTCCCTCCAGGGCAGGTCAGAGGTGTTCATGCAGACCCTCCTGTCACATGCCTGGAGGCCTAGGGGTAAAAAGTGGTTTTGTGGACTGGTCCCAGGGTTCTTGTGCTGTGTGCATGCTATGGATTTGGTGCCTATGTGTCAGCCATGCCAGCAATGGCTAAAGGAGACAAACTAGAGCTCAGGCCATGACTTTAGAAGGTGGGAGTCCCAAGCCTTGGCAGCTTCCATGTGGTGTTGAGCCTGCGAGTGCACACAAGTGAAGAAGTGGGGTTTGGGGACCTCCACCTGGACTTCAGAAGATGCTATGGAAATGCCAGGATGTCCAGGCAGAAGTTGCTGCAGATTTAGGGCCTTCATGGAGAACCTCTGCTAGGGCAGTGCAAAATGGAAATGTGTGGTGAGAGCCCCCACACAGTCCCTATTGGGGTACCACCTAGTGGATCTGTGAGAAGAGTCACTATCTTCCAGTCCTCCCAGATCCCAGAATATTAGATCAACTGACAGCTTGCACTATGTACCTCGAAAAGCCATAGACAACACTAGCCTGTGAAGGTAGCCAGGAGGGAGGCTGTACCCTGCCAAACCATGAAGCAGAGCTGCCCAAGATCAAGGGCTAAGTAGCTGGGACTACAGCGCGTGCCACCATGGGAACTCCCTGTTGCATCTGTGTGACCTGGATGTGAGACCTGCAGTCAAAGGAGATGATTGTGGGGCCTGAGATTTAACTGCCCTGCTGGATTTCAGGACTTGCATGGGGTCTGTAGCCTTTTGATTTTGCCAATTTCTTTCATTTGGAATGGCTGTATTTATCCAATGTCTGTTCCCCCATTGTATCTAGGAAGTAACTAACTTGCTTTTGATATTACAGGCTCATAGGAAGAAGGGACTTGCCTTGTCTCAGATGCTGGTATTGGACTGTGGGCTTTTGAGCTAATGCTGAAACGAGTTTAGACTTTGGGGGGACTGTTGGGGAAAATATGATTGGTTTTGACATGTAAGGAAATAAAATTTGGGAGGGGCAAGAGGCAGAATAATATGGTTTGGCTATGTCCCCACCCAAATCCATCTTGAATTCAGACATGTTGTTGGAGGGGCCTGGTGGGAGGTAATTGAATCATGAGGGCTAGTCTTTTCTGTTCTGTTCTCATGATAATAAATAAGTCTCACAAGTTCTGATGGTTTTAAAAGTGGGAGTTCCCCTGTACAAGCTTTCTCTCTTCGCTTGTGATCATCCACATAAAATGTAACTTGCTCCTCTTTGCTTTTCACCATGATTGTTAGGCCTCCCCAGACATGTTCCACATGTGTCTGTTAAACCTCTTTATTTTGTAAATTATCCAGTCTTGGATATGCCTTTATCAGCAATGTGAAAATGGACTAATACAGATACGTACACACAAATACACACATACACACTCATACAAGCCAAAATCTTATAGCTTTTACTTCAGAACTCTAGCCATAAAATATTAATACAAACTCACAGATTTGCAGAAGGAAATAATAAAAAGAAAAATTTGGATGTAAACAGTGGATGTTATCTCAGTAGAAAATTGACAGCAGATTTAAAGCAGAAAAAAGAAAACAGAGAGATTGACAAAGAACTAGAAACTTTATAGTTGCAGGTCAAATTTTGGACTCTGAATTTTCTTTTATGAAATTTGCCTGTTAGTTTAAAATGTACACCAGAACAAATGTAATGTTTAAGCTGGAATATTAAGAAGACCTGGCATAGTCTTTCATTTACACAACTGCTTGCAAAAAGAGGCACCATATAACAAAGCAGGGTACATGAAAGAGTCATTCTTAGATAGTGTGTTTCCTATATGTCCTGAAAATGAAGTGTACAAAAAACTAAACTTTAGATCTCAAGCAAATTTTGGGAGATGGGGATTTTCTGGAGTAGTAAGGGGGAACACGTGGGTGTGTGCAAATTTTCCTATTGGTTTGAGCCAAAAGAACAGCTAATGCTGACGTGGAGCACCAATAGGAGATTTGTTTATAGTCAGGGGCACCTCCACTCAGAATCCCTTCATGGTTCCCAATTTGTGAACCTGAAATATGTGAAGCAGATCAGGTCTGGTGGCTCACATCTATAATCCCAGCACTTTGGGAGCCCAGTGCTTTGGGATGCCAAGGATATAAATTTTCCTGTTAATATTGCTAGAGCTTAGGAGTTTGAGACCAGCCTGGGCAGCATAGTGAGACCTGATCTCTACAAAAAATACAAAAATTTGCCAGGCATTGTGGCATGTGCCTGTAGTCCCAGCTACTTGGGAGGCTGAGGCAGGAGGATGAGCTTGAGACTGAAGTCAGATGTTGCAGTGAGCCAAGATCATGCCACTGCCTTCAAGCCTGGGTAAAAATAAAAACTCTGTCTCAAAAAATAAATAATAAAACATATATATATATACATATATATTAAAAATAAAATATTTGAGGCAGTTATCTAACCAATTTAGAAAATTTATTTTGCCCAAGATTAAAGGCATACTTGTGACACAGCCTGAGTAGGTCCTGATGACATGTGCCCAATGGGGTCAGTGTACAGCTTGCTTTCTGTACTAAGGGGAGACATAATCCATCAATCACTACTTACATTGGCTTGATCTGGAAATGTGGAACAACTCAAAGTGGGAGTTTCCAGGTCATAAACTGATTTAAAACTTTTCTGATTGGCAATTTGTTGAAAGAGTTATCATCAATAGAAAGGAATATCTAGGTTAAAATGAGGGTTTGTGGAGACAGTTTCATGATGCAGATGAAGCCTCCAAATAGCAAGTTTTAAAGACAATAGAATATAAATCCTTCCTATCAGACTTAAGGTCTATGTTGATGTTAATGCTGATCAGCTTTCCTGAGTCCTAAAGGGAGTAGGGGATAACGGGCATGTTCAACTCCCTCTTCCATCATGGCCTTAACTACATTTTTAGATTAACTCTGGAATGCCATTGGATAAGAGGAAGACTCCATTCAGATGGCTGATGTGTCTTAGAATTTTATTTGTGGTTTACATTTATTTTCTTCTGTTAACTTTGGAGTTTGTTACTTCTTTCTCAATTCTTCTATGTCAATGTTAAATTGCTAATTTGAGATTTTTCTAACTTCCTGATTAAGCTATTCAGTGCTATAAACTTTCCTGTTAATATTGCTTTAGCTTCAACACAAAGATGTTGGTGAAGCTGTGTCCCTATTTTCATTAATTTTAATTTTTTTCTTTATGCCTTAATTTCATTGTTCACTTAGGAGTTGGTTAGGAGAAAGTTGTTTAAATTTTATGTATTTGTGTAGTTTTTTAGATATCTTGGTATTTATTTCTATTTTTATTACATTGTAGTCCAAGATGGTTCTTGGTATAATTTACATTTTCTAGTTTACTGAAACCTGCTTTATGATCAAGCCTATATTAAATCTTATTTTAAGTTCCATGTGCTACTGAAAGGAATGTATTTTCTGTGGTTGTTGGATGGAATATTCTATAGATGTTTATTATGTACAAATGGTCAAGGATTGAGTTAAATCTAGAACATCTTTGTAAGTTTTTCTGTCTCAATGCTCTGTCTAATGCTGTCAGTAGGGTGTTGAAATTTTCCACCATTATTGTGTATCTGTCCAAATATTTTCATAGATCAGAAAGGAACTTTTTTAAAATGAATCTGTGTGCTCCAATATTGGGAGACCATATATTTAGAATAGTTAATTCTTCTTGCTGAATTGAACTCTTTACCATTATGTAATTCACCTTTTTCTCCTTTTTAATTGTTTTGTATTTAAAACCTATTTTTTTCTGATATAAGATAGCAACTCTTGCTCCTTTTTGTTTTTGATTTACGTGATAGATTTTTCTCCATCTGTTTTTACTTGGAGACTGTGGGTGTAGTTACACGTGAGGTAGGTCTTTTGAAGGCAATAAAGGGTTAAGTCTTCTCATTTTATTCAACTTGCCGTGCTGTGACTTTTATGTGGGACATTTAGATAATCTACAATCAAGTTTAGCATTGACATGCAAAATTTTGATTCTTCCTGTTGTTAGCTGGTTGTTTTGTAGACTTGATTGTGTAGTTGTTTATAGTGTCTTTAGATTATGTGCTTAAGTGTGTTCTGTGGTAGCAGGTGTTATTTTGTTTCCATGTTTAGCACTCCCTTAAAGACGTCGGTAAGGCTAGTCTAGTTGTAACTAATTTCCTTAGTATTTGCCTGCCTGAAAAGGATTTTAGGTCTCTTTCACTAATGAAGCTTTATTTGTAGGGTATGAAATTCTTGGTTGGAATTCCTGTTTTAAGGGATGCTGAAAATAGGGCCTTAATTTCTTCTGGTCTGTAAGATTTCTGATTGTTGTCTTTATATGTTACCTGGTTCTCTATGTAGCTGCCTTTAAAAGTTTTTTTTCCACTATGACCTTGATAAATCTGATGACTATATGCCTGGGGGGTAGTTTACTTGTATATTATTATGCAGGGGTTCTCTGTATTTGTTGACTTTGCATGTCAACCTCTTAGCAAGAAGATATTTTCCTGGACTGTATCCTCAAAGGTATTTTTTCAAAGTTTCTTACTTTCTTCTTTTCCTCAAAAATGTCAGAGACATAGTTTTTGTCTCTTTACATAATCCTATATTTCTCTTCAGTTTTGTTTATTAGAATTTTTTCATTTTTGTCTGACTGAGTTTATTTGATTAATAAATCTGTGAGCACTAAGATTCTTTCCTCAGCTTGGTCTGTTCTGCTGTAAATAGTTCTGATTGTGTTATGCCATTTTTGTAGTTTATTTTTAGTTCTAGAAGTTCACTTTGGTTCTTTTCTAAAGTGGCTATTTTTTTTCTTTTAGATCCTGTGTCATTTTACTCACTTCCTTGGATTGCCCGGATTGGCTTTTAGCTTTGTCCTAAATCTTGATAAGCTTCCTTACAATCCAGATTCTAAATTTTATGTCTTTTATGTAAGTAATTTCAATCAGCTCCATCCTTAGACCCTGGAAACTAAACAACTCATTTGAAAGTGAGAAGACATGCTGGCTTTTTGAATTGCAGACATTCAAAGCCTGGAACTAGCCCTAGCATTTGATAAACTCACACAGGGTTCCAAGCCTTCTTCTCTTCAGCTCAGTGTCTGCGTCACCTTTCTACAAACTCTTGGTGTCTCCATCCACTGACCTGCACAAAGTATGTTAATTTTCTTGGGATTTTTTACTTTTTGGTGGGAGTGACACTTCCTGGCTCTGTCTAGACAGTACTTACACCTGAGTTTCTTTCCCTTAATGTTTTGTTGGTATCTAAGGTTTATGTTGTTCTTGAATCTGAGGTGTAAGTATTCACCTGAAACTAAGGTGAAAATAAAATATTCATTTTATTGCATAAGGACATTCCGTTGTTCCAGCAGCAGTTGTTGAAGGGACTATGCTTTCTCTGCTAAATTACCTTCTCTTTTTGTCAAAGATCAGTTGACTAAATTTGATTGCTTTTTAAATGTTGACTGATTCTTGCATATCTGGTGATTTATGACCGAAAAATGTGGTCTGTCTTGCTGAAATGTTCCATGTGGCTTGAGATAAATGTATTTTTGCTATTGTTGGATAAAAAATTCTATACATGTCAAATGCATCCACTTGATTAATAAGTTCAACTATATCCTTGCAATTTTTTTGCCTGATAAATCTGTCAATTACTACTAGAACAATGTTAAAATCTTCAATTGTTATGGAGTAAATTGTGTGATTTTAAAATTCATATGTTGAAGTCTTATTACTCAGCACCCATTTAAAATATGACTGTGTGTGGAAATAGAATCTTAAATAGATAATTAAGTTAGGTCACATGGCTAGGATCCAGTCCAATATGTCTGATTTGATGGCTAATTTTTTGTGTCAACTTGCCCAGCTGATGAGATGCCCAAATAGCACATGAAACATTACTTCTGGGAATGTCTCTGCAGGTGTTTCTGTGTAAAATTAGCATTTGAATTTCTAGACTAAGCAAAGCAGAGGGCCCTCCTATATCTGTTTAAGGACTAAATAGTAAAAAAAGGAAGAAGGTTGAATTAGCACTCCACCTGACTGCTGAGCTAGAACGTATACACCCTCCGGGCTTCTGGTTTTCAGGCCTCTAGATCTGGGTTGGAATCTATGCTGTGACTAAAAAGTAAAACTAGGACCCCAATTGAACGATGCCAAAGTTTAAAAAAAAAAATACACTGAAAGCTGAGTCGTGCAAGAAACTGCCTTCCTTTTGTTCCTAAGCAGATACCTATATATAGAAGATTAAATATCATCACAGGTTGCTACTCTATGTTCACTGTATCATGTGTAAAGTGCTGATTTACTGAGTTTGAGACATACATAATTTACTATTCCTCTACCTGTTTCTTCTCCCTTTCATCATGAGTATTTTTCTTTCCCCCTCCAGCTCACTTTTATCTTCTAAATATAGAAACTCTCAAATTCATCTTTGGAGAAAGGCACAGGCCAATGATTGGTTCTGTGATTACATATTTCTTATTCTGGTCATGTCCTTAACCTTGGCAAAATAAATTTTCAAATTGATTGAGACCCGTGTTATATACTTTCTGGTTTGCAAATTGGCAACCAATGGAAGAGATGGAGTGGAGGCTGCCCTGACCTTTGACAAATCTATTGGTGCTTGGTACTAGCTTGGAATATATTTATTTCTCAAACCAATGACTATTTGCTGAGATTTAGGAGCTCTCTCCTCCAGAGAATCCCTGACCTTCCAATTTGTTGTTATATCAGGCTTATTTTGCTATATAACACATTTTCTGCAGTATCACTTATGTTCAACAAGGAAAATGAATTTTCCTGCTTCTATGATGATGGGCAAACAACTCTTCCCCAACTTCCAACAGGAGTGGAGAGTTTGAGTTTTCCTGCTTCTAAGATGGTATAAAGCAGTCTTGAGCCTAGGTAAGTAGCTAAATTGGAATTTTGTCTTCAAAATTATCCTTAATGTCTAAAATTTAAGGTTGACAAACAGCTGGTCTTAATTTCTTCTTATTAGAGTGCTCAGGAATCATATCTGTTGTTTTGCTGTTGTTATTTTTTAGTATGTTAACCCTATTAGAGAAAGGGTCTCAGTCAATTTAGAAAGTCCCTTTTGCCAAGGGTAAGAATGTACCCATGACACAGCTTCAGGGAGTCCTGACAACATGTGTTCAGAGGTGGATGGGGGTACAATTTGCTTTTATAAATTTTAACGAGACATGTGACATCAATCCATATGTGTAAGAGATACATTGGTTGATCGAGTAAGGTAGGACAACTTGAAGTTGGGGCTTCCAGATTAGAAGTAGATAAGGGGTTGCATTCTTTTGAGTCCTTGATCAGCCTTCCACTGAATACATGATTTAGTCTGGCTCAGTGAATCTGCATTTTTTCATAAGCAATAGGAGAAAGAGAGCAATCAGATATGTGTTTGTCTCAGGTGAGCCTCAGAATGGTGACTTTGAGTTCTGTCTGTCCATTTGTAGCAGGCCAATACTCCCTGACAATCACACAGACAGGCCTGCATGACAGTCACACAGACAGGCCTGCATAGTACCCCAGTTACACCAACAAAGTTTCACAGCACTGCCTTAACATTGAGCAAATAATTAAAATAAGGGAAATCAATGTCCAGACATCAAAGCTAGAAATGAAACATATGGTCAGTAGGAGCCTTGCACAGACCTCCCCCCTAATCTGGAACAAGTCAAAATAATGGAGACAGCCTTACATTCCTTGTGCCAGGAGCCATCTCAGGTCGATGAAAATTGAGACAAATCAAGGTTAAGAGGCAGATCTTGAAAATACCAGGGCCCTCACAACTTGATCAGACTTAAAAAGCAATTTTGGCCTCTCACCTTCAAAATTAGTTACTTACAAACTTAGGCAAATAAGATGGGTGAACGCGATGCTATGTGTAGGCACATAACCCCAATTGTAACACTTTGAGTTGGTCTGGTAAAACTTATCTCTGACCTTCTCTCTGTATCCAGTTACAGCAATACACTCCCTTCTTTTGCAGTTTGTCTACTTCTCATTATTGGGTTGTGAGGACACTCAGCCAGACCAAGCTTATTCTTCGAATACTTAGGGCACAAGGAATTTTCTTGTGGAAAAACTGTGAGGGAGGTATGTAGCTTCTTATCTCTGTAGCTATTTTATTTAGAAATAAAATGTGAGGCAGGTTTACCTGACACAGTTTCTAGTTTGACTTGTCTTTTGGCTTAGTGATTTGAGGATCCCGAGATTTATTTTTCTTTCACAAGTATTTCTCTATCAGGTTTGACAAACTCTACCTGACTTGGTCAAATGTGAGTGTAGAATTCCCAATTATGAAAAACAAGGCTTCTGAATTTGCTAAAATTCCCCCACAACTGCCAAAAAAAAAAAAAAAAAAATTAAAAAACTGCTTTTTTTCTCTGTTTGTTTTCTTTCTTTAAAATTATTTTTAATTTTACTTTTCTTTTTCCTTATTTCTTGTACATCTTTTTTCATCTTCAGTACCAAGTGAGCAAAAAATTTAGCAAAAGCTTCTAATAACTCAGATCCCTTAACAAAGAGATAAGATCAACACTCACCTTTTTTTTTAAGAGTATACTGCTTTCTTTGTGAAGTTTCAAGTGCCATGGGCAGATTTCTTTTAAGTCTAAAGTTCTGCCTTCTTTTATTGGATTATCTGATCTATTTGGCGTTGGTGGGTACTAGAGAGTATTTTGTACTGTTACAAAATTTGACCTTGGTGTGTGTAGTGACAGATTAGAATGACAATGTGAGGGATGTCTGAGCAAAATGTATAGAAAATGGTCATTACTACAAGGAACAATTCATTTATTCAAACATGGATAGCATGGGGAGAAATGCCAGATATGGGTGATGGGGAGGTAGGCAGCAAGTCACACTGCCATGTGTGTACCTATGCAACCATCTTCCATGTTCTTCACATGTACCCCCAAACCTAAAATGCAATAAAAAAAAATTAAAAAAAAAAAAATGTCATTATGTAAGCCCTAAAACCTGCATGCTTTTTTGACCCTGTTTCTTAAAGGGCTTCACCCAAAAGTTAGTAATTAATAAAACTAAGATGAAAAGACCATCTATCAAACTAAATAATTTAAATAAATCTCTTCATATAGAAAATTTTCGTATTTAAATAAAATCTCGTTTTTTTGTAAAGGTAACTGTATCTTTGCACTTAAGCCACTAGAAATTTTAACTAGGGAATAGACAATGTTTTAAAGTTTACATAACAGACCTTACTTTTGTTTACAACTATGTTTATACCTTTGAGATGTACATTTTCTACCTTTTTTTTTAAACCTAAGTCATGTCTTTGGAGATTCAAATTTAGAGTTACTTACTTAACAATTGTTTAGGACAAGGGACAGATAATCAAGAGATTAATAATCTGTATCCGGGGGCTATACCATGTTTGAAAACAGGCAAATGAAACATTTTAAATCTATAAGATCTGCCTCTGTCTGAGTCTTCTATGTCAATATGTTTTTATGTGTGTTGTGGAAATGATATTCATTAATCATATGAGAGAACTCTAATTAACTTGTTAAAAGAAAAGTGTTTATCAAATTAATAGAAGCTAGCTCAGAGACTTTTCAGTTCACAGGACTATAGCAATCTTTGGTAAGATTAATTTAGTAAGTTTAGTCTCAAAATTTTTTCCAGCAATTTAAAATCTTAAAGTCATGTTTGAACCCTGAATATCTGAGACAGGTCACAGTTAATTTAGAAAGTTTATTTGCCAAGGTTGAGGATGAGGACCCATGACAAAACCTCAGGAGGTCCTGATGACATTGGACCAAGGTGATCAGAGCACAGCTTGGTTTTATACATTTTAGAGAGACATGAGACATCAATCAACATATGCTAAATGCCAAAATATAAAAGTTAGAAGTCAAATTAATCACCAAACATTACACTAGAGGAACAAACAAACAAAAACAGCAAATCAATCCTGCAGTTAGCAGAAGACAAGAAATAACCAAAACTACTGCTAAACTGAATGTAACCGAGAGTCATAAAACCATACCAGTGATCAACAAAACTAGAGGTTGGATCATTGAAAGAATAAGTAAGATGGATAGATTACTAACTAGACTAAAAAAAAAAGATCAAAATAAATAAAATCAGAAATGAGAAAAGGGAACATCACCATAAACCCCTCAGAAATACAGAAACCCTCAGAGACTATTACAAATACCTGTATGCACACAAACTGGAAAATCTACAAAAATGGATAAATTCCTAGAAATATACAACCTCCCAAGTTTGAACAAGGAAGTAATTGAAACCCTAAACAGATTAATAACAGTTTCCAAAATTGAATCAGTAACAAGAAGTCTACTAATCAGAAGAAAAGCCCTGGACCAGATGAATTCACAGCTGAATTCTTCAGACATACACAGAAGAGCTAGTGTCATTCCTACTAAAAATATTACAAAAATTTAAAGAGGAGAGACTCCACCCAAACTCATGTTATAAGGCAAGCATAATTCTCATATGAAAACCTAGCAGAGACATAAGAAAAAAAAGAAGTTTCCAATATTCTTGATGAACATACATGCAAAAATGCTTGACATAGTAGTAGCAAACCAAATACAGTAGCACCTTAAAAAGCTAATTCACTACATTCAACTAGGCTTTATCCCTGAGATGCAAGTTTGGTGCACCATACAAAAATTAATAAATGTGATTCTTCACTTAAATAGAAGTAAAAGCAAAAACCGATATTTGGGACCTGAATTTTACTCTTGACCAAATGTGCCCTAACAGACACCTACAGAACTCCTCATCCAAAAACAAAGGAATATAAATTCTACTCATCTGCACATGACACATAGCCAAAAAGTGACCAAAAATCTCAATAGATGCATAAAACCTTATAATGAAATCCAACAATCCTTCAGAGTAAAAGCCATCAACCAACTAGGCATTGAAAGAATACATCTCAAAATAATAACAGCTATCTATGACAATCTCATAGCCAATATCATCTTGAATGGGTAAAGCTGCAAGCATTCTTCTTGAGAACCAGAACAGGACAAGGATGCCTACTCTCATTACTCCTATTCAACATAATACTGGAAGTCCTGGCCAGAGCAATCAGGCAAGAGAAAGAAAAGGCATCCAAATAGGAGGAGAGGAAGTCAAACTATCTCTGTTTGCAGATGATATGATGTTATACCTAGAAAACTCCATAGTCTCTGCCCAAAAGCTCTTAAATTCTGATAAACCACTTCAGTAAAGTTTCAGGATACAAAATCAATATACAAAACTCAATAGCATTTCTACATACCAACATCCAAGCTGAGAGCCAAATCAAAAATGCAATCACATTCACAATATACCAACACACACACACACACACACACACACACACACACACACACAAGGGATACAGGTAATGAGGGATATGAAGATCTCCACAATAATAATTACAAAACACTGCTAAAAAAATCAGATGTCACAAACAAATGGAAAAAACCATTTTATGTTATAGGTAGGAAGAATCGATATTGTTAAAATAACCATGCTGCTCAAAGCAGTCTAGAGTCAATGTTACTTCTATCAAACTACCAGTGAAATGTTTCACAGATTTAGAGGAAAGGATTATAAAATTCATATGGAACCAAAAAAAAAAAAAAAAAACCCAAATAGACAAGGCCATCCTAAGCTAAAGAACAAAGCTGGAGACGTCACTTTACTTGATTTCAAACTATCCTAGAATGCTACAGTAACCAAAACAGCATAGTACTGCTACAAAAACAGATACATAGACAAATGGAACAAAATAGTCCAGAAATAAAGGCATACACCAACAGCTATCTGATCTTTGTCAAAGTCAATAAGAATGAGCAACGAGAAAATGACTCACTATTCAAGTAAATGTTGCTGGGATAACTGGCTAGCCATATGTAGAAGATCGATACTGGACCTCTTTAAAACTATATAAAAAATCAACTCAAGATGGATTAAACACTTAAATGTAAAACCCACAACTATTAAAACTCTGGGTTGGGCATGGTGGCTCATGTTTGTAGTCCCAACACTTTGGGAAGCTGAGGTGAGTGGATCACCTGAGGTCGGCAGTTCCAAGAGCAGCCTGACCAACATGAAGAAACCCCATCTCTACTAAAAATACAAAATTAGCCGGGTGTGGTGGCACATGCCTGTAATTGCAGCTACTCAGGAGGCTGAGGCAGGAGAATTGCTTGAACCCAGGAGACGCATGTTGTAGTGAGCCAAGATGGCACCATTGCACTCCAGCCTGGGCAACAAGAGCAAAAAGTCAGTCTCAAAAACAAAACAACAAAACAAACAAACAAAAAAACCCTGGAAGATAACCTAGGAAATACCCACTGTAGACATAAGACCTGATAAAAATTTTATTATGAGGATGCCAAAAGCAGTTGCAACAAAAACAAAAATGACAAATGGTACCTAGTTAAATAAGCTTCTGCACAGCAAAAAGAAATATCAGCAGAGGTTAAATAACCTACACAATCCGAGAAATATACTTGCGAATTATGCATCCAAGAAAGGTTTAATAACCAGAATCCATAAAGAACTTTAACAAGCAAGGCTGGACATGGTGTCTCACACCTGTAATCTCAGCATTTTGGGAGGCTGAGGCTGGTGAGGATCACTTGAGGTCAGAAGTCTGAGACCAGCCTGGCCACCATGGTGAAACCCCATCTCTCTACTAAAAATACAAAAATTATCCCGGCATGGTGGTGTGTGCCTGTAACTCCAGCTACTTGGGGGCTGAGGCATGAGAATCGCTGGAGCTTGAGAGACAGAGGTTGCAGTGAGTTTGAGATCATGCAACTGCACTCTAGCCTGGGGGAGATAGAGAAAAAAAGAAAAAAAAAACTCTAACAAGCAAAAACAGAGTAACCCTATCAAAAACAGGTAAAGGGCATGAAGAGATACTTTTAAAAAACGAAATTCATCTGGCCATCAAGCACATGACAAAATGCTCAACATCACTAATTCTAAGAGAGGAATACCATGTCACAAGAGTAGCATGGCTGTTATTAAAAAGTGAAAAATAACAGATGCTGGTGAGGGTTATGGAGAGAGGGACACATACACTGCTGGTGAGAATGTAGTTCTTAGGTTGGCACAAAAGTAACTGGGGTTTTTGCCATTAAAAGTTTCTTTACTTTAATACCAAAAAAAAAAAAAATATTTTTGTGTCAGCCTAATAGTTTGGTATTGTGGAAATCAGTGTGATAATTTCTCACAAATCCTAAAACAGAACTACCGTTTGGTCTAGCAAGTTATTATTGGGTATACACCTAAAGGAATATGAATCATTCTACTTTTAAGATACACGTGTGTGTATGCTCATTGCAATACTATTCACAATAACAAAGACATGGTATCAACCTAAATGCCCATAAATATTAGAGTCATAAAGAAAACCAGATATATATCTATATAAATAATGGAATACTACACAGTCATTGAAATGAATGAGATCATGTCTTTTGCAGCAACATGGTTGGTGATGGGACTTATTATCCTAAGAGAACTAACACAGAAACAAGAAAGTAGAACCCCCACAATTTCTCACTTTTAAGTGGCAGTTAAGCATTCAGCACATATAGACACAAAGAAGGGTACAGGAGACACACGGGGACAGTTTCAAGCTGGAGGAGGGGTGGGGAGGAGTGATGATCAAGAAAATGACCTACCTGGTACGTTATGTTTATGTCCTGGTTAGACAAACAATGTGTACACCAAACCCCCACAATATGCAATTTACCTGTATAACAAGTCTGTCCACATACTCATGAACCTAAAATAAAATTTTTTTGTTGGCCTGTTGGCTTTTTTTTTTTTGGCCTCACGGTGCAATGCTCCACCCAGCCGCCCGGTTTCCCATCACCCATCCTTCTGACCCTCAACCCGGCCCCCAACCACTTCCAAGCGGCCTCAAGCACAGCAGAACCCACCTTCATCCAAGCCGCAGGCGGCCCACCGGCAGACGAGCCCAGCCCCACCCGCAGCCCAGCCCCCGTTCCAACCCCAGAGGCCCGTTACTACACCGAAGGGAGGGGTTTTGTTGGGGCCACATGTGGGCCACGGCGGGACCAAGTACAGGTCTCTGCGCCGAGCACATTGTCCACTGTCCTGATTTCACTAGAGACAAATGTCATGGAGCAGCAGTCCAGGAACAGGGGCCCCGTGCCAGTACTGCTGTGAGCCCTTGGAGAACTCGGGGCAGCAATGCATGTTTATGTAGCTCTTCTGGTTCAGTTACGTATATCTAGCGGTGGCAATGTATCCTACTTGGTTATGTTATGCATTCTTCTTGGTTCAGTTACGTATTGCT